>JAUCBN010000016.1:4174166-7115833 GCA_035048815.1 Abelmoschus esculentus | reverse complement strand
TCTTGAGCTAATTTCGGGAACCTCAAGATATGCGTTTTCTATTTCCTTCTTTTTCTTATTTATTATTTTTTTATTAACCACCTATTTAGAATACTAGAGCCAATTTCGGGCACCTCTAGCATGAAGGAGAGCAAAACTAGAGCCGGTGATAGGTACCTCTAGTTATTTTTCCAAAAGGTTTTAAGTCTTTATCACCTAAGTATATTAAAAGAACTCCTAAATCAAACAAGTCCAAAAAGTGTTTATTTTCTTTCTAACCCTAAAGCAAGCTTCTAAGTTTTATTCCATAAGTATCCTATGGTTATCCCTTCAAAACAGAACTTGACCATGGTAAGAAGAAAGATTTCTATAACCTTAAAGGAGTAAACTAAAGCAAAGCTGACGTAGGGCAGTGCAAGATTACAAACATAAATTCAAGAAAAGAGAATATTTAAAAAGAAATTCAGAAAAAATTTACTCCCTTTATGGTAATGCCGTGGCAATGGATAGCCTCAACAATGCTTCTACACCTACAATCTCCCCCAAACTCAAACCGGACATTGTCCTCAATGCTCAAAATATACAACATGCAAAAGAAAAAAGGGATGGTAAAACAGTAGAGATTAGAGATATTCTGATTGTGATTCAGAAGAGCTACTGGAAATAGCTGCCCTCCTAGGTATTCCTGTCGATGCTTTCTGTCTGGATCCTTGTCCTGGTGATTGTTGTGTTTTTGCATACCGGGGCGGCTGTACTCTGATGGGTGTTTGTTTCTGCGGTGGGGCCGTAACTTCATCTCCGTTTTCTTCTTCGTCTGTATGCATCACCTCTGTTTCTCCTTCTACCTCGGCAGTTGGTATTCTTTCTTGGGTATGCGATGAGCTCTTATGGACATACTCGTCAATTTGTCGAGAAAGACTATCTCTAGAGAAACTGCCAATGGGGATGGGACTCGGTGGTGGAGAATTGAAGACGACTCTCTTTTTTGATGGTCGCCTACTGCTGGATGATGTGGCGGCTGTGCCTGCAGGTCTGGATGGGCTAGCAGCGTGAAAATATTGTTATAGCCTAGAGGTAAAGAATGGTCTATGCCCCGGAGTAGGTATTGTGTCTTTGTAAGGTGTGATAGTGAAGAAAATGTTGGGAGGAAAATCTGGAAACTGCATCCCATGGGTGGGAAAATTCTGGTACAGCATGTTGGCAAGAGTGTTGTTGAAATCTCTCTGATATTCCATGTATCTTTGCTGGCACAGGTCCATGTCTGACATCCTCTACAAAATCTCCTGATATGGATCTGCTACGGCAGAGGCTTGGGCATTGTCAGGTGCTTCTATCGTATATTGCCCTCCGGCAGTAAAGTCGGCAGTGAATTATTGAGGTGTTTCTTGTACTGGGTCTGCTTGGGTGATCTGCATCACTCTGTGGCAGAATTCTTTTGTCCAGCCTTGCCTTTGTGTTGTGTATTCATTAGTTGCTTCTATAGGGACACCTGCAGCAATGCATGGGGCAGAGATTAAACTAGGGAAATATAATGGACCTTGTTCTTTCTTATCGCAATCATAGATTTCTTGAAGAATGATCTCTCCAACATTGATGGTCCTTTTGTTGATGATTGAATGAATGAGCAACAATCTTTTTCTATCAACTGTGCTATTGTGGGAGGTTGGCATGAGGCGTCGCTTGAAAAATGTGCACCAAAGCTTGGCTTAGGGTTTAAGGTTGAGCCTTGTTACACAACCTCTATGGGCACCGGTTTCCCATGGAGTGTTGACGTAGCAAAGTCCGTCCTTGATAGCCTCGTATTCTTCGATATTGGTTGTAAATTCACCATGTTCATCGCGTATGGGTATAATGTTGTAGTAATCGTTGATTGCCTTAGCATCTAGCTTTATTGGCTTGCCCCGGTAGTAGACGAACAGTGTGTCTTTGTTTGGGCAATGCGCATAGAATTCTCTTACAATTGTGCCATTTGCTATGGGAGGTTGGAGGCAAAATTTTTTCCAATCTTGGTCTTCGATCTTGTCGAACAAGAGTTGACCGATGCCATAGTTTTCTTCAATGGTGTGCTGGAATCCTTGTTCCTCCCATAACTGCCATGTAACAAAAGATCTTTGGAAACGTTTTGCTACGTTACTGTTGGCAAATCGTCTGTATGCTGTCGAGAAATCCTGACGGGTAGAAACAGTACAACGGCTCTCTGCCAAGAAATCCGCTGCGACAGTAATTGTTCAGCAAGGTAGTAAATACCTAACGGCTAATTTTTAACAATCATATTTTTTTACAGCCTATATAAATAGCTCCCTTGCTTAGAATTACCCACTCTTACATTCTTGCTAATCTTCTTTCTTTCACAATCTTGCTCTCAATTACTTTAGCTCTCATCTACTTTCTGAAATTTTCAAAAATCTTTTCAAGTACTCCAGACTTCGCTCAAGGCAATCAATAACTACAATCATGGCCGCTTACAACCGCTTTTACCCTGCCGCCATTGAAGAGCGATTCAACCGTTCTTTTATTGCTCGATAGCTATGGGAGGAGTAAGGACTTCAGCACTTGGATGAAGATAATTACGGCATCGAACAGTTCTTGTTCGACAAAATCAAATACCATGATTGGTAAATCTTCTGTCTTCAACCTCCCCCAGCGAATGCCACGATCGTCCGAGAGTTTTATGCCCACATGTCAAGCGAAGGAAATTTATATGTCCACTGCCGAGGGAAGCCAGTCGCCCTTAATGCCGAAGTAATCAACCAACGCTATGGCTTCACTCCGTTGTCCAAGGCACATAGTTCTTTTGAAGAGGATCCGTAACAAGATTGAGCCTCAAACCCGAGGCTAAGATGTGGTGCACCTTTGTCAAAATACGTCTAATGCCCACATCGCATAACAACAAAGTCGATAGGAGATGTTTGGTGCTCATCCAGTCCATAATCAACAAGAGGACCATCAACGTTGGAGAAATTATTCTCCAAGAAATTTATGATTGCGGTAAGAAAGAAAGATGCCCTTTATGTTTCCCTTCTCTAATCTCTGCCTTGTGTATTGCTGCAGATGTACCAATCGAGGCTACAGATGAGTACACACTGAATCGGCCTGGAAGGTCTAAAGATTTCTGTCGCCGAGTCATGCAGATAGCAGATACTGTCCAAGCAACACCGCAGCAGTTCACTACAGACTTTACTACCGGAGGGCAGTACTCGTTAGAAGTACCCACATCTGCCCAGGGTCCTGCCGCAGTAGACCCTTACCAAGAAATTCTATAGAGGATGACAGCCATGGACCTTCTCCAGCAACACTACATGGAGTACTTGCGCGACTTTAACACATCTCTCGCCCACATAATGATGACAAGCTTCCCAAATCATGGGGCGCAATTCCAAGAATTCCCAACTAATATCTTTGTCACTGTCGACCCTTATACCGAGACAACACCTGCCCCATGGCCGTAACCATTTTTCCAACCACGGCCGCCTGAAGAGTTTCATGCTACTGGAGCTTGAAGTCCAGCCAGGCCTGCCGGAGTATCCTCTACCAGCCAAAGGCTGTCCAAGAGGTGAGCTGTTTTTAACTCTCTCCAACGGAATCCAATCCCTAAGCCCAGTCTCAGCATAGCCACTCTGTCTCGCGAGATTGACGAATACCACCGTTCGTCACATGAACCAGCAATACCCACTGCTACGGTAGAGGGCGGGACAGAAATCATGAACACAAAAAATATTGACGACCTGGAAGAAGAAGATGAAGTTACTGCACCATCACAACGCACACCACCCAGTCGAGTTCAGCCGCATCGGTAAACCAAACAAAAACAATCACCAGCACAAGGATCAAGACAGAAGGCATCATCGGCACGGCTTAGGAGAATGCTCCGTACAAGCAGCTCCTCAGAGTCGTTATAAATGATTTCTTTTAATGCTTTTTTCTATTTCCGTATTGAAATTGTTGTTTGCCGCATGTATTGAGCATTGAGGATAATGCTCGGTTTGAGTTTGGGGTATTTTAGGTGCAAAAGCACTACCGAGGTAATCCACTGCCGCGACAATACCATGAAAAAAGGGAGTATTTTTTTTGAAATTTTTGGCAATATTCTCTTTCTTGAAATACTGTATTTAATCTTGCACTGCTCTACATTAGCTTTGCTTTAGTTTACTCCTTTAAGGTTATAGAAATCTTTCTCTTTACCATGGCCAAGTTCTATTTTGAAGGGATAACCATAGGATACTCATGGAATAAAACTTAGAAGCTTGCTTTAGGGTTAGAAAACAAATAAACACTTTTTGGACTTGCTTGATTTAAGAGTTCTTTTAATAAACTTAGGTGATAAAGACTTAGAACCTTTTGGAAAAATAACTAGAGGTGCCTATCACTGGCTCTAGTTTTTCTCTCCTTCATGCTAGAGGTGCCCGAAATTGGCTCTAGTAATGCTAAATAGGTGGTTGATTTAGATCAGGTGGGGATGATACTTGATTTAGATTAGGTGCAGCTTGCCTATTTGGAGTTGAAGAAGCTGTGAATAACGTTGCATTTTCTGTTGTAGTGGGTAATATTGAGTCTGAGAAAGCAGAAAATTCTTGATCGAGCGGAGGAAGTAACTCTGCCACGTAAGCTTTGATGACTTCGTCTCTTTTCTTCGTGTAGAGGAAGAATTCCTTAAGATCCTTATACAAGTCATCCACTTTTGCCATGACATTCTTGGATAGCTCTAGTGTCTCATCTTTGTAGAATGGGGCTTTTCCTCTAGTAGCAGCAGAATGAGAAGTTTCCAGCTAGTCATCTATGTTTCCCATTAAAGCGGTCACCTTCTCGGTAGATAGCCCTCTTATTCCTTCTAAAATCTCATCATACTGATGTTCCGAGACATCTTTTTTCTGGCACAAAGTCGTGATTAGGTTTGGGAATATGAGGGTGCTCTTGGGTCTCTTCCAACAAGTGTGCGTCTCTCGCATAATAATCCTCCCTATATCTATGGGGCATCCAAAGTGAATAGAATGTAACAACAAAAGGTGGGGCAAACTCACAGTGGTGTGATGCGAGGTAGGCATCAACTTGTATCTAACAAAGTGGCTCCACAACCGAGCGTTGGGAAGTAAATATTCTCGGTTCTCCATGCGCCTTGCCGCTTGTTGACCATTTCACTCGGTCTCATGCAGACATAAATCTTTCTTCACTCCCTGGTAGGTTTCATAATCGGTCTCTTCTTCCTTTTTGGCATGGCGGTCCATGATGAGTGCCTAAAAGGCAGTTATTTACTACTCTTCTCATGGTACTTTATGCATCCATTAAACACCAATTTGAGCTGAAATATAGACTCTTTGCACCATATTGGATATTCCGTTATCACTACTTACAAAGTCAAAATTTATAGAGAATGCAGGTATTATTACATATTATGTACATACCGGAATATCCAGGGCCGAAACAGCGGTGAAGCAGTATTGAGGCCGAGGTAGAGACGAGGCCGCGACAACATCCAGAGTGGTAACATCAATATTGTAGGAGAATGAAGGACAAAAATATAGAGAACATTCTGGAAGATGCAGCACACCAATTGGACTAGGCTAGCGCACTAAAAACCTAAGTCAAAGACCGAACGGGAAAAGCTTTCTAGAAGGTTGCAAACTTGGAAATATCAGAAGACTTACTCCTTACTCCAAGTTAGAATCTATTTAGGAAAGTTTTACCCTAAGTTAAGACTATATATAGCCTAGCCGGCCACATTGTTAAAGGAGCCGATTTTAGAGAAACCCTTCCCCTAAGATTTGTACCTATCGACGTTTTGTTCTAAATCTCTTAGGGATAGGTGAAGGTTGTAGATATTAGTGAGAGAAAATTGTTTCTTGTTTCTTTGTTCTAATGCAATAATAATATCAAAGTTTGCTTATCCTATTGCCATTCCTTGTTATTACATTCAAGCTCGAGAGAGAAGTTTGTAAGTAATCTATTTATCTAGCATCGAGAGAGTTAGATTCACGAAAGGGATAAGTACGGTGTTGACGACACTAACTCGGCCTAGAGATAGGTTAAGAGTTTCAGAAGCTAAAAGAAGTGATAGATTTGTTGGTGGTTATCGTTGATTTACGCCGAGAGGTATCGTCAAGGACCAATCATCAACAACGCTCTGACTTAGAGATAAGTGGAGTCAACTACGGACACTTTGCTGAACTTTGATGCATCTTCCCAAGAGCAAGAGATTGCTGCGACAGAGAACACTAACTCTGTCGAGGTTGTATCTACAGTATTGCTGACGTAGAGTTGTGCAATTGCATTGGACAAGAAGAAGATCAATCGAATCCACTAATTGGCAAAGCTGGATCCTACCTACTTTCTCTATATCGTTCTTAATCCTTTATTTTATGTTTTGTTATTCAATTATTTAGTTAGTTAAACAAATCCACTTATCTGTGTTTTTACTTTATCTTTCAGGAGTAAGGAAACAAGGGGAGACATATTAAGTATACCAATCCCTGTAGAGACGATACACGATCTACTTATCACTTTATTACTTGCGATGTGTACACTGCACAGTTGTGCTATTATTACACGCATCAGTCCACTCCTTGGGGAATCTTGAAGAATCAGTTAATAGTGGTGTCGGTGAAGTGAACGTTTTTGACTCAGACATAAACGAATCTCTAGTCTTGGTTATGGATATTGGCGTGAATTCACGCACTAGGGTGGCGTTGATAGAGCCTGGATGGGTGGTGAAATTCTCCCAGTGGTGTTGCGCCACCACGTCTTTTACCTCGGGTCCTCTCTCATCGGAGAGGTTGAAGCCTAGTTCGAACAAAAGTCTTCGGTTCTTCAGGCTTTTTAATCGTTCTTTCGCCGCTTGGTCCATAAAAACGGAAGGAGGGGGTGATGCGGATCCTACTGGTCTTATGCGTACCATCTTTCAGTTGAAAGAAATAAGAGAAAGTGAGAAAGCTTGAATCTTTTCTTTAATGGAGGAGGAGGATTTTCGGCTATGGAGGGTGTTTGGGGAAGAAGAAGATGATGGGTAAAGAAAATAAAGGTGAAACCTTTATTTATTTCTTAGTAGAGTGTGTGGAGACGTGTGGAGGGGGTTAATTGGTGGGTGGTGTCAGTTTTTAATAGAGGAGAGAGAGGGATTGATTTTGAAATTCAAAATAAAATAAAAAAGGCTCATCTTTTTTGTCTTTTGCTGCCTAAACTTTTTCATGTAGGGTTTCCTACTTTTCTCCTTTTTCCTTCAGCCGTCAGCCTCCAAGGGTGTATAATAACCTAAAAAAAATTAAAAAAGAATTAAAAATTTTAAGCATATGAAAGCAAATAAAACAAACTTAAAGATTATTTATTTCTGAACAGGAGTAAACTGAAAATGCCATGACATTTCAGTATGTCATACATCTATCAAATATACGGTAGGTTTATCTCGCATCACGTGGACTCAAGTGTAGATCTTCAGACGCTGGCCATTGACTTTGAAAATTATCCCATCATCCGGATTCTTTATGTCTACAGCTTCATGAGGGTATACATAGTGAATCTCAAATAGACCGGACCACCTCGATTTTAGCTTCCCAAGGAAGAGCTTCAACCTTAAGTTGAATATGAGAACCTATTGTCCCGTATGAAAATGCGTGGCAAAATTGCTTGATCATGCCATCGTTTGGTTCTCTCCTTGTAGAGTTTAGCATTCTCATAAGCTTGGGTCTTGAATTCCTCTATCTCATTCAACTCTAGAAGTCTTCTCTCACCAGCTAAATCGGCATCCAAATTGAGTTTCTTGATTGCCCAATAAGCTATATGCTCTAGTTCGACCAGGAGGTGACATGCTTTGCCATAGACTAACTTAAAAGGAGACATCCCTAGTGGGGTTTTGAAAGCTGTTCGGTACGCCCACAATGCTTCATTAAGCTTTGGTCACCAATTCTTCCTTCTCAGATTCACCACTTTTTCCAAAATTTGCTTGATTTTACGGTTGGAAACCTTGGTTTGCCCTTTGGTCTGGGGATGATATGCCGTGGCAATTTTGTGTCGTACCCCATATCTTTGTAATGCCTTGGAAATTAACTTGTTGTCAAAGTGGGTACCTTCATCACTGATGATAGCCCTTGGCACACCAAATCTTGTGAAAATGTGCTTATGTAGAAATTTAAGCACTGTCTTTTCATCGTTCCTTGGTGTTGCAATGGCTTCAACCCATTTAGACACATAGTCCACTGCCAAAAGGATGTATAGATCTCCAAATGAGGATGAGAATGGTCTCATAAAGTCTATACCCCGTACGTCAAATAACTCGACCTCCAATATATTTTGTCGTGGCATTTCATGCTGTCTGGAGATGTTCCCAGTTTTCTGACATCGGTCGCATGCTTGGTAAAATGCTTGGGCATCTTTGAATAAGGTAGGCCAATAAAAACCTGATTGGGGGACTTTTGCAGTAGTCCTTATTCCTCCAAAGTGACCGCTACACGAGCCTGTGTGACAGTGATGCAGAATATCACGTTGCTCTTCTTCTGGCACACATCTTTGGATAATTTGATCGGCACAACACTTGAACAGGTATGGTTCATCCCAAAAATATGACCGCGCATCGTGTCTAAACTTCTTTCTTCCCTGGCTAGTCATGTCAAAAGGCAAAACACCACTAATGAGAAAATTAGCAAGATCAGCATACCACGGAATTGTCGTGGCATAAAGAATTTTCTCATCAGGAAATTCATCATTTATATCAATTTTTTCATGACATTCTAGGTTAACTTCTAGCCTAGAAAGATGACTAGCAACTTAGTTCTCGGTTCCCTTCCTATCTACCACTTTTAAATCGAATTCTTACAACAGCAGTATCCATCTAATGAGCCTAGGTTTGACATCCTTTTTAGTCACTAAGTACTTAATTGCTGAGTGATCGGTGTGAACAATGACCTTAGTGCCTATCAAGTATGACCTAAACTTGTCAAATACAAATACCACGGTAAGTAGCTCTTTCTCTGTGGTAATATAGTTAAGTTGTACATCATTTAAAGTACGGCTAGGATAATAAACAACATGAAAAATTTTACCTCAACGCTGCCTCAAGACTGCTTCCACGACATAGTCACTCGCGTCACACATTAGCTCGAACAATAGTGTCCAATCTGGGGGAACAACAATTGGTGCAGTGATCAAGATTTGCTTCAGGTGTATGAAAGCACCATGACATTTTTGATCGAACACAAAAGGCTGGTTCTGCTGCAGCAATATGCACAAGGGCTTGGAGATCTTGGAGAAATCCTTGATGAATCTTCGATAAAATCCAGCGTGTCCAAGGAAACTTCTTATGCCCTTGACATTTGTCGGCGGTGATAGCTTCTGGATCACCTCGATCTTAGCTCTGTCTACCTCAATGCCTTTGTGTGAAATCTTATGGCCCAACACAATACCTTTCGTCACCATGAAGTGACATTTCTCCAAATTTAGCACAAGGTCAGCCTCTTCACATCGCTTCAGGACCATTGCTAAATTGCCAAGACATTTCTGGAAACTGTCTCCAGAAATAGAAAAGTCATCCATAAAAGTCTCAAGAGAGTCTTCAACCATATCGGAGAAGATAGCTTGAATGCAGCACTAGAAAGTTGTCGGGGCATTACACAATCGAAAGGGCATCCTTCAAAAAGCATAAGTGCCATAAGGAAAAGTGAAACTCGTCTTCTCTTGGTCCTCCGGTGTGATATTTATTTGATTATAACCCGAATATCCATCCAAGAAACAATGGTAAGCTTTGCCCGCCAAGCGATCTAACATTTGGTCAATGAAGGGTAGAGGAAAGTGGTCCTTCTTCGTAGCTTTGTTGAGCTTATGATAGTCCATGCAAATCCTCCATCCGGTCATTACTCATGTCGGCAATAGCTCATTGTCATCATTTTCACCATGGTCGTGCCTCCTTTCTTTGGCACACATTGAACAGGGCTTACCCATGAACTGTCCGATATTTGGTAAATAACTCCATCATCAAGTCATTTAAGAATCTCCTTCAAAACAACTTGCTTCATGATGGGGTTGATTCTACGCTGCGGATCTACGGATTTTCCATGACATTCTTTCAGAAGTATCTTATGCATACAGATGGTAGGACTAATCCCGTTTAAGTCCATCATGGCCACTCCTATCGCTCGTTTATGCTATGACAAAACAACGAGTAGACTTCTCTATTGCTCAGAATTTAAATTCGCAGAAATAATAACTTGCAGGGTCTAATTTTCACCCAGATAAACATATTTCAAATATTGTGGAAAATTTTTAGCTTCAGCTTCGGTATATCGAGTAACGAAGCTTGAATTGTTTCTAGCTATCAGCAGACTAGATTGATGCTCCTCCAATGAAGGTTCACTAGCCTCTTCCCCTTCTTCATTCGTGAGCTCTTCATACTCATTCAGCTGCACGAAATTGTTGTGGCAAAATTGATCAGCTTTTGTAGATTGCTCATAATCCGCTTCTAAAATGCTCTGGCATTCTTCAGAGTCATCCATGTACTTGAGAGAACTATTGATTTTCATGGTCAATCTTTGATTTGCTACACGCTTTGTGAGCTCACCCTTCTCACAATCAATGAGAATGCGACCGGTTGCTAGGAAAGGTCTCCCTAAGATGATAGGTGTATTAGCATCAGCCTCGCAATCAAGTATGAGAAAGTCGACTGGAAAAATGAACTTGTCCACCCTCACTATGACATCTTCGATCTTCCCCTCAGGTCTCACATGGGAAGGATTGGTTTGTTGCAAGATGACGGATGTGGTTCTCGCATCTCCCATGCCAAGCTTCACGAAAATTGACTTGGACATCATATTAACACTCGATCCAAGATCACAAAGTGTTTTCCCAAAAAAATTTTCTCCAATGGCACAAGGAATAATGAAGCTTCCCGGATCCTTTTTCTTTGATGGTAGGTTACTTAAAGCAGAGCAATACTCTTTTGCAGTGCAATTGTCTCAAACTTCTCCACTTTACGCTTCTTCGTGACTATCTCCTTCAAAAATTTAGCCTAGGTGGGCATCTGGTCATTTGCATCCAGTAGCGGGACATTTATGTATAGCTGATCTAACTTGTCCACAAACTTTTTAAACTAAATTTCATCGTTGTACTTCTTGAGCCTCTGGGGAAAGGGTGGTGGGGGTCTAACTTCTTCCACTGGTGGTGTAGGAACTGGTTTTGCCATGGTATTTCTGCTCACTCCATCGGTAGGTTCCTTTGTCAAACCTTCCTCCTGGTCCTTTTCCTCGAGATTTTTTCAGGCTTTTCTTCTTGCACAGGTTCGGGTAGGGAATCTTCAGACTTCTTTCCCCAAACTTATCTTGTTGATTAAGTTGAGTACCACTTCTGAGTGTGATTGCGCTACAGTGCTCTTTACCATGCGGCTTAGTGACTTCAGTATCACTCGACAAACGTCCAGGCTGACGCTCTAGTAATGTCGTGGCAATTTGGCCAACCCGACTCTCTATGTTTCGCGACGAAGCACTGTGGCTTTACAGTAGAGTACCTTAGTTATTAATGGCAGTTGTATGCCCTTGAAGTATCATCTTGGTACTTAGAATAAAATCTTGCTTAGTCGCCTCCAAAGAACTAGTATTAGATGATGATGCAGCCCCTTTGCTCTGATTATGCCAGGGCATATTCGGTTGAAAATTCTAGGGCTCATGCTGATTTTGGTTCCGCGCTTGGGGATTAGGATTGTTTTGTCCTTGGTTTCCCCATGAAAAATTCGAATGTTGTCTCCATACTAGATTGTAGGTGTTCGAGTAGGGATTGTTGTTGCTTCGGTTGAAATTGCTCACATAATTCGCTGTCTCATGGCTTCCTTGGCACTCACTCTCGTGATGATTGCTATGGCATATCAGACATGATGAACTGGCCATCTTCACTTCCTTCACTTTATGGGAACGTTGAATGCTCTTCAACTTGTTGGTGATAGCTAAGAGTTGGGCGAATAATGAGTCTTTCATATCAAGCTTAAATGTCCCTTGTGCCTTCCTCCCGGTTCCAAGTCTTGTAGAAAAAAATTGATAGTCATTATTGACAATTCTATCAAGAATGTCAAATGCCTCCTCGGATGATTTTTCTAGCAAAGTTCCATTTGTCGAAGCATCTAGCATCATCCTAGTTGGTGCGTTGACTCCATTGTAGAACATTACAACTTGACTCCAATCTTGAAATCCATGATTTTTACACTTGCGAAGCAGTTCCTTGTATCGATCCCAACATTCGTATATTGATCGTCGTCACCTTGTCAAAAAGAAGCTATATCATTTCTAAGTTGAGTATTGATATTTGGAGGATGATACCGTAGCAAAAAGCTCTTGCATAGATCAACCATGACTCCATCGATCCGGATGGTACTCTACTCAACCATCCCCTTGCTCGATCACATAGAGAATAAGGAAATAACTTGATTTTCAAGACATCCTCATGAACTCCTTATTGACGGAATGAGTCACAAAATTCTAAAAATGTCCTGATATGTTGCATTGCATCTTCATGCGCCATACCTCTAAATTGCCCAATCGATATTGAACATAATAGGCTTAAGTTCGAAATATTTAGCTTTAATTTCTGGTGCCACAATGCCAGGATTAAGATCATCCAAGATAAGATTTAAATGATCCTTAATAGCTCTCGGTCGAGGTGCAGCAACATGTTGATTTGCCCTGGCATTTTGAACTACTAGGTCTTGAACTGGTGGTGGGTCCATGTTTCTACGCTGATTACCCCTTCTTTGGCGAAACAAACGCTAAATTTCAGGCACTATAGGATAAAGAGGTTCGTTAGTAGACCGTCTGGACATGCACTGAAAAGAAAAACAAATAAAACAAGTAAAACTGAACTAGAAGAATAAACTAAGCAAAAAAAAAATATCAAAACAAAAATGAAAAACTTTAGATAGATAGATCCTCGGCAACATCGCCAAAAACTTGGTGTGTTCTGTGTAGTGCTATAAATGATGTATGTGAACACACATATAAATGCAACTATATACAGTCGTACAAGAAATAATAGGGTGAGTGAGTATCGTTCCCACGAAGATCTAGGGTAAAGTATGCAGTCAAAATTACCAAGGCAAAAAGGGTTGTCACTAAAAAGAAAACAAAGATAAAGATATAAACACGAGAAAATGGATATGTACGATTAAGGTGTAAGATGGAACTGCTATGGCAATTCTAAAGTGCAAGCAACTAAAATTTGCCAAGGCAAAATAGAATGGATGATGATGGCAAGGTGGATGTATGAAAGTGGTATGTGAGTGTATAGCAGAGTGATCGCATGATAACAAGCAAATTAAAGAAAGTAAGTTGTAAATGCGGAGGCAAAAACAGAATGCAAGAGTACGTTAAACAATATATTGTACTTCTCCTTTATTGATGAACTCTCTAGGAATAACTGATGGTGGCTTCTATGGTTTCCTACCCCTTACCCCTACCTAACATATATCTTCTACGGTGTATACCTACTCGACAGAGGTTTCTAAAATGTTCTCGCTCTCTCGAGTCATAGGAACCTGATAGTCTAAAATGCCATGGTATTCTCGCCTGTCACGAGAATGACACCTCAGTCTATCGGTAAAGCACACTCCTTTTATTTGTTGAAGCCTTCACCTACGTCTCTCTCGAGTGCTCTAGGATCCAACTAGGCCTTATTTGCATCCTAGAACCCATTGCTCACATAGATCCTCCCTTAGCTCCTCTCGGATGATCTAAGGATCTATAGTTATGCCCCTCTCGAGTGCTCTAGCATGTACCTAAGCATGGGACACTCACATGCCTCTTACAATGCTTAAATAATTACCAAAAATGAGTAAAGCAAATATACAAATACATAGTAGGCAATATATTAAAAGCAGATGAAATAGTCATTCATAAAAACAACCACCGAACAAAGCTTCATGGTGGGGCTAAATGTTAAGATAAATCATCCACATAAAGCTTAAACACCTAACAATCATCTTAATGAAAAGATAAAAGAAAATAAAGCAAGGAAAGAGAACTAGAAAACACCCTCGGTGTGCATCGCCACCGGCTCTTCAACCACCATGAGACGCCTTGGTGTGATAGCCCCTCTCGGGTGCTTAGCACACCACTCCCTTTGAATTCTATCAATGGAGGTTCCCTTGGACGGAGTTTGGAAGAGAAAGGTGAGAGCTTTCCACTGCCGCAAAAACCGCCCTAAAGGTGCCTCTTTTTTTGTGTTGTGTTCCTCCGAAGCCTCTCTTTTTGTGTGTAGGTCACCATGTCTTTTAAAGAGCGTAAAAAACCTTAAAAGATGTGTAAAAATCCATTTCTGCCCTCATTTTGTCCTGGCATTTCTGTAGGACTGGCAGAGGTGATAGTGGTCCCCTACGAACGTGGCTCGCATACAGGCCATATTTGTTGTGGTCCCCAAATGAGGTGGCTGTGTCCAGCTGTAGTGGTCCCGATCGGCTGTAGTAGCACCAACTGACACTCTTATCAAAATATCTCTTTTTCGTTTAGCTCAGCTCAGAAGCTCTCTAGCTTTGCCATGGCATTTTCCTTCTGCTATCCTTCTGAGAATGCCATGACAAATTGCCTCAACTTTCATTTTGCTTTATCTGCACAACACCACTAAAAAGAACTACTTTTCCCATTAAATAGTACATATTACCACTTAAAAATGCCAAGGCATATCTACAAGAGTAAATACAATGTTTTGAACCTAAATGCACAACTAAATTAACCTATATGAGCCTAAGAACACTCAATAACCTAAGTAAAAAGGCCTAAAATATAGCCTTTTTGCGGAGTTATCAGTGGGTCTGGGCCAGAATGGTTAAAGCAAGAATATTAGAAGGAGAAATTAAGGGGGAAAGGAACAAAGATGAGCCATATTATGAATATACTCAAGAAGAAGGACACGAAGTTCAGCTTTGTTTGGAGTTCAGAAAGTTGGTTTGAACTAAGATGGACAACAAGGAACTCGTGTTCTTTGAGGAAAAAAGAATGAATAAGATAATGAAGGTATGCACATTAGATGAGCTTCCAAATGGTAGAAAACCCTTGGTAATCAAGGCCAAGGCTAGGGTTGATGAATTCTCAAGAAATTTAGTGCCAAGACTGATAATAAAGGCACCGACATCCTTCCCTTATAAGGATAACAAAAGAGTACCATGGAATTATGCATGCACAGTCATTGCACCAGGTGAATCCTCGGACAATGATGTTTTGAAGGAAGAACCGGTTAATGAGGTAGGCCATTTATCCAATAGTTGAAGGTGTTATTCACCCAAATGATTGAAGACAAAGATGCAACTCAGAGGAAGGCTGCATCCAGTCAACCTAAAAAATAAAATGAAAAATATTTCTTTTTAGATGATCGCCGATGTATGATTAGCCTATAAAAGATACTCAGGCTCAAGAATTCCTGAAAATAATCAAGCATAGTGAGTATAGTGTGATGGAACAACTTCACAAGCTTCTAGCACGAATCTATATGTTATCTTTGTTATTAAATTCTGAGGGTCATCGTGATTCCCTTTTGAAGGTCCTGAATCAAACATTTGTGCCCAAAGAGATAACAACCAACAAAATGGACAAGTTGGTTAACAATATTGTTGTGGATAACTTTATCTCATTCAGTGATAAAGAGATTCCAGAAAGTGGAAGAGGATCATATAATGCTCTCCATATTTCTACCCGGTGTAAGGGGCATATGCTGCTAGGGGTCCTTATTGATAATGGTTCATCCCTAAATATTCTACCCATAGCAACAGTGAAAAAGTTACCAATTGATAGCTCTCGTATGAAAGCTTATCAGAATATTGTTAGATAATTTGATTGAACACAGAGAGAGGTGTTGGGGAAAATAGAAGTACCATTACAACTCAGAACATCCACCTTTGACATTGACTTTGTAGTAGTGGATATTAAACCCACCTATATTTGTTTGCTTGGACGTCCTTGGATATATACTGTAGACGCAGTCCCTTCTACACTTCATCAAAAATTAAAATTCATCGTTGATGGTCAATTAGTAACTGTTGGGGTAGAGGAGGACATAATTGCCTCAGTAACTACCGAAGCATCTTATATTGAGATTGATAAGGGTGCACTTGAGTGTTATTTTATAACACTTGAGTTGATCAATGCTAATTTTATTACTGAAGGGAGCAAGGTCCCTAGGCCAAGTTTGTCCAAGTGTGCCAAGATGCAAGTGAAGGAAACATTGGGAAAAGGATACAAGATTGGAAAAGGCTTTGGAAAGCATTTTCAAGTAAGGCTATAACCTGTGGCCATCCCAGAAAGGAGGGATCAATTTGGATTGAGTTTCAACCCAAATGTCACACAAAGAAAGGTTGCTTTGTAAAGAAAACAAGAAAAGAGGACTGTTAGGATGAATGGGGAAGAAATTGAGTGGGAAAGATGGCATTCCCCCCTCTGAGCTATAACTTACGATCGAAGGATTCATTAATCTCGAGAAAACGAATAATGAGCAGAAGAAAGGAAAAAATGGATTTGAGAAGATATTCGGGGAATTAAGCATTTATGTCATAACGGACAAGGAGGAAGGGAATGAGTACTTGTCCAACATTCACCCCTGCCCTGAGCTTAACAATTTGACTGCTGAAGAAATTCATGTAGTCTTTAAATCATTTACAGAGTAATTCTCAAAATAAACCTATTATCTTAGGCCTAAAGGCAATAAGGGATTTTTGTAAAGGGCCTATGTCGAACCTATATGGTTCTATTTTCAATAAAGATCTCTTTCCAAATAAATATGTTGTGTCAAACATGTTCTTATAAATAAGATCGTAAAAAAAAAACAATAAATCATTACATTCATTCATTCTTTTCATTTGGTATCCTTGTATATATTCTTTCGACCATTTTTTGTAGGTTTTCAGATATCAATGGTATAAATGACTCAGATTCAGACTTAGAAACTGATTTTGAATTGCCTATGTGCTTGGAAGAAGTTGAAAACTGCGATGATGAGGAAGAATATGATCTATCTACTTATCTGATCAGGATAACTGAAAGTGAAGAGAAACAGATTTTGCCTCACGAAAAAGAATTAGAGGTGTTAAACCTTGAAACCAAAAAAGAAAAATAAGAAATAAAGATTGGCACCACCATCACTAAGGAGACACGAAAAAGTTTGATAGAGCTTCTAAAAGAATACAGAGACATTTTTGCTTGGTCATATCAAGACATGCCCGACATAAATACATATTGTTATTCATCAACTCCCCATAAAGTCAAGATGTAAGCCAGTACAACAAAATCTCAGAAGGATGAAACCAGAAATCGTTTTAAAAATCAGAGATGAGGTGAAAAAGCAATATGATGCCATATTCCTCGAGGTAGCCTGGTATCCAAAATGGGTAGCTAATATTGTCCCAGTCCCAAAGAAAGATGGAAAAGTTCAAATGTGTGTCGATTATACAGATCTCAATAGGGCAAGCCCTAAAGACAATTTCTCATTATCACATATCGACACCCTAGTAGATAACACAGCAGGTCACTCTCTTTTCTCTTTCATAGATGGATTCTCTAGACACAACCAAATTAAAATGTGTCTCGGAGACATGAAGAAAACCACTTTTATAACACTATGTGGGACCCTCTGGCAACTTACCAATGAACCATGGTGACGTTGTTCCAAGACATGATGCACAAAGAGATAGAGGTATACTAATGCGTGTGGTATAAGCGCAATTTAAGTGCAAGTGTACACGTCATCAAGTAATAAAATGATAAGTATATCGTGTACCGTCTCTACAGGGATTGGTATACTTAATATGTCTTCCTTTGTTTCCTTGCTCCTGAAAAGAAAGTAAAAACACAAATAAGTTAATTTGTTTAACTAACTAAATAATTAAATAACAAAACATAAAATAAAAGGTTGAAGATGATATAGAGAAAGTTGGTAGGATCCAGTTGCGTCAATTAGTGGATTCGATTGATCTTCTTCTTGTCCAAGGCAATCACACAACACTGCTTCGACAGTACTGCAGATACTGCCTCGGCAACATTGATGTTTCTTTGCCGCGAAAATCTCTTGCTCTTGAGTAGAAGCATCAAAGTTCAGCAAAGTGTCTGTAAGTAACTCAGCTCATCTCTGAGTCAGAGTGTTGTTGATGATCATTCCTTGATGATACCTCTTAACGTAAATCAACGATAACCACCAATCAATCCAACACTTCTTTTAGCTGCTGAAACTCTTAACCTATCTCCTGTTGCCTCCAAAAGAGTATAGGACGACTTAGTTTCTACAACACCATACTTATCTCTTTCGTGAATCTACACCTCTCGATGCTAGATAAATAGATTACTTGCAAACTTCCCTCTCGGGCTTGAATATAAGAACAAAGAATGGCAATAGGATAAGCAAAATTTGATATTATTATTGCATAAGAACAAAGATACGAGAATCAATCTCCTCTCACTAATATCGACAACCTTCACCTATCCCTAAAAATTTTAGAACATATTATCGTTAAGTACAATTCTTAGGGAGGAAGGGTTTCTCTAAAAGTCGGCTCTCCCCAAAAAATGTGGCCGACTAGGGTATTTATAGTCTTAACCTAGGGCAAAACTTTCCTAAATAGACTTCAACTTGGAGTAGGGAATAAGTCTTCTTCAAGGAATCTGATATTTCCAAGTTTGCCGCCTTCTAGAAGGTTTTTCTCGCTTGGTCTCTTACTTGGACTTTTAGCACGCTAGCCTGGTCCAATTGATACGCTGTATCTTCCAGAATATTCTTTATATTTTTATCTTTCATTGCGCCTCCATTGTTGATGCTGCCACACTGGATTCTGCCGCGACCATGTCTTCTACCGCGGCCTCTACATTGTTTTTCTGCTGCTTCTGCTCTAGATATTCTTGCATGTACAAATATGTAATAATATCTGCATTCTCTATAAATATTAACTTTATAAGTAATGATAACGGAATATCCAGTATTTGTGCAAAGAGTCCATATTTCGGTTCAAGTTGGTGTATGATAGGTGCATAAAGTACCATGAGAAGGGTAGTAAATAACTGCCTTTTAGGCACTCATCATATACGTAGACCATATTATAGCTAAATCTTTATCAGGAGAAAAGCATATAAAAAATTTGTAGAAGCTTTTCCAAAGGTTGAGGAAGTTTCAATTAAAACTTAATCCTGCTAAGTGCACATTTGGGGTTATATCCAGGAAACTATTGTTCTTTATAGTGAGAAAAAGAAGAATTGAGATCGACCTAGAAAAGGTCAGAGCCATACAAGAACTCCCTGTGCCTCAAACTCCAAATGAAGTTTAAGGATTCTTAGGAGATTGAATTATATTTCCCGATTCATTTCTAAATTATCAGACAAATGTAATCCAATTTTTCGATTACTTGTAAGAATAAACCAATTACATAGAATGAGGAATGCAAGGAAGCCTTAGAAAAGATTAAGAAACAGCTAACAGATCCTCCTATTTTAGTACCACTAGTCTCAGGGAAACCGTTAATCTTATACCTAACATTATATGAAAACTTGATGGGCTACGTGTTGGGACAACATGATCTGACTGTAAGAAAAGAAAAGGTCGTATATTATTTTAGCAAGAAGTTCACCGATTGCGATTCTAGGTATTCTTCTATTGAGAAATTATATTATGCATTGGTATGGTCCACAAAAGGCTTTGACAATATATGTTATACCATACTACATGGTTTATATCAAAATCCTATCCCTCAAAGTTTATGATAGAAGCACCATCCCTATCTGGTAGGTTAGCTCGTTGGCAAATGCTACTCTCAAAAATGGATATTTAGTACGTAAGTCAAAAGGCAGTAAAATGAAGTGTCAAAGCAGACATTTTGGAAAGTAGAGCATACCAAGATTATGAGGCATGAAACTTTGATTTTCCCGATGAAGATCTTATGTGTATTTTAGTCGAGGAAGATAATGACTCAATAGACTCATGGTAGATGAATTTTGATGGCGCTGCAAACGCAATGGGATGAGAAATTAAAATAATCTTAATCTTAGTGGCAAACCCTTTTACTAGTCGGTTAAAATTCTTCTTTACTAATAATATAGTTGAATATGAGGCATTCTTTCTAGGACTCTGAGCAGCCACCGAGAGAAAAATAAAGAATTTACTGGTTTTGGGGGATTCTGTATTGGTTGTCTATCAAATTCGTAGAGATTGAAAAACGAAAGACACGAAGCTGATAAAATATCACAAATTAGTTCTTGAACTAATTGAAGAATTTAATTAGATCACGTTCAAATATCTCCCAAAAGAAGACAACAAAATGGCTGATGCCCTAGCTACTTTGGCAGCTATGTTTATGACAAATGAAGGTTCTGAAATGATGACACTCGAGATGCAAACTTTCAATGTCCCAACCCACTATTATCATATTGAAGAAGAGATGAGTGGTCTTCCATAGTATCATGACATCATGCAATATATAAAATGCCAATAATACCCGCCAGAGGTAACAAAGAATGATAAGAAAACAATTAGGAAATAGCCATGAGATATGTCCTTGATGGAGAAGTTTTTTTACAGAAAAACTTTACATCAAATCCTATTAAGGTGCGTGAATGCTAGAGAAGCCGAAGAGATCTTTGAAGAAGTTCATGAAGGTGTGTGCGGAACTCACCAAATGGTTTTATCATGACAAGACGAATTATGTGTTTTGGGTACTTCTGGTCTACAATCAAAGGTCACTGCATCAATTATACTCAGAAATGTAATAAATATCAAATCTACGTCGACAAGATCGATACACCCATATAGCAGCTTCATGTTATGACAACCCCATGGCCATTCTCTGTGTGGGGCATAGATGTGATGGGTCAAATCTATCTTAAAGCATCAAATGGACTTAGATTCAATCTGGTAGACATCGATTATTTCACTAAATGTGTAAAGGCAACCTTGTATGCAAATGTTACTGGGTCAACAATCTGTAAGTTCTTAAAAAGATTTTACAGATATGGACTCCCCGAGAGGATTATTACAGACAATGCCTCCAATTTGAATAACAAGACGATAACATAAGTTTGTGAACAATTCAAGATTAAGCATCACAGCTTTGTAACATACCACTCAAAAATGAAAGGGATTGTAAAGGTTCCTAATAAAAATATCAAGAAAATAGTAGTAAAGATGGTTGACACGTACAAGGATTGACATGAAAAGTTGTCATTTGCCTTATATGCTTACAGAAATACAGTATGAACATCTATTAGGGTGATGCCATTTTCTTTGGTGTATGGAATAGAGGCTTTATTACCAATCGAGGTAGAGATCCCATCTCTTCGTGTCTTGATGGAAGCTAAGATAGAAGAAGCTGAATGAGTCCAAGCATTCTAACATCAATTTCATATCTCCAACATTCTTAATAACATGAATACACCTTAAAACCATAAAATTCTTATTAGTCCCTTAACTTTCAAAATGATCCCTATTTAATTAGTTTTTAGGATTTTGTTTCTAAACAACATATAAAGCTTACTACACCATTAATTCAACATCTTCAAATCCTCAATTAAACTTGAATCCATAAACCATAATCATCTTCTTAAAACCAAAATATGTAGAATTTAAATCAACTCAATAACATGATTTTAACATTATACTAACTTGATTTCAACTTAATTTTCAACATGAAATCATAAAATCTAAAAAATACAATTTGGACCATAAACCCTAGTTCTTCTCAGACACAATTCTCATCAATCAAGCATGAAATCCATGAATTATTTACATCAAATGATAGAGCTTCAAAAATTTGTTCATCTTTTTACTATTGTTTTACACTTACTTATTAAATGAATATTAAATCCATTTAATAGTGAAATTATTAAATTGTCCTTTTATCCAATGGTTGAGAACGATATAGTTAGAATTCAATCAACCATAGTAAAATATTCATAAAATAATACTTTATGACTTTTCTATGCCTTTTAGATTAGTCTCTCTATTTTTATTTGATCCAATATATTGACAATTAACCTTTTACTCAAAACTTAATTGTAGGATTCATCTTGAATTGAACTAAAAATATTTTCAACAATTGTAGTAGACTTTTATAACCATACTCGATCTTATGATGAAATCTCAAAATTATTTGATTCAATTTGGATATTTGAATTCTATATAACCCCCTAGAACCGACCTAGACATAACCCAACTTGAACGAGTTACACGGAGAATACCGAGCGTAATCTAGAGAATCGCTCCCAATAACGAACCTTATTTTTGCTATTATTTTTTTTCTTAATTTCATCTTGTATAGATGCTTTAATTTGATCCTACATGTTCATGCATAAATAATGTTCAATTACATCAAAAACGGAATTGCATCGATTTCTAATTCGACCGAACATGCTTTAAGGACCAAGAGGTAATTTTTCAGAAATTTAGGGACTAATTGTGAAATTAATGTTACAAATCCTTAATTAAGTTCATTAAAAGCTTAAGTCTCAAATTTCAACTTAAAATAATATTTACAAGTCATTTAATTGCATGCACAAGTTTTAGGGATAAAATGTAAAGAATCTAAACTGTGTCTTAGCCTATAACCAACTTAAAGGCTAGGCGTATCTAAACATCACTGTACCTGTTTCGATACTTAAGCCATCCTCACCCGATGCCCTACGATGCAAGCTTGTATTTCGATACAACATAAGCCCCGTTCTAATATGATTCAACACTATCAAAATTAGTTTCGGAACCTAATCAATGTGTATCGATACACCTGCTTGATCCGTTTCAAAACGATCTCTTACGATTTCGATAACTAGGCTTATTTTACCAAATTTTCCTCATGTTCTTGCTTGAGCATCGATACCCTAAGTTATGGTTCCAAAAACATCTACCCAGAAACTATAGATTTTCTAGATTTCAAGCCTCAAAAGGTTTCAAGACATTCTTTATATGTAAATTTGCTTAAAAGCATTGTAAGAACATATGATGACATATTAGCTAGATGCAATTTAATATAGTTAACAATAATATATTCAACTCCTAAGAGCGTGCTTCAACACCAACAATCGTATAAACTCATGAAACAATCACCTTAATATACTCAACATGATTTCTAGATGCATTCAAACCTAAATAACCACATCATAGATTCAACTTATAAATAGTCATTCTTCATTATCAAACACTCAAATTCAAGCTTAGGGATGTCAAGAATCAAACTTCAATATAACTTTTATTATAACTAAAGGAATACCAATAGGCGATTCAAATCCAAGTCACAAAGCTAACATCAACATAGATAATCATTTTAGCCTTTGAAAGTGTAAATAGCATAAACATCATTCTAGTATGATATCCTATCCCTATTGCTCTCTCACTACTACTAATATTATAAAGACATACTTGAGCTTTCACTTGGCGATTTCTTGGATCCTTACTTCTCTTTGTTGCCTTCACACTAAATACTCTGCATTGCAAGGTAAATGAGAGGGTAAACATTCGCTTAATAATTGAATAAAAACATATTTAAAAATACATTTGAAAACAACTTGCAATATAGCCCATATAAAACCAATTTCATCAATTTAAAAATCAAGTCACTTTCTTTATGAAAATAGTCAATCAGGGTAAACAATGTCACCTTTTGAAAATCGACAAGTTTACCACAGCTCACAAGACACAAAACTTTTTTCAAAATTACCTTTAAGAAATCAAATGCTTTGTAAGAATAACCAAGTCTTACATGCTACTCATAGCAATGCTTATAAATCATTTGAGCTGAAGAAAAAAAAACATGTAATCCTTGAATTATACCAAAACAATAAATAGTTTAAATTTATGTTTTCACATGTTGTTTAAGTGACATGATTAGACTTACCTCTAATTGTTGGGATAAATAGATAAACGGGAATAAAATTGTACCATCAAATCACGCAGATTGACTATAACAATCGAAAGATCCCACCTTAGTGCCAGTATAGTTTGCCATAGCCTAATGCAATATGAATATCATACCACACAGGATTATTCTAACCTCTAATGCATCACTCAAGGAATTTATAACATGTACGCATTTTGTATTTATAGTGAACTGTACATCATATTGATCGATCAACTTATCCCTTTAAAGATCATCTTAATATCCAACACAAAACAAAATCAATGGTCAAGTTTTAAGTCAAAAACAATGAATTAACCACATATATCCTACTAACACATGCATCAAATGCATAAACCGGTAAAAATAACTTTTCTAATAGTTTTTTAAAACAAAACTGTGGGAACACCATATGCTTATGAAAACTTTGTAAGAACATCTCATGAGTATTGAAACACATTCATATTCACATATACAAAAGTACAACACGAGCATGATTAGAACACATAGTAAAAAAAGGGCATAATACAGAAACATTTAAGAAAGCATTACTTAAAACTTACTTCCGAGTATAGGGAGTTTTTTCACAGCTTTCTTACACCCTCAAACCTTTTAAAAAAGATTTAAAACACTTTTGAGGCTATCCACTCTCATAATCCACTCACCAAAACTGAAACTTGCTCGATAAGTTACATGAAAATGCGATTTGACTTTTCAATCTCCTTCAAACTTATTCCTCCACCTCTCGAACTAATTCAAGCATCAAAGTCATAGGGTTTAGGGAATTAAGACACACCCGAACATCCCTCAAGTCGAACCAATACGTGATATCCCCTAAAAACATAATAAAACTTAACCCAAACTTATCGAAAACCTCTCCAAACATCACCTAAACCATATGTCTAGGATTAAATACTTAAAAGTCATCTTAATTATATCTAAACACTTCAATATTCATGTATTTAGGCATAAAAAATAATCATGTAAAATCCTTGAACGAAAATCACGAAAATAATGGAATTTTTATTAGGAAAATCAATTTTATTGATTCAAAACTTTAAAGATTGTTGCAATCAGCCATAAACTTACTAATTTAATTAAAGATCTTTAGGTTTCATAGGTTTAAATGATTCTCACTTCCAAAATTGGTCCAACCTTTTTTCAAGGTTTAAAAACAAGTAAAATAAGAAAAAAATTATGGGAAATTAAACCAACAAATTTTTATTAAAAAAAATGGATATTTACCTTGAAATGATGATGAAGATGCTTAATATAAGATGAGAAGTCAAAATTCAAAAAAATAGGTTTATATTTTGATAAAATAAGTTTTTAAGAATTAAATTAAGTTATTTTGGGTTTTGTGTTTTAAAACTTGGGTTAAGAGTTAATTAAGTAAGCCCATGGAAGGTTAGATCAACTAGAATTACAATTGGATCGAATCCCCTTAAAGATTCAAAGTTTTGTCTTAGTGTTATAAAATTTCCTTAAGTTTTTAATTTTTATAAAATAGTAGTAATTTAAAAATCTTAGGAATTCAAGGGTTAATTTTCAAAATTGACTTGACCAAAATCAAATATATATCAAATAAGGATTTTAGGATATATTTTCATAATTTATTTTTATTTAAAACTAATTTTTAAGTAATTAATCCCAAACTATGCTAAACCGACAAAATCGATTCACTAAACTTCTATACCCAATTTTGGGGTGTTACATTATATTTAAACTTTCATTGTAATTTGCCATTAATAAGAACATTGGATTAAACTAAAATCTTCATATTCGATTCACATACTTAGGTGATCTATTTATTTATGAAATAAAAACTCTCAACTTTTGGAAAAACACAACAATAGTCCTTTATCTTTTTCAAAGTTTATACTTTAACCATAAAACTTTCAAAATTTGCATCTTTGTCACTAAAATTTAAACTTCAATTCTCATTCCAATTTATCTTATATTTCAACCAAACTTCGGTAGTATCTTTTTCATCTCACTATCTATCACATGATACTTTTAAACCTTAAAAATTTCCTTTTCAAAACCCATAATTACAGAAAATGTTAATTTTTATATTTTCTCATTTTAGTCACTAGTTTAGTATTTTTTAGCACTAATTTACCATTATTCAACTTAGTGAAAATTGGGGCATTACACAAGCCAATTACTCTAATTAAAGAAAGCATAAAAACCAATTCCTCAAACAGCTTTTTAGTTCTGTATTTAACGACCAAAACGCTTCACGAGCATTGTAAGTATAATCGACGTCTCCCTCACTGGTAAAAAATATAGTAAAATAAGAAACTAAAAACATTCAAAAGATTAAAACAAAACATTCAGTATGTAAAGAAAATGATCTTTTCTCCCAAGCACATACATATGTCTGTAACATCCTCGACCTAGTGTCACACTGGCTCTAGCCCAATACTAATATTTTAAAATTTCATTTTAAAAGCCCAAGAAGAATAAGTCCAAATCCATTTTCATCATAAGATATAAAATTTCGATCCAAATCAAACATAAAATTTGAGTAACTTAAAGTAGTAGAGCTCCAAAATATTATAAATCGGTTTAAAGCATTCGACTCGAGTAATTAATAGAGTTAAAATTACATATAGGGTCCTACAAGTACATAGTCCACTACATCTATAAACAATACTCTAACAATAATGTCGATGCTGAATCCACCACGATGATGCTCCTCTAAACAAGCTTTCTTTAACCTACGCACAAAAACACATTTTGAAACGTTGAGCTACAGAAGCTCAGTGTGTACTCTACCAAACGGTTCATATTATGCACAACATAAATAAGCATAAGTAACATAAATGATAACATGGCATGAGTATGATGGTGCAACCATAATCGCCTAAACACATGATATCCTGCTTGCGTACTATCAACACATAAAATATACATGTCAAGAGAAGTCCATACATCATCTCAAGTACTTTTACCTCATATATATATATATATATCATATATGTACACATGATATCATGGAGTTGAAGGACACATTTCCTTCAAAAGAGATATATCATGTCTCATAGGTAACAATCCTTTCTTGGGTTCTTCCATACTGAATCTTTTCAGAAATTTGTCTATATATGTACTTTGACTCAGACCTAGAAGTCGTCTAGATCTATCTCTATAGATCTTAACCCCTAAGATATAAACTGCCTCACCCAAATCTTTCATAGAGAATCAACTACTTAACCAAGTCTTAACTGTCTGTAAGGTAGGTATGTCATTTCCTATAATAAGTATGTCATCTATATACAAGATTAGGAAAGAAACAATTCTTCCACTTATCTTCTTGTAAACACAAGGCTCATCTTCGTTCTTGATAAAACCAAACTTTTTGATCGCATAACTAAAACGAAGATTCTAGCTTCGAGAAGCTTGCTTTAATCCATAAATGGACCTTTGTAGCTTTCAAACCCTTCCAACATTTCCTAGAGCGATAAAACCTTCTAGTTGTGTAATATACTCATCTTCTCCCCGTTTTCCATTAAGGAAAGTGGTTTTGACGTCCATTTGCCAAATTTCATAATCATGGAATGCAGCTATAGCAAGCAAGATCTGGATGGATTTAAACATAGCTACAGGGGAAAAAATTTCTTCATAGCCAATACCATGAACTTATCGAAAACCTTTAGCGACTACTTGCCCCTTGTATGGTTGTACATTTCCATCCATGCCGGTTTTCTTCTTGAAAACCCATTTACACCCTATAGGTTTTATCCCTTCAGGTGATTCAACCAAAGTCCATACTTGGTTGACTAACATGGATTTCATCTTAGATTTCATGGCCTCTATAACATCTTAAAACTGGGCTTAGATGTTAGCAAGGGCGGATCAAGGGTTCGGTTGACCGATCAAGCCAATTAGCCTAAATTCAAGAATTTATTTTTATAAATGGTTTTCAAAGGAAATAAAATATGGAAAAATACTCTAAAATTGTTATTTGGACTATATTTGAATTTGATAAACTCAATTTTGTAAAATTACACTATGAATCTTGACATTTTGCAAAGTAGTAACTATTTTGTAAAAATAACTATTTTAGTGACTAAAATGTAATTGGGTCAAAATTTAAAATCTTTAAGGGGCTATTTATCCAATCTTTCTCATTAGATTTAAACTTCCAAAAATCTCTTTTTAAACTTCTTTTAATTATCATAAAGATTTAATTGAGATATATTTCTTATTTTTACCAAAATCATCATTTCACGTAACTTCTCATTTTCTCTCAACTTCTCCCAATTTTTTTGATTTCCAATCAGAAGTCTCTTCAATTTTATCAAGTTAAATAAAATCACTTTGATTGAATTGATACAATCCCGTAAAAAGGTGATACTTGATGATTTTCAATGGGTAAATCAATGAATTTTGATGTGTTTTAACATGGAATTAATGGTTCTTGGATGGATAAACCTGGATCTTAGGTTTTGGAAGGGTTAATTGGCTTAGATCTTCAGTTTATGGCTTGTTTGGGTGGCTGGATGTTTGTTGTTGGTTTAGGATGATTAGATCATGGTTCTTGGTTGTGTTTTGTTGCTGAGAGGTTGTGTTTTTTGTTGGCTAAGGGCTTAAGGTCATTCGGATGAGTTTAGAATGAGTTTCGGATACGTTTTCGGTTGGGGTTGTTTGTTTGGGAAGTGTTGAAGGTTGATTGAATGCATTGCATTAATACCTCTATTTTGATATGTTAAAAACATGGCAAGGTGTTGAGCTAAGTGTTAAAGGTGTTTCAGAAAATGCAAGAGTGTCGGTTTGCTTTGGTAAGCTAGTTTCAGACAAGTGCTTAGTGGGTTGTCGTATCGGCAAGATTTTACTTGTTTTATCAAAGGTTTGAGGGTGTAGGGATGGTGTGAAAAACCTCCCCGCACTCGGAAGTAAGTTAAATGGTTTCGTTCTCTTTATGGTTCCCATATTGTTCCATAATTGCCATATTTTAGACATGCTCTAAATGTAGGTTTTACATTTGTGATTTATGCATGAGAAATGATAAGTGCTTTGGCCAAAAGGTGTTTTCATTATTATCCATTGATATCGGATATGTTTTGGCAATTGAATATTTTATGAGTTTTATTAATTTCTATGTTTGGTATCATATCCAATGATTGATAATGTTGCATTGGTTTTATGAAAAATGCATATGAAGAAATGATTTCCAATGCATGAATTGATTTTGAAAATGATGCATGCATGTGTTAGTTGTTGTATATGCATAGTTAATGATGGTTTCCATGACTTTTAAAGCATGACAATGTTTTCGATTAAAGTATGGTTATTACCCTTTTCCCCGAATAAAGTCGTTGAGCATGATTTGGGTTCACTTTGATGAACATATGTTGAGTGCATTGTGAAACAACAAGCTACCATGCATAATGAGAATGATATTGGCTTAATAACACTATTTAAAACCACGAATACAAATGAAATCATTAGGATTAAGTGCACTATAATATTGAGTTAGTATGTTGTGTTGCCTACACGTAAACATAGGTGACTTTGTGTCTGACCGTGCATGTAGAGCTTGCCTATATGTAAGCAAGGGTGACTTTGTGTCCGACCGTACATATAGTTGACCCATATGTAAACAAAGGTGACTTTGTATCTGACCGTACATAGTGGGGTAACATGTATATAATGGTGACATCGTGTCCAACCCATGTATATTGAGGCAAAGTGTCTCTAGATAAAGAACAAGGAATCCGTGAATTCGATAGGTATAAGGTTTGAATAAGATTAGTCACTTAGTTACCAATATGCATGATTTATGATTGAGACTTTTGAGTATTGTAAAGCATGAGATTGTGAAACATGTTGATTTAGAATTGTTTAGAAAATGTAATGTTTTAAAGTCATGAGTTTCACAAGCATGTATTCTTTACTAAGTTTTGTGCAAGGATATGAGTACGAGAGAATAACCTAAGCGTTTCTATGTGTTTAGCATATAAGACTTGTACCTTGCACATTAAAGTGCATATAGTTTAAACTTTTCTATGTGAATAGCATGTAAGACTTAAGATGGTGCATAGAGATGCATATGTGTTAAAAAGGCCATAAGTTTTGTTGTTGTTTTAAGAGCATGAAAGTCTTGAGAATTTTAGTTTTTGTATGGCATGAGATAATTGACACTTGATGAAGAAATTGTTTTGGTTTTGTAAACAATATTGGAGACACTTATTTTGAGCATAATATGGCATGATTTAAGGCATTTTTATTGATAGACTTATGGTCTACATTGCATTGGTTGTATTTTTATGTTTTACCCCTCATTAAGCTTATGCTTATTCGTTCTCTTACCTTGCAATGCAGATTTATTGATCAAGGCAGCTAAAGGGAAGCAAGAATTCCAAGTGATTAATTTTGTAAAGCTTAAGTATGTCTTCTATAGTGTAGTAGTAGTAAAAGGGCAATGGGGGTGAATTTGATACAAACATTGGTTATATTGGTGAGAATTGCTTTGGCTATATGAATTGTTATGTTTGACGTTATATTGACAAGGTTGTGTAAGTAGATGCATATAGTGTACGTATATCGAATGCCATGAGCCTATGTCTAGAATCATTTTGTGATGCATCTAGTATAGGTGTTGGTTTTACCTTTAGAAGTAATATGTTTATATGGCTTTAAATGATGTTTGTAAGTGTGCTTTGTTGGTTATGGTTAGCTTATGTCTTGGGGTATGCTTCTACTATGTTTTGGAGGTGTTTGGAGAGTCTTTCAATGTGTGTATACTGTTCTGATGCAGGCGGTATCGATACAGTCTCTAACTGTATCGATAAACTGGTTGGTTTCAAGAAGATTTATGCGTGAAAATTTCCTAAGTATCAAAACAGGCCATTTCGGTATCGACGCCCTTATGCATGTTTTGGCATGAGTATCGAAACACTTGATAAGAGTTTTGATACCATCTTTGGAAGACTCGAATAAGTATCAAAATGGGGTCTAACCGTATCGATACACCTGGTAGTTATGGTAGTTGAAAGTTGAAAATGAAAGTTTGTTTCTTTTCAAATTAGTCCCTGAATCTTGTAAATGAAATTAAATGAGTTGTAGACATCATTTCGAGTTGAGTTTTGATTTTCAGGCTTATAATAGACTTAATTAAAGATTGGTAATACTAATTTAATATTTGGACCCTGAAATTTGGGAAATTTTCAATTTGGTCCTTTTTACTTAAATGCTCAAATTAAGTTTCGTTTCACTTCCGTTTTTGTTACAATTAGATACAAGATATGTATGAACATGTAGGACTTAATATTTAGATAAGATAAAAGAAAAAATAAGGTCATTTATTGGGTTAAACCATTACGGGTTTAGCTCGATATTTCCCATGTATCCCGTTAGTGTCATTTTCGTCTAGGCCGGGCTAAGGGAGTTACATTTAGTGGTATCAGAGCCAGGCTTAGAATCTTTTGAGGAGTAGATGTTGATGATGATGATGTATTTCGTTTGTTGTATAACATGTACTAGTGTTTTGCTATGCACGGTGATTGATTATTGTTTAAATGCAAGTATGTTGTTATATATTGATGTTGGGTGTTTGATCCATGTTATGGTATGGTAGAAATAATCTTGTTTGATAATTATGGTGTTTGCAAGTATGATCTAATGTTGTTGCATTACTATGTTAGTGGTCTACTAAGGGATGTGATCATTATCTTTTATTAATAAAAAAAGTGGATTGAGCATTGTATGACTATTGTGTGGATAAACATGGTAATTGTTTTATGCTTTGCTGAGATGGTGTTGATATCATGGTATATGATGGTTGTTTCATGTAATGGTTGAATTTGTTTTATAGAAATAATCTTGTTTGATAATTATGGTTTTTGCAAGTATGATCTAATCTTGTTGCATTACTATGTTAGTGGTATACTAAGGGATGTGATCATTATCTTTTATTAATAAAAAAAGTGGATTGACATTGTATGACTATTGTGTGGATAAACATGGTGATTGTTTTATGCTTTGCTGAGATGGTGTTGATATCATGGTATATGATGGTTGTTTCATGTAATGGTTGAATTTGTTTTATCGGGGGATTATTCTAGGAGACCCATTGCTCTAACTACTACTAGAAAATCGTTTTATATTATACTTGAGCTACTTGGAACTTGCTTTGTGCTGGCCTTATTATTTTGTAAAAATGTTGTTACTTGTTGTAAAATTATGATGTGTTTTTTTATATGGGACTGTCAAGAGAGCAGAGTTTTGTTAATAGAGGAGTTGTGGAGGATCAACAAGTTCATGTTGTGTTGTACATTGTGGTGCTGAGGTGACAGATTTTTGAGTCAACTGGATCCTCAATCGTGTATGAGTGTGAAAAGTTTTTTTTGGAACAGTAGGGTCTGAGAACCAATTATAGTTGTGAGTAGCGGATGGCTACATCTCTGGGAGTACCTTAGAAAGTTCCAAAGTGTTGATATGCAAGATGAATCGAATATTCAGAAAATGTACGAGATGTGGCAGAGTTGTGTAATTTATGAGTACCAAGCTTCGATGGTTTTAAATGTTGAGGTGTGAGAGTAGTTAGCAAGTTAGTAGTTGAAATTGGTGGAGTTGAGGATGTTATTTATTAGTGTGAACAATAATCATGTATAGTGTAAGAGCACATATATGTATATATCTATATATATTATACGACATATATGCATTCTCGAACATGACATTAGAAATTGCATTTACATTCACTTGTTCATGCATTTATGAGGGCATACAGAAAATCATGCATACATTTGTTCACACTTGCGAGTTCTCCCTTGAAGATGAAAATGGTGCGTGGTTAGTTCTTTATGAGCATGGTGTGTTGTAGGTGGATTACTCTTTTGGTTAGGAAATAATCCTGGATAAAGATTGGTTAGTTGGGCTCCGACTTGTGAATGTTTGAACCCAAGGGGAATACCCTGAGTTATGATTAGTTTTGAGTTAGTCATTAAGAAATGTAAGGTTGAGTTTTCCGAGTTCTCTCCAGTTAGAGTTTAGAGGTTATGAGAAGGTTGTAGCATGTTGTGTGATGTAAGGCGGTTTGGTGTTTTTCAGTATAGTGTGGATTCAGTTTGAAGAAAAAAATGTTATTTTATCATCATGTTTGGTGGAAAAACTACGTGAAATCCTTTGTAGTATGGTTTAATGTGCGTTAGATCGGGGGGTTGTGACTGATCTGGTGCTTTTCCTTGAGGATTATTGCGTCGAGTTTTGAAAACAAAATATGAGAAATGTATTAGTATGGGAGTTGTGGAATCAGGGGATTGAATTATAGTTTTTTTGTGACCTTGCGAGGTTTGGTTGTGCCATAAAGGAGGAAAGTGCACATGTTGTGTTTTTGAGGAGTTGAGTTGGGTTTACCTCGGCTAAGGTTAGATTGTGATGATTGATGCGTGTAATAATAGCACAACTGTGCAGTGTACACATCGCAAGTAATAAAATGATAAGTATATCGTGTATCATCTCCACAGGGATTGGTATACTTAATATGTCTCCCCTTGTTCCCTTGCTCCTGAAAGATAAAGTAAAAACACATATAAGTGGATTTGTTTAATTAACTAAATAATTAAATAACAAAACATAAAATAAAGGATTGAGAACGATATAGAGAAAGTGGGTAGGATCTAGTTATGCCAATTAGTGGATTCGATTGATCTTCTTCTTGTCAAATGCAATTATATAACTCTGCGTCAGAGGTACTGCAGATACAACCTCGGCAGCGTTAGTGTTCTCTGTCGCGACAATCTCTTGCTCTTGGGCAGATGCATCAAAGTTCAGCAAAGTGTCCGTAGTTGACTCCGCTTATCTCTAATTCAGAGCGTTGTTGATGACTGGTCCTTAATGATACTTCTTGGCATAAATCAACGATAACCATCAACCAATCCAACACTTGTTCTAGCTTCTAAAACTCTTAGCCCATCTCTAGTCCGAGTTAGTGTCATCAACACCGTACTTATCCCTTTCGTGAATCTAACTCTCTCGATGCTAGATAAATAGATTACTTACAAACTTCTCTCTCGAGCTTGAATGCAAAAACAAGGAATGACAATAGGATAAGCAAACTTTGATGTTGTTATTGCATTAGAACAAAGAAAAAAGAAACAATCCCCTCTTATTAATATCTACAACCTTCACCTATCCCTATGAGATTTAGAATATAATGTCAGTAGGTACAAATCTTAGGCGAAGAGTTTCTCTAAAATCGGCTCCTTTAACAATGTGATTGGCTAGGCTATATATAGTCTTAACCTAGGGAAAACCTTTCCTAAATAGATTCTAACTTGGAGTATGATAGGTTTGATATAAGCACTATTTTGAGTGCAAGTGTACACGTCGTCAAGTAATAAAATGATAAGTATATCATGTATCGTCTCCACAGGGATTGATATACTTAATATGTCTTCCTTCGTTCCTTTACTCCTGAGAATAAAATAATAACATAAATAAGATGGTTTGTTTTATCTAACTAAATAATTAAATAACAAAACATAAAATAAAGAGTTGAGAACGATTATAGAGAAAGTGGGTAGGATCCAGTTGCGTCAATTAGTGGATTCAATTGATCTTCTTCTTGTCCAATGCAATCGCACAACACTGCTTCAATAGTACTGCAGATACTACCTCGGCAATGCTGGTGCTCCTCTGCCGTGGCAATCTCTTGCTCATGGGCATAAGTATCAAAGTTTAGCAAAGTGTCCGTAAGTGACTCCGCTCATCTCTAATTCAAAGTACTGTTGATGCTCAGTCCTTGACGATACCTCTAGGCGTAAACCAAAGATAACCACCAACCAATCCAACACTTCTTTTAGCTGCTGAAACTCTTAACCTACCCCTTAGTGCCTCCACAAGGGTATAGGCCGAGTTAGTGTCGTCGACACCATACTTATCCCTTTCGTGAATCTACACCTCTCGATGCTAGATAATTAGATTATTTGCAAACATCCCTCTCGGGCTTGGATACAAGAACAAGGAATGGCAATAGGATAAGCAAACTCTGATTTTATTGCATAAGAACAAGAATACAAGAATCAATCTCCTCTCACTAATATCAACAACCTTCACCTACCCCTAAGAAGTTTAGAACATGTTATCGTGAAAGTACAATTCTTAGGGAGGAAGGGTTTTGTCTTCAAATCGGCTCTCCCTAGACAATATGGCCGGCTAGGATATTTATAGTCTTAACATAGGGTAAACCTTTCCTAAATAGACTTCAACTTGGAGTAGGGAACAAGTCTTCCTTAAGGATTCTGATATTTCCAAGTTTGCCGCCTTCTAGAAAGGTTTTCTCGCTTGGTCCTTGAGTTGGGCTTTGAGCACGCTAGCCTGCTGCAATTGATGCGCTGTGTCTTCCAGAATATTCTCTATATTTTTATCTTTCAATGCGCCTCCATTGTTGGTGCTGCCACACTGGATTCTGCCGCGGCCAGTCTTCTGCCTCAGTCTCAATATAACTTTTCTGCCGCTTCGGCTCGGGATATTCCTGTATGTACAGAAATTGTAATAATATCTGCATATTCTATAAATATTAACTTTGTATGTGGTGATAACAGAATATGCAATATTTGAGCAAAGAGTACATGATTCGGTCCAAGTTGGTGTATAATAGGTGCATAAAGTACCATAAGAAGGGTAGTAAATAACTGCCTTTTAGGCACTCATCAAATACCCCCAAACTCAAACTATTGCTTGTCCTCAAGCAATGCCAAACATCAAATTGCTAAATCTTACTCCCTTTTGGTCTTACTCTTCCATCTATTCTCCCCACCATGGTCATATCTATCTCTCCGTTTTAGCCACTAGTTTACCCAAGGACTTCTACTAAGAAACAAACTATATGGCTAGGTGAGTGTGTGCGTTTAATGGACAAGGCTGATTCAAGGCTTTCTTAGATAATCTCTAAGTTCAAGACAAGTAGAATCTTGGATTAGCTATCTCCTTAAAACAACAAGTCTTGAGGCAATTTAGGGCACCTCAAGATATGTGTTTTCTATTTCCTTCTTTTTCTTATTAAGCACCTATTTAGAATACTAGAGCCAGTTTCGGGCACCAATAGCATGAAGGAGAGCGAAACTAGAGTCGATGATAGGCACCTCTAGTTATTTTTCCAACAAGTTCTAAGTCTTTATCACCTAAGTTTATTAAAGGAACTCCTAAATCAAACAAGTCCAAAAAGTGTTTATTTTCTTTCTAACCCTAAAGCAAGCTTCTAATTTTTATTCCATGAGTATCCTATGGTTATCACTTCAAAACAGTACTTGGCCATGGTAAGGAGAAAAAGATTTTTATAGCCTTAAAGGAGTAAACTAAAGCAAAGCTGACATAGGGCAGTGCAAGATTACAAACTTAAATTCAAGAAAAGAGAATATAAAAAAAATTCAGAAAAATTTACTCCCTTTTATGGTAATGCCGCGGTAGTGGGTAGCCTCAACATTAATTCAACACCTACAATCTCCCCCAAACTCAAACCGAGCATTCTCCTTAATGCTCAGATCACACAGTAGATAAAATTAATAAAACAAGTAAAGATAGTAAAGGGAGAGTTTCTTGGAAAAATTCTGAGAAAAATAAGAGAGTTTTGAGATTGTAACGAATATAACAAGAGAGCGATTGAGTAAACAATTCTAAAGAAACAAGAATGCAAGGGTGAATAGTTCAAGAGAAAGAAGGTGCTTATATAGGTCTTGATTATGTAGCCGTTTGAACTACTAGCCGTTTGGTCTTTACTACCGTTTGCATTTACTACCGTGGCAAGAATCTCGACAGACTAGCTGTTACCCTGTTCTGCCCGTTGGGACTACTGCGGCTTTGACACTATGCACTGCCACGGTAGCAAACTTCCTGCTGTGAATTACTTCTCTGTTATTCTTGCTTTATTGTCCTAACCTAAAAATATAAACATCAAGAAACATTCAAATAATGAGAAGATAAATATTCCTAAATACCATAATTACGAGAATTCATGAAAATACCAAATAAAATAAAAGAGAAAATTAATATAAAAAAAGAATATAAAGAAAACTCATGGAGAATCATTTCCGATATTTCTTATAGTCCATCTGCACCCTCCATTGAGTGACAATTCTACCTAAAAAGGATTTGGCCATAATGAATACAGATAGTCCCCTTTGTATTATCATGGTGGAGGTATCTTTTTTTCATTTTCTCTTGTAATCCATGCATGTCCTCCATCTTGATATTATTTTTGAAGGCAAAAATAAATTGTTAGAAAAAATTATATCAACATCCAACCACTTAATTACCTCATTGTCATTAACTTCAATCATAATTGGATATAGCCTTCGTTGTTGTTGTAATTGCTGTAATAGCCAATTTTCGTGGCAATCTTCTGCCAAAATTCGGTGTAAGTCAAGTGAAGAACCTTCTTTCTTGAAGTCTTCAAGAATCTACCCACATTGTTTTTTATATTTCTCAGTAATCTCCATCAGTAGAGACTTTGGCTTGGAACTAATATTAGATGAAGTTGCCATAGAAATATTATCTTTCAAACAATCATGTCCTATTTGTGATGGCTTCAAATCTTGTAACATCGACTCCTCGAAATATACCTGCAATAGAAGAAATGAGTTTTCAAAGAATTCAAAAGGTTCATTCAGTAACATCTCATTTTCCATTATCACGGTATTGCCATCTTGTTGATCGAACATGTCTTCGTGTAACTGCCTCGGCAACTGTGAATGAGAGTAATCCTTAGCTTCCTTTTTCAGCATCATTGATGCCATAACATCCTGGGAATCAGACTCCTCAAAATTTTCTAGAGCATTACTCTCATCGGCCTCGTTGAATGGTATCGTGACATTCCCTGTTCAGGCTTCTCTACTGTCGCGGTAGGACTCTCGGCAAACTCATCCACTATTTGACAGTCTTTCTCAACAACATGTTCTGGACTCAGAGGTTCCGGAATTTCCTCTTTGTCCTCTAGTGTTGGGATTTCAGTATCCCCAAGGATTGATTGTTGGGTTATGTTATCCCTGGCATACAATTGATTTTCCGAATCCCTCAAGGGTGCATCCAATCTAGCTATATGTGCATCCATTAACCTTGATTGCTCTGTCATAAATTCTTCAATTCTAGCCATTGATGCTTTCAATGTTTCATCAAGTGAATTTGGATACTCTTGAGAAGAATTATATTACCATGGCATGTCTATAACATCAACAAAATTGTCATGATAAAAAAAAATTTGAGCGTTTTGATCATACCATGAAGGATTTTGTTGTTGGTTCCATCTATGGTCCTCTCTGTGGTCATAGGTTCCAGTACTGTATGGGCAATTGCTAACTAAATGATCATCTCCGCAATTGAAACAAAAATTTGCCCAAGCATAAACTTGTTGGGTTGCTCTTGGTTGGCATAGATAATAATCAATTAATCTAGGAAATTCTTGATTGGTTTGATTCATATCTTCCAACATCAACTCCCGAATAAATTTGCTTCTTTTTCCTTACATTTTGAACCTTCAACTTAAGACACACCTATAAACTTTTTTTTAAGAAAAAGAAAAAAAAAGAAAATATGTTAGTAAAAATAATAAATAAAGAAGGCAAGAAAATTAAAGAAGACAAAATTTAGTTGTCAATCCTCGGCAACGGCGCCAAAAACTTGATAGGCGTGGTATAAGCGCTATTTTGAGTGCAAGTGTACACGTCGTTAAGTAATAAAATGATAAGTATATCGTGCATCGTCTCCACAGGGATTGGTATACTTAATATGTCTTCCTTCGTTTCCTTGCTCATGAGAATAAAATAAAAATATAAATAAGATGGTTTGTTTTATCTAACTAAATAATTAAATAATAAAACATAAAATAAAGAGTTTAGAACGATTATAGAAAAAGTGGGTAGGATCCAGTTGCGTCAATTAGTGGATTTAATTGATCTTCTTCTTGTCCAATGTAATCGCACAATACTACTTCGATAGTACTGCAGATACTGCCTCAGCAATGCTGGTGCTCCTCTGCCGCGACAATCTCTTGCTCATGGGCAGAAGTATCAAAGTTCATCAAAGATAACCACCAACCAACCCAACACTTCTTTTAGCTACTGAAACTCTTAACCTACTCCTTAGTGCCTCCACAAGGGTATAGGCCGAGTTAGTTTCGCTAACACCATACTTATCCCTTTCATGAATCTACACCTCTCGATGCTAGATAAATATATTACTTGCAAACTTCTCTCTCGGGCTTGAATACAAGAACAAGGAATGGCAATAGGATAAGCAAACTCTGATTTTATTGTATAAGAACAAGAATACAACAATCAATCTTCTCTCATTAATATCAACAACCTTCACCTACCCCTAAGAAGTTTAGAACATGTTATCGTGGAAGTACAATTCTTAGGGAAGAAGGGTTTTGTCTACAAATCGGCTCTCCCTAGACAATGTGGTCGGCTACGATATTTATAGTCTTAAACTAGGGCAAGCATTTCCTAAATAGACTTCAAATTGGAGTAGGGAACAAGTCTTCCTCAAGGATTATGATATTTCCAAGTTTGCCGCCTTCTAGAAAGGTTTTCCCGCTTGGTCTTTGAGTTGGGTTTTGAGAATGCTAGCCTGGTCCAATTGATGTGATGTGTCTTCCAGAATATTCTCTATATTTTTATCTTTCAATGTGCCTCCATTGTTGGTGCTGCCACACTAGATTCTACCGCTGTTAGTCTTCTGCCTCGGCCTCAACATAGCTTTTCTGCCGCTTCGGCTCTGGATATTCATACATGTACAGAAATTGTAATAATATTTGCATTCTCTATAAATATTAACTTTGTATGTGGTGATAATAGAATATCCAATATTTAAGCAAAGAGTATATGATTCGGTTCAAGTTGATGTATAATTGGTGCATAAAGTACCATAAGAAGGGTAGTAAATAATTGTCTTTTAGGCACTCATCAGAGTAAGGAGCAAATCTTCTGATATTTACAAGTTTGCAACCTTCTAGAAAGCTTTTCCCGTTCGGTCTTTGACTTGGGCTTTTAGTGCGCTAGCTTGGTCCAATTGGTGCGTTGCATCTTCCAGAATGTTCTCTATATTTTTGTCTTTCATTCGCCTACAGTATTGATGTTGCCACTCTGGATGATATCGTGGCCTCGTCTCTGCCTCGGCCTCAACATTGCTTCACCGCTGCTTTGGCCCTTAATATTCCTGCATGTACAAAATATGTAATAATATCTACATTCTCTATAAATTTTGATTTTGTAAGTAATGATAACGAAATATCTAATATTATGCAAAGAGTCCATATTTCAGCTCAAGTTGGTGTATAATAGATGCATAAAGTACCATTAGAAGGGTAGTAAATAATTGCCTTTTAGGCACTTATCAAATACCCTCAAACTCGAACTATTGTTTGTCCTCAAGCAATGCAAGACATCAAATCGCCAAATCTTACTCCCCTTTGGTCTTACTTTTCCATCTATTCTCCCCACCATGGTCATGTCTATCTCTCTGTTTTAGCCACCAGTTTACCCAAGGACTTTTACTAAGAAACAAGCTATAAGGCTAGGTGAGTGTGTGCATTTTATGGACAAGGTTGATTCAAGGCTTTCTTAGATAAACTCTAAGTTCAAGACAAGTAGAATTTGGGTTAAAGCTATCTACTTAAAACAACAAGTCTTGAGCCAATTTCGGCACCTCAAGATATGCGTTTTCTATTTTCTTCTTTTTCTTATTATTTTTTTTCTTTTTAACCACCTATTTAACATTACTAGAGCCAATTTCGGGCACCTCTAGCATGAGGGAGAACAAAACTAGAGCCTGTGACAGACACCCCTAGTTATTTTTCCAAAAGGTTCTAAGTCTTTATCACCTAAGTTTATTAAAAGAACTCCTAAATCAAGCAAGTCCAAAAAGTGTATTTTTTTTAACCCTAAAGCAAGCTTTTAAGTTTTATTCCATGAGTATCCTATGGTTATCCCTTCAAAACAGAACTTGGCCATAGTAAGGAGAAAGATTTCTATAGCCTTAAAGAAGTAAACTAAAGCAAAGCTGATGTTGAGCAGTGCAAGATTAAAAACAGTAGTTCAAGAAAGAGAATATTGCCAAAAATTTCAAAAAAAAATACTCCCTTTTTTCATGGTAATGCCGCGGCATTAGATTGCCTTGGTAGTGCTTCTGCACCTACAATACCCCCAAACTCAAACCGAGCATTGTGTTCAATGCTTAATACATACGACAAACAATAGTTTCAATACGGAAATAAACAAAAACATTAAAAGAAATCATTTATAACGACTCCGAGGAGCTGCTTGTACGAAGCATTCTCGTAGGACGTGCCGCTGACGCCTTTCGTCTAGATCCTTGTGCTAGTGATTGTTGTTGTTTGGCTTACTGATGAGGCTGAACTCGACTGGGCGGTGTGCATTGCGGTGGTGCAGTAACTTCATCTCCTTCTTCCACTTTATCAATATTTTTTGTGTGCATGATTTCTGTCCCGCCCCTGCCGTAGCAGTGGGTATTGCTGGTTCATGTGACGAACTATGGTATTCGTCAATCTCACGAGACAGAGTGTCTCTGCTGAGACTGGGCATAGGCATTGGATTCCGATGGGGAGAGTTAAAAACAGCTCGCCTCTTGGACGACCTTTGGATGGTAGAGGATACTCCGGCAGACCTGGCTGGCCTGGAAGGTCCGACAGCATGAAACTCTAGAGGCGGTCATGGTTGGAAAAATGGTTGCGGCCCTGGGGCAGGTGTTGTCTCGGTATAAGGGGAGGCAGTGACAAAGATATTAGTTGGGAATTCTAGGAATTGCGCCTATTGATTTGGGAAGCTTGTCATCATCATGTGGGCGAGAGATGTGTTGAAGTCGCGCTGGTACTCCATGTAGCGTTGCTGGCGAAGATCCATGGCTGCCATCCTCTATAGAATTTCTTGGTAATGGTCTACTGTGGTAGGGCCCTGGGAAGATGTGGGTACTTTTGCCGAGTACTACCCTCCGGTAGTAAAGTTTGCAGTGAACTGCTGCGGTGTGGCTTGGACAGGATCTGCCTGGGTTATCTGCATGACTCAGCGACAGAAATCTTTAGACCATCCCGACCGATTCGGTGTATACTCGTTTGTAGCCTTGACTAGTACACCTGCAGCAATACACAAGGCAGAGATTAAAGAAGGGAAACATAAAGGGCCTTTGTTTTTCTTACCACAATCATAAATATTTTGGAGAATAATTTCTCCAACGTTGATGGTCCTCTTGTTGGTTATGGACTGGATGAGCACCAAATGTCTCCTGTCGACTGTGCTGTTATGCGATGTGGGCATTAGACGTCTTTTGACAAAGGTGCACCACATCTTAGCCTCGAGTTTGAGGCTCAATCTTGTTATGGATCCTCTATGGTTACCGGTCTCCCAAGGGGTATCATTGTAACAAAGATCCTCTTCAAATTCACTATGTGCCTTGGACAACGGAATGAAGCCATAGCATTGGTTGATTGCTTCGGCATTAAGGGCGACTAGATTCCCTCGGCAGTGGACATATAAATTTCCTTCGCTCGTCATGTGGGCATAAAACTCTTGGATGATCGTGGCATTCGCTGGGGGAGGTTGGAGATAGAAGATTTCCCAATCTTGGTATTTGATTTTGTCGAACAAGAACTGTTTGATGCCATAATTATCTTCATCCAAGTGCTGAAATCCTTGCTCCTCCTATAGCTGCCGAGCAACAAAATAATAGTTAAATCGCTCTTCAATGGCGGCAGGGTAAAAGCGGTTATAAGCGAACATGATTGTAGTTATTGATTACCTTGAGCAAAGTCTGGAGTACTTGAAAAGATTGCTGAAAATTTCAAGAAGTAGATGAGAGCTAAAGTAATTAAGAGCAAGATTATGAAAGAAAGAAGATTAGCAAGAATGCAAGAGTAGGTAATTCTAAGAAAGGGATCAGTTTATATAGGCTGTAAAAAATATGACTGCTAAAAATTAGCCGTTAGGCATTTACTGCCTTGCTGAACAGTTACTACCACGGTGGATTTCTCGGCAGAGAGCCGTTGCACTATTTCTACCCGTTAGGATTTCTGTGACTCTGACATAATGTACTACCGCAACAACAGACTTCCTGCTGTGAAATACTTTTTCTGCATTTGTTGCTTTATTTATCCTAAAAACTTAAAAACATAAAATACTGAAAATAAAACATAACAAACTAGTCCTAATATAATAAATAAAATGGAAGGGAAAAGATTATGTTACTTATGGAGTGCATGTGAATGCATCTCCTAATTTGATTATCTCTTTCTAGCTCGTATCTTCCTTCACGTGTTGGCCAGTCCCTTCAGTGCATTCGACTTCTCCTTTGGGTTTTATTCGCTTACCGAATAGTCTGTCGAGCATGCTGCCCAGGCAGGATGTTTTAGTATCCTGGTCTGGTGTATGGAGAGCCTTACATTCTGCCGGAGCATCTGATTTGTTAGATTGTGGAAGGCGTTCAACTTGACTTGTTGATCGTTTATCCGCATCGTGAGCTCGCCATTTCCACATCGATTATGGTACGTCTAGTAGTAAGGAAAGGTCTATCCAATATGATCGGTGCATTGTCGTCGGCCTCACAATCAAGGAAGAGAAAGTTGGCAGGAAATATAAACTTGTCGACCTTAACTAGAATGTTCACAATTTTGCCTTCAGGATGCACATAGGACCGATCCGCAAGTTGGAGGAGAATTGTTGTTGGTTCTTCCCGCCCTATTCCAAGTTTTTGAAAAACTAATTTGGGCATTAGATTGATGCTTATTCCCAAGTCGAATAGGGCCTTTCCTTCATAACCATCCCTAATCGCACAGGGGATTTTAAAGCATCTAGGATCCTTTAGCTTAGGCGTCATGCGATTATATAGCATGGCCATGCAACCTTCAGTGGCTGCAACCGTTTAAAATTCCCCTAGCCTTCGTCGTTTGGATACTATGTCCTTTAAGAACTTGGCATAGTTGGGCATTTTTTCAATAGCCTCAACTAATGGCAAATTGATATGGACTTGCTTTAAGATGTCTAAGAATTTCTAAAATTGGTGATCTTGTTTATACTTTTTTAACCTCTGCGAGAAAGGAGGTGGTAGTCTTATGTCCTCCAGGTTTCCTTAGAGGGCCATAAACCCATTTCTAATTTTTAATGATGATTTATTCACCAAAATATATTTTTAATTACTTTAAATGGATTTTTAATCATTTTTCTCAAAACCACTTTTCTCTCATCTTTTTCTCTCATTTTCTCTCCATTTTCTCTTTATCTTTTCTCTTAATTTCCTTGTTGATTTTTGTATCTTTTTCCACAAAGATTACATCATTTACATCATCTTTCCATCCTTTACAAAACCTAAGCATCAATTTCATCAAATCTACATCAATTTGCAAGGAATCAAGAAGGGGAAAATTACATATTTTTGGTGAATAGATCTTAAAGGTAATTTTCTGGATTTTTATTCTTTTCTAAGGTTCTTTATTGAAATTCTCAAGTATTAGCTTGCTAATCTTTGAATAAAAACTTGATTTCATGTTTTTAATGTTAGATCTTGTGTTTTTGGTGGAAGTTTTGTAAAATCTTTTTAGATCTCATTTAATGCTGGAATTAGATGGATTCAATTATGTTTTTATGTTAATTAAATGATTAATTGAGTCTTGATTTGGTAGCACATTAATTTAATCCCAGAATAATGTAATTGGTGTAGTTTTAGGATGTTTTTCGGTTGTTTTATGGGCTGTTTTAGATGCTTAAATGTTGCTGGAGATATAAAGATGGTTTGGATGTGTTTTTGGATCATAATTGAAGTGAATTAGATGTTAGATTCATTAGGTTTTGGTCTGATATTGTTCGGATGCGTTTCAGTTTAGTTTACGGTCTTTTCGGCTAAGTTTTTGGTAGTTTAATGGTAATCGGATATGGCTGTTGGTTTGAGCATGTTATGATGTGAGAATGCTCTGTTTTTAATGTTGTAGAAGAGGTACAAGAAGGTGCTTGATTGCTGGTGCGTTGGTGCGATCATCGGATAGCGGCGAAAGCTCGTTTCGCTTATTGTTGAGTGATTTCGGATTTAAAGCGAATCACGTTTGGTACGTTCTGTTTTGGGGGGGCTATGGAAGAGTGTGAAAACCTTCCATAGTTCAAGAGTAAGTAAAGTAATTATTTTAATGAACTGATATGAGTTTCGGCTATTTTCGATAAAGGTATTTTATTGGTAATGCAATGGAATTTATGGAAGTGCATGAGCATGTTTTGATTTGATGCATACATGAGAGATACTTGCTGAAATACATAGCTTATTTAGCATCCATGATTATGGAAAATTATGAGAAATGTTTTGGAATACAATATGGTTATTTGCCTTATACATGATGGTGCCTTTGGGCATGGCTTTTGGTTCATTTGTTGAACATGTTATGCATGCATTATGAGCAGCAAGTTATCATGCACAATTGATTATGATATTGGCTTAGTGACACTAACTTTAGATTCGAATACGAATGACATGTCATTAGGATTGTCTTAAGTGCACTATAATCAAAACTGAAAATACAGAATATTGCCTACACGTAACAAGGGTGACTTTGTGTCCAACCGTACGTGGTAGAGCCGCCTACACGTAACAAGGGTGACTATTTGTCTGATCGTGCGTGGTAGTGCTAATGGTGACTTCGTGTCATGTCAATGGGGACTTCGTGTTATGTCAATGGTGACATCGTGTCATGACGAGACAATGGTCTCATGGATCCGTGTATTCGGTGAACTCAAGGTTCACATTAAGTGATCACTAGAAAGCCAATATACATACATGAAATTGAGAAGAGGTTTGAGCATCATTTATAAATTGTTTCGACAAGGTTATGTGAACCCAAGAATGCATATGATTTATTGAATATGAGCATGAGATATTAGCATGCATGATTTAACAGAGTATTGCAAATAATGGTTTCATCATGGTTTTAAATGAATGCATTGATGATTTGTGTAGAGCTTCCTCACTAAGCATGTTTGCTTAAGCTCTCTTTTCATCCGTGTAGAGAAATAAAGGCACTTGGAGCTTCGTTCGAGGCAAGAGAACCAAGGGGAAAAATCACATTGAATTTGGTATGTTTTTTTTGGCAAATAAATTGGGCAAGGCAATGTCTAACACAATCTATGAGAGGAGTGTATTCTTAGGCTTTGGTTCATGTTGTAATAAGACCATTATTGTTTGATTGTTAATTGTTGAACTTTGGATTTGTTTGAATTATTGAAGCATGTACTAGCATGATTGTTATATTGTTAATCACTTCTTAGGGAGTATGTCTATAGCTTGTTTGATGTCCGTGACGTTGTTGATTATGTGTCATATGTTGCTAATTATGTTTAGGATTGATGCATTTAGTGGTTCCAATTAATGGTTGAGTATTGAGTAAATATTGTGTACTTAGTGTAACGAAACTTTTGGTTCCAGACCCAAAGTTTCGAAACCTTAGTGAAGGTTCCGAAACCTTTGACAAATAGTTTCGAAACCTTCACAAAAGTTTCCAAACCTTGCGGGCAGTTTCAAGTTTGAAAAGCTACTGGACGCGAAAGGTTTGGAAACTTTCAGGAAAGTTTTGAAACCTTTTACAAAAAGTTTGGAAACTTTCAGGAAGGTTTCCAAACCTTTGACCACCAGGATTTGTTAATTGTTGAAATTTTATTTTAGTCCCGGATATCTCCCTTTGTTCGATTGAGGTACTTATAGATGATATATTGTTCTGAAATTTTGCATGCATGCATAAAGTTGATTTAATTTCAAGATAGTCAACCTAAATTGGATGAAGTCCTTGTATTTTAGAAGATTTACATTTTGGTCCTTAAATTAGAGAATCATGCAATTGATGATGTTAGAATGATCCGTTTGAGTTGAAATTTACTATGAGGAACTCTTGTATGCTTAATTGATTATTGATGGAAAGAATTTCTACTTTACTAATTGAATATAAAAATTTTTTTTTAGTCCTTAATCTATGTTAGTGTTTAATCGGATGTTTGTTTTTAATTAATGTGTTACCGTTAATGCTTTATATGAGACCTTATCACATAGGAATAAGATTTTGCCTCTAGGTAAGCTAAAATAAAAAATATAACAGATTTTAGGGTTGTTTATTGAATCGAACCTTTATGGGTTTGGTTTGATATTCCCCGTGTAACCCGTTAGTGCCGGTTCCATCTAGGCCGGGCTAAGGGGGTTACATTTAGTGGTATCAGATCCAGGTTTGTAAAATGTGTGGTTGGTATGTAAAGTATGTTGTAAGGTTTGTAAAATGTGTTGTTGATTTGTAAAGTGTGTAGTTGGTTGGTTAAAGTATGTATAGGATTGCTACATTATGTGCTTAAATATGCGATTGATTATGATATGTGTGATTGAGCATAATATGTTGTTGGAGTATGGAAATCTATTTATGATGATTGTACTTTGAGTAATGATGATTAAACTAGGGATTATCGGTTACACATTGCCAATGCTAACATATTTTCAGATGCTCTCAGATTTCCCTTGGTTCTTGCCCGAATGTAAGTTTATTTTATTTGGATATTATGTTTTAAACTGCATGTTTAAAGTTTTTGGAATATGCTTATGAGACGTGAAACACGAGTTAGTGTTGGTATGAACATTAATGGTCAAGATTATGGATGAAATGACTGCTAGGGAAGAGTAAATTCTTCCTCCTCTGTGAGTGTGCCTTCGGTTAGGCCGGAAGGTTAGTTTGTGGTGTTACACTATTCTTTCGGTTGTGTTTTAGTCTGCTGAAGCTGATACGAATGTTGCTAATCTGACTTGGGAGTTGTCAATAAGATGGTAGTTGAGGTTGTTGGAATTGAGGAATTATTTATGAGTGTGAACAATAATCATATTTAGATTAAGAGCACATATATGTATATATTTATAGATAATGTAGGACATGCATGCATTCTTGAGCATGACATTAGAAATTGCATTTACATGCATATGCACTTGCATAGGCATTTATGAGGGCATACAGGAAATCATGCATACATTTGTTCACACTTGCGAGTAGCTCCTTGAGGGTGTAAGTGGAGTGTGGTTGGTTCTTTTTAGGTGAAGGTATAAAAAAAAGAGGTTGAAAGAAATTTCATGTGGTGTTAAGTTGAATGTGTAGTGGGCAAGCTACCCTTTTGGTTAGGGAATAGTCTTGGATGAACAATGAGTGGTTGGCCTCAGAGTTGTGAATGTTTGAAACCGAGGTAAATACCTTGAGTTATGGTTAGTTTGAGTTGGTCATTACTAAAGGTAAGGCTGAGTTTTGAGGATTCTTTCTAGTTAACATTTGGAGGTTGTAACAAGGTTGCCGTATGTTTTGTAGAGTAAGGCGGGTCGGTGTTTTTTTAGTGATGTGAAATTATTTTGTGGAAAGTACAAGGAATTCTTTGTGGTGTGGTTAATGTGCAGTTAGATCGGGGGTTGTGACCGATCTGGTATGGTCAAGATGGAAGAAAAATATGAGATATAGTTTGGTATGAGAGTTCTGAAATCATGGGTATGAATCATAGATTGTTGTGACCTTGAGAGGTTTGGTTGTACTATAAAGGAGGAAAGTGTACATGTTGTGTTTATAGGATGTTAAGTTGGATATACTTCGGGTAAAATTGGTTTTTTGATGGTGTCTGAAGTGGTGTAATGTGGGTCGCTGGACAATTTATGGTTTGTAGCAATTGTTCAGTCTTATGGGTTTGCTTTTATCGAAAAGTGTTTTGAGGTTTTGTGTTCGGTGGGTTTGTGTTTGTGGATGTTTCATCAATATGGTTACCGCTTTGGCAAGGTTATAAAATAAGAGATGTTGGAGATAATGAAAGAAATAGTTTTATAAGTTCGGATTTTGTTGTGGTATAGTTAATGTAAGAGTTGGTTTGTCGATGAGTTGATAATGGAAAAAAATTTGGGTTAAGTGTCAAGGCACTTAATGATGTGTAGATTTTAAATTTTGAACCTTGGTGGAGTTGGTTATGGTGGCTAAACCTTAAGTTGGAGGTATTATCGTTGTGATGAGTACGATGTTAGGTTTGATACAAAGTGGATAAGTTTCTTGTATGGTATGTTTTGTAGAATGTTAGCAACTGGGGATGACTTGGCTTACATAAGGATGCTTGCAATGGGAGTTTGTTATGTGGGATAAGCCTGGGTTGTTGTGGAGTTACAAGGGAAGATGTTCGGTTAACCTTTAGGGAAACCTAGTTAATGGTGGATCTATGAGCGAAATTCAACCTTGGTAAAGTTGATCGGGGACAAGTTGTGGCAAAGTATTTGATGAGGGTCTAGTGAAGGATATGTTCTTGGCAAGGTTTAGTTTTGTGTTGAGAATCTTTTTGTGTTAGGTGAACCGCATGGTTGTTTCGAAAAGTACCGAGGTGGAATGGTATCTTGATTAGGGCTTATGGTAATCTTTTTTTCCATGGGTTTGGTGGTAAGTGTTATGGTAGGAGTTGGGGGAAACATGCGTATTTGACTAAGCTGGTTTGGATTATGTTTGAATCATATGTAAATGTTTGTCATGCTGATAAGGTAAGAATGAGTATCAATTTTCTTTGGGTTATTAGGATTAAAGGTGGCAAAGTTGAAGTCGGAAAGAATCATCAAAAGTTTTGTAGTAAGTTCTATGGATGGTATAGAGTTTGCTTATGAGGGATGTTGGATCAATCGTTTGTTTGAGTACGGTTTTCTTGGGTTTCTAAGTCCCATTGGAAAGATGTGTGAGTGGTGTATCTATAACAAGATAAGATCTGAAAGATTTTAGGACCGACATAGGTTGTTGTTTGGATGTTGGGTTTTATCATTCATAGGTAAATGAATATTATGTTGTGACGTTCTGATATGGTTAATATGACTCATAATGAAGTTGGTGGTGGTGGTGGAGCTTGCTTAAGACAATGTTGATAGTTTTGTGCAAAGTTAGTCTGAAGTTTGTTGTGTGGAGTGGAGGTTGGTGAAAGGCTTAGTTGGTTACCTGGTATGTGGGAGGATCTCAAAAGTAAGGTTAGTTTGATGGTGATGGTATGGAAACTGTTGCGGTTATCAAGAGTTTGTTATCAACCTTATGGGGTTTTCTTTTGAGTTATGTTTCTATAGAGGCTGGGATGGTGTGGTAGGTTGTGCATTGTTGCTTTGGTGTGAGGAAGGAATTTGTTGGTTGTCCGAAGAGGGTAAGTGTGGGTTGTCTGTTGCTTACCATCCCAGGAAAGCTAAGGTGATGGCTGATTCTTTGAGCCGTAGGATGGCAGTTGAGTTGAGAGTGATGTTTGCTAAGTTGAGTATTTCATAGGAAGGTGGTGGAGTGGTGGAGTTGTAAGTAAAACCTATCTTGGTTGAGATGATAAGGTGAAACAGTTAGAGGATGAGACGTTGGTACCTTTTGTGGAGGATATTGCTGAGAGTAGACTGACCGGGTATCGTTTTGATGAGGATGAGATATTGTGGTTTAGGGGTCAGATTGTGGTGCCGGATGATCCGGAGTTGAGGCAAGCTATCTTGGTGGAAGCTCATACTAGTCCGTTTGTGATGCATCCGGGTAGTGTGAAGATGTATAGAGATCTCAAAAGTGTGTACTTTTGGGTTGGTTTAAAGAAGATGTGACGGAGTCCAAGAAGGATTCTATATGGGTTATTGTTGATAGGTTTTCAAAGTGTGCACATTTTCTTGCCGTGCATACAATATGATCTATAGATAAGTTGGTAGAGTTGTATGTTTCTGTGATGGTGAAGTTGCATAGTATGCTTAAGTTGATCATATCGGATAGAGATTCGCGGTTTACATCTAAGTTCTGGGAGAGGTTGCAGGTTGCTTTGAGTACAAGGCTTAACTTTAGTATAGCTTATCATCCACGGACGGATGGACAGTCTGAGCGTGTTATGCGGACTTTAGAAGACATGTTGAGGTGTTGTGTCATTGAGTTTCAAGGTTCTTGGGAGAAGCAATTGCCGTTGGTAGAGTTTGCTTATAATAATAGTTTTCAGACAAGTATACAGATGGCACCGTTTGAGGCTTTATACGGGCATAGGTGTTGTACACCTTTGTGTTGGAAAGAAGTTGGGCAAAAGTATGTTTCTTTGTCTCAAGTGTTGAAGGATACGGATGAGAAAGTTAAGTTGATATGTACTAAACTTAAGAAAGCTTCGGGTAGGCAGAAGTCCTATGCTGATTTGAAACGTAGGGAGATAGAGTATGATGTTTGAGACAAAGTGTTTCTTAAGGTTTCTCCGTGGGAAAAAGTGATGAGATTTGGAAGAAGGGGGAAGTTGAGTCCTCATTTTATTGGACCATATGAGGTGTTGGTGCGTGTTGGTTCTGTTGCTTATAGGTTGGGGTTGCTAGGGGAGTTGAGTAAGATGCATTATGTGTTTCAATGTATCGATGCTTCGTAAGTATCGTTCAAATCCTTTTTCATGTTGTTCTAGTTGAGGAGTCTGAGTTAAGGGCGGATATGAGTTATGAGAAGGAACTAGTGAGGATTTTGGATGGGGGTACAAAAGTTCTTCGAGGGAGGACCATAGTTTTGGTTAAAGTGCTTTGGAAACACCGAGGTGTCGAAGAGGTAACTTGGGAGACATGGAAAAGTATGGAGGAGCAGTTTCCTCACTTGTTTACTAGTGGTAAATTTCGAGGACGAAATTTTCTTAAGAGGGAGAGAGTTGTAACATCCCTTTTTTGGGGTTATTAGTTAGGCTTAGTTAGGGGAATTCGATTCGGGTCGAATCGGGTTCTCCGGTTCATTAATTCCGGGAAAAATAAAATAAGGATATTTTTAATTAAGGAAAATATTAATTTGGAGGGTGGTTTAAAATATTTAAAATATGTTTCAAAATTAAAAGAAAATAATTTAGATTTTATAATGATTTTTAATTATGCTTAATTATGCATAAGTGACCGATTTGTAATTTTTGGAAAATTGGGGGACTATTTTGTAATTTTCGGCAATTATATGTTTTTAGTGACTAAATTGAAAAGCAAGTTAAACTTAGAATCCTTAGAGGGCCATAAACCCATTTCTAATTTTTAATGATGATTTATTCACCAAAATATATTTTTAATTACTTTAATTGGATTTTTAATCATTTTTCTCAAAACCACTTTTCTCTCATTTTCTCTCCATTTTCTCTTCATCTTTTCTCTTCATTTCCTTGCTGATTTTTGCATCTTTTTCCACAAAGATTACATCATTTGCATCATCTTTCCATCCTTTACAAAACCTAAGCATCAATTTCATCAAATCTACATCAATTTGCAAGGAATCAAGAAGGGGAAAATTACATATTTTTGGTGAATAGATCTTGAAGGTAATTTTCTGGATTTTTATTCTTTTCTAAGGTTCTTTATTGAAATTCTCAAGTATTAGCTTACTAATCTTTGAATAAAAACTTGATTCCATGTTTTTAATGTTAGATCTTGTGTTTTTGGTGGAAGTTTTGTGAAATCTTTTTAGATCTCATTTAATGCTGGAATTAGATGGATTCAATTATGTTTTTATGTTAATTAAATGATTAATTGAGTCTTGATTTGGTAGCACATTAATTTAATCCCGGAATAATGTAATCGGTGTAGTTTTAGGGTGCTTTTCGGTTGTTTTATGGGCTGTTTTAGGTGCTTAAATGTTGCTGGAGATATAAAGATGGTTTGGATGTGTTTTTGGATCATAATTGAAGTGGATTAGATGTTAGATTCATTAGGTTTTGAGCTGATGTTGTTCGAATGCGTTTCAGCTTAGTTTATGGTTTTTTCGGCTAGGTTTTTGGTAGTTTAATGGTGATCGGATATGGCTGTTGGTTTGAGCATGTTATGATGTGAGAATGCTCTGTTTTTAATGTTGTAAAAGAGGTACAAGAAGGTGCTTGATTGTTGGTGCGTTGGTGCGATCATCGGATAGCGGCGAAAGCTCGTTTCGCTTGTTGTTGAGTGATTTCGGATTTAAAGCGAATCACGTTTGGTACGTTCTGTTTTGGGGGGGGCTATGGAAGAGTGTGAAAACCTTCCATAGTTCAAGATTAAGTAAAGTAATTGTTTTAATGAACCGATATGAGTTTCGGCTATTTTCGACAAAGGTATTTTATTGGTAATGCAATGGAATTTATGGAAGTGCATGAGCATGTTTTGATTTGATGCATACATGAGAGATACTTGCTGAAATGCATAGCTTATTTAACATCCATGATTATGGAAAATTATGAGAAATGTTTTGGAATACAATATGGTTATTTGCCTTATACATGATGGTACCTTTGGGCATGGCTTTTGGTTCATTTGTTGAACATGTTATGCATGCATTATGAGCAGCAAGTTATCATGCACAATTGATTATGATATTGGCTTAGTGACACTAACTTTAGATTCGAATACGAATGACATGTCATTAGGATTGTCTTAAGTGCACTATAATCAAAACTGAAAATACAGAATATTGCCTACACGTAACAAGGGTGACTTTGTGTCCAACCGTACGTGGTAGAGCCGCCTACACGTAACAAGGGTGACTATGTGTCCGATCGTGCGTGGTAGTGCTAATGGTGACTTCGTGTCATGTCAATAACGACTTCGTGTCATGTCAATGGTGACTTCGTGTCATGACGAGACAATGGTCTCATAGATCCGTGTATTCGGTGAACTCAAGGTTCACATTAAGTGATCACTAGAAAGCCAATATACATACATGAAATTGAGAAGAGGTTTGAGCATCATTTATAAATTGTTTCGACAAGGTTATGTGAACCCAAGAATGCATATGATTTATTGAATATGAGCATGAGATACTAGCATGCATGATTTAACAAAGTATTGCAAATAATGGTTTCATCATGGTTTTAAATGAATGCATTGATGATTTGTGTAGAGCTTCCTTACTAAGCATGTTTGCTTAAGCTCTCTTTTCATCCATGCAGAGAAACAAAGGCACTTGGAGCTTCGTTCGAGGCAAGGGAACCAAGGGGAAAAATCACATTGAATTTGGTATGTTTTTTTTGGCAAATAAATTGGGCAAGACAATGTGTAACACAATCTATGAGAGGAGTGTGTAATTAGGCTTTGGTTTATGTTGTAATAAGACCATTATTGTTTGATTGTTAATTGTTGAACTTTGGATTTGTTTGAATTGTTGAAGCATGTACTAGCATGATTGTTATATTGTTAATCACTTCTTAGGGAGCATGTCTATAGCTTGTTTGATGTCCGTGACGTTGTTGATTATGTGCCATATGTTGCTAATTATGTTTAGGATTGATGCATTTAGTGGTTCCAATTAATGGTTGAGTATTGAGTAAATGTTGTGTACTTAGTGTAACGAAACTTTTGGTTCCAGACCCAAAGTTTCAAAACCTTAGTGAAGGTTCCGAAACCTTTGACAAATAGTTTCGAAACCTTCACGAAGGTTTCTAAACCTTGCGGGCAGTTTCAAGTTTGAAAAGCTACTGGACGCGAAGTTTCGAAACCTTTTACAAAAAGTTTGGAAACCTTCAGGAAGGTTTCCAAACCTTTGACCACCAGGATTTGTTAATTGTTGAAATTTTATTTTAGTCCCGGATATCTCCTTTTGTTCGATTGAGGTACTTATAGATGATATATTGAGTTGAAATTTTGCATGCATACATAAAGTTGATTTAATTTCAAGATAGTCAACCTAAATTGGATGAAGTCCTTGTATTTTGGAAGATTTACATTTTGGTCCTTAAATTAGGGAAACATGCAATTGATGATGTTAGAATGATCCGTTTGAGTTGAAATTTACTATGAGGAACTCTTGTATGCTTAATTGATTATTGATGGAAAGAATTTCTACTTTACTAATTGAATATAAAAGTTTTACGTTTTAGTCCTTAATCTATGTTAGTGTTTAATTGGATGTTTGTTTTTAATTAATGTGTTACTGTTAATGCTTTATATGAGATCTTATCACATAGGAATAAGATTTTGCATCTAGGTAAGATAAAATAAAAAAAATATAACGGATTTTAGGGTTGTTTATTGAATCAAACGTTCACGGGTTTGGTTTGATATTCCCCGTGTAACCCGTTAGTGCCGGTTCCGTCTAGGCCGGGCTAAGGGGGTTACATTTAGTTTAATACCTGGGGTGAACTTATCTGCAACTGCCTCGGCAGGATTTTCAGGTACTGCTGGTTTTGTTGCCGTGGCAGTGCTTTCGGTAGGGTCCTACTCAGCTTCTGAGTCCTCGTGATGTTGCTTTTCTGGTTGGACTCTATCGGTTGAGGTCCTTTCTTTATCTTTTAATTGTAGGCCACTTCTTGTCGTAATTACCTTGCATTGCTCGTGGCCTAATATCTTAGCAACCTCAGTATTGCTAGGTAAACCCCCTGGTGGTCGAGTGTTTTGTCGTTGGGCAAATTGACCAACTTGGGTTTCTAAAGACTTGATTGCAGCCTCCTGGTTCTGTAGTCTCATCTCAGTTCGATTCATGAAGTCATCAGTACGCTTCAAGAAGCGGTTATTCTCGGCCATGTATGAATCAGTCTTTGACATGAAGGCCGTGAGAGAATCTGCGAGTGCATTCAGAGATTACTGCTGTTGTACTTGTTGCTCTAGCATGGACTGTTGTGCGTGCTACTGCGGTAGGTTCTGAATTTGGTGCTGGAATCCAAGGGCTTGGTTGATTGGATTTAAGGTATTGTTGGGGTTACTCTATGAAAAGTTTGGATGCATTTTCCAAGATGGGTTGTAATTGTTGGATATCATCTGATTGTTCCTATTATAATTTCCAACATACAGGCTGGTTTCCTCATCTTGCATGTAATCAGATGAGTTTACTGCCTTAACCTCATGTATATTTCGTTGGGCTTGCATATTCTGAACTATCTTGGTCAGAGAAGCCAATTGTGCTGCCACCGAACTGGTTGTGTCTAATTCATGGGCTGTGGCATGGCGTCTCATTCCTCCTCGCCTTGATGTAGGAAACTGGAAGTTGTTCCTTGCGAGTTTGTTCAGAATCTCAATAGCCTCCACGGGTGCTCTATCCAAAAGTGTCCCATTTGCGGAAGCATCTAGCATCATCCTTGTGGAGGCATTGGTAGCATTATAGAACATGGAGACTTGCGTCCACAAGGGAAAATCATGTAGTGGGCATTTATTTAACAATTCTCTGTAGCGTTCCCACACCTCATACATCGGTTCATCATCATCCTGTCAAAATGATGTGATTTCATTACGGATGCAATCATAGAGATTTGTCGGGTTGAACCTTGTAATGAATTCTCGGCAGATTTCATCCCAAGATCCTATGGATCCTACTGGGATGCCATTTAACCAAGTTTCGCCCTATCCCTCAGTGAATAGGGGAACAAATTTAATCGGAAAATATCTTCATGGACTCCTTGGATCTTGAAAGAATTGCACACTTCCATGAAAGATTTAAGATGTTGCCTTGTATCTTCAGTAGCAGACCCACTAAACTGTACAATTGTGTTCAACATGTTGAACATCACTGGTTTGAGCTCATAGTGAATTGCTTCAATTTTCGGGGTGACTACGCCAGGGTTTAGTCCGTTTAGGTCTTCTACCAGAAAGTCTCTAACAGTGAGTTGCCTCGGCAATGGTCGCGGCGGTGGCTGCTGCGCCATTATGGGTGACAGTAAATTATGATTAACAAATGAAATTTGTCCTCTTGGTGTATCATCCATGACTTGAATCAGGTTGCGCCTTAGATGGCGTCCTCTGCGTTCGATTTTAGGATCCAATTCGTACAATGGACCACTCGGGTTTGCCCTGGTCATATACTAGATAAGTTAGAGTTAATAAAAAATAAATAAATAATTAGAATTAAAGTTAAATAAAAAATGGTTAAAGAGCAAGAAAATAAAGAAAAATAAAATTTAGTTGTCAATCCCCAGCAACGGCGCCAAAAACTTGATGCGTGTAATAATAGTACAAATGTGCAGTGTACACGTCGCAAGTAATAAAGTGATAAGTATATCGTGTATCGTCTCCACAGAGATTGGTATACTTAATATATCTCCCCTTGTTCCCTTGCTCCTGAAAGATAAAGTAAAAACACAAATAAGTGGATTTGTTTAACTAACTAAATAATTAAATAACAAAACATAAAATAAAGGATTGAGAATGATATAGAGAAAGTGGGTAGGATCCAGCTGTGCGAATTAGTGGATTCGATTGATCTTCTTCTTGTCCAATGCAATTACACAACACTGCTTTACCAGTACTACAGATACAACCTCGGCAGCGTTAGTGTTCTCTACCGTGGCAATCTCTTGCTCTTGGGAAGATTGTAACATCCCGTTTTTGGGGTTATTAGTTTAGGCTTAGTTAGGAGGATTCGATTCGGGGCGAATTGGGTTCTCCGATTCATTAATTCCGAGAAAATAAAATAAGGATATTTTTAACTAAGGAAAATAATAGTTTTGGAAAATGGTTTGAAATATTAAAAATATATTTCAAAATTAAAAGAAAATAATTTGGATGTTATAATGATTTTTAATTATGCTTAATTATGCATAAATGACCAATTTGTAATTTTTGGAAAAATTGAGGACTTATTTGGTAATTTTCAGAAATTATGTTATTTTAGTGACTAAATTGAAAAGCAAGCTAAACTTAGAATCCTTAGAGGGCCATAAACCCATTTCTAATTTTTAATGATGATTTATTCACCAAAAAGGTATTTTTAATTACTTTAATTTGGTTTTTAATCATTTTCTCTCAAAACCACTTTTTCCTAATTTTTCTCTCATCTTTTTCTCTCATTTTCTCTCCACTTTCTCTTCATCTTTTCTCTTCAATTCCTTGCTGATTTTTGCATCTTTTTCAACAAAGATTACATCACTTGCATCATCTTTCCATCCTTTACAAAACCTATGCATCAATTTCATCAAATCTACATCAAATTGCAAGGAATCAAGAAGGGGAAAATTTCATATTTTTGGTGAATAGATCTTGAAGGTAATTTTATGTATTTTCATTCTTTTCTAAGGTTCTTTATTGAAATTTCCAAGTATTAGCTTGCTAATCTTTGAATAAAAACTTGATTCTATGTTTTTAATGTTAGATCTAGTGATTTTGAGATGTTTTTGTGAAATCTTTTTGGATCTCATTTAATGCTGGAAATTAGATGAATTCAATCATGTTTTTATGTTGAATTAATGATTGATTGAGTCTTGATTTGATATCACATTAATTTAATCCCGGAATAATGCAATCGGTGTAGTTTTAAAGTGTTTTTCGGTTGTTTTATGGGCTGTTTTAGATGCTTTAATGTGGCTGGAGATATAAGGATGGTTTGGAAGTGTTTTTGGATCATAATTGAAGTGGATTAGATGTTAGATTCGTTAGGTTTTGGGCTGATGTTGTTCAGATGCGTTTCAGCTTAGTTTTCGGTCTTTCCGGCTAAGTTTTTGGTAGTTTAATAGTGATCGGATATGGCTATTGGTTTGAGCATGTTGTGATGTGAGAATGCTCTGTTTTTAATGTTTTAGAAGAGGTACAAGAGGAAACTTGATTGCTGGTGCGTTGGTGCAATCATCGGAGTGCGGCGGAAGCTCGTTTCGCTTGTTGGTGAGTGGTTTCGGTTTTAAAAGCGAATCGCGTTTGGTACGTTCTGTTTTGGGGGGCTATGGAAGAGTGTAAAAACCTTACATAGTTCAAGAGTAAGTAAAGTATTTGTTTTAATGAACCGATATGAGTTTCGGCTATTTTCAACAAAGGTATTTCATTGGTAATGCTTGAGATTTATGGAAGTGCATGAGCATGTTTTGATTTGATGCATACATGAGAGATACTTGCTGAAATGCATAGCTATTTCGCATCCATGATTATGGAAAACTATGAGAAATGTTTTGGAATACAAAATGGTTATTTGCCTTATACATGATGGTGCCTTTGGGCATGGCTTTGGTTCATTTGTTAAACATTTTATGCATGCATTATGAGCAGAAAATTATCATGCACATTTGGTTATGATATTGGCTTAGTGACACTATCTTTAGATTCAAATACGAATGACATGTCATTAGGATTGTCTTAAGTGCACTATAATCAAAACCGAAAATACAGAATATTGTCTACACGTAACAAGGGTGACTTTGTGTCCAACCGTGCGTGGTAGAGCCGCCTCCACGTAACAAGGGTGACTATGTGTCCGATCGTGCGTGGTAGTGCTAATGGTGACTTCGTGTCATGTCAATGGTGGCTTCGTGTCTTGTCAATGGTGACTTCGTGTCATGTCAATGGTGACTTCGTGTCATGACGAGACTATGGTCTCATGGATCCGTGTATTCGTTGAGCTCAAGGTTCATATTAAAGTGGTCACTAGAAAGCCAATATACATACATGAAATTGAGAAAAGGGTTGAGCATCATTTATAAATTGTTTTGATAAGGTTATGTGAACTCAAGGATGCATATGATTTAATGAGCTTGGGCATGAACTATTAGCATGCATGATTTAACAAAGTATTGCAAATTATGGTTTCATCATGGTTTTAAATAGATGCATTGATGATTTGTGTAGAGCTATCTCACTAAGCATGTTTGCTTAAGCTCTCTCTTTTCATCCATGCAAAGAAATAAAGGCACATAGAGCTTCGTTCGAGGCAAGGAAACCAAGGGGAAGATTCACTTGAATTTGGTATGTTTTTGGCAAATAATTGGGCAAGGCAATGTGTAACCCAACCCATGTGTAGTGTGTGTAATTAGACTTTGGTTTATGTTGTAATAAGACCATTATTGTTTGATTGTTAATTATTGAACTTTGGATTTGTTTGAATTGTTGAAGCATGTACTAGCATGATTGTTATATTGTTAATCACTTCTTAGGGAGCATGCCTATTGCTTGTTAGATGTCCGTGACGTTGTTGATTATGTGTCATATGTTGCTAATTATGTTTAGGATTGATGCATTTAGTGGTTCCAATTAATGGTTGAGTATTGAGCAAATATTGTGTACTTAGTGTAATGAAACTTTTGGTTCCAGACCCAAAGTTTCGAAAACTTAGTGAAGGTTCCGAAACCTTTGATAAATAGTTTGGAAACCTTCACGAAGGTTTCCAAACCTTGCGGGCAGTTTCAAGTTTGAAAAGCTACTGGACCCAAAAGGTTTGGAAACTTTCAGGAAAGTTTCGAAACCTTTTAAAAAAAGTTTGGAAACCTTCAGGAAGGTTTCCAAACCTTTGACCACTAGGATTTGTTAATTGTTGAAATTTTATTTTAGTCCCGGATATCTTCCTTTGTTCAATTAAGGTACTTACCGATGTTATTTTGAACTGAAATTTTGTATGCATGCATAAAGTTGATTTAATTTCAAGATAGTTAACCTAAATTGGATGAAGACCTTGTATTTTGGAAGATTTACATTTTGGTCCTTAAATTAAAGAAACATGCAATTGATGATGTTAGAATGATCCGTTTGATTTGAAATTTACTATGAGTAACTCTTGTATGCTTAATTGATTATTGATGGAAAGAATTTCTACTTTACTAATTGAATCTAAAAGTTTTATGTTTTAGTCCTTAATCTATGTTAGTGTTTAATCGGATGTTTGTTTTTAATTAATGTGTTACCGTTAATGCTTTATATGAGACCTTATCACATAGGAATAAGATTGTGCATCTAGGTAAGCTAAAATAAAAAAAAATAACGGATTTTTGGGTTGTTTATTGAATCGAACCTACACGGGTTTGGTTTGATATTCCCCGTGTAACCCGTTAGTATCAGTTCCGTCTAGGCCGGGCTAAGGGGGTTACACAGATACACTATTTATCTTCTTCTTGTCCGTAGTTGAATCCGCTTATCTCTAAGTCAGAGCATTATTGATGACTGGTCCTTGACGATACCTCTCGGCGTAAATCAACGATAACCACCAACCAATCCAACACTTCTTTTAGCTTCTGAAGCTCTTAACCTATCTCTAGGCCGAGTTAGTGTCATCAACACCATACTTATCCCTTTCGTGAATCTAACTCTCTCGATGCTAGATAAATAGATTACTTACAAACTTCTCTCTCGAGCTTGAATGCAAGAACAAGGAATGGCAATAGGATAAGCAAACTTTGATATTATTATTGTATTAGAACAAAGAAGTAAGAAACAATCTCCTCTCACTAGTTTCTACAACCTTCACCTATCCCTATGAGATTTAGAACATAATATCGGTAGGTACAAATCTTAGGGAAGGGTTTCTCTAAAATCGTCTCCCTTAACAATGTGGCTGGCTAGTCTATATATAGTCTTAACCTAGGGCAAACCTTTCCTAAATATTCTAACTTGGAGTAAGGAGCAAGTCTTCTGATATTTCCAAGTTTACAACCTTCTTGAAAGCTTTTCTCGTTCGACCTTTGACTTGGGCTTTTAGTGCGCTAGCCTGGTCCAATTGGTGCGCTGTATGTTCTAGAATATTCTCTATATTTTTGTCTTTCATTCAACTAAAATATTGATGTTGCCACTCTGGATGCTGCCGCGGCCTCTTCTCTACCTCGGCCTCAACACTGTTTCACCGTTGCTTTGGCCCTGGATATTCCTGCATGTACAGAATATGTAATAATATCTGCATTATCTATAAATTTTGACTTTGTAAGTAGTGATAACGGAATATCCAATATTGTACAAAGAGTCCATATTTCAGCTCAAGTTGGTGTATAATAGATGCATAAAATACCATGAGAAGGGTAGTAAATAAATGCCTTTTAGGCACTCATCAATGATGTTTGAGTTGTGTGACGAGGACCGCTGGACAGATTATGACCTTTATCAGTTACTCGTTCTTATGGGCTTGCTTTTATTGAAAGGTGATATGAGAGTTTGTGTTCAGTGGTCTGTCTATGGATGTTTAATCAATATGGTTATTGCCTTGGCAAGGTTGTAAAATAAGAGATGTTAGGGTGAGTGAAAGAAAGAGTTTTACAAGCTCAGATTTTGTTACGGCATTGGTGGGATATGAGTTGACTTTATCGGTGAGTTGATATTGGGAAAGAGTTTTGAGTTGAGTGTCGAGGTAGTTAACTACAGAGAAACCTCGAAGTTTGAAGTATAATGTTGAGTTGGTTGTGGTGGCGTAACCTTAAGTTAGAGGTATTATCGTTTAAATGAGTATAGTGTTCGGTATCGACACAAAGTTGGTAAGTGCTTTGTGTTGTGTGTTTTCGAGGATGACTTAGCCTGCGTAAGGATGCATGCGATGGTTTTTTTTATGGGGTGAGTCAGGGTTGCTGTAGATTTACGAGGGAAGTTGTTCGGTTAAATTTACGTGAGAGACCTGATAAAATGGTGGAGCTATGAGTGGGACTCTACCTTGGTTAAGTTGATTAGAGGTAAGTCATGGTCAGATGTTTGTTAAGGGTCTAGTTGAGGATGTGTTTGGTAAGGTTTAGTTTTATGTTGAGCATCTTTTATGTTTTGCGAACCGCATGGTTGTTTCGAAGGGTGTTGAGTTGGAGTAGTATCTTGATCAGGGCATATGGTAATCTTTTCTATGTGTTGGTGGTACAGTGTTGTGGTAGGAGTTTAGGAGTAAATGCTTTTGAGTGGGCTTATTTTGGATTTGGTTGAGTTATGGGTGGTGGTTGTCCTGCCAGTAAGTTAAGCTTGAGTATCTTTTTCTTTGGGTTTTTGTAACATCCCGGTTTTAGGGTTAGTAGTTGTGTGCTGGTTTAGGGGAATTTGATTCGTGTTGAATCGAGTTCTTCGGTTCGTTATTCTGGGAAAAATTAAAATAATAATATTTTAATCGGACAATTAATAATTTTGTGAAATGATTTAGAAACATTAAAATGATGTTTTAAAGTTAAAAGAATGTTATTTAAACTTTAATTTGGTTTTTAATTGAGTCTAATTTTACACTAGTGACTACATTGTAAATTTTGGAAAGATTTATAGGATTTAATTTGTGATTTTCGAAAATGGACATTTTTAGTGACTAAATTGGAAAGCAAGCTATACTTAAAATCCTAAGAGGGTGATAAACCCAATTTATTTTTAATTAATGATTTATCCACCAACACTACAGCAAAACTGATATATAGCGGCATTCATAGCGGCGTTTATGGAACAAACGCCACAATAACTTGTACTTTAGTGGCGTTTGTGCTTAAAACGCTGCAAAAATTATTTTTAGTGGCGCTTTATAACAAACGCCACAATAACTTATACTTTAGTGGTGTTTGTGTCTAAAACGCCGCAATAGGTTTGTTTTATAGTGGTATTTTTTCACAAACGTCACAATATCTAGTACTTAATGTTGCTTTTATTACAATCGCCACAATACTTCAGTGACGTTTGGGTTACAAACGCCGCAAAAGGTTTAACTTTCGTGATATAAACAGTCTCTCACCCTATAATCCCCAAATCAAATTACCCAGATATCTAATTTCTATAACAATCTTTTCCCTGCCTCACTTCATCCAATCCAACGTCACTCATTCGCCTCCTTTCTCTTCATCTTCATTGAAAATGTATTGAGTCAAGGTTCTTACCCATATTCCAATTTGTAAATAACTCAAATCCTTTTCTTGGTTGATTGATATTCCTATTTCACTCTATTTTGAGGCCGAAAATCTATTTAACGCCTTCTTCAGATTTCGATCTGTTTAACGCCTTCTTGGTTAGAGCATGTCGGCTATGCGAAGATAGAGCAAGGAAATATCCTCGGACAATATTAAGGGTTTGGTTTTAGCTATTTCTTCCAGATTATTTATTGGGGCAAGTTCAATGATTAAAAAAAGGTTGAAAAAAATCAATGCTTCTTGCGTCAGGGCAGGTATTGAAATTTATCAAAAGTTTACTTCCTTTTGATGATTGGATTTTAATTTTATTTTTTCCTTCTTTAGTTGGATATATCAATTAGGTTTAAATAACTTGCAGTGTTTTAGGATTTTATGAATAATTTCTTGGTGATTCTGTGTTGGACGTGTTGATAATCCGATATCTCTACCACAATCATGCTGGTATAAATACGTGAGAATTAACTGACCTTCGCTCAGCTTTGGTTAACAATGAAAATTTAGCTCAAGTTGCTGTTCGTAATGACCTTTACAAGTATCTCCATAAGCATCTTCAACATTGTTCGACTTTACTATTAGAGATACATTTTTTGCTTGTTGTAAGTATTGTTGGGGAATTTTGATTGATACACACTCTGCATCTACATAAGTTACAGACGGTGTCCATGGAGAAGGTCAAAATTTGACACAAGTTAGAGCTAGTTAGAGTCTTGGTTAGTTTCAACTAGTCCATCTTTTAACACCATGAATATACTTGTTCATATTTATCGTTTGACAATTCCTCTTTATTGTAGTCTTGTATTCTTGATAATGCAAAGCTTTATATAGAGAGAGAAAGCTTAGATACATCTATATGCGTATACATACTTACTTTTCTTGTTGCATATGGTTTATTGATCATACGAGAAACTAATAGAAACAAGCTAAAGCAATGGTTCATATGGTTTATTAGTCAGTGGTTCAAGATTATTAACAATGGATGCTATTATTTTCTTCTTTGATATTTTCTCTGTTTGCTCTTTTGTAATCTAGATAATAGGAAAGTCCAGTTAATTACATGCATCAATAATAGTACCACAAAAATCTGATTGGTGATTTTTTTAAAGCATTATTTTATTACATGCCCTAGAGTACAAGAAAGACATCTTTATGTAAAGCACTGGCACATAAATTATCCATTGGATTCAGTTTCATACTTTTGTTATAATATAGGTATACATTTTTTAGGATACTAGTACTGTCAACTAAGTTTGTGTTCAGCTACAGTTTTAAGGTGAGCAACAATATAATTGTTTTATGTTGTGTTATAAGATCATGAAAACATAAAAAGAGAATACATGATTTCTGGTGAGAACTGTTGGAAAATTTAATAATTTTTTTCTTGTAACACTGGGAGATTATAGACCTAAAAAGTTACAAAGAAGGCTTTAACAATTTCTTTATTTTTGTCAGAAAAAAGAAAAACATGCATCCAAGGACATCATTTGGGAGGTTTTTAAGGCTCACCATGCTATACAGTAAGTATTGTCTTTTCCCTGAGTTGATTTGATTATAAAGTAGCTAATCAACAAACTTGATATGGTTGTCACAAGGTTGGATCGACCTTTTTTATACCCTTCCTTTCCTTTATTCCCCCAACACTTATTAGTTCCATTCCCTATTTATGCCATTAGAATTGCCAAGTTAAATCTGTTGTGTTTTTTCTACTGAAAAATAGGTGAAAAAAGGAAGAAAATGGATGATGAAAAGGGCATTGTTATTCCCTTTGTTATTAGTCATAGGTGAGGGTTTATTTCACTTCCTATCATTTTTATTGCTAAACTTTGACATGTATTTCTCATTATATGTATTAAAATCATATATTAAGTGGATTCCCCTTCCATGGTATGTCCTAAAGAATTCTGCTATAAGCAAAAAAAAAATTACTTGCATAGCCATTTATCTCTTGTGTATAGGCTATTAAGCTCTAACTAAGATATACTTTGCGATTGCTGTCACTTTATGGGATGCAAATTTTTATCTCATGTGTATTTTTTATACTTTGAATCTCTGATTAAGACGTAAGACCCCTTCAGCTTTGTATGCTACTCTGAAATCTCGTAGTTTAGTTTGAATGAGTCATATTTTTGGTGAAGATATTCATTATTGATCAAAGTAATATTTGGTAGCAAATATTTTCATATTTCTCATAGATCACTATCAAATATACTTTAGCAATTCTAGGTATACAAGTAAAGTTGCCTGATACAGATTATGATAATGCTTTGGTCTAACGAATGGACCCCGAATGCAGATTACGAGTGGAAGTCCCGAGCTGACAATGCCTTTGCTGCTTCCTTTGATTGGAGCTGTAGTAGAATTTACAAGTCCCAAACTGTAGTGACAATGCCTGTTTTACATACGATTTGTATTTCATCAATTTGTGTACTATGTGCTTGATGCATTAATGCCTCAATCATGCCTAAGAACAAACAGACACATATCCCTTAACTAGGAACCTTTGCTTTTGAAATAAAAAATACTTATCTATTTGTTGGCATGCAGTCCATTGCAAGTGAAGTATCCAGATGTCAAGTTGGAAAGATTAGATATACATTACTTCAGAGAAATATTTTTTAAAAATTTTACTTCCTATGAGTTTGGAGATGTTAAGTATACAGATTTGTTATGTTAATCTACAGTTTTGTTGTAGGTGGTTTCAATTGTAATAGCCAGAAGATTGTAGCGGGTATTGTTTAGCGCAGTGTTTCTATAACAACTCAAACAACAAAGGAGCTATGAAAGTTCATGGTCTGTTTTTAAGTATCCAAAGAAAGTTTGTTTATTTAATTTGGAAACGTATGCATGTATGAGGATTTAATTTTTAGGGAAGATGTATGTTAAGAGAATATTATCTTTTAATTGCAATGGACAGAGCTATTAAAGAGATTATTATAGTTGATTTACGTTATTGATGCTGAATGTAATAAATTTTAGAAAATAGTATGCTTTTTGGATTAATATTATTTTTTTTTGAAAATATGGTGTTATTAGCGGTGTTTGTTGTGAAAAACGCCACTATAGAAAACCTTTTTTGCGGCGTTTGAAAAAAAAAAGTCACTATAGAACAAGTTTTATGTGGCGTTTATCACAACAAACGCCGCTACAGAACATGTTATTTGTGGCGTTTGAAAACAAAAACGCCACTATAGAAAACCTTTTTTGCGGCATTTGAAAAAAAAAATCACTATAGAACAAGTTTTATGTGGCGTTTATCACAACAAACGCCGCTACAGAACATGTTATTTGTGGCGTTTGAAAACAAAAACGCCACTACAGAATACGTTATTTTGCGACGTTTGAAAACAAAAACACCGCTACAGAACACGTTTTTGTGACGTTTGTGTTTACAAATGCCGCTATAGAAAATGTTTTTTGTGACGTTTGTAAAATAAGCGCCACTATAGATCTTGACTTGTTACGGCGTTTTTGCAAAAACGCCGCAAACTATTATGGCGGTGGTTTTAGCGGCAATTCTTGTGGCGTTTTTTTAGCGTCGGAAAATTTTGTAGCGGCACTTAAAAACGCCACAATAGAACTAAAAAAACGCCGCGAAAGATCTATTTTGATGTAGTGCAAAATGGTTTTAATTAGTTTTATTAAAAGATGATAATTTCGTTTTCTCTCTTAACCACTTATTTTCTCATCTTTTCTCTCATCTTTTCTCTCCAATTTCTTCTCCAAATTCCTTCAATTACTTGCTGATTTCTTCATCATTTTCAACAAGATTTATTTCATTGTACTCATTTTTTCATTCTCTACAAAACCTATTCACTAAGTTTGCAAAATCAACAATTATTTTCAAGGAAATCAAGGGAGGATTTCTCATCTTTTTGTAGAGTAAATCTGAAAAGGTAATATGCTGATTTCTCATCTTTTTCTAAGGTTCTTTATTGAAGTTCCCAAGTATTGGCTTGCTAATCAATAATTGAAACTTGATTTTATGTTTTTTATTCTAGATTTATAGATTTTATGGAGGTTTTTGTAAAATCTTTTTAGATCTCAATTAATGTTGTTATTAGGTTGTATTAATTATGTTATTATATCAATTAAATGATTAATTGAGTCTTAGATTGATGACATATTAATTTAATCCCGAAATAATGTAATCGATAGTGTTTTAGGATGGTTTTCGATTGTTTTAGGGGTTGTTTTAGGTGTTCTAATGTTGTTGGAGGTATAAGGATGATTTAGATATGATTTTGGTTCATAATTGAAGTGCATTAGATGTTAGAATCATTAGATTTTGGGATGATGTTGTTCGGATGCGTTTTTTCTTAGTTTTCGGTCTTTTCGGCTAAGTTTTCAGAAGTTTTGTAGTGATCGGATGTGGCTGTTTATTGAGCATGTTGTGATGTGAATATGCTTTGTTTTAATTTTGTAGAAGAGGTACATGAAGAAGCTTAAGTGGCTGGTGCGTTGACATTGTCATCGGAGTATCGACAAAGGCTCATTTCGCTTGTCGGTGTGTGATTTCGGACTATAAGTGTATCGTTTTGGTTCGGTTCTGTTTTAGGGACTATGGGATAGTGTGAAAATTTTCCATAGTTCAAGAGTAAGTGATTTTAATGATGCTGATGCATTACTTCATGTTTTGGCTATTATGATAATGCCATACGTGTGAACAATGTTGCAATGTGATTTTGAAATAGCATATCTTGAATTTTGAAATGATGTATGCATATGTTAATTGCTAGAAATGCATGGTATATAAAGGCATTCATTGCTTATGTAAGCATGAAAAAGAATTGGAATATGATGAGGTTTTTACCCTATGTTGATAAAGTCGTTGAGCATGATTTATGGTTCACATGATGAACATGATATGAATGCATTATGAGCAGCAAGTTAACATGCATGATTGGAAATGATATTGACTTAATGACACTAACTTTGGATTCGAATACAAATGACATGTCATTAGGATAGATTGTACTATAAAATAAAGAGAATAATGATGATGTCTATAGGTAAACAAGGGTGACTTCGTGACCGTGCGTGTAGAGTTTGCCTATATGTAAACAAGGGTGACTTTGTGTCCGATCGTGCATATAGTTGATCCATACGTAAACAAAGGTGACTTTGTGTCCGACCTTACGTAGTGGGAGTAACATGTATACAAGGGTGACTACGTGTCCGATCGATGCATGTTGAGACCAAGAGTCTCCAATTATGAAAAAAAGGACTTGTGTATTGGGTGAACTAAAAGTTCATATTAAGTGATCACTAGAAAACTAATATGCATACATGAAGTGAAATGGTATTCTTGTACATGACACATGAAATTATTTGACAATGTTGATGAGCATGATTTGGTTTTACTCATTTTAATTGAGCATGAAGGATGCAAACATGACATTTTAAATAATTTTTTCTTATGCATTGATGACCTTGTGTAGAGCTTCCTCACTAAGCATGTTTGCTTAAGCTCTCTCTTTTTAGCTTTGCAGAAAAATAATGGCACTCGGGACTATATTCGGAGCAAGGAAACCAAGGGGAAAGGTTACCTCAAATTTTGGTATGTTTTTGGCAAATAAGTTGAGGCTTGTCAATGTGTAAACCCAACCTATGTGAGGAGTGTGAATTTTGGCTTTGGTTTATGTTGAAATAAGACCTATGTTGTTATGATTGATAATTGATGGACTATGATATTGTTTGGATTGTTGAAGCATGTACTTGCATGAACATTATGATTTTAATCATGTTATATGTAGCATGCCTATAGGTTGTTTGGGGTCCTTGACATTGATAATCATGTGTTATATGTTGGTCTTTATGCTTAGGATTTACGTATATAGTTGGTGGTGATTAATGGTTGTGTATTGAGTCGATAATATTCACTTAGTGTGACGGAATTCTTAGGTTCCAGACCCAAAGTTTTGAAATCTTAGGGAAGGTTTCGAAACCTTTGTCAAACAGTTTCGAAACCTTCAGGAAGGTTTCAAAACCTTACGGGCAATTTCGATTCTGAAAAGTTACTGGATGTGAAAAGTTTCAAAACCTTCAAGGAAGTTTCAAAACCTTTTATATAAAGTTTCGAAACCGTTATGAAAGGTTTCGAAACCTTTGGCTGCCAGAAATTGATAGTTGCTGGAAATTGCATTTTTGTCCCTAATATCTTTCTTTGTTCAATTAGGGTATCTACAGATGTTAATTTGAGATGAAATTTCACATGGATGCATAAAGTTGATTTATTTTCAAGATGGATAAATTAATTTGGAAGAAGTCCTTGTAATTTGAAAGATTTACATTTTGGTCCCTAAATTAGTGAAACATGTAATTGACGATGTTAGAATGCTTCGTTTGATTTGAAATTTACCGTGAGGAATATTTGTATGTTTAATTGAACTCTGATGGAACGAGTTTCTCCTTTTTCCTTATAATTTAAAAGTTTTACATTTTAGTCCAACATTTAGATAAGTGTTTAATCGAATGCTTGCTTGTGATTGGGCTGCTTCTGTTAATGCTTTGTATGAGACCAATACATTTAGAAATATAATTATGCATCTAGAAGAATATATATATATCGTTTTTAGGGTTGTTTATCGAATCGGGCCTTCGCGGGTTTGGTTTGGTATTCCCCGTGTAACCCATTAGTGTTAGTTTCGTCCAAGCCAGGCTAAGGGGGTTACATTTGGTGGTATAAGAGCCAGGTTAAATAAAGTGTGTGTAGGTTTGCTAAGTTGTGTTGTTAGTTTGCTAAAGTGTAAGATTGAACGTGAGATGTTGTTGATGTGTGAATACCAATACATTGTGATTATACTTTGAATGATGATGGTTAAAAGGGGTGGTCGGTTACATATTGTCAATGCCAACATATTTTCAAGAGCTCTTTGGTTTCCCTTGGATCTTCCCCGGATGTAAGTTTATTATGTTTTAATATTATGTTTTAAATTGCATGTTTGAAGTATTTGGATTATGCCTCCGATACGAGAGACGCGTGTTAGTGCGAGCATAATCATCGAGGGTCAAGCAGAGGGTGAGGCGACTATTTGAGATGAGCCACTTTCTCTTCCTCCACCCGTTGATGTGCCCCCAGTTCCTTTAGGAGGCCAGTTCAGAGAGTTTTCCCTGTTCATATAAGCTATGACGGGGGCGTTTCAGGCTGCTATGGCTGGAGTATATGTTCCGGCTCTCGCACCTGCTGTCGTGGTTACCCCAGGGCTACCACTAGAACGATTGCATAATTTGGGCGTTGTTGAGTTTCGTGGGTCTGACCCGAGTTCAGTTGAGGAGTGGTCGGCCAATACTAAGAGGATACTAGACCAGATGGATTGCCAGGACACCCGGAGGATGGGGTGCATAGTCTCTTTGCTCCAGGGTGATGCTTATCGATAGTGGACTACCACCAAAACGGGTGTAATTGTTGCTGCTAACCTAACTTGGGAGTATTTCAGGATCGTTTTTTATGGAAGATTTTGGGTCTGCAGTACAAGGATGCTCGGAAGAGGGAATTTATGTCTCTGGTACAGGGCACCATGACTGTGGCTAAGTACGAGATACAGTTTATTAGGGTGAGCCACAATGCTCCTGAGTTGGTCCCTATTGATCGTAAGAGGTATGATAGGTTCCGATATGGGTTGGATCCTGAGATAAAGACATATTTGTTGGTTATGGAGTACACCAAGTTTGATGTGCTTGTTAATAGGGCTAAGGATGTTGAGGAGTCCTTGAGGGAGGCTAGGAAGTCTTCCGATGTTAGTAAGAGGCCTGCTGAGGCTAATACCCAAGGTAATAAGGGTAAGAGGTTTCGGGACAATCGGTACAGAACAAATCAACATCGAGGTGATTTTGGACACGATGATCATGCTTAGTAGTACGGTAGAGGTGGCGGTGAGGCCCCAGTTTGTAACTTGTGTTCAAGGCATCACCCGGGCGAGTGTTGGTGGTCTATTGGTGCATATATGGGATGTGGATCGAGGGATAACATGAGGCGTGATTACCCAAGGTTTGTTGTTGAGATAAGTGATCGTGCTGAGGCTGCTGTGGTTCCTGGTAGAAGACATGGATATGGTTGAGGTCCTTTCCAGAGGCAGGGTGATGGGCGTATAGTCTATCTTCAGCGTGGGGCTTGTAATGCTACAGATTTGATTGTAGGTACCTTTTCTTTGCAAAATGTACCGTTGTTTTCTTTGGTAGATTCGGGATCTACGCATTCTTATGTTTTGAGTAAGCATGCATATTTGTTGGATGTCCCTATTGAAGTTTTAGACGTGGGTGTTGTGGTTACCAATTCTTTTGGTGAGAAGGTTACAATAAGAAAGTTGTATAAGAGGTGTCCGTTGGAGGTGCAAGGGCATGTCTTTGAGATGGACTTGATGGAGTTACCTTTCCATGGTTTTGATCTCATATTGGGTGTTGACTAGTTGACAGAGCATAGAGCAGTGGTGGATTTTGAAAAGAAGCGGGTTACCTTGAGGTTGTTGGATGGTAGTGAGGTTTTGGTAAAGAGTGCGGAGAAGTTAATGCCATGGTGGTATGGCATATCTAGCTTATGTGATGAACCCAGGGATAGGAGAGGTTCGAGTGCAGGACATTCGAACAATACGTGATTTTCCGGAAGTATTCCTTGAGGAGTTGACAAGATTACCTCCAGATTGTGATGTGGAGTTTAGTATCGAGACTTATGCCGGTACTAATCCGGTGTTTATTGCTCCTTATCGCATGGCACCTAATGAGTTAAAGGAGTTAAAGATACAGTTGTAGGAGTTACTTGACCATGGTTTTATACGACCGAGTGTATCACCTTGGGATGCGCCGGTGTTGTTTGTGAAGAAGAAAGATGACACGATGAGGATGTGCATTGATTATCGGCAACTGAATAAATTAACCGTGAAGAATAAGTATCTTTTGCTGAGGATTGACGATTTGTTCGATCAATTTCAAGGAGCAAGTATGTTCGAAGATTGATTTGAGATCGGGGTACAACCAGTTGAAGGTGAAAGAAGAGGATGTGTTGAAAATGGCTTTTCGAAAAAAGTATGGTCATTATGAGTTTTTGGTGATGTCGTTTGGGTTGACGAAATCCCCTGTTGCTTTTATGGATATGATGAACCGAGTGTTTCATGAGTACTTGGACCAGTTTGTGGTAGTATTCATAGATGATATCCTCGTTTATTCACGTACCGAGGAAGATCATGATCGACATTTGCGGATAGTGTTGCAAGCGTTGAAAGAGAACCAGTTGTATGCTAAGCTGATTAAGTGTGAGTTCTAGTTAAAGGAAGTGGTGTTTCTTAGTCATGTGGTGTCGGAGAAGGGTATTAGTGTTGATCCAAAAAAGATAGAGGTTGTTATGGGCTGGAAGCAACCGAGGTCGGTGTTAGAGGTTCAGAGTTTTCTAGGCTTGGTTGGATATTATCGCAGGTTTATTGAGGGGTTTTCGAGCATTGCTGCTCCTACGACCAAACTTTTGAGTGGAAAGAAAGTCAACAAAGGAGTTTTGAGAAGTTGAAGGAGGTGTTGACTAGTGCTCTGGTGTTGGTGCAACCCGAGTCCGGTAAGGATTTTATGGTTTATAGTGATGCATCATATGTTGGTCTCGGGTGTGTTTTGATGCAAGAGGGGAAGGTTGTGGCTTATGCTTCTAGACAGTTAAGGGTGCATGAGAAGAACTATCCGACGCATGATTTGGAGCTTGCGACGGTGGTGTTTGCTCTGAAGATTTGGAGATATTATTTGTATGGCGAAAAATGTACTATATACACGGATCATAAGAGTTTAAAGTATCTCATGTCACAAAAGGATTTGAACCTTAGGCAACAAAGATGAATGGAGTTGCTTAAGGATTATGATTTGTCTATTGAGTATCATCCAGTGAAGGCCAATGTAGTGGCCGATGCTTTGAGCCGTAAGGCGGCGGTTGAGTTGAGAGCAATGTTTTCTAGATTGAGTATTTCCAGGGAAGGTGGTTTGGTGGCGGAGTTGCAAGTGAAACCTGTTTTAGTTGAGATTATAAAGGTCAAACAGTTAGAGGATGAGGCGTTGGTGCCTTTTGTTGAGGATATTGCTGAGGGTAGATCGACCGAGTATCATTATGATGATGATGAGGTATTATGTTTTAGAGGTCGGATTATGGTATCGGATGATGTTGAGTTGAAGCGAGCTATCTTGGTGGACGCTCAAACTAGTTCGTTTGCTATGCATCCGGGTAGTGTGAAGATGTATAAAGATCTCAAAGACGTGTACTTTTGGGTTGGTTTAAAGAAAGATGTGACAGAGTTTGTGTCACGGTATACGGTGTGTCAGCGGGTGAAAGCTGAATATCAGTTTCTTGTAGGTTTGTTGCAACCGGTTCAGGTGCTTGAATGGAAATAAGAGAGAGTTACTATGGATTTTGTGACGGGGTTGCCATTAACTTCGTTCAAAAAGGATTCTATATGGGTGATTGTTGATAGATTTACGAAGTGTGCATATTTTCTTACCGTGCATACGATGTATTCCACGGATAGGTTGGCGGAGTTGTATGTTTCTAAGGTGATAAGGTTGCATGGTGTACCTAAGTCAATCATATCGGATAAAGATCCACAGTTTACCTCTAAGTTTTGGAAGGGTTTACAAGCGAGTTTGGGCACGAGGCTTAGTTTTAGTATAACTTATCATCCACAGACAGATGGTCAATCTGAGCGTGTTATTCAGGCTTTAGAGGAAATTTTAAGATGTTATATCATCGAGTTTCAAGGTTTTTGGGAGAAACAGTTGCCTTTAGTGGAGTTTTCTTATAACAATAGCTTTTAGGCTAGTGATGCGTGTAATATAAGCGCAATTTGAGTGCAAGTGTATACGTCGTCAGATAATAAAATGATAAGTATATCGTGTATCATCTCCACAGGGATTGGTATACTTAATATGTCTCCCCTTGTTCCCTTGCTCCTGAAAAGAAAGTAACAACATAAATAAGTTGATTTGTTTAACTAAATAAATAATCAAATAACAAAACATAAGATAAAAGGTTGAGAACAATTATAGAGAAAGTGGGTAGGATCCAGTTGCGTCAATTAGTGGATTCAATTGATCTTCTACTTGTCCAATGCAATCACACAACACTGCTTCGACAGTACTACAAATACAGCCTCGGTAGTATTGGTGTTCTCTTCCGCGACAATCTCTTGCTCTTGGGCAGAGGCATCAAAGTTCAGCAAAGTGTTCGTAAGTGACTCCATTCATCTCTGAGTCAAAGTGCTGTTGATGACCAGTCCTTGACGATACCTCTCGGCGTAAATCAACGATAACTACCAACCAATCCAACACTTCTTTTAGCTGTTGAAACTCTTAACCTATCTCTAGGCAGAGTTAGTGTCTACAACACTGTACTTATCCCTTTCGTGAATCTACATCTCTCGATGCTAGATAAATAGATTACTTGTAAACTTCCCTCTCGAGCTTGAATGCAAGAACAAAGAATGACAATAGGAAAAGCGAACTTTGATATTATTATTGCATAAGAACAAAGATACAAGAATCAATCTCCTCTCACTAATATCGACAACCTTCACCTATCCCTAAGAAATTTAAAACTTATTGTCGTTAAGTAAAATTTTTAGGGAGAAGGATTTCTCTAAAAATCGGCTCTCCTTAACAATATGGCCGGCTAGGGTATAAATAGTCTTAACCTAGGGCAAACCTTTCCTAAATAGACTTCTACTTGGAGTAAGGAACACGTCTTCTTCAAGGAATCTGATATTTCCAAGTTTGCCGCCTTCTAGAAGGGTTTTCCCACTTGGTCTTTGACTTGGGCCTTTAGCACGCTAGCCTGGTCCAATTGATGCGCTGCATCTTCCAGAATGTTCTTTATATTTTTATCTTTCATTGCACCTCCATTGTTGGTGCTGCCACACTGGATTCTGCAGCGGCCTTGTTTTCTGCCTCGGCCTCACCATTTCTTTACTGCCGCTTCGACCCTAGAGATTCCTGCATGTACAGAATATGTAATAATATCTGTATTCACTATAAATATTGACTTTGTAAGTAATGATAACGGAATATCCAATATTTGCGTAAAGAGTTCATATTTCGGTTTAAGTTGGTGTATAATAGATGCATAAAGTACCATGAGAAGGATAGTAAATAACTGCCTTTTAGGCACTCATCAAATACACCAAAACTCGAACTATTTCTTGTCCGCAATCAATGCAAAACATCAAATTGCCGAACCTTACTCCCCTTTGGTCTTACTCTTCTATCTATTCTCCCCACCATGGTCATGTTTATCTTTCCTTTTTAGCCATTAGTTTACCCAAGGACTTTTACTAAGAAACAAGCTATAAGGCTAGGTGAGTGTGTGCATTTTATGGACAAGGCTGATTCGAGGCTTTCTTAGATAAACTCTAAGTTCAAGACAAATAGAATCTTGGACTAAAGCTGCCTCCTTAAAACAACAAGTCTTGAGCTAATTTCGGGTACCTCAAGATATGGGTTTTCTATTTTCTTCTTTTTCTTATTTGTTTCTTATTAACTATCTATTTAGCATACTGGAGCCAGTTTCGGGCACCTCTAACACGAAGGAGAGCAAAACTAGAGCCAGTGATAGGCACCTCTAGTTATTTTTCCAAAAGGTTCTAAGTCTTTATCACTTAAGTTTATTAAAAGAACTCCTAAATCAAATAAGTCCAAAAAGTGTTTATTTTCTTTCTAACCCTAAAGCAAGCTTCTAAATTTTATTCTATGAGTATCTTATGATTATCCCTTCAAAACAGAACTTGGCCATGGTAAGGAGAAAGATTTCTATAGCCTTAAAGGAGTAAACTAAAGCAAAGCTGATGTAAGGCAGTGCAGGATTACAAACAGAAATTCAAGAAAAGAGAATATTATAAAAAAAATTCAGAAAAAATTTACTCCATTTTTATGGCAATGTCGCGGTAGTGGGTTGCCTCGGTAGTGCTTCTGCACCTACAATCTCTCCCAAACTCAAACAGAGCATTGTCCTCAATGCTCAAAATATACAGCATGCAAAAGAAAACAAGGATAGTAAAGCAGCAGGTATTAAAGAGATTCTGATTGGGATTCAGAAGAGCTGTTGAAAACAGCTGCCCTCCTAGGTATTCCTGTCGATGCTTTCTGTCTTAATCCTTATCTTGGTGATTGTTGTATTTTTGCTTGCCGGGGCGACTATACTCTAGTGGGTGTTTGTTTCTGCAGTGGGGCCGTAACTTCATCTTCGACTTCTTCTTCATCTGTATGCATCACCTATGTTTCTCCCCCTACCTCGACAGTTGGTATTCTCTCTTGGGTATACGATGAGCTCTCATGGACATACTCATCAATTTGTGGAGAAAGACTATCTTCAGAAAAACTACCTATGGGAATAGGATTCTGTGGTGGAGAGTTGAAGATGGCTCTCCTTTTTTATGGTTGCCTGCTGCTAGATGATGTGGCGGCCGTGGCCGCAGGTTTGGATGGGCCGGTAGCGTGAAACTGTTGTTGGGGCCTAGTGGTAAAGAATGGTCTAGGCCCTAGAGCAGGTGTTATCTCTGTGTACGATGCGGAAGTGACGAAAATGTTGGGAGGGAAATTTGGAAACTGCGTTCAATGGGTGGGAAAATTCTAGATCAGCATGTTGGCAAGAGCGTTGTTGAAATCTCTCTGATATTTCATGTATCATTGCTGGCGCAGGTCCATGTCTGACATCCTCTACAAAATCTCCTGGTATGGATCTGCTGCGGCAGTGGCTTGGGCATTGTAAGGTGCTTTTGCCGTAAACTACCATTCGGCAATAAAGTCGGCAGTGAATTGTTGAGGTGCTTCCTGCACTGGGTCTGCTTGGGTGATCTGCATCACTCTGTGGCAGAATTCTCTTGTCCAGCCTTGCCTTTGTGTTGTGTATTCATCAGTTGCTTCTATAGGGACACCGCAATCATAAATTTCTTGAAGAATGATCTCTCCAACATTGATGATCCTTTTGTTGATGATTGAATGAATGAGCAACAATCTTTTTCTATCAACTGTGCTGTTGTGGGAGGTGAGAATGAGGCGTCGTTTGACAAATGTGCAACAAAGCTTGGCTTCGGGTTTAAGGCTGAGCCTTGTTACACAACCCCTATGGGCACCGGTTTCCCATGGAGTGTTGTCGTAGCAAAGTTCGTCCTTGATTGCCTCGTAATTCTTAGTATTGGCTGCAAATTAACCATGTTCATCGCGTATGGGGATAAGGCCTTAGTAATCGTTGATTGCCTCAGCATCAAGCTTTACTGGCTTGCCCTGGCAGTAGACGAACAGTGTTTCCTTGTTCGGGCAATGCGCATAGAATTCTCTTACAATTGTGGCATTTGCTATGGGAGGTTGGAGGCAAAATTTTTCCCAATCTTGGTCTTCGATTTTGTCAAACAAGAATAGGTAGATGCCATAGTTTTCTTCAATGGTGTGCTGGAATCCTTGTTCCTCCCATAACTGTCGTGCAACGAAAGACCGTTGGAATCGTTCTGCTATGATGCTATTGGCAAAGTGTTTGTATGCTGCCATGGCGGATTCGAATGTTGATGAGATGTTTCTTGAAAATAAACTGTAGAATGCAAGAATGCGGGTAAGAATGCAGAGAGTTCTGAAATTTACAAGAGATTTGAAATATAATGAGAGCAAGATTGTTCAAAGAGTAGCAAGAATGCAAGAGTAAATAATGCACAGCAATGAGTCTGCTTATATAGGCTGTAAAAATATGACTGTTAAAAAATTTAGCCGTTAGGCATTTACTGCCTTAATGCGCAGTTACTGCCGCGGCGGATTTATCGGCAGAGAACCGTTACACTGTTTCTACCCGTTAGGAGTTCTATGGCTCTAACACAGTGTACTGCCGCGATAGCAGACTTCCTGTTATGGCATAATTTTTTTGCATTCATTCCTTTATTTATTCTAAAAAAGAAAAGACAAAAAAATATGAAATATTGAAAATAAGACATAACAACATAAAATACTGAAAATAATAATATATAAACTAATCCTAATATAATAACTAAACTGGAAGGGAAGAGATTGTGTTACTTGCGGAGTGAATGTGAATGCATCTCCCACTTTTATTATCTCTTTCTGGCCCGTATCTTTCTTCATGAGTTGGCCAGTCCCTTCAGTGCATTCGGCTTCTTCTTTGAGTTTTATTCGTTTACCGAACAGTCTTCCGAGCGTACTGCCCAGGCAGGATGTTTTAGTACCCTGATTTGTTGTATGTAGAGCCTTACATTCTGATGGAGCGTCTAAATTTGAAAGATTGTGGAAGGCGTTCAGCTTAACTTGTTGATCTTTATCCGCATTGTGAGCTCACCATTTTCCACATCAATGATGGTGCGTCCAGTAGCAAGGAAAGGTCGACCCAATATGATCGGTGCATTGTCGTCGGCTTCACAGTCAAGGACAAGAAAGTCGGCAGGAAATATAAACTTGTCGACCTTTACCAGAATGTCCTCAATTTTGCCTTCAGGATGCATATAGGACCGATTTGCAAGTTGGAGCAGTACTATTGTTGGTTTTGCCCGTCCTATTCCGCATAGGGTCTTTCCTTTATAACCATCTCCAATCGCATAGGGGATTGTGAAGCATCCAGGATCCTTTAGTTTGGGCGACATACGATTATGCAACATGGCCATGCAACCTTTAGTGGCTGCCACCGTTTCAAATTCCCCTAGCCTTCATCGTTTGGATACTATGTTCTTTAACAACCTGGCATAGTTGGGCATTTTTTCAATAGCCTCAACTAGTGACAAGTTTATATGGACCTACTTCAATATGTCTAGGAATTTTTGAAATTGGTGATCCTGTTTGTGCTTCTTTAGCCTCTGTGGGAAAGGAGGTGGTGGTCTGATATCCTCCAAGTTTCCTTGGATATTGAGTTTAATACCTTGGGTGAACTTATCTGTAGCTGCCTCGGCAGGTGGTTCTGATACTGCTGGTTCTGCTACCGTGGCAGTGCTTTCGGCAGGGTCCTGCTCAGCTTCTAAGTCCTCATGATGTTGCTTTTCTTGTTGGATTTTATCGGTTAAGGCCCCTTCTTTATTTTTTACTTGTAGGCCACTTCTTGTTGTAATTACCATGCATTGCTCGTGACCTAACACCTTAGCAACTTCAGTATTGCTAGGTAAACCCCCTGATGGTCGAGTGTTTTGTCGTTGGGCAAATTGACCAAATTGGGTTTCTAAAGATTTTATCGCGGCCTCTTGGTTCTTCAGTCTCATCTCGGTTCGGTTCATGAAGTCATTAGTACGCTTCATGAAATGGCTATTCTTCATCATGTAGGCATCAGTCTTTGACATAAAAGCTGTGAGAGAATCTGCCAATGCATTCAGAGACTGTTGCTATTGTACCTGCTACTGTGGCATGGGCTGTTGAGTGTTCTGCTGCGGCAGGTTCTGGCTTTGATGCTGGAATCCAGGGGTTTGATTAATTGGATTTAAGGTATTGTTAAGGTTACTCCATGAAAAGTTTGGATGCGTTTTCCAAGATGGGTTGTAATTGTTGGACATCATTGGATTGTTTTTGTTATAGTTTCCAACATATAGGCTGGTCTCCTCATCTTGAATGCAATCCGATGAGTTAACTGCCTTAACCTCATGTATGTTTCTTTGGGTTTGCATATTCTGAACCATCTTGGTCAGAGAAGCCAATTGTGCTGCCACCGAACTGAATGTGTCTAATTCATGGGTTGTGGCATAACGTCTCATTCCTCCTCGCCTTGAGGCAGTACATTATGATCAACAGGTGGAATTTGTCCTCTTGGTGGATCATCCATGACTTGGAACAGATTGCGTCTCAGATGATGTCTTGTGCCTTTAATCTTAGGATCCAACTCGTACAATGGTCCACTCGAGTTTGCCCTGGTCATAAACCAAATAAATTAAAATTAATAAAATAAATAAAATAAATAATTATGGTTAAAGATAGATAAAGGATAGTTAAAGAGAAAGAAAATAAAGAAAAACAAAATTTAATTGTCAATCTCCGGCAACGGCGCCAAAAACTTGATTCGTATAATATAAGCGCAATTTGAGTGTAAGTGTACACGTCGTCAGGTAATAAAATGATAAGTATATCGTGTATCGTCTCCACAGGGATTGGTATACTTAATATGTCTCCCCTTGTTCCCTTGCTCCTAAAAAGAAAGTAAAAACACAAATAAGTTGATTTGTTTAACTAACTAAATAATTAAATAACAAAAGATAAGATAAAAGGTTGAGAACGATTATAGAGAAAGTGGGAAGGATCCAGTTGCATCAATTAGTGGATTCAATTGATCTTCTTCTTGTTCAATGCAATCACACAACACTGCTTCGACAGTACTGCAGATACAACCTCGACAGTATTGGTGTTCTCTGCCACGACAATCTATTGCTCTTGGGTAGAGGCATCAAAGTTCAGCAAAGTGTCTGTAAGTGACTCCGCTCATCTCTCAGTCAAAGTGTTGTTGATGACTAGTCCTTGACGATACCTCTCAGCGTAAATCAACGATAACCACCAACCAGTCCAACACTTCTTTTAGCTGCTGAAACTATTAACCTATCTCTAGGCCGAGTTAGTGCCTACAACACCGTACTTATCCCTTTCATGATTCTACACCTCTCGATGCTAGATAAATAGATTACTTGCAAACTTCCCTCTCGAGCTTGAATGCAAGAACAAAGAATGACAATAGGATAAGCAAACTTTGATATTATTATAGCATAAGAACAAAGATACAATAATCAATATCCTCTCACTAATATCAACAACCTTAACCTATCCCTAAGAAATTTAGAACATATTATCGTTAAGTACAATTCTTAGTGAGAAGGATTTCTCTAAAAATCGGCTCTCCTTAACAATGTGAGCGGCTAGGGTATAAATAGTCTTAATCTAGGACAAACCTTTCCTAAATAGACTTCTACTTGAAGTAAGGAACAAATCTTCTTCAAGGAATCTAATATTTCCAAGTTTGCCGCCTTCTAGAAGGGTTTTCCCGCTTGGTCTTTGACTTGGGCTTTTAGCACGTTAGCCTGGTCTAATTGATTCGCTACATCTTCCAGAATGTTCTCTATATTTTTATCTTTCATTGCGCCTCCATTATTGGTACTGCCACACTGGATTCTGCCGCGGCCTTGTCTTCTGCCTTGGCCTCACCATTGCTTTACTGCCGCTTCGGCCCTGGATATTTTTGCATGTACAGAATATGTAATAATATCTGTATTCTCTATAAATATTGACTTTGTAAGTAATGATAACAGAATATTCAATATTTGCGCAAAAAGTCCATATTTCGATGCAAGTTGGTGTATAATAGATGCATAAAGTACTATGAGAAGGGTAGTAAATAACTACGTTTTAGGCACTCATCAGCTATTATACAGATGGCACCGTTTGAGGCGTTATATGGGCGTAGGTGTCATACACGTTTGTGTTGGAAGGGAGTTGGACAGAAGTATGTTTATTTGCCTCAAGCATTGAAAGATACGGATGAAAAAGTTAAGCTTATTTGTGCTAAGCTTAAGGAAGCTTCAAAAAGGCAGAAGTCCTATGCGGATTTAAAGCGTAGAGAGATAGAGTATGTTGTTGGGAACAAAGTGTTTCTTAAGGTTTCGCCATGAAAGAAAGTTATGAAGTTTGGACGTAAGGGTGAGTTGAGTCCTCGTTTCATTGGACCGTATGAGGTGTTAGAGCGTGTTGGTCCTGTTGCTTATCGATTGATGTTTCCGAAGGAGTTGAGTAGGAAGCATGACGTTTTTCATGTATCAATGCTTCGTAGGTATAGATCAGATCCTTCTCATGTTGTCCTGTTGAGGAGATTGAGTTAAGAGCGGATATGAGTTATTAAGAGCCGGTGAGTATATTAGATGTGGACACAAAGGTTCTTCGAGGAAAGACCATAGAATCGGTTAAAGTTCTTTGGAGACACCAAGGTGTTGAAGAGGCAACTTGAGAAACAAGAAAAGTATGGAGGAGCAGTTTCCTCACTTGTTTGCTTCAGGTAAGAATTTCGAGGATAAAATTTTCTTAAGAGGGGAGAGTTGTAACATCTAGGTTTTGGGGTTAGTAGTTGTGTGTTGGTTCAGGGGAATTTGATTCGTGTCGAATCGGGTTCTTTGGTTCGTTATTCTGGGGGAAATTAAAATAATAATATTTTAATCGGACAAGTAATAATTTTGTGAAATGATTTATAAACATTAAAATGATGTTTTAAATTTAAAGGAAAGTTATTTGAACTTTAATTTGGTTTTTAATTAAGTCTAATTTTACACTAGTGACTATATTGTAAATTTTAGAAAGATTTATAGGATTTAATTTATAATTTTTGAAAATGGGTATTTTTAGTGTCTAAATTGGAAAGCAAGCTATACTTAGAATCCTTAGAGGTCCATAAACCCAATTTATTTTTAATTAATGATTTATGCACCAAAATGGTTTTAATTAGTTTTATTAAAAGATAATAATTTATTTTTCTCTCTTAACCACTTACTTCCTCATCTTTTCTCCCATATTTTATCTCTATTTTCTTCTCCAAATTTCTTCAATTACTTGATGATTTCTTAATAATGTTCAACAAGATTTATTTCATTTTACTCATTTTTTTCATTCTCTACAAAATTTATTCATCAATTTTGCAAAATCAACAACTATTTTCACGGAAATCAAGGGAGGATTTCTCATCTTTTGGTGGATTAAATTTCAAAAGGTAATATGCTGATTTCTAATCTTTTTCTAAGGTTCTTTATTGAAATTACCAAGTATTGTCTTGCTAATCAATAATTGAAACTTGACTTTATGTTTTTGATTCTAGATTTATAGATTTTATGGAGGTTTTTGTAAAATCTTTTTAGATCTCAATTAATAATGTTATTAGGTTGAATTAATTATGTTATTATATCAATTAAATGATTAATTGAGACTTGGATTGATGGTATATTAATTTAATCCTGGAATAATATAATCGGTAGTGTTTTAGGGTAGTTTTCGGTTGATTTAGGGGTTGTTTTAGGTGTTCTAATGTTGCTGGAGGTATAAGGATGATTTAGATGTGATTTTGGTTCATAATTGAAGTGGATTAGATGTTAGAATCATTAGATTTTGGATTGATGTTGTTCGGATGCGTTTCGACTTAGTTTTCGGTCTTTTCAGCTAAGTTTTCGGTAGTTTTGTAGTGATCGGATGTGGCTGCTATTTTGAACATGTTGTGATGTGAATATGCTCTGTTTTAATGTTGTAGAAGAGGTACAAGAAGGAGCTTAAGTGGCTGGTGCGTTGGTATTGTCACCTGAGTGTCGGCAAAGGCTCGTTTCGCTTATCGATGAATTATTTCGGACTATAAGCGTATCGCATTGGTTTGGTTCTGTTTTGGGGACTATCAAGATTAAGTGATTTTAATGGTACTGAAGTATTACTTCAAGTTTTGGCTATTGTAATAATGCCATACGTGTGAACAATGTTGCAATGTGATTTTGAAATAGCATATCTTGAATTTTAAAATGATGCATGTATATGTTAAATGCTGAAAATGCATAGTATATAAAGGCATTCATGGCTTATGTAAGCATGAAAAAGAATTGAAATATGATGAGGTTATTTTCCCTATGTTTATAAAGCCGTTGAGCATGATTTATGGTTCACATAATATGAATGCATTATGAGCAGGAAGTTAACATGCATGATTGGAAATGATATTGGCTTAGTGACACTAACTTTGGATTCGAATACAAATAATATGTTATTAGGATAGAGTGCACTATAAAAATAAAGAGAATAATTATGATTCCTACACGTAAACAAGTGTGACTTTGTGTCCGACCGTGCGTGTAGAGTTTGCCTATATATAAACGAGGGTGACTTTGTGTCTGACCGTGCATATAGTTGACCCATACGTAAACAAGAGTGACTTTGTGTCCGACCGTACGTAGTGGGTGTAACATGTATACAAGGGTGACTATGTATCCGATCGATGCATATTGAGACCAAGAGTCTCCAATTATGAAAAAAAAGGATCCGTGCATTCGGTGAACTAAAATTTCATTAAGTGATCACTAGAAAGCCAATATACATACATGAAGTTAAATGGTATTCTTGTGCATGACACATGAAATGATTTGATAATATTGATGAGCATGATTTGGCTTTACTCATTTCAATTAATCATGATTTGTCTTATGCATTGATGACCTTGTGTAGAGCTTCCTCACTAAGCATGTTTGCTTAAGCTCTCTCTTTTCATCTTTGTAGAAAAATAAAGGTACTCGGGACTACATTCGGAGCAAGAAAACCAAGGGAAAAGGTTACCTCAAATTTTGGTATGTTTTTGGCAAATGTTGGGGCTTGGCAATATATAAATCCAACCTATGTGAGGAGTGTGAATTTTGGCTTTGGTTTATGTTGAAAAAGACCTATGATGCTATGATTGTTAATTGATAGACTATGGTATTGTTTGGATTGTTGAAGCATGTACTTGCATGAATGTTATGATTTTAATCATGTTATAGGTAGCATGCCTATAGGTTGTTTGGGGTCTTTGACGTTGATAATCATGTGTTATACGTTGTTCTTTATGCTTAGGATTTACGTATATAGATGGTGGTGATTAACGGTTGTGTATTGAGTTGATAATGTTCACTTAGTGTAACAGAATTCTTAGTTTCCAAACCCAAAGTTTCGAAATCTTAGGGAAGGTTCGAAACCTTTGCCAAACAGTTTCGAAACCTTCAAGAAGATTTCAAAACCTTGCGAGCAATTTTGATTCTGGAAAGTTACTGGACGCGAAAAGTTTTGAAACCTTCAAGGAAGTTTAGAAACCTTTTACATAAAGTTTTGAAACTATTATGAAAGGTTTCGAAACCTTTGGCTGCCAAAAATTGTTAGTTGCTGAAAATTGTATTTTAGTCCCGGATATGTTTCTTTGTTCAATTAGGGTATCTACAGATTTTAATTTTTTCCTTGTAATTTAAAAGATTTACATTTTGATCCTTAAATTGGTGAAATATGCAATTGACGATGTTAAAATACTCCGTTGGATTTGAAATTTACCGTGAGGAATATTTGTATGTTTAATTGAACTCTGATGGAATGATTTTCTCCTTTGTCCTTATAATTTAAAAGTTTTACGTTTTAGTCCAACATTTAGACAAATATTTAATCGAATGCTTGCTTGTGATTGGGTTGCTTCCGTTAATGCTTTGTATGAGACTAAGACATATAAAAATAAAATTATGCATATAAAAGAGAAATATATATATATATCGATTTTAGGGTTATTTATCGAATCGGGCCTTCGCGAGTTTAGTTTAATAACCCATTAGTGTTAGTTTCGTCCACGCCGGGCTAAGGGGGTTACAGTTTTATTACCAGTGAAGGTGCCAAGATTAAAGTTGGAATGAATCATAATGAGTTTAATAGTAAAGTTTTGGGAACGGGATGGAGTTTATCTAAGAGTGTTGGTGGAACAATCGTTTGTTTGAGTATATTTCTCTTGGGTTCCTAAGTTCCATTCGATAGGTTGGATGAGTGGTATATCGCTAGCATGTTATGATTTGACGTTTTTAAGACCGATGTTTGTTTCTGTTTGAGTGTTGAATTTTATAACCCATAGGTGGATGGATGGTATGTTGAGATATTGTGGTATGGTTACCAAGTCTCTTAGTGAAGGTGTTGTCATTGATGGAGATTACTTAAGACCATGTTTAACGGTTTTGTGTTAAGTTAGTTTGAGGCTTGTTGGTTGAGCGTTTTTGTATGGATCGAAGGTTGATGAAAGGCTTATATGGTTACCCGGTATGTTGGAGGATGTTGAAGAAGAGGGTTAGTTCGACAGTTGCGGTATGGAAACCGTTGTGGTTACCAAGAGATGATTATCGATGTTTTTTGACGAAAATGATTATCGATCTTAAACAAGGAAAATGGTTCTCTTTTGAGTAATGTTTTCTGTGAGAGTTGAGATGGGGTAGTGATTTTTGTATTGTTATTTTGGTATGGACGGATCTGTTGTTTGTCCGAAGAGGGTAAATGTTTGGTCAGAATCGAGTTTTACCTTCGAGTATGGAAGGTTAGTTGAGATCTTATTTTCTAGGATCAAGGTTTGTGTGACAAGTTTGTCAAGTGTATTATAGCACTTTTGGTGGTGGCAAGGTTTGGAAAGAGTTGTATAGAAGTGAAAAGAGTTGGGGAAGGAGTAGTTTCCTTACCTCTTCTCGGTATGTAAATTTCGAGGATGAAATTTCTTAAGTGACGGAGAGTTGTAGCATCCCAAAACCGGGCTTAGATGTTAGCAAGGTCGGATTAAGGGTTCGGTTGACTGATCAAGTCAATTAGCCTAAATTCGGGAATTTATTCTTATAAATGGTTTTCAAAGGAAATAAAATATAGAAAAATACTCTAAAATTCTTATTTGGATACTATTTAAATTTGATACACTCAATTTTGTAAAATTACACTATGAACCTTGACATCTTGGAAAGTAGTGACTATTTTGTAAAAATGACTATTTTAGTGGCTAAAATGTAATTGGGTCAAAAGTTACAATCTTTAAGGGGCTATTTATCCAATCTTTCTCATAAGATATAACCTTCCAAAAATCTCTTTATAAACTTCTTTTAATTACCATAAAGATTTAGAGATATATTTCCCTTTTTCACCAAAATCACCATTTCACATAACTTCTCATTTTCTCTCAACTTCTCTCAATTTTCTTGGTTTCCAATCAGAATTCTCTTCAATTTTATCAAGGTAAATCATATCTTTTTGATTGAATTGATGCAATCCCGTAAAAAGGTGATACCTGATGGTTTTCAATGGGTAAATCAATGAATTTTGATGTGTTTTAACATGGAATTAATAGTTCTTGGATGGATAAACCCGAATCTTAGGTTTTGGTAGGGTTAATTAGCTTAGATCTTTGGTTTATGGCTTGTTTGGGTGGGTGAATATTTTTTGTTGGTTTAGGGTGATTAGATCATGGTTTTTGGTTGTGTTTTGTTGCTGAGAGATTGTGGTTTTCGTTGGCTAAGGGCTTGAGGTCATTCATATGATTTTGGATGCGTTTTCGGTTTTCTTAAGTGTAGTTTTTGGGGTTGTTTGTTTGGGAAGTGTTGGTGGTTGATTGAAGGTATTAATATGCATTAATACCTCTGTTTGATATGTTAAAAATAGGTCAAGGTGTTGAGCTAAGTGTTGAAGGTATTTCGGAAAAGGCGAGAATGTCGGTTGGCTTCGGTAAGCTAGATTAGGACAAGTGGTGAGTGGGATGCTGTATCTGCAAGGTTTTACTTGTTTTATCAAAGTTTTGAGGGTGTAGGGATGGTTTGAAAAACCTAACCACACTCGCAAGTAAGTTAAATGGTTTCGCTCACTTTATGGTTCCCATATTGTTCCATAATTACCATATTTTAGACATGCTCTAAGTGTAGTTTTTACATTTGTGATTTATGCATAAGAAATGATAAGTGCTTTGGCCAAAGGATGTTTTCATTATTCTTCATTGATAGCGGATATGTTTTGTCAATTGAATATTTCATGGGTTTTATTAATTTCTATGCTTTGGTATCATATCCAATGATTGATAATGTTGCTAATGTTGCTTTGGATTTATGAAAAATGCATATGAAGAAATGGTTTCCAATGCATGAATTGAGTTTGAAAATGATGCATGCATGTCTTAGCTTCTGTATATGCATCGTTAATGATGGTTTCCATGACTTTTAAAGCATGAGAATGATTTGGATTAATGTATGGTTATTACCCTTTTCCCCGAATAAAGTCGTTGAGCATTATTTGGGTACACTTTGTTGAACATATGTTGTGTGCATTGTAAAACAACAAGCTACCATGCATAATGAGAATGATATTGTCTTAGTGATACTATTTAAGACCACGAATACAAATGACGTCATTAGGATTAAGTGCAATATAATATGAGTTAGTATGTCGTGTTGCCTACACGTAAACAAGGGTGACTTTGTGTCCGACCATGCGTGTAAAGCTTGCCTATATGTAAACAAGGGTGACTTTGTGTTCGACCGTGCATATAGTTGACTCATACGTAAACAAGGGTGATTTTGTGTACGACCGTACTTAGTGGGTATAACATGTATACAATGGTGACTTCGTGTCCAACCGATGCATGTTGAGACCAAGTGTCTCTAGATAAGGAACAAGAAATCCGTGTATTCGATGGGTATAAGGTTTGAATAAGATTAGTCACTTAGTTGCTAATATGCATGATTTATGATTGAGACTTTTATGTATTGTAAAGCATGAGATTGTGAAACATGTTGATTTAGAATTGTTTAGAAATTGTAATGTTTTAAAGTCATGAGTTTCACAAGCATGTGTTCGTTACTAAGTTTTGTGCAAGGATATGAGCACGTGAGAATGACTTAAGCATTGCTATGTGTTTAGCATATAAGACTTGTACCTTGCATATTAAAGTACACATGGTTTAAACTTTGCTATGTGAATAGCGTGTAAGACTTAAGATGGTGCGTAGAGATGCATATGTATTAAAAAGGCCATAAGTTTTCTTGTTATTTTAAGAGAATGAAAGTCTTGAGAATTTTAGTTTTTGAATCGCATGAGATAATTGACACTTGATGAAGAAATTGTTTTGGTTTTCTAAACAATATTGGAGACACTTATTTTGAGTATAGTGTGGCATGATTTAAGACATTTTTATTGATAGACTTATGGGCTGCATTGCAATGGTGGTATTTTTATGTTTTACTCCTCACTAAGCTTATGCTTACCTCCTCTCTTACCTTGCAATGCAGAGTTGTTGATCAAGGAAGCCAAAGGGAAGCAAGAATTCCAGGTGATTAACTTTGTAAAGATCAATTATGTCTTCTATAGTGTAGTAGTAGTAGTAAACGGGCAATGGGGGTGAAATGTTTTAATACAAACATTGGTTATATTGGTGAGAATTGCTTTCGCTATATGAATTTTTATGTTTGATGTTATGTTGAAATGGTTGTGTAAGTAGATGCATATAGTGTAAATGTATCGAATGCCATGAGCCTATGTCGAGAATTATGTTGTGATGCATCTAGTATATGTGTTGGTTTTACCTATAGAAGTAATATGTTTATGTGGCTTTAAATGATGTTTGTAAATGTGCTTTGTTGGTTATGGTAAGCTTATGTCTTGGGGTATGTTTCTACTATGTTTTGGAGGTGTTTGGAGAGTCTTTATATTGTTCTGATGTAGGGGGTATCGATACAGTCTCTAACTGTATCGATACAGGGGTTGGTTTCAAGAAGATTTAGGCGTGAAAATATTTTCTAAGTATCGAAACAGGCCATTTCGGTATCGATACCCCTGTGCATGTTTTGGCATGAGTATCGAAACACTTGATAAGGGTTTCGATATCATCTTTGGCAGACTCAACAAGTATCGAAACAGGGCTTAACCGTATCGATACACCTGGTAGTTATGGTAGTTGAAAGTTGAAAATGGAAGTTTATATCTTTTCAAATTAGTCCCTAAATCTTGTAAATAAAATTAAATGAGTTGTAGACATCAATTCGAGTTGAGTTTTGATATGCAAGCTTATAATAGTCTTAATTAAATATTGGTAATACTAATTTAATATTTGGACCCTGAAATTTGGGAAATTTTTAATTTGTTCCTTTTTACTTAAAAGCTCAAATTATGTCTCGTTTCACTTCCGTTTTTGTTACAATTGGACACAAGATATGTATGAACATGTAGGACTTAAGTGAAGCATTTAGATAAGATAAAAAATAGATTCGTTTATCGGGTTAAACCTTTACTGGTTTAGCTTGGTATTCTCCGTGTAACCCGTTAGTATCGTTTTCGTCTAGATCGGGCTACGGGGGTTACAACCTCAAGCCATTTCTCAGAGTCTAAGCTCGATACTGCCTATTGATAAGTTCTTGGCTCATATTTATCCATAATAAGAACATCTTCATGCGTGGTTATGAGAAATCCATATCTCTCATGTGCATTGCATTTTCTTGTGGACCTGCGCAGTGATTGTGTTTCTAAATCTGGTTGACTGTTCCTCAACAATATGTGGAACATGTTCAATCTCAGACTCAGTAAATTTTTGTTCTTGAACTTCTCCAAGTTCAATATCTCTACCCTTTCCTTTCATATTGAGAAATTCTCTTTCAAGAAAAATTCTTGTTCGAGCAACAAACACTTTGTTTTCTTTAGGGTTAAAGAACTAGTATCCCGTAGTTTCTTTGGGATATCCAACAAAATTACACTTATGAGATTTTGGTTCGAGCTTTGTAGACATATGATGTTTGAAATATGCTTTGCAACCCCAAATCTGTTGGGACCACCGGCACACCCCATGGCGCAGCGGAACAAAATTACGACGGTCTTTCCAGTGATCCATGTAAGTTTAATCCGGAATGAAGAGGTAGAGTTATGATAACCTACAATGGGTTCCTTGAAAAATAGCAAAAACCACAACTGGATTTGTAGTAATCATGATCGTTCGACAATTCGAATCTTTAGCCTCCACGAATATCGTCTAGGCCTCTACTCAGTTCACCCGGTTAAGAGAGCAAATCTTGAAAAACTGTTTTTCGTGATTCTAGGGTTTAGAATTCAGAATTCATTGATATTGACTGCTAGACCAAAAGATCCTTTATATAGGTGTAACCCTAGGTATAAGAGTTTGATTCTGAGTTTGTTTAGGAAATAATTTTGGAATCTATATTTAATTCGAATTTGAAAAGGGATATAATTACTTTAATTATATCCTTTATATTTAAAATTCGGGATAGAATATAATCTACTTATACATATATATTTTTACTCATTTTCAACCATTGGGTGTGACCTTATAGGCTCATTGTAACGTTAGTTATAATATTAGAACAACTCTAATATTACAAACAATGAGTGACATCTAGCAATATATCATTATCATCTAATTTACAAGAGATCATGGTTCGATGTATCATATCCTTGACCAACTCATTTAATGTATTATATCCTTTTGTCCTTTTATATCTTTAATAGGCATAAGTCTTGGAATAGTCACACTTGTATAGCTTATTTTAATGTTTCTTGATATCTAGAGTGAACTACTTTTAATGAATAATTTGTGATATCTCATATCAATGTATTCAAGCATGGCCATGCATTTCTAGTCTCAATCAATCAAGTGGCCTTTGATATATTTTCCTATTATGTAGGAAGGACAAATCCTATCTTGATCATTCACATCTCACTACATACATTGTAATATTTCTAATGTCAGTTTTATAGTGTAACTAATTACGAGACACATTTAACTGCATCAAAACATAGAACAACATATACTGAGATAATAATAATCTCAAGTCTAAGGATCATATATATAGTTGTCACTATGAGAAATATCGTGATCGTCACATAATAATCCAAGATATATGCTCATAGTGGGTCAATCCAATATATTATTCTCTACTAATATATATTCATGTATTAATTCTGACATCTCTATGTCAATGACAACTCATTGTCATCAATTAATCACATGTTAGTCTTAAGCGTATTATTATTGTCCATACCCATAATAATACTTGACTAAGGATCTTTTAATAATAATACATATATTATTATATGGACCTTATTGTTTCTCAATTTATGTGACACATATATCTGAAAATAATAATGGCAATGCCTTTATTCAATAAAATTGGTAAATAAAAGTATCCATACAATCATTATATGATTGGTCTTTGGGCATATTCTAACAATCTCCCACTAGCGTTAAGACCAATCACTCACATATCTAATACCGAGTGACTCAGTGTGATGATCATGCTTTTGTTGCGTCAGAGGCTTCGTCAAGAGATCAACAATGTTATCATTCGTGTGTACTTTACATATCTCGACATCTCCTCGATCTATGATCTCTCGAATGAGATGTAAGCGTCTAATAATATGTTTGGATCGTTGACGAGATCTAGGTTCCTTTGCTTGTGCAATGGCTCCATTGTTTTCACAACGGAGTTCTATAGCATCTGATATGCTTGGAACAACCCCTAGTTCGGATATGAACTATAACCCCTTAGCCCGGTCTAGATGAAACTGGCACTAATGGGTTACACGGGGAATATCGAACCAAACCTGTGAAGGTCCGATTCGATAAACAACCCTAAAATAGATATATTTTTTTCTAGATATATAATTATATTCCTACATGTCAAGGTCTCATACAAAGCATTAACGGAAACAATCTGATCACAAACAAACATTCGATTAAACACTTGAGTAAATTAAGGACTAAAACGTAAAACTTTTAAATTATAATGACAAAGTAGAAACTTGTTTCATCAGAGTTCAATTAAGCATACAAATATCCCTCACGGTAAATTTCAAGTCAAACGGAGCATCCTAACATCGTTAATTGCATGTTCCACCAATTTAGGGATCAAAATGTAAATATTTCAAATTACAAGGACTTCTTCCAAATTAAGTTATCCATCATGAAATTAAATCAAATTTATGAATCCATATGAAATTTCAGCTCAAAATAACATCTGTATATACCCTAATTGAACAAAGAAAGATATCGGGGACTAAAATGCAATTTCCAACAACTATTAATTTATGGAAATCAAAGGTTTCGAAACCTTTCATAACGGTTTCGAAACTTTATGTAAAATATTTTGAAACTTCCTTGAAGGTTTTGAAACTTTTCGCGTCCAATAACTTTCCAGAATCGAAATTGCCCGCAAGGTTTTGAAACCTTCCATAAGGTTTCAAAACTTTGGATCTGGAACTTAAGAATTTTGTCACACTAAGTGAACATTACGACTTGATACATAACCGTTAATCACCACCAACTATATACGTAAATCCTAAGCATAATGAACAACATATAACACATGATTATTAACGTCAAGGACCCTAAACAACCTATAGGTATGCTTCCTAGAACACGATTAAAATCATAACATTCATGCAAGTACATGCTTCAATAATCCAAACAATACCATAGTCCATCAGTTAACAATCAAAGCAACATAGGTCTTATTTCAACATAAACCAAAGCCAAAATTCACACTCCTCATATAGGTTGGGTTTACACATTATCAAGCCCCAACTTATTGCCAAAACATACCAAATTTGAGGTAACCTTTCCCCTTTGTTTCCTTGCTCCGAATGTAGTCTCGAGTGCCTTTATTTTTCTGCAAGGATGAAAAGAGAGCTTAAGCAAACATGCTTAGTGAGGAAGCTCTACACAAGATCATCAATGCATCTATTTAAAACCATAATGAAACCACAATTTGCAATGCATCACTAAATCATGCATGCTTATCATTTCACGTTCATATCTATAATATTAAATCTCTTTCTTGAGTATGTTCAACATTACCAAAACAATTCATGAATGATGCATAATGTTCTCTTTAAATCCATGTATGCATATTGGCTTTCTAGTGATCACTCATTGTGAACCTTAAGTTTACAGAATACACGGATCTATTGGTAGAGACCATTAGTCTCGTCATGACACGAAGTCACCATTGACATGACATAAAGTCACCATTGACATGACATAAAGTCACCATTATAGCACTACCACGCACGATTGGACACATAGTCACCCTTTTTACATGTAGGCGGCTCTACCACGTACGATTGGATACAAAGTAACCCTTGTTACGTATAAGCAGTATTCTTTATTCTCAATAATGTTTATAGTGCACTCAAGACAATCCTAATGACATGTCATTAGTATTCAAATCTAAAGTAGTGTCACTAAGCCAATATCATAATCAAATATGCATGATAATTTGCTGCTCATAATGCATACATAATATGTTCACAAACAAACCAAATGTCATGCCCAATGGCACCATCAATTTCAAGGCAAATAACTACATAATATTCCAATTCATTTTAAGCTCTTAATGCATCCATAATGTGCTAAACAAATGAACCGAAAGTCATGTCCAATGGCACCTATAATTTATAGGCAAATAACCACATATATCCCAAATTCATTTTTTATGTTTCCCTAACAATGGATGTCTTTTTAAACCATGCATTTTCAGTAATTATCTCATACATGTATCATTTCAAAATCATACTTATGCATTTCTAAAAATCTCATTGAGTTATCATCATAGATGCCTTTACGGATAATAGTCGAAACTTATGATAATGCATCAACATCATTTAATTTACTTACTCTTGAACTATAAAAAGTTTTCACACTATTCCATAGCCCCCAAAACAGAACCGGACCAATACGATTTGCTTTAAGTTCGAAAACACTCACCGACAAGCGAAATGAGCCCTCGTCGATGCTCCGATGGCAACGCCAATGCACTAGCCACTTAAGCACCTTCTTGCACTACCTCTACAACATTAAAAAAAGAGCATATTCACGTCATAACATGCTCAAACCATCAGCCACATCAAACCTCCACAAAACTACCGAAAACTTAGCCGAAAAAACCAAAAACTAAGCCGAAACGTATCCGAACAACATCAATCCAAAATCTAATGATTCTAACATCCAATCCACTTCAATTATGAACCAAAAACACATCTAAACAATCCTTATACCTCCAGCAACATTAAAACACCTAAAACAGCCCCTAAAACAACCGAAAATCACCTTAAAACAACACCGATTGCATTATTCCTGGATTAAATTAATGTTCCATCAATTCAAGACTCATTTAATCATTTAATTGACATAATAATATAATTAAATCAACAAAATTACATCATTAATTGAGATCTAAAGAGATTTCATAAAAATTCTCATAAAATCATTAGATCTAGAATTAAAAACCTGAAATCAAGGTTCACTTAATGATTAGCAAGCTAATACTTGGGAATTTCAATAAAGAACCTTAGAAAAAGATTAAAATTCAGCAAGTTACCTTTGAGATTCTCCACCAAAAAGATGAGAAATCCTCTCCTTGATTTCTTGAAAATGGATGTTGATTTTGCAAAATTGATGAATAGGCTTTATAGAGAATGAAAAAATGAATAAAATGAAATAAATCTTGTTAAAAATGATGAAGAAATCAACAAGTAATTGAAGAAATTTGAAGAACAAGATGAAGAGAAAATGAAGAGAAAATCATGAGAGAAAAGATGAGAAAATAAGTGATTATGAGAGAAAATAAAATTATCATCTTTTTTAAAAACTATTTAAAAATAATTTTGGTGGATAAATCGTTAATTTAAAATAAATTGGGTTTATGGCCCTCTAAGGATTCTACATATAGCTTGCTTTCTAATTTAGTCACTAAAAATGCCCATTTTCGAAAATCACCAATTAAACCACCAAATCTTTTTCCAAAATTACAATTTGGTCATTAGTACATAATTAAACTTAATTATAAATCAAATTAAAGTTCAAATAACATTTCATTAATTTTAAAACATCATTTTTAATATTTCTAAACCATTTTCCAAAATTACTACTTGTCTGATTAGAATATTATTATTTTAATTTCCCCGAAATAACGAACCGAAAAACCCGATTCGATCCAAATCGAATTCCCTAAACCATCACTCAAACTACTAACCCCAAGATCGGGATGCTACAACTCTCCCCCTCTTAAGAAAATTTTATCCTCGAAATTCTCACCTCGAAAAAGAGCATATTCACATCATAACATGCTCAAACCAGCAGCCACTTCAAACATCCAAAAAACTACAAAAAACTTACCCGAAAAGACCGAAAACTAGACCGAAACGCATCCGAACAACATCATTCCAAAACCTAATGATTCTAACATCCAATCCACTTTAATTATGAAACAAAAACACATCTGAACCATCCTTATACCTCCAGCAACATTAAAACACCTAAAATAGCCCCTAAAACAACCGAAAATCACCTTAAAACAACACCAATTGCATTATTCCTGATTAAATTAATGTGCTATCAATTCAACACTCATTTAATCATTTAATTGACATAATAACATAATTAAATCAACCTAATTACATCATTATTGAGATCTAAAAAGATTTCACAAAAATTCTCATAAAATCATTAGATCTAGAATTAAAAACATGAAATCAAGTTTCACTTAATGATTAGCAAGCTAATACTTGGGAATTTCAATAAAGAACCTTAAAAAAAGATTAAAATTCAGCAAGTTACCTTTGAGATTTACTCCACCAAAAAGATAAGAAATCCTCTCCTTGATTTCTTGAAAATGGATGTTGATTTTGCAAAATTGATGAATAGGCTTTGTAGAGAATAAAAAGATGAATAAAATGAAATAAATCTTGTTGAAAATGATGAAGAAATCAGCAAGTAATTGAAGAAATTTGAAGAAGAAGATAAAGAGAAAATGAAGAGAAAATCATGAGAGAAAAGATGAGAAAATAAGTAGTTATGAGAGAAAATAAAATTATCATCTTTTTTAAAAATTATTTAAAAACAATTTTGGTGGATAAATCATTAATTAAAAATAAATTGGGTTTATGACCCTCTAAGGATTCTAAGTATAGTTGCTTTCCAATTTAGTCACTAAAAATGCACATTTTCAAAAATCACCAATTAAACCACCAAATCTTTTTCCAAAATTACAATTTGGTCACTAGTACATAATCAAACTTAATTATAAATTAAATTAAAGTTCAAATAATATTACTTTAATTTTAAAACATCATTTTAATATTTCTAAACCATATCCCAAAATTACTACTTGTCCGATTAGAATATTATTGTTTTAATTTTCCCAAAATAACTAACCAAAGAACCTGATTCGACCCGAATCGAATTCCCTAAATCATCACTCAAACTACTAACCCCAAGATCGGGATGTTACATGAACTTTTTGATCCAAACAGCTTCCTTTGGTGCTTCACTGGCTGTAATATACTCAGCCTCTGTCGTAGAATCAGCTACTGTATCTTGCTTAGAACTTTTCCAACTTACAGCACCTTTGTTAAGGCAAAACACAAATCTAAATTGCGATCTTGGGTCATCCTTATCTGTTTGGAAACTAGCATCACTATAACCTTTTATACTAAGTTGTTCTTTGCCTTCATAGACAAGAAATGTATCCTTAGTTCGTCTCAAGTACTTAAGGATATTTTTTACTGCTATCCAGTGACTTTCACCAGGGTTTAAATGATATCGAATTGTCATGCTTAAGGCATACGATACATCTGGTCGAGTACATATCATGGCATACATGATAGAACCAATAGCCGAAGCATATGGAATCTTATTCATTCTCTTTCTTGTGGAGTTGAAGGATACATTTCCTTCGAAAGAGATATACCATGTCACATAGGTAAGAATCCTTTCTTGGATTCTTCCATACTAAATCTCTTTAGAACTTTGTCTATATATGTACTTTGACTCAGACCTAGAAGTCGTCTAGATCTATCTCCATAGATCTTAACCCTTAAGACATATGCTGCCTCACCCAAATCTTTCATAGAGAAACAATTACTTAACCTAGTCTTAACTAACTGTAAGGTAGGTATATCGTTCCTATAAGAAGTATTCCATCTACATACAAGATTAGGAAAGAAACAATGCTCCCACTAGTCTTCCTGTAAACACAAGGCTCATCTTCGTTCTTGATAAAACCAAACTCTTTGATCGCATCATTGAAATGAAGATTCTAGCTTCAAGAAGCTTGTTTCAGTCCATAAATGGACCTTTGTAGCTTACAAATCTTTCCAGTATTTCCTGGAGCGACAAAATCTTCTAGTTGTGTCATATACACATCCTCTTCAAGTTTTCCATTAAGGAAAGCGGTTTTGACGTCCATTTGTCAAATTTCATAATCATGGAATGCAGCTATAGCAAGCAAGTTCCGAGTGGATTTAAACATAGCTACAGGGGAGAAAGTTTCGTCATAGTCAATACCATGAACTTGTTGAAAACCTTTAGTGACTAGTCGCCCCTTGTATGTTCGTACGTTTCCATCCATGTCGGTTTTCTTCTTGAAAACCCATTTACACCCTATAGGTTTTACCCCTTTAGGTGATTCAACCAAAGTCCATACTTGGTTGACTTACATGGATTCCATCTCATATTTCATGGCCTCAAGCCATTTCTCAGAGTATGGGCTCGATACTGCCCCTTGATAAATTCTTAGCTCATCTTGATCCATAATGAGAACATCTCCATGCGTGGTAATGAGAAATCCATATCTCTCAAGTGCATGGTGTTCTCTTGTGGACCTGCGCAGTGGTTGTGTTTCTAAATCTGTTGACTGTTCCTCAACAATTTGTGGAATATGTTCAATCTCAGGTTCAGTGAATTGTTGTTCTTGAACTTCTCCAAGTTCAATGTCTCTACCCTTTCCTTTCTTATTGAGAAATTCTCTTTCGAGAAAAACTCTTGTTCGAGCAACAAACACTTTGTTCTCTTTAGGGTTAAAGAAATAATATCCCTTAGTTTCTTTGGGATATCCAACAAAATTACACTTATGAGATTTAGGTTTGAGCTTTGTAGACATCTGATGTTTGAAATATGCTTCGCAACCCCAAATCTTCATAAAATACATACTAGGACATTTTCCAGTCCATATCTCATATGATGTATTTTGAACAGATTTAGACGGAACACGATTTAAAGTGAAAGTTGTTGTTTCTAGTACATGTCCCCAGAAACAAGTCGGAAGATCACTATGACTCATCATTGATCGAACCATGTCTAACAAAGTTCGATTTCTCCTCTCAAAAACTTCATTCCACTGTGGTGTACTCGGTGGAGTAAGTTGTGAGACAATCTCACATTCTTTAAGGAGTTCATCAAATTATATACTTAAGTATTCTCCACGTCGATCTGATCAAAATGCTTTAATACTCTTGTCTAGTTGATTTTGTACTTCATTCTTGAACTCTTTAAACTTTTCGATAGCCTCAGATTTATGGCGCATAAGGTAAATGTAATCATATCTACTGAAGTCATCAGTGAAAGTGATGAAGTACTGAAATCCACCTCTAGCTTGTTTGTTCATTGGTCCACATACATCACTATGTATTAATCCCAATAAATCACTTGCTCGCTCACTTTTACCATTAAAAGGAGCCTTAGTCATTTTTCCTAATAAGCAAGATTCAGATATATCCAGTTGTTCGAAAACAAATAAATCTAAGAATCCATCTTTATGGAGTCTTGATATGCGTTTCTCACTTATATAGCCTAAACGACAATGCCAGATATAAGTTTGATTTGAGTCATTTATTTTTGATATTTTGGTATTTATGTTATAAATGGCATTTTCTAGATTTAAAATATATAAGCCATTAACCAATTGTCCTGAACCATAAAAAATATTATTGAGATAAAAAGAACAACAATTATTCTTAATAATAATCTCAATGCCAATCTTGTCCAAACAAGAAATAGAAATAATGTTTTTAGTTAAACTAGGCATAAAATAACAATCTTCTGAATGTAAATTAAGTCCACTAGGTAAAGATAAAATGTATGTTCCTATAGCTAATGCAGCAACTCTTGCTCCATTTCCCACTCGTAGGTCTACGTATCCCTTAGCTAGATTCCTTCACTTTTGCAGTCCCTGTACAGAAGTATAGATATGAGAACCACAGCCGGTATCTAAAACCCAAGAAAAAGATGTTGACAGATTCATATCAATAACATAAATACTTGAAGCAGATGCACCATCTGCTTTCGCCTTCTTGACCTCCTCAAGGTAAATGGGGCAATTTCTTTTCCAGTGTCCGGTCTTATTGCAGTGGAAGCATTTTCCTTCCTTGCTAACTCTCACTTTGGGTTTCAGTGCATCATGTCCTTTGGGTATAGTCTTACCTTTACCCTTGTACTTAGCCACTGTCTTTCCCTTTCCTTTATCCTTGCGGACCATTAGAATGGGCTTAGGTCCATCTTCAAACATATTTTTCTCAATAGTTCGTAACATGCCAAGTAATTGTGGCAAAGTTTTGTTAATTTCATTCATGTTGAAATTAAGGATAAATTGATTGAAGCTATTCGACAACGATTGCAGAATAAAATCAGTAGCAAATTCATCCTTGAGAGGAAAACCTAGCTTTACCAATGTTTGGATATAGCCTATCATCTTAATGACATGAGCTCCTACAGGAGATCCCTCTACCATTTTGCATTGAAATAGAGCTTAAGAGGTCTCATACCTCTCTTGACGTGCTTGTTCCTCATATATTTCTTTGAGGTTTTGAATCATATCATATGCAACCATGTCCTCATGTTGCTTCTGAAGATCAGGAGTCATGGTAGCAAGCATAATACATCTAACATCTAACATGTCATCCATATGTTTCTTAAACTTGTCTTTGTCAGCTCTAGAAGCATTAGTTGTCGGTTCATCTGGAACAGGTTCTTCAATGACATATTCCTTTCTTTCTTGTTTGAGAACAATTCTCAAATTACGGAACAAATCAAGGAAGTTTACGCCATTGAGTTTCTCCTTCTTAAGGAGTGATCACAATGATATAATGTTGTTTGCCATTTAGATCTACAACAATGGAAATATATAATATAAATTTACCAATTTAAAATATTATAAATAGGACTTTGTTTATAAAATACTCTCACTATTTTGTTCAAAATTAAAAACCCCTCTAGTTTTTAATTTCGGAAAAAAATTTGACGAAAATTTTTCTAGTAAGTGAGGATCCATAATTCACCAATTTCCTAAACCAGCTTTGGCTTTTTTTAGGACAAAGGTTATTTAAGTAAGTAACCCTTTACTAATTACATCTCATGTAACTCCTCTATTTGGTGAACAACTCTTGTTCAGTCATCTCATGACTTAACCAAATACTTAGCCTTTAGGTTTCTAATCCTATTAGAACAACCTAACTAAGTTATTACCAATATTTCGACCGACGGATATCACTTGTTTATTCTTCGCGTTTAACCAAGATGGACTTATGTGTTAATGCTTTGGCAAAACCCATATAAGATCGATCAAGGCCTTAACGAGGGTAAATATTGGACGACTAATTTTAACTTAGATTAATTTGAGGGAAAACATTAAATATCTCATCATTATTTCTTTTAATTTGACCTTTATTGATTTCATCAATATATGCGAGTAGAAGATATATATCATACATTGCATCACATACATGATAGATATAAAATAAAAAGTTGCAATGGTTATAGACCAAAATAAAGAACTAAGGTGGCCCATCCTAAGCCAATGGGAGAACCTTAAAACCTTAATTCTATACTAAAACTGCTTCTCAAGCATCTTCTCATATTTGCTCCAAACGTCTCGATTGCTTCTTGGAATAATATTACAATTATAGAAACTCGTTTTACATATGAGGGAGTAAGATGAGAAGAGAAGTACAACAGAGATAGAGAAAGGCACGACACGTAGGCCGTATTTAAAATTTTACAACTATTGTAAAAGCAAGGGCTATAACCATGCATGTCAAACACCGTGCAAAGCAAACATATCATATATATGCTATCAAGAAATTGTTAATATTACCAATATGGGCCTACAATCTATGTTGCCTACGAAGGGGTCAAGGGGGCCCTTGCGGCCACGACAAGAAATTTTGAAAAATAGCGACTATTTTTCTATGGAAAAACTTCACGATTTGATAAGATTTATCAACTGAACCGTGTTTTGGGGATTTTAAAATCCCTTAGATTTTTCCGTATTGGAATAATAATTATTCCTTTTCCCTTGATGTGATCTGTTATCGCACTTTTACTGATCACTATGTCAACGATTGACATATGATTATCGTAAAACCCTTGTAACAACATGGCGACTGTAATTAACAGATTAATATATTAATCATATCCCTAATCGACTAGCAATATCAATATATATCGTCGATACAGTAAAATAAAGCATGAATCTCATACATATCGCATCACCCAAGTATTTAACCCGATTACGGATCGTACAAGTGGCTCTAATACCACTATTGGGACCGTCGACACACCTCATGATGCAGTGGAACAAAATTACGACGGTCTTTCCAGTGATTCATGTACGTTTAATCCAGAATCAAGAGGAAGAGTTACGATAACTTACATTGGGTTCCTTGATAAACAACAAAAACAACAATTGGATTTGCGGTAATCACGATCGTTCAACAATTCGAATCTTTAGCCTCAACGAATATCGTCTCGGCCTCTACCCAGTTCACCCGATTAAGAAAGTAAATCTCAAAAAACTATTTTTCGTGATTCTATGGTTTGGAATTCGGAATTCTCTGATATTGGTTGCTAGACCAAAAGATCCTTTATGTAGGTGTAACCCTAGGTATAAGAGTTTGATTCCGAGTTTGTTTAGGAAATATTTAATATTATTATTTCCTTAAATTTCGGAATCTATATTTAATTCGAAATTAAAAAAAGATATAATTACTTTAATTATATCCTTTATATTTAAAATTCAGGATTAATTATAATTTACTTAGACATATATATTTTTGTTCATTTTCAACCATTGGGTGTGACCCTGTAGGCTCATTGCAACGTTATTTGTAATATTAGAACAATTCTAATATTACAAACAATGAGGGACATCTAGCAATATATCATTGTCATCTAAGTTATAAGAGATCATGATTCGATGTATCATGTCCGTGACCAACTCTTTTATTGTATTATATCCTTTTATCCTTTTATATCTTTAATATGCACAAGTCTTGGAATAGTCACACTTGTATAGCCTATTTTAATATTTCTTAGATATATAGAGTGAACTACTTTTAATGAATAATATGTGATATCTCAAATCAAGGTATTCAAACATGGCCATGCATTTCTAGTCTCAATCAATCAAGTGGCCTTTGATATATTTTCCTATTATGTAGGAAGGACAAATCCTATCTTGATCATTCACATCTCACTACATACATTGTAATATGTCTAATATCAGTTTTTATAGTGTAACTAATTACGAGACACGTTTAACTGCATAAAAACATAAAACAACATATATTGTGATAGTAATAATCTCAAGTCTAAGGATCATAAATATAGTTGTCACTATGAGAAATATTGTGACTGTTACATAATAATTCAAGATATATGCTCATAGTGGGTCAGTCCAATATATTATTTAGTTTCAAGCCAACATTGGATTGTAAAATCATAGAATGTTTGTAAAATGAGAATTGTAAAATGAATAGAGATGTTTCGGACCATAAAATGTAAGGGTACTCGCAAGGTTTTTTATATGTAAAAGTCATTTTCATTGTGTTTTCGAATAAAATATAGTAGCTTTTCTTACAAAAACACGTCATAAGCCATACGTTGTGCTGATAATAAAATATAATGTTACACATAAACAAAAACAATCAAATAATGGGTAATTCTAACGATCGTCTCTTAGAAGCAATATCATGTTGTTGTGTAGATCAATTTTTGGCACGAGTAAATTCTGAATTGGTTCAAGTTTCGTTCATTGTTTAAGAGGAATTGGTTTTAATATTTTTGAATATCACATTATAATGTATCCAAGTCAAATATGTTACGCTTCAAGATGATCTTTAAAGAAAATAAAGCCTATCATATTGCGTATTTTCTAATGATTAAGAAAACATGTTGTATGTCTTCTACTTAATAAGACTTTGGTGTGATTTTTTATGTTTCATAATATTAATAATTTTGAGAAAATAAAAACATTACACATTTACCTTTCGTTGTACGAAGATCGCTATAAAATTATAATTAAAATGTTGAAAACTATAACTGAATCTTTGTTTTATTAGATTATTTGGACAACTCTATGTACTGTTTGCGTCAATGTTTTCCCTTATTTTAGTATTTATGGTAAATAGTCAATAGTATCATACATAGCAAGTATTTCTAGTCAAGCCTAAGGATGTTGTAAGTTTCATTGTCGGATCTCAATCTAGGCTACGATGAATGTTGTGGAGTATTAAATTGATGGTAAATATATACCATTAAATTATTACATTGTCTTATGATAAATGTATTTAAAGCCGATAAACCTTAAATAGAAAATATTTATTTCTTTTATCATAACGCATCCTAATAACATGAGCTTTTATCTTTACCTATAAATGATTGTTTTCCTGATAATAAATCTCGTTCGAAATTCGTCTTACGAACCATAGTATTACAGCGACACAATTCTTACACACGATGACAAGCCTCAGTGTTTATTCTCTCTTGGTGGTTTTATTCGTGATGAGTGGTGTAGTGATTGCTACAAAGGAAAATGACCAGATTATTATGAAAAATAATTGTAAAGCTAAAATGGGCATGCCCTGTGTTTGGGAAGTTTTCGATCATATATTCAAAACAGGAAGCGTTACAAAAAAATGTTGTGACAAACTTCTTGTATTAGGAAAAATGTGTCACGCTGCATTGGTTCAATGGACATGGGAACATCCACACTTTAAACACTTGAACCGAAATAAAATCATACGAAAAAGTATTGACACGTGGAACAATTGCCTTGTAATAATTCATTCACCATCTCCGTCGCCTTGAAGACATAGTGTTGTTTCAATTAGTAAAGGAATTTAAGATATAACGCCTTCAAATATGTACCATTGTTTTGGTTTACGATATTTTGACATGAAGTTTCTAAGTAACTATTAGTTTAATTCATGTTAGGTTGAAGAAGAAAATGTATTGATATGGAAGAAGAAAACGATTCTCTTGAATCTATTATTTAGTACTATACGATTTTGTATGTGTAGTAACATATGTTATGGGTTGCATGAAAGATGTTTTACTTTTACAAGTCAACATGATAACATTCTATGATAACATGATAAAACCATCTCCGTCTTCACAATCCAGGCTTATTATGTTGAAACTCTATTATTATTTAGTTTCAAGCCAACATTGGATTGTAAAATCATAGAATGTTTGTAAAATGAGAATAGTAAAATGAATAGAGATGCTTCGGACCATAAAATATAAGGGTATTCGCAAGGTTTTTTATATGTAAAAGTCATTTTCGTTGTGTTTTCGAATAAAATATAGTAGCTTTTCTTACAAAAACACGTCATAAGCCATACATTGTGCTGATAATAAAATATAATGTTACACATAAACAAAAACAATCAAATAATGGGTAATTCTAACGATCGTCTCTTAGAAGCAACATCACGTTGTTATGTAGATCAATTTTTGGCACGAGTAAATTCCGAATTGGTTCAAGTTTCGTTCATTGTTTAAGAGGAATTGCTTTTAATATTTTTGAATATCTTATTATAATGTATCCAAGTCAAATATGTTATGCTTCAAGATGATCTTTAAAGAAAATAAAGCCTATCATATTGCGTATTTTCTAATGTTTAAGAAAACATGTTGTATGTCTTCTACTTAATAAGACTTTGGTGTGATTTTTTATGTTTCATATTATTAATAATTTTGAGAAAATAAAAACATTATACATTTACCTTTCGTTATACGAAGATCGCTATAAAATTATAATTAAAATGCTGAAAACTATAACTAAATCTTTATTTTATTAGATTATTTGGACATCTCTATGTACTGTTTGCGTCAATGTTTTCCCTTATTTTAGTGTTTATGGTAAATAGTCAATAGTATCATACATAGCAAGTATTTCTAGTCAAGCCTAAGGATGTTGTAAGTTTCATTGTCGGATCTCAATCTAGGCTACGATGAATGTTGTGGAGTATTAAATTGTTGGTAAATATATACCATTAAATTATTACGTTGCCTTATAATAAATGTATTTAAAGCCGATAAACCTTAAATAGAAAATATTTATTTCTTTTATCATAACGCATCATAATACCATGAGCTTTTATCTTTGCCTATAAATGATTGTTTTCTTGATAATAAATCTCGTTCGAAATTCGTCTTACGAACCATAGTATTACAACGACACAATTCTTGCACACGATGACAAGCCTCGGTGTTTATTCTCTCTTGGTGGTCTTATTCGTGACGAGTGGCGTAGTGATTGCTACAAAGGAAAATGACCAGATTATTATGAAAAATAATTGTAAAGCTAAAATGGGCATGCCCTGTGTTTGGGAAGTTTTCGATCATATATTCAAAACAGGAAGCGTTACAAAAAAATGTTGTGGCGAACTTCTTGTATTAGGAAAAGTGTGTCACGCTGCATTGGTTCAATGGACATGGGAACATCCACACTTTAAACACTTGAACCGAAATAAAATCATACGAAAAAGTATTAACACGTGGAACGATTGCCTTGTAATGATTCATTCACCATCGCCTTGTAATGATTCATACTATTTATTAAGTTAGGATTGAATGATCTTTTAACACTTTACTTTTAAAGCATACTATTTCTTTACGTAGTTACTTGGTTAATAAATTTAGCATTTAGTTTTAATCACATGTTATGTATTATAGGATATACATTTGGTATTGATATATTCAAGTTGGTTTGATATTTTTTTATTAGATTGTTATGCTATATTAAAGTTTAAAGTAATCATTATACGAATTACTCATTTGTATGATACTTCTGTTTTTGACTTTTTAGTTAAAGATTAAATACTTTGATCGACTTTAATTTTGGTAAATGTATTAAGGAATTTCTAAACAACAATCCATGCTTTCGGTTCTTTAAATTCTGATAGCCTCATTTAGACAACCTTATTATAGGTTATTTAGGAATCTTAAGTGTTATCAGAAATTCAGCTTTGACTGTTATAAATAATAACTTTGAATATTTGTATAATTATGCTATATATTTTAAGATAAATTAATTGAAGCATTAAGTCACCAAAGTGACCTCTATTGTGAAAATTATTTTATTTTAAAATATAGAAGATTTTGCTTATTTAATTTAGTTTATGCTAATATTAATCGGTCTAAAGGAAGGTTAATAATTAGTAATTTTACATGTGCATTTGTGGTAATAAACATGTGATAGTTATTTAGTTTTATATGTGAACAATAAATTGACCTAAAGGAAATATATTTTTTTAAATAAAATATTAATGGATTGGCCGATATCTTGTGATGAGGTTACCTTTATTCAAATTTATTATTATTTTGATTACTTTTAATTTGTGTGAAAGATAAAATTAAGAAACATATTTTAAAACAATTAAATTCATATTTTGACTTCAGATATCTAATATTTTAATAGATTAATTGAAATATAATGTCACCAAAGCGACCGCTTTTGTATAGATTAGTTTATTTAAAATATTAAGATAATTACGGGTCTTTATAATTCATGTGTTTATTAATTAGTCCAAAGGAAAATTGATATTTAGCCGAATTACAATGACAACCGTAGCGATAAATGTGCAACAATTATATGATATTTTATGTGAACAATACGTTAGTCTAAAGATTAATCTATTGTTTGATATAGTTTATTGTCAATGTTTGATTGTTATAACAAGAGTACCACTTACAATTAATATAACTATCCAAAGACATGATATTAATGTTTTGCTTGGTATCTTGAGGGAAATTAGGCATTATTTTGAAGCATTATAATTGTAAAATTACTCATTCAGTTAGTGCTCATTTACTTAGTGTCTCTAAGAATAAGGAAATAAAGAAGAAAAAAAGAAATATATTAGAATGAAGTTGCTAAGTGTACTACTCAAAAGGAATAACAATAAGTTATAAAATATTATTCTTTTGTATAAGTTAGGACATATGTGAAGAAATTAAAATTCAAAAGTGAGCAAATACATAAGTTATTTTGAGTGATCCATGAGCTATAGATTTTATGATCCCACAACTAGAATTATTTTAATGAGAAATTTATAATTTTTTTAGGATGTTGAGTTTAGAGTGAGAAATAAGGTTAGATATATTATTGTTCAAGAAGAATTAGATTATAATTTAATTACTATAATAACTTTTGATAATGTTTAGGTTTTCACACCTATATCATTAATAAAAAAGTGAATTAAGTACATCAGTAAAACAATGTTGAACAACTCTCAATGAAGATAAGGTAATTATTTTTCAGAAAAACAAACTCAACAACCTCAAAAAGGTGTCTTTAAAGATATCCATGAGAGAAAAGAGAAATATTATTCCAGATTATTACTTAGTATTTCATCAAGAAAATAAGAATAATAATGGAATGATAGAAAACGACATGATCATTTTTTTATCAAACCATAAAAGTTTTAACTCTCAAAAGTGAATTGATGTTATTAAAAAGAGTATAATTTTATACAAGGCAATAAAGTTTAGGAACTTATCTCATTACTTTAAGGTACAAACCAATTGATTGTAAATTAATATTTAAAATCAAGAGAGATGTAAATAATAATATGGATAAATATAAGACATATCTTGTATCAAAAGGATATACTCTAAAAGAAGTCATTGATTTTGTGGAGACTTTCTCTCAAGTTTTACTAGAAGACTCTTTCAAAATAATCTTGACATTTGTTGCTTTTAATCTTGAGCTATATAAGATGGATGTTAAGCTTGCATTTTTTCAATGACAATATTGAATAAATTAATTATATAGTACAATAATTGGTTTATGTATAATTATACAAAATTAGTTATATGTAAATTAAAGAAATCCATTTGCGAGCTTAAGTTGAACTCTCATATCTTATTTAGTTTTGAGATAAATTTTGTTCAAAATTGTATGTATTACAAATTTAGTGGGAGTAAACCAAGTAATACTCATATTACTAAAGAAGACAAATTTTGTCTTATTTAATTCCCTAAAAGTAACCTTGAAATTTATAAAATACAATTTTACATAAGCTATTGAGAATCTAATTTATGCTTAAATATGTATGCATTTGGATATTGCGTACATTATTAGAATGTTAGACTTATATTTAAGTAAATCTAATATGGACCGTTGGATAACAGTCAATATAGTTATCAAATGTCTTTAGAGAAAAAAAAATTACATGCTCACATATCGAAGTTCTGGTAAGTTAAAGATCATCAAGTTTACAAGCTTCAATTCTACTAGAATATTGATGCAAAACACTCTGTCACATGAGTTGCTAATTTATAGATTGAATAAAAAGACCACTTTAGTTATTTTGTGACAATAAATATGCATCATTTATTCTATAAACAATAGGAACACTTTAAAATTTAGTTTCTAGTTGTTAAAGAAAATTTAGAGTGTTTTTGTGTCTATATACCATGTGGGTACAAACTCCATAATTGTGCGTTTATTGAGAAACTATCATCCTAGGTCTTTCATGAGCATACTACTTATGTGGGTGTAATATTATTTAATTATATTCAGTTTTAGTGGGAGTTTGTTATTTTGATAAATTCTCATTCGTTTTAGACACAATTTCGGTTACTTCAGTAAAGTTAATTTCTAAAGAAATAAAGTTATTTTGGCTTAATAGTTGGTTATTAAATCAACTATATAGAGGGGTTATGGTCCCAAGAATTAGGTTAACTTGTATATCTCTTTTCTCCGTCTGAGAGTTGTGTGGCAAGAGATAACCTAACTTCTTGGAAGATCAAACCCTCTGGAAAATCTCTATCGATTAATTCAGGTACGATTCTGCATTCAGTTTATTTATTATTGTTCTTGATGATTTGATATGTATAGATCTTAGATTTATATTCATATTTAATATATTTTAATTATAACATCAAGTACGCGTAATTGGGGTACTGGTTTCATATTCATGCCATGTAAACACAAAATTGTTCATCTCCATAAATGTTTAGACCTGCTTGAATTGTTTCTTTATCTGGATGTGATTTGCAGTGGGATAATGGGAAGGAAATTACGTCCTTCAAAACGCACATGAAGCTTAACGAGGTGCTTTTTCCATGTCCAAGTGATAAATTTTCTTATGTAAACGAGATTACGTAGATGTTCTACTAAATGATCTTTGTAAACTTCAAGGTTTTTGTAGAGAAATCGTCAAATTATATACCGATAGTTGGCAAGAAGCATTAAATTGCATTGCCACAAAAAGATGATAAATCTGCCAAGAAGGCGATACCGAATGTTGCGATACTCTCAACATTTATGACACAAGTAAGTTGAAGTAGCTTTTTTATCCTTGAGTACAATTACATAGAAGAGTTGTTTACACAAAGGATCGATAATCTGTGGAAGAACACTTGAAGGTAGTCCCATCTAAAACTGACATTTTGAGAGTTGAACTAGACGAGCTAAGTCTAAGGCAGGATCCCTACAGAAACAACATATGAAAGATTTGTATGAAACAAGTCTAGATTTAGAAAAATATAAGGGAGACATAGATCGGGTTATGAAGTCGTTCAAAGATCTTGAGGCAAAATTTGAGCTTCAAAGGGTTGATTTCCTTAAATTTTAGGTCACGGTTTGAAATGGGGATTTGAGAAAGAGTCAAAAACAGTGAAAATAGGAGATTGAACAAGCTGTGCGAAATGAGAGAGAGAGAGAGAGAGAGAGCAGCACAACAATAGAGAAATTGAAAAATACAAACAAATGTTGATAAATAAAAAGAAGAAAGGGAAACAAACCTGTGATAGTAACAAGTGAGCCCATGGAAGTGAGAATAAAAATGTGACTGCATGGAAGAGAAAGGCCCATGACAATAAAGTTTGTATATGCAAGTTACAGTCTTTGAATAATGCAATAAATGAAAAGTTGAAGCAAAGTCAGTCTATCATAGTTGAGTTAAAGAACAAAGCAGAAGACCTGAAGGACTCGCTTCATAGGCCACTACATGAGCATTGAGATTCAGGCTAGTTAAAGTGAAAATAAAAATTTGAAGAAACAATTGGAGGGCATGGAAAAAGTCATCCAAGAATACAGAACAAAGATTTTGGTCCTTGAAGACATCAATGAAGGCGGTAATGACTAATGGTTCACACATCTCAGGGATAATGCTAATAGGTGTCAAGAACGGGATGAATTCAACGAGAGTGTCATGACCCAAGTTCAGGAGATAGCTAAACATATTATGGTGCTAGCCAAAGAAGCTGCAACTCTTCGTCAATATATCAAGCCAATAGGAGAATTGAGATCAAGACTCTTGTGGTTGATTGAAGAAATAAAAGAGTTGGCTGTTCGGGCTGAGATTTATTCGTAAATTTGTGAAAAACCTTTTTTAATAAGGACTTTTGGCATCAAATAAAAGTTAGTTCTATGAACAATTATTTATGAAACCAATGGTCCTTCGTTTGCATTCATGCATTTGCATTTTTTTTGTTTATTTGTACATTATTGCATACATTCACATAATAAGGAATTAACTTAAAAATCACATGACAAAAATTTCAAAATAGATATAATTTCATATAAGTAATGTACTTGATAAAAAACAAAAGCCATGGAAGATAGAGTGACCACGCTCGTGATCAATCACAAGAATACCCAAGATAGACTCGACAAGATAGAAAAATAATTGAAGGAGGAAATCATGCTTGCACAGAAAAACATGTTCAACTAAATAGTATCCACGCTTGGGTTTAGGGACCCAGATAGAGGAAAAGCCCCTAAAGGCATAGATGTGTTACCAAAATATTTGGGACTAGCTTATACTATTCCAAGAACTCTAGAGGAGTCTATCCCACCTAAAGCTAAATTCCAACTTCACCTTGATGGATCTTCAACCAATGTTCCAAACCAACAGATCGTCAATCATGAAGAGACACAAGATTATGAGGTACCTGACCTTGATGAAACTGCTGATAAAAATAACAAGAAGTTGGAAGATCGTAATTAAAAATTAGAAGGATCCTCAAAGCCTTCCAAGAAGAAAATATCCAAGGTGGTATGGATGCTAAAGATCTTAGTTTGGTGAATGACCTTGAAATTCTTCCTAAGTTCAAGGTCCTAAAGTTCGAGAAATATAATGGATCCACTTATCTTTCGGCACATCTAACCATCTAACCACTTATCTTTCCACTTATCTCGCTGGTACACCCATTTAAGCCAAGCGGACATACGATCATGAAAGGATTTATCGAGGGCTTTTACTAAGTAATACAAGCATGTCACTGATATGGTCCCAAATCGACTTGTCTTACAGGTATGGAGAAAAATTATAATGAGAGCTTTCGTCAGTACGTATAAAGATGGTGAGACGTGGCTGCCCAAGTTCAATCCTATTACAAGAAAATGAAATTTCTCTTATGTTCGTAGAAACTTTAAAAGACCCTTTTGACGATCGCATGATACATCATGCTACCAAAAGTTTTACAGATATATTGATGAATGTGAAAATGATTCTAACGGCCGTAAAAGTGGGAATCTTGAGGGGGTGACACGAAGAAACCTTACAAGAAAAAGGATAATAAAATCAATATGGCTAACGTTTATAACCCAATCACTCCAAAGGGGTGGTCCTTAATAAACCCAGTGTTCTAGTCCCGAGCTCAAATCCTCCAAAAGAGGAAAGAAAGTACCAAGGAAATAAAAAGCCTTATTTCTCTCCTATTCCTCTTACCTACGCAGAACTATTCGCAGAGATACTCAAAGCACTTATGGTGTTATCACGACATGTCCCTTTTTTCTTACCTCCGTATCCGCTATGGTATGATTAGAAAGCACAATGTGAGTATCATGTTGGAATAAGAGGGCATACCATTAAGAATTTTACTGCTTTAAAAAGAGTGATAGAAGATTTACGGAAGTCAGACATGTTATCTTTCGATACATCTGAGGAAAAAGGAACCATTTACCAAATCACCAAAAGGTTGGGGTGAATGCAATAAGTGATGAGGATGAAAAAGTAATCAGGGTGTATGTCTCGGAGGCAAAGCACCCATAAAGTGGGTGGTGTGTTTTGTGTAGTGCTATAAATGATGTATGTGAACACACATATATGTGCAAGTATACACAGTTGTACAAGTAATAATAGGGTAAGTGAGTATCATTCCCACGAGGATCTAGGGTAAAGTGTGCAGTCAAAATTGCCAAGGCAAAAAGGGTTATCACTAAAAAGAAAATAAAGATAAAGATATAAATACGAGAAAATTGATATGTACGATGAAGGTGTAAGATGGAAATGCTATGACAATTCTAGAGTGCAAGCAACTAAAATTTGCCAAGGGAAAATATAATGAATGATGATGGCAAGGTAGATGTATGAAGGTGGTATGTGAATGTATATCAGAGTGATCGCAAGATAACAAGCAAAGTTAAGAAAGTAAGTTGTAAATACGAAGGCAAAAACAGAATGCAAGAACACGTTAAACAATATATTGAACTTCTCCTCTATTGATGAACTCTCTAGGGAATGACTGATGGTGGCTTCCATGGTTTCCTACCCCTTACCCCTACCTAACATATATCTACTACGGTGTATACCTACTCTCTAGGGAATGACTGATGGTGGCTTCTATGGTTTCCTACCCCTTACCCCTACCTAACATATATCTACTACAGTGTATACCTACTCGATATCGGTTTCTAAAGTGTTCTCGCTCTCTCGAGTCATGGGAACCTGATAGTCTAAAATACCATGGTATTCTCGCCTGTCACGCGAATGACACCTTATTCTATCGGTAAAACATACTCCTTTTAGTCGTTGAAGCCTTCACCTAGGCCTCTCTCGAGTGCTCTAGGATCCAACTAGGCCCTATTTGTAGTCTAGAACCCATTGCTCACGTAGATCCTCCCTTAACTCCTCTAGGATGATCTAAGGATCTATAGTTACGCCTCTCTCAAGTGCTCTAGCATGTACCTAAGCACGGGACACTCTCATGCCTCTTAAAATGCTTAAATATTTACCAACAATGAGCAAAGCAAATATACAAGCACATAGTAGGCAATATATTAAAAAAAGATGAAAGATAGTCATTCATAAAAACAACCAACGAACAAAGCTTCATGGTGGGGCTAAATGTTAAGATAAATCATCCACATAAATCTTAAACACCTAACAATCATCCTCATGAGAAGATAAAACAAAATAAAGCAAGGAAGGAGGACTAGAAGACACCCTCGATGTGCACCATCGTTGGCTCTTCAACCACCATGAGACGCCTTAGTGTACTAGCCCCTCTCGGGTGCCTAGCACACCACGCCCTTTGAAAAGATAAAACAAAGCTTCATGTTGGGGCTAAATGTTAAGATAAATCATCCACATAAATCTTAAACACCTAACAATCATCCTCATGAGAAGATAAAACAAAATAAAGCAAGGAAGGAGGACTAGAAGACACCCTCGATGTGCACCATCGTTGGCTCTTCAACCACCATGAGATGCCTTGGTGTACTAGCCCCTCTCGGGTGCCTAGCACACCACTCCCTTTGAGTTCTATCAATGGAGGTCCCCTTGGCCGGAGTTTGAAGGAGAAAGGTGAGAGCTTTCCACCGCCGCAAAAACCTCCCTAAAGGTGCCTCTCTTTCTGTGTTGTGTTCCTCCAAAACCTCTCTTTTTGTGTGGAGGTCACCATGCCTTTTAAAGAGGATGAAAAACCCTAAAAGATGTGTAAAAATCCATTTATGCCCTCATTTTGTCCTGGCATTTCTGCAGGACTGGGAGAGGTGACAGTGGTCCCCTACTGACGTGTCTCGTATACAGGCCATATTTTCTGTGATCCCCTGCTGAGGTGGTTGTTGCCATCGGAGCATCGGCAAAGGCTCGTTTTGCTTGTCGGTGAGTGTTTTCGGACTTAAAGCGAATCGTATTGATTCGGTTCTGTTTTGAGGACTATGGAATAGTGTGAAAACTTTCCATAGTTTAAGAGTAAGTGTTTTGAATAATGTTGATGCATTACCTCAAGTTTCAGCTATTTTGGTAATGGCATATATGTGAACAATGTTTCAATAAGATTTTGAAATAGCATATCTTTGATTTTGAAATGATGCATGCATATGTTAATTGCTGGAAATGCAAGGTTATAAAGACATCCATGGATTATGGAAGCATGAAAATGAATTGGAATAATATGTGGTTATTTACCCTACAATTAATGGTGCCATTAAGCATGTCTTTTGGTTCATTTGTTGAACACATCATGGATGCATTATGAGCTGAAAATGAATTGGAATAATATATGGTTATTGCCTTATATTTGAAATGCCGTTGAGCATGATTTATAGTTCACATGATGAACATTATATGAATACATTTTGAGCAGCAAGTTAACATGCATGACTAATATTGATATTGGCTTAGTGACTCTAACTTTAGATTCGAATACAAATGATATGTCATTAGGATTGAGTGCACTATAAAATTAAGAGAATAATTATGATGCCTACACGTAAACAAGGGTGACTTTGTGTCCGACCGTGCGTGTAAAGCTTGCCTATATGTAAACAAGGGTGACTTTGTGTTCGACCGTGCATATAGTTGACCCATACGTAAACAAGGGTGACTTTGTGTCCGACCGTGCGTAGTGGGGTAACATGTATACAAGGGTGACTATGTGTCTGACCGGTGCATGTTGAGACCAAGAGTCTCTAATTTTGGAAAAAGGGATCCGTGTATTCGGTGAATTAAAAGTTAACATTAAGTGATCACTAGAAAGCCAATATGCATACATGAAGTGAAATGGTATTCTTTGCATGACACGTGAAATCATTTGACAATGTTGATGAGCATGCTTTGGTTTTACTTATTTCAATTAAGCATAAAGGATGCAAACATGACATTTAAAATGATTTTGTTTTATGCATTAATGACCTTATGTAGAGCTTCCTCACTAAGCATGTTTGCTTAAGCTCTCTTTTCATCTTTGCAGAAAAATAAAGGCATACGGGACTACATTCGGAGCAAAGAAACCAAGGGGAATGGTTACTTCAAATTCGGTATTTCTTGGCAAATAAGTTGGGGCTTGGCAATGTGTAAACCCAACCTATGTGAGGAGTGTGAACTTGACTTTGGTTTATATTGAAATAAGACCTATGTTGCTTGATTGTTAATTGATGAACTATGATGATGTTTGGATTGTTGAAGCATGTACTTGCATGATCGGTATGTTTTTAATCATGTTCTAGGTAGCATGCCTATAGTTTACTCGATGATCTTGACGTTGATAATCGTGTGTTATATGTTGTTATTTATGCTTAGGATTATTGTATAGAGTTAATAGTGATTGACGGTTGTATTTGAGCCGATGATGTTCACTTAGTGTGAGGGAACCTTTGGGTTCTAGACCAAAGTTTCGAAATCTTAGGGAAGGTTCCGAAACCTTTGTCAAATAGTTTTGAAACCTTCAAGGAGGTTTCGAAACCTTGCGGGCAATTTCAATTTTGGAAAGTTATTGGACGCGAAAAGTTTCGAAACCTTCAGGGAAGTTTCAAAACCTTTTACAAAAAGTTTCGAAACATTTATGAAAGGTTTCGAAACTTTTGACTACCAGGAATTGATTGTTGCTGGAAATTATATTTTAGTCCCGAATATCTTTCTTTGTTCAATTAGGGTATCTACAAATGTTATTTTGAGCTGAAATTTTTCATGGATGCATAAAGTTAATTTAATTTCAATATGGATAAATCAATTTGGAATAAGTCTTTATAGTTTGAAAGATTTATATTTTGGTCCCTAAATTAGTGAAACATGCACTTGATGAAGTTAGAATGCTCCGTTTGACTTGAAATTTTCCGTGAGGGATACTTGTATGTTTAATTGAACTTTGACGAAAAGAATTTCTACTTTGTTATTAGAATTTAAAATTTTTATGTTTTTGTCCTTAATTTACTTAAGTGTTTAATCGGATGTTTGTTTATGATCGGATTACTTCGTTAATGCCTTACATGAGACCTTGACATGTAGGAATACAATTATGAATCTAGAAGAAAAAAATATAATGGTTTTAGGGTTGTTTATCAAATCGGACCTTCGCGGGTTTAGTTTGATATTCCCCGTGTAACCCATTAGTGTCGGTTCCATCTAAGCCGAGATAAGAGGTTACATTTGGTGTTATCAAAGCCAGGTTTGTAAAATGTGTAGTTGGTTGGTTAAAGCATGTGAAGGATTGCTAAGTTATGTGTTTAAATGTGTGATTGATCATGATATGTGTGATTGAGCATGATATGTTATTGGTGTGTGAAAATCTATTCATGATGATTGTACTTTGATTAATGATGGTTAAACTGGGGTTATCGGTTACACATTGCCAATGCCAACACATCTTCAGGTGCTCTACAATTTTTCCCTTGGATGTTGCCCGAATGTAAGTCTAATATGTATTGATACTATATGTTTAATTTCATATTTAAAGTTTTTGGAATGTGCTTTTGAGACGTAAGTCACGAGCTAGTGTTGGTATGAACATTGATGGTCAAGATTGGGGATGAAATAACTGCTAGGGAAGAGTAATTTCTTCCTCCTCCATCGTGGGTGTGCCTCCGGTTATGTAAGGAGGTCAGTTTATGGATGTTGCATCGTTCTTTCGGGCTGTGTCGGGTGCATTTTTGGACTGCTGAAGCTGGTGCAGCAGTGGCTAATCTAACTAAGCAGTAGTTAACAAGTTGGTAGTTGAAGTTGTTAGAATTGAGGATGTTATTTGTGAGTGTGAACAATAATCATGCATAGAGTAAGAGCACATATATGTATATATCTATAGATAATATAGGACATGCATGCATTCTTGAGCATGACATTAGAAATTGCATTTATATGCACATGCACTTGCATAGGCATTTATTAGGGCATACAGGAAATCATGAATACATTTTTTCACACTTGCGAGTAGCTCCTTGAGGGTGTAAGTGGAGTGTGGTTGGTTCTTTTAAGGTGAAGGTATGGAAAAAAAAAGAAAAAGGGGTTTGAAAGGACTTTCTTGTGGTGTTGAGCTGAATATGTAGTGGGCAAGCTACCCTTTTGGTTAGGGAATAGTCTTATATGAAGAATGAGTGGTTGGTCTCAGAGTTGTGAATGTTTGAAACCGAGGTAAATACCCTGAGTTATGGTTGGTTGAGTTGGTCATTACTAAAGATAAGGCTGAGTTTTACGGATTCTTTCTAGTTAAGATTTGGAGGTTGTAAGAAGGTTCAGCATGTTTTGTAGAGAAAGGCGGGTTGGTGTTTTTTTTTCTGAGTAATGTAAAATTATTTTGTGGAAATTACAAGGAATTCTTTGTAGTGTGCAGTTAGATCGGGGGTTGTGACCGATCTGGTATGGTCAGGATGGAAGTAAAATATGAGATATATATTGGTATGGGAATTATGGTATCGGAGGTTTGAATCATAGATTGCTGTGATCGTGAGAGGTTTGGTTGTACTATAAAGGAGGAAAGTGTACATGTTGGGTTTACAAGATGTTAAGTTGGATATACCTCGGGTAAAGTTAGTTTTTGATGATGTTTGAAGTGGCGTATCGAGGAATGCTGGACAATTTATGGTCTGTATCAATTGTTCAGTCTTGTGGGTTTACTTTTATCGAAAAGTGTTGTGAGGGTTTGTGTTTGGTGGGTTCGTGTTTGTGGATGTTTCATCAATATAGCTACTTATTTGGCAAGGTTATAAAATAAGAGATGTTGGAGCTAATGGAAGGAATAGTTCTAAAAGCTTGGATTTTGTTGTGGTATAGGTGGGATAAGAGTTGGTTTATCGATGAGTTTATATTGAGAAGGATTTTTGAGTTAAGTGTCAAGGTACTTAACAATGTGTGGATCTTAAAGTTTGACACGTGGTATTGAGTTGGTTATGGTGGCTAAACCTTAAGTTGGAGGTATTATCATTGAGATGAGTATAATAGTAAGTATTGACATAAAGTTAGTAAATTTCTTGTATGGTATATTTTGTAGAATGTTAGCTATCAGGGATGACTTGGCTTACATAAGGATGCTTGCAATGGGAGTTTGTTATATGGGGTAAGCCTGGGTTATTATGGAGTTACGAGGGAAGATGTTCAATTAACCTATAGGGAGACCTAGTAAAATGGTGGAGCTATGAGCGGGACTCTACCTTGGTAAAGTTGATCGAGAACAAGTTGTGGCAAGGTGTTTGTTGAGGGTCTAATGAAGGATATGTTCTTGGCAAGGTTTAGTTTTGTGTTGAGAATCTTTTTGTGTTAGGTGAGCCGCATGGTTGTTTCGAAAAGTACCGAGATGGAATGATATCTTGATCGGGGCTTATGGTAATCTTTTTTCGTGTGATTGGTGGTAAGTATTATGGTAGAAGGTGGGGAAAACCTGTGTTTTCGACTGAGCTTATTTGGATTATGTTTGAATTATATGTAAATGTTTATCTTGCTGATAAGGTAAGAGTGAGTATCAATTTTCTTTGGGTTATTAGTAGTAGTAAAGGTGCCAAGGTTGAAGTCGGAAAGAATCATCATAAGTTTGGTAGTAAGTTCTATGGACGGTATGGAGTTTTCTTATGAGGGTTGTTGGACCAATCATTTGTTTGAGTACGGTTTTCTTGGGTTTCTAAGTCTCATTGGAAAGGTGTGTGAGTGGTGTATCTATAATATGTTAAGATTTGAGAGTTTTCAAGGCCGGAATAGGTTGCTGTTTGGATGTTGGTTTTATCATTCAAAAGTAAATGGATGATATGCTGTGATATTGTGATATGGTTAATATGATTCATAATGAAGTTGTTGTTGTTAGTGGAGTTGCGTGAGACAGTGTTGACAGTTTTATGCAAAGTTAGTTTGAAGCTTGTTGGTGGAGCATCATTTTGTGGGTGGAGGTTGGTGAAAGGCTTAGTTGGTTACCTGGTATGTGGGAGGATGTCAAAAATCAGGTTGGTTCGATGGTGGTGGTATGAAAACCGTTGCGGTTATCAAGAGTTGGTTATCAATCTTAGGGGGTTTCCATTTGAGTTATGTTTTCTGTAAAGGTTGAGATGGTGTGGTAGGTTGTGCATGGTTGCTTTGGTGTGAGGAAAGAATGTGTTGGTTGTCCGAAGAGGATAAGTGTGGGTTGTCTGTTGCATATCATCCGGGGAAAGCTAATGTGATTGCTGAATCTTTGAGACGTAAGACGGCAGTTGAGTTGAGGGTGATGGTTGCTAAGTTGGGTATTTCAAAGGAAGGTGGTTGAGTGGTAGAGTTGTAAGTAAAACCTATCTTGGTTGAGATGTTAAGGTGAAACAGTTAGAGGATGAGACGTTGGTACCTTTTTGGGGGGGAATATTGTTGAGGGTAGACCAACCGAGTATTATTTTGATTATGATGAGATGTTGTGGTTTAGGGGTCAGATTGTGGTGCCGGATGATGTTGAGTTGAGGTAAACTATTTTGGCAGAAGTACATACTAGTTTGTTTGCTATGCATCCGGGTAGAGTGAAGATGTATATAGATCTCAAAAGTGTGTACTTTTGGATTGATTTAAAGAAAGATGTGACAGAGTCCAAGAAGGATTTTATATGGGTTATTGTTTATAGGTTTTCAAAGTGTGTATATTTTCTTACCGTGCATACGACGTGTTCTATGGATAAGTTGGTAGAGTTGTATGTTTCTGAGGTGGTGAAGTTGCATAGTGTGCCTAAGTTGATCATATCGGATAGAGATCCGCGTTTTATCTCTATGTCTTGAGAAGAGTTTGTAGGTTGCTTTAGGTACAAGGCTTAGTTTAATATTGCTTATCATCTTCAGACAGATGGCCAGTCTGAACGTGTTATTCAGACTTTGGAAGATATGATGAGGTGTTGTGTCATTGAGTTTCAAGGTTCTTGGGAGAAATAGTTGCCTTTGATGGAGTTTGCATATAATAATAGTTTTCAGTCAAGTATACAGATGGCACCGTTTGAGGCGTTATACGGGCGTAGGTGTTGTACACCTTTGTGTTAGAAAGAAGTTAGGCAAAAGTGTGTTTCTTTGCCTCGAGTTTTAAAAGATACGGATAAGAAGGTTAAGTTTATTTGTGCTAAACTTAAGGAAGCTTCGGATAGGCAGAAGTCCTATGCCGATTTAAAGCGCAAAGAGATAGAGTATGTTGTTGGAGATAAAGTGTTTCTTAAGATTCTCCGTGGAAGAAGGTGTTAAGGTTTGGACGTAGGGGTAAGTTGAGCCCTCGTTATATTAGGCTGAATGAGGTGTTAGAGCGAATTGGTCTTGTTGTTTATCGGTTGAGGTTGCCGATGGAGTTGAGTTGGATGCATTATATTTTTCATGTATCGGTGCTTCGTAAGTATAGTTCAGACCCTTCTCATGTTGTTCTAGTAGAGGAGATTGAGTTGAGAGTGGATATGAGTTATGAGAAGGAACCAGTGAGGATTTTGGATATGGATAAAAAAAGTTCTTCGAGGAAAGACCATAGATTTGGTTAAAGTACTTTAGAAACACCGAGGTGTTGAAGAAGCAACTTGGGAGACAAGGAAAAGCATGGAGGAGCAGTTTCCTCACTTGTTTGCTTCAGGTAAAAATTTCGAGGACGAAATTTTCTTAAGAGGAAGAGAGTTGTAACATCCCGATTTTGGGGTTATTAGTTTGGGCTTTAGTTAGGAGAATTCGATTCGGGTCGAATCGGGTACTCCGGTTCTTTATTCCGGGGAAATATAAAATAAAAATATTTTTAATTAGAAAAGTAATAATATTAGAATGTGGTTTAAAAATATTAAAAAGATGTTCCAAAATTAAAATAATAAAATTTGATAATCATTTTCTCACTTAACTACCTATTTTCTCTCATCTTTTTCTCTCATTTTCTCTCTATTTTCCTTCATCTATTTTCTTCAATTCCTTGCTTATTTTTCCATCTTTTTCAACAAGAATTACTTCATTTTAATCACCTCTTCATTCTTTACAAAACCTAATCATCAATTGTACTAAATCAATAACAATTTGCAAGGAATCAAGAAGAGAAATTTTCATCTTTTTGGTGGATAGATCTCAAAGGTAATTTGCTTGATTTTAACCCTTTTCTAAGGTTCTTTATTGAAATTCCCAAGTATTAGCTTGCCGATCTTTGAATGAAACTTAATTTTATGTTTTCAATGCTAAATCTAATGATTTTATGAATGTTTTTGTGAAATCTTTTTAGATCTCATTCAATGCTATAATTAGATGGTTTTAATTGTGTTATTATGTCAATTAAATGATTAGTTGAGTCTTCAATTGATGGCACATTAATTTAATCCTAGAATAAAGCAATCGGTGTTGTTTTAAGGTGATTTTTGGTTAATTTAGGGGCTGTTTTAGATGTTTTAATGTTGCTGGAGGTATAAGGATGGTTTAGATGTGTTTTTGGTTCATAATTGAAGTGGATTAGATGTTAGAATCACTAGGTTTTGGGCTGATGTTGTTCGGATGCGTTTCGGCTTAGTTTTCGGTCTTTTCAGCTAAGTTTTCGGTAGTTTTGTGGAGGTTTGATGTGGCTGATGGTTTGAGCATGTTATGATGTAAATATGCTCTGTTTTTAATGATGTAGAGGTAGTGCAAGAAGGTGTATAACTGTCTGGTGCATTGGTGTTGCCATCGGAGCATCGGCAAAGGCTCGTTTTGCTTGTCGGTGAGTGTTTTCGGACTTAAAGCGAATCGTATTGATTCGGTTCTGTTTTGAGGACTATGGAATAGTGTGAAAACTTTCCATAGTTTAAGAGTAAGTGTTTTGAATAATGTTGATGCATTACCTCAAGTTTCAGCTATTTTGGTAATGGCATATATGTGAACAATGTTTCAATAAGATTTTGAAATAGCATATCTTTGATTTTGAAATGATGCATGCATATGTTAATTGCTGGAAATGCAAGGTTATAAAGACATCCATGGATTATGGAAGCATGAAAATGAATTGGAATAATATGTGGTTATTTACCCTACAATTAATGGTGCCATTAAGCATGTCTTTTGGTTCATTTGTTGAACACATCATGGATGCATTATGAGCTGAAAATGAATTGGAATAATATATGGTTATTGCCTTATATTTGAAATGCCGTTGAGCATGATTTATAGTTCACATGATGAACATTATATGAATACATTTTGAGCAGCAAGTTAACATGCATGACTAATATTGATATTGGCTTAGTGACTCTAACTTTAGATTCGAATACAAATGATATGTCATTAGGATTGAGTGCACTATAAAATTAAGAGAATAATTATGATGCCTACACGTAAACAAGGGTGACTTTGTGTCCGACCGTGCGTGTAAAGCTTGCCTATATGTAAACAAGGGTGACTTTGTGTTCGACCGTGCATATAGTTGACCCATACGTAAACAAGGGTGACTTTGTGTCCGACCGTGCGTAGTGGGGTAACATGTATACAAGGGTGACTATGTGTCTGACCGGTGCATGTTGAGACCAAGAGTCTCTAATTTTGGAAAAAGGGATCCGTGTATTCGGTGAATTAAAAGTTAACATTAAGTGATCACTAGAAAGCCAATATGCATACATGAAGTGAAATGGTATTCTTTGCATGACACGTGAAATCATTTGACAATGTTGATGAGCATGCTTTGGTTTTACTTATTTCAATTAAGCATAAAGGATGCAAACATGACATTTAAAATGATTTTGTTTTATGCATTAATGACCTTATGTAGAGCTTCCTCACTAAGCATGTTTGCTTAAGCTCTCTTTTCATCTTTGCAGAAAAATAAAGGCATACGGGACTACATTCGGAGCAAAGAAACCAAGGGGAATGGTTACTTCAAATTCGGTATTTCTTGGCAAATAAGTTGGGGCTTGGCAATGTGTAAACCCAACCTATGTGAGGAGTGTGAACTTGACTTTGGTTTATATTGAAATAAGACCTATGTTGCTTGATTGTTAATTGATGAACTATGATGATGTTTGGATTGTTGAAGCATGTACTTGCATGATCGGTATGTTTTTAATCATGTTCTAGGTAGCATGCCTATAGTTTACTCGATGATCTTGACGTTGATAATCGTGTGTTATATGTTGTTATTTATGCTTAGGATTATTGTATAGAGTTAATAGTGATTGACGGTTGTATTTGAGCCGATGATGTTCACTTAGTGTGAGGGAACCTTTGGGTTCTAGACCAAAGTTTCGAAATCTTAGGGAAGGTTCCGAAACCTTTGTCAAATAGTTTTGAAACCTTCAAGGAGGTTTCGAAACCTTGCGGGCAATTTCAATTTTGGAAAGTTATTGGACGCGAAAAGTTTCGAAACCTTCAGGGAAGTTTCAAAACCTTTTACAAAAAGTTTCGAAACATTTATGAAAGGTTTCGAAACTTTTGACTACCAGGAATTGATTGTTGCTGGAAATTATATTTTAGTCCCGAATATCTTTCTTTGTTCAATTAGGGTATCTACAAATGTTATTTTGAGCTGAAATTTTTCATGGATGCATAAAGTCAATTTAATTTCAATATGGATAAATCAATTTGGAATAAGTCTTTATAGTTTGAAAGATTTATATTTTGGTCCCTAAATTAGTGAAACATGCACTTGATGAAGTTAGAATGCTCCGTTTGACTTGAAATTTTCCGTGAGGGATACTTGTATGTTTAATTGAACTTTGACGAAAAGAATTTCTACTTTGTTATTAGAATTTAAAATTTTTATGTTTTTGTCCTTAATTTACTTAAGTGTTTAATCGGATGTTTGTTTATGATCGGATTACTTCGTTAATGCCTTACATGAGACCTTGACATGTAGGAATACAATTATGAATCTAGAAGAAAAAAATATAATGGTTTTAGGGTTGTTTATCAAATCGGACCTTCGCGGGTTTAGTTTGATATTCCCCGTGTAACCCATTAGTGTCGGTTCCATCTAAGCCGAGATAAGAGGTTACATTTGGTGTTATCAAAGCCAGGTTTGTAAAATGTGTAGTTGGTTGGTTAAAGCATGTGAAGGATTGCTAAGTTATGTGTTTAAATGTGTGATTGATCATGATATGTGTGATTGAGCATGATATGTTATTGGTGTGTGAAAATCTATTCATGATGATTGTACTTTGATTAATGATGGTTAAACTGGGGTTATCGGTTACACATTGCCAATGCCAACACATCTTCAGGTGCTCTACAATTTTTCCCTTGGATGTTGCCCGAATGTAAGTCTAATATGTATTGATACTATATGTTTAATTTCATATTTAAAGTTTTTGGAATGTGCTTTTGAGACGTAAGTCACGAGCTAGTGTTGGTATGAACATTGATGGTCAAGATTGGGGATGAAATAACTGCTAGGGAAGAGTAATTTCTTCCTCCTCCATCGTGGGTGTGCCTCCGGTTATGTAAGGAGGTCAGTTTATGGATGTTGCATCGTTCTTTCGGGCTGTGTCGGGTGCATTTTTGGACTGCTGAAGCTGGTGCAGCAGTGGCTAATCTAACTAAGCAGTAGTTAACAAGTTGGTAGTTGAAGTTGTTAGAATTGAGGATGTTATTTGTGAGTGTGAACAATAATCATGCATAGAGTAAGAGCACATATATGTATATATCTATAGATAATATAGGACATGCATGCATTCTTGAGCATGACATTAGAAATTGCATTTATATGCACATGCACTTGCATAGGCATTTATTAGGGCATACAGGAAATCATGAATACATTTTTTCACACTTGCGAGTAGCTCCTTGAGGGTGTAAGTGGAGTGTGGTTGGTTCTTTTAAGGTGAAGGTATGGAAAAAAAAAGAAAAAGGGGTTTGAAAGGACTTTCTTGTGGTGTTGAGCTGAATATGTAGTGGGCAAGCTACCCTTTTGGTTAGGGAATAGTCTTATATGAAGAATGAGTGGTTGGTCTCAGAGTTGTGAATGTTTGAAACCGAGGTAAATACCCTGAGTTATGGTTGGTTGAGTTGGTCATTACTAAAGATAAGGCTGAGTTTTACGGATTCTTTCTAGTTAAGATTTGGAGGTTGTAAGAAGGTTCAGCATGTTTTGTAGAGAAAGGCGGGTTGGTGTTTTTTTTTCTGAGTAATGTAAAATTATTTTGTGGAAATTACAAGGAATTCTTTGTAGTGTGCAGTTAGATCGGGGGTTGTGACCGATCTGGTATGGTCAGGATGGAAGTAAAATATGAGATATATATTGGTATGGGAATTATGGTATCGGAGGTTTGAATCATAGATTGCTGTGATCGTGAGAGGTTTGGTTGTACTATAAAGGAGGAAAGTGTACATGTTGGGTTTACAAGATGTTAAGTTGGATATACCTCGGGTAAAGTTAGTTTTTGATGATGTTTGAAGTGGCGTATCGAGGAATGCTGGACAATTTATGGTCTGTATCAATTGTTCAGTCTTGTGGGTTTACTTTTATCGAAAAGTGTTGTGAGGGTTTGTGTTTGGTGGGTTCGTGTTTGTGGATGTTTCATCAATATAGCTACTTATTTGGCAAGGTTATAAAATAAGAGATGTTGGAGCTAATGGAAGGAATAGTTCTAAAAGCTTGGATTTTGTTGTGGTATAGGTAGGATAAGAGTTGGTTTATCGATGAGTTTATATTGAGAAGGATTTTTGAGTTAAGTGTCAAGGTACTTAACAATGTGTGGATCTTAAAGTTTGACACGTGGTATTGAGTTGGTTATGGTGGCTAAACCTTAAGTTGGAGGTATTATCATTGAGATGAGTATAATAGTAAGTATTGACATAAAGTTAGTAAATTTCTTGTATGGTATATTTTGTAGAATGTTAGCTATCAGGGATGACTTGGCTTACATAAGGATGCTTGCAATGGGAGTTTGTTATATGGGGTAAGCCTGGGTTATTATGGAGTTACGAGGGAAGATGTTCAATTAACCTATAGGGAGACCTAGTAAAATGGTGGAGCTATGAGCGGGACTCTACCTTGGTAAAGTTGATCGAGAACAAGTTGTGGCAAGGTGTTTGTTGAGGGTCTAATGAAGGATATGTTCTTGGCAAGGTTTAGTTTTGTGTTGAGAATCTTTTTGTGTTAGGTGAGCCGCATGGTTGTTTCGAAAAGTACCGAGATGGAATGATATCTTGATCGGGGCTTATGGTAATCTTTTTTCGTGTGATTGGTGGTAAGTATTATGGTAGAAGGTGGGGAAAACCTGTGTTTTCGACTGAGCTTATTTGGATTATGTTTGAATTATATGTAAATGTTTATCTTGCTGATAAGGTAAGAGTGAGTATCAATTTTCTTTGGGTTATTAGTAGTAGTAAAGGTGCCAAGGTTGAAGTCGGAAAGAATCATCATAAGTTTGGTAGTAAGTTCTATGGACGGTATGGAGTTTTCTTATGAGGGTTGTTGGACCAATCATTTGTTTGAGTACGGTTTTCTTGGGTTTCTAAGTCTCATTGGAAAGGTGTGTGAGTGGTGTATCTATAATATGTTAAGATTTGAGAGTTTTCAAGGCCGGAATAGGTTGCTGTTTGGATGTTGGTTTTATCATTCAAAAGTAAATGGATGATATGCTGTGATATTGTGATATGGTTAATATGATTCATAATGAAGTTGTTGTTGTTAGTGGAGTTGCGTGAGACAGTGTTGACAGTTTTATGCAAAGTTAGTTTGAAGCTTGTTGGTGGAGCATCATTTTGTGGGTGGAGGTTGGTGAAAGGCTTAGTTGGTTACCTGGTATGTGGGAGGATGTCAAAAATCAGGTTGGTTCGATGGTGGTGGTATGAAAACCGTTGCGGTTATCAAGAGTTGGTTATCAATCTTAGGGGGTTTCCATTTGAGTTATGTTTTCTGTAAAGGTTGAGATGGTGTGGTAGGTTGTGCATGGTTGCTTTGGTGTGAGGAAAGAATGTGTTGGTTGTCCGAAGAGGATAAGTGTGGGTTGTCTGTTGCATATCATCCGGGGAAAGCTAATGTGATTGCTGAATCTTTGAGACGTAAGACGGCAGTTGAGTTGAGGGTGATGGTTGCTAAGTTGGGTATTTCAAAGGAAGGTGGTTGAGTGGTAGAGTTGTAAGTAAAACCTATCTTGGTTGAGATGTTAAGGTGAAACAGTTAGAGGATGAGACGTTGGTACCTTTTTGGGGGGGAATATTGTTGAGGGTAGACCAACCGAGTATTATTTTGATTATGATGAGATGTTGTGGTTTAGGGGTCAGATTGTGGTGCCGGATGATGTTGAGTTGAGGTAAACTATTTTGGCAGAAGTACATACTAGTTTGTTTGCTATGCATCCGGGTAGAGTGAAGATGTATATAGATCTCAAAAGTGTGTACTTTTGGATTGATTTAAAGAAAGATGTGACAGAGTCCAAGAAGGATTTTATATGGGTTATTGTTTATAGGTTTTCAAAGTGTGTATATTTTCTTACCGTGCATACGACGTGTTCTATGGATAAGTTGGTAGAGTTGTATGTTTCTGAGGTGGTGAAGTTGCATAGTGTGCCTAAGTTGATCATATCGGATAGAGATCCGCGTTTTATCTCTATGTCTTGAGAAGAGTTTGTAGGTTGCTTTAGGTACAAGGCTTAGTTTAATATTGCTTATCATCTTCAGACAGATGGCCAGTCTGAACGTGTTATTCAGACTTTGGAAGATATGATGAGGTGTTGTGTCATTGAGTTTCAAGGTTCTTGGGAGAAATAGTTGCCTTTGATGGAGTTTGCATATAATAATAGTTTTCAGTCAAGTATACAGATGGCACCGTTTGAGGCGTTATACGGGCGTAGGTGTTGTACACCTTTGTGTTAGAAAGAAGTTAGGCAAAAGTGTGTTTCTTTGCCTCGAGTTTTAAAAGATACGGATAAGAAGGTTAAGTTTATTTGTGCTAAACTTAAGGAAGCTTCGGATAGGCAGAAGTCCTATGCCGATTTAAAGCGCAAAGAGATAGAGTATGTTGTTGGAGATAAAGTGTTTCTTAAGATTCTCCGTGGAAGAAGGTGTTAAGGTTTGGACGTAGGGGTAAGTTGAGCCCTCGTTATATTAGGCTGAATGAGGTGTTAGAGCGAATTGGTCTTGTTGTTTATCGGTTGAGGTTGCCGATGGAGTTGAGTTGGATGCATTATATTTTTCATGTATCGGTGCTTCGTAAGTATAGTTCAGACCCTTCTCATGTTGTTCTAGTAGAGGAGATTGAGTTGAGAGTGGATATGAGTTATGAGAAGGAACCAGTGAGGATTTTGGATATGGATAAAAAAAGTTCTTCGAGGAAAGACCATAGATTTGGTTAAAGTACTTTAGAAACACCGAGGTGTTGAAGAAGCAACTTGGGAGACAAGGAAAAGCATGGAGGAGCAGTTTCCTCACTTGTTTGCTTCAGGTAAAAATTTCGAGGACGAAATTTTCTTAAGAGGAAGAGAGTTGTAACATCCCGATTTTGGGGTTATTAGTTTGGGCTTTAGTTAGGAGAATTCGATTCGGGTCGAATCGGGTACTCCGGTTCTTTATTCCGGGGAAATATAAAATAAAAATATTTTTAATTAGAAAAGTAATAATATTAGAATGTGGTTTAAAAATATTAAAAAGATGTTCCAAAATTAAAATAATAAAATTTGATAATCATTTTCTCACTTAACTACCTATTTTCTCTCATCTTTTTCTCTCATTTTCTCTCTATTTTCCTTCATCTATTTTCTTCAATTCCTTGCTTATTTTTCCATCTTTTTCAACAAGAATTACTTCATTTTAATCACCTCTTCATTCTTTACAAAACCTAATCATCAATTGTACTAAATCAATAACAATTTGCAAGGAATCAAGAAGAGAAATTTTCATCTTTTTGGTGGATAGATCTCAAAGGTAATTTGCTTGATTTTAACCCTTTTCTAAGGTTCTTTATTGAAATTCCCAAGTATTAGCTTGCCGATCTTTGAATGAAACTTAATTTTATGTTTTCAATGCTAAATCTAATGATTTTATGAATGTTTTTGTGAAATCTTTTTAGATCTCATTCAATGCTATAATTAGATGGTTTTAATTGTGTTATTATGTCAATTAAATGATTAGTTGAGTCTTCAATTGATGGCACATTAATTTAATCCTAGAATAAAGCAATCGGTGTTGTTTTAAGGTGATTTTTGGTTAATTTAGGGGCTGTTTTAGATGTTTTAATGTTGCTGGAGGTATAAGGATGGTTTAGATGTGTTTTTGGTTCATAATTGAAGTGGATTAGATGTTAGAATCACTAGGTTTTGGGCTGATGTTGTTCGGATGCGTTTCGGCTTAGTTTTCGGTCTTTTCAGCTAAGTTTTCGGTAGTTTTGTGGAGGTTTGATGTGGCTGATGGTTTGAGCATGTTATGATGTAAATATGCTCTGTTTTTAATGATGTAGAGGTAGTGCAAGAAGGTGTATAACTGTCTGGTGCATTGGTGTTGCCATCGGAGCATCGGCAAAGGCTCGTTTTGCTTGTCGGTGAGTGTTTTCGGACTTAAAGCGAATCGTATTGATTCGGTTCTGTTTTGAGGACTATGGAATAGTGTGAAAACTTTCCATAGTTTAAGAGTAAGTGTTTTGAATAATGTTGATGCATTACCTCAAGTTTCAGCTATTTTGGTAATGGCATATATGTGAACAATGTTTCAATAAGATTTTGAAATAGCATATCTTTGATTTTGAAATGATGCATGCATATGTTAATTGCTGGAAATGCAAGGTTATAAAGACATCCATGGATTATGGAAGCATGAAAATGAATTGGAATAATATGTGGTTATTTACCCTACAATTAATGGTGCCATTAAGCATGTCTTTTGGTTCATTTGTTGAACACATCATGGATGCATTATGAGCTGAAAATGAATTGGAATAATATATGGTTATTGCCTTATATTTGAAATGCCGTTGAGCATGATTTATAGTTCACATGATGAACATTATATGAATACATTTTGAGCAGCAAGTTAACATGCATGACTAATATTGATATTGGCTTAGTGACTCTAACTTTAGATTCGAATACAAATGATATGTCATTAGGATTGAGTGCACTATAAAATTAAGAGAATAATTATGATGCCTACACGTAAACAAGGGTGACTTTGTGTCCGACCGTGCGTGTAAAGCTTGCCTATATGTAAACAAGGGTGACTTTGTGTTCGACCGTGCATATAGTTGACCCATACGTAAACAAGGGTGACTTTGTGTCCGACCGTGCGTAGTGGGGTAACATGTATACAAGGGTGACTATGTGTCTGACCGGTGCATGTTGAGACCAAGAGTCTCTAATTTTGGAAAAAGGGATCCGTGTATTCGGTGAATTAAAAGTTAACATTAAGTGATCACTAGAAAGCCAATATGCATACATGAAGTGAAATGGTATTCTTTGCATGACACGTGAAATCATTTGACAATGTTGATGAGCATGCTTTGGTTTTACTTATTTCAATTAAGCATAAAGGATGCAAACATGACATTTAAAATGATTTTGTTTTATGCATTAATGACCTTATGTAGAGCTTCCTCACTAAGCATGTTTGCTTAAGCTCTCTTTTCATCTTTGCAGAAAAATAAAGGCATACGGGACTACATTCGGAGCAAAGAAACCAAGGGGAATGGTTACTTCAAATTCGGTATTTCTTGGCAAATAAGTTGGGGCTTGGCAATGTGTAAACCCAACCTATGTGAGGAGTGTGAACTTGACTTTGGTTTATATTGAAATAAGACCTATGTTGCTTGATTGTTAATTGATGAACTATGATGATGTTTGGATTGTTGAAGCATGTACTTGCATGATCGGTATGTTTTTAATCATGTTCTAGGTAGCATGCCTATAGTTTACTCGATGATCTTGACGTTGATAATCGTGTGTTATATGTTGTTATTTATGCTTAGGATTATTGTATAGAGTTAATAGTGATTGACGGTTGTATTTGAGCCGATGATGTTCACTTAGTGTGAGGGAACCTTTGGGTTCTAGACCAAAGTTTCGAAATCTTAGGGAAGGTTCCGAAACCTTTGTCAAATAGTTTTGAAACCTTCAAGGAGGTTTCGAAACCTTGCGGGCAATTTCAATTTTGGAAAGTTATTGGACGCGAAAAGTTTCGAAACCTTCAGGGAAGTTTCAAAACCTTTTACAAAAAGTTTCGAAACATTTATGAAAGGTTTCGAAACTTTTGACTACCAGGAATTGATTGTTGCTGGAAATTATATTTTAGTCCCGAATATCTTTCTTTGTTCAATTAGGGTATCTACAAATGTTATTTTGAGCTGAAATTTTTCATGGATGCATAAAGTTAATTTAATTTCAATATGGATAAATCAATTTGGAATAAGTCTTTATAGTTTGAAAGATTTATATTTTGGTCCCTAAATTAGTGAAACATGCACTTGATGAAGTTAGAATGCTCCGTTTGACTTGAAATTTTCCGTGAGGGATACTTGTATGTTTAATTGAACTTTGACGAAAAGAATTTCTACTTTGTTATTAGAATTTAAAATTTTTATGTTTTTGTCCTTAATTTACTTAAGTGTTTAATCGGATGTTTGTTTATGATCGGATTACTTCGTTAATGCCTTACATGAGACCTTGACATGTAGGAATACAATTATGAATCTAGAAGAAAAAAATATAATGGTTTTAGGGTTGTTTATCAAATCGGACCTTCGCGGGTTTAGTTTGATATTCCCCGTGTAACCCATTAGTGTCGGTTCCATCTAAGCCGAGATAAGAGGTTACATTTGGTGTTATCAAAGCCAGGTTTGTAAAATGTGTAGTTGGTTGGTTAAAGCATGTGAAGGATTGCTAAGTTATGTGTTTAAATGTGTGATTGATCATGATATGTGTGATTGAGCATGATATGTTATTGGTGTGTGAAAATCTATTCATGATGATTGTACTTTGATTAATGATGGTTAAACTGGGGTTATCGGTTACACATTGCCAATGCCAACACATCTTCAGGTGCTCTACAATTTTTCCCTTGGATGTTGCCCGAATGTAAGTCTAATATGTATTGATACTATATGTTTAATTTCATATTTAAAGTTTTTGGAATGTGCTTTTGAGACGTAAGTCACGAGCTAGTGTTGGTATGAACATTGATGGTCAAGATTGGGGATGAAATAACTGCTAGGGAAGAGTAATTTCTTCCTCCTCCATCGTGGGTGTGCCTCCGGTTATGTAAGGAGGTCAGTTTATGGATGTTGCATCGTTCTTTCGGGCTGTGTCGGGTGCATTTTTGGACTGCTGAAGCTGGTGCAGCAGTGGCTAATCTAACTAAGCAGTAGTTAACAAGTTGGTAGTTGAAGTTGTTAGAATTGAGGATGTTATTTGTGAGTGTGAACAATAATCATGCATAGAGTAAGAGCACATATATGTATATATCTATAGATAATATAGGACATGCATGCATTCTTGAGCATGACATTAGAAATTGCATTTATATGCACATGCACTTGCATAGGCATTTATTAGGGCATACAGGAAATCATGAATACATTTTTTCACACTTGCGAGTAGCTCCTTGAGGGTGTAAGTGGAGTGTGGTTGGTTCTTTTAAGGTGAAGGTATGGAAAAAAAAAGAAAAAGGGGTTTGAAAGGACTTTCTTGTGGTGTTGAGCTGAATATGTAGTGGGCAAGCTACCCTTTTGGTTAGGGAATAGTCTTATATGAAGAATGAGTGGTTGGTCTCAGAGTTGTGAATGTTTGAAACCGAGGTAAATACCCTGAGTTATGGTTGGTTGAGTTGGTCATTACTAAAGATAAGGCTGAGTTTTACGGATTCTTTCTAGTTAAGATTTGGAGGTTGTAAGAAGGTTCAGCATGTTTTGTAGAGAAAGGCGGGTTGGTGTTTTTTTTTCTGAGTAATGTAAAATTATTTTGTGGAAATTACAAGGAATTCTTTGTAGTGTGCAGTTAGATCGGGGGTTGTGACCGATCTGGTATGGTCAGGATGGAAGTAAAATATGAGATATATATTGGTATGGGAATTATGGTATCGGAGGTTTGAATCATAGATTGCTGTGATCGTGAGAGGTTTGGTTGTACTATAAAGGAGGAAAGTGTACATGTTGGGTTTACAAGATGTTAAGTTGGATATACCTCGGGTAAAGTTAGTTTTTGATGATGTTTGAAGTGGCGTATCGAGGAATGCTGGACAATTTATGATCTGTATCAATTGTTCAGTCTTGTGGGTTTACTTTTATCGAAAAGTGTTGTGAGGGTTTGTGTTTGGTGGGTTCGTGTTTGTGGATGTTTCATCAATATAGCTACTTATTTGGCAAGGTTATAAAATAAGAGATGTTGGAGCTAATGGAAGGAATAGTTCTAAAAGCTTGGATTTTGTTGTGGTATAGGTGGGATAAGAGTTGGTTTATCGATGAGTTTATATTGAGAAGGATTTTTGAGTTAAGTGTCAAGGTACTTAACAATGTGTGGATCTTAAAGTTTGACACGTGGTATTGAGTTGGTTATGGTGGCTAAACCTTAAGTTGGAGGTATTATCATTGAGATGAGTATAATAGTAAGTATTGACATAAAGTTAGTAAATTTCTTGTATGGTATATTTTGTAGAATGTTAGCTATCAGGGATGACTTGGCTTACATAAGGATGCTTGCAATGGGAGTTTGTTATATGGGGTAAGCCTGGGTTATTATGGAGTTACGAGGGAAGATGTTCAATTAACCTATAGGGAGACCTAGTAAAATGGTGGAGCTATGAGCGGGACTCTACCTTGGTAAAGTTGATCGAGAACAAGTTGTGGCAAGGTGTTTGTTGAGGGTCTAATGAAGGATATGTTCTTGGCAAGGTTTAGTTTTGTGTTGAGAATCTTTTTGTGTTAGGTGAGCCGCATGGTTGTTTCGAAAAGTACCGAGATGGAATGATATCTTGATCGGGGCTTATGGTAATCTTTTTTCGTGTGATTGGTGGTAAGTATTATGGTAGAAGGTGGGGAAAACCTGTGTTTTCGACTGAGCTTATTTGGATTATGTTTGAATTATATGTAAATGTTTATCTTGCTGATAAGGTAAGAGTGAGTATCAATTTTCTTTGGGTTATTAGTAGTAGTAAAGGTGCCAAGGTTGAAGTCGGAAAGAATCATCATAAGTTTGGTAGTAAGTTCTATGGACGGTATGGAGTTTTCTTATGAGGGTTGTTGGACCAATCATTTGTTTGAGTACGGTTTTCTTGGGTTTCTAAGTCTCATTGGAAAGGTGTGTGAGTGGTGTATCTATAATATGTTAAGATTTGAGAGTTTTCAAGGCCGGAATAGGTTGCTGTTTGGATGTTGGTTTTATCATTCAAAAGTAAATGGATGATATGCTGTGATATTGTGATATGGTTAATATGATTCATAATGAAGTTGTTGTTGTTAGTGGAGTTGCGTGAGACAGTGTTGACAGTTTTATGCAAAGTTAGTTTGAAGCTTGTTGGTGGAGCATCATTTTGTGGGTGGAGGTTGGTGAAAGGCTTAGTTGGTTACCTGGTATGTGGGAGGATGTCAAAAATCAGGTTGGTTCGATGGTGGTGGTATGAAAACCGTTGCGGTTATCAAGAGTTGGTTATCAATCTTAGGGGGTTTCCATTTGAGTTATGTTTTCTGTAAAGGTTGAGATGGTGTGGTAGGTTGTGCATGGTTGCTTTGGTGTGAGGAAAGAATGTGTTGGTTGTCCGAAGAGGATAAGTGTGGGTTGTCTGTTGCATATCATCCGGGGAAAGCTAATGTGATTGCTGAATCTTTGAGACGTAAGACGGCAGTTGAGTTGAGGGTGATGGTTGCTAAGTTGGGTATTTCAAAGGAAGGTGGTTGAGTGGTAGAGTTGTAAGTAAAACCTATCTTGGTTGAGATGTTAAGGTGAAACAGTTAGAGGATGAGACGTTGGTACCTTTTTGGGGGGGAATATTGTTGAGGGTAGACCAACCGAGTATTATTTTGATTATGATGAGATGTTGTGGTTTAGGGGTCAGATTGTGGTGCCGGATGATGTTGAGTTGAGGTAAACTATTTTGGCAGAAGTACATACTAGTTTGTTTGCTATGCATCCGGGTAGAGTGAAGATGTATATAGATCTCAAAAGTGTGTACTTTTGGATTGATTTAAAGAAAGATGTGACAGAGTCCAAGAAGGATTTTATATGGGTTATTGTTTATAGGTTTTCAAAGTGTGTATATTTTCTTACCGTGCATACGACGTGTTCTATGGATAAGTTGGTAGAGTTGTATGTTTCTGAGGTGGTGAAGTTGCATAGTGTGCCTAAGTTGATCATATCGGATAGAGATCCGCGTTTTATCTCTATGTCTTGAGAAGAGTTTGTAGGTTGCTTTAGGTACAAGGCTTAGTTTAATATTGCTTATCATCTTCAGACAGATGGCCAGTCTGAACGTGTTATTCAGACTTTGGAAGATATGATGAGGTGTTGTGTCATTGAGTTTCAAGGTTCTTGGGAGAAATAGTTGCCTTTGATGGAGTTTGCATATAATAATAGTTTTCAGTCAAGTATACAGATGGCACCGTTTGAGGCGTTATACGGGCGTAGGTGTTGTACACCTTTGTGTTAGAAAGAAGTTAGGCAAAAGTGTGTTTCTTTGCCTCGAGTTTTAAAAGATACGGATAAGAAGGTTAAGTTTATTTGTGCTAAACTTAAGGAAGCTTCGGATAGGCAGAAGTCCTATGCCGATTTAAAGCGCAAAGAGATAGAGTATGTTGTTGGAGATAAAGTGTTTCTTAAGATTCTCCGTGGAAGAAGGTGTTAAGGTTTGGACGTAGGGGTAAGTTGAGCCCTCGTTATATTAGGCTGAATGAGGTGTTAGAGCGAATTGGTCTTGTTGTTTATCGGTTGAGGTTGCCGATGGAGTTGAGTTGGATGCATTATATTTTTCATGTATCGGTGCTTCGTAAGTATAGTTCAGACCCTTCTCATGTTGTTCTAGTAGAGGAGATTGAGTTGAGAGTGGATATGAGTTATGAGAAGGAACCAGTGAGGATTTTGGATATGGATAAAAAAAGTTCTTCGAGGAAAGACCATAGATTTGGTTAAAGTACTTTAGAAACACCGAGGTGTTGAAGAAGCAACTTGGGAGACAAGGAAAAGCATGGAGGAGCAGTTTCCTCACTTGTTTGCTTCAGGTAAAAATTTCGAGGACGAAATTTTCTTAAGAGGAAGAGAGTTGTAACATCCCGATTTTGGGGTTATTAGTTTGGGCTTTAGTTAGGAGAATTCGATTCGGGTCGAATCGGGTACTCCGGTTCTTTATTCCGGGGAAATATAAAATAAAAATATTTTTAATTAGAAAAGTAATAATATTAGAATGTGGTTTAAAAATATTAAAAAGATGTTCCAAAATTAAAATAATAAAATTTGATAATCATTTTCTCACTTAACTACCTATTTTCTCTCATCTTTTTCTCTCATTTTCTCTCTATTTTCCTTCATCTATTTTCTTCAATTCCTTGCTTATTTTTCCATCTTTTTCAACAAGAATTACTTCATTTTAATCACCTCTTCATTCTTTACAAAACCTAATCATCAATTGTACTAAATCAATAACAATTTGCAAGGAATCAAGAAGAGAAATTTTCATCTTTTTGGTGGATAGATCTCAAAGGTAATTTGCTTGATTTTAACCCTTTTCTAAGGTTCTTTATTGAAATTCCCAAGTATTAGCTTGCCGATCTTTGAATGAAACTTAATTTTATGTTTTCAATGCTAAATCTAATGATTTTATGAATGTTTTTGTGAAATCTTTTTAGATCTCATTCAATGCTATAATTAGATGGTTTTAATTGTGTTATTATGTCAATTAAATGATTAGTTGAGTCTTCAATTGATGGCACATTAATTTAATCCTAGAATAAAGCAATCGGTGTTGTTTTAAGGTGATTTTTGGTTAATTTAGGGGCTGTTTTAGATGTTTTAATGTTGCTGGAGGTATAAGGATGGTTTAGATGTGTTTTTGGTTCATAATTGAAGTGGATTAGATGTTAGAATCACTAGGTTTTGGGCTGATGTTGTTCGGATGCGTTTCGGCTTAGTTTTCGGTCTTTTCAGCTAAGTTTTCGGTAGTTTTGTGGAGGTTTGATGTGGCTGATGGTTTGAGCATGTTATGATGTAAATATGCTCTGTTTTTAATGATGTAGAGGTAGTGCAAGAAGGTGTATAACTGTCTGGTGCATTGGTGTTGCCATCGGAGCATCGGCAAAGGCTCGTTTTGCTTGTCGGTGAGTGTTTTCGGACTTAAAGCGAATCGTATTGATTCGGTTCTGTTTTGAGGACTATGGAATAGTGTGAAAACTTTCCATAGTTTAAGAGTAAGTGTTTTGAATAATGTTGATGCATTACCTCAAGTTTCAGCTATTTTGGTAATGGCATATATGTGAACAATGTTTCAATAAGATTTTGAAATAGCATATCTTTGATTTTGAAATGATGCATGCATATGTTAATTGCTGGAAATGCAAGGTTATAAAGACATCCATGGATTATGGAAGCATGAAAATGAATTGGAATAATATGTGGTTATTTACCCTACAATTAATGGTGCCATTAAGCATGTCTTTTGGTTCATTTGTTGAACACATCATGGATGCATTATGAGCTGAAAATGAATTGGAATAATATATGGTTATTGCCTTATATTTGAAATGCCGTTGAGCATGATTTATAGTTCACATGATGAACATTATATGAATACATTTTGAGCAGCAAGTTAACATGCATGACTAATATTGATATTGGCTTAGTGACTCTAACTTTAGATTCGAATACAAATGATATGTCATTAGGATTGAGTGCACTATAAAATTAAGAGAATAATTATGATGCCTACACGTAAACAAGGGTGACTTTGTGTCCGACCGTGCGTGTAGAGCTTGTCTATATGTAAACAAGGGTGACTTTGTGTCTGACCGTGCATATAGTTGACCCATACGTAAACAAGGGTGACTTTGTGTCCGACCGTGCGTAGTGGGGGTAACATGTATATAAGGGTGACTATGTGTCCGACCGGTGCATGTTGAGACCAAGAGTCTCCAATTATGGAAAAAGGGATCCGTGTATTCGGTGACTAAAAGTTCACATTAAGTGATCACTAGAAAGCCAATATGCATACACGAAGTGAAATGGTATTCTTTGCATGACACGTGAAATAATTTGACAATGTTGATGAGCATGCTTTGGTTTTACTTATTTCAATTAAGCATAAAGGATGCAAACATGACATTTAAAATGATTTTGTTTTATGCATTAATGACCTTATGTAGAGCTTCCTCACTAAGCATGTTTCCTTAAGTCTCTTTTCATCCTTGCAGAAAAATAAAGGCACACGGGACTACATTCGGAGCAAGAAAACCAAGGGGAAAGGTTACTTCAAATTCGGTATGTCTTGGCAAATAAGTTGGGGCTTGGCAATGTGTAAACCCAACCTATGTGAGGAGTGTGAACTTGACTTTGGTTTATATTGAAATAAGACCTATGTTGCTTGATTGTTAATTGATGAACTATGATGATGTTTGGATTGTTGAAGCATGTACTTGCATGATCGTTATGTTTTTAATCATGTTCTAGGTAGCATGCCTATAGTTTGCTCGATGATCTTAACGTTGATAATCGTGTGTTATATGTTGCTATTTATGCTTAAGATTATTGAATATAGTTAATAGTGATTGACGGTTGTATTTGAGACGATGATGTTCACTTAGTGGGACGGAACCTTTGGGTTCCAGACCCAAAGTTTCGAAACCTTAGGGAAGGTTCTGAAACCTTTGTCAAATAGTTTTGAAACTTTCAAGGAGGTTTCAAAACCTTGCGGGAAATTTCAATTTTGGAAAGTTACTGGACGCGAAAAATTTTGAAAACTTCAGGGAAGTTTCGAAACCTTTGACTACCAGGAATTGATAGTTGCTGAAAATTATATTTTAGTCCCGAATATCTTTCTTTGTTCAATTAGGGTATCTACAGATGTTATTTTGAGCTGAAATTTCACATGGATGAATAAAGTTAATTTAATTTCAAGATGGCTAACTCAATTTGGAATAAGTCTTTATAGTTTGAAAGATTTACATTTTGGTCCCTAAATTAGTGAAACATGCAATTGATGAAGTTAGAATGCTCCGTTTGACTTAAAATTTTCTGTGAGGGATACTTGTATGTTTAATTGAAATTTGATGAAAAGAATTTTTAATTTGTTATTAGAATTTAAAAGTTTTATGTTTTAGTCCTTAATTTACTTAAGTGTTTAACCGGATGTTTGTTTATGATCGGATTGCTTCTGTTAATGCCTTGCATAAGACCTTGACATGTAGGAATACAATTATGCATCTAGAAGAAAAAAATATAATAGTTTTAGGGTTGTTTATCGAATTGGACCTTCGCGGGTTTGGTTTGATATTACCCGTGTAACCCATTAGTGTCGGTTCCGTCTAGGTCGGGCTAAGGGGGTTACACCTATTACCACATAAAAATGCCAAGTCATATCTACAAGACTAAATGCAATATTTTGAACCTAAATGCACAACTAAATGAACCTATATGAGCCTAAGGACACTCAATAACCTAAGTAAAAAGGCCTAAAATATAGCCTTTTTGCAAAGTTATCACATCCCCAAACTTAAGCTATTGTTTGTCCTCAAGCAATGGATAGCAGCTTGAAAAATTGCAAGAAAACTGCCCTAGGACCAGGTCGGATGCGAGTGTGTATGTGAGTGAATGTATCCTATTCATGCTTAGTTAACTTAGAAAAATTCTTAGAAATATTCACTATTCTAGTAAGGCATGTTTGTTCATTAAAGCACATTTTTAATACTCCCCATGTATATATATTCTCTCTTTTTTATACCAAATCTTTATCATGCTTTCAAAAGTCATTAATATCATTCTAAATCACGCATTTCCAACAACTAACACGTGTACATATCATTTCAAAATCCAATTTATGCATTCACAAAAACACTACGAAAACATCTTCCATAAGGCTATTGCGAAATAGTCAAACCTTAGGAAATGCTTCCGAAATCATAAAAATCACTTTCTCTTGAACTATGGAAAGCTTTTACACTATTCCATAATTCCAAAAATAGAACCAAATGTTTGCGAATTGCTTTTAACCTAAATTCACTCCGACAAGCAAAATAAGACTTCATTGATGCTCCAACGTCAATGCCAATGTACCAGCCACTCAAGAGCCTTCTTGCACTTCCTCTACATCACCAAAATAAAGAATAAATATATTAAAATATGCTCAACATAGCAGCAACACTAAACCTCCATTATCTATACCGAAAACAAGCCGAAAAGGCCAAAAACTAAGCCGAAAATACCTGAAACTACACCAGCCACTAACCTAACAAATCAAACACCTAAAACACCTCAATTATGAAATAAAAATTCCTTCAAACCATCTTTATACCTTCAGCAAAAACATAACATCAAAAACAACCCATAAAACCACCGAAAACCACTTCTAACAATACCGATTCATTTATTCCGGTATTAAAACTATGTGAGATCATTACAAGACTCATTTAATCATTCAAATAAGCATAATTTCATTTAAAATCGTCCTAATTACAGCCTTGAACAAGATCTAACTTATTTTCTTAAAATTTTCATAAAAACTCCAAAATCTTGAATTAAAACACAAAATCAAGTTAAGATTAATGATTTGTAAGCCAAATGCTTGAGAATATCATTTAAAGAACCTTAGAATTAAAAAGGAAACAAGAAATTCCTTTGAGATGTTTTCACCAAAATTGACGTGAATTTTCCTCTTGATTTCCCTTGAAATTCGCTTAGGATGTTATAAAACAAATGGAGAGGTTTGGATCTGGATGAAATGCTTATTAAAATGATATGAATCTTGATAAAAGTGAAAAAGAATTCAACAAAAGATTTGAGAAAATCATAGAGAGAAAATGATGAGAAAATATTGTGAAAAGGAAAAATGTGATTAACCGTCAATTAAAACTAATTTTGGTGAATAATCTCTAATTAAAATATTTTGGGTTAATAGCCCTCTAAGAATTATAAGATTTGACTTACTTTACAATTTAGTCACAAAACCCAAATTTTCGGCAAAATTACAATTTCGCCATTAACTTTTCAAAATTTGCATTTTAGTCACAAAAATAGAAATAAAGCTTAATCAAACCAAATTAAGAATCAATCAATATTTCATTAGCCTTAAAACATTATTTTAATATTTTTAGAACTTTTCTAGAAATTTACTATTCACCCGATTAAAATATTATTTTTTAATTACCCGAAATTAATGAATCGAAGAAATTTGATTCGAACCGAATCAAGCCTCCCTAAACAACACCAAAACTTCTAGACCCAAATTCGGGAAGTTACATATTAGACACACTCTGAAGATTTAATTCCCTTACAAGTTATCTTTAAAATCATTGTACCTTTGAATGTTTGAACATTACTCACAAAGAGTTTCTCCTAAAATTAATCAATTTGAGTTTTAACATCCTTCTTATAAGGAATAATTTACTTATATCAGCTTTTATTTTAAGCAAAACTAAATTGTTCTATCACGAAGGTAATAAAATTTCCTTCAAACAATTGTTTGTCATATCAATTATTATGACAATTTTTTATCATAAAATTAATCTCATATGGAAGTAGTCCAAAGACTTATTTCATATCTCATAACAATTGAAGCATTTCCTCATGAAATTTAGCTTCTTAAGATATAGCGTCGACTTTGCGGTTTGAGGACATTTTTTACTTTTAATATATTAGCTCTAGCAATATTTATTATAGTAATATTTGCTTAGCAAAAGATGGTAACCATATTTATCTCATCCTCTCTAGTACTATGAGGATCTTCTTTTGACCAAGTTCATCATGATCAAATATACATCTTTATTGTCACATTTTGAAATTCTTCCTCATGAATTTCACTGATTGTGTCAGATTGTCACAATCAAAATATTATAAATTTTTTAAACATAAAAAATTTAGTAGACTAAAAATCAGAAACAAAATTATAATTTTCAACTTTTGTTAGACGGTAGGGTTTTAGTAAACTAGAACCCTAAAACAAAAGTTTACACAGTTTTAATAGAAAGAATAATAATAAAAGTGCATCAGGTAGGTAACTTATGATAAGAGAGGTGGTGCACTAGACACACTTAAGAATCAAGTCTTTTCAAAGAGCCAATCCTAGACATGCACTCTCAAATTTTCTTTCAATTACCCGTTTATGAAAGTTCTTGAAATCATTCAAGTATGAGTGATCAATTAAGTCACTACCTTTGATTCACTAAGAATTTCTTAACACCAGCATCTTCTATTTATGGTCCAATGACCCTCATACTTCTTACGCCAATTTTAAACACTGTGTATTTCATAACACACATTAGAATAGGCTTTAAAAATTTCAACATAGAGAATAACTTCCGTTTATGATTTGATTCAAGACCTTGGTTGAACCAAACATTGTAGAATTAGTAACTAACAAATTCTGCTAAAACAGATTTATTCACTTTGTTTGAAAAGTAGATCAAGTAAATCCGTTATAATAGTAAGAATTAAATTCCTAAAATTAAATTTATTTATTGTATCTCAATTTTCAAACTTCATTTAAAATATATTCACTGATTTATTTCTAAATTAGAATCATGAAAGATTCTCAAAAAATAAATCTAATAATTTATTTTTCTTCAAAAATTGGAACCAACACAAGATTTTATTAAAGAAATAAATTCACTAATTTATTTCACTTAAATAATGGGATTAGTGGAACTAAAACCCAAACATAAATATGAAAGTAACTTAATTCTTCAAAATGAATTAATCCTTTGATTTAAATTTAAAATCCGTTAAAACGGTAGGAAATAATTTACAAAAATAATTATTTACGAGATCTTTGTTTTCAAAATAATCAACACATTCTTTGTATTTACACTTTCTAAAAAATAATAATTCAAAGTGTTTTCAAACACAATAATTATTATTTCACATAAAAGGATATTTCTTTTCATGCCATACAATCTTAAGGTCAAGATTATTTTCATATTAAATAAACTTGCCTTAATCTTAATAATATAAAAATATTATTATCAAACTAATATCATAATTTATGATATTAAAATTACCATAATATATGCACACATATATATTTATTAGATCATTAAGAAATATAACTTTAATGAAATATTTGCATATATAGTATTATAAAAAAGATACCATAAAACTTATTTAGGGAATCCAAGATTACCTTAAATTTATATATATGATTTTAATATTACCATATTTCATATCAAATAAGCAATTTAATCAATAAATGTTTTATTTGATCAATAGACAATATTGTCTAAAGCCAAAACCTTTATTTCCATGAATAAGGTTTTACTAATACATGCAACCATGTATTCATATAAGGCAATAATCAAATTTTTTATATCCATTATTTCTCTTTAATAAAGGAAACAAACCCAAAATTAATTATAGTTCCACTAAATTGAAAATTAAATTTTTGTTTATTTGATTTTGATATTTCACAAAATCCGTAACCTCGATTATTTTTCATGACAATTTTTATAAAACAAATTTGTCTCACTTTTGATATTTTAGAAAGCCCGTTAAGACGGAAGATAAATCCCGAAAAAAAACATTTGTTATCTTACTTTATTCCGAAGAATATATTCACCAAACTCGGTTTAATCGTCCGAATATATTATTCGTCACTCATTACCCCACATTAAGGAATTTAAATATTCCAAAATAAAATTGGAAGCCTGGAAAATGCAAAGTTTTCGATAACCATTGTTAATCTTTTTGTAGAAGATTTAATAAATCATCCAACATTAATTCCATTTAAATTGAAAATGTGAGGTTGGATTTGTAGTCGAACATCAGAGCACTGACGATCTATTTTTCTTGGATCAAAAATCTATCTTAAGATTATTAGAAAGTAGAGGTTAATCCAAGAAAATAAATAATAATAAATTTAAATAAAATATTATTGTTTTACGAATAAAGAAAAATAAATCAAACTAAAATATTTTTGATCAAACTGATTTTGAAAATGATAAGTAGGAATCGTGTTGAGGCCTGCACGAGCACAGTTTTCTTAAAACCGATTTTCTGTCACTCCTTAGGTGCTAGAGTTTTGATAATATTCTATCTCCCAAGATACAACAAAAGGAGGACCTTCAACAATAGCATGGTTGCAGAGATCCCGAGCCTTATCTGTCTTTGTCAATCACTAGAAGAAAAACGAGAGAGAAAAGTTTTTCTGACGTGTTTGAAACTTGAGAAATCAACTCATATTTATAGGTGAAAAATAGGAAAACAATGAGCAGTTTCAAACGAATCAAAATTCGAATTTTAAGGGATAATAGGCATTATATGATATTTAAAGTTGAATTAAAATTTGAATTTAAAACTAATAATAGCCGTTATCTTCCCATTATCTAAATAATACCCTAAGTTCAAGGGAAGTTCAACTTCTCCTTTAATTCTTATTTCATGTGAATACGAACTCTTCTTGGATATTAAATATAAAAATTAATTAAGGAAAAATATTCACAATTGGTAAAATATCTATAGGCCCATGAATGCCTTCACAGTCCGGACATTCGTGTTGCCCACATCGTACGAGTGCGTCCCAACCCAAATGAGATTGAATTCGCACCCCCTGTGCTCGAGGCACAAAGTCATCTAAAGTCATTCAATAACCTCTATGTGGATAGGTGTATATAAACACCGCCCACTTTATTTATCTCATCAAATTGGGATAAGGAGTTCTTTATTCCTTATTTTATTCTTTATATTCCTATTTTGAGCATCAATTTCTCATTCATCACTCAATAATTTTGAGCATATTAGCTACCGTTGTAAAGATCTCGCAGATTAGAATAGAAATCTATAATTTTTCTTATTTAAATCCTCATCTTTACACTTCTAAAATATGCTTCAATAATGGTCATTTCTCACTATTTTTCCAACAACTTCATTGGAATGAAGGTAGCTAAAACATAGACCGATATTGTTAGAAAATACATTCTTGACTTATTTTCAAAGAGTAGAATGTTAAGGTGCAAACCTATAAAAATCTTATACATTTTAATTTTAAGTGAAACAAGGATGAAATGGAAAGTCCTATTAATAAAAAAATAATACAAAATTTTGTTGGAAAGCTAACTTACATGTCTTTTACAAGATCTAATATACATTGTCCAATTTGCATTGTTATTCAACAAGAGAAGAGCATTTTGAAGCAACAAATTAAATTTTAAAGTATTTAGTGTTCACTTTTAGGTAAGACTTATTTTTCAAGAATAATGAAGATAAAACAACAAAGATCTTTACTGATTCCACTAGGTTTAAAAATTAGGCATAAAAATAATTTTAACCCTTAACGTTTATAGTTTTTGTCGTTTTGGCCCTTATTCTATTTTGGGGATAAATTTAGCCCCTGACCTATATTTTTTTGACAAATAGCTTATTTTTTAACTAACTTGATGACTTGACCGTTAAAAATTTAACGATGATATATATATATATGGAATATAATTTTAAATGACACTGAATGTAACCTATCAAATACATATATATATGGAATATAATTTTATTCTAATATAAAATATAAAACAATTAAAATTCAAAAAAAATATTAAAAATTAATTAATTTTAAAATAAAAGATTATTAAACATTCTTAACCCTAACTACGATAAAATCAAAATCTTATTCGAATTGTATTTATATATTTTTTTTAGAATAAGATTTTGATTTTATCGTAGTTAGGGTTAAGAGTGTTTAATAATCTTTTATTTTAGAATTAATTAATTTTTAATAAAAATTTGAATTTTAATTGTTTTATATTTTATATTAGAATAAAATTATATTCTATATATTTTTTTTGAAATATATATTCTATATATATATATATATATTTGATAGGTTATATTCCATGTCATTTAAAATTATATTCCATATGTATATCATCGTTAAATTTTTAACGGTCCAGTTATCAAGCTAGTTAAAAAATAAGCTATTTGTCAAAAAGATATAGGTTAAGGGCTAAATTTATCTCAAAAAAAGAATAAGGGCCAAAACGACAAAAACTATAAACGTTAGGGGTTAAAATTATCTTTATGCCTAAAAATTAATAGATAAAAGGTTAATAATTGACTATTGCATATTTGTTTAGAATAATTTAGTAATTTGAAAGAGTAAAAAATAGTCTTTTATTTTAAAAGGAATCAAAAAACAAAACAAAGCGCTCTAGCAATTGAGATTTACGTAAGAATATGAATACAAAGACTCATAAAAGAACTGAGACTCTATGAATCTATTTAGTTGGACTTAAATGCTGATAATCAATCAACTATTAGAATTGCTAAAAATTCAATCCATTATGATAAGACAAAGTATGTTGAGAGAGATAGACACTTTACCTAAAATATGATCAATAATGGAGTGGTCAACTTAAACTTTGTTTCTATTAGAGAGCAGTCGACAAGTATACTCATCAAAACACTTCTAAGAGTCATTTTTAATTAAATTACACCTAAATTAAAAACGTAAAAATATATACTTTCATTTTAAGGGGAAGGTGAATCATAAACATTTAACTTGAAGATCAAAATTTAAAGATTAATTTTTATTATAATCATTTATTATTTAATAGGAGTTTTAGCTTATGTTTAATTATATTCAAGCTGGGACTCTATAACCACTTGAGTAATCCTTGGTAAAATCCAACTCTTGTATTTAGTCTATATGACTCACTTGTAACTTAAGAATGACATATATAGTTTTATAGAGTACACACATTGAGACTCTTATCCTATATTTTTCTTTAATTTACATCTACGAATATAGTTATGGTTATGAGATAATGTTTTGAGTTCCATCCTTCTATACAACACCAATGCATACATCGAAGGCTAGTTGAACTATTTAGATTAGTTTGTTGTCAAAATCTATTGATACAAATTGTAACAATTTTTGAATAAGATCAAATATTTATAAAATAAAATATCTTCTTACAATTTAATTATATATCTATTAGATTAACAATGCATCTTAAAATACGTCAATCCGATACTAGGATCTAAAGTTACGACTAATTCAGTGAAGATAACACAGTCATGAGTTGTTAATTGAGAATTGTGAAGCGCATTGAAATGAATCCATATAAAATCTATTCAAAAGATTTTTACATAGACTAACATTTCTTCTTACAATTTAATCAAATCTATAAGTTTTTAAAACATCTTGAAATACATTAATCTGACACCGAGATCTCAAATTATAACCAATTCAGTAAAGATAACATATGCATGAATTATTTTTAGATTTACATGTCTTTTTACAATTTAATCATGTCTTTATTAAAATTTTAATGTATATTGAAATGCATCAATCCAACACTAAAATTTTAAGTTACGACTAGTTCAGTGAAAACAACACATGTATGACTTAGGTTTTATTTTTTGTTGTGTTGAAAATTTTTGGTTTAGGCCTAAACTAAAGTTTTTCAAAAGCTAAAAAATAGCTTTTCAAAATCATGGTTTGAGAAGTTAGTTTGGAAAAAAGATAAAATTTTACACTCAAAAGCTATCGTCTTATTTAGTATTTTTGATTGTTTTAGATTTTTTTTACGTAAAAAGCTAGTTTAAAAAGTCAAACTCAACCAAGAATATAATTACAGAACCTATTGAGATGAATTTATATGAAAGTTTATTAAAAAAATTATAATACATTGATCAAATTCACCGGTACAATTAAGGAATATTTTATAATCTTATTTTTATTTTATTACAAGCTTTGTATTGGTAGGACTTTTCTTAATTTTAGCCATAATTTGTCACTTAATTGTCACGATATATTATCCGTTAGGTCTTAACGATAGTGACTTGATTGATACCATTTAAATAGTTTAATGATCATAATGACACAATTAAAACTAAGGTGGTCATTTTTTTGTTTATCCAAACTTTTAAATTGATCACTCATAAAAATAAAATAAAAAATATGAATAAAATGATTTTAATCGATAAAAATCATGAATGATGCAATAAAAAATTTCGTAAGTATGCAAATATAAAAAATACACATCCTTGTTGGAGACATCTTTATGTATATGCACCCTAAACAGGATTCAAAAGAATCAATATCATTCAAGTGTCAGATCATATGAACAATCCAAAAACAAGACAAACATTCATTTTTTATAATACAATTTGAAGAAACAATAAAATCATTTTGATTAAAATAAAATAATTACTGCTTTGAGATTCTAAAAAATAATTAATATTAATTCAAAAGTCAAAAACCAAAAAAATCAAGTAGATACTCAAATCTAGAAGACGCCATGGCATACATACTTGTTAATATACACGTACTGTACATGCAACAGTAACTTTTAAATGTTATCGATGCTCTGTAGATGCTCAATACTAACCTTTAAGGATGGAAAAATATAAAACTATCAAATAGAGTCTATATAGAAAAGATAATATAATAATCTAGCATATAATATTATATGATAATTTATGGTATTAATAGTTTCAAATACAATTTATAAATCATTATAGTCAGACAAATCATAAACAAGACTAAGTATAAATAAATATTGATTAAATTATATATTAACATAAACAAGGTACGAATCAAGAATAATATAAAATAGATCATTTATATCAAACAAGCAATCAAATAACAATCAATATAATACAATTTAAGCGTAATATATTATTGGTATATATGCATGCATATATTGTATTAGTCTAAAACACGTGCACATCAATCTTTTAAGCCAAAAAATAGTTATTCAAGTACAAATTTTCAAGCATACAAGATCTTATATATATTAACGTTTTCAAGCATACAAGATCATATCGACAAACAAAATTTTAAGACATGTACAAACAATTAATCACAAATTGTAAAGTACCAAGTTATCAAGTAGTATCATTCAAGTAAGATTCACATATTAATTACTAAAATTTTATAGAATTATAAGGCGTATAATCTAATACTTTCCAACAATAAACCAGTTTAAAGTATAGTATTTATATTTTGGTTTCGACTTATTATATTTATAGGACCTTATCATTATCATCAAGTTCGTGATTTTATTTTGAATTATATTTACTTGGTCAAACGATGTATTTAAAGTTAGAGTTCTTATTTTATAAATTCTTTTTTTATTATTTATGTACGTGGATTTATAAAAAAAAATGATGTTTGAGAAATAAAAAACTTATTGTCTTTGAACGAAAATTTTGATGGATCGTTTTTTTGAGATTTGAATGTAATACTTTGGATCTTGATCGCGATCGGGGTGTTATAAGTGTCTAATATTACTGTTAAAAAATTACTTTTGAGAAGGTAATGACCATTTTAGATACGATTTTGTAAATTAAAAATATACATTTAAATAATATTCAAATTCTTTAAACTTATAATATCAAATTAAATTATGATAAAAAATAAGATTTAATTGATATTCAATTTTTCTAATCTAAAAAACTAATAAAGATGTATAAAATATTTAAAACAATAAACAATTTAATGATAATAAGTTATGTATTTGGTAAAACTATTAGTTTATAAATATTAAAATAAATATAACATAAGATCGATAAAAAAAATAAAGTTAAAATTATAATTTGACCCCAAAAAATACTTTTTCAATCACAAAAACTAAAGCTACGTTTAGTTTCAAAAAATATATTTTTATTTTTGTTTTCTATTATTATTTTCTATTTTTTTAAAAATTAGAAAACATACCTAGTTTGTTAATAGCGATTAAAATTCGTTTTTATAATCAAAAGAGTAAAATGTGTTTACTATCTAGTTTTTCAAAATAAAAAATAATAATTTTTAAATAATTAAAATAAAATCTAGTAAAAAATTATTATAAAAATAAATAAAATATGAATAAATATACCAAAATTTTTAAAAATATATTAGAACATTCAAACTTAGTTAAATCGAAGTTAAAGTTAAAAGACTCATGTCTTCAATTTTTTTATTTTACAGTGAAATACATTTTCTTTACCGTTTTTATTATAGTTTTGACTTAAATATTATAAAAAAGATTTTTCTTAAAATATGATACAAACAATTTTAATTTTTAATTTATGACAATAACTAAAGTCGACAGCACCTGATTTCGACTTTGAATAATATTTTTTTTAAAATATCTCTACTACAAAATCAACAATGAGTTAAAGTCGAATTTTTCTGTATCCGTCTTTAGGTATATTTTTAAAAAATTATTGTTCAAATTCAGAGCCAGGTACTGCCGACTTCACTGGTACTATAGAAAATGCAATATTATGGAAAATAATTTTTTTTATCATTATACTGAGAATTATTTTTTTACTGTAATATTGATAAGAATTGTCCGTTTTTATTTTCTAAAAAATAAAATGTACACCATTCTCTAAATTAAATGGACCTTAACTTTTTTTTCTAATTTTATATTTGTGTTAAAAAATAATTTTTTAGGGTTAATTACCGTAATAAACACGTTTGCTTATTTTCAGTATAGTTGTAGTCATTGATTTTTAAAAACGGTCAGTAAGATTATTTACGTTTTTTAAATGTAAACTTTTAATCATTCAGTTCTTTATTATTGTTAAATATTAACGAAAAGTTAATTTGATATAATAAAAAATAATAAATTATCTAAATAATTCTTAAAATATTAATTCAATCTCATTTTAATATTAAAATAAAAATAATTTATATAATTATGCATTTATATTTACAAAGCCGAGACGTTGTGGCCGGGATGGGAGACGTAACACCATTTGAACATGATCCTGACGTCTAATATAACTACCCATCTTTCTTTTGTTTGTACTCTTGCTTGTTCTCTGCGCTCCTGTTCTTAAAAAGAATTGCTGGAGAGATCACATCTTTCTCAACCGATGCTATCCAACTTAAAACTCTTCTTTGACCCAACAATAACTCAAAATTCATAAGTCCAATGCTCAACAAGAGCCCAAACGTAAAAGCTCAATGTTTTGGGTTAACTTAATCGTTAGATATGAATTCAGGTCATGACACCCTGAAAATATAAGTGATTTTATTGATCGTTTTTTAAAATCGATGATTGACTTTGTACTAATGACAAATAAAAGTAACTAGCGCGGTAGTTAGACTTTTTTTTTAATTTTTCTAAAAATTGTCCATTTAATATTGTTTATGGCTTTAAAATGTTTTTAAGGTTTAAGTGTGTAAGAAGCCTCTAAGCTTTTAAAAAATCAATTCATACTCTAAACGTTCTTGCACCTGATTAAGCTATTGAACCAAAAAATTAAATTAATAAAACCCTTATACCAGAAAATTTAATCAATTAAACCTTTTGGTCAATTTTAACTATTAAATGTTAAAGTTTTTTAGGATGTATCTTTATAGTATGTTGTATCCCGATGTTTCTCCTTTATATTTTTAGAATTTTTTATTTTATTTATTTTTTTTAAATTCTAAAAACTAATACAATTTATAAAAAAAAATTAAAACAATATGTAAATACAACATGCTAGGAGCCTAGGACTATTATCTATATGCGTAAATAATATTTAAAGAAAAAATATTTAAATTTAATGATAAAATTAAATAAATAATTTAATTTATTATTTTTTTAGTTTAGAGAGTTAATTGAGTAAAAAATAAAAAAATAATAATTATTTTTTTAATTTTAAATTTCTTGCATTTTAAAATTTTATTTTATAAAAATGAGAGAATAAAATTTGAATAGTAATACCAAATTATTCCTCCCATGCGTTAGAACCTAAAACCTCTCCATTAGCCTGCAAGTAAGCCGAGGCATTTTTTTTGTTCCAAAAATAAAAGAACCCTAAGGCCTCGTATACCTTGCTAAATGCGAATCAATTGTTGCTTTTCAAATTTTCGACTCTTCTTTTGCCCACCATTCAGTAGTGACTGAAGCCTCTTGGAAGATTCATTCTTCAAATTCAAAGTGCTAAAACCTCAAACCCTACCCTGTTACTGGAGCAACTCAGAGAAGAAAACGTGGAAAATGGACCTGGATGATTTAGAACTCGACGGTTCAAGTCAGGGAAATACTAGAACCTCAAAATTCGCGCCCAGATCTTCCAAATTAGCAACCAAGCTCAAACCGGCCTCTAAGCCAAAGCCTGAACCGTCATCCAAACAAGAATCACCCCCAACCACCACCACTACCACCGCCTGAGGAATCAGTTTCGAAAAAGAAAGAAAATGACGATGAGGATTTAAAGCCACCGGTTGTTGCTGAACTCAAAGCTGAACAATCGATATCAAATGGCGCAGTGAAGATGGAGATTGACGGGGAAAATAAAGAAGATGAGATCGTGACTGAAGCCAATAAAGATGAAGATCGACAAACAGAAGAAGAAGATATGGTTGTTCGCGAAATCGATGTCTTCTACACTCCTTCAATTGCAGCCGACACTCAGGTAATTGCATTTTTGTTTTCATTATTGTTTAATTTTCTGTTTTGCTTATTATGATTGTTTTTTCTAATAAAACTGCAGTTATATGTTTTGCAATACCCTTTAAGACCTTGCTGGCGACCATACGAATTAGATGAACGATGCGAGGAGGTTGCCTCTTATTTCCCCCCGTTCTTCTCCTTTTCTCTATTTGGACCAATTTTATTCTTTAATTATTTTGCAGGTAAGGGTGAAACCTGCTAGTGGGGAAGTGGAAATTGACATGTCCGTTGATGTCGATTCAATAAATTATGACGGTGAATCCGAGAAAAAAATGAAGATGACAAAGCAGGTTTGGCTCTAATTCTACATTTAATCAAAGTTCAATCTATTTATTTATAGATTTCGTAACCCCACCACCACAAATATGTTCTGCCTGCTTTGTGTCAATCAATATTTTACATACTGCATTTGTTAATAATTTGCATCACCATATTGTTTTTGATGTGATTAAGCAAAATTCAATTTCCTGTATTCCTTTGGTTTGTTTGTAACCTTGTCTAGTGCTCTGAAATGTGTTTTCCAAATCAATTTTGTTTGATAAATTCATTTTATATTGTTACTACATTTTAGACTCTATCTTCTTCTTGGCTGCCACCACGCCCAACTGGCTATGGCTCTGCTGTTGGAGTTTTAATGGGTGATAAGGTATGTACATCTGGTTTCTCTCGGATGAGCTTGTTTGAGACTAGTTATATACTATTTGACATGTAAGCTTCCTGTCATTATATTGAAGCGGATACAATATTGATCTTCAGCTGCTCTTCTTTAATTTCCCTTGGGTGATAAGGTTATGTTTATGGTGCAGTTGTACCTAAATCCTATACGTGCAGTTGTTCAGCTCCGACCTTCCTTGGAACATCTCAAGTCCAGTGTGCCAAAAAAAAGGAACATGGTGGCTGTTGATGCAGAAGCTACTGTGAAAGTAGAACAAAATGATGGGAAAGCACCTGGTTCATCAACCAAGCAGGTTATTCCTGAATTTTGGGATTTGTTTTTATGAAATTTTTAGATCGAAGGTTCAAAAAAGGTGTCTGAAACAAACCTTGCTTTTGGTTTGTTTTCAATTTCTTGCAAGAAATCTCTTTTTTTCCCCACTGTTATTGCCTTTCCATATTAATTCTATGCATGAGTTCCATGTTTTATTCTTATACAGAACAAGAAAATACTGTCCTCTACTGAGCAAATATTTTCCCCTGTTATTGACTTTGCATATTAATTCTGTACATGAATTCCATGTTTTCTTCTGATGCAGAACAAGAAAACACAGTCCCCGTCCGAGCAAACAGCAGAAGAGGTATTATTTTCAACAGCATAACTGTGTATATTATCACTTACTAAATTAATTAGATTTGCTCAGTCCCTCCTTATTTTTTGTTCCTTCCCCTTCTCTTTCCAGTGTTGGGTTCCGCTCAAGTATCATAGCTCCAAGAGTGATTTCTCTTCTCAGTATATGCACAGAATGATGGAAGAACAAAGCTGTCTAATTGAGTTTACCATGAGCTCGTATGTGTTTTACCTATTACCCGTTTGTTTGTCTGACTGTATGCTAAGAATTTTTAGAGAAGTTCAAAGTTACTGTATTGATGCATTATAGGCTGATTGTATATTGCGTTGAATTATTTCTCATTATCTCTAGGTATGATTACATCGACTCCTTGTGTCCTTTACCAAGCAGCAGCAATAAATCACAAGGTCCTTCCAGAAGGTATGGTTACCCTTCTAGTTTGTTTCTAGCTTCCATAGGCGTACGACTAAGAAGCTGCAATTTGGTATATGTATGTTACTTGATAATGTGTTTGATATGTTCATAGCTTTATTAGGTGGTTGAAAATACATCATCAAACTCTTCTTTATGTTTAATGATTTAAAGACCATGAGATTGTTTATTTCAGGTTTTTGCTTTCAATTCCGCTGGAAGAACGTTTGAGGACATTACTGACTAAGGTCTGTTCAACTTGAAAATCCACTGTCTCTTTCCGTGTGTATGCTGTCTGCATGGTTTAGCTGCTTTCAGATATAGTACATAAAAGGATGAAGTTTTACCCCCTAAAATTTAACGCTATAGTCCGTGTCTACCTTTAACTTCTTCCATATCCATTCCATAAGAACTTATGCTTTTAGCTGACATGCATCTCTACTTTAATGCTTTTGTTTCCTGAAGTTAGGATCCTGATCTTATAATGTAGTATTTTATTTGATTAAGATTGTTAAAGGCTTTAACCATAGACATTTCAACCCAACAAATTCCTCTTGTCATCTCATCCTATATTGAACATGTAAACCTTGATTTATTTATGCTGATGAAAGCTTCTTTAAATTTTGTTGCACTGCTTGTTTTTGGTAGCTTGCAAGTGATTCGCAAGGGTCTACGGGATTTGGCACTTTCTGAGTCTACCCTTCCCAAGGCAGACGCTAGACTGGTAGTTAAGGCAGCATTTGGTGCTGACGCACCTGAGCTTGAGCTCCTGGAAGACGTAAGTCAAGTTGCAGTAGAACTTCCTCGTGGTCTTTTTGTTATGAAGTCATCCCCAGAGAATCCAGAATATGATCCATTGAGGTTGTATAAATCTGTTCGATTAAAAATTTAAAGCTTAAATAAAAGATTATGGTCTCTCTGTGTCGTTTTTTACAAATTTCCCTCTTTTTCATCACAATATTCTTTTCAATGCAGAGAAGTTGTGATTCATCTTCTTCGTGTGAAAGACAAGCTCAAGAAGGCAGATGTTGAAGATGCAGCCCTACTTAGTCTCAAGAGGAAAATTACTAATAATGAATATAACAAGGTATCTTGTGTATTTAGATAGCATCTTCTTTTTCTGATCTTCCTTTAGGCTTAGGCATAGATAGTGTTTGCATGAGGCATATATAAATAATAGAATGCCTTCTCCTCACATTCTTATACCAAATACAAATTAAAATTGAGAAGAATTATGCTATTTGCAGCCAGCTTAGAGAAGTAATTGGAACACTGTAGTGAAAATCATACAAGAGTGTTCTGTGAATTAAGATATGTAGATATGTCTTGTTTTGACGAGGGTTATCTAACATAGATTGTGCTGGTCAAATCTTAGTATTCGTGACTTACTTTTGCAGGTAATGAGTGATTTTTGTGAGTACAAAGGTAACTCGTGGGTACTGAAGAGTGGTGATGGGAAGCCAAGCTAATTTTGAACGTTTGTTCATGGGGATTGCTGATGAAATCAGGGCAAAAAGAAGGTATTTGATCTGAAATATATTCAACCAAAAATTAGTTTTGTGATAACATGGCATGTATAGCTTTATGTTTCTAATTTTAATTAGTTTCACTAATGAACTGATTAGCTAGGCCATTTTACTGGGATAGGAGTGTACTTGCTCTCAATGATTTTTAGTGGAGTTCAGACTTCTTTCCAATTTGGTAAATAAAGATCGATAATGTAGTGGTAGGTAACAAAGTAGTGGGTAAAATACATCCCAAGTCGTTCGATTATGTAGTACTAGCCTGGCCTTCATGTTGGAGTCCGAGGCAGGTCGTGTAGAGGTAGAGGTAGGTCTCCTCGTCGACGGAATGTCTCTTATTAGCAGAGGAGGGAGAACGAGGAACAAGAGCCGCTGATGGATGGCAGTGGTTCTAGATTGGATCTCGTCTACCTATAACAAATTAGAATGTAAAGGAAGAAAATGTCATTAACTTTGACCCTTGTATCGAATATACCATTGAACGAAAATGTTTTGCATGAAATGCCATTGAACGAGTGTAAACTACACAAAATATCAACCTATCGTTTACATAAATTGTAAATAAATGTATTTATTTATATAGTTAATATATTTAAATATTATAAAATTATAACAAAAACAAATGTTAGTTGTATTTTGTGTATTAATTTTTATTTTAGTGGTAAATTCGATGTAAAGGTTAAAGGTTGGTAATATTTCATGTAATTTTTTAAAATATAATATTTAGATACATTCACAAACATTTTCATCTTAAAACATCCGTTAATCATTAATCTCTTTCAACTTCATAATTTAAACTCTAAATTTACTATGCGTAAAATGTATTCTGTACTGTCGTCAATACTTAATATTTTAAAAATAAAATAGCATCTAAACGTGTCTATAAATGAATATGTTTGCCAAAAATACTGTTCGGGTCAGTTTAGTATTACTTTTGAAAAGTGTGGTAGAAAAATGTGGTGAGAAAGTGTAGTGAAAAAGTTCTTTTGGAATTTTTAATTTGAAAAATGTGTTTAATATTTCTGTCAAAAAGTACTTTTAAAAAAATAAATGACTATTTTAGATATGATGTTATAAGTTAAAAATATATATTTAAATGATAATAAAATTATTTTATATTATAATATTATTTTAAATTATGATAAAATATAAAAATATTAATAAATAAATAAATAAATCATTTTTAAAAAGTGCTTTTTAAAATTACTTTTTAGAAAATATATAATTTTGTATTAGTATATATAATTTTTAAATTAAAAAAATAATTCATGTTAAATATAATTATGTATTTGTAAAATATAGATTATAATAAAATATAATGAATGAAGGTTAAAATTGTAATATGACTCTTAAAATCACTTTTCAAACACAAAAGGTAAAAAATTTAACTTTTGTATCAATTTTCAAACGTAGTTTTTTTAAAAAAAAATAATTGTTTAACATTACTTCTGCATTTTAAATCAACTTTCGATTCAAAAAACTAGTTTAAAAAACAATTGCTCAACGGGGCCTAAGTCTATTCGCCTGATTCTATTGAAAGGATAATGCTAAACTGGCTTTTGCCGCTTAAAGTTTTTTTCAATCTAGTCAGTGAAAATTTTGTTCAGCTTCACCCAAATCTCCATCATTTTCACAAGCTTTACCCGAGTGGACAATAACCTAAACTGAAAAAAGAAAATAAGAGATTCACTCATTTCGACGAGCATTTTCGGCCAGATCGGAACAGTCAAAAGCATCGTTTAAGGGAGGAGAGAAACATATCTCGACATGGACCTAATCCAACGGCGGCATCCTCAGATCGACGGTGAAGAAGCTCGACGGTTCCTAGGGCTTTCATGATGTTTGTGATGCCTTTTGGAGAAATCGAACTGTTAGAAAAGAAGAAGAGGATGAAGGGTACATTTTGGACGATATAACGGCAAACAGTGAAACTCGTCAAAACGGCGACCTAGCAGTGACAAGGTACAACGGATGGTAAGACGCTACTGCCTGGGTTTCACGTGAAGAAGCAAAAGATTCGATTTTGTATTTTGTTGGTATATATGACGTGTTCTAGTTGTATTATTATTATTATTATTTATGCCAGAAACTATACATTTTATTCATCCATATATGTTCTTGTTCATGCATATTTATATTTATATTTACATTTGGGCCTTTAGATTTCGGGATATATGATTAAGGGTTTTATCTCGAGTTTTCAGGTACAAAAATATTATACTTTTATTATTTTCAATTCTTAATTATTGTTAGATTTAGGCTCATTCTAATTTTATTATCAGAAATTCATACATAATTTCATAGTTTTCTTTGTCATCAAGCTTGATTATTCAATTTGATTGATTTTGGGAAAAAAAGTGCTATCGATATGTGTTTTTAGTGTACAAGATTTAATTATTGAAACAAGAAGGAAATTATCATTTATCAAAGTAATTGAGGAAAAATACGGAAGTTGACATAGATGATGAGTAGACTAATCCATTAAAAAGAGATTTATTATTTTATTTATTTATTCCATTTAATTCTAAATTAAATTCTTCCTCTTTTATAAATGTTTAACCTAGCCATCTCTTATATAAAAAAGTCAAGTTATGTAGAACTAATGTTTTGATATAATAATTGAAAAATAGTTTTGGACTAATTTGAAAAGATTTCAAAAATGGTTCTTATGTCCAAACTACTTGAAAATATATTTAAGATGTTTTTGAGTGATTTTAAATATGTTTTAAACGATTTAAAGAAACCAAATAAGTGTTTATAACCCAGGTGTTTCGATACACCCTTAAGGTGTTTCGATACCTGTTCTTCAATACCATGGTTTCAAAGGCAAAACTACAGTGGTATCGATACTGGTATCTATACCTTTTTGCCACTATGATGCTCTGTTTCGAACCTTGTTTCGAAACACCCTCAACGGTCAAATCGATTTTATAAAAAAACCCAACGGCTTGGAGCGATATCGATACTAGTATCGATACCGGTTCTTAAATGCAGGTCAACGGCTATTTCCCAAAGCAGTTGTTTCGAAACAGCCTGTACATGTTTCGATACCGCCTGCACCAGAAGAGGAAATAAGCCTTGTAATCACCTCCAAACGGCTCCAAAACATCCCTAACGGTCACCAACGACTACAAGCTCATTTGGGATGATAAAAGGAAGCCTCAAGCATCAAGAGAAGACTAATGCTTCACTTGTAACAACATTATGATCAAAGATTTGTCTTAATGCTTAAATTCCTATTATTTGGGTAGACAAACACTTGTGAGCTCAATTGTCAATATATGCTCAAGTGTAATTAGGAATTGAGTGAGTGCTTAGTTACAAAACTAGCCTTATTAGAAGGATTCAAGTTTGCTAAGTTTTCTTTGTTGAGTGAATTCCCAAAGTTCGGTTGTGAACTTTGGATGCTAGATTCGAATTTGAGTCTAGGATTGTAAGGTTATCCCTTTGGCCTTAAAAGGTTGAAATTCTTAGTGAATTTGGAAATCCTTAGTAGGAAGTTAAGGTAGTGGATGTAGGTGCTTGTTCGAAGGCCGAACCACTCTAAAATCATTGTGTCATCTTTTGCTTCCATAACCAACCACCCAAATTGCCACTTCTCCACCACTTGACTAATTTAATCGGTTGTGCATCGAGCCACTCCAAGCCTAACAAGTTATCAATCTTCATGAAGTCGAATTGTAGAGAGTTGATTGAAGAAAGAGCATCACGCGAACATTCTTTTCTTTTTCACTTTTATTCAATCCATGTTTGAGATTAAATTCTTTGAAAAAAAATCCTAGCTATGAATTGATGTTAATTGGCTAGGGTTATTTGGTTTTATGGTTTTGATAAACGATTGGATTTGTTTAAGTTTTTGAGTTTCTAAATTCAATTTTAAGTTTTGTTCATTCTTGATTCTTAATTTTGATTGCGAATGAATTTATCCATTTATCTAATATCGTGAGAATTAAATTCAAGAAACAAATGATCATGTTTTCCATACAATCAATCGATGATGAAAGTTAATTTGGCATATGGATAAGTTATGAATTTCAACGACTAAAAAGGGCACAAGATCAATTATTGTCCACCATTGGTTCACACATGAATGTATTATCGAGACATGCATAATTGATAGTGTTTCGAGTTAGAGATAATGAGAAATCATTGAAGAATATTTTGTCAAACTTTGCAGGATATCGCTCAATTACTCAGGCAATTATTCCATTCCCAATTCTGCAAACAATTGTAGAATTACCCAGACAATCCGACTCACTCCAATTGGTGAAACAATTGAGCTATTCTAGCACTCAATTACCACGACGATCTATTCAAGTATTAGGCCACTACTCATAATAACCTGATATACTTTCTTCTTCAATTACTCTTTTTTATCCCTTATTTTTATTCGCTTAGATTATTTTAGTTACCATTCAATCTATTTCTTTTATAACGTAGTAACTTAAACAAAGTGACCCAAAATAATCCCTGTAGAGACTATAACTTTATTATACTATTACTTGCAACGTGTATACTTGTATCGTTTGTGTTGCACTCAAATCACGCAACAAGTTTTTGATGTCGTTGTCGGAGATTAACAATTTAGGTTAGTTGTTTTTGTTATTTTAACAACTCAAATTTTAGGATTTGAAAGTCGTGTTAACCCAAAGCTTTAGAGCTTTGTCGTTTGGGCTTAGGAGCCTTGATGGGTTGGTCGTTCGGCCTTGAGCTTGTGTTTTGGGGTGTTAATAGGTTAGACAGATAGTTTTGTGAGGTTTATGTCTAATTTGGAATTTTGATGACAAAGAGGGTGAATGAAAGGAGTTAAATTTTGTAAAAATTGGAAGAGTGAAGTCACCCCTTGTCTCTTGTCCCCTCTCTTCTTTCTCTCTCTTTTCCCATTAAAAATTGAGAGTTCAAGGTCTAATCTTCGTGGGTTCAAGGTAGAATCAGATTTTAGTGTTTGAGGGAATGTTGTTGTTGCGTGATTTGAGTGTAACGCAAACGGTGCAAGTGTACACGTAGCAAGTAATAATATAGATTTAGATATCATCTCCATAGAGATTGGTGCTTCTTCTGAAATTTTATTTTCTTGTACTGAAAATAAAGACACAAGTGGTTTATAAAATTGATATTTAATTAAAATAAACAAATAAATAAATTGGAGCAATCGATAAGAGATATTTGATTGGGTTATCCTGGGTTATGGAATGATGGACGAATGAATTTTTCCTTGCAAGTGGGTTCTCGCACCACTCAACTCGTTCCGATAATTGGGCTCAGTCGGATTGTCTAGTCAGTTCTTCGAATTATCAATTCTTCAAATGCTTAGGCATTTGCGATGAGAGAATTACTCGGGAAATTTGAGCGATTATCCTCAAAGTTCGGCAAAGCGTTGCTTCTATTAACCGTTGAAATCCTGCACTTATTCCTAAGCCGGTGTAGTTCTTACGCACTTAGTTCAAACCATATTTATTCGTTCCGTGAATCTAATTCTCCCGAATCTAGATAAACGTATCGTTTTACGAGGCTTTTTCCCAATTCTCTCGTAAACCAAATAATTTCCAAGAATAAGTAAACTTTGATTAAGAGCACTCAAAAGCTTATATAGAATTCAAATGAAATCAAAATCTTAAAACAAAATAACCTAAGCCAACTTTAAATTAGTTCATGGCTGTGCAAAATATCCTAAACCAATATCCTCTCATCATTCGAATAAAACAAGAAAACAAGAAGGAAATTGCAGCCTCTTTGCGTCAATCTCTCTCACTCGATCGTCTCCCTTTGCTTTGGACGACATCTTCCCTTTTTATAGGATCTTGCTTGGTCAAATTATGTGATAAGAATTAATTTGATAAAGGTATAATTATTTCTTTAGAGATTTCAAAATTAATTCAAATCTTTATTTTTCTTATCAAGTCCAATCTCCTAGAATCTTTCTTGTCTTTTGAAATCAACTTTATCTCTTTGTGATCCCTTTCAAATTGGCATCAAATCCTACAAATAAGGAAACACACAACCACATTATCTTTTTTCATGCAATTTAATCGAAATATAAATTAAATATAACAATTAAAGAAATTATATAAATATGTATGAATACTAATTATGCAATTAATACTATGCATAATTCTAACAATAATAAGAGTAAAAAGGTAATAAAAATAGTACTTTTGAACACTTATCAGGTGTAAAGCCTCAAGTGATTTATAAACTAAGATAAAAATTGCTAAGTTTGGTGGTGGAAGAGTTGACCGGAAATAGGAGAATAATGAGAATAATTTTTGGGGGTCTTTTTTTAGTTATATTGGTGTTTTTAGTTCTAACAATTTTTAATTTAAAGATAATAATAGGTATTCAATCTATTTAATAGTATGAGAATTTATTCAAAGAAAACAAAAAAAAAACAAGAGTAAAATCTATCAAACCTTCTCTCAAACATGCATATAATAATAGGTATTCAATCTATTCAGTAGTATGAGAATTTATTCAAAGAAAACAAAAAACGAGAGTAAAATCTATCAAACCTTCTCTCAAACCATAATCAACCTTTCAAGCTAATCAAAGTTCACAAACCTTGTTCAAAATCATTGTAAGCTTCTCAAACAATTTTCATTCACTGACCAATTTTAGCTTATTTTACCAAAATTATTTCACACCTCTGAATCAATCGTAACTTCGTCTAAGGATATCGGACTAGCTTTTCTCATTAAAAGTCATCCAAAAATAGAGTATTATTGTATAATAAAACATTCAAACTCTCAACAACACATTCTTCACTCAGTCTCTAACATTACACATCTATTATAATCAAAATTTACTGAAAACATTGATAGAATCAATCTAATCGATCTCTAAAAATAATCCAACAAAAACAACAACTAAACAACACCGACATACATACAAAAACAACATAACATCATTAAGATATCTTCAGAACTCACAAATCAACAAGATTAAGCCAAAATCACATTAATCTAAACCTAAAAATCTAACAATTTACCTAGTTTCAAGATTCTATTGTTAAAATTCAATTAACTACAATGCTTAAAATAAAATTAACATCAAACCGACCTAAGTTTCATTCTAAATTGGTCTCTAAAATTTTAAACATGTTAATGGATCCTCAAACTATGAGTTTCATTCTAAATTTTTTTCTCAAACTTTAGAAAATTTTAGTTTCATTCACAAACTATTACTATTAATCTAAGTCAGTCTTCAAATTTTTTGAACGTTGTAATTTCATCCTCAAAAATATCAATATATATTAATAAATCATTATAAAATTGTTAGTTGTCATGAAACATAAATGTGTAGTATTTAATAATTTGATGTGGTGCTAAAGATGATTTGATGAACAAATTAAAATGTTCAAAAAAATTGAAAATCAATTCAGAATGATGGTCATAATTGAGATTAAAATGGAACAGCTTTATTAAATTATATAATAAAAATGATTTAAAAATTATACTCCCTCCGTCCCACTATTTTTGTCCACTATTGACTTTTTTTTAGTCAAACTTTTTTAACTTTGACTCATTATAACTTTAAATATATTATTGATAAAAATATAAAAAAATATGTTTTAAAAAACTTTAATCAAGTAGTTTAAAAATATATTTCTTATAAAATTAATAAATTAAAATATTTAAAATAACTATGGTCAAAGTTGAAAAAGTTTGACTTTTAAAAAGTCAATAATAGACACCATATATGGGATAGAAGGAGTAGTTTTTAATTGATAAGTAGTAGATCAAAAAAAATTATGGATCCTAAATCAATTATATATAAATACTAATTGAACAGAAAATTAAACTAAATACTATTAGAATAAATTAATTGCACCATACTTTCTCAAACTATGACACTCATTCTAATTCGGTCCTTAAATTTTTAAATATTTTAATTTCATCCTTAGACCATGAGCTTCATTCTAGATCTTTCCCTAAACCTTTGAGTATTTTAGTTTCATCCACAAACTATGATTGTCAAGCTAAGTTTATCCTTAAACATTTTGAATGATCTAATTTTATTCCCAATTTATTAAATATATTAATCTTATGTTAATAAAAACGTTATAAAATTATTACTTGTCATGAAATATTGATGTGTATTATATAATAATTTAACACAATATAAATGATTATTTGAGAAACAAATTGGAATGTTCAAAAAACTTTGGGGACCGATTTCGAGTGAGGGTCACAATTTTGGAGTAAAATATAATATTTTGAAGTTTAAGAGACTAATTTAAAATAAAAGTTATATTTTAAAAATAAAAAATATATATTTAAAATTTACGAATATAATTTAACAACCTAGGATATTATTGGAATACAATTTTTTTAAACATGATTGGAATCTACTTTAGATTTTCTAATTCATTTGTACCAAATCAATACCACATGATCATGAGTAAATGATTTAACCACAAATATTAACTTACAATATATTTGAATATATTTAGGGATGGGAACGGGTCGGGTCGGATTTTCGGTCCACCCGCACTCGATCCGAAAAATCATATCATCCACCCGTCACTCGATCCGATCCGGGTTAGGGTGAAAAAAATCCGACCCGACCTGACCCGATTTTTAAGTTTTAAAATCTGACCCGACCCGACCCGAATCATTAAAAAAATAAAATTTTAGGGACTAAACTGTAAAAAAATAAAATTTAGGGATCTAATTATAAAAATATTTAATTTTAGTGATCCCTAAATTTTTTTTTTTACAGTTTAGTCCCTAAATTTTATTTTTTTATAGTTTAGTCCCTAAATTTTTATAATATTTAACCAAAAAATCTAACTCGTTCGGACTGGGTCAGGTTGAAACTCGTCGAGTTCGGGTTCGGGTTCCGTGCTCATCTCTAAATATATTATAACATTTGGATTGGGTTTTAGTTTTTTATAGTAAATAAAATATATTTATTTTTGACCGAAAAAGAATAAAAAGGGCTCTCGGTTTGTTTGATTGTCCAATCCAGATTGGCCCGCTTCTGTTTGGTCTTCTGTCCACTCACAGTGCTTTTGGGCTATACCGCAATTATTACAGTTTGACCTGTGACTCTTTCTAGTTGCAGGAAACTTCAGTTCAGTTCAATCCAAACTAAACATTATCTTTTATACAAATATAGAAAATTACTTGAGGCATGAATTTACATAAACTTTATATAATTTTATTTTAAATTTTAATAATCTAGTTGCGTTGAAAGATTTAAAATTTAAAATTTAAAATTTTATTATAAAAAAATAATTTTTATAGTATAAATAAAAAAATTCAAATAAAAAAGTTTATATAATCTTACACGTTAAATCTAATTTTTAATCACTAAATTTAAATATAGAACTTGTATATTAAACTAAACACCTAAAAACTAAATAGAGTCCACATAATTTGTGCATAAAATATTATATATATATATATATATATATATATATATTACCAACAGATTAATCTTGTGGTGTAAAACAATAAATCTTTAAAGTGAAAGTTTAAATAACGGTGTTAACAAAATAAATTAAATTAAGATAATTGTCTCTATAATAAAAATTTATAATAATATTTAATCTAAATTTATTGATTAATAAATTAAATATTAATAATTATATTATATATATTAAAAATAAAAATTTACCCTTCTTTATAGTTACATAAAAGGCAATTGATCCATTTATTTGTATATTAACAGATGCGATAAAAAGTTACTCGGTCACAATTTTTATGTTATATATTGATTTTTAAGAAGTTTTTAAAAAAAGTGTATAATATAAAATAATTAAAATAATAAATTTATACTTAAGAAAATACTTTTATTTTTGTTAAAGAATTAAAAATATTAAAAAATAACTTTAGATTAAAAAAAAGTTATTAAAATTTTTAATATGATACTTTAAATGACATAATTTAAAAAGTCAAAAATAATAGAAATATTAGGAAAGAGGTTTGTAAATCGTTTGTCTTTAATCATGTTATTATTAGTGTCTCACTTTAAATTAATGAATTTGAGATTTATGGTTTAACATTAAAGGTTATGGTTAGGGTTAAGGAAATTATGGAGTAGAGTATATTTTTAGGGTGTAAAATTAAAAATTTAAGATATAAAAAAATAAAATTAAAATTTAAAATTTAATAAGAAGCATAAAAGTTCACACGATTATGGACCGAAAATTTCTACTATGAAAGATTGAGTTAGATTTATGAATTTATTTCTGAGTATAAATCCAACTCAGCTTTTGCCACTTTCCGCTCCTTTTAGCTTAGAAAGGTAACCCCATTTATTAGAGCCTAATCAGTAAGGTTATTGGCTAACTCTATTTTCAAAGAATTTTTTTTCATTAAGTAGCAACGTCAAGTGAGTCTAAAAACTCCAGAAATCGGATTCCCTTTTCAAAAAAACACAAGGAAAGTAGATTTCTGATTTCTTTCTTGGAAAGCTAACACAAGAAAGAGAGTCTGAAGAATCAAAAGGGTCGGTCTCCATGCCTGACTCCAAGCATCTTGTCTTGTTCCTTCCATCTCTCCTGTCTCTCATCCTCTTCTTCATTCTCTTCAAGAGAAAGAAAAGAAGGTACAATCTTCCACCAGGGAACATGGGGTGGCCTTTTCTGGGTGAAACAATCGCTTACCTCAGGCCTTACTCTGCTACATCACTAGGTGATTTCATGCACCAGCATATAGCAAGGTAAACTGCAACCCTTTTTTTTCTCTCTTACAAAGAAAGAAGAAAAAAACAGAACATTTGTCTTATGTTTTGATTTAATCCAACATTTTCAGGTATGGGAATATCTATAAATCAAACTTGTTCGGTGAGAAGACCATAGTCTCTGCAGATGCTGGTCTGAACAAGTTCATATTACAAAATGAAGGAAGACTTTTCGAGTGCAATTACCCCAGAAGTATTGGTGGCATTCTTGGGAAATGGTCGATGTTGGTTTTAGTTGGAGATATGCATAGAGACATGCGAATTATATCACTCAACTTCTTGAGCAACGCCAGGCTGAGGACTCATCTTTTGAGAGAAGTGGAGAAGCACACTTTGCTTGTTCTAAGTACCTGGAAAGAGAAGTGTGTATTTTCAGCTCAGGATGAAGCAAAAAAGGTAAGAGTTCCTTTAGAATAAAGTTGGTAGCTTGTGTTTTAAAGGAGTTTTCGTTTTTTTCAGTTCACTTTCAATTTGATGGCAAAAAATATCATGAGCATGGACCCTGGACATCCTGAGACCGAGCAGCTCAAGAAAGAATATGTTACTTTCATGAAAGGAGTGGTTTCTGCTCCTCTCAATTTGCCTGGAACAGCATACAGAAAAGCCTTACAAGTAAACTATGAAACTAATCTCCCAGAAATACAATATGGTATGCAACTGTGAATTTGATGGTTCACTTTTTGTTTGTTTCTTGGGCAGTCTCGATCAACAATCCTAAAATTTATTGAAAGAAAGATGGAGGAGAGGATAAGGAGGACGGAGGAGGGAAATGAAAACCCAGAGGAAGATGATCTTCTTGAATGGGTTTTAAAGCATTCAAATCTTTCTACAGAGCAAATCCTGGACTTGATTTTGAGCTTGCTTTTTGCTGGACATGAAACATCATCGGTAGCCATAACATTAGCCATCTACTTCTTGCCTGGTTGTCCCATGGCCATTCAACAGTTGAGAGTAAGCAACAACCCACTGTTGGTGTTACTGAAAAACCATTCTTTCCATTTCCATTTCCTTTCATTTTGATTTTATAAAACTTCGATTGCAGGAAGAACACCTTGAAATTGCCAGAGCCAAGAAGCAATCAGGAGAGGTTGAACTCAACTGGGATGATTACAAGAAAATGGACTTCACACAATGTGTAAGCTAAACTCTCTCTCTTTTAAACAAACCATATTAAATATAATGTTATTATGATATTAATGTTTCACTATCTTGGACAGGTTATTAATGAGACACTTAGGCTTGGTAATGTGGTCAGATTTCTCCATAGAAAAGCACTTCAAGACGTCCGGTATAAAGGTAAAATTAAACCCAAGGAGCAGTTTTAATGAAGCAGGTCTTAGTTTAAAGACTGTGAAGCTGAATTTTGAATTTCTTTTGGGGTTGTGGAAAAGGTTATGATATTCCATGTGGGTGGAAAGTGCTACCAGTGATTGCAGCAGTGCACTTGGATCCCAGTCTTTTTGACCATCCTCAACACTTCGATCCATGGCGATGGCAGGTCAGTCAGTAGACCACTGAATTATTATTATTATTATTTCAAGATATTAAACCATTTTTTAAATAAATAAAATGGGACTATGAAATGAATTAAATTTTGTCATCATGAGTGGTCAATTTTTATCACTATTTTGTAACGAACTTAGATTGTGTTGTCTTCAAAGAAGACAGAAAAACAAGTCTACGTTACAAAATATGAAAGATGCGTCTCAAGTCTAAACTCCTCGGTCTGAACTAGAGATGGATAAATGGTGTACGCAGTCCGTAGCACTGGACAAATTATAGGCTCAATTATTAGGGAAGACTTCATCGACTTATCTTAAATAAATAAAATTGCGATCGAATATTAAAAGAGATAAAATAAAATCGTATAAAAGAACTTTGAGTGTGACAGAGTCTCATCCACTGAATGACTTCATTCCTATATACTAATAAATAAATTCCTTTGGACAATAATACCCAAGTTTTATTTTATTCCTTTTTATAAATATTAATTTAATTTTTCCCTTTTAGTAAAACATGTACACAAATTTCCATCCTTGTCAGCTGTGTGGAAATTTGATGGGAATTTTGTGTATACAACAATTAAATCATGTAGGGTACTTGCAAGTTCCATCAAAGCCGTTGATTGTCGTATCAGGATAAGGAAAATACCCGTGGGTAAGATCATCTATGATCCGACGGATGATATAAACCCATGAACTGTCATCATCAATGAACCCCTTTCTGATGCAATACTTGTACGGCCGTAGGCCAACCCCCTCCCTCCCAATCAAAGAAAATGGAAAAATATATTTGCAGCAAAACCCAGACAGTAATTTGTAAAATCAGAGCAGGCCATTGCTTTTGGGGGTTTGGGGTCGGGGTCTGCCCTCTACTCTCGTGCGTGTGGGGGGGTTTAAGATGATGATTAAAGCCCCCCATGTGGTTGTGGGGTTCCCTCGTGCACGTGCAGGGTGGTGGCCCCCTCTTCCGTTGGCTCAATCATGCTTCATGCCTACACACAATTGCAATTAATGACTAATCCACTCTTTCAAAATATTTGTTTCAACATCTTTAAGACAAGTACATGCAAGTTTACTAATGGTACATTCGTTTTGTTCTTTTAATATAGCAAACCAACGGCAGTCGTGTGTCGGCGACATCGTCTCCGAGTAATTACTTCATGCCATTCGGTGGAGGACCACGGTTGTGTGCGGGAACGGAACTGGCAAAACTTGAGATGGCTGTATTCATCCACCATTTGGTTCTCAACTACCAGTGGGAGTTAGCCGACACAGATCAAGCCTTTGCCTTCCCTTTTGTCGATTTCCCTAAAGGCCTACCCATCAGAGTCTTAAAATCTTAAAAGTGACGTCTCACTATCTAAGGCAGCCTGGCTGTCTCAGCCGCTCGTGTTGGATAGATAGTATATGACATGAGAAAAGGGCAAGACAAACAGATTTAAAGTATATGTTTATATTCATATCCACCATATTAATGTAAATTTTTATTTTATATTGGCCCCTCCTAGGGGATAGTAATTATTATTACCATTATATGTCTTTTTTTTCATTTTCTTTTTTCAGGTTGTTTTTACTAATATTATTCTGTACCTTTTTCCTGCTCTGGGTTGTCAACTAAAAAGATTCATCACTCATGTTTTTGTATGAATACAAATCCATCAAAGGGACAAGCTATATTCATGTTTGGAACCAAAACAAAAGGAAAAGGTGGAATAATGAAATAAATAAATTTATAATGAATTAATGAAATTAATAAAATCCGTTTAATAATTAATGCATGATATTGTTTTTTTAAGTATGATTCAAATAATGATAGAATTAATTAATGGAGTGGTTGGGGATATCCTTCCCCGTTTGAGAAATGTTGCTGTAACGGTTTTTGTTTTGGCAGCGCGCAAATGCGCGGTTGGGGCCCTCTTTCTCGTAATTCCTTCTGTCCACTCCTAGCCATTCTCCCCGTCCTGCCTCGCGTCTTTTCCGATAAATTTTTAAATATAATAATATAAATATAAATTAATATCCGTTAAATATTTTTAATATTTTAATAATATATAAATTGTGTATGTTTGAACCCGAAACATTCAAACAGGAACAGAGCTAAAGATGGGTGGGGAGGGACAATCGTTCCCACCCAGAAGATTTTTTTTCCACTTTTGTTCTCTATTTAAATTTATTTGAAATTATTTTTTATGATTTTACCCATCAACTCAAAATCCTGAATCTGCCTCTGCATCCAGATAAATTGTATCATCTTTTATCATTGGAATCATTTATAGATTTTTTTATAATATTAAATTTACGAAATATGAAAAGATTTAAATCAAAATTAAAGAGCCATACGAATCAAAAACTACATATTGCATAACAAACAATCCAGTCAAAAACATGTTCATATATTAATTATGATCTATTGTTCAATCAATTTGTTCTTAATCAATAGCATTTATTCCTTCATTTTGATTTCGAGCAATTAATTACATAAAGGCCGAAACCATAGCGTGATAATTGTGGCATGTCGGCTGCACCACGTGGCTTATCACATTAAAAATAAACTTTGCAAGTTTTACAAATTAGTCACCGTTTAATAAAAAATAAAATTGAATGGGTCAATAACTTCAAAATAGTTTAAAATTTTACAGGATTAATGTCGTAAAGCTTAATATTAGATTAGTAATGAAAGCTTTTAATAAAGACCTATAATTAGTAACATGTATATTTTAGTCCTTCAAAGTTTGGAAAGTTTTATATTAGCCATGTTTTTGTAAAGATATATAATTTTTAAATTGTGAGTTGGTATTTTAGACCATTGGGTTGTTAGAAAAATAATGTCCACATTTAGTACATTATTATGTTAAATATTAATATTTTTATTTATTTTATTTTATTGTGATATATAATGTGGCAGGAGTGTAATAAAAAATAAATCTGTTGGTCAAGGTCCTCTTGTAACAGACATACTCAGCACATCAATTGATGCTAATTCTCTGTTGTAACAAAGCAAGGGTCACATATAATTATCTTATTCAATAACATTTTTTAAAAATAAAATCATGGTTAGGTCATTTCATATCTTGTAACAGAAAAATATATTACATGATAAATTTAATTAATTTTTTTTACATCAGCAATGATGTCATTTATTATTTTTTATATCATAATATAATTTTTGACCAATAGCCAAGCACGAGTTACAACATCTATAATAATGAAAGTTGGGTTATTATTATTATTATTATATTTAATTTTATATTAATATTAAGAGTATTTATCTTTTATCGTCGATAATGTACTTTTATTCTTTTATTTTTTTCGTTAGTTATTTGATTATATTTTTTAATCATTTCCTTGTATAATCCTAGTTTTAGGGATTAGTTCGTGCTTTTAGTTGGTTGAAAGAGAAAACACAAGTTATGGTGATTAATTTACTTTATTTGTTAAATAATTGTGAGATTATAAATTTATTATATATTTTATTTCTTTAATAAAATTAGATACGTTTATAGAATATTTAATTCATGAAAAAAATTGTTATTACGGAGAATGATTTGTTTTAGAATTATATATTCACGTAGGGCTATTAATGAGACGAGACAGATCGCGAGTTAATCGAGTTCGACTCGATCAAAACTTGACTGATTAGACTCAACTCGAGCTCAAACTCGGCTCGAGTTCTTAACGAGCCGAGCTACATAATACTCGATTCGAAAAGCTCATGAGCTACTCAAAAACATATATATACTATTCTTTTATTTTTTTTATAATTTAAAATCTAGATTTTTAAACTTAAAACCCTAAAATCTAAACCTTAAACATAAGTTTTTAAACCCTAAATTAAGATACTAAAACTTAAAATTAACAAGTTTGAGTTTACAAAACTTGTTTATCAAAAATTTTTCTCCATTAGGCTTTAAATGAGACGTGAGAGATAAGAGCTACTCGAGTCTAACATGGTCAAAGATCGGTCAATACTTGACTCGGTTAAGTTTGAAAAAAGCTCGAACTCAACTCGAGTTTTTAACGAACTTAGCCGAGCTCAGATATTTCAGGTTCGTTTAAAATTATTAAGCTCAAACTCGACTCAAAATCTTAACGAACCGGTCTGAGTTTGACACTACTTGATCTCGACTCGACTCGACTTATTTACACCCCTATACTCACGTTTGATCTCGGAACATTTCCTCCGTAAGATAATACTACATTTTCAATAGTAACTTTTTTACTCAAAATGATTACTCTTTTCTATTTCCGCAATAACATTATTTTTGTTTTATTACGTTAAAACAATTTCTTCTATTACCTAAATTATTGTATACTAAAATATCTAATCACATTCATCATTAAAAAAAAAATTGAATACTAATAATAAATTTAATAATATTTATTCTCTAAAACTAACATTATTTTGTTTAAATGAACAAAATATGTGTTATTCAATTTTAAAACACTTTGCAAATAATATTTATTTTAAATTTTAAAGAATGAGTTTAGATTTTAGAAATAATTTAAAATTATAAATTGAATAATAAAATATAAATATATAACATTTATAATTAATTATTAATATATTTGATTTAATGAAAAATATGATCATTATTATAGAAGTGTATAGATTTTGGATTTTTTCTATATTCTAAAATATATCATTATAATAAATTATAGTTAATTTTTATATTATGTAGATATATATTCGAATATATTATATTTTATTATAACATGAATATATATTAAATTATTTGTGTAAGAATTTTTTAAAAGAAAAGTATATAAATTAAAAATAATAGAAAACATATTTTCTATTAATTTTCTTGCAAATTTTCACTTTAACATTAAAATTTTGACTTGCTAAAAAAATATATCATAAAGATAATTTAGTGAACTATATTTTCTTATAATCTTATAACCTATTAATTAAATATTGTAATTTTATATTTATACCAAACAAATAAAATAAATTAAAATAATATTCTTAATAACGTGTTAGATAATTAATCATTGAAAGAATTTTATTTTTAAGAGTAATATTATATTTCATAAACCAAATATCTTTTATATTTATAAAAACAGTTATAACAATACAAATTTTAGAGAAAAGAAAAAGACAAAGAAAATTGATATCCATGAAAGTCACGTGACGAAATGTTTCCATTAAAATTTCTTGATTGGACAAAGAAATGTATGTCGTTCATCTTATAGATCATGGTTTAATATGATAAGATTGCTAAGGCTCTTAAAACAAATGATTGGCAATTAGATTTAGAGGTGATAAATGGTAAACCGGTTTGAGTTTGGTTCGATTCATTTTGGTTTGGATCATTTTGATTCTGACCGTAATCAGTTTAAATTCGGTTCAGATCGGTTCGAATCTGGTTTAAATTTTCGCTTTTAGTTCGGGTTTATATTAATTTTGATTTGGGTATTGGGTCTAATCGGTGGATTTTTTTGATTCGGTTCACTTTTAGTTCAATTATTATCGGTTCGGTTATTTTGGGTCGATTAATTTTGGATGGGGTCAATATCGGGTTAGCAAGATATCGATTGGTTCCTTTCAAGTTTTTAGACCGAGTTTGGTTTTTACACACTATATATCACTTTGTATAGTATGTATATTTGATTTTTATGAATTGTAAGACAATTCACATCCTATTTTTCTCTCTTTATTTCGGGTCCATTCGGTTCGGTTGAAAATCGATTCGGGTATATTTGATTCGGTTATAAATCGGTTCGGGTCTATTTTCGGTTCAACTAGAATTTGGATCGGTTTTGATTTGAATCGGTTCAGTTCAGATTTCGGGTCAAATTCATGTCATCACATTTGGGTGAATTTCGGATTTTGTTTTTGATAAATCAATTCAGTTTTTAGGTCTAAGATCAAATTTACCAAATCTAATTTGATTACACTCTCGAATCGATTTAGTACTCGCAAAACCATTCTGTTTCTAAATCTTAATATTTTAAAAAATGTTGTGGTCGACAATCAATCCTAGTATTGGTTGTCGACCACCAGATCTATAAATCTATTACTTTTATTTTTAATTTTAATAAGAATCTCTGCTTTTATAGCATGTTTTCTGTCCTTGTGAAACGTTTTCTTCTGTCTTTATGACATGTTTTCGTTTTATGGTTTGATTCATCTGCTCTCGTAGCACGTTGCAGCACACCCTAGCGATCGATTGTTGTTTGCCGGTGGTTTGATTTATCTGCTCTTGTGGTTTGATTCAATCGATGCTAGTTTCTGATATATATTTCTGTCAGTGGTCTTTCGAAAAGTTATATCCCCACTCTGTTTGATGGTTGTTTGCCGATAAAATCAGTCTTGGGTAGCAATGCTTTTTACATGACAGTGTGGATCGTCTACAACTCCTTCCTTCTTTATGCGTCTCGTTTGGACAGAGACAATGAGATTCAAGAAGCTTCTGAATTTTATTGGTATGCTTAATTTCATAAGAATTTTAATTTCTCTGTTTTTTGGTTGTAAAATGATTAGATTATTTAATCTAATTTTTTTCACTTCTTGAAGACGATGTAATTATAATTTTTTATAGATTTAATAAAAATTTAGCGGCATTTATAAAAAAAAATATTGTGGTAAACAGTGATGGATAGGGTGAATCTGTAGCTACCTTATAACTCTGAAATCAATCATAATAATGACGTTTCCTATTGATTTCCAAAATCAAATGAGTAACGGCATTGTGATCATGGACATGAACAAAGCACATGCATTACCATGCAGACTGATAGGAATCTTCCAAAATGAACCGACTCTACCAATCGGCTAAGTCTAAAATCCCACAATTTTCAATAAAAGAACAGCCAACGACCTCAAGGAAAAGAAAATGAATGATGGGGCAGACCATGCATCATCATAAGAGGTCGTGGACAACTTAAATGGTACCATATCTACCATATACAGATATATATACATATAGTATGTATTTTCCTTGTAAAATGGGATGAGGTGGGTGAGCTCAGTCTCAGCTCTACCCTCTGCGCCTCGATGCTCGATCTCATCCTGGTTAGGTTTCCTTTCACTTTCCAATGCGTTATATGTGTTGGATGTTATCCCTCAATCATGTCGCCTGTCCAACTCAAAACGTTGGGTTTCAATGCAAGGAGGCTGTGGTGCTTGAAGATGCACGTTGGCAGGGAGTCACAGCCTTTTCAATCAAACTGTTGTTTTAGTACCCAAATAGGATGAATTTTTGGATTCAGTCCCTAAGTTTAGCCCTCTATTTCTACAATGTCATTAATCAATTCAGGTAATTACAGATGTTGACTGTTTCGCTTTAAAATAGCAATTGACTAGAACAATTGTTGGTGTCAACATTTTTGACTAATTAGCAATCTTATAAAGATAAAAGATGAAACTGTACTAAAATAGAATTCCATGGTTAAATCTTAAATTTGAGTACAGTAGAGGAGACAAACCCAGAATTTGACCCAAATAGAAGTATGGGGTCTGTAGGTATGGGATCTTTCCCAAATTTCCTGTACAGGCCTGAGAGGTACTGACCTGCCGACACGGGGACAATTTGGCAATTCTCTTGGTTTTCATAATAGCGATGTATGGCACCTCAAACCTTACACCTTTCCTTTACATTAGGCCCATTGAAATTAGGCCACAACACGGTTCTTTTAATTAGTGGACCAGCCCAAACCCATTAATGAGAAAGGAACATCTTTTTAACATAAATAGGCATTAGTTTTAATGAGAATATATCCCAGTTTTGATTATGAAAGATTATGCCTAGCTATGTTATAATACTATAAAATAGTTCTTAAAATAATAATTATTTTAATAATAAATATAATTTGTAGTATTTAAGCACTAAGGCAGGTGATGCTAGTGTACTTCCCCTGGTGAATGGGCAGACTGCGGCGGTAAAAGAGCATTGATGAGGGGAGCATGGGACGACCAAGTCACCATGGGACCAAGGTGTCAAAGAATAGAGGGCTACGGTAAGGTAACTAAGGAAAACATTAACCCAGGGTTGAGAATCAAGAGAAATACTAAGTAGAGAGTACCGTCTCGGCCAACGTTTATGGAAAGTGTGCGAGTATTTGGGTCCAGTTCACAACTGTGTATGCGAGTCCTCATGGATCCAAGCGAAAGTGGTTATGGAACCAGCTGGAGTATTTCAATCCTAGGGATGCTTGCACGTGGATCCTTGGTTGAGACTATACTGTTATTGTGTTCCCGAATGAAAGGATGGGTGATGCTAATCATCATGTGAATGACAGTCGGCTTTGCGTCAATTTAGGAGTGGTGGATTTGGGTTTTAGAGTGTCGTCGTTTACATGATCGCGTGATTCGCTGTATCAATGATTGGATCGATGCTTAGTGAACAATAGATGAAATGAGTTGCATTTAGAGTGACTTGGATCCGACCATAAACCTTTGTTCCTTAGACCCGTGGAGGAAGCTCATTTATAAAGTCCAGGAGAGACCATTTCAACTTATTACAGCATGACATGATTATCCTCAGTTTCAGGATTTTTTTAGGGTCAATTTGAAAAGGTGATGTTCCCCTTGAGGAGAATATTAGCACCCTCTTCCAAGCAAATATTTATTCATGGAATAAGGAGGTGTTCGGACATACAAGGAAGAGAAAGAAAAGCTTCTAGTAAAAATTTGAGGTATTGATCGATCTTTGCTGCTGGTACACTCGGATTTCCTGTTGAATCTAGGAACCAAATGTATTCCAAAACAAACAAAGTAAGTTGATAAGATGTTAAACACACAATTCTGTAATAGAAATAAACCATATAAAATGGAAATAAAAAGATCACAGAAGTAAAGAAAAACCAATAAACATTTCTGAAAAACTTAGACCGAGGCCTGTGCTATCACAATGTCCTTAAAACAGATTCGTCCCCTCCCGGAGTTGGAGTTTCTATGGAACGTCTGTCTCCCAGGATACAACGGTAGACTGCAGCAAAGAGAGCAACGCAACTTTAATTGCAACGACGAACTTCACAGAAGCAGAACACTATCAAGAATTTGGCTAGAGGGTGTTTTGGTTTTCAGTGTATGGAGATAGGACCAAGGGGTCTCCTTTTATAGTGTTCAGGCAGGGGACATGTTTAATTACAGAATTAATTTGTAATTAACAATTTTTGAAGAGTTATAACTCTTAGAATTCAAAATGGTATTTAACAAAGAATTAATCCAAATAAATTGGAGGTTACAAACAGCTGAAGGGTCTGCAACTCCATAAAATGTGGTTTAATTCTGTAACATTTGCTGAAAAACTAAGTCAAAAAGTAGAAAAAATCTTTCATTTTAGAAGCCCAAAGTCTCCAAGACCCAAGGCCCATCTTTGACTTTTATAAAAGTCAATCAATGCTAGCCCAAAGTGCCTAGCCATGTAACATTTTGACTAGGCACACCCAAGGTGTCTAGTCCAAACTTTTGACTTATTTCCAATAATAGCATGAAGAGATTTTACATATAAAGCTTTTACATATAAAACTTTTCAAATCTATGTTCCCAACAAGTTTGGGATATTCTACTTTTATCTTATTTTTTCAACATCATGGGTGTAACATTGAGCAACAATTTCTCATTCGCCCATTGAACATTTTGAGCATATAAATATACAAAGTTAATCTACTCTTGTTGTAGAGTAATAATATACTTAGTCCCAATTAATTTGAGTAATGGAACCCTCTCAAATTTAAGCTCAAATATCCATGTATCATACCATTTTTCCAACATCAAAATAAGAATCGAACTTAATATTGTGTCGGAGTAGGAGGAGAGTCTTTGGCGGAAGAAGACATGTTTGAAATGGATTTTGGAAATTAAAGGAGCTACATTCGACATGGGATCTTTAAAGCACCGGGTGTGGATGGGTTCATTGGGATTTTCTATCAAGAGAACTGAAACTTAATTGGTGAATCAGTGTGCATTGCACGTCTTTCAACAGGGTTCTATAGTAGGACGAAACGTAGAATTTTATACAAGTAAAAACGGTAAAAACGTAGGAGTATAAAATTATGAAATTTTATGAGTATATAATTAGATTTTTGTAATAATTAATTTTATTAGACTCGACTTTTTTATATATTCGTGATAATGGGCCTATTATTAAACGTATAAGGTGTATTACGTGAGCATTGATTAATACGTAATATCTGTGTATATTATATATTACTTAATACATGATTGTATGCAATTTATTTGTGTATGTTATTAAAATAGTATAAATGCATGTATTACTTCTTATATGTTATTTTGCATGAATTATATTGTGCGTATATATAATATGTATGTATATTAAATATGCGTGTATGCGTTCGTACTGTATACCGATATATACTAATGTATGTATGTGTTTGGTCTTTATTGACATTATTATTAATAATATTGTATGAATATAGTATGCATGTTTTAATGTATCTACAATATGTATGATTGAGTATATTAATATATGTTTTGATATGTAGTAATTAATAATATTATTGTTAATTAATTAATTATTATTAATAGACTATAAATAATATGAAACCCAATTAAATAATTAAAACCCAAAATACATTAAATGTCCCAAAACAAAGGCTCTCTATTTTAATTTTATATGGCGCAATCGGACAAAAGCCCAAGTCAATGCTAAAAGATCCTAAATTTGGATCTATTCACATTTTCTCTTTTATTATTCACAGCTATGGAGAGACTGATCCAACGATCAAGATGCAAGGAAGAAAAACCTCTCCCGCTTCTGGCACACGCATTGGCTTCCAACTCCATGAACACATGAGGAGCAATGTTGACCCATCCTCTTGCTCATGCCATGCGTTGATAATATTTATCCAATTACAACAAAATCACTCCCCAAACTTGAGATAAAGATTACAAATGAATACAAACAAGTTGGATACAAGAATTTAACAATAAAAGCTCTAAAAGATTGAATTTTTGCTTGATTGCTCACTCAATGATCATTAGTTGTTGATAGGAGCTTTGGAGACTTGTATTTAAATGCCTTTATTGATTTTTAACCGTTTGAGTCGTTGGGATACTGAATATAGTCGTTGAAGAGGTGTTCTCCCGTAATAAATACACTTATGAAGCCTTCGATATCAATATGTGAAGAGTCATATTAGTACCTACCATAAGTAAAAAAAAAATCGTTATAAAGCACGATGTACCAACACTTGAAATACGAGTATCAGGATGGGAGACAAGGGTATTGATACATGGACCAATACCGATACGTTAAGAGCTCACTAGAATTTCATAAGACATATTGGTATCTTTATGCCTAGGGACTGTACCGATACACATGAAAAGAAATTCAAAATTTTATCTTCTCGAGTATCAATACGCCTACAATGGTCATTTTGCATTCAAAGTGAAAAACACTACAAGTATCAACATAAAGGTTAGGCGTACATAATCACTTTTTAAAATTATAGTGTTTTAATTGTTGGAATCGTAACGGTACAAATTGTCATACCGGTACGAGTTTTACATTTGATGTAAACATTTGAAAGATTTCGTACCAATACGCTATGAGTCATATCGGCACGCATGGGTATTTTTACCCCTATAATACTTGGAAATTTCATCGAATAATTTTATAGAATGTTCTAAACTTTTAAAACTAAGAGAAAAACAATTTATTTGAATGCATAGTAGGTAAAATATTCAAAAAATTATTTTCAAAGATTTATATTTGTTTAAGTAATTTATTATATAAAAATCAATTTTAAATATATTTGTTCAACAATCTCTTATTTTTTATATAACAAAACCTTAAGTAAATTTTTGAAAGCCACCCCTTTGTGTTTGGAGAGTAAGTTTCATTTTAAAAATTAAAAAATAACTTATTTATTTTTTACCCAGAAATTCTCCCATTTTTGTTAAAACAAAATCAATAAGAAGAATCATATAACCAAAGGAAAGAATCTCTAAAACAACCATGATAAACCAAAATAATAATATTATAGCAATCCAAATATCCATAAGTGCATAAGTTAGAGGAACAATAAAAGCAATATAACAACTTAAAACATCCATAAACAATAAAACAATAAAAACCCATAACAAATCATAAATAAATACGATAAAGGTTCATAAGTATATCACGATGCATAATATGAATGCTCAAGAGATACCACTATCATCTTCATCATTGTCATCCTCATCAGTTCCTACGGTGTTGCCAAAGGAATGCGTCTTTCACTTATAGTGAAAAGAAGCTAAATTAGTCTCAATGTTCGTCAAACAAGCATCAAATGATATAAAGCGATCATCCACGTGAGATCGTATCTCATGAAACTTTTCGTTAATATAGGATCACATTTCGTCGAACTTCCCATCAAAGTATGTACCCATGTCGACCATAAGAGCGAGCGGAGGAGCAACCAGTTCTTGAGGAAAGATTGTCGCATTGCCTTCATTATCTAAGTCGTGATCTTGTCGGTTCTATTCTCCACCAATAAGACAAAATCTGCTCTTTTTAAGGGATTTGACATTAGCAAGATCGGTGAGGAAAGAAGAGATATTGAAAGAGACATAAAATTTATTATTTGATGAAGATATGACTTAGGACACAACCATAGGTAAAAGATTTGACTTGAGAGGTATTACGGTACTAGACTAAGAATATCAATTCGAAAAATATTATTTACGCAAGGTTGATGCGTATTTCATTTCGAATACAATACAACCAAAATTCATCTATCCCTCGAATGATAGACCACTTTCCCCCAAAAGGACGAAAATACCAAGTAACTAAGAGATAAAGAATCCTATCACAAGGATTAAGAACAAATGTAAAATAACCCGTGGGATGAACAAGAGGAATGATCATGCCTAAATGAGTGGTAATGATAGATGAGTCTAACCTAAAGGTTTTGCCCATAAAATAGGACTCGATCGCAACGGCCTCGTTACTCTTTTCATCAACAATAGATTTAGTATTAAACTAGAAAACTCTAACTAGGGTTTTAAAAACTACACTCGAAATACATAAAAAAGGCAAGAACTTCTAATCTCTAAGGAGTTAAACATAAGGAAAGTTGAAAGTGTTGGAAATGAGAAAATCTATGTTAACTACTCTTTGTCTTCTAATAAGATTTTTTCAAAGTTGCCAAAAGTTTCTAGTTGATTTTGTCCATCGAATTCATTAAAACACAAATTAAAGATTGATAAAAAAATTTAGTGGACTTGGGTTAAAACAAGAAGCACCGGTCCTGGATGTTTTTTAGGGGTCATTTTGAAAAAGTAAGGATTGAAAGGAGGAATAAAGGCTTGCAAAAATTAAACCAAATGTCTGTACCAATTCAATAACTCAATCCAATCAAGTCAACTGTATAAAAAATATATTTAAAAAAACTATAAAATAGAAAAAAAAATTATGTAAAATACTAAATTCTAAGATTTGTATATATACTATTAAAAATCTAAGTTTTATATTTACTTTAAAAATATATAAATAAAAATATTAAAAGATTTAAAAAATATATCAACCTAATATAAAAAACTGTAAAAATAAAATAATTTATATATATATAATTTAAATCAACCTAAAATCTAAGTTCTACATCAACAACATCTAACCTATTTTAAACTATTAACAAGAATAAAAATGAAATAAAAAATAACAAAAATATTTAAAAATAATGAAGAAATACCTTGTTTGTTGGAATGGAAGAGAAAAGCAAGCACAAGTGCACAATTTTTGTGTAAACTTAATGGGTTTTTAATTTGAAAAAAAAATCACACTAAATTTCAAAGAATACGATTGAAAATGAAAAAAATTTAAGAGAATTTTAAGATATTTACGGCTAGGGTTTGAGTAAATGAAAGATTTAGGTGAAAAACTAAATTTAAAAGCATCGAGAATCCTTTCCGCCTCTTGTGTACCGATACGACAACCCGTATATCAATATTTTCTTTTCGCGTTTTTGTATCGATATAGATACCCCTCATACCGATACTATAGGTTCATTTGAAGCGTACCGGTACGATTTACCCGATTATCAGTACCGTTGTGATGGTACATGTAATTTGTACCTTAGAGACCCCATATCAGTACTGATTATATAGTACTGGTACCCTTTGTACCAAATGGTCAAACTTGACTAAATATAGGTTATGAAACCTAAGGATAAATATTAAAATACATGAACAAGATATGATCATGTAATAAGGCAACAAACATATATTAAAAAGCATACCAAAACTCCTTATAACTATGTGAATAAAGTGCAAAAAGATTAAAATAAACATCATCATATAAATCAAATACATTTAAGCATATTTTTAGAAATAAAGTCTCTATGATTCATGTAAGACTATTGAGTCTTAAATCTCTCCTAAATTTCTACTAGTTAAAACATCATGAATAGGTTTAAAAGAATTTCTTTTATGTTTGCCTTTTGCACAAGTATCCCAACTTTGTCTTTTGAAAATTTTAACTTAAGTAAATCTCTAAATAGATTATTTGAAAATCATTTTTTCTAAAATACTCATGCTTGTATATCCTAGTTTTCTATGCCAAAGCAAAGAGTTATTTTTATCTTTTGCAACCAAACATGCATTTGAGGTATGTACATCATCTAAATGCACCAAATAGATATTTTCAATATGATGACCTATGGGCACTACATGATTTGTTTCAATGATCAAAATTTTTCAACCATTTTAGTTAAAAACAATATTGAAACCTTTGTCACAAAATTGACTTATGCTTAAAAGATTGTGTTTAAGATCATTGACAAAATATTCATTATCTATGAAAATAGTAGAGTGATTACTAATGGAGCTAACTCCTTCAATGTGGCCTTTGAAGTTGTCATTAAAAGTTACATCTCCTCCTCCATTTTTTGGCTTAAAATCCATGAATATATATATTCTTGTCGCCGGTCATGTGTCTCGAGCATCCATTATCAAGGTGTCATGTATTTGTACTTGTAAGTTTGTCTTTGTAGTAATGCTCCCCATAAAAATGCAAGAGTTAAACTTTGATATTTATTACCCACATTTATTTGGGTCCATGAGTTTTAGTTTCTAATATATTGGTTCTCTTAAGAATCTAAGAAGTAATAACAATCAAACCATTAGAAGCAACAATATTTTTCAGTATCCAAATAATTTTAATTTATTTTTTATTATAGGACTTTGTAAACCATCTATGTATATAGTTGTTAAAATTCTTCTTAAAGAATTGTTTTTACTTTTCATGTTCAAAATAACTTTTTTTTTACGGATTCCTTAAATTTTAAGATTAACTCATCATAAACTTTTTGCAACTCATTGTACTATTTATATAATTCATCAAATGTAAGATCAACAAATAATTTAGTGGTTATCATAATATCTTTTTCTAAGGCCATGGGACTTAAGCTTGCAATTTTTTTCTCTTTTTCACTTGAAGTGTCCTTAACACTCCAAGTTGCTACATGTGCCTTGAGCTTTTTCTTCTTTACAAAGCTATTCTTCTTGAGTTGGGGACACTCTATTCGAATATGTCCAAACTTTTAACACTCATAACAAATGAGTTTATCTTTCTCTTCTTTTTTGTTCTTGTTCTTGAAGTATCTCTTCCTATTGAACTTTCTTCCATGATTGAACTTCATGAACCTTGTAAATCTTTTAGCCAACATGATCATTTTCTCATCTTCCTCCTCACTTGAATCGTTTTCTTTATATGATACTTTGAGTGCGATTCTAAACTTTTTTTTTACTTCTTTATATTTTTTCTCATCTTTCTTCTCTTTTCTCTTTCCTTCTTCATAATTTCATAGGTAAGGAGAAAACCATGAGAGAGTCAAGTTTCAAGTTCTTAAGATTTTTGGCTTTAGTGATGATGGTTCTCTTGCCATCCCAAGATTTGGAAAATGATTAGATGAGCATCCGAACAATCTTAAGGAATAATTTTGTCAAAACCTTTAAACCTAATTGACGATTACTAAAAATCGATCAAACATCTTGGTGACGTCTTCATTTGATTCCATCTTGAAATTCTCGTAACCTAGATTGAGGACTCCAATCTTGGTTTCCTTGACATTGTTAGTGCCTTCATTGATTGTCTCAAGAGAAGCCCAAACTTTCTTAACACTTGAACAAGATGAAATATTCGAATTAATGTACGGGCCATGTACACAAAAGATGATCTACAAAGCCTTGTTATTTAATTCAAGCTTTCTTCTTTCTTCATCCGTTATATCGTTTATGGAATTTGGAATTTGTCTATCTCCTTCTTGATTCATGGGGATGGATAGACCATCTTCGTTTACATCCCAAAGAATGTAATCATGAAATTTAATAAATAATCTCATTTGATTCTTTCAATATGAATATTTGTCTCCATTGAAGAAAGGTAGTTTTGTGATGTTTTGAAACTCGTATAAATTTTTTTTAATAGGTAGATGCCATGACGATGATAAATCTTTTCTAGGATAGTCTCAAGAGGGTGTAAATCCTTCCATGAGTGTAGCTTTGATACCAACTTTTGAGATGATCAATCGAACAATAATAACCAAGAAGGAATGAATTAGCAATTTAAAAATTGAAAGGTGTTAAATAAAATAAAAAATAGACACAAAAAAATTTAGAGTGGTTCAGGCTTTAAAAAAGCTCTTCATCTACTACCTTAGCACAACACTAAGGATTCAAACAATCCACTAACTTGAATTTGTCCCCTTTTCTCGGATTAGCAGTAAACCTTACAAACGATCAAGTTTTCTATCCAAAGTTTGATCAACAAACACTTTTGTTATGAAGAGAAATGGTAACCTCACAAATACCTCTCAAAGTCTGATAATGTTTAACCAATTACAATAAAATCACCCCCGAACATGAAATAAAGATTACAAATGAACAAAAACAAGTTGGGTACAAGAATTGGACAATAAAAGCTCTAAAAGATTGAATTTTTGCTAGATTGCTTACTCAATGATCATTAGTTATTGATAGGAGCTTTGGAGACTTGTATTTTTATGTCTTCATTGATTTTTAATCGTTTGAGTTGTTGGTATATTGAATATAGTCGTTGGAGATATGTTTTCACATAATAAATACACTTTTGAAGCCTTCAATATCAGTATGTAAAGAGTAGTATCGATACCTGTCATATATAGAAAAAGCCATTACAAAGTACGATGTGTCGATCCTAAAAATATGAGTATCAATACGAGAGATATGAGTATCGGTACGCGAACCAATATCGATACGTGAAGAGCTTACTAGAATTTCATAAGACATATTGGTATCGATATGTCTAGAGGTCGTATTGGTACGCATAAGAAGAAATTCAAAATTTTACCTTATGCAGTCGGTACGCCTATAGTGGTACTGATACTCATTTTGCATTCAAAGTGAATATAAGTATCGTTACGAGGGTTACTTTGCAAATCCTCTCAAACAAAAGAAAACTTAGCAAATAGAAAATTCCTCTCATAAGGTATATGTTTGCAATCTAAAACACTCACCCAATTCCTAATACACTTGAACATACATTGATATTTAAGCTCACAAGTGTTTGTGTACCCAAAGATAATATTTTTGGCTCTAAGACAACTTTTCAATCATATTGTTGTTACAATGAAAATATTAGTCTTATCTTGATGCTTGGAGGTCCATTTTGTTGTTCCAATTGAGATTGTAGCGTTGGTGACTGTTGGGATTGAATTGGAGCCGTTTGGAGCTGATTCCCATACCAATTTCCATTTCTGGTGCCAGGCATATCAAAACGCGGGTTTTTTTTTGTTTCGATACAATCCCTTTGGGAAAGAGCTGTTGTACCTACATTAAAAAACTCATATCGAAACGCCTTGCTCCCCGTATCAAAATGGCCAATGCTTGTTTCGATACGTCTCCTAGCGATTAGAGTTTTTCATAAAGTCGTTGGGGATTTTTTATAAGACCGTTGAGTTTGTATTGAAATACCACATAGGGTTTATCAAACGCATACGTTGAAAGCACATGTTTGACTTGTTTAAAATATTTCAAACACTTCCAAAACCCCTCTAAAACCTCTTAAAAGTATTTTTCTAGTTGTTTGGACATAAGAACCATTTTTAAACCTTTTCAAATTAATTCAAAACTATTTTTAATTATTATATCAAAAATCAATATTTCTATAGTTTATATTTATTTAAGTAATTTGTTATATCAAAATCAATTTTAAATAAATTTGTTCAACAACACTTTTTATCTCTGTCTTCTTTTTTTTTTTTTTACCTATTTTGTATATACAGTCATATCATAAATAGCACATTGGGATTAGAAATAATTTAAAATTAAAGACTTGATCAATGAGAGATTTAATTCCAAGCAAAATTAGAAGAATTCTAATGTTCAAAAATGGTCAGAAGGGGAGCAACAATACGAGGGAGATAGTATCTCTGTCAGATTCTGATCAACAATCGTAGTTAAGATATTTATGAATATAAAGTTAAATGATGTATCTGAGTTCAAACCAATTTTTAATTGTTGGTAATTCGATATAAAAAATACCTTAAGAGAGGAATATGACGATATTGCGTATTTTTTAAAAGTTCTAGTGGACCAATCCTTATTCAAAGCTTTGTTGGGATTTTAAACTCTGCCTACAGTTGCTTTACATTTTGTAGTTTTGATTTAACTCCGACGATTGAGAAATACCAAGATCTTATAAATTACAAAAGAACTGACATGGATCCAGTATATTCTAAACCAAGCAAAACCAAAGCCTTTGATGGAAAATTAGTGGAATTTTCAAATATGATGATATCTTGGGTTGAACATCAAATTACAATTTGGTATGATAAGGAGTATCTTAAATCGAAAGGGATGGTAGCCTTGGCGTCTATGTATCCAGACGAGCTCAATGAAATCTCTTCACCTTGTTGATCTATGGATTGGTATTTTTTTCTACTCATTCATCAAACAGTCTTGGCCGTTTGAGCAGTAAGACTAACTCGATATATGTGATATTATTCGAGACTTTTCGATCTTTAATATTTTGACGGGAGCATGATGGAGGTCACTTTTATGATTGCCAAAACTAGGAACGATTAGGTTCTACAGTCACCTCTAGACCAACCCTAGTTTTCCTATACCTTTATACGATGGTAAGTTCTCACCCTTATAAGAGTTTTTACAGAAGAATGATCGACTTACCTGAAGATCAGAGAAATTTGGCTAGATGTCCTCTAGAATCTAGAAGAATGAGACATAATTTGGAGAGCACCGTGGTTGTTAACAAAGAAAATCCTCTATAAGTATGGAGAGTTTGCATGGATACCGCTACTTGGTGTTTGAGGGCATACCACATACACACTTCTTCTAGTTCTAAGACAATATGGGTCGAAATAATTCGTGTCGGTCACTAAAGATTTAATTAGTTCAAATATTAAAAATATTAATTAAATGTTAAATTATAAAAATAAATTTCAAAAAATATATATATTTAGTTTAAAAATTCAAAAATCTAGAAATCAATTTTAAATTAAATTATGCATTAACTATAATTTAATATATTTATATATATTGTTATAATTTAATTTAACTATTAAATTTATTTTAGTGTTTTAAATATTTTTATGCATCATAAACCTGTAATGTTTTAGTTCTCTTAATTATTATTTAATTTTTTCTTTGCATTAATAACAAACATATTTACATTTTGTAGTCTAAATCACAAAAATTGCCCTTGACCCAATGTGTTTGACACTTCATTTTTATTTTCTTTCTCTAATCAGGATACATTCACCTAATTAAATAATTAATTTATTTTATTAAACTAAAATTAAAAATAAATTGATATAATAGGTAAATAACATATATTAAGTGTGTGATTATACAAATTTTTATCAAGCTCAACTTTATCCTCTCTTTTGGTGTTTTGCTATAGGTGGCTTGATAAATATTACTTAAATAACTATGTGATTATATGACATAACTAAAAGTATAATGGTCATATCGAAAATACTACCATTTAGGTGGTTATTTAAATAGTTTACCTTTTGTTATAGACCATATAGATTATCATATTTTTATTGGTGTTATCATGTAGAATACAATGAACACAGATGACAGAAGCTAGATCTACTATAATAGTCGATCAAGCCAAGCTTAAGGCATCAAAGAATACATAGATCTCTATAACTGGAGCCAAAACACTTGGATTACAAAAGAATCCAATTTAACAGTATAAAATGACATGGAATGGATATATCACTTGATCTGTCCAATATTATTATGCATGTATATCACTGTTTTGCTTTTTCTTTGCTTTGGTATTCAAATGAAAGGTTTAGATTTGGGATCATATGTTGTTGTTTCACATCCCTTTTTGTCCTATCTCCCTCGAGTTTTCGGCACTAGAAGTTCCATAATCACTGCTGGTGAACTCTTGGCTGCCAAGGGCCAGTTGTCTGAACCTCTGCATATCGGCATTGTATGTAGTGGTGGTATACTCTCCACTGTCTCCAAAAATTGTGGATTCGCCTGGCTTTTTTCCCTCATTCAAGTCATCCAGGGAAGAGTCTCCTTCAAGGATACGCGCTACCTGCTTTCGATAATCATTTCATCATCATTCATATATTATAGGAAGCAAGTCATCGGATCATGGCAAACCTGACTCATTTTCGGACGCTTTCTCGCAGAATGTCGGGTGCTTGCAGAGGCGCAAGCTATCATGCGTTTCATTTCGTTTTTGTTGTAATTACCCTCCAAGCGTGGATCAACAAGTCCATCAAAGTTGCCATCTTCTAGTGCACGAGACAAAAGTGGTCGAGCCTATGCATAAACAACACCGATTAATATGGAATTCTATATGCTCAAAATATACCGAGGAGAAGCCGATACAAACCCAATCTACTAAGCTATCTTCCATTGAATCATCAATTGGTTGCTTTCCAGTTATGAGTTCTAAGAGCATGACCCCAAATGAGTAAACATCGGATCTATCCGTTAACTTGCCACTTGAGGCGTACTCCGGAGCCAAGTACCTATATTCGATCTAAAGCATTAGCAAGAGAATTCCAATATCCAAAGAATGGAATCAATCTTTATTCTCCCCAAACACACTAATTCGTAAGATAGCTCTTCATTTCTGATTATAGATTCTGTCCTTACCCGAATGTTCCCATCACACGTGTTGAGACATGAGTGTAGTTATCAGATGACAACTTAGCCAATCCAAAATCAGTAACCTATACAATATGGTATGTTAGTTCGACTAACATACATATCCCTATCTTATATAGAAACATTATCATTGAATACTTGAATTTCAATGGCGTATGACAGACACTAGTTTAATTATAAGAGAAGATACCAATGCCTCAAATTTGTTGTCAAGCAGAATATTAGCCGCTTTGATATCACGATGAATGATGCGAGGATGACCTGCATTCATATTTAATAAAGAAATGAAAACCTTGTAGAATCATGGAAAGGCAAAGACATAAGATAAGGAGACAAGAAACTCCTTAGTACTTACAATCTTCATGCAGATAAGCAAGCCCTTTCGCTGAGCCTAATGCAATACGAAGTCTAGTGGGAAAATCCATGACAGGATTATTCTTCCCTATAGTGACAAGTTCGTAATGATTTTAGGAATCAACAATTTAAATATAAAAAGCATTTCTCTAAGTAGTTTTAGCAGCAAACTATTATCAATCATAAAACACAAATAATGGAGCGTCCATGCTTTTCTGTATGGTTTGGTAAAGCTAATTTTTCACAGTAATGGCCAATGGTGCAAGGCTTCAAGCTTTAATGTTAAAATACCGACAAGAAAAGAATAAATAATAGTTTACCATGAAGATGATATTCCAAGGTTTTATTTGGAACATAATCATACACCAACATCCGCTGCCCGCCGGCAATGCAATATCCAACTAGTGACACAAGATAGCGATGATGGACACGGCTAATTATTTCAACCTCAGCTTGGAATTCTCTCTCTCCTTGTCCACTACCAATTTTTAAACTCTTAATTGCAACCTCTTTTCCATTCCGTAAGACGCCTTTATAAACAAAGCCGAACCCTCCTTGACCAATCAGATTGGCCTGAGAAAATCCGTTTGTAGCAGCAAGCAGCTCCTCGTAAGTGAAAGTACTCTTATTAAATCCAAGAGCCATACTTGGTGATGGAGGTGGCAAAGGAGAATGGTGTGGACCTGAGAACTGGGAGCTTGTTTCACCGCTATAAATTGGTGCTTGCGACGCCCAACCGCTACTGATGCCACCACCACCTCCTGATGGTGGGGGTACATGTACAACATGCTCTGGAACTTTCCCATTATTAACCCACGGCGAAGCCTTATAGTTGTTATAATGGTCTTTATCACCATCTATACGTAAAACATACAATACAAAAGACTTATTATCAGTTCAAAAATCATAAATTTTATATCAAAATAAGATGCATACAAGATTCAACAAAACATATCATGCATATTGATTCTATACTCTTTATTTGATTTATGGTAGAATTAGTTCTTCAGCATTGAATATAAAAACACAAGGCTTGATGTTTGTTTAACTGGTGAGTACAACTTCTTGGTAAGTGGCTTTCATTTCTATAGTTTCATTATCGACATAAAAAAGGGTATCCTCTAATACCTTTAGATTCATCATAGTACATCACTTGTCGAGATTTCTTCCTCCTCTTCCGACAACATATTATACATATGATCATAAAAAGGAGTACCAATCCTACAATCACAGTTGTTAGTATAATAATTTCTGTATCTAGATCGTCTTCGGACGAACTTGAGGATGATGTTTTTCCAGAAGAACCAACACTCTTGTTGTTACCATTACTTTTGTGAGAATTAGAAGGATAGGAAGAGGAGTGAGTGTTGCCACTTTTTTGTTTTGCAGGGGGAGGAGGAGAATAGGAATGACTATCTTTTTTGTTGTTAGATGACTTTTTCGACGGTGGAGGCGGGGATTTAGATTGGGATTGTGATGGTGACGGTGATGGCGATGGCGTTGATGAGTTATTGGATGTTGAAGATCTATCTTGTGATGAATTTGATCCTGATGGAGCAGGTGGGGATTCTTCAGAAGGAGAATTCTTAGGGGATGGTGCCATTTTTGCATTAGCATACAAGCTTTCCCGCCAAGAAACTCCACCCACTCCCTTATTTGCACTGGCTCAAACAATTGAAGAACCCTGACCAAAATTCAAAGGTTAAAATTGCAAGAAAATGTAGATAAACACAAGATTTATAACATAAAATACAGTTAAAATTTCATGAATTTTATAACACAAACTACTGAAGATCTGATATTATGGCCACATAATATAAATATTCTTAATAACTCTCATCGAATTTGTAGGACAAACTACATGATAAAGCATTGATGTTCTATGATGAAACCCATTATTTTGATCTTACTATGTTACACCATTTTTTATGAATGTCTCTCAGAAACAAAACAAAGAAAGAGAGAGAAAAGACGTACCTGAATGAAGAAGAAACAAGGGTTCTCAAAGGAAAGAGGGAGGAAATGTGGGTAAATTTGCCATTACTCTTGAAGGGGACCCTGTCTTGCCTTCCATCGGTGGCATCCTACAAAGCAGGAATTTTTGACTTTTTTTTTCTCGTATTTATTTATTCTCTCTCAATATTTTGTTGTGTCGCTAACACCTTTGATTCATTTTTGTTGGTTAATTTTTTTTTAGTTTTTTACTATTTTCTGCCATTGGCTACCCTCTCTAGGTGCCAACCTGACAGGCTGAAGCAGTATAGATTTATCATCTTCAGCTGCAAAAACTCCTAAATCTGCGTTTTTTTCAACACTTGCGACCAAAAATGGCTCACACATTAACAAAATCAATAACCACATAATACAAGGATTATAAGATTGTATGAATTGATTGAACCAAGTCTCAAGTTTTTCAAATTCTAATCCACCATTGAAGATCATACATCACCATTACTTTTCAGATTGATTTCTTCATCGAGCATAAACGCTTTTTGGATAATATAATATTGGGTTGTACCAACTTGGAAGATGAAATATCAAAACTTGCAACGACACACATTCATAGTCTAGTATGATTCAAGCCATTTCCACATTTTTTTTTTTTTTTGCAATTTTACACATGGAAAGGGAATTTACATGAGAAAATACACCATATATTCAATCCATGTCAATATGTGTTTAAAAAGTGAAGTTCTACTGTACTAATGAAAGCTTTTTATAACAAGTTTCAGTTTCTAGACCAAAATCAGAAAATTATAAAATCAAACATCTGGTTTAGAGAAAACTAAGGTATGATATCAACAAAGGTTAAAGACAGTCGATTTTACAAGACAGAATGAGAGAATCTGTCTAAACAATTAAACCCTTGTCTATAACCAAAGGATGCCTTACTGAGATAAGGTTGTTCCCATATGGGACATATGTTGTATACACCTCGCGCCTTCTGTTGTGCTTATCAGTTCTACCTTGTTCCTTAACAAGATAAGAAATCACCGGGTAGAAAGGGTTACAACTGCAATCCTTGGATTATGAACTATATCTGATGAGGCAGCAAAGCATTCCCCGGGCCTGGGTAGCAGGGGCGACCGTCCAGGATCCATGACAAGCCCCTGATTAATTAAATTAAAATAATAATAATTATTAAAATTATTTAAATATATTTTTTATTGTTAAATTATATTAAAAAATAGACTAGATATATACTAGTAATTCTTTTTTTTTATATTAAAAAATTAATAACGACTAAAGTATAATAATAGTTTTTAAGAAACTTAAAATTAAAGTGGCCCCTTCACTACAATTATTTTTTTAATTTAATTATATTTTTATTATTATATTATTAAATAAATTTTAAAAAGTATCGTTAAAAAATTGATAACTTTCGTAATTAATTATAAATTTGTTGGTATCTAATTAGTCCAGGTATTAATGTATTATAGAGTCATAAATAAGATTATAATAATATTTTTTTATTTTAAATTGAAAATAAAAAAAATTATATACACCTATAAATAATATTTTCATTGTTCTTGTTCTTTAAATCTCAATTTCTCGTTACATCACGTCTTTTTATGTTATTTTCCTACAATTTATTTTGAATTTTTTATTTATAATTTCTAATTCGATATTTCAAGAAGGTAATGATTTGTTTATTAAAAAAGATTATAATTTATGAGATTTACTGTTGATATGTTATAATTAAGTTTAAGGCGTATCTTTTAACTTTTCGTGTAAGTTTGATATTTAATAATTTTTTTGATATTTTTATTTGATAATTATTGAGTGTAATAAAAAATAAAAAGTATAATAATATTTCCATTGAGTGTAATAAAATTTTAATGATTTTTTTATTTTTATATACTTTATAAATATTTTTAAGTTAACAATTTATCACTTTTATAATAAATGAAATAAATTCGGGTTAATTAAAAACCAACTGAATTAATCAAACTCTTATTATGTTTTTATAAATACAAAATCTAAATCTGATTAAAAAATGTTAGAATTATTAAGTCGAGCTAAATTCCTTATCATTGTACGGATTTGATCAATATATTAAATTTCGGATTATATTAGTAATATGATACATAGTTCATAAGGAATTGAAATACTGAAAAAATTAGTTGGATGACCCAATCATTAGCGTCTGAAAATTAAGTAATGAAAACGTTAGCCACCGTAAAATTTTCAAAAGAACTGAGCACCTAACTAACTAAACAAAATACATTGTTTTCTTTCTGTAAGGAAGAATGATTAACTCAGGTTTTGTCGATCGGATCAGACCGCGAGCTCACACAAACAATGGACAGTAGGCGAACAAAATTAGAGTACAGAAATAGTACGAAAGACTCGAATCATCCAGCATTTCTGCACAACACATCATTCACCAATTCCACCTGAAATCACCTTCAACAATCGACCTTTCACTGCTCGGTTCATACCCTTCTGCAAAACATAATACAATTATAACAGAACCAAACTCATGAGAAAAGAACATAGACCATGGTTATGGGTATCTATCCCAGCATGACGTTAAAGTCTACAACCTTAAATTATTGCAATTCGGGGAACTCCAATGCATAAGGACAGAGGAATGCATAATAAGAGAAGCATGTACATCTCAGGTCATGGTTTGTTTGACTTATTAAACATGCTAAAATTTATAGAAAACAAAAGATGTTTACAGCTGCAAACTCAAGTCAAATTCAGATATGCTCCAACTGTCATGCAGGTTTAGTGGCATAAACCTACATACTGGTTATTGCATTAACCAGACCTATCTGCCTTTCAGCTTGACCCTTTACCAGCTACCAGTCCAATCCAATCAATTGACCTAATCTCTTATTAGTTTTGGGCATTTGCATCAAAGAATTCAAAAATAGCAAAACCTGAACCAGCAACAAAAGTCGTTAACACCCCACCCCCCCACCCCCCACCCCGATTTTTTTTAAATAAGCATACAAAAGTCCTTGCAACACCTAGGCAAATGCCACTTAGAGTCCGTTTGGCGCTGTTTCTCCACCTAGCTATTGGAGAAGCTCCGCTGAACACCCAACTTTTAGCCCTCATCACCCGGGTTTTCCAACATTTTTTGTCTTTAACACTGCTTTTGGAGAAGCTGAAAATTCCAGCTTCTCCTCAACTGCTACTTCTCAAGCCAAATCAAGGGTTGGGCAGCAGTGGCGAACGGAACTTTAATTGGATCCTCAAACTCTAGTGGGTAACGTTTTATCTTTAGTCAGCGATCTTTTCTTTTGTTTTGTTGTTGCTGTTTTATGGGATATTTTATTTTGTTCGGCTCTTGAATAATGTGTTTTAATGTTGTATCTTTTTTAGTCCTTCCACATGTACTCTTTTTACTCCATTAGGTTTAGGGAGGTTTTTTAACGAGGCAACGTAGTCGGTGTTTTTTCCATATTCAATCAAAAAAAAAAAAGAAAAGAAAAATTGACATTCCATAATCAACTAAAAGAATCGATAAAGCTAATGTGAAGGGAAACTTTGCGGCAAAGAACAAAACAGCGGCTATAAAAGATTAGGGATGAAAGTTATAGACTTACTATAGCTCCATTCTTGGAACAAAAATGGACAGTTAAAACAAGATTAAATACTCTAGATCCCATTCCCACTCACTAATTGCTAAATGCCCAAAAGGTAAATTCATAAATCACATGTTAAGCAAAGCATGTGTTCAATCAAATGTTGAAATACAAGATCTGCAATAATTATTCCAGATCATCAAAAGCTAAGCATAAATAACAAGGAAAAGAACCTAAATCCTCACCGTTGATCGGATTGGCGGAGAATCAAGACCAACGGAGCGTATGGACATCTTAGCGATCTCAGTAATTGCATCCTCCCAAACCCCAGGCACATCACTGATCAACTCCTCGTAGGCAGCCTCAAACGCCTCTTGCCAAAACATTGGTAAGCTAATCCGACGGCTGCTAGTGTACACATCCCACATGTGCTTCACCACCTTCTCTCTCTCCTCCATTTCCTAACCAAAAAGGAACAAGAAAAAAGAACTTCATACAAAAGCAAAATTATTAGAGGAAAAAAGAGAGAAAATTGTGGGGAAACATACGAGAACATCTAGATCATCGTGAATGTGGCTATCAAGATCATCGGAAAGAAGGTTGAGGTTACCGGCTGACCACCGGAGAGTAACGGTTCCGGTGAACATCGACCAGAATGCCAATAACAAAATCGCCGCCAATGCCCAGAATTTATAACGGCCTTTCCCAAAAAAACTCAAATCTGGGTTCTCCTTTTTCACATGAGCTAAAGTTGTCGGTGCCACCGTCGTGGGCAGAGTCTCGTCATCCTTCATTTCCTTTTTGCTTGAATTTATTATACTGTTCTTCTTGAGTTCTTTGCGTAGTGGAAATGGTCTAGACTTGGAGTCGGAAGCTCTTTGATTTTCCGTTTCGGGGAAAGAGTCTAAAATTTATTGTAAATTGCAATTGTCTACGGACCACCACAGTGATTAAGTCGCTTATGTTGACCTTTATTTGATTTAGGATAATATGGACCGTTGATGTAAATCTCATGGTAGATTCAACGGTTTTGAGAATGTTCTTGTCTTTTCCAATTCTCATATAATATGAGATAATCCACCGACGCCAGCACGGTGCCGTTTCACACTTTGAGAGGACATTTCTTTTATTGTTTTTTCTTTTTCTTTTAATCAAATCATTTATATAATTTCTACATTATAATATGATTTTATGCCACTTTAATTGACCTTTATTCAGATATGTTTACAGATGCAAACTCAAGTCAAATTCAGATATGTACCCAAATGTAACTGGTCTCTTCACTTTAATTGGGTAGTATACAAGTAAAATATGATTATCGATTGTTTATCAAAATTTATTTTTTTATTTTTAATTAGTGATATTTGATGATATGCCCAATTAAATATCCCTCTCTTCCAGTGTGATCTTTTGGTCCCATCGTTTTATAACATAATCGTCCGAATCAAGATATTGTTTAATAGTTTATCTGTATCTTTTGTATGTCAAATTAATTTTAACAACATTATATACAGTAATAAATACATATAGTATATAGGATGGGTTTAAGCTCACATTGAACTTTTAAAAATTTATACATTCACCTTTAATTTTTAAAATTTTTATGAAATAAATTTTATATTGAATAAATTGAACATTTAATAAAAATTCTGAGATCAATTGGGAATTGGAGACCATTATATGCAGCCCACAAAAATTGAGAGCCTCAATGGAAAACCCTTATATCAAGATCCTAACTTGCGATTTACCAATTTTTTTTCATTTAAACCTCATTAATCAAACACTCTCTTTATCCCTAAAATCCAACCATCTCTCTAAACGTTTTAACGTAGCTCTTATGACTCATTCTTGTCGCTCGTTCTTGCAACATTTTTTAAGGTTTCGATGTATTTTTAAATGAAAGTAAAAATATTGAAGTTATCACTATTTTTTTTAAAAGAGTATGATTGGATCGTCTTAAAATGATTTCTTTTAATAATATAAAATTATTTTATTTAAATAATGATTTTGGTTTGTGAAAAAAACATTAAAAAAATGAGTTTAAGAATCGATTACACGTAAAAAGAATTAATATCCGGTTAAAACATTTTTAATATCAGAATTTGTAAGCTCATATGAAATTTTAAGGATATTTTTATAAGTAACATGTTACAGGTATTTATTTTTTTACAAATGAATAATCTTTTCAAATATTTTTTTGAGGAATAAATTTTTAATCATGAATTTTTAAATTCGATATTTCTTTTTGTAATTGGCTTTAGAGATTATATTAAATGGTATCAAAGCCTTAATTTTACTCTTAAACGTGAAACACATAAAAATATTAAACTAGATATGGTTTTTGCATGCATATTGTAATCCCTTAATTTTGGCTTGGGTATACGTTAGGTTAAAATCATTATTTTAAAACTTTAACGTCACGTAAATGCTTAAAGTAATTCAAAATAAAAATTTGTAAACCAAATATTAAGTAAATAATTTAAAAGTAATTATTCTGATTAAAAATAGAGAAAATTGGATAAAACAGTAAGTTTAAAAACATCATAGATCTTTAATAATTCCAAAATAACTGAAATAAAATTATTTGTAAATAACGTACTGAAAAAACAAAATGTTGTCCGATAAAGCTTTCCAAGTACCAACTCCTAGAGCCAAATATATGAAAAAAATAAATTAAAAGAATGAGCTACAAAGCTCAATGTGTCTCTAAAGTACAATCAAATATCACAATGTCACTCAATTCACAATCATAATTATAGTATAACTTTTTGAGGTAAATAAACACAAATACTGATGAATGCAATGTCTCAAAGAATGTAATGTTGTAGAGAATGCAATCTCATACTCCGAACGTCAAATATAGTGGTGGCTAAACCAACCGATCGTTATGGAGGTAGTTCTCCAGAACCCCTTACCCCATGCACATGCTATGCAACAAATGCCAATGATCTCAAATGTCTCATCACAAATATTCGTATAGTATACAAATCACAGTTCAGAAAATATGATCGCAATCTCACGGTGTAACACAAGGTTCACAATATCATATAGCTTGTCAATATACCATAAAGTCTCAGTAATGGATAAGCACAATACACAAAAAATTTAGCACAGAAAGAGAACACACATTTAAATTCATTTAACAATAACACAAGAAGAAACACACATTTATCACAAGAAGAGTACATACTTTTGAATTCATTTAACAATAGCACAAAAAAACACATATTAAGTACAAGAAGAAAACACACATTTAAATTTATTTAACAATAGCACAAAAAGAAATACACATTTAACACAATAAAAAATAAGTTAAATTTAAGAAGTTAACGTTAAAAAATTTACCCTTAACCAATTTAATTTATATTATTTCATATTAACTGTAAAATATTTAAATACTTAATAATTTGTCAAAAACAAAAAAAATTACAATTAAAATTTGATAATTTAAAAAGAGTTAAATGTATACTGAAATAACCATATTTATGTATACTGAAATAATATTATAGTCTGATGGTTTAAATCAATTATTCAAATGTAAGAAAAATATTTATGTATACTGAAATAACCATAATTCTTAAATGCATCAAAGTTTGTAAAATAATAATAATGATTTCAATAACTAAAAGTTAGTTTTATATTACCTAGTAAAACAACCAGATAGAATATAAGATTCTTTAGGTATCGTATTGCTTAAAGGTCAAAGATTTGTAAGAGGAAACTAAGATGGAATAACCTGAAGAACTTAATGTACCTCTATGGTGTAGATAAAAACAACAAAACATGGTTTATAAAATTATTTCTCAAGAGTAATATTTTAGAGACAATGCAAAACATGATGTACGCACAACTCAAATCATAACTACATACTCCAATCATAGTTCAATCCAAAATCATAATTTATCCGAAATCCCAATTTATCCGAAAACACAAATTCACAGGATTTAAAATCATAATTACTCGCAAAAAGTGTGAGAATTCAAAATTTGAAAAATTTTATATATTTCTAAAATCATAATATTAAACATGAAACAAAAATATATTTAAAAAAACACATATAACACTTGCAAGAGAACACACCTTAGCCAAAGCGACCCAAATTACTGAATAACATGGTTTTGAACTCGAAAAAAAATAAAGAATGAAAACAAAGGCTTTAGAAAATCTCGATAAAAAAAATAATCTAGGGTTTTCTCTTAGACCATAATATATATTTATAAAGAAAAATAATTGATTTCAATTAGAATTAAAATTCTATTAGATCATATTATAAATATAATAAAAAAGTTGTATAATTTCAAAAGGATTTCTTTTCTTTATCCGAGACTTTATATAAATATATATTATAACAATAAATAAAGATTTTTAATAAAATAATAACTGGAATAAAATAATATTTTTAAAAAGATTGATTGTAAAAAAAAATTAATAAAAAAATAATCAATCTTAATAAAAATAGAATTCAATTTAAAAGCAAATTAGTTATAAAAAATTCATCAAATTTCAAAACATCACTTCAACTTTTAATCTTTAAATTCACATTTAAAACTTTCAAAACTTATAATCTTATCTCAAAAATCTCCCCTAAATTTAGAAAATTAATTTAAAACCTCAAAAAATATTAGGGTTTTAGAAATTAGGAATCTAAAATTAGAATTTTTAATTAGGGATTTCAAAATTAGGATTTTAAAATTAGGAATAATTTTTGGGTATTACACATTATTTTTTGAAAAAAAATAAAATTTTCTGAACAATTTATTATTTTAAAAAATTAAAGATATATTCTAAACAAAAACTTCAAAACTTAATTTGACTTATAATTCTTTTAGGATTTTATAGGATCTTTGGACTATATATATACGACTTTACGATGTCTTTTTTTGTTTGATTATTGAAGTTGAGAGATTTTTCAGGAATTGATCGAGAATCATTCAATAATCGTGACTGATAATCGTTTTCTTATCGTAAATGTAACGACTCGGTTTTTCCTGGTCAATGTTAGGCGTTGACTCATACCATGGATCATCAACTTGGGCTAAGTGTTCAGGCTTGTTAGATCGTGTTGAGCCTCAATTTTATCTTATTGGGCTTTTTGGGTTGTTGTTGGGCTTGAGTTTGGGTTTGGGCTTGGGCTTGATGGAGGTCGTGAAGGGTAATTGGGTAAATTACCCCTTCAAGGAGAAAAAAGGTTGAGAGAATTTTATTTTTCTGTGTTTTTTGGTAGAGGATGAAGTCACCCTTGTCCTCATTTACCCTTCTTATCTTCTTCATCAAGTTTTCACCCAAAACCCAAAAGAGAAACATGAAACTTGTTGCTATTGAGGAAGAATCTCGTTTTGGCCATTAAGGAAGAGTTGCTCAGCACAATGAGATCTATCAACCAAGATTCATATCTAAAGCTTTGGTAGGGATTATGTTTTGAAGATTGAAGCAAGGGGAAAGAGTGGAATAAGCTTGACTGAAGCCATAAATCCGGGTGTGTTAGCTTAAGTTCAGTATATCTCTGACTCCTACATTTCATGAGACTCATAAATGATTGTTGCTTGATTGAATGGTTGGATTTATTGGTTTAATTTCCTTGGTAGCTCAGAACCTTAGAAATGGTAGATTTTGTATTTAGGTTTGGAATGATGTAAAATTGTTACAAAACCACCTATTACACTTCAAATAAATTGTAGGAATGTTTTGGAGCTTAACCAATTGTTAAGTGAGTTTTCCAGGTGAAATCCGAGTAAGACCTTCATTTTTAGGCAGGCATACTGATACGACTATGGGGCTCATCGATACATTAGTTTGTATTTGGGAGGCTGTTTGTGAGGGGTGTATCGGTACACAAGGGAGCGTACCGATACACATACCAAGTTTGGAATTCTATAAGCATTTTTGTATACCGGCAAGGGAAGATGTATCAGTACCACTATTTCATCGGGTTGAAGATGACTTTGAGTATTTTTATGTATTTAGGGGTGTATCGATATGGGAAGAGTATTAGAATGAGATTTTTATGTATCAAAACTGGGTACCGATTCGGGGATTAGGCGTATCGGTACGTGCTTTAGTCTGAAGCTTCGAATGTTGTTTGCGTATCGATACTCTAGTGAGGTGTATTGATATCCTAGTGAGGCATACCGATACCCTAGGTTGGCGTATTGATACTCCTAGAGTAATCTATCCAAGAATTTCGAGTTAATGTTCTGGATTCTATAATTTGAGAGAATGGTCCTAATGGATCTATAAAGGTATTAGATGAACTATAAAACTAATAAACTGAGTTTAATACCCAATATCTGGAATAATAGTTAATAACTTAATAATCAATGTATGGTTTAGTTGTATTATGTTTCCTTCAGAATCCAAGGTGGATCAGACAATAGCATATGGTCGTTAGGATGCTTGTTGTGTACTGATAGAACACTAATGTATTTAAGAGGTTTTGACTAATGAGATAATCTAATGATAATCATATTAATGGGCCAATAGTTTTGAGATGTTGAACCTTAATTATTGATGAGTGCCTTAGGCTTTAATGAGATAATCTAATTGATACTCTAGTGAGGTTTTGACTAATGAGATAATCTAATGATAATCATGTGTGGCTTATGTTGTGTAAAAAGGAATCTGGATATCCTAAAGTCAGTGTAGGGACACTTAATCAAGGGGACAAGTACTTTAGACTGTGTGAACGAGTATGTCCGATGTATCCACGGGCTATGTGATCTGGATGTGATTCGAACCTATCCATGACTATGATGATCCAGATAAGGAAATACAACTTGATGGTCTATGTGAGCATCAAGCAACTCGAAGAGCTATGTGAAATCGAGTAACCTGATGGGCTATGTGACGTTAAGATCGGACTGCTTGTGGATATGTTGATCCAAATATGTCCGAACGTATATGTGGTTATGTTGCTCGAAATATGGTCTAACCCGATGGCTATGTGAGTATGGGTATAGTATGGCTATATTTGGCCAATAGATATGGATATTGTATGCATGTGTGAATGTTATATGAACTAATGGTTGATGACCTTTATACCTTAAGCTTTGTGAGTGAGGTAAGATACTTATAACTCGGTGGGTTATGTGATCTCGAGTAACTCGATAGGCTATGTGATACCAAGTAGGTAAGCCTTATATGGCACTTGATCTTCTAATATGATATTTTCTTGAGATAAATAAAGTGAGAACTTTAGCTAAGGTCGGCTAAGGGATGAACCTTATCTTAGAAGCCTTTATGTGCACTCTTGATTTTCTTATCATGCATGCTTATTTTATGATATTCATGAACTGCGGTAGAGTAGAAATATATCACTGATCTTTGTTAGCTCAACGTGCGGATTTATGGTATTTTCTGTGCGATAGAGTAAAAATATACCACAGAGCCATAAAAGAGTACAATACTTGATCTTTAATTTGAACTTATTGTATTCATAGGATTTTACCACAAATTAAGTCAGTATTTTATTTTGGATTTTACTTGAGTCGGTTGAATTAATTTGTAAATGGAGCTCCTAATTTGCAAACTCTTTTATCTATTTTTATCTACGGGGATTTATTTAAAATTGTACATTAAGACTTTTATGACACATGTTTCGAAGGAAATTTTGATGGGTCGGTTTTAGGTGACCCGAATGTGATACTTTAGATCCGGATCGGGATGAGTGTGTTTATGATAAACATGTTTTATGGATTAAAAATTGAATGTTTATTAGGGACGATGTTCCCTTGAGGCCCATTGGACCTCGACATTTGTTATAAAATTTGGTTTAAATAATAAATTAGTCTATATAAAAATATAATTTAATCAAATAATAATTTAACCCTTGTAAAAACAAATATTTATTGAATATATAATCAATTATGGATCAAACTAAAGAAGAATAATCATGTGTTTTTAAATTTTTTTAATTCAATAATAATTTAGGTCCTTATAAGTTAAAATATTAGACAAAATAAACATTATCTTATGAATTTTGAGTTCAAATATTTAATAAAATCTTATATTTTAAATATAATATTTTGATCTATGTCAAGGTTCAATCTTGACTACGTCTCTAAATACATTATCAAACGAGAAATAAAATGTTCTTAATATGAACGTAATCTATCTTTAGAAGAGTCCTAATATTTTGGCAAACATTGAATCGAGGATGAAGAACGGAAGGTAGCTTAGTGTTGTGGTCATCCCGTCTTTGACCACAACTGAGCAAGTTATGTCCGAGCCAACTGTGTGTGAGGTCTCCGAGCTTAGTGAAGAATAATTGTCCACATTTAAAACAATGTAATGTTTTTAGAAACAAGGTTCATGCTAAGTTTTTCCTTTGGTTAGGCAAAAGTGTCCTCTATTCAAGCAAATCAATGTGTAGTTGGGTCATTTCCATCATATTTTATTCGCATATATGTAAGGAGTGGACAGTCAAAAGAGTATGGATTACTCCACAGATCTAGGCTTAGGTCTTTTCTTATACACAATCGAGGTGGCCCCTACTGCCCTAGTCGGTGGTGTGCGTGAGTCTTCTTTGTAACCCGATCATTTTCCTTTTTAATAAAACCACTTTTTACCTAAGAGGGAGTCGAGGTCTGCAAGGGGAATCTGCTATTCCCCACGGCATCGACTTGTGGCTTAAAAAAAGGATGGTGTCGTGGCTTGAGAATTAACTTATTCCTCCTTAATCATGAACATATTAATTGAGAACAAAGGTTGACTTGGTCGGGAAGTGTCCCTTCTGAGCACCATGTGGCATTCTCGTCGAGTTCTCGAAGGCATGTCCGTGACATATGGTATCCAATTTAGATGACGATTTTATTGATTCTATGCCAAGTGCTCTTATGCATGGAGAAAGAAGGGTCGACCGATTTTAAGCCAAACGCTTGTTCGAATGGAGTAGGTAGAGTAAAAGGATGTCACACCAAGCGCTCCTATGTAGGGAGTAGGCAGGGTGGTTCGGTTATATGCCAAACGCTTTCGTTCACAAAGTAGGCAAAATGGTGTTGAGTCACACCAAGCGCTTCCGCTTGGAGAGTAGGCAGGATAAGTAGTGTTATGCTAAGCATTCCCACAAAGTGGAGTAGACAAGGTGGTCTAGTTTCATGCCAAGATCTAAATGAAGGGTAGGCAGGGTAACTAGGATTCAGACCAAGCGCTTCCACAAGTCAGAGTAGGTAGGGTAATACAGTGAGATGAAAATTCACACAAACAAGCTAGAGCACATAGGTGCTTGGTTGTTGTTGTTGGCATAGTTATGTCGACCTATAATCGTAACATAGTGGTGTAGGAAGATAGGGCTCGGTGGGGTGCTTAGTGGATGAATATTTTGGAATCAGCGCATAGTGATGCCTGTTGTTAACCATAATATTGATCGAAGCACAATGGTGCTTAAAATTGATTAAAGCACAATGATGCTTGATAAAAATTATCTTTGAATCAGTACACACACGATGTCTAACGTTAACCATGATGATTATTATAGCGTGGTGGCTCATGTGGCAAAATAGTGCTCATTTGATATCTTAGCACGTGGTGGGCTTAGTTTGTGTTTTAGTGCACACACAGTACCTGATGTGAATCTTTTAATGATTATTACATACGAGGTTCTCGATCTTAGCACTAAGGTGCTTATTTTTTGAATGTAGTGAAATTCATGTACACGCGGTGCCTACCATTAACTACTAGTGTGATCAATGCATACGCGGTGCTTGATCTTTGTTGATGCACGGTGGTGTTCAACTTTCTTTGTCTTAAAGGTTCCTTTTTTGGAAGTAACATGGTGTTTGCTTTAGCGCAGTAGTGCTTGTGATATAATGCTCGGTGGTGTTTATTTTGACGCAGTGACGCTTATGAAATTGCACAGTGGTGTTAATTTTGGCGCAGTTACGTTTGTGACATATTGCACGTTGGTGCTTACCTTGGCACATGGTGTCTGTGTTGTGTTTGCATAGTGGTGCTTGTTCTTTGACATGATGAATGCTTGATTGCTTGTTCATTGTGACACGTTGGTGTCTAACTTTTGAGAATAATAAACTATCAAATTGTGTTCTAATATGTTGGTGCTTATTTGTATTCTGTAGAAAACAGAGTGAAATAGTCTCTGTTACTTCTTTTATTACTGAACCGAATGGCTTCTTATATAGGCTCTTGTTGCAAGAGTTTTACAATAACTAAAAATAGGATTCTAATCTCTTAAATAAATAGGACTCTAATCTCTTAATGAGATAAGAGTTTCAACATACTAATAACTCCTAAAATATAGGAGTTAGTCCTAATTACTTAATCCTATTAAATAGAACTTTATCCTAATAATAATATTATTATTTTATCTAACACTTATAACTAACACCCCCCCTCAAACTGGAGTATATATGTTGTATATACCCAGTTTGAATGAAAGCTCATCGAAGGTAACTCTTGGAAGGGCTTTGGTAAAAATATCTGCCAGTTGCTTCTTAGTAGACACATATTGTAGGTTTGCCACTCCACTATTGACTTTCTCGTGAATGAAGTGTCGATCTATCTCAATGTGCTTCGTTCTATCATGTTGCACTGGGTTCTTTGCTATACTTATGGCCGATTGACTATCACTGAAAATCTCAAAACTTTTGTCGCCTTCACTTTCCAGTTCTAATTCTGTAAGTAGTTTTTTAATCCATATCCCTTCACATATTCCAAGGGCCATAGCTCTGTATTCTGACTCAGCACTGCTTCGAGAAACCGCAGCTTGTTTCTTGCTTCTCCATGTGACAAGATTTCGCCAAACATAGGAACATTAGCCACTCACTGATCTTCTATCAGTCAATTCTCCTGCCCAACTTGCATCAGTATAGATCTTTACTGATCTATCTTGATTTTTCATGAATATAAGTCCAGCACCAGGTGTAAACTTTAAGAATCTAAGTATTCTCTTTACTGCTTTCATGTGTTCTTCCTTAGGATCACTCATATATTGGCTGACTACACTAACAGAGTACACAATATCTGGTCGTGTTAGAGAGAGATAAATTAGTTTACCAACTAACTTTTGATAGGTTTCTTTGTTTGTTGGATTTTCATTCTTTTCCTTGCTGAACTTCAAGGTTGGATCCATAGGAGTCTCGATTGGTTTGCAGCCTAACATTCTTGTTTCTGTAAGAAGGTCTAGCACATATTTTCTTTGATTGATGACAAGTCCTTCTTTGGATCGGGCAACTTCTATACCAAGAAAATACCTCATGGTCCCTAGGTCCTTAGTTTCGAATTCTTTTGCCAAGTTCTCTTTTAATTTTTCTATCTCTTTTTCATTGTTTCCAGTGATAATAATATCATCTACATATACTATTAACAGAGTCATCTTACCATTCGAGTCACGATTCTTGAATAAAGTGTGACCGGCTTGACTTTGCTTGAATCCTCCTTGTATCATTACTTTAGCAAATCTATCGAACCATGCTCTAGGTGATTGCTTTAAACCATATAGGGATTTCTCGAGTTTGCAGATAGTATTTTTTGTAAATTTTCTTTCTAGTCCCGGTGGTACCTCCATATAAACATCTTCTTCCAGATTCCCATTTAAAAAGACATTTTTAATATCCAACTGATGCAACTTCCAATCCATATTGACAGCTATTGATAATAAAATCCTAATAGTGTTCAACTTTGCAACAGGTGCAAATGTTTCCTGATAATCAATACCATAGGTTTGTGAAAAACCTTTAGCAATCAACCTTGCCTTATACCTTTCTATGCTCCCATCTGATTTGTATTTGATTGTGAAAATCCACCTACACCCAACAGCTTTCTTTCCATGTGGTAACTCAGTCAGATTCCATGTGTTATTCTTCTGTAAAGTTTTTATTTCTTCTTCCACTGCTTTTCTCCATTTTGGAATTTGGAGTGCTTCTGCCACATTTCTTGGTACCTTCTTACTATCAATGCTAGCCGTAAATGCCCTGAAATCAGATTGCAATTTTCCATATGCTACATATCTATTTATTGGATGTGCAGTGCATTTTCTTACTCCTTTTTTGATGGCAATAGGAAAATCATCGAGTTCAATAGCTGTAGTATCTCTATTAGTTTCATTTTCAACATTATTGTTCTCGATTTCAGCACTTCTATCTTCTGTTTCAGTTACAAGAATAGGATCTGTTTCAGCACCAATAATTTCTGTTTCAGTAGCAGGAATCGAGTCTAGTCTTTGGCTAATGCTAGGCTGGTCTATAGTGGCCTTTTTCCTTCCCGAATAGACATGGATTTGAGATGGTGTATTTTTGGTCGAAGGACTAGGAAGTTGGGATAAAGGAGAGGATAATTCAGTGATTATATCCTCTCAGTTAGTCACATTATTTTTAGAAGGAGCTGAAATAATTGACTGATGAGAAATAGTAGTAGGAAAAGGGAAAATAGGTTGCTCAAGTATATGAATATGCTGAAATTCCTTAGAATTCTCCCCCTGAATTTCTGATACGGAAAAATATGGTGTATCTTCAAAAAAGGTTACATCAAAAGAAACATAAGTTTTCCTTGTGGATGGAGAATAACATTTGTAGCCTTTTTGACTAGGAGAGTACCCTATGAAGACACATTTGACAGCTTTAGGATCTAATTTGCTGCGATGATGTTGGTGTATATGTACAAAGGCAGTACACCCAAAAACTCTAGGAGGAATGTTTGAATGTAAAGGTTTAAAGTGAGGGAAGTGGTCAAGAAGAATCTTACTAGGAATTTTGAACCCCAAAATTTTGCTTGGCATCCTATTTATGAGATAGGTAGCTGTCAGAATTGCCTCCCCCCAAAGATACTTAGGTGCACAGGCCGAGAAAAGTAGAGACCTTGTAACCTCTAGAATATGTCGGTTTTTTCTTTCTGCCACTCCATTTTGTTGGGGTGTATTGACACATGAAGTAAGATGAACTATTCCTTTTTCTCGAAAGAAAGAACCAAGAGAAGAACTTAAGTATTCACTCCCATTGTCACTTCGAAGTAGTTTTATTTTTGTGTCAAACTGGGTTGAAATTTTTTGGTAAAAGTTCTTAAAGATGGTTTCTACTTCAGATTTGTCTTTCATAAGATAAACCCATGTGTTTCGAGAGTGGTCATCAATGAAGGAAATAAACCACCTATATCCAGATATAGTTTTGACAGAGGAAGGACCCCATATGTCACTGTGAATGGTTGAAAAAGGTTTTGTGGGTTCATATGTATTTGAGACATAAGGTTTGCGAGAATGTTTTGCAAGCTGACAAGATTCACAATTAAATAAAGATGGATTTTTATTAATAAATAAGTGTGGTAACATCTTGGATAAATAAAAGAAATTTGGATGTCCTAATCGATAGTGCCATAACAAAACCTCATTTGTGCTAAGAGTGGAGAGAAAAACTTGTTTCCTAAGAGAGGTAGAGAAGGTATGATGAGGAGAGATACATCCTTCGAGTATGTATAAGCCCTTTAGTAGCCTAGCTTTGCCAATCGCCTTCTTCGAGTCCTGTTCCTGAAAAGTACAACCACCAATGCCAAAAAGAACATTACACTTGGATTCATGAACTAACTTGCTAGCAGAAAGCAAATTACATGTAAGCTTAGGAACATAGAGAACATTGTGAAGAGTTAAATTATTATTCAAGGTAACTGAACCACTTCCTTCGACTGGAGTAAGGGTACCATCAGCAATTCGAATTGCTGGAAGTGTAACAGCATCATAGTTCTCCAAAATAGTAAAATCCCCTGTTATATGATCTGATGCTCTAGAGTCCACTATCCATTGAATAGTGGATGTGGAAAAAGAGTTACTTGCAGTAGTAGCATGAGCAATGTTGGAAGATTGAGATGTCATATTTTTCAGAAGTTGCTGCAATGTGACAATCTGTTCCTTAGTAAAGGGACTCGACAATGATTCTTGGGTAGCCACATTAGCTTCATTTGGAACTTTGGATCGAGTAGGCTTCCAATCAGTAGGTTTTCCATGGAGTTTCCAACATTGATCTTTCCAATGGCCAGCCTTTCGACAGTGTTCACACCATGGTCGATTTCTCCTAGTTTGGTTCTTAGGATGAGAATTAGTGACAAGAGATGCAGCGTCTTGTTGAATTGGTGGTGCTATCACTGCTGTTTTTCTACTGTCTTCTCTTCGAATTTTTGAAAAAACCTCTCGTACCAATGGAAGAGGTTTAATTGCCAATATTCTTCCTTTAGCCTCATCAAACTCTCCATTTAATACAGATAAGAACTGGAAAATTCGTCTCTGATTTTTCTGTTTACCATATAAAAGACTATCATCTTGACACTTCCACTCATTGTTCTCGTATAAATCAAGTTGCTGCCAATACTTGTTGAGAAGACCATAGTATTGCACAACTGAAAGATCTCCTTGTCGAAGATCTTTGATGAGATTTTCTATCCGAAAGAGTTCTGCAGTATTATCATTATTCGAATAGGTACCCCTTGCTGCTTCCCATATTTCTACTGCTGTTTGATACAACATGAAATTCTCCCCAACTTCAGGAAGCATTGAATTGATCAACCATGACATGATCATGGTGTTTTCACACAGCCAGGTGCTATACTTTGGATCTGTTTTTGTCGGAATGACCATGGAATTAGAGAGGTACTCAATCTTCCTTCTTCCAGTGATGTATAGTCGTACTGATTGGGACCATGGGAGATAGTTATTCCCATTTAATTTGTATGTTGTTATCGGAGAAAGGGATGAATCAGACAATATATTTTCTGATTGTGAGGAATTGTTCTGAGAACTAATCTCAGAAGAGGATTGATCTGGATTAGTCATGAGGAGAAACTAATCCGAGAAGAAGAAAAAAGAATTCAAATTGAGAGAAATCAGGATCGCTCTAACTTGATACCATATAGAAAATAGAGTGAAATAGTCTCTGTTACTTCTTTTATTACTGAACCGAATGGCTTCTTATATAGGCTCTTGTTGCAAGAGTTTTACAATAACTAAAAATAGGATTCTAATCTCTTAAATAAATAGGACTCTAATCTCTTAATGAGATAAGAGTTTCAACATACTAATAACTCCTAAAATATAAGAGTTAGTCCTAATTACTTAGTCCTATTAAATAGAACTTTATCCTAATAATAATATTATTATTTTATCTAACACTTATAACTAACATATTCTCAGGGTACAAATTGAGTTTGCATAATCTTTTGAGATGGCTAAACACCGACACCATAGTTCGATAGATCTTGCTAAGCTTGAGGAGCTTGAAGCTACGTTTGCTTCCATGAGGGCTTAGATGGTTCCGCTCGATCGTGTATGAGATATTGAGAAAATTCATAAAGAATTTATAGACGTCTTAAAGGTGATCAAAGATAGCCAAGAAAGCTATATATGAATTGAATGATGGACTAAAAGAGCTCAAGTTTTTTGTTAACCTAGTCCAAATTCTTATGGAAAATTCATCTACATATGGTAAGAGCTTAAGCACAAGAGTCCCAAAGTCCAACAGTTTGAGGAAAATAGAGATGTGAAGTCTCCATGGCCTCTATGTAATTAGTAGGGGATGCAAAGTTGTGGCGGCGCTCCAAGTTTGTTGAAGGCGTATGCTCTATTGAAACCTGGAGTGAACTGAAGAATGAATTAATATATTCTTTCTTTCCTAAAAATGTTGAGCATGTCGCTCAAAAGAAGCTGAGAGAGTTGCGTCAAACAACATCGGTGTATGACTTTGTGAGAGATTTTACAGTCTTGATGTTGAACATCAGGGACATGTTCGAGAATGAAAAAATATTTTACTTTTTGGAAGGACTACAATAGTGGGCGAGAATTGAGATTCAAAGACAAAGACCAAAGATAGTGGCTAAGGCAATTTTTGTGGCTAAGCGTCTTAGGAATTATACTGGAAATTCACTGAAGCATAAGGCTCCGTATGAAGGTAACAGTGGTACTTATCGTGGTAAAGGAAATAGCTATAATGGTGGCAATTGTAATGGATATGAAGATGAGAAGAACAAAGATAATGTGAACAATAGTTAATAGAAAGGGTCAAGAACAAACAAGTCTACATATTGAGGAAGCAATGGAAAGCGACATGATACGAGCGAGTCACGGGAAGGTACAAATCTCACTATAAGATCAGACAATGATATTGCCAAGAATTGCTTCCTTTGCAAGGGTCCGCATAGGGTGTCTTTTTGTCCACACAAAATGACACTTAATGTGTTGAGGACCATTACTCAAGATAAGGATTAATTGGAACACCAATCAGAGGATGAAGATGGAGCATACTAAGTTGACGAGGACATCGAAAAATTAGGTGAGAGAGAATTTTGTGGCCATCCCCTGTTTTCAACCACAACCGAGCAAGCTGTGTCCGAGCCAATTGTGTGTGAGGCCTCCGAGCTAGATAAAGAATAAGTGCCCACATTCAAAACAATATAATGTTTTTAAGAACAAGGTTCATGTTCTAAGTTTTTGCTTTTGTTAGGCAAAAGTGTCCGGGTCATTTTCATCATATTTTATTCGCATATATATGGATTGCTCCATCATATTTTAAGTCTTAAAAAAGAATAGTGTCATGGCTTGAGAATTGACTCATTACTCCTTAATTATGAACATATTAATTGAGAATAAAGACCGACTTGGTCGAAAAATATCCCTTCCAAATGCTGCACGACATTCCTGCTCGAAGGCATGTCCGTGACACTTAGCAATTGCATGATATTTGTCGCCTAAGTCTTAATTTTATTTGTTCCGATCTCGATTCCCGGGTCCATGCCTGTTTCTACAACTTACAAACGGGTCACTTATTGAGTAGTGTACCACGTGGTAGGTTGCCATTGGATGTTACGAGTAAAAAAAGCGCGGGACCTCTCAGAGCGGATCAGGTCAAGCTTGTGTTTCGATGTACGCTTGGTGTGAAACGGTGTCGTTGTGATATTTATTCCCGAGAGTAAAAACTCCCATAATTTGAGAAACCGGAATTAAACGATCCAAGAAAATGGTGCACAGCGCCTATGATTCTTTCCAGCTCCTCACCGGCTGTCCCACTAAAATCGACGCCATCGAATCTTACGGCTCGAAGCTGATGCTCGGCTGCTCCGATGGAACTCTTCGAATCTACGGTTCAGATCCCTCCGACACCGACAGATCTCTTCTGTCCGATCCCAACGCTTTGCGGAAGGAACCGTACGCGCTGGAGAGAACCGTTGCTGGGTTTTCGAAGAAGGCTCTGATTTCAATGGAAGTTCTGGAATCAAGAGAGTTAATGCTATCACTATCTGAGTCCATTGCTTTCCATCGCCTCCCAAATTTGGAGACCATTGCTGTGATCACCAAAGCTAAAGGCGCTAATGTCTACTCCTGGGACGATCGTAGAGGTTTCCTTTGCTTTGCTAGGCAAAAGAGAGTCTGTATTTTCAGGCACGACGGTAATTCCATTGAAGTTCACCTCCTGTTATTTTTTTGTCAGTTACCCATAATTCTTATGTTTCTAACTGTTTAGCTTTTTAATTTGTCAACTTTGAAAAAGAATGGATAAAAGCTAAAGGTTTTATTAAAATGCACTTATTTCTGGAGAATAAATGCATGATTTTATTTTTACTATAATCTACAATGATTAATTTAAATTGGTGCGCAATTGAATCATTTTTTTTACTTTTAGCTAATTAAGGTTTTGCTGTTTTGCAACTTTTCTTGTTAGTCAGAACGCAAACGGCACAGGTAACAATCAAACAAGCCTTATTGTTATTGATGTGATCTCTTGATATAGATTTGGTAATTGCGTTCTATATTTTCCATGTTTATTGCCTGCTGACTGTTGAATGAAATTGATCTGGAAATTAATGTGCAGGAGGGAGAGGGTTTGTGGAAGTAAAAGATTTTGGAGTACCAGATACAGTGAAGTCTATGTCATGGTGTGGCGAGAACATATGCTTGGGTATTAGAAAGGAATATGTGATATTGAATGCAACGAATGGTGCATTGTCGGAGGTGTTTTCTTCGGGGAAGATAGCGCCACCTTTGGTCGTTTCTCTTCCCTCTGGGGAACTTATTCTTGGGAAGGTAATGACTGAGTTTCATAACTTATTTTCGACATTATATGTATATTAGCTATATAATAATATCAAATGTGGTTTCTGCTGTCACTTAGGAAAATATTGGTGTCTTTGTGGATCAAAATGGAAAGCTTCTTCAAGCTGATAGGATATGTTGGTCAGAAGCTCCAACTGCTGTTGTCATCCAGAAACCATATGCAATAGCTCTATTTCAGAGGCGTGTTGAGGTAGGTGTGTTTAAATGCTAAAGAAAGTGGGGTTTTTCTTATCCTATTATTTAAGCAGTTTCACTTATATATTCTTTGCAGATTCGCTCTCTTCGAGTTCCTTATCCATTGATACAGACTATTGTGCTCCCTGCTGCTCGTCGTCTTATAAAAAAGAACAATGCCATTGTTGTAGCCTTAGAAAATTCTGTTCATGGACTCTTCCCTGTTCCTCTTGGTGCACAGGTATTCCTAGCATACTTAAGAAGTTTAATTTTCTCCTATGAATCTTGATCCTTCTTTTTCATTATACTCTAACATCAAAGTTTCCCCTTATTTGAAATGCTTTGAATATTGCATTAAAAGTTTCCTACTTGCATTGCAGATTGTCCAATTAACAGCATCTGGGAATTTTGAGGAAGCATTGGCCTTGTGTAAGCTGCTTCCACCTGAAGATGCAAGTCTTAGAGCCGCAAAGGAGGGATCAATTCATATAAGGTGTATTTCTCCTCATGAACAGTTATTTGTTATGTGCAATTTATCATGTTTAATACGAATTAGTGAATTATTCACAAAGCTTCTATTAATTTTAAAATTCCATGTTATCATTGTACACCTTTTAGAAAAGTTACACATGGCCATGCTCTATTTTCTCAAGAAATTATATTAAAAAGCATTGCATAAGAAACATATGTTTCTTACTAGGAAATTATATTTTCCCTGGTATATTATCATAAATTTCAATAGGTTATTCAGGTTATTGTATGTTCCTTCAGTGATACATTCCGGTTAAATGGTTGTGTTCTGCAGATACGCTCATCATCTTTTTGACAATGGGTCTTATGAGGAAGCAATGGATCACTTTCTGGCATCTCAAGTAGATATTACATATGTTCTTTCTTTGTATCACTCCATTATTCTTCCCAAAACAACTGTAGTTCCAGAGCCAGAGAAGCCAGTGGAACCTTCTCTGGATGCTCCACACCTTTCAAGAGTTTCATCTGGACTGTCTGATGATCTAGAAACCTTTCTCCCGCCATCAGAGTCTGATGAGAATTCTGCTCTCGAGTTCAAGAAAATTAGCCACAATACTCTCATGGCTCTTATTAAGTTCCTACAGAAGAAGAGATACAATATTGTAGAGAAGGCTGCCGCTGAGGGAACTGAAGAGGTGGTTTTAGATGCTGTTGGGGATAGTTTTACTTCATCCAGGTTTAAGAAATCAAGTAAGGTGAGGCTAATCTCATATTTGTAAATGCCAATATTTTTGTCAATGCAAAGTCTATTTTTATGTCAATTCATGCATTCAAATTGGATGTTATTCAGAAGCACACTATTGTATGGACATAAACTGACCTAAATATTCGAAAACTCAATCTCAATACATATAAAAAAATCTTGCAATTGCTTCTATTAATGTCCATTTCCCCCCCAAATTTTCAAAATTTTTATAATCCATTTTTATTTTGATGATCTAACACTATGTTATGTCTCTTAGGGGCGTGGTAACGTTCCAATTAACTCGGCTGCCAGGGAGATGGCAGCTATACTGGATACAGCCCTCCTCCAAGCTCTGCTTCTTACTGGACAATCAGCAGCAGCTGTTGAATTGCTTAAAGGTCTTAATTATTGTGATGCAAAAATATGTGAAGAGATTCTTCAAATGGGAAATCATTATGCTGCTCTTTTAGAACTTTACAGAAGCAACTTGATGCATCGGGAGGCATTAACACTTCTACAGAAGTTAGTAGAACAGTCAAAATCAAACCAGTCGCAAGCTGAACTCATTCAAAAGTTCAGTCCTGAGGCAATTATTGAATATCTCAAGGTCAGTTTATCAGTTAATGATATTTTGCCCTTACTAATATGATAATATAATGTTAATTTTGTTATGGCGTGATTTTTCAGACCATAATCTGTTACCATTAGTCACATTATTTCTACTGTTTGAGCACAGGAACATGATCCGATAAAACTTCTATATGCTGAATACTTTGTATCGTTTACTTGCAGCCCCTCTGTGGCACTGATCCCATTCTTGTACTTGAGTTCTCGATGCTTGTTCTTGAAAGCTGTCCAACACAAACCATTGAGCTTTTTTTGTCTGGAAATATTCAAGCAGACTTGGTCAACTCTTATTTGAAGCAGCATGCTCCAAACATGCAGGGCAGATACTTGGAGCTGATGATTGCAATGAATGAAAATGGGATCTCAGGGAACCTGCAAAATGAAATGGTAAATACTCTTTCTGTTTGCTATCAAAATAACTCAGTTCAGTTATCATGTGTGTTGGTGATAGTGCAACTGATGTTACTAGCAATGACTATTCTAGGTACAAATCTATCTCTCTGAAGTACTTGAATGGTATTCAGAACTAAATTCTCAACAGTTATGGGATGAAAAGGAATATTCTCCAACCAGGAAGAAACTTGTGTCTGCCCTGGAAAGCATCTCAGGATACAATCCTGATGCTTTGTTGAAACGACTTCCTCCAGAGGCTCTATTTGAAGAGCGAGCGATTCTGTTGGGGAAAATGAACCAACATGAGCTTGCTTTATCACTGTATGTTCATAAGGTAGTTTCTGGTTTATATCAAAAGATAAAGTTGTTGAATATTTGACTGAACTAACATTACTATAACACACTTTTTGTTAAAAAAATAACAGAATTGGTATTAGTTCATTGCAACCTTTTTTTCTATCACCTGATCCCACTTTGTTTTTAAATCACCTGTTCTTCAATGTGAGTATGCTTCTAGTAAATTGATTTCTCTTGACCTTTATAGCTTCATGTACCTGAACTGGCACTGTCCTATTGTGATCGGGTTTACGAGTCAGTTGTTCATCATCCACCAGCAAAATCTTCCGGCAATATATACCTTACTCTTTTACAGATATATCTGAATCCTCAAAAAACAACCAAGAACTTTGAAAAGAGAATTACAAATTTAGTATCATCCCCAAATACAAACATCCCAAAGATTAGTTCAACAGCTTCATTTAAAACTAGAGGAGGCCGAAAGAAAATCGCATCCATCGAAGGTGCAGAGGATATGCGTATCAGTCTTAGCAATACTGATAGTAGCAGGAGCGATGGTGATGCTGAAGAATCTAACGAGGAAGGTGGTTCTTCTATCATGCTTGATCAGGTACTTGATCTTTTGAGCCGAAGGTGGGATAGACTCAATGGAGCTCAGGCACTCAGACTCTTGCCAAGGGAGACTAAACTACAGGTATATCCTAAAATCTTGAGTTGTTTACAAAGCTCCTGATGTGGTTGCATCTTGGTGTATATGGTCAGTAATATCTAAGTTTTTAAGGGTCCGTTGGTTTTAGAAAATATTATATATATATTTTTTCTATTTTCATTTTCAGAAAATAATTTCCATTTTTCAGTTTTCTAAAAATTAGAAAACATGCTTGGTTGATAGGGATGGAAATTTGTTTTCAAAAATGAAAATAGTGAAAATGTGTTTGGTATCTAGCTTTTCAAAATAAAAATGAAAAATAATTATTAAATAATTAAAATAAAATATAGTTAGAATTTTTTTATTATAATAACAAATAAAATATAAGTAAATAAGTGAAAGTTTTAAATAAATGAAGTTAAAATTAAAACATTTTCATAGGCCCTTGTTTTGATATTTTCCACTTTCTCAAAACATTTTCAATATAAACATCATTTTTGTTAATGTTTACAAGTTTTCACTTCTGTTTTCATTTTCTAAAATTTATTTTTTAATTTTATAATCAAACACATTTTCTTCGTTGTGTTTCATTTTCCAAGAAAATGAGAATGAAATCAAAAACGAAAACAGACTTGATTCTCTAGAACCAAACATACCCTAAGTTTCCTCTGTGCATCAAAGTACCAATTATAAACATTTTCTTAAGGTATATGCCTTCTACCTGTAGAACTTGCTTCCATTTCTTGGACCGTTTGTGAAAAAATCCAGTGAAGCATACAGGAACTTCTCTGTTATCAAGAGCTTGAGGCAGAGTGAGAACCTACAGGTATGTAAATTGTTTAAGAACATAAAATAACTTAAACTGATTGAGATTTTCATGTTAGAATGTGTGTTTGTGTCTGTATATACATCATCAATATGTTGGGCTCTTCAGAAATTACTTGTTTTTGTTTTCTTTCATCCAATCATCTATCTGAACTCCTATTTGAAACAGGTGAAAGATGAACTTTACACCCAAAGAAAATCTGTCGTGAAGATCTCAAGTGACAGTATGTGTGCTCTCTGCAACAAGAAACTAGGAACAAGCGTCTTTGCCGTTTATCCAAATGGGACAACACTGGTCCACTTTGTTTGCTTTAGAGATTCACAAAGTATGACAGCAGTATCCAAAGTCTCTCAACTAAGGAAGAGATGATTTCGTAGTCTCCATACAGTAGGATGTATTGTTATGTTATTATTCGTGAAAACATGCCTTGCTCTAATTTGAGGGTTCAGTTTCAGTAATGCAGTTATGAAGTTGAAAACAATGGTTGAAGGGTGAGTCATTTGATATTGAATCATAAGTCCCTAATTCAATTTGGGGATGTCGTTTGTGTGGAGGTTCTTTTTTTTATCAACTCCAATTCTAGAGCTCTCCTTGGGAGGGTCAGTATGGATAGTTTCGACACCAAAAAATCTTTTTGGCTTTATTGAAAGGAAAAAAAAACTTTTTCGACCTTTTCTGGTGAGCCATAATGAAAGCTTTCTTTTCACATCCATCAAAAACAGATTTTTGGATCAATTTCTTGAATGGATGCATATCGTCACAAACCGTCAGTTAGAGTCTGAGTCATGCAAATTTAGTCCTGTGACAATACGATAAACTACAGCAGCACTAGTATTGACAGTCACATTATCTCCTAAAAAGATGTCAAGACGCCTTTGGTTATTCCGAAAAGGCCGGTATCAACCCTAGCTCAGGGATTTTTAAGTTTCCCCTCATTATTTCCATCACCTTTGGACATATCGTCTAAAGTTGTCTAGAGGGTGTTTTGCTGGGGGTGACCATGTTGGTTTTCGAGGAGGGTAATAAGCGTCGTAGTGGCTGGCGAAATCTCTCTTCACAAGGAAATTGCCTAATTACCAGCGTTGTCTCGACGAAGTATGACAACTGTGGCTTCGTTATACCGTCACATTACATAGTGAGGCTCTTCTCTTCGCATTCTTCAGGAAGTAATAACATTTGAATGAGATTTATTTTGTCTTCATCGTCTTTTTGAGTAGTTCGTTGCTTTCGTTCAGCCAATATCACGAAGTTCTTCCCTCTATTTCCAAAGAAACTTAGTTAATCAAAGCTCAGTCAAGGCAGTCCACGTATCAAAGTTCTAAATTCATAAGCCTTAAAGTTTACGCAAGTTAACATGTGTATGAAAGTTCTTCACCAATATTAATTGTCAATTTTTTGTTATATATTTAAGTTAAAAAATAAATATTGACTTATTAAATATTTAGTCAAGGGTTTAACTAAAGATGAGTTAGTGTCCTGATTATCTTGACCTAATAATAATTTAGGCCATTATAAGTTTAAATATTAGATAAATTTAACATTTTTTTCAGAGTTTTTACTTTAAATACTTAATAAATCGTTTTATAATTTTAATTTTAGTGGTGTAAATGTATAAAATTGGTAGTAACTCATTTAATATACTTTAAATAATTTATAGAAACATTTTTAGAGCTTAACTGTATATATTAAGTGGGATTTTGAGATAAAATCCAAACCTAGAACTATGAAAATTGGGATACTGTACAGGTACAAGGTGGTTTGTATAGGTAGACCTATATATGAAAGAGGGGCATTATATGAGGGATATATCGGTATAGCTTTTAGCGTATTATTACCTAATGCTTGGAAGGAATTCCAATAGTAACTATGTGTATCGGTATGTTAGGGGCATATCGATAATAATGTTTCATTGGTTGAAGATGACTTAAAGTATTTGTACGAACAAAGAGATCGATACAAGCTTTAGGTTGAATATTTTGAAAGGTATTTGAGTGTCAATACTCGGATAGTTGGAGGTCTTATAACTCAAGGTAAATAACCCAATAAGTCTCTAATGACATAAAATGAACGATAAAACTGAAAAATTGATATTAGTACCTCATATATGGCATAATTGCTAATAACTTGAGAATTAGAGAGGGGTTTACATAATGATTTTAGGTGAATCAATTGATATCATGTGATAGTTAAGGTTCTTGTTGTGTGTTGAGAAGATTCATACATAGTTGTGCTTCCTTGATTAGTGGAATCTATGAATGAACTATAAGTTTATGACTTAATAAATTATAATTATTAGAGGCATGCCTTTGAAAATTTGTAATGAGTTTGATATTTCATCTCTTGGTGAGACGTGTGGATGTTTAGAGAGTATGGGTTATCTTGCATGTCTTAAAAAAGGAATTTGAATTTTTTAGAGTTAGTACATGAGCACTTATATAAAGGAATGCGTACTTCGGGGTATGTGATTGAGTACATACAATGTATCTATGGACAATATGATCTGGATATGATAGATACAGACAATATGATCTGGATACTATTAGAAACTATCTAAAGCTATGGTAATCCGGATAAAAAAATGCAACTTGATGGGCTATGTGAGCATCAAGTAATTCGATGGGCTATGTGAGCTCGAGTAACTTGATAGGCTATGTGACCTTAGAAAAAGATTGATTGTTGCTAATTGTGATCCAAGTATGTCTAGGATGTATTATAAAGAAGTGACCATCAATAGCACTCTAAATTAGGGATAAAGAAGAGCCAACAAAGGACGTTTTGTCTAGCTATGAATCATCAACTTATCGTCAAAGCATAACCCTGTTGAGGCAGCCAAGGCGGGTTTTAGCGATTCGCCTAGGCGATAATCTTGACTTTGCATTATAAGAACGAGACAATTACATTCTAAATTCACACAACGAAACAATCTAACCTAACCTACTTTTTCATCTTGATTTCTTGATCATCTACTTTAATTGTTTAGTTAGTTTTATAGTTTAAATATTAAAACAATTCATATCTACTCGTGCCTTTAATTTTCTTTGTGCATGAACGATAAATTTCGTGAGTAAAATCAATCGTCGTGGATTGATAACTTTTTATACTTTTACTTAACTAGTGTACACTTGCACTATAAGAGTGTAGGAATCTATACGCATGACAACCTTCATCTGAAATGAATATTACGTTACTATTATAAGACAAACTTTAAATCTTAATACATATTATATTAATAAAATAAAAGCATAAAACCTATTGCTTTATAAATGAAAAAATAGTAACAATTTTAAATTTTATGACTGAATAAATTATATGAACAAATACATATACTACAGTACTTTGTTCATTTGTAAAGTAATAGAGTTTATAAACAAACATAGGTAGGGATGGATTCAATATTTGTGTTTAGGGGTAAACTATAAATGAATAAAAGTAAGGGACAAATTCATAAATAAATGATATTTACAACACATCTGAAATGAACAAACACAAGTTTAGACGATATAATACAACACGTAATAAACTAAAAAATAGTATTTGTTTAGCAAGAAACGATAAGAAACTATATATATTAGTAAGTGCAAGCTTACAATAGTAATATTTTTTAAAACCCTCAAAAGAATTTTTTTTGGATAAGTTGTGTTTTATTATCCAAGACGAGGAAGGCAAGCTTATAAGTATATTTGGGCATCCATCCCTATTCGAGAATTCTCCAAGATGTACAAATAAAAATATTTACATCTTCCACATGTATATCCCTATTCCGTGTTTGAACACAAACATCTTTTATGCTATGTATAATATCCTATTCGGCTCTAGAAGTAACCCTAAACAATCTTCTATTCCTTTCCTCCCAAACAAAGTATATAAAGGCACTCCAAGCTTGTCGCAACCCCTTTTTCAGGCGGTTCGACAATTTTTTCTTTAAAAACAAAAATAACAGAATCGCCACCAATCTTTTTAAAAGGTGTGATTGGATCACCTAAAAACGAGTTATTTTAATAAAATCATTTTTGATTTATTAAAGCAATAATTTTGGTCTGCGAAAAACATAAAACCGGGTTCGGGAGTCGGTTACATGTGGGTAAGGGTTAACACCCCCACATCGTCCAAAAATTGGTACCTTGCCAATTACAAAACGTTTTAAAGTCGGAATTTGCAAGTTCGTATAAAATTTAAAATATTGTCCATTTATGAATTTGATTTTATCTTAATGGTCTCACCACTAGAAAAGTAAACTTTAATCACCGCCAACATTCCTGGCGCTAACCCGTTACCCCCCTTTGGTAGGACACCGCATTAATTAAGTTCCACTTTTTTTAATCACAAAAGCAAAGAAAATTAGGTGTGTTGGAAGTTTTATTCTAAGTTAGTGATTATTAACCTAAAAAATATCCAAGTGAATTTTACCTATTGATGTTAAAGTTTAATTAATTGTAATTTATTAATTGCAATGAAAAGTTTTATTTACCATATTAGGCTCTAACTAGGGTAAATAAGAACCTAATTCTAAGGTTTTTACTTTAATTAATAAAAAAAGTAACATGTATTACAATGGACAAATAAATAAAAAAATAATGAAAGTAATAAAGGTAAAAGAAAAATATTAAGAATAAGAAAAATAATGAAGGTTAAAATTTTAAAAAAGGATGGTAATATTAATAAATGGTCATTAAAAATTAATAAAATGGGTTTTAGTAAAAGTGATTGGGCCATAATGATGAAACCTAACTTTTAAACAACTCAAAACTTTATTCCAACAATAAAATGGATCAAAACATTCTTTAAAAATTCTTTCAAAAGTTCTTGGTGTTCTTCAAGAATGAAGAATACCGGGAACCACCGTGTCGGCCGCCTTCTACCGGCGTCGACCGTCGTTGCCGACAGTGGGGAAAGAAGAAAAAATTTTATGTTAAACTTTAAATAAAAATTTTACTTTAAATCGAAAAAATAAAAAAAATAACAAAAAAATCCAATGATAACGATGATACTAAAAAACCTTGAATAAGATAAATTTTATTATTTTTATACATCAAATAATAACAAAATAAAATAAAAAAAAACAAGAAAAAGATACCTAAAAAAAAGCTTTCAAGTTCTTATTCCAACCAAATCCAAGTACAAGAATTGGAGAATTCTCTAAAGAATTTTCGAATAAAATCTCTTATGTAGGTGTGGTGCTTTAATTATGGTTGTGGTGTGTCTTCTAGTGTGTCTTCTGGTGTGTCTTTTTTAATGTGTGAATTACAAGTGATGGGAGGAGGTTTTTATAGTGGAATTCTACCCTAAATACAAGAAATTCTGAATAAAAAAAATTCTAAATATGTGTGATTCTTTCCCTTTCCATTTGGTGAAAAATTGGAAGTGATTTGGGGTTGATTTCTTCTTAATTCTTGTCCAAATTCGAGGTTGAATCTACCCCTTTTTCCTTCCATGTTTGAACCAAGCTTTGAACCTTTGTTTTCTTTCTTTTCCTTTTCCAATTGAAAATCACAGCAACCAACTTTCCATAATCGCCCTTCACTATGCATGAGTTTGGGGGGAGATTGGCATGAAGATGAACCGTGGGGCCCATGTTTTGGGTGCCACCTTTCTTGAATCCAATCTGGATCATTGGATCTTATTTAGATCGAATGGTTAATAATTGGTTGCACATAGAGAATAAAATAAATAGTTAGGGTTTTTATTTAGGCTAAATGGATCTCATTTAAATTAAATGGACCATTATTTATTGGGTTAAAAATAAAATTATGGTAAAAATTTAGTGTCAATAGCTTCCCCTTCTTTGTTCATTCCGGTGAAACAAGGAATAGAGCAAAGAACAAACACACTGATTTTTACCGAGGACAAGCTCGTCGTGCGGATCCATCCTCTTTACATGAGACGAATAGATAAGCATGTTCTACTCTCCTGATGCTCGAGTAGATAAGCAGGTTGAAAAAATAAAGGGTTCCATTCTCCACATGCACGAATAGATATGCAGGTTCTATTCTCCAAGTGCTCGAATAGATAAGCAGATTCAAAAAATAAAAGGTTCCATTCTCCTCATACACGAATAGATATGCAGGTTCTATTCTCAAAGTGCTCGAATAGATAAGCAGGTTCAAAAAAGGGTTCCATTTTCCGTATGCACAAATGGATATGCAGGTTCTATTCTCCAAGTGCTCGAATAGATAAGCAAGTTCTATTCTCCAAGTGCTCGAATAGATAAGCAGGTTCTATTCTCCAAGTGCTCGAATAGATAAATAGGTTTCAAAAAAGGGTTCAATTCTCCTCATGCACGAATGGGTATGCAGGTTCTATTCTCTAAGTGCTCGAATAAATAAGCAAGTTCTACTCTCCTTATGCTCGAGTAGATAAACAGGTTTTATTCTTCAAGTGCTCGGATAGATAAGCAAAAAAAATAGTTTCATTCTCCTCATGCACGAATAGATATACATGTTCTTTTTGATGAAAGCATTTTCTATACCTGTCAAAATGAATAAAAGACACAATTGTAATGAACATGCCCCTAGGGATGCCTAGTATGAATTTTTCATTTTTTATTCTATTTTTAAGCCTTTTCTCTTCTTTTTTCTTTGAGATTTTCTTCTTCACTTCTAAGTGCATTTTCTTGTTCTACCCAGATAGACAGTCATGCTTTGTTGTTTGTCTTTTTTCGATTAGCTTATTTTGCTTACTCAATCCAGTCGACTTGTATGATCATATTTTCAATATTCCTTTTGCCTTCGCCTTTTCCGAGGTAAGAAAATTTGCTAATCAGATGAAAATCCTCACATCATAAGACATCTTCTCTAAATCAATGCTTAAAGGTATACTGGTACCAAGCATCTTCTATTCTTCTCATAAGTTCTCTGATTCTTGCCCCTTGCTGAGCAATTTGATGTGCTTGCATGCAAATGTTATTGTTTTGCCCTTTTTTTTAGCCCAATACTTTTAGAGCCCTTAAGTCGATGTAGAAATGTCTTGAATGCTGCTTTTGCTGATTAGATTTTGGATCTAGCAAAGTTGTAAAATAAAACAAAATTCTTTCAAGCTATCAAGCCTTGTACACCTAATCCACGAACTATCTGAGCCGCCATTTACTGGTTTTCAACTCAAATCCTCTTTTGGTTTCAAGACGCCCTTTACGGATTTTCATCTTGAATCCCCCTTATTTTTTTTCTTTTTTTCCTTTTCTTTTTTTTCTTTTTTTTTCATCTCTTTTTTCTTTTTTCTTTTCTAGGCTTGAATTCAACAAGTTTCACATCCTCATCCATCTTAACCAAAATCAAAGTTTTTCCTGAAAAAGCCTTTGACACAACATAAGTTTTTCCCAATTATGTGCACACATTTCTTGGGTATATTCTAGATTGACAATATTTTTTTCAGCATCAAGTCTCCTTTCTAAAATTCTCTTGGCATGTATCATCGTATTTTGATACATCTGATCACAGCAAACGACATTCAACCTTTTTCAATGAGGCTCAACTGGTCACTTCCTTGGAACTATCTTGCTTTTTCTATCTCTGCTTCAATCATAACGTGGGGAGCGAGATTTTAACCCAGATTGACACTTTAACTTCTTGAGTGAAAATGGTGTTGCCCTCATTCCACTTGAGGCACGTATGTTATGCTGAACAATTGTCCTTAGACTCAAAATCAATATCAAGAAACCTTTTTTCATGAATTTATGTTACTTTACTCGTAAGATGCAAAAAAGGGCTAGAAATAAGGTTTTGAAGAGAATAAAGGCTAGAAATGAGAATTTAAACTTGAAAGTCGTGGAAAACACAAAAAGGACAAAGGCAGATGCCCCAAAATTCATAGTATGAATGATTCACGAATCCATCAACCGGATAGTGTCCCATTTTAGTGGCTCTCTTTAACTCACCAGCTCACCAAGTTTCAATATTCCCACTTTTCTAATCTCGACCAGACATTAGAAGTTCAGTGGTCCTTGAAGACAGGTTAACTCAATTAGGCGGAATGTATTCTGAGAATGAACTTTTTTTCTCAAATATTCATGTGTGATCCAAATGGTCTTTAAAGGCTTGTAATGTGGGGTAGGTTATGGTTGCAAAAGAAAGGATACATAGGCTCAAATATACATTCAAGGGTGAATGAACCAAGGATCAACTTTTCGTAATGAAATCTTTGTTTTCTTATTCTCAAGATCACTCTAGACTGTCTATTTTGGGTTTTCACCCTAGAGTTCATTTCTTTTCTTGCACCTGTCTGATTTGAAGGATTCAGCGTAAGCTCCATGCTTTCATCTGCTTTCACGATTTATCTCTTTTTTCTTTTCTTTTTTTTTTGATTTTTCCTTCAATCTTTCCTTTTTTCCCTTTTTTCCCTTTTTTCTTTGTCTTTTTTCATCTGACACATTTTCTCTCACTTAAAAACAACCTTTCATCCTCTTTGCCCCCGGTGTGGTGAGTGATCCTTGGTTAAGGTTCAAACACAAGAAAAATGTCAGGCTCAAAGGGGATAACAAGTGATTTTTATTTTCTTATTTGAGAAGAGAAATGAAGGAATACCAAATGTCATTTCATACAAAAATATCATAAAAAAATATTCTTCAGTTGATAGATGTTTTAGAGTTATCACTTTATTCAAAAACCCTAAACAACAATGTTTGAGAGGAAAATTCACTCAAAATGAGATTTTCCCATTAATCCTGAACACACATTTTTTGCCCTTTTTATCTCAAGATTAGATTCAAGTATCATTCATACAATCAATAATAGAGGCTCTGCTAAAAGGGTGTATTTTGGAAGAGAAATGGATCAAATGAATGAAAAAAATATTTGCCACTTGTGAAAATAAAGGAAATGCATCTTAAAATAAGTAACATAACATAAAGTCCCTTAAAAGGATCTCTGATGTTTGAAAGAAAATGGGGTACTAAGCGTGACTCCACCGTTGAGTAGAAAAATTTTATATTGTCCAATTGTTAAGCATTAGCATGAATGAATTTCATTCAAGCTCAACCTCTCGACGATGCAACAAGATTCAATTATCGAAGTCATTCATGTCATAGGACACTATTCGTTTTCTTCTTCCTAAAGTTTTTCATCTTTGATAGCTCATTATCCAATAATGGAGGATGAACTTGGATTCTCGCATCTCGCCACCAGTGTGCATATTAACAAAAGCTTTTATCATGTTTCTGCTTTATTCCTTGTATGACGAACCAATTCAAGATCTTATCATTGACATGCTTCTATCGCTTTCTGAAAATCCATGATAAATCTCTTTATGTTCGTATACTTGCCCATCCTAACTGAATGTACCGAAATGCAAAACTGAATAAACAAATCAGTTACCAAGCTTAGGTCTCTAACATCTTTGTCACTCTGAATGTTTCCCTCCTAAAAGGCTTTGAGGGTAACATTCTTCCCATTTCTTGTCATTTGTGGCCTCATCAACAGCTTCATCGAGGTCAAACACCTTGTAGTCTTAGGTTTCTTCATGATTAGCAATTTATTGGTTTAGGGCACTGGATAAAGCTCCATCGAGGTGAAGTTGGAACATTGCTTTAGGCGGGACAGGTTCCTCTGAGTTCTTAGAAAAGTGTAAGCAATCTCTAGCAAATAATTGAATCTATCTCTTTGTTTGGGTCCTAAAACCTCAATATAACTGCTATTTGGGTAACAACATCCAATAAGCTCGTGTATTCCTAAAATTGTCGACTTATCTTTAATGATCATTGCTTTTGTATCGTGCTTCTGTGAAACTTCGCTCTCTTTTTAGATTAATTTTTTATTATGTTTGAATGTATGCAATGATGTAAAAATACAAAAAATACAAACAAACAACAAACAAATTGCGAATACATGAATGCAAGTGTGTGAATACAAACGAAGGGCCATCAATTCCATAAATAGTTGCTCATAAAACAAGATTTTATTGAATACCAAAGGTCCTTATTACAAAAAAAAGTTTAATAAGTCTACGAATACATCTCAACTCGGGCACCTAGTTCTTTTATCTCCTCTATCAACCATACGAGTCTTGGTCCTACTTCCCTTATTGGCTTGATGTACTGGTGAAGACCTTTGGCTTCCTTGGCTAACATCATCATGTGTTTGGCTACATCTTGAACCTGGGTCATGACATATGTATTGAACTCATCCCTTTCTCGAAACCTCCTAGCATTATCCTTGAGTCGAGTGAACCAGTTATCATTGCCTCTTTTGTTGATATCCTTAAGAACTAAAATCTTCGTTATGTACACCTGCATAATATTTCCAAAGCCTCTACTTGTTTCTTCAGCATCTCATTCTCATTTTGGCTAGCCTGAAGCTCAGTGTAAGTGTGACGATTTCGAAGCGTTCGAAGAGATTGATTTAAGTCTGCTACCTTGGCTTGCAGCTCAGCCACAATAGTCTGACTTTGCTTTAGCTTTTCAGTGGTTGTATCGCATAAAGATTGCAGCTCTCCCACGCGGATTTTATCGTCATTGGCCTTTCTCTTCCATACAACTGCAACCTTATTCTCTTCTTCGCGGACTCGTTTGTTACTGTCGACTTGTTTTCCCTTTTTTTTTCTCATTTATTAGCATTTGTTTGTATTTTTCGACCTCCTTCATGCCACACTCTCTTTCATTTTTTACAGCTTGCTCAATCTCTTGCTCCCACTGCTTAGGAGTCTTCCTCAGATTTGCATTTCGGACTGTTGTTTGAAACTTGAGGAAATCAACTTTCTAGATCTTGAATTTCTCCTCCAAGTTATTGTATAACTTTAGTATTTTGTTTGTCTCCCTTTTTTGCTTTTCTACATCCAAGCTTGCCTCGTACAGGTCTCAAGTGTGCTGTTCCTGTAAGGATTCTATCTTAGCCTTAGCTCTTTCTAGTTCATCTCTTAAAATATCAACTTCGGATGGGACAATCTTCAAATGCTCTTCTATAGGCTTGGCTTGGCCAGTGGGTAGTAGAATCTGATCATTTACCCTTACCCGTCTCCAAACTTCATAATCAGGGGTAAGCATGTGTTCACTATCATACTCTACCTTCATGATATAGCAATGCTTCCATGAATCATTGATAGTTTGGATCTTTTTTCGGAACTCCCCTTGAAACTCGAATTCGAATGAATCAAGACCTGCGGTAAAGGGGATAAATTGTCTTGAGCTATATTGTCGTGAGACTAACAAAGGAGAGCAACCAATTCTGACCCATAAACCTAACAACATCAGATGATTGTAGTCTCCACACTTGTACAACACACTAACATGACCCATCCAAGGAACCCTCCACACGATGTCCTGATCACGAAGGTCTTTAAATATATCAGTTCACTTATTCTTCTTAAGTATTGGCCATTCTTTGATGAGAAACTCTCAGAGCGGAGAGAAGTTTGGAGAGGACCTATTAGGTAATGTTAGCGTTGGGCACTTTCAGAAAATGACCGAGCTCAAACTTGAAGGAATGGAGCACATCCTCTAAAGCGTACACCCTCTAATTTCCTACATGCATTCAAAGAAATAAAGGTCTTTGCTAGTACTGCTGGTACTGGGTTAACTTTCCTCTTCAACTGCTCAAAAAAGTCTAATAAAGCTACATCAATATACCCGAGGACCCTTGGAAATATGACCAAACCGTAGATCGCTATGGCCAAAAGATCTACCTTTTTTTCTTCATCTGGATGAGTAGGGATTATGTTTCGAATACAAGACCAAGGAAAAGACATTAGCCTTTGGCGAATATTCTTATTCTTGGGTGGTTTGGCATAAACCCAATTTCGATTAACCTTACGCAGATTGAACAATGTAAAATACTCCTCGAACGTTGGCATCATGTCCTCCCCATTGAAAGTGAAACAACAATATCCAGGATTCCAGAATTGAACTAGGGCTTTGAGGAATGGCTCGTCTATTTTCACATACAACAAGTAGGCTATGTCTCCATAAGTTTCAAAGAATAATTTCTTAGTGGCATAGTCCATATGATCTCATATTTCTCTCAACTCATGTATCTTGTTCTGTTTGACACTGATATGAATTTCCTCTGATATCTCTTTCATATGACCAGCAGTCAAACAATCCCTAAACTCACGCTGATTGACCTCACACCAATGACACACTCTCTCATTTTCTTCTTCTTTTCTTAGGTACCTTCCTTCCATTTTCAAAAACTGTTTTCTAATTAAGCAAATATCTTAAGAATCAACCCCTTCTAATATGATGATGCAAAGAACGAAATATGTAAAAGAAATAAAAGAAAATTAATTAGTACAGAAATAAAACTTAAAAGGTCCAAAATAATTTCATTGCATGAATAATAACTGGGCAGTGCATTCCAACATTTCAGGACATGTCTCCACTGACTATTCCTACGAAATCATTTTGACCAAATTCTAACTCTAAGGTTTTCCACATGGCTCTAATAGGGTGGGCTTCTAGATTCACACAAATGGTTTAGTTCTATAAAGGTCCCCAAGCTGTCCTTGTTGTCCCCTACTAAGGGTAGCAAGGCCCCTGATTCTCATCCATTATAGGTTTCCAACGAACCAAGTTCAACTTAGGAGGACTCATTTTCCTAAGTCTATGCGAAGGATAATATCCTTACGAAGACTTAGGCCATATGAGCCCCGAAGGTACTTACTAGGCCCATGCGGAGAATTAGATTCTCACGAGAGCAATAGCGTGTTCCCTTTACTTAAACGATCGAGACAAAGCTCGGGTATAGAGCTTGAAAATAAATTTTGAATGCGTAAAATAAAATCACATTCATAAATGGACAATTAAGTTAAATTTTATATAAATTTGTAAATTCTAGACATTAAAACAAGTTGTAATCGGCTTGTGGCTTGACTTTTTTTTGTAAAAAAAACAAAAGTTCCTAGCGGAGTCGCCAAGCTGTTGCAACCGCTTTTTCAGACAGTTCGATAATTTTTTCTTTAAAAACAAAAATAACGGAGTCGCCACCAATCTTTTTAAAAGGTGTGATTGGATCACCTAAACACGGGTTATTTTAATAAAATCATTTTTGATTTATTAAAATAATAATTTTGGTCTACGAAAAACACAAAACCGAGTTCGGGAGTCGGTTACATGTGGGTAAGGGTTAACACCCCCACATCGTCCAAAAATTGGTACCTTGTCGATTACAAAACGTTTTAAAGTCAGAATTTGCAAGTTCGTATAAAATTTAAAGTATTGTTCATTTATGAATTTGATTTTATCTTAACGGTCTCACCACCAGAAGAGTAAACTTTAATCACCGCCAACATTCCTAGCGCTAACCCGTTACCTCCCTTTGGTAGGACACCGCATTAATTAAGTTCCACTTTTTTTAATCACAAAAGGAAAAAAAGATTAGGTGTGTTGAAAGTTTTATTCTAAGTTAGTGATTATTAGCCTAAAAAATATCTAAGCGAATTTTACCTATTGATGTTAAAGTTTAATTAAGTGTAATTTATTAATTGCAATGAAAAATTTTATTTACCATATTTACAAGGCTCTAACTAGGGTAAATAAAAACCTAATCCTAAGGCTTTTACTTTAATTAATAAAAAAGGTAACATATATTACAATGGACAAATAAATAAAAAATAACGAAAGTAATAAAGGTAAAAGAAAAATATTAAGAACAAGAAAAATAATGAAGATTAAAATTTTAAAAAAGGATGATAATATTAATAAATGGCCATTAAAAATTAATAAAATAGGTTTTAGTAAAAGTGATTGGGCCATAATGATAAACCCAACTTTTAAACAACTCAAAACTTTATTCCAACAACAAAATGAATCAAAACATTCTTTAAAAATTCTTTCAAAAGTTCTTGGTGTTCTTTAAGAATGAAGAACACCAGGAACGAGCCACTGTGTCAGTCGCCTTCCACCGGCGTCGACCGTTGTTGCCGACGGTGGGGAAAGAAGAAAAAAATTTTGTGTTAAACTTTAAATAAAAATTTTACTTTAAATCAAATAACAAAAAAAATCCAATGATAACGATGATATTAAAAAATCTAGAATAAGATAAATTTTATTGTTTTATACATCAAATAATAACCAAATAAAATCAAATAAAAAATAAACAAGAAAAAGATACCTAAAAAAAAGCTTCCAAGTTCTTTTTTCAACCAAATCCAAGTACAAGAATTGGAGAATTCTCTATAAAATTTTCGAATAAAATCTCTTATGCAGGTGTGGTGCTTCAATTGTGATTGTCGTCTGTCTTCTAGTGTGTCTTCTGGTGTGTCTTTTTTGATGTGTGAATTACAAGTGATGAGAGGGGGGTTTTATAGTGGAATTCTACTCTAAATACAAGAAATTCTGAATAAAAAAATTTCTAAATATGTGTGATTCTTTTCCTTTCCAATTGGTGAAAATTTGGAAGTGATTTGGGGTTGATTTCTTCTTAATTCTTGTCCAAATTCGAGGTTGAATCTACCCCTTTTTCCTTCATTGTTTGAACCAAGCTTTGAACCTTTGATTTCTTTCCTTTCCTTTTCCAATTAAAAATCACAACAACCAACTTTCCATAATCACCCTTCATTGTACGTGAATTTGGGGGAATATTGGCGTGAAGATGAACTGTGGGCCCACATTTTGGGTGCTACCTTTCTTGAATCCAATCTGGATCATTGGATCTTATTTGGATCCAATGGTTAATAATTGGTTGCACATGAAGAATAAAATAAATAGTTAGGATTTTTATTTGGGCTAAATGGATCTCATTTAAATTAAATGACCATTATTTATTGGGTTAAAAATAAAAATTGTGGTGAAAATTTAGTGTCAACAAAGCTGGTTTAAGAACATAAACTATCAACGATTTTCCTTTCAATCTTGTGCACAACCAGTGCAACTCAACATCCCAGCACTGCATGTCCTTGTGCAAGCCACAAAGCTCCAGAATAGCAGACCAGACAGACCTGGAAAACCTGCACTCGGCAAATAGATAGTTCCTGCTCTCATATGCATCATTACAAAAAATACATCTCTCATCAATGTCCCTACCCATGCATCGAATTTTATCCTTTGTAGGCAATCTATTAAGTATTGTGTTCCACAAAATAATAGCATGCTTTGGTATATGCAAACTAAACCATACCAATTTATGTCACTCAACCTTTCCCCTTGTCACCTGAGTCACACTCCAAATTAAACTTAAAGTCCAAACAGTAGGCTCCCCAAGGCTTGTACCACATCTCTTTGTTTCTAGATTTTTCTCAAGCTCCCAATTATGTTGTTGCTTTATATCCATGTGCCAAATATCTAAGGCTTTAACAACATAATAATGCACCCATGCCACCCACAATCAACCCTCAGCTAGCAGTAGCTTCTTAAGCAAAAGAACTAAGCACGTTTGATTTTATGCTTTTTAACTCCTTGAACCTAAGTCCTCCCTTATATTTTTAGGCAATAAATGATCTCCCATTTTTAAATCTACTTATAAAATCAAAATCTAACAAAATTATACTCGAAAGTATATAAAATATTTGACAATGAAAATACTCTAACCTTTCATTTTTTCGCTCGACTAAAGGAATGATAAAACTTTTGACTTGCTTCTAATTTTTAACCCTAGTCTTTGTTCAGGAAGAATCGAAAAAAACTGTATATATTAGTAAGTGCAAGTCTACAGTAATAATGTCTTAAAATCCCTCAAAAAGATTTTTTTTATGTAGATTTTTATATATGAAATTTTAAGAATAATTAGGAACAAGATTCTTATCTGTCAGTTTTCTTCTTTTTAAATCTTTCGGAGAAATCAAAATTGAAGCAAAATCCCCACTTGAAAGCATCGAGAAGCGTTTGACAATGGAAATATCCTAATCTCAAAATTTTTCCCGCTTGACTAAGGATGACAAATGACAATAAAACTTCTGACTTCCTCCAGACTTTTAACTTGACATTTTATCTATTTCTAAGGTAATCGATTAACCAGATTTTAATTTTTTAAATTAACGTATGTTGTTAATTCATCTTGATCTAATGATCTATAAAACAAACCTTATATTAACCCTATTTTAAGCCGTTTTCTTTTAAACAAACCCCACTTTTTCCCTTTGATTTCGGAGTATAAATTCTATTGCTATATGCCAAAATTATTAGGTGAACCTTATTTACTACTAATGGTTGACCTGATATTTTTTCGTTCAATAGTATATTATGGCGGCCCTTTACACATATTTATGCATAGTTTATTGTTTTCTAAAAGCCTGTAACATGCCACCTGGGACCCTCTTTGTCTGTATCTTTCTGTTTCTCTTGCTATTCAAGCATGTACCTGTCTCCATTCCCATTTGACGACAACGTGGACTGCTGACTGGTATTTTGCCATTTTATTAGCTTATAAAGCTACCCGACAAGAAACTCTTCTCAGTCAGTTTCCCACCCCTCAATCTCCCAGTTTTAAATTCAAAGACTATATTATTGCACTTGGCTTTCAGTTTTACTATTTGGTTCGTACTACCCTGCCATGACCCTTTAAACCATACACTCCTACTCCCCTGCCATCGAATTTCTTACTTCCATTTGCAATCCTCCACTGCTGAAATTGAGGCTTTGAAACATAATCATAGAGAAACAGATTGAAAAAGCAATGCATAGATGCAGTAGCTCGCAGGGAAACATGATGAGTCCATGATCATGTGGTCTGTTTCAATGCCAAAGTAACTGCTCCTGGCTGTTTTCCATGTCCAACTACAACCCCAGATCTTGGGATGAAACAAACATGTACCCTTTCATGTCTTCTTCATCTTCCGTCGATTGCACTCTCTCCTTGGGAACTCCATCAACTCGTTTCTCCCAAGACGATGACATTGACAGGCACATCCGCCATGAACGTACCTCTGATAATCCTTGCATGTCGAACTATTGGTGGGACATGTTCCAGACCAAGAACACACCTTATTCACACCAAACTACGAAAGCTAGCCGCGGAAGCAATGGAAATAGCAATATCAGCTCCGGCAATGATCCCCTCTTAGCTCGCCGCTGTGCCAACTGCGACACCACTTCTACACCGCTTTGGAGGAACGGGCCAAGAGGTCCAAAGGTAATACAGAAACTTACAAATTCCAACAATTCTATATGTCTCTCAATCTCTTGTTTGTTTCACTGCAGTCACTTTGCAATGCCTGTGGAATTCGGTTCAAGAAAGAAGAAAGAAGGGCTAGCGCAGAAAATGCAAACAACAACTCATTCATGCTGGAACAACAACACCATGGCTATCACCACAACAATTCATGCGTTCATCCTCAGTCGCAGAACCAAAATATGCCATGGTTCTCCCCTCTTAACGAATTCAAGTTCATTGAAGATAGTGATCGAGATTCTGGCCCTGGCATTCCTTACCTTTCTTGGAGACTCAACGTCACAGATAGACCAACAAGCCTGGTGCACGACTTTACAAAATAAAACGAAAATTGAATGAATATATAACTCTATTCCCATTGACGGTCAATATCATGGAACGAAACATATCACGATGATGGCGACGCTTACAGGGTCTCGCTTCGTTTCTTGTAGTCAAAATTCTTTTTATTGTATTAGCTTTCTTTTGTTTGTCTCCTTTGTCTATCTTCAATATGTAAAGGAGTAAGCATGGGATCATTCTATGTTGTTACTTGTTACTGTTAATTGCTTTCGCTTGCTTACAACTTCTTTTACTTTTCTTTCACTTTCAGTTTAGGCCTAGGGTTCTTTTTGTTGGTTTCGAGTTGGAGAAAACTGTGCGATTCAAGAATTTAGCAATGCAACAATTTGGCGTATTAGCCCCACTCGTATTCTTGAACCTTGACCGTCAAATTTGATTTGAACAGAGGGTAAATAGGGACTAGGTTGGTCATGGTTCGACCTTGAAAGGAGCAAACAAACCCCACATTTCGAAACTTTTATACAGACATTGTCTATCCTCGAGATTGACTACTATACACAGACATTATCTTGGATCTTTATAGGTTCAACGTCTCTCTTCTGATTTATTTAGTTGCTCAATATCTATCTACTTATTTTTAAGATAAAGACAAAATAATCTTTGAGATTTGAATAAATAATTATTTCGACTCAATTTTTTATAAATTAGTTTAATTTAATGTTTTATTTTAGGTTAAACTGTGATTTTTTACGAATGATAATCGATAGTCTATTGTCGCTGAATAATTTAAAATGGTTTAATAGAATTATGCCTTAAAAGAATCAAAAAAATATTTTTATTTTATAGAATTTTATAAAAGTATTTTTTGATTGGTGTATCATTATATAAAGTCAACATATTTGTTTCTATGATATTAGTATCACGGAATGCATTATCATGTAGATTTGTCACACCATTTCAAGTTGTTTATCGTCACTCGACTAATAATTTTCATCCCCAAAAGACTACCCGAAATGAAACATTATGGTTAAATTCATTCAAAAAAATATAAGCCAAATAACTATTCAATAAAACATTATAAATATTTTTTTTGCATTATAATTTTTTTAATACTACCAAAGTAAAATGTTTACTAAATTTAATATATATATATATAGAGAGAGAGGATACAAATATTACTTAATTTGAAATTATTGAGTGGTTCAAGTAGAAAGGGGAGTGTTATTCTATTAAAAGATCTAGATTCAAATATTTTATTTATAAAATTTGTGTGTTTTCAAAAGGTTAAGATTAAAAAATAAGTATCACTATGTAATCACACAAGAAGATTTTAAAAAAATAAATATACTTAATTCAACTTAATATTTAATAATATAAACATTGAAAGAAAATATCCCATGTATTGGTGATAAAAATGAAAAGTTTTCACAAGTAACCTTAATCTTAAGATTTAGGGGTCTTTTTTAGAGTTAAGAAAATATTTTCTTAAACTTAAGAAAATATCTCATTAATTTCTAACCGTTTGGTTGGTTGAGATCACTAATATAATCGTTAGAGAGTTTTCTCTCAGTAATAAATATTGTTATATATGTAGGTGTACTGATACACGAATGAAGACTACCATAAAAAGAAAGAGATATATAAAGGAGCGTATCGATATACGAAGGGGTGTATTGATACATGAAAGGGTGTATCCGTAAGGTAAGTGTAACATTTATAAATATATATAGTAAAAAAATAAGGTTTTATAACCCTAGTTACCTCATTGTCCACATCCTTTACTTCCTAACCTTCTTTCTCCTAAACTCCTCATGACCTTTTACTTCCCAGCCCTAGTTACCTTGTCGTCCACCGACTTTACTGTCACACTATGCACGATACAACTATTATCAGAGTGCTCTCACCCAACTTGGGTCTTATCTTTATCTTCTATACACCATTTTTCCCATCGTTCATAGTAAAAATTGATCAAAAATTTCAACGAGATCTCTTCAAGCTTCGCCTAAGCTTTGGGCCATCTTTCTTCCTCTATTCGTCGATCTACCAATTCCGGTAGAATCACCTTGTTGAGATGAGAAAAACCTTGGTATCTGATCGTATATCTAACTCTAATAAGGGCTTCATCGGAGTTATATTTAATCCAATTGATGAAGTATTTTTAGGTCAGTTTTGGCTTAAATCTGAAAAGATCTCAATTAGTTGGTACGTTTTTTTGAAAATTGGAAAATTTTCAACAAATTGGTTACCTCTGACATATTCTCCAATGAATGCCGACCATCGTTCAATTTTTGGAAATTTTTAGGGTGATTAGATCGATTCAAATAGGCCTAAGAGCATGAACCAACTTAAACCAGTTTTAAAATGTTTGGATTAAATCTAGTTCAACAAGACCAAAATCCAAGCCTAGGATTTGAACCTAATCGACCTAAGCTGCAACTAGATCTCACTTGATTTATACTAAACCTAGTCAACCCTTCAGAGTTAACACATCCAAATTGTACCCGTCAACCCATCAAAATCAACTCATCCGAGTCAATTCGTTAGAGTTAACACATCTGAGTCAACTTTGTTGATGTTAACCCATTATGTAACAAAGAGGCTATTGGATCTTATTTTTCTCCTACCAAAAAGAAAAGAAATGATATCAATTTGCTCTCATCTTTCTCTTATCATCGTCTTTTTCTTTCACCCCAAACTCAAAAGAGAAAAATGAAAACTTTTTATTGTTGGAGAAGAATCTCGTTTTAGTCATCAAGTAAGATTTTTCCAATAAAAAAGATCTTTCAACTAAGATATATATCTCTAAATTTGGTAGGGTGTTTTAAAGCTTGAAGCAAGAAAAAGGAGTGAAAGAAACTTGGTTGCAATTATAGTCCAGGTTTGCTTGCTTAAGGTCAGCACATTTCTGACTCCTACATTTCATAAGTCTAATAAAATGGTTTTCTTGCTTGATTGTATGGTTATAGAATGCTAGTTGGGTGTATGGATAGCTTAAACCCTAAAAATGGTGAAATTCGGGTTGAAATAACATAAAATTGACAATTATGGAGCTTATTTGAACGCTAAGGTATTTTCTAAGAGTCTATTATGAGGGGCGTATAGGTACGTACATACCGATAACAATGGCGAGTTTTGAATTTCAGAAATGTTTTCGCGTATTGGTACGGTGGAGTGTACTAGAACCAGTATTCTATTGGTTGAAGATGATTTCGAGTATCGTTACGCACTTAGGGGTGTACCAGTATAGGTGGAAGATAGGTACGGGGCTTTCGCATATCGGAACTAGGTACCGATACGAAGATTTAGCATATCAGTAAGGGTAGACATTCTATGTTGTTCGAACCTAGTTGACTTATCGGTACAAAAAGGGATGTATCGATATGGAGATTCATACGGATACCTTAATAGGGTGTATCGATACATATAGAGCAATCTGCCTAAGATTTTTGAGTTAACATTCGAAGGTTCTATGATTCAAGATAAAGGTTCCTATGGGTCTCTAAAAGTATAAAACTAACTGTAAAACTGATAAATCAAGTTTAATACCCTAATACGTGAGTTTATGACTAATAAATTAATAGTGGATACATGACTTACTTGTATTGTAATTTCCCTAAGGATCCTTGGTGGATCAGGTAACGTAGTGTAGTAATAAGGATCATTATTGTGTATTGAGGGGACACCAACATATTTAAAAGACATTGACTAGTAAGAAAATATAATGAAAAACTTGTAAATGAATTAGTGATCTTGTGTTATTTAACTATTATTACGGGAGACGCTTTGGGTAACTACAATAATTTGGCCAAGTGTTTATCTTCTCTTAGTAAAGATGTGTGTATGTTCGAAAAGTATGTGTTATAAAGGAACCTGAATTTCTTAGATTTGGTGCATAAGCACTTAATCAAGGGGATATATACTTTGGGTTGTGTGAGCAAGTACGTCTGATATTATTCATGGTCTATGTGATCTGAGAGTGGTTAAAACCTATCTGTGGCTATGATGATCTGGATGAAGAAAATAAATTGATAAGTTGTCTGAGCATTAAGTAACTTGATAAATTGTGTGAGCATCAAGAAACTCGATGGACTATGCGACCTCGAATAACCTTATGGGCTATGTGACCTCAAGAACGGACTGCTTGTGGATATGATAATCCAAGTATGTCCAGACTCTTTGTGGTTATGTTAATCCATATATAGTCTAACCCGATGTCTATGTGATTACGGGGAAATTCGATGGCTATGTGAGCACGGGTAAAATAAGGTTGTGTTACCCGATAGGTATGGATGTTGCATGTTATGTAGGTATGCTATATGGATTGATGGATGACGAATTTTATGCCCCTAAGGTTGTGTGATTGAGGTAAAATGCTTTTAACTCGGTAGGTTATGTGAACTCGAGCAACTCAATAAGGTGTATGGAATTGAATAGGTAAACTTGATCTGACACTTGATCTTCCTATATAATGTTTTCTTGTGATAGAATATCCAGAACTCTAGCTAAGATATTCTAGGAGATAAACCTTGGTTTAGAAGTCTTTTTACGCACTCTTGATTATATTTATCATGCATGGTTGTTTTATGATATTCATGAATTACGGTAGATTAAAAATATAACACTGAGCTTTGATAGCTCAGAGTGCAGAATTATGTTGTTTTTCATACGTAGGTTGATAGGTAATTTTTGGAGGAATGTATCATGGAGAACTTTCTAGCATTGGGGTCATAAAAGAGTACAGTACTTGATAATCTAGTTTGAACTTTTATATTCATAAGATCATACCATAAATCGAGTTTATATCTTTATTTTGAATTTTATTTTTGGTCTATTGATGTATTTTAAAATATAGCTTCTATTTTGTAAACTCTTTTATTTTACTTTTATCTACATGAATTTATTAAATATGAAATATTTGAGATTTTGAGACATGTATTTTGAAAGAATTTTGATAGCTCGGTTTTTTGGGACTCGAATACGATACTTTGGATCCAGATCAAGGTATTACATATTGAATTTGACCTGTTGACTTTGACCAAAAAGTTAACTTTTTTTAACAACCACTATTTTATATTTTTTGAAATTTTGAGTTCGTTTGCAAAAGTTGATTTTGTAAAATTCTAATAAATTGAGCTAAAAAGTTGATTTTGCATTAGTTGTTGGTTTAAAAGAATTATTTTGAGCCTTTACTAATGCAATCTTATGCATATTTAAAGCTACCTGAGACTCTCCCGACAATTGGTCTTCTCCTCTTAGCTTCTTCTTACTTGCTCCTCAGCATACACCTATAGTTACTTGTACGATTCTAGAAACCAATTGATTAGTTAATTTAGAATTTTATTGCTCATCTAGTAATCTTGTTCTATTATGATAAGGATCTACCACTATTATAGATCATAGCGAGACTGGTGTTCCGTAGTCCAGCCTCACTAAATAACTTTTTGAGGTGTATTTTGTATGTGCTATATTTTAATTTTGATTCAAATGTTAAAATAATTTTATGTTACTATATGTATAAATGTTTGAACATTATATATTTTAACCATGATGTTTTATTTGTTTGTAAGCAAGATTGATATCTAATTTAAATGTATTACGATTTATGCATTTGATTTAAAACTAGTTACTTGATTTGGTTTACTTATGCAAAAGTTTGTTACATGAAATATGTTGATACTATATATTGCTTTGAATAATCTTTGCATGAGGTACACTTTAGGGATATGATATAAAGCGTCTCTCTAAACATTTTGATCCAGTTAATAAGTCCTATTAAGCTCCTACGCCCTACGAGCTAGGATAAGTCTCTTTAAACCTAAGTAATCTCACTAGGTAAACACCTATACTTTCGAGCTCAGGGTAAGACCTTCTGGATATATTCTATGAGGATTGTATTATTGTTGTTCGGTTGGAGGGTATTCATATTCTGAAAGATAACTCTGTTTGTACTTTAATACATGACTTTCTGAAAGGTGTTAAACATATATGAAACTTTTAAGTGCTTTAAATGTGCCCTTGTTAGAACATAATGAGCTTCTAGTTCACACCCAAAATCTTTTTTCCTTTCAAATACTTTGGATAAGCCACCCTTGAACTTGACACTTAGAGGATCGACATATTCGTATTAAACTTTTATTGTAATGTTTTTATCCATTATATTGTCTTCATTTGGGTTACATGAGCATATATTTTGATATTTTATTAATTATATGTTGTCGATGTAGTAATATTATTATGCAATACACTCTCATTTTGGATTTGGTTTGACATATGGATATATGTGTTTATATTTGATCTACAACTAATGTACATTTAGAGACTTTAATTCACAAGTTATTTGGAAACTTTTATACAATGTGTCCTCAAGAACTAGGTTTAATATATAGACGGGTCTAAGGGTTACAATAAATATATTTTATAAAAGGATTATGGTACAACATAGTGCATATCGATCGTCATTGGAATCTAAAGAGTTTTCAAACCAAAAAAGTTTTGATACACTTTACGGTCATATCGATACTATTAATATATTTACAAAATTTTATGATTTCAATAACTTATAAAGCAACAGTCAAAAAATTAAATTCAAAAGATTTATCAAATCTATCCAACCCATATCGATACAGAAGGAAACATACTAGAACGATAAGTATATTTTAGTCTTAGGTATAAACGACATACCGGTATAGTGAGATGCATACTAGAACCTTTTTGCTGATTTGCATAAATATTTTTCAGTAACCAAATTCATATCGATACGATTGTAACCGTATTGGTACGTTTAGACCAAACTTAACCACTTTTAGTTCAAAAATAATTTAAAAAATATTTTGGGTTTAAGTCTTTGACTTCAAAAACATTTTAAGTCTGAATAATTGTCATTTTGTTTCATTTTGAGTACTTAAAATTTATTCAAATTATCCCTTGAATGATATTGTTATATTAAAATCAAATATGATTTTACTATTTATACCTATGATTTTATGAAACATTTTTTGTATGCTTGGTGGTACAATTTTTGCCTATATTTATGATAGTTTGACATTAATATATTGATCATAAAGTTGTACCCATTAATAAATGATGATCATTGTTTTAATATATTTAGACCACCTAAAAAATAGAAATCAATTTTAGATAAAATAAATTTTAACTAAAATAAATGAGAATATCATCAGTTAGAAATTATTAGATTGAATGTTAAATATAGAAGAAATAATGATAAATTTTGTATTATATTTTGAGATTTAAATAAATAATAATATTATCACATTAAAAATATCGGAATAAATTTTAGAAAATAGAAACAATGATATCTCTAGTATTAAAATAATAGACTAAATTTTAAGGAATATAAAAAAATAATATAAATTAGAGATAAAATATATTTTAGGCGACTAAAATAAAAAAAATACTCTTTCTCATATTCAAATATGAAAGTCTTCTCATATAGATAGATCGATTCCTCAAGTGGTGAATATGGGCTTCACTAATATATTTTCTCTTAAGCTTATACAGGGAAGTCCTCCCATGTGGGTCGGTTAAGATGATATAGCAACTTCTCTGAAAATATTATTTTATTGTCAATTTTATAATATTTTATATGTTAAGTATATTCTTTTTTTAATAAGTTAATAGTGATTACAGTAGTATCTGTTCTAGAATATAATCTCCACCATTTAACATTGATCTCTCAATCACTCTTCTGGCATCGCTGGTGCTCGAACCCGTAACCTTTAGGAATAACAACCGTTTCGTTAATCACTTGGGTTAGAGGGCTGGTGCTATGTTAAGTGTATTTGGTTGCATTAGGATGTTAGAATCATACATTTACATAAGGAGTTGATATTTTTATATTTATTTGTAATCACCGTTTTTGGTCCGGGAAGTTGCCACCAATCATTTTTCGGTGCGATTGGAACACCAAAATCAAGGTCTGCGCACCAGAATTGAGTCCGGGAGTCTGTTACGCGTAGGGAAGGATGAGCACCCCTACAACGCCCGAAACCGACACTTATCAATTACAAAACATTTTATATGATCGAAAAATATAAATTCGATGTTAATTTTATGATCTCGTAATTTTAAACCTGCAAAATGAATAAAATAAGTTAAATAACGAAAATAATCAAGTTAAATAAAATATAATAATAATGACAATAATAATAATAATAATAATAATAATAATAATAATAGAGGCACTAAATCTGCAAGAAATCAAAATCAAGGGGTTATATAATACAAAAAAATGACTAAAGCTAAAGAAAATAGGAATTATAGGATTAAAATGAGCAAAACAATGACTAAATTGGAAGAAAATGCAAACTGCGGGGCGGAAATGCGATGAGGCTAAAGATGCAGGGACTACAACATCAATTTTTCCTTTTGTGTGGGTTAAAACGCGGGTCGAGTCTGGACTTCGGGTCGGATCCGGATATGGGTCTCCAAAACGACACCATTTTAGGTCATAATACCCGACACCAAAATGATGCCATTTTGATCGGCGTATATATGCCCCTATTCTCCCTTTTTTATTTGTTTCTCTTCTTCACAATGAATCAAAAGAGGGGGAGCTGATGGATGCTCTCTGGCCCTGGGGAACACCGGTGGAGCAGCACCGTTTTCGGCCGTCGTGCACGGTTGCCGGTCGTCGTGTCCGTGATCGAAAATTTGAAAGGTGGATACTTTCCGATTCGCTTCAACACGGGGAATGCAGTCCTTGGAATTTCGAAAGGATGTGTATACAAGCGTAGATCTGAAGAAAACCGAAAGGTATTTTTAAAAATTTTTACCTTATATTTGTTTTTGTTTTTTTCGAATTCTTCTTCCTCTCCTCTAATTTTTACTCTTTTTTTGTGTGTGTTTCGAATATATGGTGTTATTTGGCTTCGAATATTACTGTTTTGTTTTTTCAAAATCCGAAAGAAAAGTCCTTGATTACATGTTCGAATGGGTATTTATACCATAATTTTATACATAAAATATATATATTTCAATCTACTTCAGATCTGAAATCCCTATTTTGTAGGTTTTGACGTGAAATTTGGATGGTGGAGAGGCGGTAGTTCTGACACGGGTGGTGACCGACCTGAAGAACCAATAGAAGGGCGCGTGACCACTACGCGGGAGACCAACTGCCGCGCGTGGCGGCCACGCGCAGTGATGATCATCAATCTGTGGACAGAGGCGGCTGAGGGGCTGAGGATGGTAGGGTTAGGGTTTTCATTTGTTTAGCATAAGGGTTTTGAATCTGGGCTTGGTTTGATGTGTATTAGGTTATGGATTTAATATTGGATTTTATGGTGGGTTTCCACGTTGGATATGGGTTATTATATTATTTAGAGTGGATGGTTGTTTTGTGACATATTTTGCAAGTTTGACATATTTTTTGTGAACTTGACGTCATGCCAAGAAGCCGCTGAACCCCAAAAATTAGTAAAAAATTAAATTCTTAAAAATTCACAATTGGATCAATCTTCAAAAAATAACAGATAAGATGGTGTCAAGACTTGTTGACAGAGTCATGTCAAGCTTCGATGCCAAGACAACATCAGTAGGATGACATCAACCCTAGGTTGATCAGTTCTCATTCAGACCTGGATAAGATGATCATCCCTTATCCTTGAGCATTTGAATTTTAAATGAGTTGATGATCTATCCTATCCATTCCCTTCTTTGTACGCTTATTTAAATATCAACCTAGCAAGCTTTTGAGGAGAGCAACGAACCTAAATGGAGGATCGAAAAAAATTTGACCGAGTGATTGGAGCAAGGTGTTGGGGTGCACAAGTGATGATCACATTCGGTTCACATTCAATATGAACATCCAATCGAGGAAGGTGAAGTACAAAGAAATGTTGCAAATTGTTCTTCAGTAGGGATGAGCCAAGAGATGAAGGGCATGCAAATGACTCACCAACATCCACAACCCAATCAGAACACCAGCGGAGGTGTCCTCACTGGTGCCGCTGCACCTAGAATCCGCAAAAGATGTAATATCTCGAAACTAATGGAGCAAATGCTCCCGCAACTTGGAAAATACATTCCAGAAAATCATATCGCCGAAAGCAAAACAAAGTTTGTTACCTTTATTCTGCACCATTAGTCTTGAGAATCCTATTCCATTCCCCATCTTTATAGCATCCACTATCTAAGCATATATTTCCCTCTTATTCCTCATCATCTATATTGTCTCAACTTGTTCCTGCAACAAAATTTTCAGGTCTGTGAACCAAGTTTTCCTTCAGACAGGTTACTTTCCGATCTGTTTTATTATAATTAACTTCCTTTTACAGCTTGTTCTTCCATTGTAGTAGCAGCCATGGGAATGACAATATCTAGATTGGTGAGGATGCTCTTTGCAAAGAAAGAAATGAGGATATTGATGGTCGGACTCGATGCTGCCGGAAAAACAACAATCCTTTACAAGTTGAAACTTGGAGAGATTGTTACTACCATACCAACAATCGGTACGATGCCTGTCTGACTAACTCTGACGAATCAAGAATTTGCTTTTCCAATTCCAAACTGTGATTATGTTACGAACATGCATTTTTAATCCAGGATTTAATGTGGAAACTGTTGAGTACAAAAATGTTAGCTTCACCGTGTGGGATGTTGGAGGACAAGATAAGGTACTATGAATACAATGGTCTGTTCTTCCATAAGAATTAAAGAGTGACTATTTCATACTTTGGTGTATAGATACGACCCCTCTGGAGACACTACTTTCAAAACACACAGGGACTTATTTTTGTGGTGGACAGTAATGACAGAGACAGGGTATCAGAGGCAAGAGATGAGCTGCACAGGATGCTAAACGAGGTTCAGAATTTCATTTCCTTCAACCGTTTTACAGCTTTGTTGCGTCGGAATAGGAGTTGTTTTGCTGTGCTTAGAACATGCTCCATTGATTGTGATCTGTTCTGCTTTCAGGATGAACTACGCCATGCAACCTTACTTGTGTTTGCTAACAAGCAAGATCTTCCGAATTCTATGACCGTTTCGGAAATCACCGATAAACTTGGCCTGCATTCACTTCGCCAACACCATTGGTAATTCCTGTGTTTACGAACTTATTAGTGAGACAAAAAAATCAGATTAGCGGTATTAATAATTATTAATATTTTTAGTATACGAATAGTATTACACAAAAAAGTATCATAAATATTTAGTATTTATGATAGAGTTATTTTTAGTGTTCGTTAATTTATCACTAAAAATCTATATTATTATAATGTAAATTTTTAAAATTTATCAAAAATATAGACTTTTAATATAAAATTTATGAAAAAAAATATGAAAAATGTTATAGTGTTGGCCGACACCGTATCAATATGGTTCCGCCTCTAGATTGGCCTATGGTCTATATGTATACTATACTCAGGCTTGCCCCTGAGGTTACGTTGGTCTTAGGATGAACCTAAAACTTGAGTCCTTTAATAAAAAGGGTCAAAGAAAATAAATTTTAAAAATAGACAAAAATAATAATCTGTTTCTAGTTTGGACCTTAAATAATAAGAATTAAAAAATTAAATTTTAAAATAAATAACAATAAATATTTTTTTATTAATTGGACTATTAATAGCAAATATTAGAAAAAAAAGTATTTTAAAAATAAAAAATTTAAAACTCTAATAACATGAAACTTTAAAAAAAAAATTGATATCGATTTTTTTAGAAATATGGTACCTCTCAGATTATTTCTAAAAATATTATACTTTCTACAATATATTTCAAGTCGGTTTAAAAGAGTTTTAATTATAAAAAAATATTTTATTTTTTAAAAATTAAAGTTAAATCAAAAGGGTTCAGATTTTGAACAATTTTATTCACTGAAGTCTTATTGTATTTCCACCTTCTTAATATCTTTCAATAAAAAAGGATGAACAGTGAAGTTAAATCATTTTCTTACCGATTTCATTTTTACTATAACAAATATTATAGATTTAGAAATAAAAAATAAAGGTGCCATATTTCTATGGGAAGATCTAGGTGAAATATCCATGGTATTTCCCTGAATAAAAAATATTATAAACAAAATTATAAGTAGAGAAAAATAGATCAGTTTTGTTGTAAATTATGCTCTTCATAATAGATATTTGGACTTCTTAATTATGGTCCCTGGGGAGAAGACACTCGTGTCAAAGCCCATTTACGTCTCTGACTATATTGATCACCTACAAACTAGGGGTGAGTATTCGATCGAGTTAAGTCGAGTTAAAAAATTTCGAGTTATTCGAGTTGATGAGTTTTTATAACTTAAACTTTATTTGAAATTTTTTCGATTTGAGTCAAGTTTAAAAAATTCGAGTCGAGTTTTCGAGTACCTATAAATATTTAGTTCTAATTATTTATTATGTTATAGTATAATTTGATTCTAATTTAAACGACTTTCTCTAATCATATAAGATATGCATAATATATATTTTTCATATGTAGCAACATTTCTTTATATTTTTATATATCAATGTATATATATCATAAAAAATTGAGAAATTCGTCTCAAACTTAAAAATTAACCCTTTAATTACTAAAAATTTCGAATTATTCAAGTTATTCGAATTTCCATTTTACAACTCAAACTTTATTTGAAATTTTTTCGAGTCGAGTCAAGTCAAAACGAATCAAATATTTTCGTCTCGAGTTGAATCGAATTATTCAATTTTTTCGAGTCGAGTTTTACTCGCCCCTACTACAAACAACCAAAATCTGATCATTTAACTTTGAAAATATGAACCTAAAATCCTTTTAACAGCTATAGCTAACTCACTAGCTGCAATATGATAGTTTTTATTGTCCTCTATTAATTGAGAAGTGTTACAGGTACATCCAAGCTGCTTGTGCCACCTCTGGCCAAGGACTTTATGAAGGTCTTGATTGGCTATCCAACAATATCTCTAGCAAGACAAGATAAGTAATTATGGCTCTGGGTGCTTTTAAAGACTTCCAATATAGCAGCAGTCAAGGGTATGCTACGCTCTCTTCATTAATCAATAAAGTTGGAACCACTTTTATGATTAAGAACCCAGTCTGTGTACAGACATACATACATATTTGTGTGTGATACATACATACATACCCACTTTTACTTCTTATATGGTGAAAATTCTCTTGGTATAAAGCCCTCTGATCTTTGGGGTTCTTAAACCCATTTCATCGCTTGTAACTATTTGTAAGCACTACAAAGATTCAATGGAAATGTAAGCAATATATGCTTAGTAAGAAGCTGAATAAATATTCATCCATGCAATTTAAAACTATTTGTAAAGCCATACTTCCATTCCAAATCAAATCATTTTAAAAAATCATGCTGGTTCAAAACATATGCATCTTGGTTTTATTCTTTCTTTTCAACATATACTCATATATTAGAAATCAATAGGATTAGTTTAATAATCATAATTCAATCATAAATCACATTGAATTCTCGGATTACGGGGTGATAGTTTTTTAATTGCCTTTTTTATTGGTGGTAATAGTTTTTGAATTACCTTTATATGCCTCAAGTCTATATAATATCTTTGAATTACCTCAAAGCCCTAAAATATTAATTTATTAGGCTTTAAGCCCTTTATAATTTACTGTGACATACTAATTATATCTAATATATTTTTAGAATGTCACATAGTCAATAGATTATACATGCATGTAAACTTTTTATTTTTCAATACTATTGTGACATCTAGAAATCTGGGTTTGAAGAATTTGCGAGTTCAACCTATTTAATTAGTGAGGTTAGAGAATTTAATTAATTTAATTGGTTTCGAGAATTTTTAAAATATAAGTTAAACTGGAATTGATTCTGATTTATTTAAATTTTCATAATAAATAATGATATATAATTTAGTGACTTTTAATGGGCCAAACTAATTTTTACATGTTTTAAGTGACTAAATTGATAAGAAATGCCTACAAAGAATTTTTAAGGACTAATTATAGTATGTGATCTCATAAAATTATTTTTACTTATATTTTGTTAAAATAAAATGTTTTAATGAATAATAATTAGTATTAAATTGATTTAGTTAAATTGTTTTAACAAAATGAGAATGACAGTTAATTAATTTTTATGGACAATAGCTTTAATTAGGGATGATAATGAGCCTGATGAGTTCGCGAGCTACTCAGACTCAGGTTCAGCTCGAGACCTAAACGACTTGAGTTGAGTCTACCCAAACTCGGCTTGAAAAGCTCGTGAACAGTCTCAGAATAATTATATTATGTATAAGCTACATATACACTAAAAAGTAATCTTTTTAGCAAAAAAAATAATAAAATAAAATAGAAGAAATCCACTAAAAATTAATTAATTAAAATAAATTGGAAAGTTTTTCCCTTTCTCAATATTGAATTTTATTTTCGGTGTTGGTTATGAAAAGAGTTTTTAACGGGATCCTATCTTTTAAATAAAAATATGTTGAGTTGATCGATCTCTAAAGATGGCCAAGAGGGGACTGAATTGGCAATAAAAATTTTTGATGGAAGAAATTTCGGTAAAAATAGGAAATTGAAGAACTCACGATTTATAGTGGTTCAAGCTTCGGAACAAGCTCTACATCCACTACCTTAGCTCCCACTTGGGTAAAAGAAATGATTCAACCTCACAAAATAAAAGGATGAAAGAAAGGCAAATTGAAATCTCTCACAAGATGAATAATTGCCACAATTACAAAACAAACTCTCCACAAACTCAATTACAAAGAATTAAATTGAAATACAAGAGTTGGGAGTTAGAATTTTCAATAGAAGTGCTTGGGAGTTGGATTTGATTGCTTGGATATTGCTTGAGGTTCAATATTCCTTAATGTTGCTTGAAATACTTCATTTTATACTCTCTCATTGATTTCTAACCGTTGTGTTTGTTGTGAATATAAATAAGACCGTTGGAGCTTCATCTTCCCACCATAAATACACTCTGCAACAACTGGTATCGAAATACGGGGTACCTGTTTCGAAACAGACCAAAATAGAAAGATTCGTTGTACATTTATTATAAGGGATATCGAACCATGCTTCGATACCATTATAAAACTATAAAAGCTGGTATCGAACCATGTTTTGGAACAGACTAACCATCATTTAAAGCTTTAACCGCCACCAACGGTCAACTCATTAAATGCCAAAAAAGCCGTTGGAATTTTAGAGGGGTATCGATGCTGGTATCAAAACAAGGGTCTTAATTTTAAATAATTTTAAAATAATTAAAACATAAAAAGATGGATCGATATCTGGTTCGAAACAGGTGTTGGCAGTAAGGTATTGGCATCGAACCATGTTTCGATACTTGTTCTTGATCTCAAGAATATTCTTTTAAAAATACAACTGGTATCGATACCTATTCTAGGGGTATCGATATTGCCGTGTAAAAACACTTAGAAAAAATTATTTCATTGTTCTTGGTTTGACTTGAAACATAAAATTTGACTAAGGGACTTAAAAATTTATTACAAAATAGTCCTTGAACATAATTGTTATATCAAAATTAATTTTAGTTTTACAAAATATAACAAAATTATCTATTTTGGGTCAAGCCTAACGAGCTCAGGCCGAGCCCTACGAGCTTTGAGCCTGAGCCGAGCCCAATAATATTGTTTTCGAGTCGATCCCGAGGCTAAAATTTCAAGATAACCGAGTCTCGAGCCCGAACCAAGCCAAAAACATTATTTTCGAGCTAAACCTGGCTCGGCTTAGGCTCGGCTTGACTCGTTATCACCCCTAGCTTTAACTATGTGTAGAACTAATGTTTTGATATAGTAATTGAAAAATAGTTTTGGACTAATTTGAAAAGATTTTAAAAATGGTTCTTATGTCCAAACAACTTGAAAATATATTTAAGAAGTTTTTAAGAGATTTTAAAAGTGTTTTAAATGATTTAAAGAACCAAAGAAGTGATTTTAACCCTAGGCATTTCGATACACCTCCCAAGTTTTCGATACAACTATGTTTTTAAAGGCAATATTAAACAGTGTTTCTATACTCGTTTTGATACCTGTTTGCCACTGTGAGTCTTGGTTTTGATACCTGTTTCAATACACTCCCAACAGTCATAAACGATTTTATGAAAAAACCCAACAACTAGGAGCAATATCGAAACTCGTTGCAATACTTGTTCCTAAATACAGGTTCAATAGTTATTTCCCAAAACAATCGTTTTGATATCAGTTTCAGACGTTTTGATACCACCTGTACCAGAAGTAGAAATAAGCCTTGAAATCAGCCCCGAACGGCTCCAAATAATCCCAAAGGTCACCAACGACTAGAAGCTCATTTGGGATGATAAAAGGAAGCCTCAAGCATCAAGAGAAGACTAATGCTTACATTGTAACAACATTAAGATTCTAGAAATGTCTTAGTGCATAATTCTCATCTTTTGGGTAGACAACACTTATGAGCTCTATTGTAAAAATATGCTCAATTGTATTAGGATTAGGTGAGAGCTTAATTACAAATAATTAGCCTTGTTAGAAGGATTATCAAAGTTTGCTTAAGTTTATCTCTTATTTGAGAGGATTCCCAAAGTTCGAGTTGTGAGCTTTGGATGCTTGATTCGAGTTTGAATCAAGGTTGTAAGGTTATCCTTTTACCCTCAAAAGGAAGAGATTCTTAGTGAATTTGGAAAATCCTTAGTGGGAAGCTAAGGTAATGGATGTAGGTGCTTGTTCGAAGGCCGAAGCACTATAAATCCTTGTGTTCATTGTCTATTTTTATTGCTTCCATAACAACCACCCAAATTGCCACTTCTCCACCACTTGGAGAGTTTTTAATCAGTTATTTATCGAGCCCTTCAAGCCCAATAATTGGTATCAGGACGAGGCTCAATCGAGAGGGGTTAGCATCCTATTGAGAAAATCCGGCGAGCTCGACCAATTTACAATCAACCGACATTTCATGGCTCAATCTATTGATAAGTCACCTCTCTTTAACGGGTCCAACTACTCCCAATGGAAGATAAGGATAAAGTATTTCATCAACTCAAGAGACTACAAGCTTTGAGATATAATTGAAGATGGACCGTTTGTACCAAAGGGAACAAAGACGGATTGGAGCGTGAAAGATCCCAAGAAGATGATGCTAAATAGCAAGGCTTTACATGTTCTCTTTTGTGCATTCCATCCAACCATCTATGAGAAGATGTTTTCTTGTGAAAGTGATAAGGAAGTTTGAGACAAGCTAAAAGTTACATACGATGGTACTAATAAAGTAAAGGAGACCAAGATTGGACTTCTCAACCAAGAGTATGAAAGCTTCAAGATGAATCCGGAAGAGGACATTACAAAGATATTCGATCGGTTCTCCACCATCACCAATGGACTTAAAGGCTATGGAGAGATCATTCTAGAGAAGAAGCTTGTTTGAAAGCTTATCTATTCCCTTCCCGAGTTATGGGACTCAAAGAGGACCTCCATCATCGAAGCCAAGAATCTAAAGACACTCAAGCTTGATGAACTCATGGGGTCCCTCCTCACACATCAAATTATGATAAAAGGAAGACAAGAGGAGAAGAAGAAGGAAGAGATTAGATCGATAGAGAAGAAGAAAATTTAAGTGATTAGTGTAAATTTCAACACCATTGCTCTCAAGATCTCCAAGTGCATCCACTTTTAAGATTCAAGTGAGGAGGATAGCGAAGGAGATGAAGAGCTTGCCCAACTCTTCATAGACTTCGATCGATTCGTGAGGAACAAAAGTAAGAAATTCTCAAAGTGCGAATCAAAGAATAAAATGAAGGACTCCCACAAGTCAATCATAAAGGGATCATCTTCAAAGAAGCAAGCATAGGTGGCTACTTGGAGTGATGAGGACTCCACCGAAAATGAAGAAGTCAACCTATGCTTGATGGTCCTCAATGAGAGTGAGGTAACTTCTAACTCATCTATTTCAAATTCATATACTTTTGATGAGTTGCAAGAAGCCTATGACAAATTGGCTTTTGAGTTCAAGGCTTCATTTTCTAAAAATAAAAATATGATTTCGAAGATCAAATTAGAAAATGATTTGCTTTCAAAAACTAATTTTGAAATTGAAGCAAAGTTAGAAGAATTTGAACTTAAAATTTTTTATTTACAAGACTTGCATCAAAAGATGGAAAAAGATCATCAAATTGCTTTATATTATCTTAAGAAAGAAAAAGATTTGATTTCCAAAGAACTTGAAATAAAAAATAATTTAGGAAAATCAAACTTTTACATGAGACAATTTAGTGTCCCTAGATTTTTTTAATGGAAAATGTTTAGAAGAATTTGGGTCCCAAAAGGACTAATCACTTCAACCAAAAAGGATGAAATTGAAAAATGGATTCCTAAGGGGACTAAAATTTTTGCTACTAACATTAAAGGATCCAAAGCAATTTGGATACAAAAAATTACTTGATTGTCTTATTTTAGGTTTGATGGAGGTATGAGCAACCAAGTGCAAGATTAAGGGGGAGCTCCATACATACAAGAAGGACACTTGAAGGAGCAAGGCTTCACATCCTACCTTTGATTCAAGTATGGTAAAATTTCTAGTTGAATTTGTGTTTATTTGCTTTTTTGTCTTTTATTTCAACTAGTTTATCATATATGTTGGACTAACACTTAGTGATGCCTTGAGTAAGGGGGTGTCTTTTATTTTCATAAACTAAGTTTTGATATTTGAATTTAAAATAATTGACATTTTTAACTCTCCTATGTTATAAGCTTTAAAGATTTTTAAATTTGTTTTGAACCATTTTTTATATAACAAAAAGGGGGAGAATGTTGTCAAAAATTGATCTTTCAAATGGATAAGAGAGAACTTTAAATGATTTGATTATTTAAAACTCTTATTCAAATTTTATTTCACAAAGGGGGAAAAATATCAAAAACAATTTTTCAAGTTGGTTTTATTATATCAAAAAGGGCTAGATTATAGAACTAATGTTTTGATATAATAATTGAAAAATATTTTGGGACTAATTTGAAAAAATTTCAAAAATGATTCTTATGTACAAATAATTTGAAAATATATTTAAGAAGTTTTTGAGAGATTTTAAAAGTTTTTTAAATGATTTAAAGAAATCAAATAAGTGATTTTAACTCAGGCGTTTTGATACATCTCCCAAGTGTTTCGATACAACCTTGTTTTCAAAGGCAATATTACACAGTGTTTCGATACCCGTTTCAATACCTGTTTGCCACTGTGAGTCTTGGTTTCGATACCTTTTTCGATACACCTCCAACGATCATAAACGATTTTATGAAAACCCCTAACGGCTAGGAGCAATATCGAAACCCGTTTCAATACTTGTTCTTAAATGTAGGTTCAACGGCTATTTCCCAAAGCAATCGTTTCAATACTAGTTTCAAGCATTTTGATACCACCTGTACCAGAAGAAGAAATAAGGCTTGAAATCAGCTTCATATGGCTCCAAATCAATCCTAACGGTCACCAATGGCTAGAAGCTCATTTTGGATGATAAAAGGAAACCTCAAGCATCAAGAGAAGACTAATGCTTACATTGTAACAACATTATGATTCAAGAAATGTCTTAGTGCATAATTCTCATCTTTTGGGTAAACAACACTTGCGAGCTCTATTGTCAATATATGCTCAAGTGTATTAGGATTGAGTGAGAGCTTAGTTGCAAACAATTATCCTTGTTAGAAGGATTATCAAAGTTTCCTTAAGTTTATCTCTTGTTTGAGAAGATTCCTAAAGTTCGGGTTGTGAACTTTGGATGCTTGATTTGGGTTTGAATCAAGGTTTTAAGGTTAGCCTTTTGCCCTCAAAAGGAAGAGATTCTTATCGAATTTTGGAAATCCTTAGTAGAAAGCTAAGGTAGTGGATGTAGGTGCTTGTTCGTAGGCCAAACTACTATAAATCCTTGTATTCATAGTCTATTTTTCATTGCTTCCACAACAACCACCCAAATTGTCTTTTCTCCACCACTTGGTGAGTTTTTAATCAGTTATTCATCGAGCCCTTCAATCCCAACAATTGGTATCAGAGCGAGGCTCAATTGAGAGAGATTAACATCCTATTGAGAAGATCCGGCGAGCTCGACCAATTTACAATCAACCGACATTTAATGTCTCAATCCATTGATAAGTCACCTTTCTTTGACGGGTCCAAATAATCCAAATGGAAGATAAGGATGAAGCATTTCATCAACTTAAGAGACTAAAAGCTTTGAGATATAGTTGAAGATGGATCGTTTGTGCCAAAGGGAACAAAGACGGATTAGAGCGTAGAAGATCGCAAGAAGATGATGCTAAATAGCAAGGCTTTGAACGTTCCCATTTGTGCATTCCATCCAACTATCTATGAGAAGATGTCTTCTTGTGAAAGTGTCAAGGAAGTTTGGGACAAGCTAGAAGTTACATACGAGGGTACTAATGAAGTAAAAGAGACCAAGATTGGACTTCTCAACCAAGAGTATGAAAACTTCAAAATGAATCCGGAAGAGGACATTGCAAAGATGTTCGATCGATTCTCCATCATCACTAATGGACTTAAAGATTATGTAGATATCATTATGGAGAAGAAGCTTGTTCGAAAGATTATCTATTCCCTTCCCGATTCATGGGACTCAAAGAAGACCGCCATCATCAAAGCCAAGAATCTAAAGACACTCAAGCTTGGTGAACTCATGGGGTCCCTTCTTACACATCAAATTATGATAAAAGGAAGACAAAAGGAGAAGAAGAAGGAAGAGATTAGATCAATGGGGAATAAGAAAATTCAAGAACTTGGCATAAATGTCAAAACAATTGCTCTCAAGACACCCAAGTGCATCCACTTTGAAGATTCAAGTGAGGAGGATAGCGAAGGAGATGAAGAGCTTGCCTAACTCTTCATAGACTTTGATCGATTCGTGAGGAACAAAAGTAAGAAATCTTCAAAGCACGAATCAAAGAAGAAGATGGACTCTCACAAGTCAATCATAAAGGGATCATCTTCAAAGAAGCAAGCATATATGGTTACTTCGAGTGATTAGGACTCCACCGAAAATGAAGAAGTCAATCTATGCTTGATAGCCCTCAATGAAGGGGAGGTAACTTCTAACTTATCTATTTCAAATTCATATATTTTTGATGAGTTGCAAGAAGCCTATGATAAATTGGCTTTTGAGTTCAAGGCTTCATTTTCTAAAAATAAAAATATGATTTCGAAGATCAAATTAGAAAATGATTTGCTTTCAAAAACTAATTTTGAAATTGAAGCAAAGTTAGAAGAATTTGAACTTAAAATTTTTATTTACAAAACTTGCTTCAAAAGATGAAAAAAGATCATCAAATTGCTTTAGATGATCTTAAGAAAGAAAATGATTTGATTTCTAAAGAACTTGAAATCAAAAATAATTTGGGAAAAATCAAACTTTTACATGAGACAATTTAGAACTTTAAATGATTTGATTATTTAATTCTCTTATTCAAATTTTATTTCACAATCGGGGAGAAACCTTAAAAACAATTTTTCAAGTTGGTTTTATTATTTAAAAAATGGGTAGATTGTAGAACTAATGTTTTAATATTATAATTGAAAAATTGTTTTGGACTAATTTGAAAAGATTTCAAAAATGGTTCTTATGTCCAAACAACTTGAAAATATTTTTAAGAAGTTTTTGAGAGATTTTAAAAAATTTTAGATGATTTAAAGAAACCAAATAAGTGATTTTAACTCAGACATTTCGATACACCTCCAAGGTGTTTCGATACAGTCATGTTTTTAAAGGCAATATTACATAGTGTTTCGATACCCGTTTCGATACCTGTTTGCCACCGTGAGTCTTGGTTTCGATACCTGTTTCGATACATCGGTAACGATCATAAATGATTTTATGAAAACCCTCAACGACTAAGAGCAATATCGAACCCGTTTCGATACCCGTTCTTAAATGTAGGTTCAATGGTTATTTCCCAAAGCAGTCGTTTCGATACTAGTTTCAGGCATTTCGATACCACCTATACCAGAAATAGAAATAAGCCTTGAAATCAGCTCCAAATGACTCCTAATCAATCTCAACGATCATCAACGGCTAGAAGCTCATTTGGGATGATAAAAGGAACCTCAAGTATCAAGAGAAGACTAATGTTTCATTGTAACAACATTATGATTCAAGAAATGTCGTAGTGCATAATTCTTATCTTTTGGGTAAACAATACTTGTGAGCTCTATTGTCAATATATGCTCAAGTGTATTAGGATTTGGTGAGAGCTTAGTTGCAAACAATTAGCCTTCTTAGAAGGATTATCAAAGTTTGCTTAAGTTTATCTCTTGTTTGAGAGGATTTCCAAAGTTCGGGTTGTGAACTTTTGATGCTTAATTCGGGTTTGAATAAAGGTTGTAAGGTTAGCCCTTTGCCCTCAAAAGGAAGAGATTCTTAGTGTATTTGGGAAATCCTTAGGGGGAAGCTAAGGTAGTGGATATAGGTGTTTGTTCGAAGGTCGAACCACTATAAATCCTTGTGTTCATTGTCTATTTTCATTGCTTCCACAACAACCACTCAAATTGTCACTTCTCCACCACTTGATGAGTTTTTAATCGGTTATTCATCGAGCCCTTCAAGCCCAACACTATGTTTTCTCTCAAAAATCTTTTTTCTTATTGATTTCCTCAAATCCTAATTCTTCCATAGAATCCTGAAGTTTTTTACTCAATTCTTTCATCGTATTACTTTAATTTCCTATTAATTTCTATAATTGATTCTTAAAATCTCTTTGAAATCCATTTTCTCAATTTTGGAAGATCACACTATTGTTTGATGGGATATCTTCAATCCTAAACTCATTAATTTCAAGGTATCAGCAATCTCAGAATTTAATTTTTTGAAATCAATAAGTTCAAGATTGATTTACAATGATTCTTTGTTATTTAAATGTTACCTAATTTTAATTTTATAAAAGCAATCTCAGAATTTAATTTTTTGATTAAAATAGGTTAGTTGTTCTAGAGAAGAGTATTATGTGTAAGATGATGATTTGGATTTATATTGGTAGAATATTTTACATGATAATGGAAGATTAGTGGAATAATTAAATAATTGCCTTATTCTCGGTTAAGGTAATATCAAATCAAATTCTAAAAAATAAAAATAAAAATAAATGACTAATTGACCATTAAAAAGATAAAAATATCAAAAGTTAAAAAAATATCACAAAACAGAAAGAAAAAAATACAATAAAGGTAGTGTTATTCTTGGCAAATTTTGCAGAATATATTTTTATTAAAATATTTGGAATATAGGGTGTTTTGAGGAAAATTTAAGGAAATACGGCAAAATGAACAGTAACAAGAGCATAGCGTCATATGCTCTTAGCGTTATCCTTTTTTTAATATTATTTCATAGAATTAAGCAAGCCGATCTTATGGCTTGGCCAGCTAAGAGCATAACGCCACCTCCAAATGGTGTTATGGGGGTGGCTCCATACTCACATGGCGTTAAGCCATTATTTAAACAATAACGCCCCCTCCTCTTGGCGTTATGGCTTTGTTGTCAGGAATCTAACGGACTGCTGAATGCTTGAACAAATTAAAGAGGGCTTCAGCGGGAATCCAGCTAAAATAAAGAAAAAAATTGTACTATAACGCCAAGAGTTTATGGCGTTGTAATTTTTTAATATTTAATTTTTGGTTCTATAAACCAGAAGTATGGATAATGAAAGAGGCGTTTGAGAGGTGTTGAAGCTTCTGGTTTGTAAAATCCATAGCATTTTTAGAGAGTTGTTGAAGGTTTGTGAAAATAGTTGAAAAATTGAATTGTTGTCCCAATTTTTTTCGTAGATTTGAGAAAAGATTATTGAAGGTCGACGATTTGATTTCTTACAAGTAAGTGTTTATTTTTTAATCAAAAAAGTAATATTTTTGATTTTATTGATTTTGTACGTGTGATTGAAGTTATATTTGAATAATAATAATTCTATTTTTTAAATGTTTGATAGAATGAGCTCCTTGTTAAATTGCGACGCGGAAGAAGAACTTATTGGTCGTTGGGGCGAGTCGCTTGTTGATTTCAGTGAGGATGAAGAAAATATTATACTAATCATAGAAGATGATGACGTTAATTTGTTGGATGCTGATGATGTAGATAATGTTATGAGCGAGGTGAATGAGGGTAATAGTATACATATAGAAGATGATGTATGGTCCACTGCTGTCGCTCGACTTGGATTGAAAAACGATCCACCTATTTGGGGTTTTGTTGCGCAAGAGCACGAACAAATGCAATCCAATTATCCAGCTTTTGAACCGCCTACTCACATGAACGAGGTCGATTATTCTGCAATGAGAGATTCAAAACATATAGCTTGCGTCTTTGGTTCTTCTTCACCATCCCAATATGGAGAATTAGAACTAAAAGCTCAATTTGAAACGAAGAAAGATGCGCAACTTGTAGTTAAAGAATACTGCATTAAACGTCATATGGTATCATATGTGGCAGAGTCTGATAGACATACCTATTGTGCTAGGTGTATTAATTGGAAGAGCAACTGTCTATGGAAGATCAAAATTTCTTTTCGACAAAGAAGTCAAATATGGGAGGTAACAAGGTTCAATGAGCAGCACACATGTTTGAATATATCACTGTCACAGGATCACATAAATTTAGATTTTGATCTAATATGTGCGTATACTCGACTATTGGTTAAAAAAGATCCAAGGATTGCGATTTCAGTATTAATAGCATCCATCCTAAATCAGCTTGGATATATTCCATCTTATTACAAGGCTTGGATGGCTAAACAGAAGGCGGTGTCACAATTGTATGGTGATTGGGATAAAGCGTATAATGAGCTACCAGCTTTTATACGAGCAATGAAAATATTTATCCTAGGAACTATTATGGAGTATGAAACCATACCGGCAGACAACTTAAGAGGCGAGCTAATTCCTGGCAAGAAGATCTTCAGCAAGTTATTTTGGGCTTTTAAGGCATGTATTGAAGGTTTCCCATTTTGAAAATGTATGATTCAAGTTGATGGTACCTGGTTGTATGGTAAATACGGTCATATATTGCTTGTAGCTGTTGCACAAGATAGAGACAACAATATATTCCCAATTGCATTTGCCATAGTGGAAAAAGAAGATGCAGTTTGATGGGAATTCTTTTTGAATCATTTACGCAACCATGTCGTAAAAGAAGATGGAGTTTGTATGATTTCTGATAGAGGAACTGCGCTTCTATCAGTAATTGATAGAGAAGAAAGTCTATGGATTCCTCCACATGCATATCCAGCCTACTGTGTACGACATATTGCGTCCAATGCGAAAAATAGATTTAGTAACAATCAGATCCGAAGAGAGATCTTAGGCGTAGGTAAATCATGGTTCTTTTTTTTAAAATTACATATTTTTTATTTTATTTATTTCCTAACTATTTCTTTTATAGGGTACGAATTGGTCAGACCGAAATTTGATGCGAGAATTAGAAGACTGAGACGTCATGGCCACTTTGTGCTTAATTTTGCTAATAACATTCCTAGGGAAAGATGATCTCAAGCATATGATATGGTCGACGGTACGGTCATATGACTACTAATCTTGCTGAGACTTTAAAACCCTTTTTTTTACCAAACTTAGATCTAAACTCCAAAATTTATTTTCTGATTTAAAAACGCAAAAACCGAAACCCTCACACCCTTTTTTTTATTTGAAAAAACTTAAAACACCTTCATTGATTTGAAATGGTTAAGTTTCGAAAAATAAGTAAAAAATGCTCTGAAAAATAATTTACCTTTGTATTCGAATAAGTGTTCAATACCCGTCTAAGGTTTACATTTGATTCGATTGGGCTTTTATATCCGTTTTTTATATGATATTGAAATGAACATAAAAATGCTTGGATTGATGCTGAATCACTGTTTTGTCTTCTTTTGTCTACATATCGGTGGTGCTTGTACGAGAGGACAAAAAAGGGAGGATCATTGTTGTTGATTCTTTGTTTCGGTCTGATTCGTAGCAAAAGAACCATTCCTTGTTTCAGTTTGGCCGGACAAAAGGATTGAAGGGTCTGGTGATGCTGTCATGGCCTGTTGTTGATCGACGACGACCGGCGAGTCTTCTGTTGTAGGCGGGAGAATGGACAGTCACAATTCTAGAACATTTTGGAATTTCCCAGAAATTGAAGAGTCACAAAGGGAGAGAAAGGGTCGGTTCTGGGAAGGTGGAGAGCTGGGTCTCTATCCGGGTTAAACCGAGTCAGTCGGGTTTGAGTAAGGGTTTGGTTATTGTCGTGACCTCTTTAAAAAACGCGATTTAAGGTGAAAAAGTATTCGACGATCGATTTTGAAAAATTCGAATTTATCATTTTTAATCTTGAAAAACTCAAAGTTTTAGGAAAAATATTTTAATTTGAAAAAAATGACTTGGAGTCGCCACCGGCCACTTAGGTAGGCCAGACACCATAAAAATAAACCAGAGATTCGTTTTTTTAAAAAAAGTTAGGTTCGGGAGTCGGTTACGTGTAAGGACGACCCTTACAAACGCCCAAAAATTGGTACCTTGAAAAATATTGCGTGGCATTGACATTTTAAAGATGGATATTAATTTAATTTTTTATTGTTAAGTGAACATTATTTGAATTTGGATATCCTTTTGATTTAGAAATTACATTACCTTTAAATTTGAGTTGCATGAGACGTCCTCTAGATAGGAAACCTCACCCAAATTCAAAGGAATGTAACTTCCGCCTCAAAAGGCTAAAGCAAAAATACATGACCGTTTTTTATCTTGTCCATTTTAAGTTTTAATCCTAAAAAGGGCTCCATTGCTTAAGTTTTTTAAAACCTAAGTTACTAGCGTTACTAGTTATTTACCTATCCATTTATTTAATTCTAAACTTAAGTTTTTTGTCAAAATTCTAAGTTTTTAATAACACATAAATTCGATGCCAAGGTACACTCTCTAGGTCAGCATCATAAGTGCGTCAAAACATCAACCTCTTTAGTGTATCCGAGACATAAGATTCACATGCTATGTTACTAAATTTTCTCCCTAATTAAATTAATTAATTTAAGTGACTAGTCCTAAAAAAAGGCTCTAAATTAATTAACTTAAGTTTATTAGGTGACCTCCCTAGAATATGCTATGCAAAAACATAAAATAAAAAAGGCAAAATAAAGGAACTCATCAATTTTATTAGAATCATAGGTGCATTATTACATCAAAAGTCTCATCACAAGAGTACAAAAGGGACTTGAAAAAAGAGATAAAAAAAAGGACTAGGGATCAAACCTTGAAAGATTAGATTTAATTATGTGTGAAATTAATTTAAAGTCTTAGAAATTTTTAATTAAATTAATTAAATTTTCCTTAACTTTTAATCTTAATTAAAGCTTAATTAAAGTCTAACTTAGTGAATTCTCGATTCAAAGGCTTAATTAGGGTTGGATTAAACTTAATTAGGTTAATTTTTAAATCTTAGCTTAGAAATTTTAAAATTAATTAAGAGTCTTAATTAAAATAATTTCTAAGTTTTAAGGATTTAATCTAACCTATTTAAAGTTTAATTTGGGTGAAATTAGGATTAATTAGACATAATTAATTTTAAATCTTATCTTTTTAGAAATTAATTAAAATTAATTAAATAATTAATTAAAATTATCTTCTAATTTTTAAGAATTAAAATGGCCTAATTAAAGTCTAAGTTGGGTGAGTGTTTTAAGGTTTAAGGCTAACTAGACCTAATTAAGGTGTTTAACTTTAAAACTTTAGAAATTAATTAAAATTAATTAAAATAATTAATTAAAATTATTTTCTAATTTTTAAGAATTAAATTAATCCTAATTAGAGTCTAATTTTTAAGTTTTGGAATCAAATTAATTTTAAATTAGAATTAAATTAGATTAAATTAATTTTAAAGTTTATTAAAAATTAAATTAAATCTTGAATTAAGAATTAATTAATTTTTTAAAGTCTCTAAAATTAATTTTTAAACCTAATTAAGTCTAAAATTGAATTAATTTTAACCCTAATAGTCTATTTAGGGGTTTAATTAGGATTCTAGGGACCTAATTGTATGAAATCTAAGGCTTGGGGGTCCAATTGGGGACTCTAGAGGGCTCAATTGAATAAAACTAAAGTCCTAAGGGCCTAATTGAGATCCTAGGGACCTAATTGTGACATTTCTAAAGTTTTAGGGGCTAAAAATAGGTTTAGGGGACTAAATTGAATTAAAACTAAGGTTTTAGGGCCAAAAGGGGTTACAGCTTACACTTGGGGGACCTAAAGGGTGATTAGCCCAAATGTTTTAAAAAGCGCGGATCCGGGTTAAACCCGGATCCGACCCGCTCCAAATCAGTTGCCAAAACGGCAACGTTTTGCTTCCTACCAAAAAGGGCTTAAGCCTAGTTGGCTCGGTCATTTGGACCGAGACCAACTCGATCGTGACTCAGTTTCTCTGAGAGAAACACCTCAAATCCCAGAATCTCACCTAAAACAGATCAAAGGCATGGGTTTTGTATGGTGTTCATGCGTGTTCATCCAAAAGAGGATGAACACGAAGAACACGGCCCAGCACTGCCAAGCAAGTCGCCCTTTGATCTAGTCCGCCACCGTTCGGCGCTGCTCCGGCGTGTTCGCCGACCACCGCGAAACACGCCGGTCGTCGCCCAAAAGCCGTCGGCCAACATTTCTGACGCTGGTGAGGTCACCGGAAACCCTAAAACGCACCGGAAATCACTAAAAAGCTTAAATCCTTAAGTTTTAACACCCTAAAACCGCTCAAAATCACCCCTAAACTATTCGGCCAACCTCAAAACTGAACTTAGAACCCAGATCCAAAGCATCAAACGAACCAAACAAAAGAGACGAAACTGAAAGCTTACCTCAAAGCTTGATTTCGGCCGATTCTAACTTGCTTCCAATCTCCGAATCTCCTCCTTGCCGATTGATCTTCAGATTTTTGCTCCAGTCGAATGAATCTCGCCTCCTCTGCCAATTGAATCTCCGTTTTCCTCCCTCAGCCGATTCAAGTCCTTTTAAAGGACTTGAATCAAAGTCCTTAACACTTCAAACTCTACCCAATCCTAATCCAACTCAAAAACTCCCACAATCCCTTAGAAATCTCTAACCGAACACTCCTTCAATCCCACCAAAACCGGCTACAACCCAGTCCCTCTATTTTCGGTTTTCAGATTTTACTTTTTTTTATTTTTAACATTTTAATATTATTATTTAATTATTATTATATTAATTATTAATTATTTTATTTATTATATATTATTATTTATTTAAAATCGTGTTGACAACTGCCCCTTTTTGCTCAATGCTGCGGAGCAGGAGATGAGCAAAGATTGAGAAACACGAATTCTGTAACCCCTGAGGCTTGAAGTTGTTCCTCTCACTTAGAAATTCTTCAAACTTAACATCATGTCCGGAGGATTTACTGATGACCCGGAGAATTTAACATCATGCCCGGAGGACTTACTGATGACCCGGAGGATTTAGGATCGTATTGCCTCCTTGATTGTGCAAACGATATCATCACTCCCGAAGGTGATGGCCCGGAGGACTTAACATCATGCCCGGAGGACTTATTGATGACCCGGTGGATTTAATAGTGGAATGTGGAGTTGTACTTCTCAGTACAAAATTCTCCACCTCCACTTCTTTCTGGACTCACGCCAAAAGGCTACCGGTAATACTTGTTTTCTAGACTCACGCCAAAAGGCTATCGATAATACTTATTTTTTGGACTCACGCCAAAAGGCTGCCGGTAATACCTATTTTCTGGACTCACGCCAAAAAGGCTGCCGGTAATACTTGTTTTCTGGACTCACGCCAAAAGGTTGTCGGTAATATTTGTTTTCTGGCTCACGCCAAAAAGGCTGCCGGTAATAAGACTCACGCCAAAAGGCTGCCGGTAATACTTGTTTTCTGGACTCACGCCAAAAGACTGTCGGTAATACTTGTTTTCTAGACTCACGCTAAAAGAATGTCGGTAATACTTGTTTTCTGGACTCACGCCAAAAGGCTGCAGGTAATACTTGTTTTTTTGGACTCACGCCAAAAGGCTGTCGGTAATACTTGTTTTCTGGACTCACACTAAAAGGCTGCCGGTAATACTTGTTTTCTGGACTCACGCCAAAAGGCTGCCGGTAATACTTGTTTTCTGGACTCACGCCAAAAGGCTGCCGGTAATACCTGTTGTTGTTGACTTAATTCCTGTTTAACAGAAATATCATGCATGGTTAGCATGCTTCTAAATACAAATGTTCCTATTATGATGCATGAGTATGGCTTTGAAAGGCAAGTATTATCAGTCAGTTTGCCACTCTGAAGGGGTTGATTGACTCTTCTCCCTCTTTTCTACATTCGAGGTTTTCATTTCACATAGCGAGGGTGTCTCTTCATGATTATCCTCTTTATAAAGCTATTCTGAGGCGTTCTTTCAAGACAAATTTCGTCTGAATATTGGAACATATTTGTTTATGTTTCGTTATCTTAATCCGGAAAAGCAAACCTTACCTATAATCTTAAAACATAATAATGTCAAAAGGTTTTCTGCATTAATTCATTCTTGTTAATTCATTAGCATGATGCTTTGGGCAAAATTGAAGGCTCAAATGAAGGGAATGAGTATCTTTATTAAAGCTTCTCATAGATTCAACATGAAAATAAACAAGGCAAAACAAAGGGAAAGGAAAGGAACAAAATGTAGGTTCCCAAACGCTCATCACATGCGTTCATCCAGGCCTTTTCCGAGATATAGATTCAAAAATGAGCTACTCGTCTAGCCATTCTTCAAATGAGGATCCAACTTTGCAGACGTGAAGATCCTTCCATATTGCTTGGTAACTGAGAAGCACGAATCATCGGATGCCTATTTTCATTCATCTGGGCCGTCATTCCTGGTTTTCAACCCAAATCCTCCATTCGTATCGAAACGCCCTTTACAGGTTTTCATCTCGACCCCTCCTTTCTTTTAGTCATCATTTTTTGTGAAGTGCCCTTTTGGGTTTTCGCTTCATTTTTTTTGTCTATCTTTTTCTTTTTCTTCAGGCGTAATATCTCTTAACTGAATCAGAATTCACTGGTTTGCTTAACTCTTGTCCATCCATCTCAGTCAAGATTAATGCGCCTCTGGAGAAGGCCTTTTTGACAACGTAAGGCCCTTCCCAATTCGGCATCCATTTTCCCTGAAAATCTTGGTGTATGGGCAAGATTTTTTTAAGCACTAGATCCCCCTCTCAGAATACTCGTGGTCGAACTTTCTTGTCATACGCTCGAATCATCCGCTTCTGATACATTTGGCTGTGACAGATAGCTTTCAACCGCTTTTCTTCGATTAGATTCAACTGATCCAAACGAATCTGTATCCACTCTGCATCATTCATCTTCACCTCTGATAATATCCGAAGAGATAGAATTTCAACTTCCAGAGGTAACACGGCTTCCGTACCGTATACTAAGGAATATGGTGTTGCCCCGGTAGAAGTTCTGATCGAAGTCTGGTATGCAAATAAGGAAAAAGGAAGCCTTTCATGCCAATCTTTGTAGGTTTCAGTCATCTTGGATATGATCTTCTTAATGTTTTTGTTTGCTGCCTCAACGGCTCCGTTCATCTTTGGTCGATATGCCACCGAGTTGTGATGTATTATTTTAAACTGCTCACAGGTTTCTGCTATCAATCTGTTATTGAAATTGGTAGTGTTATCCGTGATGATCCGCTCTGGTAGACCATACCGGCAAATTATCTCTTTCTTCAAGAACTTGCAAACTGTCGTTCTTGTGATGTTAGCGTAGGAGACAGCTTCTATCCATTTAGTGAAGTAATCGATGGCCACTAATATAAAGCGATGCCCATTTGAAGTCTTGGGGTGAATCTGCCCGATCACATCTAATCCCCAAACAGCAAAAGGCCAAGGCGAATTCATTGTATGTAACGGTACTGGCAGAGAGTTAATCTTAGCTGCATAGATCTGGCATTTGTGACATTTTTTGGCATATTCTATGCAATCCTTTTCCATAATAGACCAGTAATATCCGTATCTCATTATTTTCCGTACCATCGAGAGACCATTGGCATGCGTTCCACAAAATCCGTCATGCACTTCTTCCAAGATACTTCTTGCCTCACTGGCATTGATACATCTTAGCAACACTTGATCTCTGCTCTTTCTGTACAAGACGTCACCATCCAGTACATATGCAACAGTCATTCTTCTGATTGTTCTCTTTTCAACGTCGTTAGCTCCAAATGGGTAAGCTTGGAACTTGACGTATTGTAGAATGTCAAAATAACAAGGATTGCCATCCTCTTCCTCCAAGTTGCAGCAATGAGCATATGTTTCATAGCTCTACATCCGAATTAACATCATATCCTCCGGTTTGTTTGCTTGGAAAACTGAGGCCAGTGTAGCTAAAGCATCTGTCATTTGGTTGTCTTCTCTAGGAAGGTAAACGAATGTTATCTCTTCAAATTCTTCAATTAATTCTAGTATCAACTTTCGATATTCTACCAACTTCGTGTCTTTGGTTTCTCATTCTCCACGTAGTTGATAAATAACTAAAGCTGAATCTTCGTATACCTTCAAGGCTTTTATTTTTCGTTCTATGGCAGCCTTCAATCCCATGACGCATGCTTCGTATTCAGCCATATTATTAGTGCACAAGAATTCCAACTTGCTCGTGAGAGGATAATGTACACCATCCGGAGATATCAGTACAACTCCGATTCCCCTTCCGAGGGTATTAACTGCCCCATCAAAATATAATTTCCATTTTTCTGTTTCCTTGTTTTCTTCGACGGAAATAGTCATCACATCCTCATCAGGAAAATCGAAGCTTAGAGGTTCATAATCATCCGAGGCTCTACTTGCGAGAAAATCCGCTATGGCACTTACCTTGATTGCCTTCTGGCTGACATATACTATGTCAAATTCGGACAACAACATTTACCATCGGGCTAACCTCCCAGTCAACGCGGGTGCTTCCATTAGAAACTTCAAAGGGTCGAGTTTTAAGATCAACCACGTGGTGTGGTACAGTAAATATTGTCTGAGTCGACGAGTAACCCAAACGAGTGCACAACACATCTTTTGGATAAATGGGTACCGTGCCTCGCATTCGGTGAATTTCTTACTCAGGTAATAAATTGCTCTCTCCTTCTTCCCACTATCATCATGTTGCCCCAGTATGCATCCCATGGAATTCTTGAACACCGTCAAGTAGAGGATCAAGGGTCTCCCAGGAACTGGTGCCACTAAAATTGGCGCGTTGGACAAGTATTGTTTGATCTTGTCCAACGTTTCCTGACATTCATCATTCCACTCACCTGGGTTGTCCTTCCGAAGCAATTTAAAAACGGGATCGCACCTGTCAGTTAGCTGAGAAATAAATCGAGACACATAGTTCAATCTCCCAAGGAAGCCTCAAACCTCTTTCTATGTCTTTGGAGGTGGCAAATTTTGAATTGCCTTGACTTTATCGGGATCAATTTCGATTCCCCTTTGACTGACAACGAAACCAAGTAGCTTGCCGGATGTAACTCCAAACGTACATTTATTGGGGTTAAGCTTTAGTTGATACTTCCGTAGCCTTTGGAACAACTTTTTCAAATCCTGCACATGTTTATCGTCTGTTTGGGACTTAGCTATCATATCGTCCACATAAACTTCGATTTCTTTGTACATCATGTCATGAAAGAGTGTCATCATAGCTCTCTGATATATGGCCCCGGCATTCTTCAACCCAAAAGGCATGACTTTATAACAGAACGTGCCCCAGAGTATGGTAAAAGTCGTCTTCTTCATGTCTTCCGGATTCATCTTGATCTGATTGTAACCCGAAAATCCATCCATGAAGGAGAATCATGAATGTCCCAAGGTATTTTCCACCAGGACATCGATATGGGGCAAAAGGAAATTGTCTTTCGGGCTTGCCCTGTTCAAATCCCTATAATCCACACCCATCCGAACTTTCCCATCATTCTTAGGCACGGGGACTATATTTGCTATCCATTTTGGATATGCTGCCACCTGTAGGAAGCCTGCATCAATCTGCTTTTGCACCTCTTCCTTAATCTTCAATAACATCTCAGGCCTCAACCGTCTGAGTTTCTGTTGTATAGGCTTGCAATCTGGTCTGATAGGCAACTTATGGACCACGATGTCGGTATTTAAGCCCGACATATCTTGATAGGACCATGCGAAAACGTCCTTGAATTCTCGCAACAAGTCTATCAAATTCTGTTTTGCCCCTAGTGGGAATGTTGCTCCAATCATGACTTTCTTTTTCTCTTCTTTTGTACCCAGATTCAAAGTTTCTATCTCTTCTTTGAGGGACATGATTTGCTTATCTTCTTGCTCTACCAACCTTAACAATTCTTCAGGAATCTCGTAGTCTGCATTGTCTTCACACTCATTGATTTCCGTTAGACAAGAGATCATTTTCAAATCTATTTCGGGTTTAGGCCCGGAATCATACATGTGATCATTATTCGGGAACCTGCGAAGAAGAATTTGTATAGTTGGATGGGAATAATAAATGAATAAGGATGAAATGAATGAAGCGAATGAAAGAAAAGAAAAATGCCTGCCATTGTTGAAAGGGAAAAAGCATCTTTATTTGCTAAATAAAAACATGAAAAAGCTCATTACAGAAAATCTCCTACACTCGCGGGCAAAAGTATAGGGTGGTTTATGGCATTACTCTGTTTTATAAACTACATGTAAATCTTCTATAGTCCAGTTGTTCAGAGTCTCGCCCGGGAGGCACGGACGAATTTTATCTAGAAGATTCATCCTCGGGCCCTCAGAGATTCCTCCTACCATTAGTCCCTCAAATGCTTCCCCAAAAATTTCCTCTTCCTACAACCTGATAGCTTCCAAGCGATTCTTCTCCGCCTGTTCTGTGACATTCACATACCCGTGGGAGATGAAGTCGATTTTTGTACTCAAAGAAGTTGGCTTCTTGGCTGCGATTCTTCCATGTTTGTTCCAATATGCCTCGATTGAGAAGCCTAACCCGGCTCGCCCTTTCTTCATGACCACAGGCTTCGGGCATAGGCTCCCCTACAACTTTCTTCCTAGCCCTCTTCCAGCTTTGGCTCCCTTACCGAGGGTCTATTTGACGGTCATCCCGGTGCAATTTGACAGCTTTGGACAGGGTAATGTCACACCTTCAGCTACAAATGCAGCATTGATAAATTCTAGGGCCCGAAAAGAACATTCTAGCGCATCTTCCTTAGCTTGGACGTAGGGTGTATCCGTGGAAACGGATGCAATGATGTCTTCCTCCGCCCCGACATGTACAAGCTTGCCATCTACTACGAATTTCAGTTTCTGGTGTAGTAATGATGGCACTGCCCCGGCAGAATGAATCCAAGTTCAACCGAGCAAACAATTATAGGTGGGCTTAATGTCCATTACAACAAAATCTATGTTGTACACGGATGGCCCAATTAGCAATGGGACTTCGATCCTTCCTAACACGTCCCTTGTGGTTCCGTCGAAGGCTCTGACCATATTCTGATAACTCTTCATATGTGCAACATCTATGGGCAACCTTTGCAAGGTTGCCATGGGTAACACGTTCAAAGATGAACCGTTATCAATTAAAACTCCCGACACCACGTGCCCCTTGCAATGGGTCATGATGTTTAAGGCTTTGATAGACCCTATTCCTCCATCAGGGATCTCATCATCGGTGAACGTTATGTAGTTATCTGCGGTAATGTGATTAACAATTCGGTCCAACTTGTTCACCGATATGTCCTTTAGGACAAAAGTCTGATTTAACACTTTCAAAAGGGCGTCACGATGCCATTCATAGCTTATCAATAGGTCGAGGATAGAGATTCTAGTGGGTTGTTTTTTCAACTGCTCCACTATGTTGTACTCACTGGGTCGTAAAAATCGTAGAAACTCATGGGCCTGTTCCTCGGTGACTGGCTCATTCACCTTTGGAGTTGGATCTGCGAAAATCTTCTTCTTTTCCGCAGGCTTAATCTGGTCCTCTTCCTGAGCCGGTGAGTAACACCTCCCGCTCCTCGTAAAATGACCTACCTCATTCACTGGTTTTGTCTCTACTTCCTCAACAGTTCCTGTTTTTTTTTACTGTAACTCCTCGACGGGTTTTGAACTACTTGGCCCGGTCGCACTCGTAGCGTAATTCCACGGGACCCTTCGTGTATCCTTAAATGGGAAGGGTGTCGGAGGGGTGATTACTATGCGAGGAGCATTTGCTGACCCGACTGGGTTGTTGCCCCTTGGTCGGGCTGAAATAACTAGTGGCCTATTTGCACTGTATTTTGATCCAGTATTTTCTGTCACGTATACATCCATTATTTTCTGGCCCCTTTCTTTGGTAAAAAACTCCACCTCTTTGTTTTCCATCATTTCTTGTAATAAGTTTTTGAAGTCATTACACTGCTGTACTGTATGTCAGTACTCCTGGTGGAATTCGCAATACGGGCCTTCCTCGGTAGATTCTTTCACTTGCATGCCTTGACAGATGAGCCCGTTATCAAACAGTTGTTGAAAAACCCACTTTAAGGGTGATCGGATTTCTGACACCCTCATTTTAACTTGTCTCGCTTGATCCTCTTCAATTGCATTCACACCCCGACCGCCATGATTCAGGAGTGGGTTTGTTGAGACACTAGGTTCATCAAATTTCAAAACCCCGGCATTTATCATATTCTGGATAATCTTCTTGAAGGTCGTGCAGTTCTCGATGTTATGTCCATGAACGTTAGCATGATATGCACACTGGGCCTTCGAGTCATACCAGTGTGGGTAGGGGGTTTGAGCGGAACGATAAAGTATGGGCGAATCATATCAGCATCGTGTAGCTGAGTGTACAACTCAGCATACGTTACCGGGATCGGTGAGAAATTTGGCTTTTCCCACCTCGAGTCCTTCTTGTTTGAACCTTGTGAGCCACCTGCTCCTGACTTTGGTTTGGAAATTATCACATTTTTGGGGGGTTCATACACAACAGTATTGTTTACTTCGTTGTCTTTTTTCTTAGAGTTCTTCTTTGAGCTATCAGACCCTTTGATTCTCCCACTTTTGATAGCTGCCTCCACCAACTCTCCGGTGGCAACTATTTGAGAGAAGCTCTGCATGGATGTGCTTATGAAGAGACGTTCATACATTGGCCCCTTCAATGTCTCTACAAACATATGAGTCATCTCCCGCTCGATTAACGGAGGCTGCACCTGAGAGGCCAGATCTCTCCATCTATGGGCGTATTGTCGGAATGTTTCGTTGGACTTTTGCCCCATTTGCTGTAACATGACTCTAGTGGGCCCCATCTCAGTCACATGCTTGTAATTCTCCATAAATGCGTGATAAAGGTCCTTCCAAGATTATTATACTCTCCCGACTGAGTTGTGTGTACCATTGGATAGCAGACCCCGTCAAACTATCCTGGAAACAATGGATAAGCAGCTTCTCATCCTTGCTGAAAGCGGCCATCTTTTGACAATACATCATCATATGGGCGCATGGACACGATGTCCCGTTGTATTTTTCAAAGTCGGGCATTTTGAATTTTGGTGGCAGGACCAAATCAGAGACCAGGCTGAGCTCGAACGCATCAGTGCTTTTATCCATCGACACTTGGACTTGAATTTGCTGGATCTTGGCTTCGAGAGCCTTGAAGTGATCAGCATACTTCTTCTCCATTTCTTGTCGCATCTTCTCCACTTCGCTCATAAAGTTGAGATCTGGGACTTCATCAGTATTCAGAGAAAACTCTTCAACTTCCATGGGGTGACTCGTGGATGTCCCTACTGCATTGAACTGTACTCTCCTCAGGACTGAATGCACTTCCGGTTGCCCCCTAGTTACCGTGTCTACCTGCCCTTTAACTTCATCTACCTCTTCCATCGCTGCTTTGCCCCTCTCATCTGGTTTCGTACCCAACAGAGCGGTTATCTGACTGATAATATCCGTCTGAATTTTAGCGAAGCCATCTTTCATGCCATTTTCTATCGCATCTAGGCGATTTGCGAATATGGCCTGATGATCCTCTAATCTTTGTAGTCTTTTTTCCATCGCTAGTATCTTGGTGCGCGAACGCGTTGAATACGTGTATAGTATGTTTGCTATTTTTAAAAGTCACTGCCATAAAACCTTTGTTATTAAACTTTATTTTTATTAATAATACACATGATGTATGAATGCATGGATGCATGAATGCAAGCAGGTATTAAATTTGAAAAACAATCTCTTAAAAATATCCGTCTGTGCAAAAAGGATTCACTACAACTTTAAAGATAACTACAGAAAACTATTGGCCCTAATCCCTAAGTTGGTCAACTCATGTAGTATGCGGATGATGGCTGCTCCATGCATTTCCTTGACGTTTGGCTGGTCCAGAAGAGTTGTCGCTTCTCCTGACAATATTTGTACATACGATACAATACTTCTGACTCGTCCCTTAAAGTTGACCAACTCACTGTTCTGACTCTGGACCGTGCGTTGTGCTGCCTCATACTTAGTCTTCCATGCTTCTTCGGCATTCTGACTCAAAGCTCCCTCGAAATCGGCTAACTTTTCTTGCAACTCTTGTACTTGGCCCTCGAGCAAGATAATCTTTTGTTGAAGCCCCTCCTTCTCTTCTTCCATTTTGATCTTGTCCTCGTTGTGATACTTAGCCACCAATTCTTCTAGTTGTTTTACTTGGGTTGTCAACTCGCAGATCGTCGCTTGATCTTTGTCCAATGTCCTCTTGGCTTCACGATATTTCTTTTTGTAACGCTTCTTATATTCCTCATTTTCCTTCAAAGCCTTGTTCAAGCGGTCAGAACTGTCCCCGACACTTTCCCTTTTTCTTTTATGCCCCTCGGACATTGGTATTGCTTGCGCCTCCCTCAAATCTCGACGTAGCCTCTCGATCTAAAGTGCCATATCCTTTTCTCTCCTCTCGTGAGTCTGTACTTGGTACTTCGTAAGGTTCAACTCTTGTGTGAGTTCATAGATCTTCTTATCTTGCCTCTGAAAATCCAAGTCCCGGTCCTCCTTGAGCTTTTCTAACGTTGACGGTGCCTCTAGGGTTACCTTGCTTGAAGACGATCCCTCATCCCTCGGTGTTCCTCGAAAAACTCCATCATTCGCCCTTTGCTCTCTCCACTCGTCATATCGGGCCATGATCTCAAACTCTCGATAGGGCTGAACCCTCCTAGGTGAGTCCCAAGTCTTCACAATCTGGGCTAACTTGGATCTATACCCCTCGCTCTGGTGTAAAAAACCGAAACTGGCCATCCCCGCTATGGCTGGAATAAACTGTCTCGAACCGAATTGCCTTGAGACTAATAGAGGGCAGTAAGCCGTTCTACCCCATATACCCGTTAATGGGATCCAATCGCAGTCTCCACATCGGTACCGAAAAGTCGTTCCTCTATTCAACCAACAAGCCTTCTAGACGATATCCAAATCTGTCAAATCTCGGAAAAGCTCACTCCACTGGGCTTCAGTCTTCTTCTCCACAACACAGCTCTTTAAGTGTTCCTCGATAAGTGAGTAGGTAGTCTTGAACCTTAGGGCGTTATACGGAAAGTTCCAACGGTGACCTCTGAACCATACCTCCAAAAGCTGCGCACATCCCCAAAACCTTCCTTCACCGGCCCTCTTGCATGCGGTGAGTGATCTATAGGTCTCGGCTAGTATGGCTGGAACCGGATTTACTCCCTTGGACAACTTCTCGAACAAACCGACCGTGGATGGGTCTATGTGCTCAGGAGTTCTAGGAAATAGCACTAACCCATATATGCAAAGGGCATACATCCTTCTTGCTTTAGTGGGCTCCTCGCTGCTCGAAGCTATCAAATCCTTAAAGACCTTCCAACTTACTCTCTGTCTCTCCTCGCTTGCGTCCTCATGACCCGTTACCTTCCGGTCCCAAAACTCTTTGTCCTTACTGGTGACGTGCATCAATTTCTTCTTGAAGCCTGCAGTGCTGTTGGGCTTGACATATATCCTATCATTCTTGATTGTTGGACAGTTGATAAGAACCTCGTATTCCTCTAGTGTAGGTGTCATGTCTATCTTCCCGAATGTGAAACAGTTGTAGGCAGGATTCCAGAATTGCATCATCGCCCTCATTAGGTGCCTATCAATGGGGACCTTCACTAACAATGCAATATCCCCGAACTCCTTCTTGAACTGATCTTTCATGTTGTCACTTCATTGTTCCCATACCTCTTGGACCTCGGAGAGACAAGGACTCTGATTGGCACTCATTCTGACATACTCGTTTAGTGTAGAGACACTCCCTATCGGCAAACTGTCACCCTTCTCATGCTGAACTGATTCGGACCAAGTCCAGACTTCCGTATTATCTTCGCCTATAATGATCCCTTCTGACATTATTGGAAACTTCTAACTTTATTGTTTTCCAAATTAATACCTATGCAAATATGCCAAGTAAAAATAAATGCATAAAGGATCAAAGAAAAACAAAAAGAAAAGTGTTAGTAGATTAAAGACAAAGATAAAACATAATGATAAAAAGTGCCTGAAAACAAATAACCATAGAGCAGTTACAAATGCAAATAAAGTTAACCAAAGAACAGGATAAAATGCGTAAACTAACCAGAGAGCATGCTAAATTGCGTAAAAATAACCAGAGAGCATGCTAAAAGAAAAATCCTAAGTTTGGCGGTATTTCGGCAGCATACCGCCTTATCTTACGGTTCCTGTCTTGCTCTAGAAAGGGTTGGTTTCTACTCTATATGCGGATTTTTGGTCTAGACACTGGGTTTCCGAACTGTCGTTACCGTCTACTACGACGATAAGACATCGATTCGATGGTATAGGTCCCTTAAAACGAAGGTGAAGACCCTACGATGCGTAAGGTTAGTATACCGGAAGCAGATAAAAATCCAAAACTTGGAGCTGGAAAGCATCATGTCGGATAATATCTAACTCCCACTTAAGGGAAAAAGCTCGGGTCGAGAGCTTATGCATGAATGACAAGATATAAAAGTAAAAAGTTATCCTTATTCAAATAATGTTCACTTAACAATAAAAAATTAAATTAATATCTAACTTCAAAATGCCAAAATGCCACGTAAAGTTTGAAAAAAAAATTAGGTCTGACTCACAAAAAAATAAAATTTTTTAAGTCCCCAGCGGAGTCGTCAAGCTGTCGCGACCGCTTTAAAAAACGTGATTTAAGGTGAAAAAGTATTCGACGATCGGTTTTAAAAAAATCGAATTTATCATTTTTAATCTTGAAAAACCCAAATTTTTAGGAAAAATATTTTAATTTGAAAAAAATGACTTGGAGTCGCCATCGGCCACTTAGGTAGGCCAGACACCATAAAAATAAACCAGAGATTCATTTTTTAAAAAAAAAAGTTAGGTTCAGGAGTCGGTTACGTGTAAGGACGACCCTTGCAAACGCCCAAAAATTGATACCTTGAAAAACATTGCGTGGCATTGACATTTTGAAGATAGATATTAATTTAATTTTTCATTGTTAAGTGAACATTATTTGAATTTGGATATCCTTTTGATTTAAAAATTACATTACCTTTAAATTTGAGTTGCATGAGACGTCCTCTAGATAGGAAACCTCACCCAAATTCAAAGGAATGTAACTTCCGCCTCAAAAGGCTAAAGCAAAAATACATGACCATTTTTTATCTTGTCCATTTTAAGTTCTAATCCTAAAAAGGGCTCCATTGCTTAAGTTTTTTAAAACCTAAGTTACTAGCGTTACTAGTTATTTACCTATCCATTTATTTAATTCTAAACTTAAGTTTTTTGTCAAAATTCTAAGTTTTTAATAACACATGAATTCGATGCCATTGTACACTCTCTAGGTCAGCATCATAGTGCGTCAAAACATCAACCTCTTTAGTGTATCCGAGACATAAGATTCACATGCTATGTTACTAAATTTTCTCCCTAATTAAATTAATTAATTTAAGTGACTAGTCCTAAAAAAAGGCTCTAAATTAATTAACTTAAGTTTATTAGGTGACCTCCCTAGAATATGCTATGCAAAAACATAAAACAAAAAAGGCAAAATAAAGGAACTCATCAATTTTATTAGAATCATGGGTGCATCATTACATCAAAAGTCTCATCACAAGAGTACAAAAGGGACTTAAAAAAAGAGATCAAAAAAAAGGACTAGGGATCAAACCTTGAAAGATTAGATTTAATTAAGTGTGAAATTAATTTAAAGTCTTAGAAATTTTTAATTAAATTAATTAAATTTTCCTTAACTTTTAATCTTAATTAAAGCTTAATTAAAGTCTAACTTAGTGAATTCTCGGTTCAAAGGCTTAATTAGGGTTGGATTAAACTTAATTAGGTTAATTTTTAAATCTTAGCTTAGAAATTTTAAAATTAATTAAGAGTCTTAATTAAAATAATTTCTAAGTTTTAAGGATTTAATCTAACCTATTTAAAATTTAATTTGAGTGAAATTAGGATTAATTAGACTTAATTAATTTTAAATCTTATCTTTTTAGAAATTAATTAAATAATTAATTAAAATTATCTTCTAATTTTTAAGAATTAAAAAGGCCTAATTAAAGTCTAAGTTGGGTGAGTGTTTTAAGGTTTAAGGCTAACTAGACCTAATTAAGGTGTTTAACTTTAAAACTTTAGAAATTAATTAAAATTAATTAAAATAATTAATTAAAATTATTTTCTAATTTTTAAGAATTAAATTAATCCTAATTAGAGTCTAATTTTTAAGTTTTGGAATCAAATTAATTTTAAATTAGAATTAAATTAGATTAAATTAATTTTAAAGTTTATTAAAAATTAAATTAAATCTTGAATTAAGAATTAATTAATTTTTTAAAGTCTCTAAAATTAATTTTTAAACCTAATTAAGTCTAAAATTGAATTAATTTTAACCCTAATAGTCTATTTAGGGGTTTAATTAGGATTCTAGGGACCTAATTGTATGAAATCTAAGGCTTGGGGGTCCAATTGGGGACTCTAGAGGGCTCAATTGAATAAAACTAAAGTCCTAAGGGCCTAATTGAGATCCTAGGGACCTAATTGTGACATTTCTAAAGTTTTAGGGGCTGAAAATGGGTTTAGGGGACTAAATTGAATTAAAACTAAGGTTTTAGGGCCAAAAAGGGTTACAGCTTACACTTGGGGGACCTAAAGGGTGATTAGCCCAAATGTTTTAAAAAGCGCGGATCCGGGTTTAACCCGGATCCGACCCGCTCTAAATCAGCTGCCAAAACGGCAGCGTTTTGCTGCCTACCAAAAAGGGCTTAAGCCGAGTTGGCTCGGTCATTTGGACCGAGACCAACTCGGTCGTGACACAGTTTCTCTGAGAGAAACACTTCAAATCCCAGAATCTCACCTAAAACAGATCAAAGGCATGGGTTTTGCATGGTGTTCATGCGTGTTCATCCAAAAGAGGATGAACACGAAGAACACTGCCTAGCGCCGCCAAGCAAGTCGCCCTTTGATCTGGTCCGCCACCGTCCGGCGCCGCTCCGGCGTGTTCGCCGACCACCGCGAAACACGTCGGCCGTCGCCCAGAAGCCGCCGGCCAACATTTCCGATACCGGTGAGGTTATCGAAAACCCTAAAACGCGCCGGAAATCACTAAAAAGCTCAAATCCTTAAGTTTTAACACCCTAAAACCGCTCGAAATCACCCCTAAACTATTCGGCCAACATCAAAACTGAACCTAGAACCCAGGTCCAAAGCATCAAACGAACCAAACGAAAGAGACAAAACTGAAAGCTTACCTCAAAGCTTGATTTCAGCCGATTCTAACTTGCTTCCAATCTCTGAATCTCCTCCTTGCCGATTGATCTTCAGATTTTTGCTCCAGTCGAATGAATCTCGCCTCCTCTGCCAATTGAATCTCCGTTTTCCTCCCTCAGCCGATTCAAGTCCTTTTAAAGGACTTGAATTAAAGTCCTTAACACTTCAAACTCTACCCAATCCTAATCCAACTCAAAAACTCCCACAATTCCTTAGAAATCTCTAACCGAACACTCCTTCAATCCCACCAAAACCGGCTACAACCCAGTCCCTCTGTTTTCGGTTTTCAGATTTTACTTTTTTTTATTTTTAACATTTTAGTATTATTATTTAATTATTATTATATTAATTATTAATTATTTTATTTATTATATATTATCATTATTTATTTAAAATCGTATTGACAGTTACTGATTTAGTGAACCAGGTATTGTAATTGGGTTAGGGGGTTAAGCTACCAGTTGGGTTTAGCTGATATGGGTTTGATTGTTGGACTAAAGATTATGGAATATTAGGCTTGAGAGTGTACATGGGCTTCTGGTTATGGGTAGTTTGTAATTGGGTTAGCAGATTGGGTTTTGTTGGTTTAAATTGTAAAAGGTTTAGCATATGTAGGCTGTCAGATTTGTATTGGACTTTTAATTATTAGGCATAATATTTTTTGAATTTTTGATTTAATAATATTTTTTGAATTTTGATTTATGGCTTATTTATTTATTATTATCTTTACTAATAATGGTTTAGGGGTACAGTTTAAGGGTTTTGGTTTGGGGTAGGACAAAATGGTTATTACAGGTTGGATATGACAATGCCACGACTGATCAAGATGACTCTCCTTTTGTTATGTTGTTGATCTCCCTATTTCAAACCCTCAGTCTAGATTTGGATATGTGGTTATATCTACTTTTTTATCGCGATTGAGTGGTGGTAATGTCCTTGTTATCAACGTACCTCCATTGTAATATGCATTTTTATGTTGTTTGTTGATGGTTTTACCTTTCATCATCGATTTGGGTGATATTTGTATCCTACTTTATTTCGAGTCTTTGGATTAGGTTCTTATCTTTTTCCTTATCTATTCCTATTATGATCGTCTAAATTTAAGTATTGTTTACTATGATGTAAACTCTTATTGTAATTTTGGATATATTCTTGTTTTAATAAAATTAGTAGATCTCTATTAAAAAAAAAATTAAAGTTTATGAAATTCGGGGTAAACTGATATTTAATATTTTGCATTTTCAGAGTATATTTTTAAGACTTAAATTTTAAAGTTTGTGGTTTATAATTTATTATTTTGATTTAAACTTGAATGGAAGAAAAAGTTGATAGAAATTAAAATCTAACATTTGATTAAAACTTGCTCTAACAGTTGGAGTGAATTTGAATTACTACAGATCATATCCTATTTCAATTACTTAAATTAACATAACAATTTCTGGACGAGTAAATAAGCTGCTTCAAACATTTATTATTCCATTACAGGTTGCAACAATGAACCAACAACATTGATTTGGTACTCATCCATTATATACTTCCCTTATCACCTCTAATATACGACCTGCTATATCGGGACCAAACAACCTTGGGAAGCTTGAACCGATATCAATCTCAATGGTCTTGTTCTTAATCAAACCATCCCTACTCTCCAAATATGCCTTGCCTGCCTCATCCACGCATCTATCTCCGCAAGCGCAGTGGTCCAACCATATCCCTAATACTTCTTTCGCCACAGGATCTACATGATCCTTTATAATCTCCTCCATGCGTCCGGCTCCAGCTCCCTCTGTATTGATTCGGATCATGATGGATGTGGGGGATGTAAGACATCGAATGTAAAGAGAAGAGGAGTAGTAGGGTTGAACTTCTGGCAGTTTCTCCAACGTTTGTCTAAGAGATTCAAGCCGGGTGTTCTCGTAAAATGTTTGAAGATACTCGGGGTGTAAGACTAGATCCTTTCGAGGGGGCAGATCCAGAAGGAAAACAAGTGACGTAGGGCTATTCTGTATGAGCTCGATCAGGAAATTCGGGGCATCTGTGGAAGCATTCAGATATGCTGAAAGGCTTGTTATGTTCAGTGCTCCCCCTGTTGGCAGCATACAGTGTATCCAACTTCCTAGTACGAAATCAACCTGAAACATCCAAAATTCCATATATTCAGAATCTCGGAATGGAGCATTACGCCATAAGTTTTGCAAATTATTAAAATACCCGCAGCCAATCTCAGATGATATATGAAACGACGATGGTAACGCAATGTTACGGAAGAGGAAGAACCTATACACCTTTACAAATGTTCTTATAGCCACTAGCTTGGCCCTCAGAAAGAGAAAACTAGGTCCTGGCCAGCACATCCAATAATTCAAATATGAAAGTATGAAACAATACATGTTATTTTGATTCCATGAATCAGTTTAAAAACAAACAAGATATCCTTAGACCAACATCATTCCTACCTTTGAAGAAGTCTTACGACCAATAAACCAAGCCATCTCGCATTAGAAATAACTAAATTATCGCATTTGATTTCTGTGTTTCGAAAAATAGGAACATCACAATCACTAGAACCAACGGCAAAACGTTTCTACACCAAACGTTCTGCCTGTTGAAACACAAATTGCAGAAACTCTGCCACATGAACCTAAAAGTACTAGGAATGGAACCCCAAATTCATAAAAAATTCAACATTCTATTCTACCCTTCCAATAACAACTTGTTTTTCAGTTTAAAAGGATGTATTTTCCGTTCCATATTATTCAGAATAATCTTTTGTTTTTCAGTTACTTGAGAAGTTTCCAACTCAAGTGAGCTTCATTTAGCTAAATAAACAAAGAAATTGAACAGTAGGAATGGTCAGCTTTGAAGAACCGAATTGACCAAGTTTTCTTGTTTCTTAACTAGTGTAGGTCCCATGCAAGACTAGTCTAACGAAACATAAAAACAATAAATTACACAATTTATTAAAAAATGAAGATAAAAGTTTAGAAAGTAAAGCATACCTGAGACGAGCTATGGCCTGATCTGATATACAGTGAACCATGGGAGGCCTTATTTGGAGTGTGGTAATACTGTACATCCGAAGGTACAGCGCATGGTTTGAGCTGAGACTCTAGTCGATTCTCCATCGTAGAAACCAGATCAACCATCAGATTCCTATGTGGGGCAGAGACGAAAGGGAAATCCGTGTACTTTCTGGGGGTGATGTCCATGGGAGATGATGGTGCAGAAGTTGCAAAGATTTGAGGTCTGCGTGAAGGCGGAGAGAAAGAAGAAGAAAGTGAAGGTAGAGGTGAATTTAGAAAACGTGGGCAGATGACGGCCATTGGTTCTGTTCTGCTGTTTAGTTGCCTGCCCCTTGCTACGCAAAGAAATTACATTTAATGAATCTTTCAAGAGAAAAAATTACATTTAATGAATGCACACGAATACGAACAGCTGAGCAAAATTCTAATTATTAGAAAAAAATTAAATATTTGATTTAAATTGAGATAAAAATATTTAATTTATTTTAATTTAATTTAAAATTTTATAAACTTAATTCGAATTTAAATTTTTAACAATTATAAATAAAAATTGAAATAATTTATAAAATTTTATAATTAAAAGATTTATCTTTATCTTAGAACGAGTTTTTCAATTTTTATTATATATCCTGATATATAAAAATATAAAAAATTATTACATAAAAAAATATGAAGATATATATTATATGGTTAGAGAAAGTGATTTAAATTATTATCAATTTATACTGTAATATAATTAAATTATAATTAAAATTAAAATTTTTATATAAACTTAAAATCTTGACTCGAATCAAATTTAAGAAATTAAATAAAATTTAAATTATAAAATATAATTCATCTATATAAATAAATTATAAAAAATTATTTAATTTGATTCGATTGAATCTAACGTTTACCCCTAATTAATAGTACAAGTGAATTTCAGCACAAAGTAATATATGACAATAAATCATTGAAATTAGCATTTAAGAAGATTTTGGATTTAATTGAATTACATTGATTTAGTTTTATTATTAATACATAAAATTATTTATTCTAATATCATTAAAGATTAAAATTGTTACTTTTAATTAATATATTTTTTAATATAAATATCGAGTAATATTTAATTGTTAATTTAAATATATTTTTTTAAATCTCTTAGACAGTTTTTAAAATAATTTTAAAGAATAAATAAATAATTTTTTATAAATTTTAATAAAATATTTAATTTTGGATAACAATATTATTTATCATTAAATTATTCTTTTTTATTTTGGTCATTATTTTTTAATCAAATTGTCATTAAGATTATATTATTTTTTTAGTTTGATCATCAAAGATTTAAAGAATACTGATGATTTTTTTTCTACGTTATTTTTTATTCTGCTCCGAAGGGTGATTGAGGATTCAAACTCAAAACCTCATGTAAAGAGGTTTAGGAGTCGGACTACCAAGTATCAATTTGATATTATTTTTAAAAAGTTTTTAAAAGTGTTGTTAGAAAATAATATTAAAAGTGATTTTGAAAAATTAATTGTAAGATTTTAATATTTGTTATTGTTATTAGAAAATTATTTTAAAAAGATAAAATATTTATTTTAAATAAAATATTATAAATTTTAAAATTATTAATTTAAATCATATTTAAATCTATTAGAATTATGACATATGAAATATATACATTTAAAAATAAAAAAATAATATATAATAACTCATTATTGATTTTTTATATAACTTTCATATAAAAATATTATTTAGATGTAAATATATTATAATTAGACATTAGTTTAGTTAACTGTACTTATACAGTGTAAATACTTTATATATAATATAAACTTTAAATATTTCTAAAAATAATATAATTTTTTATATTAAATAAAAAAACTAACCTATATTAGTGTAATATAACTGAATATTAATTTAATATATTAAAATTATTATATTTAATATTATTTTAATATTAATATTTGAATATATTGGTATTAATATTATTTTTAAATCCATTAATTAGTCTAGTGACTAAAAATACTCATATTATCTTACGATCAAATTTCTATATAACATTTTTCTATTTAATAAAATATTAAAGGTAAAAAAGAAACTTTACCTTCAAAAATAACTTATCTACCTAAAAAGCTAAAAATTTTAATTTTTAATTTTAAATAAAAATAACATTTTAAGTGATTTTTTAACATAAAAATAAGTGTTTGACATTGTTTATATTTTTAAAAATTACTTTTTTTTAAAAAAAATGGTATTTAACATTACTTGTGCTTAAAAAATAGTTTTTGAGCCAAAGCTCTAAAATAAACCCTCCCAAACGGACAAAACAATAAGAAAATATATTGGTAACAAAAACATAAAAGTATTTATCTGTCTTAGGGTGTGCATTCAGTTAATTCAGTTGGTGGTTGAACTGAAATAACAAAATTGAATTAATCGAAAATTTTAAAATTCTATTTATTAATCGAATTGAATTATCTCTAATCAAATTAATTGAATCGAAATTATTTTGGTTAATTAACTGAATTAACCAAACTTTATTATAAATTTTGGTTAAATTACATAATAGGTTACTAAATTATGCTAAAATAATTTTTTAGTCGTTAAAATTTTATTTTATGCTAATTTAATAAAAATAGGGACCATTTTATAATATAAAAATAATGAATATTTTATAATTTTTTAAAGTTAAATAACTAAATGTATATATAATATAATGTTTAATATATAATAATTTTAGTTAATTGGATTAATTAACCGATTTTGAATCGAATTAACTAAAAATCGATTTTTTTAAAAAAAATAATCATTAATCAAATTTACCTAAAATTAACCGACTAAATTAATCAAAATAATTTTGATTTAATTGATTAATTTGATTAAAACTGAATAATGTACGATCCTAACCTGTCACACGGAAAATAACGAGTAAGACCGGCTTTGAAACGTACATGGCAACATTATTAATGCAGACTGGAACATTCGTAGAATCCTCTTTAGCTATTAACATCTTTGTTGGTTTAATCAGTTTATAATGAACTTAAGGGTTAGATTATGTTAATAAAATAAAATCTTTAAAATAAAAAATACTTAAAAACTTAACTCATAAATTAAAAGATATAAAAATAAAATTATTAATTTTACTTTTAAAATTTTTAAATAATATATTTATTTGAACTACGAAAAAAAATTAATTAGAAAAGAAGAATGCGTAGGGTTTACATAGTTAAAATTAACAACCTGATTTTATATCCACTCCCTACTCGCAGTCGGCTTCTTTGCTTTATATCGTGCTGATGGAAATATACTTGCTATCGAAGATATTCTAATTAAATAGTCTCAGGGATTTATAGTTCAAACAAATATATTAGTTTTAAGGCTTTTAATAGATTAAAATTAATTACTTTATTTTTATCTCTTTTAATTAATGGGTTAAGTTTCAGTGCGTGTTTTTAGTTTTAGTATTTCATTTATTAACATATTATAATTAATATATGAGGTTTAGAGTTAATATTTAAGAGAAACGAGTTAAAAAAATTTAAGTTATTCGAATTGATGAGTTTAATTGTACAACTTAAACATTATTTAATTTTTTTGATTCAAGTCAAATTTATCGAATTTGAGTTGAGTTCGAGTTCAAATCGAGTCGATTTTCAAGTTTATGTATAAATTTAATTGTAACTAATTATAATATTATGGTATAGTTTGATTCTAATTTAAACATTTTTTTAATTATATAAGATCTACATATATATTTTTCAATATTATTTTTCATGTGTAAATAACATTTGAAATTATATTATAATTATTGAATTGATGTGAAAGAAGAAATTACAAAATTGAAATTGTGTTGATGGTAGTATACTCAAGTCGATGAATTCATATAAAAAATTATAAAAATTTTTAGTTGAATGATTAAATTGAATAAAATCTAAAGTTAAATGATTAAATAGCAAAAATAATATAATTGTAAGAAATATGAATTAATGTTACATGGATATTATATATTATTAGTGAATCATGTGTTTTGCTTTTCGAGAAAAATAAACTTAAAATGGAAAGAAGAATTAAAAAAATAACAATCATTAAAAGTTAAGGAGCTAATTTATAAAATTTAAAAAATTAATTTAAAAAATATGATTTGAAGATAAATATGTATTATACAGTGTCTGAGTAGGTAGTTCAATTTAATTAAAAATTAACTTGACTGAAAAGATCGAAGAAATAAAAAAATCATACAAAACTAAAGGTTAAATTAAAAAAGATTAAATTTATTTTTAAAATTTTAAATTGAAGTTAAATAAGTATTCAACATTAGTATAGGAACATATTCGGATTTGGTTAAAAATGGACTTAAATAAAGGAAGAATTGAAGGAAAATAAAATCAGGTACTAAATCTTAGTAAGATTTAGTTTTTAGATTTTTTAATTTTTTGAGTTGAGAAGATTTTAACACGATTCTAACTTAAAAAAATTTCGAGTTACTCAAATCGACTCTAATAAGTCGAATATCATGATTCAAATAACTCAAATTGATTTTTTTTTTTTTTGAATTGAGTTTTACTCACCACAAGAATAAAAAAATAATTTATAAATTTTAATTTATAAAAATACTATGTAAAAGATAAAGATGTTATAGTTTTATTTAATTGGATAAATCATGAATGAGATGTTAAATAATGGGGGTTGTTCCTTTTGACTCATCCTTTATAAAATTATAATCTTTTTATCAAGATATAATTATATGATCAATAAATTATCTATTAGTTTAAACTTATATTTTATTTTTAATGTATTTCTAATGATATTTTAAATTTTATATCTTTCCAAAGATCGCATACCATTATAAAAAATATTTATTCATTAAAAATATATTTTATATACAATAATATTAAATTAATTATATATTTTTAACTTATAATATTATATTTTAAATAATAATTTATTTTTTAGAAATTATATTTTAATAATAATATTAAATATATGAATCTCAAACTAAATAATCCAAAAATACATCTAATTTTTTCTTCTTATTTTTAAAAACAATATTAAACTATTTTATAGTTTAAGATCTGATGTTCTGGGCCACCGTTTATCCGTAAAAGCACAGAAAGGTTTTGCGAGTGGAAAGCCCACTTCCATCCTACCGAACAATACAAAGCTTCCCACGTAACCAAACCCGCAGATTATTGAGTCTCAGATGTTCTTTCATTTTCGCTGCTGTTGCCCTCCTTCGATCTCTCTCTTTAGGGTTTCAATCCTCCGATTCTGTTCTCAAAGATGTGGCACGAAGCGCGGCGATCAGAAAGGAAGGTCCACGACATGATGGACGCGGCTCGAAAGAGAGCTCAGAGACGGGCAATCTTCCTTGCCAAAAGACGCGGCGATCCTCAACAATCCATTCAAGTCATCGGCTCTCGCTGCCGAATCCACCGAGACGATGCTCTTTATCACGCCACTGAAGACCAGCAAGGCTTGTAAGCATCAAATCTCCCTTACATAATCTTCTACTTCTTCCATCAATATCTCTAATTTCTTCCTTTTGTTTACAGGATTCCTTGGAACGGAAAACAGGATATTTTAATCGATAGGTAGTCTTGATTTCTCATTTATCTTCATTACTAGGATCCCTTTATGCGAAGTTTTTAAAGTTAATTTGTTGTCCTCGTGATTTAGATTTGATGGCCGAGCTCTACTTGATTTTATTCGGGAGCCAGGGACACGGCATTTTAGGAATCAACAGAAGTCTGAAGAAGAAGAAGAAGTAGAAGAGTTTGTTAATTTCGAGCGTTATCGGGATTTAATTAAGCATCGGCGTAGAGGATGTCGGTACTTTCTCTGAATTGATAGATTGTGTTTTTAGGCCTGTTCATTTCCGATGCCTCTTTTTTATAATGCAATGTAAGAGAGAGGGATATAAGTCTGTTATACGAATAGCGATAAGTTATCAAATGAATTTAATGAGTTGAGGTTTGCATCTTTTGACAGTTACCGATGAGGATGGTTTACAACATGTGAATTTAGAAATGGAGGCAAAAGTAATCGCACCGTTTCAATCAGACAGGTTTAGTATTTTCTTTCTAAACTTTTTGTAGACGTTTGCTAGTATTGGTGATGTATGTGATTGTGTGAGTTTTTTTTTTCCTAAATAGTTTTTATTGTCTGCTTCATTCAAATTTCTATTAGTCTGGTTCTCAACAAATACTTTTGCTGCATGCTGCATTGGGCTCTGGTCTTATCTTAGACATGGAGATAAGATGGTGGTTACAGGAGATATATTTTCTGTCTCATGCTGTTTGGAAATAAATGTAGACATATGTTCTTTTTGTAAAAGAAAGTTATAAACTTGGCTTGCTTTTTGTTTTTATGGAATTTACAAATGATCTTTGATGGGTTTATTCTTTGCTTTATTAGTTGATTTACTGCGAAGTAGGTGAAACACATTTTCAATGGCTTTGATTTGCGTATCATACAGATCAATTCAATGTCCTTTTATAAGGTTTTCTTTAGATTGTTTCTACATCAGATGAGCATGCTTCATTTTGTTTCTTTGGCATGCATAATATGATTTTATCATAATTGTCAAATTGGCTGATTTCAGTGATGCTGATGTATCTGACTGTTATCGTTGGTTATGTTGGGTTTTCATCTTTTTTTTGGTATATTTGATTTGGTAGATCACAGCCAGCACAACCAACTAATAAGGGTTCTTATTCTCAAGTTGGATTCTCTTATGATGGAAGTGGTACAGAAGAAGCTCATTTTTCTGATGTGGATGAAGAAGATGATGAGGAGGAAGAAGATGAGGACTTCAACAGTGACGATAGCAATGGTGAAGGAATGGATATAATAGCAAAAGAATTTGGAGTGAAAAGGTATGGTTGGCTTGTTTACAAGGATAAAAAGGCAAAAGAGGAGGAAAAAAGACAGAAGGAAGTAATCAAAGGCGATCCTGCAATTGTAAGTTGAATAAGGCATATTGTCTGTAGTTGCAGTTCATTATTACTATTGTTGACAGCAAATTTTAAATTAAACTTTTTAGAGGAAATTGAGTCGCAAAGAAAGGAGGAAAGCTTCACAAATAGAAAGGGAGAGAGAGAGAGAAGCTGCTCGGATAACTGGAGCACGTGTCCTTCATAATGATCCCTACCGGTAAAAGTTTTAGATATCTGTTATGAGCTAGTAGAATTGGTTTTTCCATTTTGTTTTTTGGTAGAATTTTTATCTTATTTTGACAGAATGGATTTGTTTTATGTTTTTTCACATTTATTTCATAAAATTTCAAAATTTTTACTTAAATATTTCTTAAAAAATTATTTTTTCAAATAAATAAAAACAATTAATAATTCTTATATAATATTTGTAATTAATTTTAATTATTTGAAATATAGAACACTCATTTTCCATTATAAAAATAATTATAAATTAAATTAAAAATTGAATTTGGTTTGGTTCATGTAACCATGTTTTTTAAACTTTAATTCCATAAACCTATCAAACACTTGGGTTCAGTTTTTGGTTCGATCAGTGTTTTGCTTAGCCCTAGAATTGGGTATGACATGATGCCTGAAGAGCTGATGAGTTCTTTTGCCACATACAGGGAATCCAGGCGCAGTCCAACCTATGATGCTTATCCACGTTCTAGGAGGTATATCATTTCATAGATTTCTGATAAAGCTGCTATTTGAGGCTCGCAAATGGAATTTATGTATGGATTCTCCTTTTCAGGTCAAGATCACGATCATATTCTCCATCCTACTCAGGGTGCCATACACGTGGTTATTCTGATGATTCTCACAGAAGTAAACCAAAGGCTCCAAAAATAGAGTATATTACACAGTTTGGAGGATCTGGAGACAGGGATGAACCAAAGCTTGAAGGATTTTCTCCACCACCATCTCCTCCATCTCAGTCTGACAAGTTGAACCGGTCGGAGCACTCGACCTTTAATTCTTGCAAAGATAGATTGGACAGTCTTTACTGTGCTGCAGCTTATCCCAATTTTTTTGCCCGAGGCAAACTTTTCTGGTTTAAAATAGACCTGCCCTAGGTTTATCAGCATAACTGGAAAGAGGGAGTAGGAAGGAGACATCCCTTCTGAAGCTCATATTCTTCCTGAAATTGAATTTGTGTGAATGTTTTCCAGTATTAGAAAACCATGACTATGGATGTATCTAATGCTTGTCCTTTCCTGCAGGCTATCTTCTGGTCAGATACTTGAGGCACTTCATGTTGATCCTGCTTCTGGTGCATCTCTTGATAAAGAAAAGAGCAGTAAAGTTTCTAAACCAACAGTAAGGTATCACCATAATTTTGTCTCCTATGATCATATTTGTCATGTAACATTATTTTGTTTATTGTTTTGTTATTTTCAGTTGCCTTGAATTTAACGGTTCAATTTCCTTTCTGTCAGTGGATTACCAACTTTAGCCAAGTTGACAAAAGCAAGTGCCTCTGGAGGACCTTCCAAACAGGGTCCGGTTCAGAAGAAAGAAACTCCTCAGGAGAGGCTAAAAAGGATTATGAACCGACAGTTAAACAAACAAAGTATGTGTATATTTTTTCTTAGGATGTTCTTTTTCCTAGATAGCTATATTTTTGTCTGTAAATGAACTTAGAAGAAAAGAGATGCCGTAAGTTGGTACGAAGGTTTCAGAATTTGTTGTGTTGCATGTTTTCTGGAGTTATTTGTGTTAATGGTTTGATAAGTTGATGTCTTTTGTAGTTAAGAAAGACACTGCAACGGAAATGGCTAAGAAGAGAGAGCAGGAGCGTCAAAGACTAGAAAAACTTGCAGAAACAAGTCGTTTAAGTCGTCAAAGGCATCGCAGCCGCAGTAGGAGTTACAGTCGCTCTCCTTCAAGGTATCTTTGAGTGTTTTTATCCCCATGTTCTATCCATATGGCTGATGAATATTTTCTGCAGTAGAATAATATCTTCTTGCAAGCTTACCAGTGATAATGAAATTTTAGTCGGTCATATGTTGGTTGACTTATTATATTGAGGGAACTTGGAGGGTGTTAAGATCTATGATGTTGTAGTTAGGGGTGGGCAAAAAACCCGGTCCCGGACCTGGTTAGACCTAATAGATTTTTATTCGGTATTAGTTTTTGTGGGACTGATATTAGATCCAAAATTTAGGTCCCGATCAGAACCTGGATTGGAATGTGTTTTTTTGGACCCGGGACCCGGTAAGTACCCAATAGGATCGGGACCAATATCAAATGCACAATACTAGTTTTCTGGCTTGAAATAGATAATATTCTTTTGTTTATTTTTTATTATCAAATTTTCTCGTTATGTATGAATATTATGAGTGTGACTTCTTTTAAAATTATAATTTTCAAGCTTGTAGTATTTTAATTTATTATTTAACAATACTATTGATGGTTTAAAAAAATTTCTATTATTGCTTATATTTTCTTAATAATAAACTAATTGACTGGGTATCCGGTATTGATATCGGTTTCCACTAGTAATGGGGTTGGATATTAGAATTTAGGATCCGGTGTAACTGGAACCGGGATTGGATCCAATTTTCAAGAACCAGTGATTACCAGGCCGGGATCAGTGGGCAACAAAAGACTAATATCCAATTTAGGACCGTAGTTGAAGTATCCCGATAGGCAAGAGGAGTTGCTGCTTGAAGTTTATACAAAATAGTCAATACCATGTGTTACCATGGGCAACAAAGTGATGGTTTAAAAACACCATGTGCATTCTCCTTTTCCTTTTGCTTTGTGATTATTTTTCTCATGTTCTGTTCTCTTATAGATGTAATATCTATCTGGTGATTAATTTATTTACTGCAGAAGATATAGACGGAGTAGAAGCCCTAGTAGGAGTTCTAGAAGATATTATTCCCGTTCCCGATCACGATCTAGGTCCCGCTCTTACTCTCGTTCAGTTTCCCGCTCACCAAGGTTGTGTCTCTGCAGTGCTAGTCGGACTTTTCCTTTTCCTTTCTGTTGCTTGATGTGTAGTGCTTGGAGGCTGATTTAGGGTTTCTAAAAATTTGCAGGGTAAGAAGCCGGTCAAGGTACTGAGTGGTTGAGTGCCGTAAACACTGACGGCTAAAGTCTTTGACATCTATTTAGTGCCGTTGTCTTGCGATGCTATTTTTGTCATATCATTTTCCCAAGATTGTAGGATCTTCGTTTTTATTCACTTTATCTATCTTCCGGACTTTATGGAATTGCATGTAATATAACCTATTAAGTTTGTTTTATATATATTTCAAGTTTTTATTCTTGCAACTGAAAAATGCCTCTGCCATTCTATTTGGAAGTAAATAATAAAAATAAAGGGGAAACAAGGAGAGGAAAACATCACACAACAATATTGGCAAAAATATCATTTAATTAGTTTTAAATTTTAAATTGTATCCAAGTCATGAACAATATTTATAAAACAAATAAAAAATTTAAAATCTATTTTTATGTTAGAATCTAGGCCAACTATATTAAAACTATACCTAAATAAGCCTGGGGCATATTTTCGATAAATTAAATTTAGGACCTATATTTAAAGATAAATCTAATCTAAAGGACCTAATTAGATAAAATATAAACTAAAGGTTCAAATCTAATAATGTAAAACTATATTAAAGATTAAATTAAAATAAACACTAATTTAAGGATCAAACTAAAACGACATGAACAAGTACAAGATACTATTGTCTCCGCGCTACAATTCGACCTTCCTGAAAGCTCACCTCCAAGATTTATGAACCTTTCAAACTTTGTAAGCCTCAAGGATTCGCAAACCCCGGTGTAGAGCCTTTGAAGCTCCTAGTCTTTATACCACTCGAGGCATTATGACCTCCCGATCTCCTATTCACGACACCATTCTCCTTACTTTCTTTGCCTTGATATGATCGTTATCAAGTCTACCTAATTTACTAGTTTAGTCTGTCGCCTGACAGTCAAGTTCATTCTATCAACACTTCAATAATCATCACGACATTAAATCTAACTCTTTCACCATCAAACAACACAACAAGGTTAAAAACACCCTCAAGAGTGAAGATAAAAGAGATGACCCTTCAACATCGATGACTTTTTCTTCCTTTCCGATATGCTACCAATCATCTATCTCACATCGTCTAAGACTCTCGGTCCCAAACCTACCATAAATGAACTACAAGATTTTATAGTCAACCATCACCCACTTTGGTTCTTTGCTTGTCTCATCATGAATAAAACATCAAACCTCGTCTCTAAATCTTTTTCGTTTGTCATCTCCACTTCTTTATCTGGTATCACCCAAAATTGGTATCAACAATTGATGCGGTGAGTGTGAAGATCCTTCCAATCGAATGAATCAATCGAGATGGTTTTTCTACTCTAAGCTATTTCAACCATAGACCTTTTTTCTCTGTGATACTTTTAGTACGCCAGACACTAGTGACGTTGATGATAAATTCGACAATGATGATAGACATTCTGGCTTAATTTTAAAGAGCGTTAGGCGCTCTGAGGTGTAAAAAGTCCTTGAAGCCGAAACGTTAGGCAAAGGCACTCGCCTTCGTAGGCTAGGCACATTTATATTAAATAATATAAATACCATTTACATAAATATAAATATAAAATAAAAATAAAAAGTTTGTATTTTTATTAAAGAATAAAAATAGGTAATAAGTATAAATTTTATTTATAATAATTTAATTATAGAATTAAATAAAATGAGAAATAGAATAAAAATATTTTTATAAAAAAATAAAACTAATTAATTTTAAATTTTAAAAACAATTTAATTATAAGATATCATTATTTAAAACTCCTTAGTAGATAAAAAACAATTATTTTTTTGGATTAAAATAAAATTCAACTACAATTCTTAAAATCATAAGATACATATACAATAAGAGTATGATAAATAACATTATTTTTTAATAAAATATCCATAAAAATTATTAATAAAAAACTAAAATAAAATTACTAATAAAAATTAAAACAAAAATAACCTCAATTTTTATAATAAAATACTCATAAAAGGCATATTTAGCAGAAATTTCTTTTTATTGAAAGATACATATGAAAGAATCTCATAAATATTAATTGTCAATATAATATTTTTATTGGATAAAATATTTTTATCGGATCCTACTCACTAAATATATTAATTAATAATTTTTTTACTACAATCTCATAAATATTGACATCAATATAATATTTTTATTGGATAAAATATTTTATTGGGTCCTACTCATAAAATAATATTACTTAATAAAAGTTCTTTTACTTTTTATTTTCCTCATCCCACCATTTTCACGATTTCAACATTGGTTCTTCAACTCCTTTCCGCCATTTTCAGTTAAGATTCATCATTGGGTATGTCGCTAGAAACCCAAAGGTAAAAAAAAAAAAAAAACACCGCACCATGCATCTTTTAAAAAGCGCGCGCCTTTAGTGTATAGCTTAGCTTTCAGTGGTGGAGGCGTTTTTCTCCACGCCTCCCTTTGCCCATCACCTTACGCGTGTCTAGACGTGTTTTTTTAAACTAAACATTCAGGACAATAAAACCCTTTTTTAATCGGGATGTATCTTCAAGGACAATTACCCCATAATCACCAACCAATCTACAAATTTTAAATTTGTCTATGCGGGTGTTTTTTCTCGATCGAGAACGACAAAAAAAAAAAACATCTATTAAGATTTTTGGTTTGGTATAACAATTGAGAAATATTTTGGCCTAATTTGAAAAGATTTTAAAAATATTTTCTGCCTAAATAACTTGAAAATAAGTTTAAGAAGTTTTTCAAAAGTTTAGGAAGCATTCTAAAACGTTTTAAAGTAGTCAAACTCAGATTTCTAAACATGCGTACCGATATGTTAGTCATTGTATCAAATTAGATCTTTCTAAAACCAAAAAATGTACCGATATGGATCAAGTCATTTTAATACACTTGTATATGTAGCGATCCTCTTTTCAACTACCCCAATGATTATTTTTCATGTAAGTGAACCGTACCGATACAAATATTTGGAGTACAGAAATGGGATGATCTGTATGGTTATGAAAGGTTGTGTACTGAAACGCTTAAGTAGGTTTGTTCACAATGGCTATTTCTTGAAGTGTAGTGTATCAATATCCTCTCATGCATACCAATATTAACAATAGTAAAAGAGAAAATTAAATATAAAAATAAAATTTCTAACAGTTTCAATCTAATCTCAACGGTCTCCAACTATTAGAAATTAATTTGAGACTATAAATGAACCTTTATACATTAGCAACAACTAATGATCAGAATGCCAACGTGTCTATGATTGTATTTAGTGTCTTAAGTGCTTAAATTCTCATTTTTTGTATAGATTACACTTGTGAGGTGAAATATTTATGTATGTTCAAGTGTTTTAAGTTCTATGAGAAATCTTAAGAGTGAAAACACTTGTGAGAGGGATTCTTGTTTTATATTTCTCTTTGTAAAGAGATTTTCCAAATCTTGGGTAGAAGCTTTGGATGCTAGGCATGATGTATAAGTCTAAGATTTTAAAAGTTTCCTCCTAAACCTATTAAAATGAGAAGAAATTCTTAGTGTATTTGGATATCTTTATGGGGAAACTAAGATAATAGATGTAGGACTTGATTAAAAATCTAAATCACTCTAAAATCATTGTATTAGTCTTTATCTTTCTGTTTTCTACAATAAATCACCCAACCAACCATTTTTCTACTACTTGGTAATAAAAACGGTTGAAACATTAAACTCAAAAAATGGTATCAGAATGAAGCTTAATCAGAAGGATTAACATCCTATTGAGGTGATCCAACAAGCTCGATCAACATTTTATCAACCAATGATCAAATGACACAATCAATCGATAAGTTACCTTTCTTCAATTGAGAATATTATATCTATTAAGAAAATATGATGATGTCCTTCATCAAAGCCATAAACTTTCATCTATGGAAAATTATTGAAGATGGATTGTTCATGTCAACATAAAGACGGCAAGATTAGAAAAACACACAAGAAAAAGATAAATCTAAATTATAAAGCATTGTACATTCTAACGTGTGCATTAGGCCTCGATGAATACGCAAAAGTTTCTTCTTCTGAAGATGTCAAGAAGGTTTAGGTCAAACTTGAAGTGATCCATGAAGAAAAAATAAGGTAAAAGATACAAAGATCGATCTACTCAATCTTGAATATAAAAACATCAAGATGAACTCAAATGAAGACATCAAGAGCATATTCAATCGATTTTCCCGAATTGTCATTAAACTCAAAAGTCTTGGAGAGGAAAACTCATGTATAGTCCTCAAAGAATATGCTCAAAGTAACAAAACATGTGAAGGTAACTCATCAGTGTAATACCGAATCCTAAACACAATAATAACTCTGATCAAACTCAAAATTTAATTCTTAAAAAAATAAATTAAATAAACAATAATTAAAAATAGCCAAACTAGGATATTCGGGTTCAAATTAGACAAAATAGATAGTAGTATCAAACCATGATATACAAAAAAATCAAAAAGGTTCTGTGAAAAAGTTATCTTTAGTCAACAATTAAAATCAACTCTTAGTTAAAGTCAAAGGTCAAAATCTGTTATAGTCAGAGTCAAAGTCAATTCTAGTAAAATTCAAAGTTAACTTTGACATGATTGGTCAAAGTTTAACTCAACAAGTCAAAATCAACTTGGTCAAAAGGTTTAAGATCAAACTGGTTAAAGGTCTACTTGGTCAAAGTAAAAGGTCTAAGGTTAAAGTCAAACATGTCAAAATTGGATTGAGTCGATCAACTTAGTTAATAGGTAGGTTAGACGGGTTGGTTAACTCGGGTCAATGATCCTAGTCATATCGTAACCCTTAAATTTAACCAAATTTCTTAGATTAAAACTTAAGGATCACGTTAAAAAAAACTTGTAACTCAATTTAGGTTTCAGAAAATATAATTGTTGAAATATGATAATTTAATCAAAATAAATTATTCGAAATAAAAGTCCAGAGTCTATTACAGAATAAAAGCATAGAGTCCAGAGTCCATTATTCAAAATAAAAGTCTATTAAAAAATTTATTATCCGAATATTTAATTAAAAACTGAAAAGATAAATTCATACGGATTATCATAATCTCAGAACCAACAGTCCTCCAAATATCTAAAACAGAAACTGCGGGGGTGTAAGCTTGAGATCCTAGTGTGTCTCTAAGATGCAGATAAACATAACTACAGAATAGATATGTATAACACAAAACAGAATAACAAAATTTTAGAACATAATATCATATTACAAAACAGAACAAATCATGTGATGTAATGAATGTATGATATGATATGCACCCAACTCTAAACAACATTAGAAGAGAAGGTTCCCCTGAACTACTCTATCTCCATCACACCATTAGAAGTGAAGCTTGATCTGGAGGTGAAGTCACTGAACAAAAATGGATACTCGACCCGTAGGTGGAGCCACTGAACCGAAATGATTATTCGACCCGAAGGTGGAGCCACTGAACTGAAGTGATTACTCGACCCAAAGGTGGAGCCACTGATTAGAAGAGATACTCACCAGAAGGTGATTCCACTAAACTTCCTCATACACATATCCAACCGATGTCATGACATGAATAGACAACAGAGTATGAACAGATAACAGAATTGGAATACATACCTAAGAAAATAACATGAAGCATGCATAACAGTTTCAGAATTAGATATTCAGTTAATATTTTAGAGCATGATAATTATTCAATTATTTTCAGAAAATAATAGAAATGATGCAATCAACATGTTACACAAAATTAATAGATATACTAAAAGTTGCACACAAAAATAAACAGAAAAATTGTCAGAAGAAACACACCTGTAGCAGGTCACTTAACATCGATAATGATGTCTACTTGGCTCAGTCCTAGAACTAGGTCTAGAAGGTATAGAACGAGTGTGTCCCGAAGATTGATGAACAAGTGGTCGCCCAGGAGGAGGAGGTAGATACTCAGGGTCTGAGTCCACGTGACCTGAACCTAATGGTAACTAATTCAAAATCCGATAAAGATATCTTGCAGATATTGATTCAGACAAAAACCTTAAAAACGACACTTCGGGTTCGAATTTCAAAAAATGGACAACGCTAACGAACTCAGGACATCGAAAACATAAAGTAGGACCGAGTCAAAAAGTCAATACTGACGTCAACATTGGTCAATATTGACGTCAGCAGATGACGTCAATAGTGATGTCAATAGATGGCGTCAATAGTGACGTCATCCGGGTTGGGTCTCGGGTCGGGACATATTTTCTTGAGAAAATCTGGAGAAGTCCAGATTTCTCTCAGGCTTGAATTTTTAGATTTTCGACACTCTTCCCCCCTGATTCGATTTTAAAACCGATTTAAAATAACCCCTAAAATCAAATTAAAACAATAACAAACCCTCCCTTATCAATCAAAACTTAAAACAAAAACACAAGTACACACACATATTAAAAACAAAAAACAGGAACAAGGGAGGAGGCTTACCAAGATTGAATTGAAGCAAACCGAGACAAGAAAAGAGATGTTTCACGGGCTGAGTTTCACGCATAAAGGAAGAATGAATTAAAACCAGGATTAAAGGAGAGTTAAGTATCCCGAAATAACTTTGAAACAGAGAAAGGGAAAGAATAATTGATTCCAAAATTAAAGCGGTCCAAATACCCAACAAGGGTCTGAAATTTTCAACATGGTCACTGAAATTCAAAACTTTCAGAAATTTTCAACATGGTCACTGAAATTCAATCAAAGTCTAAAATAAAAAATCCCTAATTTCAAGGTTTTAGAAATTAGGATTTTAGGATTTCAAAAGAGAAAAAGTTTAGGGTGTTACACATACTATTCAGTTGAGTCTAAAATATAGATTCTATCTGGTTCGCAAGACCAGTTTAGTCTAAGACCTTGATTTGATTCACAAAAATTTGGGTTATAATTGATTGGGCCACATAATTATACATGAACAAAGTATTTGGTTCACACCTAACTACGCCCACAATACACACTCTAACCCAACCTAATGCCACTTGCACACAACCCACAACTTGGATACAACCAACTCTAGGGTTTTCATAACCTTTATGTGAGTTAGGGTTTCTAGAACCCTAAAATGTAGTTGCACTTTAAAACCACAAGAACGACACAATGATGCAAACAATTTTCTAGTTGGTCATCCTGACTAAACAACAAACAACTCATCGTCAACAAGCAATAAATAAGAAATCAAATAAAACTAATAAGTAATAACAAAGTTTATTCAAACTTGAAAATGATGAACCATGACGAAGAGGAGGACAACACATATATAACCAAGACAACGATGTAAAGAAAAGTTAAATTATAACTTACCGTTTTTGAACAACAAAGATGATGAGTAAGAAGTATGAAAAGATTTTGGTCGGACAATAAGGGACTTTGAAACTAAAGGCGACGCGAGAGAGAACCAAAAGGTGTCTCGCTACAATCACGAAAATAACAACTGATACAAGTGAGCTAATAGCCATGATTGGCTCACGAGATAATACCGATCATAACCCTAAGTGAAGATAAAAGTAACAAAAAACAATTTATATAATTATTTTTTAAGAGTAATACTTAAAAAAAACAATGCAAAACAGTGATGTATGAATGATGTTATATGCACAGCACAAATCCCAACATCATCATCATCAATCTGAATGAAGGAGTTTCCTAAAATACTCACCTACAACGTCACCAAATTCAAGAGTGGTTTTAAGGCTTTCGTATTCGGAAGGCTTCCACTACTTCCTTCATATACAATCTTACCCCATGCATAATCATGATGTGAAATTCGAAATCAATCATAACACAATTTTAATTATCATTTTTTTAAGTTCTCAATTTTAGAAGATACAAAAATTATAATTAATCGCAAAGGTACAAAATCCAAATATCTGAAAATTTGTATATATTTCTCAAATCTTGACATGTATGTATGGTGATTCAAATACACAATTCAGAGTCACAATACAAGAAATCAAATATACAACAAACATAAATATTTCTCAAAGCACAAAATTTTAAGCATGTCACAAAAATATATATTTTAAAAATACACACATATCACTAGTAGGAGAACACCCCTTAGGCAACAATAATTCCAATGCCAAGAAAGTCATGTCTTGCAATAAGTCTAACAGAATCATGTATGAATTTTACATTAATAATTCATTTCTAATAATAAGACACCAACCATAAACACAATACTAATATGAAAGAAAACTCACGCATAGTCCTCAAAGAACGAGCTCAAACTAACACAACAAGTCAAAGAAACTTGTCAATGCAAAATTGATTTTTGAATAAAAGAATAACTCAGATCAAACCCAAATCCAATTCTTAAAAAACTCATTAAGTACACAATAATTTTAAATAGCTAAACTAGGGTATCTTATTGGAATTAGAAAAAACAGACATCAAATACAAGTTTAAGATATCAAAAAAGTCAAAAAAAGGTTATTCGAAAATGTCAACTTTGGTCAATAATTAAAATCAATTCTTGGTCGAAGTCATATATCAAAATCAACATTAACTTGATCGGTCAAAGGTCAAGTTAAATAGTCAATGTCAACTTAGTCAAAGGGTTCAAGATCAAACTAGAGGTCTACTTTGTTAGCAAACTTAAACTTTACTTCTTATTCTTTTAATAGTTGTGACTGGATCACCAAACAATGTTGGTTACAACGTTGATGACGCTAATCCTAGATGATGGTTTAAGTTTAGACGAAGCGTAGTCGGACAAGATCAAGAGGGTGGGGAGAGATATCATAAGTAAAAAAGAGGGTTCGAGAGACAAGAGAACGTCTATTGGTACTATTCTAAAAGCAAAAAGAAATTATCTGATTATTATGATTGATAAATGAGATCAAATACCTTAGAAAAACACAACAGAAGGGTCTCTACTTTAACGGGCATTATAGAAAGGTCACCAACATTTATGCTTTACTCAAATTGGTGTAACGGGTGCAGCTGAAATGAGGACCATTAAAGGAGAAAATTCAAATGGCTAAAATTAACAGTTACACCCTTAATAAAATGCTGCGTTGAATGAGACTTTGTTAATAGAATAAAACACGATCGTTTTATCCTTAGGGTTGAGATATAAGCTGAGTATTGTAAGGAAGTGATTATGGAATAAATGAAATCATTGTCTTCTTCTTTAATTTCTATATTTCTTGGTCTTTTCCTGCTCTGTCTACTTTCCTATCCCAGTTAATTCTTTTCTTTAGTTTTGATCTGTTACAAAGGCATCAGAGTCAACTTTATCCTCGGAGTTTTTTAAAAAATTTGGAATCAATTAACAACAATATTCATGGAGAATCAAGCCTAGATGTTATCATTCTCAGGCATGATTGACGATCATCAATTCTTTTGGTCTAAATTCTATAAGAAATTTAAACATTTGTTTGAAAGTTTGACAAGTTGAATTCTCTTAGTTCATGTTAGCCATATGATATATCCGATCACTATAGACACTATGTATCAAGTATTCTCACCATTCGGGTTAGTAGAGAAGATTGTGCCGATTCAACAATCAGTTAACTTTTAAGCTTTAAGTCATTATCAAGAACGTTATAATTCTATATCAGTTAGATTTTCTTTTCAGGATCGATATAACTATGATGGTTGTTGTCAAATGGATATTCAATTTGTTAAGGATGAAAGTTTGACAAGTTCTGTTAAGCCGATTCAAGTACAAGATTCATGGATTACATCAACAAAGGTGGATTCAAGTGAAATTCAGTTGTTCGATCAGAGGTGTAAAAAATTGTATTGCTCATTTTTGGTAGTCGATTTCGTAAAACCAAGTGAAGTCCAAGTGTGTGGCGAAATGCTAGATGATGAGAATTTTGAGAAATGTTGTGTAGTTTACTTAGTTGACAACCTCCTTCAAAAACCTAGTGTTGATGAACTTGTTGACTATCAAGCGACCCTGGATGATGATCCTTTTGGTCAAGGTATTATAAATGCGGTCGGATTGGCCCTTGCCGAGAAGCACCTAGCTGCTAGATTCAACAAGCCAGACAATGAGATCATTGACCATTACACATATTATATTTTAGGAGATGGTTGTCAAATGGAGGGTGTTGCAAATGAAGTTTGTTCATTTGCTGGACACTGGGGACTTGGAAAGCTTACAACCTTTTATGATAATGTTAGTGAGCCTTTTAAAGGGCTCGAGTGGTATGTTATCTGGGTCAGAAATAGAAACAATGCTTATGAGAAGATTCATGTTATCATTAAGAAAGCAAAGGCTGTCAAAGACCCAAGGGATATGAAACACATTGTCAAATTTGTTGAGAGTCATGATCCGTATTGTTTTAGACTCCTATTAATAACAAACAACAATTATAAATATTGGTTTGATAATGATGAATTGTGTAATTTTAGAGTTTGGAAATAAAATTGGTTGAGGTATTTATCAAAAAATGCAGACATGTCAAGCAATCGATTCGAAGGAACTATTTCAGAAGTAGTTAGAAACCTTCTTTTTCTCAAGATTTTCGCAAGATCGTTTATTAGAATAATGGATGGACATAGAGATTCCATCGAGTGTATGGCAAAGAACCTGAATTATTTGAAAGTAATTTTTTCTGGTTCTTACGATGGAGATATTCGACTGTGGGACATATTTAAACAAGGATTTATTGAAGGAGGGAGTATTGTAACGGCTGAAGCTGAAATGAGGACCGTTAAAGGAGAAAATTCAAATGGCTAAAATTGACAGTTACACCCTTAATGAAATGCTGCGTTGAATGAGACTTTGTTAATGGAATAAAACATAGTCGTTTTATCCTTAAGGTTGAGATATAAGCTGAGTATTGTAAGGAAGTGATTATGGAATAAATAAAATCATTGTCTTCTTCCCTAATTTCTATATTTCTTGGTCTTCCCCTGCTCTGTCTACTTACCTATCCCCAGTTAATTCTTTTCTTTATTTTTGATACGTTACAGTTGGTAAAAAAAGATTTAAACAATCAAATTTCCCAATTCCACAATTAGGGTTTCTGAACATTAAATACTCAAAATTTAGAGTTTTTTTTTTAATTCAGATATTTCAATTCAAATTAGGTTTTTAAAATCGGTGTAAACTTTTTGAGTGTTACGCTTTCCATATTTTAAAAGCACCTCAAAATCATTTATTTTGAATTTATTCTTGAAACTGACTCAAATCTCCTAATTTGAATCACCTAACCATCTAACCAACCTAGCTAACTCCTTGGTCCAAATTCGACGCATTACAAACCATTTTTCTCTTGTTTTTTCTGGACAACTCCCTGATTAACCTTTTGATCTTCTCTTCAGCGATTTTATGTTGTTTAACTTGATCTTGCATGAATTTCTGTTGTTGCTCATATATTTTTCTCAATGGTAGCAAAGATTCCTCTATACATTTTATCCTTCCCTGCTTGTCTAAAAATTATTGTTTGCTTCCTTCCAATGGCGATGCCCCCTAATTTGTTACACGCCTTACCCTGCCATGAACCATGGGAGAGGTCATTCTCAAAATTGTTCTCAGAATGTTTTTCGAAACTGTAGTTGTTGAATCATCCACGTTCACTGCACCAATTATTGGTTGATAAAATGAACAAGAGTTGTAAATGGTGGCCCGGTAGTGACTCTGATAATTGTTCTAAGTTTTTGGGTATGGTCTCAATTTTGTCTGATCTTGGTCTTTTCAGGTCATATGTTCTCTTCCTCTCTCTATTGAATGCATCTTTTTCCATATGGATAGGTGGCATCATAGGGTGGTCGTGGTGCCACGATTGGATTAACTATGATGGGTGTTTGCATGTACCAACAATTTTCTTTTCCAAGAACTATACTTATTTATATATTTTTCTTTAACTTTATTTAATAAAATTCAATTTAAAATACTTTTTCATGTTACTGTCAACAACAACAGTTTTGGTTCGAAGAACGGGGTTTTGCTTGAGGTATTCCTCGTTAAAAAAAATCGAACATGTCTTAGATTTCTACACAAGCTAAGATTTATGTCCTCTATAATAAATAATTGTTTTGGTTAAGCTTTAGAGACACAACAATTGTGATTTTTAGAACGTTATGATAATGATAGGGTGTTGTTGATAAAGCCATTGTAATGCTAACGGTAAAGTACTATAAACAAAAAACTCTTTCAACTTCTTACAGAGGACTCTTGATACCATCTAATCCATGTGGTATACTTCTTGCAACGGGAGAGCTTAATTTGTCGATTTTACTTATATTTATCGGTAACGTTTCTATAAATACATTAGTTTTATGGTTTAAGGTTTAAGAGTTCAAAGCAATAATTTTAAATTTAAGGGTTATTAATAGAAGTTCGGTTTAGAGTTCAGTTTTGGGATTTAAAGGTTAAAAACTAAATTTATGCAATATTTAAAAAATCAAAACCCTAAATTTAAACCATAAACCTTAAATTTTAGCTATAAACCCTAAACTAAAACCTTAAACCCTAAAACCAGAGCACTTATAGAAACAAAAGATTTTTACCGCATAAGTATAGGATAGTAATTCAAGTTTGTTGGATTGTCTTAAAATACATATTGAACTAATTTAGTATGATATTAGTTACCATTGAGTAAAATGTATTAAGAATAATAATCATAATAACAATCCAAATTAATTCACAAATTTAAAGAAAACAAATGAGTTGATAAAATTAACTTTCAGTTGTTATTAGGGGTGATAATGAGCCTGGCCAGCTCGTGAGTTACTCGGGTTCGATTCGTTCAAAGCTCAGTTCGAGTGAACTCGACTCAAGCTCGGCTCAGGATTTAAATGAGTCAAATGAAGGAGCATATCTTAATATTGAAGATGCTATCTTTCTCTAATTCTATTTACAGTGTATGTTTCATTCTAAAGGTTTGAGTATAACATTCCGACATCTTTTGTTTTTGTTTCCATGTATTCATCGAACATAGCTTGACCAGAATCTTTGTCTTGGTCCTGAATCATGATGCTTTTTTCTATAAACTTTACATTTTATCTCCAAGTTTTGTTTTATAAATTGAGTGGGTTGAGAATGGGAAATGTATGATGTGGAGAGAAACGAAAGTCACGAAGCTTTATGAGATCCTGAAATCTGCAATCCAAACGCTACACAATAGATTCCAGTATCGGGTCTGGGTGCAATGTATTTGCATGGATTCAAAAGCAATTGTCCACTTTTGCTTTTACTTTTTGCCACCTACAAATAGAATTCGTGGACGGTTAGTAGAGTCATTTCTGGAAAGAGAACCAAATTATATTTTGTGTAAACTACCCCAGTGATCACCTAAATAATTGAAAATATCTATTTTATCATTCAATTAAAAAACTCGTCAATCAAGTCACCCAACTTTGAAATCCTACCTATTTGAGTCATTGCTGTTAAAATTTAACAGAAAAAATTAACGGTGATGACGTTACTGTTAACGGTGATGACGCGGTTGTTAATTAAAATGTGTAATACATATTTAATCCCTCTAATTCATTTATTATTTTAATTTAATCATAATTTTAAATTAAAAAATAAAATTAATCACACCTGATTGGTGAGAAGGAAAGAAAGAAATAAAATTAGAGAAGGAAAGAAAGAAATAAAATTAAAACATTAAAGTTGGGGGATTTGAACTCGTGATCAATAGATAAAATGCAAAAACCCTTACCACTAGACCAAACCTTCAAATATGCTAAGTTATGGAAACAAGATTAATTTAAAATATATCCTATGAGAAAATAGAATAGAGTAAATATATTGTAAGTGATTCGAATATAATTTTAATAAAAAAAATAAAAATAATACTTGATATTTAATATACGAATAAATATTCGGATATTCAAAAAAAATTTAATATTAGATATATAAATAAAAATATTAGTTGAAAAATAATAAATATTTGAATATTTTGATTAAAAAATATTCGAATAAAAATATTTATATTTTAAATATTCGAATAAAAATATTTTTTATATTGTTTAAAAATATTTGGATATTCGAATAAAAATCATAAATATTTAAATATTTTTATTCGAATATGTGAATAAAAATCATGAATATTCGAATATTTGAATTTAAAAATATTCGAATAAAAATATTTAGATTTTAATTATTCCAATATTTGAATTTTTTTGTTTAAATATTTTTAAATTTTTTATTCGAATAAAAAATATTCAAATATTTAATATTTTTATTTTAAATATTTAATTATTTTGATTTATTTATTAAATATTTTATTATTTTAATTTAAATATTTAATATTTTAATTTAAATATTAATCGACTTGAAATTTTAATATTCTAGGTTTTTATTAAACATTGATCACTTAATAATACATGTGAATATTTTATAACATAAGAAGTAGCTTGGCTTAGTGGTTTACTTATTGGTTGGTTGGTCCTTAAGTTAGAGGGTGTGGTTCAAATCTCCTCACATGCAATGAACTTAGTATTTTATTTCTTCCACTTATCATTCACCAATTAGGTGGTGACATGTGTCATCAATCGATTGGATGATTAATTTTATTTATTAATTTAAAATTAAGATTAAATTAAAATAATAAATAAATTAGAGGATTAAATGTGTAATTTTACTGATTTTAATTAACAGCCACGTCTGCTGTTAACTTTTTCGTCAGAATTTTAACGGCAGTTGCCAAAATAGGTAGAGTTTCAAAGTTGAGTATTTGATTGACGAGTTCTTTAGTTAGATGAGCAAAATAGATATCCCCAAATAATTGGGTGATTACTGGGGTAGTTTAACCTTATATGTTTTATTTAATTAGTCATAAAGCTAAAATTGACTCTCAATATTTAATTGCTTGGTTATTTTGGCACATATGTTATTTTTTTGAAATATTTAAATTTTTAATATTTTAATTTATGTTAAAATAGTTTTATTTGGACAACGTCTAGTTAACTAATGGTCAAATTTTTGGTTGATGTGGCATATTCTTGTGAATTGAATTGATGATGTAATATATTTATGTATAATTTGAAATATTTTTATTAAATTAAATATAATTAATTTAATTATAATATATATCATCATCCGATTGTTTTAAAGATAAAAATAAATTAAATTTAAAATGTATTCAAAGAGAATTAAGCCCAAGCCTTATACATAAAGTGCTGAACACCTAACTGCTAAGCTAAATATATAGTTATTTTAAAATTTAATTATCACGTACCATATATATCCATTATCTTATATTTTAAAAGTGAAGAAGTAAAATATCGTGGATAAGAGAAATTGAAGTGTATTTTACCATTAAACCAATTAGGTACCTTCAATTTGTTATTACAAATGATTAAATTAAATTAATTTAAATTATAATTTTCTTAATTATAATATAAATTAAAGTATATTTATGTGATGAACTTTGTTTATCTGATATAATATTTCTAAAATTTATTTATAATATCTTATTTTTTTTATTTTTTTCTATTTGTAATTAAATATTCAGAAATAATAAAAATTAACTAAAAATAAAAAAAATATTAGAATATATAAATAAAATTATTACTCCTAATAAACTAAATTTATAAAAAAATTAAAGAATATTAGATATTTTATCGAAAATTTTTGCAAACATATCTATTTTATTTAAATATTTAAATATATGTAAAACTATTTAAATATTAAAATAATATAAAATAAATTTATTTAATAAATATACGTCATTTAAATATGCTACAACTAGTTTAGTGGCCAGTTGTGTTTGTCTTTTCATCTAATGAATCTTGAGTTTGATTTCCTTTACCCATTATTTTTTTTTTTTTGCTTTTTCACTTTAAAAATATAAGGATATACACAATAAATGATAATTAAATTTCAAAATAGTAGCTTAGCTTTGTGTCGAAACCTCTACCCTTTCATGCACAAGGTTGAGTTTAAGTTTTAATATATATATATATATTTTTATCTTTAAATTAATCGGATGATAATATATGTTATTATTAAATTAATTATAACTAATTTAATAAAAAATATTTAAAATTATACATAACATGACACATCATCAATCTAGTCCACATGGATATGTCACACCAACAAAAAAAATGATCGTCGGTCAATTAAAGATTTCTATCCAAATAAACTATTTTAGCATAAATTAAAACGTTAGAACCTTAAAATGATAAAAATAGAATAGGAGCCAAATTTACGGAATATTCAAATATTGAAGTTAATTTTGGCTTTATGCATTAAATTTTAAAAAATATTAAATACCAAATAAAAAACTAAAAATATCACAAGTAAATTCTAAAGGTATCATATAGCTTTCCAAATTTATATTTTGAACTTCTATTCTTTTTCCAAAATTTTAATTTAAATTTCATTTATTTTAAAAAATTATAAATTTATATTTTGAACTTCTATTCTTTTTCCAAATTTTTAATTTAAATTTCATTTATTTTAAAAAATTATAAATTTATATTTTGAACTTCTATTCTTTTCCAAATTTTTAATTTAAATTTCATTTATTTTAAAAAATTATAACCAGTAAAACCAATAAAATGCCAAGAATAATAAAAATTGAAAAGAACAGAAATTTATAAAACTTACCTTTCGAATTAAAAAATAGATTTTTTAGATTTTTTTAAATTTTTATGAATTTTAATTTTTTCCCCTCAAGATTTTTAAATATTTATATTAATTTTTAAAATTTTGAATATTTTTAATTAATTTCTCTCATTTTTTTATTTGTTCCCCTCAGTATTAAATGTTACAGTACCGATAATATTTACTGAGTTAAGTTTCAATCGACAATTCATCTTTTACTTTTATAATATCATTAGTTATTATCAAATAATCAACATTTATACCCATGTAGGGTAAAGGGGATGATGTAGATGTTTTCTTCTTAAAAGAAATTATTTCACATGATGTTAGTATGGATTTTTCTTGCAAGGGATTTTAAATAAAAAAAAAAGGCATACAACGGTTTAAATGAAATAGCTAATAAGGTTAACTAATTCAATTAATTTAATGATACTATAAAAGGGTGATTCTAAAAAAAGACCTTAAAAAAGGCTAAAAACGATGTACCGTTTTTCTTATAAAACTTGTAAGAAATTCGGTACATACTTTTTGGTATATACCAAAATTCTTACAACTTTTGTAAGAAAAACGGTATATATCGAATTTCTTATAAAAACTGTAAGAGTTTCGGTTTTTAAACCATTTTTCTTACAAAAATTATAAGAATTTCTGTATATACCGAAAAGTGTGTACCGAATTTCTTACAACTTTTATAAAGAAAATAGTACCGCCGTTTTTAGCTTTTTTTAAAGGTTAGCCGTTTTGTAGAACTTCACACTATAAAACTTTAGATATTAAATATTTCAAATTAATCAAATCCCTGATTTAAAGACAGCTCATCGAAATAGTACGATCTTATCTTGGTTTTAGATAGTGTGTTGCAGACACATGATTAGGGTTTTATTTTTCTTCCAGACATCATAGCTTAAATTTATTAAAATTAATTGATTTGATATTTATTTTATTTGAACATTTGATAATTATTCTATCATGAAATTAGACTGTTAATGGTATATTATGAAAATTATGTAAGTAGGCAAATTAAAAAATAAATTTAATTTTTAAATTTTAAATAAGAGATAAAGGTGAAAAAAATCTTTGAGAAGCGATTGTCCCTCTTCACTCTTATTTGGTTTCGCCCTTGATAACGTATATATTTATATATATTTTTAATATTTTATAAATATAAATATTTAATAAATAAAATAATTAAATTCAAATATTTTAAAATAAGCATTATCTATTTTTATATTGAGATTACTTATTAAGTTACGAGACAAATGTTTTAATATACACTAAATCATTGCATCTTTATTAAAAGACACGTAAGTCCACTAAATCAACAAATTAGGAAGAGAAACGAAACTTCAGGATTAATCACATACATTGGACATGGGGTCATATTATTCACATCTACACGTACAACACTAGCTACTAAAATTATCACAGAAAAAGATTCGCCCACTCCGTACCAAGAATATAACTGTCTTCTCCGATGTAGAAAACGTCATCAGCTCCAAACGCACACTGAAAAACTGGATCAATATCGGCTGCCATGGACAGTACGGACGGACTGGAACTATTATCTACTCGTTCCACCAGCCGCTGAATTTCCTTGTCTGCATCGCTAAGTTGCTCCTTCAGCTTTACAACCTATGAAAGTTGTGTTAAAAATGTATGATATTACCTAACACATGTAAAGAAAAAAATACTAAGCTTTATGTTTAATGTAAGGAACTGGACCCTTTGTTTTGATTGGAAAATTTTCAGCTACTTTTTTGTTATTTAAACAGGTGGCAGTTTGCTGTTCCTCGTCAATGTTTCCAATTTGTTTTTAATAGCTTAACGTGACATGGCCTTCTTCGAGCCCAGAGCTCATGCCATGCACGTTCCAATATGGTGGGTCGCCTTATCTTTCTCAAAAGGATAAAGATCAAGGTGTTGCCACTTGCTTAAGCAGTTTGGTTCCCTTCCAACCAACCAACCAACACCTCTTTAGGCCTTATTTATTTAATTAATTAATTAATTAATTCATCTCTCACAACTTTTACCATCTTTCTTCCCTGTTTGGTTCCTAAGAAACCAGGGAAATGAAAAATCTTAGAAGAAATTAATGTCTAAAATATTAGAAAACAAAGGGTTTGTATTTAAGTTTGGTAATGTACGTAAAATCATACTATAATTCTATTTTCTTCATAAAATTTGAGTTAAAATGATTTTTAAAAGATATATGTAGGTATATGTATATACCTCGGATTCAAGTCGACATTTGTCAAGAACTGCCGTCTCATGAAGTGATCTGAGCTTAAGGTATTCTTCCTCCATCGTCTTGCTCTTCCAACGAGCTCTTCTGTTTTGGAACCAAACCGCAACCTGTCGAGGGTCAAGTCCCAGCTCCGAAGCAATCCGGTCTTTCCTTTCTGACTCTATTTTATGTTCATTACCGAAATTATGTTCAAGAAGATCAACTTGTTCCTGGGTAAGTTTTCTTTTTCTAGCCCCTACACAATGGTTGTTTTCCCCTCCCTTGTTCTTCTTCCTCCGCCGTCGAGGTTTCACTTCCCCTGCTCATCATCAACAAAGAGCTCGATCGAGTTAAACATTGATTAAGCTACTAAGATTTGGAAAGCAATGGAAGAATCAATCTGCTTTTGTGTTTGAGTTTCTGCAACACAAAATACCTTGTTGTGCTTCCATTTGAGTGTATAATCCTGGGTAGATTTGGAAGATAAGATCCATTTGATCTTGATGTTCAACCATTTGAATTGCCATGATCTTTTGATAATCATCACTCATTCTCTTTCTTTCTAGCTTTCTCACACGTTTCGATCTCTAAGATGAATGTTGGATGTGATAAGAAAATCATGCGCTTTATTTATAGAGTTGAAGAAGACTAACAGTTTTCGTTTACTTTAAGACCCTTCAATCAAAATTTTGGACTCCATTATCATATGAAATAACAATAATGCCATTCAAGTGTTATTACTTTCGGTAAACTACACGGATAATCACCATACTATGGGGTTAGTATCGATCTGACCATATTATTTTAAAAAGAATCAAATACACCGGTAAACTATTAGTTTGGTATTAAAATAGCCATCGACCGTTAGAAATTAACGAGCAATTGATGTGGCCGCTAAAAATAATTTGAATAATTACACATTTACTCCATATTATTCATATATTTTTATAATTTTATTATAATTTTATTATAAGAAAATGTAAAACCTATACTCTTGCATCCAAAGGGGAATTGAACTTGGATTTTCGAGATGAAAACCCCATGCGTCTATCACTAAACAAAGAACAACTTTAGGATATAAAGCACCAGTAATGGTAGATCCATTTTCTTTTTTAATGGTAGATCCATTAAGTTGGCAAAAAACGGGATCCCTTGGATCCTAAGATAAGCTTTGTAGATCAATTGTATAGCCATACTATCTCCTAGTAGGTTAAACTCGTGTGAGTATTTAAAAAAATATAAAATATGTTGAAAATATAGTAAAATAGGGTGAAGTAAGAAGTTTTTGTCTACAAATATACACGTGTAATCATTAATTTTATTCAGGGTTTAAACCCGAATTTAATTTTCGATTTTATTCTAATAATGAGTTTGTAATTAAACAAAAAATCTCAAAATATTAATATATTTATAAATATATTACTACTTTTTACGATAAAAAATGTGTATTCTTTTTGTTAAACTTAAAATTCCAAATATATATATATATATATATATCATGTTCTTTGAAAAATTAAAGAAATAAATATTAAATATATTATTAGTATATATATATATATATATTTGTAAATACATTTATACTCTTCAAACTTTATCTTAATTTGTTAACATACTTTTTTTGGGTTCACCTTTTATTTCTTTTTTCTATTACTCGTAATTATTATTATTTTTATTGTTATTGTTATTAAATATCATTATCATATTATTATTTTATATCTTATTATTATTATAAATAAATAAAACCAGAATATAAATAAACTCAAATAAATATTTTATTTAAAGTCCATAATTAAATAGAAAATAACCCAAGTCTGCTTTATAATAACAGTCCATAATACAATGCCCACTAAAATTAATATCAGTCCCAAAATATAAACAATTAATTACAAGAGCCCAATCATCAGCCCATTACGAACTAACCCTAGCTTAGGACCGGTTTAAACCCTAGACTAATAACCCTTCTTTTATATGCGTAACACAATATCGATCGTTGGATCAGATCTTGATCCAACGGTCACGATTAAATGAAGGAAGCTTCTGGAGCATACACGCGCCTGACGCTTCGGAGTCTCACGCGCGCGTGCGTTATATGCACAAGCCCTTTCAACTCCCCGAAGACTTCGTTTTCGCGCTGTTCGATCGTCTCCAGCCAAGCTCCGATGGTCCCCTCGTCCGACAGCAACCACGTTTATAAGAAAAAAAAACCATGTCAGATTCGTACATATTTTTCCAGAGCAAAAATGCCAACATATTCAAAATATCATAGGCAATTACAACGAAAATTTCAGAGGAATATCATAGGTTATATAACCGAAAATCGAAACACTTGTAAGGGGTTCCCCTAACATCCAGAAATCAATATAAGAGCATCTTTTTGAGGTATAACCTCGATCTTGCTTCGCATGCATGCAAAAAAAAGGAACCAAAGATAAGAATTTTAGGTCTTTTTTTTAACTTCTTGCTTCGAGCCTAGTCAGATCCTACTCTGGCGATAAGCCTTTCGACCTTCGGGTCATCGTTGGTGAGCCGAGATGGAAGTAAGGTCTCGTTCTTCTCCTTTTCGAATCGAGAAAAAAAATTCTTTTTTATTGTTTCGATTTTCTTTAAAAGAAGAGCTTTTCAATTTCGGTTTTGAGAAGCAAAGGGATTTAATCAGGTTTTGGTTTCGAAAAGCTTTAAAAAAATAAGGCTTTATCTTCTCCAGCCATCGTCGGCGATGGTCGACACGGTGGTTTTAATGGTAGAGTACGATAGTTTCTGGGAAGTCTGATGAACACCTTGAATATGTTCATCTGAACCCAGAATAACATATGTTTTCTCTCTTTTTTTGAAGGTTTCGGTTTGGAAATAGATAAAGGGAGGGAGTATTTTTTTTTGTTTATGTTTTATATTAAAGGACCAAAATAAAATGGGTTATTTTGGCTTATTAAAACCCTTCGCATTTGGAAATTATGTCCCCAGTCCTTCCTTATTTTTAAAACTTTTTAATTTTATCCTTATTTCTGTTATAAGCTTATTTTTAAATTTGGTTTAATTCTTTTCAAGTCTCTCCATGTCTTATAATCATTCCCGTAGCCCTTCCTCGCCTCAAAATGACGTTTTAAGGGCTTCGAACTTTTTTAATCTTTTCATTTCGGTCATTATTCGAGACCCAAACTTTATTTTTTTTGTTTTTGCCTTAAAACTTTATTTTATTTCCATTTTGGTCCATTCTAGTGGGCTTTTTACTTTGGTTTATTGTTTTTTGGTAAACTACACAGATAGTCACCATACTATAGGGTTAGTATCGATCTAGCCACAATGCTTTAAAAAGAATCAAATACACCGGCAAACTATTTTTTTGGTATTAAAATAGCCATTCACCGTTAAGGAATTAATGGAAATACTGATGTGGTTGTTACTTATTAACGGAGCATCTAACGTCTCTTTCCACGTTTCAGAATCATAATAGCCTGTTTAATAAACCCAAAAAATCACTTTCACTTAATTTTTTTCTTTCTTCGACAGAAGACGAAATGGGGGTAAAATTTCTTCAGATTTCTGCAAGATGAGTGGTTATCTTCGTGAAAAAGGAAGATCCAATCCTAAATACGGTAAGTAATGTTGTTTTTGTGTATTATTATTGATTTATTTTTCGATTAGTTTAAGATTTAGGGTTTAATATTACCGTTAATACTAAATTAGGTTTAAAATTTGGGGATTATGGTGTTTATTTACGTTAATACTTGAGATTAAGGTTAATATTAAGTTTAATGAACTGTTATATTGTAATGGTAATATATATGAAATATATTTAGGATTTAAAGTGGGGTCTATTATACTTTTCTCTTTTTTTTCAGTTTAATATATAGGAAAGCATAAGTGGTGAGGGGTGGGGTCTATGATGTTTTCTTCAATTTAATATTATATAGAAGAATTTTGTTTCTTCCGCAAATGAAAAATCTTGTGGTCCTTATTTGTTTATTATATTTTTTGTTTCTGTTTGCACGTGCATGTAAATGCTAATTGGTGGTCCATGATGCTTTCTGGTTTTGTGGTCCAATTGGTGAGGTTATTTTTATCGATTTCTGTTATAAGGTTGATATTTTTAGTTATTTGTGCTAATAAAGTATACATTCCATGTGTGCATGATAAACTAGTTTAGGGTTATTATGTTAAGATAATATTATGATTTTTTTAACCAAAACTGAACCAAATTAAAATGTTTTCTATGAACAGGGTGAATTCTGAAAATTTCAGTCTTCTGGTACATCATGGTGTCTTTATAGTTAGGAAACCTAAGGTCAAATTTACTAAAACATTAGTGGACTATTTTGATAACTTAGATGTTGATACAATGTCAATGTTTGAAGTTAATGCAATGATTGAGCAATTAGAGATTACTTTTGCTGTTAAAGTCTTCTGACAAGTTTCTGCTAACCCACTAGAATTAAAACAACTAAAGACTGATCTTGATGTCTTAGAGATGATTAAGAATCTACCTACCAATCATTATGTTCACATTTATATAAAAGAAGTTGTAGGTGAATCTCAACAGAATTCTATTGTTAATGTGAATGATGAATATGAAGTTAGGATATCTTCTGAGTGTGACTCAAAAGATGAAGAATATATTGCTGAATCTAAGTCAACCAAGGATTTATCTGACTTTTTTGATAGTGAAAATGAAAACAATAGTTCTGAAGTTGAAATGTGTAATGTAAATATTGGGTTGAACAATTCTGATGTGAAAATTGAAAGTTACAGTGATCATTCTAATTCATTACACAGTGTAGATGATTTAGAAGACTTTGGTCCAAAAAAACCTAGATTTACAGAGTTTAATAGTAATGCTGACATGAGTAATCCTAAACTTAAGGTGGGGTTGATATTTTCCAATAAGACAATCTTTAAGGAGGTCATTAAGATGTATAGTATCAAGAATAGGTACATTGTGAAGTTCAATAAAAATGACAATCGAAGGATTCAAGTAACATATAAGGGAGAATGTCCATGGGTCTTATGGGCAGCTCCAATTAATGGTGAAAATCCTTGTACAGGTTCTTGGCAAATTAGGTCAATCAAGGGTGAACATAATTGTGTTACGGAGTTCTTGAATCCTAATGTAACTTCTAAGTGGTTAGTTGAGAAGTAGTTTCATCATCTTTTTATTGATCCCACATTTAGCATAACTTGTTTGAAACATGTTGTACACAAAGAATAGGGTATCACAATTGGTAAGAACAAGTGTGTTAGGGCCAAACGTTTGGTACTTGAAAAACTACATGGGAACCACAGTGAACAATATTCAAAATTGTATGGTTACCTCAATGAATTGAGGTGTTCCAATCCAGGAACCACAACAGTTTGCAAGTTAGATGAGACTCATTTCGAGAGACTTTACATTTGTATGAAAGCACTGAAAAATGGATTCAAGACATGGTGTAGACCTATTACTGGTCTGGATGGTTGCCATTTGAAGAGATATTATCAGAGTCATCTTTTAACAGCTATTGGGATAGATGCAAATGACTCGATTTATACAATAACATTTATAATTATGGAGAGTAAGAATGAATCTTCTTGGTGCTGATTTTTGGAAAGATTAGCCAATGATCTAGAAATAAATAATTCTCACAGGTTCACCTTTACGAATGTTAGACAGAAAGTAAGGATTATTTTATTTTTTAATCAATATTTTTTTTATAATTTCTTTTATAATAATTATCTTTAATCTCTTTTGTCTTTTTTATTTGTAGGGTTAATGGAAGCTTGTCAAAATTGTTTCCATATTTTGAACACAGAATATGTGTTAGGCATTTTTACTCTAACTCAAAAACAAATGAATTTATTGGAAAAGCATTAAAGGATCAATCGTGGAAAGCTAAAAGGGCAATATATATCAATGAGTTTGAGAATGTCATAAATGAATTGAAGGTATATTACTAGTTTATTGTTTTTATGCATTAATTAATTTTAAATGCTAATTAAATTTTTATTTTTGTAGGGTTTATCAAAAACTGTATAAAAGTGGTTCGCACCTAAAGAACCAAAGATAGTCAAAGGCTATTTTTCTGTCACATGCAAGTCGGACATGCTTTGAACAATAACTACAAGTGTTTTAATAAGGTAAACTAATTAGTATACATATATTGAGTATAAGTTCTATGAGTTGCTTCTAATTATAATTTCAGATCAGTTAATACTTGAGGCTAGAGATAAACCAATCATTACTTTGGTGGAGTCCACCAGAACCAAATTAATGCAAAGAGTGGTTAAAAAGAAAGATCAAGCTGAAAGTTGGACTGGATGGGACTGTTATGCCCTAAGATTCAAAAGAAAGTAGATCATGCAATCACACTAGCACATAGGTATAACTACTTATATCATCTAGTTTATTGTTTTATACAATTTGACATGAGTTGTATAAGTTGTATATTAGGCTTCTGATTATTATTGTTTTCTATTACTGGATTAGACTGGACTGTTTTTTTTATAGTTGTTGACCTATTTATGCTGGTGAACACGTTTATCAAGTTACATATGGTCTTTCAATTCAGCATGTATTTAATATTCAAGCATGAACGTGTTCTTGTAGAAAATGGAAACTAACCGGTTTATTTTTTTTTTAGAACTAATCGTTTTATATTAGAATTTCGTGTGATTATTTTTTAATTACAATGTTGTGTTTATATCATGGTTTTATACAGGCATTTCATGTGTGCATGCTATTTTAGTTATTTTATCCCTTTCAGATAGACCAGAAAAATACGTGGATCCTTGTTATCATGTATCAACACAGAGACTTATTTATTCTCATCTGATAAGTCCAGTGAGAGATGAATAACAATAGATAAATGAATCAACAATGGATCCTGTCCTACCACCTGTTTTTAGTAGGCCTCTAGAAAGACAACACAAAAAGAGAAGAAAAGAGGCTGATGAAACAACAACTCAAACTGGTAAAGTATCAAGGAGGGGCACCAAGATATATTGTAAAAAGTGTGAAGAAAGTGGACACAATATCAGAACATATAAGGGAAAAGCTCCAACAACCAGACAAACAACAAGAACCACTTGATCTTGTACAAATGCTTGAAGAATTCCAAAACTACCAGTAAGTTTTTAAAATCTATCATTTATGCAATATTACAATTTTACTTATAAATTTCAAAATCAAAAAATAACTCTAACATTATATATGTTTTACAAATTAGAAGACCTGGAAATACAAGCCAACCTGAAACTACAAGTCAAGTAACAAACACTCTTAAAACCACACCATCTCAACCTTCCCAAGTACACACTATTAGAAACACTCCTAGAACCACACTATTTCAGCCTTTTCAAGTACACACTGTTAGATGGATGCCCACACCTACTTTACATGTCAGTCAAAGAGTACTGCCAATCAAGCTTCTCCAAGAGTTGATCCTTAAAAGTATGCAAACAAGTTTTTGTTAAGATTAAATATTTGACCAATTTCTTTTGTGGACTACCAGTTACAATTTCATTTAAGTATAATTATTTTGGTATATTTGTCAATTAAACTTTTTTGGTATTGATATCACATAATATGTATTGGTTAATCAAACAGTGTTTTGGTCTTATATTATGTGTATGTATTGGTCAATCAAATAGAATGTGTATTTGTTTAACATTATGAAATGAATGTGTTTTGCAGATTATGTGTTTGAATAATTGGTTTGAATATGTTTTTTAGGGTATATTTAATGAATATGTATTTTTGAGTATGTGTTTGAATAATTGGTTTGAATGGGTGTTTGAATGACTGGTTGACAGATTAAATCCAATGCACATAAGATATGCAACAAAACTAGTACATGAAAACCTAAAACAAGGATTATGGATCCACTGTGAATGAATCTATTTTTTAAGTCAAATTTTAATTTTTTTTATACAAGTTTTTTAATTGATAACATAAACCAAGAATTTTTGTTCCAAACATACACAAAATCCAGATTCTATTACATATAATAAAGAAACCCAGATTCTTCATTATAAAATCCAGTGCATATACAAAACCCATATTCTATTACATATAAGAATTCATGTTCCAAACATGAAAACAATAAATTTTTAATTCAAAATAAAGGATTTTTATTTAAAAGATAGATTCTTCATTACAAATAACTTTAGATTTTCAACAACCTAGAAAAACAAAAAAACTTACATCTTCTATTACATATAATCCACCATAAACCCGGATTCTACTACAAACTTATACAACCTAGAAAATCCAAAATTTAAGCAAATATTTTTTCAAATATAAAACCCAGAATAAACACAAAAACAAGAATAAGAACTCCAAGAACTCTTTCTTTCTTTCTTTCTCTCTCCAAAGAAACAATCCTTCTATGAGGACCAACAATAATAGTTTTTGATCTACCATTCACCGGTGGATCAAACCAAAAAAAAAAACTTACACCCCCTACTGAATTTACCATAATTTCCACAGCTCCAAAATCTCCTACCTGGATTTTCATCAGTCCAACCAGTTTTTAGCGTTGAACGAGCTCCACAAAAGCATAAACGACTCATCTGATGATCTATTGTAGACTGAAAAATCAACAACATTTTTTTTCTATTCAAAACAAAAGAGAAAAGGAATGAATCTGAAAAATTAGGGGTTAGGATTTCTTTAAATAGGAAAATTAATATTTGTTTATATTCTTTTTTTAGTGATATTACATGGTATTCTGACGACGTGGATATTTATATATCCAACATGGAAAAAAAATAAAAAAATTAAGCCACATCAGCATCTTCGTTAATTCTTTAACGACGAATGGTTATTTTAATACCAAAATAATAGTTTGTCGGTATATTTGATTCTTTTAAAGCATTGTGGTCAAATCGATACTAACCCCATAGTATGGTGACTATCTGTGTAGTTTACCCTTGTTTTTTATTGATATATGTATCTAATTTGATTATCATTTTATTCTTTCGTTACTTATTTGATTATGTGTTTATTTATTTATTTTTATCCATACATTTTATTTATGCCATGTATTTATTTTGTTGCATTTGTAATTATTTATTCCATGCATTTTATTTATGTTTTCACTTTATCATGCCTTTATCTTATTATGGCATGCATTGTTTTATTTATTCATGTACATATATGTTGTCTATTTATGCTTTAACTGATTCTCATGTATATTTTTATTTGTGAGTTTATATTTGTTGTCTTTATTTGTACATTTATTTTATATTTTGTATATCTTGTAATTGTATTTGTTATTCATTTATTCCGCTCAACTTTACATCACACCCCTTTAATTAAGGAGCCTAATTAATTACGTCTTTATTCGGTCGTAACGGGCCCGCCCTAAGACGCAATGTCGGTGGTGTATGCATTGCCTTCGAATAAAGACACGGTAAAAATAAAATTAAATCCGAATCCCTAAACAAATTCTAATTTAAATGCCACTTTAGAACTTAAAATTTATAAAACTAATTTAGCGGTTATTTTGATAAAGTTGCCAATTTTTTGGGCGGTTTCAAACACTACGGTGTCCGGCCTACCAAAATGGTCGGTGGCGACTCCAATATTTTTTTAATCATTTTCCAATTCTTTTTTAAAATTATTTCCCCAATTTTCAATTTAGGTTTTCAAACTTAATTTCCAAATTTTATCCCCGATTTCAATCTTAATTTTCCAAAACCCCTAATTTATCAAATCAATTTTTAATTTGGAACCATAATTCCTAAATTTTTAAACCTAGATTTCAATTTTCAAATTTCAACCTAATTCCCTAATTTTTATTCACTCTTTCAAAATAGCACATTTTTACCACATCTAAGGAATTTTAAAAGGGTTGCTACAACACGGTTTTTCAAGTAATACAACAGTAAGCTGTGTTATTGATTCCACAAGAATTGATCAAGAGTTCAATTGCTTACTACTTTTGTAAGAAAATGTTTGATTGATTTGATATTGGTTTAAAAGAAAAATACAAAAAATAAAAGTAAAGAAAATCACATTGAAAATGAAAATTTTCAAATGAGTGTTTAGCATTGGCAAGGAATGTTTGGCCTTCATGCTATTTGAACCATTCAAAGTTTCAATAAAATTTATCTTGACATTGTTTACCGAGAAGATTCAAAATTGACAAAGCCTTTCTCGATTGTCAATACCTTAAATTGACTTTGTATGTATCTCTATAATGGAAGTTTTTTATAAACCAATCTTTATTCTTAAGGGGTAGATTTTAGTCCCGAAGTAAGTTTATCTACTTGAACATCTTCTTTCAAAATATCTTACCTTTGTATCTAGGGATGGGCACGGTTCAGGTTAGGTCGGATTTTTGGTCCACCCGCACCCAACCTAAAAAATCATACCATCCACCCGTCACCTGGCCCGACCCAATTTTAGGGTGAAAAAATCCGACCCAACCCGATTTTTAAGCTTTAAAATCCGATCCGGTCCAACCTGTATCATTAAAAAAATTAAAATTTTAGGGACTAAACTGTAAAAAAATAAAATTTAGGGATCTAATTATAAAAATATTTAATTTTAGTGACCTAATTGTAAAAAAATTAATTTTATTGATCTAATTGTATAAAATATATATAAAGAGGGGTCATTATTGTAAATATCCCTAAAATATATATGGGAAAATTACACTATTAGTCTCGAGCCGGGTTCGGTCGGATTTTTTTCATCCTAAACTCGAACCCGACCCGACCCGAACCCAAATTTTTCATCAAAAATCCGACCCGATCGGACCAGGTCGGAACCCGTCGGGTTCAGATTTCGTGCCCATCCTTATTTCTATCCGACATTTGATCATTAATTTTAAAGTCTTTTAAGATATTAAAATTCAATAAGCTAGCAATGCTGGCTCTCAAGGGAGAACCTCCAAAGGAAATCTTTCATCATCCATATCGTCAGCTTCGCATGGAGCACTTATATATATTATATTTGCGGTTCTATATTATATTTGGGAGAACCGCAACTTATACAATAGAGGGGGACAAATCCATCTATAAAATAAATTGTTTCTTGTATTATAACTCCTGATTTTAACATAATCTCTTAAATTAAAAATTAGGGATCACGTTAAATAACTTATAACTCAAGTTAGGGTTCAAATAATAAAATATAAAAATTGTTAAGTTATCAAAATCATAAATATTTGAAATACTGAAACATAACATTTAATACAATTTGACGGTTCAACCCAAATTCAAAATAACATTAAAAGTTTTGAAAAATAGAATAAATGTCCAACGTCCATTACAGAAATTATTAACAAAAAATTAAAAATAAGTCTGAAAAATTAAAAAAAACATATGTATCAATAGAAGTTCAGAATCAACAGTCCTCCAAGTACCGAAGCTTAAGTATGAGTATCTGAAATAGAAACTGTAAGGGTGTAAGCTAGGGAGCTTAATGTGTCTTTAGTGTACAGATATAACATCAACACAAAAATCAAAAAATCATATACATGTCTGAATAATCACATGTCAACAAAATATATAACACATAACATGATAGAGTCATATGATGCAATGCCAGAATGTCACGCACCCAACACCAAACATCATCTAAATAGTAGGTTTCCCTGAACCACTCTAACTCTATCATCACCATATGAAGTAGAAACTCGGCCCTAAGGTGGAGCCACTAATCTGAAGTAAAAACTCGACCTGAAGGTGGAGTCACTGATCCGAAGTGTTACTCACCAGAAGGTGATATCACTTAACTTCCTCGAACAAAATATCCAACCTAATGCAATGTCATGATCTTATATCCGAGTCTGAATGCATACCTTAATATTTAACTGGAGGCATGCATAATAATTCCTAGATTTCATAAATTCAGATTTTGATATATGTATATAAATAAATCACAGAGTATGGCATAAATATTTAATTCAGAATAGAGTCCAATAGAACAACAGAGGTACACAATAACAATCAGATTCTGCACACAAAACTATACGTAAAGTATCGAGAGAGACACGCCTTAGATAATTAGCTTAACATCGAGAATGACGTCTACCGGGCTAGGTCCTAACACTATGTTGAGTAGTTTTAGAACCTACGAATAATACTTACGTAAGCAAACGACTATGCCATTATATAGAAAATACATGAAATAAAATTAAACCAGATAACTCATATCCATGTTTCGAAGTCTGAGAAACAGAAGGTCATCCAAGAGAAAGAGGAGAAAGGAACTCGGTATCCGATTCTAATAATAAACCAATTTTATATTCTAATATAGGTAAATTTTCGATTAAGTATTCGAATTAAAAAACCTTAAAAAGGCACATCGGATTCGAATTTCAAAAAACAAACAACGCCATCAGACTCAGGACGTCGAAAACATTAAGTGGGCCTGGGTCAAAAAAGTCAACACTAACGTAAGTAAAAAGTCAACGCTGACGTCAATCGATCAACAGGTCAGGTCGGTTTAACAGATCTTGTCCCAGATTTTCCCCAAAAAATCTAGAATTTCTAGTCTTTTTCGGGAAAATTTGGAAAAATCCAGATTCTTCCCGGGCTTAACATCTTTCTCTCTTTTTTTTCTTCCAAATTTGGTTTCCCTAAAACTAGATTCGAATCAACAAAAACAATTCGAAAAACACTTAAACAACCCATATTTCAACCTTTTCTCAAACCAAAACAGAAAAACTTAAACACTCATTAACAACACTGAGATAAAACGAAATAAAGACCGAATCTGAACACTTTTCAACAAACACCAGGGCTGAATCGAACGAAAAACTGAATGGTAGGATAAGAACCCAATTTGAAAATGAAATCAGAGAATGAATGGAGAGATTAATACCGGATGAAGAAATAAAGAGAATTTAATCCCCAAAACTAAAACTGAAAAAATTCTTACCAAAAAAAATGATAAAATTATCCAATAAGAGTCTCAACTTTTATAACCTTTCAACAAAACCCGTAAACTTTCTGAAATTAAAATTTTGTCACTGAAATTCAATTAGGCTTAAACCGAAAATCCCCAATTCTTAAGGTTATAAATTAGGAATTTTGTAAAAAATTAGGGTTTTTGGTTTGGGCTAAAATTAGGGTGTTACATGTATAAAGGACAGTGCAAATTCGTTTCCAAAGAGAAAATATAGACAAAAATAATAGGGTAAATATACAGTTGAGCGTTGATTGAGGGATCCTTAGGCAGGCAATCTCCTGCAATAGATTGTATACATTCTGTTTCAATTATTGTTGTGGCAATTGTATAAATATTACCTACCATTACGCATTTTTGTTACTGGTAAGAATCGTTATGTAAAGGAAATTGTACTTTGGACGTAGAAAAGCATTGCTTCCTGCCATTATACACATATGTTTTGTATATATAGAGAGAGAGATGACGAGTTCCAAAATCCAAATCTGGTCAAAGATAAGAATGTGAACACAATTAACACAAGATAAGATGAGAAAAGCAAAATAAGCGATGTTTCTTTAATCACTTCCTAAGATGAGGGCAAGGAGAATCAAATAAAACAAGCAGCAGTTTCATACTAGCTAATATTCTAAGGTTTCCTTCATTTGAAAGAAAACTCTTTCTATACTTTAAAACGGTTTACAACCGGGGTAATAACCATCTATATATAAACAATGTATCAGTGAAACGGTGGTTAATTTTCTGCTTTTCTGTCTGGTCTAACACTAGTGAGTGGCGACTTAAATCCAAGCAAACAATGATCCGACTAGAAAGGTTTACAGTGTGATTCTTAGGACTAGGGTGGCTCAAATTCAAGCCATCAAAGTGGGGTGGAAGTCTTTTAAGGCTACAGAGAAAGGGTGACAATGATTGGTTTAATGGGGGCACATGGGGTGCAAGTGCAACCAATGGCACTTGGATTCATGTTACTACCCCCAGAAAGTATCTATTTGGGACCACCCAAATACTTTCAAAAAGATGAACACATTTCTCGGATCAGTCGTAAATCGTCTACCTTTTTTTCATATCTCTATTCGTGCCTCCATTTTAAATTAGAGGTTTAAGAGTTAGGGTTTAGGATTCAAGGTTTGTGGTTGTGGTTAGGGTTTAGGAAATTATAGAATTAGGGGTATGGTATATTTTTTAAGTTTAGGGTTTAAGGTTTATGATATAAAAAATAAGGGTTAGAGTTTAAAATTTAATTTTTTAAAATATTTTCAAAGAAGATACGAAATGATGCATGATAAAGTGGTAGATGATTTTTATTCTCTCTGGATCTGCCTATTCCATTTTACATTTGCAGTATTACCCCAGTCGCCATATTCATCACTATTACTCAATGACCAATGAATGTGCCTAGCAATTTTAACTAGCCGCGTTCATGCCTCAAGGTTATAGCATTTTGATTTGATCAAAATCTCATGTCAACAGACATTTATTATATCTTTGATTTCATCATGCATATAAACAAAGAGAAATTAAAAGGTTAGAAGTCGCGTAATTGTAAATCTTTCAAAAAAAAAATCATATCTGAAAGACCAATCCATGATATGAGCAATTTAGGTGCCAGGGTTATCCAATAGAGAAAAATATGGAAATGCAGCCAGAAAAAAAAATCATTTTCTATAAAAATTACCCATTTTGCTTGTATCTGAAAGTGCCTAAGTTGGCTAAGGACTAGTGCATCTCTTTGTCGAAATGAAAATATAGCTACTCCATTGAGTCCATTGGGAGCACAAATGTGATAAGAATTTCCATTCTTGGAAGGGTAGGATGAATCAAGGACGGGTTGCTTCTTTTCCCTTTCCTCTTAACCATGGTTAATTAAACTTGGATTACTTAACTTTTAACCTAGGTTATAAGAAAGGATAAGGATGAAAGTAGCAAGAAAAATTGCGTAAGCAGCTGGCAGCTTAAGTTAATTCCTTTGTAGTTTTTACTAATATTGTTTAATCAAATCAGAAAGCTAGGCCAAGGAAGATGCGCATGGCATGGGACGGATTCCTTTGAGTTGTTTAAGGAATACAATAAACATTGTTTTCTTTGACTAAACAAAGTTAATATCAATTTAAAAGTGCTTAAATTATTAATATTTTCATATGCCGAAACTTGCATATCTTATTTCCCACCTTCCAACTTCAACGAGATAACAAACTATTGGCAATTAGACTTCGCATTCTTTTTACTTAGTTTTGGCAAATCCAACCAATCCCTTAACATCTAAGCATTTCTCTAATCTAAAAAAGTCCCAAGTTTGAAGAGAATACACAAGCAGAGGTCCACTCCCTCTGATCTCTCCACGTCTCCTTTGTTCCCTACAATAGGTAGACAATACTATAGACCAACTTTCTAGGGTTTCTTTGAGTTGTGCGTAGTGAACAAGATATGCCGTGGAATTGGTAATAACATCATAGTGTACGGGGATCAATGAACCTAGCTCTACATTTTTTGCTGTATGTAAGCCAATCAATGCTTTTCACATGATAGAAGCGAATAATATTGGAAGGGAGTTCTTTGTCTCTAATGCGAATTCTTATATATGAACGCATCTATCTAATATATCCAAGTCAACTTTGTATGCCATGTTTCCCTCCTCCCATACTAAAGTTAAACAACCCTTGACGCCTTTTTTTACTTAGATTTCAAAAACCCTGGAATTACTCCTTAATCTAAGCCATTATCTATGATCTTTATGACTTTAGTTTGCAGTAATTAAATTATGTACGTAGTAGGATGAGCAACTGGACACGCGAGAAGAAACAAAATTGGAGAAAGTAATCGATCAAATAGATACAAATCTTACCCACATTTCACCTACTGGTGGTGTAAAAGATGTATAAAGTAGGGTTTATATTCCCCAGATATAGAAACGTAACATATCTTTCCGACAGCTAAGTTCGAATCTTTAAAAAAATGATCAAGGATTCTACACTGTTCGATTTGCATCCTTAATTTAATCCATAAACTTTTACTGATCCCAAGCAGATCACTCTCCATATTTCCTTTTGATTAAGTTGCATGCGAGTCCTTCGCTTTGAGCACATGGTGTCCACTATAATGTTTTTTGTTTTGTTTTTTAGGGTAGTGATTATTGTTACAGCAAAGGCAGCCTAGGTTGCTTTCTCAGGTGACTCTGCATATAACGTGGTTAGGGGTGTAAATGAACGAACCCTATATAGATGTGTTTGGTTCATTTATTTTTACGAACAAGCTCATTTATCCTTTATAGGCTCATGTATATGCTCGTTTATAAGATCGTTTATGGATCCAGAGAAAGTTGTTTACGAAGATGTTATTTTATAGCAGTATTATTATATCAGAACATCTACAGTATTTGTAATTCAAACATATAATAGTATAGATTGTTTCACATGAATGACGAATTGGTTATTGGTGTAAAGTGTGGATACGTCTTTGCCTAATCAAGAGATTAGTAGGTTAAAAATCCCATGTGCATATTGGTTGATGAAAACTCAGAAAATTAACATCTTTATCCTGATGTCGTGATTTTGTGTTTGAAGTTCTTGTGGTTTCAATAAGTTAATAACAAGTCTATACAATTGCCAAACTCTATTATGTAATGTTATGGTTAAAGATCTTGTCTTTCATATTAGATGTAAGCTTATCTTATCTATTTTTTAGCTCACGTGTTTGGTCGAGTATTCTTTTTTTTTTCTTACTGGATTCTTGGGACATTCAACAAGAAATTGAGTAGTCAAAGATTATCCCCTCTGCTTGTATCTCTCTACGGTTCCTTTCTCCGCCCCATGTGAGATAATCTACATTTTTAGAGAGATTTAAAATCAACTTACATTGGTGTAATAAATGATAATTGTTGTAAGAAATTAAAGCTCAGATCTTCGTATATCTCCGAAATTATCGACACTTAAAGATCATTATGCTCGGTCAGTGTGTTAGGATATGATAATCATTAAGTTTGATTGATCTCGCAGTCTGACAAACGAGCTACAACCTGACAACCCGTTGATAGCCATCGTTAGGTTTGATATGGTCTTGTAATCATTAATTTTATCTCGGGTTAAAACCCGATTTTAATTTTTTTGTGTTTATCAAACAACCGGGCTTAAGTTTAATAAAAATTCAAATAAATAAATAAATTATATGCGGTTTAATAAGAATTCAAATGATAAATAAATTCTATGTATATGCGTTTTTATTATGGGCTTAAAAGATATATATTTGTTTATGCTAATGCTCTTGTTAATATATGGTGTTTATTGCTTCTTTTTAATTTCATCCTTTTATTACCATTAATCTTAACCTATGTTTATATTTCTTATTTATTCAAATTTAAAAATATATTATTTTAGTATTATTATTATTAGTTTTTGTTATTATTGTTACTTATATAGATTAAATAAAATAAAAACAATCTAAATAAATAAATAAGTCCAAAAATATAATTTCACAGTCCATTTATAATAAAAAGTTTAATGTTTATCATGCAAACCCAATCAGAAGCTCGTTTGTTTTTTCTGAATCCAAATCAATTAAAACCCTTAGCCATAAATCTGGTAATTAAACCAAAAATCCTAACTAACATCATCTTTATCCTCTGTACAGTCGGATCTAGACCGTTAGATCTAATCTCAGATCTAACGGTCACAATTGAATAAGAAAAGCTTCTAGAAGATCTTTACGCGTCCACGCGCGACGATTGATTCTCTCCACGCCCGTGCCACTTCGGATGATCGATAACCTTTTCAACTACCCTCACCTCTACTCATCGTCCGATGGTCCCCGTCGTCCTTCTATAACAGCCACCTCGCACAAACAAACAAAGATTATGTAAGGAATCATATTATGTTTTAGAAAATCCCATAAAAACAACAATTTACGGGAGCTACCAACAAATATTGACAAAGAATTTCAAATATAAATCCAAACAAAAATTTCTCTATTTTGTTCAAAAAAAAGAAGTTTTTTTGTTTGTTTTTTAAAAGTTCTTTTTAAGAGTTTAGTTTTTTGGGCGTTTTGGATTTTAGAAACAAAAGAAAAGATGTTTTTTACCTCATCAACCGCCGCTAGATGAATGTTGAATGTTGAATATTGAAGATGGTTTTTGGGTTTGTGACGGTGGTTCTTAGTGTTTTCAAATAAATGTTGAAGAACATTCGTCCTTTTCTGGGTAGAGGATGAATATCTCAAAGAGGTTTTGTGTTTTCTTTAATTCAATTTGGAAGAAAATAATAAAGTTTTTTTTGTTTGTATTGTGTTTTATACTCATTATTTTAAAATTGGTTTATTATCATAATAAATCTTCGTGTTCCTTAAATCTTTCTCACAGTCCCTGTATATTTTTAAAATTCTCCATTTTGATCACCAGATTTAATAAATAAATTTTCTCTCTTTTAATTTTTCCTCAGAAGGCTTTGTGCTTTGCAATTTAATTCTAATTTCATCTTGAATTGGCTTTTCAATTTTAGTTTTTTCTTATTTTGTCCCGATTTCGAAGATAGTTTTTATATATTGGATCTATAATTTTAATTTGGTTTTATTTTAGTCACTAATAGTGATTTGTCTTCTTTGTTCTTTTTAATTTACCCTTTCAATTTTGGTTTTCAGTCATTTCAGCCATTTCCAGTATTTAATTTTGTTTTTAAATTTTTTTTTTATTTAATTTACTCTATATTTATTTATTCATTTATTTGTTTGTTTATTTGTATTTATGTATATCTTTAATGTTGTGTTATCCTTATATTTTGATACATCTTGTATATACTTATCATTGTTGCTTAACATTATCTAATATTGCATTCGTTATTAATTATGCTTAATGAGATATCTTTGTATTCGGTCGTAACGGGGCTGGTACCAAAAGTAGTGGTGGCTGATTGAGCGCTTACCTTCGAATAAAAAGACTTTTAAAATATATTCGAATTTATATCAAAATTTTAATTTAATGTCACTTTAATTTGAAAATTTTAAAATTAATTAAGCAGTAATTTTAAAAGTTATCAAATCTGGGAGATTTTAAAACGCTAACATCGTTTTTAATCGTAACCGAATCTCAAACTCGATTTTATTTGAATCTCTGATTTTAGGGTGTCCGGTATAATTTGAGATCATTATTATTTTATCATCGTAAGTGACATATTTTTGATACAATCAATTGTATGTTGTAATTTAACGCACTTTAAAGATTGAAATTAGATATACACAATTTATGTAATTATATATGGTTGATCAAGATAGGATTTGATCCTCCTACATAATAAAAGCAATATCATAGGTCACTTGATTGAGTGACACTAAAAATACATGGTCATGTTTAAATAAATTAACATGAGATATTATAATTATTCGATTACAGTAGTCTACTAAAATATCAAAAAATATTAGATAAATTATACAAATGTGATTGTTCTATGACTTCTGTCCAATCTAAATATAAGAGACAAAATGATATAGTACATGAAAAGAATTAATCATGAAGAAGTCAATTATATTAAATCATGATTTTTTATAACTTAAGTAATAATGACATATTGTCCGATGTCACTTATAGCTTATAATATTATAAATAGTTTAATATTTACTACGAATGTTACATGAACCTACAAAATAATAACCACGGTTAAAATGAGCTTATATTAAATGAATTATGTATATTCTACACATATTTGGTTAAATTAATATAAATTTAATATATATAATTATTGGATAAATAATATAATTTAATTTTAATTAATATATATATTAAAATTTTAATTAAATTAAATTGAAATTATATATAATATATATTAAAATCTTAATTAAATTAAACTGAGATTATATATATTTGATATATACATTAAAATCCTAATTAAATTATAAGGATAGCGAATTGTAAATGCCATCGAATCGTCCAAGACATCTATAAGCTCCTTTTATTATATTATTTAATAATTTAAAGCATTTTTTGTATTTTTCTCTTGCTTAAAAATATTTAATTTAAATTTAATCTTAAATCTAACTTAAATATTTAATCCGGTTCATAAACCATCTAAACTATCTATAAGTTCCTAGGCCCAAAACTTGGGGCGTTAAAAATGCTTTGTCGCCCCTCTCTAATGAAGCTCCTATACTGAAACCAAATGTCGGCTTTGCCGGAAACAAGCATGGCTTGGGTACTCACAGTAATGACTTTCCATTTTTTACCTAACTGGCTTAGTGCCTTCTTCTCCGACCAAAACCTTATATGGTTTTATCCTTGTGATTGACGACTGGAACTTTTCCCTAGACAAAGACTTGGTCTTTTCATCGAATCAACGATAACGTAAAAAAAATCTAACAGACACAATTATTATCGACCAAATGTCTCTTATTGTTTTCGACTTTGTTCAAAAAGCGTGACATCTAAAGTTTAATTATATAGTTTTTTAATTGAGATGTACTCTTTAAAAATTTTAATTTTTTAATTTTTATATTTTTATTAATAATATATTTTTTATTCTTAATTTTTACAATTTTATATTTTTAATATATTTTTTTAATAATTTATACCTCTGATATAAAATTCAAGGTCTGATCTGTCTCCAAACCAAAGACAGCTCCTCGACCCTGAGTATAACACCAGACCAGCCAAACCAGATGTTCCCCTTACATCCTAAAATAGGACCTACACCCCGCTGTAGCCCGAATTACGCTGAATCTTCACCGAATCCCCAACCACTACGCAAACGCCACCGACCAACACACCCATACCTGACCAGACATCCTGAAAAAAGACTGATGTTGTTCTTGGAAAAGGATTTCACACGACCAAGCAAACAAACAAGCAAATCTCATACTGAATTCTGTGAACAGGAGATTGGGGGTTATTTGGGGGGGAAATGCAACGGATTAAGAACCCCATTAATTTTACCAGGCTGGCAGGAAATTTCGAGTTATCAACCTAGAAATTATAAAGCTAGAACAACCTTTGAACTTTGAATCCAAAGGCAAGTTATGATTTCATTAAATTGGATTGGTTGCACCGTGCACGAGAGAGCTAACTGCAGCTCAATCTTTGATTTGTCGTGGTTGGACTTTTAAAGTCAACAATAATCCCCCATTGACTTTTGTTCTTTCTAATTTTCCAACTATTTTTTGTAATAAATTAATAATACATCATGTTTTTTACTTTTTCTAAAATTTACGTTGAACTGAGCTGGATTGTGCTGGTTTAATTCCCTTGGATGGTTGGGGAAAAAACAATTCAAAAGATACCCAAGGGAACCAGGCTGCTTACTATGGTCACAACCAATAACTGCGCACATAGATTAATAAATACTGGATTCAGATTGCAGCTGAACATAAATTATGAACCGCGTACACTTGTGTCCTTTTCCAAAGCCAACGAATGTGACCCAACCTACATAGGCAACAATGTTTTGAAGAATCATGGGTCGTTTTCAGCACCATCATGGTGGATTTGAAGCCAAAGTTTTGGGGATGGCCAAAATCTTTCATTTTCATTATCAACCTGACAAAAAGCTTTGCTCAGTGCGATCAACACTTGGCAAGAAACTCTCAATGTATTTAGAAATGTAGTTGTAATGTAATGATTTAGGTACCCTTTTTCCTACTATTTAACCATTGTGTCCATTATTGCTGCTGTTGTTATAAATGTCCACAGGTGTAAACAGGGGTTGACCCGAAAACACTCAATCCATGAGCAAAGATTTGGAGATGAATGGTTGCTATTGAAAATAATTTTTTTTAAATTATGGCTTAGACCACATTAAAACTAGGATCAAATTAGAAAAATGTTTAAATAATGAGGGCTAAATTTAATGAATTTTTCAAATTAAGATTAAATTGATTGAATGTATAAATATTAAAGGTTATATATGTTATTTTACAAATTTTCGTAATTGTCACTAGGGGTGTAAACGAGTCGAGTCGAGTCAAGCTCGAGTAGTGCTAAGTTCGACTTGGCTCGTTAAGATTTCGAATCGAGATCGAGCTTGAGTAATTTTAAACGAGCCTGAAATATCTGAGCTCGACTTGGGTTGTTAAGAACTCGAGTCAAGTTCGAGCTTTTTTCGAGCCTTATCAAGACATGTATTGATCGATCTTTGACCGTGTTAGAGTCGAGTAACTCTTATCTCTCTTGTCTCATTTAAAGCCTAATAGAGAAAAAATTTTGATATACAAGTTATATAAACTCAAACTTGTTAAATTTTAGGGTTTAATATCTTAATTTAGGGTTTTAGACTTATGTTTAAGGTTTAGATTTTAGGGTTTTAAGTTTAGAAATTTAGATTTTAAATTATAAAAAAAATACAAATAGTATATTTATATTTTTGAGTATCTCGTGAGCTTTTCGAGTCGAGTATCATGTAGCTCGGCTCGACTCGTTAAGAACTCGAGCTGAGTTCGAGTTTTGACCGAGCTTTGACCGAGCTTTAACCGAGTCGAGCTCGAGCAACTCATGATCTGTCTTGTCTCATTTACAGCCCTAATTATCACACAAATTCTTTAATATTGGTTACCAACTTAGTAATCGTTTTGTACCAAAAATTAAGGTTTCATATTCATTATATAACTTTTGAAAGTTCAATAATCATTTTATATTTGTTGGGAAAATTTAGTGATCATTTATTTACTTTATTTCATATTTTTTTGACAAATACTACTGAATTTTTATTAAATCCATAAAAAATTATAATTACAATGTAATCAAGAAACAAAATAGTTGAATTAAAAAATCCAAAAATTCTTACAACCCAAAAACAAAGAAAAATAAAATTCCTATGAAAATAAGCATACCAATAAAATTCAACAGCTTCCTGAATCTCCTTGTCTCTGTCTAAACGAGACACATAGTGAAGGAAGAAGGAGTTGTAGGCGATTCAAACTGTCGTGCAAAAAGTACCGCTACCTAGAACTGATTTTATCGGCAAACATCCATCAACCGAGTGAGAATAAATCTTTCCAAGTGACCACCGACAAAACAATAAATCAGAAAACTAACATCGATTGAATCTCTATGCGAACAACAACCGATCATTAAGGTATGCTGCAACATGCCATAAAGACAGACGAATCAAACCCTAAAACAAAAATAAAAACATGTCACAAGGACAGAGAAAAACGTGTCACAAAGACAAAAATAAAGATTCTTATTTAAATAAAACAAGAAAAAGAAATAGATCCGGTGGTCGACAACCAATACTAAAATTAATTGTCGACCACCGATCAAAGGGAACGATCAAAACGAAAAATGATTTTAAAAATTATTAAAATAATTAGTGATACATACATTAATGATACACAATGTTTACTCTAGACTCAATCTTCATTGTGCTATACAATGATTTACAGAGAACTAATTATATAATTTATATATTTTTTATACCTCTAATTATATTTAAGAAAATTTACCTCTTAATTCAAATTGTTTAACTTCATTCTTGATTATAATTGTGTATTTGTTCAATATACTAGTTTCATCCGATAGGTTTGTGAAGATAATATGTGTAAAGGTTGAAGTCTATAGAGAGTACTTGTAATATAAAAAATTATTTTAATCTTTTACTATGAGAGAGAACATTTTAATTCATGTATTATATCTAAAATTTTATTTTAGTCTTTCTAATATAAAAAGAGACATTTTAGTCCTGCACATTTAAAGAGTTAATCTTTTGGTCTAATATTTTAATTTCATAATTAGTTGGTAAAATTATTTTGGTTTAAACACTCTTTAAGTCAAAAAAAATATTGTTTTAACAATAAATATAATTTTTAGACCTGCTTAATATAAACAAGAGAATATGGATGATTTTTTTAATCTAAAATAAAATTAATATAAATATTAACCATTATTTAATTGCTACATTTTACATTCTTCATATTATATATTTCGCTTTTGATCCAACGAAATCATAAATGTTTTCACTTCACAGGATCAATTCTTAACCATTTCAAATATTAGAAAATAGAAAAATGATTTTCTTTAGCTAAAAGGATCAGAGTAACGTACGCAATAATTTAAGGTTTTAACGAACATTTAGAATTAAATAAATCATGATTGAATAATGAATGTAGTTTTAAATTCATTTTTGACCTAAACAAGGGTAAAATTGTAACACGACCCTCTCTCCTAGGCTAATGCACAACTCAAAGGAAGACCAGAGATATGAACTTTAAGCTAATCACATCCCAATGAGACCCATTTCTACAAATGATTTGACTAACAGGTCCTTCCCTTTTGCATATTTACAGTTATACCACCCATTGGTTTCCAATCTCTATTCAGGAATAGAACTCAGCACAGCCTTAAACTTTCTACTCCCTCTCCGTCGACCTCTGCCTTTCTTCTCACCGCCGCTCCTATCACCAGAAACGCCGGCCGAGGCAGCCTCCCGGCGTGGAGACTCTTCTGAAAAAGCAAAAGGCGTAACAGTTTTACTTCTGCGCCCGCGTTTTCCAGACGCAGTGGTGGTTTTCATTAGAGCGGAGCTAGCTTTGACAGCCAATGCTGCCATTTCTTCTGCTTGTAAAGGATGGTTGAGCCAACTCAATGGCAAGGCGAAGTATAGTTGACCTGGCTGAAGCTGCTGATCTTCCTCAATGGCTGATACGACTTCGTCGAAGTCCATTTCATCAGCGTTGCAGATAAAACACATTGGATTGTTTTGCAGAACGTAAGAAACCTTAACGGGGTAAGGGAATTCTTGTAATCTCCCATCATGGAGGATCAGCTTGGCTGTTGCTACACGAATTGACTCGCAAGAAATACAAATACCCATTGTCCAGATTCGTAGATTTCAATGTTGCTTCCTTTCTGTTCAGATCTTGAAAAAGGGAAATGCTGAAGTTTTTGGTTTTATTTTTTTTTTCTGATGAAAAGTTTTTGAATGCGTTGGTGTAGGCTGTAGAATGAGTATTTTATATAGGGAAAGAGCAAAGGGATGGAAAGGCCTCCACTCTCGACTGAGTTGCCACGTAGGAATTGTGGTGTTGTGATGATATAATTATTTCATAGGAACCGTGGGCAGTGATGCCAGCCTGTAAGTTGGTGGTGACAGGTTGTACAAAGGGCGTAGATAATACATCAACCCTTGTTTCAATATGATAATTACCTGGATGGGACTACGCAGCTTTTACACGCCTAAGTAAAAACACATATATAGTCGTTTTTTACTATATTCAGCTATTTTATTATCTTTACACGAAAACTAACTAGAATTTTTAATTAATAATTATTAATAATAGAATTTAAATACTCTTAATGATAAAAAATGATGTATTTATTTAGGTGATTCTGTTTTGAGCATAAAATGTATACGATATATATAATATATATATATTAAAGGGTTAAAAAATAATCAGATATTAACATATTTAAAAATAATAATATAAGCAAATTCTAGTGGCGGTTCCTTTTATTATGTTTGGTTTGATCATCAATTTAAAAAGTAACGATTTAATCATTTATATTACCCTGATGAAATAGAAATATTATTATATGATATTAGCTATCACGTCATTCATGATTCATTTAATGAGATTCATCTATTTGATACATAGAAAAAAAATAAAATTTACCTTATAAAAATAAAAATATTAAAGATTTTCTTTAAAGAATGAATGATAATTTATTATTAGATGAGGCCGTAAATGAGGTGATGAGTTAAACTCATTTAATATTTTTTTTGGTAAAATAATAAAAATTAATATTTTTATTAATATATCATACCATCGAGATAACAAGAACTAGGTAGAGTGACCAAAACATAACAAATTAATAACATAAGTCACCAAAATGTAACTTTTTTAAAATTAATAACTAAATAAAATACACTAAAAGTAGAAGGGGGCGCTCATTATTTTACTCTTTTATCATTAGTATAAAATTTAATCAATGTATTTCTAATATGTAATGTAACATATAAATTTTGTCAAAAATATGCCACATAAATAAATTAAATTTTGAATTCTTTGTTAAATTATAGTTATAATTTTATTATCTTACGCTTAAACTGATTAAATTTTTGAATTAACTATCATTCCATTTTTATTATTAATCTAATTAATGTATTTATAATTAGCGGTAGATACTCGTTTGAGTCAAGAATTTTTTTTTGGAGTTAATCAAATCGATAAGTCTTATTTTAAAAGTTAAATTGTATTTAAAAATTTAAAATCAAATTTATGAAGTTTAAGTTAAGTAAGTGAACTAAATTGTTCATATTTATGTTCAATTTTAATATTAAATGTTTATAATATTATTAATCAATTTTAATTTAAACGGATTTATCTAATTATATACTATATATATTTTATATAATATAATCTCTGCAAAACATACATAAAGCTTTTTACCATAAAATTTTACGTGTATCAATAATTGCATGCACTTTGCGATGGATATAAAATAGATTGTTATCTCGACCCTAGCTGACCTTTTGTTTTACACTACCCTGACCATCTGTGTGACACGTAATTCTATTGAAAAGAAAGCGTCTTTGGAAGAGTGTAGAGAAAGGGAAACGTGGCAAAAGAGGAAGATGTGAATGAAGCCATGGCTGCATGTGTGGAAGGGAATAAAACCGGCACGTGGAACAGAAGGGTCTCGGGAACTCCGACAAGGAATGGCGTCATCTCATCTTGTTTTTCTGCTGCCCCTCCCTGTTCCCTGCTGCCCCACGACTTGGATTTGTTTATTGAGAATCCATGTCTTTTAAATTTACTTGCCAATATAGGAGTCTCTTAAGTCTAATGACAGACCGCAGCAGGAAGCGTGAACAATGCCAGGATGTACTTCTAAGTTCTAATTGCATGTGCAGGAGGCATCATGTTTCCTGGAATGGATTAGTGGCCAACCTAGCTCCTTAATTATTATTTTTATATATTAAAAGATATTTTTAAGAATATATAATTTTAAAGTAATCGTTTTTTATTTTATTAATTAAACAAATTTTTTAAAAAATATATATTTTATATAATAAATTTTTAATTCCGCTTCTCTCCATGGTCTAACAATGAATTCAATCTGGGAGTTTTAAACAAAGGAAACGTTCAACACTGGGGGCAAATTCTAGTGTTAATTTCCCATTTGTTACTTTTTCTTGTTTTGTTGGATTCCCTTCGTTGCTCTTTCGATCTTCGTCTGTCCTTTCCCACGCGCTTTATTTTCATGGATTTGAAACGGAGACATATTTTTAATTAACTATAACAAAGACGGAATAATATTTGAAAAATAAAAATTAAATTATCATATATTAATTTTTAAATATATACATTATTTTAAGTTTTATTCGAGATGATATATACCAGTTTTATTTTTGGGAAAATAAAAAAATATCGAAAAAAACATGTTTAGTAGTAAAAATTGAAGTTGATTTATAAAAAAAATCGGTCTGAAATTTTAATTTATTTTATTAAAATTTTATTTAGTGAAATAAAAAAAATCCTTCTCATCCATAACACAAGTATTAAATAATGAAAAATAAATAAATATTTCAACTAAATGTCTTCTTCATCATCTTCTTTATTATTCCCTTAGATATATACCTCTTACTTTTCACAGCCTTCTTCATCATCCTCATGCACATATTATACAGATTAGATATCCATTCTTTAATAATTTTCTAAACAAATCATCGGCTCCTTTCTCAAACAAGAACCAAAAGATTTAAGGTATGCGGGTCAGACGATTGAAAGTCAAAATGGAGCAAAATATTTTATTAGAAGATTATGGATTTGAAAGATCCAGAGCTTCATAAAGTTGAATGAATCTTGATTTATACTTGTATAAAATTAATTTTTCAAAGATGGGTGAATTTAGACATATCCATCTACGTTTTCATCACCAGAAAAAGGAAAGTTTAGAAAAAAAAAAAAAGAATTAGCGAGAAAATAAAGAATAAAATAAGTAATTGTCGAACTTAAACCCATAATAATACAAAACCAAGGACAATTTCCATACAACTCTTGAACAAATCGTCCAGGATTTGATTTGTTTTTGTTAATCCCTTGTATTATCTGTGCCAAGATAGTTGTCAAAGAAGCAATTAAAGCCCACCAACCGGCATAAACACATGCCATGCATGATAATGTGGTCTAAGCATCCCTTAAAAAGAATCTAATTGTCTTAATTCCCTACAGGCTACACCTTAACCTTATAGGTGTTATGGTCGTCCCCATTCCTCGGCTATAACCGAGCAAACTGCGTTAGATCCAATCGAGTGTGATGCCTCAAAACTTAATAAAAGAGATGTGTCTTGCTTTTGAAAATTGTAATGTTTTAGGAATAAAGTTCTTGTTTTAGTTTTGTTCCATGTTTTTAAGTGTTTTTCTTTAGGCTATGAAAAAGTATCCCCTGTTCGAGCAAATGAACGCTTACTCGGGTCATTTCCATAAAGTTTTATTCGCATATATGTAGGGGGTGGACAATTGAGTGGACTGATCTACTGGTCTAGGCATAGGTGAACTCCTACACATCATTGGGGCGGCCCCTACTGCTGGACGATGGCTGCATTGTATTTTCTTATAATCCCAAACACTTTATTTAATAAGACCACTTTTATTTTTCCTACGAAGAAAGTCGAGGTCTACTTGTGCATTCGCTATGCCCTATAATTTCGGTTGTGACTTAAAGATTAGTGTAGGGATGAGAATTGACTTATGTGGTCTTAATGTTGACGTTTCTATGATAAATTCTTAGTGAAGGATGTGTGATAAAGACTGACTTGTCTAGTATGTATTCCTTTTCAAGTGCCGCACGACTTAGCTGTTGGAAAATAGTGAGCAAATGACCATCTTTGAAGCATTTTTTGGAAGTGTAAAGATGAGGATTCGAATAAGAAAATTATTGATTCCTATTCTACTCCGTGAGATCTTTACAACAGTAGCTCATATGCTCAATATTGTTGAGTGATGAATGAGAAATTGATGCTCAAAGTAAGAAGGTTGGAATAAAGTAAGGAATAAGAAGCCTCATTATCCCATATTGATGAGATAAATGAAGTGGGAAGTGTTTATATACACTTACCCACATAATTGTCATTGAATGACTTAACTCTTGGTTGGAGTGCACGACGTGGGTGATGCAAATGTCTAGACTGATCGGGCCTTTTTTGGGCTTACGGATATTTTACCCGTTGTGAATAATATTTCCTTAATTTATTTTTTTTAAATATCCAAAAAAGAGTTTTAATTCAGAATTAAATTTGAATTAATTAGCAGTTGACTGCTCTGGATAATTAGAGAAGTAATTATTAATTATGGTATTTAATTTGAATTAAATACCAGATAATTGACAATTAATCCCAGATTTTTCGGATCTTAATTCGGGAAAGTCTGCTCACTGTTGCCCTAATTTCCACTATAAATATGAGGTTCATTTCTCAGTTTTAAACATATCAAAAACATCTCACATCTCTCAAAATGTGTTTTCTCTCCTGCTTTTTATTCTGGTGACTGACGAAGGCAAGAACAGTTCGAGAACTCGACAGAAGTGCTACTGTTTGGAGTTCTTCTTGTTGTTGTATCTTGGGAGACAGACTACCAACAAACTCAGCACCATTGGAGTGGAAGAAAATCTGTCTTAAGGAAACTGTAATTGTGCAGGCCTCAACATGATTCCGATTTATCAAAAGAAAACTCGGTTTGATCGAAACTTATTTATTATGGTTTTTGTTTTTACTGTTCGTTTAAATAATAATAATTTAGATTTTTTTATTTTATTATTATCTTCTTGGAATAACCACTTACTGTCCAACAATCTTAAGATAGATTTTTGGTTAATTTCAAGACGAACAAATATCGGTTCACGAAATTTATTCATGCCGTACAAAACACCGTGGTTCAAGGTTTCAAAAGTGAATCCCAATTTGAAATCTTTGATTGCAATCAAATTGATTTTCGGGAAGTTTTCAAGCCTATGTTTGCGCATGAACTTCCGTGACTAGGAGATTTCCAATCCTCTGCTTGCGTGTGGACTTCCACTTTTGGAAGCTTTGTGAACGTGGTAAATGCCTTGGTTTAAGGCATTTGTTTGTTTGGCGGGTTTGTTAATAATTATTTATTAATTTCAATAATTATTATTTTTAGAAATAATATGTTTATTGATTGTACTAATAATTTCTTTTAAGAAATTTTATGGAGACGAGCAGGATATTTGAATGTTCAAACCGAGATTGATGAATTTATTCTTCGGAATAAAATTGAGAAAGCAAACAATTTGTTTCAGGAATTATCCTTCTGTTCTTAAACGGGTTTGCTAAAAATCTCAAATTGGAAAAAATCTTTTCGACATAAATTGTCATGGAAAGTAACCGAGGTTACGGATTTTGTGAAATATCAAAATCGAATAAACGAAAATTTAATTTTCGATTTATTGGAATTATAACTAATTCCGGGTTTGTTTCCTTTATTAAAAGAGAAACAATGAATATGGTAAATTTAATTTTACCTTATGTGAATACATGGTTAAATGTATTGATAAAACCTTATTCATGGAAATAAGGGTTTGGCTTTAGACAATATTGTCTATTGATCAAATAAAGCATTTATTATATATAAGATTAAATTGCTTATTTGATGTGAAATGTGGTAATATTAAAACAATATATTTAAATTTAAGGTAATCATGGATTCCTTAAATTAGTTCATGGTATTTTGTGGTAATACCATATAAATGAATATTTCATTAAGGTAATATTCCTTAATGATTTAATAAATACATATGTGTATTTAATATGGCAATTTTAATATCATAAAGTATGATATTAATTTGATAATAATATTTTGATATTATTATGTTTAAGGCAATTTATTTATTTCAAAATAATATTGACCTTAATGTTATATGACATGAAAAGGAATATCCTTTTTATGTGAATAATAATTATTGCGATAATTATTATTTGTGTTTGAAACACTTTGGATTATTATTTTTAATTAATAATTTTCTTTGAGAAAGTGTAAACACAACGAAATTCTTGATTATTTTGGAAACAAAGATCTCGTAAATAATTTGTTTTGGGAATTATTTCCTACCGTTTTAACGGATTTACTTGATCTTCCAAACAATCATCAAAGAAATTTAAAAGGACTAATTCTTTTTGAAGAATTAAGTTGTTGTGATATCATCAAAGAAATTTAAAAGGACTAAATTTCTAATGATTAACAAATTTATAATATTTTAATTGTGACTATGTGACACAATCAGTGAAATTCATGAGAAAGAATTTCAAAATATGACAACAAATATGTTGTATATCTGATCATGATGAACTTGATCAAAAGAAAACCCTCTTAATGCTAGAGAGGATAAGGTAAATTTGGCTACCATATTTTGCTAAGCAAATATTACTATGAAAATATTGCTAGAGCAAATATATTAGTCAAAAATGACTTCAAGCCGCAAAGTAGGAGGCATATCTCAAGAAGCTAAATTTCATAAGGAAATGCTTCAATTTTATGAGATATGAAATAAATCTTTGGATTATATTTCCAAATGAAAAATTTTCATAATAATTGATATGACGAACAATTGTTTGAAGGTATTAAAATTACCTTCATGATAGAACAATTCAATTTTGCTTAAAAGCAAAGTTGATATATGAAAATGATTCCTTATAAGAAGGATGTTGAAACCCAAATTGATTAATTTGAGGAGAAACTCTATACGAGTAATGTTGCAACATCCAAAGGTACAATAATTTTGAAGATCTAAAAGAATTAAATCTTCAAAATGTGCCTAACATATGGGGAGTTGTTCTATCAACTAAGTGCGAGACACCATATGAGTTATGGAAGGAAATAAAGCCTTCCTACAACTACATAAAAATGTGTGGGGTGTCACGCCAAGGTAATATTTCATTACCAAAGAAAATGAAAATAAGTGGACTGTATTAGCTATGTGAAACATAGCAACGAATATCAATTTTGTAGAAAAATATGATAATGAAAAAGAATGACTCATTCTTTAAATGCACTTCCTAGAGAAGTTGATCCAAGTTTCGTTAAACGAACTATGGATATGAGAAAAAGTCCACATGTTCAACAAACGGTTGAAACAAAGATATTGTCATGATGACAAGTAAGTAAGTGTGACAAATGGTAAATATACCAAAGACCTATCAATTCAAGATTGATAAGATTTGATTCTGGATATCCAAATCAAACAATCACTTGAAGGTCTCATATTGACAAAGTCACACTACATGGAAAAAGAAGTTTGGTCAAGATGTTTCCAGCATAGCCAAAACTCCAAATACGAGTCAATATTTGATGAAATGGAATACGCAAATGTCCTGTACAATCTAAGTGAATTGTATTAGACAAAGTAGTGCTTTCATTGTGAACAGTTTGAGCAAGTTCACAAAATAATCCAAGGTCAAGCCTTGGATAATAATTGTGAGAATTTTGAGATATCTTAGAACTACTCAAAATTGTAAAGCATTATTCCATAAAGAATCTTCGATATAAGTGAATATTTTCACATCGAATGAATAAGCTATGTCATATATTTCTCAAGACAAACGTTTACAACCAGATTCAAAATAGAATCTGAGTTTGAGATCCAGACAATTCTGGAAAAAGTCAAATGACTTTAAAATATCTTGCATGATACTCATGAATGGCCTGAGCATGTGCCAACAATATTTATTGGTAGAGCATATAGTTTTATAAGCAACGGTAATTTGAGACATATGGATCTTCAATATAATACCATTAAATAACTGATCTCAAATAGAGTTATCGTTACTGATTTGATAAAATCAAAGGATAACATTGTGGATCCACTAACCTAGGGTTAAATTGAGATCAAGTTGAGAAAACATCTAAAGGAATGTGACTAAAGCCCATAAAAAATAAAGGCGCTATGTGAAGGAAAAATCCTACCTAGCTGACTGGAGATCCCAAGAACTAGGTTCAAAGGGACAACCTAATTGCATAGACCTGTGCGGTCACTGTGGGGGTTCCTCTCCCAAGTCCATTCCTATGATGTGAACAATGACAAGAATTTGGTAAAGGTTAAGCAAAAGCTTTTAATGACCATTGTTTGCTTCGGTGAGCCGAGCAACATAAGTCACCTATATTAGAGTGAAGTGGGGCCGCTTCAAGGAGACTATTGGGCATAGTTCTCTCAAACTCTCGCAGAACCAGAAGATGTCCACGGCCATAAGAGCATAATCATGAGAGCTGTATCTCTTGTCAAAGAGATAGGTGTGTGAAGTATATCATCGTTTACATCAACGGCTGGCAGTTCAAGGATATCGCGTCTACTGATTAGCTAGTAAAGTAAATATACTTTCACAAGGGAAGGTTCAAAGGTGAACACCTACCTATCCTATGCATCTATCAATCGTAGAGCCTATCACCACATTGTGCCAAAATGTTTTGATAAAAACATCAATTTCATTCATGTGGGGGATTGTTGGAAATAGTGAGCAAATGACCATCTTTGAAGCATTTTTTGGAAGTGTAAAGATGAGGATTCGAATAAGGAAATTATTGATTCTTATTCTACTCCGTGAGATCTTTACAACAGTAGCTCATATGCTCAATATTGTTGAGTGATGAATGAGAAATTGATACTCAAAGTAAGAAGGTTGGAATAAAGTAAGGAATGAAAAGCTCCATTATCCCATATTGATGAGATAAATGAAGTGGGAAGTGTTTATATACACTTACCCACATAATTATCATTGAATGACTTAACTCTTGGTTGGGGTGCACGACGTGGGCGATGCAAATGTCCGAACCGGTCAAACCCTTTTTGGGCTTGCGGATATTTTACCCATTGTGAATAATATTTCCTTAATTTATTTTTTTAAATATCCAGAAAAGAGTTTTAATTCAGAATTAAATTTGAATTAATTAGCAGTTGACTACTCTGGATAATTAGAGAAGTAATTGTTAATTATGGTATTTAATTTGAATTAAATACCAGATAATTGACAATTAATCCCGGATTTTTCGGATCTTAATTCGGGAAAGTCTGCTCACTGTTGCCCTAATTTTCACTATAAATATGAGGTTGATTTCTCAGTTTTAAACATATCAAAAACATCTCACATCTCTCAAAATGTGTTTTCTCTCCTGCTTTTTATTCTGGTGACTGGCGAAGGCAAAAACAGTTCGAGAACTCGACAGAAGTGCTACTGTTCGGAGTTCTTCTTGTTGTTGTATCTTGGGAGACAGACTACCAACAAACTCAGTACCATCGGAGTGACAGAAAATCTGTCTTAAGGAAACTGTAATTGTGCATGCCTCAACATGATTTCGATTTATCAAAAGAAAACTCGGTTTGATCGAAACTTATTTATTATGGTTTTTGTTTTTACTGTTCGTTTAAATAATAATAATTTAGATTTTTTTTATTTTATTATTATCTTCTTGGAATAACCACTTACTGTCCAACATTAGTCACCTAGGGGTGTGAGGGTTAAGACCCACCACCTAAGGGTGCGAGGGTTAAGTCCGTGACACTATGCATGATAACATTTTTTAAATTATTTTTTAATATAAAATTTAAATTATTATTTTTTAAATATAAATTTTAAATTATAATTTTTTAAATATTGGGAGGGCTGTAATCCTAGTGGTCCCATCGTGCTTTGCCCCCGAGTCTCCCTCCTCTTACCAAATCTATTCAAATTAAATAAATTATTGGATATCTATTATTTTGAATAGATACGTTTTTTTAAAAAATTTATAAAGGAATGGATTCATTGTATATACAAGACTCATATATTTCTTTAAAGAAAAATAAAGAGATTTAAATTATAATGATTAATGAATTAATAACATACCCATTAGATGTCTTGTTTTATGCTATACATTCATGTTTTGGTTCACATCCTGTCCAATCCGTAGCCGTACTCAACATTATTTAGATTTGCTATCTTGATGTCTAATTCAATGTAATCTGTTTAGTAACAATTAACATAAATACGATGTTGTCTAAGTTTCTTTATTACCTAGTAATAGGGAACAATGTCTTATATTAGCACTTTAAAAATTAGATTAAAATATACTCTACGATTTTGTACTCTTTGTATATTTAGGATTTAATACTTTCTACTTTTATTTTTAAGAATTTAGAACCTATACTTTTTGATATTTTCAAGTTAATAACTTCATTATATTTTAAAATGTCAAATCAATAAATTTATCTGAAGATTTTTTTAAAAAAAAATAGAATTACCTATTGTTTTAATAATTTTTAACGAGAGAGAAAGAAGAAAAAAAATATTCTTATTAGATATAGAACCTATAACTTTGGAGAAAGAAGTGGAAGATGTCAACGGAAAATTTTTAATTATTTGTTTAAGAGATTGTTAACAAAATATAAATGAGTACAAAAACTTATAGCATATTTTAACCATTGTTCAACCAAGACCGATAATTTAGTAGAGTTTCATGCATCATAAGTTTTTGATGTATTGAATAATTTTTTGTTCATTTTAATAGAGAGAAAAAAAATCATATATAAAAATAATATTATTATAAATCTCATAACTGGATAACTTTGAATCTTATATACAAAATAAAATTAAATGTTAGAATATCTTTTCAACGGTTAAAAACTTATTTCACGTTATAAATATAGGCTAAGGACATTTGAAAAAGGTTACTACACCTATCCAACCTTAAAAACTTCATTTAGTGTGAGCTTAATACTCATCTTGAGAGGTATTCATTGTTTATACAAACATGGATAAAATTAAGATCAAACGTTAAAAAAGATAAAATATATTAAATTTTAAAATAAAAAAAATAAAAATTTTATTTAATTATTATTTAAATTAATAGGGACTCAACTGTTATTATAACAAAAAAAAAATCTTACCCCTCGTATTACCTACGTACCTACGTCCCTGTACACAAACATATCTTGTATAAGGGAACTCAAAATAGGATTTACATGTTTTACTACCCTTGAAAACTACCAACCCGTGGACGTTGCTGCATGAGATTTGGGAGGATGATCTCCAAGGCATTGGTGAAATGGAAAAATTATTAGGTAAATCATGTTCACCACGTTATTTATGGTCCCAATTAATCAGGATCGTTGATTTTAATTTTTTTTCAAGTGAATTATCACCTCTTTCCTACATGGATTTAGTGAGTGGTTAGTTATTAGGTGGTTATTTAAAGATCAACGATCTTGATTGCTTAAACCACAAATAACGTGGTAAACAAGGATCATCTAATAATTTCTCGTTCAAATGGTTTTGGGTGTCTGAAAATTGATATAGGTGGTGGCTCCGTTAAATTTTTCGTTCTATATAAGAGTAAACATTTTGAATGAAGTTACGTCAATTTTTTTTTTAAGTTATTCAGATTAACGATCAAATTTTATAACTTAAAAATTTTATTTGATTTTTTTATTCAGTTTTTTATTCAAATTTAATTATAAAAATTATTATAATATTAATTGATTTCAATCTAAATGATTTTTACATATAAAGTTAATAGATTCGACTTAAACATACAAATCAATTAACTAATTATTAAAAATTTTAAATTATTTAATTCTTAATTTTTTCAAATTATCCAAAAACTAAAAGTTTTAATTCAGAAAATTTAATTTTTTGGAGTAAAATTTTATTTACATTTAACACTATTAATAATATTTTTTAAAATTTGTCGCTCTCCCGCAGAAGACTCACAGAAAATACAAACTTCGAATAGAAGTAAACATTATTCTATAATTTTTTTTTCTTGAACATAACATTATTCTAAATTGGATTGCCTTCGATCATAAGCATTAATTAAGGGCTGTCACATTTATCTTGTAAACAAAGCAAGTATTTTTTTTGCATTATCATTTGTTAATTAAATAAAACGCTTCATATATAATGTATAAAATCTTTTATTATATATAGTAATATTTTATATATAAGTTTTGTAAAAATTTATACAATCTTTCATATTTAAATTATAAAATTTAAAACCTAAATTCTTATCTCAAACACCCTAAAACGTAAATTCTAAATCCTAAATCTTAAAATCTAGATTCTAATCATAAATCTTAAATTATACATCATACAACTTAAACCCTAATCCACAACTTAAAATTTTAAACATAAAAATTGAAAAAGCTATATAACAAAATATTTCTACCTTTAAAAACCAGATTAATTATAAGTTTAGTTAAAATACATATATTTCCCCAACCTTCGATCCCGACTACGCATATGATAAACATAATTCATATATATCGATTATGTAGTCCAATAAAAATGAAATATATATATATATATATATATTCCCGTTAAGATTCGATGATGGCTGGGATTATCCAATGCATAATGAAATAAACCCCAATCAGACGGATTAGAAGAAAGGAGATCTTTTTGGAATCCCTTTCCTACTCTTCTTCCTATAAGAATGTGGAGGTTTTTCAATCTGAATCCCCTCACCATTCATCTGGAAAAAAAAATAGAAACATTATTTATTGAAATAAAATTAAACTCCGTTCAATATAACAATACCCACCTTGCATTCACTTGAACAAAATCTGGACGCCGTTCCCTGAAGCAATTTCCATCCACAGGTTTGACAGTTTTGTATGGAGTTGGAAGATTTGTTGTTCTGGACATCTTTCTGTCGTCTTGGATTAATATAAAGGACTTTGGTGTCGTTGTTTATGTAGGTCTGGATACATGAAATATCCATGAGGTTAGGCAACCCATTGGTTTTGATTAACACTTGAGGAGGGGATTTATACACAGAATATTAATAGCATATGAGTAGCTAAACTTCAGTTCAACCGAATACTTTTTGGATAAAACAGATGGTTTCAACCACGATCATAAAATAAGTTTGGTTAAAAGAAAACCGTTACGTCTCGAATGTTTAGAGTTCGAATTTTGGTATTTCTTAAACGTAAAAAGCAATGAGAAGGTGGAGAGGGATGTTGCTTGGATCTCAAGTATTCTTCACAAAGGAGCCTTCCCATACAATCTAAACAAAAGAAGACATATTTAGAGGTATGGGTCTCACATGGAGAACAAAACCTGGCTTCCACCAATGGCAGTAACCAACTAGGGTTAAGATTAATCTGTTCCTTCATTGTTAAGTTAATGCAAGATTTTGCGAGGGTAACTGTTTCGATTTAACTGTATATGGATTCTCGTTGCCTAGTTTCGTTTATATAGACATATATTTCTATTTCTTTTAATAAAAAAAGATCTCGTTAAAAAACCCTCTACGATCAACATTAGAAAAGTAATGTTAACCCCTAAGGGAAAAGAGTACCCATTAAATTATACATTGATTGCATCATCAATTATAATGTTTTCAATACAACTAGGACAATCCAAAGTAAAAGAAATATATAAGTTATCATTAACACCCAATGAGCCAAAGCATAGATTGCCCTATTTGTTGTACGATGAATAAAACTGACAGTAATATGATGATGCATTCGAAGAATGTCCCTCGCTTCTGCCAAACTCTGTGCAAGCATGATCTTCCATGTACCTCCAATCTCAAGAGATTAATCACATTAGTTGTGCCTCCCTCAATAATCACTTTCATCCATCTATGGTTTAGTGCAAACAAGATTGCCGAATAGAAGGCGTGACTCTCAATATTCTCAGCCGAACCCATTGCTTCTATTGCATTAGCATATCCTGCTATAATCATCCCATTGTGATCCCGAGTCAACAGACTAATGTTACCATTACCTATAAAAGTTTGAAACATCCCATTCACTAAGATAAAATACAACTATTAGGTGATTTTTTTCATGTACGAACAATACCTTTATATGTCACACCAATTTGTGTAGGCGTAATCTTTACAGTCTTGTATTCTTTATGAAGATGTTTGACATTCTCTACGATTAGAAATTCCGATTGAAGAACATTGCCAAGGCATATATTTCTACTTCCTCCGTTTTCTGCATGTATTAGAATAGTAGGACAAATTCTCAAGGTTTCTTGTTTGTGCTAGGATTTCCCATCTTTTCTGTATGGGTTTGAAAGGGGAATAGAAAAGCATATCACTATTCAACAAAGTTGTTGCTCACTGACTTCTCTCAAAAACAGTATCTCATAGTTAGCACTTTTGAAACCGACCATTTAACTTAGTTGAGAGCAAAATAGCCGACAATCAGTTAATTTAATAGATGAGATATTATATTCTTGATGTAAAGTTAAAGGTTCGAACCTTAATATTATAAATAGAAAAAAAAGTGAGTTAGAAAGATCAACCTAGCATAACCTAGTGGTTTGAAATTAAAAGCTTCAAAACACATATACTGAAGACACATAACACACTCACGATAAATACTGAAATTTTGATAAAATTGAAAATTAGTGAGTTGGTTTCTACGGTAACGTTCATTAAAGCTTTGTTAGTATGTGGTCGAAAATTTGTTTGAGGGGTGTTATCTAGGGATGGGCACGGGTCGGATTTTCGACCCATCCACACCCGATCCGACCCAGTTTTAGGGTGAAAAAAATTCGATCCAACCCGACCTGATTTTTAAGTTCTAAAATCGGATCTGACCTGACCCGAATCATTAAAAAATAAAAAATTTAGGGACTAAATTGTAAAAAATAAAATTTAGGGATATAATTGTAAAAATATTTAATTTTAGTGACCTAATTGTAAAAAAATAATTTTAGTGATCTAATTGTATAAAATATATATAAAGAGGGATCTTTATTGCAAATATCCCTAAAATATATATGGGAAAATTACACTATTAGTCTCGGGTCGGATTTTTCCACCCTAGACCCGAACCCGACCCGAGATCACCCTTGAAAAAAACCAACCCGACCCGACCCCGAATTTTTTACCAAAAAATCCAATCTGATCGGATCGGATCGGGTCGGAACCCGTCAAATTCAGGTTCCGTGCCCATCCCTAGTGTTATCAGAAGCATTAGATGTATTGGTCTCGGGCCTTTTAGTTTTGGGAGCCATTTTAAAATTTAGAAAGATCCAGGATTTAAAACACCTAATTTTGCTCTAAACACAACTCAGAACTAGGAACTACCTTCTAGAAAAAAAAAATGTATGCAAATATCAATATCAATCCAATACGATCAATCAAAGTTCAAGGAAAAAATATATAGTTTATAACACCACTTCTTCAATCTAGTACGTAACTGATTCAAAGATGTCGAAGATGAATAATAACGATGATAGTACAATGATATTGATGATTCAATACAATGTTATATTTCAATACTATTCAAATGATTCAATGAGTACAACATAATGGTGCAATGTGATGATAATCATTTAGGGGTTAATATGTACTTTTTATAACTTGGGGGACTAAAATGTAAAGTATATGATGATGTTAACTCATTCTTTTATTTGTCGAAGAAAGTTAATCCTTAATCTATATCTTTTTGATAAATAATTTATTTTTTTAACTAACATAATGATTAAACCGTTAAAAATTTAACAATATTGACATGTCATATATATGTGATAATATATTTTAAATAACATGACATCTAACATCATTCTATGTTGAACACGCCACAATCAAAACATTCAAAGAACGAAAGAAAACGATCAAATGGAAGATACAAGACTTTATTATTTTTCTTCTTCGGTGTGTTAAATCACGAACAAACAATGCTTTATATAGACATATAATTACATGTCATTAATATGTCTATTTATTAAGCTTAAATTAACTTAATCATTAATTAACTTATAACATAAATAAAATATTAATTGATGGTGTTGATATTTTAGCACTCTCCCTCAACACCAACTTCCATCTTATTTGTCATGCTAAGTTGATGATAAAAGCTTTCGAGTTTGTTACCACTCAAACTTTTTGTGAATATGTCTACCACTTGATCTTCAGTCTTCACATGTTCAAGCTCAATTTCTTCTTGCAATACTTTTTCTCTAAGAAAATGGTAATGTACCTCCATGTATTTAGTTCTTGCATGAAAAACTGGATTTTCAACTAAACGTATGGTTGATAAGTTATCACAGTATAAGGTAACTGGAAATTCCACTTGTTGATGCAAGTCCTTCAATAATTATAAAAATCAAGTACTCTCTTGAGCTACCATTGTCGCTGCACGATACTCTGCTTCAATGGTTGATAAAGACACTATGGGTTGTCTTTTGCTACACTAGGAAATTGCTCCAGATCCAAGTAAAAATATATACCCTGTAGTTGAACATCGGGTATCATGTTCACCCGCATAGTCAGCATCACAATAGCCAACTAACTATCAATCTCCATCTTTTTTGTACATAATACCATGACCGATGGTACTTTTTACATATCTTAAAATTCGTCAAACTGCTTCTAAATGAGGCTTCTTTGGATTTTACATGTATCGACTCACAATGTCAACTGCAAAAAAAATATCTGGTCTTGTTAAAATTAAATAGATAAGACTACCAACTAGTTGTTAGTACCTCGTATCATCTTCTAAACTTTTCCCTTCATTAGCACAAATTTTGGCATTTGGTTCCATCGGTGTAGAAATTGGCTTGCAATTGAGCATTCCAAACTTTTTCAATAGATCACAAGAACATTTAGAAGCAAGAAAATGTCACTATGAGTTAGAAATTCAATAGATCACAAGAACATTTAGAACCAAGAAAAATTCCTTCGTCAGTGCGATCAATCTCTAGACCAAGAAAATGTCTGAGTTGACCCAATTCTTTCATTTGGAAGCGTACTGATAAATTCTTCTTGGTTCAAAGAATTTCATCCTCAAAATCACCAGTGATGATTAAATCATCCACGTATACTAGCACAATAGCTAGTTTTCCTTCAGTTGCTTTCACGAACAGACTAGAATCTGAAGGAGCCACAAAATAGCCACTATGAGTTAGAAATTCAACAATCTTGCCATACCAAACTCTGTGTGCTTGCTTCAATCCATACAATGCCTTTCGAAGCTTACATACATACTCAGGATGATCTCGACTTTGAAAACCAGTCGGTTGATCCATGTAAATCTCTCGATCTAGTTCCCCATGCAAAAATGCATTCATCACATCTATTTGCCATAAGTTTCAATCCTTATTGGATGTTAGTTCTAATAGGACTCGAACAATTATAAGCTTTGTCACTAGGCTAAATGTTTCATCATAATCTAGCCCATATTGTTGAGAGAATCCTCTAACTACCAATCGAGCCTTGTACCTCTCAATCAATCCATCTGTGCGATATTTTATCTTGTAGATCCATTTACAAGAAATAAGCTTTACATCTCTTGGCTTTGGTACAAGCTTCCAAGTTTGATTCTGGTCCAGTGCAACAATCTTATTTCTTATTACTTCAATCCATTCTGCTTTTTGAGAAGCTTCTTCAAACGTTTTTGGCTCTTTTGTATCATCTTTTTCTACTACAATAGAATTAACATATTTAGGATTGATCCTTGTTGGTCTTTTAAGTGACGTTAGTTCTTCTCATTTATTAGACTCACCATCTTCAACTAGTTGCTGGTGAACACTAGATTGCCATGGATTCTAAGTTGGGTCTTCTTCATCAACATCACCGATAACTCCAATTTTATTTAAACTTAACTAAACTTTAGAAGATTGCAATTCTCTCCTGAGAGTATCTGAGTCTAGCAATAACTCTTTATCGGAGGACCACCATGAAGATGTTTCATTAAACACCATATTACGAACACGTAACACTTTCCAGTTGTAGGATTATAATATTTTCATCATTTTCTTTGGTTGCCATACCTATAAAAATACACCTAACAACTTTCTTGCCCATTTTGCTACGTAAATGATTAGGTACAAATACATAATAAACACTTCTTAAAACTCAAAAATAGCTAACCGTTGGTTTCATTTTCCATAATTTTTCAAAAGGTGAAAGAAAACATAACCTTTTTTGAGGAAGTCCGTTGATCACGTAAGCATCAATTTTCATTGCCTCTGCCCAAAAATGACCTGGAATATTTCTTGCATGAAGCATACTTCGGCATATTTCTACCAAATGTCTATTCTTCCTTTTAGCAACATCATTATGTTGTGGAGTGTTAGCACATGTGAATTGACGGTGTACTCGGTACTCTTGAAGAAATTTTACAAACTCATCTGAAGTGTATTCTCCCCTATTATTTGTATGTAGCCAACAAATCCTTTTGCCAACTTTTGCTTCCACAATCCCCTTAAATTCTTTGAACTTTGAAAGAGTCTTAGATTTTTCCTTCATAAAATAGATCCACACATATCTGAAAAATCATCAATGAAAGTCACCATATATTTCATCCCACCGATAGAGGTTTGTTTAACACGTCCTAACACATTAGAGTGGATTAACTCTAATGACTCATTTGCTTTATACTTTGACTCCTCATATGGTAGTTGTAAAACTAAAATTAATTTTGATATAACAATTATGTTGAAGGATTATTTTGTAATAATTTTTTAAGTCCCTAAGTCAAACTTTTTGTTTTCAAGTCAAACCAAGAACTTTGAAATAATTTTCTAAGTGTTTTTACACGAGAATATCGATAACCCTAGAACAAGTATCGATACCACCTCTCATTTTTCAGAAAATATTCTTGAGACGAAGAACAAGTATCGATACTAGCATCGATACCTTTTTATACTAAAACGTTATTGCCTACATTTGTTTCAAACAATGTATCGAACCAGAATTTAATTTTTAAATATTTTTAAAATTATAAGAACATGTTTCGATACCAGCATCGATACCTTTTTACACCAAAATGTTACTTCCAACTTCTGTTTCGAACCAGGTATCGAGCCAAAGTTTATTTTTAAAATTATAAGGACATGTTTTGAACCAGTATCGATACCCCAAAATCCCCAACGGCTATTTTAGCATTTAATGAGTCGACCGTTGATGGTAGTTAAAGCTTTAAATGATGGTTAACATGTTTCGAAATATGGTTCGATACCAACCTTCACAGTTTACTAAAAGGTATCGAAACATAGTTCGATACACCCTTATTAAATGCATAACGACTCTTTCTTCTTGTGGTTTGTTTTGAAACAGGTACCCGTGTTTCGATTCTATAGCCTGCAGAGGTGCATTTATGATGGGAAAATGAAGCTCTAACGTATTTATTTCAATTCCCAACAACCACAACGATTAGAAATCAATGTGAAGGTATAAATTGAAGCATTTGAAGCAGCATTAATAACTATTGAACCTCAAGCAACATCCAAGCAATCAAATCCAACTCCCAAGTACCCCATTGCTTATCTTGACTCCCAACTCTTAGTTTTTCATTTTGATTCATTGTAATTGAGTTTGGGGAGAGTTTATTTGTAACTGGGGCAATCTTTTATCTTTGAGAGATTACAAATTTGCCTTTCTTTCACTTTTTATTCTTAGGAGATTGACTCAATTTTTGGGTAAAAGAATTAATTCGAATTGTAACAGTTATCCCTTAAACCGAGAAAAAGGTTGAATTCGTTTAGTAAATTATTTCAAAATCCTTAGTGGAAGCTAAGGTAGTGGATGTAGAGCTTGTTCCGATGCTTGAACCACTATAAATCGTGTGTGCTAAATTTTCTTTATTTTTACCGAAATCTCCAACAAAATTTTAAATAGCCAATTCACCCCCTCTTGGCCAATTCCATCAACAGTAGTTTATGTGATTTTCCATATTGACAACTTACACATATAGTGTCTGTTCTCACCTCTAGTTTTTGAAGTTCATTCAACATTGACTTTTTCATCATCACGTCTAGCTTAGAGTAATTGACATGACTTAGTCGCATGTGAAACAAGTCCACTGTCTCATTTCTTTTTGTTTTGTCAACATATGCAGTTTTTCGCAGACATCACATAGATAGACTCTAATCTCATCCTTTTCATTATCAACTCCTCTTTGATATCGAGATTATGATATACCTTCATATCTTGTGGACCAAATAGAACAACATGGCCCGAAGATGTTAACTGTGCTACTGAAAGAAGATTTTTCTTATCCCTGGCACATGATAGACATTTTAAAGTGTCATTTTAGTGTTATTATTTCGAGGAGAGACCATCGTGTTACCAACATGAGCTATTGATAACTTAGAGTTATTTGTTGTGACCACCACACGACTTTTTTCGTATTAAGATAAATCCTGCAATTTTTCTTTATCACTAGTCATATGATTCGAACAACCAGAGTCAACTATCCAATCATTGTCATAATCAATTTTGTCTAACATAGTCGTTGTAAAAGCTAACTCTTCCTTTTCTACTGCAAAGAATGCTTTTGCGTCCCATTCTTCTTCATTTTTGGAAGTAACTACATTAATCTCCACAAATTTCTTCTTTGACCAACATGATTTGGTTATGTGACCCTTCTTTCCACAATTATAATATTTTCCTTCAAAACTTTTGTTGTTGTCGTAATTTTTGGAACCTCTTCTTTCACGAGAAGTTTCTTCTCCTTGATTTCTATTGAATCCACCATTTTCATACTCTTGAAGTTTCTCTTTCCTTTACTGACATATAATGCATCTTCTACATTTTTTAATGAGACATCTCTCATTTGTTTAGCCAATGCTTCTTGACTAGCTAACAAATTTTCAAATTCTATAAGTGACGGTTGAGTTTGCCATCCTTGTACATCAACAATAAAACTCCTAAACTTCAGCTTTAGACCATGGACAATAGTTTGTTTCATCCTGGTATCACCAATAGGAGTTGCTAGATCCAACTCAGAAATCTCCCGACATAACAACTTTACTTTATGAAAGTATTGTTTAATCGTCATATTGCCTTGTTTTATAGACAACAAACCGCTCTCTAAAAGTTAGAGCTTCGTATCGTTCTTCTTAGAAAACAACTTGGTGAATGTTTTCCAAGCTTCATTTGGGGTTTTGACATTTCGAATATGCTCCAGCATATCTTCTTCTACCGTTGTCTTCAAGGCATACATTGCCTTGCCTGCTTTTATCTTCCATTTTCTTAGCATACCATTTGCATCCTCTAGTTCTGGTTGCTCCTTTTCACTACCATTGACAATCTTCCATAGGTCTTGTCCATGCATATATGACATCATGCAAGTTGACCATGTATTATAATTGTCGTTTTTAAGCTTCCTCATTCTGCGACAATATGTAGGTCCGTCATTGTATCGATAAATGATTTTTAACAAAATAAATGCACTAGTGAAAGTATGTGTAACGTACACCAGGTAAGCTCTCAAGAAAGAGAGGTGGATCACTTATATCACTCAAATACCAAGTCTTTCCTAGTCAGAATTTTCCTAGACATGCACCGTCACTATATGACACTATTTTGCATTAACCGAACAACCAAAAGAACCTTCAACGAGACTCTCATACTAATTGTTGAACACCCAACAATCAAAACATTCAAAGAACAAAAGAAAGCGATCAAATGGAAGATAGAAAACTTTATTATTTTTCTTCTTCAGTGTGTTAAATCACGAACAAACAATGTTTTATATAGGCACAAAATTACATGTCATTAATATGTCTATCTATTAAGCTTCAATTAACTTAACCATTAATTAACTTATAACATAAATAAATATTACTTGATGGTGTTGATATTTTAACATTCTACATATATATAACATATCATTATCATTAAAATTTTTACGATAATGACAAATATATACATGTAAAATATAATTTATTCTAACATAAAATATAAAATAATTAAAATTCAAATAAAATATTAAAAATTAATTAAATCTAAAATAAAAGATCACTAAACATTCTCAAATCTTAAATATCATTCTATATATATGACATATTATTATCGTTAATTTTTTAACAACCTAATTATTATTCTAGTTAAAAAAGAGATATTTGACAAAAAATATAGGTTAAAGGCTAAATTTATCTAAAAAAAATAAAAACTAAAATGATAAAAATTATAAACATTAAAAGATAAATTATCTTTATACCTTTAAAATATGAATAACACATTTTATATGAAAATACTTATCATATTAATATTGTTTGTAAGAAGTTGAGATTTAATATTTTAAACTGAAAATTTTAGTTATTATCGGTATAATATGCAATAAGAATAAAATACGAATGTGAAATACATTTTAATTATTATTGTTTGTAAGAAGTTGAGATTTGAAGTTCACAGGGGTTGAGATCGTACGATTTAGAAGTTGATGATTTATGTTTGGGTTTTAGAGGTATGTTTTATTCATATTAATTTTTAATCTTTTAAATTAGAACTGATCCTTTTTTTAAAAAAAAAATTTATAATTTAATTTAATATTTTTAATACGATGATATTTTTATTTACTTTAGTCTTTAAAGTTTTATTTTTAACCGAAGTTAACCTATATAAATTTTATTTTCGGTAATTTAATCAAATAATATTTTTATTTATTTTACTCCTATAATTTAATTTCTAATCAAAATTGACCATCTTTATTTATATTTTTGTAATTTAGTTTAATAATATTTTTTTATTCTAGTACCTTAATATTTAGTAAAAATTTACCTTATTTATATTTTATAATTTTGTTCAATATTTTTAAAATGTTAATATTTTTATTTTTAACCAAAATCAACCCCTATTTATTTTATATTTTTTAATTTTTTAATATTTTTAATATATTATAATTTTTTTCACTCTACTTTAGTCCTTAATATTTTATTTTTAGCCGAAATTGATCATTATTTATTTTTAATTTTTTAAATTTAGTCCAATATTTTAAATATTATGATATTTTTATTCATTCTAGTCTTTAATGTTTATTTTTAATATGATTCACGTCAATAAAGGGCGTTAAATAATTCACTCGAAATGATTCAACTCAAAGTCTATCAACTATTTGTACTTAACTCAAACTTAAATGAATTCAAGATTAAATTAGCTAAACTTAAAATAAATCCGACCTGAAATCTACTTGAACCTAAATTAACCCGTCAATTAACTGATTCAGACCCCAACCTAATATCACCCGACCTTAAATCCATTCAATTACTTGTTTTCACATCTCTAATCATGAAAACTCCACAAGCTGTCTGTCGTGTATGTATGTATGTATAAAGCTTGCTGGTATCATAGAAGCTTGTTGATGATATTTTATGACGACAAATCTGAGGAACATATCAATCTTTCAAAAAAATCCATTAATCACTTTACTAATCGAAGTATTGATAAGCATTTTGTGAAGAGAAAAAAAAATATAGGATTGAATGGGACAAGAGTATTCACGAAACGATTCTCATTCTCGCTGAGATGAATTACCCAACAAGCTGTTTGTTGAAGGTGAGCTTTGCCCACTAGACCAATGATCTTGGACTGATATAGGAGATCTGTTTTTTACTTCATCTAACGCTGGAGTTAAACTTTCTCCTTCCCTTTGCTTCACAATCACCACTCTCCTGCTTCCGACATCAGACTTCTCCTTTGACTTACTAAAAGATTTCTCACTTTCATCGTCCGAGGATGGACAAGAGGAACCTGCTGTTGGTGATTCGATGCACAAGCCTGGAACCCAAGCGCTGAGTCTGATGTGTTCTAGCTCCTCTGCAACTTCGGTCATGGTGGGCCTCATGTCCCGATGAGAAGCAAGGCATCTAAATGCTAGCTCAGCCACATTATGAATTGATGAAAGTGTCCAAGCATCTCTATGTGGATCTAGGTATGGATCAATTATCTCGTCCACGCAGCCTCTTCCTATCCTATCATTAGCAAGTGCAGCTAAGTTTACCTCACTATGAGCACGCGAGAAGTCAACCACTTTCAATGCAGTTATTATCTCCACAAGAACAACCCCGAAGCTGTATACGTCACTTTTATCCGAAAGATGGAAGTATTGATGGTATTGTGGATCAAGATACCCAGGAGTTCCTTGAGGGGCAGTAGAGATATGTGATGATTCCGTCATCCCAAGCCTGGAAAGACCAAAATCAGCTACCTTGGATCTGTAGTTGTAGTCCAAGAGGATATTGCTAGACTTTATATCGCGGTGGAAAATGGGCGGATTGACAGAGTGAAGATAGGAAATAGCCTTGGCAGTTTCAGCAGCTATGGTGAGCCTTACGGTCCATGGAAGTCCTTGGCCCCTCTCTCTTTGTAGATGCTGAGATAAGGTTCCATTAGGCATAAACTCATACACCAGGATGGGTTCACCATCCTCTATGCAGCAACCAAGGAGGCGGACAAGATTTGGGTGACTGACAGAGGAGAGGAGCTTAATTTCATTCATTACTTGGTCAATACTATCAGGATCTCTATACCTGAACCTTTTTATAGCAACCCAGTCATCGTTCTGGAGTTTTCCTGCATAAACTGTACCATAGGCTCCAGTCCCTAGTCTTTGTCTATCACTGAAGCCATTAGTAGCTCTTTCAATATCTCTATAGGCATAGCAAGGAACACTCGAGTTGCCTGCAGCTTCTGATAGAAGGCGCTTTGCACTGATTTGTTTGTTGATGGAATTAGAACGTCGTCGCAAATAGAAACATACAAGAGCCACAACACCCATTAGTAAAGCTCCCCCAACAAGCCCTAACAATAAAACAGCATGATACTTCCGTTACTTAAAGAAGACGATATAGATAATATAAAAAGGATGATGAAAAAAACTCTAAAACAACTATTTTGACTTGGTGCCCAGTTACCTCCAACAAGAACACCAACTCTTGAAGTTCGCCCACACTTGCCAGAAATGTATCTTGAACCGTGGTGGCAATTAGACACTGAAAAATGTAGCATCGGGAAAAGAAAGAGGAGTCAGTGAATTTATTCTATTACAAAATTACAAGTTATAGAATTCAATACCATCAGAACAAAAGAAATTGCTTTCAAGACATTTCACATGCTGGTGGCAAATTCATATTCTACTCTAGTGACAATATAACTTGATAAAGAAATTTTGCTTTGAATTTGTCAAGATTTTTCCCAACATAAATACATAGTCAAAAACTTTAAACGTAGAACTGATAAAATCTGCAAATGTCAACCTTACAGAAAACAACCAAATTTCCTTTCAGCAAAAACTGTTCGTACCAGACTCATGGTAAAGTGACAGAACCAAAGTTGAACAGAGGGCAAAACATAAATATTGAAAAGTGGCAAATTTCCTTTCAGCAAAAACTGTTTGCATCAGAACCATGGTAAGTGATGGAACCAGAGTTGAATCGGAGGTGGGGGTAAAACATAAATATTTAAAATTGGGAGGGACAAAGTCATAATCAATTCAATTTAAAAAAAATATATAAAACAAGGGTAAAGATTTTTTTTCTCATGCAGGGGGGAGGGGGCAAGATCCCCTCCCAAAGATGATGGGGGTTCTTAATAAATGTTACAGCATGATTTAACCCTGTATTTACAGAATTTCCATAAAAACATTACACAATTGATAGAAGATCCTTCAAGTGAGTTGGTTTACCGAAGGAGATGTTAAATTTCAGCCATGCTTCTTAAATCATTAGCCAATACTATATATTTTAGAAGGTATCCAATTCTATCTGCATCATTTTAGTGCATTCTACTTTTATGCACGCCTTCCACAAGGGAGAAAAGTCAAACATAAAACAGAGACGAGAGCCATGATACAAAACAGTATCCTATTTCCAAGTCAACTGCGCTTTGTTCTTTGTTGACAATGACCGTGTAACTTCATTATTTCCTTTCTTGAAGATAATACCTTTATAAAAGATGCTTAGATTTATGGGTTGTGATGAACTCAAAAGAGAAGAATGAAGGTGGGAAATCAGTTCAATTCAATGACTTTCACAGTCAAAATTAACAACTATTATGGTTATATCCATGACAAATTTGTTCATTAACAACTAGTGAAATCTTTCCTTTTTGGTGCAATTCAACCATTAAATAAGAAATGAACAAACAAAATTTACTTTACAACCAAACCCCCCATACCCCACTAAGAGATGAGCAAACTCCTCATATTTGTTCATATAACACTAAAAATGATGAGCCAAAGTCCAAATGCATCAAACCGTACATGATTTCATTAAGAGATCAACCACCACAATTCAAGCAGTTCTACATTCATGGTCCATATAAACCATATTTTTTCAACTAAGTTGAAGTTAAAATGCTAAAGCTACTGTTTCTAGAGATACTTGTCAATAATTTCGGTCTAAGATAAACTAAAATCCCAGTCAAACAAATAAAAAAGTCCATTCATCTAAACCAGTCATAAAAATGAAGGAAATAAACAAAACAAACAAAATAAAACCAAGTAACAACAAAATCTTTGACTGGGAAGAGTTGACATACCTCTCCGGCAACCACCGCCTTGTTTGAATCCATCTCCTTCAAACCCTTCATTGCAAAGGCACCTACACCCCACCGTATAGTTGCCATTCTTAACATCCGTAGTGTTAGCATTGGGATCGCAGTTACAGTCTTTAACCCACCATTCCAAGTTACCTCGTTCCAAATCCAAAGAAACCACCGTATTCTTTGTAGAGTCAACTACAATGGAAGTTGAGGAAAACAAGAAGCGGCACTCCGTGTTATTAACTTCCTCAAAGCTTAACAGCCGACCGCCACCGCTGCCGCCGGTAAAACAGCTTATATTATCACTCCTAGCAACGCAAGGGCTAATTCTAAAGGATCTTTCTAAGAACACGGGCCTTATTTCACAAGGAGATGGTAAGTGGTTCGAACAGTTTTGGAGCAGAAGACTGTTATCCACGGAAAGCGCGTAGTTTCCACCGAAGAGAACGGAGAGTGAATCAAGCGGTCGTTGACATTTGGCGGGAAGGTCGATGATGATGTTCTTCGAAGTTATGTTGAGGACATGGAATTCTCCAATTCGGACCCCGGTCGGGGTACAGTTGAGTTGGATGGTGCAGCCCGGCGAGAACCCGAATGGAAAGGGTAGGGGCATGGAAAAATTACTGGTGACGCAGGAGCGTTGGCACTTGTTCTCCGAGTTAACTGAGTTTGCTAGGAAGATAACAAAAAGAAATGCTATGGGTATCATTTTCGATCCTCAAAAAAGATCACAGAACAGAGCAACATCAGCTTCCTGTAAAACAAAAAGGCAAGCAAAACAGAGGTTGAAGAAGAGAAACCGAGTAAAAAGTGAAATATGTAATTGCAGAACAAGACAGAGGAGTAATTGAAGGGAGTTAAAGCAGGCAATTGATGGCGTTGGGAAGCCCATCTAATCTCAATAAATGCCGATACAAAGAAAGGTCAATGCATTGTAATTTCGGGAAATTTCTTCTCATTATCAGAAAATTTTTGAATGAATTGGGTTGGTTTAGTTGGGAATATTTATGAGCTTACCTCTCAACATTTCTTCTTCTTCTTCTTCTTCTTCAATGGCAGCAATAATCGACTCTTCTTTATTTCAACAACTGAGCTTCAAATACAAAAACTGAACCACATCAAATTCTGGGTTTTTGGTTTTCATTTCAAATCAAACAAGAAACGAAGAGGATTTCGGTGAAAATTCTAAGTTTTTAAAGGCAAAGAGTAGTTGAACTTCATTGACATTGACAAGTAGGAGAATAGTATATTTTAGGAGACGAAATAACCGTTATACCCTTTTAATTCGTGTAATGATTTGACGGAAGTGTCCTCGGAAAAGTCGGTTAAATTACGGAGGTATACCATACCAGATAGTATTATATTGTGCGTGAGGCATATAGTAGTAAATGAGACAAGACAAAAGCTTGATTTTATTAAAGTTCAGTTAAAATTTAATCAAATTAAATTTTATTCAAGTTTAAATTTGGTTCGAGTTTTTAACGAGTCAATTCGAGTTATATAATACTCGATTCGAAAAGCTCATAAGTTACTCGAAAACATAAATATACTATTTTTTATTTTTATAAATTAAAATCTAAATTTCTAAACTTAAAACCCTAAAATCTAAACCTTAAACATAAGTAAAACTCTAAATTAAGATACTAAAACCTAAAATTAACAAATTTAAGTTTACACAACTTGTGTAACAAAGTTCTTTTTCTCTATTAGGTTTTAAACGAGACGTGGGAGATAAGAGTTACTCGAGTCTAACACGGTCAAAGATCAGTCAATACTTGGCTCGATTAGGCTCGAAAAAAGCTCGAACTCGACTCGAGTTCTTAACGAGCTGAGACGAGCTTATATATTTCAGACTCGTTTAAAATTACCAAAACTCGATTCAAAATTTTAACGAACCGAACCGAACCGAACTTAACATTATTCGAACTCGACTCGACTCGGCTCGTTTACCTCAGCACTCGATAAAAATAAAGGTTTTTGAGTTTTGACTAACAACAAATTTGCATCTTTTAATAAAATGTGGGATTGAATCTACACCATTAGGATAGTAAATTTAAATACAATTATAAATTAACCAATATGATGTAAATAATATAAAAATTCAAGTGGTAAATGTATTGAAACTTTGAGTAATTTGATGTCTTAATAGTAAAAAAAATTCAATAACATATATTTTTAGTTTTATATTTTCAGTAAAAATATAAGACATGTCGATGAAAAATATAAACTAGAGTAATTATTTAATGTGTTTTTATTAAATAATTTTTTCATAAGAGAATTTATGAAATTATTGTTTATTTTTTAAAATTAAGTTTTAAATCATAAAATTTTATTTTTAAACCTTTTAACATAACTTCAAAAAAGAGCATGCCTACCATTTGCAGGGTAGGTTCTTAATCTGCCATTATTTTTTTAGATAAAACATTTTTGTGGTAATTAAAATATTGTTTTTTTTATTTTAATCACTAAATTATTATTTTTAATAATTTTTTTTATAATTATATTTTTTATTTACCATTTTTATTTTTCTTTCGCTAAATTGTTGTTTTTTTTTTGTTAATTTTTTAATGACGGGCGAAAAAAATTAAAAGTAAAATTAATGATGATTTTTTTAAAAAATAATTTAATGATCAAAACTAGATATTTTAATGAAAATGACTATAATAAAATTGAATTAAAATTTTATTAACTATAATAAAAGTTTTTAGATCCAGTGATTATGAAAGTGTACTAAAATTTAATGGCTATCGATATAATTTATGTTAAAAATATTAAATATTTTTATTAAATGAAAAATTAATCCTTAATCCTTAATTATTAATATTATTATTGCTGCTTTGAGTTCTTAAATTATTTCTGATCAAAACAAATATCTAAACTATCATTCTATAATTATTTTAAGTATATTTATTGATTTTGTTTTAAAAACTCTTGGATAAATGCATTGAGACTCATGTAAAATAATTTAACTAAAATTTGATTTAAAATTTAAACATAATTATAATTTAACTTAAATAAATTTAAAATTAATAAAATATTTATTAGATCTCAAATAAGTATGTTTACCTCGAAAACATTTATTTTCCAATAATGTAACCCTTTTTAGTTAGAAAGTTCGTCTTGTTCGTATCATTTTTAAACCCAAATTCCTCTCTTCTATCGATATGTAAATCATGTCAATTATCTTTATTACCAGTAGTTACATTTTTAAATCATTAGTTACATTTTTTAGTGGAAATTAAAAAATGTGTGAAGTTCACAAATAGTCACTAAATTTTGATAAATAATTTAATTTAATAATTAAACTTTTAATTATTTTAAAGTTATCATTAAGTTTTTAATTTTGTTCAGTTTGACCTTTGAATTTTAACAAACGTTAAAAAGGTTTTAATAAAATTTGTACAATAATATATTTAGGCCTCCTCCATGTTTAGACATTTAAACATTTTTTCTTTAATTCAAAATAATAATAAATTTAACCTCAATATTTACACATTATTTCAATTTGACCTTTCTTTTAGTATAATTTAATCCTAAACTCAAAACTAAAAAAATAATACTTTCTCTTTGTCCCACTTTATTTGTTTAATATTATTTTTTAGTTAAACTTTTTTAACTTTGACTGATTATAATTTTAAATCTATTATTGATAAAAATATAAAAAATATTTTAAAAATCTTTAATCATGTAGTTTAAAAATATATATCTTATAAAATTTAATAAATTAAAATATTTAAAATAATTATGACCGAATTTTTAAAACTTTAATTTTTAAAAAGTTAATACTAAACATCTGAAGTGAGACAAAACGAGTAAAATTTTTCACCTTAGTCCTCGAAAAAATGAATTAGTTAAAAAAATCATTTTAACTAATGAAATCTGGGATCATCCTAATCTTTCTTAAGCTCAACAACAATTCAACTTGGGAATAATTTTGTCTCTGAGTAGTATGATTTTGTATGTATCGGTACGGGTTAAGAAATTTAGAAATATTTTATTTTTAAAATATAATAATTATACTATTAGTTTATTGAAAACCAACAATTTAAAAAATTATCATGCATATCGATACGTCTCTATATGTATTGATACGACTTTCGTCTAAAATAACTAAGAATTTCAATAATCAAAATCGGTATTGATACGATATGGCTCGTATCAATCCCTTTATAATATTGAATACTTGTACTGATATGCTTATACGCATATCAATCCCCTTTGTAATTTTTAGGCTATGGATCGATATGACCTCCTGTATATCGATACCCTTTTATGTAATGACTATTTTTGTTTATGATAAGTACTGATACCCCATATTGTCAAATATTAACCTAAACGATTCTATTGATGTTCCTAGCTACCCAAACAGTTAAAAATCAATAAAGGTATATATAAAAAAACAAATCTCTTAATCTACAACAACAATTGATGATGGATTATTCTTAAATAATCAAGCATACATTCAATTTCATTTGAGTTTTTAGAGTAAGATCCTTGCAACACGCTTGACAGAGTTTATTGTATTTCTTTGATTCAAGTATTGAATTTGAGTGAACTTTATAATTGGATAAACATACCACTAAGCTGAAATGACACTTGAAACATACAAAATTGACTAAAACTCGATGCAAAACTAGACTAAAATGATTTGAACTTAAAAAATATCGTCAAATTATAATTTTTTATAATTTTTTCTTTCTGGAAGCTGAGGAGAGCAGAAAATTTTGACCAGTGAAGGCAATCATTATTTTCTTAATTTTATTTTTCTGGTCTTTGATTTGTACATCGTAGACGAAAACCTGCATCTAGGGCGTCATGCATGGCGTATAAATCATATTGTAGACGGATTTTAGTTTATAATATTGTATTTTCTGATAAAATTCAATGACTTTCCCTTTCTACTTGTGTAAAATTCTCATTTTTTTTGGCAAATCAAATAGATTTTAAGCATTTCGCGTCAGCTTTTGAGTTCCACTGGGGACGAACAAGTTGCGTGGAAATGGAATCATTTTAATAGAGTAAGGGTTAGTGGATGTCTCATTCCACTGAATCATTTATTATTAATTTTGGCACGAATTATGTAACCTTAGTGGTTAAAGGAATGATTATTGCTCTTAAAGGTTACGGATTCTAGTATAAGTTATGCCAGCATAGTAATTTATTCTATATGAATAAATCATATTCATATTCCTATATATGTAATACCTGATCTTATTGCCGATGTTTTATTATTTAAACATTTAATAATTTTTTTTCTCTAATAAGATGTACACCAATCATTAAATAAATGGATAAACTATACAGATGATCACTCAATTATGGTGTCGATGTCAATTTGACCACTATATTTTGTGTTTTAACAAATATGCCATATAACTATTAAATGATTCTAATGTAAGAAGTTGTCGTTAAAAGTTAATTGAAGGGTGAAGTGACAGTTAAAAAAGATATAGTTATGCATTTGATCCATGTTATTTACATATCTTTTTAAATCAATTTTTTTTATTTTAATAAAATAATTTAATCATTTAATTTGACGATGAAATAAGTCACAATCTTATCAAAAACTTTAATTATTTTATTTAATTTATTTTTTTCTCCAATTGACAACTAAAATCATAAAACTAAGCACTGAAGGGATTCAAACCAGGACACCCTTGGTGCAAATGACATGCACTTGCCATTAGGCAAACACCAATTTATGGCATATAGTTCAAAATTTAATATATGCGTTAGTTGGTTGTTAATGTAAGAAAAAAAAATGGTTTTAGGGGATTTTAACATGACACATTTATGATGTATCAAAATATTTAATCCAATTAAATAATTTAATAATTAAACTAAAATTAATAATATTTTATTAAGCTTAATGCTTCAACCATTTTGATTCTCAAGTATTGAAGTTGTTGTTGTTGCGTGATTTGTAGTGAAAAATAAAAAAAATAAAGTTAGACACAATAATTTAGAATGATTCGATTTTTTAAATAAAACATACAACCATTACCTTAACTTTTTATTAAGGATTTTTTAAATTTATTATGAATTTATTTTTCTTTTAATAGGCTTAGGAGAAAGCCTTTACAATCCTAAACTTATACACCAAATCTAACCTTAAAAACTTCTACCCAAATTTTGGGAATCCTGTTATACAAAAAAAAATAATAAATATAGGTAAATGAATATCTTTTACAAGATAAATGTTTACACTCTTAAGCTTTCTCATAAAACCTAATACATCTGAGCATGCATAAATATTTTAACTCACAAGTGTGATATGTATAAAGAATGAGAATTTAAGCATTTAAGACTTTAATTATAATTATAGACATGTTAGCATTTTATCATTCATTATTGTTGATGTTTGAAGGCCCGTTTTAAAGTTTTAAATGAGATTTTAATCGTCGAAGACCGTTAAAATTGAATTAGAGTAGTTGAGAATAAATTTTCATGTTGTTTTTACCATATTTATATTTTTGGTAATTTAATTCAATATTTTTAATTTTAATTTAATATTTTTATTCATTATAGAGTTAAAACTTGTTTATTCCAATTTTCCCTCTTCAATTTATGTAATTTAATTTAATATTTTTAATATGATGATATTTTTGTTTTCGTTAGTCCCTAAAATTTTGTTTTTGCTGAAATTGACCCTTATTAATTTCTAATTTTTGTAATCTATTATTATATTTTAAACATAAATCATATGATGATATTTTTGTTTATTATAGTGCCTAATATTTATTTTTAATGTGATTTGTGTTCATGAAAGCCTAAAAGCGTTAAATAATTCACTCAAAATAACCATACTCAAAGTCTTTCGATTATTTGTATTCAAACTTAATTTGAATTTGAAACCCAAATTAACCCAACCTGAAATAAGGACCAACTTGCAATGAGTCTGACTTAAAGTTTACTTGAGTCCTAATTAACTCGTCAATTAATTAATTTAGGCTCAAATCGTTTTGCCTGATGTAAAATGAATCCGACTTGAAATAAACCCGACCCTAATTGAACTTGACCTGAAAATGACTAACACCCGATTCGAATTGAGCCAAAATATCAAATCAACCTGAAATAACATATATCCAATTTGATCAAACTTAAAATTAAACGGACCTGAAATAAATTCGAATCCGAATTAACCTATCAATTAACTAATTTAGATCCAAATCGTTTTGACTCAACTTAAAATGTACCCGATTTAAAATAAAACTGCCCCAACTTAAAACTATCTTACACCCTACTCAAATTAAATCAAAATATTAAATTAATATAAAATAATATATATCTAATTTAACTAGATATAATAAGATTCACCTAAAATCTATCCGATTATCTGATTTTACATCTCTACTGCCGGCTAATATCTATGCATTCTTCATGTGGTGGAACCCAAGGAGTGGTAGAGAATAATCAAAAAGTTAGGAGGGCCATTAGGAGGGCCAATCTCTTTATTAATAATACTTATTATCTTATATGACGAAAGAGTGATAATTATAAATTGGGGGACAACAGCCTCTCTCACCTAACAAACGCCTTTGCCCTGAGCATGTTCAAGAAAAGTATTCTACGTTAGGTTTAGTTGTATTATATTTCAATGTCGGTCAAAGAATACTGATTAGTTGTGTACACTATATTTAGTAGTTAGGTATATTGTGTGTTTCACCTCCTGCAACTTCAAGTGTTTTACTTATCTTTTATTTTTGTATTATTATTATTATTATTATTATTATTATTATTATTATTATTATTATTATCATCGATTCTCAACCCAATACTTCAAATATAATTTTTAATTATTTCTGTAACAACACGTCATATTATTTCAGTCTTACTGGGATCAATATTTAACAGATTACATAATATATATGCGCATATATTTTGTGTCGACATTATATATATAAGATTAATACATATTAAGTATTTTTCTCATCTTTCTAAAATTTCAACTCTGATCACAACTCTCACAAGTTACAATTCTATTATTTTTCAGGTATATATTCAAGTAAATAAATCAATTGTAAAATAAAAAAAAAATAGTGTGTGTGAATTAATTTCGTAATAATTCTGAAAACGTTATCGATAAAATATGTTTCAATAATAACAAAGTGAAAATGTTGATTTTTTCCCCAATTAAAACTAATACTTAGTAAAAATCGAACAAAGATAAATTAATTCTCTTAGTCAATCACTTTAAGATAATTATATAGGCCATGCAGATATTAATTTCAATTAATTAACATGTCAAGCCGATAACAAGAATACTCAACAAGTCGTAAAAAATCAAAACTCATTATTTAATGTCAAAATTATTAAATATATACTCAACAAGTCTACTGTAAAATTTGAGTTTAAATATCAAAACCGAAAACGTGTAGAAAAATAACCTGACGAATTGATTTTGAAAAATACGAATTTTATTATTTTTAATCTTGAAAAAAATCTAAAATTTAAAATAAACTTATTTTAATTTTAAAAATTGATTTGGAGTCGCCACAGACCACTTTGGTAGGCCAGACAACATAAACAAACCAGAGATTCATTAAAAACATTTAGGTTCGGAAGTCGATTACGTGTAAGGACGACCCTTACAAACGCCCCAAAATTGGTACCTTATTAATTACACGTGGTATTTTGATATTTTGAATATAAATATTAATTTAATTCTTTATTGTTAATTAAATATCACTTGAATTGAGGATATCCTTTTGATTAAGAAAATACACCCCTTTCAAACTTGTGCTTGAATAAGACGTCCTCTAGATAGGAAATCTCGCCCAAATTTAAAGAAATATAAATTCCGCATCAAAAGGTTTAAATGCATGATCATTTACTTATCTTGTTCATTTTAAGTTCTAACCTAGGAAGGCTCCATTAATTAAATATTAAAACCCTATTTAAATTATTAATTTTACCAAGTGTATGATAACATCCGAATGCTCGGACACTACCATCTTGTCACTTAATAAAATTAATAACTTTACTAATGTCACTAATTTTTACCTACCAATTTTTTTTTAATTCTAAACCTAAATTATTTTATCAAGTTCTAGGTTTTTTAATAGCACATGAATTCGATACCAAGGTACACTCTTTAGGCCAACATCATAGTACGTCAAAGCACCGACCTCTCAGTGTATCCGAGGTATAAGATTCAAATGTTATTGTTACTAATCATCTCCCTATTTAATTAATAAATTAAAGCAACTAATCTTAGAAGGCTCTAGATTAATTAACTAAACGATGATTAAGTGATCTCCTTAACAAATATGCCATGTGATTTTTTAAAATAAAACATAATTAAATAAAATAAAATAAATAAACAAAATAAAGGAATTTGATTACTTTTCATTGGAAAATATGGAGTTCGAATTACAGCCAAGATGATCAAAATTGAGCACAAAGGGACTTACATGGTAAGACAAAAAAAAGACAAGAGTTCAATTTCAAGGGATGAATTAGATTTAATTAAGTTTAATTAACTTTAAGGTTTAGAATCTTTATTTAAATTAATAATTTAATCAAATTTTCCTAAGCTTTAAATTTTAATTAATCCTAATTAAAGTCAAATTTGATGAAAATTTAGTTTTAAGGTTCACTTAGGCTAAATTAGATCTAATTAGATTAAATTAATTTTAAATTTTATCTTAAAAACTAAATTAAATTCAACTAAGAACCTAATTAAATAATTCTAAGCCTTTTAAAGAAATTTATACCTAATTAATATCTAAATTAACTAATTTTGAGTTTTAGGGTTCAATTTAGGTTCAAACTAGATTTAATTAGATTAAAATAATTTTAAATTCAACCTTAGAAATTAAATTAAATTCAACCAAGAACCTAATTAAATAATTTCTAAGTCTTAAAATTAAATTAACACCTAATTAACATCTAATATTTGATTAAATTAATACCTAATTAAATTAATACTACTCGGATGACACCCTAAAAACACTTAAATCTACATGGATTCAAGAACACTCATCCATCTTCCCGAAATCTAACTTAAACATGGAAAAAAAAGAGTAAAAAACAACCAAGAAAAAACTCTCACCAATACTTTCGGATGATTCCCGTCAAGTGCTTGCCTTTCACCGATCTCCTCCTCTTCGATTCCCCTCTTCTCTTCCGATTCAAACTTTCAGATCCTTTGATTCCATTCCCCTTCTTCCAGATTCGAAGGCTTCTATTTAAAGGATTTGAATCAAACATCCTAAACTAATTCAAACTCCACCAAATCCCTAAAATTTCTCCCTCAAATCCCTCAACACAATCCCCACTAAATCTAAAACTCTCCCATATCTTCAAATTTTCTGTTTTTTTATTTTTATTTTATTTTTTATATTTTTTCTTTTTATTTAATTTTTGAGTTATTTATTTTACTATTATTTATTATTTTATTATTTTTTTTACAGAAATTCGTGTTAACAAAATATATATCAAAACTCATTAAATTGTTCATAGGTGAAGTATAAGCCAAGTTCGGATCCAGAATAAATGATAATCGAGTTGATTTCAGTCAGGTAGCATTCTCATGAACAATGGTCTTGTAGTCTGTACGTACTTCCATCTATTACGATCCACTGTTTTCAGGTAAAAATAAAATCTTTTGCAGGTTTATCGAATAAAGATTCCATGTTAAGAAATGTACACAATTTACTACCACGTCACTTAAATTTCTCAGGATAACAAACTGTGTCGAGTAATGGAGTATAAGTCGAGTTTTTTCATCCTATTATTTTCATTGGCTGAATGAAGTCATGATCATCCTAGTTCAAACACAACAGGCAACATTACAAAATAGAAATAGGATGAATAAATGGTTTCTAAAAGAGCCAGATCTATGTACAAAAAGGGGGAAAAAAGAGAGATTACCTGCCTACCTAAAGCTTATACTAAAGGGTTCATGTTCATGGTTCATCCACCGTTATTTTGGTCAAGGAAACTCAAAAGAAACCCACTTACAATTCTGCGAGCTACAGGATTGGGGATACTTCGACATAATCTCCCGTCAATGTATGCCAGGATACCTGAGAGTACAAATTTGGCAAAGCCCCATTTCCATGTAAAGCAAACCTTCTGCACTTTTCCCGTGTCCGCAGGGACAATCGCTTTCTCAGTATCATTCTCTGCATCTTTCTTCGGTTTGATGATCACTATATATTTATCTGCTTGATTTCTTAGTTTACGAATCGCAAAACTCACAAACAGGTGTTCGCACAATGTTATTATGGTTGATCCAAAACCCCATTCCTGAAATAAGATGTCTTCAGTCAATGCTTTTGATAAAAGTATGAGCATTTGTTGCTGCAGTATTAAGACCTTCAGCCAGACACAGATTTGTCATGATAGCAAACAAATCTTGAGCTCAAGGAAAAGAGAGGAAATGACATATTGGATAGTTCAAGCACACTTGAAAGAAGGAAAAGTTAATGGATGATTAAACTTACACTTTCCCCTTGAACATTGCGGAAAGAGCGAGAAGCTGCTGAAGGATCTCCTTTCAGCAATGCTTTGCTTACAAGAAACCCCCTTACGCGATCCATGATCTCATTTATGACTGAACTGTTCGGAGGTAGATTTTTGAGGAAAACCTAAACATGTATAGAATACATCATTTAGATCACATTCAAAATTCAAACTGAGTCAGTAAGGCAAAGCAAGATTCTACAAAGGATGGAGGTGGGGTGGGAAGATGGACAGCAAAACTTGTCCTTGAGAGTCGGGTAAAACACGGATGAACATTTTGTTCGAAGGGATTAAAATTTTGAAAGACCCACAGAAATTGGAAGTCACATTCACTGTTATCTTGATCTCAAATAAATAAATAACGGTGCAGTGCTGATACTTGTTTTGCTAGATTAACCAGTTACCTGGTCATCAATCACTCTCACTCTAAGATATTCTTGCCTATACATTGAGTCCAACATAGCTTGCAGGTATCCTTCAATGTACAACTGCAGAAATTAAATTTTTATCAGTTACTATTAAAGCAAAAGAAAACAAATTAGATTACAAGTACAGAAAAAGTCAGCAGCCCTTTAGAAGTTAGGAAAAGCAATTAAGGATTTCTGGAACAGAGAATGTGTTTTCCAGTTTTTCTCATATAGCAAATTCACAGGGTAAGCCTATAACCTATTAAAATATGATGATTACAACAGAGATACAATCCTACTATTCTATAAGATGCTTAGAGTCCTATTAGGAGTGAACTTATCTAGTCAAAATTCTATCTAATCTTTTACTTGTATGAGAAATATAGCACAAGATAAATTATAAATAAAACTCAGTTACAGACTCAACAGGACACTAACTACTAATCACACAGCTACAATCTACAATAACAAATGGAATTCTTGCAGAAGTGACCAGACAAAGGAGGGGCCTTGAACAGAACAATACGATATAAAATTAGAGTTTGGGAAAGAAAACGTTACCTCATCAACCCCAGGGCTCCTATCAAGTTTGATTTTTCTGTCTGGTCCACCCCCCATCAAAGCTGTACCCAGGACTGATGGCTCCATAGCCAATTTTAATATTCCTTGGTGAAATCCACTCACCTTGAGAACAAATAATCAATGGTCACTTTTTACAGTTAACCTTAGTAATAGCTAGAAAAGTTGTGCAAACATATGCAAAGTGATATATTGACTAGTACCATCCCATTGAAACCACTTGCTTCTGCCCCCTTCAGAACGGAGTCAGATATTTCAGTAACGGCCGCAAAAATAACATTAGACCCTGCTGTTTTCAGCTGCAGAGTTGGAATTAAAATAACATACGTAAGTGCAGAGAAAGTAGGAAAAAAATCACATTCCTAATTGAAGGTCTATAGAACTTACTGTAGTACCCAGATCACCAAAGTACCGTTTTGTTCCGGAGAAACCTTTAGCATTAATACATCTACTGATGAATTTGAAGGTTCCTGCAGTCAAGGAACAAAGTAGAAATAGTTCGTGAGTCTAACTCTTTGGTAATATATGACAAATAAATATATCTGAAACTTGAACATGAACTTAATCACAGAAAATGCTCAGTCTACCATGATCAGTGCCTTGAAAAGGGAAGTTCCCTAAACTAAACTATGAACCTTCCATGTTTCTCTCAACTCTTACAGTGCAAAATTCAAAAAAACAAAGGACTCCAGTTTCAGCAGTGTAGACTAAGCCCTAGAATTTGTGATCATGACCCTCTTATATGCTCAAACAACCACACATGCGGATTTTGAAAATTAAGATATCAATTCATAGATGCCATTATTAAATCCAAGGTAAACCGATACGAGAAAGGGAGACTTGACTGTTAACAAACCACATAGACAACATACCCGATTTGAAACCAGGAAGATTCATCAAGCCTTGAGAAGGATCAAAAAAGATATCAAGGGAGGATGAAGCCAAGTCATCAAAGATCGACGCAAAACCTGGAGGCAGTAGTTGGCTACCTTTAGCAATGGAAAGGGACCTCATGGCATACCTGATTAATTAAAAAATTCTTCAAGTGAGGTTATCAAGTGAGATTACTACAAACACAAAACAAGCCAAAAATAAACGAAGATCTTACCATGAATAATGTTGTGCACATCTTATTAACAATTCACGAATTGTTACTAAAGCATGCGTAACCGATACACCATTTAACTCCACAACCAACTTCCTTATAGGAGGAACCTATAGAAGCAAAAGAAACAAGTACAAAAAAATGTAAATGAGCCTATTCAAGATGACACCAAAAAGAATGACTATATCAATCAACCATATATTCAGAAAGAGCACAGCACATCGGTCACACCTTTACCACACTATGTAGCAACGTTCTCAAAGCTTCCTGCGCTGAATTATAACTAGAATAGGATTCTCCAGGAATAAAGGTAGCAACAATCTGTAAGTACAGGATAGAAAAACTAATGTGGTTGTTAAGACAGTCGTCAAGAAGTAACAGAAACAAAAATATAGTACCTTGATTGGGTGGATCTCAAAATTATCAAAATAAAACTGCTGACTTGATTTTGAGTCACTAAGAGATGTTCTCCAAAATGAGACGATTTTCATCAAAGTATCCTCATCAATATTCAAATCAACCGGCTGCATAAGAAAGAGCAATAAAAGCTTTGAGCTGCTGCTCATTGCATATATGTAATAGCAACTTCAAAACTAAGCCATCACAATTTTTTTCAGTCTTCACCACCCATAGTTCTAAAAGAAAGCAGAAATGAAAGGAACAAATGCTACATTGGTTCAGGAATCAGGATAGATCCAAGAAAGGTAAATACAGACTGCCTTGATATATACCTGCAGAATAACAGATGAATATTTAACTTGTTTAACATCAGTGCCCGCTGAAAGTAGGACAACAACGATTTTGAGTATGCTATCATTTTCGTCTCTGTAGTCTAATCGATGTCTACGTAACATTGATGCAGCAGGAGCTCCTGTCCACTTCACGTCAACAGTCAATGACTACATTGATGGTTAAATCAAGAAGCTATTATTAGTACTCAGACAATAAAAGTGAATATTCATTTAAACTATTAACACGTATTGAGATCTCTAACACATGGAATTACTTTTACCTGCAAAGCAATCTGGTTATATTTCTGCTGGTCAGTCAGCAAAGAATCCAAATCTATGTTTTGAAGCCTTGCAACTGCAAATGGTGTATAAAATATTGTTCCACTGGGGTTTAAATCCTAGACAAAATTATAACAAGAAACAAATACAATTAGTTTAAAGTCCAATATAATCAAAATGCACTTCACCAAACCTATGATAAAATACACAACGCAATCAAATATTCGGAGTCTGATTTTTACTGTTTATGCTGTGCAATTTTACTTATAGAGATTTCCACTTCAGTAGCAAAATATAAATCTATGAGTTTCCAAAAGTTCCCTTAAGGTTCAGTACAGTTTTTTATGCCTTGAGTAGTTGGTTAAAAATTCAATAAGGCTTACAACATATAGATTAACAAGCAGATCAGCATGACACCTATACACGTAGAAACATATGAATATAGCACCCACAAACCTGAGTGATATCGACTTTTACTACTTTTCGCAGTTTCAAACTATAACGGAATGAAAATATCACCCAATGGGAGGGAGAGAGAGAAACCTCTTTTGCTTTTTCGAGCAACTGGATTGCAAACTGGGAAACTCTCATCCGAATCTTAGCACATGAGTGAAAAGCTCTGTCTTGGTTATGAGTATCTGAAAACTCACAAATCCGTAAAACACGTGTGGGACCATCTGCATATACTTCATACCCCACCCTAACCTCATTCATGCTGTGAAGCTCATCGAATCTACTTCTCTTTCCCTTGGATTTTTTGTCAAAGTAAATTTGAGATGCTAACCTTTCTTGTGTAAGTTTGTAAAAGGGCTTCCATGTCCGCACTTTGTCTAAGTTGATTTCACGTGGGAGATTCATATCTACAAGGAAAACCGTCATGGCCATAATTTCATAAGCACTTCACTCAAAAGTTTAGCTATTTACAGCTAATGCAAATTTATGTAACAGGCAAGCATGGATAGTTCTTCAGACGTCAAGTGGCATTGTAGACTTATACATGTAACTCTCCATGTAAATTTTCTAAAGTACATTTAACACTTCTATTCAAACTAAAGGTAGATGAGAACATATATATAATTCACAACACTCTTTTTAAGTTTGGAAGAAAAGCAATGGACACTTATAACATTATCCTCATTAAAATCGAATGAATAAATTACCAGAATTTAAAGGCACACAACAAAGTGAACATTGAGAAGAGGTTCTAGTTTAGCCTAAAAAACTAGATAATATTGTCCAACGATGACAAATAGAGATTTCATCTAGAAAAGTAAGGGAAAACCCAGCTTTTGCATCAAAATTTTCAATTAGGAACTGCTTCAACTTTTAGTCTTGATATTTCAACTGATGCACCAACTATCTCAAGCATACCATAAGTTGAATGGCAACAATTATTGTAGAAAACAGAGGTAATAGTTCTTTGTATTTCGTATCTTATTGATTCATAATGAAGTCTTATTTATAGATTTTAAACTAAGAACTTACACGAGTTTGACTCAAACTAAAAACCCTCTTAAAAGAGTTTGACTTAAACTAAAACTCTCTAATATATAAAACTGTGAGAAAGGGGCCATGGTGGCCGTAGATGCAACGGAAGTTGATATTTTTCAGAGAGAACAAAGTGTTTCTCTGTATTTTCTTATTATTCTTCTATATCAAATGATTATAGAATAAGCCTTTAAATATGCTAAAATAGAGTTTTAATATAATTAAAATTATACTTTATCTATAATTTAAATAATATTTATTCCTAATTTAAATAAGACTTCTAATAAATCTAAACTACTTATTAGGAATAAACTCTAATTAAATATTAAATAAAAACTCTTAACACTCCTCGTTAATTTAGACTTCTCCTCAAACTCTAACACTTCTTGGATAACTAACAGAAACCCTTATCAAGTAGGACATAATCCTATTCGACTCTAACATCAATCTAATAGTTTCCTAACCGACAATTGTTCCTAGACCGTGAATGAAAGAGGATAGCAGGAAAATATTCAAAAGGGATGCAAAAACTAGCAACACGAGCTGCATTTTATCAACAATGGTTGCGCAAGAACATGTTTTTGTCCTGACTATTCAAATCAATGACTCCTAAAACAAGGGAGCATTTTTCTCTAAGGAACAACATATGAAATTTGAGTTGTTGTCAAAGAGACTATTTCCACAAAGATGTTGATCTATTTGCATTTGAATGCAAAATCTCAGACCTCCATCTCAGAGGTCACCAATGGTGCAAATTTTCTCCCACAAAAAAGCTATCATCTAAGATTCAAGCTGATGCTTTACTATGTTCACTCATCAGCTTGAGGCGAGTGTAGATTATAGATTGTAGATTGATGAAAATTAGGGAATTACAGAATTAGAGTACTAATTAACTATTGAGTTAGAATAAGATTAGGATTAGTTCTTCTATAGTAACCGAACTAACTTATACTAATCTACAACTTTATGACACAAAGTGCTTGGTATGTAAATCATACAATATATTGTCACAAGTCAGAATGTCTAATCAGATTAACAAAGCAACCATCGTATCCATGTCTTATTCTAGTGGCAGTTCTCCTGTTATTCAGAGTTGCTTCAACTTCCAAGTTTTAGCTGGCTCAATCATGTCGCATACAGTTTTGCAACCATATTGATGAGAATCAATGTCTCATTCAAGTGGCAGTTCTTCAGTTCTTCAGAGTTGCTTCAACTTATATGTTTTAGCTGTCTCAATCATGTCGCATACAGTATTGCAACCATATTGATGAGATTCCCAAGAAGAAATAGAAGTAAATAAAATTTGTTTCCAGGAGTATCACGCAGATTAAGAGGGGGAGAGAGAGCAGAAGTAAATAAAAATGGACAAGTGTGCACCTATTGCGAATACTCAACATTCAAGGAAATTATAAATCTCAAACCTGTAAGAGGAAACAGGACAAATGATATATCCAAACATGTTCCACAAGGGAGTTTGAATGCTCCATTCTTCAACGTTCAAATGTCAAGTATGTTTATTATAGCATAAGTTACTATAAAAATACATGCAAGTTTGGAATAATGAGAGGCAAGTAATTACCATTTAGCATAACAACAAGTTTATGAGGAAGTGTAACATCATCCCAGGTATAATCAACAGAGCAACCAGATCCAAGAAACTCCGACTCTGATGAATTCTGGGAAATTTACAACACTAAATATTACTACCAAATCAATACATATTGAATGCCTCAATTGAACATCAAGTAATCAGACAAAAAAATAAGTAACATGGAATTAAAGCACAACCTTTTGATAGTAAGTGAGGGATACACCGGGCAAATAATTCTCAATCCGATATGGTAGCTTGTTGTTTGGTGGTTTATGGAAGCGCACTATAATTGTAGAACCTTCTTCTACCACATGAGCTTCAGCAAATTCAACAATCTTTTTGTCCTTTACAGTCAACTGGCTTGAATCCTTTCTAAATTTTAGGAAGAAACGCCCTAATGATGTGATGCATAATGGTCCTGACCAATCCAACTGAGACTCGTTCAATCTAAACTGAATATGTATTAAAGAACTATCAATATCATTTCTATGCTTTTTTATTAAGTTCTCAAATAAACTGTATTCTTTCCTCTTTCCAATTTCATTCTGCAACAACAGTGCTGCACTCTGTCCACTGTTGATGGAAATCATGCCAGCCATGTCAACCTTCACATCCACACACCATAAAGAATAAGAACAGAAGAAATAAGAACTTGAAGTAGATAAAAGAACACTGCATCCAATATTGATAGATACAAACCTCCAAATTACACTGACGAACTGTGATATTTTCCTCAGACTCATTCAGCAGAACATGCCTCGGAGCAATTGTTATTGTGTGTGAAGGTACGACCCTACTCAAGGAAGACCCTATAGATACCCCAAACTTTGCAATATATTTCATTCCAGATCTTTCCTCTATCTCAAGGCTCAACTCTGTAGGGCCTGATAGAGCATCCAAATTAAGTTGTGCTTCAGATGCAGGATTTTCAAATAACTTGAGTTGCATCTTACAGGATCTGACAATAGGGGAGAACAAAAATTAATAATCAATGAAGAAACCGTAATATCAAAGATTCTCTGATCATATAGGTAGACAAAAGTTCCAAAAAAATTGCTTACCGCAAAAACCATGACCCTGTTGACTTTGGGGGCAAAAATAAACCGAACTCAGGAGGAATGCTCCCCATTTCATTTCTGCAGATGTTTATGGCCATTAAGTATATAAGAAAGCATAAACCAGCAGTTGAGGAATTTGCTAACAAATTTCGGAGATAGAAACTACCTAAATGAAGGCTTCTGACCAGAAGGAAAGAAGAATAGAGAGAAATCGGTATCATTCTTCAAGGAATACGGCGTATAAACAACAGCCTGTAACAGATATACAATTCAGCTAACTAACATGCCATTGAACTTGTTACGCATCCAACCTAAAACCAATTGGTAATAGGTGGAGTGGCCACAGGAAAACTAGTCTTAGAGAAATGGGATAACACCACTTAAACACTCCCACTCAGGAGTAGCACAGGGTCTACACATGAACAACCCCCAGAGGATGTCAAGATCACGTGGGGGTTAGGTTGGAAGAAGAACCAAACAAAATCAGGGCTTGAATACCATATTAAGAATCTAATGCAAAACCAATGGAGGGGACAACATCAATATAAAACCACAGGAAACCTTATTCAACAAATGTGGGATAGCACCACTCAACAGAACTTCTATAGCAAACAGAACTAAATATGATTGAAAAGGAAACTTAATATATATCCCCCATAGAAATGATATCAAGAAAAATTTAGTACATATCACAATTGCAAACCTCTAATATGCCTTTGTATCCACGCGATAATCTTAACGATGCGAAGTATTTTCCACCACAGAAATCCAGGTCAATATCCAAGGAACGAACACCATTCTTTTGCTTCAGTAATTTGTTGACCCATTCGCCACTGTTGACAGGTTTAGATGTTGAAGTAAAAGCAGTTAATGAAACAAAAAAGTGCATTATGGAAGGATTAGCATAAAAGTCGACAGTTGATCTGCAAGGTAGAGTTCCCTCCTTCCCAATGTTGTCATAGCCAGTATTGGTACATGAATCTGCAACAAGATGGAAGTTAAAAAAGTAAAATATCAGAAAACACTTTATTATTCAGAAAACTCGCAGGCCGTACTTGTCTCAGTCAGTAGCACGTGTATTTCTGTGTGCAGAAGATTGGAAACCCGCACAGTGGGGAGAATAAAAATTTCTTTCTGCTCTTGTAGTGAAATTGGTGCATTTCTATTTTCATGTCCATCCTTAGACTTATCAAGTTTGATGATAGGGACTTCTCTTCCAATGGTTTGAATTAAAAAGTGCATGTCAGAAACACGTGCAGCTGCAGACTTGACTGTACAGTAAATCGTGCTAAAGGAACATTTCACTGATCCAACCGATAAAACCTTTCTCACTTCATAGCTTAATTTATCAAAAATTCCAGACAGACGAATTGCCTTTCCACCTTTTATCTCATCTGACCACTCGACTGAAACTGAATTATCAAATTGTGTCAAATCATTTGAGATTTCAGGTCTAAAAGAAAATAAGAAGTTACCTGCATGTTATCACCAACCACATAAAGCTCATAAGATTTTGAAGCAATTTCAAAGAAACAAATAGGAAAAACAAGCAGATTATTCCTAGGCACACATAGGTGCACACCTTGAGAACAATGAGATATCCCAAAAAGAAATCCTCAAAGTTTCGGAATAGTCAAAACAGAAGGCATACTCAAAAAGAGAGAATAGATAGATCAACATAGGGAGTTAAGGACCATCAAAGGACTGCATGGCATTAGAACAAAACTTGGATTAGATACTTACTAGTTTAAAACTATGCACAGAAAATATGTTTAATTCATTTAAAGCTCCAACCAAATTGATGACACATGACCTCAAATGCAAATGCAAGAAAAAGAACATCTATTCTTAAACAACTTTTGTAGACACATGACTGACTCCAGCAGAAGCATTCTCCCCCCACAGCTCCCAACCCTTCCAAGGTGATAATATACATTGTAAGAGAGTAACCAAGGATAATAATACAAAAGATGAGAATGCGCAATAACACCAAGCAAAAAAAAACTAAAGGAAAATAAAAAAGTAATTTAAGCACTAGTGCTAGCAACAACATACCAACATTTAACGACATCAATGCTTTTCTAGATCCTCCAGACAAATTTATAGCATCAAATGATGCCATGGAATCATCAAATGTATCACCCGCCTTCAAGGACAGAGATGCAAACTCATCTTCCATTTGTTCAGGTCGTCTAATTCGTAGATCAATAGACAATTTAGTTTCATTCTGTATTCTGATTAATGGAGAAACTGCTATTGACAAACCATCCTACAAATTACCATCATTTCAAGAAAGAACAAGCTAAGAACGTTATAATGCAAGATAAATATATATCTGTTTGAGCATATGTAACAAGGAGAACTCTAATCTTGGCAATACCTCTGCTTTCCTTGAAATGTCAACCACAACAAATGGCCCAGGGTAAGATTTTGAATCTGTTCAAAGATGGGAGCAGGGAAGAAACAATGATAAAGTCCAGATAGGACCTATATAGGATCTTATATAGCAGCAAATGAATTTAAATCTGGAAATCATCCTTTCGAGCAAGCATGATATGGTAAAAGAACCAGCTGAGATTTAGAAACGACTGAACAATAATTCAACCTCAAAATAAGCACTTCAATCTAAAACAACCTATTTCCACATACCAGCCTAGCACAACTCGACTCAGACTATATCTTAGAGATGCATCTGCTCAATTTAATTTTATTTCAATTTTGTCTAAACTGCAAGGATGCCAAGGCTACTCAAAACCTTTTATTCCAAATGTATTACAAGTCTATTTATAATTGAGGTCAAAATACACCATCCTTAGGTTGTTTAGAATTTTAACTTCAGAAAGCTTGGAAGTGAATTTCATATCAGTGGTCAACCATAGTTCATTTTACTGTGTTATAAATGTAACATGGATGTCATTCCTAAAAACGGATTCAGCATGATACCTGTGGAAAGTTGTGATTTAAACTAGTAGAAAACCTGTTCTTGTTCATCCTAAATTTCGGGTTTCAATTTACTTAGGACTAGATTCTATCTTTTTAGCACCTATAGGCTATCTGGAAAATCATGTAGAGTTTAGGCACTTATTTGAGTATTAAGCCTTTACATTATGTTTTTTAATCAAAAAATAAAAAAATTGGAGGGCCAGAACCCCAAACCATACTTTACTTCCGTCCCTGATTAGATCGTCAACCTTCTCTATCAAAGATCACTACATGAACATCAATAATTTTATGAAAGAATAAGAGATTAAACACATCTTAACATTTTTTTATATAAAAAATGGTCAGTAAATAATATTTGATGAGATTTTTAATTTCAAGTAATCCGCTATAGTGAATTTCTGCAAACTGTCTACAATGTGATTAAAAATATATTATTTTTAAAAATTATGCATAATATTCATAACTACTTGAGTTCAACAGATGAAGTCATGCGACTCAACTCCCTCCAAAAGATTGAATGTGCAATACTGATTTTTGAAGAGAAGAAGATGATTTCACTAGTAATTTTATAAAATGTCATGTGTCGATTTTTATTAGCTAAATTAATACATAAGTACCATAATATATAAATTATAAAAATCTATATAGTGTAATAAATAGTACACAACTACTGATACTATAAAATACATTGATATATTATATAAAGCTATATAGTAACTAATTAAGCTATCGTTATAATATATAAATGATAAAAATTATATTACATATTTATGATATGTATATAAATCTTATAAACTTATTTTTTTTAAATATTGCAAACTTAATTAATATTTAACTCTATTATAGTTTATTTCGTAGGATTTTGCTGGGAAAATCCAAGATCATCAAATTTTAGTGAGGCGTGGTAATAATTGTCGCCTCATTTTTTGCTTCAACACTTATTTTTTATATAGATTTTTATGTAGTTTAGTATTAAATTTGAGAAAAGCTCTAAACAATTAGCAAGTTATTAATCAGGAGAATTGGAGTAAGCTGATTTCACCTTTACTCTTGGCCAAATATTCAATACAACAAGCAGTTTTAATTCCAAATCAACCAAGCTCAGATTCTGGGGAAATATCCAAGAGAAAAGGAGAGCTGGTTAGGTGATTAAACAATGTGTTTTGGTGAGCTAAACTCTTGCCACAAGAGTACTTAATTTTGAGAGAAAAAAGGATGAAGTTTGCACAATTTTTTGATGAATTTTATTTTATCATAATTGCACACAAGCAAAACAAAATCAAAGTTGTTTTTCAATTTCATATTTTTTATAATTTTCAAATGATTTATTGATGTGACATATAAGCAAATTAAACCTACTTAAATGTCATGTTAGTTGTTGAGATTATGTTAAGAATTTATAATTAGTTTCTCAAGAGTTTATCTCAGTAAAAGAGTCTTAGTTATATTTAAAGTTTTATACTTAAGAGTTTTAAGTTTAGGATATTTAGGACTCCTAATTCAATTAGGAGTTTTATTCTTAGGCTATATAAGAGTCTGTAAACTTGTTCTTTTAATCATTGGAATAAATTGATTAAGTTTACTCAAAAATCTATCGTTTATCTACTTATTTAACATGGTATCAGCCTAAATCGATCCTATCGACAAGATTTCTTCCATGGCTTTTCCTCTTCAATCCATGTCGAGTGAAATAGCATCTTCCTCAACATCCACTGCCACCATGGCAGATTTTTCAGAAGTAACAGGCACCACTGTTACTTGTCACAAATTTGTGGGCCATAATTATCTTTAATGGTCACAATCTGTTAAACCATCCGATGGTAAAAATTCAATCCCAAAACCATCAAAGAAAGCCTCATCTACTGATGTCACAACAAAACAACAAGGTGGTTTCACGACACAACAAATGCTAGAACTACAACAATTATTCTATAAATTTAATAGTAGTAGTGAAGGCAATCTAGCCCTAGCAGAAGATGAAGGTGTCCATCAACAATCCTCCTCTACTGTTTTCCTTTTCACTGCACATACGTCAAATTGGATAGTTGATTCAGGTGTTTCTGATCATATGACTGGTAACAAAGACATACTCATTCAATTTAATCCTTCATGCTCAAAAAGTTCTATTAAAATAGTTGATGGTTCTCTATCTCTAGTTAAAGGCACTAGTACTGTATTTGTTAACAGTGATCTAGTTCTTAAAAATGTGCTTTTTGTGCCTAGTTTGGATTGTAACCTAATGTCTGTGAGCAAACATTCCAAAGACCAAAATTGTTCTTTCTGTTTCATTGAAAAAGAATATTTTTTACAGGCACCGGCTTCGAGAAAGAGGATTGGTAGTGCTAGGCTACAAGGTGGTCTCTACATTTTGACCAACAACAATAATCCTGTCCAAAATTTCTTCTCCTTCTTGTTTTAATTCTTTAGGACAAATCGATGATGTTATGTTATGGTATTTTAGGTTAGGTCATCCAAATTTCAATTATCTTGCAAAGATATTTCCACATTTCTTTCTTAATAAGAAACCATCTTCCTTTAAATGTCATATTTGTCCTTTTGCTAAACAAACAAGAGCTAGTTATTCACCATCATCTCATAAACCCTCACATCTTTTCTCTTTGATTCACAGTGATGTTTGGGGCCCTTTTAAGGTAAAAATATTAGTGAGAGTAGATGATTTGTCACATTTATTGATGTCCACAGTCAAACTACTTGGGTCTATTTATTGAAAGAAAAATCAAAGGTGTCTTTTATCTTTCAAAAGTTTTACAACATGATTGAGACTCAATTTAACAGTAAAATTCAGATTTTTAAATCTGACAATGGGGGTGAGTTTTTCACACAATCATTAGAAATTTTTTTTCTAGAAAAAGGGATAGTCCAAATAAGTTCGTGTTGACACTCCACAACAAAATGGAGTTGCTGAGAGGAAAAATAGACACCTATTAGAAGTAACAAGAGCCCTAATGTTCACTAATCATGTACCAAAGTACTTGTGGGGTGAAGCCTTATTAACAGTTACATACCTAATTAATCGGATGCCCAGCAAAGTACACAATTTTCGAACACCCAGAGATGTCTTCCTAGAGAGTTTTCTCAACTTTAAACCAATCTTCCTTTAAGAGTATTTAGATGCACTGTTTTTGTACAAAATTTAGATCTCTCTAAGTCTAAATTAGATCCAAAGGCTATCAAATATGTTTTAATAGGATATTCTTTACTAAAGAAGGGCTACAAATGTTATCATCCACCCACTCAGAAAATCTTTATTTCATTAGATCTTACTTTTTTTAAACATGATCCTTATTTCTCCAAGACTATAACTCAGGGGGAGAATCCTATTGATCTGCAGCCTTCTCATACTCAAGATAGTCTATCCATTTCCTCAACCTTCTTACCTCCTAGCCAATATTTACCACCAAATACACAAAGTCCTATTGAAAGTTCATGTCCTCCACCTACCTCTCTACTTTGGTTAATTCACAAACCACACCTACATCACCATCATGTCCTTTACCTACCTCTATTACTCCTGTCAATTCACAAATCACACCTATATCACCATTACATTCTCCTCTTAAACCCCTTCAAGTTTATACCAGAAAAAGAAGAAAAATTTCTGAGACCATTTTGCAAACTGGTATTTACAAAGAATTAGACTTAAATCCGGATGTCTGTGAAGAAAGTGAAGGTAATGACTCAACTAGTATTCCTTCTCATCTACTTGAATCTGAATGTATGCCTATCGCAAAGAGAAAAGGAGTCAGACAATGTACTAAATACCCTATTCAAAGGTATGCCGATTATGGAAAGTTGATTTCATCCTTTAAAGCATTTACAGCAAGTTTGGATGAAGAACAAGTTCCTAAGACTATTGAAGAGGCTGTACAATCCCCTAAATGGAGAATGACAATTGAAGAAGAAGTTGAGGCACTAAATAAAAACAATACATAGACTATTACAGACCTACCTCAAGGTAAAAAACTAGTTGGCTGTAAATGGATTTTTGCTATCAAATTTAATCCTGATGGAAGTATATTGAGGTACAAAACAAGGTTAGTTGTTATACTCAGACTTATGGAGTTGACTATAAAGAAACTTTTGCCTCAGTAGCTAGACTTAATTCTGTTAGAGTTTTATTAAGCTTAGCTGTAAATTGTGACTGAAATTTACATTAACTTGATATAAAAAATGCTTTTCTAAATTGAAATTTGGAGGAAGAAGTTTATACGCAAATTCCACCAGGATTAGAAGATGATGAAAATAACCAAAAGGTGTGTAAGCTTAACAAATCCCTCTATGTCTTGAAACAGTCACCAAGAGCTTAGTTTGAAAGATTCACCAGAGTCATCTTGAGAATGGGTTACAAACAGTCATTGTCAGATCATACACTATTCTCTAAAGTATCTTCAGACAACAAAAGAGTTATCATGATTGTTTATGTGGAATGATATAATCCTAACAGGAGATGATGAGAGGGAGATCCACCAACTAAAGAACATGCTCAATAGAGAATTTGAAATTAAAGACTTAAGTAAACTCAGATATTTCCTAAGCATGAAGGTGGCTAAAGCAAGCATGGGACTAGTTACTAATCAAAGAAGGTATGTTCTGGATTTGCTTGAAGAAACTGGGTTAATGGGTTGTAAACCAACAGACACACCTATGGATGTTGGTTTGAAATTCAACAAGGCAGGCTTAGGCCCTAAGACAGACAAAGAGCTATACCAAAGACTAGTAGAAAAATTGATTTACTTATCCTTAACCCGACCAGATATATCTTTTCCTGCTAATATTGTAAGCCAATATATTACCGACCCCAGACAGAAACACATGGAAGCTGCAAAACGAATACTAAGGTACTTAAAAGGTACACCCGGACATGGCTTAATATTTAAGAAAAAACATGACAGAAGTGTGAAGGTGTTTTCAGACTCAAGTTGGGCAAGTGAACTTACAGATAGAAGATCTACAAGTGGCTATTGTTCATTCGTTTGGGGTAATTAGTGACTTAGAAAAGTAAGAAGCAAACAGTAGTCTCAAGGAGCAGTGCTGAAGCCGAATACAGAGCATTAGCTCTAGGAATATGTGAAGGAATTTGGTTACAAAAGCTACTTGAAGAACTTGGAATGTGTCAAGACAAAAAGTTTGAAATCTTTTGTGACAATCAATCAACAATTCAGATTGCCAAGAACCCTATCCAACATGATCAAACAAAACATGTTGAGATAGACAGACACTTCATAGCAGAAAAACTCACGAGTGGAGTCACATCCTTGTCCTATATTCCAACCGAAAAACAAGTGGTAGATATATTTACAAAGGCTTTACCAAAAGCCTTGTTCGACAAGTTTATGTCCAAACTGGGATTATACAATGTATACTTACCAGTTTGAGGGGGAGTGTTAGTTGTTGAGATTATGTTAAGAATTTATAGTTAGTTTATCAAGAGTTTATCTTGGTAAAAGAGTTTTAGTTATATTTAAAGTTTTATACTTAAGAGTTTTAAGTTTAGGATATTTAGGACTCCTAACTCAATTAGGAGTTTTATTCTTAGGCTATATAAGAGTCTGTAAACTTGTTCTTTTAATCATTGGAATAAATTAATTAAGTTTACTTAAAAACCTATCGTTTATCTACTTATTTAACATGTCACACCCCGAATATAGTTTTTTATTTATGTATCATGAATTCCCTTCTATTTCATTTCTTCTCCCGCACAAATTGAGATTTACTGATCACCTTAAACAATGTCACAATTGGTCAATAGTTTAGAGAATTTAGGTTACTAATAGTGTTAGTTGTCTAGAATATGTTAAGAGTTTATAAATAGTTTATCAAGAGTTTATTTTGGTAAAAGAATCTTAGTCATATTTAAAGTTTTATACTTAAAAGTTTTAAGTTTAGGATATTTAGGACTCCTAATTTAATTAGGAGCTTTATTCTTAGGCTATATAAGAGTCTGTAAATTTGTTCTTTTAAATATTGGAATAAACTGATCAAGTTTACTCAAAAATTTATCGTTTATCTACTTATTTAACATGGTATCAATCTAAATCGATCCTATCGACAAGATTTCTTCCATGGCTTTTCCTCTTCGATCCATGTCGAGTGAAATAGCATCTTCCTCAACATCCACTACCACCATGGCAGATTTTTCAGAAGTAACAGGCATCACTGTTACTTGTCACAAATTTGTGAGCCATAATTATCTTTAATAGTCACAATTTGTTAAACCATCCGATGGTAAGAATTCAATCCCAAAACCATCAAAAAAAGCGTTATCTACTGATGTCACAACAAAACTACAAAGTGGTTTCACGACACAACATATGCTAGAACTACAACAATTGTTCTATAAATTTAATAGTAGTAGTGAAGGCAATCTATCCCTAGCAGAAGATGAAGGTGTTCATCAACAATCCTCCTCTACTGTTTTCCTTTCCACTGCACATACGTCAAATTGAATAGTTGATTCAGGTGTTTCTGATCATATGACTGGTAACAAAGACATACTCATTCAATTTACTCCTTCATGCTCAAAAAATTCTATTAAAATAGTTGATGGTTCTCTATCTCCAATTAAAGGCACTGGTACTATATTTGTTAACAGTGATCTAGTTCTTAAAAATGTGCTTTTTGTGCCTAGTTTGGATTGTAACCTACTGTCTGTGAGCAAGCTTTCCAAAGACCAAAATTGTTCTTTCTGTTTCACTGAAAAAGAATGTTTTTTACAGGCACCGGCTTCGAGGTAGAGGATCGGTGGTGCTAGGCTACAAGGTGGTCTCTATATTTTAACCAAGAACAATAATCCTGTCCAAATTTCTTCTCCTTCTTGTTTTAACTCTTTAAGATAAATTGATGATGTTATGTTATGGCATTTCAGGTTAGGTCATCCAAATTTCAATTATCTTGCAAAGATATTTTCACATCTATTTCTTAATAAGAAATCTTCCTTTAAATGTCATATTTGTCCTCTTACTAAACAAACAAGAGCTAGTTATTCACCATCATCTCATAAACCCTCACATCCTTTCTCTTTGATTCACAGTGATGTTTGGGGTCTTTCTAAGATAAAAAATATTAGTGAGAGTAGATGGTTTGTCACATTTATTGATGACCACAGTCGAACTACTTGAGTCTATTTATTGAAAGAAAAATCAGAGGTGTTCTTTGTCTTTCAAAAATTTTACAACATGATTGAGACTTAATTTAACAGTAAAATTTAGATTTGTAAATCTGACAATGGGTGAGTTTTTCACACAATCATTAAAAAAATTTTTCTAGAAAAGGGGATAGTCCAAATAAGTTTGTGTGTTGACACTCCACAACAAAATAGAGTTGTTGAGAGGAAAAATAGACACCTATTAGAAGTAACAAGAGCCCTAATATTCACTAGTCATGTACCAAAATACTTGTGGGGTGAAGCCTTATTAATAGCTACATACCTAATTAATCAGATGCCCAACAAAGTACTCAATTTTCAAACACCCAGGGATGTCTTCCTAGAGAGTTTTCCCAATTTTAAACCAATATCTTCCCCTCTTTCTTTAAGAGTATTTGGATGCATTATTTTCGTACAAAATTTAGATCCCTCTAAGTCTAAATTAGATCCAAAGGCTATCAAATGTGTTTTAATAGGATATTCTTCACTAAAGAAGGGCTACAAATGTTACCATCCACCCACTCGGAAAATCTTTATTTCATTACTCTTTTTGAATATGATCCTTATTTCTCCAAGGCTGCAACTCAAGGGGAGAATCCTATTGATCTCCAACCTTCTCATACTCAAGTTAGTCCATCCATTCCTTCAACCTTCTTACCTCCTAGCCAATATTTATCATTAAATACACAAAGTTCTATTGAAAGTTCATGTCCTCCACCTACTTCTATTACTCTTGTCAATTCACAAACCACACCTACATCATCATTACATTCTCCTCCTAAACCCCTTCAAGTTTATACTAGAAAAAGAAGAAAAATTCTTGAGATCATTTTACAAATTGGTATTTACCAAGAATTTAACTTAAATTCGGTTACCTGTGAAGAAAGTCAAAGTAATGACTCAACTAGTATTCCTTCTCATTTACTTGAATCTGAATGTGTGTCTATCACCAAGAGAAAAAGAGTTAGACAATGTACTAAATACCCTATTCAAAGGTACGCCGGTTATGAAAAGTTGATTTCATCCTTTAAAGCATTTACAGCAAATTTGGATGAACAAGTTCCTAATACTATTGAAGAGGCTCTGCAATCCCCTAAATGGAGAATGGTAGTTGAAGAAGAAGTTGAGGCACTAAATAAAAACAATGCATGGACTATTACAGACCTACCTCAAGGTAAAAAAGCAGTTGGTTGCAAATAGGTTTTTGCTATCAAATTTAATCCTGATGAAAGTGTATTGAGGTACAAAGCAAGGTTAGTTGCTAAGGGCTTTACTCAGACTTACGGAGTTGACTATAAAAAAACTTTTACCCCAGTAGCTAAACTTAATTATGTTAGAGTTTTATTGAGCTAGCTGTAAATTGTGACTGGAATTTACATCAACTTGATATCAAAAATGTCTTTCTAAATGAAAATTTGGAAGAAGAAGTTTATATGCAGATTCCACTAGGACTAGAAGACGATGAAAATAACCAGAAAGTGTGTAAACTTAACAAATCCCTCTATGGCTTGAAACAATCACCAATTTGAAAGATTCACCAGTCATCTTGAGAATGTATTACAAACAGTCCTTGTCAGATAATACACTATTCTTTAAAGTATCTCCAGACAATAAAAGAGTTGTCATGATTGTCTATGTGGATGATATAATCCTAACAGGAGATGATGAGAGGGAGATCCACCAACTAAAGAACATGCTCAATAGAGAATTTGAAATTAAAGACCTAGATAAACTCAGATATTTCCTAGGCATGAAGGTGATTAGATCAAGTAAGGGACTAGTTATTAATCAAAGAAAGTATGTTGTGGATTTGCTTGAAGAAACTAGGTTAATGGGTTGCAAACCAGCAGACACACCTATGGATGTTGGTTTGAAATTCAATAAGGTAGACTTAGGCCTTAAGACAGACAAAGGGCTATACCAAAGACTAGTAAAAAAATAGATTTACTTATCTTTAACCCGACCAGATATATCTTTTTCTGTTAATATTGTGAGTCAATACCTGACCGATCCCAGACAGGAACACATGGAAGATGCAAAACAAATACTAAGGTACTTAAAAGGTACACCCGGACACGGCTCAATATTTAAAAAAAATCATGACAGAAGTGTGAAATTGTTTTCAGACTCAAGTTGGACAAGTGAACTTACAGATAGAAGACCTACAAGTGGCTATTGTTTATTCGTCTGGGGTAACTTAGTGACTTGGAAAAGTAAGAAGCAAACAGTAGCCTCGAGGAGCAGTGCTGAAGCCGAATACAGAGCATTAGCTCTAGGAATAAGTGAAGGAATTTGGTTACAAAAGCTATTTGAAGAACTTGGAATGTGTCAAGACAAAAAGTTTAAAATCTTTTGTGACAATCAATCAACAATTCAGATTGCCAAAAACCCTATCCAACATGATCGAACAAAACATGTTGAGATAGACAGACACTTCATAGCAGAAAGACTCACGAGTGGAGCCACATCCTTGTCTTATATTCCAATCGAAGAACAAGTGACAGATATATTTACAAAGGCTTTACCAAAAGCCTTGTTCAACAAGTTTATGTCCAAACTGGGATTATACAATGTATACTCACCAGTTTAAGGGGAGTGTTAGTTGTCGAGATTATGTTAAAGAGTTTTATAGTTAGTTTATCAAGAGTTTATCTTGGTAAAAGAGTCTTAGTTATATTTAAAGTTTTATACTTAAGAGTTTTAAGTTTAGGATATCTAGGACTCCTAATTCAATTAGAAGTTTTATTCTTAGGCTGTATAAGAATCTGTAAACTTGTTCTTTTAATCATTAGAATAAACTGATTAAATTTACTCAAAAACCTATCATTTATCTACTTATTTAACAAATAGCATGTGTATGGTGAAGGTAGCAGTGAATCACATACCTTGGAGTGACAATATACGTGTTCTCCAAGCAAGTGCTTGATCTCCTAGAAGAGAAATATGAAGTGGAGAAGTCGTAAATGAACCAGGAAGAGAAAGCTGGATTGAAACAACTGGTTCTGTTTCTGGTGGTTGATTTACAAAAGCTGAGAGCCTTACAAACATGCATAGAACAAGATCAACTAATTAAAGAAAATTGACATCAAGCACCAATTAGAAATAAATGTGCATAAATTAACTACCAACGCATACCCGCACTATAAATAATATATTACATGGAAAAACTTATAACAATTAACAAAGGTTAATAGTACTAAAAAAAGTTAAGTCATGCCATAAAAACAACCTATTTAAAATGAAGTAGGAATCTAAGTTTGGGCAAATTGTTAAGTGTTTAAAGTACTATTTTTATTACCTTTTACTTATATTATTGTTAGGCTTAGGCACATTATTAGTTGTATTATTAATTATTTCATGCATTTTCACTTAATTTTTTGAGTTGTCACATTCAAGTCGTGTTTTGGTTAATATTCGTAAAAAAAAAAATTGTTTTGGTGTATTTTCTTATTTGCAGGAATCAATATCTTGGTGATAGGATACCGATTTGGAAGGAATCTCAATGAGATAAAGTCAATTGCAAAAGTAAGGAAAGATTTGGAAGATTGACACAAAGATGAAACGAATTGATAGAAATCAAGTGAGAAATGAAATTATTCTTTCATGATTATTTTCAATTCAAGCTTGATCCTATCACAAAAGTTGACTAAGTCAATTCCTTAAAAGGAGAAGCATGCCGTCTACAACAAGAAGAGGCAAGATTGAGAGAAAGTAAAGCAAGGGTTGTCGTCTTCTTCCCTTTTATTTTTCTTTGTTTATTCAAGTGATGGAAGGATTTTATTTTTGGATATTTTGTCCAGACATGCACTAAACTAAGTTGGCTTAGGTTATTTTGTTTTATGGATTGATTTTAGTTTAAATTCTATCTATATAATTGATATGTTCTTAATCAAGGTTTGCTTATTATTGCATTTTAATTGGTTTGCGAGAGAATTGAGAAAAAGACCTCGTGAAACGATACATTTATCTAGATTCGGGAAATTAGATTCATGAAAAGAATAAGCATGGTTCGAACCAAGTGCGTGAGAACTAGTCTGGCTTAGGGATAAGCAGGATTTCAATGGCTAACAAAAACGTAAAATTGTTGTACACCTTTAATTAATGCAGGGATGTATCATCAAAGATTGTACGATTAACAAAGTTTCGCATTAGGGATAACAGAGACATTTTATTCTAAGCCTATGAAAGGATGTGACCTTGGTAAATTTTCATTCTTTATTGAAATACAGAAAAATAGATTTCTTTACTGTTTTTGTTTTTGTTTTTGTTTTTGTTCATGGTATCAATCTAATCGATCCTATTTCAACAAATTACCATGATAATTCATCGAAATCCATTGCAAAAGAACCTACAGCAAAAATTTCTGCCAGTTTGGAGGATTTTTTTGGATGTTTTTGTAAAAATCAGATCAGTTCTTTGTTTTCTCATTTATTTCAATAAAACATATTACATATTTATATACAAACTATATTTCTACCTTAGGAAACTTAAATTTAAGAAAAAAACTAACCCTATGATATATAATCTCTTAAAATAAGGGATTGTTATAATAAAAGATATTCACGTAATCTTAGGATATATAGTCTCTTAGAATAGGATATATTACCAAAAACTTCTTTCGATAAATTTATGTTCAAGCTGGAATATACAATGTATATTCTCCAACTTGAGGGGAGTAAGATTATATAGAGTTGGAGTTCTTATGTTTAAATTAAAATCTACTCCCTAAAAGATAGAGTTAAAGTTTTTATTAAAGTCTATTTCCTAGAAGAAAGAGCTAGATGTCTTTTGTAATTGGGACTCCTAATTGTAATTAAAGTTTTATACTAGAGTTTATAAATTCGTCGCAAGGATATAATTTTTCAATTCATTCAACAACAGAAAATTAATTTTTTTTCTCCTCTTCGCAAAAGCTTATATTTTTTCTTTTTTCTTTTCTCTGCATTATTTTATTTTTCCAATAAAGATGGAAAATTGATTTTCTACAATTACCTCCAAAATTTTTTGGTTATTTTTATTTATAACTCAGCCACTAATAAGTTTAAGTTGGATCCTAGATTTGTAAAGTGTGTTTTGGTAGGATATTCTTCATTAAAGAAGGGCTACAAATGTTATCACCCTCATCTTTGAAATTTTTGTTACAATGGATCTTACCTTTTTGAGAATGACCCTTACTTTAAGTTCCTCATCTATATCTCCTATACCAACACCAGGTAACATTTCTTGTTTTTCATTCTATACCTTTAGACTTCTCATCCAATCACTCCACAAATCCATCTTTGTTGACTACACCAACTTCAAGTTCTTCATTTATATCTCCTGTATCAAATCTCTCATCTATATCTCTTATACCAACTCCTTTAAAAACACCTATAATTCCTCTAGATTCTTTTAAAATACCTACAATTCCTCTAGATCCTTCTAAAACACCTACTCTTCCGAAAGAAACTTTGACCTATACAAGAAGAAAGAAAACTTTACCAAAGGTTATTTTACAAACTCACTTGCCGAGAATTGGATTTGAGTCCAATTGTTGATATGGAGGACGAAGGTATAAATAATCAGTGAATCTACTACTCCTAATCTTGATTATTTTCCTATTGCTATTATAAAAAAGAGTTAGACAGTGCACCGAACATCTTATTCAAAGATTTGTTACTTACAGTTCTTTGATGTCATCTTTCAAAGCCTTTACATCAAGTTTGGATGAGAAAAACATTCCTCCAACTATTGACGAGACACTAAAACATCCTAAGTGAAAAAGGATTGTTGAAGAAAAAATCAATGCACTTGAAAAGAATGATACTTGGTCAATAACAGATCTTTCTCAGGGTAAAAAACTATTGGTTGTAAGTGGGTTTTTCTGTGAAATAACTCTGATGGCAATGAGCATAGACTTAAAGCAAGGCTAGTGGCTAAAGGATATGCACTGACCTATGGGACTGATTACACTGAAACTTTTTCTTCAATGGCGAAACTCAACACTACTCAAGTCCTTTTGAGCCTTTGTTGTCAATAATGATTAGGGCTTGTATCAACTGGATGCCAAAAATGCTTTCTTCAATGGAAAGTTAGAAAAGGAAGTTCATATGAAAATTTCACTTGGTCTGAAATCAGTCGAAGAATTTAGAAATTATGTGAACTTAACAATCGTTCTATGCTCTAAAGCAGTGACAGGTATACTAAAGTTATTCTGAAGGATGGATACAGGCAATCACTAACCAATCACACACTCTTTATTAAGGTGACTTCAAGGAATAAAAAGATTATCTTGATTGTTTATGTAGACGGCATAATATTGACAGTGGATGATGATGATAAAGAGATTTGTTGTTTGAAGAATCTTCTGAACAGAGAGTTCGAAATAAACGACTTAGGGAAGTTGAGATACCTCCTTGGCATGGAGGTTGCAAGGTCTCTAAAGAAATGTGTCCTTGATTTGCTAAATGAAGCTGGAATGTCATGGTGTAAACCAACCGATACACCATGAAAGCCAACTTAAAGTCCTCTAAGGAAACATGTTCTCAGTTGACAAAGACAAGTTTCAGAGGTTAAATTAATATGTTTATCACTAACCAAATCGAATATAGCTTTTCCAGTGAATGCAATAAATCAACAGATGATCAATCCTAACAAGGAACACTCGACAACAGTTATTCTTAGGTGCTTGAAGAAAACTCCTGGCATGGTTTGTTGTTTAAGAAAAATCAAGATAGATTAGTAAAGGATTTTACAGATTCTAGCTAGGCGGAGGACTCACAGAAAGAAAATCAGTAGTGGCTACTACACTTCTGTTTGGAAAGTCTCATGACTTGGAGAAGCAAAAAGAAATCGGTTATATCCAGAAATAGTGCAGAAGCAAAATTTCAAGCCTTAGCACTAGGAATGTGTGAAAGAATTTGGTTATTCAAATTGCTTATAGAGTTAAATGCAGACCAAGAATACAGGTTTGAGGTCTTGTGCGATAACCAGTTTACTATTCAAATTGCTAAAAATCTTGTTCAATACATGTTGAAATAGACAAGCATTTTATTTCGGAAAAAATCAACAATGGAGTAACTTCTTTGTTATACATCCCAACTAAAGAACTAGCAGATGTACTCACAAAAGTTTTACCCAAATCAGTTTTTGATGCATTCTTATCCGAGTTAGAACTATACAATGTATACTCTCCAGCTTGCGGGAGAGTAATACGGCTTGTCTCCATCCCTTGAGTTAAGGGATTTTGTAAATATTTTATTTTTATTCCAATCCTTTATTTTAAGGGATTATATCTCCTAGGATTAGTAACTTAAAATTTCCTAAATTAGAGATATAGTTTGTATATATAAAGATGTAATATGTTCTATTGAAATAAGAAAAAAATACAGAGAATTACTTTGTTTTCTACAATTATTATATTTAATTAATAGTTAGTAGTTTTAGTTAAATTAAGGTAATAAAGTCTATTGTAAGTAGGAATAAAAGCATGATGTAAGTGGGACTCCTAATTGGATTAAGTCCTACTCTATTGTCTCTAAAAGTCTATAACCTATGTAACTTTGATCAATTAATCGAATACAAAATACAGAATTTTGTTTCTCTTCAGTTATGCATTACAAAGATACCTTAGAAGAACGGAGGTAGATTGTTTCCTGCCTACGGTCACACTTTGCTTACCATAGAAGCGACAAAGAAGGTTCAAACTTGTTTGGTTGTCCACCTGCCATGATAGAAATGATTATAATTAAGAAACGATCTAGAGGTAAAACTATCTTGGATGGATTCTAGTAAGCAACAAAGGGAGAATAAACTGGTGGGTTGATGTCACAATTCAACCTAACCATTCTTTGCTAGAATTATGAAAATTATTCGATACTATCGAGTCTAGTAAGGCAATGAATGATGAATGCAGAAATTCTATCCAGTATTATTTTAGATACAACTTGAAACATACTTTCATCAAATACAAGGATTGATTGAGACATAAAACATCAGTCATGAATTGTTCTTTCAGTTAAGTTGGTTAAAGGGAGAGAACAATACAAGAATGGAACCCTGACCTTGCAACAGTTAGCCAAAATCATGGAGCTTCTCAAGGAAAATGGACCAGCTAAATTTAATTTCCCAATCATGAAAAGAATAATGTCTAATGAAAGCTCAGTTAGAGAAATCTCCAACTGCCAATAAGCCAGAGCATTATGGTTATGCACGTAAATACCAAGAGGAATCATAAAAGAAACAAAATACAACATAAAACTCCAAACCTCTTTGGTTCTACAATAGACATGAATAGGCACACCATATGGATTTTGGAAACTAGAACGATAGTAAATACATACTTCAACAGGGTGAAGAAAATCTCTCCTGCAATGAACAAAAGGTAGGGAAATAAATGAACACATTTAAAAGGAAAATTAATTCCAGAGAGAGGCAATTGCTAAAAAAATTAACCATTCCCTTTATGATTCGAGAAAAACACTCACCAGAGGTTTGTCTGAGCATCAAAATATTGAAGCAAAGCCTTTGAAGTGCTTATAATTCTGGCTTTAGCGGAGAGCATTTGTAAAGTAAGTTGAGCATCAAAGATGCAAGCATGGAGGAGAGGAAACTTTTCATTAGCATCTGAAAATTCATGGAAGATGGTTAAAGAAACTTTGTCGATACTAATACCAACGGAAGGCAGATTTCGACTTTGACAGTAACTTCTTTTTTCATCTTTATTAGCTCCAAGATGAATCTTGGTTTCAGAAGAGTTCATAGAGTACAGATTAGTCCCAACTTCTTGAACAACCGACATATCACTCAACACTTTGAATTTGAATGGATTTCCAGGCTTTTTGACAAACACCGGAACCCTATCATTGAAAGCAACAGCACAATCATTCTTTTTGTTCACCAGGTAAAATGTGTTTCTAAGCACATGATTATAAGGCTCCCAGTCAATGTCACCCTCATAAGTTGATTCATGGAAAATAACTCTCCAAAGTGACCAAGCATTATCAAAGGTGCTGGAGAGCTCAACGAAACCTGATCCTGGATTAGAATTTAATCGCAGTGGCTCTCCTGAGTTGTCCTTAGCATGCAATGATATTAAGGAAAACCAAAAAACTGAGGATGTCCATTTCCTTTGTTTGTGGTACTTGACCTGTACATATTGCAGCATTAGAAATGCATTAGAAAGATTTGACATTAACAACTAATAAATACATTTAAAGGGGGAATGGTGAATGAATTGTTTACTATTCCCATAGGCCATAATTATTCATAAGGTGGCATCCTTCTCAACATATTTTAATAGCAATAACCAAATAAGAAATAGCTGACAATAGCTATTTACATATTTCAACAAAATTGCTAATAATAATGATAATAGATAAGGAAAAATAGTTACTGAAAAATTGAAGTAGCAAGACATCTTCTGGCATAAAAGCATTAACTACAATAGAATTAGAAAAACTGAGATCTTAAATTTTTAAAACACATTTAGACGCCCAGTAATCTTAATTTGCATCAGCATGTATCAAGATGGGTCCTTTCATATAAAGTACAAGCAAACAAACTGTTTTTTTTTTTCTTTTAAGAAGTTGACATGAACAGGGTCAGCTTATAGGAAAATATACCCTGAAAAGTGCCCTTTCTCCGACAAAAGAATAGTGAAATGCACCTCCTATAGCATACTTGTTTTCTCCACCTTCAACTGTGAAGTAGAGATGTTGATGTACATCTTGAATAGCAACAATTGCTCCTGAGCATGTCATGAGTAATTATTGGTCAAGATCATTAAAATTTGCAACGGACATAAAATCATTAGAAAATAATATACCGTCAGGAATTCTAGCCTCAAAATTATTTTCAACTTGTGGGTTATAAGACCAGTTCCTTTGCACATGTTCACCAGTTGACCCATTGACAGATATCCCAGAAAAGGATGAGACCATGGAGAGAATCGTCTGATGTTCCAAAGAAGGTTAGATCCAGCAATATGAACCATAACAGTTTCAGTCAGAAACAAGATATGCATAGGCTATAATGATGGCATCTGACAGTCATCAGGTGCATAAAAGTTTATGCAGAAACAGAACAAGCTAAAGAATTTCTTACCTCTAGTTCAGACAACGTAATTTTAATATCAAAACCTGAAACAGAACCACTTCCAACCCATACCATTTCTGGGTCCAAAGGAATAACTTTTGTTTTCTCAACTGATAAAGAAGCAGTTAAATGTTTCAAGATATAATCTTGGTTACGCAAGCAAATTACTTCCTCATAAACAGAAGCTCTAGAGTAACTGTCATCGAGTGGTGAACAGCCATTTTCATGCTGAAATTCTACAGAAGATTCTCCAGATAAAATCTGAGAAGATAAATTTGACTGGGTAGAAGACGAATGAAGAATTTGGATTTCATCTTCTCCACTTCGTTGAATGACTTGAGAAAAGATTGATAACCGAGAAAGCTTAAACATAAACTTCCTTTGCATATTATCCAAATCAAGGTTCAAAATAAGATCAAGCTCCAACACAAGTTCCCGAATATGACCTGTAAGCAATCTAACTATTGAAAAAAAATATTGAGAAGCAAAACATCCAACTAAAGAAGGGATTTACTTACTTGATTCACTCTCAACAATAAGAGCAAGAGAAAATTGAGAGACATCAAAATTAAAAGCTTCGGGCAGTTCCCATCTGACTTGCTCAGCCTGAGATGTAAGTAGCATCTCTTCGGCATGTCCAACAGAATGAGCATCATATGCAGGTCTTTGTATGTTCCTCACAGTTGATTGCACAATAGATAGCACATTTTTAATGCGATGAAGGTAGGAAGTAGAGCACTGAATAAACATTGCCAAAGCTTTTGGTTCAAGGCAAAAAAAACCTCCCTGTCCAATCATTCATCAAAACATGATTGAACCCATAAAATTTCCAAAGGCATAAAATATGTTAAATGTAGGATGGCTAAATTATGCATTATCCCCGATATTTAAATTATACAAAATCACAAAGCAAAAGATAATCTCAAAATATAATGCATGATCAGTGAACATAAAAGAAACATAAATTATCTACAAAATTCGCACCTGCACTCCCCAACCAATTGTCTGGGATTTTGGTCCAACATAAAGAGATGACAGTAGCTTATTTATTTTTTGTGCTCCAATCACAATATTTTTCACTGAACACCTTGTCACAAAAACCTCATCAACTACCATATTTATGATTATCGAATGGCTTGGGGCTTGCACTGTGATATTAGAAGCAAAGCCCAACTTTTGAAGAAAATCAGGAGACTGTATACTTGGCGGCGGTTCACTGCTAGAAGATGCATCTTCCACTGAGTTTGATGTATTTGCCTCAGATGTAGAAACATTTATCATCTCATTCACAATAGTTGAAGATGACGAATTCTCAGGTAGACTCAATAACAAAGTGAATATGCAATGAGATAAAAATACCTCATATAAGCAATTGTCTGAACAAAGAAAAAACTCTCTAAATGCAGAGCGAGTAAACCTTTTTCTTATGTACTCCTGGTATCTGATGATCACAGATTGAATTCCCGATAAATCAATGACTAATTCCAGTTTCATTTCCTCATATAATATGTCAAAACACATTTGAGGGAGTGAAATCCAAATACCACAATCAGATAAGTCATTTGCAGCTGAATTTGAGCTACTAGCAGCACCAGAAGACATCTTAGAACTCCTTGATTTAATGCTTTTCCTAGAACAACAGAGAAATATGTCAATCGACTTGAGTTTAAGGATGCCATTAATTAAAAACATTGTCTTATTATATATCAAGGGTGTTGCATTTGAAAGCTCTTCATATTTAGTATCCCCAGAAAGCAAATCTTGTCTCAACATTTGGAAGGCTTCATTGTCAGGTGAACCAGAGTAGTTGCAAAGATGTGTTAAATCAGAAAATAAACCAGTAAGTGCCTGGAACAAGTAACATTTAATTGTCATTAATTTGTATTAGGTTATGTAAACATTTATATGAAACAAAACGAATAATAAGGTATTTAACTTCAATGTTAAGGAAAAGAGACTAGGAGAAAAGATAGATGCAACTAAAAAAATAGTAAGAGTGCATCAAATGAGTTGTGAAGGCTTAAGATAACTAATGCTACAATAAATATAATTGCAGTACCAATAATATTCTTGTGTTCTCTATTAAAAACGGAAAAAATATCATAACCACATAAGATATTAATGCATGCTCAAAAATAATAGAGGGTCAAAGCAGGTCAGACAACAAATGTTGAAAAGAATCACCTCTATGCAAGCAGACAACTCATCTGTAAATAATAACAGTGTAAATCCCATGGCCAGACCATAAAACACAGTTGAAAAGGCAATAGAGGTTGTGCTAAATGAATGAGCACACTGCCTGAGACAGACAAATAATTCTTGGTCATCAGAAGTTTTAGACAGATTGACACTATAATCGAAATTGCATAGCATAAAATTGAATTGATGATGCAAAAGGGGGACAACAAAGAGGAAACAAGATACATGATTCACAAATACTATAGGGAGAGTGAGTGCATGAGAGAGATGAGCAGGAAGAAATAATTGGCCAAGTACATGCCATGTCAGTTAAAAATAATATGGCTTTCTAGAATCATGTGTTTAAAGCAAAAGGTATGTAAATACAATCCATATATTTTTGAAAGGAAGCATATTCTACTAACTTGTCACATATAAAAAATAATCAACATAAAATTCACAATTAAATGAAGTGAACAAAAGAAGAAAAGTATAATTAGATACATCTCAACACATACAATGTTATTCCAGTAATCAATTTTTTTATGGAAATAAACAACAAACCATTCAGTACATCAACACAGTAAACTTCATTGAAACATTTACTTTAAAAGTTGAATAGGGTAACAGTACCCTATGATAATCATCAAACAAGTTCATAAGAGTTGAAAAATATGCATAATAAATCAAGGCCAGGGGGTCAGCTGACTACGCACTCCACACATGATACTTTTAAGTAAAAGTAACTTCAAAGCATACATGATAGTTTATTAACACCAAACAGTTAACAATTGTAATTGTATCCTCAATTAAAACCAAATCAAAATTATGATCAACAAATGAAATCAAATATTTTCCTCCAAAATATAAAATTTTACTCAGGCTGAGTAACCAGAAACAAACATATAGGCCTTCAAGTTGAATTTGATAAGAAAAGATATGGGTGAATTTAAGCAACCATAAACATCTCAATATTTGTATAAAATAATACAAGGCTAAAATTCCTACCTGAAGGATGACAACCGTAACGTTATGGGATCTAATACAAATATTTGGTTTTTCTGTCGGTCTACAATGTCCTCCAAGTAAGCATGCAAGCCATTGAGTTTCAGACAGAAATGAAGTGAATTTGCATCCTCAGATCTATACTTCTTATTTTCAAGTTCTGGAATATGAATTATCTTAGGCTCCTGCAACCTGAGGCACTCGGGATATTCGTCATCCTGTTCTGTGAAGTCATGTATTGGTGCCAATCCAGACTTTGAACTGGGCCTAATAACAACTTCAATATCATGGATATCAAATACAAGGAGAAAATCATGCCCACTAACTACATGGTTGTTCACACCTCCATTTTCATTCCTTGTTCCAATCTTCCTAGATGAGAACTGGATGCGAGGACCGGCTATAAGCACTCCTATTTGAATGTCTTTCCCAGGAAGCATTCTCATAAAGGACATCTTTATTTTACTACAATAGCGCTCGTATTTTTTTTCCCAACTGTCCTCTGGGTAGTGCACAGTATTTCGAGGAGAATATGAGATATCTCTGGAACACCCATTTCCTTGAGTCCACTGTAGAGCATGTTGAATCTGGCTAAGAAGCATGACAATAGATTTCAATGACAAAAATTCTAATGCTATGTTGAACTTTCCCACTGTCAGATTGCATTTCCAAATCCCAGAACCTAGCTTTTCCAAATCTAGATGTCTCACAAAGCTTTGCATCTCAAAAAGAAGTCGTGGACTTTGAGGACACTTGATTTCACTGTCATCAAATTGCTTGCAAACTTGTCTCCAATCCAAGCACATTTTTCCTATAAAATTTTCTAGACATGGGTCACAACCACCTTCAGCACGATCGATGGTACCAGTTTTATTGCCTTCTGGGAAGAGAAAGATTTTTGCCGGCTCGCCATGCAGAATAATTTTAAAATTCTTAATTCTTTCCTTTTCTTCTCCAACAGAACTGATGAAATACTTCACTTTCACTTTTCCACAGGAAAAAGACAATGTCTTTTTAATGATGTCTTCTATGTACATGAGTAAGAACACTTTAATAGAGAAACGGAATGAAAAAACATCTGAATACGAGATCCCGGTATGTGAGTTTACTTCTTCATTAACAAGCTGGGCTGCACTCATTGAGGATAAGGTAATGCAAATTTTCCCAAGACTTAAAATGAAGCGGAAGCGTGAATAAGAACTTTCAGAAACATTTCCTAGATTTCCAGCAAACTTTTCATATTGATCTGCTGATCTTCTCCAAATAAGGTCCCTTATTGGTTGGATATTTTGCATCACTTTCTGAATAAAGGGTTTGAAATGGTCATTAACATGGTGTTCTGCATGATTATCTTCAGACTGTTGACCACGTGACAAAGCTTTATATCGAGCTATCTTCCGACCCTGTGCAACAGCTTCTGCAGGCAGCTTCTTCTCAATTTTAAAAATCACCTCCCAATAGTGCTTGGCAGAAGTCAAAATTATCTTTTCTCCTGGTATCTTAATATCAGGTCTTTCTAATATGTGATCAGGGGAATATCGAATTAGTGACAACAAATACTCATAGTGATTCACATACTTTAGCCACAACCTAGTAAAACCCACCAACTTGTACCATGATAATTTGGGAGCTGAAATCACATGACCTATTTTAATTGCTGCTAGTCGCCACAGATGCCGACCATTCCTGACCCGCTTGAATTCTTTTGACGGCACTTTACTAAGTTCCATGAAAACAGGAAAATCAACCGGAGAAAATGAGAAACTTAATTCTGGAACACAAAGATTGATCTCCACAAGTTCAAGATCATTCAACTTGATACAAGTAACCAGTGAATTGGAGGAACAAACATGGGTAATTTGATTGCTTTTCTTATACCCTATTGTAAAGGAACTACCACTAACAACAAAAGATCCCTCTTTCAGAGGTTGAAAGAGAACATTTACAAGCCCTCTGCAAAGACAGCCATGAACAAAATGTAGAGATTCTGCATTAAGCTTCTCTAAATCCAGCAGATACACAAAGGAATCATCTAAGGTGGGAAATTTTACTTGCAAATTAATGTCAAGTATCTGTAGACAGCAATGCTGGAGAATGAGATTCAAAAAGGAAGACTGAAACTGATTTCTCCCATGAGTGGTAGACAAAATTGATTCCAAAATACCATGCAGTGCAGTACCCGGTTAAGGAAGAAAGTTTGTGTTATTTTGACCAAGTTTAACACATCAAATACCAAGAAAAGACCTTTAATTGCAAATCATCCAAATCAAACACAAAGAGGTAAAGTGATGTTAAACTACTAGAGGTAACTATTTATTGAGTAATAAATTTCAAGATATTGAAATAAAGGTTTTGCTAACAAGTGGTCTTAGTGCAGTCAATATTATTGTAAATATAGTGTATTAAAAGCAGTAGTTGACATCTTTGTTCATCATTGCAATACATTTCGTGAAAATAGTATTAACCTTAAAGAGTAACTTTAAGACAATAGCTGGAAAAATCATATAAAAACATCTAGTGTTAAGAAGTAAACTCAATTCTAACAAGGAACTGAATAATGCTTACTTGCTCTGCCACTCTAAACGCAACGGTTAACAACCCCCTCCCAATGGAACATACAGTGATTAGTTACCAATTCCTTTGATGAGTGTAGTAATTCATATATTGTCAGTCAGGTGCAACTTATGAAGATGATTTAGTTCTAACCAATTAAATTTTATACAAAACAATGACAAAATGGGGAAACAAAAAACCTCAGGATCCATCAGGGACAAATCCTTCTTCAAACTCTCCACCGCCGCATTACTCGAATTCCGCACCTTTGCAGTACCTTCCTCTCCCATTTCTCTTCTCAAAGGAAAAAAAAAACGACAATTATAGTTTTTTTTCATATTAATATAGAAAAGATGCAAAGTTGTGGCGTTGCTTACTCGAGCGAAAGAGTAACCTTGACTCCACGAGCTTCGACATCAAAGGCAGAACCTGACCAAATAGAGAATCGAACAACGAACTCTTCGATAACAAATTCTTTGAAAATTAACCGCGGAGAAGATGAACCATCGTCAATCTGGCGGTTGAGAGTTGAGGCGTCAAGACGAATGTTTTTGGCGGTAATGATGGAATTTATGAACCCTAACTGGAGGTCTAGCTCAAGATCTTGTTCCAGCCATGGACGAAGCAGAGACGAGAGTATCCGTTTAATGAAGTTACTGACGAACATCTCCTCGAGGATTTCAGTTACTTGAAGCGGCTCAGTTGATCAATGTTTCTTCTATCGGAGAAATAACAGAATTTCCATAATTTAAGAAAGTTGGATTATGTCACCAGAATGTTCAACCGGGCTTTAGCATATTTTTCCTCATTTGCAGATTAAAAAAATTGGGTAAACTGCAATAAAGATCATTTATTATGAGTATAGTTATATTTGGATCATCTAATTATTAAATGTTATATTTGGGTCACTCATTTATGGATAAGATTATATTTGGGTCACCTAATTATTAAAGGTTACATTTAGGTCACTGAATTATAAGTAAAGTTACATTTTGGTCACCCTTCATATTTGAAAAAGTATATCAATTTGGTCATTTTTCTTCTAAATCACTTGTATACCCTTGTTAACATTAAAGTACTTCATTTAAAATCATTAATTAATCTAATACGCGAATTGATAAACTTTTTTAAATCTAAAAAATATCCAAATGTAACATTACCTATAATTGAGTGATGTAAATATAATATCTATTAATTGAATGACCTAAATATAATATTGCCTATAATTAAGTGACCAAAATATTACTTTTAATAATTGAGTAACCAAATGTAATTCTATCTATAATTAAGTGACTTTCATTGCAATTTACCCATTAAAATTTAGGGGGGTTTCTGGATTATATCCTTTCCCTGTGTTTAACGTTTTCTTCTCAGAATTGTTATTTTGGGAAGGGTAAATATGACTTTTAGTGCCCAGCTTTTGCAATGATCTGCAATTTGGAACCCATTTGCAATTGTTTTAATGTTACAATTAGACATCTAACTTTTTAAATAGTGAAATTAAGTACCACACTTTTAACAGTGCAATTAAGTACCAAATTACACGTCCGTGTTAGCTCTTTAACTAAGCTTCGTTAAAATTATAAGGATAAACTACTGTATTAATCACTTTTATTTATTTTTAGAATAATTTTTATCACTAATTTTAAAAACCGACCATTAAAGTTATTATCATTTTTAGATATAAAGTTTTGATCACTCCAACATTAAATGACGTTAAATATTGACGAAAAGATGTGACATAAAAAATAATAAATTATTTAAATAGTCTTTAAACTATTATTATATTTTTGTTTTATCTTTAATTTGACCCTTAAAATTTTATATTTTTACTATCTTTTCAAAAAATCTAACCTCAAACTTTAAAACCTACACCCAAAACGGACATGTCTTGCAACTAAGAGTGAGGAGAAAAACAATTTTATGCAGCAGCGTATAATTATAATTAGGGTAAACTACTGCGCTAGTCACTTTCGTTTACCCCCAGTACACTTTTAGTCACCGATTTTAAAAAACAGTCAGTAAGGTCACTATCGTTTTTTGGGTGTAAAGTTTTGGTCACTCCAACGTTAAGTGCCCTTAGATATTGACGAAGAGATGATATGGCACAATAAAAATATGAGAAATTACTTAAATAGTCCTTAGATTATTATTAAACTTTTATTTTATCTTTAATTTAACTCTCAAAATTTTAAAACTTTATATTTTTACCATCTTCCCAAAAACATTGATTTCTTTAAAATATTAAAAAGTCTGAAAATGGATAACCACACCCATGTTTGTGCATACAAGCATGCTAATACATCATAAAATCTTCATAAACTATTTCTACAAACTCCATATTATGAAAAGAAAACAGCAGAAGAAAAATAATAATTTAAGGATACCTTCCTCATAAAAAGATTAATAAAATCAAAGCGTTTGCATAAAACAGATAAAGGTCGTTATTGAAACTCTTCTCATTTTGGGTACATTTTCTTTGTCACCAAATTTTTAGCATGAACATTTTCTATTTGCTATTAAAATTATGAAATATAAAAAATCCAACATAAAAATTTTCGGTAATTAAAAAGTTATAAATATTAACCATTTAATTAATCATGTGTGTATGTGAGGGGGAGAGAGAAGCTTATTCTAATCTTATACGTGATAAGTTTCAGTCTTCACCATTATCATAAACAACTGCCATGCGACGATGAGTAAGAGCTTCTCTAGGAGGTGAGTCCTCGTCTCAGTCGATTCCCTTGCGCTTATTGCCAACAAACTCTTTCGTTGTTTGCCTAGGTTCCTGCAAAAAAATCAAATTCATTATTGTGGAACCAACAGTTCACTCAAGTATACGCTATTTGAATTTTATCGATCATTTATTTAAGGAATGATGAAATACAGATATTAGATATCACTTGTGTTGCATGTGCAGAAATGAAGAGCAGTATCTGAAATACTTTTCATTGAATTTTATGATCAAATATAAAAACATGGAAAACTCGTTGAACAGAAAAGGATAATAAATTATTACCTCAACTTCTTCTACCTCCTTTGAACGCTCTGATAGTGTTAGCATCTGCTTTTTGATAGTGTTCTTCAAAAATAAATATTTTTTTTGAGAATATGGTAAAAATATAAAATTTTAAAATTTTGAGAGTTAAATTAAAGATAAAATAAAAGTTTAATAATAATCTAAGGACTATTTAAGTAATTTTTCAATTTTTTATTGTGCCAAATCAACTCTTCGTCAATATTTAACGGCACTTAACGTTGGAGTGACCAAAACTTTACACCCCGAAAACGATAGTGACCTTACTAGTCGTTTTTCAAAATCGGTGACTAAAAGTGTAATGGGGTAAACGAAAGTGACTAGCATAGTTTACCCTTATAATTATTTCATGATTATAATATATGTAAAAGGAAACTGAATAACTTTCCAGAAAAACTGCATGTTTTCTAGGACCAGGAGAATAACAATTTTGTGCAGTAGCATATAATTATATATATATATATATATATTTCTAAAAATAATGTAATAACAATCTTATTTCTGTTTACAATCTATTGTGCTCTATATGTACAAATCAATTATGTTCTTCAATTATCCTAGAGATTCATAGAAGCCAATAAGAATAATAAGAGAAGAGAATTTAAAATCTATTAAAATGAAATCATAATCTAATAACTTGTTTTTTTCGATTTCTGTTTTCTTGTTGATGAATGTATATATACAGAAAGATTCTACCTGAAAAACAGTCAAGTATGATCATTAACTAACAAATGTGAAGAGCTCTAACCTTTAAAGTGAAAATTAAGACTTTGAAAACCCTCAACCAGAATACTTCTCCTGACTTTTGCCCTTTGTATGATGGGGAAGCCACTCCAAGTGAAAGGAAGGTTAAAGACACGTCTTATTCGGGTGGATATTTTAGGGTTTGGAATAAAAATTAGAGTTAGGGTTTTTAGGTAAGATGGTAAAAATATAAAATTTTAAAATTTTGAGGATCAAATTAAAGATAAAACAAAAGTATAATAATAGTTTAAGGATTATTTAAATAATTTATCATTTTTTATTGTGTCAGATATCTTTTCATAAATATTTAACGACACTTAACATTAGAGTGACCAAAACTTTACACCGCAAAAATGATAGTAACCTTACTGATCGTTTTTCAAAATCGGTGATTAAAAGTGTACTGAGGGTAAACGAAAGTGACTAGCGCAATAGTTTACCTAAATTATAATTATGAGTCACCCAATGTTGGTTAACCATTAATAAATTATTTCGGTTCATCGATAAATTTGGGTCACCTAATTTTGGACCCTAAATCGTAACCATTCAACCAGTTAACCGTTTATCTGATTAATCAAAAATTTTGGATCGAACCGATTCGAGTAACGGTTTTTTATTTTATTTATTAACTATATAAATTTTAATAATATATTAGAAAAATATATAATTTTAAACAAAATAACACATAATATTAGTATATATTTTTAATATTAGCAAGTTAAACACTTAAATTTTATAAAATAAAATTATAATTTTTTTTGAAAAATTAGAAAATAAATTAAAATATATTTTTTAATATAAAATATTAAAATAATATATAATATAATAATATATATTATATAATCGGTCAGTTTGATTAACCGATTTTCCCTAAAATCGTAAGCCGTAACCGAATCGATTTTTATAAAAAGAATAAAAACTCAACCTTAAATCGAATTTTTTGGTTCGATTAACTATTTTTTTAATCAATTTTTTCAAATTTTAAAATCGATTTTAATTTACCGGGTTTTTTTACACCCCTAGTCGATTAGAATCAAACATGTGTCGTTAAAATGGTAAATATCTAATTACACCAAAATTATAATAAATTATCCGATTACACTTTTAAAATAGTTAGGGTAAACTACACAATTGGTCACCTATGTTCTATAAATATTCACTTTTGCTCACTAAATTCAAAAATAGCATTTTAGTCGCTTACGTTATTTGATTTTTAAAGTTTTGTCCAATGTGAAAGATGCTAATTTTTAATTTGATCTTTAGATAAAATATTAATTTTAACCTTTAGACTTTAGATAAATATGATTTTGACCCAGAAATTTTAGATATAGTGTTGATTTAACTTCGGATAAAATTAAAAATGTTATAATTCATTTTTCATTTATTGATATCTATTCATTCATGTAATTTACCCACCAATTTTCTACTATTCCTTCTCTCTGATGGTGTCCTATGTGAGGAGAAATTATATTATGGGTAAGTCCTATCACGTCATTCATAGGAACAATCACTAAAAATCATATATATCATTATTTTTTCATATCATATATTGTTCAAAGTCAATCTTCACTCATATTTATTATTAATTCATTTTAAAAATAATTTTTTAAGCGAAGATTCACTTTAAAAAATATATGACATGAAAAAAATGATAATATAGATGATTTTTAATGGTTGGTCTCATGGACACGTGGTGAGATTTACCCATGATATAATTCCTTGTATGTGAGGGTACACCCAGGGATGGAGCCACATTATAGTTGGGTGGGGCAATCGCCCCCCACCCACGATTGTTTTTTTTTTTTTACTTTTGTCCCCTTATTTAAATTCTTTTAAAAATTGTTTTTTATGAATTTGTACCTCTACTTCTAAACATTTATGTTTTGTCCCCTTAACCCCAAATCCTGGCTCCGTCCCTGGGTACACTTGGTATGCTTGCTTGTGATAGATTTCCATTGTTTATATATTTTATGGGTTAATTATTGGAATAGTCACTCTTGTTTTCTCTTAGTACAGACTTGGTTATCGGTTTTAAAAATAACTGGTAAAGTCACTTACATTTGTGATATGTAAACTTTTGGCCATTAATACGTTTGTTGCCATTAAAATTTAACGAAAAATTAATCTGATACAATAAAAAATGATAAATTATTTAAATAATCTCTAAACTATTATTTCATTTTTCTTTGTCTTTAATATGACCCTCAAATTTTTAAAATAGTCTTTTACTATCAATTTTCTTCTCTATAAAAATTATCTAACTCAAACCTTAGCTTATCCTTCCGTAAGTAAAATTTCAATCAATTTACCCAATTTTGTCCTCGTATCCACAACTAATTGCGATCCTTAAAGAGTTATAAGATCAATTGATGGTGGAATGCCTTTATGTTCCATGAAGATAGCTGCAATAAATATCGAGGACTAACCAAACCGCTTCTCTAAGCTCTTCTGAGACATAAGAAGAGACCTTTCATCATCATATCCTACAGAACAATAAATGAAATTAAAACTATATAGTGGATGAGCATTCCAACACTACCTTTATCTTCATGCATGCTCACTTAATCGATACTGAAATTCACTAACATATTTTTATGCATACTGGGTGATCTTTGAATACTACCAATACTGAAAAAAATATGATATAAAAGAAAATTTTATGGCAACTATGCAGAATTGGGAGTTATAGGAGTTGAGTACCAGTGTAAAGAAAATATAATCAATTGAAGATAAAAGTTGAAAAGTAATACAGTAGTTTTAACAAAAATCTCACCTCCAACGCCTTCCTCAAATGTCTTCCATACTAAAAAAGGATGATTGATTCAGTTCTCTAAGATGCACTTGTCTTATCAATGTTATATTTTATTCCCACCATTTCTCTTCCTTCATGAATCACAACAACTCTTAATAATAATATTTGGTTCCAAATGATCAGCTTCGGTTAGAAACTGGATCATCGCCATATAGAGCTTGCCTGTTGAGTAGGGATGGATCCGGATCCATAAATCCTGATCCGTTTTATAGAATCTGGATCTTAAAATTTTAAACTTGATGGATCTGGGTCAGATCTGAATCTTTTGATTAAAATACGGATCTGAATTTGGATCTGACATTTAAGACTCGAACCTAAACTCGGATCCGTTTATCTATTTATTAAAAAAACAGTTTAAAATATATATAAATATATAATAGTAGGTTTTATATTTTACATTATTCTATAATATAATTTTTATTTATTTATGACAAAGAAACTTTTTGAAGGAATACATATTTGTTCTATTATTAATGAAGATTGTGATAATGGTGCGGAAATGATAAATATCATTGACAAGTTATATAAGAAAGTTATTATTTTACAGAACCTTAATATTAATATTTAAATTTCACAAATATTATTTTCATAAAAAAAATCTCTTTAGTTGGTAGTTTCTTGTTTGTTTTAAGATGTTTATGATTTAATTAGTGATGAAGACTAATACTCTAAAAAGTAAAAGTATGATACTCGATTTGCGACAGTGAAATATTTTATGACATACATTTCTTAATATTTGTGTTACTCAAAAGATATTTGCGTAATTGTTGAGTTTTTTTTAAGATTTTAATTTATCTTTTTTTTAATCCTGATACTAGTTAATTGAAATTAATCTTTTCTTCATCGAAATTGTGATGTGAAATTAATTAATGATAGTTTTATTACGTTAAAAAATAGGTTGAATAGTCATTTTTTAAAAGATCCGTTTTGGACTCGTTTTAGACCCGGATCCGTAAGATCCATTGGATCTGAATCTGGGTCTCAATTTTCTAGACACACAGATATGAGCCGGATCTGGATTCATAATATAAAAATGAATCTGAATCTAGATTCAGCTATATCCGGTCCAAATCCGACCCGTTACCATCCCTAATGTTGAGACAACTAGTTCCCACATGTACTGCACCTTGGATGCCATCTAATCCTTTCAAGTTAATCTGCAAAGTACATGTACAAACTGAGATACTATTCTCCATTAACTAGTGATTGAAAAGAAATGTTATCTTGACGACAAGTGGGTCTTATATCTGGGGTTGTAAATGAGACGAGACAGAACGTGAGCTATTCGAGTTCGATTCGGTTAAAGTACGATCAAAATTCGATTCGATTGAACTCGACTCGAGCTCGAACTTGAATCGAGTTCTTAACGAGCCGAGCTGAGCTACATGATACTCGGCTAGAAAAGCTCACGAACTACTCGAAAAACATAAATATATTACTTTTTATTTTTTTATAATTTAAAATCTAAACTTCTAAACTTAAAATCCTAAAATCTAAACCTTAAATATAAGTCTTAAACCCTAAAATTAACAAGTTTGAGTTTATACAATTTGTGTATCAAAGTTTTTTCTCCATTAGACTTTAAATGAGACGTGAGAGATAAGAGTTACTCGAGTCTAACATGGTTCAATACTTGGCTCGATTATGCTTGAAAAAAACTCGAACTCGACTCGAATTCTTAACGAGCCGAACCGAGCTTAGCACTACTCGAACTCGACTCGGCTCGTTTACACCCCTACTTACATCAAAGAAAATATTTCTGTTGGCATATCGATCATGTAAGTCAATACCATCAAAACGTTTAGGAAACTGTACATAGTTTGTCTTTCTTCCATATACAGGATCCATCATGAAACACATTGCTTCTTTAAGAGCTTTACTGTTATTGAAGTAGTGATCACAATCGACATTCAACTCGAATCTGTAAAGCATGGCCAAATTAGAAAACGGAGCTGATTGGTTGGGAGAGCTGAAGATCTAAAAGGTTATATTCCTGATGAAAAACTGGCTAATATTCATTTGTGAACTTATGTAACATCAATATAATGATATAAAATATTTCGGTTATATGATAAATTTTTAGAGAAAGAGATATTTTTTTGGAAAGATAATAAAAAGATAAAATATTAAAATTTTAAGGGTCAAATTGAAGACGAAACATGATCGACTTGACTTGTATGACATTATTTGAGCTTATCGAAACGACATTGTGCTACTTTTCTTGTTAAGATTGTTTTTTATTAATTTCAATTCTTTAATCCCTGATTGCTCTTTTAACCTTAATTTCACTCTTTCTCTATTTCTACTACTGATCGTGATAATACTCCTTCAATCGATTATTGTCCTCAATTATCAAATTAAAAAAACTAAAAGTTGTGTACGAAGAAATTCTATCACGTGATATTTTTTAAATTTATATTTCTATTGTATTAAAAGTTAAGCTACAAATTTGTTGTATTTTTTACTATCTGTTTATCCAAAATTAAAATTGGGTATACTTTTAGCTGTCTTTATCATTTACTTTTAGCAAGTTAATTGAGATAAGTATCCTTCTTAATTTTTTTTGGAGACTCATAAGAAAATTGTTAATTCTTTATATCTGAAAATTAGAGTTGATCAACTATTGACCCGATTTTCTTTATGATTTTGTAGGGGCATAAAAAAAAGCTTTATATTTTTATGCAAGTCCATGGATATCTGATGATAGGGTTGTAGCTTAAGGTAAACTTTCTCGCCAACTTGAAACTATGTCGCCTTCTTTTAGTTATTTGCATAAAATTCCATATGATGATGTACCTTCTTTAATTACTCTTGTAGTAGTTGCCTTGTGTGTTCTTTAATAGTCATAAGATCATTAATGTTTTAAATTGTTGATTTTTCTAATCATGTTATAATTTATAATTTATATTTTATGAAGAACTTCGAAAAGAGTTATTAAAATAGTGTGAAAAATTTTACTAGACCACTACATTGTTTGAGACAACCATTGTGCACAAGTTTGGGGCACGAGGAAGCATATGCTTTCGAGATATTGTCCAAGACATTAGTTTAGCCTCTTAGTCTGATCATCCATTCTAAGGTGAGAGATTGAATTAAATAGGGTGTTAGTTTCCAAAATTTTCATGATCTTTTAAAAAAAGCATGTGAACATTTGTTTGTGTCTGAAACAAGATTTTAGGTCTGTTTGTAGTTATGTGATTTTATCTATTTTTTTATTTTTTTGTTTTTATTGTTTATTTTAATTATTTAATAAAATACCTACAAATAAATAATAAAGAAATATAATTTAATACGAGACCAATTTGATTTAAAAATAATTTTATTTCGGATTTAATAAGATCCATTTAATTCTAAATAAGACCCACTTTATTTTAAATGATATTTTTTTATCCCATGTACAACTAATTATTGAGTATTGGATTCAAATGGAATTCATTAGTCTAGATTCGATCTGGACAAAAGAAAGTCAACAGCCAGCGTGTAAGTGAGACCCACGCGCCATATCCTAGCTATTACACCTTCAACTCCACACGCTTTCTTCCTCAATACCCCGAGCACTTTGGCTTTTGCATATACAGGCCGTTCAAACCCCATTCAAATCAAGTCCTTGGACAATATAGCAGATTGGTGAGTAAGATTTTGTTACTCGGTGAACGAGAACGATGATTTTAGTCATAGAATGATTTTAAAAAGTTTAATAAGAGTTTAATGAAAGTTAAAAAAATTTAATTAAACTCAGAAGTAAGTCAAAATTGATTTAGTTTTTTTATTTTTTATTTTTGATAATTTTTACATGTATTTATTTTGTTAAAACGATAACTCAATGATAAATTGATGTTGATAAATTTTGTTTACCCTCAAGGCGTATTGATACACAAATCTTAAAATAGGCTCAACAATTATTTTTTTAAGTAGAAGCAAACCCGCATGTACACTCGCCTATCAATACTAAAGTATCTAAAAATAAAAATTTAATATAGAAAAGTATCCCCAATGGCTAAGAACTCAATTAGAAGCATAAAAAAAAAACCTTTCAAGCTTGCTATTTGTTTTTCTTTCTTAGAGGATTTTTAAAGTTTATATTATAAGCTTCGGATACTAGTCTTGATAATTGAGTCTAGGTTATAACGGTTTTTTCCTAAGCTTTGAAAATGAGAAAAAATTCATAGTGAATTTGAGAATCTTTAATGAGAAAGTTAAAGTAGTAGATGTAGGCTTTAGTTAGAAAGACGAACAACTCTAAATTAATTCAATTAAAACCGAATAACATTTACTCCTACGTTCATCTTTGATCTATGTAGGTATATGCACTAAATTAATTTGGTCGGTAATCGAACAAAATTAGTTAAAACTGAGTCAAGTGACTTTTTTTAATCATTAATCAAACCATTTTCTAAAGCTTATTAACTGAAATCGCAGGTTATTAACGTGTAAATAGAAGAATTTTAGTTGAATTGTATTTATATTAAGTCAGTAGTTTAAATTTAGTCTAACACTTATTCTACTTATAGATAGAGAATAGTCCTAATTAGACTAAACTACTTGTATAGTCTTTTAAAAAGATTATTCTGTAAAGTGAATAAATTAGCAAAAATATAGGGAACAAAAATCTGATATTTTCTCTGTTCAAAATCTTTTTTTAGAAACAAATAAATTTATGTTAATTTGGTATGTTTTCAAATTGACCAAAAAAAATTATAAGTTCTCAGATAAAGTATACAAATAATTACCGAATTATGTTAAAATGATTTTCAGTTATTGTAATTTTTAAAGTTATAAAACAATCATTATATTTATCAAACAATTCTAAAATGATCACTGTATATTATAAACTATTAATAAATTTTAAAATGTTTAATAATTTAAGGATATTTTATGCTATTATAATAAAATTTAATGATGTTTTATAATTTTTAAATACCCAACAATAATATATTTAAGGTTTAATATATAATAATTTTGATTAATTTAATTAATGAATTGAATTTTAAACTGAATTAATTAATAATAAAAATTAAAAAGTATTACCATTTATTGATCACTCTTAAAATTATTTGACTGATTAATTAAATTTTTTATTAATTAATTCAGTTAAAATTAAATAACCCTAACCTTACACAAATTTTTATTTCATCTAATTCCCTATCAGATCTATGATTGCTAACTAGGTTGACTTTCCTATCAAAACAAGATTCATGAAGTTTTTTTTTTTTTTTTTATTTCACCCAATTCCAATCGTCCTTCAGCTCTGTCAGTGCTAAGGAGGTTGACTTTCCTATCAAAATAACTTCCCGGAAATCAATCTTTTACACAGATTCTGATCTGTTCATGTGCTTCCTTGGTTCTACAACTCTTTGAGAGATTATGTTGAAACAAGGCTGTTGCCATGCAGTTTGCTTCAGGCCTTCAGCCACTTGCTAAGCAAAAGTAATCACTGGAGTATTGGGGAAGATTTATTGTCATGTGGATACACAGAGGAAAATTAATTAGCTGGGCATGTGATGTTAATGACACATAATTAGTTTTATTATATATTAGTACGAATCAGTGACGGTTTAAAGATTTTGAGGGTCCTGTGTAATTTATTAAAATATGTCTCTTAGAAATAATTGCTCATAACTCCCACTAGTTCTAAAAATATGACCCTTATAAGTAAGTGTCCTTTTTAGGGTCCCTGTGTGATCGTTTCATTGTGTTTGTCCAGAACCTCACTAGTTTTATAGAAACAATAAGAATAGGAATAATAAATAAGATTCTAGAATCAATTATCATATTTAGGACATAATTATAACGTAAAAATTTAAGATAAATATCATCTAATGAATATAGTTTATCAAAATTTTAGAACTCCTTTTTAAGAGACTCTATACAATCACTCTTATCGCGCATGTCTAAAACCTCACTGGTATAAATGATGTTCGAGAAATAGCTGAAATGAGCCAAAACTTTGATTCAATAACGTGTACAAGTCTACAGCATTTATATCAAAAGTATAAACCTTGGAAACCAGAATAAACCAGATCCAAAACCATCCTTTTCATGCTTATTTTCATCCTTTTCATGATTAAATTACCGTAGTACATTCATTATGTTCACTAAGAAATACTCATTGTTGTATCTTTTGTTGATTTTTCACGTCTTTAAAAAAAATAATATAACTTCACACGTCATTTTTAAAAATTCGATACCAGTACCTCATGATAATATATCCTTTTCATGATTAAATGATAGTTTAATCTTTAAAAAAAATGTGTGAAAAACTACAAAGAGCAGAAAATGAAATATAAGTTTTATAATTTGTTGAAATTTTTGGTGAGGTAATTTGAGTTAGACAAAATTTTTATGTCACACTGTGATAATATTCCGTAATAAATGTAAAAATTCGAACTTATATAAGGGTGAAGTGAATGACTATAATATCAATTAGTGGGATAATTTTATGAGTTGGACAATTTTAGTGAGATTTTTGTTGTGCTTTGTATTCTAGTGTTAGAGTGTACTAGGGGCTGTTTGATTCATTAAAGGTAAAATTATCTCTGAAAATAGAATTATCCAAATCTAACATAATTTGACACATTACTATAAATTTTACATTTCTCTGTTTTATTTATTTTAAAGGATATAAGATTATAAAATTTGGTTTACAAGATTAATTGGAAACAAAATTTATCAATTTTTTCTTATGACATATTTTTTAACAATTTAATCTTTTAATTATTAAATTAAAATAGGCATAAAGATAATTTTAACCTTTAACGTATATATTTTTATCATTTTGACTCTCATCCTTTTCAGGATAAATTTAGCCCTTATATTTTTTTACAACTATCTCATTTTATAACTAGTATAATGATTAAATAGTTAAAAAATTAATGATAATGATATGTTATATATATATATATAATGATATTTAAGATTTGAGAATACTTAGTAGTCTTTTATTTTAAATTTAATTAATTTTTAATATTTTATTTAAATTTTAATTATTTTATATTTTATGTTAAAATAAAATTATATTTTACATATATATATTTGTTATTATCGTAAAAATTAATGATAATGACATGTTATATATATGTAGAATGAGGCTAGATGTCATGTTATTTAAATATATTATCTCATATATATGACATGTCAATATCATTAAATTTTTAACGGTCTAATCATTATGTTAGTTGAAAAATAAGTTATTTGTCAAAAATACATAAGGGTTAAATTTATCTTAAAAAAGAATATGAGACAAAATATTAAAAATTATAAACGTTAAGGGTTAAAATTATATTTATGTCATTAAAATATTTACGAAAAAAATTATAAAATTATTTTCATTAAATTATCTAAAATTAAAAAAACTTTATACTTATAATTTATTAGTATATTAAATTATTTTTAAATATATCTTATATTTATATATCATTATTCAATTTTTATCTTTTTGTGGACCGTAAAATTTTAATAAATGTTTATCATGTTTTAAATTTTAGTTTTTTTATTACTTTTATCATTTATCAAATAAATTATAGTAAATAATAAATCAAGTAGTAAAACATGATAAAAATTATTTAATCTACTAACTTTTAAGGTAAAAAAATATCTTATGAATGAAATAATGAAATTAATAACATCAACTCGTAACATACTCACTCTCAAATAATATGCAATCTTATCATATGATCCAAAAACTATCATAAATATTAAGGTAAATCAATCAATCAAAAACCGTCAAAGAGAATTAAAATTACCTTTCTAAAAGAATTGGTTAAAATAGAAAAATAATAGATAACATTACACGATGACTTTAGAGTAATTCAATTACTCAATCAAGTTTATGTACATTATCTTAACATTTTACTAAGAATTTTCTAATTTACTATAATGAATGATTTTTTTATAGACCAGAGAGTAAAATTTATAATATTATTTTTTAGATAAATGATACTGAATTTTTATTAAATTCATAAAAAAATTATAATTACATCGTAATCAAGAAACAAAAATAATTGAATTAAGAAATTCAAAAATTCTTACAACCAAAAACAAAGAACAATAAAATTTTTTTTGGAGATAAGCATACTAATAAAATTCAAAAGCTGCTTGAATCTCCTTATCTCTGTCCAAACGAGATGCATAATGAAGGAAGAATGAGTTGTAGGCGATCCAAAACGTCGTGCAAAAAGTATCGTTACCCAGGATTGATTTTATCCGCAAACAACCATTAGCCGAGTGGGGATAAATCTTTTCAAGTGACCACCAACAAAAACAATAAATCAGAAACTAGCATAGATTGATTCTCTGTGCGAACCACAATCGATCGCTGTCAACACGAAAATATTAAATAATAATAATATATAAATAAATAATAATTAATAATATATATATAAATAATATAATATAATATAATATAATATTATAATATATTAAAAAAAAGTAAAAAACTGAAAAAAGAAAAACAGAAACGTGAAGGACAGGGGTTTGATCGGCCGGATTTTGTGTGAGTGCCGGATCTTGAGGAGTTTAGGATTAGGTTAGGTAGAGTTTGAATGTGTTAAGGATTCTGATTCAAGTCCTTTAAAAAGAGACTTGAATCGGTTGAATTAGGGGGAGTTTTTGAGAAGCTTGAATCGAGGAGCAGCTAGGGATTGGAATCGGAGAATTTTCGAGTTTGGAGAGAAATTTCTGGAGTCGGCTTGGAAGCTTGGTGATTCGAGGTATTTTTGTGATTTCCTCGCTTCGATTTTTCGTTTTGGTTGCTTAATTGCTTAGGTTTTGGGTTTCGGTTAAGTTTAGGGAGTTGACCGGCTGTTTTTAGGGTGGATTAGATGCTGGAAATCTGTTGTTTGATTAGTTTAAAGGGTTTTTCGCATAGTTTTTGAGTGTTTTAGGGTTCCGATCGGCCTCGCCAGCGTCGGAATAGGTCACTGGCGGTCTCGGGGCGACGTCCGGCGTAGTTCGCGGTGGCTGGCGAACACGCCGGAGCGGCACCGTGCGGCGACAGGTTGGATTGAATGGCGGAGGCCACGGCGGAGGGGAGCTGTGTTCATCCGTGTTCATCGTGTTCATGATGAACACGGATGAACATTCATCCTAAATTCATGGTTTTGATCCGTTTCCCTCTTAATTTCTGGGCACAGGGAGTTTATCCCAGAGAGAACTGAGTCGGGCCGAGTTGGTCTCGATCCAAATGGCCGAGCCAACTCGGTCCTAGGGTTTTTTGATCCCAGGCGAAACGCTGCCGTTTTGGCAGCCGGTTGGGGGAGTGTCGGATTCGGGTTTAACCCGGATCCGTGTGTTCTTATATTTGTTTGGGTAAATTACTCTTTAGGTCCCTCAGTTTTAAGCTGTAATTCCTTTTAGCCTTTAGACTCTTAAATTCATGCTTTTAGGTCCCTGAACTCTTATTTTAGCCCCTAGAACTTTAGGATTTATACAATTAGGCCCCCAAAACTTCAATTAGGACCCTAGAACTATAGAATTCATCCAATTAGGTCCTTTAGACCCTAGATTAGACCCTTAGGATTTAATTTAATTTATTTTAGATTTAATTAGAGTAAAAAAAAATTAATTTTAAGACTTTAAAAATTAATTAAGTCCTAAATTAGAACTTAGTTAAATTTTAGGAAGACTTAAAAATTAATTTAATCTAATTTAATTCTAATGTAAATTAATTTGACCCCTAAGGTTTCAAAATTAGACTTAAAAAATAGGTTTAATTTAATTCTTTAATTTAGAAAATAATTTTAATTAATTCTCTTAATTAATTTTAATTAATTTCTAAAAATTAAGTTTTAAAATTAATCCAAATTAGGCCTAGTTTTGCCCTAAACTTTAAAACACCCCCAAATTAGACTTCAATTAGGTTTTTAAAATTCTAAAATTTAGAAAATAATTTTAATTAATTATTTTAATTAATTTTAACTAATTTCTAAGGTTTAAAGATTAAACTTCTTAATTAGGTCTAGTTAGCCTTAAACTTTAAAACATTCACCCAACTTAGACTTTAATTAGGTTTTAATTCTTAAAAATTGGAAAGATAATTTTAATTAATTAATTTAATTAATTTTAATTAATTTCTAAAATGTTAAGATTTAAGATTAATTAAGTCTAATAAACCTTAACTTCACCAAAACTTTAATTAAGTTAAAATTAAATTCTTAAAAATTTAGAAGTTATTTTAATTAAAACTTTTAATTAACTTAAATTCTAAGATAAGATTTAAAAATCAACTTAATTAAGTTTAATCCAAAATTAAACCTTTGAACCTAAATTCACTAAGTCAGACTTTAAAATTTAATTAAGATTCGAAGTTAAGGAAATTGAATTAATTAATTTAATTAAAATTTCTAAAACTTTAAAGATTAATTTCATTAAGTCTAATCCTTTTTTGTTCAAGGTTTGTTCTCGAGCCCCATTTTGATCTCTTTTTTCATACAAGTCCCTTTTGTACTCATGAGATGAAATTTTTGATGTAATATGATGTACCATGATTCTAATAAAAATTGAAGTTCCTTTATCTTGTCCTTTTTATTTTATGTTGTTTTGCATAGCATATTTTAGGAAGGTCACCTAATAAACTTAAGTTAAATAATTTAGTGCCTTTTCTAGGACTAGTCACTTAAATTAATTAATTTAATTAGGGAGAGAATCTAGTAACATAACATGTGAATCTTATGTCTCGGATACACTAAAGAGGTTGGTGTTTTGACGCACTATGATGCTGACCTAGAGAGTGTACCTTGGCATCGAATTCACGTGTTATTAAAAACCTAGAATTTTGACAAGAACATAGGTTTAGAATTTAAAGTGGATAGGTAAATAACTAGCAAACGCTAGTAACTTAGGTTTTAAAAACTTAAGTAATCTCTTTAGGGTTAGAACTTAAAATGAACAAGATAAAAAATAATCATGCATTTTACTTTAGCCTTTTGAGGCGGAAGTTACATTCTTTTAAATTTGGGTGAGGTTTCCTATCTAGAGGACGTCTCAATCAACTCAAGTTTAAAAGTGGTGTAACTTCTAAATCAAAAGGATATCCAAAATTCAAATAAAGTTCACTTAACAATGAAAAATTAAATTAATATCTTTCTCCAAAATGTCAATGCCACGTAATGTTTTTCAAGGTACCAATTTCTGGACGTTTGTAAGGGTCGTCCTTACACGTAACCGACTCCCGAACCCAATGTTTTTTTTAAAAACGAATCTCTGGTTTATTTTTTTATGGTGTCTGGCCTACCTAAGTGGCCGGTGGCGACTCCAAGTCAACCTTTTTCAAAATTAAATTATGTTTTTCTAAAACTTGGGTTTTTTCAAGATTAATGAAATTCATATTTTTCGAAATCAATCGTCGAACACTTTTTCACCTATAAATCGCGTTTTTTAAAAGAGGTCGCGACAGCTTGGCGACTCCGCTGGGGACTTAAAAAATTATTTTTTTTGTGAGTTAGGCCTAATGTTTTCAAAATTTACGTGGCATTTTGGTATTTTGGAGTTAGATATTATTTTAATTTTTTATTGTTAAGTGAACATTATTTGAATGAGGATAACCTTTTACTTTTATATCTTGTCATTCATGCATAAGCTCTCGACCCGAGCTTTCACCCTTAAGTGGGAGTTAGATATTATCCGATGTGATGTTTTCCAGCTCCGAGTTTCGGATTTTTATCTGCTTCCGGTATACTAACCTTACGCATCGTGTGGTTTTCACCTCCGTTGTAAGGGACCTATACCACCGAATCGATGTCTTATCGTCGTAGTAGATGGTAACGACAGTTCGGGAACCCAGTGTCTAGACCAAAAACCCGCATATAGAGTAGAAACTAACCCCTTCTAGAGCCAGACATGAACCATAAGATAAGGCGGTATGCTGCCGAAATGCCGCCAAACTTAGGATTTCTCTGTTAACATGCTCTCTGGTTATTTTGCGTACTTTAGCATGCTCTCTGGTTATTTTTATGCAATTTAGCATGTTCTATAATTATTTCACGCATTTTATCCTGTTTTTTGGTTAACTTTATTTGCGCTATGTTTTTTTACCAGTACTTTCTTATTGCTTTATCTTCGTCTTTATTCTACTAACTCTTTCCTTTTTGTTTTTCTTTCCTTTATGCATTTATTTCTACTTGGCATATTTGCATGGGTATTAATTTGAAAAACAATAAAGTTAGAAGTGTCCAATAATGTCAGAAGGGATCATTATAGGCGAAGATAACACAGAGGTCTGGACTTGGTCTGAATCAGTTCAGCACGAGAAAGGTGACAGTTTGCCGATAGGGAGTGTCTCTACATTAAACGGGTATGTCAGAATGAGTACCAATCAGAATCCTTGTCTCTCCGAGGTCCAAGAAGTATGGGAACAATGGAGCGACGACATGAAGAGCCAGTTCAAGAAGGAGTTTAGAGATATCGCCTTGTTAGTGAAGGTCCCCGTTGATATACATCTAATGAGGGCAATGGTGCAATTCTGGAATCCAACTTACAACTGTTTCACCTTTGGGAAGGTAGACATGACACCCACGCTAGAGGAGTACGAGGTTCTGATCAACTGTCCAGTGATTAAGTATGATAGGATTTATGTCAAGCCCAACAGCACTTCGGGCTTTAAGAAGAAGCTGATGCAAATCACCGAGAAGAACAAAGAGTTTTGGGACCGGAAGGTAACGGGTCACGAGGATCCAAGCGAAGAAAGTCAGAGAGTGAGCTGGAAGGTCTTTAAGGATTTGATAGCTTCGAGCAGCGAGGAACCCACTAAGGCAAGAAGGTTGTACGCTCTTTACATATACGAGTTAGTGCTATTTCCTAGAACTCCCGAGCATATAGACCCATCCACGGTCGATTTGTTCGAGAAGTTGTCCAAGGGAGTAAATCCGGTGCCAGCCATACTAGCCGAGACTTATCGATCACTCACCGCGTGTAAGAGGGCTGGCGAAGGAAGATTTTGGGGATGTGCGTAACTTTTAGAGGTTTGGTTCAGAGGCCACCGTTGGAACTCTCCGTACAACGCCCTAAGGTTCAGGATTACCTACTCACCTATCGAGGAACATTTAAAGAGCTGTGTTGTGGAGAAGAAGACTGAAGCCCAGTGGAATGAGCTTTTCCAAAATTTGACAGACTTGGATATCGTCTGGAAGGCTTGTTGGTTGAATAGAGGGTCGACTTTCCAGTATCGTTGCGGAGACTGCGATTAGATCCCGTTAGCAGGTATATGGGGTGGAACGGCTTACTACCCCCTATTAGTCTCAAGACAATTCGGTTCGAGACAGTTTATTCCAGCCACAATGGGGATGGCCAGTTTCGGTTTTTCACACCAGAGTGAGGGGTACAGATCTAAGCTAGCCCAGATTGTGAAAACTTGGGACTCACCGAGGAGGGTTCAGCCTTATAGAGAGTTTGAGATCATGGCCCGATATGATGAATGGAGAGAACGAAGGGCAAATGATGGAGTCTTCCGAGGAGTACCGAGGGATGAGGGACCGTCTTCAAGCAAGGTAACCCTAGAGGCACCGTCAACTTTGGAAAAGCTCAAGGAGGACCGGGACTTGGATTCTCAGAGGCGAGATAAGCAGATCTACGAGCTCACACAGGAGTTGAACCTTGCGAAGTACCAAGTACAAACCCATGAGAGGAGAGAAAAAAATATGTCTATTCAGATCGAGAAGCTGCGTCAAGAGTTGAGGGAAGCGCAAGCAATACCAATGTCCGAGGGGCATAAAAGGAAAAGAGAAAGCGTCGGGGACAGTTCTGACCGTTTGAACAAGGCTTTAAAGGAAAAGGAGGAGTACAAGAAGCTCTACGAAAAGAAATACCGTGAAGCGAAAGAGGTAAGCTCCAAAGCTAAGAAGACATCAGACAAAGACCGAGCGACGATCCACTAGTTGATAAACCAAGTAACGCAGTTAGAAGAATTGGTGGCTAGGTATCACAATGAAGATAAGGTCAAAATGGAAGAAGAGAAAGAGGAACTTCAGCAAAAGATTATCTCACTTGAGGGCCAAGTACAGGAGTTGCGAGAAAAGTTAGCCGACTTCGAGGGGGCTCTGAGTCAGAATGTCGGAGAAGCATGAAAGGCTAAGTATGAGGCAGCTCAATGCACAGTCCAGAGTCAGAACAGTGAGTTAGTCAGCTTCAAGGGTCGAGTCAGAAATATCGCATCGTATGTACAAATATTATCAGGAGAAGCGACAGCTCTTCTGGACCAGCCAAACGTCGGGGAAATACATGGAAAAGTCATCATCCGCATACTTAATGAATTGACCAACTTAGGGAGTAGGGCCAACAGTTTTCTTTAGTTATCTTTAAAGTTGTAGTGAATCCTTTTTGCACAAACGGATGTTTTTAAGAGATTGTTTTTGAATTTAATACCCGCTTGCATTCATGCATTCATACATCATGTGCATTATTATTAATTAAAAATAAAGTTTAATAACAAAGATTTTATGGTAGTGAATTTTTAAAAAATAGCAAACATACTATACACGTACTCAACGCGCTCGCGCACCAAGAGATTAGCAATGGAAGAAAGACTACAAAGACTAGAGGATAACCATGCCGTATTTGCAAATCGTTTAGATACGATAGAGACTGACATGAAAGAGGGCTTCGCTAAAATTCAATCTGATATTATCAGTCAGATGGTTGCTCTGTTGGGGCCGAGGCAGGATGACAAAGGTAAAGCGTCGATAGAAATGGGAGATGAAGCTGAAGGGTAGGTAGAAACGACAACTAGAGGGCAACCGGAAGTGTATTCAGTCCCGGGAAGGGTACAGTTCAATACAGTAGGGACATCCACTAATCACCCCATGGAAGTTGAAGAGTTTTCTCCGAATACTGATGAAGTCCCAGATCTCAACTTTATGAACGAAGTGGAGAAAATGCGACAAGAAATGGAGAAGATGTATGCTGATCACTTCAAGGCTCTCGAAGCCAAGATCCAGCAAATTCAAGTCCAAGGGCCGGTGGATAAAAGCACCGATGCGTTCGAGCTCAGCCTGGTCTCTGATTTGGTCCTGCCGCCAAAATTCAAAATGCCCGACTTCGAAAAGTACGACGGGACGTCGTGCCCAAGCGCCCACATGATGATGTATTCTCGAAAGATGGTCGCTTTCAGCAAGGATGAGAAGCTGCTTATCCATTGCTTTCAGGATAGTCTAACGGGTTCTGCTATCCGATGGTACACACAACTCAGTCGGGAGAGTATAAAATCCTGGAAGGACCTTTATCACGCATTTATGGAGAACTACAAGCATGTGACAGAGATGGGGCCCACCAGAGTCATGTTGCAGTAAATGGGGCAAAAGTCCAATGAAACATTCCGACAATACGCCCATAGATGGAGAGATCTGGCCTCTCAGGTGCAGCCTCTATTAATCGAGCGAGAGATGACTCACGTGTTTGTAGAAACATTGAAGGGTCTGATGTATGAACGTCTCTTCAAAAGCACCTCCATGCAGAGTTTCTCCCAAATAGTTGCCACCGGAGAGTTGGTGGAGGCAGCTATCAAAAGTGGGAGGATCGAAGAATCTGATAATTCGAAGAAGAATTCCAAGAAGAAAGACAACAAAGTAAACAACGCTGTGGTATATGAACCCCCGAAGAATGTGACGATCTTCAAACCCGGGTCAGGGGAAGGTGGCTCACAGGGTTCAAACAAGAAGAACTCAAGGTGGGAAAAGCCAAATTTCTCACCAATCCCAGTCACGTATGCTGAGTTATACACTCAGCTACACAATGCTGATCTAATTCGCCCATATGTTATCGTTCCGCTCAAACCCCCTACCCACACTGGTATGACTCGAAGGCCCAGTATACATATCATTCCAACGTTCAGGGGCATAGCATCGAGAACTGCACGGCCTTCAAGAGGATCGTCCAAAATATGATAAATACCGAGGTTTTGAAATTCGATGAACCCAGTGTCTCGACAAACCCACTCCCGAATCATGGCGGTCGGGGTATGAATGCAATCTAGGAAGATCAAGCAAGACAAGTTAAAATGAGGGTGTCAGAAATCCGATCATCCTTAAAGTGGGTTTTCCAACAATTGTTTGATAACGGGCTCATCTGTCAAGGCATGCAAGTGAAGGAATCTACCGAGGAAGGCCCGTATTGCGAATTCCACCAAGAACGCGGGCATACAGTCCAGCAGTGTGATGACTTTAGGGGCTTGTTACAAAGAATGATAGACAATAAAGAGGTCGAATTCTTTGCCAAGGAAAATGGGCGGAAAATGATAGACGTATGTGCATCTGAGGATACCGAGCCAAGATACAGTGCGAGCAGGCCACTAGTCATCTTAGCCCCGACCAAGGGGCCACAACCCAGCCGGCTTAGCGAGTGCTCCTCGCATAGTAATTACCCCTCCGGCACCCTTTCCGTTTAAGGATACGCGAAGGGTCCCGTAGAATTATGCCGCGAGTGTGGCCGAGCCGAGTGGTTCGAAGCTCTTCGAGGAGGTACAGTCAGAGAAACCAAGAACTGTTGAGGAAGTAGAACCAGTAAATGAGGTAGGTCATCTTACGAGGAGCGGGAGGTGTTACTCACCGGCTCAGGAAGAGGACCAGATTAAGCCTGCAGAAAAGAAGAAGATTTTCGCAGATCCAACTCCAAAGGTGAATGAGCCAGTCACCGAAGAGCAGGCGCATGAATTTTTGCGATTCTTAAAGCACAGCGAGTATAGCATAGTGGAGCAGTTGAAGAAACAGCCCGCTAGAATCTCCATCCTCGACTTACTACTAAGCTCGGAGGGGCACCGTGACGCCCTCTTGAAAGTGTTAAATCAAACCTTTATCCCGAAGGACATATCGGTGAACAAATTGGATCGAATTGTTAATCACATCACCGTAGACAACTACATAACATTCACCGATGGTGAGATCCCTGATGGAGGAATGAGATCTATCAAAGCCTTAAACATCATGACCCACTGCAAGGGTCACGTGGTGCCGGGAGTTCTAATCGATAACGGTTCAGCTTTGAACGTATTACCCATGGCAACTCTGCAAAGGTTGCCTATTGATGTCGCACACATGAAGAGTTATCAGAACGTGGTCAGAGCCTTCGATGGGACCACAAGGGACGTACTGGGACGGATTGAAGTCTCGTTGCTAATTGGGCCATCCGTATACAACGTAGACTTTGTTGTAATGGATATTAGGCCCACATACAATTGCTTATTAGGCAGACCTTGGATACATTCTGTCGGGGCAGTGTCGTCATTGCTACATCAAAAATTGAAATTCGTAGTAGATGGCAAGCTCGTGTGTGTCGGGGCGGAGGAAGACATCATTGCATCCGTTTCCACGGATACACCCTACGTTCAAGCTAATGAAGATGCACTAGAATGTTCTTTCCGGGCCTTGGAATTTATCAATGCCGCATTTGTAGCTGAAGGTGCGACATTCCAATGTCCAAAACTGTCAAGTTGTACCGAGATGACTGTCAAACAGACCCTCGGCAAGGGAGCCAAAGCCGGAAGAGGGCTAGGAAGAAGGCTACAAGGGAGCTTACGCCCGAGGCCTGTGGTCATGAAGAAAGGGCGAGCTGGGTTAGACTTCTCAATCGAGGCATATTGGAACAAACATGGAAGAATCGCAGCCAAGAAGCCGATATCTTTGAGCACAAAAATCGACTTCATCTCCCACGGGTTTGTGAATGTCACTGAGCAAGCAGAAAGGAATCGCCTAGAAGCTATCAGGTTGCAGTAAGAGGAAATTTTTGGAGAAGCATTTGAGGGACTAATGGTAGGGGGATCTCCGAGGGCCCAAAGATGAATATGCTGGATAGGATTCGTCCGTGCCTCCCTGGCGAGACTCTGAACAACTGGACTATAGAGGATTTACCTGTAGTTTATAAAACAGAGTAATGCCATAAACCACCCTATACTTTTGCCTGCGAGTGTAGGAAATTTTCTGTAAAGGGTTTTTTCATGTTTTTTTCATTTAGCAAATAAAGATGCTCTTTCCCTTTCAACAATGACAAACATCTTTCTTTTCTTTCATTCGCTTCATTCATTCATCCTTATTCATCTATTATTCCCATCCAACTATACAAATTCTTCTTTGCAGGTTTCCGAACAATGATCACATGTATGATTCCGGGCCTAAACCCAAAATAGATTTAAAAAGGATCTCTTGTCTAACAGAAATCAATGAGTATGAAGACAATGCAGACTACGAGATTCCTGAAGAATTATTAAGGTTGGTGGAGCAGGAGGATAAGCAAATCATGCCCCTCAAAGAAGAGATAGAAACTCTGAATCTGGGCACAGAAGAAGAGAAAAATGAAGTTATGATCGGAGCAGCATTCTCGCTAGGGGCAAAACAGAAGTTGATAGACTTATTGCGAGAGTTCAAGGATGTCTTCGCATGGTCCTATCAAGATATGTCGGGCTTAAATATCGATATCGTGGTCTATAAGTTGCCTATCAGACCGGATTGCAAGCCTATACAACAGAAGCTCAAAAGGCTGAGGCCGGAAATGTTGTTGAAAATCAAGGAAGAAGTGCAAAAGCAGATTGATGCAGGCTTCCTACAGGTGGCAACATATCCAGAATGGGTAGCGAACATAGTCCCCGTGCCTAAGAAAGATGGGAAAGTTTGAATGTGTGTGGATTATAGGGATTTGAACAAGGCGAGCCCGAAAGACAATTTCCCTCTACCTCATATCGATGTCCTAGTGGATAATACCTCGGGGCATTCATGGTTCTCCTTCATGGATGGGTTCTCGGGCTATAATCAGATCAAGATGAATCCGGAAGACATGGAGAAGACGACTTTTACCACACTCTGGGGCACGTTCTGTTATAAAGTCATGCCTTTTGGGTTGAAAAACGCTGGGGCCACATATCATAGAGCTATGGTGACACTCTTTCATGACATGATGTACAAAGAAATCGAAGTTTATGTGGACGATATGATATCTAAGTCCAAAAAATGAAGATGGACATATGCAGGATTTGAAAAAGTTGTTCCAAAGGCTACGGAAGTATCAATTAAAGCTTAACCCCAATAAATGTACGTTCGGGGTTACATCCGGCAAGCTACTTGGTTTCGTTGTCAGTCAAAGGGGCATCGAAATCGATCCTGATAAGGTCAAGGCAATTCAGAGTTTGCCACCTCCAAAAACACAGAAAGAAGTTCGAGGTTTTCTTGGGAGATTAAACTATGTGTCTCGGTTCATCTCCTAGTTAACCGACAGATGTGATCCCGTTTTTAAATTGCTTCGGAAGAACAACCCAGATGAATGGAATGATGAGTGTCAGGAAGCGTTGGACAAAATCAAACAATATTTGTCCAACGCGCCAATATTGGTGGCACCAGTTCCTAGGAGACCATTAATTTTTTACCTGACGGTGTTTGAATACGAGGCACGGTACCCATTTATTCAAAAGATGTGTTGTGCACTCGTTTGGGTTACTCGTCGGCTCAGGCAATATTTGCTATACCACATCACATGGTTGATCTCGAAACTCGACCCTTTGAAGTTTCTAATGGAAGCACCCGCGTTAACTGGAAGGTTAGCCCGATGAGAAATGTTATTGTCCGAATTTGACATAGTATATGTCAGCCAGAAAGCAATCAAGGGAAGTGCCATAGCGGACTTTCTCGCGAGTAGAGCCTCGGATGATTATGAACCTCTAAGCTTCGATTTTCATGATGAGAATGTGATGACTATTTCTGTCAAAGAAAACAAAGAAACAGAAAAATGGAAATTATATTTCGATGAGGCAGTCAATGCCCTCGGAAGGGAAATCAGAGTTGTGCTGATATCTCCGGATGGTGTACATTACCCTCTCACGAGCAAGTTGGAATTCTTGTGCACTAATAATATGGCCGAATACGAAGCATATGTCATGGGATTGAAGGCTGCCATAGATCGAAAAATAAAAGCCTTGAAGGTATACGGGGATTCAGCTTTAGTTATTTATCAACTACGTGGAGAATGGGAAACCAAAGACGCGAAGTTGGTAGAATATCGAAAGTTGATTCTAGAGTTAATTGAAGAATTTGAAGAAGTAACATTCGTTTACCTTTCTAGAGAAGACAATCAGATGACAGATGCTTTAGCTACACTGGCCTCAGTTTTCCAAGCAAACAGACCGGAGGATATGATGTTAATCCGGATGCAGAGCTATGAAACATATGCTCATTGCGGCAACTTGGAGGAAGAGGATGGCAATCCTTGGTATTTTGACATTCTGCAATACGTCAAGTTCCAAGCTTACCCATCTGGAGCTAATGATGTTGAAAAGAGAACGATCAAAAGAATGGCTGCTGCATACGTACTGGATGGTGACGTCTTGTACAGAAAGAGTAGAGATCAAGTGTTGCTAAGATGTGTCAATGCCAATGAGGCAAAAAGTATCTTGGAAGAGGTGTATGACGGAATTTGCGGAACGCATGCCAATGGTCTCTCGATGGCACGGAAAATAATGAGATACGGATATTACTGGTCCACTATGGAGGAGGATTGCATAGAATATGCCAAAAAGTATCACAAATGCCAGATCTATGCAGATAAAATTAACTCTCCGCTAGTGCCGTTACATACAATGAATTCGCCTTGGCCTTTTGCTGTTTGGGGATTAGATGTAATTGGGCAGATTCACCCCAAGGCCTCAAATGGGCATCGCTTGATATTAGTGGCCATAGATTACTTCACTAAGTGGATAGAAGTTGTCTCCTATGCTAACATCACAAGAACAACAGTTTGCAAGTTCTTGAAGAAAGAGATTATTTGTCGGTATGGTCTATCAGAGCGAATCATCACGGATAATGCTATCAATTTCAATAATAGATTGATAGCAGAAACTTGTGAGCAGTTTAAAATAATTCATCACAACTCAGTAGCATACCGGCCAAAGATGAATGGAGCCGTTGAGGCAGCAAACAAGAACATTAAGAGGATCATATCCAAGATGACTGAGACTTACAGAGATTGGCATGAAAGGCTTCCTTTTGCCTTATTTGTATATCGGACTTCGATCAGAACATCTACCGGAGCAACACCATACTCCCTAGTATACGATACTGAGGCCGTATTACCTCTTGAAGTTGAAATCCCATCCCTAGGATACAGATTCGTTTAGATCAGTTGAATCTAATCGAAGAAAAGCGGTTGAAAGCTATCTGCCATAGCCAAATGTATCAAAAACGGATGATCCGGGCTTACGACAAGAAAGTTCGACCACGAGTATTCCGAGAAGGGGATCTAGTGCTAAAAAAGATCTTGCCCATACACCGAGATTTTCGGGGAAAATGGATGCCGAATTGGGAAGGGCCTTACGTTGTCAAAAAGGCCTTCTCCGGAGGCGCACTAATCTTGACTGAAATGGATGGACAAGAGTTAGGCAAACCAGTAAATTCTGATTCAGTTAAGAGATACTACGCCTGAAGGAAAAGAAAAATAGATAAAAAAAAGAAAAAAGAAAGAAAAAGAGAAAAGAAAAAGAAAATAAAGCGAAAACCCGAAAGGACGCTTCATGAAAAAAGATGACTAAAGGAAAGGAGGGGTCGAGATGAAAACCCGTAAAGGGCGTCTCGACACCAACGGAATGTTTGGGTCGAAAACCAGGAATGGCGGCCCAGATGAATAAAATAGGCATCCAATGATTCGTGCTTCTTAGTTATCCGACAATATGGAAGGATCTTCACGTTTGCAAAGTTGGATCCTCATTTGAAAGATGGCTAGACGAGTAGCTCATTTTTGAATCTATATCTCGAGAAAAGGCCTGGATGAACGCATGTGATGAGCATTTGGGAACTTGCATTTTGTTCCTTTCTTTTCCTTTTGAATTGTTTTGCCTTGTTTGTAGAATCCATGAGAAGCTTTAATAAAAATACTCATTTCCTTCATTCTGAGCCTTCAATTTTGCCCAAAGCATCATGCTAATAAATTAACATGAATGAACTAATACAGAAGATTTTTTGGCATTGTTATGTTTCAAGATTACAGATAAGATTTGTTTCTCCGGATTAAAATAACGGAGTACAAACATGTTCCGACTTTTAGACGAAATTTGTCTTGAAAAAACGCTTCAGAATAGCTTTTTAAGGAGGAAGCTTTACCCTCGCTATGTGAAACAAAAAACCTCGAATGCAGAAAAGAAGGAGAAGAGTCGATCAGCCCCTTTAGAGTGGCAAACTGACTGATAATACTTGCCTTTCAAGGCCATACTCATGCATCATAGGGTTATGCATCCACATGGTAAAACATGCTAACTCATGCATTCAAGATATCTTTGTTTTACAGGTCAACAAAGCAATCCAGATCAGGACAAGAAAAGATTTCGAGAAAAGATATTTTAGAACCTGCATATCCATTCTTGCATTCGGAGAATGGAACCCTTTTTTTGAAGCTGCTTATCTTCGAGCATTCGGAGAATAGAACCTGCATATCCATTCGTGCATTCGGAGAATGAAACCCTTTTTGAGGCTGCTTATCTATTCGAGCATTCGGAGAATAGAACCTGCTATCTATTCGAGCATTCGGAGAATAGAACCTGCTTATTTATTCGAGCATTCGGAGAATAGAACCTGCGTATCCATTCGTGCATTCGGAGAATGGAACCCTTTTTGAAGTTGCTTATCTATTCGAGCATTCGAAGAATAGAACCTGCTTATCTATTCGAGCATTCGGAGAATAGAACCTACTTATCTTTTCGTGATTTCCTCGCTTCGATTTTTCGTTTTGGTTGCTTAATTGCTTAGGTTTTGGGTTTCGGTTAAGTTTAGGGAGTTGACCGGCTGTTTTTAGGGTGGATTAGATGCTGGAAATCTGTTGTTTGATTAGTTTAAAGGGTTTTTCGCATAGTTTTTGAGTGTTTTAGGGTTTCGATCGGCCTCGCCGGCGTTGGAATAGGTCACTGGCGGTCTCGGGGCGACGTCCGGCATAGTTCGCGGTGGCTGGCGAACACGCCGGAGCGGTGCCGTGCGGCGGCAGGTTGGATTGAATGACGGATGCCACGGCGGAGGGGAGCTATGTTCATCCTTGTTCATCGTGTTCATGATGAACACGGATGAACATTCATCCTAAATTCATGGTTTTGATCCGTTTCCCTCTTAATTTCTGGGCACAGGGAGTTTATCCCAGAGAGAACTGAGTCGGGCCGAGTTGGTCTCGGTCCAAATGACCGAGCCAACTTGGTCCCAGGGGTTTTTGATCCTAGGCGAAACGCTACCGTTTTGGCAGCCGGTTGGGGGAGTGTCGGATCTGGGTTTAACCCGGATCCGCGTGTTCTTATATGGGTTTAGGTAAATTACTCTTTAGGTCCCCCAATTTTAAGCTGTAATTCCTTTTAGCCCTTAGACTCTTAAATTCATGCTTTTAGGTCCCTGAACTCTTATTTTAGCCCCTAGAACTTTAGGATTTATACAATTAAGCCCCTAGAACTTCAATTAAGACCCTAGAACTATAGAATTCATCCAATTAGGTCCTTTAGACCCTAGATTAGACCCTTAGGATTTAATTTAATTTATTTTAGATTTAATTAGAGTAAAAAAAAATAATTTTAAGACTTTAAAAATTAATTAAGTCCTAAATTAGAACTTAGTTAAATTTTAGGAAGACTTAAAAATTAATTTAATCTAATTTAATTCTAATGTAAATTAATTTGACCCCTAAGGTTTTAAAATTAGACTTAAAAAATAGGTTTAATTTAATTCTTTAATTTAGGAAATAATTTTAATTAATTCTCTTAATTAATTTTAATTAATTTTTAGAAAATAATTAAAATTAATCTAAATTAGGCCTAGTTTTGCCCTAAACTTTAAAACACTCCCCAAATTAGACTTCAATTAGGTTTTTAAAATTCTTAAATTTAGAAAATAATTTTAATTAATTTTAATTAATTTCTAAGGTTTAAAGATTAAACTTCTTAATTAGGTCTAGTTAGCCTTAAACTTTAAAACATTCACCCAACTTAGACTTTAATTAGGTTTTAATTCTTAAAAATTGGAAAGATAATTTTAATTAATTAATTTAATTAATTTTAATTAATTTCTAAAATGTTAAGATTTAAGATTAATTAAGTCTAATAAACCTTAACTTCACCAAAACTTTAATTAAGTTAAAATTAAATTCTTAAAAATTTAGAAGTTATTTTAATTAAAACTTTTAATTAACTTAAATTCTAAGATAAGATTTAAAAATCAACTTAATTAAGTTTAATCCAACATTAAACCTTTGAACCTAAATTCACTAAGTCAGACTTTAAAATTTAATTAAGATTCGAAGTTAAGGAAATTGAATTAATTAATTAAATTAAAATTTCTAAAACTTTAAAGATTAATTTCATTAAGTCTAATCTTTTTTTGTTCAAGGTTTTTTCTCGAGCCCCATTTTGATCTCTTTTTTCATACAAGTCCCTTTTGTACTCATGAGATGAAATTTTTGATGTAATATGATGTACCATGATTCTAATAAAAATTGAAGTTCTTTTATCTTGTTCTTTTATTTTATGTTGTTTTGCATAGTATATTTTAGGAAGGTCACCTAATAAACTTAATTAATTTAGTGTCTTTTCTAGGACTAGTCACTTAAATTAATTAATTTAATTAGGGAGAGAATCTAGTAACATAACATGTGAATCTTATGTCTCGGATACACTAAAGAGGTTGGTGTCTTGACGCACTATGATGCTGACCTAGAGAGTGTACCTTGACATCGAATTCACGTGTTATTAAAAACCTAAAATTTTAACAAGAACATAGGTTTAGAATTTAAAGTGGATAGGTAAATAACTAGCAAACACCAGTAACTTAGGTTTTAAAAACTTAAGTAATGGAGCCTCTTTAGGGTTAAAACTTAAAATGAACAAGATAAAAAATAATCATGTATTTTACTTTAGCCTTTTGAGGCGGAAGTTACATTCTTTTAAATTTGGGTGAGGTTTCCTATCTAGAGGACGTCTCAATCAACTCAAGTTTAAAAGTGGTGTAACTTCTAAATCAAAAGGATATCCAAAATTCAAATAAAGTTCACTTAACAATGAAAAATTAAATTAATATCTTTCTCCAAAATGTCAATGCCACGTAATATTTTTCAAGGTACCAATTTCTGGGCGTTTGTAAGGGTTGTCCTTACACGTAACCGACTCCCGAACCCAATGTTTTTTTTAAAAACGAATCTCTGGTTTATTTTTTTATGGTGTCTGGCCTACCTAAGTGGCCGGTGGCGACTCCAAGTCAACCTTTTTCAAAATTAAATTATGTTTTTCTAAAACTTGGGTTTTTTCAAGATTAATGAAATTCATATTTTTCGAAATCAATCGTCGAACACTTTTTCACCTAAAAATCGCGTTTTTTAAAAGAGGTCGCGACAATCACTAGGGTATGCTACAACATATCATAACTCATAAAGACAGATGTATCAAACCCAAAACAAATAATAAAAATGTCACAAATACAAAAAAACGTGTCATAATGATAACAAAATGAAAATTCGTATTAAAATAATATAAAAAAATAATAGATTCGGTGATCGATAACTAATACTAAAATTAATTATCGACTACCGATTAAAAAGATCGATCAAAATAAAAAAATAAAAATGATATAACGTATCTTTTCGATGATTAAGAATATAATATCTAATTTTTTTACGAGTTTTTGATATAAATAGATATAGACAAAATACCTAACTTTTATGTTAATGATAAAAAGTATTTAAATTTTTTTAAAAATCACTTGAGCCTGTCACAATCGTTTACATCAACTGAATACTTTAACCGTAAAATTGAAGTAAATAAAATTTTTGATTGATCTTTAAGTTCGTTGACCAACTAACAACTGATGACACCAACACCTTTTATACATCTGACGCTCTCTGCGGACCGTTTTGTTTATCCACGTTGGCAAGTAATTAAAAGCCCTCAAAATATTTCTTTTTATTAAATTAAGTCTTACTATCGAGAAATTCACTCAAATAAACCCTTAATTTTAAGAAATAAAATAAATATGAGAAAGGCCTAGATGAAAAAAAATAAAGAAATTTATAAATATATAATCTATGAATTGTAAAATTAATAAGTTATAAATAATAAAAATATATAATTATTTAGATTTTTGTTAATTTCTTAAATATTTTAAATATAATAATAATAATAATAATAATAATAATAATAATAATTGTTACATAAATTTTAGAAAAAATTAAGAGACGAGAACATTAAACTTTTATAAGCTTCATTAATCATAAAACTCAATAAATTTAAATAATAATAAAACAAAATAATCTTCAAAAGTATTTTTTTTATGATAAGCAAGAGATTCGTGAGTCAAGTCACTTCTGATCAATTTTTAAAATATGATAATATTTTACATTACTGATACTGGATGAAACGGATATAAAGGGATAAATTGTTGGATGGAAATTTAGCTTTAGGAGAGTTCGTATTTTTAATGATGAATACATTATTTATATTAAGAGAAATTAGCTCAGTCATTAGTAGAGTAAACGAACCGAATATTTAGTAATTCGTTCGATGAGAAGTTTGTTTATGTTTGTTTATTTATTTATTAAATGAATGAACATGAATAAGATTTTTTGTTCGTTTAATTAAACGAACGAACACGAATAAAGGGTTTATTTGTTCATTTATGTTCGCGAACATTCGGTAATCCATTCATTTATGGGAATGTTCGGTAATCCGTTCGTTTATGTTCGTTCATTTATGTTTGTTCATTTATATTCATTTATGTTTGTTTAAATTTATTTACATATGTCTAGGGGTGAGCATTAGATAAGTCAAGTTGAGTCAAGAAATTTTGAATTGCTTGAATTGAGAAGTCTTATTTTATGACTCATTAAAAACTTTCTTCTTGTAGGCTAGGGTGTTCATTATTCTGTTAAACTGAACTATCTGATCGAACTAAAATAAAATTGGTTAATTAGTTAAATTTTAGGTTTCATCTAATGATTATGATTTTTTTAATTTTAATTATTGACTAATTCAGTTTAAAATTAGTTAGTTAGTTGAATTAATCGAATTAATCCAAAATATTAACTATATTATATATGTTATTTATGTTTGTTCGTTTACGTTCATTTGTGTTCATTCCTTTACGTTCGTTTATCATTTAAACAAACAAATATAAACGAACATGAACAAATTGTAATTCTTAACGAACGAATACGAAATTTTGTTTTCATTTATGTTTGGGTTCAATCATTTATTTGGTTAAAGCTAAACAAACGAACACGGATACACTCTTATTTGTATTCGTTCGATTCGTTTACGTGCCTATCAGTCGTGATCATAACATTCTCATCAGTTTGGGAGTTAAATATTAATTTAAATATAAAATTAATCATTAATATAATTAAATTTTATACACTAATTATTTATCAAATGTAAAACCATCCTGTAAACATACACTTCCGTTGAAGTTGAACAAGTATAAACACGAAAATTAAATTTCAGAATTTTAATTAAATATTGTACAGACTGTTCTATTGAGTATTAAATTTAAAACCCATTTCTCCCTCCGCGTTTGGTTTGGATTAATTTATTTAAAGATCGGTGGGAATTGGAAGTCAAAATTTGGTTAATATTCTAACACCGAAGTAGGATCCGTACACGGCTGCGCGGTTGCCGGCTCATTACAGCTTTCTTCAGCCACGCTTCCGCATCCTAATTAAACTCCAATTAAAATCTCAAAATTATTATTTTTGTACGTTTTTTCTTTCAAGAAATTATTATATTAACCTATTTGGATAATAATAATAATAATAAAAGTGTAAATCCTCAAACCTATTTAATAAGTCTGAATTAATACTTAGTTGGCATATAGTCGTAAGCAATTTTTTGTTGTTCATATTAACTTAATTATAATATTTTTATCTTCCTATGAGTTGTGAAAGCTGGTAGTGTGTGTATCGAGCATGAAGTGCGCCGCAAAAGAACTTGTGCATGTTGGCATGTTCACGATCTTAACACCCAAACACTCTTTCACTTTCGTATATAAGTACAGACAAGGACGCGTTCTTCTCATCCAACTCTCTCATTTCTCTACACTTCTACTTCTTGGGAAGACTTTGAATCTTGGTGGGTTTAATTCCTTTTTTGAGATTAGGGTTTATCAGTTATGATGCTTCTTTCTTTTTAATATCATCCTTTGTTATTTGCGTGAAGCTCATCATTGTTTTTTTCCCTCTCATTCTTTCAATGTTGTTTAGGGGAAAAAAGAATAATCTGAGAGGAAACAGTGCAGACAAAACGATGAAACAGGCCATTTTGCTTGGAATGATTGTTTGCTTTGGTGTCTTCTTCTGCACCAATGCAGAAGATCCATATAGATTCTATACTTGGGAAGTCACTTATGGGACTCGAGCTCCTCTTGGTGTACCCCAACAGGTCTGTTTCTTTTATTTTTTTTCTCACTTTATTTTATTATTTACTCAGATGTTTACTTTTAATGAATTCTAAGCATATGGTCTCTTTTTTCCTGTTCAATATTTGCAGGTTATTCTTATTAATAATCAATTTCCTGGACCTCCAATTGAAGCTGTGACTAATGACAACATAATTGTTAATGTCATCAACCAATTAGATGAACCCTTTCTCATTACATGGTCAGTTGACCACATATTATTACTACTATTATTATTATCATAAAAACATATAAATATGAAATATGGTTTATTTGTTCATTTTTGTTTTGGAAATAGGCATGGAATTAAGCAAAGGAGAACCTCATGGCAAGATGGTGTTCTAGGAACCAATTGCCCAATCCCTCCTCACACAAATTGGACATACAAATTCCAGATGAAGGATCAAATTGGAACCTACATGTACTATCCTTCAACTTTGATGCATAGAGCCTCTGGTGGTTTTGGGGCTATCAATGTTAATCAAAGATCTGTGATTTCAATCCCATACCCTGAACCTGATGGGGATGTAACTCTGCTTATTGGTGATTGGTACATCAATGGCTACAAGGTATACCACTTATTGTTCTAACCATATCTTCTGTAACGGCAATGGCCTGCCATCCAATTGTTCTAACCAATTACACATTCACTTTCACACAGGCCTTACAGAAAAAGTTGGATTCTGGCCTGGATCTTCCTCCGCCGGACGGCCTTCTCATAAATGGTGCTAATAAATCTTATACTTTCATTGGCCAGCAAGGTAAGTCCTTTGTATTGCTTTTTTTTGGCTTTGTTAGGAAAAACAGAGCATTCTGGCATTCTGCAATACATGTATGCTGAGTTTTGGTTGGATTGCTACTACATTACAGGGAAAACATACAAATTCAGGGTTACAAATGTGGGTATAGCAGCATCAATTAACTTCAGGATCCAGGGTCATCGGATGACTCTTATTGAAATTGAAGGAGCTCATAGTTTGCAAGAGGAGTACGAGTCCCTTGATATTCATCCTGGTCAATCTATAGCTGTTTTAGTTACCTTACGTGCATCAGTTAAAGATTACTTCATTGTGGCTTCAACTCGTTTCACCAAGCCATTCCTCACCACTACCGGTATTCTTCGCTATATGGGTTCTAACACTCCAGCTTCTTTGCCATTGCCGGTTGGCCCAACGTATCACCTTCACTGGTCCATGAAACAAGCAAGAACCATCAGGTTGTCCAACATCTTCTGTTTCGTTTTTTGCATATACAAATGGTCACTCGTGTATCCTATAATCCTGACCCCCTTTTCTTTTCTCATGTTTCGTGTTCCAGATTGAACCTGACAGCTAATGCAGCTAGGCCTAATCCTCAAGGATCATTCCACTATGGGACAATAAAAATTGTGAGGACACTTGTTTTGGCTAATGCAAAAGTCCAAATAAATGGCAAATGGCGGTATGCTGTTAACGGGATATCCTACTTGGATCCAACTACTCCATTGAAGCTTGCAGACTGGTTTAACATCCCTGGAGTCTTCGGCTTAAACTCCATCAAGGATTCTCCTTCTTCAGTGCCTCCAGTCTTGGGTGTCTCGGTCTTTGGACTCACCCTCCATGACTTTGTTGAGATTGTTTTCCAGAACACTGAATCCTTTACCCAGTCTTGGCATCTTGATGGTTCTAGCTTCTATGTTGTCGGGTAAGCTTTGAATTTATATATGTATGTATGCAATTATGCATGTACAACAGTTCTAATATTTTATATGTTCCTTTAAAATTTCAGTTATGGCGGTGGCAACTGGACAACTGGCTCAAGAAGACGATACAACCTTGCTGATGGCATCCCTCGGCACACTGTTCAGGTTTATCCATTAGGCTGGACTGCCATTTTGGTTTCCTTTGACAACAAAGGCATGTGGAACTTGAGGTCTCAGCACTGGTCAAAGCGTTACCTAGGCCAACAAGTTTATCTTAGAGTTTGGAACGATGAGAAAAGCTTGTTTACCGAGGCAGACGTCCCTCTAAATGCATTACGTTGCGGGAAGGCCGTTCAATTCTAGAAGAGCATTCATTTCATAATTGTGTAATCACACCACTAGTTTTTCTTAATTTTCATTTTACCCCTTCTAATATCAGTTACGAGGGTGTGACTGTTAAGAGGAAAGTAGGGGTCTCAGTAAAAAAAAATTAAATTTATTGTGCTTGCTATTGCTACTCTTTCATTACAGCTTTCTTTCTTTCTTTCTATTAAATTATTATAAGGAGTTTCTTCTAGATTTTGATTTCCGACATTTTTCTTATATACCATTTGTCCTAATAAAACATCTTGTACCCTTTCTAAATTAGTGACTTGTCTTTATTTTTAGATATCTGATTTAATATTTTTCAAGATTTTATTTTAACAGGGTTTGAAATTATTTCTATGTATTCTTAAACAGAATAAACTTAACGATCATACTTTAAAAAGTATATTATATTAATAGCAAACATCTAAAAAATATTAGAGAAAACTAACAAAAATATATATAAATTCAAAGGATTTGAAAAAGCGTTTTCTTTCTAATGAATAAACATGTCACAAATAACTCAAAATTATTGTGTTCAAGAGTAAGATCAAACATCTTGAAAACTAATAAGAGATAACGGGATCGTATTAGTTACAAGTCACAAATATTAGATAAAATAACTCATAAGCGACATATTCATAATTTAGACAGATAATAAGTTTTGATTTAGTTTTGAATCAACTATATTAACACAAATGGTGATTGAAATACAATGATTATACATGTGGCGAAAGATAGATTCAACCCAACAAAAAAGATGAATATGATAAAAGGGTCCGTTTAGGACTGATGTTTCTCGGAGAAGGTGACCAAAGCGCTATGGCGAAAGATGTGACCCATGAAAAAGGGTTCGAAACTTTAATTGTTTTTTTCGATGATTCCAAATCGATATAGTAGTTACATGCGGTTTATGAAGATATGGTTAATGTTTAAGGATAAAAAACGTTTGAGTGAATAAAAATTTATACAACTGAAACGTAAGTGATTATAACGTTCAATTTTTGAAATCAACGACTAAAATGTATAAATATTAAACATAAGTGACAATTTTTATAGTTTATCTTAATTTTTGCTTTTGTTATATCAATATCCCGTTAAACATTTAATGATAAGAAAAGTTTGAGTGATGATAAATTTATACAAAAATATAAATTATCATAACATTTTTTTAAAATCAATGATAAAAAATATATACTTATTTAAGTGATTATTTCAGCAGTTTACCCTTTTTAATAATTAGTTAATGGAATTTTAATTGTGAACACACCCATAGCTAATTAATTATGAACACAAATTCCTACGCATCACAATTTCATTTCGGGCTATATTATAAAAATATTCGTTGTCAATAATTAATTAAAAAAATAAATTATTTTAGTGACCACCCAACTAATTAAAGATATCTATTTTAGTTATTGAATTATCGAACTCGTTAATCAAGTCAATTAACTTATTAAATCGACCTATTTTGGTCACCACCGTTAGAATTTAGTAGAGAAGGTGAAGGTCAGTTAAGTAAAATATATAAAATTATATATTTCATCCTTATAATTTATTTATTAGTTTAATTCAATTTTAATTTTAAATTAAAAACAAAATTAATCATTCAATCAAATGATGACACGTGCCAGACTAAATAATTAATTTTATTTTTAATTTATTTTTATTTATTATTTAATATATTTTTCATGAGTTTATGAGGGTTTGAACTCAAGTGGAAAGAATGGAATAAACAGGCTCTTTGGGAGGTGGCTTAACAGTTAACAGCAGGGGCTTGAGATTGAGATGGAGCACTGGTGGTGGAGTCTTCAGGTTTCTTGGTCTGTGTAACGGGGGGGGTTCCTTTTTCAGGTTTAGAAGCTGTTTTATGAGGCTGAATGATGATAACCGGAGATGGGCTTGACTTCTTGGGTATGGATACGAGAAGGAATAGTCACGGATACATGTTTTTAATAGGTAAGTTTTTAAATTTTTTAAAGTTTATATATTTATTTTTATTTTTTTAATTTTTATGATATTTAAGTTTTATATTAACCTGAGATTTTAAAATTTTATGTATCCACTTCAAATAAATTTTTAATATATATATATATATATTAATATACAAAAATATAAAAAATAATACCATATACGAAAGAATATATATCTTTTATATATTTAAAAATATTTAAATTATAATTAAATCGTATCGCCATGATAAATAATTATAATTAAATTTTTATAAAAATTTAAAAATTCAATTCGAATTTATTAAAATCAATTTAAATAAAAAAATTAAATTTGAATTATTAAATATAACGGAATAAAGTTTTTTTTAACTTAACTCCACGCTTCCATCAACCCATAAGTCGGTACGCTATGAATTCGAGGTTCGTGATTTGCATCGATCAAATCTCAAATATATTTTAGATACTAAGACAAAACAAGAACAGGGCGTATGTTTCTCTTTCGTGTCATTATTTTCCACGAGGAAACAAGAAAGGAAGGCTTAACTTCGCTCCACTCCATACTTCACAAGGACTTTGCCTCTTCTTTGGCGTCTTCTTCTTCCTTTCATTGGTTTTATGCCGTTCTTTGAATTGTTTTTGTAGCTGAGAATTCAAGGGGAAACAAGATGGATATTTCCAATGAACCCTCCTCTTCTTCTTCTCTTTATGAATTTATATGTACTTTAATCTCCTCTTGGCCTGCTTCAGCTTTTGCCAAAGCAGCAATGGCCGAGTACGCCTGTTTGTTTCACAAGGTACCCTCTAAACTTCATTTCACTTTCTGGTGTTTGGTTTTTCTTTGGTGAGTTCGTACTTGGTTTCTTAGCATTTTTGCATTCTCCGTAAAATTTATGATAATTTGGGTTAAATATGTGCTGTTTTTCTATGCAGGATACTCTAATTGTAAAGTCTCCCAAAAAATCTCCATTGTTCTCAAGGACAGTAGTGTTATTGTTTGCTGTAATGTGTGGTTTTTACATCTGTACAGTCTGTTTAAAGCAGCTAAGTACTACTACCAAGGTCAAATTTCAAAACATCCAAGTCAAAAAGAATCCAGCACCTGGTAGTAACATTCTTGAGCTAGTAGAAGCTCAAATTCCTACCTTGCACTACCCTAAACCTGAAACTTTTAGCAGGTAAACAAGAATACTTTAATTTTGAGGGTATTGTTTTAAGTTCAATTATCTTAGATTTTGCTATTCATACTTTGCCAGGGGCGAATGTTCACAAAATCCAGTACGATTCTTTGTCATAGTGTCGATGCAGAGGTCTGGAAGTGGATGGTTTGAGACTTTACTGAATAGTCATATCAATATAAGCTCGAATGGGGAGATATTCTTTCCAATGGATAGGAGGAAAAACGTTTCAACTATTATTCAGACTTTAGACAGAGTTTACAATTTAGATTGGTTCAATAGTGCTTCCAAGAATGAGTGCTCAGCTGCTGTTGGTTTCAAGTGGATGCTGAATCAGGTATACAAATGTAATACGGATTAATCGTAAAGGCAGCCATGCAGAAGACACTGAAGATGTTCATTATCCTTTATGAGGAATGTAAATTGTTTGAATCCCGGGAGTTGCTTTGTGCTCTATGTCTAACTGATAGATGTCTTCATGCAGGGATTGATTGAGAACCATAAACAGATTGTAGAATACTTCAATCAACAGGGAGTTTCTGCCATATTTCTCTTCCGAAGAAATTTGCTTCGAAGAATGGTTTCTCTGCTTGCGAATTCATACGATCGCGCTGCCAAGCTATTAAATGGAACCCACAAGTCTCATGTTCATTCAGAGGAAGAGGTATTTGTCCCCATCACACCACAGGGTCGCCCTCTTTGACCTTTTCATTGTTAGAGAACCTTGAACTTATTGCTAGTCACTTAATGCAGGCAGCTGCTCTTTCAAGATACAAGCCGATAATCAACACTACATCAGTAATAAGTGATCTGAAAGAAGTAGAGATGGATGCTGTCAAGGCTATAAAATACTTCAATACCACTCGTCACATGGTTCTGTACTATGAAGATCTCAGCACAAACAATACGGTAAGGATTTTTCTCAACTTCAACAGCTTTTAACCAAATGTTCTAGAATCTGTGTTACATGGTGCAATTGCTCATAACTTATTTTTTCTAGTCCTTTATATGTTCAGGATTTTTCTCTAATTTCTCCCTCTGCTTTATGTCTTTCTTTTCCATGCTTGTCACAGAAACTAAAAGATGTTCAAGAGTTTCTAGGTCTTCCACAGATGGAATTGACTAGTCGACAGGTTAAAATACACAAAGGTCTGTTGTCTGATTTTGTTAAGAATTGGGATGATGTGCTAAAGACATTGAATGGGACACAGTATGAGAGTTTCCTCGAAGCCGACTACTACGAATGACTCCGTCGCTAACCAAAAGAAGGTTGTGGATACCTTCTGTTACCGGACACATACCGAAATTGAAATTTTTGGCTGCCGTGAAAAGCATGAAGATGACCACCATGCTGGCAACACTTAGGTGATGAGTGAACCATGTACCGTTCTTTTTTCCTTTATTTTTGAATTTTATTGATAAATATAGACGGCATGTATATGTCAGCTAATGGAAATTTGGGTGAATCAATCGTTCATCCTTAAATAGTGATTTCATCAATTTTTTGCCTTTTTGTTTCCCCCTTGCGTTGCTACACACAAAAAAGACATTAAAAGAGAGCAGTGATCAAATACTTCAACGTTCCCTTTGATGTACACTGAAAAATAAGGATTTTCCAGTAAAAATATTTATGAAGCAACTTTTCATTCGATTCCTGAACCTTTTTTTGGAATATCAATACGCCATTGGTTCGACTGAAAGAATCGACTGAAAGTTTTATATAGATAATAGATCAATAAAAGATAAAAAGAAAGTTATCAAAATTTTATTTCATCCTCGTTTTAATTCTCTTCTTCCTATCTTTATTTTCTATTATAACTCTCTTATCATAGAAATTCAATTTGATTATATTCGGTGCTTTCTTTAAAAGATTTTGAATGACAATAAATCATACTAAATCCATTAAGGCTTTACAAAAGACTACTACACGACAAGGATATCTTCTAAGCTCTTTGCAAGGTTTTACGAGAAAAACAAAAATAAGTGAATGCATAGGTGCAACGGATGCTTAAGGATGTGGTGTGTTAAGTGGCAACCATACCGTCACAGTTGGGCCTAACATTCAAGGTCGATGCTGATAATGACGAAATGGGTGAAGTTGTAGCTAAGCAACGGTATCCAAATAAGAAGATATTGTAACTCTATGGACCTGATTAAGCCAAAAATCATATGAAGGACGTCATATGTTTGTCGAAGTAAACCTAAACTAAATTTACTTATGACTGGTCTATTTTTATTTTTATCTTATTTAAATTCTCGTTAAAACCTATGATTATTAAAATACCAATAGAAATGATCAATAACTCACATAGATTCAATTTGGGAACTAAATTATTGAATTAACACATTTTGAGAAAAAAACATAAACTATTGAAATTTGAAACTCGAAATATATTTTAACATTATCAAATGAAATCTTTGTATATTTTAGTGTGAAATTTCATAAATATCAATCGTAAAAACATCGCCAATTGAACCTAGATCAAAATAATGAACAATTTTTAAAAATAACATTTTATAGCAGATAATTACCTAAATTAATGATTTGTTGATGAGATAATCCGTACTGATATAACACTCATAACAAACATGTATCGATATGGTTTGCCCCGTATTGGTCCTTAGAATAAATAATGTTAGCATCTTATTAGTACACTTTTTTGAGTACTGATCCCTTGTATCTAGTGTTTAAAATAGAGGATTCCAATAGCTAGAATATGTACCAGTGTGATACCTCACGTATCAATACATGATTTACGTTATACAAGGGTGTACCAATTCTATAACGTGTGTTCAGGAATAAAATCCCGTGTATTAATTTTTCTCAAGGTGTACCGATACAATGACTACTCATGCTTGTATTTTCTACAAATTTTTATACTTTTGAACCTTATACAGACCCCGTGTATTAATCCTTAAGTATTATACCGATATAACAAAACCTATAATAATCTCTTGTCAAACATATGACACTTTGTTTCAATTTAATCTTACCTAAATATTATATAAGAATCATATTGACTATTAGGCATCAAATCCCTATAAAAACACCCATGGAAAGACAATCAAACATTAAAAAAAATAATCAAAAATTACATATGAGCAAGATTTCTACCCAAACATACATATTTTTTCTCAACACACATTCCCTCAAAATATTATTATACAAGTTCAAAACAAATCACGAAACATGTCAAAAACAATGATTAACAAAGCATTTCAAGTCTATCATGATATATTAGTTTATATATTAGTATTAGAGTGATCAAAACTATTCTATAACATTTTGTAAAAATACATCGGGTACACAAATTTTTGTGTTGGTATCTTTAAACCACTCTTTATATTCTCCTGATAGAGGAAAAAAAATACAATTCCAACTCTCGATGATTATGATTCTCATGGTTGGAGGATAATGGTAATCACAATCCCTCAACATACCATGATATGATTTATTATAGTGTACTTTAAATCTTTTAGTATGCTAACTATATCTAATAATATTTATTTTATTATCACTTAACAAATATATCCATTTTAAATATGTTACCTCACTGTTTTTCAAAATCATGCTCAAACCATCATCATCAAATCTTTTGAAAATTATTTTCTAAAATATAATCACTAATTTTATTTGGGTTTTTAAACTATTTTCATATTTTATTAAATATAGACTTTTATATTATTAGCATCTATTTTTATTATTGTTTTATTTTATTATTATTTGTCAGTTATGTTACTCTTAGTATTGTTATAAAGCTTTAAATAAAGATTATTGTTATTATTATTTACTGCTATTATCTTATTATTACTTATTCTATTATACAAACCATATAATCAAACTTAGGAATCAATTCAAATTAAAATCATCTAAGTTTGATGTTCAAAATTTTTAGCATCCAACACTTTGAAGCTCGGTGACTATGCTATATTCACACAGTACAAGACAATGAAACCACCCAGAATTTATAAATTTCTTTCAAGTCAATGATTCTTTAAGATATGGAAACGAATCTAGGCGTCGTAGTTTTAAGATGCAAAGAAAAGTAGCAGATGATTCAGACTTATTTATTTTCTGTAACTTCTAACATAAATCAGATTCGATTCAATGCTTCTTGGGCCAAGGGAAGAGAACAGATCAACTAGGCATCAAGTGGTTTGCTGAACTTTCCATGTGCAGAAGTCATGGAAATGCCCAATATGACCGTCCAAGCATTTTTTTTGAAAGCAAATATTCTAAATTCTGATCAAATGATGAAGAAAAGCAAAACTAAGTGATGCCATATTCCCTTTTCAATAGACCAATGGGCAATGGCAAGAAGTTAGTGGTCAGGAATCAGGAGAATGGTGCACATGTGATGTCCCAGTAGGCCCATATCAATAATCTCAAACAATTTGCGGAGGCATTATAAACACATGTGGATATGGTATCTCCCCAACTGGACCAACAAGCACAATGGGTCCTACACGTCGTTAACACTAATTATTGTGTTTTGGACATTTTGTAAACAGTTCCAATATTAAGCATGAAGTTTAACCCGGAAACAGCACAGTGGAGACTGGAGATGAGTTTTACGTTATGTAGTTGGACATTTGCTACTACTCTGCCCGGTTTACAATTCAAGGGAAAGCACTTTAACCAGCTAACTCCAACACTCTTCAGACATATGGACCAATAACCAATATTGATGTCTAACTCCAACACTTGCTTGAAAGCTTGGACAATGACATGTTACCAAGCAAGCAAAGTTTTCAGACATAGTCATCATGATTCTGGATTGAACCACCAGAATTCATGCAAAGATTCATCCATGTCCGTATATGATGATTGAGTGAGAGAGAGAGAAGAAATTAAATAGTTGGGTTATATAAAGGGGAAAGGCAAGAGTCTGAAAGTAGGAGAATTTACAACGGAAAGGAGTGGCTTCCATACCACTACCCCATCTGTTATCTCATTTTTCTTTGAACTAAGCTCTCTCCATTGTTCAGGTTATCTAGTCCCTTTATAATCTCTTTGGTTCCTAAGATTCGCTAAACATGCGTAGCATGGCAAGCTCTACCTCTGCCAAAGGCATAGCCGCCATTGTAGGCGTCGGCCCTAAGCTTGGACGATCTATTGCCCGCAAGTTTGCTCATGAAGGATACACCGTTGCCATCCTGGCTAGGGACTTAGGTACTTGCTCTTTCTTTTCCCTTGAAAAGTCTCACCTTTTCCTTTGGTCGTTATATTCATCATACTTCTTCTGGTGCTATCATTTAGAAGTACTATTGGATTGTATGCTTTCAGGGCGATTGTCAAGATTTGCAGATGAGATAGCCAGGGAAGAGAAATCCCAAGTGTTTGCAATCAGAATAGACTGCTCGGATCCTAGAAGTGTTAGGGAAGCATTTGAAGGGGTTCTTTCACTTGGATTTGTTGAAGTTCTGGTGTATAATGCATATCAGTCGGTTTCATGGCACCCCACCAACTTCAATGACATTAAAATCGAATGCTTTGAGAAATCTCTTACTGTGTCCTCCATTGGCGCTTTCCTTTGCGTTCAAAAGGTACCCCAATCCATAGGTTGTTAGGTTAGGTTGATTAATTTCAAAATTTGTTTCATTGGTTTTCTTTAATTACCATTTCTTTTTTAAAGAAATTGTACTTTTGATGTTCTGATGAATGGAAGGTACTTCCGGGGATGGTGGAAAGGGGGAAAGGAACCATTCTCTTTACTGGCTGCTCAGCTTCACTCAATGGCATTGCTGGTTTCTCTGAACTATGTAAAACTCTCAACTTTTCACCCATTGAAACGCATCTGATATCAGAAATTTACCAAAACCCAACTTTAAAATGAACGAGAAATACTTTTTTTTTTTAATATGAAACAGGCTGTGGAAAGTTTGCCCTGAGAGCATTATCCCAATGCTTGGCAAGAGAATTCCAGCCTTTAGGTGTTCATGTTGCCCATATTATCATCGACGGGGTCATTGGTTCACCCAGGGGGGCATCCACGTCGCAGACAGGGTTGTCTGGGGAGCAACAGCAACAGCAAAGCGGCGGGGTAGGAGGAGACGTCGGGGCGGTGATGATGATGGACCCGGACGCGTTGGCTCAGACCTACTGGCACTTGCATGTTCAAGACCGGACCGCTTGGACCCAGGAGATCGACCTCCGTCCCTCCATCACCAGATTCTATTAGCCATTATTCAATATTCCCATCTGCTCAACTTGCTCCTGCAAATCTTTTGCAACTTCTACTATACATCCTTTTCATATATATCTTCAATACTTTTTCCATTTCTACACCATTTTATTTTTTAGGTCTACAAATATTGTTGCTTTAATTTGGGTTTTCAAATGTGTCATTAAATATTAAACTAAGATTTGCTCTGTAAATCCACTCTTTTTTCTTTAAATTTCTTTTACTACAAAAGCGTTTGAAACATATTTCTGGTCTTATTGGTAATCGTATTAATTGTGTGGACGCTAGGGCCCCCATGTAAGAAAGTGTGAGGTGCTTCTAAGAGAGTTGCATGGATACAACGACGACTTCGTGTTCTAATTTCGGACACACCCTTTATTGTCTTTTATTTTATTTTTTCTAGAAAAATATCTTTTAACCATGAAAAGGTGAAAAAGCAAATGCCAAAGCGTGGAAAAGAAACACTGAATCAATTTTAGAATCGAATAGTTAATGAATTAACGAGAAAAACAATGTTATTTTCTTTGCGATTCACATTAATAAAGGTTTGAATTTCCATATAGAATGAACATATTACTAAGAAAAAAATCAATATTTTAAAGGTATAATTTGTCTACTTATTTCTATTGGTACTTCCACTTAAATTAGTAAGTTTAGGGTTTAAAGTTTAAGGTTTTGGTTAGGGTTAGGGTTTAGAGAATTAGAGGTAGAGTGTATTTTTTAGGGCTTAAGATTTAATATTTAGGATATAAAAAATAGGGTTAGAGTTTAAAATTTAATTTTTAAAATTTATTCTAAGACATATAAGAGGAGACACTGTTACGAAGTAGAAAGATTTTTACTTTATTCTAAAAGCATAATATCTGTATATAATCTATAAAAAAATTGTTCTGAAAACACAGTTAAACGAATAAAAATATTTTTTAAAAGATAATTATATTTTTAATGTATATGTCATGAATCAAATTTATATAAAATAGTATAACATTAATATCTTTATCACTATACTAAACAATGAATTCAATATTTTGTTGTATTTTTAAATTGTTATTAAAAACTAATGTTTAAATGTGTTGCTAAAATTTATAAAATAATAAAATAAAATATTTAATTGTATTAAATTAATTTTTTAATCATAGTATTAAATTAAATTATTATTTTATATCGATTATAATCGAATATTCACCTACTTTTTACCCTTACACCCATCAGTCGAGTTAGTGTGAGTAAAACATGACTCTAAAAATTAATTATTTTTTAATTTTAAGTCATTTAAGTCATTCGAACCATCTTAAATGAATTATAAAATTTTTGAGTTTGTGTTTGCTCAACTAAAAGAAACAAATTTTGTACTTTTTCGATTTAATCCTCGATTGCCTTTTTCTGCAATCCCTCAAAATAAGTTCATTATTGATAATTTTGAACCATATGTTCATAAATCACTACACACTACTTGTTTAGATTCAATTTATATTTTTAAAAATAATTAATTCGAATGAAGATTTACCTTCGGATGATAATAATTAATTCAAATATTCAGTCAACATATATTAAATTAGGATTGTTACGACATAAATAAGAAAATTAACGAATATCTCCTCTCTAAAATTTAAGTCCATTAATTAATAATATGTGTAGTTAAAATAGTTTAAGCCAAATACATAACAACTTAAAAATACATGACATAAAATTTCTCTCAAAAACCCTTTAAGACCCTTTAAGTCGCGGTTCTCCTTTCCCAATTTTTTTTTTTTTTTCATTTTTCGTTTTGATCGTTCCCTTTGATCGTTGGTCGACAATCAATTTTAGTATTGGTTGTCGACCACCAGATCTATTTCTTTTTATTGTTTTATTTTAATAAGGATCTCTATTTTTCTGTCTTTGTGACATGTTTTTCTCTGTCCTTGTGACATGTTTTTATTTTTGTTTTGGGTTTGATTCGTCTGTCTTTATGGCATGTTGCAGCATACCCTAGCAATCGGTTGTTCGCACAAAGATTCAATCGATGCTAGTTTTCTGATTTATTGTTTTGTTGGTGGTCACTTTGAAAGACTTATCCCAACTCGTTTGATGGTTGTTTGCCGATAAAATCAGTCCTGGGTAGCGGTATTTTTTGCATGACAGTTTGAATAACCTACAACTCCTTTCTTCACTATGCATCTCGTTTGGACAGAGACAGATTCAGGAAGCTGCTGAATTTTATTGGTATGCATATTTCCATAGGAATTTTATTTTTCTTTGGTTTTGGGTTGTAAGTATTTTTAGATTTTTTAATCCAATTATTTTACTTCTTGATTACGTTGTAATTATAATTTTCTATGGATTTAATAAAAATTCAGTAACATTTGTCAAAAAAATACATGACATAAAAAGACATGAAAATATACTTAAGCCCATTAAATTTCTAACCTAAAAAATTCCAAATTATTAAATCTTAAAATTAATGATCTAATTAATAATTATATATTAATCATAAATTAATTAAATCCTAAAATTTAGAAGAAAAAAATATATTGTGAATTATCTTGAATCCCATAATTAATTTGATTATTTTTAAACTAACATCTTATTAAGCCAATGACTCTATTTAAAACTAATCGAATTAATTATTATATATATATATTTTTTATCTAAGTCAAATGCATATTTTATCTTAAAATTAATTAATAAAGATTTAAATTAATTTAACTAATTTAACATTCATCCAATTAAGTCACGAAAAATTTTAAATTAATTAAATCATTTCAAACTAATTCTGACTAAAGGCTTGATATATCTAAACCTAAATCTAATTTAATTATTTTAATCTTACACTCCAATAAACTAAAGGCTTTATATATATAACAAAACATGCATTCTACAAATACAAAAGAATGTATATATATCGTCACAGCCCGCCACCACATGACTGAGGAGGTCGCACACCAAGGGGCCAACATGACCGAGGAGACCGCACACCAAGGGGCCGAATCGGATAAACTAATTGTTGCCCAACTCTATGGGGCGAAACACAGCACCCGACGTGCACACCATGGAGTCGAGGACAACACCTGATGTGCACACCAAAGAGCCGAGCACAACGCTCGCATCACTCATCTGCACATGCAGGCCGACACCAGCATCACTCTTGTGCAACCGAGGGGTGATCCCAGCGCCCGTACCATCCAGGGCCACCCGGGGTCTAAGTCTAATTCCATCCAGACGCACCCGAGGACCGAGCCCGACACTTTGCGATCTGCCCAAGTAATTTTGTCTGAACTCTTGGGCCTTTCTCAAGCCCATCCAACCAACTCTCTTGGAGAATGCTTAGATGACCGGATCATTCAAGGAAAGCATCAACATACCAACCCAATCCCCTGATTCGTGGAAGGTGTTCCCCAACACATATGGAATCCATCCATATTCATCCACCTATTGAAGAAAGGTTCTCCCATCATGATTATCCTTCCTTTCTTAGTTATCTTAGGCTAATCTTAGCCCTTGATTAGTATCATTTGTAACCGTTAGATCGTAGATAACCATCCTATAAATAGTGGCTTAATTCTCATTTGTAAATCATTTACATTTTCTCATTTTCTTGAGTAATACAAGAGATAGTACGTTTTCTCTCAAACCTTCTTCCTTGCTTCTTTCCGTTGCTCATCCAAGTCTTTTGCTTGGATTTTCAGACTAACTTAGTCGTATTTCCAAAGAGTTCCATGACTAAGGCCGCACGGTCCCGCTAGTCGAATCCTAGCCCCAAGATAAGTGTTATCAGAGCCAAGTTTTCCAGCAAGGATTCGTTCAAAAGATGACGAACCCGATTGAAAATGTTGCAAAAATCACCGAGACTCGTTCGAACAAAACCAAGAGGGTTAATTCGAGAGATGTAATTTCTTCTTTGCAAGACAAGGTCACCCGCTTGAAGAATTCCACAAGGAAGTCAACGAAGTGACTCGATGTGGTAGATGACCGACTCAATGAGTTGGAAAGCAAGGGGGACGGTCTCAAAGAAGATTTCCAAAGCCTCATCGATGATACGATGGAGAACTTGGAATTGTAGAACGCATCACTCAAGTCTGAATTGAATGATCTCAAGAAGATCATGGACGTGATGAAGTTCAATTTGTTCATTTATAAAAGTGCCATGTCGAGTGGTGTGATGGCTAGCCTAACCAAGGTGTTAGCCGATGTCTCTAAATCGAAAGAGTTCAAGGGATCGAGAGATGCTCAAGATGTGGAGAATTTCATCTGGAGCATGGATCAATATTTTCGTCGCATGAACATTATGGAAGAGTCCACAAAGGTAAACACTGCTTCCGCTTATTTTACTGACACCGCTCTTTTATGGTGACAACGTAGGTGTACCGAAGAGAAGAGCAAAAAGGCTCCAATCGAGATGTGGGAAGAACTCCAAGCTGAAGTCAAGGAGACATTCTATCCAAAAAATGCTCAAAGGGAGTTGCAAACAAAGCTTCGACAACTCAAGCATGACAGCACCATGAACGAGTACGTGAAGAAGTTTACTAAGGTTAAACTTCAAATCCTGAACTTTGAAGAAGATGAAGGTTTTTCAATCTTCATGGACGAACTCCAACGATGGGCCAACCTAGAGTTAGAAAGACTTGGTGTCATCGATCTTTCCGAGGCTTTGGACGAGGCCGAAGCCATAACCAAATTCGAGAAGAAGTGCGAGTCACCCAAGCAAAAACCCAAGTATAAAGGTAATGGTTAGGGAGATAGGGACAAACAGTCCAAAAGAGAATCAGACAAGCGTTCAAGTGACCATCGGAAGCACTCTTCAAACAACAAGTCCCATAGATTTGTTCGATCGTGGGAAAAGAAGGATTGAGGTCTAGTCAAGTGCTTCCATTACGATGGGCCTCATTACAACAAGGATTGCCCAAAGAAGGCAAATCTTTCGTCCATCAAAACGCATAAGGAGTCATCCGAGGTAAGGGTCCAACTTAGTTCCATCATTAGTTCCTTTCAAACTAAGTCTACTCGCAGGAACAAGGGCCTCATGTATGTTGAAGTAACAATTACGGGAAAGTAATTGAGCGTACTAGTGGACACCGGAGCATCTGAGTTGTTCATGTCCGAAGGGGCTGCCAAGAAGCTTGGTCTTTCTGTGGAGAAGGCAAGCGAATGGATCAAAATAGTCAACTACAAGGAGGATCCCATTGTCGGAGTAACAAAATGAGTCAAGCTTTAAATTGGGAGTTGGACAGGTAAAGAGTCCATCAAGTTAATTCCATTAGACGATTACGACTTAATGATTGGTTTATCATTTTTGGATCGGATTAATGCACTTTTTCTGCCTTTTGCCGATTGTTTGTGTACCCTCGACCACCAACATCAATGTGTTGTCCCGGTGAGTCGAGAGGAAGGTGTGTGAGCTAAGATGTTATCCGTGATCCAATTCAACAAAGTCGTGCGCAAAGATGAGACATCCTACCTTGTCGTGTTCAAGGAGAATAAACCCATGGAGTCCATGGAGATCCTCGATACCATGGGATAAGTCCTCAAAGAGTTCAAGGATACTATGCCTTCCGAGTTACCAAAGGTTCTACCATCAAAGCGAGAAGTCGATCATATGATCGAGTTGTATCCGAATGCCGCACCACCAGCAAAGGCCCCATATTGGGTGGCACCATCGAAACTAGAGGAGCTGCGAAGGCAACTTAAAGAGATCTTGGATGGGGGCTACATCAGGCCATCCAAGGCACCATTTGGTGCACTAGTGCTTTTCCAAAGAAAGCACGATGGTAGTCTACGTATGTGCATTGACTACCGGGCTTTAAACAAGCTCACCATCAAGAAAGTATCCGATACCTTTGATAGCAGACTTGTTCGACCAACTTAGAAGTGCGAGATGGTTCACCAAGCTAGATCTCCACTCGAGATATTACCAAGTGCGGATTACCGAAGAAGACGAGCCCAAAACCGCTTGTTTCATAAGGTATGGGTCATTCAAGTTTCTCGTCATACCTTTCAGCCTTACCAACGCTCCCGCCACATTTTTTACCTTAATGAACAAGGTATTGCATGCTTTTCTTAATTGTTTTGTAGTTGTATATCTCGATGATATAGTCATCTATAGCAACACTTTAAGGCACTTAAGAAAAGTTTTGCAGGTTCTCCGCGATAACAAGTTATACATCAAGAAGGAGAAATGCGCCTTTGCCCAAAAAGAAGTTCCATTCTTGGGGAATATTATCGAGGGGGCAAGATCTAAATGGACCAAAAGATTCGCACCATCAACGAGTGAGAGCCTTCAACAAAGGTGACCGAGCTCCGCTCTTTCCTTGGCCTTGCCAACTACTACCGTAAGTTTGTCAAGGGTTACTCCAACATTGCCACTCCACTAACCGAGTTGCTCAAAGAGAACAAGTGAGGAATTTTTTGTATAATTTTTTGTATCTTTTCCAAGCCTCATACATTGACTCGTCTTCATCTTGCCTAAAGGATGTTATGTTATTTCTGAGCTTGTCAATCATATTGGTATAACTGAATCTGGAAAGGAAGCTTCGGTATAGTTCTGTCCATAAATTCAACGATCCCGGTTGAAGGTTATTTAACCATGTTTTTGCCCTATCCCTCAGTGAATAGGGAAATAATTTTAGCTTAAGGATGTCAGATGAGACTACCGACAGATTAAATGAGTTAAAATTTTTTAAAAAGGATTTAAGATGTTTTCGAGCATCTTTATTGGCCGAACCCTCAAACTGACCCTGGGTGTTGATCATATTGAACATGACCGATTTTAGTTCGAAGTGTTCTGCCTCTATATTAGGCATCACAACAGTAGGAGTTAACCCATCTAAATCTTCCTATAAATAATCTCGAACAGTTCGAGCGCGTTCTTGTCTTAGAATATTTACTGGATTAACTACTGTGAAGGCACCACGGTTGTCTGTCACGGAGGCGTTCATACCCGTGTTGTTTTGTTGGCCATGGTCTACGTTCATTCTTTGACGTACCCTTTGTTTTAGATTTCTGGGTTGTAAGGGTATTGATCAATAGTAAGATTGGACCTGGTCATGCACAAAACAACCCACGAAAGTTAAATTAAAACTAAAACTAAATAAATAACTAAAATAATTAAAAATATGTAGAAATAATAGGTAGTAAAATTGAGCGATAGTCTCCGGCAATGACGCCAAATCTGATGGAGGCTATGGAGTCCTTGTTAAATTCCACCTTTTTAGATTATAATATTTAAGATATAGATCCCACAAAAATTGAGTTGATTCTACTACTTCTTATAACTGCACTTAAGAACACTAAAAACACAAGTAATTGGATTAGATTGATTATATTAACTAAACTATACTAAACTATAGAAAGATAATAATGATAAGAATGGGGTTAGATTGAATGCTTTGTAGAGAAGAATCCAGTTGTATTGTTAATCCACTTATTAATGCAATGGGTTCAACTGCCACCTCGGCGGATCGCACAAAGGGTCGCCGCAGCTGCCTAGGCGGGGTTATACCTTGTCGACAATTCAACTTTTTATAGTTCGACAGAGCAACCTCTTATGTTTCTTCCTTATCCCTAAGCGAAGAAAATTGTTGAAATCCCCGTGTCTTGATGATACCTCCCGACGTTAATCAAGGGTAATAACAACCTCACATACATCTTGTTAGTCGCTAAAATCCGACTCGGATTAGTCAATGCCCTTGAGCAAAGACCATATTCTTTCGTTTCATGAGCTTAACTCTCCCGATATTAGATAAATGGATATTTCTTCACATACTTATCATCTCGAGCTCATATACAAAGAAAGTTAAGTACCCAGAAAGAATAAACTATGAAATAAGTTTTGCATTAATAAATATCAATAACAATGTAACCTTCATCTCCATCTACTCCACAATAATCTAAACCTCCAAGGGAGTTTAGAACATATTATGGTCGGCGGCTAAGGATATGTTATGTGTGTGAACCGACTTCTCCTCCCCTAAACTTAAACTTAACAAGTGCCTTATATAGGTCAAGCCCTAAGTTGATCTTTCCATGCAAGGAAAGAATTCTAAACAGAAAAGAAATCGATTACCTAATTAAATTATATTAAATAAATCTTATTTCCTAAAATGTCTCTTCCTGCGGTTTTGCTTGGGCTCGACATCCTAACTAAGTTTCTCTTCTTTCTTTTACTCTTTGTCTTTTGGTATCTTTTCCTATTGAACATCACTTGTCGTCTTCTATGTTGTCGCAGTAGTCTTCAGAACGCTGCCGTAGCGGATGCTTCATCTGCAATTCAGCATCTATTTTATTCTTTGACTTTCTCTGTGATCTAGTTTTCTGTCTAAGAAAGAAAACTATCAAACATATCTGTTTTATTCTAATTAATGAATAAATTCATAAAAATAGTATTCGGATGCTGAGATGTGGAAAATAATCAAAAATATCTATTATTACATTTAATTCAGTCTTTATTAGCAATAAATGAATGGAGAAATAATGTGAAAATTGAGGACTTTTAGGCACTCATCACTCTTCCTGACCATACTAATGCATTTGAAATTCACACCGATGCATCAGACTTTGCAATCAGTAAGGTACTCATGCAAGAAGGGCATCCATTGGCTTTCGAGAGTAGAAAGCTAAACGAGATCGAGAGTCGTTACACCGTCCAAGAAAAGGAGATGATCGTCGTAATTCATTGTTTGCGCGCTTGGAGACACTATGTTTTAGGGTCAAGGTTTGTTGTCTTTATTGATAATAGTGTTATTAGCTTTTTCTTAACCCAAAAAAAGTTGTCTCCTAAGCAGGCTAGGTGACAATATTTTCTAGCCGAGTTCGTCTTTACCATGGAGCATAAGCCGGGTAAAGCAAACAGCATGGCCGACGCACTAAGACGAATGTCAACTTTTGTAGCCATTAGCCAACCCGAGGGGGCCTATCCCATGATCCTACTACAAAAAGGTTAATCGAGTATGCGAAAGATAGCAAATCCCGACGATTTTGGATTGAAAAGGACTTGCTTTATACATGAGGACACAACCTATACATCCCACATTTCAATAATCTCCGCAAGCAACTCTTGAAAGAGTGTTATGCTTCGAGATGGGTGGGTCATCCTGACATGCATCGCACGTTAGCCTTGCTAGTCGAAAGGTATTATTGGCCACACATGGGGAACGATGTGGAGGCTTATGTCAGAACTTGCCTTGTTTGCCAACAAGACAAGGTGGACGTGATAAGTGCTCAATTCACTCTCACTTTTTACACCTTTCATGGACAATAATCACTTAATCTACACCTACTTGAACTAATGCATGTTCTTAATGTGGTATATTTAGTTACTTTGCTTTTTAACATATAAAAATGATATTTATGGAAAATACAAGCTTTACAACACTTTTATGCATTTGCAGGAATATTTATTGCTGCGACAGTGATTGAGGCTGAGGAAGAACCTGAGGCGGCGGCGGAAGCTGAAGTACAAGTACCGATATTGTAGGCGAGCTGAAGAGAAAAATGAGGTGGACGTTTATGGACAAGCAGTACAAGGATCGGAGCTAGGAAGCGAATAGAAAGCCCGAGTCAAAGGCCACGCGGGAAAAGAATCCTAGTGGGAATAAACTTGAAAATAAAACAAATATTTTTATTTATATACTTGACTTGTGTTTTACTCCAAGTTTTATTCCTACTTAGGAAAGGTTTGCCCTAGGCCAAACCTATATAAACCATAACCGTCCAAGGAGAAGAGCATTATCGACATAGGAGACTAGAGAGCCAGATTCATCTTAGATTTTAGAGTTTTCTTTACTTTTCATTATGTTCTAATTTTCTTTAGGCTTAGGTGAAAGTTGTAGAGTATTAGTGAGAAGAGATTGAACTTTGTTTCTCGTTTCAATGCAATCAAATATCAAGGTTTTCTTATTCTTTGCCATTCTTTGTTCTTGCATTCAAGATCGGGAGAGAAGTTTGTGAGTAATCTATTTATCTAATATCGGGAGAGTTAGATTCACGAAAGGAATAAGTACAGTATTTTTCTATTTGGAAAATACTATCTCAGCCTAGGGATAGGTTAGAATTTCAGCGGCTAAAAGAAATATGGGATTGGTTGATGATTATAATTGATTCACGCTGGGAGGTATCATCAAGGACTGATCATCAATAGTACTTCGACTTAGGGATAAGCGGAGTCATCAAAGGACACTTTGTCGAATCTTGGTAAAGTCCACCCAAGAGTAAGGGATTGTCGCGGCAGATGACACATATCGTTGTTGAGGCAGTAAAACTACAGTGCTACCGAGGCAATATTATGTAATTGCATTGGATAGAAACAAGTCAATTGAATCTACTATACAACACAACTAGATCCTGGCCACTTCTCTAATCTGATTATTCTCTTATTATTTAGTTTTCTTTATTTAAGTTATTTAGTTTACTCAAACCCAATTATTCTGTGTTTTTAATTTATTTCTTTTATAGAGCAAGAAGACGAAAGAAGACATATTAAGTAGATCAATCCCTGTGGAGACGATATGCGATAATACTTATCACTTTATTACTTGCGATGTGTACAATTGCACTATTTGCGCACTTTTTACATGCAACAGGACGCAAAGAAGCCAATGGGCTTGCTTCAACCGCTTCCAGTTCCGGAGAAGCCATGGGAGAGTATTTCCCTTGATTTCATCATTGGTTTTCCTAATATTAACGATATTTCGAGTATTATGGTTGTGGTTGACAGGTTCTCGAAGTATGCAACTTTCATACCAACAACCAAAGTTTGTCCAGCCGAGGAGGCAGCCCGCTTATTCCTCAAACATGTGGTAAGGTATTGGGGAATTCCAAAGACGATCATGAGCGATAGGGACACTCACTTCATCGTTCGATTTTGGATCGAGTTATTTAAGTTGATGGGATCCAACTTAAATTTTTCAACAGCCTTTTATCCACAAATGGACGGGAAAAATGAGAGGGTCAATGCACTACTCGAAATCTATCTAAGGCACTATGTGAGTGCTACGCAAAGGGACTGGCTGAAACTATTGGATGTGGCCCAATTTTCGTACAATTTGCAACAAACCGAGTCAACCAATAAGAGCCTATTCGAGATAGTAAATAGGCAACAACCGTATACTCCCGATGCGATTACGACTAAGTACGAGGGTCCAAATCTCGCGACCTTTAATTTTACAAAGGCTTGGTAAGAGCAACGAGACTTAGCCGAAGCTTGCTTGCTAAGGCCCAAAAGAGAAACAAGAAGTGGGCGGATTAGAAGCACAGAGACATGGAGTTCCAGGTAGGAGACTTAATCCTTGCCAAAATGAACCTAACACTTCGTAATTCTTCTATTCACATGGTGCTCGTGAGAAGATACGAGGGACCATAGAAGGTGGTCAAATGAGTAGGCAAGGTGGCCTACAAATTGGAGTTGCTGCTAAAGCTTCGAGCCTATCCTGTTTTCCATATCAGCATGCTAAAGCCGTTCTACGAGGATACTGATGACCCAGAGATGAGCACATCCAGCCGAGCACCAATAGGAGTCAAGGTCTCTTATGAGAAAGAGTCACAAGACATCCTTACGGATCGAGTCATCCGACGACCCGACCATAGACCAAGGCACGGATACTTTATGCTTTGGAAGGGACTTCCCGAAATCGAGGGTAGTTGGGAACTTGTCGAAGACATGTGGCAATTCAGCGATAAGATTACCGAGTTTCATCAAAGCCGAGCGACGAGGTCGTCGCTCAATTTAGTACGGGAGAATGTCACAGCCCCCCACCACATGACCGAGAAGGCCACACACCAAGGGGCCGAATCGGACAAACTAATTGTTGTGTAACTCTATGGAGTGTAACACAGCACCCGACGTACACACCATAGCGCCGAGGAAAACATCCAACGTGCACATCAAAGAGCCGAGCACAGCACCCGCATCACTCATCCGCATATGCGGGCCGACACCAGTATCACTCTTGCGCAACCGAGGGGTAATCCCAGCATCCGCACCATCCGACCGAGGGGGCGAACCCAGCTCCCACACCATCCAAGTCCATCCGGGGTCCGAGTCCAATGCCATCCAAACGTACCCGAGGACAGAGCCCGACACTTTGCGATCTGCCCAAGTAATTCTATCTGAACTCTTGGGCCTTTCTCAAGCTCATCCGGCCAACTCTCTTAGAGAATGCTTAGTTGACCGGATCATTCAAGGAAAGCATCAACACACCAACCCAATCCCCTGATTCGTGGAAGGTGTTCCTCAACACATATGGAATCCGTCCATATTCATCCACCTATTGAAGGAAGATTCTCCCATCATGATTCTCCTTCGCTTCTTAGTTATCTTAGGCTAATCCTAGCCCTTGATTAGCATCATTTGTAACCTTTAGATTGTAGATAGACATAATATAAATAATGGCTTAATTCTCATTTGTAAATCATTCACATTTTCTTATTTTCTTTAGTAATACAAGAGATAGCATATTTTTTCTCAAACCTTGTTCCTTGCTTTTGCCCATCCAAGTCTTTTGCTTGGATTTTCAGGCTGACTTAGCCGTATTTTCGAAAAGTTCCACGACTAAGGCCGCGGGTCCCTCTAGTTGAATCCTAGCGTCGTGACAATATATAAAAACTGGATATTTAATTTTTTATAAAGGATTATGATATATAAATTATCACATATAGTAATATAATAAATATTATAACATATATAAACAAACGTAAAATGCAATGCATCAAACATTCGAACCAAACTAAATAAAAACTAGAAAACAAATATATGAGGGGCTGAAAATTAAAGAAATCAAAATAATAGGATAGAAATATAAATATGTATGCAGGATTCATTTAAAATAAAACAAAACAGTGGTTAAAAATGATTTAAGCACTAGATAAGGGTCCAATTTAAACAAAAATAAAATTTCCAAGGACCAAACTAGGTATTTAACTATTCAGAGATTGATTTTGGACCTTATTGAAAGACGAGTGAAATCTAAAGGATCCCGGAGTAGTTGTAAAAGACAGAACAACTTAGAAAAAGGTTTTCAAAACACGGAGTGGCTATATAGTGAAAAAAAAAACATTTCTAAAAACAATTTCTTTGTGAAAATGGGATGAAATTAAAACATTCTGAAAACTTTGAGGGACCACGTGCGGAGTTTACAAGTGAAGAATGACTAAAGTTGTAAAACCGAAAGGGCGGGAGATTTATTAAGTAATAAATCATTTCTCGATGGGGGCTCAGGTATAAAATACAAACTCAAAATAAACAATCCCCTCTTTTGCAATTCTTAAAAAGAAAACACTCTCAAAGTCCTCTCTTATCTAGGTGTAAATCGTATATCTCTTTTCTATACATTCTTTTATCCTTCCGTTATAAATTAGAGGTTAAGATTTAGGGTTTAAAATTAGGGGTTATGGTTAGGATTTAGGGAATTAGAAGTATGGTGTATTTTTTAGGGTGTAGGATTTATGATTTAAAATATAGAAAATAAGGGCTAGAGTTTAAAATTTAATTTTTTAAAAAATTTTCAATAGGAGGTATAAAGAAAGCATTATAAAAAAGACAGATGATTTTTACTCTCTTATCTGCTAGGTTCTATTTCATCTTTTCCCATATTTATTGATCTTTCTCCAAGTTCTCTTTTCAATCAGTTGAAGTTGGAATGAGCTTCCTCAATGACATTCCACATGTTTAATATTCCTAATTCTATCTTTAAATCACTTTTTAAGGTTAAAACGAGATTTTCTATTACTATTCAAATTTTAAGAGCTTTAATGGTGAAAATCTATGTTTTTGTAATGTTTTACGGTTCTAAACCTGGAATTGTTTAATTGATAGAATCTGGGATTGTAATTTTGAAGGAAATTTGTGAAATCTTAGTAATTGGGTTTTGTAATGTTACGTATTGTTGAGATATTTAAAGTTGATGTGCATTAGAATTTAGGTTTGATTTGAAGTTAGGATGAATAGCTAAGGGATCGATATAGATTTCGTGTATTGATACTGATACGAAGGTTGGTGTATTAGTATGGGCGATGAATAAATTTTTTGAAATTTATTTTGAGTATTAGTACTAGAGGAGTACTGGTACGTAGAGGGACGTATCGATATCAATACTTGTATAACAATTTACGTAAGAAATTTGGATTAATGTTTGTGAGTTCTATAATTCTAGGTAAAAGATGTAACGGGTCTCTAAATATATAAAATAAACTATAAAATAGAGCTATTGAGGTTAATACCCCATATGTGTAATAAACTGGTAATGATTTGGTAAATATTAAGTGAATAGCTTGTAACAATAACCCATAAAGATCTTTAATTGATCGATTGATGATTTGATAGAAATCTTTGATTGATCTATTAATGATTTGTATACGTCGAAGGAACGCTCATTTAATCAACGTGCCTACAATAAAGAGAATTTTGTATATGAACTAAAAAAAATATAAAAGACATAACGAATAGAAATATACCTTATGATATTTATAATTTGGTGACTTGATGTTTCTTATCTTTTGATGAGATATATGGATATTAGGAGTGATGAAAAATTGATAAAAAAATAATAAATTAAAGAGAGTCTATACAAACGAGGAAAGCCGCTTGATAAAGGAAGACTTCACATCCTCCTATTGTTTTAAGTGATAAATTTTAAAATTGAATTTTAACAGTGATTATTTGATTTATTTATTCTAAAATTTAATTTTAGTATATGTTAGTTGTTTTGAGTAAGGAGAGTAATTTTTTTTAAATTGTTTTGTCAAGTTTATTTTAATTTTTTTTTATTATTGTAAAACTTAAAGTTTTCAAGTATCGGATGTTCAGAGTTTTAATTACTTTAAAACTTTATTCTCTTATTTTAATTTTATTTTTAATAAGATTTTTTTCAAAAACATTTTAAGTTGATTTTATAAAAATGGAAAGATTATTATGATATTTATTTTAATATAATAATTAAAAAATAATTTTAGATTAAATTAAAAATATTGAAAAATCATTTTTATGTCAAAAAACTAGAGAAATATGTTAAAATAATTTTTAGAACATTTTTAAGTCAAACAAATAATTCTTATAGGTTCATAATATTAAAAAAAAATATCTAGTATCCATACTCAATCTTTAATATTGATACCAACAAGACAATATCGAAACCCCTTTGCTTGATATCAATACCCTTTGCAAACTAGTTTTTCCATAATCAAATTAAAATATCGATACCGCTTTAGCATTATCAATACCATAGCCTAGTACCGATATTGACCTCTTGGGTATCAATACTCTCTTTAATTTTCTCCAATGGATCTTTTTATATTGGCTCAATATTGATATCCCTTCACAAGTATCAAAATCCCCGGTTGCAAAATTATAGATTTAATTAGAAATTGATTTTCAACAGTTAAAAACTTATTTGAGTGATAAAAAGACCCTTCAATCACCTGAAGAAACTAATGATTTTATTGCCAACATCTATTATGATTGTAATCAAGCCTTAATGTTTAATTCTCATTTTTATACAAACTATACTTGTTAAGCTTAATTGTCAATGTATGCTCAAGTTTAATATGATTTGGGTGAGTTCTTTAAAATAAAAACACATACCTTTAAGATGGCTTTTTAGTTTACTTAAAATTTCTCTTGTTGGAGGGTATTCTCAAAACTCGATTTATGAGCTTTGATTACTAGGCTTGGTGAATAAGTCTAGAGGTGTGTTTTTAGTTGCTTTTAGCAACCTAAAAGTTATTAAATTTTAGTTTGTTTGTTTTTTTAAATTAATTTTTTGTATCTAAACAAAAAAATTAAAATTTATGACTTTTGAGTTAAAAAACTAGTTTAAAAATATAATTATTTTTTTACCCTTATAATATATTGTTAAAATAATATATATTAATTTATAAAATAATATATATTTTACAATATTTATAATGAGAATAAAATTATTTTATTTATAATTTATTTTAAATTTATTATTAATTTATAATTATTATATCTGTATATAATATAAAATATAGTTTATATTGTTAAATTAAATTTTTATTATAATTTAAGTATATTTATTTAATAAATCATAACATTAACGAAATTAAAAATCTAAATTTATTTATACCTTACAACATCATGTCTAAAATAAATATTTTATCTTCTCAAAATTACCTTTTGACATCAATGACAATGACTACTTAACTTTTCAAAATTACTTTTTTTACCACACTTTTAAAACCACTTTTTCAACCACACTTTTTAAAAGTAATGTCAAACTAAGTCTAAGTTGTAAACGGTTGTCTCCTAAACCTTGATAATGAGAATTTTTTTTAGTTAATTGGTTGAAATCTTAAATGAAAAATATTAGTATTATATAGCTATTAACTATAGGAGTGAGTGCAGAGAAGTATTATGTTCTGCATCGCTTAGGATTAAAAGCAATTGAGGTTGAGAAGAAGGCGTTAAGAGTTTGTTAGATGGTTTCTTTACCAGCTCACTGCTCCTACCTTCTGTATAAATGAATCGCTTAGAATTAATAAAATCTCAGAGAGTATCGTCTCTTTTTTTCTACTCTTTGAGATCTCAACAAAGAAGCTAATGTAGTGGATGTAAGCTTTGATTAAAAAGTCAAATTATTCTAAATCCTTGTGCAAACTTTTTATCTTTTTACTTCTACCATTAATATCCAAATTGCATCTTCTCCACCAATTGGCAAGTATAATTGGTTGAAAGCATCGAACTCCACAAAGTCTATAACTATTATTTTGAAATTATATTATTTAAAACATATATTCAAATGTTTTAAACTTAAATTATTTTTTATAATTTTTTATTTATTTATACGTATGTTTCAATAGTTGATTTTAAATGTTTTTATGAATTACTTGTCGAGAAATTCAATTGGAACATTTTATGACTTTGGTTATCATTCAAACAGACGAAAATATCTCCCAAAACATTTCGACAATGAGTAGAAAACAAGAGTATGTAAGAATTTTTTTTATTGCTTTTCTATATTTTAGAATCTAGGTCTGATTAATCTAAATCGACCCGCGTCACACACCTAGTTTTGGTAGGTGAGTTTCTCAACATAAATTTTTTGCATACACAATGTCTTGAATCTGAAACTTGTTTAAGCAGAACCAAGCTACTTACCACTTGCACCAATCCCTCTTGATAATAAGAGAAACTTTTTTATTTATAACCGATTTAAAAACTATAAACCACTAGACGTCATGAAGGTCGTCGTTGGAGAAGATTTAAAAAAAAATATTTTTTAAAAATTAACTACCTTAAAAAAATAAAGTAAATGAAAGTTTTTTAAATAATTATTTTTTAATATGATAAAAATAAATATAATATATCATCCGTAAGGAAAAAGTAAACTATCTCTTAATACATTTATATTCATTTGATATACTTCCTATTTGTTTCGTTTTAAAAGGTCGAATAATACGTTGAATTAAATATTAATTAATCCATATTTTTTTGTCAAAAGGATGATTGAGTGCATTTGAGGTAAAGAAATATCTAGTATAAGAAAAATGAAGTTGGAACAGAAAGCTTCACGAACTTGAACAATGAGTCAATGAGTAGAAAACAAGCATAATGGGTGATATTGCAACGCTTTTATGTGCCTCAAATGATGCGCAACATCTAGTTTTAGGTTTTCTTTTAAATAATATTTTAATTATATTTGTGTCGGTGTTTTAGCATTTTAAGTATTATTTTTAATAAAATAATATTTAATGTAAATTTTTTGTTATGTTTTAGAATCTAACTGTTAAAGACTAATAGAGTTGATGATATAGTTTGATATAATTATAGTTTTAATTTAAAATATGTTTAATATTATCGATTTAATCTAAACACTTATATATATTCTCGTCGAGAGAGATTTACAAAATTTTGATCATGTTTTGTGTCGTCCCTTTTCTATCCCGTATTTTCTCCATCATTGATCCCTAAATATTAAAGTTTTGATTGTCTTTATCGTGTTATTAAACCTAAAACCTAAAAAAGTGTTCAACCTAAAGAAGGAAAATGAGAAATTTACAATTTTAATCTAAAAATTAAAATAATGCTTAATTTGATAGAATTTTAGACTAAATTGATAGATTATATAAATTTTGGACTAAAATTATTATAAACCCAAACTACATCACCATTTTCATTAATTTTAAATGAAAAAAGTATCAAAATAGAACAAAAATAAAACATTAGGTACTATTTTATTAAATACAATAGTTTGGGTACCAAAATAGAAACGCGGGCATTGTTGCGGTGTTAACTATGTAGTTTTCCATTTCCTTCGTTATTACTAGGGCTAGGGCTAATAATGAGCCTAGCTAGTTTGGGAGTTACTCGAGTTCGATCGATCAAAGCTCGACTCAAAATCTTAACAGTTGAGATAAATTAATTTAAACTCAACTCAAAAAGCTCGTGAACATACTCAGAATAATTATATATATACTAAAAGTATTTTTTAACAATAAAATAAAATAAATTAATAGAAATTTACTAAAAATAAGTTAATTAAAATAAATTGAACATTACGTGTTTACATTGTAAGATTGTTTTTTGGTTATTTCAATTAATCTAACTTTTGGACACTTTTTTCTCTTTTTCGACATTAAATTTTGTTTTGGTGTTGGTTATGAAAAGATTTTTAAGGAGACCTCATCTTTTATAAAAGTAATTATAATAAAATTGTTCATTTTGAGCCAAGTTGAACCTGACAAACCTTTGCTGAAGGTAACGAGCTCAAGCTAAACCTATAATATTATTTTCGAGCCGAACTTTAACCTAAAATTTTGAATTCATCGAATCGAGTTCAATATAATTATTTTCGAACTGAATCGGACTCCGATCGTTATCACCCCTGATTACTACCCAATTTTGTTTGGGTAGAGCAATTGTTTTCAGAACATTGTTAGGGATTTGCACCTTCTCTTTCTGTTGTATAATGGAAATTAGGGGTGTGAAAAAAATCGGTAAACCGAAACCGATTTTGAAATCCGAAAAAATTGAACCAAAAAAATGGTTAATTGAACCAAAAAAATCGATTTAGGGTCGGGTTTTTATTCTTTTTATAAAAACCGGTTTGGTTACAGTTTTAGGAAAAAAACGGTTAACCGAACCGACTGGTTATATAATATATATTATATTACATATTAATTTAATATTTTATATTAAAAAATTATATTTTAATTTATTTTCTAATTTTAGAAAAGTAAAATTGTAATTTTATTTTATAAAATTTAAGTGTTTAACTTGTTAATATTAAAAAAATATACTAATATCATGTGTTATTTTTTAAAATTATTTATTTTTCTAACATGTTATTAAAATTTATATCGTTAATAAATAAAATAAAAAAACCGTTACCCGAACCGATCCGAATCAAAGTTTTCGGTTAACCGGTTGAATGGTTTAGGGTCGAAAATTGGGTGACCCGAATTTACCGATTAACTGAAATAATTTACTAATAGTTAACCGAACTCGGTTTTGCACACTCCTAATGGAAATAGACATTTAAATTTCCTCTATTCTCGTCATAGTCATATACTTAACCCCGATTAGCCGTAGGGAAGAAACGTAATGTGTGCCTAAATTTATGCCAGCATTGTTAATCTCATTTTCAGCTCAGGAATCTTAAGATATATGCATGTATACACAAATATAACTTTTCATTGGTAATTAAGATAAATGCTGCCTCATTACTCAATGTAAGAGATGTTCCAGAATCAAGTTTAGAATAGATAATGCTGTTGTCTAAATGACCAGCTACAAATTGCCAACGTAATGCATATCAAGGATCAATTGCAAACTAACCAGATGTTTTGTCCCCTCCAAAACCCGAATTCAGATATCCTGTTTGTTGGAGATGACTAACGTCACCCCAGGATTTTATGGTCCATTCCTCATCAGACAAGTGAAATATATTTACTGATGTATTAAGCACCTTTCCTCCGGACTTTCCATTTGCGCAAGCCCGTTGGTAGAGTGATCTAATGACACCGCCATGTGATACCACAACAACTCGCTCCCCTATCACAGAAACGATTCAGATAATTCAAAGTGAACTATATTATCCCAGGTGATGTTATAAGGTAACTGGGAGATATCAAAAGGCAAATAAGCAAATAAAGTAGATCAAAGACATGTACAGTTCAGATATTTACAGAAGCAACACCTGGTTATTAGGTTCAATGGTATCGGTATGTACTGAAGTTTGAATGAGTAAAAAATTGAAAGACATGTACAGCATTCCTTTATGCTTCATGCCAATTCTCTGCAATGCAGATGTGCAGCGCTGAAAGAGGTGGTCTAGGCTTTCTCCACCACCCTGAATATTAAGTGAATCAGATTAGGCATTAAACATACATGAATATATATGTAATATCCAAGGGGGGAGGGGATGGTAGATGCAAAATCAAGCAAGCAAGAAATAGATTCAATTTGATCCATTTCATTGTGTGAATGTTATCAAAACTTGGACCTTCTGTGAGGAACAGAAGTTGTTAACTTGAGACTTATATGTTATTGAATGATGCTTCAAATGATTATTATTTGAACATAATTTAGCAAATTACACGCAATATTAAAACCCAAGGCCAGAGATTGTCTAGCCAACACATTACTGATTTAAACAGAGAATATGTGCTAATTATAACAACGGCAAAGCAACAACTTCCTTTCAAGATTCACAATTGTTGTCTTTCAAGTTCAGACCAGTACGAACTTACTGGTATATCTTGATCTGTCCTGTGTGATAAAAAGGTCTTGTGAGCTCTTGGACTAAGTATGGCTGCTTCACGAAATACAATGCCTTGTAGATCTCCTAAATTCCTCTCCCTTAGGTCTGGATCAGTTATAACCTGGTTTGCATCCCAAAAGAAAAGATAAAAATTTGAAATATAATGTCAAACTCTTCCAAGCTCTAGACAATTTCTATATCATGAAAAAAGTGAAACACAATTCTCTGCAACTGCCTTTACAACCCTAAAACATATATTTTATAACATATGTAACCCCCAAAGTCATTGCTTCGAGATTTATACCTCTAACCCACCACATCTAGCTGCAATTGTCTCAGCTGTCTCAAGGGCTCGCTTTAAATCAGATGAATATACAGCAGATATCTTAGGCTCCTTTGATAATCGATCAGCGACCTACAGGTGAGATGCAGGGGACAAAGAATGATCTTAAGGCATCAAAATCAGTCAATAAAGGTCACATGAGCAAAAAATACGACTAAATAGCATACTAAAACTGCTTGCAGTTTCCCAACTTCATTTAGTTCCACATCCAGATGCCCCTATCAAAGGACAAATTAAGCTAATCAGGGTAGCAGGATACATTGATACATTAACCAAGACATCTACAAGATAAGAGGAAGTATCTGTGCAAACATGATCAAACATTGAAATTCGAAGCATCAACGGATATAAGGGATTAAAAAAACGGTCCGTTACCACTATAACGGTGGTAACGCCACTATCCGAAACGTTATTCGTAAAATAACAGTGAGATTTAAATTCACACCTATAACGATTAATAACGGCAGTTAATTAACAGATAACGGTCGATAATGACAATAACGGATAGCAACCATTATGTCCGCGACCGAAAATGCAACCGAAAACTCTTTTTAAATCCCTGATAAGAACTAAATTAAAATGAAACAAGGACCTGATTTTATCATTTTTTCAATATATGATCTATCTAACCGTGTCCAAGATTTATGAAACTATGATCGGTATAACAATCATGAGAATGAAACTAATGGAGCATTGTTGTTTATCATCTTTCATTCTATTATTAATCAATGATAATTCAAACTAGGAAAACAATATTAAAAAACAGTAATTCAAATAAATATTTCATATCTCACGCGCAAGCCATGTACCAATATATCCGATGATTCCCAGACAATGCTTTCAATTTTGAGTTAAAAGTGCAATCCCGAACTCCAGAATATATAAAAATGATTAAAATATTCCTAAACATTGTAAATATTCTCGAGAAATTCAAACCTGAATTCTTCCATCCGCGTTCCACTCCGTTTCTCCATGTCGCACCACCACAATCTCAGCATACGATCCACCCATGGAGCTGTAATTGTAATATAGCAATAATTTATTAAACCAAAAAAAAGAGCTTCTTTTCTTTATATTCCAATTCGAGAAGATTGAGTTTCACCTAGAGTTAGAATTTAACATTGAAAGAGAGGGTCTGAGTTAAGAATCCAATTAAGGTAACTCTTTTGTTGGGCAGGTGACCACGGAGGAGAATTTTTATGATTGCAGGAAATTTCACGCAGAATGCAATCTTAACTGACCCTGTCGAGAAACGTGGAAAAAGAAGACCATACACTAAACTGCATTTGGTGCTCACAGCGCTCATCTTTCAATATCTCATTTTTATAGGGTAATTTATATAGATGAGTATATAACGAGCATCGAATAATACTGGAGGTTGAATATCGCTTAATATTATTAAATTAATTAATAAAAATTAAAAATTTTAAGGACTTAACATATAATTAATAATAATATGTTGAGTCTATCGCTCTTTTATTATTTACGTAATGAATCTTTCATATTTTAATTTTTTATTAATTAATTTAATAGTGTTTAATGGTATTTAATATTGATGGTGTTCAACGGTGCTTACCCAAACTCGGCTCGAAAAACTCGTGAACAAGCTCGGAATAATTATATATAAACATACATATATATTTATATATATTAAAAATAATTTGTTTAGCAAAGAAAAATAATAAAAGAATTGAGGGTAAATCCATTAAAAATAAATTAAATAAAATAAATCGAATATTATCAACTAAAACAAATTTACAAAACTACAAATAATAAATAAAAAATAAACTATAAATAAATAAATTGTCTAGAGCCGAACTGAGCTAAGCCTAATAAGCTTTGAACCAGAGTTGAACCCAATAATATTATTTTTGAACCGAGTTCAAACCTAAAGTACCGAACTCGACGAGCCTGAAGCCAAGTCTGGCTTAACTTGGGCTCGACTCGACTCATCATCATCCCTAGTCATGAGAACTTGCCCCGTGATCATGGCAAGTTTTCAAAATTATTATTATTATTTTAGTATAAAAGAACTTGTAGTTAGAGTTTTTATTATTGGATATCATATTTGATCTTATTTGATTTTTTAAATATTTGATTTTTAGATTGATAATATAATATGTTTTTGATTTTTTATAATCGTTTTTTTCGAATAATCAGATTTTTGAATATTCGATTATTCAAAAATATATTTAAATTTAATTATTTTTCGAATTTAAAAGTTATATTTATAAAAAAAATGAATTTTCAGATATAACCAACATTAAATTATTAAAAATAAAAAATAATATTCATAAAAAATTAAATTTTTGGATAATCTATAACTTCAAATATTATAAACCGTATCTGATCCAGAAAATTTAAAATTGTATTAGATATCTGGTTCAAAAATAAAAATCGTATCAGATATCTAAATTTTTGGATCAAATTAACAAATAATCAGATCAGATCGAACGAACCAGATATTTTTAAACATCCCTACTTATATGCTCCACACAAGTTCTTTTAGTTTTTTTTAAAGAATAAGTTATTAAAATTATCACTTACGTTTAGTAAAGTTATATTTTTTATTATCAATTTTAAAAATATAAACATTATGATAGGTTTTTATTGAATAAATTTATTATTACTCGAACATTTTTTATCATTAAACGTTAATCACATCTTTATAAGCCACATATAATTATTGTATCAATCCAAAATTTTCAGAATTCTCCAAAACTTTTGCGCCATCATCTAGTCACTATAATTTAATCTGTATCACTTTAATCTCAAACATAAAGTATCCGAAGATAAAGATGCTATATGGTTCACCAAAGCAACCCAATATATTTTTTAAAATTAAAAATTAAAAAAAAATTAATTTTAATATAAAATACCATTAAATAGTTATACTAAAATTTTAATAAAAATAGTTATACAAAATATAAGTAGAGTTCCTATGAATACAATACTCACTTTAGATAAATTATTGTATTTAAATAATCTTGGGTGTTCTAAGTATTTTGTCGAGCGTTACTCATAGTTTCTAGTTAGATTAGAGACCGAAAGCTACAACCGTAACATCAAATATATAATCATAAAAATCCAATTACAATCAAACATATAATCACATATGATTAACTAAACCCAATCTATATATAAAAATTAATAAAATAAAAAAAACATAAATAAAATAAAATAAAATAAAAATGATAATCTCCATGCTAGCAAAAATTTTCACAATGGTATGAATATTATCTATATGGATGTCTATCATAATAAAAACTCTATCATTAGAAATATTATCTTCATTAATTAGAGTTTAATACATTATGTACTGCTTATGCCTATAAATAGATGAGTTTGTGAAGGCATTGGATACAAGTCAATATTGAGAATAATACAAATATCTCTCTTTATATTTTCTCTTTGTCCTTTCATTCTTGTTCTTTATTCTTGTTTTATTTCTTCATTATTTTATTTATAACACGTTATCAGTACGAGACTCTAACCAACGAAGGTGTTTTTCGTTCGAATCTTGAAGGAGTTATTGAAAAGAATTTGTTACTGCATAAATCAAAGATAAGTTCTTCTCCCTCAATTATATTTTAATTATCGGTTATTTTTCTCTCTTGATCTTTGATTTGATTTTTAATTTATTAAAAATATTTGGTTGTTTGGTGTTTGTTTAGCGACAAAGTGACTCAAATACCCTGGTTCTTATTGACAATTCCCGAAAAATATTTTAACAAGATATTGATAACTAAATCTATCATATAGTGAAAAGTTCGGTATGTTTTACTTATTTAATTTGAGATTTTTATTTTATTATAACTAATATTTGTTTATTTTATTATTATGATAAAAGTTTATATTTTAATCATGTTCTAAGTATTACATGATATCAGAATAAATATTAAACCTTTAATTAATATGTTCTTTATTATGTTGGTTTAATCCGAGTATATTGGCTGGACATCCCGTTCTACGATGCTACTGGTCTCAAATGAAGTTCTTTTTAAAGGACCTTGTGGACAGGTTTAACAACGTCGCGTATAAGGATTAAATTTTTGTTCATTGTATGTATTGTATATATATTGGTCGATCAATTACTATTTAATAGTATTAATATTATAAAGTTTATATTTGCTTGAAAGCAATACTAATTTTATTTTGAAAAAAAAACTCGACTATAAACTTCTCCCAAGTTCAAGTTACGAAAATCGTCTTGATCAAAGAATTTTTATGGGAGGTATTCCCTGAAGTGAATGCATGCATGATGTTTATTTCATGCAATTATACAAGCATTATGTTTATTCCATGCGATTATTGAATTTGTTTCATTCCTTGAAGTGAATGCAAACGTGATAATTCACTATATGATTAGTGAATAAAAATCTTTGTACCAGAGTATCACTGATGAGGATATGTTAGAAAAACATACTCAATTTTTCACACATTAATGTTGTCCTATAGCCATAATATCTTGAAAAGGTTTTAAATACCTATTAGTCTCCGCTCTATTCCCTAAAATGAATGTGATATTTTATAGCAGAATGAATAAAACCATATTAGTAATTGTGGTTGCGATTGAGGTCATAAAATAAACATGGATATGATGATTCTTTTGAAAATGTTTATATCCACTAGAAGTGGAATTATAAAGGTGACAAGAATGATATAGATCATATCAAAATCTTTATGTTATCAATGTGATGGTACAAATCATTGATCTCGTATTTGTCAAATGTCGAAGTATTATGGACTTTATCCATAATCATGAATGATAAATTAAAGAAAATATAAACAGATTTTCTTTGTGGCGAAAATAATGGCGTTATTGATCCAACTTAATTGGATATTGATAATTTTTCTCATAACCCTTGAAGGGAATAATTTGCCATTTATTTCCTTTATAAATTCTAAAAGGAATAATTAATCTTTATTTTTTTGTTTAATGTTAATTTATTTATTTATATTAATTTACTTTTATTTATTATTTATTTATGTTAACTTACTTTATATGATTACTTTCGGAATAAAATATGCAATAATTTATGACGATTTATGCTTAGCAGACAGTGCAAGTACTCATACAATATTTAAGCATAAGAAATATTTTTCCATTTAAATACAAGGGAAATATGAGTATTATATCTCAAAATACTGAAATATCAATGCTTCGAAAGATCTTTTAAGAGTTTATCTTTGATAGATAATTGATTTGATATAATGTATTATATTTAATATTTTGTCATTTCCTAAAGTGAATGGTACAAAGCACATATTTTTCATTCCCTGAAGTGAATGAAATAAAGCACATATTAAAAGGTACATGGTTATGTATATTTTCTCATTTTAAATTCAAGGGAGTAATGTGAGTACTATATCCGGAAGTACTAATATCACAGAAGGCTTCGGCTGAGCAAATATATTATTGCCAAATGAAACTTTGTGCATTATGCTCGTCAAAGCGCAAAGAGACTTATTGAATTTTAAAGATATTTGTAGAAATATATTGAGAATATCTATCAAAGGGATGTTGATTATCTCAATGTTACGAGTATAACTCAAGACAATAAGAAAATTTTGATAAAATTACATGCATTGTCATCTATATTGTACTACATAAGAATTAGTATAAATTGAAGCTCATGCTATTGTAAACTAGATGTTTATTGATAATTTTATTTGGCATGACCGGTTAGATCATCCCGGTTTAATTATGATGCAAAAATTTACTGATGCTTTTATGTGGTCATTTATTGAAGAACTAAGATTTTCTTCATGGTAATATTTCACGTGATACTTGCTATGGAAGCAATTTGATTATTCAATCATCAACATCTAAGATAAAGTATTATTAATTTTCTGAAACAAATACAAGGTGATATATATGGGTCCATACACCTTTCTTAAAGACCATCTAGATATTTTATGATTTTTATCGATACATCGACTAGATGGTTATGTGTATCCTTATTATTAACCAACAACTTGGTGTTTGCGAGGCTACTTACTCAGTTGATAAAATTATGAGCACATTTTTCAGATTATTTTCTAAAGATAATCAGTCTTGATAATGTTGATAACATGTAGTTTTACATATAGTATCACAAATTCGTATCAAGCCAACAAATGATCATAAGTTCTCATTACAAATGGTTTTTGGTTAGGAACTAAATATTTCTCATCTTAGATTGTTTGTGTGCGATATATGTTCTAATTGCTCCACCATAATGCACAAAGATGAGTTTTGCTGGGAATATATATCGGATTTAAATATCTTAAGCTTCTGATAGGGAATTTATTTATAACCTGATTTATTGATTATCATTTTAATGAGTCAATTTATCTAACATTAGGGGGAGAAAATAAATAGTCGTGGAAAGAAATAAGTTGGAATGAATTATCATTTTCTCTTTTTGATCCACGTGTTACACAATATGAATTATAAGTTCAATGGATAATTCATTTAGCAAATCAATTGCTAGATGATTTTGCTAATCTTAAAAGAGTGACTAAGTCACGTATACCAGCTATGAATGCTCCGATTAAACTTGATGTCATGGAATGACAAACTCTAGTTGCTAATGAGTCTAACTTACGCTTGAAGCGTAGTAGGCAAGTAAGTTCCAAAGAAATCCTCGAAAAAGAAAAGGAGCTATATTTTATGATGGCCTAATTGAGGAATCAATGATTATAAAAATCTCTAGAAGAGATTAAATGGTCTCCAACATAGACATTGACATGACTTAGGTACCTGATAATAAAGAGATCTCAATATATTATGTCATGTCTGTTATAAGTGTAACTGAAATTAAATCGATGTCGTTTATATATTTGCATACGATATAGCACTATAGATTTTATTTGATGATGTGGATCATGAATCATTGTCAATTGGGCAATGTAAACAAAGAAATGATTGCTCAACATGAAAGAGGCAATTGAGGCGAAACTAAAATCTTTTTCGAAAAGAGAAGTATTTGGGCTTATAGCCCGAACATTAAAATTTGTAAAACTCGTGGATATAAATGAGCCTTTGTGAGAAACAGAAATCAAAAGGGGAAATCATGAGATATAAGCTCATTTGCTTGCACAAGAATTCTCACAAAGACATGAAATTGATTATGAGAAAAATATATTCATCGGTGGTGGATGCAACTACTTTTAAATTTTGATCAGTCTAGCAATAAATAAAATTACTCGGTTTCTGCCAAATGGATGTTGTTACATCATATTTGAATGGGCCTCTTGACAGTAATATTTACACAAAACTTCCGAAAAGATTTAGATTGCCATAAGCAATTCATTCAAGTTCTTGAGAACATTATTCAACCATATTGAATATATCTTTTATGAATTGAAACAATTTAGGTATATTGTATATAATCGCCTCACTGAATACTTATTTAGTATGATGCTATATGAATTATTTAATTTCCTTCGAGCATTTTTGTTGCGACCGTTTTGAAAACACGAGTTTAGGTGAAAAGTAGCTTGACGATTGATTTTGAAAAATCCGACTTTTACCGCTTTTAATCTTGAAAAATCCAAATTTTAGGAAAAATACATAATTTAATTTGAAAAGCTGACTTAGAGTCGCCACCGACCACTTTGGTAGGCCAGACACCATAAAACAAAACAGAGATTCATTTTAAAAATATTGGGTTTGGGAGTCGGTTACGTGTAAGGATAACCCTTACAAACGCCTAAAAAATTGGTACCTTGAAAAAAAATTACGTGGCATTGATACTTTGAAGATAGACATTAATTTAATTTTCCATTGTTAATCAAACATTATTTGAATCGAGGATATCCTTTTGATTTAGAAATTATATCACCTTTAAACTTGAGTTAAACGAGACGTCCTCTAGATAGAAAACCTCACCCAAATTCAAAGGAATGTAACTTCCGCCTCAAAAGGTTAAAGTAAAATGCATGACCATTTTTATCTTGTTCATTTTAAGTTCTAATCCTACAAAGGCTCCATTAATTAAGTGTTAAAACCTAAGTTACTAATGTCACTATTTGCTTAACTATCAATTTTATTTAATACTAGGCCTAAGTTATTTTATCGAAATTCTAGGTTTAAATAGCACATGCGTTCGATGCCAAGGTACACTCTTTAGGCCAACATCATGGTACGTCAAAACATCAGCCTCTTTAGTGTATCCGAGACATAAGACTCAAATACTATTATTTTCTAATTGCCTCCCTATTTAATTAATTAATTAATTAATTTAAGTGACTATTCCTAGAGGGCTCTAAATTAATTAACTAAAATGTTTATTAGGTGATCTTCCTAAAATATGCCATGCAAAAACATAATAAAATAAACAAACAAGATAAAACGAACTTGATGTTTTTTATTAAAATCATGGGAGTACAAGTTACATCAACATTATCATCATGAATGAGTACAAAAGGGTCTTGCATTGGTAAAGATAAAAAGGGACTAGAATTCAACTTCAAAAGACGGATTAGACTTAATTAAGTGTATAATTAAATTAAAGTTTAGAATTTTTTAATTAAATTAATTAATTAAATTTTCCTAACTTCAAATTTTAATTAAAACCTAATTAAAATTCTAGTTTGGTGAATTTTAAGTTTTAGGGTTTAATTGGAGGATTGGATTAAATTCAATTAGGTTAATTTTTAAACCTTACCTTAGAAAATTAAAATTAATTAAGAGACTTAATTAAAAATAATTTCTAAATTTTTAAGAATTTAATTTAACCTAATTAAAGTTTAATTTGGTGAAACTTGGGCTAATTAGACTTAATTAATTTTAAATATTATCTTTTAGAAATTAATTAAAATTAATTAAAATAATTAATTAAAATTTTTTCCTAAATTTTAAGAATTAAATTAAACCTAATTAAAGTCTAATTTAGTGAATGTTTTAAGGCTAGACTAGACCTAATTAAGTTGGGTTAATTTTAAAACTTATTAAACTAATTAAAATTAATTAAAATTATTTTCTAAGTTTTAAGAATTAAATTAAACCTAATTAAAGTCTATTTTTTAAGTCTTAGGGGTTAAATTAATTTTATATTGGATTTTAACTAGGTTAAATTAATTTTAAATTATCTTAAAAATTAAATTAAATTCTAATTTAGAACCTAATTAATAAATTTTTAAGTCTTAAAATTATTTTTTTATCCTAATTATAGTCTAAAATAAATTAATTTTAAACCTAAGGGTCTAATTAGGGGTTTAGGGACCTAATCGAGAGAAAACTAAGGCTATAGGGACTAAATTGAACAACACTTCAATCCTAGGAGGACCTAGGAAGTGAATAACCCAAAAGCCTTAAAAAGACACAGATCCGGGTTAACCCGGACCCGACCCGCTCGGCCCGGTTGCCAAAACGGCATCGTATAGGGGAGGATATACCCCCTTTAGCCGAGTTCACTCGGCCATTCCTCGCCCTCACCAACTCGGTCAGCCAACTCAGCTCAAAAAAATCCTCTGGGCTTAACACTTTAGAACCCAGAAACAATGATCCAAATAGATCAAAACCATGCTTTTTGCATGGTGTTCTTCGGTGTTCTTGAAGAACACGAAGAACATGAAGAACACGGTAGGGAACCGTCGCGCCTTCCGCCGTTGGATCCAAGTCGCCGTCGCAGATGAGCACTCCAGTGAGTTTTCCGGCCGTCGTGACGAACCGTTCCCGACGCCGGTGATCAAATCCGACATCGGCGAACTCGCCGGAACCCTCGATCAACCCAGAATTTCGTCGGAAACAACAAAAAACCTAAATCTAGGCATTTAATCCCTCAAAATTTACCCTATTCAAGCCCTAAACCCAACAAAAACACCTAAATCAACCGGTCCAACATTGCAAACAAAAAGGATTTAATATCTCATCGGAGATCAAACCGAAGAACTCCTCTGTCGATTGCTTCCTTGATTCCGGCGACAAACTCCAGTGCTGCCGATTGTGTTTTTCCCCCACTCCAATCGATTGAATCCCTATTTAAAGGGATTCAATTCAATCCAATATTAACTCAAACACTACCTCCACCAAATCAAATCCCCAACCGAAAATCCCTTCTCCCTCAAAATCCGACCACGATTCTGTTTTTTTAGATTTTTTACTTTTTTTATTATTAATATTTATTATTATTTATATATTTATTAATTATTATATATTTAATATTTCAAATTCGTGTTGATAAATTTTATTAAGAAATTTAGCTCTGAATTTTTATTGTGGTGTATGTCGATGATTTGAATATCATTGAGACTCGTGAAGAGATCTCCTCAAATCCTTGTGCATCAATCGATATACAGAAAAGATATTTAAAAAGATTTTACAGGCATAACGCATATTTATTGATCACCCTTATGGTTGCTAAGTCTCTTAATGTAAATGATATACCTCAATATTTGAGGATAGTATTTAATATTGAATTATGGAGATTCAGAGGTATTATGTGATATTTTCATGAGGGTGAGTAAATACGCGTTGTACTTTTTTTTCCTTAACCAAGGTTTTGTCCCAATGGTTTTTTCTGGTAAGGTTTTTAATGAGGCAACATGTTATTCGTATCAAATATGTGTGTACTCTTTTTCCTTCACTTTTTTTTCACAGGGTTTTTATCTTAGTAAGGTTTTAACGAGGCACATTATCTTCATAGACATCCAAGGGGGAGTGTTATGAATATTATTAATATGGATGTCTATCATAATAAGAACTCTATCATTATAAATATTATCTTCATTAATTAGAGTTTAATACATTATGTACTGCTTATGCCTATAAATAGATGAGTTTGTGAAGGCATTAGATACAAGTCAATATTGAGAATAATACAGATATCTCACTTTATATCTTCTCTTTGTTCTTTCATTCTTGTTTTTTATTCTTATTTTATTTCTTCATTATTTTATTTATAACACACAATTAATTGTCTAGTCTTACCTCTTTTAATGTTTTTTTTTTATAAAAGGCATTAAGATAATTTTAACCCTTAACGTTTATAATTTTTATCATTTTGGTCATCATCCTATTTTTAGGATAAATTTAGCTCTTAACCTATATCTTTTTGACAAATATCTTAATTTTTAACTAGGATGATGAATAGACAGTTAAAAAATTAACGATAATAGTATGTTATATATGTTGAATGATATTTAAGATTTGAGAATGATTAGTACCCTTTTATTTTAGATTTAATTAATTTTTAATATTTTATTTGAATTTTAATTATTTTATATTTTATATTAAAATAAATTATATTTTACATGTATATATTTGTTATTATCGTAAAAAATTTAACAATAATACATTTCATATATATGTAGAATGAGGCTAGATATCATCTTATTTAAAATATATTATCACATATATATGACATATCAATATCGTTAAATTTTTAACGTTTTAGTCATTATGTTAGTTAAAAAATAAGATATTTTTGGAAAAGACATAGATTAAGGGTTAAATTTATTTCAAAAAAGATTGAGGGCTAAAATGATAAAAATTATAAACGTTAAGGGTTAAAATTATCTTTATGCCTCTATAAAATTATGCCTAGGGGTGTAAACGAACCGAGCTTGAATGGATAAGGGTATGTCCATGTTCGTTTATTTATTTTTGAAGGTGTTCAAACTCTGTTCGTGTTCGTTTAAATTTGTAATAGTATGTTCAAGTTTGGTTCGTTTATTTTTTGTCGTGTTCGGGCTTGGTTCGTTTAATGTTCACGAACGGGTTCGTTTATATGTTCGATAATTTGTTCGTTTAATGTTCGTGAACATGTTCGTTAAGCATTCGTGAATGAGTTCGTTTGTATATATTCATCAACTTATCTATTTAGCGTTTACAAACATGTTCGTTTAGTATCCATGAACATGTTTGTTTAGCGTTTGTATATAAAGAACATAAATAAGACTATAAACGAGCTTATAAATGAGTATATAAACGAGCTTATAAACGAACATAAACGAGTTTATTCGTGAACATAAACGAGCCGAATGCACTTATGTTCGTGTTCGTTCATTTATTAATTGAACATAAAATATCTATTCATACTCGTTTATTTAACTTAATAAACGAACATTATACGAAAGGTTCACGAGCAACTCGTCGAACACCCTATTCATTTACACTCCAATTATGCCCAACGTATCATTTTGTTATTAACTATTGCTATTTTCTAAAAAAAAATTCCTTTTTATTTTTTTTTAAAAAATCATAAATTCCCCAACTTTAACAAAATAACCCTAAATTAAAAAACCCTAACACCCAAATCCCGCCACTATCGTCTCCGATTGCGATTCTATCACCCGTCACTACTGTTTGAAGACCCACAAGGCCATTTGCCCAATCCCCCGTCATCAAGAAATGACAAACAACATTCTAATCAAACAGAAAACGTGATGCCTTTATTCGAATGATGAACGACAAACGACGGTCACAACTCACAAGGACAATGAAAGACGGTCGAAAGGGCGACAAACAATGTTCAAATTGTGGGACAAGGATTTCACTATGATGAGGACGACTGATTTAGGACTTGGATTAAAAATTTTAAAATTAAGTGCCTTTTGTGAAATACGATGAAGTTGAAATATTTTAATTTTTTAATTTTTTCTAAAATTACAAAACTAAATAAAAGTAATTAAAAACTACCACATGTCGCATTTTAATTAGTTGACAATTCTTTTATTGAAAAATTCTTTGAACACCTAAATATTTTAAAAAAGTTTTTTTATTAAAAACCGCTAACAAACAACTATGTTACACTGATACGAATACGAGAACGAGAATAAGAACAAAAAACATCATTTTCAAATATTACAAGGTATATGTACGACAAAATATAAAATAATATATATAATTTATTTAAAATAATAATAAAATTTAAAAAAGTAGTAAAAATAAAATATTAATAAAAATTAAAAGTAAAAATAACTCATTTTTATTATAAATTATTTATAATTAAAATAAAAATTAAAATATTCATATAATAATAATAATAAAAGAATGAGAAATTTTCGCATAAAAATAATAGAAAACAAAGTAATTACTAAATGTTTATATATAACAATAAAAATAATTAAATGACCCGACAACGTGAATAGACCCATTTTAAGGAGAAATTATATTATGGGTCAGTCCCATCACGTCATCCGTGGGACTAACCAATAGAAATTGTCCACTTCATTATTTTTTAATTTTCCAAGTGAAGATTCACTTGGGAAAAAGTTATGACATGAAAAAATTGATGAAGTGGACAATTTTTATTGGTTGATCCCATAAACAGGTGGTAGGATTAACCCATAATATAATTTTTCCATTTCAAGCGATGTTTTCGATTTTCTCCTTTTTAGCTTCCTTCTTCAACTTTTTTCTCTTTATTTTTTCTTCATTGTAACTATATTTTTTTTTGAATATTTTTTTATTGTTGAAAATCCACCGTCAAAATCCATGCCAAAGTTTATTAGTCTCTCAACTGTAAAATGATCTCAAGGACACTCGTGGATTTCATCTGTTTTTCCCGAAATGTTTTCGAAAATAATCTATCCGTCTCTAATTACTTTACCTGTATCCAATTAACGTGGGATATTTTCGATATGTTTTTTAATCGTCCCCATTATGTTTTCTCCTTAAAATATTTCGGATACTTGAAACGCCATAAAATATCGTATTCGTATTTTCTAAACAGACAAACACTTAAAATTAACAAAATAAAACATTAAACACTTATTTTTATTGAAAAATAGTTTCAACACCTAAATTTAAAAAGTATAATTTGACCATTTCTTTTTATATTAAGCCATTAATAAATTACAATGCCACAAATTAAATAAATTAAAAATGACAGTCTCTCTACTAAGCAGAAACAATGAAAATAATTCCTTTTTTTCTCGGAGGAAACCCCTTAACAAGAACAATATGCTTTGTCCAGTCAGGTCAGCTCTTGAGAAAATGAGCAGCCAAGAGTTTAGTAACAGTGAAACCATGGAAGGTTTCAATATCAAACAGCTCTTTCAGCTTCCCGTCACATATTACTTTCCTCTTATCAGAAGGATCCTTCAAAACAAGAAGTATAGAAAATAAAATTTACACCCAGATCTGCCTCAAAAGTTGCAGAGTAAACTGATCAATTAAAGGATATGGGAAAGTTGAACAAAGAATGGTATACAACTCACAACTGTAAAAGGCTACTCACTCACTACTGTAGTATATAAATATTGCTATTATTCTGCAAGGATACCTGGAGATTATTTTCTTTTATGTAATCCCACATTCTCTTGATTACGGAAGCCCGTGTAAGCTCATTTTCTCCGGTACCAAGAAATTTCACAAGAGCATCTGAAAGTTGAAGTGGAGCAAGAAACCCTTTCTGCCGCTTTTCCTTTCCTTTTGCTTCATCTGGATCTGAAATGGCCAGAGAAACACAATGGAAACTGTAAGAACCAATTACTTCAAAATGTCTATTGCTGCAGTAATGGTTATATAGAAAGTCCAGATTAATTAACTGATACAACAACGCAAATGTTGAGACAATATGAAAGAAAGAGAGGTAACTAGTATCATCTCATTGCAGGGTTAAGGATTGAAAAGAACTAGACATTCTAACTACTCATATCAATTCAAAACAAGTTCTTCATAGAATACCTTAATTTGGTAATCCATACCTTCTTTGCTTTAATGGCTTTTCCTTCTCCATTGACTTGACTGGAACAATTATAACATGTAGGTAAAGTTAGCACATCACATTAAATAATAGATAAATTTGAATTTATCTATGACAATTGACATTTGCAGCATATTGCTGAAGAAACAAAAGTATTATTCCTTAATTTAATGGTACAATCGTAGGCAAGATGTGAGCATAATTTAGTCATTTACTAACTCCTCATATCAAATTATCAAAGCAAATCAAGTTCTTGAGAAGACCTTAATTTACTCATTTACTATCCATACCTCCTTCTCTCTCATGCTTTCGGGGGTTTTCCATCTCTGTTGGCTTGAATGAAGCAAATTGAGCACATCATATTAGATAATAGGTAGGTTCAAGTTACAAGGCATTTGCAACATGTTGCTCAAGGAAAAAATGTTTTCTTCCTTGATTTTGTTATATAATGCCCCAATTTCTTGAGAAAAAGCAACAGTAAGAATTTACAATTAATACTTCCAATACATTTCCCCAGTTTCTAGTCAATTCTGTACAATCAGCAGTTTTTTACATCCATGTTTCAGAAGCGTAAAGAAATTTGAGCCAAAAAGCAAACATACTGAATGACATTATCTAAAATTGTTTAACAAAAGCAAAATGGTGGGAGGGACAGACTTATTACCTTCATCTGACTCCAAGGGCAATATGTGCTTTGACAAGGCTTTGTTCATTTGAAACATGTCAATGGAATCAACACCAAAAAGTGCATACAATGGCTCATCACAAATTATATTTTTCTTGTTAACTGGGTCTTGCAAGTTTTTCTCTCTAATATAAACCCATATTTGCTTGACTACCTAGCACCATTATAGAGCAGAAAATTTAGAACAAAATAGCTTCCTGACTTAAGTATGAAACTAAGAAAGAAGAAACCGAAATCTTTTTCTAGATGTTTCATAGTTACCTCAGTCCTTGCCAATTCAGGGACTCCTAAAAGTTCCTGAAGTTGTGGGGAAAGTCTGCTTACTTTGTTAAAACCACCTCCTCTTCTCTTACCTTCACTATCAACCCTTTTTGACCTATATTATAAAATGAAACAACCATAATTCACAAACTAGCAACTATAAGTTTGATAACAATTGCTACTACTGACTATGTGTTTTACTAAACTTCAGAGCTTCCATGATAATGTAAAATGGAAATTCTTAGCATACGTATATTGTAGAAAATTAGTGGATTTGAGGGAGACTCTAAGTTGTTGATATAATACCAACAATTCACACATAAACTCCCTTTAAAATAGGCTCACTGATCCACATGAAATAGCCATTATTAAGCTGTACCCAAAGCCACACATCGAGTCCTGCCTCTCTGGTGGTACAGAAGTAATTGTTGTTGACAAATATTACAAAACAACAGATTATTGATTCAGAAGTGAATCAAGAAGTCTGTACATGTAAGTCTTAATGCAAGACGGATGCAAAATCATTGTAAATTAAACAAAAGCTAATATATCTTGTTAGAAATGGAGTCTACATTTATTACAAGTTCAAGATCAATCCATTTCCTTCTCATCCCCAGAATATCAAAGAACGAGAAGAACATTTAGATTATCGAAAATCATCAAGAATCTAATTATACAAAAAAAGGTGAGGAGATAAAAAAATACTGCAACATATGGATTGAAAATTTTCAACCAACAGAACACAACTATAAAGAGATCATTTTCAACCAACAGAACACAAGAGAACACATGGTAGCTTGCGCTTGTTTTAACAGCAGTACAGGACACAGCTTTCGTCTACACAATTTATGTACTGGCAGCATCATATGTTGAAAGAAATCATTTACAGACAACGAGCAAAAATCTTAATTAAACTTCTAAGACATGGGAGAACAGGAGTATAAATGTTTCCATGAAATCAAATGTTTCAGAGGACAAATAAGAATACATGAATTCGGAAATTAAATAACCCAAGAAGATCACATAAACTAAAACATTTTCTAACATTTCCACTGTTAAGCAGTTGACTAAAGCATGTCAAAGCTTCAAAAGAATGTTCTGTAAAAAATCTTTTTTCAAAACATTTCTCCACTTAAAAATGCATTTTTAAAAGATTAAAAACTAAAAAAAATGGCATACCACTAAAGCTAAAGCATAAGCAACATAACCTCCCAATTAACTTCTAAACAAAGCATCATCTCAACCTTTTCAAAAAGAAATAAATTAAGCAACACAATGCATTTTCTTCACATATTATAGCGTAAAATTTCGTATAACTAATGATTAATTAACTAATAACTTACCGTTTCTTGGAGGTGGCCCTTTTGTTCTTGGCCTTATCAGTTTCCTCCTCTTCGTCGTCGGAATTAGAGACGTCGATTTCCTCTGATTTAATCTTGTCTGCCTCATCATCTCCACATTGTTCCTGTTGCTGTTCTTCTGCATTTTCAAACTGGCTTTGAAGATATAAATCGACCTGCTCCCTAATAAACTTCTTTCTGTCGGTCAAATCAATATCAAAATCCTGCTCCAATCTCCTCCGCAAGATTGCAGTGGTGGTGGTGGTGAGGTCGGATTCATTCAAGAACTCCCAGAGGCGGGCGATTAGTTCCGAGTCCAGCACCATTTGGTATCGGTTTTGAACGTATGCAGTGAGTCAACCTCAGAGTCAGGTGGCGTAGAACTAAGATGCCATGTATTTTATTTAAGAGCAGAGAACGAAGATCAAGAAATAAATGAAGGGTTTGCTCACCCGTTACTTGTTTGGACTTTGGAGCGAACTTTAAGAAACACTGAAAGTTGAGGTGTGGTTCAGCGTTCTTACTTCTTCATCCCATTTGTCATTTTCTGATTTTTCTACAAACAAAGTGCAGCTGCAATGTACATGCATCACATAGACCGGGCCTACCATGTGAACCGCAACCTTTTAAAGAGTAGTATCATTTGCGATTAGAGTTATTTTTTAATAGGAAAATATTGTTTTAGTATTGTAATTATGATCGTATTATTATTTTTGTATCTAAATTATTATTTTGATAGAATAATATTTAATATTGTATTTTTGTTCTTCTTTGATCTTTGGTCGTTTAAAATTAATAAAAGTGATGGTATGACTTGAGTTAATAATAGTTTTAGTCCAAAAACTTGTATAGCATATCAATTTAGTCTAAAATTCTATTAATTTAAATATTATTTTAATTTTTGGATTAAAATTGTAAAATCCTCAATTTTCTTCTTCTAGTCGAATATTTTTTTGGGTTTTGTAGTTTTAAAAATTATTAGGGACAATCAAATTTTAGGATTTGAGGATAAATGGGGTTAATGCAGGGGTCATTGGAGGACCCAAACTCCATGATCGAGATACCGACAAGAATACAAGGGGTGAGAAGGAATAAGATAAAATTCTATTAAAATAGAGATGATATTTTAAATTGATGGATTTCAGACTAAAATGATAATATATGTAAGTGTTTTGAACTAAAATTGTGATTATATCAAATTATGTCATCATCCCTATTAGTTTTTAATGGTCGGAGTACAAAAACATAATAAAACGTAACGTTATATACTATTTTTATAAAAATAATAGTTTCTAACACCTATTTTTTATAATAAATAAAGACTATCATTTAATATAACTTATGAAACTACATCATGTCTAGTATAATAATTAAGAAACAAATCCAAAATTAATTTACAAGGATGATGTGATACCCCAAAATTAGGCTAAGTCAAAATTTAATGACGACAATGAAAAATTTATTTTGAGAAATTAATTTATTATATATATATTTGTCCAAGTGGTCAATTATTACCTATTGAGCCCAAATTAAGCATTATTATTGTAGAATTAATATTTTGATATAATAATTAAAAAATAGTTTTGGACTAATTTGAAAAAGATTTGAAAAATGGTTTTATGTCCGAACAACTTGAAAAAAATTATTTAAGAGGTTTTTGAGAAACTTTGAAGGTGTTTAAAATGACTTAAAGAAACCAAAGAAGTGTTTTTAACAAGGACGTTTCGATACACCTCCTAGATGTTTCGATACCGCTATGTTTTTCAAAGGCAAAATTATAAAATCATTTCGATAAGGCCTTGAATTGTTTTGATACCTTTTGTCATTGTAATTTTTGGTTTCAATACAACAAGCACTCGTTTCGATGCGTCAGTATCGAAACTTGTTTTAGGTGTTTCGATACACCTTATATGAACTAAAGGGTAGAAGCCGTATCAAAATAGTCTTTAGCTGTTTAGATACGATGAACTAAAGGTTTTGATACGCCTTATATGCATTTCAATACTGGTTCTTAAATGAAGATTCAACGGAAACTTCCCAAAGTATCAGTATCGAAACGGTTACCACGCGTTTTGATACCACATGCACAAGAAGCAAAAGTTAGCCTAAAAATCAACTCCAAATCAATCCCAATGATCATTAACGGCTAGAAGTTCAATTGGATGACAAAAAAAGTCTCAAGCATCAAGAGAAGACTAATGTTTCAATTGTAACAACATTATGATGAGAAAATTGTCTTAGAGCTAAATTCTAATCTTTGGATAGACAAAACACTAGTGAGATAAATGTATATGTATGCTCAAGTGTATTAGGATTGGATGAGTGCTTAGTTTACTAACTTTTTCTCTTGTTGAGTGGATTCCCAAAGTTCTGGTTGTGAACTTTGGATGCTTGATTTGAGATTTGAATTAAGGTTGTAAGGTTATCCCTTTAGCCTCAAATGATTGAATTCTTAGTTAATTTGGGAAATTCTTAGTGGAAAGATAAGTTAATGGATGTAGGACTTGGGTTAGAAGTCCGAACCACTCTAAATCTTGTGTTCATTGTTTTATAATTTTTGTTTTCACAAATTACCATCTCTCTATTAGTTGTTAAGATTTAATTGGTTGTGCATCAAGCCATTTCAAGCATAACAATTGGTATTAGAGTAAGATTCAATTTAATAAGATTAACATCCTATTGAGGCGATCCGATAAGCTCGACCAATATTAAATCAACCGATGATCCACGACGCTACTCATTGACATATCACCTCTCTTTGACGGGTCTAACTACTCCCATTGGAAGACAAGGATAATGTATTCATCAAAGAAAAGGACTAAAAGCTTTGAGATATCTTTGAAGATGACCCTTATGTGCCATAAGAAACAAAAGCAGAATGGAGCATGAAAGATCGTGAGAAGATGATGCTAAATTTTAAAGCATTGCACATTCTCTTTTGTTATTTGCATCCCAACATCTATGAGAAGATGTCTTCTTGCGAAGATGCCAAGAAAGTTTGGTACAAGCTCGAAGTTACATATGAGGAGACAAATAAAGTAAAGGAGACAAAGATTGGACTCCTCAACCTAGAGCATGAGAACTCTAAGATGAATCTAGAAGAAGACATTGCAAAGATGTTTGATCATTTCTCCATCATAACCAATGGACTTAAAGGCTATGGAGAGATCATTTCGGAAGAGAAGCTTGTTCGAAAGCTTATCTACTCCTTTCCCGAGTCATGAGACTCAAAAAGGATCACCATCATCGAAGCCAAGATCTTCAAAACTCTCAAGCTTGAAAAAACTCATGGGGTCACTCAACACATCAAATTATGATGAAAAAAGATAAGAAGATAAGAAGAATGAAGAGATAATATTGATGGAGAAGAAGAAGAAGATTGAGCTTGGTGTAAATGTCAACACCATATCTCTTAAATCCTCTAAGTGTATCTACTTTGAAGATTCAAGTGGGAAGGATAGTGAAGAAGATGAAGAGATTATCAAACTTTTCATGGACTTTGCTAAATTTGTGAAAAATGACATGAAGAAATATTCAAAGCATGAATCAAAGAAGAAGATGAAGGATTCTCACAATTCAATTAAAAATGGATCATCTCCAAAGAAGAAAACATATGTAGCCACTTAGAGTGATGAAGACTCCACCGAAGATGAGGTAGCCCATCTATGCTTGACGACCCTCAATAAGGAGAGGTGACTTCTAACTCATCTAGTTTAAATTCATATTCATTTGACGAGTAAATAATATAAAATTTAATATCAAGCATGCACTGAAATTCTAAAAATAAGTCTCAAAATTATTCTAATTCTAATTATAATAAATCCCGAATAAAACATTATAAAATAAATAAGATGTCTAAATCTGATATTAATAACTCATACTGAAATATAATAAATGTCTGAAAATCTGAGACGTTCTCCTGGTACCGAGGCGTCTAAGGATCGAAAGTATCTGTAAGGAGAACTAAAGGGGAGTGAGTCATAAAACTCAGTGTGTCTTTATGGTGCAACATATCAAAATAAATAAATAGATAAATAAAATATTTTTCTTGTAAATAATTTCTCAAGTGTAAAATATCAAATAAATACGAGTCATGATGTGTGAAATGATGTCATGCATAGTGCACAAATCCCAACTACATCGTCACCAATCCGAATGTAGGAGTTCCCCAGAACTCTCACCTACATCGTCACTAAAATTCGAAAGTGGTCTTAGGGCTTCCAAACCGAAAGACTACCACAACTTCCTCCGTGCACAACTACCACCCCATGCACACATGATAATGCATTATGATTGAAAATCCGAAAATAATTCCGAAATATTCCGACATCAAAATTTCCAAAATTATAACATATCTAAAATGTTATTTTCACAAGGTACTAAAATCACAAAAGTACATAATCTGAACATCTGAAAGTTTTCATATATTTTCCTCAAAACATAATGACATGTATGTAGGGTAACACAAGTACACAATCGGAGTCACACTACCGAAATCAGACATGCTATCAACTACAAATATTCTCAAGCAAAATGCCAAGTAAATCACAAAAATATATATGTATATTTAATTTTGAAAGGAACACATAGCACAAAATAAGAGAACACACCTCAAAAGATCACAACTCTAATGATGACGGTGACGTTTTCCTCGATCCGAATTATCACTAACTCTAACAGGGTTAGACACTACGAATATTTCTAAAGTTAATAATAAAATTCTAAAACTTAACCACAACGAAACATAATCTAATAAAACTCACGGGTATCTCGTGGAGGATTTTCTGGAGCGTTCTGAGCGGGCGGTGGTACAATCTAGTCCTCAGTGTCTACATCGTCTGAAAAAGAAGAAAAAAAAATATTCGATTTAGTTACCTAACTCGAATATTCCAAACTTCGCAAAAGAACACTTCCTTGAAATCTTAAATACGAATAACCTATATACACTCTTGACTCTAATAAATATAAATTCAATTTATATTTTCTAATAATCAGATCATCCCATTCACCTTTCTACATCACCCCTTAAATCTAGTTTCTCTAAAATCCAATTGATTTCACTTCAATTGAATTGATTTAAAGATAATTATTTTCCTTTCACAGACCACTGTTTCGTGGTCACAGTACCACCAAAATCAAATTCAAACATTTGGGTGTATTACCCACTTTAAAGGCCACCAAAACCATGTGATAATTACCCCAAATCAAACTATTTTTCTTTTCCCTTTTACTTTTCTTAATAGCCAAGCAACCGAACCTTCTCCATTGTCCCACGAACCAATTGCTTCTCCTTCACACATGGATTACCGTGCAACACAAAATAATTAACACCAAGATTTATCTTATTCCAACAAATAAGTTGCTATAGAAAGCACTCAAATACGGTGTCTAGAACTTACCCAAATCTGGGGTCGGAAACAAAAGGAAAAAAAATATTCAAGAAAGAGGCAATCGACTTACCACACTGATGAAAATTGATAAGTGATCAACTCATCAATTCTACACCCACTTGAATCAATGTATGGACTTAATGTGATAAATTTAGGGATTATACCATTAAAAATTGTATTTGTAGAAAAGGCGTACTTTACTGCATTTTCTTATCTGTGTAAGAACAAGTACTGCCGGGGCAGTAGAATGAGGCCGAGACAGGACCTGATGTCGAGGTAGGACCTGATGCCGAGGCAGCAGAGGAAAAAAGTCAATATGGATGACAATTGAAGGAGAAAAATGAGGAGAACATTGCTGAAAAAGAAGCCCAAGAATCGGAACTGAACAACACAAGAAAAGCCCAAGGACAAGGCCACGCGGGATGAAACCTTCTAGAAGATCAAACTTGGAAATATTTACCCTATGTACATAACTTGTTTCCTACTCTAAGTTGTACTCTAATTAGGAAAGGTTTGCCCTAGGCAAAGCCTATATAAGGCATAGCTGTCTTAGGGGTTAGACACATTAGATTCGGCTTATACAATTCCATCGAGAGAGTTTAGGGATAATTCTTTTCATCATGTTCTAAGTTCTCTTAGGGTTTGGTGAAGGTTATCGAGTATTTATGAGAAGAGATTGTATTTTGTTTCTTGTTTTAATGCAATAAAATATCAAAGTTTGCTTACTCCTTGCTATTCTTTGTTCTTGCATCCAAGCTCGGGAGGGAAGTTTATAAATAATCTATTTGTCTAGACTCGGGAGAGTTAGACTCAAGAAAGGAGTAAGTGCGGTATTCAACTTGATTGGAGGATACTAACTCGGCCTAGGGATAGGTTAAGAGTTTCAGCGGCTAAAAGAAGTGTGGGATTGATTGTTGGTTCTAATTGATTAAAGGTGGGAGGTATCATCAAGGACTGACCTTCAACAGTGTTTCGACTTAGGGATAAGCGGAGTCATTCAAGGATACTTTGCCGAACTTTGGTAAAATCTGCCCAAGAGTAAGGAATTACCGTGACAGAAAACATTGTCGCTGCCTAAGACAGTAGTTGCAGTACTGTCGAGGCAGTGCAGTGCAATTGCATTGGACAGAAGCAGATCAATCAAATCCACTATACAACAAAACTGGATCCTATCCTCTTTTTCAATATTTGATCTTATCTTATTTAGTTTATTTAGATTAATCGTTACCCAAACTTATCTGTGTTTTTACTTTTCTTTTACAGAAGCAAGAAGGTCAAATGAAGCATATTGGGTATACTAATCCCCGTGGAGACGATAACTCGATAAATGCTTATCACTTTATTACTTGACGATGTGTTCACTTGCACTTAATTTCGTATCTTTTTACACGCATCAGAAACACACGTATATCGACAAAAAACAATCAGACCTTGAGATGGTCGGAAATACATAGTAAAACAATTAGAAAAGAAAGGAACGAGGAAGCGTGAGGTTTAAGGGGAAAGACCGATAAAAATATAAGAAGGGGAAAAACTTGCTGCAGAGAGAAAGTTTTATAATCTAATGCCCTATTTTAACGGGTAAATCTAACATAAGGGTCTCAAGTCTTGCCTTTTTATGAAAAGATCACCGAAGTTTGCCTCCTACTTGATTTAGTCACTAAAGTTTTATTTTACTTAAATTAGGTCACTGGAATCTCTTTTAAACCTTTAATCAAATTAGGATTTTAAACAAAATTCCCAAATTTCTTAGGGTTTCAAATTTGGGATTTTAATAATTAAGGATTTTTGAATTAGAAATAATTTCGGGTGTTACACAAGGCCTCATTTTCTAAAAACAGAAAGTTGATTTCGAAGTTAATGTTAGAAAATGATTTGCTTTCAAAAACTAATTTAGAATTTGAAGCAAGATTAAAAGAATTTGAACTAAAAGTTTTTTATTTACAAAACTTGCTTCAAAAGATGGAAAAAAATAATCAAAGTTCTTTAGATGATCTTAATAAAGAAAAAAAATCCAAAGAGTTTGAAAAGAAAAACAACTTGAAAATATCAAATTTTTATGTAAGACAATCTAGTGCCCCTAGATTTATAAATGAAAAATGTTTTAGAAGTGATTGGATCCCAAAAGGACTAATCACTTCAACAAAAAAATATGAAATTGAAAAATGGATTCCTAAGGGGTTAAAAGTTTGTGCTACTAACATTAAAGGATCCAAAGTAATTTAGATACCAAAAATTACTTGATTGTCTTATTCTAGGTGTGATGGAGGTTTGATCAACCAAGTGCAATATTAATGGGGAACTTCATACACACTAAGAGAACACTTAAAGAAGGAAGGCTCATCTTACCTTGGTTCAAGTGTGGTAAACTTTAGTTGAATTTTGTTTTTATTTGCTTATTTTTTTAATTCAACTAGATTACCATAATTTTTGGACTAAATTTTGTTTGATACCTTAAATAAATGAGAGCATTTTGTTTTATAAACTAACTTTTGGTATTTCATTTTAAAACCTTTTTATAAAAATTGGTATTTTAAAACTCTCATATATTATGAGCTTTAAAGATTTTCAAACTTTGTTTCGAACCATTTTTTATATAATAAAAAGGGGAGAATGTTGTGAAACATTGCTTTTCAAATGTTTCAAATTAATAAGAGGCAACTTTAAATAACTTTGAATCTTTAATTCTCTTATTCAAGTTTTATTTCATAAAAAGGGAGCAATCTCAAAAATAATTTTTCAAGTTGGTTTTATTATATCAAAAAATGGGAGATTGTAGAACTAATATTTTGATATAATAATTGAAAAATATTTCTGAACTAATTTAAAAAGATTTCAAAAATAGTTTTATGTTCAAACAAATTGAAAATATATTTAAGAGGTTTTTGAGAAACTTTGAAGGTGTTTAAAATGACTTAAAGAACTAAAGAAGTGTTTTTAACCTAGGAGTTTCGTTACACCTCCTAGGTGTTTTTGATACCGCTATATTTTTCAAGGGCAAAATTACACAGTCATTTCGATATGATATTGGACCATTTTGATACATTTTATCACTGTAATTTTTGGTTTCGATACAGTAAGCACCCGTTTCGATACGTTGATATCGAAACTTATTTTAAGTGTTTCGATACACCTTTAACGGATTTACAAACCCCCAACGACTTTATAAAAACTCTCAATGGGTAGAAGCCGTATCGAAATCGCCTTGTAGGCATTTTGATACCGATTTTTAAATGTAGGTTCAACGGATACTTCCCAAAGTAGCATTATCGAAATTGTTACCATGCGTTTCGATACCACAAGTACAAGAAGCAACAATTAGCCTGGAAATTAGCTCCAAACGGCTCCAAATCAACCCCAACAGTCATTAACGGCTAAAAGGATGATAAAAAGAAGTCTCAAGCATCAAGAAAAGACTAATACTTCAATTGTAACAACATTATGATGAGAAAATTATCTTAGAGCTAAATTTCAATCTTTGTTTAGACGAAATACTTATGATATTAATGTATATATATGCTCAAGTATATTAGTATTGGGTGAGTTCTAGATTGCAAACAGCTAACCTTATTAGAAGGATTAACAAGTTTGCTAAATTTTTCTCTTGTTGAGTGGATTCCCAAAGTTCAGGTTATGAACTTTAGATGCTTGATTCCAGATTTGAATCATGGTTGTAAGGTTATCCTTTTAGCCTCAAAAAGTTGAATTTTTACTATAACACCCCGAAAAATTGGTCTAGTCGAAATTATATCTCGATTATCGGGATTTTGTATCGAAAAACCAAAAATATAATATCGTAATCCTTTTTGTACTCAATTTTTATGTAACGGAACTTCAATTGAGTTTTGATGAGTGCGTAAAAGGCAGTTATTTACTACCCTTCTCATGGTACTTTATGCATCTATTATACACCAACTTGAACTGAAATATGGACTCTTTGCGCAATATTGGATATTCCGTTATCACTACTTACAAAGTCGAAATTTATAGAGAATGCAAATATTATTACATATTCTGTACATGCAGGAATATCCAGGGCCGAAGCAGTAGTGAAGCAATGTTGAGGCCGAGGCAGGAGACAAGGTCGCGGCAACATCCAGAGTGGTAGCACCAACATTGGAGGCGCAATGAAAGATAAAAATATAGAGAACATTCTGGAAGATGCAGCGCACTAATTGGACCAGGCTAGCGCACTAAAACCCCAAGTCAAAGACCAAACGGGAAAACCCTTCTAGAAGGTGGCAAACTTGGAAATATCAGATCTCTTGAAGAAGACTTGTTCCTTACTCCAAGTTAGAGTCTATTTAGGAAAGGTTTGCCCTAGGTTAAGACTATATATAGACTAGCTTTGTTTGGAGAGTCGATTTTAGAGAAACCCTTCTCCCTAAGAATTGTACCTATCGACATTATGTTCTAAATTTTTTAGGGATAGGTGATTGTTGTAGATATTAGTGAGAGGAGATTGTTTCTTGTTTCTTTGTTCTAAAGCAATAATAATATCAAAGTTTGCTTATCCTATTGCCATTTCTTATTCTTGCATTCAAGCTCGAGAGAGAAGTTTGTAAGTAATATATTTATCTAGCATCGAGAGGTGTAGATTCACGAAAGGGATAAGTACGGTATTGTAGACACTAACTCGGCCTAGAGATAGGTTAAGAGTTTCAGTAGCTAAAGGAAGTGTTGGATTGGTTGGTGGTTATCGTTGATTTACGCCGAAAGGTATCGTCAAGGACCAGCCATCAACAGAGCTCGGACTTAGAGATAAGCGGAGTCAACAACGGACATTTTGCTGAACTTTGATGTATCTCCCAAGAGCAAGAGATTGCCGCGGCAGAGAACACTAATGCTGCCAAGGCTGTATCTGCAGTACTGTCGAAGCAGTGTTGTGTAATTGCGTTAGACACGAAGAAGATCAATCGAATCCACTAATTGTCGCAGCTAGATGCTACCTACATTCTCTATATCGTTCTCAATCTTTTATTTTGTTATTTAATTATTTAGTTAGTTAAACAAATTCACTTATCTGTGTTTTTACTTTATCTTTCAGGAGCAAGGGAACAAGGGGAGACATATTAAGTATACCAATCCCTGTGAAGACGATACACAATATACTTATCAATTTATTACTTGGCGACGTGTACACTTGCACTTAATTGCGCTTTTATTGCACGCATCAAGTTTTTGACGCCGTTGCCGGGGATTGACAACTAAATTTTATTTTCTTTATTTTCTTGCTCTTTAACCATTCTTTATTTAAATTTAATTCTATTTTTTTTATTATTAACTTTGATTTATTTGGTGTATGACTAGGGCAAACCCGAGTGGTCCATTGTACAAATTGGACCCTGAAGTCGAATGCACAGGACACCATCTAAGGCGTAACCTTTTTCAAGTCATGGATGATCCACCAAGAGGACAAATTCCACCTGTTGACCAGAATGTACTACCACCAGCAATGCCGCAGGAGCCACTGCCGCATCCATTGCCGAGGCAGCCCACTGTTAGAGACTATCTGGTGGAAGATCTAAACGGACTCAACCTTGGCGTAGTCACCCCAGAAATCGAAGCAACTCACTTTGAGCTCAAACCAGTAATGTTCAACATGTTGAACACAATTGGACAGTTTAATGGGTCTGCTACTGAAGATGCAAGGAAGCATCTTAAATCTTTCATGAAAGTATACAATTCTTTCAAGATCCAAGGAGTCCATGAAGATATTTTACGATTAAAATTGTTCCCCTATTCACTGATGGATAAGGCGAAAACTTGGTTGAATGACATCCCAGTAGGATCCATAGGATCTTGGGAGGAACTCTGCCGAGAATTCATTACGAGGTTTAATCCGACAAATCTCTATGATCGCATCCGTAATGAAATCACATCATTTCGGTAGGATGATGATAAACCGATGTATGAGGCATGGGAACGCTACAGAGAATTGTTAAACAAATGCCCACTACATGGTTTTTCCTTGTGGACACAAGTCTTCATGTTTTATAATGCTACCAATGCCTCCACAAGGATAATGCTAGACGCTTCCGCGAATGGGACACTTTTGGATAGAGCATTCACGGAGGCCATTGAGATTCTGAACAAACTCGCAAGGAACGACTTTCAGTTTCCCACATCAAGGCGAGGAGGAATGAGACGTCATGCCATAACCTATGAATTAGACACACCCAGTTCGGTGGCAGCACAATTGGCTTCTCTGACCAAGATGGTTCAGAATATGCAAGCCCAAAGAAATATACATGAGGTTAAGGCAGTTAACTCATCGGATTACATGCAAGATGAGGAAACCAACCTATATATAGGAAACTATAACAAGAACAATCAAATGATGTCCAATAATTATAACCCATCCTGGAAAAGGCATCCAAACTTTTCATGGAGTAACCCTAACAATGCCTTAAATCCAATTAATCAAGCCCCTGGATTCCAGCACCAAAGTCAGACCCTGCCGCAGTAGCATAGTCAGTAGACCATGCCACAGCAGCAGGTACAACAGCAACAGTCTCTGAATGCATTGGCAGATTCTCTCATGGCTTTTATGACAAAGACTGATGCATATATGACCGAGAATAGCCGCTTCATGAAGCGTACTAATGAATTCATGAACCAAACTGAGATGAGACTGCAGAACCAGGAGGCTGCGATCAATTCTTTAGAAACTCAAGTTGGTCAATTTGCCCAGCGACAAAACACTCTACCACTAGGGGGTTTACCTAGCAATACTGAGGTTGCTAAGGTATTAGGCCACGAGCAATGCAAGGTAATTACAACAAGAAGTGGCCTACAATTAAAAGACAAAGAAGGGACCTCAACCGATAGAGTCAAACCAGAAAAGCAACATCATGAGGACTTAGAAGCTGAGAAGGACCCTGCCGAAAGCACTGCCACGAAAACAGAACCAGCAGTATCAAAACAACCTGCCGAGGCAGCTGCAGATAAATTCACCCTAGGTATTAAACTCAATATCCAAGGAAACCTGGAGGACATAAGACCACCACCTCCTTTCCCGCAGAGGTTAAAAAAGCACAAACAGGACCACCAATTTTAGAAATTCCTAGATATCTTGAAGCAGGTCCATATCAACTTGCCATTAGTTGAGGCTATTGAACAAATGCCCAACTATGCCAAGTTCTTAAAGGACATAGTATCCAAAAGAAGAAGGCTAGGGGAATTTGAAATGGTGGCAGCCACTGAAGGTTGTATGACCATGCTGCATAATTGTATGCCGCCTAAGCTAAAGGATCTTGGATGCTTTACAATCCCCTGTGCGATTGGGGATGGTTATAAAGGAAAAGCCCTATGCGACTTGGGAGCAAGCATCAATCTAATGCCCAAATCAGTTTTTCAAAAACTTGGAATAGGGCAGGCGAAACCAACAACAGTACTGCTCCAACTTGCGGATCAATCCTATGTTCATCTTGAAGGCAAAATTGAGGATATTCTGGTAAAGATCGATAAGTTTATATTTTTTACCGATTTTCTTGTCCTTGACTGTGAGGCCGACGATAATGTACCGATCATATTGGGTCGACCTTTCATTGCTACTGGACGTACCATCATCGATATGGAAAATGGCGAGCTCATAATGCGGATAAACGATCAACAAGTCAAGTTGAACGCCTTCCATAATCTTACAAATTCAGACGCTCCAGCAGAATGTAAGGCTCTCCATACACCAAACCAGGGTACTAAAACATCCTGCCTGGGCAACACGCTCGGCAGACTATTCAGTAAGCGAATAAAACCCAAAGGAGAAGTCGAATGCACTGAAGGGACTGACCAACACGTGAAGAAAGATACGGGCCAGAAAGAGATAATGAAAGTGGGAGATGCATTCACATGCACTCCACAAGTAACATAATCTCTTCCTTTCCATTTTAGTTATTATATTAGGATATTGTTATTTTCAGTATTTTATGTTTTTATGTCTTGTTTTTTTTTAGAATAAATAAAACAACGAATGCAGAAAAATTATGTCACAGTAGGAAGTTTACTGTCGCGGCAGTGCACTGTGTTAGAGCCGTAGAATTCCTAACGGGTAGAAACAGTGTAACAGCTCTCTGCCAAGAAATCCGTCGTGGCAGTAATTGTACATCAAGGCAGTAAATGCCTAACGACTACTTTTTAATAGTCATATTTTTACAGCCTATATAAGCAGACTCATTGCTGTACACTATTTACTCTTGTATTCTTGCTACTTTTGCTTTCTTGAATAATCTTACTCTCACTATCTTTCCAATCTCTTGAAATTTTCAGAACTCTCTCTATTACTCTAGAATTTTTTCTCAAACCATTCTCCACGAACAATCAATGGCTTCTTACACAAGATTCGCCCCGGCCACTGTTGTTGACCGATTCAACCGTTCATTCGTTGCTCGAAAGTTATGGGAAGAGCAAGGATTTCAACAAACCAATGAGGCATACTTCGGCATTGAATCGTACTTGTTCAACAAGATTCAGTATCAAGATTGAGAGGCATTCTGCCTACAACCTCCACTGGCGAACGCCATAATTGTGAGAGAATTTTACGCACATGAGACAAGCAAGGACAACCTCTTTGTCCACTGCCGAGGCAAGCCAGTGCAACTTGATGCCAAGGTTATCAATGAATTTTATGGTCTCACACTCACACGTGATGTTCATGCCGAATTCATAGACGACATCACCACTCAAGACTATAAAGAGATTAAAGACGAGCTTTGTTATAGCAACACCTCATGGAAAACCGGTGCCCATAAAAGTTCAGTAACACGGAAGAGTCTTAAACCCGAGGCCAAAATGTGGTGTACTTTCGTCAAGAGACGACTTATCCCAACCTCTCATAACAGCACAGTGAATCGCAAACGACTGGTGTTGATCCAGTCTATCATTAAGAAGAGAAACATCAACATTGGAGAGATCATTCTTCACGAAATTCATGAATGTGGTAAGAAGGAACGTGGACCGCTTTATTTCCCATGTTTAATCTCTGCCTTGTGCATTAATGCAAGAGTTCCGGTCGAAGACACGAATGAATATACCCCAACTCGGCAAGGATGGACAAGAGACTTCTACCACTGAGTTATGCAGATCACACATGCAGAAACTGTCCAGGAAACACTGCAGCAGTTTACTGCCGACTTCACTGCCAGAGGGAAGTATTCAACAGAAGCACCAGCCTCCGCCGAGCCAACTACCGCGGCGGACTCATTCCAAGAAATTCTGTAAAGGATGACAACTTTTTCCAACAACGCTACATGGAGAACCAACGCGACTTCAACACATCTCTAACCAACATGATGATACAACGCTTTCCACATCAAGGGGCACAATTCCCCGAATTCCCAACCAACATATTCATTACTGCCGCCCCTTATACTGAGACAACACCTGCCCTAGGGTCGTAACCATTTTTCCAGCCATGTCCGCATCAATAGTTTCATGCTACCAGACCTTCCAGGCCAGCCAGCTCTGCCGGAGTATCATCTACCAGTCAAAGGCCGTCCAAGAGGCGAGCTATCTTTAACTCTTCCCAAAGGGAACCAATCCCTATGCCTAGTCTCAGCAGAGATACGATGTTTCACGAGATTAACGAATACCACAGTTCATTCCATGAATCAGCAATACCCACTACCACGGTAGGGGGCAGAACGGAAATTGTATACATAGAAAATATGGACGAAGTGGAAGAAGGGGATGAAGTTACTGCACCAACGCACCGAACACTGCCCAATCGAGTTCAGCCGCATCAGCAAGCCAAACAACAGAAATCACCAGCACAAGGATCTAGGCGAAAGGCGTCAGCAGTAAGGTCCAAGAGAATGCTCTATACAAGTAGCTCCTCGGAGTCGTTATAAATAATTTCATTTACTGTTTTTGTCTATTTCCTTATTGCAATTGTTGTTTGCCTTATATTTTGAGCATTGAGGACAATTCTCGATTTGAGTTTGAGGGTATTGTAGGTGCAGAAGCACTACCGAGACAATCCACTGCCATGGCATTACCATAAAGGGAGTAAATTTTTTCTAAAATTTTTATAATATTCTCTTTTCTTGAATTACTGTTTGTAATCTTGCAATGCTCTACATCAGCTTCGCTTTAGTTTACTCCTTTAAGGCTATATAAATCTTTTTCCTTACCATGGCAAAGTTCTGTTTTAAAGGGATAACTATAGGATACTCATGGAATAAAACTTAGAAGCTTGCTTTAGGGTTAGAAAGGAAATAAACACTTTTTGGACTTGTTTGATTTATGAGTTCTTTTAATAAACTTAGGTGATAAAGACTTAGAACCTTTTGAAAAAATAACTAGAGTGCCTTTTGCTCTTCTTCATGCTAGAGGTGCCCGAAACTGGCTTTAGTATGCCAAATAGGTGGTTAATAAGAAAAAAATAAGAAAAAAAGAAAATAGAAAACACATATCTTGAGATGCCCGAAATTGGCTCAAGACTTGTTGTTTTAAGGAGACAACTTTAGTACAAGGTCTATTTGTCTTGAAATTAGAGTTTATCTAAGAAAGCCTTGAATCAACCTTGTCCATAAAACACACACACTCACCTAGCCTTATAGCTTGTTTCTTAGTAAAAGTCCTTGGGTAAACTAGTGGCTAAAACGGAGAAATAGACATGACCATGGAGGGGAGAATAAATGGAAAAGTAAGACCAAAGGGGAGTAAGGTTCGGTAATTTGATGTCTTGTATTGCTTGAGGACAAGCAATAATTCGAGTTTGGTGGTATTTGATGAGTGCCTAAAAGGCAGTTATTTACTACCCTTCTCATGGTACTTTATGCATCTATTATACACCAACTTGAACTGAAATATGGACTCTTTGTGCAATATTGGATATTTCGTTATAACTACTTACAAAGTCAAAATTTATAAAGAATGCAAATATTATTACATATTTTGTACATGCAGGAATATCCAGGGCCGAAGCAGTAGTGAAGCAATGTTGAGGCCGAGGCAGGAGACAAGGTCGCGGCAGCATCCAGAGTGGTAGCACCAACATTGGAGGCGCAATGAAAGATAAAAATATAGAGAACATTCTGGAAGATGCAGCGCACCAATTGGACTAGGCTAACGCATTAAAAGCCCAAGTCAAAGACCAAACGGGAAAACCCTTCTAGAAGGTGGCAAACTTGGAAATATCAGATCTCTTGAAGAAGACTTGTTCCTTACTCCAAGTTAGAGTCTATTTAGGAAAGGTTTGCCCTAGGTTAAGACTATATATAGCCTAGCCGGACACATTATTTGGAGAATCGATTTTAGAGAAACTCTTCTCCCTAAGAATTGTACCTATCGACATTATATTCTAAATTTCTTAGGGATAGGTGAAGGTTGTAGATATTAGTGAGAGGAGATTGTTTCTTGTTTCTTCGTTCTAATGCAATAATAATATCAAAGTTTGCTTATCCTATTACCATTCCTTGTTCTTGCATTCAAGATCGAGAGAGAAGTTTGTAAGTAATATATTTATCTAGCATCGAGAGGTGTAGATTCACGAAAGAGATAAATACGGTGTTGTAGACACTAACTCGGCCTAGAGATAGGTTAAGAGTTTCAGTAGCTAAAGGAAGTGTTGTAGATTTACATGGTGTTGTAGACACTTTATCTTTCAGGAGCAAGGGAACAAAGGGAGACATATTAAGTATACGAATTCTTGTGGAGACGATACACGATATACTTATCACTTTATTACTTGGCAACGTGTACACTTGCACTTAATTACGCTTTTATTGCACGCATCAAGTTTAATTTTGGTCTAGTCGGAATTATATCCCGATTATCAGAATTTTGTATCACAAGTCAAAGTTTGTAAGCTTGTTATAAATACTCCTAGAATGGTAACAAATTGTTTTGTTAAACTATATGCATGTATTTTGATAACTTTGTAATGTGTATGGTATGCCTAGACTTATATGCTGTAAAAGGACCTTAATGAAAGGTGGTTTAAGTAGTGAATATGTATACTTAAGCTAAAAGCCTAAAACCTAACAAATGAATTTAGAACGACTTGAAAATTAATATGTTGTTAAATCATGCTTATTATAGATTACTTCTAAAATTTCATATGGATTTTATCTTAGTTACTTGGTCAAATAGATTATAAACCAATTAAAATGTGACATTACAAGTCAAGTGTGTTGAAACGTGTTCTAGCTGTTTCGATACGACCTACTTAGCACCTGGAAATATCTGGGAAATTTAGTTTGGTATCGAAACCACTTAGAGGGTGTTTCGATACGTTTCACAACTAGAATATTTCGTTCCCATACTGACACAAGATGTATCAAAACGTCTGGTCAAGTCAAACCTTTAGGAACAGTCTTAATAGTATTAATTGTCAGGAACCTCAATATCAAAACAACTCCCATATGTTTCTAAACACCCATGTTGGTCAAACCTAGCTGACTTAGGCTTGTACATAGTGTTTCGATACAGATTCATATTGTATCAAAACGGGTTATGGAATAACTAAATTACCTACATGGACATCATCGTTTTGATACGACCTCTTTTCCGTATCGATATTGATCCCCTAAGATAACTTAAGTTAGGGGTGAGTATTCGATCGAGTCGAGTAAAAAAATTTCGAGTTATTCGAGTTGACGAGTCATATTTTACAACTCAAACTTTATTTGAAAATTTTTTAGTTCGAGTTGAGTTTAAGAAATTCGAGTTCATTCGAATCGAGTCAATTTTTTAAGTTCCTATAAATATTTAATTATAATTATTTATCATGTTATAGTATAATTTGATTCCAATTTAAACGACTTTCTTTAATCATATAAGATATGCATATATATATATATTTTCATATGTAGCAATATTTCTTTATATTTTTATATATCAATGTATATATTGGTGTGAGCTTTGGAGTCTTATGCTTATGAGTGAAGCTTCCACCTCTTGTCAAGTTGTAATACTTAAGATATCAATCCCACAAGGACTGAATTACCTAAGCAACACATTATTCCTACACTTAGAAAAATAAAAAGACACAATTAGTATGTTGAATAATGATTGAGTAAAGAAAATAAACTAAATAAATAAAATAAAATAAGTTGAATCACGATAGAAGGATAAGGCAAGGTTGATTGTATTGTAGAGGGGAATCCATTTGCACTTATTTTCCACTTATTAATGCATAAGGTTGACTTGTCGCCGCGGTGGGTCGCACGAATGGTCGCCTTGGCTGCTTTGGTGGGGTTATGCCTTGCTGATAACTTAACTTTTCATAGTTCGACAGAGCATCCATCAATGTCTCCTTCTTATCCCTAATTCGAAGAACTATTAAAATCCATGTCTTGATAATACCTCCCGGTGTGAATCAATAATGAATAACAACCAATGATATGCTTCCTTTTAGTCGTTGAAACCCTTTCAGATTAGTTGATGCCCATGAGTGATAAGTGCTCAAAAGACTATAATTTTTACACCTTTCATGGACAATAATTACTTAATCTACTCCTACTTGGGCTGATGCATGAGCATAATGAATGATATTTGGATTCTTTGCCTTCGTGACATATAAGGACAATATTTATAGAAAATATAATCTTTATTGCATCTTTATGCATTTGCAGGTAAACTTGGGTCAAGGCAGTAACTAAACTCTAGGGTCATGGAAGCATGATAAAGAAACCTAGAAAGCAGCGCCGGACAATGAGCGAAAATAGGGCAATGAAGCAGACCTTGATCAAACCAGCCATAAATGGGAGCTTCTATTGATGGAAGCTGAGCAAACGCAGAGTTAGACCTCCGCCGGGCAAGCAGATGCAACCTGCCGAGGCGGGGAATTTCATAATATCAAAAGTCAAAGTGGTGATCGACTTGAAGAGCATTAAAAGCTGGATTTTTCTAGACACTCTACGTGAAAATTGGAGTTCGAGAAGACGATGTAAAGATGAAAAGAATCAAATTAAAAAGATTCACCTTTTTAAGGAAGGAAAAGTCCAAACCAACCTTGCTTCTTCTCCAAGACGGATGTTGCCCTAGTTTTAGCCTATAAAAAGGATGTGACGCTCAAGAAGAAAGAAATCGGAGAAAGAGAGTTCACCATAGATCTTAGAATTTTCTTTTTTTTTTCATTATGTTCTAAACTCTTCTAGGGCTTAGGTGAAAGTTGTCGAGTATTTGTGAGAGAAAATTGTATTTTGTCTTCTTGTTTCATGCAATAAAATATCAAGGTTTGCTTATTCTTTGCCATTCATTATTATTGCATTCAAGCTCGAGAGAGAAGTTTGTGAGAGATTTATTTATCTAATATCGGGAGAGTTAGATTCATGAAAGGAATAAGTACGGTATTTTTCTAACTGAAAAATACTAACTCGGCCTAAGGATAGGTTAGAGTTTCAGCGGCTAAAAGAAGTGTGAGATTGGTTGATGGTTATTATTGGTTCACGCCGGGAGGTATCATCAAGGACTAGTCATCAACAGTACTTCGACTTAGGGATAAGCGGATTCATTTGATGACACTTTGTCGAACCTTGGTAAAGTCAACTGAAGAGCAAGGGATTGCCGTGGTAGACGAAACCCTTCACTGTCGAGGCAGTAAAACTGTAGTTCTACCGAGGTAGTATGCATAATTACATTAGATAGAAACAAGTCAATTGAATCCACAATACGACACAATTGAGTCCTGCCCATTTTCTCAATCTGATTTTATTTTTATTCTTTGTTCTCTTTTTATTTTGTTTTAGTTCAATTTAGAATAATCAAATTAATCTGTATTTTTATTTTATTTCTTTTGCAGAGCGAGAAGAGAAAAGGAACAAGTTTTTTGCACCGTTGTCGGGTATTGGCAACTAAATTTTTGTTATCTTTATTTTCTCGCGTTTTAGTTAGTTTTATTAAACTTCAGTTTTTACTGGTGTATGACCAGGGAAACCCAAGCAATCCTTTGTACGAGCTAGATTTAGAAATTGAACGCACGCGTCAAAGGTTCAAAAGACAAATCTGAGTAGTTATGGCAGATAACCCTGTAGAGCAGAACTTACTTGTTGGCAATGGAGGACTTCCGCAGCCACCACTGCCGCGACAACTTATAGTTCGGGATTTCCTGGAAGAGGATTTGAACAAGTTAAATCCGAGAATTGTTACACCAGAAATCGAAGCGGCCCACTTTGAACTAAAACATGTCATGCTTAATATGCTCAATAACATTGTACAGTTTGGTGGTCATTAACTGAAGATGTCAGGAAACAACTCAAATCATTCATGGAGATCTATAATTCATTTTAAATTCAAGGAGTCCATGAAGATATTTTGAGACTAAAACTGTTTCCCTATTCACTGAGGGATAGGGTAAAAACTTGGTTAAATAACATTCCAGCAGGATCTATAAGATCTTGGAGTGAACTATGTCGTGATTTCATTACACGTTTTAATCCTACTAATCTATATGATCGTATATGTAATGAAATTACTTCGTTTCGGTAGACAGATGATGAACCGATGTATGAGGCATGAGAGCGATATAGGGAGCTACTACACAAGTTTCCTTTGCATAGATTTCCATTATAGAGACGAGTAACTATGTTTTACAATGCAAATAACGCCCCAACAAGGATGATGCTAGATGCCTCTTCCAATGGGACACTCCTCGATAAACCACCGGAGGAAGCGATAGAAATTTTGAACAAACTTGCAAAGAATTATTTTTAATTCTGTAATCACTAATTTTATCCGGGTTTCAAACCTAAGTTCTTAAATTTTTATGTTAATTTTAATAACAGACTTGTTATTAAACACAAAAAAAATCAAAAAACCACTACTAATTATTGCATTGTGATGTCTTGTTTTTGTTTTCTTTGTATATGTTTCTTAGTTTTTACTATTAGTTTACTATATCGTAATCTTTGAGAAAATCCAAAAATATTATACTATATATTTTTATTACTTTACTACTATTATTATAATTATTATATATTAAGAAAAATTCAAAAAATATTATAACGTTAGTTATATATATATTTTCTATTTTCGGTTTCTCTTGTTGTTTCGTTTTTTTTGTTATAACCTTTTATTATTATTTGTTAATATTATAAATAATTAACGATAAATGAAATCATGTTTATTAATAAATAACCCAACATTGAAATAATTAAGTCCAACTATTTTACTTAACAGTCCATTTACAATCCAATCTGGATAATTATAGAACCCAAAATAGTTTAATTATACAAGCCCACTTTACAAGCCCAAACCGGATTAAAAAAACCCTAGCTGATCAACTTTTATTCTCCTGCGCAGCCTTGTATCGACCGTTGGATCAATATTTTGATCCAACGGTCACGATCGACATGGAGAACAACCCCTCAGGTCCTGACGCGCCCACACGCAGACTGATCAGCTTCCCACGCGCGCGTGGGCTACACGTGGAGACTTATCAGCTTCCAGTCGACCATTCGACTCCCGCCGGCGGCCACATCCGATGATCCTCCGATAACCGTACCTCGCATACAAACAAACAGAAAACAAAAGAGGGTTGTTGGATTCGTACATTTTCAGCAGTAAAAACGCAGATATCAGAAGAATTTCGTACACATCACAAACAAATAAGGTAAAAAAAAAGGAAAAAAAAGAAAAAGAAAAAACGGAGGGTTCAGGGTGAAAACCCGAAAAGGGCACCTTAGGACCATAGGAGGGTTTAAGGTGAAAATCCAAAAAGGACGCCTTAGAACAAAAGGAGATTTTAAGTTGAAAACCCGAAAGGGCGACTCAAATATTTGCAAGGCCCGACATTTCTCAACCTTCTCGGAGGCTATTGTGATCAAGTCGAGAAGCAAGATCTTCGTTGCGGTTGATGAGTTCTCGTATCATTCATACCTTCAATATTGTGAACTCTGTTTTGAGTTTAATTCTCCTCCTTCTCTTGCATATTTCGTGTTTGCCATGACTTTTGAAATATAATAGCTATATTAAATATTCCTGTTGCATCATATTCATTCCTTTTCGGTATATTCATAGATAAATTAATCCGGAACATCAATGAACAAAGTTTTTTTAAATTGCTATGATTTATTCCATCAGCTACAGGTTGGAGAGAAGCGAAGTCCAAGTCAACCCGCAGTAACCAACAGAGATCATCAAAGATTCAACTCTACAAGGTGAAAACCCGAAAGGGCGCCTGAAAAAAAAAGAAAAAAAAAGAAAAAAGAAAAAAAAAGAAAAAGAAAAAGAAAAAAAAGAAAAAGGAAAAAGGAAAAAGAAAGAAAAAGAAAGAAAAGAAAAAGAGAAAAAGAAAAGAAAAGGAAGAGGAAAGAGAAAAAGGAAAAGAAGAAGGAAAAGGCGAGAAAAAGTCATCAAAACGAAAACCTGCGAATGGGTACCACGAAAAAGTAAATTTAGGAATCCCGTTTGTTGGAGGAGGAAAACGATGTCAATAGATGGCTTGAGTCCTAACATAGGGAGCGATTACAGAGAAGACATAAAATCAAAGAGACCAGATCCGAACAACTTTTGTCTGTGACCCGAACATGTATCATGTAGAATAGGAGCATGCTAACCCATACCATGTCACATCATATGTATTTACAAGAAAGAAGAACACTAGCATGTCAGTGCTCGCCCACTACGGTATACGCTCGAAGAGAGGGACCGTCAGATGCTGCAATGATCAGAAATCAGAGCATCTCGAAGATGTAGATTCTACAGAGAAGGGATCGACATTGTTTTTGCGACATACACTCGAAGAGAGGAGTCGTTCACTACGGTATACGCTCGAAGAGAGGGACCGTCAGATGCTGCAATGATCAGAAATCAGAGCATCTCGAAGATGTGGATTCTACGGAGAAGGGATCGACATTGTTTTTGCGACATACACTCGAAGAGAGGAGTCGCTCACCACGGTATACGCTCGAAGAGAGGGACCATTAGATGCTGCAATGATCGGAAATCAGAGCATCTCTAAGATGTGAATTCCATGGAGAAGGAATCAACATTGTCAGAATTCTAGATTCGGGGTTTCATACAGGAGAGACTCGGATCGAACACTATTGTGAAGAGCTTTATATAGGAAAGGCTCAAAGATTTTCAAAGATTGGTTCTATATAGGGAGGATCAATTCATTCAACAGTTCAGAGTTTAAAGTCTCATAGAGGGGGGACCTACAGCTCAGAATCCTTAAATTTGCTCAAAATGTCTAACTAAGGGAATCAAGGTTGCCTCTAAAATCTCTCTTTTAATGTGTGTAGGTGACCTCAAGTCGAAACATTGTTCGGCCAAGTCAACCAGGGGATCAAGGAACGGAAGGGATATCAAAATTGCAGAAAAAGGGTTTTCCAAATCAGACTCTCTAAACAGGGAAGTCGGATAAAATTTGTGCTTTTCGGTCTTTGCTCTACCATTGTTTTACAACGATAGGCAAAGAGGGACAACTGTAATCACTAATTTTATCCGGGTTTTAAACCTAAGTTCTTAAATTTTTATGTTAATTTTAATAACGGACTTGTTATTAAACACAAAAAAATCAAAAAACCACTACTAATTATTGCATTGTGATGTCTTGTTTTTGTTTTCTTTGTATATGTTTCTTAGTTTTTACTATTAGTTTACTATATCGTAATCTTTGAGAAAATCCAAAAATATTATACTATATATTTTTATTACTTTACTACTATTATTATAATTATTATATATTAAGAAAAATTCAAAAAAATATTATAACGTTAGTTATATATATTTTCTTTTTTCGGTTTCTCTTGTTGTTTCGTCTTTTTTGTTATAACCTTTTATTATTATTTGTTAATATTATAAATAATTAACAATAAATGAAATCATGTTTATTAATAAATAACCCAATATTGAAATAATTAAGTCCAAATATTTTACTTAACAGTCCATTTACAATCCAATCTGGATAATTATAGAACCCAAAATAGTTTAATTATACAAGCCCACTTTACAAGCCCAAACCGGATTAAAAAAACCCTAGCTGATCAACTTTTATTCTCCTGCGCAGCCTTGTATCGACCGTTGGATCAATATTTTGATCCAACGGTCACGATCGACATGGAGAACAACCCCTCAAGTCTTCACGCGCCCACACGCTGACTGATCAGCTTCCCACGCGCGCGTGGGCTACACGTGAAGACTTATCAGCTTCCAGTCGACCATTCGACTCCCGCCGGCGGCCACATCCGATGATCCTCCGATAACCGTACCTCGCATACAAACAAACAGAAAACAAAAGAGGGTTGTTGGATTCGTACATTTTCAGCAGTAAAAACGCAGATATCAGAAGAATTTCGTACACATCACAAATAAATAAAGTATTCAGACGAGGTCGGGCACGCAATCGACAAAAATCAAAGATTTCAGAGCATACATGAAAAAGACAAAATTCCAGCAAAGCATAGAGATCTTAGGGTTTTCGCTTTCTTTTTTCGGTAATCTGGCTATAAAGAGAAAAGCAAAAATCATCTTGTAAGGAGGATTGATTCCCCAACCGATTATCAATACAAAGAAAAAGAGAACATTTAGAGGTATTTTTTTTCGCTTCAGTTTTAATATGTTAAGAGAAATAGGGGTGAGGATTTCGATTTGGTTACCTTTGATTTAAGCGTCATTTGGGGTTCTCTTCTCCTCTCCTTCCGATTCTTTGCACCGGCAATAATCCCACGGCCATCGAGCCTTCAAGGGTGAGTCGTTCCGAAGAAAAAGAGAGGTCGAGCCCTTTTCTTCTGTTCTTTCCTTTTTGATCTGAAAAGTGATCTTCTAGCTTTTTGTCGAAAAAACTCAAAAGGGTTTTCGTTTTCTAAAGTTGTGGATTCGAAAAGGTTTTTAAAAGAGAGTTCGAAAGGTCTTTTTTTACTGATTTTGGTTTCGCCGGCCACCGCCAACGGTGGCCGAAAACTGGTTTTCGCGGCGGCCGGAATGGTTTTTCTGGGAAGCTATCATGAACATTTGAATGTTCATCTTTTCAGATGAATACTCTTGAGGAAAAAAGGGTTGAGCCTGGTTTTGTATGGTTAAAATGGTTAAAAGGGGTTTAGATTTTAATTTTAGATATGTTTTATACTGGTCTCAAATTTTAAAAATGGTTTTATTAAACAATAAACCCCTCCGTGTCAAATTAATCTCTTCCCGAGTCCTTTAAGCTTTCAATTTTCTTTCAATTTAGTCCCAAAGTTCAGTTTAAAATGGGTTTAATTAACTACCAATCCTCCCGTGTTTTTTGGTTCTTGTTTCGAACCTCCCCCTTGGTTAAATCCTCCCCGTGGTCCTTGTTTGTTTTTGGAAAATTACTTTTTAGTCACCGTTTTATATCGATTTGAACTCCAAAATTTCTAAACACTTTTAATGTAATCACTGCTCTGATTTGAAATATATCTCTCTTTTATTCTTGATCCTTTGTTTTATTTTAATTATTTTTGTCATTAACAGTAACCTTTTTTTAATTTCTCTTTTTTATTGATATTTCCTGCATTCTTAATGCTTATGCATGTTATTTTATTGTAATGTTATTTGTTTACTCTTTGGCATGCGTATTTAATCATCGTGTTACCTAGATTATTTTTGGTCATGTATGTTATGTATTTGTACATTTTATTTTATTTTGTTACTTTATATTTTTTGTACATACTTTATTTTTCTCATATCTCATATTTGTGTTTATCTCTTTATTACATTTTATCACACATGCCATACATGTTTTATTTGGGCACCCTTTTTTATTGTTCTTATGTGTATTTAATTATATAAGTATTTTTGCTTTACATTTGTTTTTTTATATTCACTATGCCTTGTACTTGTATTTGTCGCATTTATTTTGCATATATTTGTTTACCTCTTATTTTTGCTCAAGAATCACATTTCATACTTATTAATAAATGAATTTAATTTCAAATATCTTTGTTCGGTCGTAACGGGCCCGTGTTCCAATGAAATGGTCGCGGTGTATGCGTTGCCTTCGAATAAAGACACGGTAAAAGTAAAATTGATTCGAAACTTTAAACAAAAATTAATTTAAATACCACTTTAATCCGAAAAATCTAAAATTAATTAAGTAGTAATTTATAAAGGTGCCAATTTTGGGCGGTTTTAAATTATAAACCCGTTTTTAACCGTAACCGACTCTCGAACCCAAATCATTTCAAATCTCTGTTTTTTACGGTGGCCAACCTACCAAAGTGGCCGTTGGCGACTCCACCCCATTTTTAAATGATTTTAACCTTTCTTTTGAATTCTCAAAATCATTTCAAATCCCTAACTTTATTAACCTTGATTTCAAGATTCTCTTTTCAATTTTCTCCCCCTTTAATTAAATCCTTAAATCTTCCAATTCTTTTTAATAATGAGTTTTCAAACCCTAATTAAAATTCTTTTTCTTTAATCCATAATTTTCGTTCCAAATCCCTAATTTTCAACTTAAACCTAATTTCATAATTTGGGACGATTTCAAAATTCTCAATTTTTATTCTTTCATAATAATGACCTTTTTCCCATATTTGGTTATTTTCGATTTTCGAAAGGGTCGCTACAGTTGGCGACTCCGCTGGGGAGTAAATTTTCAAACGAGTCAAGCCTTGTTTTTAAATACCGCTTAATTAATTTTGGGAAGTTTGAATTAAAGTGGCAATTAAATTATCATTTGTTTATTAATTCGAAGTTATGTCATTTCAACCCGTCTCTTTAAGTGGGGGAAAATACTAAGGCTTTCGTAAGGATATTGTTCCTTCGTATGGGCCTAGTAAAGTACCTTCGGGGCTCGACTACCCTATGTCTTCGTGGGAATATTGTTTCCCCGTATGGGTATAGCTAAAGGGTCCTCCCGGATTGAACTCGATTGAGATGAGCCTATAATGGGTGATGATCGGGGGCCTTGCTACTCTTAGAAGAGGACAACAAGGACAATTCGGGTACCTCCTAGTACCAAAAATTGCATATAGAGAATATAGTCAATCCACCCCGTTAGAGCCATGCGGATAACCTAGGTGAATTAGGTATGATATCTAGATCTTGTTTATCTCTCTCTTCTTCCGTGTCATTTGTTTATGTCATTTATTTATGCTTTTGTTATTTATGGTATCCTTACTAACACAGTTCCCTTTTTCCTATTGTTTGTTTTGTTTTCTTCCTTTTCTCGCATTCTTTTTGCATTCCTTTTTAAAGGTGTTGATTCGAGTGGTTTGCCCACATTGAGAGCTTTCATTATGGATAAAAGTCTTCTAGGTTCCCAAGATAAGAACTCAGCAATCCGACATTGGTCCGAAGTCAATCAAAAGGCCTTTGGAGACAGTCAACCAAGTGAGCGCATTGTGCCCGGTTACACGTATGTTAGTTTACAACAGAACGATCTGTATGAGCTAAAAGAAATATGGGAAAGTTGGGAAGCAAGAGTACAAAACTTGTTCCGTGAGAATTATGGGGATATAGTTCAGTTAATATATGTTAGAATTAACCAGCCTTTGCTTAGAGCCGCTTTTCAGTTCTGGAATCCCGCTTTTTGCTGTTTCACCTTCAATAGAAACGATTTGATGCCAACAATAGAAGAATACACAGATTTGATAAATAGAAGGAACGTCAACAAGGATTGGATCTATTCGAAGCCTCCTAAGTCTTAGAATTATCATTCGAAGTTGAGTTCTCTAGCCGGAATGAGTGATGCTTGGGCCAAACGAATAATTCAGGTTCGGGGAGAAAGTATCGCGTTTTCATGGGAGATCATTCGGGACATAATACCCGTGCATCTAGATGAGGAAATGAAGATGGATTTATTTGCCATAGGCATATACGGGTTGGTTATTTCCCCCCGAGTGTTGGGTAACATAGATGTGGCCATTCTTGATTTGTTCGACCGTTTAAAGGAAAAGGCTAATCCAGTAATGGCCATATTGACAGAAACCTTCATTTCTTTGAACGCTTATCGGAAACATGAAGAAGGACGTTTTAGAGGGTGTGCACAACTTCTTCAGATATGGATACAGAGTCATTTTTGGAAGGAGCCAACCCAGGTCTTGTCTGGTATCTTTCAGGGAAGTTTCTCCCCGGTACGAGAATATTTAGCTAGAGAGTGACGAGAGGATCTCGATAAAAGAAAATGGTCAGAAATCTTCAGGAATCTGCGGGATGATGACATTGTGTGGAGAGTCCCGTGGATGAGTCATGAGTTTCATTTCCTTTACAGAATCGGTGACTACAATTGGGTCATGATGATCGGCTTACATGGAGAAATTGCTTGTGCACCCCTTCTGGTATCTAGACAGTTTGGTTCTCGTCAATTTATTCCTTTTACGGCAGGTTTGAGTGAAGCCGAGTTCCCTTTTAAGAATGAGTATCGACCTAAGATCCAAAAGATAACAAGGGCGTAGGGTTACTGTTACCGTATTCGAGTAGAAGGAAGTAATCAAGGAATGACCACACCGGATTACGACCTTTGGGGACGTATCAGGGTTAATGACAAAATCCCGATATCTCACCACGGGCCTACGATGACATTGGAGGAACACATGCGCATTGTCCCTTCTGAAGCCGATATACTAAGAAGTGAGATGGATGAAGTCAAAAAACAGATGGAGGAAATGAAAGCCCAGTATGCGGAAGAACTATACAAAGTAAGTTTGGATCTCGATGTCAAGGATGGGACAATTAAACAGCTAAAGAAGGCTAATGAAGATTTGAGTGAGAAAAATGCCCTCTACCAGAAAGACACCATCAAGCTGTATACTCAGGTACAAACTGCTAACCGAAAGAAATTTCTCGCTGTGGAAAGGGAAAGGATGAACGGGATTCGTATCCTAGAAGAAGAAAAGGAAAGGGCTAAGCAAGCCATGAATAAGGAAATAGAAATCCGAGAGGCTGAAATTGAGAAAGAAAAGAGGGACGCTAGGAGAGCAATCAACCAAGAAAGGGAGAGGTACCGGGAAGAAAAAGAGAAAGGAAAACAAACCGTAGTATGGGAAAGGGAAAATACTAACGCGTGGAAGAGAAGGGCTCAGGAAAATAAGAATCGTTTATGTGAGATGCAAGATCTGTATGTCTCTACTTCTAAAATTCTGAAACAGTGTCAAGCTCGGAATGCTCTGTTGGAACACAAGGTCGAGGATTTGGACCGCTCTTTAGAGAAATATGTGGCCAGAAATGGGTTTTTGGAATTACAGCTCAGTCAACAAGAGAACGCATCGCTTCAAGCACGGATAGGAGAGTTAGAAACCAAGGTTCAAGACTATTTGGGACAACTAGTGGTCCTCGAGGGGGCTGCACAAGGGGGAGATAATTATTGGTTGCGTCGTCTTCGTGATGCCACCCGCATGATACAAGATCGAGATGATTATAACACCACTCTAATGGTGCAAGTACAAGAAGTGGCCCAATATGTGAAAAACCTAGCCGCGGAAGCTGGAGCCTTAACACCCTTTGTGGCACAAGACATGAAGGAAGTCACCCGATTCCTTCAACTACTCAAAGCAATTCAAGATTTAGGAACTAGGGCTGGCGCCTATCTGTAGTTTCTATTTCCCTTTGTAATGAAGACTTTTTAAAGTTTAATGAAAGTTGGTTCAAGGACGATCACTAAATGAGTCAACACCTTTACTTGCATATCTTTTCTTTTTGAAGCATTTCATCATTTGCATGCATCCATTCATACATTTTATATATTTTAATCATGTATACAATTAAATTAACCCGGAAAATGTTGTAAAACAGAATTTGCAATCATTCTGCATCAATATTACACTCGATCTCAAGTGAGAAAAATGGAAGAGCACTTCAGTAGGTTAGAAGCAGACCTGAGAAGCCAGATAGAAAGATCGCAGTTGGAATTGAAAGAATCCATGTTGAAAGCTCAGCAAGACATGCTGGAACAGCTCACCCAAATGTTAGGACTTAAGCCATCAGATGATACGAAAGGAAAAAGAATGGTAGAGAATCCACTTCAAACCGGGATAGAACCAGCATATTCCCCCCTTGTTATCAACTCCGCCCCTATCCCACAAAAGGGAGCGATGTTTAGTTTCTGAGCCGGAACATCGATCCAGAATCCGTTATTTGGAACGGCTGAAAGTGATGAAAATACCGGCGACAATGTGCCTGATTTGGATGAGCTCGAGAAATTCAGTAAAGTAAAAGCAGAATTCTCTAAACAACTCGAGGAGACTAGGAAAGACCTTGAAGAAAAGCTCCGGGTTAGAGAAGTAGAAGAGGATTCTCTTGGTTTGAACGCGGGCGACCTTAGCCTAGTCCCCGCTGTAGAAATTCCCCCGAAATTCAGAACACCTGAGTTTGAAAAATATGACGGCACAACATGCCCCACCGCACATGTGACTATGTTCTGTCGGAAAATGACAGGATTTACCAGCAATGAAAAGCTTCTCATTCACTGCTTCCAGGACAGCTTGATAGGATCCGCGGCGAGGTGGTATAATCAGTTGACCCGTGCACAGATTAAGTCATGGAAAGACTTAGCAAAAGCTTTCATTGATCAGTACAAGCATGTTACTGATATAATTCCTAACAGACTTATGTTGCAGAATTTAGAACAGAAGAAAAGTGAAAGCCTTCGTGAATATGCTCAAAGATGGCGAGATCTCGCGGCACAAGTACAACCACCGTTTCGTGAAAACGAAATTGCTCCCATGTTTGTGGATACTTTGAGAGGAGTGCTATACGATTGACTCATCAGTAACCCGATAAGTAACTTTGCCGAATTTGTCATGACCGGTGAACGCATTGAGGCGGCCATCAAAAGTGGTAGGATTGAGGGAGGAGAGCCCCCCAAAAAGCAATTTAAGAGAAAGGAGCATGAAGTAAATGCCTTCGAAACATGTCAGAATTTAACAATATCGCAACCATAACCGGCCAGCAATACTCAGGGAGGCAGTAGAAGAGATGATAGGAAGCCGAAGAAAGAATTCGAGAAGACGACCTTCACCCCTATCCCGATCCCGTACAAGGAGTTGTACGCTCAGTTACACAAAGCTGATTTGGTGCGACCTTTCCATGTGACTCCTTTCAGTCCGCCATATCCAGCATGGTATGATGCAAAAGCACATTGCGAGTATCATGCCGGCGTTCCTGGTCACAACATTGAGAACTGTATAGCTTTCAAAAAGCTTGTTCAGAATTTGTTGAATATAGGAGTCTTACAGTTGGGAGAACCAAGTACCACTAGTAACCCGCTTCCTAACCACGGGAATCAAGGGATTAATAGTATCGAAGAAGAATCCCCTAAAAAGGCCATATCTATGGTGTCGGAGATACGATCCCCTTTGAGGTGGGTGTTCTGACAATTGTGCATGGTACGTCTAATTGACCGAGGGATGGTGATTGTAAAGGAGGAATGCGGTCGATACTGTGAATACCATCAGTCTAGCGACCATGACATCCAGGCTTGCGCGGAATTTCGTAGTAAGGTGCAAGCACTCATGGATAACAAAGAAATCGAGTTCTTTGCAAGATACGAGGAGGAAAAGCCAGAAATCTGTATGACGGACATTCCAAGCAACAAATACACAGCTCGGAGACCCTTTATCATCAGTCGTAGGGTGGACGAAGAAGGGTCGTCTAACCAAAATGCTCCGAGACTCATAATTTCTCCTCCCACGACTTTTCCTTTTAAAAGCACACAGAGGGTGCCTTAGAATTACACCGCTAATATCTCTATGCCCGGAAATCTAGGAACGCAAGAAGCAGTTATACCAGAAGAGGGGAAGCCAGTTCAGGAAGGTGATGTATTGGGACAGAACTCCGAAATCGTGAATGAAGTAGGGCACTTTACAAGGAGCGGGAGATGTTATTCCCCTCAGGAGGAGAAGAAACCCGACGAACAAAAGGGTAAGGGCAAACTCGTTGAGCCAGAAGCAGTAAAAGTATTCGGGGATGATCCCCCCTCAAAGATCCTCGAGCCCGTGACTGAGGCTCAGGCCCAAGAGTTTTTAAGGTTCCTGAAGCACAGTGAGTACAATGTGGTTGATCAACTCCGAAAACAACCGGCCAGAATCATGATGCTCGAACTGTTACTGAATTCGGAAAAGCACCGAGAAGCGTTGCTAAAGGTGTTGAATCAAACTTTTTTAGAACAAGACATCACTGTCAAGAAGCTTGATCAGATTGTGAACCACATAGCTGCTGATAATTATATCACTTTTAGTGATGATGAAATCCCAGAGGAAGGAAGAGGTTCAACTAAAGCTCTCAATATCACAACTCACTGCAAGGGGCATGTTTTGCTAGGAGTGCTTATCGATAACGGGTCTGCCCTTAATGTTATGCTCATGGCTACTTTACAACGACTGCCTATTGATAACTCCCATATGAAGTTTTGTCAGAACACTGTCCGGGCATTTGACGGCACTCAGAGGGAAGTGGTCGGAAAGATTGAGATACCTCTGCTTATAGGCCACGTCGAATATGTTATAGAGTTCGTGGTTATGGACATCCGACCGTCGTACAATTTCTTATTAGGGAGGCCATGGATTTATGCAGCCGGGGCTGTCCCTTCTTCCCTTCATCAGAAGCTGAAGTATGTGATGGAAGGAAAACTTGTGACAGTCAACGCGGAACAGGACATTATTGTTGCTGTAACTTCGGATGTTCCCTATGTTCCCCCTGCTGAAGATGCTCTAGAATGTTCTTTTCGAGCCTTGGAATTCATCAATGCCACTTTTGTGGCGGAGGGGAGTCGGATCCCAACCTCGAGATATTTGAACTGCACTAAGATGGTAGTGATTGAGACTGTTGGAAAAGGAGCTAGGAAAGGGAGAAGACTCAGAAAGAACTTGCAAGGATGTCTGAAAGTCAGAAATGTTATTGAAAAGAGGGATAGGTTTGGGTTAGGCTTTCACCCTACCTATCTGCAAAGGAAACAAGAAAGAAAGAGGAGGGAAGAGCAAAGAAGGGCCCGACTCAGGGGAGAAGACATCCCATGGAAACCAATAGCCAAAACTGATCTTAAGAATAGTTTCACCTTCGGAGGGATTGAGAATTCTGAGGAGAAAGTGCACCAAGCCAATTTAGAAGGACAAAAGTTTTATGAGGAAGAGCTTATAAGTGAAATTTTCGAAATGATGGATGTAAATATAATCTCCCAGAACGCCAAAGGAAAGTCTGCTCTATTCACCATCCGTCCATGTCTTCCAAATGAAAAGCTCAACAATTGGACAAGCATCGATCTGCCTGTAGTTGCTAAGAATGAATCAAAGTAATGTCTAAAAAACACCTCCCATTCGCTTGTGCCCCAAAGCAATGAGATTTCTTTGTAAAGGGCATCTATGTTAATCTGCATTTCAATGAAAGCAAAGGGCTTCATGCTTTTTTTCTCAAATGGCAAACAATCTTCTTTTCATACATTTTGTTCCTTGCATTCTTTATCTCTTTATTCTTTATTTGTAAAATATGTATACTATTTCCCAACATAGGAAATTTAAATTCTTGCAGGTTCGATAATATCGATTGTATGAATGATATTGAACTTAATCCTGTACCAAATTTCGAACGACCCGTACTTGTCGCAGAAGCCGAAGAAGAGGAAGAGGAGTTAGAGATCCCCGATGAGTTAATAAGGTTGATGGCCAGTGAGGAAAAACAGATACTGCCCCATCAGGAGGATCTGGAGATAATAAATTTGGGATCTGAAGAAGAAAGAAGAGAGGTAAAAATAGGTACCACTTTAGCATCAGACTCAAGGGAAATATTAATTGGGTTGCTTTCGGAGTTTAAAGATGTTTTTGCTTGGACATATCAAGATATTCCAGGTCTAAATACAGATATTGTTGTACACAAGCTACCCACACGACCAGAGCATAAGCCCGTCCAACAAAAGCTCCGTAGGTTGAGAACGGATATGTTGTTGAAAATTAGAGAAGAAGTAAGAAAGCAGTTCGAAGTCGGGTTCTTGAAAGTAGCAAAGTACCCAGAGTGGGTTGCGAATATCGTGCCGGTACCCAAAAAAGATGGGAAAGTACGCATGTGCGTAGATTATCGTGACCTCAATAAGCCCAATCCCAAAGACAATTTTCCTTTCCCGCATATTGACACCCTTGTTGATAATACTGCGGGGCACTCATGGTTTTCTTTTATGGACGATTTTTCGGGTTACAATCAGATCAAGATGTGCCCTGATGACATGGAAAAAACCACCTTCGTGACACTGTGGGGCACGTTCTGCTATAAAGTAATGCGTTTTGGGTTGAAGAATGCCGGGGCCATATATCAAAGAGCAATGGTGACTCTTTTTCACGACATGATGCACAGAGAGGTTGAAGTGTATGTGGATGACATGATCGCCAAATCCAAGATGGAGAATGAACATATTCAGAATCTGCAAAAGTTGTTTCTAAGGTTAAGAAAATATCAGTTGAAGCTCAATCCCGCCAAATGTACCTTCGCAGTAACGTCCGGAAAGCTCCTCGGGTTCGTAGTCAGCTGAAGAGGGATAAAAATTGATCCGGATAAAGTCAAAACCATAAGGGACCTCCCGCCACCGCAAACCCAAAAAGAAGTTCGTGGTTTCTTAGGGAGGCTGAATTACATCTCCCGTTTCATATCTCAGTTAACGGATAAGTGTGACCCTATTTTTAGACTTCTCCGTAAAAATGACCCGGGAACATGGGATGAAGATTGTCAGGCAGCAGTTTGAGAAAGTTAAGGATTATCTAACTAAAGCCCCAGTTTTAGTGGATCCCGTGCCCGACCGACCATTGGTTTTATACTTAACAGTTTTCGAGAACTCAATGGGCTGTGTGTTAGGCCAACAAGACGAGTCAGGTAGGAAGGAAAGAGCAATCTACTATTTAAGTAAGAAGTTCACAGAAGGCGAATCTCGATATCCACAGACCCAAAAGTTGTGTTGTGCCCTGGTTTGGGCAACTAAAAGGTTGAGACAGTATATGTTGTATCACACCACCTATCTGATATCACGGTCTGATCCCTTAAAAGCCCTAATGGAAGCACCGGCGTTGATAGGAAAGATGGCTCGATGGCAGATGCTTTTGTCTGAATTCGATATTGTGTATGTGAATCAAAAATCCGTAAAGGGCAGTGCAGTGGCCAATTTCTTGGCAAGTCGGGGTGCGAAGAATTATGAACCCCTGAACTTTGATTTCCCGGACGAAGATTTGGTATTTGTCATAGCCGAGGGTGGAATAACCAAAACCACATTGCCATGGAAACTATATTTCGATAGGGCTTCTAATGCCCTCGGGCACGGCATAGGGGCAATGTTGGTCTCCCCGGAGGAAGTTCATTATCCGCTCATGAGCAGGTTGAATTTATTTTGCACTAATAATATGGCAGAATATGAAGCCTGTATAATGGGTCTGTACGCAGCTATTGAGCGGAAGGTTCGTGTCCTGCAGGTGTTCGGAGACTCTTCGCTAGTCATTTATCAGTTACGGCAAGAGTGGGAAACCAAGGACCCCAAGTTGATCAAGTATTATAATCTGATTCAGGATTTGATTCAGAATTTTGAAAGAATCAGTTTTGAATATTTACCGAGGGAGGATAACCAAATGGCTGATGCTTTGGCCACTCTGGCCGCGACTTTCAAGACAAACACAAAGGCTCAAATGAGGTCACTAGAGATACAAAGCATCGAATTGCCCGCCCACTGTTATGGAGTGGAAGAGGAGAAAGATGGGAATCCTTGGTATCACGATATTCTGCAGTACATCAAATCTCAAGTTTATCTTGAAGGAGCCACAGATGTTGATAAAAGGACTATTAGGAGAATGGCATCAGGGTACGTCCTCGATGGGGATATCTTGTACAAAAGAGGGAGTGATCAGGTGTTAATGAGATGTGTTGGCGCCCAAGAAGCTAAAACCATAGTGACAGAAATACACGAAGGCATATGCGGGACTCATGCTAATGGTTTTGCAATGGCTAGAAAAATCATGAGATGTGGCTATTATTGGTCTACGATGGAAGGAGACTGCATTAGTCATGCCAACAGATGCCACAAATGTCAGATCTATGCGGATAAAATTCATTCCCCGCCATTGCCGTTACATACTTTGAACGCACCTTGGCCTTTTGCCGCCTGGGGGATAGATGTCATTGGACAAATTCATCCTAAGGCATCTAATGGACACCGTTTCATTTTAGTAGCAATTGATTAGTAGAGGCTGCTTCCTACGCCAACATCACGCGAGCCACAGTCTGTAGGTTTTTGAAAAGAGAGATCATCTGTCGTTATGGTTTTCCAGAAAGAATTATTACTGATAACGCCACAAATCTGAACAACAAGATGATTTCTGAGATGGGTGAACAGTTTAAGATTATGCATCACAATTCTACCGCATACCGTCCCAAGATGAACGGAGCAGTTGAGGCTGCTAATAAGAACATTAAGAGGATCATAGCGAAAACTACAGATACTTTCAAGGATTGGCATGAGAAGTTGCCTTTTGCGTTGTTTGCTTATCGAACCTCAATACGAACCTCGACCTGGGCAACCCCATACTAACTGGTTTACAGTATGGAAGCAGTCCTACCACTCGAAGTTGAAATACCTTCTCTCCGAATTCTGAGTGAATCTAAATTGGAAGATGCTGAATGGACACAAGTAAGGATAGACAATCTGAATCTGATAGAGGAAAAGAGATTGAACGACATTTGTCATGGTCAGATGTATTAGAAAAGAATGATGCGAGCCTATAATAAGAAGGTTAGGCCTCGTGAATTTCAGGAAGGGAATATGGTGCTAAAAAGGGTTCTACCTATTCAAAAGGATTTCCAAGGGAAATGGATGCCTAACTGGGAAGGGCCGTACATTGTGAAGAAGATCTTTTCAGGGGGAGCTGTCATTCTGACAGAGATGGACGGGAATGAGATGGGTAATCCTGTGAATTCCGATTGGATCAAGAGGTATTATGCTTGAGTTAGAGGGGGAAGATAAGGTAAAAAAAAAAGGAAAAAAAAAAGAAAAAGAAAAAACGGAGGGTTCAGGGTGAAAACTCGGAAAGGGCACCTTAGGACCATAGGAGGGTTTAAGGTGAAAATCCAAAAAGGACGCCTTAGAACAAAAGGAGATTTTGAGTTGAAAACCCGAAAGGGCGGCTCAAATATTTGCAAGGCCTGACATTTCTCAACCTTCTCGGAGGCTATTGTGATCAAGTCGAGAAGCAAGATCTTCGTTGCGGTTGATGAGTTCTCGTATCATTCATACCTTCAATATTGTGAAGTTTGTTTTGAGTTTAATTCTCCTCCTTCTCTTGCATATTTCATGTTTGCCATGACCTTTGAAATATAATAGCTATATTAAATATTCCTGTTGCATCATATTCATTCCTTTTCGGTATATTCATAGATAAATTAATCCGGAACATCAATGAAAAAAGTTTTTTAAAATTGCTATGATTTATTCCATCAGCTACAGGTTGGAGAGAAGCGAAGTCCAAGTCAACCCGCAGTAACCAACAGAGATCATCAAAGATTCAACTCTACAAGGTGAAAACCCGAAAGGGCGCTTGAAAAAAAAAAGAAAAAAAAAGAAAAAAGAAAAAAAAAGAAAAAGAAAAAGAAAAAAAAGAAAAAGGAAAAAGAAAGAAAAAGAAAGAAAAGAAAGAGAGAAAAAGAAAAGAAAAGGAAGAGGAAAGAGAAAAGGAAAAGAAAAAGGAAAAGGAAAAGGCGAGAAAAAGTCGTCAAAACGAAAACCTACGAATGGGTACCACGAAAAAGTAAATTTAGGAATCCCGTTTGTTGGAGGAGGAAAACGATGTCAATAGATGGCTTGAGTCCTAACATAGGGAGCGATTACAGAGAAGACATAAAATCAAAGAGACCAGATCCGAATAACTTTTGTCTGTGACCCAAACATGTATCATGTAGAATAGGAGCATGCTAACCCATACCATGTCACATCAAATGCATTTACAGGAAAGAAGAACACTAGCATGTCAGTGCTCGCCCACTACGGTATACGCTCGAAGAGAGGGACCGTCAGATGCTGCAATGATCAGAAATCAAAGCATCTCGAAGATGTGGATTCTACGGAGAAGGGATCGACATTGTTTTTGCGACATACACTCGAAGAGAGGAGTCGTTCACTACGGTATACGCTCGAAGAGAGGGACCGTCAGATGCTGCAATGATCAGAAATCAGAGCATCTCGAAGATGTGGATTCTACGGAGAAGGGATCGACATTGTTTTTGCGACATACACTCGAAGAGAGGAGTCGCTCACCACGGTATACGCTCGAAGAGAGGGACCATTAGATGCTGCAATGATCGGAAATCAGAGCATCTCTAAGATGTGAATTCCATGGAGAAGGAATCAACATTGTCAGAATTCTAGATTCGGGGTTTCATACAGGAGAGACTCGGATCGAACACTATTGCGAAGAGCTTTATATAGGAAAGGCTCAAAGATTTTCAAAGATTGGTTCTATATAGGGAGGATAAATTTATTCAACAGTTCAAAGTTTAAAGTCTCATAGAGGGGGGACCTACAACTCAGAATCCTTAAATTTGCTCAAAATGTCTAAATAAGGGAATCAAGGTTGCTTCTAAAATCTCTCTTTTAATGTGTGTAGGTGACCTCAAGTCGAAACATTGTTCGGCCAAGTCAACCAGGGGATCAAGGAACGGAAGGGATATCAAAATCGCAGAAAAAGGGCTTTCCAAATCAGACTCTCTAAACAGGGAAGTCGGATAAAATTTGTACTTTTCGGTCTTTGCTCTACCATTGTTTTACAACGATAGGCAAAGAGGGGCAGCTGTAATCACTAATTTTATCCGGGTTTCAAACCTAAGTTCTTAAATTTTTATGTTAATTTTAATAACAGACTTGTTATTAAACACAAAAAAAATCAAAAAAACACTACTAATTATTGCATTGTGATGTCTTGTTTTTGTTTTCTTTGTATATGTTTCTTAGTTTTTACTATTAGTTTACTATATCGTAATCTTTGAGAAAATCCAAAAATATTATACTATATATTTTTATTACTTTACTACTATTATTATAATTATTATATATTAAGAAAAATTCAAAAAATATTATAACGTTAGTTATATATATATTTTCTTTTTTCGGTTTCTCTTGTTGTTTCGCCTTTTTTGTTATAACCTTTTATTATTATTTGTTAATATTATAAATAATTAACAATAAATGAAATCATGTTTATTAATAAATAACCCAACATTGAAATAATTAAGTCCAAATATTTTACTTAACAGTCCATTTACAATCCAATCTGGATAATTATAGAACCCAAAATAGTTTAATTATACAAGCCCACTTTACAAGCCCAAACCGGATTAAAAAAACCCTAGCTGATCAACTTTTATTCTCCTGCGCAGCCTTGTATCGATCGTTGGATCAATATTTTGATCCAACGGTCACGATCGACATGGAGAACAACCCCTCAAGTCTTCACGCGCCCACACGCTGACTGATCAGCTTCCCACGCGCGCGTGGGCTACACGTGGAGACTTATCAGCTTCCAGTCGACCATTCGACTCCCGCCGGCGGCCACATCCGATGATCCTCCGATAACCGTACCTCGCATACAAACAAACAGAAAACAAAAGAGGGTTGTTGGATTCGTACATTTTCAGCAGTAAAAACGCAGATATTAGAAGAATTTCGTACACATCACAAACAAATAAAGTATTCAGACGAGGTCGGGCACGCAATCGACAAAAATCAAAGATTTCAGAGCATACATGAAAAGGACAAAATTCCAGCAAAGCATAGAGATCTTAGGGTTTTCGCTTTCTTTTTTCGGTAATCTGGCTATAAAGAGAAAAGCAAAAATCATCTTGTAAGGAGGATTGATTCCCCAACCGATTATCAATACAAAGAAAAAGAGAACATTTAGAGGTATTTTTTTTCGCTTCAGTTTTAATATGTTAAGAGAAATAGGGGTGAGGATTTCGATTTGGTTACCTTTGATTTAAGCGTCATTTGGGGTTCTCTTCTCCTCTCCTTCCGATTCTTTGCACCGGCAATAATCCCACGGCCATCAAACCTTCAAGGGTGAGTCGTTCCGAAGAAAAAAAGAGGTCGAGCCCTTTTCTTCTATTCTTTCCTTTTTGATCTGAAAAGTGATCTTCTAGCTTTTTGTCGAAAAAACTCAAAAGGGTTTTCGTTTTCTAAAGTCGTGGATTCGAAGAGGTTTTTAAAAGAGAGTTCGAAAGGTCTTTTTTTACTGATTTTGGTTTCGCCGGCCACCGCCAACGATGGTCGGAAACTGATTTTCGCGGCGGCCGGAATGGTTTTTCTGGGAAACTATCATGAACATTTGAATGTTCATCTTTTCAGATGAATACTCTTGAGGAAAAAAGGGTTGAGCCTGGTTTTGTATGGTTAAAATGGTTAAAAGGGGTTTAGATTTTAATTTTAGATATGTTTTATACTGGTCTCAAATTTTAAAAATGGTTTTATTAAACAATAAACCCCTCCGTGTCAAATTAATCTCTTCCCGAGTCCTTTAAGCTTTCAATTTTCTTTCAATTTAGTCCCAAAGTTCAGTTTAAAATGGGTTTAATTAACTACCAATCCTCCCGTGTTTTTTGGTTCTTGTTTCGAACCTCCCCCTTGGTTAAATCCTCCCCGTGGTCCTTGTTTGTTTTTGGAAAATTACTTTTTAGTCACCGTTTTATATCAATTTGAACTCCAAAATTTCTAAACACTTTTAATTTAATCACTGCTCTGATTTGAAATATATCTCTCTTTTATTCTTGATCCTTTGTTTTGTTTTAATTATTTTTGTCATTAACAGTAACCTTTTTTTAATTTCTCTTTTTTATTGATATTTCCTGCATTCTTAATGCTTATGCATGTTATTTTATTGTAATGTTATTTGTTTGCTCTTTGGCATGCGTATTTAATCATCGTGTTACCTAGATTATTTTTGGTCATGTATGTTATGTATTTGTACATTTTATTTTATTTTGTTACTTTATATTTTTTGTACATACTTTATTTTTCTCATATCTCATATTTGTGTTTATCTCTTTATTACATTTTATCACACATGCCATACATGTTTTATTTGGGCACCCTTTTTTATTGTTCTTATGTGTATTTAATTATATAAGTATTTTTGCTTTACATTTGTTTTTTTATATTCACTATGCCTTGTACTTGTATTTGTCGCATTTATTTTGCATATATTTGTTTACCTCTTATTTTTGCTCAAGAATCACATTTCATACTTATTAATAAATGAATTTAATTTCAAATATCTTTGTTCGGTCGTAACGGGTCCGTGTTCCAATGAAATGGTCGCGGTGTATGCGTTGCCTTCGAATAAAGACATGGTAAAAATAAAATTGATTCGAAACTTTAAACAAAAATTAATTTAAATGCCACTTTAATCCGAAAAATCTAAAATTAATTAAGCAATAATTTATAAAGGTGCCAATTTTGGGCGGTTTTAAATTATAAACCCGTTTTTAACCGTAACCGACTCTCGAACCCAAATCATTTCAAATCTCTGGTTTTTACGGTGGCCGGCCTACCAAAGTGGCCGGTTGTGACTCCACCCCATTTTTAAATCATTTTAACCTTTCTTTTGAATTCTCAAAATCATTTCAAATCCCTAACTTTATTAACCTTGATTTCAAGATTCTCTTTTCAATTTCCTCCCCCTTTAATTTAATCCTTAAATCTTCTAATTCTTTTTAATAATGAGTTTTCAAACCCTAATTAAAATTCTTTTTCTTCAATCCATAATTTTCGTTCCAAATCCCTAATTTTCAACTTAAACCTAATTTCATAATTTTGGGAAGATTTCAAAATTCTCAATTTTTATTCTTTCATAATAATGACCTTTTTTCCACATTTGGTTATTTTCGATTTTCGAAAGGGTCGCTACAAATTCCCTACATCTAGGCGAGGAGGGGTAAGAGGCCAAGCCACAGTACATGAGTTAGAAACATCCAATTCAGTGGCAGCACAATTGGCATCCCTTACTAAGATGGTTCAGAATATGCAAATGCAAAATAATACCCATGAGGTCAAGGCAATATATTCTTTCTGTAATTTATGTGGAGGTAACCATAGCTTTTCAGAATGCATGCAGAATCAGGAATCTAGTCTTTTTGTGGGAAACTACAACCGGAACAACAACAGGATGTCTAATACATATAATCCGTCATGGAAAAGGTATCCAAATTTCTCATGGATTAATCTTAACAATGCTCTAAATCTGACTACTCAACCCTCAGGCTTCCAGCAAACAATGCCAATGCAACATCCGCCACAACAGCAGTTACAACAACCACTACCGCAGTAACAGATACCTCAACAACAGACTGCAAGCTCATTGGAAAATTCTCTTAAGGCCTTTATGATGAAAACAGAATCATACATGGCTGAGAATAGTAATTTCATTAAGAGAACCGATGCCTTCATAAATAGAACTGAGATGAGGTTGCAAAACCAAGAGGCAACCATTAAAACACTGAAAACTCAAGTTGGGCAGTTCGCTCAAAATCTAAATACTAGACCAGAAGGAGGATTACCCAGCAATACTGAAGTTGCAAGGGGAATGGGTCATGAACAATGTAAGACAATCACCACCAGGAGTGGCTTAAAACTTAAAAAGATACTAGGCAGTTCAGCAGACAAAGCCCCACTATTGAAACAAAAAGAACCAGATAGAGAGGACTTAGATGCTGAACTAAGTGATCATGTCACAACAATCCCAACAGAAGACACTGCCTTGGCAGAGAAATCGGTAGTCCCACGCCAAGCCGACGCTGCAGCAGGAGAACTAGTGGTACCAAGAATTAAATTCCAGAGTAATGAGACACTAAAGTAATTGCGACCCTCACCACCTTTCCCACAGAGGTTGAAAAGGCAGAAGCATGATTATCAATTTAAAAGTTCCTAGACATCTTGAAGCAAGTCCACATTAATTTGACATTAGTTGAGGCAATAGAACAAATGCCGAATTATGCCAAATTCTTAAAAGATATTGTGTCCAAAAGAAGAAGTCTTGGTGAGTTTAAAACTGTTGTCGCAATCGAAGGATGCATGGCAACGCTTCATAATTGTATGCCCCCCAAATTGAAGGATCCTGGATGCTTTACTATACCATGTGAGATAGGAAACTATTATGAAGGAAAGGCTCTATGTGACCTTGGAGCAAGCATGAACTTGATGCCGAAATCCGTCTTCCAAAATCTTAGAATAGGAAGGGAAAAACCTACAACTATGATGCTCCAATTGGCGGATAAATTGTATGTGCAACCCGAAGGAAAGATCGAGGATATATTGGTAAGGGTGAATAAATTTATTTTTCTAGCTGACTTTCTTGTTCTTGATTGTGAAGCAGATGACAATGCACCGATCATCTTTGGGAGACCTTTTCTAGCTACTAGACGTACTCTTATCGATGTGGAAAAAGGAGAATCGACAATGAGGGTTAACGATTAGCAAGTCAAACTCAATGTTTTCTAGATTCTGAAAAGACATGATGATCTAGAGGAGTGTCAAGTTATCTAGACCATAGAGGCAGGCAGCGCAATACCCTATCTCAACAACCACTGTCTCGGCAACAATCTTAAAAATATATCATAGATCCGCCTCGGCAATAACGTTGATGATTGTTATAGCAGAGTTTTGGACAATTTGCCCAAATCTGATGAAGTTGAAACACAAGAGATTGAGGAAGCCAACTGGACAACATATCTTCCAGGTAAGTATTTCAAACCACTAAATTACCCGGGTAAGGAGGAAAAACCTTCAAGTGAGGAACCTTTGGTTATTGAATTACAATCTTTACCAGACAATTTAAAATATGTTTATTTGGGAATCAAACACACAATGCCCATAATTATTTCTTCTGAGTTGCAGCCAGAACAGGAACAAAGCTTGATAGAGATCCTACGGCAACACAAGAAGGCAATTGGATAGTCAATTGGTGACTTGAAGGGGATAATTCCAGCCGTTTGCATGTACAAAATCCTTTTAGAGAAAGATCATAAGCCCACGGTTGAAGCCCAAAGGAGACTTAACAATGCCATGAAGGCGGTCGTACGTAAGGAAATAATCAAATGGCTTGATGCAGGAATTATCTATCCAATCTCTGATAGTGCATGGGTAAGCCCGGTACAATGTGTACCCAAGAAAGGTGGCATGACCGTAATAACCAATAAAAACAATGAGCTGATCCCAACCAGGACTGTGACCGGTTGGAGGGTTTGTACGGATTATCACAAATTAAATAAGACAACAAAGAAGGATAATTTCTCGTTGCCCTTCATTGACAAAATGCTTGATAGACTTGCTGGTAAACCTTTCTATTGTTTTCTTGATGGTTACTCAGATTATAATCAGATTGTCGTAGACCCAAAAGACCAAGCAAAAGCTACTTTTACTTGCCCGTATAGGATATATGCATTTCGAAGAATGTCGTTCGGCCTTTGCAATGCCCCGACAACTTTTCAAAGATGCATGATGGCAATTTTTTCCGACATGATAGAGGACTTGCTGGATATATTCATGGATTATTTTTTAGTCTTTGTAGACAAATTCACTCATTGCCTCAACAATTTAGAAAAAGTGCTGCAAAGATGTGAAGAATCCAATTTAGTTCTCAATTAGGAAAAATGTCATTTTATGGTGAATGAAGGCATAGTTTTGGGCCACAAAATCTTATCACAGGGAATTGAAGTTAATAAATAAATTGCCTCCACCAATTTCAATCAAAGGATTCTGAAGTTTCTTGGGTCAAGAAGGTTTTTACAGGAGGTTTATCTCTAATTTTTCAAAAATTTCTAAACCCCTGTGTAACTTGCTTGAACAGGACAAGAAATTTGAATTTAGAAAAGAATGTACTGAAGCATTCGAGGCTCTCAAAAAAAAGCTGATCACCGCACCAATTGTAGTCCCACCAGATTGGGCCTTGCCATTTGAAATGATGTGTGATGCAAGTGATCATGCTGTCGGGGCAACACTTGGGCAGAGAAAGAACAACCTATTCCATATAATCTACTATGCTAGTAAAACCCTCAATGATGCCCAGATCAATCACACCACCACGGAGAAGGAATTACTAGCAGTGGTCTTTGCCTTTGAGAAATTTCGATCCTACCTTATCGGAATAAAAGTGACTGTCCACACTGACCATTCGGCAATCAAGTACCTTTTCTCAAAGAAGGATGTCAAACCTAGACTGATTAGATGGATCTTTCTTTTGCAAGAATTTGACGTAGAAATCAAGGACAGAAGAGGTACAGAAAACCAGGTAGCTGATCATCTTTCCAAACTAGAAGCTGGGGAGGAAAACAAACCCACTAGAAGAAATACAAGATGCATTCCCAGACGAACACATCCTGCACATCTCGACAGTAGAAAAAGAATCCATCGTAGCAGAGACCGCGAAAATATACGATTATGCCACGGTGGCAGTGACTAAGTATATTTTAGCAACATTGGCAGAAGACCTTGTCGCAGGCACAGCTGATGCGTGTAATAAAAGCGCAATTGAGTGCAAGTGTACACGTCGCCAAGTAATAAAGTGATAAGTATATCGTGTATTGTCTCCACAGGGATTGATATACTTAATATGTCTCCTCTTGTTCCCTTGCTCCTGAAAATAAAGTAAAAACACAGATAAGTAGATTTGTTTTACTAACTAAATAATTAAATAACAAAACATAAAATAAAAGGTTGAGAACGATATAGAGAAAGAAGGTAGGATCCAGTTGCGTCAATTAGTGGATTCAATTGATCTTCTTCTTGTCCAATACAATTACACAACACTGCTTCGACAGTACTGCAGATACATCCTCGGTAGTATTGGTGTTCTCTGCCGCGGCAATCTCTTGCTCTTGGGCAGAGGCATCAAAGTTCAACAAAGTGTCCGTAAGTGACTCCGCTTATCTCTAAGTCAGAGTGTTGTTAATGACTGATCCTTAACGATACCTCTCAGCGTAAATCAACGATAACCACCAACCAATCCAACACTTCTTTTAGTTGCTAAAACTCTTAACCTATCTCTAGGCCGAGTTAGTGTCTACAACATCGTACTTATCCCTTTCATGAATCTACACCTCTCGATGCTAGATAAATATATTACTCACAAACTTCTCTCTCGAGCTTGAATGCAAGAACAAGGAATGAAAATAGGATAAGAAAACTTTGATAATATTATTGCATAAGAAAAAAGAAACAAGAATTAATCTCCTCTCACTAATATCGACAACCTTCACCTATCCCTAAGAAATTTAGAACATATTGTCGTTAGGTAAAATTCTTAAGGAGAAGGGTTTCTCTAAAAATCGGCTCTCTAAACAATATGGTCGACTAGGGTATATATAGTCTTAATCTAGGACAAACCTTTCCTAATAGACTTCAACTTGGAGTAAGGAACAAGTCTTCTTCAAGGGATCTGATATTTCCAAGTTTGCCGCCTTCTAGAAGGGTTTTCCCGCTTGGTCTTTGACTTGGGCTTTTAGCGTGCTAGCTTGGATCAATTAGTGTGTTGCATCTTCCAGAATGTTCTCTATATTTTTATCTTTCATTGCGCTTCTAATGTTGGTACTGCCACTCTGGATTCTGTCGCGGCCTTCTCTTCTGCCTCGACCTCAACATTGTTTCACTACCGCTTCGGCCCTGGATATTCATGCATGTATAGAATATGTAATAATATCTGAATTCTCTATAAATATTGACTTTGTAAGTAATGATAACGGAATATCCAATATTTGCACAAAGAGTCCATATTTCAGTTCAAGTTGGTGTATAATAGATGTATAAAGTACCATGAGAAGGGTAGTAAATAACTGCCTTTTAGGCACTCATCAACAGCCACTCCCTGGTATGTTGATCTTGTCAATTACTTAGCTAGTGGTGTTATGCCTTATAACCTTAACCATAACGAAAAAAAGAGGTTTTAGCATAATGCAAAGCATTATTTCTGGGACGACCCTCTTTTGTTTAAGCAATGTACAGATCAGGTTATAAGAAGATGTGTTCCATAGGACGAGCAAAAAGAAGTGCTTTAGCACTGCCACGATTCACCCTGTGGAGGAAATTTTAGAGGAACCAGAACAGCCGCTAAGGTGCTTCAATCAGGACTTTATTGGCCCATACTCTTCAAAGATGCCCAACTTTATTACAAGCACTGTGATCGATGCCAACGCACAGGAAATAGATCTAGACGTAATGAGATACCATTGCAACCCATATTGGAAGTAGAATTATTTGATGTTTAAGGCATAGACTTCATGGGACCATTCCTATCATCTCAAGGCAATCTCTACATTCTAGTAGCAGTAGATTACGTATCAAAATGAGTCGAAGCAATTGCCACACTATACAATGACTCCAAGACTGTTCAGAAATTTCTCAAGAAAAATATCTTCACCAGATTTGGAGTCCCTAGAGCGTTAATTAGTGATGAAGGTAAACACTTCGATAATAGACTCATTGTCACGACCCTGAAGAAACTAGGCGTCACACACAGAATTGCTACGACCTATCACCCACAGAAAAATAGGCAGACTGAAATATCAAACAGGGAATTAAAGCAAATTCTTGAAAAGGTGGTAAACCAATCTTGAAAGGATTAATCTCATCATCTCGATGCCCTGTGGGCATATAGAAAAGCTTACAAGACTCCATTGGGAACATCTCCATACAGGCTTGTATTTGGAAAAGCATACCATTTACCCGTAAAAATTGAGAACAAAGCCTATTGGGCAGTAAAAAACTTGAACATGGAATGAGAGAAAGTGGCCAGAAAAGACTGTTAGACCTCTGATAAGTGCTCAACTCATTATTACTTTTTACAGTTTTCATGGGCATTAATCATCAATTCTACACCTATTTGAATAAATGCATACACTTAATGTGATATATTTAGGGATTATGCTCTTAAAGATAATATTTACAAAAAAGGCAAGCCTTACTACATTTTTGTATCTGTGTAGGAAGAAGCATTACCGCGGCAGCAAACTAAGGCTGAGGCAGGACCTGATGCCGAGGCAGCAGAGGAAAAGTAGCGATATGGCAGGAAAACTAAGGATAAAAATGAGGAGAACTTTGCTGGACAAGAAGCCTAAGGATCGGAGCTGGATAGCACAAGGAAAGCCCAAAGAGAAGGTCACGCAAAAAATCCTTCTAGAAGAAATAAACTTGGAAATAATTAATTTATTTACATGACTTGTTCCCCACTCCAAATTGTATTCTACTTAGTAAAGGTTCGCCCTAGGCAAAGCCTATAAAAGGCATAGCCATCCAAGGGAACAACATAGCTTAGGAGACAATTAGATTCATAGCTTAGAATATAGAATTAGATTTAGTTTTTCTTTTCTACATTATGTTCTAATTTTGTTTAGGCTTAGGTGAAGGTTGTAAAGTATTAGTGTGAGGAAGTCAAACTTTGTTTCTTGTTCCTAATGCAATAAAATATCGAAGTTTTCTTATTCTTTATCATTCCTTGTTTTTGCATTCAAGCTCGAGAGAGATGTTTGTGAGTAATCCATTTATCTAATATCGAGAGAGTTAGATTCACAAAAGGGATAATTACGATATTTTAATCAAAAAACACTAACTCGGCCTAGAGATAGGTTAAGAGTTTCAACGGCTAATAGAAGTATGGGATTGGTTGGTGATTATAATTGATTCACGCCGAGATGTATCATCAAGAACTGGTCATCAACAGTATTTTGACTTAGAGATAAACGGAATCATTAAAGGATACTTTGCCGAACTTTGGTAAAATCTACCCAAGAGCAAGAGATTGTCGTGGCAGACCAGTGAAACCACTGTCGAGGCACTAATCTACAGTCCTGCCAAGGCAGTGTTGTACAATTGCATTGGACAAAAACAAGTTGATCAATTCCACTATACAGCACAACTGGATCCTAACCACCTTCTTTATCTTATTTTTCTATCTTTATTTAGTTATTATTATTTAGTTCAATCATCATCCAATTAATTATGTTTTTATTTTATTTCTTTTGCAGAACAAGAAGACTAAGGGAAGCGTATTAAGTATACCAATCCCTATCGAGACGACATCCGATGATACTCATCACTTTATTACTCGAGACGTGTTCACTTGCCCTCATTGCACATATTTGACAACCTCAATGAGATAGAAGAATTTTGAGCAACAGCCTATGAAAATGCCAAGATATACAATGAAAAAACTAAATGCTGGCATGACCACAAGCTATTGCCGAGGTAGTTTTTGTCGGGGCAGCAAGTCCTCCTTTTCAATTCCAGGCTCAAATTGTTTCCAGGCAAACTCAGGTCCAGATGGTCAGGCTTATTTGAAGTTGTTCAGGCTTAACCACATGGTGTAATAACGATCAAATCACAAAGGGTTGGGTATGAATTCAAAGTGAATGGCCAATGTTTGAAGCACTACACTAAACTACATGATATGAGGACTATGGAGACCATCACCTTAGGAGATGCACTTGCATACACTCTTATCATGAAATAATTTCTTCATCTTCTCTTTATTTTATTTTACTTTTAGGATTAGTTTTAGTTTAGAATTATTTTTTTTATGTTTGTTTCTTTTTAATCTTTTCTTGTTGGTGTTTATTTTTAGGACAAGAATCAAGAATGAAGGTGAAATCATTCATAACTGAAGATCCATTGCCGTAGTAGTTCATAGTGACAGGGCCGCAGCATTTTCAAACGGGCAGAAAAGTGTAACGGCTAGATTGGCGTAATTTCAGCCGTAGTAGTAAATGCTAACGGTTAAAAACGGGTAGTTGGGTTAATGAAAACAACACAGCAGTATAAGACCGAGGCCTATATAAACACTTTCTCACCTTGCACTATTCACTCTTGCATTCTTAATTTCTTAGAATTCTTTGCTTACTTCTCTTAGATTTCTCTCAAACTCTTACAAATTCTCAATGGCAACTTACAACAGATTCGCATTCGCCACTATTGAAGAACGCTTCAATAGATACTTTATTATTAGGTAGTTATGGAAAGAGCAAGGTTTCCAGCATTCAGACGAGGAAAACTATGAAATCGAGCACTATTTGTTCGATAAAATAGAAAATCAAGAATGAAAAATCTTTTGCTTGCAACCCGCTCAGGCCAATTCAATCATTGTACGAGAATTTTACGCTCATGGGCCGAGCAGAGATTCACTCTATGTCCACTGCCAGGGCAAACCAGTTAGAGTTGATATCGATACCATCAATTTATTCTATGGCCTTCACCCTGCTCGTGATGATCATTCAGCGTTTATGGAGGACATCAACAACGAGGACTACGAACTCATCAAAGATGATCTCTTCTATGATAACACCAATTGGGAAACCGGATCCCACAGAGGCTCCGTGGCAAGACAAACTAAGGCCCGAGGCCAAGTTATGGAACACGTTCATAAAACGACGACTCATCCTAACGTCTCATAAAAACACAGTAGACAAGAGGAGATTGGATCTTATCCAATCCATTATAAACAAAAGAAGCATCAATGTGGGAGAGTTGATCTTACAGGAAATTTATGATATTGGTCGCAAGGACAAGGGGCCCTTATACTTTCCATGTTTAATCACGGGTCTTTGCACTATCGCGGGTGTCCTAGTTGCGGATATGGATGAATTTACTGCCCAAAGGCGCGGTTGGACAAGGGAGTTTTGCCATAAAGTCATACAAATAACCCAGGAAAAACCAATCCAATCAACTCCACAGCCAGGCACTGCTGATAACCCTATCGGGGCCCAGTACATGGCGGATATGCCTACTGTTTCCCATAGCACTGCCACGGCGGATCCTTACCAAGAGATACTCTAGAAGATGATAGCCATGGATCTAAGATAGCAACAATACATGGAGTACCAGAGGGATTTCAACACTGCATTAGCCTAGATGATGATCACCAATTTTCTGAACCAAGGGATGCAGTTCCCAGAATTCCCTCCTAATATGTTTGTCACAGTTGCACTATACACTGAAACAACTTCGGATCGAGGAGGATCGCGACCATTTTATACCACTATACCATCGTAACCATTCCATGTTACTGGCCTATCTCAGCCACCAGAGCCCACTGCGGCATCATCAGCTAATAGAAGGCCATCCAAGCGGAGAGCAACCTTCAGCACTCCAACAGGCTCTCCTATAATCATGAGGAGTTTCTCATCGGAAATGGACTCCTTCATGAAGCAACCTCATGCAGCCGTCAGGACAAGCACTCAACACGCCTGGGCAGAGGCAATGGAAGCTAAAAACGAGGGTGGGACAGAAATAATGCCCACCGAAGAAATTGGTGATGAGGAAGAAGGAGAAGAAGTCAACGCCCCTTTGAAAGGACACCAACCACTAGAGTTCAGCTGCCTAGACAAGCAAAAGCTCAATAATCACCAGCACAGGGATAGAGAATTAAACTGTCAACAACAAGGCCACGAAAACTGATTATTACTAGTAGTTCTTCGGAGGATATTTAATCTCTACACCTTTATTCTGCTTTGATCTCTTTTCTTTCCTTGTTAATTTTCATGTTTTTTTCCTGCTTATTGCTATAAGTATAGGCATTGGGGGTGTTGCCGAGGCAGTCCACTGCCACGGTCCTACCATGAAAGGAAGCAATTTAAGCTTATTTTGAAATTTTTTCATCTATCACCTTACTTGAAATATTGTCCACACTTTTGCATTGCTTTACATCATTATTGCCTAGTTTATTCTCCTTAGGCTATAGAAGTCTTTCTCCTTATCGTGGCTAAGTCCTGTTTAGAAGGATTAACTTTAGGATGCTTAAGGACATAAACTTAGAAGCTTGCTATAAGATTGACTCTAAAAACACTTTTGGGACTTGTTTGATTATAGGAATTCTTTTAATGAACTTAAGTGATAAAGGCTTAGATTTTTTGGAATATTGACTAGAGGTGCCTATCAACAGCTCTAGGAATCACTCTTCTTCATGCTAGAGGTGCCCGAAATTGGCTCTAGTATTCTATAAATATATATATATATATATATATTGATGAGAAAGCACAATCCTTGAGAAGCCCAAAATTGGCTCAAGTAGTTGTTGTTACGAAAAGAGAACTTTAATTCCAAGTCTATTTGCCTTGAACTTAAAGTTTGTCTAAGAAAGACTTTAATCAAATTTGTCCACAAGAGCTCACACACTCACAAAATTTTATAGCTTGATTCTGGGTAAGTCCTTAGGTAACCGAAAGGTTAAGACTCAAAATAAGCATAGTCATGGTGGGGGAATAGATGAAAATATAAGACCAATAGAGAATAAGGTATGGCAATTTGATGGTTTGCATTGCTTGAGGATAAGAAATAGTTCGAGTTTGTGGGTGTGATAAGTGCTCAAAAGACTATCATTTTTTATACCTTTCATGGACAATAATTACTTAATCTACTCCTACTTGTGCTGATACATGAGCTTAATGAATGATATTTGGATTCTTTTCCTTCGTGACATATAAGGACTATATTTATAGAAAATGTAAGCTCTATTGCATTTTTGTACATTTGCAGGTAGACTTGGGCCAGGGCAGTAACTGAACTCTAGGGTCACGGTAGCATAATAAGGAAACCTAGAAAGCAGCGACGGATAATGAGAGAAAATAGGGCAATGAAGCAGACCCTGATCGAACCAGCCACAGATGGGAGCTTCTATTGATGGAAGCTGAGCAGACGTAGAGTTAGACCTCCGCCGAGGCAGTAGATGCAACCTACCGAGGCGGGGAATTTCATAATACCAAAAGTCAAAGTGGTGATCGACTTGAAGATCATAAAAAGATGGATTTTTCTAGACACTCTACGTGGCAATTGGAGTTCAAGAAGAAGATGGAAAGATGGAAAGAATCAAATTAAAAAGATTCACCTTTTTAAGGAAGGAAAAGTCTAAACCAACCTTGCTTCTTCTCCAAGGCGGATGTTGCCCTAATTTTAGCCTATAAAAAGGATGTGATGCTCAAGAAGAAAGAAATCGGAGAAAGAGAGTTCACCATAGATCTTAGAGTTTTCTTTGTTTTCATTATGTTCTAAACTCTTCTAGGGCTTAGGTTAAAGTTGTCGAGTATTTGTGAGAGAAAATTGTATTTTGTCTTCTTATTTCATGCAATAAAATATCAAGGTTTGCTTATTCTTTTTCATTCATTGTTCTTAAATTCAAGCACGAGAGAGAAGTTTATGAGAGATTTATTTATCTAATATTGGGAGAGAGATTCATGAAAGGAATAAGTACGGTATTTTTCTAGCTAAAAAATACTAACTTGGCCTAGGGATAGGTTAGAGTTTCAGCGGCTAAAAAAAGTGTGAGATTGGTTGATAGTTATAATTGGTTCACGCCGAGAGGTATCATCAAGGACTAGTCCTGAACAGTACTTCAACTTAGGGATAAGCGGATTCATCAGATGACACTTTGCCAAACCTTGGTAAAGTCAACCGAAGAGCAAGGGATTGCCGCGGTAGACGAAACCCTTCACTGTCGAGGCAGTAAAACTATAGTTTCGCTGAGGCAGTATGCATAATTGCATTAAACAGAAACAAGTCAATTGAATCCACAATACGACACAACTTGATCTTGGCTATTTTCTCAATCTGTTTTTATTTTCATTCTCTGTTCTCTTTTTATTTTGTTTTAGTTCAATTCAGAACAATCAAATTAATCTGTGTTTTTATTTTATTTCTTTTGCAGAGTAAGAAGAGAAAAGGAAACATATTAAGTACACCAATCCTTGTGGAGACGATACTTTATATTCATCACTTTATTACTTGCGAAGTGTACACTTGCACAAATTACGCAACTCTTTCTACAAGTAACAATGAGCAAAGACTATACTCTCTCGTTTCGTTAGCCTAGCTATCCCTAGTCTAGACAAATAGATTTTCTTCACAAACTTATCTTTCAAACTCGTATGCAAATAAGAGTAAAAACCAAGAGAGAATAAAATATGAAAATTGGAATTACATTAATAAATATCAAATAAAATATAACTTTATTCCCTAATTACTCCACAAATAACCTAAGCCTCGAAGAAGGTTTAGAACATAATGAACTTTGTCGGGAGCTAAGGGTTTTCTATGAGAACCGGCTTGTTCTCTCTAAACCTAAGAGCTAGCTTTATATAGGTTAAAGTCTCCCATAAAGGTAGGAGTTCTAAAATGAAAAGAATACATGTCCATATTAAACTACAACTCTTTATTTTATTTCCTAATTTAACTCATTTTGGATTCTCTTTAATCCCGCGTTGACTTTAACCACGATTTGACTCTATTTCCTCACTTTTGTTTCTTTTCACATTATGCTCATTGAGATCGACATTTTATTCTCTATCTATCGAGCACCAGTTGTCATCTTTTTTCTATAGTCACGGCCATCAATGTGCTACCGTGGCAGATGCTTATCTACCATTCAGCTTTAGCTTTCAACATTCATTGATATTTTTTGGCATTACCTGTAGGGTTATTTCCTGTCTATGAAAGAAAACCATTAACCATACTTGTTTTATACTAAATAATACGTAAAAAGATAATTTAAGTGTTAGGATGCTAGAATATAAAAAAAACATACAGAATTATTTATTATTACCATTAAATTTGTCTATTACTAACAATAATTGAGTGGAATAATTGATATAAATAATAGGACTTTTATGAACTTATAATATATATCATAAAAAATTCAGAGATTTGTCTCAAACTTAAAAATTAATCTTTTAATTACTAAAAATTTCAAGTTATTTGAGTTATTCGAAATTTTATTTTACAACTAGAACTTTATTTGAAATTTTTTCGAGTCGAGCCAAGTCTATAAAATTTTGATTCGAGTTAAAACGAGTCGAGTTATTCGATTTTTTCAAGTCAACTTTTGCTAACCCTAACTAAAGTACCGACCTTGACAACCCTGTATCGATATAACCCTCTATCGTTTCGAAATATGTACCTATAATCTTTAAGATAAGCTTATAAATATAAGAATTATCCTTAAATTCTTAAAATATGAAAAGTTTTAAATTAACCCAGATGCATAGGTCTTAGTGCATGATTAGATTAATAAAGGACTGAACAATAATTATCTCTCACCCGAATCGAACTACCGGAAAATATCACTGAATCACCGAAACTTCCGAACATAGCATTTTCCGACCCTATTCTCTACCAGACTGGGAAGGGGATGTTACACTTAGTGAATTTGGGAAATCCTTAATGAGAAGCTAATTTAGTAGATGTAAGACTTAAGTTAGAAGTTCGAACCATACTAAATCTTTTGTTCATTGTTTTATAATTTTTGCTTCCACAAATTCCACCCAAATACCATCTCTCCATCACTTGAAAAGATTTAATCAGTTGTGCAGCGAATTATTTCAAGCCTAACAGTCATTTTTAAGTATTTTATTGTAAGCATTAAAACTTGCTTAAGTGATCAAATTAGAAAAATTAAAATTTTAGAAATAATAGTATAAAGAACAAATAGTTGAGGGAATAATTTTATAATTAATCTTTCCACTAGCCAAATTACCACCTACGTAGTTTTGTTTTTTTGGATGAGCTTTCATCAATCAAAGTAAAGCTTACTTAATTAAAAATAAAAAAATAAAAAAAAGAATGAAGTATTTTTTGTATGGAACAGATTGCGTCTTAGATTATGTCTTATACGTTCAATCTCAGGATCCAACTCGTATAATGGTCCACTCGGATTTGCCCTGCTCATAAAACAAATAAATAAAAATTAATAAGAAAAAAAATAAAATAAATAAAGATAAAATTAAAATTAGATAAAGGATAGTTAAAGAGCAAGAAAATTAAAGAAAACAAAATTCAGTTGTCAATCCCCGGCAACGGCGCCAAAAACTTGATAGGCGTGGTATAAGCGCTTTTTGAGTGTAAGTGTACACGTCGTCAAGTAATAAAATGATAAGTATATCGTGTATCATCTCCACATGGATTGGTATACTTAATATGTCTTCCTTTGTCCCCTTTGCTCCTGAAAATAAAGTAAAACACAAATAAGATGATTTGTTTTATCTAACTAAATATTTAAATAACAAAACATAAAATAAAAAGGGTCGAGAACGATTATAGATAAAGTGGGTAGGATCCAGTTGCGTCAATTAGTGGATTCAATTGATCTTCTCCTTGTCCAATGCAATCACACAATACTGCTTCGATAGTATTGCAGATACTGCCTCGGCAACGTTGGTGCTCTTCTATCGCGGCAATCTCTTGCTCGTGGGAAGAAGTATCAAAGTTCAGCAAAGTGTCCGTAAGTGACTCCGCTCATCTCTAAGTCAAAGTGTTGTTGATGCTCAGTCCTTGACGATACCTCTCGGCGTAAATCAAAGATAACCACCAACTAATCCAACACTTCTTTTAGCTGCTGAAACTCTTAACCTACCCCTTAGTGTCTCCACAAGAGTATAGGCCGAGTTAGTGTCTACAACATCGTACTTATCCCTTTCGTGAATCTACACCTCTCGATGCTAGATAAATAGATTACTTGCAAACTTTCATCTCGGGCTTGGATACAAGAACAAAGAATGGCAATAGGATAAGTAAACTTTGATTTTATTGCATAAGAACAAAGATACAAGAATCAATATCCTCTCACTAATATCGACAACCTTCACCTATCCCTAAGAAATTTAGAATATATTATCGTGTAAGTATAATTCTTAGGAAGGAAGGGTTTTCTCTACAAATCGGCCCTCTCGACAATGTGGCCAACTAGGGTATTTACAGTCTTAACCTAGGACAAACCTTTCCTAAATAGACTTCAACTTGGAGTAGGGAACAAGTCTTCTTTAAGGAATCTGATATTTCCAATTTTGCCACCTTCTAGAAGGGTTTTCCCGCTTGGTCTTTTACTTGGGCTTTTGGCGCACTAGACTGGTCCAATTGATGCGTTGTATCTTCTAGAATGTTCTCTATATTTTTATCTTTCTTTGTGCCTTCATTATTGGTGCCGTCACACTGGCTCATGTCGCGACCATGCTTCTACCTCGACCTCAATACTGTGTTTCTGCCGCTTCGACTTTGGATATTCCTGCATGTACAGAAATTGAAAACAATATCTGCATTCTCTATAAATATTAACTTTGTAAGTGATGATAATGGAATATCTAATATTTGAGCAAAGAGTTCATAATTCGGTTCAAGTTGGTGTATAATAGGTGCATAAAGTACCATGGGAAGGGTAGTAAATAACTGCCTTTTAGGCACTCATCAAATACCCCCAAACTCGAACTGTTGCTTGTCCTCAAGCAATGTCTAACATCAAATTGTCGAACCTTACTCCCCTTTAGTCTTACTTTTCCATCTATTCTCCCCACCATGGTCATGTCTATCTCTCCATTTTAGCCACTAGTTTACCCAAGGACTTTTACTAAGAAACAAACTATAGGGCTAGGAGAGTGTGCGTTTTATGGACAAGGCTGATTCAAGGCTTTCTTAGATAAACTCTAAGTTCAAGACAAATAGACTCTTGGATTAAAGCTATCTCCTTAAAACAACAAGTCTTGAGCCAATTTCGGGCACCTCAAGATATGCGTTTTCTATTGCCTTCTTTTTCTTATTTATTTTTTTCTTATTAACCACCTATTTAGCATACTAGAGCCAATTTCGGGAACCTCTAGTACGAAGGAGAGAAAAACTAGAGCCGATGATAGGCACCTCTAGTTATTTTTCCAACAAGTTCTAAGTCTTTATCACCTAAGTTTATTAAAAGAACTCCTAAATCAACCAAGTCCAAAAAGTGTTTATTTTCTTTCTAACCCTAAAGCAAGCTTCTAAGTTTTATTCCATGAGTATCCTATGGTTATCCCTTCAAAACAGAACTTGGCCATGGTAAGGAGAAAAATTTCTATAGCCTTAAAGGAGTAAACTAAAGCAAAGCTGACATAGGGTAGTGTAAGATTACAAACATAAATTCAAGAAAAAAGAATAAAAAAATCAGTAAAAATTTACTCCCTTGTATGGTAATGTCGCGATATTGGATAGCCTCGGTAGTGCTTCTGCACCTTCAATCTCCCCCAAACTCAAACCGAGCATTGTCCTCAATGCTCAAAATATACAGCATGCAAAAGAAAACAAGAATAATAAAGCAACAATGATTAAATAGATTCTGATTGTGATTCAGAAGAGTTGCTGGAAATAGTTGCCCTCCTATGTATTCCTGTCGATGCTTTAATTCTTGATCCTTGTCTTGGTGATGGTTGTGTTTTGGCCTGCCGGGGCGGCTGTACTCTGGTGGGCGTTCGTTTCTACAGTGGGGCTGTAACTTCATCTCCATCTTCTCCGTCGTCAATATGTATCACCTCTGTTTCTCCCCTAAACTCGGTAATTGGTATTCTCTCTTAGGTATGCGATGAGCTTTCATGAACATAATCATCAATCTGTCTAGAGAGACTATCTTCAGAAAAACTATCGATGGGGATAGGATTATGCGGTGGAGAGTTGAAGACAGCTCTCCTCTTTGATGGTCGCCTGCTGTTGGATAATGTGGCGGTCGTGCCTACAGGTCTAGATGGGCCGGCAGCGTGAAACTGTTATTGTGGCCTGGCAGTAAAGAATGATCTAGGCCCTAGAGCAGGTGTTGTCTTTGTGTATGGCGCGGCAGTGACAAAAATATTTGGAGGGAAATCTGGAAACTGCCATGGGTGGGAAAATTCTGGGTCAGCATATTTTGTCGTATACTGCCCTCCGATAGTATAGTCGGCAGTAAACTGTTGAGGTGTTTCCTGCACTGGGTCTGCTTGGGTGATCTGTATCACTCTGTGGTAGAATTCTTTTGTCCAGCCTTGCCTTTGTGTTGTGTATTCATCCGTTGCTTCTATAGGGACACCTGCAGCAATACATAGGACAGAGATTAAACTAGGAAAATATAATGGACCTTGTTCTTTCTTACCGCAATCATAGATCTCTTGAAGAATGAAGTGTCTGAATTTGGAGAGCCTTACATTCTGATGGAGTGTCTGAATTTGGAAGGTTGTAGAAGGCGTTTAACTTGATTTGTTGATCATTTATCTGCATTGTGAGCTCGCCATTTTCCACATCAATGATGACGCGTCCAGTAGCAAGGAAAGGTCGACCCAATATGATCATTGCATTATCGTCGGCTTCACAGTCAAGAACAAGAAAGTCGGCAGAAAATATGAACTTGTCAACTTTCACTAGAATGTCTTCAATTTTGCCTTCAGGATGCACATAGGACTGATCTGCAAGTTGGAGCAGTACTGTCGTTGGTTTTGCCTGTCCAATTCCGAGTTTCTGAAAAAACTGATTTGGGCATTAAGTTGATGCTTGCTCCCAAGTCGCATAGGGCCTTTCCTTTATAACCATCTCCAATCGCACAAGGAATTGTGAAGCATCCAGGATCTTTTAGTTTGGGTGGCATGCGATTATGTAGCATGGCCATGCAACCTTCAGTGGCTGACACCGTTTCAAATTCTCCTAGCCTTCTTCGTTTGGATACTATGTCCTTTAAAAACTTGGCATAGTTGGGCATTTGCTCAATAGCCTCAACTAGTGTCAAGTTAATATGGACCTGCTTCATGATGTCTAGCCTTTGTAGAAAAGAAGGTGGTGGTCTGATATCCTCCAGGTTTCCTTGGATATTTAGTTTAATATCTGGGGTGAATTTTTCTAGAACTGCCTTGGTAGGTGGTTCTAATACTGTTGGTTCTGTTGCCGTGGTAGAGCTTTCGGCAGGGTCCGGCTCAGCCTCTGAGTCCTCATGATGTTGCTTTTCTGGTTGGACTCTTTCGGTTGAGGTCCCTTCTTTTTCTTTCAATAGTAGGCCACTTCTAGTTGTGATTACCTTGCATTGCTCGTGGCCTAACACCTTAGCAACTTCAGTATTGCTAGGCAAACCTCCTGGTGGTCGAGTGTTTTGATGTTGGGCAAATTGACCAACCTGGGTTTCTAAGGATTTTATTACAGCCTCCTGGTTCTGCAGTCTCATCTCAGTTCGGTTCATGAAGTCCTCAGTTTGCTTCATGAAGTGGCTATTCTCCATCATGTAAGCATCAGTCTTTAACATAAAAGCTGTGAGAGAATCTGCCAGTGCGTTAAGAGACTGTTGCTGATGTACCTGCTGCTGTAGCATGGGCTGCTGAGTGTTCTGCTGCGGTAGGTCCTGGTTCTGATGCTGAAATCCAGGGGCTTGAGTAGTTGGATTCAAGACATTGTTAGGGTTACTCCATGAGAAGTTCGAATGCCTTTTTCAAGATGGGTTATAATTGTTGGACATCATTGGGTTGTTTCTGTTATAGTTTCCAACATATAGGCCGGTCTCCTCATCTAGCATATAACCTGATGAGTTAACTGCCTTAACCTCATGTACGCTTCTTTGGGTTTGCATATTCTGCACCATCTTGGTTAGAGAAGCCAATTGTGCTGCCACCGAACTTGATGTATCTAATTCATGTACTGTGGCATGACGTCTCATTCCTCTTCGCCTTGATGTAGGAAATTGGAAATCGTTCCTTGTGAGTTTGTTCAGAATTTCAATGGCTTCCGCGGGTGCTCTATCTAAAAGTGTCTCATTTGCGGAAGCATCTAGCATCATCCTTGTGGAGGCATTAGTAGCATTATAGAACATGGAGACTTGCGTCCACAAGGGAAAAACATATAAGGGGCATTTGTTTAATAGTTCTTTGTAACGTTCCCATGCCTCATATATCGGTTCATCTTCATCTTACCGGAATGATGTGATTTCATTATGAATGCGGTCATAGAGATATGTCGGATTGAACTTGTGACACCCTCGCCCCGGGTTAGGAGACAGAGGTGTCGACCGGACATTCATACTTGTAATTTAGACCAATCTTGAGTTTAATTATAAAACGTTTTGGTGGATTGTAAGTTAATTCAAGTCAATTAAGTGTAATGGTTACCAATTTTGAGTCCAATTTGAAACTTTTCAATTACGATCCTGCTCGTCCACTCTAAATTAACTATCATTCAATTCGTTCTTACCATTTAATGTTAACGTACTATCAATTTAAGTCCCAATATAAATCTCATTTCAATTAGTTTAATCACCCCTTAATATTATCTTTTCGATCAAGTCAATTTCCATTTTCAAATTTAACTACATTAGCTATAGGTATTGATAACCCTATAGGAAGGTATCGGAACAGGGGTATCGAATCTGGTTTCGATACAGGTTGTCTGCATTGACTCATTGACCAAGGCTAGGGAGCCTATTTCGATATAGGTACCGATACCAAAAGTTACTGGAAGCTCCAGTATCGAACTAGGTATCGATACTGGCCTTCCTAATGAATTCAAGGCTTAAGGCATGAAGGTTTGGTATCGAAACAAGCATTGATACCAAATATTACTGTCAAGGGTGGTATCGATACCCAAGTTAGTAGTATCGATACCCCTGCTCGAAATGGGCAAATTTCAAGCCTTTAAACACTTAGACACATTTCTATAGGCTTACATTGAATCTTATTTCACCCCTAGACCATTAAGGGACATATCCAATACACTAGGCAACCCTAGCATCTTACCTAGACCACTTACTAAGTCTAGTATCATTAGTTTTAGCCATTGAACAATCTAACACTTATGTTATTTCATTTTAATCCATGGCAATTTAACTAACTTCTCTTTAACTTAAATGTATACACACTTACCATATACATATGACAAGGATCCCTCTAGGTGCAACCTTATGTCATTCCTAACCTTAAAGGGGCCATTTTAACATATTTAAGTTCCATCTATCAACCTAACCAATGCATATAATGTCCAATTCAATGCTCATGCCATTGTCTAATCCAATGTTACCTTGCCATGTCCATGACCATTAGTTAATCCTACCTTAGCCTCATGACCTACATGTTAGACCATAGGACTCGTCATTTGCATATTAACATACATCACCCTAGCTAAGGTTCCATAAGCAATCCTCAACCATATCAAAAGCTAGCCAACACGTGGTGTTGCCTTATGGCTTACAAACCAAGTCAATAACAAGCCACATGCACAAATATATACAAGCCATGGGCCAAGCCCTCAAATGCATGAACTAACAAAATATGACTACTAATGCCACCATACTAGGAGTTAACATGAGTTCAAAATACCATACATTAGCTTGCTTGGTGCCCTTGCTCCGGTTCAATCTTGATCTAACTCTCTAGCTCGATTACCTGTTGTTTTGGGAAGGAGGAAACAAGAGAGTGTAAGTACTATGAAGTACTTAGTGAGGCAGCCCTAGTCTAACCATATTAGACATGAATCATTCAATAAGAATAGCATGCTACAACAAGCAATTAAAATCAATTCATAACATGGTTCCATCAATGAATAGGGATGTCATGCTTTACAGGTCAATAACAAGACTAGCATACTGATTAAATTCGTACTCTATATGCTAAACAATAACTAGCATGTATTCAATGCATGGCCATTAATCAATTCTCATTCTCAAGCTTACAATATACAATTCATTTCAAGGGCTACTTATAGCCATGTATTCGTCCTAATTATCAATAGCCATTTCCCATGCTCATTATCCATTTCATATGCAAGTTCTACTCATAGCAATGATCATATATCAACTTCCTATATCAATGCATGATCAAGTATCAATGCTCTTCAGGACAATACATGTACACTCAATTTACATTTAAACTGTAATTTCTCATTTTAGTTTCGTGTATTGCCTTGGTATAGTAGAACTAGGTAAGCGGGTCAACAAGAGTGTCACGAAGACACTAAACAAGAGTACCACAAAGGCACTAACAAGAGTATCATAAACATACTAACAATAGATACCCGAGATATCTAACAATTGGTGACTAACTACCAAATCACGATACCTATAGTACCAAACAAGAGTACCGAAGTACTAAACAAGAGTGCTAAGCACTAAACAATGAGCTCGAGACCCTAGGCATGTCGTACTACCTATGACCACTATAGACCAAGGCTCAATAACAATTCAATATCCATTTAAATATTATTTGATTCATATAATCAAGTTCATATTATCAAGAGCAAGTATTCAATACATATTATCAATTCATGTGTACCATAACAACAATATCACGTATTTCATGCTATCAACCAATGTGCATATCATTACATTCATATTTTATGCATGATTTGCGCACCTGACATTCGTAGCCGTGTGTTGTTAATTACATCGACATTTCCAAGCAATGCATATGTGCTAAGCTAGTTCTAATACTCTAGCAAGCAAGTTATTCCATCAAACAAGTCATTTTACATTAGTCCTCCTTCCCTTTTTTACCGAATATGGATTAATAAATTTATATGGCATATCAATTTCAATTAACAAAAGATGGTTAGGACCCTAGGTCCTAACCCTAAGGTTTTCCACACTCACCAATTCTCCAAGCTACTAAGGGTTGTAGATCGCAAGCCATTTACCTCGTTTCCTTGTTGCTTCGAGCCTCTCTTGCTCTTCAACCTCTTCTCTCAGGTTATCTAACAATCCATATACAATAGCTATGTATCAATACATTTTCAAATATCTATTTCAATTGTTTTCAAGCTTTACAAGTATAATCATATGCACTTGTTTGTTACGGACAATTTTGCTACCCCTTAGGCGAAACGATCGTATCTCCTAGCTCCAATGTCCGATTTTAGTCCATTTTACCTAGTTAGAAAGCTATAAGAATCCTCTACAAGTTACAATTAACCTTACATTTCAGTTCTTAATCAATGATCTCCGGATTTCATCTGAAACAGACTCGGCCGGATTTCCGGGGCTGCTCGGGTATCTCTACGGAATAGCTTATATCTTTCTCTAGCAGACTCGGATTAAGGTCCCATAAATTTTCACTTAAACAAGGTATACATGAGTACCATTGTCTAAAATTTCAGCTCTAAATTCCTTAAATCCCGAACTAGAGAAATTCTCAAAGTTGGCTACTTAGAAAAGCATTTTCGGCTAAGTTTCATTCTACATGTCAAATCCCTAAATCCCCAATTAATTTCTTGAATTTCCAGCATCTTTAACATGAAATTAACATCAAAAATTTCTCACTTCGTCAACCTAATCTCATGTAACTCTAATATTAAATCAATTTATACAAATAACACTCCCTAAAATCCAATCTCAAGTCCTCATACCCACTTTCTCATGCTTAAAGCTAAACCCAAACAATTACAATCTTCATTCTAAACATGTAATCACCATAGGAGCTTCTCAAACTTAAAATTTCAAGCTTTCAATGTTTGGGTTTTAGGAGAAGAAGCTTACCGAGACTATTAGCTTTGATTTCCTAGACCAATTCCACCACCATGCAAGCCTTCAAGTCTTTCTTCTTAAACTTTCATGGAGAACCTTTCTCCCCTCTTTTTTTTTGTTATTGCCGTGAGAAATGAGAAGGATGGGGCAAATTTTTGGCTCTTTTGTTCATTCACTTAATGGTGCAAAATGACAAATTTGCCCTTAATGACATAACTAGGCTTGATTTATTACATGGGGTAGTTTAAGGAATATGGATATTCATCATGCAATCTTTTGGTTTCTCAACTAATTCAATTAAGTCCCTCTTTTTCTAACTCAATTACTCATGAAATTTTGATTTAATTGCAATCTATTTGAATCATTTATTAACCCGGTTTTTGGGGTGTTACAGAACCTCGTAATAAATTCTCGGTAGAGTTCCTCCCAAGATCCGATTGATCCTGCTGGGATACCACTCAACCAAGTCTTCGCCCTATCCCTCAGTGAATAGGGGAACAATTTTAAGCGCGGAATATCCAACTCATACAATGATCCACTCGGATTTGCCCTGGTCATAAACCAAATAAATAAAAATTAAATAGAACAAAAATAAAATAAATAAAGTTAAAGTTAAAATTAGATAAAGGATAGTTAAAGAGCAAGAAAATTAAAGAAAACAAAATTCAGTTGCCAATCCCCGGCAACGGCGCAAAAAACTTGATAGGCGTGGTATAAGCGCTTTTTGAGTGCAAGTGTACACATCGTCAAGTAATAAAATGATAAGTATATCGTGTATCGTCTCCACAGGGATTGGTATACTTAATATGTCTTCCTTTGTCCCCTTACTCCTGAAAATAAAGTAAAACACAAATAAGATGGTTTATTTTATCTAACTAAATATTTAAATAACAAAACATAAAATAAAAAGGGTTGAGAACGATTATAGAGAAAGTGGGTAGGATCCAGTTGCGTCAATTAGTGGATTCAATTGATCTTCTTCTTGTCCAATGCAATCACGCAACACTACTTCGATAGTACTACAGATACTGCCTCGGCAACGCTGGTGCTCTTCTGTCGCGGCAATCTCTTGCTCGTGGGCAGAAGTATCAAAGTTCAGCCAAGTGTCCGTAAGTGACTCCGCTCATCTCTAAGTCAAAGTTCTGTTGATGCTCAGTCCTTGACGATACCTCTCGGCGTATATCAAAGATAACCACCAACCAATGCAACACTTCTTTTAGTTACTGAAACTGTTAACCTACCCCTTAGTGCCTCCACAAGAGTATAGGCCGAGTTAGTTTCTACAACACCGTACTTATCCCTTTCGTGAATCTACACCTCTCGATTGTAGATAAATAGATTACTTGCAAACTTCCCTCTCAGACTTGGATACAAGAACAAAGAATGGCAATAGGATAAGCAAACTTTGATTTTATTTCATAAGAACAAAGATATAAGAATCAATCTCCTCTCACTAATATCGACAGCCTTCACCTATCCCTAAGAAATTTAGAACATATTATCGTGTAAGTACAATTCTTAGGGAGGAAGGATTTTCTCTACAAATCGGCCCTCTCGACAATGTGGTCGGCTAGGGTATTTATAGTCTTAACCTAGGGCAAACCTTTCCTAAATAGACTTCAACTTGGAGTTGGGAACAAGTCTTCTTCAATGAATCTGATATTTCCAAGTTTGCTGCCTTCTAGAAGGGTTTTCCCGCTTGATCTTTTACTTGGGCTTTTAGCGCGCTAGCCTGGTCCAATTGATGCGCTGTATCTTCCAGAATGTTCTCTATTTTTGTATCTTTATTTGCGCCTCCATTGTTGGTGCTGTCATAATGGCTCATGCCGCGGCCATGCTTCTTCCTCGGCCTCAACACTGTTTTTCTACCGCTTCGGCTCTAGATATTCCTACATATACAGAAATTGAAATAATATCTGCATTCTCTATAAATATTAACTTTGTAAGTGATGATAACGGAATATGCAATATTTGAGCAAAGAGTTCATAATTCGGTTCAAGTTGGTGTATAATAGGTGCATAAAGTACCATGGGAAGGGTAATAAATAACTGTCTTTTAGGCACTCATCAGGTACCTCGACCCGAAGGTGGAGCCACTGAATAAAAGTGATAAAAATCACTGAACTTTCCCTTACATATAATCCAACCAAATGCAATGTTATGAGCAGATACAGAATCAAAATGCATGCCTTAAAATCTAATAGGAGGCATGCATGGTAATTTCAGGATCAGAAGTGTAATTATAAAACTCAGAATAAAACATGACAAACTATTTCAGAAAATCACAATGATGCATGATCATACAGAATTTAACAGAATCTGAACACACAATAAAAATAGAGTTCTCGAGAGAGACACACCTAAAGCAAAAGCTCAACATAAAGAATGACGCCTACTAGACTCGACTCTAGCACTAGATCGAGTAGGTGTAGAACCTACGAGTAACAAAAAATATCAAACAAACTACTATGCCACTATATTGGTAAATACACGAAACAGAAATAAACTAAAACTCACGTACGTATCCCGAAGACTGATGAACAGGAGGTCGTCCAGGAGGAAGAGGAGGAAGATGCTCGGGGTCTGAATCCACGTCACCTGAATCAAACAATAACTAATTCATAATCTGATATAGATAACTTCCAGATAAAAGTTCAAACTAAAAAGCCTTAAAACTGATACTTCGGGATTAAATTTCGAAAAACGAACAGTGCCATCAAACTTAGGACATCGAAAAACATAAAGTGGGACCGGGTCAAAAAAGTCAACGTTGACATCAGTAGGTCAACGTTGACATCAGCAGTGACGCCAACAGATGACGTCAGCAGATCTGAGGCGGGTCACGGGTCGAGTATCGGGTCGGGTCTCCGGTCAATTTAATTATTTCGGTCGGTTTGATTCAGTTTCCCAGACTTTCCCGGGAAAATCTGGAAATTCCAGAAAATTCCCAAAAAAATTTGGTTCTTCCCAGATTCAAATGCTTCCCTTATTCGATTCAAAACCTAATTCGAACACGATTAAGCCTTTTTAAACACCCAAATTCGAAATAAAACAACACTAATTCCCTTATAAATCGAATCAAACAAAACCACTTTGACACCCTTCATACTCGATTGAAGCCAAAACAGAAAATACACTCTCATAATCCTATAGAATCGAAACAGAAAGAAGCAAGCACGATGGTCAAAAGCTTACCAAAACTCACCAACTCGCACGAATCGAAAGGCCACAAAAATACGCTGATTTGAACGAAATAGGGATAAAGATGGAAGACACCGAATAATCAAAAAAGCAAAAACAAAAGTCTCTTTGATATTTTGTTGTTTGAATAACCTCTGATTGAATCGGAATTAAAGGGGAATTAATCCCATAAAGAAACCGAAACACAAAATCGGGAGAGACTCAAGACAGAGCAAAACGAAACAAAAATGAAAGAATAAATGTTTTCAGAAATAAAAAGGTAGAATTACCCAAACAAGGTCTGAACTTATTCTAATTACCAAAAGAACCCCAAAACTTTCAAAATTTATAATTTAGTCATTGAATTCAGAAACAGGAATCCCCAAATTCTAGGGTTTAAATTAGGGATTTTAAACTGAAATTAGGATTTTTGATTTGGGGAAAAATTGAGGTGTTACATTTATATTGACCGAGAAGCATGCCTATAAAAAATTTACATAATATAGAATACATGATTGGTTGGTTTGACTTGACTAATTATTGATGAAATTTATACTTGTAATCATGCTCAAGGTGTACAAAAATTTCACCAGCAACTATATCTTTTTATTGTTCTCTCCTTGTAGCTTATACAACAAAAGTAATAGCAACCTTAAAAACCTAAAAGCGTGGACAATAATAATAACGAACTTTTTTTAGACTCTCTTTTTCTTACAAAATCTAAAGAGTTAAGTAGGTTTACTCAAAAGCTTAGAGTGAAATATAGAAGACTCCTCACCTATAAATATATATAAAAAATAAATGACAATCTACATCAAATATATAAAAAACTTAAAAAAAATAAATTTTCGTAAAAATATTATAAAAAGAGTAAAAAATTCTCTTATGTATATGCTTTAGATTACCAAAAAAGCCTACGTATACTTTGTATGGAAAACTCTAGTAACCTACATTATACGCACCTTACTAAGCATACAGTAGGTAGCTTATTGTCACGACCTGTCAGCAACAATAAGGTTAATAAATCATCTTTGGGCATTCTTAAAGAATTCATGCACCAAGGGAGCTTCCAGAATGACCTAGAATAGCCTACATCCATCTCAAAGATTCAATTACGTTCTAGAATGTTCCAGGAGGTTCCACTAAGATTTAGACACGTCTAGAAGGCCTGAGAAGATTTTAGAAGACTCTAGATAATTCTTGAAGGTTCTAAAACATTCTAAAAGGACGGAGAAGATGTTGGAAGCATCTAGAACATTCTAGAAGGACGAAGAAGATGTTGGAAGCATCTAGAACATTTTAGAAGGATCTAGAATGTTGAAGAAGACCCTAGAAGACTCTGGAAAGATAGGGACTACTCTGGATATCTCTAGAATTCTATAGAATATTATAGATAGTTGTTGACATATATAGATAATGTAGAAATCTCTAGAATAGTATAGATCTTTGTAGATATTTATAGAGGCAACATAATAGCCATTCGATCAAAATAATCTTAGCCGTCTATTAGGGACTTTGGGGCCTATAAATAGGACCACCCACCTTACTTGTAATCATCAAGAAAAAGTGTAAGCATTAAGCCTTATAAAGCTTAATAAAGTGTTCACTTCTTGCTCTCTCAATTCTCTTAGTTTTCTAGCCCTTGACTTGTCCAAATTAAGGCTTTTTAGCATAAATTGGGAGTGCTAACGCCGTACAGATAGTTCGAGAAAGATTAAGTCCGTGACAGTTGGTATCGGAGTAAGGTTCGATCACATACGAGATATGGCCAAGATGCGGAAAAACCAAGTTGTTAGCCTGACCGAGGCAGAAGTCACTCAAGAGCAACGAGGGTGTGAGGAGGTAGTTGATCCTGTTGCAGCTAGGACGCGAGCCAAGTCCAAGGATCAACTCTCTAGCTTGGAGTCACACTTAACTCATGTGGAGGAAAGCGTTGGGGGCGTGGGAGCCCAAGTGGACGACCTTAATCAGAGAATGGAAGGCCTTGAGGAGGAGGATGCCGAGATCCACACGGCCATGAGGGCCATGATGCTCAAGCTAGAGAAAACCTTGCTTGCGGAGATATGTCAAGTTCGCGATCTTCTCATGGGAGAGCTTCCTTTAAACAAGAGTTAGACCATATTCGTACCCAAGTTGAGACACTACAAGGCGATGTTGCCTTGTGTAAATGTGCAATGGTCTCCGGGCCCAACACCATTTATGAGGCTACAAGGGTCGAGGTACCCAAGTCAAAGACCATCAATGGTTCACGCAATGCTAAAGAAGTAGACAACTTCTTATGGGGGCTAGAGGAATACCTAGTAGCTGTTGGCATCATGGATGAGGCATCCAAAATTTAAACTACAGCTTTATACCTCACTGACACTGCCATGCTTTGGTGGAGGAGAAGGCTCTTAGACATTGAGAGAGGTACGTGCACCATCTCTACTTTTGATGACTTCAAAAGGGAGTTAAAACGATAGTTCTATCCCGAAAACACCGAAGAAGAGGCACGAGCTTCTTTACGAAGGCTCAAGCAATCAGGGAGCATCCATGATTACGTTAGAGACTTTACCAAATTGGTGCTCGAGATCCCTGATCTTTCAGAAAAGGATTCACTCTTTAATTTCATAGATGGGCTTCAACCATGGGCGAAGACTGAGCTTAAACGTCGGGGAGTGCAAAATCTTGTTAATGCCATAGCCGTGGCCGAAAGCTTGATTGATTATTCTAGACACAAAGAGTTCAACACCAAGCCAAAGGATAATAAGAGTGGGGAAGCTGTAGGTTGGAGAGATAAGAGTCCTCATAAAAATAACTGCAATGAGGATCATTCGCACAAGTCCAAAGACTCATCCTCATGGAAAGGTAAAGTCAAAGATAAGTCTCAAGAAGCTCGAGGAACCAGAAGATCACCACCCAATAAGTGCTTCATTTGTGATGGCGATCATTGGGTTCGAGAGTGCCCACAGAGGCAAGCACTTAACTCTCTCCTAGCCAAACATTAAGAAGATAGTGATACCGAGAAACATGAAACTGATGCACAAATGGGATCCATGCAATTTCTAAATGTGATACAATCCACCCCGAAGACTGAAGCCAAGGGGTTGCTCTATGTGGACATCACAGTCAATGGGAAAGCATCAAGGGCAATGCTTGACACAGGTGCGTCTCATAACTTTGTTTCTCTTGATGAAGCAAAGAGATTAGGTCTTAAAGCAACAAAAGGTGGAGGATCCATCAAGGTAGCTAACTCCATTGCCCTAACCATCCAAGGTATTGCATACGCGGTCAAGACCAATATAGGGACATGGTCTGGCCACCTAGACTTTACAGTAGCCTCGATGGACGACTACAAGCTCGTCCTAGGCATTGATTTCTTTGACAGGGTCAAAGCTATTCCGATTCCATATGCCAACACTCTATGCATCACGGAGGGTCACCAAGCTTGTGTGGTTCCAACCATTAGGGCCACCAAGCCAAATTCTAAAGTGATTTCATCACTTAGAATGGAGGAGCATACATAGTTCAAGTATGTCGCACCTTCAAATCCATCAAAGAGGCTACCACCAAGGGGAAATATGGATCATAAGATCACGTCTAAACCGAAACGAAAATAATTAAAGAGTCCAAGGAAGAATAATAACAATTACATGAAGACGCGACGAAGGCGTCGCGAGCTTAGGTGGGGGAGAATGTCATGACCCGACAGCAACAATAAGGTTAATAAATCATCTTTGGGCATTCTTAAAGAATTCATGCACCAAGGGAGCTTCTAGAATGACCTAGAATTGCCTACATCCATCTCAAAGATTCAATCACGTTCTAGAATGTTCAAGGAGGTTCCACCAAGATTTAGACACGTCTAGAAGGCCTGAGAAGATTTTAGAAGACTCTAGATAATTCTCGAAGGTTCTAAAACATTCTAGAAGGACGGAGAAGATGTTGGAAGCATCTAGAACATTCTAGAAGGACGAAGAAGATGTTGGAAGCATCTAGAACATTCTAGAAGGATCTAGAATGTTGAAGAAGACCCTAGAAGACTCTGAAAAGATAGGGACTACTCTGGATATCTCTAGAATTCTATAGAATATTATAGATAGTTGTAGACATGTATAGATAATATAAAAATCTCTAGAATAGTATAGATCTTTGTAGATATTTATGGAGGCAACATAATAGCCATCCGATTAAAATAATCTTAGCTGTCTATTAGGGACTTAGGGGCCTATAAATAGGACCGCCCACCTTACTTGTAATCATCAAGAAAAAGTGTAAGCATTAAGCCTTGTGAAGCTTAATAAAGTGTTCACTTCTTGCTCTCTCAATTCTCTTAGCTTTCTAGCTCTTAACTTGTCCAAATTAAGGCTTGTTAGCATAAATCAGGAGTGCTAACGCCTCACGGATAGTTCGAGAAAGATTAAGTCCGTGACATTATGCATAAAACGCTTCTAAAGAAGCACGAAGAACTATCATAGTAGCATAACTTTTTTGAAGAGTATTGTAAGATATATATAGCATGAAAAGATATAAGGTTAGAACCCTTTAAAAATTAACTTAAATATCTAACTTAGGAGAGATATAGAACCATCCTTCTAAATCTTTCATCATGAAAATAGCATTGTAGTTGTCTACCCCTCCATTAATACCCATAGTTCAAATTCATCGATCCCCCACAATGGAAGATGGTGTAGAGTTGTCTACCCTTTGTATGATATTTTCGCAAAGGGCATTGATTCTCTATCATAAAAGATTGATGTCGAGTTGACTGTCCCATAAATAGAGTGCTCTTTAAGGGAATCGATCCCACGTTATAAGAAATTAACGTTAAATTATTTATCTCATACATGTAATATTACCTAAGTATATAAATTCTCCATCATAAAAAATTAACGTCGAATTGTCTGTTTATGCATATAATACTCTCTGAAAACATTTATCCTTTGTCATAAAAATAACATCGAGATGACTATCGCTCTTATCGATTTTTCTACAAAAATTCTTTTATAAAAAGAAACAATCGTCTAAAAATAACTTTAAACTCAACACAATATCTAAATATCAAGAAATCTTTGCACTATAACCGCATATTTTTTATTATATATTTTAATATTTTATTTCTTAAAAGGTACACAAAAAAAATTATTCAGATAAAAATTATTTTAAAATATTATAACGCATTCAAATCATCATCATAAAAAATAATCATCATAAAATTTTTTTGAACGATGATTCATCAAATAAAGACATATTGTGAAGAGACGACCTTCATAGTTTAATGAATAAAAGGTTTTGAATCATGTCATTCTATATCACCTTCTCGATTAGGGGGATAATTGTTATACCCCTTATCTTTCAATATTCATTTCTCCACAATAAAGGTCCTTTGATTTTTTAAAAGATATTCTTACTTCTAAGGACGAAATTAGAAAATATAATTTAGGATATTATAATTTAAATTTTTTGAGGAAATTTTTTTAAATCGACAGGAATAAACAATGAGTATCAATTTTCTTTTGAAGGGTGTTAATATTCATTTATAATTTTATTAATCTTATTTTTAATATTAATTTATATCGAAAAAATTGCTGAAAAATTGTTAGGTGTCAAGTGTCATCGATGAATATCAACAATTACGCACAAAGACACTCTAGAATTTTCCTAAAAAGACATAAGAGTTGACGATCATTCTAGTAAAACCGAGATCAAATTCATCTGCCTCACTAGTCTAAGTCCACTTTCAAATATCCAGACCTACTTGCCATTCCGTCAAGTGTGAATCAGAGTGGTTTTATGTAACTTTCTAAACTTCATACGATAAACTTTAATTATTTTAATTAAGTATAGAAATAATTTTAACTTTTAACGTTTATAGTTTTATTATTTTGATTTTTATTTATTTTTTGGATAAATTTAACTTTTAATTTATATCTTTTTGACAAATAAATTATTTTTTAACTACCATGATAATTGGACCGTTAAAAATTTAACGATGATGACATTTCATATGCATATGATAATATATTTTAAATGACATGACATCTAACCTATCAAATACATATATATGAAATATAATTTTATTCTAATATAAAATATAAAAAAATTCAAATTCAAATAAAATATTAAAAATTAATTAATTCTAAAAAAGACTACTAAACATTCTCAACCCTAACTATAATAGAATCAAAGTCCTATCATAAAAAATATGAACACAATTCGAAATTAATTAATTTTTTTAATATAAGATTTTGATTTTATCGTAGTTAGAGTTGGGAATGTTTAGTAGCAATTTTTTAGAATTAATTATTTTTTTAATATTTTATTTGAATTTTAATTGTTTTATATTTTATATTAGAATAAAATTATATTTCATGTATATATATTTAATAGGTTAGATCTCATGTTATTTAAATTAGGCATAAAGATAATTTTAACCCTTAACGTTTATAATTTTTGTCATTTTGACTCTTATTCTTTTGGGGGATAAATTTAGCCCTTAACCTATATCTTTTTTACAAGTAACTTATTTTTTAACTAACATGATAACTGAACCGTTAAAAATCTAATAATGATGACATGTTATATGCATATGATAATATATTTTAACTAACATGGCATCTAACCTTTAAAATATATTAGTATATGCATATAACATGTCATCATTGTTAGATTTTTAACGGTCTAGTTATCATGATAGTTAAAAAATAAGCTATTTGTCAAAAATATATAGGTTAAGGGCTAAATTTAACAAAAAAAATAAAGTCTAAAATGATAAAAATTATAAACGTTAAGGGTTAAAATTATATTTACGCCTTTTAATTATTATGAATAAATCTTTAATTTGTAATGATCTTAAGAAGAATTAGGGATTTCAGAAATAGAAGAAAGGGGATTTCAGAGAAGAAAAGTTCATTCAAAATTCATTGATAATCCAGCATAGATTCGGTACAACAAATATAGACAATTCAGTATAATTCTATTGATGCTACAGTTGGCCTAACCAACTAGTCGTTCCTGCTGTGAAGATCTAAGGCTTGTCCTCATTATTTCCAAATTGGGTCAGAAGCTCAGTCGATCCAAGTTCCAGAATCAGCCCATTCTGCCTGCTTCTCTTTTTAGCCCATGGATACTCATCAAACGGTCTCGTTTCACATACCTCCTGAAACGCCATCGTTTCCATTGTCATTAACATGCTTTGATTTCCTTCACGTACTAGTTCCAGATCAGTCTCTCCATTTTTCCCCAAATCCTTCAAATCCCCAATTTCTCTCTTCCAAATCCCTAGATTAATCGAATTCCCATTTCCATTCATGACATCTCCTCCTTCTTCAGTCAATCCTTGTCCCCAAGGATCAAAATCTGGGAATTGGGATTTCAGAACGTTGTAATCCTCCCAAGTCGCATTCTCTTCTCCAAGATTCGACCACTGGATCAAAAGCTGGGTCACTGCACGATTCTGTCGTTTCACCATCTGTTTATCCAATACCAGAGCCAAATAAACTTTCACTTGTCCATTCTCTGTCGTTTCAGGCGGATTCAGTGAGGTAACTGGTTTATGCCCTAATTTCTTTTTCAGTAGACTGACATGAAACACTGGATGTAATTTTGATTGAGGGGGAAACTCGAGTTCATAAGCCACTAACCCAACTCGTTTTATGATTTTGTAGGGCCCGTAGAATTTAGCAACCAGTTTCAGATTCTTCCTTAAGGCCAGGGATGTCTGTCGATAGGGCTGAAGTTTAAGGTAAACCTCATCGCCCACTTCGAATGTTCTTTCCGATCTCCTTTTGTCTGCATAGTACTTCATACGTTGTTGTGCCTTTTCCAATTGCTCCTTCAATATTCTGTTTAGTTGTATCCTTTTGGCTTGCTCTTCTTGTACACTGTTAACTGTAGACTGTAGATTCCAAGCTAGGATGTGGGGTTTATACCCATATAGGGCTTCAAAGGGAGTATCCCAATAGTAGTGTGATAAGTGGTATTATACCACCACTCTGCTTGGGGTAAAAATTTTGCCCAATCTCTAGGTTTAAGAAAACACATGCTCCTCAAGTATTGCTCCAGGCATTGGTTCAATCGTTCTGATTGACCATCTGTCTCGGGGTGATACGTAGTGCTGAAGTAGGTGGTAGTCCCTACCTGCTTCATTAACTCCTTCCAAAAGAGACTAGTGAAGATCTTGTCTTTGTCTGAAATAGCAATCCTAGGTGGCCCATGCAGTTTATACACCTGATCCAAGTAGACTCTAGCTACCTCCAATGCTGTGTAAGGGTGGGATAGACTCAAAAAGTGTTCATATTTGGTATACTTGTCTATGACTACCAAAACACAGTTACTTTTCATTGAAGTGGGCAAACCTTCAATGAAGTCCATGGTCACCACCTCCCAAGCTTGATTAGGGACTGGTATGGGTTGCAGCAGTCCTGGTTTGTCCAGGTGCTCCCCTTTTGTCCTCTGACAAACTTCACAGAGCTGCACATGCTCTTTTACCATCTCTTTCATCTTAGGCCAATAAAAGGAAGCCTTAAGCCTCTGGTAAGTTGCTTGAATTCCTGAGTGTCCACCACTGAGATAATCATACAACTCCAGTAACAATTGTTTCCTTAACTCACCTTGACTCCCTATATATACCTTCTGCTCAAATCTCAGTACTCCCTTAACAAGAGTCCACCCCTCCTTAGCATTCTTATCTACTGCTAAAGCAGTAATGAGTTCTTGTGCCAATTCATCAGACTCATAACTGTTTTCTACTTCATGCACCCATTTAGGAACAAGATTAGTGACAGTTAAACTCATTAGTCCAGGTTCCTCTTCATTCTGCCATAAAAGTGCATCAACAACCACATTGGTTTTTCCTTTTCTGTAGAGTATGGTGTAGTCTAGCCCCAAAAGTTTGGTCAGCCCCTTCTTCTGAATTGTAGTTGTCAACTTCTGTTCCAGCAAGTGTTTAAGGGCCTCATGATCAGTCTTTATTACAAAGGCATTCCCTTTCTAAGTAGTGTCTCCATTTGTTAACTGCCATAAGGATAGCAATATATTCCTTCTCATAAATAGAGAGGTCCACCTCCTTAGTATTAAGGTCCTTACTCAGATATGCTAAGGGTCTCCCCCCTTGTGTCAACACTGCCCCTATACCCTTGTCACTTGCATCTGTTTCCAAGCAAAAAGGCTTGCTGAAATCAGGAAGTGCCAAAACTGGAGCTTGACACATTGCCTTTTTCAGTTTCTCCCAAGCCTCCTTAGCCTCTTCTGTCCAAACAAATCCATCTTTTTTTAGCATGTTTGTGAGAGGTTTACTGATCTCCCCATATTCCTTCACAAATTTTCTATAGTATCCTGTTAACCCCAAGAATCCCCTTAATGATTTGAGGGATTTAGGTATGGGCCAGTTTACCATGGCTTCAATCTTGGCTGGATCAGTAGACACCCCTTTTGCAGAGATTACATGCCCCAAATACTCCACATATCTTTGCCCAAAGAAACATTTCTTCCTATTGGCAAAAAGCTGATTTTTTCTCAACACCTCCATAACTGTCTTCAAATACTTTCCATGTTCTGCTAGGTTGACACTGTAGATCAGTATGTCATCAAAAACACAAGTACATACTTCCTTGAATAGGGTCCAAAGACTTCATTCATAAGAGCTTGGAAGGTTGTTGGTGCATTGGTCAATCCAAATGGCATCACTCTGAATTCATAGTGCCCCTGATGAGTCCTAAAAGATGTCTTTGAGATGTCCTTTGGTCTTACTCTAATCTGCCAATATCCAGATCTTAAGTCAACCTTAGAGAAGAACTCAGCCCCTCTTAGTTCATCCAAAAGATTATCTACCACTGGAATAGGAAATTTATTTTTTCCAGTGGCTACATTTAGTTGTCTGTAGTCCATACAGAATCTTCAGCTTTCATCTTTCTTCCTAACCATCAAAAAGGGTGCTGCAAATGGGCTCTTGCTAGCTTGAATTACTGAATTTGCAAGCATTTCAGCAACTTGCTTTTCTATCTCTGCTTTCTAGTGGTAGGGAAACCTGTATGGTCTCAAATTGATAGGATTTGTCCCTGGTTTAAGGATGATGGCATGGTCTTGAGTCCTCACTGGTGGCAGCCCTTTTGGCTCCTGAAACACATCAGAATATTCTTTCAAGATAGGTAGTAAATCTTCTGGAACCTCTGACTCATGTTCCTCCAAGCTCAGCATGTATATCTTCCCAAAACATTCAGGTTGTTTTTCTACCAATTTCTGTATTTTCTTTCCAGATATCATCTTGATTGTAGGACTCCTTTTTCCTCCTTGTAGACTAACCTCCTTCCCTTCTTTCTTAAACTTCAAGGTCAGTTCATTAAAGTCCGTGATAATAGGACTATATTTGCTCATCCAATCCACCCCAAGCACCATGTCACTCCCACCAAAGTCGAGCACCCTGAAATCATGTTCGAAATCATTGCCTTGCATTTTCCATATTAAATTATTGCTCTTGGCAGAACTGTAAAGCTTTTTCCCATTGGCCACAGTGATTGCCAAGGGTTGTGTGTGTACCAACTCCCTGCCTTTCTTGGCCCATCTGGAAGTAATGAAGCTGTGTGTGCTTCCACTATCCACCAAAATGCTGAGCATCCTCCCTTTAATTGATCCTGGGATCCTTAGTGTATTAAATCCCACATTTCCTGTTAAGGCATTCATGGAAATTTCAAGCTCCTCCTCCTTAGGAATCTCTTCTTCATCTTCCTTCTCTTTTGCAGTCTCATCTTCTTCCAAGTCTTCCTTCTCCTCTTCCATCAAATGTAATTGTTTATTTTTACATTGATGGCCTGGACTGTACTTGTCACCACACCTGAAGCATAAATTATGGGTTCTCCTGTATTCTAGGAGTGTCTGCTTGTTGTTCTGTATAACATTCCATGTCTTAGCTGGTACTGGTACTCCTTGGGATCTGAAAGTTCCTGTCTGTGTAGTAGTGTGTCCCTTGGTAAACTGCTTATGTCTTCTGTTGTCAAATTCTTGGGCTAGCTCTAGAAGTTTAGCCTGTCTGAAGGCTTCTGATAAATCTTTTGGTGGGTGAATCTTGATCTTGTGCCTGAGTTCCTCTTTAAGTCCACTAATGAAGCTTGATACAAAATAGTCTTCTCCTAGGGATGCATTCATCTGTAGCATATAGGGTTTCAATTCTTCAAACTTGTCTTGGTAATCCTCTACAGATGCTCGTTGATGTAACTTATTAAACTCCTCCACTACATCACTGAAATTCTTATCACAAAACCTATGGCAAATATCTGCCACAAACTCATGCCACTGTACTCTATTCTTTTGCATAACATATCCATCGAACCAAGTTTCAGCCTTCCCTCCTAGATACATAGTAGCTATCTCCACCCTCTGTTCTACTGGAATACTAAAGATGGAAAAATACTTTTCACATGTTCTTATCCAACTTCTGGGATTTTCCCCTTCAAATGTTTGCAGTTCAATCTTAGGCTTAAGGTTCAAAGAACTCCAAAAGTTATCATGAGTCATCCTTTCTATTTTGGGAACTTCCTGTAACCATGAGGTTTCTCCCTTTTCAGACCACTGGCCCCCCATTTTCCATTTGTCATTATGCACTGTGTTAAGTTGTGGTTTTGAAGCTAACAATCCTGGTTCGTTTATTTTCATTGAATATCGTTCCTTATCATCTAAGATGGTTACCTGAACTGGCTTTTTTCCTTCATTCTTGGCTTGAGTCTCTGTAACTTGCTGCTTTCCTTTGTCAGGTGTTTCAACATCAATGTTTTCAGCTTCCTTTGTGAGTAGGCCTATAATCTTCCTCAAATCTGCTTGTGTGTCATCAATCTTCTGTTCTATCTGGTTCATCCTGCCTTCCAGCACGCCTTTGTGTGTTTTTAGTTCATCCAACTGCTTCTGTATGTTTGTAAGCTCCACACTGTCTGCCATTTGCTGTGATTTCTTTGGTCTTCCCAGCTTGATGGATCAAAAGAACCGGCTCTCCGATACCAAATGTAATGATCTTAAGAAGAATTAGGGATTTTAGAAATAGAAGAAAGGGGATTTCAGAGAAGAAAAGTTCATTCAAAATTCATTGATAATCCAGCATAGGTTCGGTACAGCAAATATAGACAATTCAGTACAATTCTGTTGATGCTACAGCTGGCCTAACCAACTAGCCGTTCCTGCTGTGAAGATCTAAGGCTTGTCCTCATTATTTCCAAATTGGGTCAGAAGCTCAATCGGCCCAAGTTCCAGAATCAGCCCATTCTGCCTGCTTCCCTTTCTAGCCCATGGATACTCATCAAACGGTACCGTTTCACATACCTCCTGAAACGCCATCGTTTCCATTGTCATTGACATGCTTTGATTTCTTTCACATGCTAGTTCAAGATCAGTCTCTCCATTTTTCCCCAAATCCTTTAAATCCTCAATTTCTCTCTTCCAAATCCCTAGATTAATCGAATTCTCATTTCCATTCATGACATAATTTTTTTAATAACTTATATTTATTTAAAAAATTAAAATTTAATCTTAACTATCCTCAAAAATATTTCTAAATCCATGATTACTTATAGTCATACAAATATGCTTACCCCGTGAGCTTTATCAAATGGGTCTGACCTAAAAGATTCCACTACAAGGCACATGCACCCCTAGACAACACTGAATGTATCTACAAGTGGAGCAGCAGCAAATTTTAGTATTTCCTTGTACTGTGATGTAACCATCAATATTATTATTCCATATTGTATTCATTTAGTATCACTTTAACTTTGATCATTGTTCATATTCTGGCAAAATTATGTTTATTTGGGTTACTATATATTACAAGAAATATGAAAAGAATAGCGGATTATGAAAATGTATGAAGCCATTTTAAGTTGATATCTTCTTTATCAACTCTTACCTTTAAATTAGTAAGAGAAGATTCAAAACACTCCCATTGGTAGGCTGTTTCCTCATCACATATAACATACTTCAAATGTTGCAGCTTTGTGATTGTTGGAGGCAGGTTACAACTGGAGCACCCTCTCATATAGAGCTTCTTTAGATTGTGCAGTTCACCGATCTCGATTGGCATGTCGAGAATGCTTAGGCAGTCAGAAATGTCAAGAATAGTAAGCTTGGATAAGCTCCCTATGGTCTCAGGCAATGTATTGAGTTCAGTACAGGATGACAGTCTTAGCACATCCAAGTTTACCAGATTTCCAATGCCCTCGGGAATTGTTCGGAGCTTGTGGCAATTGGTGATGCTGAGCTTCATCAGTTGAACAAGATCACACAAACCTTCACCAAGTTCCACTAGATCATCACAATAGTCGATGTCAATTTCCAAAAGATTTGGGAAAATATCTGACATCTTCTTTGTACCCCTTTTAAAAGCCTGACTGATATTACACATGATCAACGATATTTTTCGCAGATTCTTTAGCTGTAAAGAGCTCGTAACAAGAGACGGAACCGAAACCTTCTCTAATCTGATTCTCTTTAGATTGGATAAAGAATACAGAAGTGGAAAGTTACCTACTTCTACCGGGTAAAAACCATCATTCATGACAATCAAAACCTTCAACTTATCCATTTCCTCCATGAAGACCGGTAATTTGTACTTCTTTGTCCGAAAATTGAGAACTAAAACCTCAACTTTTGGTGCTTGAATGTAGCCCCAATTAAATGAGAAAGTTTCATCTGTGAGAACAAATGGCACGAGAATTTAGTAGAAGGATATAAATATCTCAATTGTGTGTTTATGAAAGTTGGAAAGGTAGAGGAGATAAGCAACCTGTGGAGATAGACATGAGGCGAGCACGAAGTGGTTGCTGCTTTTCTTCCGACCACCAATTAGGAAAATTGTCTCCGCTTAATTCTACAATTACCCGGCGTCTTTCTTCTATGGGATCCAACCCATTCTGATAGATAGCGAGTTCTCTTAGAAGATCATGTTGCATGACAAAGTGATCATTGTAGCGGCCATCGGCTTCACTTTCCTCATCTTTCCTGTAGAATAAGCAACAGCAGTTAGAGATTCAAACATATGCACTGCAAACAATAATTACGGCCTATCTGATAACAAATCCATGATGAAAATTGTCCTGTATAATTTATATAAAGTATGAACCAATTAGCATACTTCGTGACTACTAGATTAATCAGATTTCTGTCAGTGAGTTCATAGAGGTTGTCAATAGCATCATCATCTTCATCGAGTTCATATTGCTCCACCCACATATCAATAAGCACGGTGGCTGGAATCCGGTGATCTTCAGGGAATGAACCTAAGTCTAGGTAGCAGTCCTTTATTGCTGCCTGATTATCCAGGGTATCCAAACTGCTTCGAAGATGAGCAAGCACATCAGCATCGTAATGCAAGATGGATAGTCCTTTAGCATGATGTTTCACTCGTTTTCGCCACATTGTGACAGGCTGTCTACAAAGCGACCTACCAACCACTTCAAGGACCAGTGGAAGTCCTTTACAGCTTTCGATCACCTAAAATTCAATACACAGCAGGCCATTCTTTATGGTTCAAGAGGTGAAAGTTAAATCAAGTCTTTGGACTGATAAAATACCTGATTCTCAATTTCTTCTGGAATGCTAGGTGTTCCGTTTTGCAGGAATGCACAGTGTTGAAAAAGGGTCCTCGCATCATCATCATTTAATGGTTTCAAATAATACGTGAAGTCAAATCTTCGAAAGGCAAATCTTGATGTTACCAAGATTTTGTAATCTGGCAATTTAAACTTGAGCTTGTCAACAAGGGATTCAGACCCAGACCAAACATCATCCAGGATTAGTAATATGGGACCGAATGCTAGGTGCCTTAATTTACGTTCCAAGTGGTTCAGACCATCCTCCTCACTTTGAAATTCAGGCACTCCACTATGATCGATAACATGGAGTAGTCTCTTCAATATGACCTCCAGGTTGGGTGTCTTTGAAACAGTGACATAGAAGATGTTGTCTTTAAATTTTCCTGTTCAAACATGGTATTAGAAATCTGCCAAAATTCAAAGATACTATGTAACATTGGTTTTTACAAGTGGCAATCATAAAAATGAAGTAAAATTGAATCCAAGACTTCCCATTACAATCACTTTGACAAATGCTTTAGCGTTTAACTACTCATCCTGCAAGTCTTACATAGCAGGGTAATCACTTGATAGGGATTTACAAATTAAGACTGACCCAAATGAATTTTCGTCACATATGTTTTCTTCTACATCTCATAGCATTCAAATTAAGCAATTGCATAATTCAAGACTTATTAGTCTAATTGGTTCATGCAACCAACCAACAAGCGTGGGTTCGAATTCAGCAAGCCTTATATCCTTGTTTCCAAGAAGCAATCTCCTTCCTTATAAGGGAATCATAATTGAGTGATTATAACCTTGATTTCCACATTTTATGTAAACAATCAAACAAATCAAGCACTAGAAAGTAGAAACTAAAGTCGAGCATAGACAAGCTATAAGCTCAGGAATGATACCTTTGACCTCTTCATCTAGGCATAGCTGTTTAACCAATGTTGTCTTTCCGGATCCTCCAGCAGCAGATACAACAATGACTGAAACCCCATCTTTAAAAAGCTTCATCTTTAGCTCTTTCAATGGTTCATCGAATCCAACAACTTCCCCTCGAGGCTGGGGAACTTTGAATGAACCCACATCTGGAGTCTCAGGAAATCTGAATGAATCAACATCTGAAATCTGACAAAACGCCCCATTCCCGTTGCTAGATCCATCTTTCAAATTCAATCTTCTAATTCCCATACTAATCTCTTTATTTTCAAATAGAATCTCTTTCACATCTCTCATCATCTGCGACTGCATAATCTGGTGCAACATCTCGAGCGATTTCTTGAATCCATTCAGTTTTTTTACATAATTATTCTTCCTGATGAAATCCCACTTGTGGATTCTGCAGCACTTGGTGACAAGTCTATGTCCTCTATCAATGATCTCAACGAGCTGCTTTGTTTCGTGCTCTCTGTCAGAATCTTTGTTGAGTGATTCAATTTCATTTATTACAGGCTGGATAGATACGAGCGTGAAGTGAATTTCCTTCAAGGTATCACGAAACATGGCAGCTTTTCTAGCCGCATCTACAACCGTTCTAAGAAGCTCTCCAAAACCCGCCCCTAATGCAGCCCCTCCGATCAGACTTGCTGCCATACCAATCTTGGTGGAAACACAGGCAGAGCCAAAAATTCAATAAATCCCAGATTTCGAATCTAAACAAAGAAGTAACCCAGATATTTACATGCACTTTCCTTTTTATACCTCCAGAGTCTGGACCTAGTCTCCTCGAAGTTTCCTTCAGAGATGGAGAGGAAAGCAGGAATCTTGATTGTTGAGGTTGAACAATGGTCGGTAAATAAGATTTTTCTCCATTCTTACAAGCTTTTTGACATCCGTTGACTTGTTTATTTAGTGTATCCAACGACTTCAATTAATTAATCCGCGTCTGAAGATTTACTGTTGGATTATTGAAATGAAATAATAGAAATTGCGTTAAGAAAAAGATAGAAAAGGAGAATCGACATAACGGCTAATTGGGTTTAAGGAAAAGGTTTTATATTTGGTCTGTGAGGAATTCCTTAAGAGTAATATTTTATTTGGTTGAAATTTTGAAATAATAAATAAAATTTTGAAGAAAAAAAAGTTTATTTATTTAAGTTTTAAATTAATTAAATAAAATTAATTAAATTATTTATCAATTTTGATTACTTTTTTAATGATTCTACGTTCTATTTATGTGTTATGGAATTTCAAGATTTTTTTAAAATATTAATGTTTTATAAATTTTAGAGTTTTTAGATTTTTTATAAAAAAATTTAATAAAATATAAAAATATTAAAAAATAATAATTTTATAACATAATATGTTATATAACTGATCTAGAAACCGTAAGATTTAATAATTAATATCGATAAAAAATAATTGAAAATATTTTAAAATATAATTAATTTTGATTATTTAGAGTTTAAACGTTAGGATTTAATTTAAGATAATATGATTAAGGATTTCAATGTAACTTATAAAGCTTGAAATTTGATTATAATACCTTAAATTCTAATTATAAATCTTAAATTCAAAACTCATCTCTTAAAACTCTTAAACACTAGACACTAAACAAAATTAGGGATGGCAACGGGTGGGGTAGGGCGGGACGGTTTTTTGGCCGCCCTGATCCTGACCCAATTTAGTAACCCCTAAATCCGACCCCGACCCTACCCGGGTTAAAATATAAATTTACCCACCTCGCCCAGCCCTGATATATTATTTCCTAAACCCGACTCGACCCGATCCAACCCGAAAAATAAAAAAAATCTCAACGATAAAAGTTTGATCAATCATTCATCACAATCATAAATTATAGTTTTTAAGTAATTTTAAATTTATGTACAAAATAAAATAAAATACAATTTAAATTACTCACATGTTAAATTACATATTTAAAAAAAAACTTGAATTATTAATGGAGAGAATCGAATATATTAAAACCTAAACAACATCTAATATTTTTTTATTTTAAGAACAAACTTCAAAAGTATAAAAATTACTTAAAACCCATAAAATATTTACGTATAATTATATTTTTTTATAAATATAATAAAATATATAAAAATATACCGGGATGGGGCGGGGCGGGAAATTTCAAACAAATACCCGAACTCGACTCGACTCGATTCAATGTTTTTTAAGCCCCGTCCCTCCCCCCTCGATCACCAAAATTTAAAGAAAAAACCCTGATCGAGTCAGGTCGGTGAGGTATTTTTGCTATCCCGAAACAAAATCCTTAGTACCTAAAACTATTTTTCACAAGCGTTTATGTATAAAATAATTACCTTTAATTAAATTCTATTTACCATCATTGAAAAAAATCATATCAAATTAGATCTCGAGTAAACAATCAAACTATTAAAAAATATTTAAGATTTTAAATTTAGAGATTAACTAACATCGACATTTGATTCAATTATTTAAAAATTAAAAATATATGATATATAAAAATAACTTAATTAAAATTTATTTTAAATAATTACTCATTCTGTCTCATAAATATTATCTTTTATTGATTTTTTTAGAGTCAAACTTTTTAATTTAGACTCTTGATTATTTAAAATTTATTATTGATAAAAATATGAAAAAATATATTTTTAAAACTTCTAATCGAGTAGATTTTAGATATATAATTTATAAAATTTAATTATTTAAAATATTTAATATAATTATAGTCAAAGTTTAAAAAATTTGACTTTCAAAAAGTCAATAAGGGATATTATTTTTGAAACAGGGAAGTATTAATTATATATTAAGTCTTTAAAATTTTAATATTTATTAATTAATTTAATAGTGTTTAATGATGTTAAGTCTTAATAATGAGTAATGGTATTAAATGTTCATTATAAAAATATATATATATATATACGGTATTTATATTGTTTTCAAAATTATAAAATAAAATTACTGATATACATAATTAATTTTATTATTTGATTTATAAAATTTTTATCTTAAAATAAGTTTTAATACTCAAAATTATGATGTACAATTTTATCAGTTTTGGATATTTATTATTATTATTTACTATAATTAAATTGGGAAATTGTTAAACATTAAAAAATAGTATACACGTGTAAATTAATGTATATTTATGTGGTTTAGTTTTGGCCAACAGAGAAGCAACCTGCGGCATAATGAGCATAAATTGGGCCTCAGTATTTGGGTACCGTAAATGCGCATTTATATAGATATTATTATTTTAGGGTTTTAAATACATTTATTTATTTATTTAATAATTTGATTTATTTGGACTTTATTTATAGATGATTATTAATAATAAAAATAATTTTTGAAAATTATGGGTATTATACATAAGACGTATGATTGAGTTGAGAAATTAATGATTATGTTTTTTTTATGAAAAGTGACTTGAATCTAAAAAGTTATTAGGCTTTAATACCGGTACATAGAAAAACTGTATCGATACTTTAGTGTTTTAAGTTTTAAAATATAGTTTTATAAGATAAATTAAAAAATATCGATATGGAGTTTAACCTATATCAGCACGTTATGAGTTGACTTGTACTAGTACCGTAAGGACTTTAAGTATTCGAGTGAGCTATTTTGATATTTGTATATTGTGAGTACCAATACCAAGATATTAGGTAATTTTAGCATCAACATATGTTGATTTTAGGTAATTTTGAGGACCAAATAATTTTGGTGGAGAAGATTATAGCATCTCAAAGTTCGAGTTAAGAGATTTAGATATAAAGATCGATTCGGTTTAACGTTTAGTATAAATTTAACTAATTTAATTAATTTTAAAAATTTTAAAATACGAATTATCATTAAATTGATATAATATGATGATTATGATTAAATTTTATTTTATTTGATTATCCTATTAAATAAAGAATTTTAAATTTGATGACTTTTAATAAGCCAATAATTAATTTAACATGTGTTTTAGTGACTTGATCAATAGTTCTTTGTCTTCGGTTGAAGGGGTTGGCACTGCAAAAATAAATAAGAAATAACATCAAACTTTGTTCAAGCTGCTCCTAATTTAGCTTGCAACATTTTCTCTATTATCAACGTGTTATCAATATTTTCGGATAATTAGATAATCGAATCTAATTTTTAGATATTAGATTATTTAAAAGTATATTTTAATTTAATTATTTTTTAATTTAAAGGTTATGTTGATTAAATTTTAAAATTTTGAATATAATAAATAATAAATTATTAAATATAACAAGATTCGTATCTATAAAAATTTTAGTTGTCTTAATTTTTGGATATACCAAGCATCAAGTTATTAAAAATAAAAAAAAAATTTGAATTTTTGGATAATCCAAATATAAAATATTGTGATTTATATTTGGTCCAAAAAATTTAAAATTGGACCAAATATCTAATCTAAAATTAAAAATTAGATCAAATATCAAATATTTTAAATTAAATCAATAAATTTTTTGATCGAATCAAACAAATCATATATTTTTAACATCCCTAACTACAAGACCCTAAATAGAAAAGTTCTATCGCGTTGTATTTTCCCAATCCCTTGCTACTTTCAGTTTTTGCAACAACGAAATAATGTTATGGTGTTTTGGTTTAATACGTTAAACTTTATTTATATGGAGAGATTATTTCCCCATTTTTTTGTTATAGAAATCCTTTTTCTATTAATTGTAATATTTGCCAATTGGAAAAACATACCAGAATTTCATACCCAATATTAGGGGCGGGTAAGAGTAGGTATTCGACCAATTTAAATAAAATTAGACCCGATTTTAGTAGTCATCAATTCTTGAAAATTAGAAATAGTTTTGGTCTCAATCACACCAGATCCTAAATTTTTAAGAATCGGTTTCGTTACTGTAAGAAACCGGTATCAATATCGGATACCCGGTCAAATAGTTTATACTTAAGAAAATTTAAGTAATTGGAGAGAAAAAATTTTAACCACCAATAATAATATTAAATAATGAAATTAGAATATTGTAGGCCTGAAAATTAAAGTTTTAAAACTAGTCATAATCATAATATTCAAACATAAAGAGAAAATTTTATAAGAAAAATAATCAAAAGAAAAACAATATCGGATATTTTGTATTGATCCCGATCTTATTTGATACCCACCGGGTACCGGGTCTAAAAAATCAAAATTTAGTCCCGATTATGATCGAAACCTAAATTTGAATCAAGTCTTAGTCTTACCGGAATCATATCAAATAAAAAATTATTAAATCTTATCGAGTTCAAAACCAAAACTGATTAATCGAATTTTTTTCCACCGCAAAACCAATACCAATATTCTCATTTTTTTCCCAATAGTACATAGTGACATTGGGGCACTCTAAGGTAAAAAAATATTATTAAAGATCTTGATGGTATGTTTTATTTATAGTTGATTACTCTAGTAATTGAAGTTTAAATATAAATTTAATAATAGTATTAATATTTTTATTCAGTAATATAATTATATTAAACTTAAAATTTAGTAATATTTGGTATAGTTTATTCTTAATTTTAACTTGGGTTTAATTTAAAAGTTATTTTTGCTAATAAATTAATAGTTTATTAGTTTGGTTTAGTGGTTTAGAAATGAGCTTTTCCTCTCTTAGGAGTGTTCAAACGGTCGGTTAAATTGAATTAATCGTTCAAATCGAATTAATTCGCTTAAACAACCGGTCATCGAATTTTGTTCGGTCAATGAATGGTTAAAGCTATTTTGAAAGTTCGGTTAACGGTTAATTTGGTTTGAAATAAGTTAATTAATTGAATTAACCAAAATTTTATATTTTATATATTTATTAGTCACTAAACTTTTAAAAATTATAAATTAGTCATTAAATTTTATCAAATTAATATAAAATGATAATTAAATTTATTAATTATTAAAAAGTTCATTAAAAATTTTAATATTTATCAATAATTTATAGTATACAATAATTAAATGATCAATTTATAATAATTTAATATATTTAATGGTTATTTTAGAATTTTTTAAATTTCAGTAACTAAAAAGACTATTTTAACATTATTGAGTGGTCGTTTGTGTAATTTATCCAAAATTTTATAACAAATTTCGGTTGACCGAATTAACCGACCAAATTAATCGAAATTTGTTCGTTTCGGTTAATGTATTTCGAAAAAAGTTCAGTTTTATTAATAGTGGAAGATTTAAAAAGTTCGATTAATTCGATTTTTAAAAATTTGGTTGGCTACCGATTGAATTATCCGTTTGAATACCCCTACGTTTGAGTCTCAATTTATTTATATATCTCATCTTTTATCTTATTTGATGATTTTAACTTATAAAATAAAAATAAATAAATATTATTAATATTAAACCAAATTATATAATTTTGAAATTAATACGGATCAATTTAAGATTATTATTTTTTTACAGATTTACATGAAAAAAAACACAACTTGAAATGTTACTTATTTATTTCATTAAAATCAAACACTTTTTTAATAAAAAATTATGGTATGATATGTTTTGATTGATTTTTTAATAAGAATGAAATGAATAAAGAGAAAAAATATTAAAAACACTAATAATAAAAGAAGTATAAATCGAGATCTATTGATTAATTTAATAGTTTATGATACTTTTATAATCTATCTTATATGAATTTAAATTTTGATACGAGAATATAATATTTTTATCTAATAAAAAAATCATAAACCGCGGAATTAATAAAATGAGTAAACATCATAGAACAAAAGAAATTATTTCTTTCCCAAGCTCGGGTTATATGCTAGAACAACTTAAGTGACACTTATCTTTGTGCCAAGCCTATCATAATCCTGTTAACTAGAGGTTGAGGCGTTCATACTTTGATTTGAAGGGAGATCCTACTACTTATGTTTTAAAAGGATTAATTCATTATAATTTTACCATAAACTTAAAAAAATTAAATTTTTAGCCTCCCTGAACATAAGCCCTTTCAAATATTTTTAACGGGTGTAAATCGTCAACCATTTTCCTATGCTTCTATTTATGTCTCTATTTCAAATTAGAGGGTTTAGAGTTTTAGGTTAGGGTTTAAGGAATTAAGGGTAAGGTGTATTTTGTAGGGTATAAGATTTAAGATTTAGGATATAGAAAAGAAGGGTTAGAGTTTAAAATTTAATTTTTTGGTAAATTTTCAAAGGAGGCATGTTAAGGAGATAGAAAATTCTTACTCATCTCTAACCTCTCCTCGAAGATTCCTAAAACATAATTGTGAAAAACTGATTAAAATTATAAAACCTCATATTTAATTATGTCTGACAAATATATATTGAAGCACATGACATACTTTCTAGGTATACAAATGAATAGAATGCCAAAGATTTCAATCCACTCTCTGTTTCATCTGCAATCTATTTTGTCCCACGTCAAACCTTGATGACCGGTAACAGATTAGTCAGTAGGCATACCGGAACGCTAAGGGTGGCGCCCAACAGCTTTGCCGCAGAGTAAGACATTAGATGGGATGTCATATTCGTTAGCAAGACTTCGAACAGAATTCCAGACCCTCAGATAAAACTGTTGCCCCAAAAATTGTCTTTCCCATGATGCAGACCTCATGTTCCACATACCTTGGTTGTCCAGGGAAACCAATATGGCGGTCCATGAATTCGGATACACCTGAAGAAACGAGAGAATCAGTAGCAGCCAGCAGGAAAAGATGTGTATGAAAACTACTTGATTTACACATATATGGTCAATGAGTTAGAACAAGACAAGGACACTGGTTTGATTAAGTTGTGTGGTATCTGGTATGGGGGTAAAACTCTGGTCGATGCTAAAAGATATGCTTTTAGTTCTTGATGAGGCTTTTACCTGAGTTGTGTGTCTTGTAAGAGCATCAACTAGATTGTAGGTTCTTCTTTTCTTTGGTGTCCACTGTCCAGAGCCAAAACTGTATGTATTATACCAGAAATGATAAGTGCCTACTCAGCAAAGAAAAGATATATAAAAACAAGACACTGTGACTTACCCAACAACCCAAAAATCGTAACCATCAAGATGCCAAGATTGCAAGGTTTTTTCATTGTTCTGAAAGACAACTTCAAGAAAATCATGGAGAGAAGTTGGCATAACGGAGGTTGCAACAGTCGCGGCACCACCTGAAGGAACGTCCTGGATGGCATTCATGCTGAAAACTCCTGGAATGTTAAAGTGATCAGCAAGCTTCAGAGGCGTATCAGCGTTAATATAGGAGACACCATTCACTGTATAACGCAGCTTTCCATTAATCAAAGAAGCTGAGTTGGCCAAGACAATTGTCTTCGTTGGTGTTATCTTCCCATAATGAAATGAACCCTGAGGGTTAGGCCTGGCTGCATTAGATGTCAGGTTCCACCTTCAAGGAAATGAATAAAAAAGAATTAAATAAGGTCATTTCTAATCTATATTCAAGAAAAAAAAACTGCAGGGTCAGCCACAAAAGGTTCTTCCATTGATTAGTACCTATATGTTCTTGCCTGCTGCATTGACCAATGAAATTGGTATGCAGGAGCAGCCGGCAGCGGTCCTGAAACTGGGGTTTTTGAGTTTGCATAGTGCAAGACTGCAGTTGCAGTGAGAACTTTCCTAGTAAATCTCGAGGATGCAACAATGTAGTAGTCTTTTGGTGGCTGATTTAAGGTTACTAAGACTGCTACGGATTGACCGATATGCACATCAAGAGAATCATATAAGTTCTGAATTACATGAGACCCTTCAACCTCAACCAACTTCATCGAATGACCCTGAATCCTGAAATTTAGTGAGGAGGATAATCCAACATTTGAGATCCTGAACATGTAAGTTTTGCCTGTAATACCACAAATGAAACTTATTCAGTAAAGGCAGCATTCTCTTTTTGAAAAAGTAGAAGAAAAGCTTCATAGAATTGTGTTGATCAAGAAATTAATCTAAATGCTATGAATTATATTAGCACTGAAACGTGATTGGTAACATGAATTAAAGGATGACCTTGTTCTCCACTAAAGGTATTCTTTGTCTGCCCATTTATAAGGACTCCATCTGGAAAGGGAAGAGATTTTCCAGACTCCAGAGAATACTGCAACGTCTGCAAATGTCAAAACTATAATATTAGAATAACGTATACATAAACGTTGTAGGAAACCACTTGGTTAATGGAATGAGCCTAAATATCCATAGAAATAGCCTTTTTTTTTTTTAAGAAATGCAACTTCAGAACTTATTGCTTTTTAGCATTCTTGTAAGGATAATTATTTGTTGCCCTACCTGTGGAAAAATTTAATTCCACAATCATCCTTATGATTGTAACAAGTGTCCTTATAATACATTTAAAAAATTTAAATAAATAAACAAGAAACTTGTCATCATCTCAAGAAATATATGAACTGGTTGGTAATATAAACCTTCACCATCATCAGTAAATGAACAATATACCACCAACAAGGAACAATAAGGCAAACAAATGATGTGTTAGAAGGCAATATAGGTAAAGGGGATCACTAAAAGGAAACTAGTTTCAGGCTTTCAGCTGGTTGCTCTAATGCCTTTCAAGGAAGAATAAATACAGCATTCCGAAAATATTTCATCACAAGAATGATAATGAGCAGTTAGTTGCTCGCAAGCCTTTGTAAAAGTGGTGGCAAAAACTAACCTTATGGCTGGCCTTGTACCAGTCACCAATAAGTAAAGTGAAATCTCCGTCAGGGTTTTTATAAGGAATTGGGATCACGCTTCTATGGTATATATTAAGTGCTCCAAATCCTCCAGCAGCTCTGTGCATCAGAGTTGATGGGAAATATGTGTATGTCCCAATCTGATCCTTGGCTTGGAACTTGTAGGTATAGTTTCTGTTCGGAGGGATGGGGCAATTGGTTCCTAAAACCCCATCCTGCCATGAGTTCTTCCTTTGCTTTATGCCATTCCTGTATAGCAGAATCAGGTAAACACAAACAAAAATAAAACAATGGAAGATCCAGGGTTCAAAGTTACAAAATTGAAATGATAAATTTACAGGGAAAGGGAAAACAAATCATAATTACAGAGATTCATTGATGGTTATCTTAGCTGAGGATGTTAAGAAGAGCAAGGAGAATCTAGATTTCAGTGCAAAGAATGAAGTATAAAAACCAGAGGCGAGTGAAAGAGAGATCCACCATGTCAACAAGAAAGGCTGATCCAGCTTGTTGATGAGATTCAATATAATGTTGTTATTAGTCACCACTTCAAGTTTTGGCCCAGGGAACTGATTGTTGACAAGGATAACCTTCAACAAAATTGTCAACTTTTTCAGAACCCCAAATCAAATCCACATCACTTTCAACATCCCAGAAACAAACTAAACTACCAACCTGCTGGGGAACTCCAAGAATTGAACGAGTGCCATAGGTGACAGTCCAAGTGTAATACAAGTAAGGGTCTTCAGCATTCACCAGGGGAACACCCAAAACAGCCAAAGCTCCAATAATCAAACTCAACACTGCATTTCCCATATCCATTCTCCTTAAAAGAAAACACGTTCTAGTTAGTAAACTAACTACAAAGCTTGATAGAACCATTTAACTGACCATATTTGACAAAAAGAGAAACTTACCTTACTTGAGACTCCCTGGAAAATATGCTCTTTTGATTTCTGAGGTCACAATCTAAACAAGGACAGAGTTTTTATAAGAAGCAAAAGAACAACCGCTGGTTGCAAAGGTAAAGGCTATCGCAGTTAAGTAGAATATTCGGCGCATTTCACGCGTTTTCAAGTAATGATACTTGCTTCCAGCTAAAGTTTATTTCCACTCATAACCCTTTAAAATATTTTACAGTGTTTCCTGCAATCCCGCCATTGATTAAAGCTTCTTTGTTTCTTTTGACCTTAAAATGGGATTTGATAAATAAGAGGTTTGGATGTTTTGTTTATCCTCTGCTGCCATTAACAGAGCACTTTATATTAGAAGAAAGAAAGAGGGAAGAGCTCAATTCTATGTATCTTTTTTCCCTCATTTTTTTCACAATTTCACATGCATGCATACAGAAATCATGTGTTTTGGCTGAAGAAAACATTCATCCTTGTCACGACACTCACCGCTTCTTCCATAAATATTATAGGTTTAGGTTGGAACTGACAGAGGGACAATCCACAAAGCTATTTTCTTTATCATAATTTTTTGCATTAAATATGTCACCTTCCTCAGTTAAAAGAGTCGGATATAGAAAAATAATAAATAATCAATATATGGTGGAGAAGTTTGGAGGGATTCATTTAAGAAAGTCAAATGAAACCCAAGTTTGTCTATTTGCATTTTATTTTATTTTTTTAAAAAGAACTAGAGTCAGTCAACTATATATAAATATGAAAATATTTTATACGTTAGTGGTGAAATTTTTATTTTCTCCGCAAAGTGTATGGTTTATTTATGCAATTGCCTTATGTATTAGTAGCGTTTATTATTAGGTATTTGGTTTTTGAGTATTCAAAATATCAATATTTATTCAATCAGCTTGTGCCCTAATCTTTTATATCTGGTTATACGCTATTCGAGTACTCATAAAATTTGGATACTCAAAAAATCGAGTATCGAATATCCGGTTCATGATTTTTTTATTTTAAAAATTTTAAAAAATTATATATTAAATATAAAAATAGTTTTGGTAAAAATATTAAGAAATTTAAAATAAAAATATAATTTAAAATATAAAAATATATTTTAAAAATTGTCGGGTCGGGTCAAGTTGAATATCTAATAAGGGAAAATTTCAGTTCATGTCCCAGAAAAATTACCGGGTTAACTATCTAACCAAAAAAATTAAAATATTCTTAAAACACACGTCTATTTTATATCGAGTAGTCAGATTAGATCAACCGAGTCAAATAATTTAAATACCCCTATCATGCATACATAAATACATAAATCAAGAGTTTTGATTAAAATTAATTCCACCTTATCACTCGCCACTTCTTGCATAAATATTATAGATTTAAGTTGGAAATAACAGAGGGATAACTACGAAAGGCATTTTGTTTATCATATTTTTTAGCATTAAATATGTCACCTTCCTCAATAAAAATAGTAAGATATAAATAAATAAATAAATAATTTTTTTAATAAAAGTATATAAAATTTAATTATTTTTATAATAAATAAATTTTTAATAAAAATAAAAAATTTGATCTACTTATAATATATAAAATTTAAATATTTTTATAATAATTTATAATGAGTGAATTGATAGGTAAGATTAAATAATTATTTATTTTTTTAAAAAATTAATGTAAAACTAAAATTTTATAGAATATAAAAACATCTACAACCTGGTCTACAACCTTGTGGAATTTTTTCACACTATTTCATTAAAATAATGTATTTTTATCGCTGTTCATTCTCCCCATGCCACCACTTCCGTATTGTGTACTATTTGTATCACTAGGTTGGGTGATTCTAGGAGAAGCTCCTTAAAAGAAGCCTAAAAATAGTTTAACCGGTTTATTCGGTCATTTTTGTATATAAATAGTTACGAACTATGTATACAATATTTTACAGAAACTGTAAGAAAAACGGTATATACATAAATTGTTACAAGCGTAAATATATATAAATCCTTACAAATATCGTAAGAAAAACGGTATATATATAAAATGTTACAACGTAAGGATTTATGTACATACACAATTGGCTACGATTATACACAAACTGGTACAAATATTGTAAGGATTTGTGTACATACACAAATTTACAAAGTATACACAAATAGTTACAAAAATCATAAGGAAAAAGGTACGTACACAAATCCTTACAACTTCAAAACCATGATCTAAAGGAGGCCATCCAAGGGTAAGAATTTGTGTACATACACAATTGGCTACGAGTATACATAATATGATACAAAAATGGTAAGGATTTGTGTATGTACACAATTCCTTATAAAGTATACACAACGGCTTACGAAAAACGTAAGGAAAAGGGTATAAACACAAATCCTTACAACTTCTTACAATGAGTTAAAGGAGGTCATCCAAAGATAAAAATTTGTGTACATACATAATTGACTACGAGTATACCTAACATGACACAAAAATGGTAAGGATTTGTGTATGTACACAATTCCTTACAAAGTATACACAATGGCTTACTAAAATCGTAAGGAAAAATGTATGTACACAAATCCTTACGACTTCGAAACTATGAGCTAAAGGAGGCTATCTAAGCGTAAGAATTTGTGTACATACACAATTGGCTACGATAATACATAATATGAAACAAAAATGGTAAAGATTTATGTATGTTCACAATTCCTTACAAAGTATACACAATGGCTTACGAAAATCGTAAGGAAAAAGGTATGTACACAAATCCTTACGACTTCGAAACCATGAGCTAAAGGAGGCTATCTAAGGGTAAGGATTTGTGTACATACACAATTGTCTACGATAATACATAATATGAAATAAAAATGGTAAAGATTTGTGTATGTACACAATTCCTTACAAAGTATACACAATGGCTTACGAAAATCGTAAGAAAAAAGGTATATACACAAATTCTTACGACTTTGAAACCATGAGTTAAAGGAGGCCATCCAAGGGATAAGGATTTGTGTACATACACAATTGGGTATGAGTATACATAATATGCAACAAAAATGGCAAGGATTTGTGTATGTACATAATTCCTTATAAAGTATACATAATGACTTATGAAAACCGTAAAGAAAAAGGTATGTACACAAATCCTTACGACTTCGAAACCATGAGCTAAAGGAGGTCATCCAAGGGGTAAGGATTTGTGTACATACACAATTGGCTACAAGTATACATAATATGCAACAAAAATGGTAAGGATTTGTGTATGTACACAATTCCTTACAAAGTATACACAATGGCTTACGAAAAACGTAAAGAATAAGGTATGTACACAAATCCTTACGACTTCAAAACCATGTGCTAAAGGAGGTCATCCAATGGGTAAGGATTTGTGTACATACATAATTGGCTACGAGTATACACAATATGCAACAAAAATAGTAAGGATTTGTGTATATACACAATTCCTTACAAAGTATATACAACGACTTAAGGAAAACATAAGGAATAAGGTATGTACATAAATCCTTACGACTTCGAAACCATGAGCTAAAGGAGGTCATCCAAGGGGTAAGGATTTGTGTACATACACAATTGGCTACAAGTATACATAATATGCAACAAAAATGGTAAGGATTTGTGTATGTACACAATTCCTTACAAAGTATACACAACGGCTTACGAAAAACGTAAAGAATAAGGTATGTACACAAATCCTTACGACTTCAAAACCATGTGCTAAAGGAGGTCATCCAATGGGTAAAGATTTGTGTACATACACAATTAGCTACGAGTATACATAATATGCAACAAAAATAGTAAAGATTTGTGTGTGTATATAATTCCTTACAAAGTATACACAATGACTTACAAAAACCGTAAGAAAAAATATATGTACACAAATCCTTACGACTTCGAAACCATGAGCTAAAAAAGACCATCCAAGGGTAAGGATTTGTGTACATACATTTTTCCTTACAGTTTTCGTAAGAATTTATGTATATTGTTAAGTTTTATAATTTACTGTTTCTAGTCCCCTTTTTACTCATCTTTATTGCTTTACTTAAGCATTTAATTACTTATAATTTCATATTTTCATGCATTTTCATTAGTTATCACCTTATATCCTTGTTTGGTTATTTTTGGTTAATTTCGGTAGAAAAGATGCTGCTGTTGGTTTATTTCTTTGTTTTGCAGAAAGAGATCCTTGATGGAGAGCTATACATGGAAGGAAATCATGAAAGATGGAGTCAATGAAGAAGAATATGGAAAGCTTGGATGATTGGATAAAGAAAGAAACAAAGGATTTGAATAATATATAATTTGGATTTATTATTTCATAATTATTTCCAATTATATATTATTCTAACATCAAAGATTTTTCATGCTCTCCATAAAAGGAGTTGACCGATCTTCTTAAGGAAGTGTGCTGGACCGTGAGGTTGAAGAAGGAAGTGGTGTCATCACCTTCTTTATTTTTCTTCATTGTGTTTTATTTTGAGAATGAGAGGAATGTCTACTAAATACTTTATTTCAGTCATGAACTAATTTTAGTTGGCTTGGGTTATTCTTATTTTATGAATACTTAGTTTGATTTTTATTAAGTGTTTGTGTGCTCTAAATTGAGGTTTATCTACTCTTGGAAATTAAATTTGTTTTTGAGAGAATCGAGAGAAGACTCGATAAACGATTTATTTATCTAGATCTGGGAGGACTGGATTCATGAAACGAGTAGGTATGGTTCGATCCAAGTGCGAAAGAACTAATCCGGCTTAAGGATAGGTGTAGGATTTTAACGGCTAAGAAAAGATACGTTTTGCCGAACCTCAAGGATAGTTGCCCAACATTACCCAGGCAATTCCCTCATCGTCATTGCCTAAATAATCTACGAACTGACAACTCGGAGAAATACCATAAGCAATTGATTGAGCCCAATTATCGCGGCAAGTAGGGTGGTGCGAGCACCCATTCACGAAGACGAAATCATTCGACAGTCATTCATAATTTGGAATAACCCAGCCTCTTTTCTCGATCATTATCTCAACTACTTTATTTGCTCATTTATCATTTCAGTTTATTTCAATACAACCTTCTAAACAAATTGTGTTTTTATTATTACAGTGCAAGAGATTACATTCTAAAAGACGCACCAATCCCTTTGGATTTGATACATTTATACTATAATTTGAACGTGTATACTTGCACGCAATCGCGGAGTACATTTACACGCAATAAGTTTTTGGTACCGTTGTTGAGGATTAGAAATAGCGACTTTGCTTTTAGTTTCTTGCATTTCATTTTAAGTTTTTAATTCTCTTTCGGATTCAAAGAATTTACAAAATTTGGTTTTGCTTCTGTGTATGACCAGGGAAAGACCATCATAAGAAGAGCATTCATTTGAACCCGAAATTGAACAAGTATTTCGTAGGAGAAGACGTGAACAAAGAGCAGTAATGGCAGATCATGTTCCTCTTATTGACAATCAACATGCCGCGGTAATGGGTGATGACATAGATGGACAACAACCAATTCGTATAGAATGAAGATCCATTAGAGATTATTTGTAAGAAGATCTCAACGGTTTAAATCCAGGAGTTGTTGCACCTAAAATTGAGGCGACACATTTCGAGTTGAAGCTAGTAATGTTCAGTATGATCAATACGATTGGCCAATTCAGCGGATCGACAAATGAAGACGCTCAACAACATCTCAAGTCTTTCTTGGAGATTTGTAATTCCTTCAAGATTCAGGGAGTTCACGAGGATATTTTAAGATTAAAACTATTCCCATATTCATTACGAGATAGAGCGAAAATGTGGTTCAATAGTATTCCATCTGGATCTATAGAAACTTGGACGAAATTATGTCGTAATTTTATTGCTCAATTTAGTTCTACAAGCTTAACTAATAGATTACGTAATGAAATCATTTCCTTTTGGCAGGGTGATGATGAAGCAATGTACGAAGCATGAGAGCGATATAGAGAACTCTTACACAAATGTCCCATGCATGGATTTGCATTATGGACACAAGTGACGATGTTCTACAATGCTGTGAACATGCCAACTAGGATGATGTTAGATGCCTCGACAAATAGCGTATTCTTATAAAAATCGACAAAAAAAGCAATGGAAATCTTGAATTGCGTGGCAAAGAATGATTACCAATTCCCTAATGCTAGACGAGCAGGAATTAGACGGAACAACATCGAAAATGATGCATCAGGTGTAATTGCTTCACAATTGGCTACCTTAACGAATCTAGTTATGAATATGCAGCGTCCAAGTAACAAGAAGGAAATCAAGGTATTGAATTCTTTTTGTGAGTTTTGTAATGGTGATCATGATTCTTCTGAGTGTTTGCAGAATCCAGAGTCGAGTTTTTACGTGAGAAATTATAATCGGAACAATGCAATGTCAAATACCTATAGTCCGGCCTGGAAGTAGCACCCAAATTTTTCTTGGAGCAATCCGAATAATGCTCTCAATCAGGGAAGTTTGGGTACAAAAGTATCGGGATTTTAGCAAAATATACCTTGGCAACAATTGTCGCAGCAACCAACGCAACCTAGTTCTTTGGAAGATAGATTTGATGCTTTTACGACAAAAACTGAATCTATATTTTTCAGTAATGAGAAGAAAACTAATGCTTTTATGAACAGGACTGAAGCTTTCATGAATAGGACTGAGATGCGGTTGTAAAATCAAGAAGCAATGCTCAAAGCTCTAGAAACGCAGTTGGGTCAATTTGCACAAAATGTGAATACAAGACCACCATGCGGTTTACCTATCAAAACTGAGATTACCAAAGGAATTGGCCATGAGCAATGTAAGGTAATTACTACTCGAAGTGGATTAAGGATTAACGATGAATCTGTACAGGAAAACGAACATCCAGTGAATCCAAAACCGAAACAAAAAGATGATGAAAAAGAGGAATCGGAAAATGCCACGGAAAGCCCTGATGCCTTGACATTACCCTCTCTTAAATTCCAAACGAATAAGAAGATTGAAGATATCCGATTGCCACCACTTTTTCCACAGAGGCTTCGACGGCAAAAACAAGAATATCAATTCAAGAAGTTTTTGGATATTGTAAAACAAGTTCATATCAATTTGCCATTGGTCGAGGCGATAGAGCAGATGCCGAATTACGCTAAATTTCTCAAAGATATTGTTTCTAAGAGAACAAGGTTAGTCGAGTTTGAAACTATTGCCATGACGGAAGGATGTATGTCCATGTTGCACAATAAGATACCACCTAAGTTAAAAGATCCAGGTAGTTTCATAATTCCATGTTCAATCGAAAATCACTATGCAGGGAAAACATTATGCGATCTTGGAGCGAGTATCAATCTTATGCCGAAATCGGTTTTCTAACGATTGAGAATCGGCAAGGCTAGACCCACCATAATGATATTACAGCTTGCCGATAGATCTTATGTGCATCCAGAAGGGAAAATCGAGGACATATTTGTAAGGGTTGATAAGTTTATTTTTCCTGTTGATTTGTTTTGGATTGTGAAGCGGACGAATTTGCACTCATCATTCTTGGGAGACCGTTTTTAGCAACGGGGAGGACGTTAATTGATTTTGAAAGAGGAGAACTGACAATACGAGTCAATGACCAGCAAGTCAAGCTCAACGTTTTTCGTACTCTTAAGCATGCGGATGATCTGGAGGAATGCAAGATCATCCAAGCAACTACCGAATTCAATTTTGGAGTTAAAGATGATATCCTTGAAAATTGCCTCGGTAATTCCATTGCCGAACCTGAAGAACCTGAAGAACTTGCTAAACCAAGGGAAGAAGAACAACCTGAAGCCAATTGGATAGTGAGTTGGCCCGATAAGTTCTTCGAACCAGTTGATTATTCAAGTAAGGGAGGTAAGATCTCAAAACCATCCATTGAGCAACCTCCAACTCTTGAACTAAAACCATTGCCAGGGCAATTGAAATATGATTATTTGGGAAATAAGGAATCATTGTCTGTTATAATTTCGTCTAAGTTGCAGCCACAACAAGAAGAGCAATTGATCGACATATTTAAAAGGCATAAGAGATCCTTGGGAAGGACGATTGCTGACTTAAAGGGAACTAGTCCGGCAATGTGTATGCATAAAATCATTTTGGAAGAAGATCACAAGCCATCAATTGAGGCGCAAAGGAGACTTAATCCAGCTATGAAGGAGGTTGTTATGAAGGAAATCATCAAATGGCTTGATGCCAGTATTATATACCCTATCTCTGATAGTATGTGGGTAAGTCCGGTATATTGTGTACCGAAGAAGTGAGGTATGATTGTGGTAAGCTATGAGAATAATGAATTGATTCCAACTAGAACTGTTACAGGTTGGAGAGTTTGCATTGATTACTGTAAGTTAAACAAAGCCACTAAAAAGGATCATTTTCCTTTGCCCTTTATTGATCAGATGCTTGATCGTCTTGCAGGAAAACCATTTATTGCTTTCTTGATGGATATTCAGGGTACAACCAGATTTCCATAGCACCAAGTGATCAGGAGAAGACGACATTCACTTGCCCATATGGAACGTATGCGTTCAGGAGAATACTGTTTGGTTTATACGATGCTCCGACAACCTTTCAAAGGTGTATGATGGCTATTTTTTCGGATATGATGGAGGACTTCTTAGAAATATTCATGGACGATTTTTCTATTTTTGGAGATAATTTTGAAAATTGCCTCAGCAATTTAGAAAAATTTTTGACAATTGAGAGAAATGTCATTTTATGGTAGATGAAGGAATTGTCCTAGGTAACAAGATTTCATCTAAGGGAATTGAAGTTGATTGGGCAAAGGTGGTGTTATAAAGAGATTGCTACCACCAACCACGACTAAAGGAATTCAAAGCTTACTCGGTCATGTAGGTTTTTACCGAAGGTTTATTTATAATTTTTCAAAAATTTCTAAACCTTTGTGTAATTTGCTTGAGCAGAATAAAACTTTTGACTTTGACGAATCATGTAACACGGCGTTTCAAAATTTGAAGAAGCAACTTGCCTCGGCACCCATTTGTTGTACCACCTGATTGGTCTTTACCATTCGAAATAATGTGTGATGCAAGTGACTTTGCAGTAGGTGCAGTTTTAGGTCAAAGGAAAGGTAATATCTTTAATGTGATTTACTATGACAGTAACCCTTAATGACGCCCAATTAAATTACACAACCACAAAAAAGGAATTACTTCCAGTAGTATTTGCATTTGATAAATTTCGTTCCTATTTAATTGGTACTAAGGTAATTTTCCATACTGATTATTCTACAATTAAATACTTGATTGCTAAGAAAGATGCCAAACCTCGTCTAATTCGTTGAATTTTGCTTTTGCAAGAATTTGACGTTGAGATTAAGGACATGAAAGGAACGAAAAATCAGGTGGCCGATCATTTGTCAATGTTGGAAGAAGGAAACGGTGAAGATAATCCATGGGAGATTGATGATGCGTTTCCGGATGAAAAATTAATGATTGCCTCGGCAACACCATGGTATGCCAATTTTGTGAATTTTTTAGTTAGCGATGTTATACCTTATGATCTTTCTTATCATGGAAAGAAGCAGTTCCTACATAATGTTAAGCATTATTATTGGGACGAGCCTCTTTTTCTTAAGAAATATGCAGATCAGGTTATTCGAAGATGTGTTCTAGAGGAAGAACAACAAAATGTGCTTCGACAATGTTATTCCTCGCCATATTGAGGACATTTTGGTGGAACACGAACAACTACTAAAGTGTTACAATCTGGATTGTATTGGACTACACTTTATAAAGATGCCCATGAATTCTACATGCAATGTGATCGCTGTCAAGGGACGGGAAATATTTCCAAAAGACATGAGTTGCCACTTCAAAATATCCTAGAAGTTGAATTGTTCGATATGTGGGGTATAGATTTCATGGGACCTTTCCCATCTTCTTTTTGGTAATGTTTATATTTTACTTCTTGTAGATTATGTTTCTAAATGGGTTGAAGCTGCGCTGCAGCTTGTCAAAAAGACGATGCCAAGACCGTTTGAAAATTTTTTCAAAAGAATATTTTCACACGGTTTGGAATTCTAAGAGCAATAATTAGTGATGGTGGTAAGCATTTTGATAATAAATTAATTGTTAAAATGTTGCAGAACCTTGGCGTGACACACTGAATTACCACGGCATACCATCCTCAAACCAACGGGCAAGCAGAAATTTCAAACCGAGAATTAAAGAGCATCCTTGAGAAAGTGGTAAATCCTTCTAGGAAGGATTGGTCGCTTAGAATTGATGATGCACTTTTGGCATATCGCACAACATTTAAGACTCCTTTGGGCATCTTACCTTATCGACTTGTCTATGGAAAATCATGTCATCTTTCGGTTAAAATTGAGCATAAGGTATATTGGGCCATTAAAACAATGAACATGGATTGGGATTGGGCAAATGCTGGTCAAAAACGGTTGCTGGACCTGAATGAAATTTAGGAATTTCTTGCCATGGCCTATGACTATGCAAAAATTTACAAGTAAAAAACTAAACGTTGGCATGATAAAAACTTGATGCCGCGATATTTTATGCCTGAGCAACCAGTTCTTTTTAATTCACGATTGAAGCCTTTTCTAGAAAAACTTAAGTCCAGATGGTCCGAACCATTTGAAGTTGTTAAGCCGTTTTCACATGGTGCAGTGATAATCAAGTCCACAATTGATGGCAGGGAGTTTAAGGTCAATAGACAAAGATTGAAGCACTACACCAATGCCAATGTTGAAGAGGAAAAAGATGGGGTTACTTTAGAAGAAGCATAATTATGCTCTTCTTTAGTAAATTTTAATTTTATTGTATTTTATTTGGATATTTTTATTTTTAGTATTTTTATAATTTAGTTTTTATTTATTTTTTTATGAATAATTTTTCTCTCATTATTTAAATAATTCTTGTTTTGATTTTTTTTTGAATTTTAGGAAGATATTGATCATGGAAGATTTGGTTCAGATTTGGAAAGATTTTAAGGAGGGTTAAACTTGAAAAAGTTGTTATATTTGAATAAAAAAAATCTTCCCCAAACCTTTTCAATTCCTTGCCACCGAAATTTCCCTCTTTCCTTTTTCAAACATAAAAGTAAAACTTTTATTTCTTTCCCTCATTAACCTTGCCGCCACCCTTACCCAATAACCACCCTTTCAATCATTATTTTCCTTTCTTGATTCCATACGCAATCCATCACAAATCTTTTCTTTTCTTTCAACTCATAGACACAACTAAGCATTCTTCTTAATCTTTTTATTTTCTTTCATACTTCCAAGATCTATTTTCCTAAAAATCTCAAACTTCTCTACATGGAAATGAAGATCAAGAAGGTTACACATCCAAGTTCTTCAACCAAACCCCCATACCGAAGATTTGCAACGAAGAGCATTGAGGACCGATTTAACAAGAAGTTTGCTAATCGGAAAGTATGAGAAGAACAAAGTTTTGATATGATATGTCATATAAGGACTATGGGCTCGGTTCCGACATTTATGAAATTATCAAGGATCACAAGTGGCAAATCTTTTGCCAACAGTAAGAACCACCGAACGTCACATGGGTAAAGAAATTTTATGCACATGTTACAAATCAAGATAACCCACACGTTTTTGTTCGTGGAAAGGCAATTTTCTTGAATGTCGCGATAATCAAAAGCTTCTTTGGCATGCACATTGAGAGTGATGAACATCAGCTTTTTGTCAACAAGATGACGGGGATAAGGCAAAAGAAGTATTGCGTGATCTCACTATTGAAGACAGCGAGTGGAACACAGGATCTCTAAAAGGAACAGTCAATTGAATTCTACTCAAACCTAAAGCGAAGATGTGGAACAAGTTTATACAAACTTGTTTAATGCCAAAACGCATAACTCGACACTATCTTATAATCTTTTATTGCCAATTCATTCTATTTTGTAGAAACGTTCAATAAACGTGACACAAATCATTTGTGAAGAAATATACGCTTGCCGACAAAAAGATGTAGGAGTATTATTCTTTCCTAGTTTAATAACTCAGTTGTGTATGCAGGAGAAGGTGCCGCGTGAGACTACTGATGAGATATTATCCTTTCGACAAAGATGGAACAAGAAACGTTGCTTGAAAGTCATGGAAGAGGAGAAAGCCAATGAGGAAGGACGAACGAGCAAGAAAGGAATGCCATCTACGAGTGCCCAAGCAACGAAAATTGCCTCGGCAGGTCCTAATGCCCCATGTACATGGAGAGGCATTCTTATCGGGAATTAAGGAGCAAGTTGCGACTTATTACGCCCTATCAAAGAATATTTAGCTCGAATTGAGGATGAGCAACTTCACTTTATGCAGTTCATGAAGGAGCACACGTATGCCATGCATCAGGTGATCCTAGAGAAATTTCCAAAATGCTCTGTGTCGTTCCCAATATTTCCTGCAAATTTGGTTACCACGGAAACCACTATTGCCACGGCAACCACTCCTGTCAAGGCAACTGAAACTTCCAAGGTATGTTCCCCTATTCTAGCAACTGATGTTACCATGAACATTAACGTTCTTGACAAAGGGAAAGAACCACTGGAGGAACATAGTGACACAGATTCGTTGCAGAGCTTCAAGGATTCAGATGATACGATTTCAGAACCAATAATATCTCCACCAATGGAACAAAAAAAATCAAAGCGCAAGACCCATATCATTGTCGAGACAGACGGGGAGAGTCCCTCTAGCGATGATGAGCAAAAGGAAAAGGTTTCGGTTCAACCAGCAGTACGAACTCAGCCACCACGAACAGGAAAGAAAGCCAAATTGATGGCCACAAGGAAATTGAATCCTAAAGGTGACAACTAGTTCATTTGCAATTTTTTTCTTTGTGCATGTATTGGGGACAATGCCCATCTCGAGTTTAGGGGGTATTTACCTTTAGTCAGTCATATTAGTTGTATTCACCATCCTTCATGTTGCATATAGTTTGCATATATTAGTTGTCAGGAATTTCAATTTGATATATTTGTTTTAAATTTGATGGATAACCAATGATGAGTTTAGACCATTGCACTTAATTGAATTTACCTTTGGTTTTTGAATTGCATAGGAAGAGTTTAGAATTTTACTATGATGCTGAAACTTTTTACACGGTTGTGACTTGTTGATTGATAGAAACTTTGTGTTTTTAGGTTGCTAGAATTTTGGGCAAATATCTATAAAATAAAAAAAAGAGAAGAAGATAAGCAATATCATTCTAGAGGTGCCTGAAATTGGCTCTAGTTTGTGTGCGTCAATGAGTCACTAGAGGTGTCCGAAAATTCGCTCTAGTTGATAACTTTGAAAGAATTACTTAAGTGCTAGAGGTGCCCAAAACCGGCTCTAGTAAGAATAATGCCCAGGCAATTTCTGTTAAAACCTTTTTGGTCACATAGAATCTTGAAAATCAACTTGTTCAGCACCACACATACACTTCATCACGAGCATTATAATTTGATTCTAAAGGATTTATGTGTATTTCGAAAAGTTTTAAGGTAATCATACTTTGTGCCCCGATACTAAGGTTGAAAGTTAAACTTTGAACCATGTATGTGAAGATTGAATGCCCTGGCAATTAATTGTAGGATTGCATTTGCTTGAGGACAAGCAAAAATTCGAGTTTGAGGGTGTGTTAAGTGTTATAATTTACTGTTTCTAGTCCCTTTTTACTCATGTTTATTGCTTTACTTAAGCATTTAATTACTTATAATTTCATATTTTCATGCATTTTCATTAGTTGTCACCTTATATCTTTGTTTGGTTATTTTTGGTTAATTTCGGTAGAAAAGATGCTGTTGTTGATTTATTTCTTTGTTTTGCAGAAGGAGATCCTTGATGAAAAGCTATACATGGAAGGAAATCATGAAAGATGGAGTCAATGGAGAAGAATATGGAAAGCTTGGATGATTGGATAAAGAAGGAAACAAAGGATTTGAATAATATATAATTTGGATTTATTATTTCATAATTATTTCCAATTATATATTATTCTATCATTAAAGATTATTCAATCTCTCCATAAAAGGAGTTGACCGATCACCTTAAGGAAGTGTGCTTGACCGTGAGGTTGAAGAAGGAAGTGGTGTCATCACCTTCTTTATTTTTCTTTATTGAGTTTTATTTTGAGAATGAGAGGAATGTCTACTAAGTACTTTATTCTAGCCATGAACTAATTTTAGTTGGCTTGGGTTATTCTTATGTTATAAATACTTAGTTTGATTTTTATTAAGTGTTTGATGTGTTCTAAATTGAGGTTTATCTACTTTTGGCAATTAAATTTGTTTTCGAGAGAATCGGGAGAGGACTCGATAAACGATTTATTTATCCAGATCCGGGAGGACTGGATTCATGAAACGAGTAGGTATGGTTCGATCCAAGTGCGAAAGAACTAATACGGCTTAGGAATATTTGCAGGATTTCAACGGCTAAGAAAAGCTATGCTTTGCCGAACCTCAAGGATAGTTGTCCAACATTGCCCAGGAAATTCCCTCGGCGTCATTACCCAAACAATCTACGAACTGACAACTCAGAGAAATACTATAAGCAATCGATTGAGCCCAATTATCTCGGCAAGTAGAATGGTACGGGCACCCATTCACGAAGACGAAATCATTCGACAGTCATTCATAATTCGGAATAACCCAGCCTCATTTTTTGATCATTATCTAAACTACTTTATTTGCTCATTTATCATTTCAGTTTATTTTAATACAACCTTCTAAATAAATTGTGTTTTTATTATTACAGTGCAAAAGATTAAATTCCAAAAGGCGCACCAATCCTTGTAGATTCGATACATTTATACTATAATTTGAACGTGTACGCTTGCACGCAATCGCAGAGTACATTTACACGCAATTTATATTTTGTAGGATTTGTGTAAACACATATATCCTTGCATTTCTTGTACCAATTTATGTATTCTCGTAGTAAATTGTGTATGTACACAACTCCTTACCCTTGGATGAACTTCTTTAGCTCATGGTGAGAAGTTCTAAGGATTTGTGTACATACCTTTTTCCTTACGGTTTTCGTAAGTCATTGTGTATACTTTGTAAGGATTTGCGTACAATATTTTTGTTCGGATATTTGAATATTTATTATATGAATATTTTTATACGAATATTTTTATTCGTATATTTTTTATTCAAATATTTATTATACGAATATTTTATTCTAATATTTATTATAAGAATATTTTTATTCATATATTTTTTATTTAAATATTTATTATATGAATATTTTTATTTGAATATTTATTATACAAATATTTTTATTTGTAATTTTTTATTCGAATATTTTTTTTGAATATTTAATATATGAATATTTTTATTCAAATTTTTATTATATGAATATTTTTATTAGTATATATTTAATTTGAATATTTTTATTCCTGTATATTTTATTCGAATATTTTTATTCAAATATTTATTATATAAATATTTTTATTTTAATATTTATTATACGAATATTTTTATTTGTATATTTTTTATTTTAATATTTATTATATGAATATTTTATTCAAATTTTTACTATATGAATATTTTTATTCGTATATATTTTATTTGAATATTTATTATATTAATATTTTTATTCAAATTTTTATTATACGAATATTTTTATTCATATATATTTTATTTAAATATTTATTATATGAATATTTTTATTCGGATATTTTTATTTTTATATTTTTTGTTCAAATATTTATTATATGAATATTTTTATTCTTATATTATTAGAATATTTTTATTCGAATATTTATTATATGAATATTTTTATTCGAATATTTATTATAAAAATATTTTTATTTGCGTATTGTTATTTGAATATTTTCATTATATGAATATTTTTATTTAAATTTTTATTATACGGATATTTTTTCGTATATATTTTATTCAAATATTTATTATATCAATATTTTTATTCTAATATTTATTATAGAATATTTTTATTCGTATATTTTTTATTCAAATATATTTTATTCAAATATTTATTATATAAATATTTTTATTCGTATATTTTTTATTCAAATATTTTTATCCTAATATTTATTATTTTAATATTTTTATTTAAATATTTATTATATAAATATTTTTATTCTAATATTTTTTATTCAAATATATAAAAAAAATTTGGTAACCTATAAAACTTATTGGAATCGGTTACCCTAAAAACTTTTAATCGGACGGCTGGGAAAGAGGGCTTCTTTTAGGTTTTTTTCAGTTGAGCTTTTTTAGATTCTCCCTATTTGCTGCGGTACTATAATAACAACAAATCATTTTATTTTATTTCTATTTTTTATTGGAAAAAAAATATAATAACAAAACAAAACATTGGCATACTACTATTCTTTGACTTCTTGCATTTCCTACGTTTATTATATAAAAAAGCATTTAATCAATTAAATTAAAAGACTAACATAATAAATATAATTATGTATTTGTTCATTAATTTGACAAATTAAATATTAATTGAAGTGAAAATTTAACCTTTCATAATATAAAAATAATTACGAATTAGAAACTTAGTTAGAATATAAGTTTTTTAATAGAACACATGGCATCATATATTAATATTTGTTGTATTTTTTCTATTCAACGTGTAAGATTTTTTTAAATTTTTGTTAAGTTAAATTTTAATAGATATTTTGTAATTGTTATCTCCCATGATAAAACATATTATTTTGAAATTTATACTGAAACTGTACATTAATAAATGTAAATATAATTGAAATAATATTAAATATCTTAGTTTGCATCACTTTAATATAAAAGTTAGAGTTGGTCACTTTACACTAGTTTTATTTTTTTTAACTTTTTTTTTTATAATTTTTATATTATTTTTACACCAAAAATAGTATTATAGTGTTGGTGAAGGTTGGAAATGCATTCATATCCTGGAAATAAATATTAAACATATGGTCGAGAAGTTTGGAGCAATTGATTTAAGCAAGTCAAATGAAAGCAAGATTTTTTAAATTATATAAATCATCATTAATCATTAATCTTTAATCTATTTTAATCACTAAAATTTCAAAATATTAATTTATTTACTAAGTTTAATATATTAAAATTTTATGGTCACTCTTTCAATAAAATTTTAATACCGTTATAACATGATTTATTTTATAATAATTCCATATTTTATGTAAGATTTAAAATAAAAAATAAAACTATAATTTCAAATTCAAACCCTTATTCTAAAATTTTAATTACAAATTCCAAAACTATACCCTCCAACTCCCCCGACCACACCCTCGTCGGCCGGAATCTGGAAATGAGCTAAAAACTACCTCAAGTTCCCCTTTTAAATCGTGACAGCCAGGTGATTAACACTCTTTTATGATCTAACCTTATTTGAGATCAAATCTAATTAAGAGTGTTCATTATCGGTTATCAGATCGAATCGGATCCGATTTTTTTAGATTTTTGGACGATGATATAGTGATCTGTATCCGATCCGAAAAAAGAGGATATCCGTATATTTGGATATCGAATAGTCGGATCAGATAGTTGAATATCCGATTATCCAAAAATAAAATTTGATTATACTAATTGTTCAAATTTGAAGGTTGTATTTATAAAAAATTTAGAATTTCAAATATAATAAACAACAAATTACTAAATACAATAAGATTCACAATAATAAAAGTTTTAATTTTTAAATATAACAAGCACTAAATTATTAAATAGTATAAGATTAATATTATGAAATTTTAAATTTTTTGGATTTTCGGATAATCCAAAACTTGAAATATTGCGTTCTATATCCGATCCAGAAATTTAAAATCGAATCGGATATTCGATCCAAAAATAAAAACATGATCAAAAATCCAAATTTTTTGATCAGATCAATAAATAATCGGATTGGATCGACTGGATCGGATATTTTTAAACACCTCTATATTACTACAAAAGGCAACAAAGAGGTTGATATTGTGAATAAAATAAAGAGCAAGAATAAAATAGACAAAAGAAAGAGACAAAAGAGAGAGATTTTATTGTATTCTCAAAGTATGATTGTGTATAATGCTTTCTCCAAAAGTCTATATTTATAGGCATGAGATAAAAACCCTAATTCCAATGGGTATTACCCATTAAACCTTCCTCTAATACATGAATATTCACCATAAATAAAATATTCTTAACACTCCCTCTTGAATATCCATGAAGATATTGTGCCTCATTAAAACCTTACTGAGATAAAAACCCTGTGAGAAAAAAATGTTTAGTGAAGGAAAAAGAGTACACATCTTTAATACACAATATATGTTGCCTTATCAAAAACATTTTCCAGGAAAACCCAATGGGACAAAAACCATGGATAGGAAAAGAGTACAACACATGTTTTACTCTCCCTCATAAATGCATCAGACAAAATCTCTGACACGACGCAATCCAATATTGTAAGTTAACTTCTCAAATGAAGCAGTAGGGAGCGCCTTAGTAAATAGATCTACCCAATTATCACATGAATGAATTTATTGCACATCAATGTCTCCATTCTTGTATAGATCACGAGTGAAGAAGAATTTTAGTGAGATGTGTTTTGTTCTATCACTCTTTATGTATCATTCCTTAAGTTGGGCGATACATGCTGTATTATCCTCATATAAGACTGTCGAAGAAATTTTTCTAGAAAGTAAACCACAAGTTTCTTGAATATGTTAGATTACTGACCTTAATCACACACATTCATGACTAGCCTCATGGATAGCTAAAATCTTAACATGATTAGAAGAAGTGGGGATAATAGTTTGGTTCATTGAACGCCAAGAAATTGTTGTACCATCGAATGTAAATACATAACTAGTTTGTGATCGAGCATTATGAGGATCAGATAAGTATCTTGTATCCGCAAAACCGACCAATTCTGTTTTGGATACATTAGGTAAAATTAATTCCATGTCGAAATATGTGTTTAACCTCATTCTAGTGTCTTTGGGTTGGACATGAGCTAAATCTTGTCAACAAATTGACAGTGAATGATATGTCAAGTCGTGTGTGAAAAGAAAGATACATCAATGCACCAATAGCACTTAAGTATGATACTTCTTGACTAAGAATATCCTCATCCTTCTCTCGAGGACGGAATGGATCTTTGTTAACATCAAGTGACCTAACAACTATGAGGGTTCTCAATGGATGTGCATTATACATGTAAAACCTCCTTAGCATTTTGTCTATGTTTATTGATTGATGCATAAAGATTTCATCCTTTAAGAATATGTAATCCAAGACAAAATCTTGTTTTTCGAGATCTTTCGTTTCAAATTCTTTCTTTAAATATTCTGCTATCAATGAGATCTCTTCAGGAGTTCCAATGATATTCAAATCATCAACATAGACGACAATAATGACGAATCCAGAGCTAAACCTCTTAATAAAAATGTACGGAAAAATTGGATCATTCTTATAGCTTTTCGCTAATAAGTACTCACTGAGGCGATTATACCATATGTACCCAGATTGTTTTAATCCATAAAGGGATTTATTCAATTTAATTAAATAATATTCTCGAGAACCTGAATTAACTGCTTCAGGTAGTTTAAATCTTTCTGAAAGTTTCATATAAATATCATTATCAATAGGCCCATATAGATAGGCTGTAACAACATCCATTAAGCGAAAATGAAGTCTTTCTTTTACTGTCAGGCTAATCAAAAATCGAAAAGTGATTCCATCCACCACTAGGGAATATGTTTCTTCATAATCAATTCCAGGTCTTTGTGAAAATCCTTGTGTAATCAAACGAGCTTTATATCTCGCAATTTGCCCCTTTTCATTTCTCTTTCTCACAAAGACCCATTTATACCCCACGGGTTTTACACCTTCTAGTGTACGAACTACAGGCCCAAATACTTCACTTTTTGAAAGAGAATTGAGTTTCGCTTCAATTGCCTCTTTCTATTTTGGCCAATCATCTCTTTGCTTACATTGTCCAATTGACAATGGTTCATGATCCACATTATCATCCAAAATCTCTAGTGCTATATTGCATGTAAAAGTAATATCAACATCGATTTTATTTCGGTTCCATTTGTTACCAGACATGACATAATTTATAGAGATCTCATGTCTAATGTCTCTGTTGGAGACCTTTTAAACTCTTCTCGAGATATTTCATGATTCGTTGACTCCACAATTGGACCATTATAAGATATAGCTCCTTTTCTTTTTCGTGGAATCTTATCTTTGGAACCAATTGGTCTACCACGTTTCAAGCGTGCTTCTGACTCAATAGCAACTAGAGTTTATCCTTCTGGGACATCAATTTTAATTGGAGCATTCACAGCTGAAATATGTGACTTGGTCACTCTTTTAGGGTCAATAAAAGCATCTGGCAACTGATTTGCTATGTTTTGGAAATGAATTATCCTTTGAACTTCTAGATCACATTATTGGTTACGTGGATCTAAGTGATATAACGATAATTCATTCCAACTTAGTTCGTTTCCCAACTGTTTATTTGCTCCCCCTAATGTTGGGAAAACCGATTCATTAAAATAACAATCGATAAATCTAACTGTAAATAAATTTCTCATCAAAGGATCAAGATATTTAATTATCAAAGTGGATTCAAATTCGACATATATTCCAAACCTCCTTTGAGGACCTGTCTTTGTGCGTTGTGGTGGAGCAATCGGAACATAAACCGCACATTCAAAAATTCTAAGATGGAAAATATTTGGTTCCTAACCAAAAACCATTTGTAATGGGGAGAAATTATGATAACTTACTGGCATGATGCGAATCAGTGATGCTGAATGTAAAATGGCATGCTCCCAAGTAGAAATTGGTAGTTCGGACTTCATCAATAATGGTCTTGCAATTAATTAAAGCCATTTGATAAATGAATCTGCAAGACAATTTTGTGTATGAACATAAGTTACAGGATGTTGAACACTAATTCCGATCGACATGAAAAAATCATCAAAAATCTTAGAAGTGAATTCACTAGTATTATCAAGACGAATTGTGTTTACGACAAAATCTGGAAAATATACTCATAATTTTATTAATTAAGAAAGTAACCTCGCAAAGGCCAATTTGTGGGTTAATAACAATGATACATGTGACCATCTAGTCGATGCATCAATTAAAACTATAAAATATCTAAATGGTCCATAATAAGGGTGTATGGGCCTACATATATCACCCTGTATTAGTTCTAGAAAGTTAATAGATTCATAATCTATTTTAACTGGTAATGGTCGAATAATTAATTTGCCTTGAGAGCAAGAGTCACATAAAAAGACATTAGTTTGAAGAATCTCTTGGTTCTTCAATGAGTCACCATATGAATTCTCAATAATTCTTCGCATCATAATCAAACTGGGATGGCCTAACCGGTCGTTCCAAATAATAAAGTTATCAGTAAACTTATAGTTTACAATAGCATGTGCTTCAATTATACTAATTCTTGTGTAGTACAATCCGGATGACAATGCATGTAAATTTTCTAGCACTTTCTTATTGCATTGAGTTATACTCGTAATATAGAGATATTCAACATCTCCTTGACTAATACTCTCAATATGATATCCAGTTTTGTGAATATCTTTAAAACTTAATAGGTTTCTTTCAGGATTTGGAGAGTATATCGCATCTTGAATATGACATAAAGTTCTATTTGGCAATAATATATGTGCTCTTTCGAAGCCTTCTATTATATTAGAACTTTCGGATATAGTACTCACATTATTCCCTTACATTGTTAAATGGGAAAAAATTCTTATACTTAAGTATAGTATGAGTACTTGCACTGTCCGCTAAGTGATAACTCCACAAAAAGTCTATATTTCAGGCGTTTTTACTTAAGTTATTGAGTGTTCTTAAGTTCATTTAGGCTCATGTAGATGCATTTAGTCTCATATCATTGCATGCAGTTTTTAGGTTATGCCTTGCATTTTTAGTGTGGCAGCGGGTGCTATTTCATGAGAAAGGTTATCGTTTTGGTTATTGTCTACAGGTAAAGTAAAGTGAGAAGTTGAGGAAATTTGTCATGTCATTCGCAAAAGAATAGCAATGAGAAAATGCCATGGCAAATCTGGAGACCTCCTGTGCTAAGCTAAAAGAAAATAAGATATTTTGAGAGGAGTGTCAGTTGGTGTCATTACATCCTGGACAAAGCTATCACAGTAGGGTACCACAACCACCGTAGTAGGGGACTACTGTCATCATGGCAGAAATGTCATCACGTGAATGGGGGAAGAAATGGAATTTTCACCAAACCTTAGGTTTTTTCACCCCTTTTAAGCCATGGTGACCTACGTAAAAAGACACACCTTTGAGAGGCCCTTTTGGGAGCTAGAACACAGAAAAAGAGGAACCTTTAGAGCTATTTGTGGCGGAGTAAAGCTTCCATATTTCTCCTCTAAACTCCGACCGAAGTGTCCTTTATTGATAGAGCTTGAAGGGAGTAGCGTGCTAGGTGTTGTGGCCGTACCCAAGTCCGATGCCACAACCAAGTCTTTAGCGGGATGCTTTTATTTGAGCATCTCAATGTTTTAGGCAACAGTTTTTTTCCTTTTATCTAGTTTTTTTAAGTTATGAATAAGTGTTTCCCGTTCGAGCATTTGAACGTCTAGTCGTGGCATTTTCATAAAGTTTATTTTGCATATATATAGGTGATGGATAGCCGGCAGAGTTTGGACAGATCCACTGGTAAAGGTATGTAACCTTCCTATACACCATCGAGGCGTCCCCTACCGCCCTAATCGATGGTGTGGGTGAGTTTTCTATGTAACCCGATTTTGATTTTTATTTTAATAAAACTTCTCTATTTTCTTTTACGAGAAACTAGGGGATTGACCGTGTGCATCCGCTATGCCCCACGGTTTTCCTATTGTGGTTCGAGATTCACTTTTTGCTTGTTGTTTTGTACAGAACTTTCGAGGGAAGAAGGCTGACTTGATCGGGAGAAATCCTTTTCAATTGCCGCATGACTTAGCGACCCAAGGGTGCGAGTGCTAAGTCCGTGACATATGGTATCCGAACTTTCGATCCTTATTCTCGATATAAGGTACATGAGAAATTTTTTGGAGATTCTTACTATATAAACGTAGTGGAAATAGTACAAAAAGGTGTTTTTCGCTAACCGCTACGGTGCTCGAAGCATACGTGGTGCTCAAGTCTGGTTTAGCATATTGGTGCTTGGTTGAATAATTTGTATTGGAATTAGTACACATGTGGTTCCCGACGTTAACCATGACAATTTTTCAAACATATTGTCCCGTGTGGCTTGGAGCACCGCGATGCTCCACCCCTTCACAAAAAGGGTTTGTTTATGCAAGAGTCATAGAAGCCCGAAAAGGGGGCAGAATGAGAATAGTGACAATCGGGGTAATGTTGCTTGTTTATTGCAGGCATAGTGAGATTTGTGTACGACCATTGCAATGGTGACAACACGAAAACGTGGGGCAAGTAATGTGCCCAGAATAAAGACTCTCCCAAATGTGGTCACGAAAACACAGGGTGGTGGATCTTTTGATCTTGGCCGATTTGAAGAACTAGAAGCTGCGATGGCTGCCTTAAGAATGGTGGCTTCGAATGATAGATTAAAAACGATTGAAGAGAGATATAAAGAGTTGGCTGAAACTATCAAAGAGTTTGGTAGGGAGGCCAAGGAGGGTTTGAACCGTGCCAATTTAGAGTTAGATGAGCTCAAGGCTCAGATAAATTTGCTACAACTAGCTGTGGGCAATTCAACGGTTGTTGACAGAGGACCGAGGACTAGAGTACCTAAACCTCAGCTAGAGGTGGCAAACGGGTTATTCGGTTCGATTTTGGTTCGAATTGTTTCGGTTCGATTCATTTCGAGTTTGTTTGCATTCGGTTTAGATTCCGTTCGGATCGGTTCTGGTTTCGATTTTGGTTTTAATTTAGTTACATGATAATTCGGTTCGATTTGAATATCGGATCGGTGATTCTTGTCAATATCGAATCAGTTGTTTTTGGGTCGGATCAATATCGGATCGTATGTTTTCGGGTCGGGTCCATGTTGGATCATTCAGATCAATTCGGATCAGGTCAATCTTTGAATTTTCGGGTTAATTTGGTTTGAGTTGGACTTAAGTATAAATGTAATCGTCTATATTATATATAGAATTAATCATATATTCTTGTAAAAATATATATTTTTTATTTCATATTGAAATTGTTTTGAAAATTTTATCCTCAGCTTTTATTCGAGTAAAGTCAGTATTGGTAATTTAAGGGATAATGCCATTTTTGTAAATACATGGATTCATTAATAACATTTTTTTTATTTTTATAACACCCCAAATTTTAACAAAAAATAAATTGATTTTTAAAGAAGGAAATGTAATATTAAAAATTAAATTATTATCAGATGTAGTGATTAATTAGTATTATCATAATACAAAAAGATAATAAAATATATATTATTTAATTATTTATCATATTGTTAAAAAATAAACAATAGTAAAAATATATTATTCATTCACTTTGACTCAATTATCGGGTTAAAATTGGATTGATATTCGGTTTAGATCGGGTTTTAGCAAGTTAATTTCGGGTTGTTTTCGATTCAGGTTACTTTCGGTTCAGATGAAAATCAGTTCGGGTCAAATCGGTTACGGGTCTATATCGGTTCTTCTAGAATTTGTATTGGTTTTAGTTTCGGTTTCGGTTCGGGTTTTGGATCACGCTAAATCATCAGTTTCGGTTTTGGTTCGGGTAAATCGGTTCGGTTTTCGGTTCTCGAATCAAGTTGTTCTACATAGAATGGTATTTCAGGGCCTCGCGTGTGGAAACAGATACAGACGAGGTGGCAGTAGTATCGATGTATTTAACAGGAGATGCCAAGTTGTGATGATGGTCTAAATTTGTAGACAACGTTTGTTCTATAGTTACGTGGGAAGCACTAAAGAAAGAGTTGATAAGCTCATTCTTTCTAGAAAATGTCGATTATAAGGCTCGAAAGAGACTGAGGGATTTGACACACACTGGGATTATTCGTAAGTATGTTAGGGAATTTGCTATGATAATGTTAGACATCAGGGATATGTCGGAGAAAGACAAGATATTTGTTATTTTGGAAGGTTTGAAACCGTGGGCTGGAACTGAGGTACAAAGAAAAAAGCCTCAAGATATAGTTGCGACTATGGCATTGGCCGAGTGTCTCAATGATTATAGCGAGAATTCAAACAAGCGTAAGGTTGTCAGGTCTAGTTGGAACAATAAAAATTCTAGCAACAATAAAAAAGCCTTTAAATTATATAAACCAATAGTTTAGGAAACAGGCAAGAGGCCGTTTACTAGAGAGGAGACCTCGGGTAAGGGGAACAGAGTGACAAGAATTGATGGTGGACAAAATCGTTTTCGGTCATGTTGTTTCTTGTACAAAGGCCCTCATCGAGTAGCCGAGTGCCCTCATAGGGGATCATTGAATGCCTTGGAAGTTATGCCTTTAAGGTCTTCTCTAGTGGATCCTCCTACTGAGAATAGTACAGCTGAACCACCGCAAGATGGGTTTGTCCGGTTTTTAACAGCACTACAGTCTCAGTTGAGCAACTTAAAGAAAGTGTCGGAAAGGGGCTTGATATATGTGAAGGTACTAATTAATGGAAAAACAACTTGGGTTTTGGTCGATACGAGAGAAAAAAATTCCTTTATCTCTCCTATAGAGGCTAGAAGGTATGGTCTAGAAGTGTCTAAAGTTGTAGGGCAAATGAAGGCAGTCAATTCAAATGCTTCATCGATTTGTGGAAGCTCTAAGAAGGTATTGATCGAGCTGGGACCATGGCGAGGGAATATAGATTTCACTGTCACACAGATGGATGATTTCGATGTAGTGCTTGGGCTCGACTTTATAACTGCTTTCAGGAGATTCTTGTACCTGCAACAGGCTGTGTGATATTTTTGGGTGATTGCCCTTGTATAGCCCCAACAACGGTTGTTCCGCATTGGGGTAAAAAGATGTTTTCGGTAATTTAGTTTAAGAAAAGGGTAAAGAAGGGGGAGCCTTCTTTCCTAGTAATACATGTTGATAAAGTGGATTCTAATGTTGGGATACTATCGGAAGATATTCGGGAAGTATTAGAAGAGTACCAAGACGTTATGCCTGATAAGTTACCAATGGGTTTGCCACCTCGAAGGTTGGTGGACTATGAGATTGAGCTGGTTCCTAGAACTAAGTCTCTTGCCAAGTGCTAGTACCGTATGTCTCCGCCTGAGTTAGTGGAGTTGAGGAAACAATTGGATGAGTTGCTAGAGGATGGTTTTATTCGACCCTCTAAGGCCTCTTTCGGGATACCAGTGCTTTTTCAGAGAAAACAAGATGGAAGTCTACGATTGTGTGTAGACTATAGGGCCTTAAACAAAGTGACAGTTCGAAACAAGTATCCTATTCCTTTGATTGTCGATTTGTTTCACCAATTGAGTAGTGTGAAGTATATTACAAATTTAGACCTCATGTCGGGGTATCATCAAGTGAGAGTGGCTAAAGGGGATGAACCTAAAACAATATGTGTGACCCGGTATAGGGCATTTGAATTTTTGGTAATGTCGTTTGGGCTGACCAATGCACCAACTACCTTTTGTACTGTAATGAATCAGGTGTTCCGTGACTACCTTGATAAGTTTGTGGTCATCTATTTAGACGACATCATGGTTTATAACCCTTCTTTAAGGGAATATGAGGAGCATTTGCGGTTGGTGTTGGAAAGGCTTCGAGAGAACCTTTTATTTGTGAAGAAGGAAATATGGGAGTTTACGCAGAGTTAAGTTCGATTCCTTGGCCAAATTGTTGAACAAGGACATATCCGGATGGACGAAGGAAAGATAAAAGCCATCAAAGATTGGCCTATTCCAAAAAATATCAGCGAACTTAGGTCCTTTCTTGGTCTAGCCAACTACTATCGGAGATTTGTGGAAGGCTATTTGAGAAGGATGTTAAGGTTTATCGATTTACTAAAGAAAGGATAGAAGTGAATCTGGTCGGATGAGTGTCAGGGAGCTTTCGAAGATCTAAAGTCCAAAATGGTTAGCGACCCTATTCTAGCTTTACCGAATTTGGAGGAGCCCTAGAAGTAGAAGTCGATGCCTCTAACTTTGCAATAGGAGAGGTACTCGTGTAGAAGGATCATCCCGTAGCTTTCGAGAGTCGAAAACTAAATAGTGTAGAAACAAGATATAGAGCTTAGGAAAAAGAGTTGCTAGCCGTGGTTCATTGCTTGAGGGCTTAGAGACACTACTTATTGGGATCCCGGTTTATGGTGAGAACGAACAATATGGAGGTGAGCCACATTTTAACCCAGCCGAAGATATCGGCAAGGTAGGCTCGATGGCAAGAGTTCGATTTCAGTTCGAGCATGAAGCTGAGAAGAAAAATCAAATTGCAGATGCACTTAGTCTGAGGGCAGATCTAGAAGCTTTGAGGAGAATTAATCCCATGTCACCAAGCAAAGTATCGAATAATATTTAAGAACTTATTGTTGAGAATTTACAGAAAGATCCACAAGCGATAGCAATAATGGCGTTGGCTAGGAGTAGGAAGTCAAAGACCTTTTGGGTCAAGGATAGAGTGTTGATGATAAAAGGACCACGAATGTTCGTTCCAAGGTCCGAAGAAATCGGGTCAAGATTGTTGCGTGAGTTTCATGTTACACATTGGGCGGGACACCAAGTTTGACGCCGCACCCTTGCTTTCTTAGAACAAGGATTTTACTGGCCTCATATGCGCCAGGATGTGATGGAATATATCAAAACATGCCTTATCTACCAGCAAGATAAGGTGGATCACCAAAAGATACCTGGGCTTTTGGAACTTGCCAATGCCAACAAGACCGTGGGAGAGTACTCACTTGACTTCATAACGAATTTGCCTCGAGTAGGGGATCTTGGAACCATTCTTGTGGTGGTGGACCGCTTTTCTAAGTATATCACTTTTATTCCTACACCAAAATATTGTGCCGCTGAGGACAAAGCACAATTGGTCTTTAAACATGTGGTGAAGTTTTGGGGCATTCCCCAAAGTATAGTTAGTGATCGAGATGCTCGGCTCACTAGGAACTTCTGGAGAGAATTGTTCTTTTTGTTGGGTTCCAAGCTAAATTTTTCATCAAGTTATCATCCTCAAACAGATGGTTAGACAGAACGGTTCAACGCCTTGTTGGAGAATTACTTGAGGCACTTTATACAAGTTAATTAGAAGAATTGGCCTCCATTGTTGGATGTGGCCCAATTTTTCTTTAACGTAGAGAGGATTTCAACCACAAATAAAAGTCCTTTTGAGATTGTGACTGGTAAACAGACGCGATTGCCTCACACAGCCCTTGAGTCTTATCAAGCAAAAGTGTCTTAGAGCTTTCAAGTTTACACAAGAATGGCATCGAAATACTGATATCGCGCGGGCATACTTGGATAGGACAGTCAAACATATGAAAAAGATGGCAGACCGAGGGCGAAGAGAACAATAGTTCCAAGTGGGCGACTTAATCCTGGTCAAGTTAATGGTTGAACAGATCAGGTTCCTACGGAATAGAGATCGCAGGTTGTTGCAGAAGTATGAAGGTCCATTGCCGGTTGTGCGCAAGGTGGAGAACAATTCTTACCAGGTAGAACCTCCCGCATGGATGAAGGTGCACCCAGTGTTCCATGTGAGTAATTGAAAGACATACTATGCGGGTACTGCAGATGCCAGTCGGGGACAGACCAGTAGAGATCCTATTTGTAAGAAACCCCTATCAGAACGGAGGGTGAAGTAGATTCTTACCGATCGGTTTGTGAAAGTGTTAAAGAAGAGGTCAGTTCAAGAATTTTTGGTCAAGTAGGAAGGTATTGGCGCAGAGGAAACAAGCTGGGAAGGAGAGCATGATCTGAAGGCGTTCAAGCACAAGATCGAGGAGTTCCAAGCGAAGATGTCGACGAGGGCGTCAACAAGTTAGGTGGGGGAGGATATTGTGGTCGTCCCCAAGTCTGATGCCACAACTGAGTCTTTAGCGGGATGCCCTTGTTTGAGCATCTCAATGTTTTAGGAAAAAGTGTTTTTTCTTTTATCTAGTTTTTCTAAGTTAAGAATAAGTGTATCCTGTTCGAGCATTTGAACTTCTAGTCGGGGCATTTTCATAAAGTTTATTTCGCATATATATAAGGGGTGGAAAGTCGGTAGAGTTTAGACTGATCCACTGGTAAAGGTATATAACCTTCCTACACACCATCGAGGCAGCCTCTACTGCCCTAGTCGATGGTATGGGTGAGTTTTCTATGTAACCCGATTTTTATTTTATTTTAATAAAACTTTCCTATTTTCTTTTACGAGAAGCTAGGGGGTGTTGACCGTGTGCATCCGTTATTCCCCACAGTTTTCCTATTGTGGTTCGAGACTCACTTGTCGCTTATTGTTTTGTGCAGAACTTTTGATGGAAGAAGGTTGACTCGATCGGGAGAAATACTATTCAAGTGTCGTACAGCTGAGCGACCCAAGGGTGCAAGAGCTAAGTCTGTGACACGAGGCACCCGAGAAGGGCTAGCACGCTAAAGCTTCTCGTGGTGGTTGAAGAGTTGGCGGCCTGCGCAATCGAGGGTGTCTTCTATCCTCTTTCCTTTGCTTTATTTTTCATATATTTTTAAGAGGATTATTATGGATGTTTAAGGATGTATGTGGATGATATTAACTTTAACTTTACACCACCATGTGTTATTTTATTTAGGTGGTTGTTTATATGGATGATTAACTTTTGCTTTTTATTAATATATAACATTCTATGTGTTTTTGTATTTGCTTTGCTCATTATTGTTAATCATTTAAACATTCTAAGAGGCATCAGAGTGTCCCGTGTTTAGATGCATGTTAGGTGTTCGAGAGAAACATAGCTATGGATCCTTAGTGTCTGAGAGGAACTAAGGGAGGATTTACGTGAGCAATGGGCTTTGGATAGTAACTAAAGTCTAATCTGACCTTGGGTGCTCGAGAGAGACTTAAGTGAGGATTTCAATGACTAAAAGGAGTGTGCTTTATCGATAGGCTAGATAACACGACTAACACCAAGAGGAGATGTTGTGTCATTTTAGATTGTCAAGTTCCTATGAATCGAGAGATTGTGAACACTTTTAGAAACCTTTTTCGAGTAAATAGACACCATAGTTGCTATATGTTCGTAGGAGCGATGTTCAGAAATCCATAGGAACCTCCACCGATCATTCCCAAGATAGCTCATCAATAGAGGGTTAGTACAACATATTACTTAAACGTGTTCTTGCATCCTGTTTTTGCCTCAACATTTACAAACTGCTTTCTTTGTTTCACTGTTCTCTTGCAATACACTATTATACATTCCACACACCATTTCCATACACCTATCTTGCCATCACCATCCATTCCATTTTACCTTGACATATTTCAGTTGTTTGCATTCTGAAATCACCATATCATTTCACCATTATACTTTCACCGTACATATATATTTCCATCTGTTTATATCTTTATCTTTATTTTCCTTTTTAGTTAGTGAAATCTTTTTACCTTGACAAATTTGACTCACACTTTACCATTACACTTTCACGATATTTTCATGTTGGACAACAAGTACTCCTATTCAACTCAAGGTTGAAGTTCTTCCATGAGAAGCTTAAATCAACATGGTTTGGGCCATTCGTAATACATCATGTGTATTCCCATGAAGCTGTAGACATCAAGTACATTGATGACGGGACAATTTTTAAAGTTAATGGTCAACGCCTGAAGATCTATATTGGAGCCTATGTGATGCGAGATAAACCTATCGCATATCTTCTAGATGCCTGACATACTAAAATGTCATGACATTTTCAGTTTACTCTTGTTCATAAATAAATTGTTTTTAAGTTTGTTTTAGGGTTTAGGGTTTTTAAGATTAGAGTTTAGGGTTTAAGGTTTAGGAACTCCTATTCATAAATAAATTGTTTTTTTCATGACATGCTAAGTCTTTTTAATCCTTTATTTTATTTTTTTTAGGATGAATATCCACCACCCTTGGACTGAAGGTGAAAGAAAAAGGAAAGCATGAAATCCTACTTTAAATTGTTTGGGCGGCGAAAAGACAAAATGGGGGAGCTTTTTCTTATTTAATTATTTCTTTTGAATTTTCAAAGAGTCTTCTTTCACCTCTTTAATTTCTGCCATCGTTAGCCAAACCCCCAAAACAAGTTTTCTACCCTACCTCCCTACTAAACATTAAAGTTTTGTTTTTTATTCCTTTTCTCTTTTATCTCATCTTCTTCCTCATCCTTTTCACCTCCATAACTGAAAACTCTCCCCCCACCATTAAAGAAAAAACTTAATCTTTCTTGCTTTTTTTTTTACATTTTTCGACCTCAAAATGGTACGAATAAGACCAACGGATTTCGCACCAAAAACTCGAACCACTTTTATTGATGATTCGGCAGAGGAGAGGTTTAAAACTGTGAAGAATATGAAAGTCTTTTTCGAGCTTGGCTTCACCTTCTTCGGTGAAGAGTTCAGGCCAGAAGTTCTGGACATGGTTAAACACCATCATTGGGAGCGGTTTGCTGCCCACCAAGTTCGGTAAACACCACCATCGTCCGATATTTCTATGTAAACATTCAAAGCCTAGAGCAGAAAACTGTTTATGTCCGGGGCAAGAACATTCACTTCTCCAACACGACCCTTAATCGCTTCTTTAAGATTCCCCAAGAGGTGGATAGACATGCAAGAAAAGAGGAGGAAGCCGATTATGAGACCTATCAAGAGTGAAGGAAGATCTTTGTCTGCCCAAAACGGAATGGAATAACCAGCAATCTACGAGGAGGGTTGTGAACCGAGAGGGCCTACTCACATATGCACAACTATGGAACCATTTCATGTACTACAAGTTGATGCCTACATCGTACCACACAACCGTAAGCCTGATTTGGCTTATGCTTTTACATTCTATACTGTTTGGGTGCCCCATGGATATTGGCCGAATCATTGTGCAAGAAACTCATACCTGCTTGAACCGCCCGAAAAGCCCGTTGATTTTTCCTAACTCGATTACGGCTCTTTGCTGGAAAAAGGAAGTACCGAAGACCGAATTTGATGAGATCCTAGAAGGAATAAAGGGTCTCACTGTTGAGAAAGTTGTTGCCTTGATGGGAAATGTTGAGGAGCAGCCAGAAGCATCACACGCTGCCTCTGCAAGAGGAAAAGCCCCATCTTAATGGGTTGATGCGTTGGAGCTTTTCAGGAATGCCATGGCAAAAATGGATGACTTATTGAATGACTTAAAAGAATTTTTTAATTATACAAAGAAAAGAGATTAATTCATCCGAGCCTACTTAGCAGAGCTGTTACTTCCCCTAAATGAAGAGTTCCCTAAGTTCCCGGAGTCTATCCTGCCTTCTACACCAGAAAATGCCCCGATATTTCTAGTGTACTCAGCTGCAGCAAGACCAGAGGTACTGGATTTGAATGAGGCACAGCCTCCAGTTGATCCATCTGAGGAAGCGAGACCTGTGAAACCGAAACTAGAGGAACAAGCTTAGGAAGCCCAGGACCCTGAACCAGACCAGAATCCTGAAGATACCCCAGCATTTTCAGATGACCAAGCGCAATCCCAGCCTACTCAACAGGACCCATCTACTGTATCGGAACATGACCTCAGTTTTATTTCTTCTCTGTTTGAGAACCTACTTGACCAGCCCGCACAACCAGAAGAACCAAAACAAGCAGCTCAGCCAGCCCCATCACCAGTCCCCTCTCTCAAGAGGAAGAAATCCAAACATCGTCTAAAGATATCGGCCGAAGACAATCGATCCCACTACCAACTGTTGAAAAATCAAGACCAATGAGGGTCGATGACGAGTCTGATCCTGATGTCAGTACACCCCCGTTGAAGAAAAGAGCATCTCGAAGAACTGCCACCACATCACCACCTGCCTAGCCAAGGTATTTTGCATTTCATTTTATTGTATAGCATTTAATTTAATTTTTTTTTAGTTGCATTGAGGACAATGTCAGCCTCAAGTTTGGGGGAGGTGTCGTCCTCTACTCCATTTTCATTTGCATGATAGTACTAGTGTTAGAATTATGCCATGACAATTGTATAGGTTTTAGGATAAGTTTATAGGATTAAAGTTTGTGATGCCTGATGATGATATATTATTTTTTATATATATGGCCAATAATTGAATTGAATATGCATGACTTGAGATTTGAATAGAACCTGGTTTAGGATTTGGTTGTTTGTGTTTATTTTATTGCTACACAAGTGTATGTTCTTCATACTTAGGAAAGTTAGAAAATTTTTATAGAATGAAAACTTAAATAGCTATGCATGTTTAATGAATTTATTTTTTTATAAAAAACTCTCATTAGCTTAGTTGTGAATAAATGCCTGGACAAATCTATAGAGGGATACCCCACTATGCCATGGAATATCCATGTGCATGAGTTACTGAAAGAGGCATAGGGTGACGCTACATTTTTAACTTGTCATGGTATTGCCTGGATATTACCTTTTAATAAATGACAGCTATGGCATGAGTAGAAGGTAGTGTGACAGGCTTGCTCCCCTCGTAGTAGTGTGTCTGGCATGTGTAAAAAAAGAATATATTCTCTGTTTTTGCCTCAACATTTACAAACTACTTTCTTTGTTTCACTATTCTCTTGCAATCATACTACTATACATTCCACACGCCACTTCCATACACCTATCTTACCATCACCATCCATTCCAGTTTGCCTTGGCATATTTTAGTTGTTTGCATTCTGAAATTCCCATAACATTTCACCATTGTAACTTTATCGTACATATCCTTTCCACCTGTTTATATCTTTATCTTTATTTTCCTTTTTAGTTAGTGACACCTTTTTTCCTTGATAAATTTGACTTACACTTATCATAGATTCTCGTGGGAATGATACTCACTCACCCTTTATTACTTACACGACTGTGTATACTTGCACACATATGATCCGCATAATTTATAGTAGCACCAGTCGGTCACCACTAAGCATAAGTCATCACTATTTTTTGAAGATTGTATTTATGATGTAATCATATTTTTCAATGAATATATAAATAAATGTTACAACAATATTTAAAATAAATAAATAACATCAATGATTTTAATAGAGTAGACATAATATTTATTCTTGAAAAAAAAGTTCCATGATAAAATAACAATAACATAAAGTAAATATGAAATTAATTAAAAGACAAAATATTTTTCTCATGGGATATGAGAAAATCATCAATTTCTATGTTTGTAATGCCATAATTGTCTCGGCTACTTGATAACTCTGCAAAAAGGCTATATTTTAGGCCTTTTTACTTAAATTATTGAGTGTCCTTAGGCTCATATAGGTTCATTTAGCTCCACTTAGGTTCATAACATTGCATATAGTCTTTTAGATATGCCTTGACATTTTTATGTGGTAATAGGTGTTATTTCATGAGAAGGGTAGTTCTCTTTAGTTGTGTTGTGCAGGTGAAGCAAAAAATGGAAGTTGAGGCAATTTGTCATGGTATTCGCAGAAGGATAGCAATGGGAAAATGCCATGGCAAAGCTAGAGAACTCCTGGGCTAAGCTAGACGACAAAGAGATATTTTGATAAGAGTGTCAGTTGGTGCTACAACAGCTGATCGGGACCACTACAGCCTGGCCACAACCACCTCAGTAGGGGACCACAGTGAATATGGCATATATGCGAGCCACCTCAATAAGGGACCACTGTCACCTCTTCTAGTCCTGTAGAAATGCCAGGACAGAATGAGGGCAGAAATAGATTTTTACATATCTTTTAGGGTTTTTCACCCTTTTTAAAGACATGGTGACCTACACAAAAAGGAGAGAGGCCTTTTAGAGGGGCAAAACATAGTAAAAGAGGCACTTTTGGAGCTGTTTGTGCAAAGGAAAGCTCCCACCTTTCTCTTCCAAACTTCGGCCAAGGAGTCCTCCATTAATAGAGCTCGAAGGGATTATTGTGCTAAAAACCCGGAAGGGGCTAGCACACCAAGGCGCATCGTGGTGGTTGAAGATCCGGCGGCCTGATCAACCGAAGGGTATTTTCTAGTCCTCTGTTCATTTGCTTTATTTTCTTTATATTTTTAAGAGGATGATTTGTTAAATGTTTAAGGTTTTATGTGGATGATTTAACTTTAACATTTAGCACCACCATGTGTTAGCTTTATTTAGGTGGTTGTTTTTGTGGATGATTATCTTTTACCTTTATTAATATAGTATCTTCTATGTGTTTGTGAATTTTCTTTGCTCATTCTTGATAATCATCTAAGCATTGTAAGAGGCACGACCAATGTCCTTTGTTTAGATGCATGCTAGAGCACTCGGAAGAGACGTAGCTATAGATCCTTAGATCACTCGAAAGAGGTTAAGGGAGGATCTACGTGAGTAATGGATTCTAGACTGAAAATAGAGCCTAATCCAAACCTAGAGCACTCGGCTGAGGCGTAAGGGAGGGTTTCACTGACTAAAAGGAGTGTGCTTTAACCGATAGGCTAGAGTGTCATTCGCGTGACAGGCAAAAATACCATGGCATTTTAGTTTGACAGGCGGGAACACTTAAGAAACCTCTGTCGAGTGAGTATACACCATAGTGGCCTTATGTTAGTAAGAGTGGGGGTAAGAATTCTATAGGAGTTTTCCACCCAGTCATTCCCGAGAAAGAGTTCGTCAATAGAGGTTCAGTATAAATATAGATTAAAATGTGTTCTTGCATCCTGCTTTTGCCTCCGTATTTACAACTTTCTTTACTTGTTATCTTGAAATCACTCTGCCTTATACTTCACACATATTTCCACTCATCGATCCTGCCATCACCATCATTTCCATTTTGCCTTGGCATAATTTAGTTGCTAGCATTCTAGAATTGCCATAACATTTCCACAATACACCTTCACAGTACATATCCATCTTATCTTGTTTATATCTTTTCCCTTGTTTTTCCTTTTTAGTTAGTGACACTTTTTTTCCTTGATAAATTGATTGTGCACTTTACCTATATCCTCGTGAGAACGATACTCACTCACCCTATTATTACTTATATGGCTATGCATACTTGCACATATATGTATGTTCACATACATTAATTATAGCACTACACAGAACACACCACTACTGCCGGAAATGTCATAATCATCTTTGTGAAGGTCATAATAATCTTTTTCATTGATATAAACAAAATTTGATTCAAGTTTTTTTCCTTTACCAATTATTAATTGTTGGTAAAAGTCCACAAGATGCTTTGGCGTACGAAAAGTACGGGCCCAATGATTTATGTTGTCACATCGATGACACATAGATTCCTCTTTCTTAGATTGATCTTTTACACCATTGTCATCCTTATTATTCCACTTGCGGTGGATAGTTACTTTTAAAACGACCACCTCGTCTATGCCCTCGACTGTGGTTATAACCACGACCACACTCATAGCTATGACCACGATTATTGTTGTAACCTTTACTTTTTCCGCTATAGAATGTCGCATTCGCTTCAGAAAATAGAGCGGAGCTAGTTGGAAAATATTCATGATTTGTCATGAGTAACTCGTTATTTTGCTTAGCCACAAGAAGGCAAGAAATTAACTCAGAATATTTCTTAAAGCCTTTTTCATGATATTGTGTCTGAAGGACAACATTATTGGCATGAAAAGTGGAGTATGTTTCTTCTAATATATCCTCATCAGTAATATTTTGACCATAAAACTTCAATTATGAAGTAATTTGAAACATAGCAGAGTTATACTCGCTTACTGATTTAAAATCTTGCAATCTCAGATGCAATCAATCATATCAAGCTTTAGGCAAAATAACGATTTTCTGGTTTTCATATCGTTCCTTTAGATTATTCCAAAGAATAAGAGGATCTTTCATCGTTAAACATTCAAATTTCAACCCTTCATGAAGGTGACGACGAAGAAGTATCATGGCTCTAGCCTTATTTTGAGCAGATTTTGCATTCCCATCTTTAATAGTATTTCTTAGGCCATTTGCATCTAGATGTATTTCGGCATCTAAGATCCAAGATAAATAATTCTTTTCTAGAAATATCAAGAGCCGCAAACTCAATTTTTGCAAGATTTATCATTGATATACTATAAAAGACAAATAAAAAATTAGATCAACTATATCTTAAATATATATATAAACAATCAAACAAAGATTTTAATCCTCATACGTGGCATTATTAAATCAGTCTACAAGGTCCTTTAAAAAGAACCTCCTTTGAGACCAGTAGCCTTGCAGAACGAGATGTTCAGTCGATATACTCAGATTAAATTATCGAAACAAATAACATATTAACTAACTAATATATATATAAAATATTCATGACATGAAATAAACACATAATAATATTAGACAAAACAAGAATATACACATGAAAAAAATAAACAAAATTATTTTTGTTTTTAAATTATAATCATTATCGTATATATATTATTTTATAAATTTATATAAGATGAAAGAAAAAAAAACATATCGCGTAAATCTTTGAAGAAACTTGAAATTAAAATCTTCTGAGCAAACTCGTACTGATAACGTGTTGTCAATAAAATAAAGAGCAAGAATAAAATAGACAAAAGAGAGAGATTTTATTGTATTCTCAAAGTAGGATTGTGTACAATGCTTTCTCCAAAAGTCTATATTTATAAGAATGAGATGGAAACCCTAATTCCAATAGGTATTAAACTCTAATAATAAAGCCCACTAAACCTTCCTATAATACATGGATATTCACCGTAAATAAAATATTCTTAACGGTTGATAAAATCAAGGATGATCAAGTTAACCTTGATTCAACCGAAAAGCTTTTTAATATACACCTGATCGCTTGCGGCGCGTTGGTGAAGGACAAGGTCATCCACTAATTAATAAAATCAAAAAAATACACCTAATATTTTATTAAATAATTATTTTGATTTATTTTTTTAAACAATTTAACTTTTAAAATTTTATTTTAAATTAAAATATTTATTTATATATTAAAATTATTAAAAATTATTTATAAACTGTTTAAAATAATTTGATAAAATGATAAATCAATAAAAAATATTTTATATATCTTTATAAAAAATATTTTTTGAATGATGTAATATTTTTTAAGTTAATACATCTGTGTGTATGATACTATAATATTAGTGTACAATATCATATAAGATTGATCATGTTAATCATGTCATTTATTGTTAGTTGATGGATAGTTTTCATCCGTAAAAAGATCATTTTGATCCAAGATAAAATGTTAAGATTAAATTATTTCAAAAAAAATATGAATCAAAATAAATATTCATTCAAACGTTAGAGACATTTTTGACTTTATGTCTGCACAATTTTAATATAAAGGTAAATTATATAAATGATCACTGAACTTTTAGGGTAATTCATTTTGATAATTGTAATTTTAAAATACTTGATAAGATCACTCAATTTTTAGTTCATATTCGATAAAATTACTCAAGTTTTGGTTCACATTCAATACGGTCTCCACTGTTAACTTCAGTTAGAAGTTGTCGTTAATATTTACTATAACAATCATCGCTCAACTTTCTTCTCACTTCTATTTTGTTCACTAAAGTTTTAAAATTTTAATTCAATAACTTAACTTCGAATTATTCATATTTTGGCCACTCTCAAATGATATGTTTATATAAATAGAAAATTTTGAATAATCCTTAGAAAATATTTTGATTCATTTGTAATTCCAGATTATTCAATTATCGATCTTAAATTGTAACAATTAAATCAAATAATTTATTAACTAGTTAATTAAAATATTTAATTATAATTTTTTTTACTTTGTTAATTAAAATATCAAATATGATAATATGATAAATCTAATAATTGTTCGATTCTAATAAAATGTAAAAACAACTAGAAAATCAAAAATTGAAGATTCATATCTATTAATCTTAACCAGAGTCAAAAAAAATTATAAGATTATCAAAATTATTAGACTATAAGATATTGTAATACATAAAATTTATAAATATTCATTATAAAATTTATAATATTACAATAAAATTGATAAAAAGTACTAAATTCATAATATTTTTATTTTAACAAATTTTGTTTGTTATTATGTTTGTGAAAACAACCTCCAAAGTATATTACGACGAAATTGTATTTGTTACTATTTATCGTAAGAATAAAACTTTATTACTATAATTAAATTATCACGATGAAAATTTTATCACAATAAATTAACTTTTTATCACGAGAAATATGTTTTGTCATAACTTTTGTACTTTAAATCAAATATAAAAAGGTTTTATAACAGAGATACATGTTACAATAAAAAATAATTTCTCCCTATGTTTTCATCAGTAAATGTAACTTAAAATAGATAAAATGTTTATTAAAATAAAATATTTATTTTTCAAAAAATAAAATTTTATCAAAACTAACTTAAATTTTAACAGCAAACAAGAAAAAGTTGTGACAAAAATACATACCGCGACAAAATTTGTGTTTTTAATATTTTTATTACTTATAATGACAAAATATTTATTAAAATGAAATGTTAATTTCATCACAAAAATTTATATGTTATAATTAGTTTAGAATTTAACATCGAAAAATTTATTTTTATGAAGACACTTCTAAAATCATTCATATAAAAAACATGATAATAACTAACTTCACTAACTTACGAAACATTGAATAAATAAAATTAAAATTAAAATAATTTTTTGACTAGCGTTCATTCACTTATAATTTATTTCTAAGGCTTAGTTTGGAGTTGTGTTAGAAAATCTTAGTTTAAGCTAATCTAAGGTTTTGCAAAAGCTAAAAAATAGCTTTTTTAAAACTAAGATTTGATAAGCTACTTTTCGGAAAAATACAATTTTTATATTGATTTGTTTTTAAATCAAGTATTTTTTATTGTTTTTAAGATTTTAAGGCGAAAAATTCAGTTTAAAAAATTAAAATCAGCCAAAATTAGGCTTAATTCAAACAAACAAAAGCTAGACTTATACACATTTCTAATAAGTATTAGATATATACAAGACATTTCTAAACACTAGATTGTTCTTAAAATAAACGCTAAAATCATTGCAAGTACAGAAATTGATGATGTACATAAAAATATAAAAATTACAAATGTATTAACCTAAACTGAGGTTGGAATTGATACTCCCTTCAAGCTTTCTCCTTCCTTGAATCTTTAGAAGGTTCACTCACCTCTTTCACTAAAGAAATATTACTAAGATATTAATATTACTACACCATTGAAAGATTTTAAAAAGCTGAAAAAACAAATTAACTTTAAATGGAACTCTAAAAATCACATTCTCGTTCTCTCTCAAACTCTTCCATAAAATCTCAATTTTCACCGTCTTAAACTATTTTACCTCGAAAGATACATCCTTAAATGATGGTCAACCTTTCTTTCTCAAGATTTTAAGATTTTAACGTGAAAAATTAAATCTTATCTTAAAGTTTGTCCACCAAAGATAAGTGTAAGGGTAAGGGGAGATGAAAGACAACAATGAAAAAACAAGGATGAACTCGCCCTCTTAATTTTCTATAGAAAATTATAGTATGGGTAATCTTTCCCCTTCAAAGATTGTCTTTTACACCTTTGCCCTTGTATTCCTCTTTGAAACTTAAATCCCCAACCATCAACTCAAATCTAACGACCAACATAAGCCCAAAAAGGTTTATGATGTCCAAATCCTAAATTCTCTACATAGTCATAGTGAATTAGCATCTGTTTGTTCTTTTAACATTTGCTTCAATTTACTCTTACGATACAATATTACTTTATTGTTGTCATCATCATATCTATACCGTAACAAATGTATGTTATCATTTGCAATCAAAACTTCTTAAAAAAAAACTGTATAGCATGAACCATTTAGCATCATTGGTTAAAGGAATAGTTGTTGTTCTTGGAGGTCACGGGTTAGAACATCAGTAATGACAACATAGTGATTAAGCGATAAAAGTTTAATGGTTGAGAGTATACTTTTAGAACAGATACTACTGTAACCACTGTAGTTAAATAAATAAAACTGTATATCTTTGAGAAAAGTACATTGGTACAATTTTATCAATAACCGTGTTTTGTTTTGCAGTTGAATTTATTTGAGAAGTGTCCGAAAACCTTTTATTTCAACCGTTTAGAACTGACTGTCCATTTTTCACCAAGATTTGGAGCATGTATCTCATTTCTCTTAGCTCTTATCTTTATTGGTCTATGGAAAAAAGATGTATTCATATCCCTTTGTTTTAGCCATCTCATTCTTGCCTTTCACCTCCAAGATCCTCTTGAGACTTTAATGTGTCCTAAGGATGTAATTTGCATTCTTTAACTCAGTCACCAACTGCAAATTCATTTTTTCTTCACCCCCAAAGTAGAATAACTTCTTGCAGAAAAAGAGATTAAGATTAAGGCTGGAAATCACATGCATAGTTAGTGGTTGTGGCTTTGACAGTTGAGTTTTTCCCCTTTCAATGGACTAGTATCGTCTTTGCTTCCGGAACAGTGCAGACTTATCGGTGTCTGTCACGATCAGACATGTATAATGCTTCAAAGATGTGCTTTCGAAAAAAAATTGTTTAGGTCTTCGCTTTTGAAGAGTAGAACAATTTATATAAATAAAATAGTCTAAAAATTCTCTTTCAAGTTATTTTTTATTTGTTTGGATATTCGTTTCACAATTTCTCCATAAAAATAAATTTACTGTTGCGCTTTGAAAATCGTAGAAGAAACAAATTGGGTAAATTATAATGAAGATCATTCAATTATAGGTAATATTATATTTGTATTACTGAATTGTTAAAAATTACGTTTAAATCATTCAATAATAGGTAAGGACGTAAGGTTACGTTTGAGTAACGTAATTAATAAATGTGATATTTGGATCATTCAATTATAGGTAATGTTATATTTTGGTCACACTTAATATTTTAAAAAAATTATCAAATTCGCGTATTAGATTAATTATTTCAAATAAAGTACTCTAATATTAACAAGGGTATACAAATGATTTGGAAAAAAACGACCAAATTGATTTACTTTTTTAAATACAAAAGGTGACTTAATCGTAAACTTACCATAATTGAGTGACTCAATTATAACCTTTAATAATTAAGTGGCTCAAATATAATCATACATATAATTAAATAATTTTTATCATTTTATCCAAATAAATTTACGGGTATCTTTATTAACTTATTGAGTATTATATATATAATTTTATTTTTTTGAATAATTTTATTTAAAATTTTTGATGTACCGATTAAAATAAAATATTGTATTATACATCCAAAACTTTGTAGCATATAAAATTAACTCAATAAAAAATAGGTTTAACTCAGTAATATGTGCCTAAAGTATACATTTTTTTTTTGAAATAGGTGCCTAATATTTTATTTGACCTAAATAAGTGCCTAAACTATATATTTTTTCTGACATAGGTGCTAAATGTATTTTTATCTGAAATAGGTGTCTAAAGTTTTATTTCATTAATGTTTTAAAGTAACACCGTTAAAAATTTGTTTAATTTATAAATAAGCACCTAAACTATACATTTTTTCTAAAATAGATGCCTAATGTATTTTTTAATTAAAAATATTTTAATAATTCTTTGAAAGAATGAGCAATGAAGAAAAAACAAAACAATATGGCAATGAAGAAAAGTGTGAGCAAAATAAGAAAAAAATGTAATTTTTGAGAAAATGAAGCATAGAGTTCCGAGTAAACATTAAAAAAATCAAAAGAAAAAATATATTTTTTGAACTACTGTGATTACTTTAAAAAGAAAGAAAGACTAAAACATTAGCTTATGGGAATATTATATGTATGGAAATTAAATATTTCTTATTATTTCATTTTAGAAAATGAGTGAGGACGATAAGTAGAAAAAAAACAATATTACATTTGAAACACTCCATACTCAGTATCCTAATGAATTCAATTTGAAAGTTCAAAATTTCCCACTCACTCAAATAAGACTTAGACATGAAACACTATATTATACAGCAGCCACGGCATTAAAAAAATAAAAATCGTAAAAATCCGTGGATGGTCAAAGAAAAAAAATCATCTTATTTAAATATTTTTAATCTATAAAATAATCCCACCGATAAAAATGATCTACATAATTCGAATTTGTACATCATATATACATAATATATATACGTTATTCAAAAAATAAAAACAATTAAATATATATTATCTTATAATTATATCAATATATTAAAAAATATTTTTTTATCAAAGGAATATGTATCTCAAAATATGCGTTTATATTAATTGGTAAGAATTTAATAAGCACATAGAAAATGTATTAAAAATATTTAAATGCAACTTAATTTCTGTCGATGATAAATGATAATAAATATTTAATTATGACTAAAAAATAAATGAAAGTTGAAACCATGGATTTTATACTTTATATGTGGTTTATTGAATTAAGAATTTAACATTTCCTATGTCATCACAAGTTTTTTTTCTTTCTAAAATTCAACTCAAAGCTGCCTAGGTTGTATGATTTGAGAAATGATTGATAAAACTTAGTCGAAGTTAGAATAAAATATCAGTTAGTCAGATGGTAGGCCGGTTCATTTGACTAGTATGACATTTATGTATCAACTTGAGGTTATTGAAGTTGTGGTGCATACATTTAATTCATACATTTTTAAATTAATATAGTTTTCTCAGAAACAAACTATTTTTTATAGCCTCCGGAAGTTTTTTTCTTAAATTACGATATTTAGTTTTAATATTAATTGTCAATTACTTGTATTTATTATTTTTTAACTATTTTATGTATTGTTTTCTTTATTTTAATAAAAATCTTTACTCTTGTGATACATGTTTCCTTTGCATTTATGGTATGTTTTTTATTATTTTTTATGGTTCATTTTATTTATCATTTGATACGATTTTAACATACTTTAGCAGTCGTTTATGTGAAAATTCCGACATAATAGTAATAAAAGGATAACCGATGAGTAAAGAGGTAAAGATGAAGAAAACGGTTTACTAAAACAATAATATAAAATTAATTTTATTGAAGATCCATTGCTTTAATTGGGTTATAGAAAAATTGGGTATTTATAGCTCAATGGACTAATAACAAGCTAACAAAATACTAACCAATTACTCTAAAAGTTCGTTAACAAAACTTAACAAATTACAACTAATTCAGCTAATTACATTCTAACATTCACCTTACGTTCTTTTTTTTCTTCTTCTATCTCGAAATTTCTTGAATGAAGCTCAATCAGAACTTGACAAAAATATAAATATTTTACTTGTTTTTGATTTCTTATTCTCATTCTTTGATTATGTATCTCAAATTTCAAAGCTCATAATGACTTAATCAGTCTTTGTTTTTTCCTTTCCTTGAACGACTGATCAAGAGTATTATTATCTACATCTATTGTTTTAACAGCGTACTGGAAAAAAGTTATTCTAGTTTTTTTTTTCTTTTTCTACTTAGTAATAACATGACCAGTCTCTGCTCCTTGATCAACTGATTATAGATGTCTTTATAAACACCTATTGTTTTCGCAGTGTTTTAAAAGATTTTTTCCAGAGTGCGACACCTTTTAATCTACCAATAGAGCACCTGCAAGACAGTATGCAATGAGAGCTTAAGAGGACTACAAGGTTAGAGATGTTATCTCAGATACCTTTACCTTGTTTTCAGTTTCAGTTGTTGCTCTAATAGATTCAGGGTCAACTCACGCTTATGTTCGGAGTGGTATAGTCCAGTAATGGGTTTTCTACCTAAGATGTTAGAGGTTAGGATTTGAGTTACTAGTCCCTTAGGGTATGATGGTTGTGATGACAAGATTTTTAGGAGGTATCCTATAGAGTTTAAAGAATTGGTGTTTTCGACAGACTTGATGGTGCTACTATTTTAAGAGTTGAATGTCATCTTAGGAATAGACTGATTGTTTAAGCATGATGCAAGTTTGGGTTACCAGGTAAATAGTCTAAAGCTATTTGTGACGGATGGATCTAAGTTAATAGTGAAAGGACAAAACAACCAATGTTTTTCTCGAGTGGTGTCGGCTTTAACGACACAAAAGATGCAACAAGGATGCGAGGCTTTTTTTGCCCATGTGGTTGATACAAGTGTGAGGGTTCCAATGCTCGATAACCTCCTCATAGTGAGAGAGTTTGGGAATATATTTTTGAAAGAGTTACCCGTATTATCACTAAATCGGGAGTTGGAGTTTAGGATCAACGTGATTCCTGGTACGACTCATGTTTATATCGTACCACAGCGGAGTTAAGAGAGTTAAAGGACCAGATACAAGAGTTTTTATAAATAGGGTTTATCTAGCCAAGTGTGTCTCCTTGAAATGTACCAGTTTTGTTTATAAAAATATGGTAGATCGATGAGGATGTGTATCGCCTATAGGTAGCTCAACAAAGTGACAATAAATAATAAATACCCCTTACCAAAGATAGATGATCTGTTTGACCAATTTAAGGGAGCTTGGGTATTCTGAAAGATAGATTTTAGGTAAGGGTATGATCAGTTAAAGTTTGTGAAAGAGGATATCCAAAAAAATATGTTTAGGATGAGTACGATAATTACGAGTTGTTGGTAATGTCGTTTGGCCTCACCAATGCACCAATGATATTCATGGACCTAATGAACAAAATCTTTCAACCTTATCTAGAATAGTTCGTGATGGTTTTCATAGATGACATCTTGGTGTATTTGCGTTCTTAGAAAGAACACGACTACCACCTTCGAGTAATTTTGCAAACTTTGAGGGAAAGACAACTCTTTGTAAAGTTTAGCAAATATGAGTTGGCTATTGGAGGTTTTCTTTTTAATTCAAATTGTAGCAACTGATTGGATTCAAGCAAATCCCTAAAAGATATAAACAATAGTGGAGTAAAAACCATCAAGGAACGTTTTAGAGGTTCGTAGTTTTATTAGTCTCGTTAAGTACTACCAAAGGTTTGTTAATGGTTATTCAATCATTTGTGTATCGATGAACAAGTTGATACAAAAAGCATTCCTTTTGTATGGGACAAAAGGAGGTAACAAAGTTTTGAACAACTAAAGGTCTACTAGACAAAAACATCGGTTCTAATTCACCAGAACCCGAAAAGACTATGTTTTCTAGTGATACTTCTTTGAATGTTTTTATAATGTGTTTCACGTGTCAATGTTGAGAGGATATCATTCGAATTTTATCCATATCATCCAGAGAGAAGAGTTTGAAATCAACCCAAACTTATCTTATTAAGAGGAACCAATAGCATTGTTAGACCAAGGAGCTAAGAAACTGCAGTACAAAAGCATACCCTTAGTAAATATATTATGAAGGAACCATGGAGTGGAAGAAGAGACGTGAGAAGTCAAAGAATAGATGAAAAGAATTTACTTGCATATGTTTTCTTAAGTAAATTTTAAGGATAAAATTTCTTAATAGAAAGGAGAATTGTAACAACTTAAATTTTTATCAAGATCGAAAAGTAAGGTCTAAATTGGGGCATGATCCTCATATTTAGTCTTAGAAACCTTGTTGGGCTCGTTATGTATAAGTGTTTAGGCTAAGGATTTTAATGAAGGGTAAATAAGTCTTTAGGGGGATAATGAGAAGGAAGAAATGATGAAATCTCTTTATATTTTCTTTATGAGGGGTAAGATCATCCACTTTCAACCTTTTCTTCCTTCTACAATAGTTTCTTTCCAAGGTGTGTTGAACAAAGCTGAGAACTTTGAGTTTTTAAGGAAGAATTTCGGTTAGAGGAAGAAGGAAAGGTTCTACATCGAGAAGAGATCTTTAATTTGAGGTAAAAATATGTTGAAATAATGGGGATAAGTGTTTTGTTAGGGGTGAAGGAAAGATAATGGTTTTGGGTGTTAGAAACCCCAAATTTAATATTTTATTTCATTTTAATGTCTTTAATCACCTAATAATAATGTTTTAATCATTTAAACTCTTATTGGAGTGAAAGAAGCTGAAGAATCATCAAAGGATCAAGGAAAGAGGAAGGACAAAGTTTAAAGGATTGGTGGTTTTGGTAGTTGTTAGACCAAGGTTAGTACACTTCTAACTTTTTGAGTTTATGAAAATTATAATAGTAGTTTTGTGGCATTATTGTGTATGGTTGAGCTTGGACTGGTAGCTTAAAAATGATAATGATAAATTTCGAGATTTAAGTTGTAATTTGTTGAAATTGGTTTCAATGCACTAGATAGACCTTGTATAACTTGTAGGAGAGCTTTTAGAGGTTTTAGGATGATTTTTAGTGAATAAAATGTGTTTTTAGAGCTCTAGACCTAGAAATTTTGGTGCTCACATCGATAGGAGAGGACTCGTATCGATACTCGAGAAAGAAAAATGGGTAATTTAGGGAGGGTGTACCGATATAATTCCTCATGTATTGGTACCCCTGCACTTTAAAAAATTATAGAAACGTTTAGACATATTAGTATATGGACGCGTATTGGTACCACTATTCTATTGAGGTCACGTATCGATATGAATGATCTCATACTGGTACAGGTACCGGTACGCTATATAGGCGTATTGGTATAGGGTAATAAAAATAAATTATTTCTTTTCAATGTATTTTGGTTATCGATACTCAATGGAGGAATATTGATACTAGTAGGGACATACCGATACTTCATATAGGCATATTGTTATATGTAGACCAATTTATCCAAATTTTAGCCTTTGAGTTTGAAGGGTAAATAATTCCTGTAAATAACCTTAATGAGTCCTTTTATGCCTAAAATAAATAGTAAAAATGAGAGATGAAAACTTTGACACTTTATTTGCCTTAAATAGGGAATTATTGACTAAATGCTTTGAAATGACTAGTGATATTATATAAGCTTGAATATGATAATTATGATTATTGACATGTTTATTGAGAATATTGGTACGGGGTCCAAATACCCAAGAGTGGCTTCTGATGCTTTGTGACTCTTGACCACTTGTATGGAGGAGTGTTAGTTACGATGCTTAGTGACTCCGAACTACACTCAAGGAATGACGGGAAATAGGTTCTGAGTCTTAGCGATGATCGGACCCTCTTCGAGTTTGTGGCTTTCGATGTTAAGTGACTCCATACCATACATCTAATGTATATATGTGCTTGTTGATGATTATGAATACAATGATATTGCTATTAAATCTTCAATATAAAATGTTATGTAGTTAGGTGATTATAGTAGTGTCAATCATTCTCTTCCCTCACATCCTATTGCATACATTTAATTATGATTTTTATAAATTATTGTTGAGTATAGGTGTATCCTCTGAGTTTTCATCAACTCAACGTTTGAAATCTTTGTTTATGTCCGCAGGTTTTTAGGTAACGTTTTAATTCGAGGAGCATCATCTATGGTAGATTTCAGCATCGATCATAGAGGAGTACAATATTTAGATAAATGATCTATATATTCTAGGACCATTTAAGTTGTTGTAACTCTTTTAAATCTTAATTTTATTTGATTGAATATTAATATTTTTTTGAATTAGAGCTCCTTAATACTTTTCAATCTAAATTTATGTTTTAATTATTGAGATTTAATTGATTTGACTTTTGAGTCTTCTATTGATTTTTGGAAATGATTTAAAAATATTGAGTTTAGGTTGGAATTAAGGCCCAAATATTACATCCGAAACCGAGAGTGTTACAGAGATCATATATGCTTTAGGGTTTCTCACTCCTTGTAACATCCAGAACCCAGGTGCCACATTTAGGCCACAAGTCCAACCCGTATCCATAAAAATTTTCAAATCAAGCCCAAAACATACCACAAATGTGGCGTAAAGTTTAAATAAGAGAGTAAATATCAAAATGGTTTATGAAATCCAAAATATCCATGAAGCTCCAAATACAAGTTTAATAAAAGCATTTGACCTTGAAAATTTAAAATAAAATAAAGTTATAGATACAACATGTGTCCTACGAATACATATCTCACTAATCTAGCAATTGTACTCTACCAACCGGTCAATGCAGAAGTCCACGTAGATGGTACTCCTCCGTGTCACTTACACGTTCATCTATTCACCTACACATGAAAACGAATTTCAAAACGCTGAGCTACTAAAGCTCAAAGGGTACACAACCTATCAACTATGCTTTCAAGTGAACCATAACTAAAAACATGTTAGATGAGAATATGATGACATGATGTGATAAATACGACCAAAGCATAAAATAACCAAATCAAGAGTGAGACCCACTACCAACCCGATACTAGGGAACTCACCCAACCCAGAATCTCACATCGGGCTGCTCAGAATCTCGCATTGAGCTAGTAATATTTAGAATCTCGTATCAAGTCTTTACTCGGAATCTTTCATCGAGTGGGACTCAGAATCTCATATCGGATGATTTTCATTGTGCTGCAACACATTCACTCACTGGATATTCGGATCCCACCAATCAGAGACTCAAACCAAACAAGATGATCCACCTAAGATCTTATATCAAACATTACCACAACCAAACTAAGATCAAGCATGCAAGTCATATTTTCATCATATCAATGTTTATATTATCAAATCCAAGTTCCATTAATCATTTTATGGTTTAAATAACCCATAGCATGAATTATGGAACCCGAAACTCAATCTTTAAAAACTTGGATAAATTGTCAAGCGTATCGATACGCTTATAAAGGGGGTATCAAAACGCCCTTGTATCAATATGTTCCCCTTGCATATTGATACGCTAAGACGATGACTTTAGATAAAGGGAGACCAACCCGTATTGATACACCTATGCGGGGTATTGATACGACCCCCTATTTCGATACCCCTAAAGGGGTATCGAAACGATTTGCCACTAGAATTTTTGGTTTCGAAACACGGGCTTTTCGTCCGAAATTCCTTTTAACTAAGACCTTATTTCCTTTCTAGGTTATCGATACGCCTACCAAGGGTATCGATACCCCTACACGAAAATGTAGGTTTGCTACCTAAAATGCCTAAGAACACCAACCTAAACAGAACCAATCGATCTCATATCGTTCCTACACATTGTTGAATTAGTTTAGGTGAGTTTCTAACCAATTTTATCCAATGTCATCAACCATAATTCAAATCACCATTAAAGCATGCAAAGGGTCTATCCTAAGACAAACCATCGCAAACCAATCAAGTATGCCAAAAATGATGATGCACATGAAGTGTAAAGGATTTGGAAGTGTACAAACTTCTAACCAAGCTGAAGAAACTCCAAAGCAACTCCCCTAAGCCTTCTCCTTTCCCAAGCACCTTGATGGTTCTCATTGCTCTTTAATTACAAGGAAGATGACCAAGAGATTACTACTCTATTTTAAACGATTCTAAGAAGATAAAACGAGCTCTTAACAAACCTAAAACCCTCCCAAACTTATTCCCATTCTTACCTCAAAAATCCATAAAAAAACATACCTATACCACTTAGAACAAAGTTTTACCTTGCTAGATAGATCTTCCAAAGTCAAACACACTTCCCTCAAGCAACAAAACGAGATTTCATAAGCAAAGCTTCAAAAACCAACCTTTGAGGATGATGTTTGGAGAAGAAAATTGATGGAGATAGAGAGAAGAAAACAATAAAGAGACGGTGATATCATATTTCTGTAAGGTGCAAAAATTAACCTTCTTTCTCTCTTCATTTCTCTCCCAAATAGCCAATTACCATTCTATCCCTGGATCATCATCCAAACCCAAGTCCAACTATAATCTCTCAAGCCCAACAAGACCCTCAAGGCCTAAACATCAGGCCCATAACCTCGGGTTAACCCGACTTCGAGTCCCAAAACTCGAATCGTGACACTCCTAGTTTAACTACTCTACATAAAGACAACTTAGGTAACAAATATGGATTCTAGATTAGAAGAAAACAATCATTTATCTTCTGTATCGTAAAACCATCATTGTTGAAGGTAAAGAGGAATCTCCAAACAACGAAAACTATCGAGAGAGGCTTGAAAAATTTGGAGTGTTGCAACATCAATTTAAGAGTATGAAGAGATCATGTATTTATTTTTATGATTATTTTTAATTCATTTTAATCGATAGATTACACTAAATTTTATATAAATTACACTTTGTTAAATAAACATGTTTAAAAAATCAAATTTTTTTTATGAATTTATATTCAGACAAATTAGACTTGAGCATAAAAAATGGTCAATACCTATCCATTATGTAACAATCTAAATTTTGTAAAAGAAAAAATTTAACTCAAAATGATTTAAGTCCAAATAAACAAACTTGTAAAACAATTCTAGACTAATCTAAATTCAAAATAGATAATATTTGATTTAAATATTATATCTACTCATTATCACCATTGAACTTTTCTGCTCTTTTTCCCAAACACTTCCACATCTTATATTATATATATATATATATGTATATATATATATATTTTTTTCTTTTTTTCTTTTTCTTCTATATAATAGAAAATAAATATTTCTTCCATTTGAGTTAATGAAAATTAAAACATTTTGAACTTAATATTTTTGATTTTTTAAACATTAAACTTAATTTTAAATATTTATAAATTTAGTATTTAAAAATTTAGATTAATGTAAAATTATAATTTAGATTTAAGTTTTTATTTTATAATTATTATTTATTTTGGTGCAGGACAAAATTGAAACGATATAAATTAAAATTATCAAAAATTTAAAAGGTGGATTCAAAAAACCCTCAAACCCAAAAGGTTTGACCAAATCTTGTTAGGGATGGCAAAATTATTCGGTCTCGACCTAACTTGGGGCATCCCGACCCGATTCGATTAGTTTTTTCTCTTTAATTTTCAGAGATCGGGACGGGATGGGACTTAAAAAATATTAATTTAGGCCGAGTTTGAGTATATGCTTAAAATTCTCTACCTCATTCGTCTCGATATATTTTTATTTATTTTTATATATTTTTATTGTATTTATAAAAAAAATATCACTAACACTTTTATGAGTTTTAAGTTATGATTATTTTACTTTTTGGATTTTTATAGTTATAAAATTTTATTAAATATTATTTGAGTTTTAATATATTTTATTTTTTCAGACGATAATTTAAGTTTATTTTTTAAATATATAATTTAATGTGTTATTTTAATTTATTTTTATATAGATTTAAAGTCATTTAAAAAAATATAATTTATAATTATGATGAAGAATTAATTGAATCTAACATTTATCATTGATAAAGATTATTTTTTTAATTTTTAATTGAATTAAACCAAAATCAAATTTAAAAGAAAATATGTTAGGTCAGGTCAAATAAATTAATATTTTATTTAAGGCAAGATAAAATAAATTTTAGAAATTAATATATCGAGGCAAGTTGTGTACGACCAAAACCCCACCCCATCCTACCCCGTTATCTTCCTAAATCCTATTCCACGCCAATTTTTTTTTACATTTTACAATTATTCAATAATCTTGAAATATTTTTTAAATAATAGTCTCCCAATAAACTAAATAAAATAGGAAACAAGATAATTTTAAATATACAATACATGCATGAGCAAAGAAAACAAATTGTGCAAGGCGAGCAGAACACGATCGTTAGTATCCCAAAACCAATTAAAACCAGTGAAGCCCCACCATCAACATCAGGGATCTGGAAAAAACAAATTTTTGTTCAAGAACAAGACACCGAAAACCTGCAAATGAAAGAGGCAAGCCGGAAAACGAAACTAGAAGCAGAGAGAAGAAGAAGTCGAGAGAAGGAGATAAAAAAAAAAATCACCCGAACTTTCACGGTCCACGTTACTATTGACAGTCTATCTTCTTCCTCGCCATAGCAAATCCGGGTCAAATCTATAATATCAAAGATGAAAAATCTTATCAAATCGGTAAGAGAAAACGACGAAACAGAAATAGAAAACGGCTAGGCAAAAGAAAAAATAATGTAAAAAAGACCGGTCATTGTTGGTCGCTAAAGCGACGTCTGACATCGACATGATGCAATCTGAAAAGGAATTTCTAGGACGAGAGACAAAAAAAAGGTAGTGCTTTTCGAAGAATCATCCCATTTATATATATTTTAAGGTTCGAGTTAATTGTTATCCCCATAAATATATAGCCACCAAAGTAGAACAGAGTAAAGAGTTAAAGAATTGAAGAAAGACTAAATCAAAACTAGATAGAGTTGACTAAAACCAATAAAATAACAGTGTTTTAATCAAGCTTATGAATCCGGTCAGGTGTATAAATAATGGGTAATTAACGAAAGCAAACATCCACCAGCCTTTGGATTTCTATCATTTGATTTTGATCAAAATATAATCTCCAGTATGACTGGTTCATATATGGATACTCTTTTTCAGTACTGGCCCTCAATTCTTGTTGCTACCCTTGTCACCCTGTTGATATATAAACTCATCAGTAAGAATGGAAAGAACGGCAGTGTGCCGGAAGCTGGAGGCGCTTGGCCGGTTATTGGGCACCTGCATCTCTTTAGTAGCAAGGAAATCCTTTATAGGACGCTCTTTGGGTTGTCTAGAAAGTATGGACCGGTCTTTAGTATTAGACTGGGTTCTCATAAAGCTTTGGTGGTGGGAAACATGGAAATGGCGAAAGAGCTTTTGACGATCCATGATAAAGCTTTCGCTACCAGACCGAGTTTATCCGCCTCGAAGCTACTAGGTTATAACTATGCTATGTTCGGGTTTGCTCCTTATGGGGATTATTGGCGAGAGATTCGTAAGATAACGACCCTTGAGCTTCTCTCAAACCACCGTCTCGACATGTCCAACTTCAAGCAGACACGAGCCTCGGAGGTCCAAATCGGAGTCAAAGACTTATACAACACTTGGAAGACGAAAGGTAGCGGAGAGCAAGGCAGTGTTATGGTGGACATGAAGCAGTGGTTTGCAGATTTAACTCATAATCTGGCGTTCAGAATAGTGGTGGGGAAAAGATATTACGGGGACACCGCTAATTCCAATGAAGGAGAGGCACGTCAATGCCAGAAATCGATAAAAGAATACTTTCACCTGTTTGGGACGTTCGTGTTGTCTGATGCGATCCCGTTTCTTTGGTGGTTAGACCTTGGAGGACATAAGAAATCCATGAAAAGAGTAGCCAAAGAACTGGACGTTTTCGTCCAAACCTGGCTTGACGAGCATAAACAGAAGAGAGAGTCTGGTGGCGAGCGGAAGGAAGATCAAGATTTCATGGATGTGATGCTCACTATCACAGAAGATGCAAAGCTTAATGGCTTTGATGTCGATGCAGATACTATCACCAAAGCAACGTGCCTGGTAACTACCTTAAAATTCTATTAAAGAGTAGTAATTTACTAATTTCTGAAAGATGACTTTTAATAACTCATTACACTTGTCTCTTTTTGGGGGTTGCAGAATCTGATTCTAGGTGCAGCAGACTCAAACATGGTTCCACTCATATGGGGTCTAGCTTTACTTCTAAACAATCGCCATACCTTGAAAAAGGCCAAAGAAGAATTGGCCATCCACGTTGGAAAAGACAGGCACGTGGAGGAGTCGGATATCAAGAACCTGGTTTACCTCCAAGCAATTGTCAAGGAAACACTTCGCCTATACCCACCAAGCCCTATACTTGCCCTTCGAGCAGCCATGGAAGAGTGCACCCTCTCAAATGGTTACCATGTAACCCCAGGTACACGCTTGCTGTTAAATGCTTGGCAGATCCAACACGACGAGCGTGTTTGGACCGACCCTGATGCGTTCAAGCCCGAGAGGTTTTTGACTACACATAAAGACCTTGATCTAAGAGGTCAGAATTTTGAACTCATTCCTTTTGGGGCCGGACGCCGAGCCTGCTCGGGTGTCTCACTGGCTCTCCAAGTTATTCATCTCTCAATGGCTAGCGTATTGCACTGCTTTGACATTGACACACCTGATGGCCAACCAGTGGATATGACTGAGAGCGCTAGCTTGGCAAATGTGAAAGCGACGCCACTTAAAGTACTCCTAAAACCTTGTCTTAGTCCTGAACTTTATCAGCTTTAGATTGGTTTGCCAACTTAGTCCTGAAGAAGAAAGTTGCAATCCGGAAGTTTTAATAATTGGGGAGAAATCAGTCATATTGTTTGTGAATAAGTCTTATTTTCTATGTATTCTATGGAGTTATTGTAATATTTCTATTTGCGATAATTGTTACTTATAAGAAATTTTAAATATTTTGGAGATAAAAGATTTGTTAACCAAAAAATATCTCTTCGAACATTCTCTTGCTCGATAGTAAAAAATTAAATTTTAAGTTTTAATATTCAATTCTAAATCTTAAATCATAAACTTTATAAATATATTATATCTAAATTTTTAAACTTTAACCCAGAATCTTAAACCTAACTTTACAGCATAAATAGTGACGTAAAAAAATGGCATAAGATTTCCTTCTTGTTTAACGGAGTTCATATGAACCAAAAACATATTCCCTATTCAGTACCTTTTTCTATGTCATAACAATAAAAACTAAATTTTAAGTTTTAACCCAAAATTTTAAATCTTAAACTATAAATCTTAAACCTTAAAAAATATTCTATTCTAATTTTTTAGATTTTAACCTTAAATTTTATATATTTTTTATTTTCCTCTTATGAAACTCCAAAATAATATGAACAAGTTTGAGGGGAGAAGGGAAAAAATACACTTTTTAATCTAAAAAACTACAACGATGTTTAACAGGTAGAATTTTGAATAGAATGATAGATTATAAATTTTAAACTAAAATTATAATTTAACCGAGTGACATCACCTTTTTTTATCAATTTTAAATGATAAAAGTATAAAAATAAAAATAAAAACGCAGCATTTAATCCAATTTATAAAAAAGGGGCTGGGTACTAAAATAAAAACATAAATATTTATAGGTCCTAAATATGTAGTTGACCCCAGAAAATTATATACCGCCAAAACTGAAATTAGAAAAAGGAAAATAAAGACATCATGGTGTAATAAGTCAATAACAAGACAAACTAAAAATAAGTAAAATAAATGCGAAGTCAATAAGACGAAAATAATAGAAAGTGACGGAAATTAGACGTTATGCTGTCAGCTACGCACAACTTGAATATTATTATTATTATTATTATTATTATTATTATTATTATTATTATTATTATTATTATACAGAAAGTTGCATCTTATTATAATCCCATATATATTTGAACTCGTATTTTAAGATTTCAGTTTGCACTAATACATACACTAATTTCAAACAGTTAGTCATTCCCTTTATATTATTAAATCATATACTAGTATAATATTTTAAATATAAATTACAACAAAATTTGAATATAATAAATCAATTAAAATAGATTTAAAATCCTTTTATATTTTTTTTTTCATTTAAACGTGAATGATTTAAAATATGTATTTTTGATAAATTTTATTAATTAATTTTGATATATTTTCAGTGTATTAACTTGTAGCAACAACTAGTTGGCTACTAGGATGAGTATGAGCGGTAATTAGGTGAGGAATAATAAAATAAATTATGTACGTCTAAATCGACGGGATACAAAATAATTAAAATCTTCACCCACAGGAACACGGATGAGATATATCTTATCTCGAACTCAAATGAGGATGATGACATAAATTTTTTATATTTTTATTATTGAGATTTTCGAACTATTTTCGTGTAAATTCTCATAAGTTTTTTTTTAAAATATTCACAAGAATCCTTAATATTAAAAAAATAAAAAAATATATATTCACCTGCTGTCATAAACCATTTTGTTCGGGTAATAGGATTGTGCAAAATCGGGTTCGATTATTCATTAACAAATTATTTTAGTTAACCGATAAATTTCAGTCATCTATTTCTCGATTGTAAATCTTAATCAGTTAACCGAAACATTTAGCTAAGTTCAATTCGAATAATAAGTTTTTTTCATTTTTTTTATTAAAAAATAAATTTTAATAATATACTAAAAAATATACACTTTTAAAAAAGGACCCATGATATTATTATCTTTGTTTAATACTAATAAGTTAAACACTTAAACTTTATAAAATAAATTTGTAATTTTACTTTTGAGGAATGAGAAAATAAAATAAAATTTAACTTTTATATAAAATATTAAAATGATATATAATATAATGATATATTATATAAACGATCAGTTTAATTATCTAATTTCTCTTAAATAATAAATCATAATCGAATTGATTTTTATATAAAAATAAAAATCCGGACCGAAATAAAATTTTTCGATTTAATTAACTATTCTTTTGTTTTGTTTATTTTTTCAGATTTTAAAATTAATTTTTTTTTACACACCCTTGGGGTAATTCATAAACCGGATCCAAACTCGGATCGATTTACTACCAAACCCATCAGACCCAATATCCCAAATATATCCATAACCCATCTAACCCCACTAACCCTTACCCATACCTAATCCATAACCTGATCCGGTCTATGATCCGACATGAATGAAAAACCTAATTCACTATTAATCATCTCGGTCGTCAACTCTAATCCTCAAAACTGAATCATAAAAAAATCATAATTTCTAAAAATTTATGATATTTTTAATAATTAAGATTTTAATAACTATAAAATTATGATGTGAAATTAAGAGATATAGTTTTTTTTTTTTTAATTTTATCTTTACGATCGAACGAACGAAACACATTGACATTGATCATAATTATTTATCAAAAGATCTAATAAGTTTTGATCACTATTAGCTATAAAAAAAAAAAATAGAAAATGACTTGAGATGTCTTAAAAAGATACTTAACAGATATCTTCAAAAAGACACTTAACAAATTAAGTTTGAATGGTTTATATCTAAATAGGTGTCTAAACTATATTGGTGGGTCATTTTTGGTGCTTAAATTATTTTTAACTATGCTTAAAGTTTTAATTTAGGTTATTTTAAGTTCTTAACTATTAATAAAAAATCGTTTGTGAATAAAAATGTAACAAATGACAAGTTTTAATTTTTAATTTCTTTTAATTATTTTTTAATTAAAATTAAAATTTCATTTCTTTAAATTGATAATTTTAAATTCTTATAAAACAGTCCTAAATCCCTAAAGTTGGAGGTTTGGGGGTTAGAGTTAGAGATTTGAGATTATTTTATAAAGATTTATAACTTTTAATTTTTAAAAAAATTAAATTAAAAATAAATTAAATTAATAATAATAATAACGGTAATTGATGGTTAGACACTTAAAATGATCATAATTAAAACTTTAGACACTTATTTAAAGCTAAAATAATTTATGTACCAAAAATGACTTACAAGCATAGTTTAGACATTAATTTAAATATTAAGCCTTTTATATATTACGACCTAAATTATAGCTGCATTATATAATAATAATAATAATAATAATAATAATAATAATATAATGAAAGCTTATCGATGTTTGAGTCCCTCCGAAAAAATTAATTAAATTCATAAATTTTTTATACCCAATTTAACCTCTAAAATCAATAAATTTTATCAATTAAGTCAAATGACCAATTTTAATCGTTAGTAACAGATTTTTTCTTGACATATTACTGACACGTGACATTTAATAAGTTAATTTAAAAAATTGTTTTTTATATAATTTTACAAGGCTTTTAGAACTTTTAAAAATTAAAAAATAAATTTAAAAAATATTAAAATTTTACGGTTCACCAATTGATACTAAAAACTGTTAGATTTACCCGTTAATGAGGGTGAATTGATAAAATTTTAAAAAGTAAGGACTTAATTGAGTATAAAAGAAATTTAAGAAGTCAACTGATTTTTTTATAAAAATTAAAGATTAAACCATCCAATCGGGGAATGGAATTGCAGGGACCCAAAATGTTGCAAAGCACACATTACCTACAAAAGCAAGCCATCTGTGGCTTGAAGGCGGATAAGAGGAAGAATTGTAAACTGCCTCTCAGAGTTTACTGCTAGATAAAAGCACCATACAAAAATTATGAAAAATCAGTTGTCCCAATGGAATCGACCAAGAGCTAGAGGAAACTGATTCAAAGCGCTTTGCTTCGAGGTCTCAATCTTCTAGCTATGCAGTCCAGATTAGTTCCAGAAGTACTATGCTTTATACTGGTCCTGGACTTTTTCCTTGATGACATGTTTTCTGCAGTCTCGCCTGATGTACTATCGTTTGCACCTGGTGACCCGGGCTTGTCATGGCCATTGCCTAGTTCATGACTTTGCTTCGGCATTGCAGGATTACCGTGGAGGCCATTTTCCATACCAGATGCAGGTCTCTTCATTAGCTTTGGACTAGTATCCTCTGCAGTACAGCCTTCCTCTACATTTTTGCTAGAACCATCCAAAACTTCACCATTAAGCCCCGTTGTCTCATGATGGCTCGTATCTTTTCTTCGTCTTTGTCTTAGTCTCCTAGCAATACTATCAGCACTTGGTTCAATGGTGCATGCATCCTTCCTTTTAGGTATGTTTTCCAATGTCACAGGACTACCGTCAGTTTCTTTGTTACTGAAATTCAATTCCTTTCCATCATCTATCTTGTCCCCATGGACATCAAGGTTGATCTCAGTAGGCTCCCCTTTCTCAAACACTGTTTCATTCTTTGAGAATAGCAATGTATTCGACTCTGGGTACGTATTGTATTCTTTTCTCTCACAGTTGAAGCTATCCTCTCCAGTTTGAGATTTTGATGTTACAAGCTGATTATCATCCATCTCACGAGAATCTTCTGATGGCAATGCCGGAGCTGGAAAAGACAGTGACCTCTTAGCAGAAACTTCATCGGTATTATCTGGATTCTTTTCCATATCAGTATAAGCACGGAGGGATTGAATGAGATCATGTGAAACCAAATTGAAGTCCATTTTCGATATCTGGATGGTGGACAAAGAAGCTTAGACATTAGAAAAAATGTATGAGCAAGAAAATGCACAACCGGTGGACCTACCTTCACATTAAGAGGGACAGGAGGAGCCCATCCTTTTGCTTGCCAGCACAAACTACAGTTGCAAATTCCATGACACGCAGGGTGAGTCCAATTCGGTTTCTCATTTGCTTCAAGAACATGCTCCCCATGCCTGCAGATTCAAAATGAAAATTAACAACAAAACCACCAATATAAAGTAATAAATTTTTTAGCTCAAGACTCAGGGTACAAAATTTAATAGAAAGCAACCCAATCAATAAATCACACGGTCACCAAAAAAAAGTGGTGACAAAGACAGAGTTCAGATAAAAAAAAGTCATTAAATGTGTTAGATAATGGCAAAATAAAACTAGGAACTCCAAAATTTGTTTCCTCTAATCTATCTGTCCCCTTTTAAATTAATAAGAAACGAAAGCAACTAATGTTGTTAGTTGATAATTGTATGGTTTGAATCATGTTGTGCAAGTATATCATATTTCCATGGCAGATATAATGCTGATGGAACAAGAAAGTTACCCAGACCGGTATTGATGATAAGTCTTTTCTTTGAATGAATCGTAAATCCATCTTCCATCACTTCCACATCCATCGAAAGAAAGTGTCCAGCTTGTCTTGGTGTTATCCAAAAGATTTTCATGCTCTTCAGTATACACCTCGGACTTGCTAAGCATCAGTTCCACATCCTCCGAAAGCTTATCTCCATTTACCAAAGCGGCCTCTGAATAGGTCACCGGAGTAGTATTTTGTAACCTAAAACAACCACTCCTAAAAATATCCATCAAAATATCAACTAGTTCTGAATGTGCAATATTATCCAAAATTACAAGCCTTTTTATCTCTAAGTAAGAAAAAAATATCTTCAAGTACTTAACAACTCCTTTAAAAAATTCTTTGCTTCCATTCTTTTTTTCTTTTCTAGGGAAATTTTTTAGTTCATTCTTCAACGTATATATCCCATGGGTATTGAAAAGATCATACAGATATTAAAAGGACAAGGGCAACAAGGAAACCACCTTGAGGAGCAATAGAGGCTGGATGATGGCGGCGAGAGAGAGGAAAGAGCGATAACTGGTAGCTTACTGCCAACACGAGGACGCTCATGCATTGAGATGACATCAAGGCTGATCTTAGTAGACTCCCCTTTCTCAAACATAGTTTTATTCTTTGAGAATAGCAATGTATTTGATTCGGGATCTGTATTGTATTCTTTTTTCTCACTGTTCAAGCCATCCACTCTAGTTTGCGGCCTTGATGTTCCAGGCTGATAATCATCAACCTCGGGAGATTCTTCTGATTGCAATTCTAGAGCTTCAAGGGCCTTCATTGGCTCCAGACATTCCTGTTGTGCAGGTGAAATTCCAGCATCCATTTTTGTAGGCAAACCATGGTTACCACTATAAATGAATACTCGGATTGCGATGTCAATGCAATCAATTAACTCAAATATGCAAACATCACCAACTTGTAACTTATTGTCGCGTACAAAATCACCCCAACCATTGCAGAGTTTGACATAAGATCCCTTGGTACTTTGAATACAGCGGTACTCAGCAGACCATGTTTTCCCATTAGAATCACTAAGAATTACATCACCATGATCCATCAAATATTTCCTGGAAAACTTTCTAGGTATACACTGCACCATAAGAACAAATATTTTGCTCAACAAAAGAAATTATTACCAAACAAAAGATTTACATCGTCAGTAAAGATCAAGCACAGTTTCAAAGAATAGCTTACCACATGACAGCTACGTTTAGAATCGGAACCAACATCAACATATGTTGGTTGCATGAAAACCAGAAAGAATGGATTTTCAGACTTGAACGCACAACGAGCTCTCATAAGAGCTTTAAATTTTTCATAAGATTTCACTTGTTTCACCTCTCTCTTTCCAGCTGAAAACACATTATTACTAGCTCTCGTAATCTTTATAGGCCGAGGACATTGCATTACTAGTTTCTTTCTCATGCCTGTAGAGAAGTTATTTATGATCTGCACCGAGTCATCTTCTTCAGATTCTTCCATCTTCACTTGTTGTTGGTGAATTCCCTCCTCGCCGGTAGCGTATGGATAATGAATCTCTGAGGCACTTCTATCGAATATGAGGACATGGAAACGGCGATTCCCTTGGTATCTAAAAACCAAGAAATATCCCAACACCAAAGAGTAATGCTCCACAATTTTTCGCCATCCATTTTGCACCCACAGTTCATCCTCAAGTTTTGTCAGTTCCAACTCCCACACTTCACCATTTGGAAACTCAAAGAATACTGATCTTGACAGTGTATTTCCATAATCTCTTGCAAACTTGCTAGGAATCCTCTGTTAACCCACCAAAAAAGGAACAACTAAATCATGCAAATATCCTAAATTGTAAAAAAGAAAAAACTCAACATCCAAATTTAATCATGCAATTAGTAGTTATGACCAAAATAAGTGCAATGTACAGACTCTAAGGACTTTAAAGAGCAGCTTTAGAATCTTGCTATTACCTGTGAATGATAATCTGAAATCTGCAAGGGAAACATGGAAACTACAAGTAATTACAGATGTGCAGACCACGGAATTTTCCATTTACCCTCATTTTTTCAAGATACCAATAACAAGTCAAAAGAATTTCTGCATTGAAGTAATAGAGAAGTATGTGCTTACAAGTTTTCCATCCCTAATGGTGCTTTCAAGAATGACTTTAAAGAAATGGTATGGTTCTGGTGAATAACCCTTGCCTCTACCATGATGAAAAGCCATTATTGAGTGTTCAGAATTTTCTTCGGACAAGTTAAGCAAAACAGCTAAAACAAATAAGGGTTAATGGATTCATAGTTTGCTTGCAAATTACCAACTTGTTCCAAGATTTAGACGACAGGGAATCACGAAATCAGATCCTGATGGTGAGAGATTACGACAGTTAACCAGTTGTAGCCAAGACCCGCAAATAACGAGGAAAAATTCATCATTCACTTGTTCTTTTTTTTTTTCCACTGCCATGCACCTATCTCCTTTATTGTACTCATTCAGATACAAATATAAATACTGATATAAGAATGGAAAATGATAATATTAAAATTAAACGATACGAATATGATAAATATAAATTAAATCTTATATTTTAAGATATTAATGAAATAGACAAGAAAAAAGTGAGATAAAAAAAAGAAATTGATATTTATTGAGTACCTAAATCATACTTGATATATTCTAAATACAAAAATTTTAAGTAGGGGTATTTATTATCTGGTATCTGGTTTTCGATAGTCAAAAAATTAGGTACTCGATTCATTCGAGTATTTATTTTTTGGCCCGTGTTATGACCCATTTAAATCGGGTATCTGATAGAATTTGGGTACTCGATTAGTCGAGTAACGAGTATCTGGTTTATATATTTTTTATTTCAAAATTAAAAAAATACAGATTAAACACAATTTTAAAATTTTATAATAACCAAACATAAAAATTAATAATTTAAAGTTAATTTTAAAATATTTAGATATACATATATTTATTAAAGTTTATCACTAAAATAATATTAAAAATATTAATTTAAATTTTTTTCTTTCGGTATTAATAAATTAATAAAAATATATTTAAAAAATTTTAAAATTAAAAGTATATAATACAAATATAAAATTAATTTAAAGATTTAAATTTAATTTTAGGTACAAATATTAAGAAAACTATAATAAAAAATTATAAGGTAAAATTTTTAAAAATATATATTTTAAAAGTATTTAATCAAATTAATTGTAAATATATATTTTATAAATTTAATTATTTAAAATAATTCTAAAATTTAACTATTTAAAATGATTGTTATTATAGTTTAAAAGAGTAGTTATAAAAAAAATTAGACAACTTTATGAAATTAGAAAGGAATAAGTAATCTTAATTATAAAAAAATTATGACCGACGTTGAACACTGAATACAATTAATAAAAAATGATAGACTCAACATATAATTATAAATTATATATTGAATCTTTAAGATTTAAAAATCTTTCTTAATTAATTTAATAATATTCAATGATATTCGATGTTAGTAATGTTTAACGGTAGAGTCGTCCATTAATTATATTAATAATTTATTATATATTAAAACAAAAACACATATTATTATAATATAATTACGTGTATTTATAATATTAAGATAATATTATTTAAGCACTTTCATTTTTAAAATGATCTAAAATTTAAATATACTAAAAAATGGTATAATTTTCTGTTGACTTGCAAGTCATTTTCCGTTTTGGTCAAATTATTTTTCATGAGAAAAACACCAAAAATATGGAAATATTTTCCGTAAGACAATTTTCATAAACCAATCAAACCTTTAATTTGAATAAATAGCAAAAACAAATAATTTAGAGCATAGAACACTGTGGTATCTTGTTTTCCTTTGTATTCCCTGTGAAAACAGAATGGTGACTTGTGCAAAAGTATTGGTTCGGACGGAGGACAACTGGTGCGGATATTAACTCCGATATTGGCGGCATAATCCGATGTCAAGCTTCACATCGGGTCAATATTTCAGCCCCGTCTTCGGTTATTAGAATCGTGTGCTCGAACTGTGCTGACAGGCTCCCGTCTTGTGTCACCACCGTCCAGTCATCATCCCACATTACCGGATTAATGCTGCCCATTGTCAGCATTGGTTCTGCAAAATGCGTAAAGCATGAACATGTACATCACATGAATGCATGTTGATCAACCATCATTTAGAACATAGGTTCAATGAGGAACTGCATACCAATAGTAAAGGTCTGATTCAAGATCATACGCCCACCATCATTGTTTCCTGAAATTAAAAATTAAAACGTACTGTTATTAAGAATATGTGTGCATACAGTAGAAAATGCTTGTGTGTGTGTGTAAAATCATAGATAATTTAGAAGGAAACACCATTGATGACAGGAAAATGAAATCATTGTCTAGAATCAAATAGTAGCTTAGTAAAAAGATTGAGGTTAGCATAATTACTGAAGTGTTGAACAGGTGGATCAGCATGAAAAACCCGTCCGACCCCATGTCCAACAAATTGCCGGACAACACCGTAACCAAATTTATCTGCATGATCACTTTGGAAAACATAAATTACAAGTGAGCATCACGGAGGAGTTACAGTTATATATCATACAGAAAACAAAAAGAGAACAAAAAACTGCTTATCTAAAAAAACATAGATGAAGGCATGATGAAGCCATATTATCGAAGGATATAAAAACACACGAACAAAGGCTATATATTATTGGGTGCCTTACTGAATTGTTTTGCCAATTTTCTTGTACTCCACTCCTGGTGCACATATTGCTATAGCTTTATCTAGGCATTCTTTGGTTACCTAAGCATATATCACCATAAAAAATACTGGTAAACATGTATGTAATTGGGATAGAAAACCATAGGTGAAACAATGAACTTCTAAAACTTAGTCTAAAGATGAATTTCAAAAAAATAAGTACAAAAAGGAACACTTAAAAATTCAAAAAGTAACCAACAAAACTAATGCAAGACAGTGGCCATGAAAAAGACAAAGGATCAATAAGCTCGACAAAAAGGAAAAGCTCAGTTTATATCATAAATTAATTACCCTCAACTTGTTCAAGTAGATGAGAAAATGAAAATTTTATACACATTTTACCGTCTTGGTTTTAGGACAAGATTGGGGTTAAGATGGTTCTTTTGCATGTCTTCCTTTACAGTTATAATGCACATATACTAGCTCTTTCCGAGGACCATTGGCGTTTAAGTCCAGCTAGTGACCTGTACTTGAGAAGCTTTAGTCTTTCATGAGATCAGATAACAAGCAAGCCAGTTAAACCTCCAAATATGGCAATGACTGTTTTATTATTTCAATATGTTTCACCATTAACAGTCATTTATATTTATTGATCTTTTTAGAGAAGAAAAACTTGTGAAAGAGGGAAATGTTTATGGATCTGCTCAACCATGACAAGACGTTATAATTTAAAAGTAAAGCACCTTTTAATTAAAAAGAAACCATTTATCTAAATATTATTACAACTTCATATTACTCTTCAGAGATAAAAGTACAGATAATTACCGTCACAAGTTTCCTTGCTTCCTCATCAACATCTCCACAAAAGAAGGTTGCCGACGTATCACCATGATAACCCTACACAATCTCTATCCCATAAATGACCACTATAAAACATAAAGCGCAGAAGTTGAAAATTGCAGTAAACAATTATCAGAAAAGGAAACACAAGGTCAACATCTGTTAACTTCCTCGGCCAAACAAAAGCACAAAAATAAACTTAGAAATATGTGGTAAGACATAATCTATGAATGAATTCAACGAGAAAACCACTTAGGGACAAGCCTCTTCATTCCACTCAGAAATCAGACGTAGAAACTGTTACTTACATTTAGATACACAGTGACATCAATATTGATTATATCACCATCCTGCAAAGAAAAATGCAGACTAGTGATTTTCTATATTCACAACCAATAACATGACAATACAGGAAGCACTTTAAGAACCTAAACAGATAGGACCTCAAGTGGACGAGAATCTGGTATGCCATGGCAAATGCATTCATTCACTGATGTACAGACACTTTTTGGAAATCCACCATAGCCAAGGGGCGAGGGATATGCTCCATTATTAATAATCATATGGTGAACTGCTTTGTCAATTTCATCAGTTGTTATGCCTGGCTGCCAAACATCAAAACCTTTCAGAAAAACCACCAATATACTTATAATATTCATGAACGAAGACATCCCTCAGGCAGCCTCTTTATGTAAACTAACAATACAGACAAAATATAGATCGCAACACTGCTTCGAATCACGAATGCAGCCTAAAATGTACAAGATTCTACAATGAAAAGAAAAAAAAAAATTGAAAGATAGATTAAGAGGACTTGTTTTCTGTATTACCTTCACTAAGGTCCCAGCATAATTGAGAACCTGAGCTGCAAGCCTTCCCGAAGCTCTCATGCGCTCTATGCCCTTTAGATCATGAACTTCTGGACCAGTAGCAATCCCAGGCGCCATCCGAGTTTTGACATAAGGTGGCCTTTTTATATGGTCTGGAACAGGTCGACGGGGAGATAACTTCCCAGGTCTCAAACGTTTGTGCTTGCTGTTTGAAACTTCATCCACGTTGCTCCTGATTATGACTGTTAAATGTCAAATATATGGTTTCTGTATGTGTATGTTCTTGTTTATGAATAATTCTAAACAGATATTAAGTACGAATTCTTATACATTTACTATTAGAAAACCATATAGATTACGAAGGAGCAAGCTACAAGGTAAGAAGCTGCATTCTTATCCCAATATCACTTCGTAATATAGGAATTATGAGAAATCTCTTCCAGGAAATCACAATTTAATACACAAAACATGAGAATGCATTTCCTAAATATCACCTTCTAATAAATGAAATATTAGAATTTCTTTTCTAAATAAAACCTTTTAATGCATGAAATATGATAATATCTCTCTCAAATATTGTCTTTTTATACATGAAGTGTGAGAATAAATTATCAAAAGGAAAATAGATAGTCAATTTCCTTTGCCTGAGATATGTAAGCAACAGAAACATACAGCAAAACTATATATAATGCACTATATTATCATGTTAAAATGTAAAATCTAAGGGGGGTAAGGTGCTGCTTCTTGAAACCACGAATCAAATAGCAAACATGTGGAATCTGAGAGTTCTCTACCATACCTTCGATTAAATAAGAGATTGGTTAAGCCAGAAAGGGATCTGGATAATTGCATAGAAACATGCTTACGACCTGAGAATGGGAATAAAAGGAGAAAGGGAAAAAAGGTTAATGATGAACCATTTTTACTCTTTAGCTCAAAGCCTCAAACTCCATATGGCAACATAGTTCATGACTCATAATACCATGTTTTGTCCTAAAATGCAAAATCTCAATCATATGTTCGTACTTAACAAATACATAAGAAGAGAAGAATTAGCTATATTCCAAGTTCCAACAAAAGCATCCTTTCTGGCAGAGTGGTGTAGCTTTACAACATTCAATTCCGAGCTCCCATGAAAGTTTAAAATATTAAAAAGGCTATTGTGCAACTCTACCAAATAATTACAAACTTCTTTATTTTACGATTGAATAATCTATACATAAAATTTCTGCAACATTCATGACAAAGAATAATGCAAAAAAATGAGCTGTAGTACAAGGCATCATTCGGACCAATTTAGCATTCAACCAACATGATCATGAAATTTCTGTAATCCAAATCCCTGTTTACTTGCACAAATCTATACATAAAATCAGCAATCAAGCTGAAAACAGTCAGGTTCCCATCTAAACACCATCAATTTCAACCTGGGTTTTAGTATATCATCTTATTCTCAACCAAAAAAGTAAAAGAAAATCAAATAATAGCTATTTCATCTGCAGTGGAAATTTTGAAACAGCAGGACTTCAAAGTAAATAAATAAAAAGAACCTGGGTTGTAATGAAACAGCTGAGAAAGTGGTTGCGTTGATTGAACTAAACGATCACCAACAAAAGAAGAAAATATTCCTGATTGCAAAGAAGAAGCCCCCGCCATTTTTCTTTTCTCCCTCTCCTCTCCCCCTCTGTTATCTGTTCGAAATTAAACTCACTTCTTTTGGGATAAGCCTAGCTTAGCTAACCCACTTTTCCTTCCCACTCATTTTTTTTCTCTCTTTTCCATTTTCTTTTGAAATTTTATCTCTGAGTAGCCCAATTTTAGATTTAGACATAACCCATATCCGCTTTGAAAATGGACCTAAACGATGACTTTTGAATAGCTTTGATTCGACAGGCCTGGAGTTGATGATACACTCGAATGAAGTCCTTGTTGTGAGAAGAATCACATGGGTTGAATTCCTGAGTTTTATTCTGGGGTTCAGTTTAAAGGATTATTAAGCACAAATCTTGAAAGGAAGAAAATTTCACATTCAGATCCAGTATATCATTTTTAAAAAATATGTAAGTAATTATTACATACATATATAATTCACTTGTAAATTATATTTATAAATAATTGTAAAAATGATAAATTTGAATTTAATAAAATAAACGAGAGATTGAGTTGAAAAGTTATGATTTTAAAAAGATAAAAGTTAAAGATGGGTACGGGTCAGGTTTTTGGTTTATCTAAATTCGAGTTAAATATAAATATTTTCAATCTGATTTTGATTCAATCTAAATATTTTTTAAATAAATATTTTAAATTGACTTCGACCCGACCTGAATATTTTTTTTTAAATAAATATTTTAAATTTGAACTTTGACCCGACCTGAATATTTTTTTATATAATACTCTAAATTTGACTTCAACCTGAATATTTTTTAAATAAATATTTTAAATTTGACTTCGACACTATCTGAATATTTTTTTAAATAAATATTTTAAACTTGACTTCGACCCGAATTGAATATTTTTCATATAATACTCTAAATTTGACTTCAACCCGATCCGACTTTTATAAAAAGTAAGAGTTAATTATAAAAAGTAATAATTTCAGGGGATTTAATTATAAAGATTTAATTATAAAAAAAATATAATTTTAAAGATTAAATTATAAAAAAATAATTTTGAAAACCTTATTATAAAAAATATATAGAAAAGTGTATTATTATAAATATCTCTAAAGATTAAAAAATACATAATTAATCTCAAGTATGTTAGGTCTAATATTTTAAACCCTAAATCTTATTTCGAACCCGAATCCGACTCGACCTAACCGTCGATAAAAACACAAGAAAAAAGCGGTTCGATTGGTCCATGTTTCCGCTATTCGTGGACCCTCAGTTGGTCCCAACGCTGGGGTTGGATTCTCCGCTGCTAGGCTGTGTTTTTACTAAGATCGGAATTGCTTGTATGTTTCTGGGTTCTTGTTTGCCCGTTTCTAACTTGGGTCTTGGTTTCCCACGTACTGTCTCAACTCTTTGATTCCTTTTGTTTATAGAGTCTGATTTATTTTTATAAAGCTTTCTTTGATTAAAAAAATATCATCCACTTCCATTTTCCAATGGGGATGGTAAGTTCAGGTGCAAATTGCAATTTGCAAAGAGACAAAGTAATCAATGAATTTCATCATACTTTTGTTGTCTTGTTCTTTTTTGTTAATATCGGGAGACTGGTCGTGCCGCGTGAAATGCGGTGATGTGCAAGCCACGAGGAGCTGTCTTTGTGTCGTGGCCACCCAATTGTGGGAATCCAATGCGCCACTTTCAATTGGGGACCCCATCTCGGATTGTATTACTAGTAGCACACAATTTCCAAGACATCGATTATAGGATGAGTCGAAAACAAGACAGCTTAAAAGATGGTTACAATTACACAGCATTAGTACCACCGTTAAATTTCAATCCTCGATTTATTGCTAGACAAAAAGGTAAAGAAGCAACCGAAAACTGGTTTCCTAAACAAAAGTCTTAAAGCCCAAAAATTTCATGTAAGGAAGTTCCTTTCATCTTAGAGTGTAGTTCGTGTAAGGTTTAGTTGTAAGGAAGTCAGGAATTTCATGTAAGAAAATGTGCTTTATATGAAATAAATTGTTAATTTATTTTTTGGTTTGATCCTTAATGAAAATTTTGTATGTAAAAAATAATTTTTTAGGGTCTTAGAAGTTAAGATCTAATAATGACTTTGAGTGTTTTTGGTCGATGAATTTTTAATTATTGCATCGAATCAATTTCGGTTTACGTTTAGGATTAAATTTTTTGATATTTATTACGATTGTAGAGGCTGTTAAATGATTCTAACAAGTAGAATCGATACTATTTTTAGAGTATTGATATATATTAAAACAGATTAAAGTGTGTCTATTGAGCTTTTTAACTTATAATTTAAAATTATCGTTTTCGTTCGCAGGTTTTCGTGTGGTTTATAGCATGAAAAAATACTATTAATTGGTAGGTTTAAACATCGTCTCATGTGAAAGTATAACACTCGGATATAATGAGTTATGCATTCCTAGAACTTATATGTAAAATTGTAATACTTATTTAAAAATAAACTTATAATTGGTTAAAGATCTTTAATTGGTCTTGAAAATAGATGTTTGATCGAAATAAATTGTGTTAGAAGCCTAAATATAATATCTAAATTAAGAATGTTACAACCACCGATCACGGTAAAATAAGTACAGTAGGGGAGGCAATGCGAAAGGCCACCAATTTAATCAGATCTATATAATTAGAGCATTTATTGAGCATCGATGATTGGTTTAAAGTCGACCATGCACAAAAGCTGTTATTAAAGAAAGTTTGAGAGATTCAGTGATTGATTTACTGGTCAAGAATATTCATATTACTCCATTATATATGGGTTAGAGTCTCAGTATATAAATGTAATCTCTATTTAATAAAAAAAAAAACTTGAGAGAACGAGGGGAAGGAGTTGGTGCAAACTTCTCTCACAACTCAGTAATCTCGTAGAACATGTAGGGATGAGCAAAATTCGACTCGATTCAAAAGAGTCGAATGATTCGACTCAAGACGAAAATACTCGACTCGTTTTGATTTAACTCAAAATTTCATAAACTAACTTGACTCAAAAAATTTCAAATAAAGTTCGAGTTGTAAAATAGAAATTCGAATAATTCAAATGACTCAAAATTTTTAATACTTAAAGAATTTACTTTTAAGTTCGAGATGAGTTTATCTACTTTTATGATATAAATCTATATATATTAATATATAAAAATATGAAGAAATATTGCTACACATGAAAAAAAATATGAACTTAAAAATTAAGTTTGAGTCGATACATATGAAAAAATACGAAGAAATAAAGTTTCGAGTTATTAGAGTTCTTCATATTTTCATATATCAATGAACAAAAATTTTCTGCCTCTTTTTGTGCCTCCTATTATGCCTCCTTTGAAAATTTATTAAAAAATTGAATTTTAAACCTTAACTCTTATTTTCTATATCCTAAACCCTAACCCCAAAAATACACTCTACTTCTAATTCTCTAAACCCTAACTAAAATCCCTAAACTAAAACCCTAAACCCTAAACACTCTAATTTGAAGAGGAAGCATAAATGGAGGCATGGGAAAGGGGTAGACGATTTACATCCTATATCAATATATCAATTTTTATGATATATATCAATTTATTAGAGGTATTAGAGTTCTATATATTTTCATATATTGATATATATTGATGTATGAAAGTTTGAGTAAAGTCATTTAAATTATAATTTATACTAAAACATGATAAATAATTATAATTAAATTTTTATATGAATTCGAAAACTCGACTCGAATTTCTTAAACTCAACTAGAATTGAGAAAAATTTAAATAAAGTTTGAATAATAAAAAATAACTCATCAATTCGAATAATTCGAAATTTTTTTAATCGACTCGATAAAATACTCGCCCCTAATAACATGTGTGATGGAGTCAGTATGAACAAACTGGATTTGGTGAAAAACCGTGTAAAAATCTCCTGATGGGTCATAATGTATTCCCTTGTGACCAGACATAAGAGTAAGCAAATCCGGTGCAGAACCAATAGGGATCATATCCACAACGGATCAATTTCATCCCATGGGTCGTTCTAGCTTGCCATAGGCGGGTTAATGCTAAAACTTCGTAATGGATCCTATGTCGTATGCAAGTGCAATTATCACTACCAGCAGTCGAGGATGGCGGCTTGATTCCCAAGATGTGGGGAATAGCATGCTGGGGAACTATGGTGGACACTGGACAGTGACGGAGATATGTTGCCCTTCCCATGTGACTGAACAAGATCATGAATCTCTTGATTTCCATCGATCGAAGTGGGTGAAAGACCCAGACAAGTAGAAGACCTATGGAAGGGATCAAGTGTCCTTCCACAGGCGCAAGCTACGTCCATCCCGAGGGTAACGAGAAAGACTTTCCTTCATGAAGAGGAAACACAAATAAAACAGCTAAATTCTTATAATTAATGTTTATTTGTTTCAAAGAAATCTACTAATATTTATTTGTAGATATAATTAATTATAGATAAAATTAAGGGTATGTGGGAGGAATCCTTGTAAGTTGTAAACCTTATCCGCATAGAAAATAGATACAATGTCAAGAGAATGTTCTTAATTTTTAATTGAGTTAATATTTTGATTTTATTTTTTAAATAATTTAATCTTTAATATTTTATTTTGAGTCAAAATATTTTTTTAAATAAAAATTATTAATCAACTAATAATAAATGGCTTAAAAATGATATCACAAATTTACATGATATTATATATAATGATAATATTGAAATAATCTATTCATTCTGTAAACTAATATTGAAATACGTTACACTAATATGTAAAATGCATAGTTTAGAGGCTAGTTCTTTTTTAATTTAAACCAACAATATTTTATATTAATTATTTTAAATATTTTAAATTTATATTCTATATATAAAAAATCACTAATAAATTATCATGAGTTTTATATTTTAATTATAATTTAAGTTAATTTAGTTTATATAATTTAAATTTATATATTTTTATTTTATAATATTATATCTAAAATAAATATTTTATTTTTTTTAAATATTTTTAATGATAATTTTGTATGTTAAAATTTTATAAATTACTTTTTAAAATCATTTTTAACAGTATTTTTAAAAGTAATTTTTTTAAAATTTTATTAAACTGTCCTTAAACTGTACCTATAAAATTGTGTAATTTTGAAGATTAAGAATGAAACCCCTTCACAATTATTACATGACGTTCAAAATGTTTTGAGTGAGTCAATCTATCCCGCTTCAGACAAAACCTGTCATGTTTGTAGAGAAATCCGTGCTTTCGAGCGGCATTATTTATGAGTAGTATACGCTTTAAAATTTTATATATATTTATTTTTAAATATTTTTTTAAATCCGTCATCGGATTCATTCTCTAATGACAGAGATGGTATGGAGAGACACCGCCCAGCCCCACTCCTTATACTATCCACGAAGTCTTGCTTATGTTTGGTTTGACTTCAAAAAGAAAAAGAGACGGTGGATGGTGCCAGGAACCCCAAAATTGGATTCAAGGAAAACAAAAGAGATTGATTTATGTTTTTGTTGATATTACTAGTGTTCGAATTCGTGATTTCTAAAAATAACAACCATTCAATTAATCGTTTGGGTTAAAGGACTCATGTTAAATTAATCATAATTAATATTAATAAATGGTTGATAAAAACATAATTGAAGTGACAAAAATTATTGTTGGTTGACTGTCCATCTCTTGTTCCACTCAGTCTCCTCCCTAAATCTTGTTCCAGGGATGGACGTGGAAGTTATTCTCTTAAAAAATTCAAATTTTTCTATATTTTATATTTTTATTATATTTTCTATATTTTTAATATTTTTTTAATAGTTTATACTTTTTATATAAAATTTTGATTCCGTTATTATTCTCAGCCTCAACTATTCTTTCTTTTAAATTTCTTTGTTCTTTTTGGCTCGTCTTGCTCTCAATTCATCTTTTTCCCTACTAATTTGTACCCTAAAGGGATTGCAAAGCCTAAAGTTCTTTTTTGATCATTTTTGTTTCTGTGGAGTCTGTATGGGTTTCTGAGCTTTTATCAATCATTGTGATTGGCATCAACTGCGGTCGTTGATTCAAATATTCCCTCCACTCTCTTCCAGGCTTACGAACTTTAACCCTTTAAAGATTCATTGGGTAAATTACAAGTTGATGAACTGTAACCCTTTAAAGATTCATTTGGGTCCTACTTAAGAATGATTTAAGTATTGGTGATTCGTTTAAGAGTAAACTATTTAAATGATCACTTAATTTTTAAATTTTATTTATTTTAGTTATCGTCGTTAAAATTTTAACGAAGAAGACTAACGATAGTGATGTTATTATTATCAATCGAATGAATAATTAATTTTATTTATTAATTTATTTTTATTTATTATTTAATATAGTTTTTCTCCAATCAGATGATCGCACATGTCACCATTTGGTTGGTGAGGAAGAAAGAAAGAAATAAAAGGTTGAATGTAATTGTCACTAATTGTCATTGAGGGAAATTTTGAACCCATGCCTTCTTGCTAATAAACCGAAGTCATAATCACTAGGCTAAGATGATATGAGTTATTCATATGTATTATTAAATGAATAATTTGTTAGTAAAAGCCTAAAATACATTAAAAGAATTATAAAATTTCAAATTGATTAATATTTGAATCAAAATATTAAATATTTAAATTAAAATAATAAAATATTTAATAAATAAATTAAAATAATTAAATATTTAATATTTAAATATTAAATATTCGAATATTAAATATTTAAATATTTTTATTTAATATCATTTGAATTAAAATATTTAAATATTCGAATTAATATATTAAAATATTTAATATTTGAATTAAAGTATTCGTTTAATTAATATTAGAATTAAACTTATTAAATGTTTTAATTAGAATATTAATTTTTTAAATATTTTGATTCAAATTAAAATATTCTAACATTAAATAAAAATATTTAATATAATATTTAAATATTTTAATATTCTAAATCAAATATTTAGATATTTTAATTCAAATTAAGATATTTAATATTTAAATATTAATTGAATAAGAATCCTATTAATTCATTTAATAATCTTTAGTTTTTATTAAAAAATATAACCGTTTAATAATATATTTTCGGATTTCATATCAAATGACTCATTTTAGCCTAGTAGTTTAATCGTTGCATTATTCCGTAGAGGGCATGGGTTCAAATCCCTTTAATGGCCAATTACAATCAACCTTTTACTTCTTTCATTCTTTGTCACCAACCAAGTGGTAACACATTGATTGGGGAGAAAATATATTAAATTAATAAATAAAATTAATTATCCAATCTGGTGATGAAAATATATTAAATTAATAAATAAAATTAATTATCCAATCTGGTGATAACACGTGTAATTATACAGATTTTATTTAATGGTTGGATGACCTGATTGACGAATTCATTAATTAAATAACTAAAATAAATATCCATAATTGATTGGGTGATCACTAAAATATTTTACCCTTCATTTAATTACTTTGCCTATTGGTGATTGGTTGTAAGTGTTTAATCAAAATTTAATCTCAGAATTTGAAATAAAGGAATATTACTAGTAAATTAGGCTTAATTAAGGTAGTTTTCATTTGTATTTAAATAATTGGTATATAGGGGATTAGATAAAATATTTTGGAATGTAGGTATTTTTTATAGTGCACATGACAAGATGTCGTGCGTATAAGATATCTTCATGCTGAAAACAATTTTAGAACATTTCAATAATAAGATGTCATCTTTAAATGACGTCTCAATTGTAATAATCAGTTAATCCAGTAGTTTAATAACACAACTCAGCTATGCGATATCATCTACACCAGTACATTAATATTTAATATTATGACTTTAATGTCATGACTCAGTTTTAATGCCACCGAAATATTATAAAATTATTTTTAGTATGAAGATGCCATGTACACTATAAAAACTAGTTTATATCTTAAAATATTTTTCCTAACCTTCTTATACCAAATATTTAAATATAAATGAATTATAACATATATTTTACTTGTAAATCAAAAAATATAATAGAAAGACTCACATTCTAGCAAGGCAATGAGCCATCTTATTAACATTTCATTAGGTCCAATGAAAATAGATATATCACAAAAGAACTCGTACATAAAGAAAAATAAAACATAAAAACTCAAAGGGAGGGGAGAAACAAAAAAAAATTTACATATGATTTTTTTATAGTAACACAACAATTATTATCAAATCTTTATTTAATTAGACATTTAAGTAATGATGTAAGAGTGTTAATGGACAAAATTAATCTTACAAATTACTATACTTGTAATTATAAATACATATTCAAACTATCACAAAATGGGATCTAACCATTAGTTGCGGATCTATGCTTGAACTGGGTGAATCCGTACTTACCCTAAATTTTCTAAATTTCACATATTTATCTTTATTTTTTTTTAATTTTTATGAATATTTTTTAAGTTTTTATAATATTTAGGCTTTGTGCCCACCCTGATATTTTAAAATTTTATATGTACCCACCCTCAAATAAATTTCTGAATCCGTCATTGTTAACCATACTCGATCCTCATTCTTTCTTAATTAGGGACATGCATTATGATGATCACTGCATGAATACGAAAATATCATAAAAATAAACGAAAATTAAATTATAAAATAAATAAAAATTGTACCACAAGAGACGAAAATGGTGTCATAAAAATAGATAAAACAATAAAATTGTACCAAGACAAAGTGAATTTCTATTGAGATGTAAAATTAAAGAAAATAAGAAATATTTTAGCGGTCGACGATTAATATGAGATTGTATTACTGTTGATAACGTAAAAAAACGACAAAGAAAAAATTAACAGCAACAATGAGAAAGATTAAGAGAGAAACTTTTATATTAATTTATTTAATAATATTTATTTATTATTAATTTATTTAAATTTAAAATTATTTGAAATATATCTTTTTAAATAATTAAATATTTGTTAAATTAATTAAATTGATATAAATATATAAAAACAAAACTTGTTAATTAAAATAATGATAAATAAATGTATAACATAACAATTACATAATCTTAAAATTTATTAAATGATATATTAATATAACGGTTCATTTAATAATTATAATAGTAAATTTTGCATAAATTATTAAGAAAAATAATTAACTTTCACATTCATATATATATATATAGATACAATTATTTAAAATTTTCTACGGTCAAACTATTCCTCTTCCCCCTTAAAAATTGTATTATTTAAAATATTATACAATTATTTAAAATATTATAGATCTTAAAATAATTTAACTGATACAATAATTAAATAAAAAATTAACTATAATATCCATCAATTTTACCCTTCAAAAAGGATATAGTCTATGGAAAAAGAGCACTTTAATCCAGCAATAATTACACATAAAACTTCCCAAACATTACCCTCCTGTTATTCGAAGTCCGTACCAACCATCATGGGCATCAACCTACGTGGCATTACCTAATTAGTCAAAATTCAGAGTATTCACTTACATTTCCCAAAACCCGTTACGGCGCCGTCAAATGCCCCGTTACAGATTCCCCATCGCTGTTAAGTGGACCACCGTCACCCCCAACCACTTCTCTTTAATACTGCAAATCGAATCCTCACCATTCAAACCATCCACCCCTCTCTCATCATAATTCATAACCATCATCTTCATCGAAAACGAACAAAAACCAGAAAACGAACCCTAAATACGACTTATCTAAGAAACAGATCAAGCATTTTCTTTACATGAGGAGAAAGTGTAGAAAAATTGGAGAAATTGCAGTTATGGAATTGGAACAATCCGACGTCACACTTCGAGCGCGAGTCATGACGTCAACCGGAATAGCTCAGAAGAAACGCAGAAGATTAAACGGCGACGGAGATGCTGAATTTAGAGTAGCTTCTTCTTCTACGGCGTCATATATTCAGCTAAGAAGCCGGAGAATTTTGGTGGATCATAGTCGAGTGAACGAAAATCCATGTTTGAGCCCTAACTTGGATCATGATGATGATGTGTCATGCTGTTCCAGCAGTATCAGATCAAGCAAGAAAAGGATTATCCAATTGCCAGATCTGGAGGTATATTTCTATATTCATTAAATTGATTTTAAAGGTTATAACTATATTTATAGGAATTTCTGTTTTTTCAGCTTTAATTACTGTTATTAAATTCCAGAATTTTCAAGATTTTGCAGGGTGAGAACATTGAAGCAGAAACATTCACGCATTTAAACTTCAGAGAAAGGTCTGTATAAACAATTATTAGGCTTAATTTACCAGCTCTTTTATTTTATTTTAGTCGTACTATTGAAATTACTGTAAGTTACTTTGTCCCGTCTCTTCAATTTTGAAATTCAAAAAGCACCGGTTGGTTAAATTTTTGAAATTATCTTTTTCTTTTATATATATGCAGTTATGCACATCTTCTAGTAAACCATTTCGCTCCTCTGTCTCATTGGTAAATTCTAGCAGGAGAGAAATCACACCGTCGAGTGAGCTAGAAGACCTGGATTCAACGCCGAGGCCATCAGAGGCGAACTCTCGCCGTAGATCAACGGTGGAGAAGATGCCAACCAAAGCTGAACTTGAGGAATTCTTTGCTGCTTCAGAGAAAAAAGTTAAAAAACAGTTCGCTGAAAAGTATGTTCGTGCACATTCTCTTGAAAGTGAAAACCTAGACCTTCTTTTCTGCTTTTACAATTTTCTTAGCAACCAAAAGGTAATTTCAATTTTCAAACTGAAAAAGTAATTTTCCCTTCCTGTTTACTGTTTTAGGTATAACTATGATATTGTCAAGGACAAACCGTTGGAAGGACGTTACCAGTGGGTTCGATTCAATCCATGAAAGAAAACCGCAAAAATCAAAGCAGAATGACAGAAAAAAAAAAAGGAGTCATTTATTTAGATGAAGAAAAAGAAAAGATCAAGCAGGCGCTATTTGTCATAGGTACTACCACTGATTTAAAATTTTACTCAGTTTTTAAATTTCTAGGGTTTTTATTTTATGTACAGCATGAGTAACAACGAAGAAGAGATGAGCTGTTAATTGGTTTATTAATAAATTGATATTATTATCAGCATTATTATTACAGAATCTGATTTAGGTTAATAAATTAAAAATTATGATTAATCCAAAAAATATAATAAACTATTCTGGATATTAATTAATTTCTATATAACAAAGAGAAACAAATGAAAATAAAATTACTCTTTTCGTCTCAAGAAAATTATCTTTTATTGATTTTTTTATATTTTTTAACTTATAATTATTTAAAATTTATTATCGATAAAAATATAAAAAAATTATTTAAAAAACTTTTAATCAAATAATTTTTAAATATATAAAAGTTAATTATTTTACTCAGTTTTTAAATATATAAAAAAATTAAAATTTTAATTTTTTAATCGGATAAAATAATAGAGAAGTTTGTCATTTTTTACATAAAAATATACAGTTGGGAGGGATATAGCGGCTACCTATTATCCAATGCGTGGGTTGTTTCTGTTTCTTGTCTGTGTGGGTTAAGTTATTTATGGCAAACTGTCGATTTAATACGCCACCATTCCTCTTGGATCTGCTGCCTGACCTGGACACGCACTCCATTGCGCTGCTTTGTTGGGTCCCAATTCTGTTGACATGGCGGACTTTATCAGAATCCTTCCTCCTCAATTTCACCACGGGTAAATATTCAAGAACACCAGAAATTTTCTTAACATTAGGCTAACAACATTTTTTTAATGTTTGTCATATATTAATTAATTTACTAGTAATTTTTTTTAATATTTTTAAATTTTATTATTTATTTTAAAACTATAATTTTTTATATTTAATAATAAAATGTTTTTTAATGTCTCAACAATTTACCAATTATTCTTATTACACTAATTTATCATAACCGTTGGCCCCAACCTTTTTGAATGGAATTTAATGAGAAATGTATGTTACTACTTTGAAATAAAGAGACTCGAGTCTATCTTATACATGCATGGTCTGTGAAGTTAAAGTTCTACACTTGTTCATGGCTTGAGATTGATTTCAAAGAATTACATCTCGGAATGCCCTGTTTGTCCGAAGCATGGGCAATTAAATCCTTCACAACTTGACGAAATCTCCTTCTATAAGTCGGCAATTTAGATATACTTCTCCCCATTCCAATCATCCTGTCATTCGAAGATAAACCCAAAATTTTATGTAAGGATACAAATTATCAAAAAAAAATTATATAAAAACGTAAATGGTATAAAATTATAAGACTCTATAGGTGCACAATTGGATTGTCAATAAAAAAAAATAAAAACTTTAAATTTTTAAGGGTTGGATTGCACCCGAACACCCTAGGTCCATCTTGCCGTCATTCCACATTCACAAATAAGATTAGAAGGATAAATAGAAGCTTAAAGGGATTTAAACGAGATTCAAACCTTCTACTTAAGCCTTCAATTTGCGCCGCTCTGAGAGAATCTTTAGGAACCGAACCACCATTGTCCCAAGCATCCATGCGTTGTGTATTGCTGCCAAAAAGAAGCATCTTCTCCAACAGCTTAACTTCATTGTCACTGAGATTTATAACCCTGATTTGTTCTTTGAGGACCATAATGGGGTTAAAGAACCAGTCCAGTATCTTGTCCTTTGGTCGGTTCAGATGGTTGATCTCAACATTATCAAGCATTAACCAACCATTAGAGCCTGATCTGATGGAAACCAGGAGGGTCTGAAAGAAACTGTAACAGGGGAGGCCAACACCGATAATGGCTGCTTCAGTATCATTCTGTGCCTTCAACCACTCCAAGAGATCTAATGAAGTGATCACTTCTGCTTCAAGCAGTTCCTTGCCTCTTAGCTCACAGGATTTCATTAGATTTGTCCATACCTGTCACATTTAGTTTCAATTATGTAATTTGAGAAAAACAATCATTAAAATAAATGAAAACAAAGAATAATTACTTAGCCGAATCAACCTGAACCATTCTCACTTCCTTGATGGCATCTCTAACTGATACCGAACGAGCTAAGCTTGGCATCAGCATTGCAGGTGGTTCACCCGATGTGGAACTGAATCTCCCACCTAGTCCTCCTACTGAATACTCAATCTCTGAACCATTTTTCTTGCGATATGAAGGCCTGGCTGTCACATCAAACATTTAGATTTCAAACCAGAATACAAATATGCAGACCCAAACCTTGAAAATTATTGGAAAGGGTAAATTACTTTGGGAATATTGTCCCTTCTCTGAGATAAAGCCAATCATTTGTGTACTCATCAAATTCAGCAACCATTGCAATCACATATGCAACACCTCTCTGGAATGATCTTTCCTGCAAAATTGCAACCACAGGTATTTCCTTAACATCTACTCAAATACTGAATTCAAGGCATTGTTAAAGCATTAGCCATCCCCGACCTGATATACGATGACCGATCCGTATAATCCGATGAAGAAGCTTGAAAATATAGCCATTAATACGCTGCCGATGACGACAATTGGCCACAAGAGGATTGTCAAACCAGCAATAGGAATGCAGACTGTTTCAAGGAATGGACCTTCTCTGCTAATTAGATCATGTGTTAGTCGAAACCATCCCTTAAATAACATGTATGGGCTCTTAACTATGGCGATTATAGTGTAAAAGGGAATATCCACAATCAATCCCAACAATCCAACAATGATAAGCCCTGGCACATGAATCAATCTGCAGGACAGATTCCAAAGGATTTGTTAACCGTGATAATCATGACTCGACGAAATTTATATCCATGTATATCGGTTTAAGAATCGCTACCGTAGAGTTTGATGCTCATTCGAGACAGGAGATTCACGTAATTCCTTCAGGTAAAGTGGATATGAATGAAAACATAAATCATAGAAATCTCTGACCACAGTGCAACTTCCTTTGACAGTGTCCCATGTTCCATCCTAACAGGTAATAAAAATGAACCAACCAGAATCAGTCAGTGGGGTATGGAAACAGGCAACAAGATTTTCAGACAACAAAACAGAACTATGAATTACCACAATACAATGAAAAAATCTCTTGGACTCGTTGTCATGTCTGAATGCTTCAAAAGAAGAAACCCAAGGAGTGAAGAAGCCATAGCAAACTCCAACAATAACAGTTCCAGCTATGCTTAAAGCTAACCATATGCCAAGTAAAGCAGGCAAAGCAATCAATATAGCAACTTTAAGGGGTGCATCGCATCTATTGCTCCTGCAATTACGAACCCTTGGTCAGAAAATAAAACCAAAAAATTTCAACAAATCTTGTTGATGAATTTAACCTTATAATTGTGTATACAGTCCATGCAATATGTGCTGGTAACAATCCCAGAATGACCCCCAGATTTCCTATTATCAGTATCAAAGCAGCAATAGGTCCAACAAGTAAACCTAGGAAACATCCAATGAAAAAAAACATCAAGATTCAAGAACAAAGACCAACATGTTGAATTAAACTAAAGAACCTTTAAGACAAGGTAACATCAAGACCTAATTTCCCCGAAGAACATCAAGACAAGGTAACAGAGAAACGAGAAAGAACCTTTAAGTGCGCCGAGAAAGAGAGCAGAACAAAAAGCGAACACAACGTAGACAGCCTTTTAGCCAACCTGCTGGTGTACAGTTTATCGCATCCATCCCAAAATACCATGAGATGTTGTCGACATAAACATAAACATAAAGATGAAGCAAATAAATAGATAAACAAACAAGACCAACACCAACGCCTGCCTTGTAAGAAGGGCTGACTCAACTCAAATAGATAGAACACCGAGAAAGACGCTAAACAACCAAAAAGGAATATAAAAATCATTCGCCAGATAATAGGGCCATAAGGAAATGTTGAATATTCCAAATTCACACAAAAAGTCTTTTAAGATAGAGAAACGTACTCCTTACTGTATTACTAGGGACTTCATATAGATGTAATTCGAAGATAGCCAGAAGACGATCAAAGAAACTAATGCCATGTCTTGTAATGATTTGAATATTTATGACATATATTTGGAGATGATTATGATACAGGAAAAAAATAAATAATGAACAACAACTATTTATTCGGCGGATAGCATGTGCTGTTTTATTTTGCAGCGTGGGATATTGGCTCTAAGCCGACACAAAAGGCTGTCAACCTTTTGGTTTAACCAACTCCAAGGTCAAACAAAATTCATTCATTATTTATATCAATATAATACAAGAAAAATATTTTGATACATAAAATTTTATAAACTTTAATTTATATAAATATTTTATTTTTAAGATTTAAAATTTTAGATTAAGACTTAGAGATTTATATTATAGAAGTAAAATTTAATATTTATGATTAAAATTTATAATTTATATTTATATTTTAATATTTTAAAGTTGAAAAATTTAAATTTTAAAATTTAAATATAAAAGATTGTATAATTTTTATATATCAAATTATAACTTTATAATATATACTCCCTCAAATAAAGATGATCCCTTATCAATTTTTATTAATTTTATTTAACTTTAACTCGTTATATTTAATATAATATATTAAAGTTTAAAAAATTAAACTCTAAGAAAATCAATAAAAAATCTTCACGATCATATTAGATAGATGAAGGGGATAGTAATTCGTCTTTCTCAAAATCGATATCGTTTAAAACATATTTATAAACCGCATCAGATCTTATATTCAAATCCCTCAAAAATTACTAAACACTAAATAATTTACAATTAATAAAACTAGGCGACGGAGTTTACCCATGAAGCAAGGAAAAACAAACAATAATATAATTATACGATATTAGAGACTCACTAAAGTTTGATCAAATTAAATAAAATTGAAAAAAATGGAAGATATGATTCGAATATAATTGAAAGAGAAAAAAGGGAAGTATGGATGTAGGGGATGGGAGTTTAGGGTGAATGAACCTATTTATAACAAAACTTAGGATTAATTACAATACAAGTCCTTGAATTTTTCTAGGGTTCACAAAATAGATATCTAAATTCATTTATTTATAAAAATATCAGTAAATTTGTTTAAAATTCATTTAATACACAAATTCCTTAATTAGGGTTTCATGTTAAATTCTCAATTCTTAGAGTTTTGAATATTAATATCCTAAAATTAGGATTTTAAATTTGGGGCGAAAATTCAGGATGTTACAAAAATAGTCATAAAAATCAAATTATCAATTTTCGCATTTTGATCATTTATCCAAAATGTTATCTTTCCGGATTTCATTTTCCACAATTAATTCCACTAAAATAATTTATATTATAAATAATAATTTTTATATATTATTCTATATTTTTATCTCTTTCAAAATATTTTTTTCTTAATTAATCTTAAAATTAACTCGAATCTACTAATTCGGTTCACTAGACCATCTAATCAGCCTCCAAAACTCCTAGGACCAAAATCAAAAGCTTTATAGCCAAAGTATGATAGTTTTATTTAGTGGGTTGAGTATTCAAGACCTAATGCGGCTGAGTTTATAATTTTATTTTAAAATATTATTTTGATATATAATATATAAATTTAGTCCTCATATTTTATATATTTAATTATTTTATTTATTTAATTATATAAAATATTTGATGATATATTATTTTAAATAAAGACTAAATCTATAATTTTTGAGAGATAAATTAAAAAAAAAGATTTTAGAAATATTTGAATGTAGTACTTTATATCTGGATTTAAAAATAATCTAAAACTTAGCCTAAAAATCACACTCCAAGCCAACACTACAAACCTCAACCCAACCTCAAAACGATATAGACCTATATAAAATTTGAAAATAAAATTACCTTGAAGCCAAAGAGTCTATCCCACCTAGGGTGTAAATGAGCCGAGTCGAGCTCGAGTAGTGCTGAGTTCGACTTGACTCGAAATGCTCGAAAGCTAAGCTCGACTCGAAAACTCGTGAGCTTAAAATTATTGAGCTCAAACTCGAACTCGAAATCAAATTCGGAACTCGAACTCGAGAAGCTCGGGCTCAAAAAGCTCAAATATACAAAGTTGAACTCAAATATCATTAAAATTGATTTGAGTTTTAAATTATTAAACTCAACTACAACTGAAACTTAATTGGAGCTTAAACTCTAATATTAATAAAAGCTAATATAAAAATATATTTAAACTTGTTTTCAATCAAAAGAAAAAAAAAAGTTTTGTAAGGTAAAACGCTATTCTATTTATAAACTTATTCTCTCCTCCTTCCTTCATATTTGTGCAATATATGATTACTATCTCTAGATCAACTATGGTTGTCTTTGTATCATGCAAAAAGATGGAATTGTATCAAGAGTCCTCCAAACTTTTCCTCATGTTCAACTTGACCACATGTAAAATTTGAAGTATAAAGCTCTTATTTAATATTAATTATTATTATTATTTATTATTATTATTATTATTATTATTAATTTCGAGCTCGTGAGCTTTTCGAGTCGAGTATTAAGTAATTCGGCTCGACTCGTTAAGAATTTGAGTCGAGTTCGAGTTCGAGTCGAAATTTGACCGACTCGAACTCGAATAACTCATGATCTGTCTCATCTCGTTTACGTCCTTAATCCCACCTACAACCGATAGTGATAATCACTAGGATTTTGAGAAGAATGGATTGTTGTTGGAAAATTAATAATTTTTTTTATAGTTTATCTAATAATAAAAATAAAATGTAATCAAGATACTATTTTAATATTAAAATATAAAAAATAAAATGTAATTAAAAATCATGCATGGGTCATCTTATGGAGATCAAATACATCGAAAGATATCCTAAATCTTTAATTAAATAATCATTTTGATCTTTATTATTGAGTATAATTTGTTTATCTTTTAATTATGTTTTCATTAGTGAGTCCACTTTAAATTTGCGGGTTTATGATTTAAGGCTAAAGGGTAAGTTTAATGAATTAGAGGTGGAGTGTATTTTTTAAGGTGTAGAGTTTATGACTTAGGCCCTGTTTTTGGTTGCTTTTAAGCAACCAAAAGCACTTAAAAAGTGCTTCTGACAGATATAGGTTGTTTTTGTTTGCTTTTAGTTGCTTTTCAAACCAGCTTTTTCACCCAAATCCAAAAGCTAAAATTTTTAGCTTTTGAGTTGGATAAGCTAGTTTGAAAATAAAATTACTTATTTACCCTTATAATATATTTGTTAAAATAATATTTATATATATAATTATAAAATAATATATATTTTAGAATATTTTATATTGAGAATAAAATTATTTTATTTTTAATTTATTATTAATTTATAATTGTTATGTTCGTATATAATCTAAAATATGTATATATTTTTAAATTAAATTTTACAAAAAAATATTTTTTTTATAATTTAAATTTATTTTTTAATAATCATAACATTAATAAAAATTTAAAATTTTTAAATATAATTTAAGTTCACTAATACATCATGTCTAAAATAAATATTTTATTTTTTCAAAATCACTTTTTTACATCAATGACAAACACTACTTAATTTTTTAAAATCACTTTTTCAACTGCACTTTTTATAAGCAATGCCAAACTGACCCTTAGAATGTAAAAAATTAGGGTTAGAGGTTTAAAATTCAAAATTTTAAAATTTTCTAACGAGAGGTATAGAAGGGGCACTCTTAATAAAGGATAAAATATGTTAAAGTTATTTACCTTTTTTAACTAACAATTTTCATATATAAAGGGAACATTTTTATTTGATAAATTCTAAATCTAATCGTAATTTTATATAGAAAAAAAAAAGAAAAAGGATTTTAGAAAAAAGAATGAGAGTGTTCCTAATAAATCTAGAATTTATGAACTAAAAACATATCAGAAAACAAAAATGAGAACTTAATCAATTAGTCTAATGTGCTTTACTTTAATAAAATATATTTTAATATAAAATAAAATATTAATGGTTAAAGTACCTAAAAAATAAAAAAGACCGCAGTGACTATCAAATTGAAATTAAAGATATTATTTTCCATTATGTCTATATTGAATCACTTAGGTAAAATAAATATCAATTCAAAATTATTTTCAAATATTAATGTTAAATTTATTGATTTATTTTCATATTAGAATTATAACCATTAATCTTTAACGAAAACTTAAAAAAAAATTATTAAAGTAGAACAGAAAAAATATTAGTGATTATTTATAAAAAAACATATTTCAATTAAAAGTGGAAAATAAAAATCAATAGATGGATGACCTAGTTTACAGCTAGATTCTTTCCGGCAAAATCCATGAAATATTGAAGAAAAAAAAATCCAAATATATTGAATGTTGAAGATTATTTTCAGAACTATGGATCTTTCAACAGTGCCATGGAAGTCGGTTCCAAATGAACCCGACTTTAAACAGTGATTTCATGATTTTAAAAAAAAAATAAACAATTGAAGTCGGACTCAGGAGAGCCCGACTTTGAACAGTGAAAAACACTATTTGAAGTCGGGTTCAGCTGGTACCGACTTTGAACAGTGATGGTGCAGGGTGCAGGCGGGCAGGGTGCAGGCGTGGTGCAGTGATGGCAGCGGGGGATGGGATGGGTGGGGTGGCAGGCTGGTTAGTGATAGGGTGGTAGGGAGGTGTAAGCTTTTTTTTGAAATTTTTATAGGGTAGTCTGATTAGTCATAGGGGTGCAGGGGTAGGGGTGTAGTATTTCAGAGAGGTAGTCACAGGTTATTTAGGTGTAAATAGGATTAAAAATATGAATTTATTTGGTATATAAAATACCACTGGTGAGTGTAAAATCTGAAAGGGAGTAAAAGATTGTTGTTGGAAGTGGAGAGTGCGTAGGAAAAAAAATTGAGAGGGAGTAAGCAGAAGAAATTTGAAGCTTTGTTTCAGGTAATTGTTAATTTTTTACTGTTAGTTTTTTTTTGTAGATAAATTTTTTTAATTTATAGTTCATATAGTTCATTATGTTAAAATTTAATGAATAATTTTAAGTTTATATATTTTATGAAACTAGTGAAATTGAAGTTATTTATCTACGAAACTTGAGATTTCTTTATAGTTTTATCTTTGCTATGTGATATGTTTTATTTTTTTATATTAATTTATTTTATTAATTCGATTTGAAACAGAAAATGAATCAGAATAAATTTCTGACAATTATCCATTATAATGGAAAAATTGTGAGAACGGATGGCGGGATTGTATTTGAAACTGAAAACACAACAAAAATGCGATTTGAAAAGGAAATCACGCTTCGACAGTTGAAGGGGAAAATATCTCAAAAGATTGGAAGAGATATTCATGGTTTGCGTTACCGGTGGCTTACATGTGAAAATCCGGTAACATATTGTGCAATCAATCTTGAAGATGATGATGATGTTGCAATGATGATTGGTGAACATGAATCTGTAGGTACTCGATATATCGAGTTATTTGCGGAGATTTCTGATGTTCCGAATCCTTCTAGAACTTTTATTGGAGAATCTTCTCAAATGAATTACGTTACTACGACTGAACTACCTGGAGGCAGTCTCCTCACAATGTTGTCTAGTGGTACAGCTAATGAATTTAATCCAGTTGACACTTTAACAGATAATGTGAACAACCTACGCGGTCGATGGGGAGAAGCTCTTGACGATTCTAGCGAGGATGAAGATATTGATGATGATGATTTATTTCCGGATGATGTTGGTAATACCCCTAATTATGGTGTAGGAGAATTTGTGGCACCCGCAGGAGATGTTACATGTTATGAGCCTCCTACTCACATGGTCTCATTGGACTTTGATGCTATGAGAGCTGCTGAATTCCCGGATATTTCTCGATTAACTTATAGTGGCTCGGATGAATTATCGAATGACATTCAATTTGAGGATAAGGATCAAGCTACATTGGCAGTGAAAGAGTATAGCATCAAGAATCACGTTGACTACATTGTAGTAGAGTCTAGTCAGAAGACATTCTTAGCCAAGTGTGTCAAGTATGGGCAAGAGTGCAATTGGAAGGTTCGAATTACCAAACGTAAACGGTCAAATATGTGGGAGGTCAGTAAGTACAGTGGAGATCATACATGTTTACGAAGTTTCATTGCACAAGATCACCGAAAATTAGATACGAGTGTAATAAGCCACCATGTGAAGAATCTGGTCGAAATAAATCCAAGGGTTCCCGTTTCAACGATTCAGGCAACCATTGCTCAACAATTTCAATATCAAATAAAATACAAGAAAGGTTGGCGTGCTAGAGAGAAAGCATTAGACTCTGTTTATGGTGATTATGATAAGTCATACAACGAGCTACCAGCTTTATTGCTTGCAATGACGCATTTCATCCCAGGCACCATCGTGAGATATCAAACAAAAGATGCTTACGACCAACAAGGACAAGTTCATCAAGATTATAAATTTTTCCATCGACTATTTTGGGCGTTCAAGCCTTGCATAGATGGCTTCCCTTACTGCAAACGTATGATCCAAGTAGATGGTACATGGTTATATGGGAGATACTCTCATATATTGTTGATTGCTGTTGCGCAAGATGGTGATAACAATATCTTTCCGATTGCATTCGCAATTGTGGAGCAAGAGTCGGCGGAAGCTTGAAATTTCTTTTTGACAAATCTACGTGAGCATGTCGTGAGAGAAGATGGTGTATGTATTATATCTGATCGAGGGACAGGTATCAAAGCTGCTATTAATCGAGAAGGAAGTCGTTGGACACCTCCCCACGCGTACCCCGCGTACTGTGTTCGCCATATCGGGAAGAATAGTATGAAACAATTCAAAAATACATACTTTCATAGTGAAATTGTTAGCATGGGTACGTCTCTGATATTTGATTATATTTTTTTATTCTATTTGTATATAAGTACACTAACAATATTATTGACAAACAGGATATACACTAACACAGCCCGATTTTGAGAGGAAAATGGCAAATCTAACTAGGTATAGCGACCGACATTAGAATTGGGCAAACAGTCTAGAAAGGGAAAAATGGGCTCAATGTTATGATGAATCTGGAAGACGATACGACCAAATGACAACCAACCTTGTGGAGTGCATCAATGGAGTACTAAAAGGATCACGATATCTTCCGATTGCAAGCCTTGTAAAAGCGACATACTACAGGTTGGCTAAAGTTTGGACCGTAAAAGGGAAAGAAATTGAGGCATTAATCAATAGGGGCCAAAGTTGGGCTACAGACCTAGTGAGGAAAATGAAAGAGAATATGACGAATGCAACATCAATGAGAGTTCACAGCTTTGATCGAATGAATTAGACGTTTGATGTTGTTGGTCCGAGACGCTTGAATCAAGCTGCACACGCCAATGTATTTAGAGTTGATTTCTGACGGAGGTACTGTGATTGTGGAGCGTTTCAGGCATGGCGATACCCTTGTCCTCATGCAGTTGCGGCATGTATGTCTGCCGGAGTTGATCCATACACCTATGTCGATGAATGCTTCAATCTGCAGAGGATAGTCAATATCTACAGAATTGAGTTCCCACCAATTGCTAATTCAAACTATTGGCCACCAGTAGGGAATGAAAGATGGTTACCCGATCCTACCCTTCGTCGTACTCCAAAAGGAAGACCAAAATCAACTCGAATTCATATGAGTATGGATCTACATTATAGAGAGAAAGGACAACGCAAACGATGCACAATATGTAGAGCAGAAGGTCATTCTAGAACTAATTGTCCAAATGAGCCCCAATTTGTATCTATTCCTCTTTGAGTTTTGAATAAAGTTTGTTTGTGTACAAAAAATACAAGTAAAAAATAATAACATTACAAGTACAGAATGAGATTAAAAGTCTGAATAAAAGAAAATAATAACATTACAAGTACGGAATGATGACGATAAGTCTGAATAAAAGGAAATAATAGCATTACAAGTACGGAATGAAATTAAAAGTCTAAATAAAAGGAAATAATAAAATTACAAGTACGAAATGAAATTAAAAGTCTAAATAAAAGGAAATTAAAACTCTAGATAAAAGCCTAAATAAAAGTACATCACTTCTTATGCAGCTTTTGACCATGACGAGGTGTGGTAGAAAGATAACGTCGCGGTGGACGTCTCGCCCGTTGTGGCCTATGTGATGTATCATCTTCAGCACCTTCATCAGCATCTTCTTCAGCATCCTCTTCAACATCATCTTCAATCACAGAGGGATACGTAGGTGGAGTCATGAAAATAGAACTAATATTCCCTCCCGCCAAATCTGGTGAATTCAGGATATTTTGCATTTCCTGGAATTGACTATGATCGTCATAAACAAAAGTGGGAGACTGATGCTGACTAAACTTAGGTCTGTATAAAGTTGCATCATCAAACACAGGATCATGATATCCACCACTAGAACATGCAGCTGGAGGGATATATGTAGGAGTCGGTTCTGGTTCCCATACCGCATATGGTGTTACGTTACTCATATCTGGCTCCCATGTTGTTGGCCAACCCTCCGTGTTTTGACTCGAAAGATTTGAACTTCGAGATGTTCCAGCTGAAGCTTTCCCTTTTTCACCATATTTTTTCCTATACCGTTCGCATTCTTCTCGTCCTTCAACAGTGGTTAAAAATGGTTTTCCATGATGACGATACCACTGAATATACTCCAAACTCTCAAAATCAAAATCAGCTCCTTCGATTGGGTATCTTACTGGTAAGGCTAGAGCTCTATTAGCCCACAAAGTAATATACTCAACATGTACGGCTTCCCAATCTGTCTCAGCTTTACCACGCCCATCATAAGCATGAAGAAAGTAATGGTCGCGTGGAATACCCGGAATAGGCTGGTGAAATCCAAATTGTCTCAAGACTCTATCTGAAAAGTGGAACTCGACCATAGAGAAATGGATCAAAGGTGTCACGCTACACCATAATATAGAATCGAACATCAGATAATCCGATACAAAAATGCGGTCGTCATCATACGCCTTCCAAATAAACTGCGAAAATATGAAAAAAAATTATAATCACTTACAAATAAAAATACGAGATTGAAAAAAATTATAACTTAAAAAAATAACATCATTTACCTGGTCTTGACAATATAAATCAATAAGAGATCTGCATACTCTTATATTATTATGTGCTAATCCAGTATCATGATTTTCATCGCACCACCTAAATGAAAAATTATAATTATTTATAAAAATATAAAATACAAAAATAAACTAAAAAAATTAAATTACCTCGCACAGAGCGGAAATTGTATAGTAGTTCGACTAACTGGAGTGAAGAATGACAGTCGTTGCCAAGCCCAAGCCTGTAGTAACAAAAGACAACCGCCAATACCGCCGACTCTCTTCCCTTTTTCTAGTAAAGCACCTTTGCATAACTCACGATACAAACACGCTAAAATGGCGGATCCCCAGCTATATTCACCTCCAGACCAAGGTGTACTAAAAAATTTGAGGTATCGAACACTAACTAAATTTCCAGATTTATCAGGAAGTAGTATACCACCAATCAATTGCAGAATATACGCTCGACTAACCTGATAAATCTCTTCTATCGGGCTATAATCATTCAATTCAAACTCACTCTCAAGCCAACTTAATTTAACCCGAGAACCTTTAACGTTATTTCCATATGGGACTTTTCCAAGGTACCTCTCACAAATGGAAGCAGTGGACCCTTCACTACGCTCAATCACAGGTCTCCCATTGACCGGGACTCCTATCAGATAAACTACATCTTCTAAAGTGATTGAGCATTCTCCACAAGGCATGTGGAAAGTATGAGTCTCAGGTCTCCACCGCTCGATTAAAGCAGTTACTAAGCCTGGTACCAACTTATACCCACGAAGAAACGTAGCATAATAAAAACCACTGCTATGTAAGAAATTCAAAATCCTATTATCGAGTGGAGTTTTCACAAGACAACGATGATGTCTAAATGTCTCCGTTGTATCCTACAATAAACAAAAATATAACATGATTAATTAACAAATTACAAATTTAAAACATAAATTATATAAAAAAATATACCGGTTCAGAAACCGTAAGGCTAGAAATGTGTCGATCATCTAAATACAATAGTGGAGTTTGCTCAGCCATCCTATAAAAATTTTAAACAAAAAACATAAAAATAATTTAACAAACTAAACAAAAACAAACTAAAATATACTTAAAATTTATCAAACCAAACTAAAATAAACTAAACTAATACATACAATAATTATCAACTTACAATATAATAAAATAATTCAACTATAACCAAACTAAACTAAAATAAACTAAACTAATAAACTAAAATAAATTATCATAAAATAATTTAAAAATTATCACCTTACACTATCATAAAATAATTCAACTAAACTAAAATATATCATCAAATAATTAAAAAATATATAAATTTACAGAATGAAAAAAATACTTACAAAATTTGAGGAATAAACTAAAATATCAATATATAATCTAACCAATTTAGTTAACTATCAAAACAAAATAAAAATATATCAAGTTATAATATCATAAAATAATTCAACTAAAACCAACCAAACTAAACTAAACTAAACTATCATAAAAAATTTAATATTTTAACCATAATAAAATAAAATAATTCAAAAAAATATAAAAAAATATAAAATTACAGAATATCAAAAAATTAAACTAAACTAAATTTTTCTATCAACTTAAAATAAAAACAATAACATTAAATAATAACAATAAATTAAATACTTACAAATTTCAAACTTCTTTCAACACTTTCAACTCTATAAATCTCAAAACTATCTAACATTCTCATTTATTTATAACTAAAACTTCCCACCAATTTTTTATCCCAAAAATACCCTAAATTAATTTTTCACACTACCCTATAAAAATTTCAAAAAAAAGCTTACACCTCCCTACCACCCTATCACTAACCAGCCTGCCACCCCACCCATCCCATCCCCTGCTGCCATCACTGCACCACGCCTGCACCCTGCACCATCACTGTTCAAAGTCGGTACCAGCTGAACCCGACTTCAAACAGTGTTTTTCACTGTTCAAAGTCGGGCTCTCTGAGTCCGACTTCAATTGTTTATTTTTTTTTTAAATCATGAAATCACTGTTCAAAGTCGGGTTCATTTGGAACCGACTTCCATGGCACTGTTGAAAGATTCATAGTTCTGGAAATAATCTTCAACATTCAATATATTTGAAATTTTTTTTTCTTCAATATTTCATGGATTTTGCCCTTCTTTGCTCACTCTAAATCTAAAAAGGAAAAAAAATAAAGATAGAGGCAAGTAAAGTTAAAGGTAAATAAAGCCCACCGAAACACAAAAAAAGCTGTTATACAATGCCCTGCAATTATATCCCTCCATACATTGAAGTTTCAACATTCATATGATCTTTCAAGTTTCATTTCATGGCCGAAAAGAATCACAAATCAGAAGGATTACAATAAGAAAAAGAAAACAGATTCTGGAAATAACAATCGAATGAACAATAATAAATAAATAGATCTCGAATGGAATGGTTTGAGAGTAGTAACCGTGACCTCCTTCACATCAGGGTATTGATTATTACCCATGTGGCTGCTGCAACTACAGCTGTAATGAAGGGTGAGAAGAAAAGGGTCGGCGAAGAAGATGGAGGTTGAGGGATGGTGCCGAAGACGGTAGGGTAAGACGGTGAGGATGCAGTGTCAGGCAATGAAGAGGGAGCATAAGAAGGAGCAGATGTGGAACCATTCCCTGAAAGCACTGAGATGTATAGCTTCTGCTTCTTTTCGCAGTGACCTGCCTCTCCACTGGTGAAGAAATACTCCCCAGGCTTAGTGATGTTAAACAGCGAGTTCCCATTGTTCATATACAAGATTGGATCTTTGAGATTACAAGTATTGTAGGATTGTTCCGTCACTTGAATAACTGAATCTTGACTTGGTGGATATAAGAACACTGCAAATGGCAAACAGATGGAAAAACCATGAGATGGGAAAGATTAAACAGAGAGAGATGGTGTAACTGGAAGAGAAACTTACATAGAGAGTCCCCGAGCTTGAAGGAATGAAGTTTGGTCCATTTGGCATATACTTGGGGATTCGCCGATGTGGGAATTCCCCAAGCATCTAAATCTCCAACCTTGTACTGGTAGGAAAGGACTTGAGTTTGCAAGAACACAAGGAACTGAACAGCACAGAACAACTGATTGGTAAGGTTTCTAAGATTTGCCATCTTTGTAGCTTCTCCCTTCACTCTTGAACTTCTCTTTCTCAAATTTAGAGTGAAGGACGTTGACGGGAAAGCTTATTGGCCTCGGGCTCGGAACTCTAAGCATAAATTGGTGGAGCCAAAATGACACGCCTCTTGAGTTATTGACCTGAATACCCTCTTGAGTTATACTTTAAGTTGAGTTGTTTCAGATTAACAGCTAAATTTAATCCAGTTTAAATTATTTTGAATCTAAACCATTTAATTAAATTGATAATATTTTAACGATTAGATTCATAAATTTCGAGTTCCATAATAAATTTACATATTCAAAGTATATTTTTGTATGTTATTTTCCAGTTAAAGGTTGAAAATGTTTGATATTAAATGATGATTAAAAGACTGGATAGAAAAGGAAATATATCCCTTTGGAGGATATAATTGGGAAGTCACTCCATCATGTGTGTACTAATGTGATATTGCACATGGCCATGTTAGATAGTCGGCTGGAACTTCGAAGATGGTGAAACAAGGGATATGGGGATGTTTTTTATATGTTAAAGATCACTTTGGATTGTAGATCAACCAGGCTTAAATGCAATCAAACCTCTCGCTTAGAGGAGAGAACATTTTCTTACTATTCACAATATATTTCTTTATATAAAAGTTTAAATTATTCTCTTATTTACTTAGAGGGATCAATAATATTACTCATACTTTTATTTTTAGGGTTATGCGCACATTATGTAATTTTCATTTTGAGTTTGACATGTTGGATTTCATAAAGGTTTTTATAAACTTCAAAAGATTTAATTCTTTCATTCAATAAATTTTAAGGGTACTCTTTTCCTACATGGCCTTCTAACTTTCTTGGGGGTTAAAAGTGTTAGTTTTTTTAACAAATCCTTTTTTCGTTAAAAAAATTTAAATTATAATATCATTTATTGATTAAATGAATGAGACTAGAGAGATGGGCTCACTTTGTTTATTATGGATCATGTGATCTGGACAAAAAAAATAATAAGTAATTGTATTGCGGATAATTTATTTATCTTTTAATTATGTCTCTTTTTATATCTTTATATTAAAAATTATGTTAGGTTTTAGATTTTAAAATCTAAGATTAATATTAGTGATTTGAGTTTAGAAAATTGAGAGTAAATTATACTTTTAAGATGTATAATTTAAAATTAAAGTTTAAAAATACAAAAACACAAAAAGAAAGTATATTTAAGGGAGCCTCTCCCCCATGATTAGTGGACTATTAACTAATTTAAATGAACTAAATGTTTGAAATCTATCTGCCAAGAGAGACCCATCACTTCAATCTTTCATTTCCTACTCTTAATTTCTTCCTAAATTTATAAGTTTGGTCATACTTTTGTATTAAAGCATCTAGATTTTTTTTATGTTTAGAAAGCAGTATTGACCCACAAGGGCTGATGGAGGGAAACAATACGACTAAACTATGGTTAGTATACTTAAGTTGATATGATCGCTGATCGAGAAGAGAAGAAATTAGGGATTTTTGAGAGAAAATTAGGGATTTTGGTTGAGGAAGATCGAGAAAGGAGTTTGACTCTTTTGTTATCTATTGAATCTGATGCACGTGGGAAAATGAAACTTTCAACTCAGAACGACGTCGTTTGGGGTGAGACCAGAAGAGCTGACTTGGATCCAGGACCAACGGTGATGGATCAGACATGAGAAGCCCAGATCAAGACAAGGACCCGTTGACCCATTACAATATTAATTCATTTAATATTTGATGGTTATTTATGTTAATTTGCCAGTTGTAAATTAATAAGGGTAAACTACACGGATAGTCATCATACTATGAGGTTAGTATCGATCTGACCATAATGCTTTAAAAAGAATCAAATACACCGATAAACTATTGATTTGGTATTAAAATAGCCATCTGTCGTTAAGGATGTAACGGACCGATGACGCGACAGTTAAATATAAAATTAAATAATTACACATTTAGTCCCTGTTATTCATACATTTTTATAATTTAGTCATAAATTTATTATAATGTCACCACCTGATTAAAAGGGTAAAACAAAATACAACGACTTGCAACTATAAGGGATTAAACCTAGGCCTCCAAGAAAAACAAGTGTGTAAACCATTGAGCCAAATAGATCTTAGTAATACTTGACACCAATATTAATATTTATCCACTATTATTGTTTATATTTTTTACTTTCCACCTTACGTATAAACGTATATTTATTTTTTAATTTTATTAAAATATTAATTGAATTACTTTATATATACTAAATTAAAATATTAAAATACATAAAACAAAAACCCTAAATATTAAACCCAAACACTAAATTATAAACCCTAAATTATAAACCCTAAATCCTTTTAATAAACCATAAACTCTAAACATTAAACCATAAACCCTAAATTTTTAATAAATCTTAAACCCTAAACCCTAAACCCTAATCTATAATTTATTTTATATTTATTATTTAGAATTTTAATATTTTAATTTATTATATATAAAATAATTCAATTAATATTTTAATTAAATTAATAAATAAATAATATTATTTAGAATTTTAGTATTTTAATTTATTTTATATAAAATAATTTAATTAATATTTTAATGAAATTATAAAATAAATATATGTTTATACATAAAAATATATTTTTACGATTTATTAAATATATTTTTAGATGGGGTTTAGAGGTTTAATATTTAGGGTTTGAGATTTAAGATTCACTAAATATTTTAGTATTTAGTGTTTGAATTTTAGGGTTTATGATTCTCTAAATAAATTATAAATTATAAGTTATAAATTTTAAAATTATAATAAAAAATTATTTAAGATTTAGTGTTTAGAGTTTATAATTTAGGGTTTTTATTTTATGGATTTTAATTTTTTAGTTTAATATATATAAAATAATTAAATTAATATTTTAATAAAATAAGAAAATAAATATATGTTTATACATAAGATAGAAAGTAAAAAAAAATATAAACAATAATAGTGGATAAATATTAATATTGGTGCCAAGTATCACTAAAAGTCATTTGGCTCAGTGTTTATTATTTTCCCAAGAGATCCAAGTTTGATCCCCCATAGGTGTAAGGCATTCTATTTTGTTTTTCCTCGTGTCACCACCTGGTTGAAGGATAAAAATAAAATTTAATAAATTAAATATATATAAATATAACCCTCTAGTAAGGTGGTGACACGTGTCATCACCTAATTAAATAATTATACTATTTTATTATAATAAAATTATGACTAAATTATAAAAATGTATGAATAACAAGGACTAAATGTGTAATTATTCTATTTTATATTTAACTGTCACATCATCAGTCCGTTACATCCTTAACGGTAAATGGCTATTTTAATACCAAATCAATAGTTCACCGGTGTATTTGATTCTTTTTAAAGCATTATGGTCAGATCGATATTAACCCCATATTATGGTGACTATCCGTGTAATTTACCCAATTAATAATGCTATATCCAAAACCCTAGGATATATCTTGGATTGTAGGGAGATGAGCAGGGTATCTATTATTTTATGATTGAAAACTTTCATCTTTTCTGAAATCTAAATTTCTTCTTCGGAAATCTTATTCTATTTCTATCAAGTTCATTACAATTGGTACTCAGAGTAGGTTCATATTCCAACACACTGAAAAAAGCTAAGAAGCCATAACAGATGGGAGACGGTGCGGATTTGGTTGCCTTACAACGTTAGATGAAAGAAATGAAGGTGGGTAAGAACATTTTGATGGATTGGATGAACCATTTCGACACCAGCTTGGAGAAGGCTTGATCAGATTTGAACAAAATCTTGGAAGTTGTCACTAGAGAATCATAGAGCCCGGGAGCAACTACACCTGAAACACCCAGAAAAATTTCAGTAAAAAACCAACAGGTACCAAAAGGTAAGAAATCTGTTCAAGTGACCTTCATTGATGAAAAAGAGAGATACTCCATGAATATAGATGAACCAGGAGTATTAGCTTTTAAACCCCAAGTAGTTACATCATCGAGTGAAAAAGGAAAAAGGAAAGAAAATTGGACTAAAAAAAGGAGATACATCTATATTGCAGGAAACTCATAAATGGAAAAAGGGTAGCTAGGATAATCTATGGAGTTCTTTAAATCTTAAGCCTAAGATAAAACTTCATATGTTTGAAGGTGAGAACCCTAGGAGATGGATAAGAAGATGTGAAAAATATTTTGTGATATTCAATATACCCGAGAGTCATAAACTGAAAGTTGCCACTTTGTACCTTAGTGAAAGGGCTGAAACTTGGTTTGATGGCTACATGATACAAAAGCATAGGGTATCATGGCATGAGTTCATAGCCATTTTGTGTCATCAATTCTGTAACAGGAATTACAATAATGTCATAGAGGATTTCAACAAACTAGTTCAGAAATCTTCAGCAAAAGACTATTAAAACAGATTTGAGAAGTTGAAATCCTACATCTTACAAATAAATGCAACACTCAATGAGGACTATTTTGTATCGAATTTCATCAGCGTATTGAAGGAAAAGCTAAGAAATAGGGTTAGAATACATCCCCTAAGGATCTATGTGAAACTTATAGGCAGACGAAATTATATGAAATAACACTAGAGATAGAGCATAGAAAACACAAATACCCAGTGAAGAGCAGTAACCATCAGATGCAACAAAAGATTGTAAGTAATCCACCCAGCTATAAACTCCTTAATCAGATACAGAACAAAAAGTAATCTCTAATAGATTATAGAAGGGCTAACAATATCTGTTTTAAGTATGGAGAGAAATACAACCTTGGGCATCAGTGTAAACTAAAACAGTTGAATGTGATGGAGGAAGAGAGAGAAGAAAGGGAGGTGATAGAGGAAGAAAAATTTACAGAGAAAGTAGTTAATGAGGAAGAAGTAAACAAAGAGACTGGACTAGAGATTTTCATGAATGCATTGACTGGAAATGTGAAAAGCAATACTCTGAGAATTCCAGGATCGATAAAAGGGAAAATGTTAAGCACACTGGTGGATAGTGAGAGCACCCACAGTTTTATCATTCCAAGTTGGTCAAGAGAAGGAACTGAAGTAATCGCTACTCATCCCCTAGCTATTATAGTGGCTAATAGAGAAAAGTTATACAGTAAAGCCATCAGTAAACAAGTGAATTAGAAGATGCAGAGGTAGGAGTTCGAGCAAGACTTCAGGGTTTTACAAATGAGGGGGAAATGACAGTTTTGAGAGTAGATTGGTTGAGTAAGTACAACCCTGTGACTATGGATTTTGAAAGATGACCCTCATCTTTGAGAAGGAGGGCCATAATATCATTTTGCAAGGAGATGAAAAACAGTTGGGAATTAAAATGATCTCTGAAAAGAGAACGAGAAAGTTGACTGAGAGAGAACCTGATTGTTTTGGGGAAGTGTACTTGTTGAATCTGAAAGGACAAGAAGTTGAAGTTTCTAGTCCACTTAGAAGTATTCTAGAAGAATTTACTGGGATTTTTGATGAACCTAAAGGGTTGCCTCCAGAGAGGACATATGACCATGCCATAGTGTTGAAATCGGAAACCCATATTATTAATTTGAGACCCTACAGGTTTCCTTACCATCAAAAGACTGAGATTGAAAAATAGATTTTGAAAATGCTTACTAGTTCTGTAATTCAAACTAACAAAAGTACTTTTGCTGTCCCATGCTTAATGGTAAAGAAAAAAGATGGAAGCTGAAGATTTTGTGTGGATTACAGAAAGCTGAATGTAGCCATTGAAAAAAAAATTCCCGTACCAGTAGTTGAGGATTTGCTAGATAAACTGAAAGGAGCTGGGTACTTTTCTAAGATTGACTTGAGATCGAATTACTGACAAATTAGAGTTAAAAAAGAGGATATTCTTAAAACGACTTTTCGAACTCATTAAGGATATTACAAATTTAGGGTCATGCCTTTTGGGTTAACAAATGCCCCAACTACATTTCAGGCATTAATGAATAATTTATTTGAGCCTTATCTCAGAAAGTTTATGCTGGTGTTTTTTGATGACATATTAGTATATAGACCTATCTTGGAGGAGCATAGGAAACATTTGAGGAAGGTTTTAGAGGTTCTACAGATACATCAGTTATTTATAAAAAGGAAAAAATGTTTCTTTGGGTAGCAGCAAATGGAGTATCTTGGACATGTAATTTCTAGAGCAGGGGTAACAACAGATCCTGAGAAAATTGAATCAATGAGAAATTAGCCAACACCAAAAAATTTCAAATCTTTGAGAGGGTTCCTTGGGCTCACTGGTTATTATAGAAAATTTATCAAAAACTATGGAGGAATTAACAAACCACTGACTAGCCTATTGAAGAAGGATGGATTCAAATAGACAGAAGAATCTGATGCAGCTTTTGCTGCCATAAAACAAGCAATGTGCAGAGCTCTAGTTCTTGCTTTACCTAATTTTCACAAGAAGTTTTGTATAGAAATCGATGCTAGTGCAAGAGGAATTGGTGTTGTTTTAACACAGAAGGGCAGACCTATAACATACATGAGCAAGGCCTTGGGTCCTAAAGATGCAAACCTTTCTATCTATGAAAAGGAGTACTTGGCCATATTTATGGCAGTGACCAAGTGCAGGCACTACTTGGAGGGAAACCCTTTCATTATTAAGCCAGACCATGAAGCACTCAAGTATCTATTGGAGTAGAAACTCACCACCACCATTCAGAAGAAGGGACTCACTAAATTATTGGGTCTAGACTACACTATTCAGTATAGGAAGGTGAGAACAAATGTAGTGATAGATGCATTATCAAAAAGAGATGAAAAGATGAATGGGTTGATGGAAATGACAACCACCACCTTGGTTCCAGGTTGGGTGCAGAAAGTTGAAAAAAGTTATGAAGAAGATTCCTTAGCTCAAGAGATCATCACTGCTCTCAGCGTTGATAATAAAGCTAAAGATGGGTAGAGTTTGTCCAAAGAAGTATTGAGGTATGAGAATAAGGTATATATAGGAGGGAAGGGAGAATTGAGGCAAAAATTAATTCAAAAATTGCATGACTCTCCTCAAGGGGGACATTCTGGAATCTAGGATACTCACCAAAGGATCAGATCTAATTTCTATTGACAAGGAATGAAAATAATAGTTAAGTTACATGTGCAGCATTGTGAAATTTTTCAGAGGACTAAGGAGGAACACATAGCTAATCTTGGCTTATTGCAACCCATCCCTATACCCAATCAAGCTTGGGAGGCAATTACTATAGACTTTGTAGAAGGACTCCTCTCTTCTTCTAAGCTCAATAGTGTACTAATGATTATAGATAAGTACACTAAGTATGATCCTTTTTTGCCATTATCTCATCCCTACACTGCTCTAGAGGTGACTAAGACCTATTTGAACCAAGTATATAAACTGCATGGCCCTCCAAAGATAGTCATTTCTGATAGAGACAAGGTTTTCACCAGCCTCTTTTGGAGAGAACTGATGAAACAAGCAGAAACAACTACCTATTTTAGCATAGCTTATCATCTGGAGACCGATGGTCAAATTGAAAAGCTAAATCAATGTATGGAACAATATTTGAGGTGTATGTATTTTTTAAAACCTAAGAGTTGGGCTAGTTATCTACCTCAAGCAGAGTGGTGGTATAACACCAACTATCATACTGCTCTCGGGATAACCCCTTTTGAAGCTCTATACGGGTATAAACTCTCCATCTTTACTTGGAACACTAATAGCCAAGTAGATAGTGTACAAAAGGAAGAGAGAGACAGAGAGCATATGAACAAGGTACTACAAGAATAACTTCAGATAGCTCAACATAGAATGAAGTATTATGCTGATAAAGGAATAACCGATCGAGAATTTAATATAGGGGAAGAGGCTTACCTTAAATTGCAACCCTATCGACAAACTTCTCTATTCTTGCGGAAAAATCTGAAACTTGTAGTGAAGTTTTATGGACCCTACAAGATAATAGAATGATTGAGGTTAGTGGCTTACAGATTAGAACTACCCTCACACTCGAAGCAACTGAGTCCGAAGCAACTTAACTCTCGAGAACCTGTAGATGTGACAGATGATGGGAAAGTTAAGGTATATCCGTCCTTGGTGCTGGATAAAAGGATGATGAAGCAAAATAACCAGGTAGTGACTTAGTTACTTGTCCATTGGTCAAATCTGGGATCGAAAAATGCCACTTGGGAGGACTTCAGTGTGCTTAAAGTGCAGTTTCCTGAGTTTGATCCTTAGGACAAGGATCTTGTAACACCCTAAAAATTATTCCTAATTTTTGAAACCCTATTTTTTTTTGAGGTTTTTAAATTGATTTTCGAAATCTGAGGGAAAATTTTTGAGATAAGATTATAAAGTTTTGAAAGTTTTAAATTTGAATTTAAAGATTAAAAGTTAAAGTGATTTGATGACTTTTAGATAAACAATTTGTTTTTAAATTGAATTTCATTTTTACTGAGATTAATTATTTTTTTTTGAAAAAGTTTATCTATAATTAATCTTTTTATTATTTTTATTAAATTTCTATGGTTTAATAGAATTCTAATTCTAATTGGAATTAGTTATTTTTCTCTCTATATACATATTTTGGTCTAAGAAAAAACCATCAATTATTTTCTTCCATCAAGATTCTCTAAAGCAGTAAAGTCTATATTTTCATTCTTTATTTCTGTTTGAGTTCAAGATGGTGAAGGTGTGTTCTCTTACTGGTGCTATATATATTTTTCGAAAATATAGTTTTTATGTGACATGCTTAATATTTGGGTTTTGAAAAATAATCGTGTTTTACTAGCATGTCTAATTTTTGTACTTTGACTTTGATTGTGCATTTGTGTTATCATGCATACATGGCATTATGATTTGAGAAATATTAAAGTTTTCAGATTTTAGATTTCACACTTTTGAAGTAAATATAATATTTTTATATCCCGTAAATTTGTGTTTTCGGACATTGAAATTTCAGATAAATTGTGATTTTAGATTGAATTGTGATTGTTTTGGATTTTCAAATCATGTTACATCATATTGTGTGCATGGGATGAGATTGTGTACGAAGGAAGTCGTGACAGCTTTCCGGAAGCCTAAGACCACTGTGTGATTTTGGTGACGTTGTAGGTGAGGGTTCTGGGAACACCTCCACTCGGACTAGTGATGCTGTAGTTGGGATTTGTGTTGTGTGTATGATATCATTCATATATCATGATTTGCATTTGTCCAAAACTATATTCTTGACAAAATTATTTATGTGAACCGTATTTTATGTTTTTTTTGAAATATTACTCTTAAGAAATAATTTTATAAATCGTGTTTTATTTTTTTATCTACACTTTAGACACATTAAGCTCTTTATCTTACCCATCTTAGTCTTTCTTTTACAGATCTTTGAACTTTTGACGATGTGGTACTTGAAGGATCTCAAATTTTATTCAGTTATTTAATTATCCAAGCGAAAACTATTTTTAGTAATTCAATATATTATTTATTATTGTGTAAAATTTAAGACATTTGGGATATTTATATTATCATTATAGTTTTATTTTAAATTAAAGTATATATATTTTTTAAAATTGGTTTCTTGAGGGTAAAGTTTTCAAATGTGACTTCCTAGATTCGATCTATTTCTTTTAGGTCGGTTTAAGGGGTTACATTTATTGGTATCAGAGCTAAGTTCAACCCTCGGACTGCGAGACTCACAACAATTGTTTTTGAAAAATTACCGTCAAGTTTGAAAATTTTGAGGATGAAATTTCTTTTAAGGGTGGGAGAGTTGTAACACCCTAAAAATTATTCCTAATTTTTGAAACCCTAATTTTTCATGAGGTTTTTAAATTGATTTTCGAAATCTGAGGGAAAATTTTTGAGATAAGACTATAAAGTTCTGAAAGTTTTAAATTTGAATTTAAAGATTAAAAGTTAAAGTGGTTTGATGACTTTTAGATAAACAATTTGTTTTTAAATTGAATTTTATTTTTACTGAGATTAATTATTTTTTTTGAAAAATTTTATCTATAATTAATCTTTTTATTATTTTTATTAAATTTTTATGGTTTAATAGAATTCTAATTCTAATTGGAATTAGTTATTTTTCTCTATATATACATATTTTGGTCTAAGAAAAAACCATCAATTATTTTCTTCCATCAAGATTCTCTAAAGCAGTAAAGTCTACATTTTCATTCTTTATTTCTGTTTGAGTTCAAGATGGCGAAGGTGTGTTCTCTTACTGGTGCGATATATGTTTTTCGAAAATATAGTTTTTGTGTGACATGCTTAATATTTTGGGTTTTGAAAAATAATCGTGTGTTGCTAGCATATCTAATTTTTGTACTTTGACTTTGATTGTGTATTTGTGTTATCATGCATACATGTCATTATGATTTGAGAAATATTAAAGTTTTTAGATTTTAGATTTCACACTTTTGAAGTAAATATGATTTTTTATATCCCGTAAATTTGTGTTTTTAGACAAATTAAAATTTCAGATAAATTGTGATTTTGGATTGAATTGTGATTGTTTTCGATTTTCAAATCATGTTACATCATATTGTGTGCATAGGATGAGATTATGTATGGATGAAGTCATGGCAGCTTTCCGGAAGCCTAAGACCACCGTGTGATTTTGGTGACGTTGTAGGTGAGGGTTCTGGGAAACTCCTCCACTCGGACTGGTGACGCTGTAGTTGGGATTTATGTTGTGCGTATGATATCATTCATATATTATGATTTGCATTTTTTCAAAATAATATTCTTGAAAAAATTATTTATGTGAACCGTATTTTATTTTTTTGAAATATTACTCTTGAGAAATAATTTTATAAATCGTGTTTTATTTTTTTTATCTTCACCTTAGACACATTAAGCTCTTTAGCTTACCCCTCTTAGTCTTTCTTTTATAGATCTTTGAACTTTTGGCGATGTGGTACTTGGAGGTTCTCAAATTTTATTTAGTTATTTAATTATCCAAGCGAAAACTATTTTTAGTTATTCAAGTTATTATTTATTATTTTATAAATTTAAGACATTTGAGATATTTATATTATCATTATAGTTTTATTTTAAATTAAAGTATATATATTTTTTAAAATTGGTTTCTTAAGGGTAAAGTTTTTAAACGTGACTTCCTAGATTCGATCTATTTCTTTTAGGTCGGTTTAGGGGGTTACAGATCTCTTGAAGGAGAGGGAAATGTTATAACCGGTGATCGAGAAGAGAAGAAATTAGGGATTTCTGAGAGAAAATTGGGGATTTTGGCTGAGGAAGATCGAGAAAGGGGTTTGACTCCTTTGTTATCTGTTGAATCTGACGCACGTGGGGAAATGAAACTTCCAACTCAGAGCGACGTCGTTTGGGGTGAGACCAGAAGAGCAGGCTTGGATCCAGGACCAACGGTGATGGATCAAACATGAGAAACCCAGATCAAGACAAGGACTCGTTGACCCATTACAATATTAATTCATTTAATATTTGATGGTTATTTCTGTTAATTTTCCAGCTGTAAATTAATAATGCTATGTCCAAAACTCTAGGGTATATCTTGGATTGTAGGGAGCTGAGCTGGGTATCTGTTATGTTATGATTGAAAACTTTCATCTTTTCTGAAATCTAAATTTCTTCTTTTGAAATCTTATTCTATTTCTATCAAGTTCATTACATAAGTATTGACAGTGACACCATTGGATTTTGCTGAAGAAAAAGAAGGGAACAAATGAAGAACGATGGATATGGTTAAAAATAATTGGTAACCTTAATAAGGGTCAAGGAACCCCTGTTTTTTTTCCTACTTTCACTATTTTCTTCCATTCTTCATTTTCTAATACTTTAAATCTAGAAGATTATTAGGTAAACTATGTTCACCATGTTATAATTGGTCTAAACAATCAAAACCGTTTATTTTTAAATAACTAAGTAATAACTGCCCGTCCACTAATTACATATAAGAAAAGATGATGATTTATCTTAAAAAAAATTAAAATGAACGGTCCTGATTAGTAGAGACCACGGATGATGTGACAAATATAATTCACATAATAATTTTCTGGCTCAAAAGTTGCCAAATTCGGTATATTACCATGTGAAAAGTGTGGATTAAATTTTATAAATTATCGTACTAACAATCTATTTTAAGATAAAACAAAAAATTAGTTGAAAATAAAATTTTAAATAAATAATTTATATAATATAAGTAGTATTTGAAAACGGTAATCGTTCGAACATTGAGACTAAATGGTGCCAAACTTAAATGTAGAGTTTCTGTGATCATTTTTAAATCGAGTATAAAAATAACTTAATAATTAATTCTTGAAAATCGATAATTTGTCATTTTTAATCATTAGTATTGAAATTAAGATTTTTAAGATTAAAACAAGTTTTTCATTAATTAATTACATAAATTAATATTAGTTTTTAAACTCATATTAATTAAGAAAAATCTAATTTTTTCCTTTAATCAATTTAAAAATAATTTAAAATCACCATCGATCAGTTTGATAGGTAGGACACAATAAAAACAAACCAAAGATTTAATTTTAGAAATTTGAGTTCGAGAGTCGATAACGCGTGGAGAAGGGTTAGTACCCACACAAGTGCCCGATCTCGGTACCTCGAATTTCAGGTAGTGTAATACCCCAAATTTGGGCCTAGAAGTTAGAGGCCGGTTCAGAATTCTAGTGGATTGGTTTTGTCGGTTTAGCCTAGTTTGGGATTAAATACCTAAAAATTAGTTTTCTATCAAAATAAATTATGGAAAAATATTATAAAATCCTTAATTAATATATATTAGACTTTGATCAAATCAATTTTGAAAATTGACCCTTAAAACTCTAAGATCTTGAAATTAGTGATCGTTTTGTAATAATTAAAAATTTAGGGATAATTTTATGAAACAAGCCAAAACTTTGGATCTTTAAGGTAATTTGATATAATCCTAATCCTAGTTGATCTAGGTTTTCCAAGAGCCTATATAAACAACCTTTAATCCTTAGTTTTAACCTAAGTAATCAAAATTCTCTAATTTTGATCTAAAACACAAAAATTCCCTTTTTAAAAATATCTCTTCTTTAAATTTCGGTTTCTTATTCTCCAAGTCAGCCTCTTCAAAATATTTTCAAGGTAAATATCCATTCTTTTTAATAAAATTTCGTTGGTTTATTTTCCTATATTTTTCTTCATCAAAATCTCGTCGTTTTTCTACGGGTTTTCTAGTTTTTAAACCTTCGAAGGTGTTAGATTAATTTTGGAGTTTATAATCCTTAAAACCTCTAAAACCTAAAGTTCTTTAATGAATTTCCTAAGTTTTTCTCTTATTGAAACAATCTTTAAAGTCTTGAATCAATAAAATCGGTTTTTTTGATAAAAATTCCATTGTTTTCTTGATTTTCGTTCAAGGGTGTTACATGGCTATTTTTGATGCCTAAATACATGAATCTTGAAGTGTTTATATGTGGTTAAGATGACTTTAAAGTATCTAATCCCGGACCTAAGGTTTAGGGCGTGTTTAGAGAGGTTTTCGGTGGGTTTCGGTTAAGTTTTATGGTATTTTTAGGGGCTGCCATGTATTGGTCCGACTTGAGGGATGTTTGGGTGTGTTTTAATACACTAAAACCTCTGGTTTTGATGCTTGAATTAGGTCAAGAGATAGAGGAACAAGTTTGAAAGAGTTTGGAAAGTCGAATCGCGTTTTCGGGTGACTTGTCGAGCAAGTTTCAGTAAATCGGTAAGTGGATTATGAGGGCTGCCAATTTGGCATGATTTTTAATGTATTTTCAAAGGTTTGAGGGTGTAGGGAAGTTTTGAAAAACCTCCCTATACTCAGAAGTAAGTTTTAAGTATTGTTTTCTTAAAGGTTCCCATATTATGCCTTGTTTTTACAACGTTATTTGTTATGCTCTTATCGTGTTGTGCATATGTGATTATTCATGTATATAAATGCTCATGAGACTTTTTTTTAAAGATATTTTATATGCATTCAATATTCTACGGTTTTTATTTTGATAAATAAGATAAAAGTGGTTTTATCGGTTTTTACAAGTGATCGTGAAAAGTGGGATACATGTGATTTGAATTCTGTTTTGAATTGAGTTTTGAGTATTGATTTTTGATAATATATTGGCTAGTTATGTGATGAACCTTATGGGATAAGTTGATCGATCAATAGGGTCTAGAGTGCACTATAAACATTCAAAAGTCGTACGTGTATAAATTCCTTGTGTGTTGCATTTTGGCCTATATTCTAATGCTATATGATGGGAGTAGTACTATCACATACGGGTTGATCGGAGTAGTACTGTCACCGGACACCAAGGTGAGATAATTCATGTTGAGAGTAGTATCAACATACGCATGCTCTGGGAGTAGTACTAACATGCGGTTGTCCGTTTATCCTAACGATTTGGAGCAGTAAAAATCGGATCACTAGCACCAATATATGTTTTACTTTTCAAAGGTAAGCGTCATGTTTTTTACTTGATTGCATATGGTATTATGCATGCGAGGTTTTATGCATTGATATGCATGTGATTTTAGCATTGCTATGTTGTAGCATGTAAGACTTGAGCTTTGTGCATTGAGATGCACGTGTAAGCATTACTATGTGAATAGCATGTAAGACTTGTGTTTTAGCTTTTCAAGCAGGTGAGTTCAAAATGGTTTTTACTAAAATTTAATGATGACATTGTTAGCTATGGTTTGATGACACTTACTGAGTTTTAAAAGTGACGTTGTTATCCATGTGTATTTTGTTTTATAAAGAGCATGACATGTTTTTAAATTGATGAAATTGGTTTAATATGGGCTGCATTGCAAGGTGTTTTTATACTTGTTTTATTCACTCACTAAGCTTATGCTTACCCTCTCATTTACCTTGCAATGCAGAGTATTTAATGTGGACGCAGCAAAGAGAAGCAAAGATCCAGATAACCGTCAAGTGAAAGCTCAAGTGTGTCTTTATAACATTAGTAGTAGTGAGAGAGCAATGGGGATAGGTTATCATATTGTGAATAATGTCTATGCTTTTGAGACTTGAAATGGTTATATGCTTCTACATATTTGATAAATATCAAAATTGATGTTAGCTTGTGACATTAAATTAAATTGCCCATTGATATTCCTTTAGTATTAATATAGTTATTTTAAAGTTTGATTCTTGATATCCCTATGTATGAATTTGGGTGTTGTTGATAATGAAACATGACTACTTATGAGTTGAATCCATGATGTTGTTAACTAGGTTGAATTGCATCTAGCTAATATGCCATGATATGTGCTTAAAGTGTTTTTAGGTGAATTTGCATATAGAGAATGTCATGAAACCTTTAGAAGCTAGAAATAGTCCATAAACTTTGAGCATGCAATTAAATGACTTAAAGATATTATTTTAAGTCTTAAATTTACGTGCAAGCATGAAAAATACTTAATTAAATATTGATAACCTTAATTTCACAATCAGGGTATAAAATTCTGGAAATTATAATTAGGTCTCTAAAACTTGTTCGATTAAATTATGACTCGTTTCTCTTTAGTCTCCGCTGTAATTGAACTCGATCCTTGCATGAACATGTAGGATCTAATCAAAGCATTTAGAAAAGAATAAATGATAATTTTTTTTAGGGTTGTTTATCAGGGTGAGTCTTCAAATTAGCCTCGGTATTCCCCGTGTAACTCGTTCGAGTCGGGTGGTGTTTAGACCGGGTCGAGGGGGTTACAGGTAGCATATTTGACAATTTTAAGATGGTGATTCTAAAATAATTTTATTGTATAATCATTAATTGATCTTATATTTTAAATAAAAATATTCCTTCTATATAGGGAATACACTTTCTATTCAAATATAAAAAAAGAATACTCAATTCCATTAGGGCGTCTTGGTTTATATTCCGAAAGAATATTGCCTATATCGAATGAATCATGAATGATTAATTATTGTCTTGTCATTTTTAAGTACCTAAACTAAAAGTCACTAATAATTTATAATTATTATTCGAATATTATTTAATTTAAAATTCATATGTGAAAACACCCAATTCTAATAGGGCACTATCAAAGTCGAACTTCGAATTAATGTTCTATTATCTAGATTTAATCTAATTATTTAAGTTTTAGTCCTAATGGGAATTTAATTATATATTAAATCATTTAATTAATTTTGTGTGATGATGGGTATCGATAATTTGTTTTAGAAGTTCATCGAATAATATCAAATCACATTAGGACATTACTCAAATATGACCTTCCAAATTGCTCATTTAACACTCATCAATTTACTATAATTATCTAACCTAATTAATTATTCAATCCTAATTAAAGTAATAACTAAAGTGGCGTGAGTCTAATTAATTATTATGTGAATTTAATTATCTAATTAATATACAACTTAAAATGACATTAATAATCAATCAATCACAAAATAATAATAATAGAACAATTAAATTAATGACTAAAATAAGAACAATTGCAACAAACAATTCAATTTTATTTGTATTTGTGACCAAATTGGAAAGATTATAAGATTATATGGTCTAATTATAATGCCCAAAGTGACCCAAATGCAACAATTGCAAACTTAAAGCCCAAATTATAAAAGCCCAAATGTAAACGAGAACTAAGCCCAATTGAAGGAATACGATGTCAGAAATGAATTAATTGTAAACTTTGGAACCAATTAGTGAATGCAAGTGAATAGATTGAATGATTTGCAAAATTAAAAGGCTCAATTGTTTTTTATGAATTTGCCCCTACTTCTAAATATAAATGTTTTGCCCCCTCAACCCCAAATCCTAACTCCATCCCTGTTGATATAATTATGAAAGTTACAAAATTTTGGGTTTTAATCAGAAGAAGTGTGGACTCAATTGATCGAAATTGTAAATCTTGAGATTAATTTAATAATAAAAGAGGACCAAATTGAGAGAAAACATAAATTAGAGTGTTATATTTAAAAACACGGGATAAGCTCTACTCTTTTCACAACATCATTGCGAAAGCATTATAAACCCCCTATTTTAGCCCATTCTCCCCCTCCTTTTTGCATATCTTTTTTCTCTCTTTTCCCCTCTAAAATTCTCTCACTGCAAACATAATTTCTTAAAGAACACACCTCTTTTGAATCAAATACCAAACTTGGTATTCTTAGGCATTCTTTATGAACATGAAGAACTTCAAGAACATCGATATAATACCATCATGAATACCGCCATTAGATCCACTTCACCACCACACCAACTCACCTTTATCGTTCGTCAGTTGATGCGTGTTAGATATACGCAATTTTAGTGCAAGTGAACACGTGGCCAAGTAATAAAGTGATGAGTATCATCGGATATCGTCTCCACAGGGATTGGTATACTTAATATGCTTCCTTTAGTCTTCTTGTTCTGTAAAAGAAATAAAGTAAAGACACAATTAATTGGATGGTGATTGAACTAAATAATAATAACTAAATAAAGGTAGAAAAATAAGATAAAAAAGGTGGTCAGGATCCAGTTGTGCTGTATAGTGGAATTGATCAACTTGTTCTTGTCTAATGCAATTGTACAACACTGCCTCGGCAGGACTGCAGATTACTACCTCGACAGTGATGTCACTCGTCTGCCGTGGCAATCTCTTGCTCTTAGGCAGACTTTATCAAAGTTTGGTAAAGTATCCTTTAATGATTTCGCTTATCTCTAAATCGAAATATTATTGATGACCAATCCTTGATGATACTTCTCAGCGTGAATCAATTATAATCACCAACCAATCTCACACTTCTCTTAGCCGCTGAAACTCTTAACCTATCTCTAGGCCGAGTTAGTGTTTCTCGATTGAAACACTGTACTTATCCCTTTCGTGAATCTAACTCTCTCGATATTAGATAAATGGATTACTCACAAACTTCTCTCCCGAGCTTAAATGCAAGAACAAGTAATGACAAAGAATAAGAAAACTTTAATATTTTATTGCAATAGGAACAAGAAACACGAAACAAAGTTTGACTTTCTCGCACTAATACTTTACAACCTTCACCTAAGCCTAAACATAATTAGAACATAATATAGAAAAGAAAAACTAAATCTAATTCTATATTCTAAGCTATGAGTCTAATTGTCTCTTTTCCTTGGACGACTATGCCTTATATAGGCTTGGCCTAGGGCAAACCTTTCCTAAGTAAAATACAACTTGGAGTAGGGAACAAGTCATGTACATAGGTCAAATATTTCTAAGTTTATTTCTTTTAGAAGGTTTTCTCGTGTGGTCTTGTCTTTGGGCTTTCCTTGTGTTATCCTGCTCCGATCCTTGGGCTTTTTGTCCATCAAAGTTCTCCTTATTTTTCTCCTCAGCTTGCCAGCCATATTGCTACTTGTCCACTGCTGCCTCGGGATCAGGTCCTACCTCGACCTCAGTTTGCTGCCGCGACAATGCTTCTTCCTGCACAGATACAAAAATGCAGTAAAGCTTGTCTTTTCTGTAAATATTATCTTTAATAGCATAATCCCTAAATATATCACATTAAGTAAATGAATTGGTCCAAGTAGGTTTAAAATTGATTATTAATGCCCATGAAAAGTGTAAAAAGTGATAGTGAGTTGAGCACTTATCACACCCTCAAACTCGAACTATTGCTTGTCCTCTAGCAATGCAAACCATTAATTTGTCAAACTTTATTCCTTCTTGGTCTTATTTTTCCATCTATTCTCCCCACCATAACTATGTCCATTCTTTAGACTTAACTTTTTGGTTACCTAAGGGTGTACCAAGAAGACAAACTATAAGGTTTTGTGAGTGTATGCGTTTTTGTGGATAAGATTGATTAGGGGCCTTCCTAGATAAACTCTAAGTTCAAGACAAATAGACTTGGATTTAGTGTACTCTTCTTAAAACAAAAATTTCTCAAGCCAATTTCGGGCACCTCAAGGATTGTGTTTTCTCCTTCTTATTTTCTTATTTCTTTTGCTATTATTTTGAATATACTAGAGCCAATTTCGGGCACCTCTAGCATGAAAAAGAGTATTTCCTAGAGTCGGTTATAAGCAGTTCTAGTCACCTTTCCAAAGATCTAAGTCTTTATCACTTAAGTTCATTAAAAGAATTCCTATAGCCAAACAAGTCCAAAAAGTGTTTTAAGTTCAACCTTATAGTAAGCTTCTAAGTTTTCTCCTTAAGTATCCTAGAATTAAGCCTTTAAAACAAAACCTAACTATGGTAAGGAGAAAGATTTCTATTGCCTTAAAATGATAAACTAAAATAATACTGATGATGGGCAGTGTAAAAGTATGGACAACAATTTCAACTAAAATGGTGAACATAAAAACAAAAATTTTATCACTTAAAACTTCCTTTTCATGGTAAGGCCTCTGTAGCGGATTGCCTCAACAGTGGCTCTACACCCCCAAACTCAAACTAAGCATTATCCTCAATGCTTCAATTAGGGGCAAACAATATGCAACAAAATATAGAAAGGAAACAAGCAATTATAAAAGTAGCATAAAAAAATTATAAGGACTCTTGGTGCTGATTGTTGCGTCCTTGGTGATGGCGATGGCTGAGTCTTTGCTTGTCTTGGTGGTAGGACTCTTGTTGGTGTCACTCATTGCATAGGAGCATTCACCTCTTCTTCTCCTTTATCTTCGGTCTCTATTATATCAGTCCCTCTATCGTTCTCTAGATCTGCCTCGGCATGGTTAATTGTTGGCCCGACAGCGTCTGAGCTTTGGTGTACATAAGCATCTATCTCTTCTTATAGAATGCCCATGATGATGGGGGATCTTGGGAGAGTGCTGAAGACTGCCCTCCTCTTGGAAGGTCTTTTGCTGGCAGATGATGCCGCGACAGAATCTGTTGCCCTAGATGTTCCAATAGCATGAAATTGTTGCTGAGGTCCTATGGGGAAGAATGATCTCGGTCATTCTGGAGCTGATGTTTTCTCTGTGTAGGGTGCAACCGTCACGAACATGTTTGTGGGGAATTCTAGAAATTGCACCCCTTAGTCTAGAAAATTGTGGAGCATCATTTGAGCAAGTGTTCTGTTGAAGTCTCTTTGATACTCCATGTATCTCTTCTGCCTAATATCCATTGTTGTCATCCTTTATATAATCTCTTGGTATGAGTCTGCTGCGACAGTGGTACGGGCAGTGTCAGGAATGTTGCCGTGTATTGGGCCCCGGCAGCAGTTTCAGTAGTGAACTGTTGCGGCATTGCCTGGACTAGTTCTGCTTGCGTAATCTGCATGATCTTGTGGCAAAATTCTCTAGTCCATCATTTTCTTTGGAGTGTGAATTCATCTGTCTCGGTAGTGGGTACACCTGCAGCATTACAAATACCAGTGATTAAAGAAGGGAAATACAAAGAACCTTTATCTTTCTTACCGCATTCATGAATTTCTTGCAAAATAATTTCTCCAATGTTGATGCTCCTTTTGTTGATGACCTATTGTATGGGCACTAATCTTCTACGGTCCACCGTACTGTTATGGGAGGTTGGGATGAGGCATCTCTTTACAAAAGTGTTCCAAAGTTTGGCTTCGGGTTTCAAACTTTGCCTTGCTACGGATCCTTTATGGGCACCAGTCTCCCATGGGATATTTTCGTAGCAGAGGTCGTCCTTTATCAGCTCATAGTCTTGAGTGGTGAAACCCTCTATAAATTCGGCATGGACATCACGTATATGGACAAGTCCATAGAAATCGTTGATTGTATCGATATTGAGCTTGACAGGCCTGCCTCGGCAGTGGACAAAGAGAGAGTCCTTGCTTGGCCCGTGCGCATAGAATTCTCGTAAGATGGTGGCATTGGCCTGGGGAGGTTGTAGGCAGAAAATCTCTCATTCTTGATATTTTATCTTATCGAACAAGTAGTGTTCGATGCCAAAATCTTCTTCTTCTGAATGTTGGAATCCTTGTTCCTCCCATAATTACCGAGCAATGAATAGTCTATTGAATCGGTCTTCAATAATTTCTGGGGTAAAGCGTTTTAGGTGGTCATGAGTGAGTGTTGTGAGAGTTGATGTTTTTGGAGAATTTCTTAAAGAGTTACTGAAAATTGCCAAAAGGTAAGTAGGCAGAGAGTATTATGAGAGCAAGATTAGCAAAGAAGTAAAGATAACAAGAATGCAAGAGTGAATAGTTCAAGAGGGAAAGGTTGCTTAATAGGCCTCGACCTTATGGCCATTTTAACCACTAGCCGTTTAACTTTTACTACCGTTTGCATTTACTAACGCGTCGGGAATCTCGGCAGATAACCATTACACTGTTTCTGCCCATTGGGACTTTTGCGGCTCAGACACTGTTTACTACCTCGACAGAATTCCTACTGTGAACTATTTCTCCTTTATTCTTGCTTATTATCCTAAAAAAATAAAATTTAAAAAAAAACAAGAAAATTAGTTAAAGGCAAAAATAATTACAGAAAGTAAATCTAAACTAAACTAATCCTAATATAATAATAAAAATATAAGGAAAAAGATTATGTTACTGGTGGAGTGCATATAAATGCATCTCCCACTCTGATTATCTCTTGTTGGCCAGAGTTATCCTTTAAGTGTTGCCATTGGCTTTAGGTTCATCCCTTATTATTATGATCTTCACTGCACCCTGTTTGTCTGGATAATATGTTGTGTTGTTGGTTTCCTTCACATCTACCTTAATTTTTCAGCTAAAAATTTTGCCATAGCAAATATCTAATTTTCTGTCGAGCATGCTACCCAGGCAGTGACTGTTGAAGCAGGATACCTTTGTATCTGTAGTGTGAAGGACTTTGTAATCTTCTCCATCATCATACCTTTTTAGATTATGGAAGGCATTGAGTTTAACTTGTTGGTCATTGACTCTCATAGTCAACTCTCCTTTTTCCACATCAATTAATGTTTGTCCAGTATACCTTTTTAGATTGGTGCATTCTTATCTACTTCACAATCAAGGATAAGAAAATCAACAGGAAAAATAAATTTGTCTACTCTTACCAGTATGGCCTCGATTTTTCCTTCGGGTTGCACGTATGATCGATCCACAAGTTGGAGCATCACAGTAGTGGATTTTTCCCTTCCAATTCCAAGCTTTTGAAAGACAAATTTGGGCATTAGATTGATGCTTGCTCCAAGGTCGCATAGGGCCTTACCTTCATAGTGATTACCAATTGCACAAGGTATTGTAAAACATCCATGATCCTTTAATTTTGGTGGCATGCAGTTGTATAGCATTGCCATGCATCCTTTTTTAGCAGCCACTGTTTCAAACTCACCTAGCCTCTTTCTCTTAGACATAATGTCTTTCAAGAATTTCGCATAATTAGGTATTTGTTCAATTTCCTCTATAAAGGGTAAGTTAATGTGGACTTGCTTTAAGATATCAAAAAATTTCTTAAATTGATGGTTCTGTTTTTGCTTTTTCAACCTTGGTGGGAAAGGTGGTGGTGGTCTCATCTCGTCCAGGTTTTCTTTAGTTTGGAATTTAATACTTGGAACCACTATGTCTGTTGCTGTCTCGGCAGCTTGTTCAGGTATTGTCGAGCTCTCTATTGGGGCAGTGTTTTTAGTTTGTTCAGCATCCAAGTCCTCTTTTTCTGGTTTTATTAGTGGTACTTTGTTTGCTGGCATTTCTACCTTCTCTTTCAGCTGTAGACCACTTCTGATAGTGATTGCTTTGCACTGTTCATGACTTATTACCTTAGCAACTTCAATATTGCTAGGTAATCTTCTTTGTGGTCTAGTATTGATGTTTTGGGCAAACTGTCCAACCTGGGTTTCCAGTGCCTTGATAGCAGCCTCTTGGTTTTGTAACCTCATCTCAGTTCTATTGATGAATGCATTTGTTCTTTTTATTAAGTTACTGTTCTCTGTCATGTATGATTTGATTTTCATCATGAATGCTTTCAGAGAATTTTCTAGAGAACTTACAGGTTGTTTCTGATGCATCTGCTGCTGCGGCAGAGGTTGCTGAACTTGCTGCTGTAACAGATGTTGCATTTATTATTGGAATCCTGGTGGTTGAGTAGTTGGATTTAAGTCATTGTTTGGATTGCTCCATGAAAAGTTTGAATGTCTCTTCCATGAGGGGTTGTATGTGTTGGACATCATATTGTTTCTATTGTAATTTCCAACATACATGCTGGTCTCTTGATTCTGCATACACTCAGAAGAATTGTGGTTACCTTCACATAAATTGCAATAAGAATCAATGGCTTTAACCTCATGGGTGTTCTACTGTAGTTGCATGTTCTGTACCATCTTGGTAAGAGAGGCCAATTGTGCTACCACTGAATTTGATGTTTCCAATTCATTCACTGTGGCTTGGCGTCTTACTCCTCCTCGCCTAGATGTAGGATATTGATAATCGTTTTTTGCGAGTTTGTTTAGTATCTCAATAGCTTCCTCAAGTTCTTTATCCAAAAGTGTTCTATTTGCCGAGACATCTAACATCATCCTTGTCGGGGCATTGATGACATTATAGAATATGGTCACTTGTGTCCATAATGGAAATCCATGCAATGGGAACTTGTGCAATAACTCTCTGTAGCACTCTCATGCCTCGTACATAGGTTCGTTATCAGCCTGTCGAAAAAAGTAATCTTATTACGAATTCTATCATATAAATTTGTAGGATTAAATCGCATAATAAAATCTCGGCATAGTTCACTCCAAGATCCTATTGATCCTACTGGAATGCTATTTAGCTAGGTTTTTGCCCTATCCCTCAGTGAATAAGGGAACAAATTCAATCTTAAGACATCTTCATGGACTCCTTGAATCTTAAAAGAATTTCAAACTTCCATGAATGACTTAAGATGTTGCCTGGCATCTTCTGTCATTGACCCACCAAATTGTCCAATAGTGTTTAGCATATTGAACATGACTGGTTTTAGCTCAAAGTGCGTCGCTTTTATTTCTGGTGTAATCACTCCAGGGTTTAGTTCATTTAAATCTTTCTCTAGGAAGTCTCTAACAGTCAACTGCCGGGATAGTGGTGGCTGTGGAAGGCCTCTATTACCGGCAGGTAAGTTCTGATTTCCTTGATTTACTGCCATAGCTCCTTGGATCTGTCCCCTCAACCCTTGATAGGTGCATTCAGTTTCTGGATCTATTGCGTACAAAGGATTGGTAGGATTGGCCCTGATCATACAACAAAAATAAACCAAAGTAAAATAAAAATAAAATAACTAAAAAAGCAAGAAAATAAAGAAAATAAAATTTAGTTGCCAATTCACGGCAACGACGCTAAAAACTTGATGCATGTTAGATATGCGCAATTTTAGTGCAAGTGAACACGTCGCCAAGTAATAAAGTGATGAGTATCATTGGATATCGTCTCATTGGATATCGTCTCCACAGGGATTGGTATACTTAATTGGCTTTCTTTAGTCTTCTTTCTCTGTAAAAGAAATAAAGTAAAGACACAATTAATTGTATGATGATTGAACTAAATAATAATAACTAAATAAAGATAAAAAAATAAGATAAAGAAGGTGGTTAGGATCCAGTTGTGCTGTATAGTGGAATTGATAAACTTGTTCTTGTCCAATACAATTGTACAGCACTGCCTCGGCAGAACTGTAGATTATTACCTCGAAAGTGATGTCACTCGTCTATCACGACAATCTCTTGCTTTTGGGCAGACTTTACCAAAGTTCGGCAAAGTATCCTTTAATGATTCTGCTTATCTCTAAGTCAAAATACTGTTGATGACCATTCCTTGATGACACCTCTCGGCGTGAATCAATTATAATCACCAACCAATCTCACACTTCTCTTAGCCGCTTAAACTCTTAACATATCTTTAGGCCGAGTTAGTTTTTCCCGATTGAAACACTGTACTTATCCCTTTCGTAAATCTAACTCTTTCGATATTAGATAAATGAATTACTCACAAACTTCTCTCTCGAGCTTGAATGCAAGAACAAGTACTGGCAAAGAATAAGCAAACTTCGATATTTTACTACATTAGGAACAAGAAACAAAGTTTGACTTCCTTACACTAATAGTTTACAACCTTCACCTAAGCCTAAACAAAATTAGAACATAATATAGAAAATAAAAATTAAATCTAATTATATATTCTAAGCTATGAGTCTAATTGTCTCTTTCCCTTGGACGGCTATGCCTTATATAGGCTTGGCCTAGGGCAAACCTTTCCTAAGTAGAATACAACTTGGAGTAGGGAACAAGTCATGTATATAGGTCAAATATTTCCAAGTTTATTTCTTCTAGAAGGCTTTTTCGCGTGGCCTTGTCCTTGGGTTTGTTGTCCAATAACATTCTCCTTATTTTTCTTCTCAGCTTGCCAGCCGTATTGCTACTTCTCCACTGCAGCCTCGGTATCAGGTTCTGTCTCGGCCTTAGTTTGCTGCCGCAACAATGCTTCTTTCTGCATAGATACAAAAATGCAGTAAAACTTGCATTTTCTGTAAATATTATCTTTAATAGCATAATCCCTAAATATATCACATTAAGTAAATAAATTGGTCCAAGTAGGTGTAGAATTGATTATTAATGCCCATGAAAAGTGTAAAAAGTGATAGTGAGTTGAGCACTTATCGCCAATCTCTGCAAAACACTTTGATCGTCATCAACACGTCATTGGCCACTACCTTCAATCGTAAAAAAATTTAAAACCAAACAAATCCTCCAATTTTTCTATATTCAAACTCAAATCTGATGGAATCATTTCTTTTCTTGACCTAAATATTTATCTAAAGCGTTTAATAATCTATGTTGTCAGTCAGCATGCATTTTTTATTATTCATTTACTAAAAATGACTTAATTGAGTATAAATATTTTCTAAATATTTATCTTTCAAAAAATATAAATTAAATATTTTTTTTCAAAAATAAGTTAAGTTTGTTCAAATGTTTTTCCTTTTATGAGAAATTTTAAATACTTTAAAATTTATTTTATTTAAAATTAAATCACTGTTATATCAAAATAAAAACATTGATTCAAGAAGAGACCTCCCCCAATTTCATCCTCTTTCTTTCTAGGAATGGTTGTTGCCTCTCTTTTGTTGCGTGTTCACATGTTTCCCCTTTCACTATGTTGTTTTGGTGTTTATCTTTGTTTGTGTTGTTTGATTTTTGTTTCTCCTCTCGTTTTCTTTTGTTATCTGTGTTTGTTTGTGTTCTGTTGAATAAATTATCGGCTTTGTTTAAAAGCTCTTACTTTATAATTTTGGTTTCAAAGAAAAAGTTTAGATCGATAGTTTTGTTGGATACCCCCAAGGGTTTTTTCATGTTTTTTTCGACCTTCTATCATCAATAATCAGTGAGAGACATTACAATCAAACATATTGAGGCCTTTCGAGCTTGTTGTTTGATGTCTGATTAAAATCCCCTGTATATTGGTGATGGGTAGTTGAAGAAAATCGATGATGACCAAAGACGAAGACGAAAATGGATTATGACAAGACTATCAATGATGGTAATAGCACCAATTTTGGTTTTTAGGTTCGGGGGTTAAAATTTTTGTGATTATTTTGTGATTTTTTGGATTTTTCTTTATTGTTGTTTAATAATTTAATTTATTTTTATTTATTTTTAAAATAAAAATAAAAAAAAGTTGCATGTCAATATATTACTGGATATATTACTGGATGATGGATTTTTAACGATTTACACCTATTTTTAAAAAAATAGGAAGTTTGGGTTAGGGGTGAGTATTGATCGAATCGAGTTGAGTCAAAAAATTTTGAGTTATTTGAGTTGACGAGTCATATTTTACGACTCAAACTTTATTTGAATTCGGTTCGGGTCGAGTTTAAGAAATTCAAGTCGAGTCAAATCGAGTCGAGTTTTCGAGTTCCTATAAATATTTATTTGTAATTATTTATGTATGATTTGATTCCAATTTAAATGACTTTCTTTAATCATATAAGATATGTTTATATATTTTTTCATATGTAGTAATATTTCTTTATATTTTTATATATCAATTTATATATGTCATAAAAAATGATAGACTCATCTCAAACTTAAAAATTAACCCTTTAATTACTAAAAATTTCGAGTTATTCGAATTATTCAAATTTTCATTTTAGAACTCGAACTTTATTTGAAATTTTTTCGAGTCGAGTCGAGTCGAGTTTATAAAATTTCAAGTCGAGTCAAAATGAGTCGGATATTTTTGCCTCGAATCGAGTCGATTTATTCGGGTTTTTTTTGTTCGATTCGAGTTTTGCTCATCCCTTGTTTGGGTACATATTTATGAGTTAAGCCAATTAATTATTATGTTTACTTTATTAATTATCATATTAATTTTTCGGTTAAAAAATTAACATTCATCGATTATTTTGTAATTTTTGATAACTCGAATGACCCAACTTAAAGTATAACTATAATCAAGTGATTAAACTAATAATTTAACATAAATTAAAATTGTGACGTCACGACATTAATTATTTAGGTAAACTACAATTGAGGTCATTTAATTATAAGTATAGTTACATTTTGATCACTTAATTGTAAAAAGTTATATTTGGGTCATTCAACTATAAGTATAGTTACATTTTGATCATCTAATTATTAAAGGTTATATGTGGGTCATACATATAGTTGTCACTATGAGCAATATCGTGACCGTCACATAATAATCCAAGATATATGCTCATAGTGGGTCAATCCAATATATTATTCTCTACTAATATATTCATGTATTAATTCTGACATCTCTATGTCAATGACAACTCATTGTCATCAATTAATCACATGTTAGTTTTAAGCGTATTATTATTGTCCATACTCATAATAATACTTGACTAAGGATATTTTAATAATAATACGTATATTATTATATGGGCCTTATTGTTTCTCAGTTTATGTTATGTATTGACACATATATCTGAAAACAATAATGACAATGCCTTTATTCAATAAAATTGGTAAATAAAAGTATCCTTACAATCATCATATGATTGGTCTTTGGGCATACTCTAACAAACTATAATTGAGGTCATTCAATTATAAGTATAGTTACCTTTTGATCACTTAATTGTAAAAAGTTATATTTGGGTCATTCAACTATAAGTATAGTTACATTTTGATCATCTAATTATTAAAGGTTATATTTGGGTCATTTAATTATGGGTAAGATTACATTTAGGTCATTCAATTATTAAAGGTTATATCAGTGTCACTCAATTATGGGTATGTACATCAATTAGACTGTTTTTTCTTCCAAATTACTTGTATACCATTGTTAACATTAAAATACTTCATTTAAAAACATTAATTAATCTAATACAAAAATTTATAAACTTTTTTTAAAAAAAATATGAAGGATGACCCAAATGTAATATTACTTATAATCTGATCCAAATATAATATTTATTAATCGTGTGACTCAAATATAACCTTATTCATAATTAATTAACTTAAACATAACTTTTAATAATTAAGTGATCCAAATATAACTATACTCATAAATAACTAACCTTTGTTATTGTTTACCCTAAATATTTCAAGGTATCTTTTAATAAACTCCGGTTTTTACCTTTACGTGGAATTTGATATGTATTTTAGGATTTATTTTTAGTTCACTTCCGACCCAAATCGTCGATTACGATTTAACCTTTTTCAAGGCATTTTTTAAATGAATGGTGTCCATAATTTTTCTCCTATGTGACAACCATTTGGTTGCTGCGTGTGGGAACCTCATGGTAATGTTTTTTTCAACATTACACTACTTTCGGGTTTGGTTTGAATCATTTTAGTTCAGGTTATTTCAGATCTAATTATATTTGGTTAATTTTGGTTTTAAGACTGGTTTTGTTTATGTTCTGGTTTGTGGTAATTTTGGTTAACGTATCGGGTCGGTTATTTTCAGTTTAGCTTAATATCAAATCAATAAATTTTGGATATCGATATGTTTTTATCGTTTTCATGAAAAGTTAGATTTTTGCATAAATTGTATGTTTAACGTTCTAGTGAGTTGTATAACAATTCACATCTCATCTTATTTTTTTTGTTTTATTATATTATTGTGAATAAAGTAAAATATAAGAACAAAGTAGAAGAATAAAGATGAAAGACAAAAGAGAGATATTTGTATTATATTCTTAAAGTAGGTTGTATATAATGCTTTGTCTAAAGGTTTATATTTATAGGCATAAGATGGAAACCCTAATTCCAATGAGTATTAAACCTTAATAATAAAGCTCATTAAACCTTCCTCTAATAAATGGATATTCACCATAAATAAAATATTCTTAACACTCCCCCTTGAATATCCATGAAGATAATGTGTCTCATTAAAACCTTACTAAGATAAAAACCCTGTGGAAAAAAAAATTCTTAGTGAAGGAAAAAGAGTACACACATCTTTGATACGCATAACATGTTACCTCATTAAAACCTTACTAGGAAAACCCATTGGGACAAAACCTTGGTTAAGGGGAAAAGAGTGCAACGCGTATTTACTCCCCCTCATAAAAATATCATATAAGATCTTTGAATCTTCACAATTCAATATTGAATACAATCTTCAAATGTTGAAGTAGATTATGCACTAGTGGATAAATCTTCCAAATTATTACTTGAAATGAATCGCGAATATTATTCTTATGAAGATCATGAGGGATAAAACTTGAAAGAAATATATTTCGTTTTATCATATTTGATCTATCCACCTTAAGATATAAATTTTATATTATATCTACACAAGATAGCTTGCATCTTATCTTGTGAAAGCAATTCACAAATCTCCAGGATATGTTTAGCCAAACACATATTTCGGCTTTACCTCATGCATAACAATTATTTAAAGGTAATAATCTCGTAGCACTTAAATAATATTTTTAGACAGTTAAGATACGATGCTTTCAGATTAAATAATGTATATATTATTCTTTTAGACAAAGAATATCATTACCCATTTCTTGAGGCGGAAAGAATCTTTGTTTACATTAAGAGACCTAGAAACCATAAGGGTGATCAATGAATATGCGTTATGCATGTAAAATATCTTTCAACATTTTTTATATGTCGACTGATGCACAAGGATTTGAGAAGATCTCTTCATGAGTCTCAAATATATTTGAATAATCGACATACATAACAAAAAATTCAGAGCTAAACCTCTTAATAAAAATGCTCGGAGAAATTAAACAATTCATATAGCATTATGCTAATAAGTATTCAATGAGGCGATTATATCAAATACGCCTAAATTGTTTCATTCTATAAAAGATATATTCAATATGGTTGAATAATATTCTCGAAAACTTGAATTAACTACTTTTTACAGTTTAAATCCTTTTATAAGCTTTATTTAAGTGTTGTTATCAAGAGGCTCACACAAATAAGATGTAGCAACATCCATTAGACGAAACTAAGTCATTTCATTTATTGCCAGAGTATCTAAAAGTAATTGCATCCACCACCGAGGAATGTGTTTTCCTCATTCAATTTCATGTCTTTGTGAGAATCCTTGTGCAACCAAATGAGCTTATATCTCATGATTTCCCCTTTTGATTTCTCTTTCTCACAAAGGCTCGTTTATATCCACGAGCTTTACACATTTCAATATATGGGCTATAGGCTCAAATACTTCTCTTTTGAAAGAGATTTTAGTTTCGCCTCAATTGTCTCTTTCATGTTGGTCAATCATTTCTTTGTCCAATTGAAAATGGTTCATGATCCAAATCATCAAATAAAATCTCTAGTGCTATATTGCATGTAAATATATTAACGACATCGATTTAATTTCAATTCCACTTATTACCAGACATACTAAAATCTATTGAGATCTCTTTATTATCAGGTACCTGAGTCATGTCAATGTCTCTGTTGGAGAGTTTTTAATCTCTTTTATAGATTTTATTAATTTGATTCCTCGATTAGAGCATCATAAAATATAGCTTATTTTCTTCTTTGAGGATTTCTTTATCTTTGAAACTTACTTATCTACTACGCTTCATGTAACGACCCGGTTTTTACAAGTCAACCTCGGGCGTTGACTCGGTTCATAGATTGTTAAGTCTCGTGTTTGAGTTAGAAGAGCCGCTTTGGGCCTCGGTTTTGTCTTGTTAGGCCTTTCGGTTTTGTTAGCGAGCATGTTGGGCTAGAGTTTGGGCTTATTTTGGTGGATGAAGAGGCCTCAAAAGGGTATTTGGGTAAATTACCCACTTTGAAGACAAAAGAGGATGAGGGAAAAAGATAAGGGGGTTTGGTTTTTACTTTTTCTCCTCTCGTCTCTCCCATCTACTTCATCTTGAAGACAAAAGAAAAATGAAAACTTGTTGCTTTTGAGAAGGAATCTTGTTTTGGCCCTTAAGGAAGAGTTGTTCAACAGCTTGTGATCTTTGGTTCAAGGTGTATACCCTTTGGGTTGGTTGAGGAAGAGGTTTGAAGTGCACAAGGTTTGTAGGTTGGAGAAGCTTGAGAGAAGCTTAAATTCGGGTTTGTAGCTTGAGGTCAATACATTTTTGACTTTTATGCTTTATGTGCTTCATAAATTCGTGTCTTGCTTGATTTGTTGGCTATTGAATGCTTGAGATGGGTGTTGGGATAGTTTAAAACCCTATAAATGGTAGGATTTGTATTTGGTGTTTAATGGACGTAAAATTGTTAGAAAATCATCTCTTAAACTTTCTTAAACTTGTAGAAACAATTTGGGATTCAACCTTCTAGGTTGGGTGAGAGTTCATGGTGAATTTCATGCTTGGACCTGCAAATTCGTGTAGGGGTATCGATACACAGGAAGGGTGTATCGGTACCCTATAGGCAAAACATAGGCTTGTGAGCAGGGGTATTGAACCGTGGTTCGATACCGACCCTTCTAGTGGCATTCCCGATTCGATACCCGTACCGAACTGGATAAACCTTCTTCGGTTGACCTTAGAATTGGTCAATGAGTATCGATACCCATATCGAAATATGGTGTTTCGATACCCCTTTGGAGAAGATATCGATACAGGGTTTTTTGATACCCTTTGAAGGAGTATCGATACCCCTAAGCGATTTTGTGCAAGTTTTTAAGGGTAAGGTTGGAAAGCCTCATAATGTTACCCTAAGAGTCCTATGGTTCGTTTAAACTATAAAATAAACTATGAAATACATGAGACAAGTTATATGTTCATACACAAAATCTTAGAACGATTAACTCAATAAAAGACAGATAACTTAATTATCATCATGTTTCGCTAAGAACCCCGAGTAGATCAAAATATAACACATGATGGTTAAGGTTCCTCTTGTATGTTGATAGGATACCAATGTTTAAGGGGCTTTGGTTAATAAAATAAACTAAAGATGCTCTTGTAAATGACTTAGTGGTTTGTGTACTAATCTTAAGTATGAGGGTGACTTGGAATATTAGAAGCAGACCCTGGATCTTTGTACATGGATTGACTTATGCCCGATATATGATGTGTTTGCGTGTGGGTGCTCGAGGAGCATGTTATACTTGTATGACTTGGTAAAGGAATACGAATATCCTAGAGTCAGTGCATGGACACTCAATTAAGAGGACTTGTACTTTGGATTGTGTGAGCGAGTATGTCCGACGTGTTTACGGGTTATGTGATCTGGATGCGGTTCAAACCTATCCGTGGCTATGTTGATCCGGATAAGGAATATAACTTTATAGGTTGTGTAAGAATCAAGCCACTCGATGGGCTATGTGAACTCGAGTAACCTGATGGGCTGTGTGACCTCAGGATCGGACTACTTGTGGCTATGTTGATCCAAGTATGTCCCAGACATATCTGTGGCTATGTTGATCCAGATATGGTCCAACCCGACGGCTATGTGGTCACGGGGACACTCGAAGGCTATGTGAGCACGAGTATAGTAGGGCTACGCTTGGCCAGTAGTTATGGATGTTGCATGCATGTGTGTAGGTCATGATATCTGTGGTCAATGACCTTGATACCCTAAAACTGTGTGATTAGGGTAAGATAGATATAATCGATGAGATGTGTGATCTCGATATAACTCGATAGAGCTGTGTGATCTCAAGAAATATTTTAGGCTGTGTGATCTTGTTATGACTTGATGGGTTGTTTGAGACCGAGTAGTTAAGCCTGGTATGACATATGATCTTTATATATACGTTGATACTTTGGGAATACTAAATTGAGAACTTTAGCTAAGGTAGATTAAGAGATGAACCTTAGTTTAGAAGTCTTTCTGTGCACTCTTAACTATGCTATCATGCTTGCTCGTTTTATGATGCTTATGAATTGTTAGAATTGTTATGTACCATTGAGCTTGTTAGCTCAGCGTGTGGAATTATGGTTTTTTCGTGCGTAGGTGACAGATAGCTTTGGTGGAGCACATCAAGGAGAATTTCCTGGCAGCAGAGCCGTTAAAAGAGTACAGTACTTGATCTTTAGTAGGACTTAATGTATTCATAGGACCTTACCATATATCAAGTATGTATTTTACTTTGGATTTCATTTTGAGTCGGATAATGTATTTTAAGAAGGAGCTCTTGTTTTGTGAATACTTTATTTTGATCTACATGGATTATGACATGTGATATTTTAAGTATTTGAATACGTTCTTTTAAAAGAATTTTGATGGATCGGGTTTTAGGTGATCCAAATGTGACACTTCGGATCCAAATCAGGATTGGGTGTTACACTTCAGGCGTAAGTTAGAATCATTAGCAACTAGAGTTTATCCTTTCAGGATATCAAACTTAATCGGAGCATTCATAGCTGGTATACGTGACTTGGTCACTCTTTTAAGGTCAACAAAATTATCTGGAAATTGATTTGCTAAATGAATTATCCTTTGAACTTATAGGTCACATTGTTAAATTTGTGGATTAAACAAAAAAAATAATAATTTATTCCAACTTATTTTCTTTTTCAGCTATTTTATTTTCTCCCTCTAATATCAGGTAAATTGACTCATTAAAATGGTAATCAGTAAATCGAGCTGTAAATAAATTCTCTTATCAGAATCTCAAGATATTTAAATTTGATATATATTCCTAACAAAACTCATCTTTCTGCATTGTAGTGAAGTAATTATAACATATATCGCACACCCAAAAAATCTAAGATGAGAAAAATTTTGTTCCTGAACAAAAACTATTTGTAATATGGAGAACTTATAATCATTTGTTGGCTTGATGAGAATTGATGATACTATATGTAAAATGATATGTCATCAACATTATCAAGACCGCTTGTCTTTATAAGATAATCTGGAAAATGTTCTCGTAATTTTATCAATTGAGCAAGTAGCCTCGCAAACACCAAGTTGTGGGTTAATAACAAGGATACATATAATCATCTAGTCGATGCATCGATAAAAATCATAAAATATCTAGATGGTCTTTAAGAAAGGTGTATGAGCCCACATATATCACCTTGTATCCATTCCTGAAAATTAATAGATTTACACTCTATCTTAGCTGTTGATGATTAAATAATCAAATTGCTTTCATAGCAAGTATCACATGAAAATTACCTTGAAGAAAATCTTAGTTCTTCAATAAGTGACCACATAAAAGTGTCAACAAATTTTCGCATCATAATTTAATCAGGATGGCCTAACCGATCATGCCAAATAAAATTATCAGTAAACATATGGTTTACAATAGCATAAGCTTCAATTTGTACTAATTCTTTTGTAGTACAATATGGATAACAGTGCATGTAATTTTGTTAAAATTTTCTTATTGCCTTAAGTTATACTCGTAATATTGAGATAGTCAGCATCCCTTTGATGATATTCTCAATATATTTCTATAAATATCTTTAAAACTCAATATCTCTTTGTGACTTTGACGAGTATAATGCACTGTAAATATAGAATAAAGTTCCATTTGGCAATAACATATTTGCTCAGTCGGAGCCTTCTGTGATATTAGTACTTCCCGAAATAGTACTCACATTATTCCCTTGAATTTAAAATGGGAAAATATGCATAATCATGCACCTTCTAATATGTACTTTATTTCATTCACTTCGAGGAATGAAAATATGTGCTTTGTACCATTCACTTCGGGGAATGGAAAAATATTAAATATAGCATATTATATCAAATCAGTTATCTATCAAAGATAAACTCTCAAAAGATCTTCTGAAGTATTGATATTTCCGTACTTTGAGATATAGTACTCACATTTTTTCTTATATTTAAATGAGAAAATATTTCTTATGCTTAAGTATAGTATGAGTACTTGCACTGTCTATTTGGCATAAATAACAATAATTTATTGTAGATTTTATTCCGAAAGTGATAATATTCTTTAAAGGATAAATTAACATAAAATATAAATAAATAATATGTAAAATAAATCAACGATAAATTAACATGAAGCGTAAATAAATAATATATAAAATAATTTAACATAAATAAATAATAAATAAAAATAACTTAACATAAAACAAAATAAATAAAAGATCAAATTATTCCTTTTAGAGGTTATAATGAAAATAAAATAAATGGCGAATTATTCTCTTGAAAGATCATAAGAAAATTAACAATATCCAATTGAGTTGGACCAACGACACCATAATTATTTACGCCACAAAGAAAATTTATTTATATTTTCTTTCATTTATCATTCATGATTATGGATAAAGTCCATAATATTTCAGTGTTTGATGAGTACGAGGCCAATAGTTTGTATCATTGCATTGATAACATAAAGATTTGATATAATCTCTATCATTCTTGTCATCTTTATAATTCCACTTCTGGTGGATATAAGCATTCTCAAAAGAACTATCTTATCCATATTTATTTTAACTTCAATCGTAACGACAATTACTAACATGACTTTTATTCATTCCGCTATAAAATATCACGTTCACTTCAAGGAATGGAGCGAAAACTAATAGGTTTTTTTAAAATCCTTTCATGATATTATGTTTGTAAGACAATATTATTGTGTGAAAAATAGAGTATGTTTTTCTAACATATCCTCATAAGTGATACTTTGACACGTAAAGATTTTTATTCACTAATTATATAATGAATTATCACGTTTACATTCATTTCAAGGAATGAAACAAATTTAATAATCGCATGGAATAAACATCATGCTTGTATAATCGCATGGAATAAACATCATGCTTGCATAATCGCATGGAATAAACATCATGCTTGCATAATCGCATGGAATAAACATCATGCTTGCATTCACTTCAAGGAATGATATAAATCCAATAATTGCATGGAATAAGCATCATGCATGCATCCAATATCACGTTCACTTCAGGAAATAGAGCGAAGACTAATAGGTTTTTTTAAAACCCTTTCATGATATTATGTTTGTAAGACAATATTAATGTGTGAAAAATAGAGTATGTTTTTCTAACATATCCTCATCAGTGATACTTTGACACATAAAAATTTTTATTCACTAATTATATAATGAATTATCAAGTTTACATTCATTTCAAGGAATGAAACAAATTTAATAATCGTATGGAATAAATATCATGCTTGTATAATCGCATGGAATAAACATCATGCTTGCATAATCGTATGGAATAAACATAATGCTTGCATTCACTTCAAGGAATAATATAAATCTAATAATTGCATGGAATAAGCATCATGCATGCATTCACTTCAAGGAATGATATAAATCCAATAATTGCATGGAATAAGCATCATGCATACATTCACTTCAGGGAATGCCTCCCATAAAAATTTTTGGATCAAGACGATTTTCGTAACTTGAACTTGGGAGAAGTTTATAGTCGAGTTTTTCGATATAAAAATAGTATTGCTTTTAAGAAAATATAAACTATATAATATTCATACTATTAAATAATAATTGATCAACCAATATATATACAATATATACAATAAACAAAAATTTAATCCTTATACGAGGCGTTGGTAAACCAGTCCACAAGGTTCTTTAAAAAAAACCTTCTTTGAGACCAATAGCCTCGCAGAACGGGATGTCCAACCAATATACTCAGATTAAATCAACATAATAAAGAACATATTAATTAATTGAAGGTTTAATATTTGTTCTAATATCATGTAATACTTAGAACATGATTAAAATATAAACTTTCATCATAATAATAAAATAAACAAATATTGATTATAAATAAAGATAAAAAAATCTCAAATTAAATAAATAAAACATACTGGACTTTCCACTAACTTGAATATATTGTAGATTTAGTTACCAATATTGTGTTAAAAAAATTCAGTAATTGTCTACAAGAACCACGGTAATTGAGTCACTTTATTGCTACACAAACACCAAATAACAAAAGATTTTTAATAAATTAAAAACCAAATCAAAGATCAAGAGAGAAAAAGAATCGATAATTAAAATATTATTGAGGGAGAAGAACTTATCTTTGATCTATGCTAATAATAAATTCTTTTCAATAATTCCTTCAAGATTCGAACGACAAAAACCTCCATTAGTTAGAGTCTCGTGCTGATAATGTGTTGTGAATAAAGTAAAATATAAGAACAAAGTAGAAGAACAAAGATGAGAGATAAAAGAGAGATTTGTATTATATTCTTAAAGCATGTTGTATACAATGTTTTGTCCAAAAGTTTATATTTATAGGCATAAGATGAAAATCCTAATTCCAATAGGTATTAAACCATAATAATAAAGTCCATTAAACCTTCCTCTAATACATGGATATTCACCATAAATAAAATATTCTTAACATATATATTTTTATTTTAGATTATTTTTTGTTCGAATGAAATTAGTTTAGGTTTTTTTATTTCGGTCAAAAATCAATTTAATTTCAACTAAAATTTAGATAGTTTTAATTTTTCAGTTTATTTTAAATTTTAAATCCTTATCTTTAAATTAATTTTAAATATGGAATCAAGTTTGTCGATCTCTGCTCATCGTCAACTACTTGATTTTTATGATCATGCTTTTTTTTACGCTTCTACTGTGAGTGGCTACTGTTTCAAACTGATACACAAATTACTTGTATATCCTTGTTAACATTAAAATACATCATTTGAAATCATTAATTAATCTAATACACAAATTGATAAGCTATTTTTAAAAATATGAAAGATGACTCAAATGTAATATTACTTATAATTTAATGATCTAAATATAATATTTATTAATTTTGTGACTCAAATATAACCTTATTCATAATTAATTAACTTAAACATAATTTTTAATAATTAAGTAACCCAAATATAACTATACTCATAATTAACTAACCTCCGTTATTGCTTACCCTAAATATTTCAAGGTATCTTTTAATAAGCTGAGTTTTTTACCTTTACGTGGAATTTGATATGTATTTAGAATTTATTTTTAATTCACTTTCGACCTGAATCGTCGATGAGGATTTAACCTTTTTCAAGGCATTTTTTAAATGAATGGTGTCCATAAATTTTCTCCTATGTGACCCACCATTTGGCTGTTGCGTGTGCGAAACTCACGGTCATGTTTTTTTTAACATTACACTACTTTCGGGTTTGGTTTGAATCATTTTAGTTCAGGTTATTTCGAATCTAATTATATTTGATTAAGTTCGGTTTAAGATTGGTTTGGTTTATGTTCTAGTTTGTGATAATTTGGGTTCGTGTATCGGGTCGGTGGTTTTCAATTTCGTTTAATATCAAATCAATAAATTTTGAATATCGATCTGTTTTAACCGTTTTTTCTTGCAAAGTTAGATTTTTCATAAATTGTATATTTGACGCTCTAGTGAGTTGTGTAACAATTCACATCTTATCTTACTTTCTTTGTCTTAGTGTATATATTTTTTATTTTAGATTTTTTGTCGAATGAAATTAGTTTAGATTTATTTATTTCGTTCAAAAATCAATTTAATTTCAACTAAATTTAGATAGTTTTAATTTTTTAATTTATTTTAAATTTTAGATCCTTATTTTTGAATTAATTTTAAATATGGAATCAAGTTTGTCGGTCTCTGCTCATCGTCAACCACTTGGTTTTTATGACCACGCTTTTTTCTTACGCTTCTTCTTTGAGTGGCTACTGTTTCAAACCGGGAAAGATAAGAACAAAATGGGTCCAAAGAAGTGAATAAATGTTGTGGACCGAACAGTTAAAACCTCCCTACGATATATACTATAGGAAAAGAATCTTGGGGAAGTTTACAAATATTAACATCTTGATTTAGTGGGACAGAATTTTTTTTTTAAGAAATGTTTGACAGTAATGGGTAGTTTTTTTTTTTAATTTATATGTTTACCTATAACTTAAATATGCCACTTTTATAGTTACATATACAGTAAAAAAATGTCAATAGAAAAAAAGGTAAACTACATGTCATTTTCTAATATTCCACATGTACAATTACGGATAACATAAATATGTGACTTGTATTTTTATTGGATAAAAGAAAATTTAACATTTTTTATGAAAAAAAATCTGACTTAGATTACGAAATGAAACGGAAGGAACCAATTTAATCCGAAACAAAATTTAGACAACTAACTAAAATATAATATAATTTAAACATCTTTCTAATTGTTTAGCCAAATTGTAAAGAAATATTCTTTGTTAAAAAATATAAAAGATCGTTATTTAATGCATAAATCGTGTAAAAAATTTATACAATCATTTTTATTTAAATTATACTATAAAATTAAAAACTAAATCATTAACCATAAAATCATAAATTATAAACTTAAACCCTAAACAATCCCTAAATCATTTTCCAAATGTAAATCCCTAATACTAATACTGAAATGGATTTGATCAATTACAAGTTCCACCTTCATTTGATTTTGATTATTTACCTCATTAGACTTTTACTACCTCAATCAATGAATCGTTTTCACTGTGGGAATGAAGGAGTGCCCCCACAAAGCAGCAAGACAACACTTGTGAGGAAAAAGAGAAAGAATCTCTTCTATCATATTCATAACCAACCAAATGGTGTAGAAGAAAAGAGAGGTCGATGATAAGGTCATCGAATCAAGACAATGCTCATTAACAAGTTGGAAAAGTTAAGAAATTTTATAATCTAATGACTACCCTAGGCTCTTCATGAGTTTAGAATCTTTGATTTCATAGACATATATGTAGCCCTATTGTTCTTGTTTAATGATTTTAAAATATACCCTTTGTTTAGTTCAAGTCTAGTCTTCAACAATGAGCAGGGAAGAGGTGGAGAGGGAGAAAATGGCACGAGAACGTGAAGAAACTGAGGGTTCAACTTCGTCAAGAACAAATCAACCATGGACAAAGCAAATCACAGTGAGGGGAGTGATTGTAAGCATTCTGATTGGGACGGTTTACAGTGTGATAGCCATGAAACTGAACCTCACAACTGGTTTGGTCCCGAATCTGAATGTCTCTGCTGCTCTTCTTGCCTTCATCTTTGTACGGACATGGACCAAAGTTGTTGAGAAGGCTGGATTTATGGCCAAACCTTTCACAAGACAAGAAAACACAATGATTCAAACATGTGCAGTTGCATGTTACAGCATAGCTATTGGAGGTAAGAGGATTATTTGTTAATTTATTTCCAGGCTCATTTCAGCTCTTCCTCTTAATATATAAATAATATATTGATGAAGTGGAGTGCAGGAGGATTTGCATCTTATCTGCTGGGATTAAACAGGAAGACATATGAATTGTCTGGAATACACACCGAAGGGAACTCTGCAAACGCAGTAAAAGAACCAGGATTTGGGTGGATGACTGGCTTCCTTTTTGTAGTTTGCTTTGTTGGTCTTTTTGTTTTAATTCCTCTTAGAAAGGTAAGGCTTTTCCTTTCTTCGTAAATCATTCACTCAAATATTATATTATAATTATGGTATTACCTATATAAAATATTTGAAGAATGTCAAATTTAATATTTGAATTTTTGCAGATCATGATAGTGGACCTCAAACTTACTTATCCAAGCGGCTTGGCAACTGCAGTTCTCATCAATGGCTTCCACAGCCAGGGCGATATGTCAGCCAAGTAAGCATTATATAGAAAAGAATCAAACCAGAAGAAGATATGGCATAAATATTAAATAATAGTAAAGAACTTAATCATAATTGCAGGAAACAGGTGCACGGATTCCTCAAGTATTTTTCAGCCAGTTTCCTATGGGGGGGTTTCCAATGGTTTTTCTCTGGAGAAGAAGATTGTGGATTCAAACAGTTCCCTACTTTCGGACTTAAAGCCTGGAAGCAAACGTACGTCCTTTATCCACATTGATTATTACTGCTTTTGTTGTATTTTAAAGGTTCTTAACCAAGTGCTGGTTTGTATTTGACTGTACACGAAAACTATGTCGGATATGAACCCTTTATTGTTTTACGTTTATATCACTAATCATATATGTTTTGTTTTGTTTTTGGTCAGATTCTTCTTTGATTTTAGCCTAACCTATGTGGGGGCAGGAATGATCTGTTCTCACCTCGTTAACTTGTCTTTACTATTTGGAGCCGTGCTTTCGTACGGAATAATGTGGCCACTTATTAATAAGCTTAAAGGACAATGGTTTTCTGAGGATTTACAAGAATACAGCATGAAGAGTTTATATGGCTACAAGGTCTCTTATTTTCTGTCTCATTTCCTTAATAATTCCACAATCCTTTGAAAATGTTTTGGAACAAGGTCTGGTTTATAATATCATGGTTATCAGGTTTTTGTGTCAGTTGCTCTCATTCTTGGTGATGGCCTTTACAATTTCCTCAAGATATTCTGTTTCACACTTATTAATATCCATGGTAGATTGAAGGACAAAGCTCGAAACACAGGTAACTGAGCAGCTTTCTCATCTTTGTTTTTCAGGAAGAATTGTAATAAAAATTTTGACAGTGACTAACCAGTGCTAATGTCCTTGCAGTTGATGAGGATGATCGGAAGAAGACAGCTGAGAACCAAAAACAAAACGAATTTTTTATTAGGGAAACCATCCCCTTGTGGATAGGGGTACTCGGATATGTAGTATTGTCTATCATGTCTATTATTGTGATCCCCATCATGTTCCCTCAGCTGAAATGGTACTACGTGGTTGTAGCTTACATTCTTGCCCCGTCTCTGGCATTTTGCAATGCATACGGGGCGGGTCTGACCGACATTAACATGGCCTATAACTATGGGAAAGTAGCCCTTTTCGTGTTGGCGGCATTGACAGGCAAGGAAAACGGTGTTGTAGCAGGGCTTGCGGGATGTGGTCTCATCAAATCTGTTGTTTCAGTCGCTTGCATCTTAATGCAAGATTTTAAGACGGCGCATTATACACTCACGTCTCCTAGAGCAATGTTCTTGAGCCAGGCGATCGGGACGGCAATTGGCTGCATCACAACGCCTCTTAGCTTCTTCCTTTTCTACAAGGCATTTGATGTTGGAAACCCGGATGGAGAATTCAAAGCCCCTTATGCATTGATATATAGGAACATGGCGATCCTAGGTGTGCAAGGGTTTTCGGCTCTGCCTCAGCATTGCTTGCAACTCTGCTATGGGTTCTTTGCTTTCGCAGTGGCAGTGAATCTGGTGAGAGATTTCTCACCCTATAAAATCGGGAAATGGATGCCGCTTCCGACGGCGATGGCAGTGCCGTTTCTCGTTGGGGCATATTTTGCGATAGATATGTGCGTGGGGACGTTGATTGTGTTTGGTTGGCAGAAGCTTAATGCAAAGAAGGCTGACCTGATGGTTCCAGCGGTTGCTTCTGGACTCATATGTGGGGAAGGGCTATGGATTCTCCCAGCTGCAATTCTTGCCTTGGCCAAAATTAAGCCTCCCATTTGCATGAAATTCCTGTCTTCTTAGCAGAACGTTCCAAGGAACATGAAAGAAAAATAAGAATCTTGCAAGGAAAAGTTGGAATATATGTTGGCTTATTATATACCGTGGTAGCAATTGTCATGAACTAGAAGACGAGTAGATAACTTCACCTATCTTTTGACAAAATAAAACGATTGTAGTGAAGGCAAAATAGTAATCACCAGTCAACTTTCGGTTTTCATTTACTCTACTCTTTTTATGACTATCCGTTAGATGTATTACTATTTGATTTGGATTTAGTATTATAAAAATTTAGGGTAAACTATACAAGTGACTATTAAATTATGTTGTCTTTATTTAGATCATCAAATTAAAAAAATCATCAATCAGGTCGGTGAATTTTTAAAGTGTTTCTATTCTGACTATCTGTCGTTAAAATCTGATAGAATAGATGAAGTGGTAGTAAACGAAAATTTAGATAATTATACATTTGATTCCGGTTAGTTATATATTATATCACTTTGGATCTAATTTTAATTTAATTAAATAAAAATGATAAACCAATTTGATAACGACAAGTGTAATGACATTTGTCAAATATTGACACATGTCACCACATGATTGTATGAATTTTTTATAATTTTTATTTTTTCTTTAATTATGTGGTGACAAATATGATTACCTGATTAAAAAGAAAATTAAAGAAAAAAATGATGGTCTTGGCATATTTAAAACCGAAAACATTCGAGTAAATTTTCAAGAAATTTACAATGGCACCAAACAATCCATAATGATATGAATTGCACCCTTTATGTGTATATACATATATATATATATATATATTTAAACTATAACGAAACATACTTTTAACGATGTTTTTTCCTGTAAAACCCTTGCCGACTCTAAAAAAATATTACAAAAAATTCCACTAGATCAAACGGCATAATATTTAGCGATATTTATGTAAAAAAGGCTAAAAAGATCATATATAGCAATATTTATTCAAAAAGGCCTCTAAAGACCATATTTTTAGTGGTATTTTCCTCCAAACATTGATATTGACTATGTTTCTTCATCAGCTCATTATTTAGCTCATCGATCCATAGTTACGCTTCTTTTCTTTATAATTTTTTTTAAGTTAAATATGAAATATAAAATTTAAATTTCTATTTTCGTATTTTTTAACAAACGTCACTAAATTAAATATCTTTAAAGGTATTTATTGAACAAAACCACAAAAATAAGCGCATATAGCAATATTTTCTTAAAAGTAATGCTAAAGTAAATGTCAATAACAGCGTTAGCCTAAAAATGACACTAAAGTATGTATCTATATAGACATTTGCTTGAAAAATACCATAAAAATATATTTTGTTGTAGTGTTATAACATACTAAATGTTAAGAGAGAAATATGTAAAATGTTCAGAGGGAAGTCAAACCTAAGTCACTTAGGATGTGTAAAAACAGAGAAACTATTGAATCAGTTATCAACCAAATTACTTAGATTATTTAAAACAATTTTCACAATTATTTTAATAATTTTATGTATATAATATTGAATAGAGTTTTTTAAATTAATTAATATTTTAATTTTTTTAATAAATATCTAAATTTAATGATTATAAAAATTTTATTAAAAAATTAAAAAATGTAGTAAAAAATTTAATATAATTAAAAATTCTATTTATGATTTGAGTATAGTTTCAAAATTTTAATATAATTTTTAAATATAATAAAGGAAAAAAGATAAATTTATTTATATATAATTTTAAATTTGTAATATAATTTTATTTTTTAAAATTTAATATAATCATTAAATTAAGATACTCAATAAAAAGTTAATATTATTAATTAAATTAAAAAACTCAGTTCAATATTATATATGAAATTATTAAAATAAATATGAATGAAAAAATTATTCAATATACAAAATTATTAATATATTTTCATTTTAAATGGTTTTTTAATTATATTTTAACTATATTTTATTTTTTTATTTTTAACTTAATAATTTGAATTGATTTAAAGATATATTTTTTTGTTGAGATATTTGTTTTGATATAATAATTAAAAAATATTTTAAATTAAATTAAAAATATTACATAAATATTTTTAAGTCCTAACAAGTTGAAGAATGTGTGTAAAATGATTGCAAAAGATTTTTGACTTGAAGAACTAACTTCAAAAGCTTTTAGAAGTCAAAACCTAATTTTTAGTACCGGTAACGATCCTTCAGTACCAATATCAATCCCTCAGTATCGATATCCGATACTCTGTACTGGTATGCTTATAACCGTACTATATGCCTTTAGTTTTTAAGAATCTAATATGAAATTATGATACCAATACACATATGCAAGTATCAGTATCCTAAGCACCACACAAATACCTTCAATATCAACATGCCTAACCAAATTATAACGACTCTTTCCATTTTTAACAAGTACCAATATGTAAAGATTTGTAACGATAACTAATATATTAAAACTACAATTAATGCAAGAAAATCATTTTCAACAACTCCAAATTACTTCAATGATCACCATTAAGTAGAAACTCGTTTGGGAGAATAAAAGGATCCTTAAAGCATCTAAACAAATTAATGATCTGATCCTAAAAGCCTACATTTATTATGATTGTATAAGAGTATTAATGCATAATTTTTTATTCTTTTATAAACTATACTTGTTCAGATTAAATATATATGTATGCTAAAATATATTAGATTTTAAATAAGTGCTTAAGTGTGCAAACATTAATTTTTGTAAGGGATTTTAGTTTGTTATTTTATTTTTCTTTTGTGAGAGTGTTTTTACTTGGCCTTGAGGTATAGTTCAAATGATTGTAACTATTATCCCTTAAATCGATAAAAAAAAATAAAAAAAAATCATAATAAATTTAAAAATTCATAGTATGAAAGCTAAACTAGAAGATGTAGAGCTTGGTTAGAAGCTCAAACTCTAAATTATCGTGTTTATTATCTTATACTTTTGTTTCTACAATAGTCCCCCAAGAAATCTTTTTTTCACCCTTTAGAAACTCAATTTGGCTAAAGTATCGAGTTTAACAATTGTTATTAAAAAAATCATAATGAAAGCTAAACAATCAAAAAGATATATAAAATTGGTATGAAAGCTAAACTAGAAGTTGTAGAGCTTGGTTAGAAGCTCAAACTCTAAATTATCGTGTTTATTATCTTATACTTTTGTTTCTACAATAGTCCCCCAAGAAAGCTTTTTTCCACCCTTTGAAAATTCAATTTGGCTAAAGTATCGAGTTTAACAATTGGTATTAAAAAAATCATAATGAAAGCTAAACAATCAAAAAGATATATCAATGAATTGGTATGAAAGCTAAATTAGAAGTTGTAGAGCTTGGTTAGAAGCTCAAACTCTAAATTATCGTGTTTATTATTTTATACTTTTGTTTCTACAATAGTCCCCCAAGAAAGCTTTTTTCCACCCTTTGGAAACTCAATTTGGCTAAAGTATCGAGTTTAACAATTGGTATTAAAAAAATCATAATAAAAGCTAAACAATCAAAAAGATATATCAATGAATTGGTATGAAAGCTAAACTAGAAGATGTAGAGCTTGGTTAGAAGCTCAAACTCTAAATTATCGTGTTTATTATCTTATACTTTTGTTTCTACAATAGTCCCCCAAGAAAGCTTTTTTCCACCCTTTGGAAACTCAATTTGGCTAAAGTATCGAGTTTAACAATTGGTATTAAAGTAAGGCTCAATCAAAAAGGTTAACATCCTATTAAAAAGATATATCAAGCTCAACAATCATACATATAATTGATGATCAATGGTGCAACCAATCAAATAACCATCATTCTTCAATGTGGAGCATTATGCCTATGGGAAGAATAAAATGATGTACTTCATCAAAGCCATCCACTTTCTTCTTTGTGACATTATTGAATAATGATCGTTTGTGCCGACAAGAAGAACACAAGATTGGAATGTAAATGACAAAAAAAATGATGAAACTCAATTTTAAAGCCTTGTACATCTTGTTTTGTGCATTAAGCCTTCAAGAATATGTCAAAGTCACTTCTTATAAAAAAGCTAAGGAAGCTTAAGAAAAACTTTAAGTGATCCATAAAGGTATAAATGAGGTAAGGGAGACAAAACTTATTATACTCAATCTTACCAAAAAAAAACTTTAAGATAAACCTAAATGAAGACATCAAAAGTATGTTTGACTGATTCTCCACAATTTTCAACAAACTTAAAGGTCTTGGGAAGAAGATTCCAACAGACAAACTCGTTCAGAAGTTGATCTATTAAATTTCTGAACGAGATTTAAAGAAGATAAAAATTATTAAAGTCAAAGACTTGAAGAAGCTCAAACTTGATAAGCTCATTCGATCTCTTATTATCCATGAGATAATGTCTCAACCGTTGAGAATGAAAACAAAATTAAAGAACAAAGAATTGACCTCAACATCATTGTTCTTCAATCAGACATAATTCACCAAAAAGAATCAAATGGGGAGAAAATAAAGATAAAAGGATTATCTATCTCTTCATAGAGTTTATTCTGTTCATGAATAATGACAACAAATCTATAAAACATGAATCTAAGAAAAAGACATACAAACATCAAAGAAAGTGTTTATGACAACATGAAGTGATGAAGACTCCACAAATGAAGATGAGGTAACTCACTTATGCTTTACGGTCTTCAACGAGAGAAGGTAATCTCTAACTCATCTAATTATAATTCTTATACATTTGATGACTTAAAAGAAGTACAAGATCATTTAATTTTCAAATTTATGATGTCATCTTCAAAAAATTAAATGTTAATTTCAAAATTAAAAATAAAAAATAATTTATTTTTGAAAACTAATTTGAAGCAAAAATAAAATATCCTGAGCTTAAAGCTTTAAACATAAAAATCTTGTTCAATAATATAAAAATATCATAAAAAGAAGTGAATGATCTTAAGAAAGAACATGAAAATAAAAATAATTTTAGAAAATTAAGCTTTTATGTAAGACAATCTAGCTCCTCTAAATTTATAAATAGAAAATGTTTTAAAAGTGTTTGATTTTTAAAATGACTAATTATTTTAACTAAAAAGATAAAATTAAAAAATAAATTTTTAAGTAGACTAAATTTTCTGGTACTAATGCTTATGAATCCAAAATAATTTAGATAATAAAAATATTTGTGATTGTCTTAATCAGGTATAGTGGAACAATTGATTAACAAAGCTGAAAAATCGTAGATTCTCTATAAACACAAAGATAATACTTGAAGAATGAAGGTTTCACATCTTTCTTTTAGTTCAAGAGAAAGTTATTATTGGAGAGTTAAAGGTATTTTTAAAGAATGAAAAATCAATTTTTAAGGCAAAAAACTAGAATTAAATATCAGATTTATACCTTCTTTTATAAGCAAGTAAAGGTCAAAAATAAAACAAACATAATAATTGTTTTGTATAATGAGCAAGAGAAAAAACTTGAGACTTGTGGTCTCATTTTTTGTGAGCTCATACATTTTTCATTATGTCTCTAAGAAAGTGGATAAGAATGTGGAGCATTTCTCTTATAATTCTCTCAAGGAAGTGTTAGGTGTAACACCCAAAACTTTTTTCCCAAATCAAACTTAAACCTCTAATTTTTGTGCTGTAAAATTTTGGGGATTTTTATTCTGAAATCAGTGACCTTTTTGATAATTTCTGAAAGTTGATGCCTTTTGTGAAAAATTTAAAACCTACAGACCGCTTGTATGGTATTTTACCATTCCTTTGATATCAGTTTCTTCTTCATTCTAAAACCGTTTCATTTTTGATGGGTAAGATTTGATTTCAGATTTAAATGTTGATTTAATTCCCAGATTTAAATCTGATTTTGTAACTCCTTAGTTTATGCGAAATCAACCGAACCTTAATCTCTTTCCTCTTGCTCTCTGTTTATCGATCGAACTGATTTTTGGATAAGTGTTTGGTGGCTCTTGATCCAATTTACTGGTAAGACTAGAAAATCTTAATTCTTCATCCCTTCTCCTTTTTCGTTTTTGTTTCGGTTTGGTGTGTTCGTGAAAAGGGTAAGGTTGTTTTGGTTTCGGTTCAGCGGTTTTCTTGTGAGATTAGTGGTCTTTTTTCGGATGATTGTTGTGGTTGAATATGGTTCTGGTTTTGAGTAAAGGTTGTTTGATTCTATTTTAATCGAGTATGAAGAGGTGTGTGTTCGAATCAGTTTGGAGAGAAATGAATCAAAATCTTGGGTTTAATCGAGCTTGGGGAATTTTCTGGGTTTTCCTGGAATTTCTAGAAAACCCAGATTTTCCTTGAAAATCCAGGGAACCCGGTAGTGACCCGACCCGACACCTGATCTGACACCCGACCCTTCTGACCTGACCACCAACCCGGATGACGTTACTGCTGACGTCAGCATTGACCTGATGATGTCACTGCTGACGTCAGTGTTGACTTTTTCAACCCAGGCCCGCTTTATGTTTTTCGATATCCTGAGTTCGATGGAGCTTTTTCTTTTTCAAAATTCGAACCCAAAGTGTCGTTTTTAGGGCTTTTAAGTTCGATTTGTTATCTAGAAGTTATCTGTAATGGATTCTGAATTAATTTCTGTTTGGTTCAGGTGACGTGGATTCCAACCCTGAGCATCTACCTCCTCCACCTCCTGGACGACCTTCTGTTTACCAGTCTTCGGGACCCACACGTGAGTTTCGTATTACTTTTGTTACGTATACTTATCAGTTAGTGGCATAGTAGTGTTTCTAATATTCTGTTAATCGTAGGTTCTGCTCTTGCTCGATCTAGTGGTAGAACTGAGTCTAGTAGGCATCATTTTAGGCGTTGACCTTCTACTTCAGGTGTGTTCTCTTCTGTTAAATTCTGTTATTACTTGTCTACCGTTTTTGTTAAACTCTGTATGATCATGCATCATTCTGTATTTACATATATTTCTAATTCTGTAATTACCATGTATGCCTTCTGTTAGATATTAAGGTATGCATTTTGATTCTGTATATGCATATAACATTACATATGGTAGATTATATGAGTACGAGGAAGTTAGTTAGTTATCACTTCTATTCAGTGGCTCCACCTATGGGTCGAGTTTCCACTTCTGTTGGTGTGATGGAGTTCGAGTGGTTCAAGGGAACTTACTCCTTTGTTGGTGTTTGGAGTTGGGTGCATATCATGCATACTTCACATCATCTGCATTATACTGTTCTGTAATCCTGTTTATCTGCTCTAGAGACAAACTAGGCTCCATAGCTTACATCCTTCCAGTTTCTGTTTCAGATACCCGGTCATAGATCGCGGTACTTAGAGGACTTTCAAACTTGAATTTTTGTTATACCGTATGTTTTATTATTTCAAACTTGTAATTATTTCTGTTAATAATTTTGTATCAGACTTTGAATAACTTTTGGTTTTGGACTGTTTATTATTTGTGGGTTGAACTTGGTATTTTAAACGTTGAATTTTATTTTTAGTATTTTAAATTATTAATTATTTTAATAATTTATCCAAATTATATTATTTAATTTATAAACCCTAGCTTGTGAAACAAGTTTTCATGCCGTAAACCTTATCTCGTAATCTAAGAAATTAGGTTAATTTTAGGGGTTACATTAGGAGTTGAGTTAACTAGAGATATGTAGAATAGTTTAATTGTCTCAGTTAACCTAAGAAAGACAAAAAAAAAGTTTATTTTTGCCATGAATAGGAACAAATCCCTTGACCCAAACAGCTACACTACTAATTTTTTCAAACAACCTAAAATATTGTTGGGAGGATGTGGTAAAATGGATTCAATTATTTTATATGTGTAATTTATCTACCTCATTTAACTCGATAATTATCACTTTGTGCCTAAGGTGGAGGATTTAAGCAAGGTAACTGGATATTGATCGATATCTTGTTGTAGTGTTATCTATTGAAAATATGACTTAAAATCTTTCAAATATCAAATCAAAGATATGCAATTGAAGTAAAATTTTTTAAAAGTTTAAATTTTAATTTGTTAAGATAGATATCAGATTTTAAATGTATATTTTATGTTATCTCTTTGTTATAAAAACTCTATAAATTGAGCATTTTACATTGAATAAAAATATACTATCACACAACCTTTCTTCTTTTTTTCTCCGTCATTCTTTTTCATACACTTCAAAAACCAACAATTGATATTAGAGCTCTTTATCTTGAGGGGCCTGTCAAAAATGGAAGAAATAAGCTTTACAATGGTACCACCAGTCTTTAACAGATAAAATTACTAAATTTGGTCTATTAACATGAGTGTTCACATGCAAGCTGTTGACGTATGGAATACAGTGAAAGAAGATTACGAAATTAATCCATTTCCGGTGAATCCAAAATTGTCTCAAATGAAGAATCATAAAGAGAAAAGGACAAGAAAGGCTAAAGCAAAGTCATGCTTCTTTTCTACGGTTTTGCCATCAATTTTCACAAAAATAATACATTTTAATTCTGCTGCAGAAATCTAAGAGTATCTTAAAGAATAATATGAAGAGAATGAAAGAATAAAGATCATAAAAGTAATGAATTTAGTTCGTGAATTTGAAATTAAAAAATGAAAGAGTCCAAGTTAGTAAAAAATTATGCTGAAGAGCTTATCAAAATTGCAGACAATGTGAGAATGTTAGGTAAAATATTTTTTGATAAAAAAATTGTTGAAAAGATTCTGGTTACACTTCCTAAAAAGTTTGAACCTATAATATCTTTATTGGAGAATACTCAGGATCTTTTAAGTATTACCTTGGAAAAACTTTGAACACCATTGTAGGCTTTAGAAACTAGAAGACACATGAGACAAGAAAATTTCTTAGAATGAGGATTTCATGTTAAAAACAAAATATTCTCGATTTATGATCGACGGGTTCAAAAAACGATTAGAAAACAATCGAGATCTTCAAAACACTAACTCGCACAATAGATGATGTATATTCTGAATGTGGATTAGTGTTTTGGGACCCTATTGTGTGCATATTTATAGATGATTGATTTAATCCATCATTAAATCAAAATCAACATTTATGATCGAGATTATCTGATTTTGATGAAATCAAAATCGACAATCATAGCTGAGATTTTGGCAATCATATATATGGTCATTGACCATTTCTGAATCAAAGGAAAATAAATCCTAACATTCTCCTACTTGGTCAATACCAATAATCTAAATAAATATAAAACACGAATCATGGTGATTAGTCCTCTAAAAGTGAGTGTAATCTTCCATGTATCACAATGCATAACATTCTATAATCTAAAGTCCATCATAAACTAAATGAATAAACTCAATATTTACTCTAGGTCTAAACTTTATTGATATTTCTCAAAAATAAAATATAACAAAAATTGTGCAAACTAAATGAGAAAACATCAAACTGAAATAAGAATATTATTATTAAACTGAATGTACGTACAATGAAATTACATAGTGGAACCAAGTCCCATTTGTACTACATGATCCTTGAAATTCTTTGGCACGCCTTTAGTCAAAGGATCGGTGATCATAGACTCAATGCTAATGTCTTGGATGGCAACTTTATTTTCTTTAACACTTTCTCTAATAGCCAAGAATTTTACGTCGATGTGCTTACTTTGACTCTCACTCTTATTATTCTTGGCCATGAAGAAAACAACTAAGTTATCGCAGTACATTTTTAGAGGTCTCGAAATGGAGTCAACAACCCTAAGATCGGAAATAAAACTCTTTAACCATACACCATGCGAGGTTGCCTCAAAACAAGATACGAACTCGGCCTCCATAGTGTAAGTGGCTCTTAAGCTCTATTTGGCACTCTTCCATGATACGGCTCCTCCAGCTAGCATGAAAATATATCTCGAGATGGATTTTCTTAAATCTATCCAAACAATGAAGTCAAAGTCTGAGTAGCCTATCACCTCCAAATCATCAATTCGTCTATACATGAACATATAATCCTTTCTTCCTTGAAGGTATCGCAACACCTTCTTTGCAACTCTTCGGTGGTCGATGCTTGGGGTTACTCTGATATCTACCTAACATTCCAACTATATAAGCAATGTCAGGTTTAGTATAGACATGATCATATAAAAGGCTTCCAACAATAGTGTAATCACTAATTTTATCCGATCTAAACTCGTGTTTTTATTTTAATTTTAATTCGAATAAGGGGTTGTATTCGGTAATCAAAAATACAAAAAAAATATAGCACTTGTTTACCTTTTAAATCTTGTATTACTTTAATTCTATTAAAATAAAAACAAGAGTAGATATATTACTATCAACTTGTTATTTTGTAAATAGCACATACATGTAGTTTATTTTTAGTATATTTTTATTCTTTTTTATTCATCATCATTTTTATTATTATTATTATTATTATTATTATTTTATTTATTATTATTATTATTATTTTTATTATTTTTATTTTTATTATTTTTATTATTATTATTATTATTATATTATAATTATTAAACCCAAACCCATTTCAAATAAAAAAACCCAATGTTTATTAACAGTCCATATACATTGAGTCCATACACTAATAAACGTTAAGCCCATACATTAATAAATATCAAACCCGGATCAAAATATATAAGCCCACTTTACAGAGCCCAAACATAATTAAAATAATACACAAGCCCACGAATGGAGCCCAATCCGGCCAAAAACCCTAAAGCTAATTTCATCTTTTCTCCATGCGCAGCTACCTTAGGACCGTTGGATCGGATCTGTGATCCAACGGTCCAGATCAAAGGAGGATGAAGATTCTGGAACCCCACGCTCGTCCACGCGCGACGTTTGCGCTCCCCCACGCACGCGTAGTCCCGATGCATCCGACCGTCCGGATCTTCAGACGAGGCCGTTCGCCTTCTAATCTCGCCGGTCGTCCTCCGTTTCCGACCAATCGTACATGCGAAAAAGGCCAAGAAAGTCAGAATTCGTACACACAAAAAACAAATATCATAACAATACACAAGGGTTAATAGCTCAACAAGTGCGTCAGAGAAAGCAGAGCAGTCCGGCCAAGGAGTTTTCGTACACAGTGAACGATTTCAGCAGAGACAGATCCAAAAAATAAGAATAACATTTTATTTTTTTTTCTCTCTGATATCTCATGTAATACCCGACTATAAAGAAAAAACGATACCATGTAAAGACCCGGAGGAATTTCGATCAATAGAGAAAAGAAAAAGAACATTTTGAGGTATATCCTCGCTCTTTTGCATGCATTCGAAAAAGAAATAATAGGATGATTCTTTTTTACCTTTGGCCGTTCGAGTCTTTCTTACTCGTTTCCTTCAATCCGGCGACAAGCCTCGCGATCCTTGGGTCGTTGTTGGTGAGCCGAGATGAGAAGGAGGCTCCTCCTTGCTTTTTCGCCTCTTTTCATAACCAAAAAAGGGATTTTGTTTTTCTTTTCGGAGGGATTTCAAAGCTTTCTTGTTTGTTTTGGTATCTAAATCAGAGAAAGGGCATTTTGGTTTCGGTTTTGGCTTGAAAAAGGAAGTTTTTTTTTGTCTGTTTAGCTTCACCGACCACCGTCAATAGTGGCCGAAATCTACAAAGTGGTCGGAATCTGGGTTTTGGTTTGAAAAACCAGAGAATTCTCTCTTTTTTGCTCTTTACGGTTTGAAATAATAAGAAAGGGGGATGATTTTCTTTTTTAATTATGTTTTATATCCTCCCCCATTTAAAAATGATTTTATTACAACCATTAAATCCCTCCGTCCCTTTGATATTATGCATGAGGTCCCTTGACCTTTGTTTCGTATTTTAATTTAGTCACTGATTTTATCAGAATCACCTTTTTGATTTGGCTTATTTATTTCTTGGTCCCTCCTTGCTTTGATAATTACTTCCAGACCACTCCCCGTTTCGAAATAACGGTCTGAGGGTCTGGATAATTTTTAATCTTTTCAATCCAGTCCCATTTCGAGTTTAATTTATTTTATTTTATTTATGTTATTTATCTTATTCAAATTTATTTTATTTATGTATTATTGCTCATATGTATTCATACTTTGTTCCTTTAAATATGTTTCTGATTTATTATTTATTTCATGAATTGTGTATTTATTTTCGTTTTATTGTTCATGCATGTATTTTAGTTATCTTATGTTTAGTGTTATGCATATATCTCATCTACACATGTTATGTTGTCATGCATATTTCACTAAGGCTTCACATATTTAATTTATATTTCATGTTGTATTTTATTTTGCTTACATCGTTTATTTTGTATATTCCAATTGTTCACATGTACTTGTTTTTCTTATATTAGTGTATTTATTTGTCATGTCCATCTCCTTTTGCTAAGTCATATCTCACGTTCCCATTAATTAATGAATCTAATCCCGAACGTCGTTATTCGGTCGTAACGGGCCCGTGTTCCAATGCAATGGTCGCGGTGTATGCGTTGCCTTCGAATAAAGACACGGTAAAAATAAAATTGATTCGAATTTTTAAACAAAAATTAATTTAAATTCCACTTTAATTCAAAAAAAAATCCGAAATTAATTAAGCGGTAGTTTATTTTAAAGGTGCCAATTTTTGGGCAGTTTTAAAACACTAAACCTGTTTTTTAACCGTAATCGACTCTCGAACCTAAATCATTTTCGAATCTCTGGTTTTTACGGTGTCCGGCCTACCAAAGTGGCCGGTGGCGACTCCCCCTTTTTTAAAAGTCATTTTAACCTTTCTTTTAAAATCTCAAAATCGTTTCAAATCCCTAACTTTCTTAACCTTGATTTCAAAATTTTCTTTTCAACCCTAATTTTCAAATTTTCAATTTAATCCCTGAATTTTCCAATTCACCTTTAATTTAAGGCCTTTTTAAACATGCCCAACTTTTAACCTAAATTCCTAAATTCCCAAATTTTAGGTCTAAATTCTCTTTTCTAACTTAAATCTAATTTTCAAGACCTAATTTTCAAAAGTCAAACCCTAATTTTCTAATTTTAAGGGCAATTTCAAAACTCCCAATTTTTAATTTCTCAAATTAGTGACCTTTTCCTAAAACCTATTCCCTTTATAATTTTAAACGAGGTCGCTACAAATAGAAGCATAAGAAATGTTCTTCATTTGTTCCCGCTCAAAGTCGTTCTTCTGGCATTGGTCTAAAATAAACCAATCATCATACACAATAGGTGTAATGCTTGTTGAACAGTCTTTCATCTGAAACCTCTCTAAAACTTCGTTAATATAGATCTTTTGAGACAAACCCAAAATGCCCCGAGACCTATCTTTATGAATCTTAATCTGTAAGCCCTTCTAACTGGTCTAGACGTCACCCAACTCGAACGAGTTACACGGAGAATATCGAGGCTAATCCGGAGACTCGCCCCGATAAACAACCTTAAAAAATATTTTTTTTATTTTTTTAAATGCTTTAATTAGATCCTACATGTTCATGCAATGACCGAGTTCAATTGCAGAGGAGACTAAAGAGAAACGAGTCCAAATTTAATCGAAAAAGTTTTAGGGACCTAATTGTAATTTATAGAATTTTATGCCCTAATTGTGAAATTAAGGTTATCAACATTTAATTAAGTATATTTCATGTTTGAACGTAAATATTCAACGTAAAATAATATCTAGAAGTCATTTAATTGTATGCTCAAAGTTTAGGGACTATTTCTAGCCTCCAAAGATTTCATGACATTCTCTAGATACAAATTCACCTAAAAACACTTTAAGCACATATCATGGCATATTAGCTAGATGCAATTCAATATAGTAGTAACAATATATTCAACTCCTAATAGTACGCTTCAACATAACTAATCTTATAAACACACGGAAGAACCACCTCAATATACTCAATATTAATTCTAAGTTCATTCCAACCTAAATAACAACATCATAGATTCGACTCATAATTAGTCTTACTTCGTTATCAACAACACTCAAATTCACACATAGGGATATCAAGAATCAAAATTCAAAATAACTATATTATAACTAAAGGAATATCAGTGGGCAATTCAAGTCAAAGTCATAAGCTAATATCAATATAGATAAACTTCAAACATGTATAAGCATACGACTACTACAAGTTTCATCAATATAATAATATTCTTAACATGATAACCCATCCCTATTGTTATCTCACTACCACTATTGTTATAAATACATACTTGAGATTTCACTTGACGATTACCAGGATTCTTGCTTCTCTTTGCTGTCTCAACTTTATTTATTTTGCATTACAAGGTAAATGAGAGGGTAAGCATAAGCTTAGTGAGTGAATAAAAACAGGTATAAAAAACACCTTGCAATGCAACCCATATTAAACCAATTTCATCAATTTAAAAACATGTCATGCTCTTTATAAAACAAAACACACATGGCTAACAACTTCACTTTTAAAACTCAGTAAGTGTCATCAAACCAAGACTAACAACACCATAGTTAAATTTTAGTAAAAAAAATTTTAACCACATGCTTTAAAAGCTAAAACACAAGTCTTACATGCTACTCACATAGCAATGCTTACACGTGCATCTCAATGCACAAAGCTCAAGTCTTACATGCTAACAACATAGCAATGCATAAAACCTTGCATGCATAATACTATATGCAATCAAGTGAAAACCATGACACTTACCTTTGAAAAGTAAAAACATATATTGGTGCTAGTGATCCAATTTGTACCACTCCAAATCGTTAGGATAAACGGGCAACCGCATATTAGTACCACTCCCACAGCATGCACATGTTGATACCACACTCAACATAAATTATCTCACCTTGGTGTCTGATGACAGTACCAATCCGATCAACCCGTATGTGACAGTACCACTACCATCACATAGCACTAGAATAAAAGGCAAAATGCAACACATAAGGAATTTATACACATATGACTTTTGAATCTTTATAGTGCACTCTAGACCCTATTGATCGATCAACTTATCCCATAAGGTTCATCACTTAACTAACCAATATATATTATCAAAAATCAATGCTCAAAACTTGATTCAAAACAAAATTCAAATCACATGTATCTCACCTTTTACGCATCACTTGTAAAAATCGATAAAACTACTTTTATCTTATTTTTCAAAACAAAACCGTGGGAACATCGAATGCATATAAAATCTCTTTAAAAACAGTCTCATGAGCATTTATATACATGCATAATCACATATGAACAACACAAATAAGAGCATGACAAATAACATAATAAAAACACGGTGTAATATGGGAACCTTTAAGAAGGCAATACTTTAAACTTACTTCGGAGTATAGGGAGGTTTTTCACACCTTCCCTACACCCTCAAACCTTTCAAAAAAACAGATTTAAAACCATGAAAAAATTTTAGCCCTCATAATCCACTCACCGATTTATCGAAACTTGCTCGACAAGTCACCCTAAAACGTGATTCGACTTTCCAATCTCTCTCAAACTTGTTCCTCTACCTCTTGACCTAATTCAAGTATAAAAATCAGATGGTTTAGTGCATTATAACACACCCAAATATCCCTCAAGTCAGACCAAAACATGGCAACCCCTAAAAACACCATAAAACCTAACCAAAACTCACTGAAAACCTCTCCAAACACCCCCTAAACCTTATGTTCGGGATTGGATAATTAAAATCCATATTAATTACATATAAAAACTTCAAGATTCATGTATTTAGGCATCAAAAACATCCATATAAAAACCTTAAACGAAAATCAAGAAAATAATGGAATTTTTATCAAGAAAACCGATTTTATTGATTCAAGACTTTAAAAATTGTTTCAATCAGCCAAGAACTAAGGAATTTTATTAAATAAATTTAGGTTTCAGAGTTTTGAATGATTCTCGCCTCCAAAATTGATCTCACCTCTTCTAAGGTTTAAAAACTAGAAAACTTATAGAAAAACAAAGAGATTTTGAAGAACAAAAATATAGGAAAATAAAAAAAACGAAATTATATTAAAAAGAATGAATATTTACCTTGAAAATATGATGAAGAATATGTCTTGGGAAGTAATAAATAAAAATCTTGGAGAAGAGTTTAAAGCTTGATGCAAAAATAGGGTTTTTCAAGTAAAACTGAAGAAGAAAATTATAGGGAATTAACCAAACAAATATTTTGAAAATATTGATGTTTACCTTTGAAAATATTATGGAGATACTGCCATTAAGATAAAAATTCTAAATTTTAAAAATAGGTTTAGGTTTATGACATAAAAATAGGTTTTTAGGATTAATATTAAGTTATTTGGGCTCTTAATTAAAATTATGGGTTATGAGTTATTAAAATAGACCCTTATAAGTCTTAGATCAGCTAGGATTAGGATTGTATCAAATCCCCTTAAAGATTCAAAGTTTTGACTTAATTTATGAAATTGTCCTTAAGTTTTCAATTTTTACAAAATAGTCACTAATTCCAAAATTTTAGGGATTTAAGGGTCAATTTTCAAAATTAATTTAACCTAAGTCAAATATATATTAAATAATGATTTTAGAATATTTTTTCATAATTTATTTTGATTAAAAATCAATTTTTAAGTATTTAATCCCGAACTAGGTTAAACCAAAAAAACTGGTCCACTAGACCTCTAAACTTCTAGGCCCAAATTTGGAGTGTTACATAATCCCTATCACATAAAACACTTCATTCATATCCTTCATGTCAAAGTTCTTAGAGAGAAATTGTTTCATCTCATACAATAATCCATTATCATTAGTTGCAAGTAATATATCATCCACATATAAAACACGAAAACATATTTTACTCCCACTAACCTTATGATATATACAATGATCCATGATATTTTCTTCAAATCCAAAGAAGAGACGACATCATGAAATTTCACAAACCATTGACGAGATGCTTGTTTTAAACCATAAATGGACTAATTTAGCTTACAAACTAAATGTCCACTTCCTTCAAAGAAGAATCCTTCAGGTTGTTTCATGTACACATCTTCCTCTAAATCACAATGTTATAAACTTAATGAACGATAAATAATAAAGTGGAAGCGATTAAGAGTCTCGGTTTACCTCCGACCATTATCTATAGGTTCAGAAAATGATCGAGAAACACTCGCACAATAGATGGTGTATATTTCAGAACATGGATTAGTGTTTTGGGACCATATTGTTTACATTTTTATAGTTGATTGATTCAATCCATCATTAAATCAAAATCAATATTTATGATCGAAATTCTCGAATTTTGATGGAATTAAAACCGACAATCATAGCCAAGATTTATGAAATTGTCCTCAAGTTTTCAATTTTTACAAAATAATTCATTTCTAAATCAGAGCAAATAAATAGATCATATCCATTATGTCCTCACTGTAAAAAATTAATCATCCTCAACAGAAATTTTGGTAGAGACCAGATGTGAACTATAATAAATGATAGACAAGAACATGTGGAAAAGATATATAGAACTCCGTTGTTTCAAGAAGGACCAATGTTTTAGCTGAACAATACAAAGAGGATGAACTCTTTGTTGCTACTAGTGTTGCAAATAAAAATACCCCTGAGAGTTAGCTTGTCGATAGTGGTTGCACAAATTACATGATATATGATCAAGATCTCTTTTTGGAACTTGATAACACAAATATTTTCAAAGTTCAAATTAGAAATGGTCAGTATATCCTAGTAAGAGGCAGAGGAACAATAGTTGTGCAAAGCTAAACATGCACAAAACTTATTTTTAATATTTTATTTTTGTCTGACGTTGATCAAAATTTATTAAGTGTTAGACAACTTATCAAAAAGGAATTTAAAATCTTGTCTGAAGACAAACATTGTTGGATCAAAGATACAGAAGGTACAACATTCAACATAAAAATGAAAGGTAAAAATTTTGCCTTAGATATAATAAAGGATGAGCAAGTTGAGGTTCTTCTCAAGGCAAAGATTAAGTTTCGACGATAAAGGCTGAAGGCTACATCGTCTAAGTAAATGAGAAGTGTTGAATATATGACTTAGAATTTTTTTAAATATCAAATCAAAGATATGCGGTTGAAGTAAAATCATTTTTAAGATAAATTTTAGAATTTAAATATATTTTTCTGTTATCTCTTTGTTAGAAATAGCTCTACAAATTGAGTATCTCACGTTGAACAAAATATACACTCACACAAATTTTCTTGTTTCTCTTTGTTATTCTTTTTCATACACTTTAAAAACCAACATTATCCACAAATGTATAACTAAAATCTTGTCTAACGGGATAAAGCTATCATTTCTTATTATGTAAAATTAAGAGATTTTTGTCGTTGAAAAGAAAACTAGTTCAAGATTATGGTAGAACATATATATCACTTAGATGTGCTTTAAAAATTGACTTATGAAAAGATTTTGATTTAGTGATTTGGAGGTTTATTCTTTAAACACTTAGGATTATGGAATTTCTTGCTATGTTTTGTACATGGATTTAAACCTGTGTTCTGCACCCTAAGTTATCTATTAACTTAAATGAGGGTTTGATAGAATACTTCAATATAGAAGAAGAGGTTAGACAAAGAAATCCATTATCTTCTTACATGTTTATTATTGTTATAAATATTTTGTCTAGTTATTAAACTGGGTCGGGAAACTTAAGGTGATTGAATACCATCCTACATATAAGAGGATTTAGTTAACTCATATTTGTTTTGTTGATATCATAATTTTTATTAGAGACAATTTAAATTCTTTAACAGGGGAAAGAAGGTGTTAGGACTGATAAATGAATCTAAGTGTGAGATGTTTATTATTGGGGTTAATAATTTTGAGAAGCATTTAATGAGATAATAATATGATTTTAAGTTGGAAAGTTATCTATACAATATCTTAGTTTACTTTTGTTTATCAAAAACTTATCATTTAATGATTGTAAGAATTTGATTTAGGAAATTGTGAGAAAAATGCAAAGCTGGCATGCTAAGTCTTTTCTTTCACGATGTGGTTTTAGTTTGCGGGTAGTATTTTTTATGAAATTTAGTGGATACTAATGAAAAGAGGTAAGAATGAGTTTGTATTTTATCTATCATCTTAAAAAAAAGATGAATTGAGAGTTAAAGATATTTTCTCAAGAAATAGGGATTGTATAATGAGATGTTTATGGCTAGTGTTAATTCAGGCCAATTCCTTATAGGTGACATGGGTGAAAAATATTTACTGAAGGTAGAATTATATAGCAAGTTGTTTGAAGCCAAATCATAGTCGAGACATGGAAGAATATCCTTAAATTGAGAGCAAAATAAAAGAATATAAGTATGAATCAAGTATAATTTTTTGTCAAAATAGTTTGGGAGAAAATTCGATATGAACAATAGAGTATATTATGGAATCTAATCGTCTAGAATTGTTCATTCATCCTAGCATTTGTCTATCTCATGACTAATAATATTGGATAGGTTGTCACTTAAGAGTTGTATATTGTAGTGGATATGCTATGTAGATAAAGTATGCATGTTATGAGGTGATGAGATAGAAACTAAGTATTACTTATTTGGTAGTTGTAATTACTTGTTGAGTTTTTGAGAACTAATATTACAGGAATATGGTCTAGTTTGCTCTCACAATTACTGAAAGGATATATTTGAGTGGGATAAGATGATTAGAAAAGAAAAATCTATGAAGGCAACTATTATTTGACTCGGAAGGATTTTAATTGTTATCTTTGATGAGAACATAAAGAAAGATTATACGATAAATGTGTAAATTTAATAGAAGTTATTTTTTTGTTACTGAATGGAATGTAAAGTAAAAACTTTTTAATAGTGATAGAGTAAGTCTCAACTAAATTTTATAGTTCATTGACTATATTAGAAATTTTTTGATTTAATGTCTTTTGATATCATAAATAGCGAGAAATTTATTTTCAATGTGATATTGACATGCATACATGCATTTTAGGGATTAATATTAAATTAAACTAAATTTTTATTTTTTAGAATATATAATACAAATCCTTATATTTCAATTTTTAAGCATGGTTGGGTGTGAATCTTTCCCTACATATAGCCAACTCTTAAACTTAAATAATTATCTTTGTTTATTTGTAATATTTAATATACATTATCCAACGGGAATGTGACAATACCTAAATATAAATTAATTAATAATATATAAAATTTAAAATACCTTTTAACAAAAAGAACGATTTTAAATTTTTAGTTATCATAATTTTATAATAAAAATTAAAATTTAATTTTATTATATAAATTTTAAAACTTTAATTATTTTTTTATATTTTTTGAGTTAATTTATTTACCATTTATATACTTTACTCGGATATTTGATTGAACTCTATAAAATTTGGAATTAAAGGTTTTTCTTGCAAAATTAATGTTTTAAACATTATTGAAAAGACGAAACTTAAAATAAACTCAAACAATTTAGTATTGAAGCGACTCAAAAATTGATCGATATTATATTCACATGATAATATATCTAATTTAATTAGACATGTCATTTCAAACTTGATAAACTTCAATAATCCCGGACGACGCCTGGCTACGAATTTTCACTTCACATCAAGAATCGCGCGTTGGGCATTCTAAGGCTAAATACTTTGTATTGTCGTACGAGACGACCTTGTGCCCCACTTGTTTTCCATTGAATTAGAGACGATCTATCATATATGGCTGCTGGGTAACTTTCGTCTTCATTATTTTAATAAATTTCTCATCACACGTCGCAAGGACTATCAAGGGATAAAAAAATCCTAAAAAATTAAATAATTAATTCATTTGATATAAAGATCCTGAAAGTATTTGTAAAATTCGAGTTTAGATTTAAAATAAAATTTTAAATTATCATAATTAGTTCATTTACGTGCTTGATAGGGATAAAAAAAGTTTACCCATAAAAATATAATAATTTTGATATTTATTTAGATGTTAAGCCTTTAAATTCAATATAATTTTAGAATTTAAAACTCAAAATTTATTTATTTTTTAAAAAATAAAATTATAATAACTATTTTTAATAAACACGACAAAATTGAAACTTGAACAAGTAAATGAATATTTAGGATCATTTAACTAGTTAAAATAATGTCAATTTATTTATATTATTTAAATGATGAAAGAAGAAATATTTTTTAAAAATTAATTAGTATTTTGGTAATTTTATCTCTCCCTCCAGTTTTTTCTTAGCATGCATTCAAACCAAAAAAAAAATCTAAAATAAAAAAATACAGATAGAGAACTTTTCTTTCGACGGTCGGTTCTTTGTCGACAATAAACTCTCGTTGCGCATGAGTCGTGATTAAGAACTAAAATAAATAAGTGTTGAGATTAGGTTTTTAGATTTTTTTTCTAGTTTTGATTTTTCTCAAAAAATTTATGTGGAAGTTGACGATAACTCAGTCGATTTAAAATCATTGTCGGATTATTGCTGAAATCCTATGATCACGATCTGAATGAAATTGAGGTGTTAAATTTTTTTCGTCGTTGACTTTTTTTTTTGAGAAAATAGAGAGAACAAAAAAACTGGAAAATCAAATTTTAAAAAAAAAATTGAAGGAAAGACATTTTTCGACTGATAACCTTCTTAAATAGACGAAGATGGTTTTCTTTTCGGGCTATTTACAATCCAAACCCTCTACCTCAATTCCTTCACAAAAAAGGGTCTCTGTATGATTTTATTACAAGTTTTGGTCCTTTTATTTAAATTTCCTTCTTATCTTGTCCCGATTTTGTCTGATAATCATTTTTTTAAAAAAAAATTATAACTTTGGTCCCCTCTCTTTGAAATGCTTTTAATTTCACCCTGAATCTAACCAGTTACCTCTTTTTTGGTAAATAATATTTTCAATCCCCCAATACTTTTTTCAGTTCGTAATGTCTTTTGGTGTTATAAAATGGGGAAATGATAGAATCAAGTAGATAATATAATTTAGGCATAAAGATAATTTTAACCCTTAACGTTTATAATTTTTGTCGTTTTAATCCTTATTCTTTTTTGAGATAAATTTAGCCATTGACCTATATCTTTTTAACAAATAGCTTATTTTTAACTACTATGATAATTGGACCGTTAAAAATCTAACAATAATGACATGTCATATGGATATGACAATATATTTTAAATGACATGACATCTAACCTATCAAATATATATATGAAATATAATTTTATTTCAATATAAAATAATTAAAATTCAAATAAAATTTAAAAAATTAATTAATTCTAAAATAAAAGGCTATTACACATTCTCAAACCTAACTATGATAGAATCAAAGTCCAATCTTAAAAAAAATATGAACACAGTTCGAAATTAATTAATTTTTTTAGATAATATTTTAATTCTATCGTAGTTAGGGTTAAGAATGTTTAATAGTATTTTATTTTAAAATTAATTAATTTTTTAATATTTTATTTGAATTTAATTATTTTATATTTTATATTAGAATAAAATTATATTATATATATATATATTTGATAGGTTAGATGACATATTATTTAAAATATATTGTCATATGCATATAACATATCATCATTGTTAGATTTTAATGGTTTAGTTACCATGGTGTTAAAAAATAAGCTATTTGTCAAAAAGATATAGGTTAAAGGTTAAAATTATCTTTATGTCTATAATTTAGACATATTTTGTTGCTCAAGTGTAATTTCGATAGTTTTTCTTTTATTTCCTTGCTTCATAATTTATCTCATGTCGTACTTAGACTATTATTTTACTTTATGCTTTTTTCGTTATTATCGATGGATAGATATATTTAATTTTAATTTTTATTAAGAATTGCATAATAATATTTAATTAATTAATATGGTGTTCTTATATAGTTCGTAAGCAAGACCAATACCAAGTGTAGTGATAATAGTTTAGGCGTTTATCTTTAAATTTAGGAATTGTTAAAATAAATACGTATATCCGATTAAATTTTATTAATAAAAATGATACTTGATATATTCAGATTGGACCATGAGAATTTTTTAATGATATCTAACGGAAGGGTCATACGGGATCAAGATTTTTAGTTAAGGGGCGCAAAATGTCCCAAAAATACTTTAAAGGTTTTTTCAAGAAAAAATCATAGTTTAAGGGGAAAGTAACCCTTTAAGCCAATATATATTAGATAGGATCTAGTTATATTAAAATTAAAGTTTTACACGTTTTTTCAATTGTTGGATAAATTGAACGGGTGATTGAGATTAACTCCTGCATTTTTTCAAGTGATATTTTTCTCATTTCTACAATTAATCTTAATATTCCAATTTACCCATTCAACGATCCAAAAAATATATACTCTCAACCATTGGACATTGATTACTCAACCACTCTACTGACTTTACTAGTGCTCGAATACGTAACCTCTAAAAACAACAATCATTCATTTAACCATTGAGGCTAAATGACCCATGCTTTTATGTTTAAATTCTTAAACTTCAATTGTAGAATCTTTATGAGATGATTTGTTTCTCAAATTTTAATTTTTAATTTTTTATTTTATTAATAAAATTTGTTACTTGAAAAATTCAATAATAATGAAGGTAACTTAGTTATCATCATTGAACATTATTGTTAAACTTATTTTTGTCATTAAAATTTTAAAATATTCAATTTATTCATTGAAGTGTAGACATTGAATGTTTACGATGACTAAAGTTTAAAATTTAAATGATTTTGGTTAATTATAAACCCCAAATAATTGTAGACGGTGATCATTCGATCCAACTTTTATCAATCATTTCGTCCCCGATCATGAGTACGAATTTAATCTCTATTTTATCAAAAAATAATTAAAAATTTACGAATCAATCAAAAAAATTCTAATTTCTCTCTCATAGATCGCCATCCTCCGCTATTTGATGGAATCCATTTTTAGTATATTGCTTCTCTTGTATTAATGATTTTTTTTACCATTTAGATCTTGAATAATTTTTTTGTTTATCAGTAAATGAGTGTTATCAAAAAATTAACGAAACAGTGACAAAAAAAACTCAACATTCAACTTTAATAAGTAAATTGACATTTTAGAACTTAAGAAACCAAAATAAATTTTAAAACAAAATTTAATAATAAATTAAGTTATCCTAATAATTATTAATAACCAGCAGTAGTTCCTATTAATCTAATTTTAACTCTCCCCTTTTTACAAATATGAACATAATGTATTCTCTTTTCATAGTTTTTATAGATGATTAGAAAACATTTATATAAAAAGTAAATATTTAATTATTTAAAAACAATTCCACGAAATAAAACTTAAAATCTTTGAAGTCCCTTTTACTAAATTCACGCGGTTTTAAACAAGCTATACACTGTGCGTCGGTAGTTTCTATGAAAAGATTATTATACGATCCTAATTGATCATACTATTTATGAATTTGTTTAATAAGATTTATTTATTTAATCATATATAAAAAAAATTATTTTGTAAAAAAATAAAAAATTATTTTAAAAAATAAATAAAAATATATTATTAAATTAAATTATAAATAACATAATAAACTAAATTTATTTAATATTTTTTCATATATATCTGACTCAATACCGTGAAACACAATTATACTTTAAAATATTTTAAACTTCAGTATTTTAATAATTTTAAAATTTTGAAATCATTAATAGTATTGTAATTATAATTTTTAAAATCAAATAAAAAACTTAAAGTGGTCTATAAAGCAAACGATTGGAAAGCACGTTAAAAAAATTTGCGATAGAAATTTATAAATTATTGGAATAATTAAAAATATTATTTTATTTTATATAAATTTAATATTTTATACTTTCTGTTTTCTTCAATATATTCAGAATTATTTTTTATCAAAATTTTAAATTTTGATTTATTATTGATAAATAAAAATATAAAAATATATGTTTAAAATTTTTTAATAAATAATTTAAAAATATATTTTTTAAAAATAATTAAATAATTTAAAAATTATATATTTTATAAAATTTAATAAATTAAATATTTAAAATAATTATGATAAAAATTTAAAAAATAATTTTTAAAAAATAATATTAAATATATTAAATAGAATAGAGGGAGTATTTATTTCTTAAATATAAAACCTTTTTACTTAATAAAAAATATTTTTGATAGAATATATTAATCATCGCCACTTATTAATTTCACGAGTTTCCATTTCTTTAATTCTTATTCCACTTTGTTCACACTCATTCGTTAAGAGTACCCGGCATGAAATCAAGGGATGATTTAATATTATATTTTTCTTAGAAGAATATTTAAAGAAAGAAATTATATTATAGATTATTATATAATTTATAAGAATAATTAATTAAGTATATTTATTTTATTTTTCTATTAAGTTAATCTTATAAATTAAATTTAAAAAAATAAGTTAAAAAGAGATTATTTTCGTATGCTTTATTAAAAAACCATCTTAATCGTAAATGAAAAAAAAAAGTGTATATGAGAATAAAAAATATTACAAACGATGACCTTCGAACTTAAGGTATTATATCCTCCGAAATAACTTCGACAACTATTGGAAGAGATATCGAATAATAGATTGCACCAAAACTATTAAAAGAAACATCCTTGGCAAGATCATCTGCAACTACAACCTTATTACCCCACTATACACATGTTATAATCGAATAATTTAATACAATAAATTAAATAAATATATTTAATTGTTTTATCTCATAAAGTGATATAAATAACCCATGATATAATTTTTCAATGAAATACGTAATCTAGTGACTTTTAAATTGCAAGATCTTCATTTTTCTTCCAAACATGAGTTTAATAAGGATAAAAATTATGTTATTTTTTTATCTCTTTTTATTTTTAAAATATTAAAATAAATTATAAGAGATAACTTTAAATTTTAAATCTTATATTTTAAAAATATAGTTAAAGGAATGATTATAGTTTATGGAGGTCATGGGTTCAAAATATAAATAGACACATAATTTTTTATTCGATTAATACACAATATCTCTTTTATTCGCTCTGTTTCTCTTTCTAAATCATAAAACTTAAAAAATATTTAATCTAAATTAACTGATCAATAAATTAAAAATAATTATACCAAAAATCTTTCTACAATTCTAAATACCACAATGCTGCTAGACTATCTAATTTTAATAACTAATTAAAATTTAGGCTTAATATCTAAATAGGTGTCCGAATTATGCTTGTATGTCATTTTTGATACCTAAACTATTTTTAGCTTTAAATAAGTGTCTAAAGTTTCACTTTTGGTCATTTTAATTTAAGTGTCTAACCATCAACTACCATTATTTTTATTATTTTTTTATTTTATTTTTTAAATTTAATTTATTTTTACTTTAATTTTTTTAAAAAATAAAAGTTTTAAATGTTTACAAAATAGTCTTAAATCTCTAACTCTAAACCTTAAATCTCCAAATTATCATTATTATCACCGTTTACTGTATCATCGGAGACTATCAATACCGCCTTTGGACTAATACGTTCGTTTCTCCTAACCACCTATCATTGGTAATCGATGATAGGTGTGTCGATCGGCTTCCTAATATCGAAAGAAACCAAAATCACAAAAATAAAGTCATCGACATACCTACTATTAGTTATAGACAATGGTTGATTGGAGCAAACGATCATGACGGTCTAACAACGGTAGTGATGGTTTTTGGTAAGATAGTAAACGATGACAACGATGATAATTTAGGGATTTAGGTTTTTGAGTTAAGGATTTGAAACTATTTTATAAGAATTTAAAACTATTAATTAAAAATAAAATTTTAATTTTATTTAAAAATAATTAAAAAAAACTAAAAATCAAAACTTATCAATCGTGGCATTTTCATTAAAAAAACATTGAACTTAAAATGACTTAAATTAAAACTGCAAACACTTGTTTAAAACTAAAAATAATTTAAACACTAAAAATATCCAGATACATAATTTAAACATTTATTTAAATATTAAGTATAGAATTTAAAAATCGCATAAAAATTCACTTTTCAGTATTTTAAAAGACGTATTTTGATTAATTAATACTATTCTCATTTTTAAGAAAATTTTATTTAACGCTATTTATTTAAACATATAATTTTTTTTAACAAAATATGAATGAGATATACAATGTTCGCGCGACGGTGCTAGCAATCGAAAGGGTTCGCGACGACGGCGCGAGCAATGGAAAAGTCATGGACGTCGCGCGAAAAAGAAAAAGTCGGGGACGTCGCGTGAGCAAAGAAAACACAGATCGGGCAAAATCAGTCGCGCGTTATCAATCGTCCGCTCGTGTATATAAGAGTATGATGGGAATCTCAGATCATCAGTCTATTCGTAAGGGTTCATCGTTAGTTCGTTCTGTTCCTTTTGTTCTAATCTGTAAGCGTTGAGCGGAAAGTTACTGTTTTTATTGATCCCAGTTTTGAGTCGGAATTAGTATGTTATAGAAATTCTGGGTAATCAAGTACAGATCATGCAGCTCAAGTTTTACCACAAGAATCAAGTCAAAAACTTAGTGAAGGTGAGAAGAAAACGGTGCGATTTCTGAATCTCAGAAATGACGAAACCCCAACAAAAGTGCGTCAAATCTGAAAAGACTCGAGCTCAAAAGGATGCACATAACCAGCACTGTAAACAGTATCGACAGAGAGTAAAAGTAAAGCAACTAACCCATCATCGAATTTCGTTTTCTTTTCCCTTTGTTGATTTATGGCTTTAATTAATTCATCTTTACTTGTTTTGCATCTAAAAGAGGAGGCGTGAGGACCTTGAACATGTGGAGACCGAGTACAATGACCTGTTACTAAAGTACCAAAATTTGGCAACTGAAACAAGGATGAAGAATATGGAGATTGAGGCATACAAGTCTAAAATTCGAGACATGGAAAATGATAAGCAACAACTTAGGGAAGCTCTTGAGGCAGAGGTTCTCTCTCTCTTTGTGCTAATATGTTTTCATTAGAATAATAATTAGCTTAAACAATAACATATGACATATCCTGTGGTTAAAGTGGAATGAACTCCCTAAATTAATAGGACGATTTGTGTTTATTCCCAAGCATTACCGTAACAACACCGATTTCTGATGTACATATGCGCTCATTGTGTTTTCCAGAAAAGAAACGTGAAACGGATGAGGCAAAACCCCATTGAATACAAGGTCAGTGTATGGAAATTTGAATAATAGTTGTCTTATACTACGACTTTTGCTTAGTAAACATTTGTTTAAATCTATCCATGTATCTTTTACTCAAAGATTGAAGATCAATGATACGTTTCTCTCCAATTGCAGGGCCAAATCTTTAATTCTTCGGAGGTAAGCTGATTATGTTGTATATAACTTTTGAGCTTTCGATCTTCAATAGGGTTACTGAACTTATGTCTTGCAGTTGGAAGACTGGATTTTGTCTCAGAATCATGATGGTCAAGCTCCACTTGGGAGCTTGGATGGGTTTGGGTCTGAGACAGGGAACCTTCCACTTTACACGGCTGATTTTTATCAACAATTGGGTTTTGGTAATTGTATAAACAACGAGTCATACCTTGATTAAATTCCCTGGTGTGGTATTAATAAACTTTTAAGATGTTTGCAGGCCAAGACTACACCAACAATGCTTCTGCTGCATATCATGTTTGCTCCTCTGCTGCAAATCATGTTGGCCCCTCCTCTGCTGCAAATCATGTTGGCTCCTCCTCTGCTACAGGTTTCAGTATTCATCATTGGTTCATTTTATTTACATCTTGCAAAGGATATGCATCCCCCTTATGCTGCTTAATTTTATTATTGATTACAAGGTCTTCTCATGGCTTTCTGAATTTACTTTCTTGTTAATATAGGAGCTCGGATTACTTCTGTTGCTGACTTCTTAGATGGAAATTATGATTGGTCTGAGTTTGATTTTACAAACCAGCATGATAACATTTTCATCAATGACCCTGCTGCCGGTAATAAACAGATGCCTTTTGCATCCATCATACCTGTTTATCTTGTTTATTGTATTTTTTAGTTCTCCCCTCCAATCGGCTAGGAAATTACAATTTTTTATCATGGAACAAAAAAGAAATTTGCTTCTTTGTTAATTAATTTCACTTAGATTAATCATTTTTCGTTAATAACTTAGGAGTTCCAATTCATTCTGCTGCTGTCCCCTCCTTGGGGCCGAATTCTGAACTGCCCATTGCACCCGATGCTAAAACTAATCACGGGGAATGCTGATGATCTTTTCACTCTTGATCCTGATGCAGGTAATAATTCAAGTTCTGCCTTGGTTCATCTTGTTTATTTCTTAGTTCTTCCCTGAGATGTACAAAGAATTTTACATGTTTTTGATGGTGCAATCTCTCATCTTCTGGTTTCTTAAATTTACTCATCCTTGATTAACTTTTCTTGTAGATTTATGATTTCCATGATCTCCATAAGGCTTAACACCTCCAGCAGAACGCAAGTCACCTATACTCCATGTTAAGTGTCATCTATGTCCGCTCTTAGATTATTTCTGTCAAATGATTGTGGTTTTCTGTACCGAACTCTTCATTAAGTTGTCAACTTGTAAGCTGTATGAGCTATATTCATGGGATGAGTCTTCGCTTGTATTACTACTGTATTGTGTTTAATTTGAATGCTTACTAGTTTGTATTGCTGGTTGCTACAATTTCAAACGTTTAACATGTGCTTCGATCTATCTCAAGACATGTTCTGATGACCGAGTCACCATTGATATGCATGGTTTCCAATTTCCTTCCCATTTAGAGCTATATTCGCAAACGTATGCTTTAGCCATGTCTAGTTTAAGCACGTGTTCACGCTCTGTCCTGGAGTTTCCTAGGCACCATATATTAGGGGTGAGTTAGAAATAACAGGGGTGAACTCGATTCGACTCAAAATATCAAATATTCAACTCAAAGTAAAAATATTCGATTTGTCTAGACTTGAATCAAAATTTTATAAATTTGATTTGACTCAAAAAATTTTAAATAAAGTTTGAGTTGTGTCATCGAAATTTTTATTAATTAAAAAAATTGCTTTTAAGTTTGAGACTCAGTTTTTATGATATATATATATATATATATTGATATTTAAAATATAAAAAATATTGTCATATATGAAAAAATATATATATCATAAATATATATATTTATATTACAACATACGAAAAAACATGAAAAAATATATATATCATATGATTAAAGAAAATCATTTAAAATGAAATCAGATTATACTATAACATAATAAATAAATATAATTAAACTTTTATAGAAACTCAAAATTTTAATTCTATTTGAATTTTTTAAACTCGAATCGAATTAAAAAAATTTAAATGAAATTTAAGTTATAAAATATAATTTAAACTTTTTTGACTTGATCGAATACCCATCCCTACGGTACATTTTTTAGTAATTATACAAAATACCCTATATTTTCCGAAGCTTGGGGTTATCGCGACATCACCTGTCACGCGTCTCTATAATATGCTATACAATGTACCGTGGTGTAGTTGTTGCATTGTTGAAATGTGAATCCTAAATTTATCATGTAAAAACCAATTATTTTTAACTAATAGTAACCCTCCATTTAATTCAATAAAAATGAAACACCTTGAAATTATAAAAAGAGCGAAAAAATATTAGATTAAAGAGAGTAATCGAGATTTGTTTACTAAATTTATAAAAACAATTAAATAATTAAATTTATTAAATTAATTTAAAATTAAAACTAAATTGATAGAATATAAAATTAATGAGGACCAAATATATAATTATATATATTTATTTAACTTTTTTGTTAATATTTTTTTTTAACTTTTAACGGTTGATGACTTTATTGGTATCATTAAAATAGTTAGAACGACATGATTGATATAATTGAAAGGTAAATGGTCAAAATAGAAACTCTAGCATAATTGAGTGACTAGGGATTATTTACCCAAATAATATGTCATTAAATAACCTATTAGACTACATTTGATCATAACATCAGTAACTAACATTTTTTTAAAGTTTGTATATAAATCATTCTATTTGTTGTGAATAAAGTAAAGAATAAGAATAAAATAAGAGGACAAAGACGAGAGACAAAGAGAGAGATTTGTATTATATTCTCAATACAATGCTTTGTCAAAATTCTATATTTATAGGCATAAGATGAAAACCCTAATTTCAATGGATATTAAACCCTAATAATAAAGCTCATTAAACTTTAACTTAATATATGGATATCCACCATGAATAAATATATTCATAACACTTCCCCTTGGATATCCATGAAGATAATGTGTCTCATTAAAATCTTACTAAGATAAAAACCCTGTGGGAAAAAAAATCTTAGTGAAGGAAAAAGAGTACACACATCTTTGATACGCATAACATGTTGCCTCATTAAAAACCTTACCAGGAAAACCCATTGGGACAAAACCTCGGTTAAGGGAAAAAGAGTGCAACACGTATTTACTCCCCCTCATGAAAATATCACATAAGACCTTTGAATCTTCATAATTCAATATTGAATACAAACTTCAAATGTTGAAGTAGATTATGCACTAGTGGATAAATCTTTCAAATTATTGCTTGAAATGATTCATTGAATAATATTCATCTAAAAATCATGAGGGACGAAACTTGAAGAAATATGTTTCATTTTATCATATTTGATATATCCATATTGAGATATAAATTTTGTATTATCTCTTTACAAGATAGCTTGCATCTTATCTTGTGAAAAACATTCACATATCTTCAGGATATGTTTAGCCAAACACATATTTCGGTTTTGCCTCATGCATAACAATTATTTAAAGGTAATGATCATGTAGCACTTAAATAATATTTCTAGACCAGCTAAGATACGATGTTTCCAGATCAAATAATGTATATATTGTGCTTTTAGACCAAGAATATCATTACCCTTTTCTTGAGGAAGAAAAAAATCTTTGTTTACATTAAGAGACCTAGCAACCATAAGGTTGATCAATGAATATACATTATATCTCATTATTTCCTCATAATCAATTTTATGCCTTTGTGAGAATCCTTGTACAACCAAATGAGCTTATATCTCATTATTTCCCCTTTTGATTTCTCTTTCTCTCAAAGGCTCGTTTATATCCATAAGCTTTACACATTTCAATTTACGGGCTATAGGCCCAAATACTTCTCTTTTCAAAAAGAGATTTTAGTTTCGCCTCAATTGCCTCTTTCATGTTGGCCAATCATTTCTTTCATTGCTCAATTGACAATGATTCATGATCCACATCATCAAATAAAATCTCTAGTGATATATTGCATGCAAATATATAAACGACGTCGATTTAATTTCAGTTCCACTTATAACAGACATGACATAATATATTGAGATATCTTTATTATCAGGTACCTGAGTCATGTCAATGTCTCTGTTGGAGACCATTTAATCTCTTCTAGAGATTTTTATAATTATTGATTCCTCGATCAGACCATCATAAAATATAGCTCCTTTTTTCGAGGATTTCTTTAGAACTTACTTGTCTACTACGCTTCAAGCGTAAGTTAGACTCACTAGCAACTAGAGTTCGTCATTCCATGACATCAAATTTAATCGGAGCATTCATAGCTGGTATACGTGACTTAGTCACTCTTTTAAGGTTAGCAAAATCATCTGACAATTGATTTGCTAAATGAATTATCCATTAAACTTATAGTTTACATGTGTAACACGTGGATCAAAAAGAGAAAATGATAATTCATTCCAACTTATTTTTTTCTCCAGCTATTTATTTTTTCCACCTACTGTTGGGTAAATTGACTCATTAAAATAATAGTCAATAAATTGGGTTGTAAATAAATTCCCTTTCAGAAGCTCAAGATATTTAAATCCGATACATATTCTCAACAAAACTCATCTTTGTGCGTTGTGGTGGAGCAATTAGAACATATATAGCACATAAAAAAAATCTAAGATGAGAAATATTAGGTTCCTGAACAAAAACCATTTGTAATAGAGAGAACTTATGATCATTTGTTGGCTTGATGCGAATTTGTGATACTACATGTAAAATTACATATCATCAACATTATCAAGCCTGATTGTCTTTATAAAATAATCTGGAAAATGTGATCATGATTTTATCAACTGAGCAAGTAGCCTCGCAAACACCAAGTTGCGGGTTAATAATAAGGATACACATAACCATCTAGTCGATGCATCGATAAAAATCATAAAATATCTAGATGATCTTTAAAAAAGGTGTATGGGACCATATATATCACCTTGTATCCGTTCCAGGAAATTAATAGCACTCTATCTTAGATGTGATGATTGAATAATCAAATTGCTTCTACAGCAAGTATCATGTGAAATATTACCATAAAAAGTCTTAGTTCTTCAATAAATGACCACATAAAAGTGTCAACAAATTTTCGCATCATAATTGAACCGGGATGGTCTAACCGGTCATGCCAAATAAAATTATCAGTAAACATCTAGTTTAGAATAGCATGAGCTTCAATTTATACTAATTCTTATGTAGTACAATATGGACGACAATGCATGTAATTTTGTCAAAATTTTATTATTGCCTTGAGTTATACTCGTAATATTGAGATAATCAACATCCCTTTGATAGATATTCTCAATATATTTATGCAAATATCTTTAAAATTTAATAAGTCTCTTTGCGACTTTGACGAGCATAATGCACTGTAAATATGGAATAAAGTTCCATTTGACAATAATATATTTACTCAGTCGGATCCTTCTGTGATATTAGTACTTCCGGATATAGTACTCACATTATTCCATTGCATTTAAAATGGGAAAATATGCATAACCATGCGCCTTTTAATATGTGTTTTATTTCATTCACTTCGGGGAATGAAAAATATGTGCTTTGTACCATTCATTTCAGGAAATGACAAAATATTAAATATAGCACATTATATCAAATCAATTATCTATCAAAGATAAACTCTCAAAAGATCTTCTGAAGCATTGATATTTCAGTACTTTGAGATATAGTACTCATATTTCCCTTGTATTTAAATGGGAAAATATTTCTTATGCTTAAATATTGTATAAATACTTACACTGTCTACTAAGCATAAATCGCCATAAATTATTGCATATTTTATTCCGAAAGTAATCATATTCTTTTAAAGAAAAAATTAACATAAAAGATAAATAAATAATATATAAATTAAATTAATATAAATAAATAATAAATAAAAGTAAATTAACATTAAACAAAATAAAATAATGACAATTATTCCTTTTAGAATTTATAAAGGAAATAAATGACGAATTATTCCCTTCAAGGGTTATGAGAAAAATTATCAATATCCAATTGAGTTGGATCAATAACGTCATTATTTTCACCACAAAGAAAATATGTTTATATTTTCTTTAATTTATCATTCATGATTATGGATAAAGTCCATAATACTTTGGCGTTTGACAAGTACGAGATCAATGGTTTATACCATCGCATTGATAACATAAAGATTTTGATATGATCTCTACCATTCTTGTCATCTTTATAATTCCACTTCTTGTGGATATAAGCATTCTCAAAATAATCATCTTATCCATGTTTATTTTATGATCTCAATCATGATCAGAATTACTAACGTGGCATTTATTCTTTCTGCTATAAAATATCATATTCACTTCAGGGAATGGAGCGGAGACTGATAGGTATTTAAAACCCTTATATGATATTGTGACTGTAAGACAACATTAATGTGTGAAAAATGGAGTATGCTTTTCTAACATATCCTCATCGGTGATACTCTTGCACATAATTGAATTTTATTTACCAACCATATAGTGAATTATCACGTTTACATTCACTTCAAGGAATGAAACAAATTCAATAATCACATGTAATAAACATCATGCTTGCATTCACTTTAGGGAATGACATAAATCAAATAATCGCATAGAATAATCATCATGCTTGCATTCACTTCAGGGAATGCCTCTCATAAAATTCTTTGATCAAGATGATTTTCCTAACTTGAACTTGGGAGAAGTTTATAGTCGAATTTTTTCGATATAAAATAGTATTGCTTTCAAGCAAATATAAACTTTATAATATTCATACTATTAAATAGTAATTGATCAACCAATATATATACAATAAGGAACAAAAATTTAATCCTTATACGCGACGTTGTTAAACCAGTCCACAAGATCCTTTAAAAAGAACCTTCTTTGAGACCAGTAGCCTCGTAGAACGGGATGTCCAACCAATATACTCGGATTAAACCAACATAACAAAGAACATATTAATTAAAGGTTTAATATTTGTTCTAATATCATGTAATACTTAGAACATGATTAAAACATAAACTTTTATCATAATAATAAAATAAACAAATATTGGTTATAATAAAGGTAAAATTTTCAAATTAAATAAGTAAAACATACCGAACTTTTAACTATATGGTAGATTTAGTTACCAATATCTTGTTAAAATCTTTTTCGGGAATTGTCAATAAGAACCACAGTATTTGAGCCACTTTATCGCTACACAAACACCAAACAACCAAAGATTTTTAACAAATTTAGAATCAAACCAAAGATCAAGAGAGAAAAATAACCGATAATTAAAATATAATTAAGGGAGAAGAACTTATCTTTGATTTATGCTAGTAACAAATTCTTTTCAATAACTCCTTCATGATTCGAACGACAAACGCCTCCGTTGGTTAGAGTCTCATGCTGATAACGTGTTATAAATAAAATAATAAAGAAATAAAACAAGAATAAAGAACAAGAACGAAAGAACAAAGATAAGATATAAAGAGATATTTGTATTATTCTCAGTATTGACTTGTATACAATGTCTTCACAAACTCATCTATTTATAGGCATAAGCAGTACATAATGTATTAAACTCTAATTAATGAGGATAATATTTCTAATGATACAGTTCTTATTATGATAGACATCCATATAGATAATATTCATAAGTAAATTATTATCCAAGAAGCAAAAAAAAAACTGCTACAACAAACTAAGAAGCTTTATGATACAGTTCTTATTATGATAGACAATATTATCCTCATTAATTAGAGTTTAATACATTATGTACTGCTTATGCCTATAAATAGATGAGTTTGTGAAGACATTGTATACAAGTCAATGCTGAGAATAATACAAATATCTCTTTATATCTTCTCTTTGTACTTTCTTTTTTGTTCTTTATTCTTGTTTTATTTCTTTATTATTTTATTTATAACACGTTATCAGCATGTGTATAAAATTTCCCAAGCAATGAATTTTATACACTCATATAGAGCAGAAAAATCTCTTTTAGAAATATAGATAATATTTCTAATGAAAGTCTACCATGTCACTTTTAGAAATATAGATAATATTTCTAATGATACAGTTCTTATTATGATAGACATCCATATAGATAATATTTATAACAAACTCTAAATATTTAAATTTTTATCATTTTATTCTTTCTTTCTATAAAATTACTTTTTTTTGGATAAGTAAATTATTATCCAAGAAGCAAAAAAAAACTGCTACAACAAACTAAGAAGCTTTATGGGGCACCATCTCAAGAATTCCCCAAGCAGCTAATATATTGTTTTGTACATTTCTTGGCTTAAAATCTCTATGCTTTAAACGAAAACAAACAATGAATTTTGTACACTCATATAGAGCAAAAAAATCTCTATGTACATCACGAAAGATCCTTCGGTTCCTTTCCTCCCAATCTCCCATATAGAATAAATGAAAGTCTACCATATCACTTTTAATATAAGCAACGCAAAGGATCTTCCTTTTAGACTAGCCATTATCCAGCAGATCTCTATATTCCAATCCAAAACCTTCCTATGAACATCACTGCACAGAAGAATCATCCTCCACACTTCCCTTGAATGCGCAATAAAAAAAATATGATCCTTTATCTCCTCCGAACTACTGCAAAGCAAACAAATGCCATCATTTTTAATTCCTATACACATCAACCTTTTCTTGGTGAGAAGCCTATCAAGTATGGTCATCCACGTGATTACTGCATGCTTAAGTATGTGCATGGAAAACCATATAATTTTATGCCATGAAACTCTCTCCCTTATTACCCTTATGCTATTCTAAATATCTCTCACACCAAAGAATCTATCATTAATCAGTACAGATGAATCTGTAAAATTACTTATTAATAATATTTTAAAAATAACTTTAGTTGAGACTAAAATATTGTGATGGACTTGTTTACTTTGGCAATATAGTGAAAAAGACTTAATGAATGAATTTTTAAATATATAGGATTATCTCGATGAAATTAATAAAATGTATAATTAAATTAAAATATAAAATGCTAATTATCAAAAAAATGTATAATTTTTAAAAATTAAAAAATTATTATATCATGTCACATTGAATATTCGTATCAATTTTAAAGATAATGCATATTATTTCTAATAGTATTTTAATATAGTGACATGCTTATAACTTTTAAAAAAATTAATATATTTATTTTCAAATATACAATTAAGTGATTTTAAGTATAATTTATAGCAGATAATTTGAATGAGTTACAAGCTTAGGTGACATACCATTTTTTTACAAATTTAAATATGAATGAAAATAATTTTATTTTTAAAGACGATAAGTCTTGTTAAAAAAACCTTTTAAAGCTAATATTAAATTAGAGTTCTGTGTGGTCACTTAAAGGAAAAAATTACTCAAATATCATTAATACGAAAAAAAGAAGATATGTCTTTATTTATAATGATGATAAAATTTCCGAAAAAATTTAAATTAAAAAAATTGTTAGAGTAAAGGACTCAGGTAGCCAAAGAACTCAAAGATATGAGATATCATTGATATATGGGGTAAAATAAAGATAGAGATTCAAATCATTATTTGAATCTCTACCTGTATCTATTTAAAATATGACTCAAAGTTATAAATTTATTCTCAATAAATATATATTTGATTTTGAATTTATCTTATAAATATATATATATCAAACTTTATATTAATCATATTTTTTTTACTGTTCTCGCATTAATAATTAATTATGAATATTTAAAATATAATATTTCAAGATAAAATTATACAAAATTATAAAAATAATAAATTAAAAAATCAAAACATTATATTCATACAATAGACCTAAGGCGCAATAACGAATAGTCAGAACTAGAAGTGAGCAAAACTCGACTCGATTCGAAAAAACTGAATAACTCTACTCGAGGCAAAAATACTCGACTCATTTTGACTCGATTCGAAGTTTCATAGACTCGACTTGACTCGAAAAAAATTTCAAATAAAGTTCGAGTTGTAAAATGAAAATTCGAATAACTCGAAATTTTTAGTAATTAAAGGATTACTTTTTAAGTTTGTGACGAATATCTCAATTTTTATGATATATATACATTGATATATAAAAATATAAAGAAATATTGCTACATATAAATATATATATATATATATGTGCATCTTATATGATTAGAGAAAGTCTTTTAATTTGGAATCAAATCATACTATAACATAATAAATAATTACAATTAAATATTTATAAAAAATCGAAAACTCGATTCGAATTTCTTAAACTTGACTCGAACCGAAAAATTTCAAATAAAGTTTGAGTTGTAAAAAATGACTCATCAACTCGAATAACTCGAAATCTTTTGACTCGACTCAATTCGACTCGATCGAATACTCACCCCCAATCAGGACTGTCAATGTTCTGTGAGCCAACAATATTCCATTTTAAACCGTATTGGGTTAATTTTTTTTAAAAAAATATTTTCGGGTTCGAAAAATAGGATAAAATAATATATAATGGAAAGCTACTTTAATTTTATCCCATAATATATTTTAAAAAATTATATTAAAAATATAAAATTAATTTCACCACACGTCCCTAAATTATGACTCTCATTTTAATTTGGTTCATAAATTCTAAAATATTATAGTTTAACCCCCAAAGCTATAATTCTCATTTTAAATTTCTCCGTAAACTTTTAAATGTTCTAGTTTCATCCCCAAACATTAACACTCGTTTTAAATTAGACCTTAAGTTTTTAAACATTCTAATTTCATAATCAAATTATCATTTATGTCACATTATATTATTACATAATAAACATCAATGTTTATATGACAATTAATGTTTTTATAACAATTTTATCAACATAGAATACAATTAGCATATACTTATAATTTGTGGATAAAATTAAAATAATAATAAAAATTGAGGACTTATTTAGAATGAGAATCATTGTTTAGGGATGAAAGTTACAATATATATTTTTGAGTTAATTGCACCACACATCCTCAAATTGAACTTCATTCTAAATTTACCCTCAAACGTTTAAGTGTTTTAATTTTATCCTCAAACTATGACTCCCATTATAAATTAATCCTAATTTTTTTATCATTTTTATTTCAAGCTCAAATTAATACTATATAATAATCATACTCCATGTTAATAAAACTATTATAAATTTTTTTAATTATAATATAAAGATTGATGTGTACTATACAATAATATGATGTGACATAAACGATAATTTAAGAATAAAGTTGAAACGTTCAAAAGTTTGAGAATCAAATTATATTAAAGGTCATAGTTTGAGAATGAAATCAAAACATTCAAAAGTTTGGGGGAAAATTTAAAAGGCATAAAGCTAAAAAACACCTCCAACGTTTAACTAAATAATCATTTTAGTTCATATTCTTTTTTGGAGCATTTCAACCCTCGTTTTACTTTGAGTCAAAATGATCCGTCTGTGAATAAAAATTATCAATTAGTTGGCGATAAATAGCTTGAAATGATAGGAAAATTTATATGACATTATACATTGACATGATATTATCACATAGACAAATATATCAATTTGAAACACATATTAAACTAATAAAAAATAATTTTATAAAATTATATATAACATAAAAAAATTATTGACTTATCATTTTGTCAAATTATTTTAAATTAATTATCGTTAATTTTTTAACAATTTTCATCCATAGATGTCTATTTTGACCCAAAATAAAATATTAATGATTGAATTACTCTAAAATAAGAATAAATGACAAAATAACTATTCAATCAATATTAATAATATTTCTTTTGACTTTATGCCAATTTAAAATATCCTCGAATTATAACATCTAAAATGTAAGGCCAAATTAAAATATTGATGATAATTTAAGAATATACAGTGTAATTAACTCAAAAAATAATGACACTTGCAATATTATGATAATAAAATTGATGTCTTCTAAAATAATAATACATAAAAATTATTTTCTCTCCTTATTTTTAAAAGAGAAAAATATGGATAATTTACATTAATATTATTTTTAGATTTTTTTAATTCAAATATATTGTTTGGATAATATTATTTTTAAAAATATTATGATTTATTATTAAAATTAAAAGTCCAAATATTTTCAATCAGTTTTTAAACAGTAAAATATTAAAATAATATTTAAAATATTAAAATAATATTTTTTGTTCAAAGATGAGTTGCTTATAACTCGTCTTCAAACAGTAATTAATATTTTATTCATTTATTATTTAAAGGATGATTAAATTATAATAAAAAATAAAGGGATGCAAGCAATATTATTGAAATTAAAATTCCTACGACAATATTAATGTAAATTTGCCGAAAAATATATTAAGCTGCAAAGCTCATGATAATCGTGGATGCCGATGCATACTAAAAGAAATCTCTCTGATTGATGGTAACAGAAAACAAATCTTTGTTCCTAAAATCCCAAAGGGTGAGATAGAGACTGAGTTTTCCAATCTAAAATAATAAGTACAGCAAACTTGTGGAGCAATAGAAACTTTTTTCCTATGGCTGCTCCAAATTCTCTCTTCAATTCAAATATTTAGCGCAGATTTATTCCACGTTGTGTTTCATTCACCTGGAATAAATTGATTAAATTGCACTGCCATTGCTGACTTTGACAATCTCAACGATTCCCACAGTCAAAGGTGTTCTTTTTATCTTTCTTTTATAGTTTGTTTTCGTTCCCTCGAGTATTTGGAATCTGGGTATTTTATTTTCCCCCACTTTTCTTTTCCAGATCCTAAAACAACCCATTATGATTGAAGGTTTTTGATTTCTCCAGAAAAAACAAGTGTCTCCTGGAACGACATTGTAAGAACTGTATGGTTTTATATTTATGTTTCCTTTTTCTTTAAGATAATCGTATCTCTTTTGTATGCAATAACGAATGTGTATATATAAATTTAACGTTTTTAGATTGCGTTTTGGGATTTGTTAGTTTTCAGAGTAGGTTGCAGTAATCCGAAGCGAAAACGAACAACAACTACAGAAGGTAATGTTAAGATTTATTTATTTATATAATTACTCAACGGGTTTCTTAGAAGATTCTTTATTTTCATGTTGTAATGGCTAAATCTTTTATTGAAATTGATTCTGAATGATTACATTTAGAGTTTCTTCTTGTCAGATTTGATTATAGTATTTAATACCGCTACAATAATGTATATTTGTATGTGTATATGTAAGCTATCAATGTCCAAGGGACAAGAGTATATACTAGATAATACTGTAATCTATATATAGCTAATTCAAAAAAAAGTATGTGTATATGTATATGTGAATACATACATACATACATACTACAAGTATATGTATGGGGTATTTGTCTATGCATGTATGCAAATAAAAAAAAATCATGTGATGTATGCTGCTGAGTTTGTTTTCTATTCTCTAGTAGTATTTTAAAATCTTGAGTCTTAAATGAAGCATTTCTGTACGCTTATTTTACCCCCTTTTTGGTAGAAGGGCTTAAGGATGGCCGTGTTTTAACTAAATAGAAATACCAATGCAATATGTAATCGGATAAGAATCAACTCTGTTGCCACATAGTACAACTCTCCTATCAATGGTGCCTATCTGCCTAACACACGCTTCTCTGCAATTTTCCCTGTCAATTTTAGTATTTTAACAATGACCTGATACTGAAGATTACATCTTTTTCCATTTCTTGAACATAAATTACTAGACACGCTTGAAAATTTTACCATATTTTGATATTGTGTTGAGATGCGTCTTGGAAATTCATACAGTGATGATATTAGGTATGAGAAGCATAATAAAGTACTATTTAGTTATTTAATGTTTCTGTGGCACCACAATTTGGTTGAAGAAATGTTGAAATAAGACTTTCTATTAGGCCTATTCAATTCTACATATTCTGGTCAAGGTACCATTTTATCATATGAGGGGAAAGAGTGGGAAAGTAGGCGCTTAAGCATGCTGTGTTTGATCAGAGATATGGAGAAGTTCCTTAGAAGTGAAAATGATGCAGTATTTTGTTGAAACAAGATTAATCTGGTTTAATTACTTTGCTGATTCACCCCTTAGTTTTAGTTTGAAGCATAGTAAAATTATTCCTCATTGTGGTTGTTTATACTTTTTTCAGATGGAAGTGCAAAATTATGAACACGGGCATACAATTGATGTACATGGAGATGTTCCAACTGTAGAGATAAGTCAGGGTAGAAATACAATTTGTGGAGGTGCAGTATGTGGGTTTTCTGATGCTCAAACCAGTTCTAAAGATGTGAAGGAACGTGCAGCCTCTATGCGTAAACTTTTAGTGGCAGTAGTGCTTTGCATCGTCTTTATGAGCGTAGAGGTAGTTGGAGGAATTAAAGCCAATAGTCTTGCAATCTTAACTGATGCAGCTCATCTCTTGTCAGATGTTGCAGCATTTGCAATCTCCTTGTTCTCACTTTGGGCATCGGGGTGGGAGGCAACTCCACGTCAATCTTATGGATTCTTCAGGATTGAAATTCTTGGTGCTCTTGTTTCCATCCAATTGATATGGCTTCTAGCTGGTATTCTTGTTTATGAAGCCATAGCTAGACTTATTCATGATACTGGTGAAGTTCAAGGCTTCCTCATGTTTGCAGTTTCTGCATTTGGTCTTGTAGTTAATATTACTATGGCTCTCTTGTTGGGTCATGACCATGGACATCACCATGGCCATGACCACAATCATGGTCATAGTGGGAATGAACATGGACACCATGATCATAGTCATAGCCATGACAGGGAACCACCTAATCATGGATTAAGTATAACATCTCACCATCAGCATCACCACCATCATGACTCGAACTCTAAATTAGATGATGAACATCATCATCATACACATGAAGTGGACCATCAAGAGCCTCTACTTAAGAGTTGTGAACAAGGATCAAAAAGTGGAGCACCTCAGAAGCAGGAAAGGAATATCAACGTACAAGGGGCTTATCTTCATGTCTTGGGGGATTCCATTCAGAGTGTTGGAGTTATGTTTGGTGGAGCAATCATTTGGTACAAGCCTGAGTGGAAAATAATTGACCTGATATGCACCCTTATATTCTCTGTTATTGTTCTGGCAACAACCATCAGGATGCTACGGAACATTTTAGAAGTTCTGATGGAGAGCACACCCCGAGAAATTGATGCCGCAAAGCTTGAGAAGGGTTTATGTGAGATGGAAGAGGTTGTTGCCATACATGAGCTGCACATTTGGGCCATAACCGTTGGTAAAGTGCTCTTAGCTTGCCATGTCTTAATCAGGCCTGAAGCTGATGCTGACATGGTATTGAACAAGGTCATAGATTACATCAAGAGAGATTACAGTATCAGTCATGTGACTATTCAGATAGAACGCCAGTGACTGACTCATTGGCGCATACTGTTCTTTTCTGCTGATCTATTTTTAAGATTCTTACATATTCCTTTATGTTGCTTGTGTTTGCAAATTTCCCATCACCTAGCAGTTGATTATATCTTCCCCTCGTTTTGTTTGCTTTGAAACCCCTTTGTTTTAGATAGAAAACTAAGTTTATGAGAAAAGGGTGTAAGTTTGCATGAAAAAATGGGAGATTCCATGATAGAAGCTGTAGGCCTTTGGAGTTAAAGCTTACCAAATTGAGATCATGCTGGATGAACCCGACAATATCTTTTAGGCATAAAGATAATTTTAACCTTTAATGTTTATAATTTTTATTATTTTGGTCCTTATTTTTTTGATATATTTAACCCTTAACCTATATTTTTTGATAAATAACTTATTTTTTAACTAACATAATAATTAGTCCGTTAAAAATTTAACGATATTGACATGTCATATATATGTGATAATATATTTAAAATAACATGACATCTAGCCTCATTCTACATATATAACATGTCATTATTGTTAATTTTTTTACGATAATGACAAATATATACATATAAAATATAATTTTATTCTTACATAAAATATAAAATAATTAAAATTTAAATAAAATATTAAAAATTAATTAAATCTAAAGTAAAAGACTACTAAGTATTCTCAAATCTTAAATATCATTCAATATGACATGACAAAAAATAGGTTAAGGGCTAAATTTATCCTAAAAAAAGATGAGGGTTAAAATGATAAAAATTATAAACATTAAGAATTAAAATTATATTTACACCTATCTTTTAATGACCATAATTTGAGTACTATTTAACTAGCGACTAATTTATTTTTTAAGTATTTTTATCTCAACAATATATCAATTAAAAATGACAATAGATCAAATTTAATACAAACACTATATATTTTAAGTCCGAGTTTAATTGATAATTGAATCTCTGGAATAATCTAGATTCAAATACACTAACTTTGAGTCAGATCCGAATAAAATATTTAAAAATCTGAATTCAAGTTTAAATGCAACTTAAACAAATGTTTTTCTAAAGAACAAGAAGGAAAAAAAAGGAGATGCACGCTTACCTTAATCTTGAAACTTTAATTTCAGCTACTGACAATACTAACATACAATCAATCATGGTCCTTTGTAATTTTCTTATATATTATCCTAAACCTAAATCTCAAAATTTAATTCATAAATTATAAATTTTTACACTTTAAATAAAATTTTAAAATTGTGACATTTATACGAACTAATTTTTTTTTTATCATCCATAAACTTACACACAAATCTTTTCCAAATTTTATATGGTATGAACTTTAATAAGATAAATATATTTAAATAAATTTATATTATTAAACACGTCGCTTTTAAAAATAATATATTTCTCTAAAATCCTAAATAATAGAGCAAAAATCATTTGTCTTCTTATTATACCTCTTTCCAACCCCTCCTATTGATTTTTTTAAAAAAATTAAATTTTAAATCCTAACCTTTATTTTATATACCCTAAGTCTTACCCTTAATTTCCTAACCACAACTCATAACCTTAAATTCTAAACCTAAATCTTCTAATTTAAAAAGAAAACACAAATAAAGACAAAAAAAAAATAGAGGATTTATACCCTAAAAAACATCATCTATTAAGTTGAAAATGTCAAATAAGTTGTTATCAATTGAATTTTGCATTTTATCCATTAGTTTTGAACAATATTGTTTTTATAATATCAACATGATAAAAAGTTTACTTTATAAATTTAAGACGTCCTTTTTCACAGTTCTTCCGAAATATAATTTTAAAAAATATATATCAAGTTAACAATTTCTAGAGAAAAACAGTCGATTAAAATTTCTAATTGACCTAATCCATTGTATCTTAAATTATGGATTCCATCCTTTTTGTGAACACATTTTCTCCCCTGACGTAAGAATTGTTAAAAACAGAGTTCACATTGGAAAACATCAGTTTGGTACAAAACATGTTGCTGCTTTGGATCATAAGAAGACACAAACAAGAAAGAAAGAAAGAAGGATACTTGGACAACTCACACGTGGTTTTGTCTATGTTTTAGTTTGACTTTTTATCCATTCAATGAACCCATTCTCGCGCACTAAGGCTCAGTTTAGTATTGTGTTCTAAATTAATTTTTAAGTTAAAATTTAATTAAAAAATAAAAATAATATTAAACAGTTAACTTTTAAAGAAAAACGGTGTTTAAAAAGTGTTTTTCAATTCCAAATACAAAAACTAAGTTTTTAGCTGTTGTTGTTGAAAATATATTTTTTAAGAATCAGATTACAATTTTAACCTTCATTTACTATATTTTATTATAATTTAATTTTTATAAATACATAATTATATTTAACATAAATTATTTTTAATTTAAAAATTATATATTCATATCAAATTTTTAGAAAAGCACTTTCAAAAAGTACTTTTATCAATTAAAATTTATGTATTCATTTATTAATATTTTTATATATTATCATAATTTAAGTTAATATTATAATATAAAAAATTATTATCATTTAAATATATATTTTTAACTTATAACATTACGTTTAAAATAATTATATATTTTTTCAAAAACACTTTTTTACGATAACACTAAACAATTCATCACAAAAAACAATCATATCTTAATACTAAAATAATTAGTTTTTCATACACTTTTTTACCGTACTTTTCGCCCTTAGAAAAAACCATCAGAAAACAATCCATACCCCTGGTTTCATAGACTTGTCTTCTTGGATAATAATCAACTCCCAGAATACAAGACCAGGTTAATCCAGTTCATCAAATTCAACTACTCGGAAAGGAAAAACAAGGACTTGTAGAGAAAGATTCATAGCATAATATACTTGGAATGAAACAACTGTACATTACATTATACAAAGTTAAAAGGGAAAACAGAAAGACAACTCCGGAGACTACAGAAATCATTGAAACCCATTCCGCATGCATATCCATACATATTACATCCTAATTGAATGGATGGTCATGGTGTGTTAAGTGTTAAGCATGGAGACGGAGAAGAGGGGGAGTGGAGGAAACAAAAGGAAGGTTTCTGAGGATAAGGAACCGAATACGCCTGGGAAAAGGAGCTTCATGGAACAGATGCTCAAGCACTCGAGCCAACAGAACCGTGTACTCCTCCATTATCTCAGCCACATTTGCCACAAGGATCATCTCTGAAACTCAACAATCAAAGCCTAATCAATATTCCCTGTCCACACTCCAAAAGTATATACTCATATATATAGATGATGGCATTTGGTTAGGGTCAAAGAGTGTCCACAATTGTGTTACTTTTTAACCAATAAAGAATAGGGGTGTAAACAAGCCGAGTCGAGATCTAGTAGTGCTAAATTTGGCTCGGTTCATTAAGATTTCGAGTTAAGTTCGAGTTTGAGTAATTTTAAACGAACTTGAAATATCCGAGTTCGACTCGGCTCGTTAAGAACTCGAGTCGAGTTTGAGTTTTTTTCGAGCTTAATCGAAACAAGTATTGACCGAACTCTGATCGTGTTAGACTCAAGTAACTCTTATCTCTCACGTCACATTTAAAGTCTAACAGAGAAAAAAACTTTGATACACAAGTTGTATAAACTCAAACTTGTTAATTTTAGGTTTTAATATCTTAATTTAGGGTTTAATACTTATATTTAAGGTTTAGATTTCAGAGTTTTAAGTTTAGAAATTTATATTTTATATTATTAAAAATTAAAAAATATATATATTTATGTTTTCGAGTAGCTTGTGAGTTTTTCAAATCGAATATCAGGCAACTCGGTTTGACTCGTTAAAAACTCGAATCGAGTTTAAGCTCGAATCAAGTAGTTGAATAAGTTTTAATCAAATTTTAATTAAATTAAACTCGAATAATTTACGATCTGTCTCATCTCATTTACTGCCGTGAAAAAGGGCGATTTGGCAGATTCAAGAAACTGTCGACTCTTCACATCAATAGAATCGAGTTCCGCGGTTTTCAGTGTGCTGCTGGTCGTGGTTCCCACCGGTTGAGGAGTTTCCACGTGCCTATGGGTTAGATTTATCTAGAACTTGCTGCTATCATATCATCCTTATCACCTCAATCCATGTCAGTCAATTATCCTAGTTATTTAATGCAAGTGATTCCAAAAATATCATTAAAAATTAGTCACTTAATGCGTAAAAATTTCTTCAACTTTCCAAAAAATTTGATATATTTATATTTTTATTTCATCAAACTTTTAAATTAAAAAATATACAAAATTAAGTTTTTAAATCATAAAATTAAATTAATTAAGTTTTTTAATCAAATTTAGTAATTTTTTTTAATAATATTTCAGATATTATAAACACATGATATATTATAATATTATTATATTAATTTATAATTAAAAATAATAAATTTTTGTAACTATAAAAAATATATTAATTTATGAAAAAAATTTATATGTGTTCCACGTAACATCACAAAATAAACTTTAAATGAGCTGATTGTTTTTGTCACAATTAGTGACCAATGGCATTTTTTAGTTTAAAAAAACGTTTTTAAATTACGTCATTATATATTTGATGACTAACTAAAAATTTAAAAAATATATTTTAACAACGTTTAAATAAAACATAATATTGTAAATTCGCTTCAGACAAAATAAAATTATTAGTAATATTATATTATTATGACGATTCATTGTCGATTAGTGACATCGAAAATTCATCACCAATAATTTTGTTGTAAGTGATTTTTAGCTTAAATAAGAAAAAAATATAAAAAAATTGATCAAAATCGAAAAAAATAATTAGAACTAATTTGAAGAGAAAATAAAAAAGTAATTACGAAAGATTTGACTAAAAAGAGATATTATCATACTCGGTTAAATTTAAAGAAAAAATAATTAAATTAAAGATTTTAATTTAATATTTTACCGATTTTAAATATTAATTTTAATTATTTTTATATATTAATGTGTTGAAAATCCTATATAAACTCTTTCCCCCTTTATTTTCGAACACACATCACAACTCATATTTATAACTCATCCTCTACAATTTCACACAGAAATTTTATAGGAAAATTCATTAGAAAACACTCCAATTTATACTTGAATTTGAGTTTAAATAAGAATCTTAGAGAATTTTTTAGGTGTTCAATCCATCTTAGTATTTTATCTTAATTTTATTTTATATATTATTTTTGGAATTAAAAAAAGTTTTTTTTCTTATTCAAACTATAAAGAACATGGACGAATAATTGTGAGTTTTTAAAAGGAGGTGTTTTGATTTTTTAAATAAGAGTTAAAATATGATACTTTTGACTTATATTCACATGTTAAAACAAAATAAACTAATTGGATTAATTTAAATTATTTTTATCATGATACATTTTTTTTAAAATTTTTAGTCTTGGTTTTAAATAAGATATTATTTTAAGTATAACTCTTAATCTTGAAAGCTTCTATTAGTGCCTTAAAAAATTAATAAAATTCGCTTCACATCAAATTAATAAAACACATTTAATAATATTTGAACTTTAATAGTTAAAATTTATTTAAAAATTTCTTTAGATTAATAATCACTAACTTAAAATAAAAGCTTTAACACACTATTTTTTTTTGTTTGATTAAAAAATAAAACTTAATTTATATGTTATCTTATCAAAGGGAGGTAAAGAGTTAGTGCCAGAAATGTTGACGGTGATTAAAGTTTATTCCCCTGATAGTGTGACCGTTAAAATGAAATCAAACTCATATATGAATATTAATTTAAATTTTATATAAACTTACAAATTCCGACATTAAAATATTTTGTAATTAATTAGGTACTAATTTTTGGATGTTGTGGGGTTCTAACCCTTCCTCGCACGTAATTGACTATCAAACTCGTTTTTATGTTTTTCGTAAATCAAAATTATTATTTTAATAAAATATTTTTTTAAATGAATCATTTTAGATGACCTAATTGTACCATTAAAACATTAATGACAACACTATTATTTATTTTTAAAATAAAAACCCTCAAACTCACTTGAAAAAGAGTTACATAAACCTTTATTTGTGACAATTATATCCATTTTATTTATGTTCAAAAACGTTTTAATGTGATAAAAGTCATTACTTATTATTATCTTTTATTATATATTATGTCACTTAGTGATTGTGTTAATAATAAATGTAAAAAATGTGAAGAAAAAAATATTATGAGGATTTTTTTTTTTATATTTTAGATGCGTGACTAATTTAAAGTTTTATTATTTATATTTTTTAAAATATTTAGATTTTTAGGTTATAATTTTAATTATCGATTATTATTATATTAATATGGTAAACTTTGTTGATGTGACACTTAAAGCGTAAAGGATAACTGGATTAATTAGTTAGTTTGATTGATTCTTTTAGAAAGTACAAAATATTATTTACTTCTTAAAGTACGAATATAATTTAAAAATAAAAAAATAGGGTAGACACGTAAAAAATTATTAAAATTTTAAATAATTAAAATATTGCAAAATTATTTAAATAATTAAAATATTGCAAAATTATTTAAATAATTAAAAGTAGTTAAAATATTTTTAAAATATTATAAAATAATCAAAATTTTATTAATTCAATAAAATGATTTAAAAGAAAAAAAAACGAACTTCTTGCCAAAGTATTCTTTGTTATATCTAGTTTGAGTATATTATCGTTTATCGAACACGTTTTTAATTGAATTTTATTAATTCAATAAAATGATTTAAAAGAAAAAAAATAGAGGGTCATTGGTGAAAATAAAATTGGAAAAATTAGGGATGTAGGGTTTGAAAAATTAGGGATTGGAAAATTAGGGTTGAAATTGGAGATAAAAATAAGGGTTGAATTAAAAGAGGAAATTTACAGATTAGGGTTAAAAAGAATTTGGGGAAGAAGATTTAAAAAGGCTAAAGTCGTCACGATCATTTTGGTAGGCCGGACACCGTAAAAACAAAAGATTCGAAAAAGACGGGTCTGAGAGTCGGTTACGGTTTAAAAACGGTTTAGGGTTTAAAAACCGCCCAAAATTGACACATTTAAAATAACCGCTTAATTAATTTTAAAAATTTTATTTTAAAGTGGCATTTAAATTAGAATTTGTTTAATGATTCGAATTCAATTTTATTTTTACCGTATCTTTATTCGAAGACAACGTATACACCGTGACCAATACGTTGGAACACGGGCCCGTTACGATCGAATAAAGATGTATTTCTTAAGATTCATTAATTGTGGAGTGGATGCGAATTAGGCAAAAAAAATAGCCGTGAATAAAATAAATACATAAACAAATATTAACTAAATACATGTGAAGAAAATAATACATCATAAAAGATACTACACAAATATGTGAACAAAGTGACGAGACGTACAAAATAATTTATGCACATGAATGAATGATGAACATGAAGATTGAATGCACAAATGAACAAATTAATATGTACAAATATAAATGTATAAACAAAAATAATAAAATGCACAAATAATAATGAAAAGATGCATAAGATAAATAAATACAAATAAATAAGCGTGTACGTTTCTTTACCAATAAAAAAAGTGCATAGGACAAATAAATACAAATAAAAACAATAAAAACAAGTAAATAAGCACTACGTGATGTAATCTAAATGAAATATAAAATAAACATGTTAAATGCAACAACATGAATCAAAATAATGCACAAAATAAAAAAGCATAAGAAAGAACAATATAATAAAATACATTAATCAAATAAAACAAAAAAAAATAAAAGGAATAGGTTACTGTAAATGACCATATTAAAAAGGATAAAAACATCAAGACCCTTAAAACGCAATTTCAGAATGCGAAAGGACCACAGAGGGGGTTTACAGAAGACGGAGGGTCTTAAAAACAATTAACCCATTATTAAAGAACGGTTATGGGCTGATTTGAGACTAAATTAAAAAACCTAACAAAATACGAGGGACTGAGGAATGAAAGTCCTTGGGACGGAGGGATTTAAATGGTAATAAACTCACTTCTCCTTTATTACCAAAGTATAAAATACATTCGGATTAAAAAAACTTCCTTTTTTATTAATATCAAAAGTGGGGGGGAAACCCCTCATACAATGTTTTCATTTGTTTTTTATAACCAAAATATTACATGTGAAAGTAGCTAAAAATCGAAAATGCTGATTGGTTCTTCATTTGTCTGTACTGATCCTTTCGTATTTTATTTTTTGCCTCTGATATTTTGCTTTGTACCGCCTGAAATTTCTGATTTTCGGGTCGAATGTGCTCTGATTTGCTGTCGGTTTATTGGCCGAAATGCTTCTGAGATTACTGTAATTTGCTGGTTTATTTTTAGCATCTGACATTGGTACAAATCTGATGCATTTTTGGTTGTCCTGTTGTACGAGGTGGCCACCAGAAAAAGACGATTGGAGAATGGCTGACATCGAAAGTTGAAAGGTTCAATCAGAATCTGGAGGAGCGTGCGTGAGGAGCATGCGAAAGCCGAGGAGGCGCACGTGGGGAGCGTGCTCACTTGGAAGCTTCTCTGGTGTGATCCCAACCGTTAAATCTGAGATCAGATCTAACGACCGAGATCGGCTGCGCATGGATAAATAAGGAGGCATTAGGGCTAGGGTTTCTCATGTATCCGGTTGGGCTCATTGTTGTTGGGCTTGTAATTTATTTAAATTATGTGGGTTTGTATTATTTTGTATAAACGGACTGTTAATATTTAATAAATGTGAACTTTTTATTTATTTTAGGTCTGGACATGTATATGGATTGATAATAATAATAATAATAATAATAATAATGGATTGTTATTTATATTGGACTGATATTTTATATATATGAGTTTTATTTAATATCTGATATATAATAATAATAAACGAAAATAAATAAATAAATAAATATATAATAATAACAATAGAGAGCTAACAAGAAACCGAATAAAAAGATAATATAATATTTTTGATTTTTTCGACTTAAATATATAATAATAACAAAGTTAATAATTAATAATATATATATATATATTTGGTTTTTGAAAATGGTTAAAAAGAGAAAAATAAAAAGAAAATATTTATATGCCCATAGTTTTTTTTGATTTTTTTTATCGAGATTTTATAGTAATAATTACAAGCTCAATATTCGAATAAAAAATTAAAATTAAAATCGAGTTTAACACCCCGGATAAAATTAGTGATTATATTATTTAACGACTATTTTTTTATCATGTCACGTATTATACATTTGAATTCGTGATAGTTCTGCATAAATCTAAAAGAAATTTCATCCAGTTTGTCAAAATCATTAGATTTAATCCAACACTTAGAGAATATTAGAGAATCTATTTCGCATATAATAAAAAACAATAAATCAGATAAAGATGAGAAAAAATCTTACCGAATTAAAAGAGATCAATTATCCATGAAAAGTTTCATATCATATAATATAATTAGATAGGATTGAGTAAAGTTTCTAATTTTGTATTTAATTTAGCTTGATCCTGACCATCCATATAGATCCATCCTGGCCATTGATCATTGATAAATCAAACACAATAAAAATACAATAAGAGATTTTTAAAAAATTGGGTTCAAAAGTTGATTATGGATGGGAAAGGATTAACACCCACACTGCTCAAAATTAGTACTCAATATTTATTGATTTTTAATATAAAATTTTATAAGTAAAATTTAATTAAATATACGATTAAATTAAAATTTGATTAAATATATAAGTAAATACTAAAAACTTTAGTGTTCAAAGAATAAACGAAAACTATCAACTACTTTTCATTCTAATAATTAAATTTATCATAAAAATATTAGATTAACAATTAATATATCAAATACAAGCTAAACATGACAAAAATTATATAAAACATAATAAATAACGAAAATTAATAATCTAAAGCAAATAACAATCTCATAAAACAACTAAGATATAATAATACAAATGTAATAGACATTCTAATATTATATATACACGAACATATAGACATAATATATAATATGGGAAACTGTCTATGTGACCATCAAATTATTTGAGGATATTTATTTTGGTCATTAAATTAAGTAATGCGTTAATTAGGTCACTAAACTTTTTAAATAGATTTATTTTGATCTTTATAATTAAATTCTTAATGAGGAATATACGACAATTAATTTTTTTAATTTATTTTAATTAAATAAAAATACATTAAAAATAATTTTAAATAATTTATTAAAAAATATTGTATAAATTAATGAAAAATATATTAATTGAAGTTAAGTTAGACCAGTAAGTAGTTTAGCTTTAACTCTTATTTTATAGGGTGTGAGTTCAAATGTCAGCATGTGCAAACTCAGTTTTATTTTTAATTTGTTACGTAAATATTATATATAATAAATATATAATTAAAAATATATTAGTTGGAGTTAGTTGGGTTTGACTCCCTTCTACAGCGACACACCAAAATTTGTTATTTTTTTCGTTTAATATGAACGTGACATGTGTTATCGTTTCATTAATTGTAAAAAGTATAATAATATTATGTAAATCATTAAATAGGAGGAAAAAATAAAAATATTATATTTTATCGTTAGTTTTTTAATAACGATGTACTATTTTAAAACTGAAACGTGAAGTTAGATCTCATTTTACCTAACAAAATAATTAGGGTATTAAAATGAAGCTAAACCAATAATTAAAGTATCATTTGAGTTGTTTTCCCTTCTAAATATTAATCCTCAATGGCATTATTCCCTAAAATTTTCCAATAAAGTTATACAAATTCATTTTTTTCTTTCTTTCTTTAGAACATATATATTTTTTTATTATTAAATACCTATATAATTAAAAAAAAATCTCAACAACACTATCTCATTTATGTTGTAGTATATAACTTTCAAAGTCAAAAAATAGGTGTATATAACTTGGCAAAATCACTAATTAGTTAAATAATTATAATTTAATAACAATATCATGGGAAATATTTTTAAAAATTACATACAATATCATCAAGGTTATATTACTAACTGAATTTAAGTTTACTAATTAAATGGCTACAAAATACTTAAAATTTTATTAATTAAAAAGAAATTAAACTTACTAGATAATTGAGAAACTATCTTTAAAATCTTGATTAAACCCTTCCCTAAAAAATTCCATACAAATAATTTTTTTTTGAATAAGTGTAATTTATTATCCAAGACAAAAGAACAACTCTTATAGTACACTTAGACATTCATCCCTAAAGAATTCCCCAAGATGTACATATGTTCCTATTTACATCATCAAAGTTTATAATTCTATTTCGAGATTGAATACGAACCTCTTTTACACAATTCAGAATACTATCAGCAGGCCTAAAAGAATGTCTAAACAATCTTATATTCCTCTCCTCCCAAATGAAGTACACATAGGCACTCCATGCAACCTTCAAAACATAAACCAACAAGGATTTCCCTTTCAATTTTGCACTCAACCACTGCACCTCCACATCCCAATCAAACATACACCTGCACAGTCCACACAAATCCAATACAAATAAATTTTTTATATTAGTAAAATGATACATAAATCAATTTATAAAAATAAATAGATGAACAAAATAAATCTATATCATTAAAAAATTTACCCACCACTTATTTCTCCAAAATAAATTAGGTCTCCACCTCAAATCTTGAGAAATTAAATCATGAATTCACGAGTATTTTTATTATAGGACCAACCAATTAAATGTATCAATTTTATTATTTTTATCTTTATCTTTATTATCGAATGAATTTTTATTAATATTTGTTATAAATTAAATTTAAAAATAATTTTTTATCAAATGAAGATTCACTTGATAAAAAATAAGATAAAAATTTAATAAAATAAATACATTTAATTAATTAATCTCATAAATAACGTGATGTAAATGACTCGTGATATAATTTATATTATGTATCTGCTGCTCACATTCAGAATTTTGAAACAAAGCTGAAACATGTTATCTGAAAACCCAACTTAAACATTAACCCTTTTACGGCTACGGCCGACGAATCTAGCAGGACTAAAACGACTGAGATCAACAATGGTAGCACGTCCGTCAACAACAAGCTCAGCCACAGCAGCACCAGTTGCTGGAGCATTGAGTATTCCCCAGCAGCTATGACCGGTGGCAACATAACATCCCTTCACCCCAGGAACTTCCCCAATTATGGGCACACCGTCATCGGTGCATGGCAAGAAACAAGCTTGCTCTGCCTTCACTTGCGCTTCTACTTGGGCCAGATGGCTTGAAACGTTTTTAGCTACTCTCTTTAGCATCGCTATTGAAGCTGGATTGCCTACTATTTGCTCAGGATCATCTGGAACATCTTCCTCCGCTGACATCCCACATATATACACCTCCCCTAACAATCCAAATCTCACTTACTTTATTTCTAAAAACTATGCTAAATTGTTCATGTTTCAAATTGCAATATATAAATAACAAGCAGTTGAGTTTGCAATCATAGGAATTAAGTAGTCATACCAGTTGGACGAGGGTAAACTTCGGGATCCATGGCCTTACCACCCTGCGGGAAATAGCTAAGAAAAAGAGCATGGGGCGTTATAAGACCAGTCTCTTTGGGCTGCAACACTATACTATGAGCCTTAAGCCCATAAACTCTGAACATCGAAGCTAACATATCAAACTTTCCGGTCCAAGGACCGAGTGACAAAACAACCGATTCGGACTCAATAACTCGCCCCCCTTCCAGTACCACCGATCCAACTCGCCCCTCCTCAATCCCTACTTGCTCCACTTTCCCAATCACGACCTCCACACCATATTTCTCGACAGCCGTGCTCAACACAGTTTTTGTGAATAATTGAGGGTGTACTTGGGCGGTCGTTTGGGTCGACCCAATTGTTTTATGCCCGCGTGCCGGTCCATCGATCCAAGACGGGATGGTAGAGTTACCGGACGATTTTGAACCGGAAGGAGAAGAAGACCCTGATTCGGTTATGGTAATGCTAAGAGTGGTCAAGGACCGATATCCGTACGACTCAGTGCCGTTGAGTTCTTCGGAGAGTGAACGGTGGAGATTAAAGCTGGCCCTCGCGAGTGATTCGACAGGACCCCCGTCACACCAGTCTAGAGCGAGGAATCCGCCGGCTTTTCCGGAAGCGGCACAGGCTACCGATGATTTTTCGACGAGTGTGACGTCTGCTCCTCTCTTGGCAAGGAAATAAGCTGTGCAAACACCGATTACGCCTTCTCCGCAGACTACCACGCGCTTCTTTGTTTCCATTTGTTGTCGTTCCTCCATTGGTTGTAAAGAGGATGAAAAGCAGCGGATAAACGAGAATTTTGGATGCTTATGAGTTTGCGTAAGGAAGGGACAGACTGTGGACAGCGGCGATGATGACAATGTTACGGACATGATCTTCCTTTCGAAGCCCCGTGCTGTTCAGAATCCATCTCTGGACCTCATGGATCTGGACTAGGAGAAATGGAAATAGATTTTGTTGGATAAGGGTGGAATAAGATTAGATTAGATCTATATTCTATGGTTAATCTCAGAGTTTCGTCAAAATGGTTTCGGTTCTAGCCCAATTAACTTCTTTTTTTTTTTTTATCATAAATAAGTATTTAAATTATTTTTAATAAAATATAAATCTAATATTTTATTTTGTAATTAATTTAAGTTTTTTTTATTAATAATCTTTAAAAGTTTTTTACATTCGGTCATTGTATGACATATAATTTATTTATTTTAAAATAATAAAATATTTTAGTACGATTCTTAATTCTTTTCCTCGAAGTGGTTGCTTTGCTTTGTGGCATGGTTTTGATATCGTGTGAAATGATGTATGAAATGGTATTGTTTGGAATATAGGTACTGGAACCCTATTGGATTTTTGGAGAAATATTTGGTTAAAGAATGTTAGACCGCTGGTTAATAGTATGTATGTAGCCAATCATCCTTTATCATCCTTTTCTCAGTCAGTTGTTAAGGTTTGAATGGATGGGACATGGGCATAAGAGTGGTTCCAACACTTGTTTTATATTTTTTTATTATATAGTCGCAGTTAAGTTTTCGAGTTTATTAGTATTTTTAGATAAACCATAATGATAGTGAGATTTTAATTTAGTTTTTTCAATAAAATTGACTTATTCATTACGCACTTAACATGTTAGGAGGAAAGGTTTTATAAGACATGCGATTCAGAAATGTAAGAAAATCTAACAGATTAAAAGTTTCTTATGGTTTGTTTGTAAGAACATATTTTGTCTAATATTGAATGTGTCCGTCGATAGATTACAACTTTTACATATAGGAGTATTGTTTATGAGGTTGAAATGGAAGACTTTGATCCTATATTTTGTCATTGTCGCTTCGATATAAATAGGTTTGTATAGAAGAAATTATTCTATGGACCGGTTCCACCACGTCATCCATGGTTCTTAAGAATAAAAAACAAATCCACGTCATTATTTTTTACACATCATCTGTACACTCATAATTTTAATTTCCAAATCATCTCTCTAAATAAAATATATTAAAATTAAAAAAATAATGACGTGGATTTGTTTTTTAATTAGGATTTAGGGTTTATAGTTTAAGGTTTAAGGGTTAGGGTTTATGGTTAGGATTAAGGTTAGGGTTTAGGATTTAGGGTTAGGGTTTAGAATAAAAAAACAAATCCACATCATCATTTTTTAAATTTTAATATATTTTATTTAGAGAGATGATTTGAAAATTAAAATTATGAGTGTGTAGATGATGTGTAAAAAATGATGACATGGATTTGTTTTTTATTCTTAAGAATCATGGATGACGTGGTGGAACCGGTTAATAGAATAATTTCTCCTTGTATCGTGACTTTTTTAGGAAAAAAAATCTAATACGTTTTCTTTAAAAAAATAAAAGGTTTCAAGGATATAAAAAAGTTTAGGGGTCACTTAAAAATTAAAATTAAATTAAAATAATCTCTTGAGAAAATAAAAACCTAGAAAAGGATTGAAAATAAAGGTTTGAAAACTGATTAGGACTCGACAAGAAAACTGTTGGGTTTAAGAAAACTCATCGTAAAATTAGTGGAAAAAAGATGTTGGAGTAATTTTAAAAAATGGTTTGAAAACCGTTGGAATCGCCACTAACTATTAAGGTAAACCGAACATTGAAAAATCAAAGATTCAAAAAGATATCATGGGTTTAGAAATTGATTACCGTCGAAAATAGTTTTAATATTCCTGAACTGTCTATAATTAGTACTTTTGGAATTATATTTTTTAATATCAAATTTTCTGAATTAAAGTGACATTTAAATTAAGATTTAGTTATATATAAGAGTAATTTTAAAAAATGATTTGAAAACATTTTGAAAACTTTGTTGGAATCGCCACTAGCACTAAAATAGGCCAAACATTGAAAAATTAGAGATTCAAAAAGACAACATGAATTCGAAAGTCGATTACGATCGAAAATAATTTTAATATTCCTGAACCATCCAAAAATTAATACCTTTAAAATTACAGTTTTTAATATCAAAAGTTTCAAATTAAAGTTACATTCCAAGTAAGATTTAGTTATACATAAAGAGTAAATTTTAAAGCCTCAATATTCGAATAGTTAGACGATTGATGCTAACCCGTTTCTTTCGAATAGTTAGACATCGCAATATTCTCAATGTAAACTTAGATGACATAAAAAACATGTCGAATACAAGTAAATGAATTACATGATTAACATAAGCACCTAAAACAATACTTATGAAGCAAATAAATGAACTAAAACATATAAATAAATCCAGCATATACAAAGGAAGCAAACGAACGAAATAAAAAAGTAAATATATACATGTGAGACAAATGAGATATAAAATAAAATAAATATATCTACATATAAAGTAATATTCTCATCGATCGCAACTTGCAATGGAGATACATAATTTTGGTAGTGGAGAGCTTGGAGTAAAGCTGTGTGAGAGTAGTCTCGAGTGAGGTTTCAGCACCAACCAACTCATGAAGATTGGATACGTTCCAGCAGCATACCAGGTTGCAGACATATTCACAGAACCCCTTCCAGAACAATAATTTGTGTGGCTTCGGGAGAAACTCAATGTTCTTTCCTTGCTTGCCTTCAAAGAAAAGAATGAAAAAAAAAACGGGTGAATGTTAGAAATACTTCATCTCCAGCTCAGTATTACAGCTGTGTATACGTACAAAAGCCATGCAAATTGTATTGAATTGGTTAGGAATTTGTTTTGCCTTCCAGACCTTTCCTGACAGCTCCATAGCTAGGGTTTATGGTTGTATAAATAATTGTTTTTACTCAATAAGAAAGATAAGCTAAGCATTACATTTCCTTTACTCTCTGAGTAGTTGTTACACTGTAACAATATACACATAATATATTAAAGGGCAAGCCAAAAGAGGAACGACAAAAACTAAGGCAAGCTTAAGTAACAACAAATATGACATGGGATACATAAATAAATAAACTATCTAGTAAGAGCATACATAAAATATATATAAATGCTCATGTATTTAAATGGAAGTACATATAAGAACAATTACATAAATACATATATTACATGCATCATGATATATGTGTAGCAAAATATAACCGTGTTAATGAATAAGAAAGAAAAGCATAAAATAACATTTAATATTAAGCTAATAAACTTGAAAGGAAACCAAAGATATATACATACCAAAATAAGTAAAGTGAGACATAAAAAAGAGATTAAATATATATGGACTAAAACAGGACACGTGAAAAGAGAAACAAAAAAAATGAAAGCCAAAGTGCTTTTCTTGTAACATGATCCAAGTGGTTTTTTGTAAGCCAAAGTGCTTTTCTATTGATATTAACAAAACCCCAATCAATGGAAGGAGAACTTTTGAAGGAAACGATCGTAACAACATGTAACTATCGAAAAAACAAAGCTTCAGGGGATTTGATCTCTACACCTCTAGCGTGAGGGTCCAGACGCTGTGCCAATAAGGGAAGTCTGGTTCTTAAAAATTGGGGTTGGATGATGTTCGAACTTGAGAACGCCGCCTTCAAAAGACTGTCACTTATGTTATCAAAGGAACAAATTTTTTTGTTATTGGAGGAGAATTACACGACGATTTGGAACTTGCAGAAGTTGTTCTAGTTTTTATTTCATAAATATGTTATCTGAAAACATAATTTAAACAATAATCCTTGTTCGGCTGCCGCCGACGAATCTAGCAGGACTAAAACGACTGAGATCAACAATGGTAGCACGTCCGTCAACAACAAGCTCAGCCACAGCAGCACCAGTTGCTGGCGCATTGAGTATTCCCCAGCAACTATGACCGGTGGCAACATAACATCCCTCCACCCCAGGAACTTCCCCAATTACCGGCACATCGTCATCGGTGTATGGCAAGAAACAAGCCTGCTCTGCCTTCACTTGCGCTTCTCCTTGGGACAGATGGCTCGAAACGTTTTTAGCCACTCTCTTTAGCATCTCTATTGATGCTGGATTGCCTACTATTTGCTCAGGATCATCTGGAACATCTTCTTCCGATGACATCCCGCATATATACACCTCCCCTAACAATACAAAGCACACGTACTTTTATCTCTAAAAATCATGCTAAATTGTTAAGTTTGCAATCACAGGAATTAAGTAGTCGTACCAGTTGGGCGAGGATAAACTTCGGAGTCCATGGCCTTACCACCCTGAGGAAAATAGCTAAGAGAAAGAGCATGGGGCGTTATAAGATCAGCGGATTTGGGCTGCAACACTATACTATGAACCTTAAGCCCATAAACTCTGAACATTGAAGCCAACATATCAAACTTTCCAGTCCAAGGACCGAGTGCCAAAACAACCGATTCGGACTCAATAACTCGCCCCCCTTCCAGTACCACCGATCCAACTCGCCCCTCTTCAATCCCTACTTGCTCCACTTTCCCAATCACAACCTCCACACCATATTTCTCGACAGCCGTGTTCAACACAGTTTTTGTGAATAACTGAGGGTGTACTTGGGCCGTCGTTTGGGTCGACCCAATTGTTCTATGCCCGCGTGCCGGTCCATCGATCCAAGACGGGATGGTAGATTTACCCGACGATTTTGAACCGGAAGGAGAAGAAGACCCTGATTCGGTTATGGTAATGCTAAGAGTGGTCAAGGACCGATATCCGTACGATTCAGTGCCGTTGAGTTCTTCGGAGAGTGAACGGTGGAGATTAAAGCTGGCCCTCGCGAGTGATTCGACAGGACCCCCGTCACACCAGTCTAGAGCCAGGAATCCGCCAGCTTTTCCGGATGCCGCGCAGGCTACCGATGATTTTTCGACGAGTGTGACGTCTGCTCCTTTCTTGGCAAGGAAATAAGCTGTGCAAACACCGATTACTCCTCCGCCGCAGACTACCACTCGTTTCTTTGTTTCCATTTGTTGTCGTTCATCCATTGGTTGTAATGACGAAGAAAAGCATCGCACCAAAGAAAATTTTGGATGGTTAGGACTTGGTGGAGGCGATAATGACAATGTGATCGACATGATCTTCCTTTGGAAACGAAATTATTATTTTGAAGCCACGTGTTCAGAATCCATCTCTGGACCTCATGGATCTATACCAGGAGAAATGTAAAAAGATTTTGTTGGATAAATGGTTGAGGCCAGGGAAAATAAATAACAGGATAATTTTTATGTTAGAGTTTTGTTAAATTAATAAAATTAATCTGTTAATTTTAATTGATTTAATACTTAAATCGATTCAGGTAAGGTATAGATTAATTTTAAATTAAATTTATTTTAGATTAGATTCGGTTTATATATCAAATTAAAATAATATAAATCTAAATCAACTAATTGACATATTAATTTCGATTCAAGTACACTTTCATACTTGACAGTTCATTCAACAAGTTTGTTATTTGTTCCACATGTGAAATTGGGCTACCATATGGTACTAAGTATCACAAGCACTTTTCACATGAGGGAGATAATCTCTCGAGTTGTTTTTTTTTTAATAATGTTGGTAATTTATTAATAAATAAAGTTACGAAAATATAAAAAAGCATAAAAAATAAAAAAGCCGAGAAACTTTAATCAAAGTAAAGTAAGAAACCACGATAAAGTATAAACCATCTCCATTTCGAAATCAACAAACCATCATCTGTGTTTGGTACTTTTTGACAAGAGTAAAGGAAATCACTGAAAAAAAGAGAATATGTGTGTTGATCGGATGTGTAATAAAAAGAAAATTTCGAGTAGATACTAGATAAGCCATGAAACCTATAAACTTGTACAATCAAATCTAAGTGTCAAAACCCAAAAAATTCTCCTGAATAATAAAATCCACAGGTGAAGAAACTTCTTCGATCCAGACTCTTTGTTCAGAAAAATGAATTTATAAGAAAAGAATTATGTTATAATGAAAGCAAATATTTTACAAGAAAAGAATTAGTTTATATTGTCCTATACAAACGATGTCGCCTCGGCTCTAATAATTTGAGATAAAAGATGAACATTGATTATTGACAATAATCATGACATAAGGACACTATCTTAAAAAACAAATATCTTATAATCATCATTCATCATCTTAACACTATCATCATATTCAATAAGAAATTTTAGTGTCGCCTTTATTGTTCTATTCAAAAACCTCTCGGAATGATGATTACGTACTATGAGCAAGCTATGTTCTTTTCACATTGATAAATTTATTTTACCCAAGACCATGTTAATCTTTTAATCAGTAAATAATTTAGTATTTTTTATAAATTCAAACAGAACTAATAAAAACGATACCATGATTAAAAATATAATTCTCAAAGCTTTGAACTTCTAATATTAGATTAGATTTTTTACAAAATATAGAAAAAAGGAATAGCAAAAAGATATTTTATTAGCATTGAGTCCACCATCCTTATATGAAATGCATACATTAACGAGTTATGGGTTAATTAACCACTTATAACAAGGTAATTGCTTAACCAACTTCCGTTAACAACCTAACTCAGGCTAAGCTAACTACAAGCTCTAATTACATTGAACATGGTCTAACTTAAACTTAACCTGATATTTAGAATGACTTCATCCAACTTGAATTAAATCTGAATTGATATTTATCTGATATTAATCCTAATTCGAATCAACTTAATGTAATTCAATTCAAATTCAACCATTAAATTTATCAAACGTAACCTAAATCCAATATAATCAAACTAGATTTTTTTCCGAACCAAAAGCTCTTTGATTATATGATTTTACGTTTGTAATGATGTGTATTGTTAATTACGATACAAATTTTAGTTCTTGTTTAAAGAATAAACATGCTCAAGAATCGACAAATAATAAGATTAGGTATATGTTTAATCTGAGAGAAAAAAATCCAACAAATTTATAATGTTAGACTAATTAGATAAATTTACATAATATGTTTATTTTTATTTCATTTTTCAATACTTAAATACTTATAGATTAGAATTTCTATTGCAAGTATTATTGATAATTTTTATAATAATTAATATTATTTCAAAAATAAAAAAATAATATTTATATAATACTCAATACTGTAATTATTTAAAAAATAATATCGAGAATTAAAATATAATTCAACTTTTTCAAACAGATATGTTGATGGAATTAACTTTAGATTTTTTTAGTCCAAATGTATCCTGAAAATGGGCATATAATTTCGGGTAGTTTTAAACGAAAGCCCAGAATATCTATACGAAGTGGCCTAAAGCCCAATTGAAATAGTGCAAGTACATTTTTTGAAATTAGACTAACTTAGTTGAATGTGTTATACAAAATTTTATAACTTTTAAATCACTTATTTAACAAGAAATTTACAAATTTATAATTTTATAACAAGCTCGAATTATATAATCTAATCGGTTAAAAGAATGATTATTATTTTTAGAGATTATGAGTTCGAGCACCAATAATACCAACATAATGGTTATGCATCACTATCTAATGGTTGAAATTATACTCTAAAACATATACTATTATAACCACTGTAGTTGAATAAAAAAAATTAAATGGTATTTTAAAAAAAATTGAAACTTAACATTTACAATATATCTTTTAAAAATTAGATGATTATTTTATTTTATTTTAAATAATTTAATATTTATTTTATCATAAATTATATCATTTGTTTGATTGCTCCTGTGTAAGCCTAGAACCCAAGAATCGATTGCAATTTGACCCGTCAACCTGGAAAGAATCTTTCCATTTGTTATTATTACTCTATAACCCTAAACCTACAACCCTCCTTCATAGATGGTTTGACCGGGAATGCCTCGCCAGCCATGGTTTTCCTTCACCAGAAAATGTTTGAATTTATGTGATTCATTGAGGGGAAAATTATCAGATCGCAGGATCAAATATTATAAAAAATGATGCCAAAAGTAGATGAGGTCAGGTACATAATGGATTATTACAAGATAATTTGGTTGGAGAGAGAATTAAACGGGTAATAGAGTTTATAAACGATCATTAAATTATTTTAAATAAAAATAAAATTATTAATATATTTTAAAATTTATATAATAGGTAATAAATTTTAGTTTTTATTATAAAACGATATTATCATTATATATATTTTTTAGATAATAAGATTAAATTGGTGGATGTGATTATTTTTTTTTAACTATCAATTCAACTCATCCAATTATTTAGAAAAAGTATAAAATTAGATAAGTTTTACATAATATAAAAGGATTCACTTATACCATAAAAAACTCAATCACTTTGATTTTTTTAGATTGTTAGATGAAGGTAAATAAATTACCTACAATATATAAATTTATATTAAATTATTAAAAATTTTAAAAATCATTTAAATAATCTTTTAAAATTATAAAATAACATTACAAATCTTTAACAAATTATTTGAATATTCTTTAAGAATTTTAAAATTTAAATTATTAACTCAATGAATATATAATTATAGTAAAAGATTTAAAACTTATTTAATAATTTTTTAAAATTTAAAATTTTACCTAACATGACACCATTTCCCTCTGCCAATTTCTTTCTATAATCACCCTCTATCACGAAAAATTATTACATGAACCTTTTTCATCACCTAAGATATGATCCCAACCAATTAAATTAAGACACATTGTCATCACCGTTTTTGGTCCGGAGAGTCGCCACCAATCATTTCTCCGGTGTGATTGGAACACCAAAAATTAAGGTCTGCGAACCAGAGTTGAATCCGGGAGTCTGTTACGTGTAGGGAAGGATGAGCACCCCTACAACGCCCGAAATCGGCACCTGTCGGTTACAAAATATTTTATACGATCGAAAATATAAACTCGAAATTAATCTTATGATCCCGTAATTTTTAACCTATAAAATGAATAAAATAAGTTAAATAACGATAATAATCAAATTAAATAAAATATCATAATAATGACAATAAAACCCGTGATAATAATAATAATAATAATAAAATATGTACTACTACTAATAATAAAACACGAAGTAATAATAATATAACATAATATAATAATAATAATAAAACATATATATGTAATCGTGGTTTATGCATAATAAAATAGTATTAATAGAGATAAAACAATAATATAATAATAATAATATATATATATATATATATGTATTCGTGGTTTATAAATAATAAAATAGTATTAATAGAAATAAAACAGTAATATAATATAATAATAATAATAAAAAATATATATATATATAATAATAATAATAATAAGCGACCAGAACCTGAAAAATATTAAATTAAAAGGTTAAAAAAGGAGAAATTAGGGGTTAAAATTAAATAAAATAAGCTTCAAAGGATTAAAATAACAAAAATAATGACTAAATCGAAAACAGATTAAAGTTTCAGGGTAGAAACGCAAACTTTCTTGAAGATCAGGGACTTCTAGCGTGATTACTCCATTTTCACGGGTTACTGTGCGAGTCGGGTCCTGGATCGGGTCGGTTTGCCGGGTATGGGTGTCAAAACGACACCGTTTTGGGCCATAATACCCGGCACCAAAACGGTGCTGTTTTGGCCCGTATATATATATATATATATATATATATATATATATATATATTTATCATTTGTTTGGCCTCATGCATGTCGTTTGTTTCTCTTCTTCTCCAAGGAGAAAATTGAGCCTTTATGGCTCTCTGGTTCTGGTGTCGGGCCGGTGGGAGAGATGACATCTCTGGCCGCCGTGTACGGTTGCCGGCCGCCGTGCCGGTGGTCGGAATCCCCAAAGGTTACACCTTTTCGCAAGATCTCATGGCTCTGAATCCGAATATGGCCTCGAATTTTCGAGAAGAAGCGCGCTTGGACGTAGATCTGAAGTCAAAGATAAGTTCGAATCTAAAATTTTTACCTTTTTTCTCTTCGTTTTTGTTTCCGATTCGTTCTTCCTCTCTTTGTTATTTTTATTTCATTACTGGAAAACGGTTTATGCTTGTTTCGAATCTTGTTTTTCATTCAAAAATCCCTCCCTTTCTTACATTGGTTCTTATGGGTATTTATAACCCATAAATTTACATTATAAAATACATGATTTCTTAGATCTAATCCTTTCTTTTTTCTGATTTTTGCAAGTATGAATGACAGAGGCGGTGGCCGCACTTCTTCACGTGGTCAAGGGCGGTGGCCGGCTTCTTCAACAAATGGGAGAGCGTGTGTGGTTCACGCGCGCACCTGAGTGGTCACCGACGACTGCTGCTGCTGCTTTAGGAGGCTAGGGTTTGCTGTTTTATCAGATTAGGGTTTCTTATTTTTTAGTTGGGCTTGTTTGGGTCTATTGGGCTTAATGGGTTTGGGGTTTAATATTAATGAGTTATTACACACATAATATATTTTTTTCATATCAAATTTACACATAAGTATTGGCCAAATCATCTAATTTAATGTCTTTGATTTAAAAAAAAAAAGAAAAAAATATTACCAAAGATTTCTTGTATCATCTTTCTCTTTGTTTTTTAAATTTTTTCTAATTATTTTTTATATAGATTTAGGGTTTAAGATTTAAAGTTTATGGTTTAGGGTTAGAGATTAGTGGTTTAGGGTTTATGTAGTTTAGGTTTAGGGTTAAGGTTTAGGGTTAAAGTTAGGTTTTAGGGTTATATGTTATTGTTTAGGTTAGGGTTAGGGTTTAGGGTTTAGTGTTAGGGTTTAGAGTTATTGTTAGTGTTGGGGTTTAGGTTTTAAGGTTAAGGTTAAGGTTAGGGTTAGGGTTAGGGTTAGTGTTTAGTGTTTACGGTTAGGGTTTAGGGTTTAGGGTTAGGGTTAAGGTTAGGTTTAGGTTTAGGGTTTAAGATTTAGGTTTAGAGTTTAGGGTTTGGGGATTAGAAAAAATTAATAAAAAAATTGAACAATAAAGAGGAAGACAACATAAAAAATCTTTGGTAATATTTTTTTTTCATTTTTAAATCAAATGCATTAAAGTGGATGATTTGGATGATGCTTATGTGTAAATATGATATGAAAAAAATATATTATGTATCTTATTTTAATTGGTTGAGATCATATCTTAGTTGGTGGAAAGAGTTCATGTAATAATTTCTCCTCTACCACAATAGATGAATTGAGTATTTAAATCTATTTTCTCATTTTTTCTTGTAAACAAAACTTTTTACAATAGAAGTTCCGCTTAATGTAATTAATATCGTGTAATTGGTTATATGGTTTCGAACCATGGGAAAAAAATGAAGAGTAACTTTATGTATTTAAAGATTCTTCAGTTTCTGGATTAGGAGAAGAATCACTTTTAATTTAATTCTTAATAATCTTGATTGTTCACAAATGTTTTGACTGAGTTTTAATGGGTTTTTCTTTTTCTTTTTAATTTATTAGTTGATCTATTGATTTTTAGTTTTATGTGTTTGAGTTATTTTATTTAAGTTGCTCCTGATTCAGAGAACTAGGATTACGTTCTATTGCGGGTCAATTATAAGTCGAGTCAAATTGAATTTCGTGTTATTTCAAGTCGGGTTATACCGAATATATGTCAGGTTAATTTTAGGTTCGAGTTCATATCAAGTTGAATTCGTTATCACGTTATCTGTTTCAATTCAAGTTCGGGTTGGTCTCATATCGGGTTTGGATGTAAAATTATCGAGCCCAACTCTTGTTCAGGTAAATATCACATCGAACTCGGTTGAGTTCGAGTCATTATCACTTCAGGTCTCAATTAGTTCAGACTATGGTCAATTTCTGTCAGATTTTCAGGTCAAGTCAGATTTTTACATCCCTAACTTCGTCCTTGAAGGTAAGATCTTTTTATACCATGTAAAACTTTTAAGTTTATATTTTTTTGGACCATTCGATACAGTAATTGAATGATTTAGCTAACAAAATGAAATGAAGAGATTTTTTCGGTAAAAATAAAAAAAATAATCTCATTCCTCCATCCATTCTCATCCCAATCTAAAAAAACATATACAATTAAATTAATTTTATATAATATAAATGTATATCCTATATATGATCTAGTATAAATTATCCCTAGCTAGGGACACAAACGTACCATGTATTCCATTTTTTATATTATATATTATCTCATAATCTTTAACCTTGATTCCCTCTTTAACTAATTACATTAAAAACATATAATGGTATATTAAGTTATATTATATGATCACGTACATTTAACATTATAGATATCTAAAACATTGTCAAACTACACATTTAAATCAATTTACTGAACAAGTCAATAGAATCAAGACAAGATCTTGCTTACAGTTTGTCTCCACTCTGCAACAAAACCTAAAATTGTTGACTAATATGTCGGTAACTTATATACTTCATTTCTACGACAGACCAGCTTAGTTGTACCAAGGTATAGCACGATTTAGTCGATGTCCTAGCTTCGTTTGTTTATTTTTTCAGTTTTCTTACATAGATTATACATACTTTTTATCTTAAAACATGAGTTATATATTGTATTCGAAAAGAAAAATGATGTTTCACGAGCCTAGATACCTCTGTGTTCTTTTTGAAAAAGGAAATATCAATGTTGTCTCCAAATTTCTCTTTCATGTTTCCTTTGCAAGTGATGATCATGAAGATGCAGTGGTTCTGGACACAATGAGAAAGATCAACGTAAAGTCAAGAAAGACGACAAAACATACATACACGCATGTATACAGGATAATCATAAAGGAAGATACTGTTATTTGAGAGATTATTCTACGAACTAGTTTAACGGTGTATAAATTATTCTATGGACCAGTTCAATGATGTGAATGGTTTTTATAGGTAGTGTGTGAAGAAACAGTTTCACTATTTTCTTACCAATTGTGGGTAGACTTGCCATTGTTATACACCACAGATAGAATTTAAATTTATTTAATTTATTAATATAACTTTAGTGTCATGTATAGGGACGGAAGACGGATATGATTTTATGGATTTAGTATCGTATTTATTTTTGTTAGGATAGTATCGGTATGAGTTTAGTAGATAGTAGATAAGAGTAGATGTTAAAAGTCATACTCACTGTATGAAGTGAGTAAGTGATAGATTTGAGATCATACCTACCTCATATCCTCACTCATCCTACATCCGTCTACCTCATCCTGTATTTGCACGCCCACGACCCACCCTATGAACTCTTGACGATTATAAATTTATTAATAAGTTTATAAATTGATAATCCTGATGCACTTCAGACAAATATTGTTGATAAAAGGTATGAAGCTATCTTTTAAATTTGGAAAACAATAATCAAATTAAAAATAATAATTTCGCATGATCAATTTTAGAGTGGTTTGACTTTCTTAACTAATGTCTATATTCACCACCTTATCATCCACACTAAAGTTATTCAATTCACTAGCCTTCAAAAAAAAAAAATAAAGTTATTCAATTCACTAATGATTTATTTTTTACAGGCTTAAGGAGTAACATTTATATTTATATCTTTTTAAAGGTTAAGATCAAACATTTTTCTAAGTCAGAACATATCCATCAATTACGAGGTTTTAACATTTGTAAAAAATATACCTTTTTAGGTAGTTGTTTATATTTTTTGGTTTACTAGGATTGGACTAAAGAATTACAAGAGATTTCAAATAAATAAACAATGAAAAGCTCTACTATCTTGATCCTTAAGCTTGGATGCTCATCCTCGATCTTTTTCAAGTGTTTTAAACTTGTATTTATAGTGTAAATGAAAAATTACTCGTTAGAGAATTCCATCATATATGTATTTCTACAACCTAAGTACCGGTAATTGAAAGTGGGTATCGATACTTACCAAAAAAAAAAAAAAAGTTATAGAATATAAATACAAATTGTATCGATATGATACTTCAGGTATAGTAAAAACGCTTTTGTATCTGTAAACGAAGTGTTCATTAAAAAAATTAAAACAAAAACGTACCAGTACAAGGCATAGTCATACGATACTGACAACTTTGTATCAATACTAGGAGTATCATAGGATTTATTTTTATATCAAAATAAAAATCTTTGAAATATTTTTTAATTTTATTTAAATCTAAAAATATTTTTATTGAGTTATACCAAAATAAAGATCTCAATATAAATTATTTTGTAAACCTTTGGATTCTAAAGGGATATGTCGTAATTTTCCCTAATCCTAAAGTCTAAATTTAATACTTATTTAATTTAGCTGGAAAAAGCATACGTTTTTAATGGTTGTTTGGATACCAGGTTGACAGGTACTAGAGAGTACCTGCACGTTCCATTTGTTATTTTTTTATTATATATGCTATTTTTAACATTAAAAGAGCAGGAAAGATTAAGGCATGAGATATTATCATTATGTTTTTAAGATGATTTTCATCCAATAATAACCTCGAAATATTACACCTGTGAATCTTGAGACTCATATTCTTTTCATAATGTATTCTTTTCAATAATCTTATAAGCATCACTATGAAACTAACACTTAAATTTTGAATGAGAATCATCTTGTCCATCAATACACCAAGGTGGATTAAAAAAAAACATTACGATATGTATTTTAGTTTGTTACAATTATCCACGTAATTCTAATAAGTAAACTTATTAAATTATTATATATGTTTGATTTTCAATAGAATTGTCAGACTGTAATAAATAACTAAAATTTTTTAGTAACTCGCTTTTGAAATTTTGATTTTATGAGATTTTTATAAAAAATCGTATTTTAGAAATAAAACTTGCAATCGCCATCAGTCACTTGGATAAGGTAGACCGGACGCTATAAAATTATAATTTTATTTAAAATAATTTCAAAAGTTGATTATGTGTGAAAAAGGATTAACGCTATCGTAATATCCAAAATGTACTAAACTATATGCTATTTATTTCGATAGAAGTCATTGAAATTTAATTTATTTAAATATTCACAATTGAACCCAATTCTTAATTCAGTGGGCATTAACACTTGGTGAGTTTGAATTAGTTGGTCTTTTAATTAATAGTGACGAATTTAGATTCAACTACTCTAAGCAGTGTTTGGGGGATTATTCTCCAAGCTTGTCATGTAGATGGTTCCTTTGTAGGGTGGAGAGAAATGATCAATGGAGTTATGCACAGCAAGGGAAAGACTATAAAGGTTGTCAGTATTTGTTTAGCTTAGTGTGATTACTTATATTATATATGAAAGAAAAAAAATGAAAGGTTATGAAAGAAAGCTATCAAAGTAAAGAATAGAAGATGAATTCTCTTGTATATTAGCTGAGCAACTTATACATGCTTATATAGGTAGCAAGAACAATCTGGAAGTAGGGTTGTTAAGGTTGTTAACCTTAACTGCTTTAACTGAAACTAAACCTCCCTAAGCAATCTATACTCAACTCTTTACACGTGTACAAACTTATATGCTTAACATTCCCTTCACTCTCTCATCCTTGTCGATTGTTCAAGACTTGAACACAGACCTTCTGTCTATACATCTCAAAATATGGTTTTGACAGTGGCTTTGTGAGCCCATCTGCTGTCTGAAACTCAGCTGGAACATAATTGACTTGAACTTTTCCTGCGGCAACCTTCTCTCGAACAAAATGAACATCTAAGTCTACATGCTTAGACTTTGAATGATACACTGAGTTGGCACTTAAAGCTATAGCTCCTGTGTTATCACACCAGATCACTGGGACTTCTTTTTGAACAACTCCCATGTCTTTCAGGAGCGCATCTATCCACATAACTTCTGACGTTGCATCAGCAACACTCCTATATTCTGCCTCCATGGTCGACCTAGAGACAGTCTTCTGTTTTCGTGATTGTCATGAGACCAAACTATCACCAACATACACACAGAAACCTGTAATCGACCTACGATCCTCATGACTTCCTCCCCAATCAGCATCTGCAAATGCAACTACTTCAGACTTAGTTGATGCTGCTGCAAAAAAGAGCCCATAGTCCATCGTTCCCACCAAGTACCTAAGCAACCTTTTTATAGCAACCATGTGTATTTCACGAGGGGCATGCATATACTGAGCCAACTTGTTTACACTGAATGCTATATCTGGTCGCGTGTGACATGCATACAATAGTGCTCCTATAATGCTCCTGTATTCACTTGGATTAGCTAGCAAATTACTTTCTTCTGTTGACGCTTTGGAGGACACCACCATTGGTGTTGGTGTTGCACCTGCCTGCTGCATATTTGCCTTATTCAACAATTCCATTATATACTTCTTTTGAGTCAGCATCAACCCTTTCTCATTCCTTATAACCTCGATACCCAAAAAATAGTGCAACTTTCCCATGTCCTTTAATGAAAACTTTCCATGCAGCAGGCTCACTACTTCTTCTACTACATTGTCATCTTGACCAGTGATGACTATGTCATCCACATAAACCAGCATGTAAGTCTTTACTCCTGCATTATCTTTGACAAACAAAGACACATCTGCTTGTGACTCCTGGAACCCAAGTTGTAACAAATAACTCTTTAACTTGTCATGCTAGTTACGAGGAGCCTGCTTAAGCCCATAGAGAGCTTTCTTCAACTTGCATACAAGAAGATTTCCACTTGCATCTCGTTCTTCAAACCCTGGTGGCTGCTGCATAAACACATCCTCACTCAGATCTCCATTGAGGAATGCATTATTAACATCTACCTGTCTCAACTTTCAATTCTTTGTAACAGTAACTGCCAATACCACATTTAAAGTTGCAGGTTTAAGAACAGGACTGAATGTATCTGATAATCCTGGCCTGGAATTTGAGAAAACCCTCTAGCCATTAACCTTGCTTTGTGCCTTTGAACAGTTCCATCTGCATTCCTTTTGAGTTTAAACAGCCACTTACAACTCATAGCTGATCGTCCCTCAGGTAACCTTTGAAGCTCCCAGGTTCTATTCCTTCTCAGTGCTTCCATTTCTGCCTCAACTGCAGCTCTCCAACTGTTAGACTTCATGGCTTCTTGTATGCATACTGGATCAACTTCACTATCACATGCAGCCAAAAACATTTTTGGCTTAAATATTCCACATTTGCTTCGAGTCAACATGGGATTATGATTCCCTAGTGGTGCTGACAAAGACACTGATTCAGGTTGTACATCTCCTGGTGTTATTTCATGTGACACAACAGGCTCAGCTCCTCTAGGTTGCACATCTACTTCATCTGCTGAAAAATGACGTTCATTATGCCTAGAAACCACCTCTATGGGAGAATGAACATTGCTTTCCTCAGAAACACGAGGTTGTGTATGAAAACTGGGACTCATGCTATTACTAAGACTAACATCAGCATCACTGTGAGCTTTGGAATGAACAGTCCTCCTTACACTAGCATTCTCTCCTGAGTGTGTATCTTCTGACCTTCTCTCCTTTTGATCACTCATTCGTGTTGGAAACGAATGTAGCTCATTCGAACACTGACATTTAGTCTCTTTAACTGGATCAGACAAGCCTGCAAATGGAAAACTAGCCTCATCAAAAACCACATGCCTCGATATATAAACTCGACCATCACTTGCTAAGCACTGGTATCCCTTGTGCTGAGGGCTATAGCCAAGAAAAGTACAAGACTGAGATCGATACTCTAGCTTGTGCTTGTGAAACGGCCTGAGATGGGGAAAACACTGGCAACCAAACACTTTTAGCCAATGATACTCAGGAATCTTTCCAAACAACTTCTGAAATGGAGAAATATTATGTAACACCTTTGTTGGGAGTCTGTTAATTAAGTAAAATGCTGATATTACAGCATACGCCCAGAATTTCAATGGCATGCTTGCCTGAGACAACAATACCAAAGCTAACTCAATCACATGCCTGTGTTTCCTCTCAACTATCCCATTCTGCTGGGAAGTATGAGGACACGTAACCCTATGAATAATGCCTTCCTTGAGAAGAATGGTGGATAAACCACGATACTCTCCTCTCCAATCACTCTGAACTGCCTTGATTGAAACATTAAATTGCGTTTGTACCATTTGCTTAAACAGTTGAAAAGCTTGAACTACCTGAGCCCTATCCTTTAGCAAATAAAGCCAGGTATGCCTAGAGTATGCATCTACAAATGCAACATAATATTTGTATCCATTAGAAGTTATGTGAGCAGGACCCCAAACATCAGTAAAAATAAGCTCGAATGGAGCACTGTAAACTGTTTCTGAAGCAGTAAAAGGCAGCTTGTGACTCTTCTCTTGACAACAAGCAATACACATTTTATTTATTTCTTTAGAAACTGTTACATTTGCAACTTTACAAGCCTGAATTAATATCTTATCAGCTGGATGCCCAAGTCTCCTATGCCACAGCTCATAAGGACTAACCGATCCTGAAGCAAGACTGACCTCAGGTTTGTTGCACCTAAGCTTTTCCTTTTCAGTAGTAAAGTGGTAAAGCCCCTCACTCTCGATCCCTTGTAGCAATATCTGTCCAGTGTCTTCATCTCGAATGTAGCATTGTCTAGCATGAAATTCCAAAAACACTCGATTGTCCCTAGCAAGCTTAGACACCGAAAGCAAGTTCTTTGTTATGTTAGGTACATGAAGCAAATTGTATAGCAACAATGGCTTATTTGCAGTATTTAAGTTTGACTGCCCAACTACTTGAACATCTAATGACCTGCCATTAGCTATAGTCAACTTACTAGGACCATTGCACTCAGTACCATGCATAACCTTTGTTGAATCTGGTGTGACATGATATGTTGCACCTGAGTCCACCACCCAATGATCCTGTGAAGCTGTCAAGACATGTGCCTATGACAAACCTCCATCTTGAGCCTCAACTGATAACTCTCGAACACAGCAGTTACAATGAGCTGATTTTGAACCAAACCCATCTCGAAACTGATCCCTTCTGGTGGCTGACACTCCAACAAAACTTTGATCAAACCTATACCAACACCTGTCAACTAAGTGGCCAGTTTTACCACATAGTTGACATTGTAACTTTGATCTGCCTCTACCTCGACCAGCATATCTGCCTGCATTATACCCATTAGAAAACACATTCTTGGAAACTCCTTGGAACTCAGCAGAACCTGTATTTCCACCTTTAACCATGTTAACACTTATAGGCAAAAGATCACTTTGCGAAAAATTTAATATCTGTGCTTCTACATCAATTAAAATGGTACAAACATTCTCAATCGAAAAAGACCCTTTACTAGCAGTTATAACTGCCATAAAAGGCTGATAATTCCTAGGCAATCCATTCAAGATACTCGAAATTTGTTGCACTTGTGACATGGGACTACCACACGAAGCCAACGCATGACACACTTCTTTTACTCGTGAAAGATAGACTCGCATACTTTCATCTCCCTTTTTTTAAAGAATGCAACTTGAAATGAAGCCCCATGACTGAGGTAGTGGATTTATTTGCAAAGAATTGCAACACTGTTTGCCAGATTTCTGCAGCCGTTTCAGCACCAACAAACTGAGGAAGAAGATGCGCACTAATCGTGGACAATAACCAAGAAGCTAGTGCACTGTCTTGAGCCACATATTCTTCATAATCATCATTCAAAATTATTTCACCAGCAACCATTATCGTCTCAGATGGCTTCTTTAGAGCACCAAGCAACATTTTTTCCAGCCTGTGACTTCGAACCGTGAGCAACACCTGTTGTTTTCATAGCTGATAGTTGTACTCATCTAACACCACATTCACTTTCTTGTTTGTGAACACTAGATCATGCTTAGAAGAATACTCAAACTGCACCCCAGGAAACATACCAGTATCCTGAACATCATCGGATCGTAGTGCCATAGACTCAAAACGTAGTTACCGAGATCCTCCAGCGACTGATACCATGAAAGAAAGCTATCATAGTAAAGAATAAAAGATGAATTCTCTTGTATATTAGCTGAGCAACTTATACATGCTTATATAGGTAGCAAGAACAATCTGGAAGTAGGGTTGTTAAGGTTGTTAACCTTAACTGCTTTAACTAAAACTAAACCTCCCTAAGCAACCTATACTCAACTCTTTACACGTGTACAAACTTATATGCTTAACAGGTTATATGGAAGAGGCTAGAAGACGACTTTCGATATTGTTTTGATAGTTCAAAATAATGTTAGATCTCGGTTGTTTGGCTGTAAAAAATTCATCTCTTCTTTTAGTTTACTCATCGATTGGAATTTACTATAATTTATTGTTTTGATTATTTTTGTGTAAATATAAGTAGAAGTATCACTGTTTATACAAGTTTATTAGTTTTTTGATAGTGACTCTTTGGTTAAATAAAAATCATTTATCCAAGAAAAATGCTAACTTTAGATTCAGACTATTGATTAAACCGACATCAAATAAGTTTGATTGTCATGTTATTTTATGAATCAAATTTAGTACATCACTTTTATGCATGATGCAGATAACTAAGTGTGATGTTACGACTCGTCAAATTTATTCGCCTTTAAAAAATATAAATTAATTTAAATATTTAATAATATCCATTTAATCAAGATATTACGACATAAATACTTGAATTAATAAGTATCTCTTTTTTATTATTAAATTTATTGACATTGTTAAATTTAAAATTTTAAATAAATAATAATTTAATGCATGTCACAATAAAATACTAACAAAAATTAAAATATGGCAAGAAATATAGACAAGGGCATAAATAAGAGCAAAAAATATTAAATAAATATGAACAAAATGGCAACCCTAGTTATAAAAAAATTATTAAATAGGTTTAATTCGTTACATAATTTATGATCCCATCAAATAAAATAACCGTAATATATGTACAACAACAAAAGCAGTTAAACAATGTATACAAAGCGGAGCAATGGAGCAGTTTGTAATATATTTATCAGAAAAAACAAGAACTCTGAATCATATAGAGCATAAATATGAATAAATAAATCTAAAGACGATCCAATATATGCATGTTGAAAAAAGATAGATTAGACTTATAAGGACTGAAAGAGCAAATAAACCATCAATTTTTGAGCTAGATCAAAGCCATAGGCTGAAATTAAAAACTTTGAAATAAATTGAGATACGGCGAGAAACATTTACAAAAGGTGGAAGTCCTTAAATGTAAATAACCCATTTTTTTAAAATTGGGTATAAAACTCATAACATAGGAGCAAACCATTTTTGATTCTTCCACCTCTCCTAAACTTTCTTTGCAAAATCTCTCTAGGGTTCTTGAATAAGTTAAAATTTGCCCAGAATTTGGCAGTAGCGTCGGCTGCCACGGGCCACCACCGGCAGCCATTCGCCGACGGTGGTGAATCTCAAAAACATTCTCTAAAATAATAATAATTCCGTGAAGATGGTGGAGGAAACAATGGCCTTTGTAATGCAAATGCCATGCATGATATATATCAAATGCAAAATTCCCCACCTACTGTCGTCGTATAAATTTGTTACTAGTGACCCTCGACATCAAAGACATTAAACTATACAAACACAAATTCTAATCATCTTTTATGGACAAAAGAAAAAAATTGTGTCGCATATATCTTTATAAAAAATAAAAATAATTGAGCTTGAAAATAATTTTAAAATAAATAAATGTTTCAGTCACTTTCACGTGAGGTTTGGGTTCAGCTTAGAAATAATATTATTGAGTTCGGTTTGAGCTCGCAAACTCGAAATTTTATACTTGAGTTCGACTCGAAAATAATACTAATGGATTCGGTTCGAGTTCAACTCAAAACGGACAGTTTTGCTATAGTTTTCTATAGAAAAACCCTCTCATTACGAATACCTAAATAAAATTTAATATTTAAAAAAGAGAAAAGAATACCGAAATATTAAATTAATCCAAATAATTAAAAAACTATTCCTACAATACAAACTCATAATAAAAAATACAAAATCAAACAAAAAATCAACTAAAAAATATCAATTTAAGTTAATTTGCTTTTATTGGAATTTTTCCTAGTTTATTTTATTTATTTTCTTTTTTAAGTATTATTTTTAGTGTTGTTGTTGAGGAGGAGGAGGAGAAGGAGGAGGAGTTTGCTCATGAGTTTGTAGAGTTGAGTTTGGGTCTATTCGATTCAGATTATTAAGGTCTCAAACTGAGTACAAGTACAAGTCTAACTCATTTGAGTTGTATTTTAATCCAGCTTTGATTGAGTCGAGTATGAATAACTAGCGAGCCAGTTAGACTCTTTATTACCCTTAGCTACGACTAGGGAAAACATTTTACTCGATTCGACCGGATTCTACCCCACCCAACTAGATAAGGTCATTTTCTTTTAATGAAAAAATAGTTTCGAGTCGAGTCGCATTTAGGTTTAGGGTATAAAATATCTAACCCGACACAACCCAAGACTAATTATGTAATTTTTCTTAAATTTTTAAGGATATCTATTATAATACTCCTATATCTTTATTTTTATATTTTTTGGTCTTCAAAATTGAATTTTTTATCCCTAAAATTATATTTATGTAATTAAATTTTCTATTTTTTACAATTAAATCTCTAAAATTATTTTTTTATAGGTCAGGTCAGGTCTAATCAAATATATAATATTTATTTTTAATTTGAATTGAATATTTTTAAAAAAAATATTCAAATCAAATTAAATTTAAAATATTTATATTCGAATTGAGTTCGAATGAGTTAAAAAATCCGACCCGTACCCATCTTTTTGCTGCGACGACCTTTATATTAAGTTTCTTGTTCTTGCAAGTATAACATATTTTATTTAAAAAATTCTATTTGATTTGAATGGTAATTAATTAATTAATGATTAGATTAAGTTAAGTGTCTGATTAATCAAAGTCCTAGCGGTAGCAGTTGTTAATTTCCCCCTCCTAAGCAACAAGAAGTTCCAGCATAGGCTTCGGCCGTCTCTTTTTTCCTTGGGAGAGCCGGCAGAGGGTCGCCATCATTGAGCAACATCTAAACCAGAAAAAAGAACCGCGTGTGGTCCGGCTGACGTCTAGGTTTAGACCAAGCTGATATGGCAGAACAAGTAGGACCCGCATGTCGGAGACTTTTATAACCAAAATTACGTGTCATAGGCTCACGTGTCCCCTCCCCGTGCTACACCTAGGGGACACTCTCTAAATATATTTTTTAAATACAGATTTCCATCGACTTCCCTCCAAAAAAGAAAACTATTCCTTCGGCTCAACAAGTGATTGTCGTGGCACGAAAATTAAAGGACTAAAGGCTTGCCTCCTCTATATAAGCATCCCTCACATCCTACTTCTCCCACACCTTTGCCCTTAATTAGCAATCCTCGATCCATTTGCTTTGTTCAATGGCTGTTGTTTCAACTCTCCCCTCTTCAGTTAATGAGAATGATGCCAAAGCTCTTGCATTCATCGAAGAGATGACCAAGAATGTTGATTCGGTTCAAGAGAGGATCTTAGGTGAGATCTTAAGTCGAAATGCCCAGACTGAGTACCTCAAACGGTTCAAACTCAATGGAGCTACGGACCGGGAAACATTCAAGTCAAAAGTCCCTGTTGTCACTTACGAGGATCTTCAGCCTGAGATCCAACGTATAGCCAATGGTGACAAGTCTCCCATCCTATCTTCTCATCCCATATCTGAGTTTCTCACCAGGTACCATTAACTATGGCTATGGGGGGTTTCATATATATCATTCTAGTCCTCGAATTAAGTATTTTTGGGGTTTGATTTGTAGTTCTGGGACTTCTGCTGGAGAAAGGAAGCTGATGCCAACAATTCATGAAGAGTTGGATCGTCGTCAACTCTTGTATAGCCTTCTTATGCCTGTAATGAACCTGTGAGTAGTTTTCTTTGGCTTTTTTGTTTTACAGGGTGGAGAATAAAGTTTGATATTTTCATGTTTTGATCATGACAGTTACGTGCCGGGATTGGACAAAGGGAAAGGTCTTTATTTCTTGTTTATAAAAGCTGAAACAAAAACCCCGGGTGGGCTTGTGGCACGCCCGGTTCTTACCAGCTACTACAAAAGCCAACACTTTAAGAACAGACCACATGATCCTTTCAACGTTTACACCAGCCCCAACCAGACCATCCTATGCCCCGACTCCATCCAGAGCATGTACGCCCAAATGCTCTGTGGATTGATCATGAGGGAAGAGGTCCTTCGAGTAGGTGCCGTCTTCGCTTCCGGCCTACTTAAGGCCATTCGTTTCCTTCAAGTCAACTGGAAACAGTTCGCTCATGACATCGAAACCGGAACCTTAAACCCCAAAGTAACTGACCCTTCCGTTCGGGAATGCATGAGCAAACTCTTGAAACCTAACCCTGAACTTGCGGCGTTTATTACCAAGGAGTGCTCGGAGGAGAACTGGGAGTGTATCATCACTAGGATTTGGCCCAACACCAAGTACCTTGATGTGATCGTAACCGGAGCCATGGCTCAATATATTCCCACCCTTGAATATTACAGTGGTGGATTGCCAATGGCCTGTACCATGTACGCTTCCTCAGAGTGTTATTTCGGTCTTAATCTCAAGCCAATGTGTGAACCATCCGAGGTTTCATACACTATCATGCCAAATATGGCCTACTTTGAATTCTTGCCTCATGAATCATCCGCTCCGGACCTGTCTCGTGACTTACCGCCACACCTCGTTGATCTTGCTGATTTAGAACTCGGCAAGGAATACGAGCTCATCGTCACTACTTATGCCGGACTGTGCCGTTATAGAGTCGGCGATATCCTCCGAGTCACCGGTTTTCACAACGCGGCTCCGCAATTCCGTTTCATTAGGAGGAAGAACGTATTGTTGAGCATTGATTTCGACAAAACCGATGAGTCCGAGTTGCAACAGGCCATAGAGAATGCTTCAGTTTTGCTCAAGGAATACAACACCAGCGTTGTTGAATACACGAGCTACGCCGACACCAAAGATATACCAGGCCACTACGTGATTTACTGGGAATTATTCGTCAAAGACGCCGCTAATGCCCCAACAGAGGAAGTTTTGAGCCGCTGCTGCTTCGAAATGGAGGAATCGTTGAACGTAGTCTACCGTCAATGCCGTGTTGCAGACTCGATCGGTCCACTGGAGATCCGTGTGGTCAAAAACGGCACATTTGAGGAGTTAATGGACTATGCAATTTCAAGGGGAGCTTCCATAAACCAATACAAAGTTCCAAGATGTGTCAGCTTCACCCCGATTATGGAACTTCTCGACTCAAGGGTGGTTTCAAAGCATTTCAGTCCAGCTTTACCACACTGGTCCCCTGAACCACGTTCACATGGTGCCATAATCGCCTAGTGTTGGAGAAAAAAGAATAAAAGTTGAAGAAATAATCTGCCTTGCTACCAACCAAAAAACAACAGCATCTTTTCTGCAAAAGGAAAAATATATAGACAAGTAACAGTGGTCTCCTTATGTTGTAGTATAAATTTTAGTTTCATTATCATGTTTGTATCGTTTCTGTTGTCACCATATTAGTGTAATAAAGACAAGTTGATATGTGAATGTTTTTAGGTTTTCTTGCCGACTGCATGTTTCTCTGTCACTTGCAAATTGCAATAGGTTCTTATATCTGTCTTTTTCTTCCTTATCAAAACGATGATCAAGAAATGAAACTAAAGATGGAACATGATGTCCAACATTGGTAAATTCAAAAACAGATTCAATTGTTTAGACATTTTCGATGTTTTTCTATTATTTTGTCTATTCATTTCAATCTGTAGCCATTTTCTGCATGGATTTCCGCTCACATGCTACAGATTCCAATATCTTTCGTATTTATTTATTAAAAAAACTGTTTGGGGATAGAATTCGTTTTCATGACAGACTAGGTTGCAGTTGTTGAAGCCATTTGTCTGGATGTTAGGCAGCGAATTTCTAAAAAAATATTAAAATTCAGAAAATTTTAATAACATAAAATTAAATTATTAATAAAAATATAATACAAAAGTAAATTAAAAAAATTAAAATTTTCATAACTGGAAGATTATGAATGAGTGGGGCAGCCTACGTAGGATTGGGTTCAGCTTTTTATTACAAAGCCTTCGATATGTTTGTTGTTTCTTTCTGATGGTGTGCAGTATACAACGACTATTATTTAATATTTTTAGCATTAACTAAACAATTTTATTTATTGTTTTTCATTGTTATCATTCGTGAAGCAATATTCCGTTTAAATCTGAGGGTCAGGATTTTGAAAGCTGGTTAGGGATTAATTAATTTTTTAGTTTTTTTTAAACTTGATTTTATAACAGCGTTTTAATCTATTTTCAGCATTTTTTTTTCTAATTTTCATTCACGGGTGTAAAAGTTTTTAATGAATAAATTTATGATAAGTATTTTTTTTTGTTTTTCAAGTTATCCAATAAAATGAGTCCAAAAAGTAATTTATTCGCGTTTTGTTATCTCTTAAAAAATTATACGTTAACCATAGATTTTAAAATTAATCCATGTTCAAAAACAGGTATAATATTTTTTTTAATTGCAAGAGAAAACAAAATTCAAATCCTCAATAAAAACAATATTATTATTTAATTAACAAAATAGTATATATTAGATGGAGTTTTAGGTAAATATTATATTTTAGATTAAATTTTAGGGATAAAGACAGGTTACTCTATAATATGAGATCTACGGGAAAAATTATAATAATTATTGTTTTAGTACTTCAATTATTTTTTTAATAAAATACTATCTAATATTATATTTTTATTCTATTTAGGTACCTTAGTCGTTAAAAATAAGTAGAGATGACGATGTGGATCAGTATAAACACAGTCTTAGTACAAAACACATACATAAGTTTATCAATTTAGTCTAAAATCCATTAATTTAAAACAACATTTTCATTTTGGGGTAAAATTGCAAATTACCCGCTTCTTTTTTTATTGACAAATGACAAATTACCTTGTTTCATTAACTTTGATTGAAGTAGAAAAGGGGTAATTTATAATTTTACCCCAAAAATAAGATAATATTTTAAATTGATAATATACGTAAATATTTTGGATTAAAACTATGATTATATTAATCATGTCATCTTCTCCATTGGGATGCTAAAACAATAACACGAACATAGTTGAAGTGCTAAATGGATAATATATCCTTAAAAAAGAACTTGTTTATTTCAAAAATGAAATGCATCAGTAATAGTAATACTGTGGTTCAAATGTAAACATGTTCTGAATACCACCACCATGTGGTTTAAATCCCGAAACCCTAAACCAGACAAATGGTAAACACAAGGTCTATGTTTGGATACACAAACATGATTAAATCAGAGATTGTTGATCCCATGATCTCATGGAGTCGGCTAAGGCAAACACCTTCGGCCTTCAGTTTGGGAAAATCTAATTATTCAGACAGCTAAAGCGCTATCAAAGCTTAAAGGCAATGGACAGAAATTAATTAAAGCCTGGATCAGTTCCAGAAAAAGAGAAGGATGGCAATGTCCACTTTGCTCCGGCCACTTTCAAGTTTCAATGGAGAAACCATATGTCGGAGTCCAGGTTTGAAGCACTGCCGTTCAAATTCCCCGCCTCGCTGCCTCTTGCCCCGGCCCTTGCCTACGTTACAGATCATAAAATTAATCACTTAAATGTTGCCCTAAAATAAGCTAGCATCATCATATTTGTTACAGTAGTACCTGTTGCATGACGGTGGTATTCCTAGGAGGGAAATTTGCCGATGGACGGTACATATAATGATCCTGAAGTTGAAGATATGCAGCTGGCGAAGCAAAATTCCTGCAAACATGAAAAATAAAATGTACAATGTTTGATATATAAATATAAATAAGTTGAGAAATTATTAAAAAAAAGTAGTTCTGTCTAAAGACCTTGAGGGTTGCTGAAATCCATTTGATTCATCAGTAAAAGTTGTTGGAGCTTTGGGATCAGAGTTCATCCAATTGTAGTTTAAACTTGGCTGGATCATAGCAGTCCCTCCAACAAATGGATTCTAAATATCACAACACCCCAAGCCAGCACAAAATTATATATTAATGAACATATATTATCTTTTTTGATTTAACGATAAAAAGAATGTCGTTATCTATAAGTAACGTAAGCTGTGCACGTGTATACCGTTACAAAACTGAGATTAATGAACGTATATTATCTTTATTGATTCATCAGTAAAGAGAATGTTGTTATCCATAAATAATTCAAGTTCGAACTTTTTTACGTGCACCACGTGTGTATACCGTTAAGAAGCTGAGATTAATGAACATATATTATCTTAAAATCGTACGAGACGGTTACAAAAAGCAGCACCAATAGGTTAGAATTAGTTTTTTTTTACCTCTCTAGGCACATTAATGTTAACTCCAAATTGATTTGAAGTTGGTTGAGCAATACGATTTGCTTCCAAACTTGTCTGCAAAATTCAGAATTCATATATAAAGATTTCAGCTGTAAAGAAAGGAGTCCAGAACTCAACGGGAAAATAGATAGATAGATAGATAACTTGCCTTTCGGCGATGGACAAGCTTCAAGGTTTCTTCCAACACCATTTCATAGTATGTAGCCTCATTCATTGATTTCAGACAGCTAGGATTTCTCAGGAAATGCCTTAAAAAAACCAACCATGGATTCATTTTCTTTATGTAAGAATCAGACCCAGAATTAATTCAAACATAAATATAAGATTAATTTGATATTCCCTACTGTAGTTGCTTCTCCACATCTTCCAGCTGAGTACCGCATATAAGCGTTTCCTTTTGGATTTCCTGCAGTATTAATTTATATACGATTATACATTAAACAAACATTATAAACTTTTAATCTTTTATTTATTCTTCTACGTACCTTCAATTGAGTGGCCATGTCTTTGTTGCTTCTATAAAAACAAAATTAATTGAGACATAATCGATCAGTGACCGTTAAATTTAATAAAACCGACGATCTCTGTGTGTGTGCATATTATTATCCAATCATACTAAAATATTAAAAAATACAAATGATCGGTCGAAGAATTAAATCAATCAATCTAAGAGATCCAACCTATAGATAGATGAACGATCGTAATAACCGGCTTCAAGGCTCATCTGAGTAATAATGCGTCGGACCACCTAAAACAAGTAATATAAAATTTCTCATATATATAAACTTGTACTCAAATTATGTAATAATCAGTATCTAAATAAAATAGTTAGGAAGAAAGATCAGTTAATTACCTCTTGATTTTCCACCCTTTGAATAAGAATTCATCATTTCATCAAAAAAGAAAAAAAATTGTCAACAAAACTGTTGTAGAATAGATCTTAAACATACGTATAATTTTTATATATTTTTTATAATTAAATATAAAAACAATAAAATTTAATTAAATAATATAACACTGTTTATAGAAAAATATCTTAACATTTAGATTTTGTTATCAACTTGGTAGGTAAAAGGCCATCAGGAGCTGTCATTCCTTTTCAGAACAAAAAAACTATGAACAAAGTCTTACACGATCATTAATCGGACGTAATCTTTGAGATCTGTTTAAGTATTACTATACGATTTTAAATCTCACGACAAACTCCGTTATATATTATTTAAAAAATTAAAATTTGTCCAGATTTATTATTTTTAAAGAAAATCCTTACCATCCCCGACGACGAGCAGGAAGTTCAATGTAACGAGCAAACACCTCTTCGATCCTATTGAAAACGATCCTATTAAATCCGAAACAGTGAAGATGAAGGACAAGAACCAAAAGTAGGACCGGCAAAGCTCACCTTTTCTTGGCATCAAAAAGGAATAGTTTTCCAGCTGGTGAGAAAATCAGCAAAGCCAAGTCTATATCACAGAGAGTGGACAGTTCATAAGCTTTCTTCACCAGCCCACTTTTCCTTTTGGCAAAAGTTATATGCCTATAAGTTTTGTTCTCTATCCTTTTCATCTCCACTTTAACCCTTCCCATTGCTCTCTTTAGTTCTGCCTTTTCTTAGCCTTTCTATAAGCCTATTTATAATATGTGTGTGAACAACCCTGTTTTCCCTCTTTAATTTTGGGTCCACATTTTCAAATTAAAGTGTAGTAATATTCTACCTCTTTTCTGTGCCTCTTTTAAAAATTATTAAAAAATTAAATTTTAAACCCTAACCCTTATTTTCTATATTCGAAACCCTAAAACATATATCAAAAAATACACCATGCCCTTAATTCCTTAAACCCTAATCAAAACCTCTAAACTAAAACCCTAAACTCTCTATTTAAAGTGGATATATAAATGAAAGCACAGGAAAAAGATAAACGATTTGCACCCGTAAATATCGGTCCTTTTTTGTATGTTTTGCTGCCATACAAGAATGCTTAGGACAACTGTGTCACAGCATTCACGTTTATTTAAGCAGATTCTAGTATTAAAGAGGTATTAAAGTTACAGAACAGAAAATTTCATCCACAGGCAGTCTTATCTGTGGACAAAAATATTATCCACAGGCAGTCTTATCTGTGGACAAAAATTATTACCCTTTTCGTTTTTTTTTATGATTCGATATTAAAAAATTAAATTTTAAGCGTTAATTTTATAAATTATAGACTTAAAAATATATTTTATCTCTAATTTTTTAAATTTTAACTTTAAATCTTAAACTTAAACTTAAATTTTAGTACGAGAGCATAAATAGGGAAACCAAAAAAGGTAGAAAATTTATTTTCTCCAACTGTATACTTATTAATTAATTTAATACACGAATTAATAAATTTTATCTATAATTGAGTGATTGAATTATAATTTTTATTAATTATATAACCTAAATATAACTTTACCTATAATTAAGTGATATTTGTTATAGTTTATCCTATTTTTTATTTTCATTTAGACGTGTTTTAATTCTTTTGCTTCTAGACCCTAATTTGGATTGGACCCAATTCAAATCTCCCTAAACCCCTCTTTTAAATCTAAACATTTTTTATGGCATAAAAATAAATTTAACCCTTAATTTTATAGTTTTATCATTTTGGTTCTCATTCTTTATTTGAGACAAATTTAGCTTTTAATCGAAGTCTTTTTGATGAATATCTCATTTTTTAACTATCATGATGATTGCACCGTTAAAAATTTAATGATGATGACATATAGTAAACATATGATAATATATTTTAAAATTTAAAGGATATGACATCTAACCTATCAAATATAAAATATAATTTTATTCCAATATAAAATATAAAATAATTAAAATTCAAATAAAATATTAAAACTTAATTAAATCTAAAATATTTTGGCTATTAAACCTTAAATAAATTTACTACTCTGTTTTTTTATAATTTTGGGTATTTTTAGATTTAATTAAAACTCAAAACCTAAAACCTTAAATTTATTACTTTTAAATTTAAATTTGTACAAAGATAATTTCAACCCTTAACGTTTATAATTTTTATCATTGTCTTTTCTTGAGGATAAATTTAACCCTTAACATATATCTTTTTGAAAAATAACTTATTCTTTGGGGATAAATTTAGCCATTAACTTATTTTTTTGATAATTGGACCTTTAAAAATTTAATGATGATGACATATCATATGCATATAATAATATATTTTAAATGACATGGCATCTAACCTATCAAGTACATATATATACATGAAATATAATTTTATTCTAATATAAAATAATTAAAAGTAATAAAATATTAAAAATTAATTAATTCCAAAATAAAAAGCTACTAAACATTCTCAACCCTAACTACGATAAAATCAAAGTTTTATATGTTTAGTAGCATTTTATTTTAGAATTAATTAATTTGTTAATATTTTATTTGAATTTTATTTATTTTATATTAGAATAAAATTATATTTCATATATATATGTATTTGATGGCTTAGATGTCTTGTTATTTAAAATATATTATCATCTGTTACTATTATTAAATTTTTAACGGCCTAGTCATTATGTTAGTTAAAAAAATGAGATATTTGTCAAAAAACATAGATTGAGAGCTAAATTTATCTAAAAATAAAGATTAAAATAATAAAAATTCTAAACGTTAAGGGTTAAAATTATCTTTATATTTTTTTATAAAACAAAATTCATTAATATACCAATCTCCCCCCTCTTTTTTTCAATTCCATTGGATCTTCAATGGTTGAAAAAACTTTTTCTAATAATTTAATATTTAGTTGAATACAAGGAGTTCTTTGACTAGTTAAGATGATTTATTTCTTCCTGATTTAAATTTTAAAAACAAATATAGATTTTTATTAAATTAATCTAAATTATAATTCAATTCAATTAAAATAATTGATAGAAAAAAATTAATTGATAAAAAAAGTGAAAAGACAAAATTTTGGAGGAAAATAAGCCACTCATTTTTTAAATTTGAGATTAATTTACTTTTAGTTTAAAAAGTTTGGAGGGATATAAGTTACCCAAAATTGTAGAGGGAATTAGAAATAAATTTTGATTATTATATATATAAAAATTTGGAGAGAATTAACGTATATAGTAAATTTTATTATTATTATTATTATTATTATTATTATTATAACATATAATCAAATAATAAATTTTGATTAAATATAATCAATTAAAAATATAAAAAAGAAAGATTAAATTAGATATTCATTTGATATTATTCTAAGTCGGGTGATTGAAAGAGACCAAATTTAAGTTTGAACCGATAAATTAACTCGAGATATTCATTTGATATTATAATTGATATCATTTGTCAAATGAAATTGTATCACATAATTAGTAGGTGTACCAAGTGGTGTTTAACCGATAAATTAACTCAAGATTTAAAATATGATCAAATTGATCTTTTAAATATGATTATTTGCATTTACTCGAAAATGTATACATAGAATATAAAAAATTGATTTAAAATTTCGATTGAAACCAACTAATTTAAAATTATCTAAATTAAAAATTTATTGATAGTCTATTGATTCAATATTAATATGAATCAAAATTAATGACTTGATATTAATCGATATAAATTAACCAATATGATATAACTAAAATTATTATATATTCAAACTAAAATTAAATATAATTAAACCCAAAATATTCTGAATTGAACCCAACTTGCACGAACTTGTCCTCTAAAATTTTGTTCTTTAATACTTTTGAAAAATATTTTCGGGATCAAAAATAATTTGAAATAAAAAACAATACAAAACTTATATATTTTCAGGTAAAAATGATTTTTAAATTGATTTTAAAAATCTATATTCTAACTTTTATTTTTCTAAATTTTTTAAAATAAAATTATTAATTTATTCACGTTTATATCATTATTTATTTTATATCATAAAAAATATCTAAAATAAATATTTTATCTCCCAAAATTATTTTTAACAATAATATTAAAAATTATATTCATATTAAATAATTTACTATTTCCCAGAAAGGAAATGCTTCAGAAGTCGGACTTGGTGATATGTGTAGGGACATCAGACAGACTTGACATCCCATCGGTGAAGAAAATAGTGCAAAGTTAGGGACCCTGAAATCAACCCACCTCTCTGGCTTTTGCTAGATTGCTACAAGTCAAAGAACCTAGGGAAGGTCAATGTCACACTTCGAGACCAGTACACACAAATTGTTCGTTTTACGTAAAATTATTAAATTATTTACGTAAATTCAATAACTCAAAAACTCAACAAGCGGTCTTAACAAAAAAATGATGTTAACCATATTCACATATCTTATCAAATATTTAATAAAAATATAAACAACGATATATGATAGTTTAATATTATTTTTTAAAAATACGGAGATAAAACACTTCCTATAAATATTTTTTAAAAGTATTTAAGGCAAAACACATGCCTTATCAAATACGTAAAACATTTTTTAAAATATTGTAAGAAAATATTTTTGTGTTGTTTAATTTAATATTGCGCTTTTTGATGTTATTTAGTATAATATATATTAATGTACTGCTACTAATCTACTATGTATACATTTAATCATTATAGTATATATGATTGTACTATGTATATATTATATATATGATATCATTAATATATACACGATACATGTAATTACTAATATATAATTATATATACATATAATATATATTAATGTATACATTAAATTACCAATATATATTATATATAATTATATTAAATTATTAATGTATTATATATATAATATTATATATTCTATAGTATAAATTTATTTTCCATATATAGTAATAAATCTATTTATAATATTATTCTATTTTTAAAAATAGTATTATTCCATTTATATTATTATTTTATTTTTAAAAATAATATTATTTATATATAGTATTAATTCATATATTATTATCTTATTTTCAAAAATTGTATTAGTCCATATATAGTATTAATCTATATATTATTATTTTATTTTTAAAAATAATATTAGTCCATATATAATATTATTCTATATATAATATAATTTTATATATAGTATTATTTTATTTTTAAAAATGATATTATTTTATATATAGTATAAATATCTTATATGGTATAAATTTTATATATACTATTATTTCATTTATAACATAAATTCTATGTATAGTCTAAATTTTTATTTTTCAATTTTAAAATATTTTAATAAGATAATATTTTATTTTATGAATGCTTATTTTTTAATTTAAAAGTTTATTTTTTGATTTTATATTCCAATATTTATTCTTTCTTAATTTTGTAATTTAGCATAATTTTTATTTTTAAGATATAAATCATTGATTATATGATATTTTTGTTAAGTCTACTGTGTAATATTCATTTTTAATGGGATTCATATTAGTGAAAGACATTAGATATTAAATAATTAAATCAAAATGAATGATCAACCATTCAACAAAAAATCTATCGTTTATTTACTTACTTTTACAAAATCAAACTTAGTCATTTTAATTATTATAAATTTAAAACCAAAATTAATTCGACCTGAAACAAAACCGACTTAAAATGTATCCGACCTGAAATGCAACAGAACTGAAATCTACCCTACCTGAAATGAAACCGTCAATTATCCGATTTAGACCCGAACCGTTTAAACCTGACCTGAAATGGATTCGACCTGAAATGGACCCGACCTAAAATGGACCCGACCTGAAATAGACCCGACTTGAAATGGACTCGCACCTGACCCGGATCGAGTCAAAACATCAAATCAACCTGAAATGAATTGTATCCGATTTTATCCGACCTAAAACCTATCCGAGTAACTGTTTTTACATCCTACTAATATCCATCATAAATATAGAAATCTAAATAAAAAGACAACGCCATAACAAAATATAGCTTAAAACAGTCGCTAAAACATATTAACAAACTAAGAATAAGCTGGTCGATCCTCTGGTACCAATCAAGCCTATGGATGGGTATGAAATTCGAACTAGACTAATTTTGATTAAACTCAATCTTATTTGGTCGGTTTTTTGGTAGAAAAATTTGAATTTGGGTCGGTTGAGTCGAGTTTTTTCAAGTGTGATCTCGGGTTTGGGTTTAGGGTGACAAAATCTTACCATATCCGGAACTAATAGTGTAATTTTTTCGTATGTTTTTTAGGTTACTTAAATTTTTATACAATTACAATAATGATCCTTCCTTATATATATTTTATACAATTAGGTTGCTAAAATTTTATTTTTACATTTAGATCCCTAAATTTTATTTTTTTACAATTAAGTCTCTAAATTTTTTTTGATGATTCAGATCATGTCAAATTTCATAACTTGAAAATCGAGTCGGGTTAAATCAAATTTTTTACCTAAATCTAAATCGAATCGGATGAAGGATAAAACTTATGAATCTCTAGATCAGATACTAGTGAACCAAAAATTTAACTTGATCCAACCTATACGCATCTCTAATATTAAATATAATTATATTATAATAGACCGTAAATTTGACCTATTCAAACACTCATCGTCTTATCCCAAAAGAAATTCACGTATACATCCATTCATTCAAAAGAAAATATTAAATATAATTATATTATAGGCATAAAGATAATTTTAACCCTTAACGTTTATAGTTTTTGTCGTTTTGGCCCTTATTCTTTTTTGGGGATAAATTTAGCCCTTAGCCTGTATTTTTTTAACAAATAGCTTATTTTTTAACTAGCTTGATGATTGGACCGTTAAAAATTTAACGATGATATATATATATAATATAATTTCAAATGACATAGAATGTAACCTATTAAATACATATATATAGAATATAATTTTATTCTAATATAAAATATAAAATAATTAAAATTCAAATAAAATATTAAAAATTAATTAATTCTAAAATAAAAATAATAAAACATTCTTAACCCTAACTACGATAAAATCAAAATCTTATTCTAAAATAAAAATATAAACACAATTCGAATAAGATTTTGATTTTATCGTAGTTAGGATTAAGAGTGTTTTATTATTTTTATTTTAAAATTAATTAATTTTTAATATTTTATTTGAATTTTAATTGTTTTATATTTTATATTAGAATAAAATTATATTCTATATATATATGTATTTGATAGGTTACATTCTATGTCATTTAAAATTATATTTCATATATATATCATCGTTAAATTTTTAACGGTCCAGTCATCAAGCTAGTTAAAAAATAAGCTATTTGTCAAAAAGATATAGGTTAAGGGCTAGATTTATCCCCAAAAAATAAGGGCCAAAACGACAAAAACTATAAACGTTAAGGGTTAAAATTATCTTTATGCCTATATTATAATATATTATTTTGCTTGTTTAAATTAAGTAATAAATATTAATTACTAATTAATATTATTAAATACTTTTACATAATTTATTAACATAATTAATCACTTAAATTAATTAACGTAATCCACAGCCATTTATGAGTTTATACAATTCACAGTCAATTATTATCTATTATTAAAATTTAATTTGGATATGTGCTCGTTGTTAATCGAATATAAATCATTTGTATCTTAATCGTATCTCTATTAGTGCCTTCATTTTAAATTAGTGGATTTAGGATCTAGAGTTTAAATTTAAGATTAAGTGTTATTAGAGTTTAGGAAATTAGAGGTAGAGAGTATTTTTTAAGATATAGGGTTTAAGGTTTAAGATTAAAAACTTAAAATTTGAGTTTAAAATTTATTTTTTTAATATTTTTAACAGAAAACACACAAAAAAAAAATAATTAAGAGGCGAGACATTCCTACTTTTCTTAATCATAATTAATATGCGTCGTACAACATTCGAAGAAAAAGAAATGTGAAACGATGAAGTTGGAAGTTTCTTGAAACGTTGAGTTTAGGGTAAATTACTCTAGTGACCACCCAATATATTAGGGATATACCTATTTTGGCTAACCAACTAAAGAGCTCGTCAATCAGGTCACCAAACTTTGAAACCCTACCTATTTAGGTCACCCGTTATTAAAAAACTAACGATGAATCCGACGCTGTTAAAAACTAAGGGAGGCATATGTGTCATTTGTTATTAATATTTTATTCCACCCTTTTGTCTTAATAAAAAAAGCTTGAAGTACACAACGAATCTCTTTTTCTTCCTGCCTAGTCTCCCTCATCGACCTGAAAACTTTTACTGTGAATTTATCATCCAAAACTCAATCATGGGGCCTGAAATCGGATCCAAAAACTGGATTTTGTTTTCCTTAAGTCTTAACATTTGACGAGCTTGTTTTGGCAGAACCAACGATAGAGGATGGTGGTTTAGCCATATATGGTCGACTTCTTCGTATGAATAATCGAGTTTCGTGATATCGATAACATCACGAACTTTAATCTTTATAAACTTTAAATTATCGTCGTAGAAGAAAAAGAAAGATTTGAGCCAATCGGGATCGGTGATGTTCGAATGATGAGCGTACAAACTTCCCAGATCCAGTCGATGTTCGAATGATGAACGTAGAAAATCGGGTCTTTCATCGCCTAGTAAAACTTCCCCATGTCTTCTCTTTCGGGTTTGAAGCTGTTTCCAATCCATGTGTGCAAAGTTTTGTGGTGTCTGTCGTATCACAATATCCACCATTTATTTTATATGTACATCCCATGAACAACTCGATTTTTCTGACACCGGAGACTATTTGGGTATACATAAACTTTAAGTTCAATCGATTTGTTCGTCGTTGCTCACATGAGGATGATTTTCATCGGTGTTGTAAGCTAAATTCGCAGCTAGTGGTGAAAATGCGAGAACTCACATTGCGTATGAAAGAAAGAAGACTTCTTGTCGACATGATATTCCGACATCGGCATTGTTTTGGGGAAATCCCCAGTCCAAAACGGCAAAGCTAACAACTCGTCGTCGATGAGGCTACCGAGTATCAATTCGTGGGAAGTAATCATCATGCAGTGTCGAGGAAGAACAATCACATACGACCGATGTTCAACGGGGTGTCGTAGTAGTTCGGTTGCTCATAAGCGACAGTGCAGAACTGGCAGTGTAACCCAGCTTGACAGGCAAAGTTTTAAGGGTCGTTGTAGGGCAGCGACTTCATTATTGATAAGGCCTTCTATTTTGAGATGATGCTCTCGTTCAAAAGGTGTGCCAGACGATGAAGCTCTTGTTCAAAAAGTGTTCCGACGAAACTTAACCCTTAATCGGTCTGCCATAAGAACAATGGTACGCTGTCATATTTAGTCCAATGGCTCTGCTCTATACTTTCTCCAGTTTTTTGAGAGTTTTATTACAATTTGAAGTTTAATTTGAATGGGAGTAGCGTGATGGAAATAGAGAGAAACAATTTAGGTAAAAGACAAAGGTGGAGGGGGGAAGAGTTGTAAAAAAAGTGTTGATATGAGGATGTCAGTCTTTTTTATTAAGATACCGTTTGTTTTTAACAGACACACGTCAGATTTATTGTTAGTTTTTAAAGGCGGGTGACCCAGGTAAAGTTATATTATAATAGACTATAAATTTGACCTATTTAAACACTCATAGTCTTATCCCAAAAGAAATTCACGTATACATCCATTCATTCAAAAGAAAATATTAAATATAATATATTATAATATAATATTTTGCTTGTTTAAATTAAGTAATAATTATTAATTACTAATTAATATTATTAAATACTTTTACATAATTTATTAACATAATTAATTACTTAAATTAGTTAACGTAATCCACAGCCATTTATGAGTTTATACAATTCACAGTCAACTATTATCTATTATTATCTATTATTATCTATTATTAAAATTTAATTTGGATTATGTGCTAGTTGTTAATCGAATATAAATCATTTGTATCTTAATCGTATCTCTATTAGTGTCTTCATTTTAAATTAGTGGATTTAGGATTTAGAGTTTAAATTTAAGATTAAGTGTGATTAGAGTTTAGGAAATTAGAGGTAGAGAGTATTTTTTAAGATATAGGGTTTAAGGTTTAAGATTAAAAAATTAAAATTTGAGTTTAAAATTTATTTTTTAATATTCTTAACAGAAAACACACAGAAAAAAACAATTAAGAGGCGAGACATTCCTACTTTTCTTAATCATAGTTAATGTGTATCGTACAACATTCGAAGAAAAAGAAATGTGAAACGATGACGTTGGAAGTTTCTTGAAACGTTGAGTTTAGAGTAAATTACTCTATTGACCACCCAACTAATTGAGGATACATATTTTGGCCAGCCAACTAAAAAACTCGTCAATCAGGTCACCGAACTTTGAAATCCTACCTATTTGGGTCATCCGCCGTTGAAAAACTAACTATGAATCCGACGTGACCGTTAAAAACTAAGGGGAGGCATATGTGTCATTTGTTATTAATATTTTATTCCACCCTTTTGTCTTAATAAAAAAAGCTTGAAGTACACAACGAATCTCTTCTTCTTCCTGCCTACTCTCCCTCATCGACACGGAAACTTTTACTGTGAATTTATCGTCCAAAACTCGATCATAGTGCCTGAAATCGGATCCAAAAATTGGGTTTTGTTTTCCTTAAGTCTTAACATTTGACGAGCTTGTTTCGGCAGAACCGACGACAAAGGATAATGGTTCAGCCATAGATGGTCGAATTTCTCGTATGAATAATCGACTTTCGTGATATCGATAAGATCACGAACTTCAATCTTTACAAACTTTAAATTATCGTCGTAGAAGAAAAAGAAAGATTTGAGCCAATCGGGATCGATGCTGTTCGAATGATGAGCGTACAAGCTTCCCAGATTCAGTCGATGTTCGAATGATGAACGTAGAAAATTGGGTCTTTCGTCGCCTAGTAAAACTTCCCCATGTCTTCTCTTTCAGGTTTGAAGTTGTTTCTAGTCCATGTGTGCAAAGTTTTGTGTGGTGTCTATCGTATCACAATAGCCATCATTTGTTTTATATGTACATCCCATGAACAACTCGATTTTTCTGACATCGGAGACTATTTGGGTATACATAAACTTCAAGTTCAATCGATTTGTTCGTTGTTGCTCACATGAGGATGATTTTCATCGGTGTTGTAAGCTAAATCCGCAGCTAGTGGTGAAAATGCGAGAACTCGCGTTGCGTATGAAAGAAAGGAGACTTCTTGTCGACATGATAATCCGACATCGGCATTGTTTTAGGGAAGTCCCCAGTCCAAAACGACAAAGCTAACAACTCATCGTCGATGAGGCTACCAAGTATCAATTCGTGGGAAGTAATCATCATGCAGTGTCGGGGAAGAACAGTCTCATACGACCGATGTTCAACGGGGTGTCGTAGTAGTTCAGTTGCTCGTAAGTGACAGTGCAAAACTAGCAGTGTAACCAGCTTGACAGGCAAAGTTTTAAGGGTCGTTGTAGGGTTGTGACTGTTGAAAATATGTAATGCTTGAATCCACACTATGTTTTTATAGGTTGTATGAGAGCAGTTCAGTTGATTTAAAATTCTAAGAGAATTTTAAATACTTAACCGAATAGATTTAATAACAAAATATCCGAGATTTAAATGGATATTTTCGGTTATAAAATCTACTATTTTTAGATAGATATTAATAGATTATGTGAGATTTAATTAGATTTTATCTGTTAATAAATCTATTTTTGAATAGATTTTATCCGAGATTTAAATGGATATTTTCGGTTAGCAAATCTACTATTTTTGGATAGATATTATCTGATATTAAATTTAAAATTTAAATCAGATTTTATTTGATTGTTGGACAGATTTGCCCCTGCTTTCAACCTATAAATAAGATGCTTTTCTCTCAATTTTAATCATCCCATTTAGAGTTCATCTGTCTTAACTTGAGAGAGAATTAGAGAGCATCATTATGTTCGACTCCGGTTCCGACGATCATTTTCTCTACAGTCCACTCCAAACTTTGGGTGTACATTGTTTGGAGGACCGTGCTAACCTTCGGGGGACAACCGCCTAAAGTAGCGAGTACACACATCGGGGCGATTTGTTTCTAAGGCAGTGGCCTCCATACCACGACACGGTCAAACTTTCTATCAGTTCGTTCCTTTAATTTTTCCTGTCAGTGCTAATGTCCTGTTTTGCAGTCTATATAACCAACAATTTAGAAACAAATCTACTGCAAAAATGATATTATTGTCAAGGTGGTTTTGGGTTTGATCAAGCTTGACGCACTTGACGGGTCAATAATCGAAGGTGATGGTGATCTTGAAGATAAGAATCAAAATCTTAAAGATAAGGATATTTTACTATCAGTGAATTTTATTTATTTATTTATTATTACTGTTAGTAAATTATTTTTGTGACTAACCATATATAATTTTTTTTTGAATTTTGTAGATTCAAAATGATTATGAAATATCGGTCACGATGAATTTTGGTATCATAATACAAGGAATGAAGCTGCAGTCATGATCAAAATAGACAAGGTCTACATGAATTGTGTTTCTACTTATAAGGTCAGATTATTTAAATCATGATTTATATTATATGAATTTATATTAAAGTCTTTACCTAGTCTATAAGCTTAGAGAGTATGATTTAGACTAGGTTGTAAAAGAAGGCTAGATGACCTTTTCTAGTAGAAAACTTATCTTGAGTATGCTTAATAATTTTTTTTTGTGGGGAATATATATATTAAGCATAACTTTTAAAAGACCTAAATGATGAGAGAAATATTCATAAGAGATTAATTGGAAAGTAGTGAGATAGTTTAAATAATGCATGTCTACATTGGTTTTTGAGAGATTTGGTATTTAAGTATGCTTTATGCATCACCTCTCTTTCTAAACCTACCTAGTGCATTACTATGCTCATTATTCCAATTTATAAAGTACTATGACTAAATAAATATTCTATACTTAATGTAGAAGTTAGAATAATAATCTTAATAATCTTTAAGATATCTTTCTTTTAGTCATAGTAGATGAATATTTTCAGTGGTCTTTTAAGTTAAGAACCTTGTCTAAAATAAAGAGAAAATGATAGACATTAATGCTACTAAAAGATGTTTGTACCTATTAAATTTCTTTGAGCTCTTTTCTTCAGATAGTTAAGAAGGAAGAAAAGATTTGTCTATCTTAGGAGTGTGTAGAAATCTCCATTAAAATTCTCTTTATGAAAAAAGATGAAAAGTGTTAGGTCCGATAGAGGTGGTGAGTTTGGATCTAAATTTTCTTAAAGAGGTATATGAGACGAATGACATAGTTCATGAAACTTCTACCCCTTACTTTCCTCAACAAAATGACATAGTCGAGAGGAAAAACAGAACTTTAAAAGAGATGATAATTTCATTGTTGATAAGTTTTGGGTTAGCTTATAACATATTGGGGAAGTCATTCTATCGGTAAATCTTAAATCGAGTACCTCATAAAAAATTAGACTCAACCCCATACGAACTGTGAAAAGGTTATGTACCTAACTTGCAATACCTAAAAGTGTGGGGGTGTCTGGCTAAAGTATGTTTGCCTGACTTTAAGAAGTCCACCATCGATGCCTAAACCGTTGATGTAGTATTTATTGAGTATGCTACCAACACTATCGTATGATATGCTCTAGAGTTTGAGTTAGAGCCTAAACAAAGATAAAAATATCTTTTGGACCAGACTTTGTTACTTCCTTTATTTTTGAGATAAACGATCTAGACAACTTATCAGATCTTATAGCTCAAGTTTCTTGTTAGATGAGGATCCTAAAACTTATGAAGAAGCTATGAGATCTATTGACACTAGTTTTGGAGGAGTAGTTAATGATAAACTAGAGTCAATAATGTCTAAATCATGCTTGGGAATTGGTAGACTTGTCTAAAGGATTTAAACCTATCAGCAACAAATGAGTTTTTAAGAAGAAACTCATACCAGATGGGTCAATCCAGAGTAAGGCAAGGCTAGTAGTTATAGGGTTCACTCAAAAATATTAAAGAGTTTGACAGTTGAGATGTCATTTATACTCGAACCCCTTTTGACTCTAGCACTCATCTCGTTAAAAATAAAGAAAGATGTGTTTCCCAGGTTGAATATGCTAAGATCATTGAAAGCCTAATGTTCTTAGTGAACTATACTCAACCCGATATTGCCTATCTAATGAGTAGATTAATTAGATATACTCATAATCAAAGTGGTGAACATTGAATGACTCTTAGACGCTTACTAAAAGACCTTAAGGGTATTATGGATTGGAAACTCAAATTTGTTGGCTATCCTGTTATTTAAAAGGATGTTGTGACGCCAACTAGGTTTCTGATATTTATGAGGTAAGCTCTACGAATGAATATGTTCTTACTTTAGGTGGAGTTGTAATCTTGTAGAAGTTTGCTAAGCAAACTTGTATTGCACGCTCCATCATAGAGTCAGAGTTTATAGCTTTAAACTTAGCTAGGCAAGAAATCGAGTGGCTAAGGAATCTTTTAGCAAAGATACCTTTATGAGAAAAACCGACTCCTCCGATATCTTTATTGTGAGATTCGTAATTTGCGATACATGTGGCTCTAAATCAAGTTTACAATGGTAAGAAGAGACACATTCGCATAAGGTACGAATATGTGAGGCACCTAATAAAGAACGGAGTACTTACCTTAGAGTATGTTAAGTCGGAGATTAATTTGGCTGATCCTACTACCAAAGGATTGAGCAGGAAACAAATTCTAGATTCGTCGAGGGGGATGGGTCTTAAGCCCATTTGTTGAGAGATTCATGGTGGATACCCAACTTAGTTCTCTAAGTTCAATGTGGTTAAACGAAACCATGAAAGAGACTCATAGTGTACATGTCCCTTTACCCAATCCCTATGACGTTTCATGTACATGCCCAGGTTGAGCTTAAATGCTCTTAATAAATTCATAGCCCAAGTTTGGGTGGTCTTAGTGAGAAAGACTTGATGAATTTACCGATTTTGGTTGAATAACTACTCTTAATAAGTTCTTAGACCTATTGCGAAGGACTAATTGAACTTACCGCTCGGAAGGATGAGTTTATTTTTAAACTCTTAATAAATTCTATCCAAAGAGGTTGGATTGTTCTATTGAGAAGAACATTATTGAATTTACCGAACAAAGAGGTTGAGTTTTTATTCTTAATGATTTCTTAGCCCAGAGTTTGGGTGGTTCATTTAATATGAACTTGAAGAAAATCACCTTATTTTCTTGTGAGGTTGAGCTTTATACAAAGCTCTTAATTATTTCATAGCCCAATTTTGGGTGGTTTATGTTGAGATAAACTTGATGAAATAACCTATGTAAGTGAGAAGAGTTAGCCGCCTTCTATGAAAAACGATGGGCTGTTTTTCTAGTACACTTACTAAAATCCCGAGGTAAGATGGCTAAATATATATACTTTATGTATATACACATCTTCACATCGCGGACTGTGGTGGATGAAGAGATTAGTTATGTGTTATGAGTTCACCCCGATCTTAGAAAGTTCAAGACTAGTTTCACTTATCTAAGAGGAGGATTACTCATCATCACTACGTACTAGTTCAAGATTCGTTCACTATGTACTTAAGTAACTAATCTCGCAAATGCTCGTCTAGTGATAGTCGAACTTAGTGACATCATGAGGATTCTTTCGCATTAGTGGGGGATTGTTGGAAATATGTAATGCTTGAATTCCACACTATGTTTTTATAGGTTGTATGAGAGCAGTTCAGTTGATTTAAAATTCTCTTAGAATTTTAAATACTTAACCGAATAGATTTAATAACAAAATATCCAAGATTTAAATGGATATTTTCGGTTATAAAATCTACTATTTTTAGATAGATATTAACAGATTATGTGAGATTTAATTAGATTTTATCTGTTAATAAATCTATTTTTGAATAGATTTTATCCGAGATTTAAATGGATATTTTCGGTTAGCAAATCTACTATTTTTGGATAGATATTATCTGATATTAAATTTAAAATTTAAATTTAAATTAGATTTTATTTGATTGTTGGACATATTTGCTCCTGCTTTCAACCTATAAATAAGATGTTTTTCTCTCATTTTTAATCATCCCATTCAGAGTTCATCTGTCTTAACTTGAGAGAGAATTAGAGAGCATCATTATGTTCGACTCCGGTTTCGACGATCATTTCCTTTACAGTCCACTCCAAACTTTGGGTGTACACTGTTTGGAGGACCGTGCTAACCTTCGGGGGACAACCGCCTAAAGTAGCGAGTACACACATCGGGGCGATTTGTTTCTAAGGCAGTGGCCTCCATACCACGACACGATCAAACTTTCTATCAGTTCGTTCCTTTAATTTTTCCTGTCAGTGCTAATGCCCTGTTTTGCAGTCTATATAACCAACAGTGACTTCATTATTGATAACGCCTTCTATTTTGATATGATGCTCTCGTTAAAATGGTGTGCCGGACGATGAAGCTCTTGTTTAAAAAGTGTTCCGACGAAACTTAACCCTTAACCGGTCTGCCATAAGAACAATGGTACGCTGTCATATTTAGTCCAATGGCTCTGCTCTATACTTTCTCCAGTTTTTTGAGAGTTTTATTACAATTTGAAGTTTAATTTGAATGAGAGCAGCGTGGTGGAAATAAAGAGAAGCAATTTAGATAAAAGACATGTGGAGGGGGGAAGAGTTGTAAAAAAGGTGCTAACGTGGAGATGTCAATCTTTCTTATTAAGACACCGTATGTTTTCAATAGACAATCGGATTCACTGTTAGTTTTTAACGACGGGTGACCAAAATAGGTAAGGTTTCAAAGTTTGATGACTTGATTGACGAGCTATTTAGTTGGATGGTCACTGAGTTAGTTTAGCCTTGAGTTTATTATAAAAACAACAATGCGGGAGTTGGTTAGAATTGAACGAGACAGATCCAAACATTGAACAAATCATTTGTATCCAAAACCAAATCCAACGCCATTGTTCAATTTCTGGATCATCATCATCAGTTTGATTACTGTGGCCTCCTCCCCAAGCAACGAAGCTTGCTTGAAATGGCAGTGGCAATGGCAGGTTCACTCGCTTTCTTACTATTTCTTCTATCACAATCTTGCCCATCACCCTCACCGTCACAGCCAATGCTCCTCCCTCCACCTCACTCCCGCGCTCTTCCCGCCATGTTCCTCCCTCTATTTCCTTCTCCAAGGAAATCCTCCACAACATTTTCCTATTCTTCTCGTCGCCTCCTGAGATCCGAATCTAACTCATCTCATCCTAGCGCTCGCATGCGACTCTACGACGATCTCCTCAGCCGCGGGTACGCTAGTATTATGTTGTCATCACTATTATTTTCTCTACATCAGTTTTTTTATCTCACATATTCGGAGGATTTGAAATTTCATAGGTACTACACTACGCGGCTATGGATCGGGACACCGCCGCAGAAATTTTCCCTTATAGTCGATACTGGAAGCACCGTTACTTACGTTCCTTGCTCTGCTTGTGAAAATTGTGGTACACATCAGGTGATGTGAAACGTTTCATCCATCTTTTCATCTTCTCATTCGAATCTTCGTTAACGACTTTCTCTCTTCTTTTTTTTTTACTGTAAATTATTTTAAAAGATTTTTTAGGTTGAATTGTTTTTTCAAGCAGTAATCGCAAAATACTACAAATGTGATCGTATAATTGCATAACAGAATAGGTGAGAATTTAGCATGAACGATTATTTTTGAGTTTAGATTTTCGTACTTTTAATCTATATGAACATATTAAAGTTTAACTAATTTATACATAATATATGCGATTCGTTACCACAGTGTATATGGCAAATAAATTAAAATCCAAATCTTAAGATCATGTTCCAAATATCATGCGATTAGTTTATTCCAAGCGCAGTAGAGATAGAGCAGAAAAAACTACTTTCTGATTTCTTTAGTATTACTCCACTTATTGAGACATTCGATTTTAAGCTTTTACTGTTAGAGCAGAGAAAAATATAGGACTATTCTCTTTATTTAGCGATGCAGATCTAATGATATTGGGTCAAAGTTTTCACAATGTTGGCTCAACAAAGTTTTTCTTGGGTGGTTTCTGATTTCTTTATATCAGGATCCAAAGTTTCAGCCCGAATTGTCCAGTACTTACCATCCTGTAAAGTGCAGTTTGGATTGCGATTGTGACCAAGACAGGGTTCAATGTATATATGAGAGACAATATGCTGAAATGAGTGTCACTAGAGGTGTCCTTGTTGAGGATGTCATTTCATTTGGGAATCTAAGTGAACTTTTGCCCCAGCGTGCTGTTTTTGGTTGTGAAATTGAGGAAACCGGTGACCTTTACAGACAACATGCTGATGGCATTATTGGATTGGGCCGTGGTGATCTCAGCATTGTTGATCAGCTTGTGTATAAAGGTGTGATTAGTGATTCTTTCTCATTATGTTATGGTGGGATGGATGTTGGTGGGGGTGCTATGGTTCTTGGTGGTATTTCTGCCCCTTCAGACATGGTCTTTAGTTATTCGGATCCTACACGCAGGTATGTTTTGTAAGCATTTTTATTTCAGAAATAGAGTACCTCGTCAACTTCCTAACAAAAACATACGATACATCCGGCACATTCACAAAAGTTTCGGGGTGGCAACAGTCCATATTACAACATTGAGTTGAAAGAGATACATGTCGCTGGGAAGAAGCTAGCTTTGAACCCAAGCATCTTTGATGGAAAGTTTGGAACTGTTCTGGATAGTGGTACAACATATGCATATCTACCAGAAAAAGTGTTTGCAGCTTTTAGGGATGCTGTAAGGTTTTCATCCTATAAATTAATAACAATTTCAGAAAATTTTAGTTAGGCCTATTAATGTGTTCTGACTTCTGACTAGTCTCTTTTTTCTCCTGACTGACTTAAAATTTTCACTCTTCATCCTTCATGACATCGATATGCGGATCATTTAAGTTATATTCTCAACAATTGTACATATTTAAACCAGAAATTATGTGTTTGTGTAAGGGCATGCGATGACTACTTGCTCTATATATTATTAACCTGTTAGAAGTCGAAATGTTAAACTAATAAATTTTATTGTGTTTGTTCTTTTCCCCCTATATCATATTTGCATCTTTATATTGAAGATTATGAAGGAACTTAAGAGCTTGAAGCAGATCAAAGGTCCTGTTGCAAGTTACAACGATACATGTTTTTCTGGTGTTAGCAGGTATACCTATATTATGTAGCATAACAGAAAATTGAAAAGATTGTATTTTTTGTTATGTAAGGGATTAGTTCTGTACTATTAACTGTTAAATTTTGTTTTTTGCTTCAGTGATGTCTCTGAACTCTCAAAAAAATTTCCCACAGTAGAGATGGTATTTGGCAATAAGCAAAAATTATTGCTTTCACCTGAGAATTACTTGTTTCGAGTAAGTTTTTCACATGTTAATTGTTTTCCTGTTGATAGAACATCTTTATTTGTCAAGGGTACCTTCTTAATGTTATACATGAGTTGGTTTAGCAATAATTGTATTTAATCCAGTCAAATATTCTGTTCTGTCCTCGATGTTCAATATGTGACTAGTGTTTTTTCACTTATCTATCATCTTGTTCATGAAGCATTCAAAGGTGGAAGGTGCATATTGCCTTGGGATCTTCCAAAATGGTGTGGATCCAACTACTCTTCTGGGAGGTAGAGTTGACCTTCAGATTACTTGAATATTTTTGCGATGTTATTCCATGTAAATTTAATGAGACTCCTTTTAGTTGTTGGGTCTTAGTATTGGAATTTGATTGATTTGAATCTTCTCGGGGCGGATTTTGACCAAATATTACAATTTCAATTTCAAAGCTTTACTTTGATGGCACGAAAATTGTGGGACTGCTATTTTTGTTAGTTCTTGTTATAATAGGAATCATTGTGCGGAATACTCTTGTTACATATGACCGCATGCATTCAAAGATTGGTTTCTGGAAGACTAATTGTTCTGATCTATGGGGGAGACTTCATGTAACTGGTGCACCATCACCATCTCCTTCATCTTCAAGTGGGAAGGACAATTCAAGCTTCAAAATGCCACCTACATCAGCTCCTGATGGAACACCTCATTATGCTCTTCCAGGTACGCTAAACGATGGTTATACATGAATCCGTTACAGGGTTAGAAGTTAGAATTCATCTCTGTCGGTCATTTGATAGAAAAGCATGAAAATGATGTATACTTTTGTTAAGTATGCTTTCTGAGTGATATTGTCATGTTATGATGACATTTCCTTGTTGATAAATAGGAGAAATTGAAATTGGTGCAATTTCATTGGATATGGCATTGAGTGTCAACTACTCATATCTAAGGCCTCGTCTCGTCCAACTTCTTGAGTTCATGACCAAGGAGCTAAATCTTAATGGTTCACAGGTTAAACACTACTATCTCCAAATGCAGGAGCATCAACACTGAAGGAATCTTTACTTTCATTGGATTATGATAATTTTAGGACAATTTCAGGTGCATTTATTGGATTTTTCATCTCAAGGAAATAGTTCTCTTGTGAGATGGGCCATAGTCCCTTCAAGATCAGCAACCTACATTTCTAATGTTACTGCCCTAGTAAGTTTTGTTTATAGATCATTGCAATCCTATGAAAGTAAAATTACTGTTGTTTTCTTGATGAATTTCTGCTTCCAGAACATAATATCTCAGCTTGCTGAACATCGTGTGACAATTCCCGAAGCCTTTGGAAATTATAGGTTGGTGCAATGGGAAGTGAAGCCTTCTTTAACACAGTATGTTTCCACCTACCTCTCTCCCCCTCGTATTCTTGCATATGGCATGGATCTCTCATGTCTTACATCTCTGATACATGTACCTGGTAAATTGTGGCATAACCGGATGACGTATTCTCAACTAAGTCCTTGCTGTAGACGTTTTTGTTGTTGATATAAACTCTAAATGGATTGTTTGTTTTGAACTGATACAGAACATGGTGGCAGCAACATTATCTTGGGGCATTTATGTCGGTCATCATGTTAATCATTGTGGGTTTATTAGCTTCTGTTATTTGGCTGTGGAGACATAGACATCAGGGGTTGGTTCCATATCAACCCGTTGATGGAACAGCTCGAGAACACGAACTCCAACCACTGCAATCTTAAAAGTTGTGTTGTGGAACAGAAATGAATCAAATGTTGAGACAGATTTGGGTTTTGTTGGCTGAGGAACCTTGAAGGAAATAAAATTAAATAAACACATCATCCGAAGGAACAGTGTGTGGGTCAAACTGACTGTTGCAAATGTCAAATTTTGGCAACATCTCCAACCCTGTTTTCATTCCCTTTCAATTTCTATTGATTATTAAAATCCTTTACCGGAGTATTTGTCAAAATTGATCTTTGACTCCTTTTATTACTTTTTCTTTAATCCTTTTTATGTAAGGACACGAATTAAAACAGAATAATTTGGAGATAAAGAAAATACAAGAATCAAAGGTAGAAGAAGAAAATAAAAAAACTAAGAAAGAAGACATAAAGTTTAACTAAATATATAAAAAATAACAATAGGACATAACTGATACTTTTAAACCCCTTTGCATCAAAGTTTAATCAAAGTTCAACTAAATATACATAGTATATATTAATATATATATATATATATGCATATAGATTATAGTATATATTAATGTATACATATATATATATATAAGTATACATATATATATACATACTTATATATTATATACATATATTAATGTATACTATATAGCATATAAGTATACATATACTTATCATTCTAAACTAAATACATAATTGGAACATTTTCTTAAAACTAGCCACTTTAGATCATACAAGGACCATACATGGAAAAAGTTAAAAATCTCATCCAACAATTTGATCGAAAAAATAGACATGAACAAATTTGATTGCATCAGAAAACAACCGACAAAAGGTGATTAATATATTGAAAGACCACTGAGAATCGCAAATCAGAACTGAGCGTCGCGATAAACTATTCACGAGTGTAAACCGCGTATATTTTTATATATAGTATTATAAATTCTATATTTCCATATATAGTATCATTCCATATATAGTATAAATTCTCTATATAGAATATATTTCATATATAGTATAAATTTCATATTTCTATTTTTAAAATATATTAAATTATATTGTATATGTATAAATTATAATATATTAAAGTAAATTGAAATTAAAATTTTTACCGAATTTAATTTATTAATTTATAATTTTTATAATTTAATATTTACAACTTTATTTTTATTTCAAATTAGTTACTATTTATTTTTCTAATTTAGTTTAGCTTTTTTAATAAAATTATATTTTATTAATGTTCATCATTTTTAATTTTAATTTTTGTAATTTAGTATATTTTTTAAGATATGAATCATTTGATATTTTGTTTAGTCTAGTGCGTAATATTTATTTTTAATGGGATTCATGCTAGTTAAAGATGTTAGATATTAAATGATTAATTCGAAATGAATGATCAATCATTCAACCCAAAGCCTATCAATTATTTACTTAATTACTTATTTGTATCAAACTCAAACTTAATAATTTTAATTAATATGAATTTAAAACCTAAATTAATTCGACTTAAAATAAAATCGACTTGAAATGAACTCAACCTGAAATGAACCCGATCTGAAATGAACCCGACCTGAAATAAATTTGTCAATTATCTGATTTGAACCCGAACCGTTTTAACCCGACTAGAAATAGGCCCGCACCTGAACCGAATCGAGTTGTTAGAGACGTGGTACCAATGGCATAAAGAGACGTGAAATAAAGAGAAATCAACAATTTAGCGTGATTTTAGAGTGGTTTGTTTAGATAACCATTTGAATATAGAGAGAGGGTGTGGATATATTGAAGGTTATGCAAATTGATTATCAAAATACTTTCTTTCTTCTTCTTCTTCTATCTCCTTTATCTTCAATTCTTCTATTTCTCAAGTGATTCTCATGAAAGTTCATATAACATTGACGTTTTCATTGAGTTTTCTACCATGGTAAATTATTCTGAATCCATCAAAATTGTTCAAGACACCATAGGCCACCATGAGCAATCATTGACCTCCCTTCAACGGTTTACAGAGAATCAAAAATATTGAAATACTATCATCCAAAATACTCTTCGAGAAATAGCGTGTCAACTGCAATCCATTTCTATTAAACTTGGAGTAGTCGACAACACTATTAATCAAGGGAGCGTCATAATCAATCTTGAATTAGAGGTTGTTTTTCCAAGTGCACCAATGAAATTATCAATTTTTCACGGGTTTCGGTCTTGAGGAATGGCTTGCATATACCTGTAGCGACCCTTTTTTTTGAAAAATATTTAAAATAGTTTAAAAGTTTGGTAGGATTTGAAAATTCTGTATCCGAAGATGACACCTAAAGAGGAGGATGTCACTCCTAATGGAATACCGTTAAAATTTAAAAATTTGCGGTAATATTAAAAATTTGGTATCCGAGGAGATGACACTTGAAGAATAGGATGTTACTCCCATTGAAATACTGTTAAAATTTGAAAATTAGTTACATTGGAGTCGCTATTGACCGTTCAAAAAGGTGGATCGAATACCGAGAAAACAAAATCAGAGAAAATTGGGTTCGAGAGTTGGTTACGTTTGGGAAAGGATTAGCACCCCATAACGCCAAAAAATCGGTACCTAAAGGTTCGCATCGTAATTATTTAAGAAAATATAAAATTCAAATTAAATAAATTTTTAATTATAAATGCATATTTAATCCTAATATCCACAACAATTCAAAGAAGATAACACCCAGAGACCGGGATGCTACTCCAAATAGAATATATCGCGATTATAAATTTTAATAAGGAAAATCCTATGATATAATACGAAACCAAAAATAATTGTAAAGATGGAAAGAAAAGAAAAAAAATAAAGCAAATGTAAATAATACATAATATATTTGTTAAAAAACATAAAACCGTATCAATGTTGTAGGCTTGAAATATAAATACCATGAATACTAATTATAATAATTTACATTATAGTTATGATAATAATAATATGGTAACATATTAGTATAATTTTTATAGTAACATTAGTAATATGCATTTATAGGAATGATATATATATAATTTATGCATGTTTAATATATATTATGATAATAGGCAGAAATTATGTTTAATATATACATGAAACAACAGTGGCAAAATTGCAGGAACACATAAATTTAAAGGGCAAATATAAAGAAAATAGGGACTGAAATATAACAAAATGAAAACTTGAAAGTACTAACACAAAGGATATGGGAAATGGATGACCAACTATGTAATTAGACCATTTTTAATGTTATAATTAAATGAATCAAACAGATTCATTTCACTTTGGTTCTCCAGCGTCTCACGTTTCTTTTTCTCTCTGTCTGTCTTTGGTCGCCGGCAAAAGGAAGTTCACGGTGGTCTGTCGCTCGTCGGCGACGATCGTTGTCGTCGAAACTCGCCGAAGATAATAAATTTATAGCTTTTCGAAAATTTTCGACGAGTGGAGTTCGAATCTTAATTTCAGAAATTCGAAGAAAGAAGCACACAAGCCTAGATCTAAAAATCATCTTCAATGATATTGTTTTCATCGCCAACCAATTGACTATATGACAAGTTTTTGTACTATGCTTAAATGTTCAATATTTCGCTTAGCTAACGGGAGTGAAAGGGCTGGTACATGTAAGGTGTTTATTGTGAACGAGAAGAGATTTTATATTTTTGTCATTTTTCATTCAAATCGAGTAGGTGTTTACTGTCAAAGTTTCCTTTGAAGTAATGCATGAATTTTCTTCTAAGAACCTTGAGGATAAGCTTCTTTTTCCGGGGGAAGGTAATGTTAGGGACGTGACACCAATGACATAAAGAGACACATGAAAGAAAGGAAAACTATCTTTTTTGGAGATTATGCAAATTAGTTATAGATAACCATTTGAATATATAGAAAGAGTATGGATGTATTGGAGATTATGCAAATTAGTTATCAGAATACTTTTTATCTTTTTTTCTCTTCTATCTCCCTTATCTTAAATTCTTTTATTTCTCAAGCGATTCTCATGAAAGTTCATAACACGAGTCAAAACATTAAATCAACCTGAAACGATTTTTATCTGATTTTATCCGAAATGATAATACTCGACTTGAAATTCATCTGAGTAACTGTTTTTACATCTAGATTTGAAGCTAATTGATGTTAAACCTGGAGTATTGAAAGTGCAGCTCACAAGATTTGAATTGTGTTACGGTCGTTATGTGGGTTCATGTCGTTACTACCTTAACCGACTTACTAGTATTATTAACTTTAATTTGATGTAATTGTATTATTTTGTTTTTAAAATAGGATGAGTCTATCACATGTGTCAAATACCGTTAAACATTATTAATACTAAACACTATTAAATATTATTAAATTAATTAATAACGATTAAGAATTTTAAAAACTCAATATATAATTAATTTAATTAAAATTTTATTTTAAATTATTTATAATTATATATTGAGTCTTTAAGGTTTTTAATATTTATTATTTAATTTAATAATGTTTAATGTTAATAATATTCAACGATGTACGAATATTGTAAAAAAAATTTAAAATATCAATAATTAATTTAATTCGTTAACCTAAAGGTTCTGGTTAAAACATTAAAGTGTTTTTTTTTCTTCTTAAAAACACTCATTCGAACTCATTGTGTTGAAATAATTTTTACATATTGGAATTATACCTTTTAATATCATGTTGAAATGATCGACGGTGTAAATTATTTGTTAATTAGTGGTATTAAAAAACTAAAACATAATTTATACATAATTTCAAATTTGAAAATAATAGAGAAATCAACATCGAAATTTGACTCTATTCTATAAAGCTGCTTCTTTTGGATTCTATATTTCAGCCCAAATCGGGCATGCAAATTACACAAATCGTAAGGCATGTATTAAGATTTTTTTTAATATTTATTAATAGGACCTAACTTTTAAGTTTCCTCCGTAAAAAGATGGTTTCACACTGTAATGATCCGAAATTAATCTGTATCCAATGTTGTTAATCCGAATTTAAATTAGATTTGTTGTAATAGTAATCGAACTTTATCTACATTCGATCGAGAATGACCTGGATCTAAATTGAATCTATTATTACGGCCCAAAAGTTTGATCTATACTCGACTGAAACAAACTCGAACTCGAGTTTGACCTGACAAATAACAAACATTACCTGACTGAATCGATCCAAGACTTGATTTTACCCGACCTATTTTTAACCCGACATGATAATTAGTTCGTCCTATTTTGAACATGACCTGTTATTAACCTGAAGTAATATAAACATGATTTAATACTTATAAAATAATTTAAGCTTGATAATTGAGCTTATATATTTAATTTAGAAAATTAATTTAGGTATTATATATTTAATTTATTTAACAATTAATTAATTAATTTTTGGCTTAGTCACGAGAATTGAGCTTATATATTTAACTTATTTAATATTTAATTTAAAAAATTAATTTAAAGATTATATATTTAATTTATTTAATATTTAAGTTTAGGGAATTGATCTTGGGCTTGTGCTTAGGTTTAGGAAATTATTTATGGATTAGATTTAAGGAATTAGTTTAGGGATTAGGAAATTGAGATTGAGCTTGTGAAATTAAAATTGAACTTAGATGATTGAAATTGGACTTGAATTTAAAGAATTAAAAAAGACCCTGACTTGAAGTCCACGTGAATTCAAATTAACCCAACAATTAAGTAATTTATATCGGAATTATTTTGACCCTATTTAAAATAAATTCAACCCGAAATTGATTTACACTCAACCCAAATCGAATCAAAACATCTAATTAATCTAAAATGATATATCTAACTTGACCCGACATAACAAAACTCAACCTAAAATCCATCCTATACCTATTTTTATATCCTAATTCAAATGTTTGATACCTATTTTATAATTTAAGACACGGTTTGAAAACTTAACACTTTGCATTACACAACTTTTGATGTCCAAGCCAAAATTTTCCCTTTTAACAAAGCTCTTTTCACTAAAACTCGGCTTTCTCTTCCACGCTAACCCTGCCTAGAAACCAATGCTAAGCATGCATCTTTTTTATTCAATACGACACATGTCAAAATATGAACTGAACTCCCCAAATCTTAATTTTAATCATACTTAACAACATCCTAGGAAAGAATCATATGTGTTCTTTCAGGCACATTCAGTAAGATATTGGTAACATGTTGCATATGGAAGCCGCATTTTCTTGAGACCTGTCCAGTTGTACTTGCCTGCAGATTTTGTGACTTTTTTGAGTTGGAAAATAAACTAAAAAAAGCAGCTTTGTTTATTTTTTTATGCAAAACAAGTACATTTGATTACTTTGTCCTGAAGGGAATGAGAAGTAGAAATCATTACTCAGTTTGTATACTTGTGGAACTGAACCTTTATATCAGAAAATTTTGAACAGTTTGAAATTTGAATGCTTCATTTCAAAGATTATTGTGCATGCGTTTGTATTATCCAGAAGGTAGATAGGGTGGGAGAGTGGTCCATTGTCTGAGTCTTTGCTGGTTTAAATTTCCTTGTAGATTCTTTTTAAACATCGTTTCTTTTCTATTATGGTGTAAAATTTGGACAATGACTGAAACCATTTAATGAGTATTTTAGTGTCTGAAAAGATACGTGTCTTAAGCGATGAAACTAGCTATTTAAAGCTCAAAGATTCAGACAAACATCAACTGGTACCAAAGGAAGTATTGTTATGGATATACGATTTCCATCCAACCGTTACTAGTGTTGCACAGATAAAATATTGGTTAATCTCTGCCTCTCTACTTTTCTGCCTCCCTTTATATGTTAGCAGCTTTTATCATCTGTTGGATCCTGATTCCTGAAACTCATTTGGATTCCATCCCCTCTTTTTTCCTTCCATGAATGAATTCAACACAGCTAAAGAAGATGCACTCGGAGATACCATGCAGCAAACTGACTTGTTTCTTCTGCACCATGAAGGAGACAGACCCATCTCTAAGAAGAGCAAAACTCAGCCAATGCTTCAAAGAGATGCCTCTCAGTGATGATGAAGAACATGTTTTGGTCTTAAGTGGGCTGTGGAACATTGCCATGACTCAACCTGATGATCCAGAGTTCCCTTCCCTTGGTATTTTTGAATGTATGGCCAAGCTTATCTGTAGAGGCCTCACCGATCAAAAATGGCTTCTCAGAGGTCAGAACATCTATATCCCCTACTATGCTGCTCATATCATCGGTTCATATACGATGGACAATCCCCAATTCGCAGAAAAATCTGTTGACTCGGGGGTGATTCCGCCGTTAATGGAGCTTTTGAGAGGCAAGATGAGCTGGGTTGAACAAAGAGTTGCAGTTCGAGCATTGGGTCATTTAGCAAGCCATGATAAAACCTTTGAAGCCGTTGCCGTACATGAAGTGGAGATGATAAGTTGGGCAATGGAGGTAGCTAGCAGTTGCCTTGAAGTGGTTTACAAGGAGTTCGTTGGATTAAAAGCTAGGAAGAGACCCGAATACCATTGTGATTTGCTCACAAGGGGACTTGGAGGGTTGCAGTTGCAGACAAGGAAGGCTGAGGAATGGGCCAGTCAGCTTCAGTGTTGGTCTCTTTATCTCTTGAATTGCTTTGCAAGCAAACACAGGTCTCTCCACCTCATGTGCAACCAGGAGTTCCTAAACAATTTGTGTGGAATGTGGGGTGGATTACTCAACCTCTCATCCCCGGCAGGGCTTGGATTACTTACAACTCTTTGTTCCCACAAGACAGGGAGGGAAAATTTAGCCAAGCTAAGACAAGTAGTGGAGAGTCTTTGCAATGTTTCAAGATCATCAGATGATTGGAAAAACATGGCCATCGATTGTCTTTTGTTGCTTCTCAAAGACCCAGAGACAAGATATCAAGTTATTGAGATTGCAGCATTGTCGCTTGTTGATTTAGTTGAACTTAGAAGCCTTGGAGAAAGAAAAATGGTGGGGGAAACAATTGCTCAAGCATTGCTGCAAGATTACTGCAAAATAAAATATGGCTTCTTGAAGCTGAAGAGCAAGGAAGCTGAGAAAGCATTGGAAGAATTATGGGAATTGAAAGTTGAGAAGATAAAAAGAGACAAACTAATGTCTAAGCAAGAGCTGAAAGAGAGACAAGTGTTGATAGGGGAGCTGAAAAAACAAGGCAATCGAAAGTTTTGGTCAGGGAAAATAGAGAGAGCTTGCAAGATATATTCAGAAGCTTTGGACTTGTGTCCATTAAACAATAGAAAGGAGAGGATAGTTCTTTACAGCAATAGAGCACAGTGTCATCTGCTACTGAAAAACACAGAAGCCGCCATTAGTGACACAACCAGAGCTTTGTGCTTGTCGGGTACAGTGAGTCCTCACAGTAAAAGCTTATGGAGAAGGTCACAAGCCTATGACATGAAAGGATTGGCCAAAGAGAGCTTGATGGACTGCTTGATGTTCATCAACAGTCGTATAAAATCTGAACACACCAAACGTGTAAGCATCCCGTACTACGCAGCAAGGATGATCAAGAAGCAGATGAACTCCACGTGGCTATTTGCAAATGCTAAGTCAAAACTCTGCGTCAAAAGGGAGAAACAAATGCATGAGTACGAGTCCAAAGGAAAATTCCATCTGCAGGAGATGATGATGAGATTGGTGGATGATAAAGACAAGAGTTTCCCTGGTAAGCCTCTCAGTTACAAGTCTTTCTGGCTTTGCATATACAAAAATGTTATTTTTAGTCCCTAATTTTGTTTGTTCTTTTAGATATGCCATTGCCAACCATTGCAGAAGACCTTAAAGCTGAAAAGAGATTGAAGAAAAAGATGGAAAAGCAGTCCATACTTTGATGGCATGATCGCCATAAGTACATGATATGAGGACTCGTTTGAGTTGTTTGTTAGGGTTAGACACGTTCATGATTTGTATTTTTGTTAGACTTCATTTCCAATATATTTGGGATCATTTTGATTTTATTTTTAACAATTTTACAATCAATGAGTTCGGAAGTTAAATTTTTTAGGTGCGTCTAGAAATGGTAGATAAGAAGCTACAACAATTGTGACTTTGAATTCTGTCCCTCTTTAATCTTACACAAATGCAAATAAAAACATGGTAGCCACTGCCCAATAGGTTCCCTCCTTTTGCCCTTCCGTTATATCCTAGCCCTAGGGGACACATTTAAATCTTTGGCAGATAATGCCATTGAATTATTCTTGTCTATGTTGTTAGAGAAGTTTGATATATACGAAAAAATTAATATCGAAATTTTATAATTTTTATAATATTTTTGATACAATCTCATTTTAATTTTGTTTCTTCTTAAAAAAATTTATTACTTGTTCTAAAATATTTATACCCAGACGATTTGATTTGACAGATTTATGAATATAAATCATCTACCTCTTTTCTATGGTTTTATTCGTGCCTCTACTTTAAATTAGAGGGTTTAGAGTTTAGAATTTAAGGTTAGGGGTTGTAGTTAAAATTTATGGAATTAAGGATATGGTGTATTTTTTAGGACGTAGGGTTTAATGTTTAGGATATAAAAAATAAGAGATAGGGTTTAAAATTTAATTTTTTAAAAAAAATTTAGCAAGAAACATGGATAGAGGTATAATAAAGAGGTAAAGAATTTTTGTTCCAGATTTAGACCGTATAAATCGAGCAAAAATCTTCTGCCTTTTTTTGTGTTTCTTTTTATATCTCCTTTGAAAATTTTACTAAAAATTAAATTTTAAACTCTAACCTTTATTTTTTATATCATAAACCCTAAAATTTATACCCAAAAAATACACCCTACCTCTAATTCCCTAAAACCTAACCAAAACCCTAAACCTCTAGTTTAAAGTGGAGGCATAAATGGAGGCATGAAGAAGGGATAGATAATTTGTACCGTATAAATCTTACAGAGATAATTATGTTAGAAAACCCCAAAAAAATCTATTAACAATCTTTGGCATTAACAAACCTAACTTGAAGAAAAATTGTTATCGATAAATCTAGTTAGATTTGATGATTAAGATATCGTACCTAACCCACTAACCCATTTGCTCATAATTATATGACCCTAATTACAAGTTGCTTAAAACAAATTTGATGTGAGCAGAACAGCATAACCGCTATCGCGGAGAGAAATACCTACAAACACTGACCCACCAAGCAGACAATGGATATTTACCTTTTCAATAAACTACAAATTATGTTATTAACTTTTCAATCAATTATTAATAAATTGCATCTTCTAAATTATATCCAATATTTTAGTCATAACAGTGTGTATATAATAAATTAAGTTAAAATATTTATTCAATAAGTAAATCTCAACAAAATTTAATTTAAATTAAATTAATTAATAAATGAAATAATGATTATAAAAATATAATTATCTTTTGAAGCACAAACGAACTTCTCAAAGGATTAAATGAGCAAGTCAATCTATTTATCGAGAATTTATTGTTTAATATAATTTATTTTAAGATTATTTATATCAAGTACAAATGATTAAAAAATATAATTATCCTTTTAAAGAATTTAATTCATTTGAGTTGCAAAATAATATCCGAAAAGATAAATGATTAAACTAACCTAATTATTAAGAACTTTAGAGGTTTTATTACTTAAATAATTATTAAACATTTAAAGATAAATGATTAAATTAATTTTACAACCTCGATTCAAATCCGTATTAAGCATATAAAGTTCACAACCCGAACTATGAAACAAATTCGACCTACCAATTTATGTACCAATTTATGTACAGTGGTTTATAAAATTATATCAAAGTTGATTGCGAATCGACTAAAAGGCATCATCCCTTGTTGTTTAGTGATAATTAGTACGCGTGTTAGAATCTTTCCAAATGCAGAGAAGAATCAAGATTGTGAAGAAGAGAGGGAGAAAGAGAGTCAGTACTCTTTGATTGTTTTATTAATGAACCGTAATATCCTCTTTGAGAGGACCGGATATTTATACAATGGGTTTCTTTGAAGGTTGAGTTTAGGCAGGACTAACAAATTTTTAACCGCCACTCTACCTAACTAACAACCTGAGATGAAATGATACAATACATTAATTTCCTTGCTGTATTCATCATCAACACACACAATAGTATTTCTATAACACTCAATATTCACCCAACTACTTTACCTTTATAAGTCTTTTCTCATTTAATGAAGACGAGAAAAATTTGTTCTCTGTAGCAAAGAAAACTTTCTTTTCTTTCTTTTCCTTTCTTTCTCTGTTATATTCCCCTTACAACCTTGAACTGAGCGAACCTATGAAACAGAAAACAAGAACATGCCAAACAACAAACAAATTTAAGAACTAGGAAGAGAAATAACAGATAACTTGATTTTGTAGCGTTGAAAAGACAGAGCCGACAAAGGTTTGGTTAAGACATCAACAACTTGATCATATGCAGGAACTTCATTTACTTATAACTTTCCAAAAATCACTTCCTCCCGAACAAAATATAAATCCAATTCAACATGCTTAAATTTTGAATGCATGACTGGATTTGCTGAGACTGCCACGGCACTAAAATTATCACACCATAGGATTGGAGTGCCTTCGAAAATAACCCGTAATTCACCAAGTAAGCCTTGTAACCAACTAATTTTAGAGGTTGCACAAGCAACACTTCTGTATTCAGCTTCAGCAGTAGACTTGGATACAACTTATTGTTTTCGAGAACCCCAAAAAACTAGATTCCCAACAAAAAAGATACAAAAACTCAAGGTGGACCTTTTATCATCATAGTCAGAACCTCAATTTGCATCAGCAAAACCTTCTATTGACAACCGAGAATGAGGAGAAAACCTTATCCCATAATCAAGTGTTCCTTGTAAATAATGTTATATTCGTTTGACTACATTAAAAATGAGACTCTCTTGGATTCTACATGTATTGACAGACTTTATTCATAGCAAAAGTAATATCTGACCGGGTAATAACAACATACTGCAAAGAACCTACAATACTCCTATACTCGGAGGCATTACTAACCGGATCTCCATCCAAGGTAGACAACTTACAATTCAAGATCATAAGTGTAGGAAGACATTTTGCTTTATCAAAATCATGCCTTTGCAATAACTCCAGTATATATTTCTTTTGACTCACAAAAATTTTATTGCCAAAACAATGAACCTTAATCCCTAAAAAATAATGCAAAACTCCAAGGTCTTTTAAAGAGAAAGCTTTATCTAACCTTGCTATCACTCGTTGAATTTCATCAGCATAATTTTCTGTGAGAATGATGTCATCCACGTATACAAGGAGATAAACAATAGTGTTATGTGTTTGCTTAACAAACAAAGACGCATCAAACTTAGTTAAAAAACCATCAGACACAAGGTAATTCTTTAAAGTCTCAAACCAGACTCTAGGTGCCTGTTTTAGACCATATATAGCTTTATGTAACTTACATACTAATTTGGAACCTGAGGCTGAATCACTTTGTTCATAGCCAGGAGGTTGAGTCATGTAGACCTCTTCTTGTAATTCTCCATTCAAAAAGGCATTATTAATATCAAATTGTCGTAATACCCAACCTTTGTTGATAGCTAAAGAAATAATTATTCGTACTATAACAGGTTTAACTACGGGACTAAAAACCTCATGGTAATCAACACTAGCTTCTTAAAGATATTCTTTTGTCACCAATCTCGCTTTATAACGAGAAATCGATCCATCGGTATTCTTTTTAATCTTAAAAATTCATTTACAATTAACAAGCTTCTTATTCGGAAGAAGGGAAACTAAAGACCAAGTCTTATTTTGCAGCAAAGCATCATATTCTGCTTGGGCTACTGCTCTTCAATGGGAACTATGCATGACTTCTTTTATTGAAGTTGGTTCTACTTCAATATTAGAAGATAAAACTTGATACGCTTTTGGCTTAAAAATTCCATTTTTACTCTTGGTTTGCATTGTATGAGTGTCCGTAGGCTGGTGTAGAGACAAAAATGACTCCTCTTGAAGAATATTTTCTGCACCTTCAACATTATGTTCATTCAAATTTATGTCATTACCAGAAAATTTATCAAGACCATGAGAACTATGTGCATTATCATCAAAATGCAGTGAACCAGTAGCCGAGGTTGAAGAAACGATGGGAATGTCACTAAAATGAGGAGAACTAGGAGGAGATGATGCATTTCTATCATAGGAAGGACATGCTGGTGGAGAACCATGTTCATTGTTACTAAAATGTTGAGAACTGAAAGTATATGTGGTATGTTCAGCAGCACCTTGGACATTAGGACTTTGAGGCTGAAGAGATGCAGTGGTCTGAGCAAAAAGAACCTGATCTGGTGAACCTGACTCAACTATGGGAACTGATTCAACTATGGGAACCTGATCCTGTTGAGAAACTGTCTCTACAGTAGCTGGGACTGAAACTGATGGCTGAGCACATCCCCTTTTTTCTTAACTCATTAAAAAAATCATTCGAGGAAGGAGAAATTTTAAACAAATCAGGAAACCCTTGTCGACTATGAGTGAAAATAGTGGATTCATGAGCTTTTTCCAAGAAAGGAAAAACATCCTCCACAAAGACAACATGTCTTGAAACAATCACCTTACCGCTATCATCCAAGCAATTAAAACCTTTATGGGAAGAACTATACCCTAAGAAGGTACACTGTTTGGTTTTAAAATCAAATATATGTTGATTATACGGTCTCAAATATGGAAAACAAGCGCATCCAAACACACACAAACCAGAAAAATCGTGTACTTTACCAAAGAGTTTCTCATGAGGAGATTGACCTCCTAAAACCTCCGTAGGCATCCTATTGATTAGAAAAACTGCCGTTGTGAATGCATAACTCCAGAATTTCAAAGGCAAACCTGCTTGAGCTAACAAAGTAAGACCAGTCTCGACCATATGTCTATGTTTTCTCTCAGCTTTTCTATTTGATTCTGATGTATAAGGACATGACACCCTATGTTGAACATCATGTGACACTAACCAGTTTCGAAGAGTAACATATTCTGTGTCTCCATCAGTTTGGAGAGATTTGATCTTTTTGCCAAACTGAACCTCAATTAAGTGTGTAAAAATTAATGAAACATTGTGTAACTTTAGATTTTTTTGAATCAAATATAACCAAGTATGTCTACTGTACACATCAATAAAAGTGATATAATAGAAAAAACCATTTGCAGCAATAGGAGCTGGACCCCAAAGATCAGAGACAATAAGCTCAAAAGACTCTTTATATTCAGTAAGAGAATCAGAAAAGAGAAGTTTATGAGCTTTTTCTTGAAGACAAAAAATACAAGTATGTGACTTCTTATGAGAATTCAAAACTATACTAGCAGAACGTAAAGCAGACTTCAAAACAGAATTAGAAAGATGTCCTAATCTTTTGTGCCATAGATCAAAATCAGCATCACACTTAGCAACGTTATTTACCTCAGCATGAACAAAAGAATCAGAAGGAGAGAAAGAAAGTTGATATAATCCTTCAAGTGTGAGCAACCCTTCCACTAATATCCTTTGAGTTTTGACATCCTTTACACAACAGCTAGTAGCAGTAAATTCAACAAGAACACTATTATCTCTAGTTAATTGAGATATAGATAACAAATTCCTCTAAATATCTAAAACATGCAACAAATTCCTCAAAACTAAAGGCCTATCATCAATAGCCAAAAACCCCTGACCTATCTACGTTATAGAAACACCAACACCATTGCCCATAAGCAAAGAATTAGGGCCTTTGTAAATTGTACTTGTCTGAAGTTGAGCTAGATCACATGTGATGTGATGAGAAACTCTAGAATCTGGAGACTAGGTTGTAGTAGGACCAACACCATCATAAGAAGTAACAAAAACAACAGGTGTAGAAGAAAGGCCCACTGCTGATGAAAAACCTGAAACATTCTGAGAAAAATTAGGAAATGATAAACTTGCAAAATAAGATGCTTGTTGGACACCAAAAAAAGGATAAGATCCTGAGAAATTCATAGACGAAATAGGTGCAAAACTCATAGGCAAAAAATTCATGGTTTGTTGTGGATGATTTTACATATACCCAACCGTATGATTAAAAGCTTTAGCATGGATGTTGAAAGCAGAAGTGCCACTGTTTTGGCCTTAATTGTTACCATTATTCGAAACATATCCTTGGTAGTCATGATCAAAGCGAAGATAGCATTTGATGGCAGTATGTCTCATTCGACCACACACTTGGCATTGAGGCCTATTCGAATTATATTGGCCACCTCGACCACGACCCTTGTAATCATTTCCTCCTTGATGACCCCTGTTTGAATAGCTACCAGCATCCAGTGAGACTGAAAAGAAGAGTTATCCTGAAAATCCTTAGATCCAATACCAACTACTTTTGCTTGTGGAACAACTAAGTTTGCATGAGCTGGCAAACTATCTTGCTGAAAAGCTTACTGACGAGCCTCACAATCTAACAACATCTCAGTGAGTTTCTCAAGGACAAATATTCTCGTGAAGCTACCGCAATCACTGATTCAAACTCAACCGATAAGCCTGCAAGAACAACACTTACTTCTTCTCGTTCAGACACAACAGTCCCTGCAGAATTAAGTGTCTCACAAAGTAACTTAATCTTTGATAAATATTCATTAACTGACATATTCATCTTTCGTTGTGTATGCAGAGTTTGCCTAAGAGAGAAAGTTTTAGTGGTAGAGACAGCCCCAAACATTTAAATAACAGTATTCCAAAGTGAACGAGTGGTATTACAACTAGTGAGATGTGACAAAATATCAATACTAATGGTGGATAATAACCACGAGACTAACAATTTGTCTTTTCTGTGATAAAAAGTAAACTCAGGATTTAAGATAACTTCACCTGACTCAGATGTCAGATGCTTCTGTGAAGGAGAAAAATCATCAGCAATATAAGAAAGAAGGCCATATCCATCAATTATCAAATTCACTTGATATTTCCAAAAGATATAGGTAGTGTCAGTTAGTTTAACCACATCATGCTTAGAAATATGTTGAACCGAAGTCATACTCACGGATACGAAAGAGACACTGTGACTAGAGGCAGTGTTTACATTCGTAGATTCTCCTCGAGGCATTTTAACAAACAGGTGGAAGGCAATCAAGAAACCAAAAATAAATAACCAAAGAAACACTCGACAAGCCATACTTGAACTAAAAAATTCAGCAAAGCACAGTTCAAGATTGAAAAGATACCCTACAGACCACTAGTTTACTCTTTTGCCAATGAGTCACTACGAGTAAACATGCTGACGATCAAAACAGATAATCTTGAATTAACAATCTGTAGACTGAAGCAATCATCAGTTGAAAACCAATCCTATCAAAACCGAAAGAATGAAACACCACACAAGCTTTCGTAAATATAACTTAACAGATTGAGATCAACAAATATGCAATATCGAGTGTCAATGGCAGGACCAAAATAAGATGTAGCGAAGAAAACAAAACGAGAAAACAGAGAACCTGAGTTTTGCCGAAGAGAGATGAACTCCAAGATTGTGAATGAACGATTGATACCATGTTAGAATCTTTCTAATTGCAGAGAAGAATCAAAATTGTGGAGAAGAGAGGGAGAAAGAGAGTCGATACTCTCTGGTTGTTTTATTAATGAACCTTAATATTCTCTTTGAGAGGATGGATATTTATACAATGGGTTGCTTTGAAGGTTGAGTTTAGGCGGGATTAACAAATTCTTAACCGTCACTCTACCTAACTAATAACCTGAGATGAAATGATACAGTACATTGATTTCTTTGCTGTATTAATCATCAACACACAATAATATTTCTATAACACTCAATAACGCGTTGGTACATTTTATGTAATTTTAATCACATGTGAATTGATACATTATATATTATTTTCGAAGAATGATTATAATAAAGATGCCTAAATTTTTTTATATTAAAAAAAACCACATCAAAGTCACTTTTGCAATTAATTGAATGCATCACGGCAAAACAATTTTTCCGTATTATATAGTGGTGTTTAATATTTAAAATGATGGTAAATGTATTGGAATATAGCTGTATTTTTCGTAAAAACTCATAGGATTTGATTATTTTTATATTTTTTTTACTAATTTGTGGTCAATTTTCTAAATCCTAAAGAAACTCATGACCCTATCATGCGGTTAGTCTTTAAAAGAAATGGAATCCTAATTTTCTTGGACTAGAAGCTCTGCTGCCATTCTTAATTCCTTAATTGAAAACACTCGGGAAATCACTATTTCTTTTAAGAATTTAGGGTTATATTAAAAAAATAAGTGAATTTAGATTAAATTTAAAAAAAAATTAAAATCTACAGTGTTATTTAGATTTTATCACCTGCAAGTAGCAAAATATATATACACTATTAAAATCAATATATTTTTAGTTCAATTTAACGGTCTATATGAACTTCGTCACTTACAGATAATAAAATCCAAACAATACTATGAATTTTTGTCTATTTTTTCAAAATTACCTCAAACTCACATATTTTTAAAATACAACTATAAACAGTATTATTCTCAAAATATTTTTTTTTAATTGCGCCAAGGTAAATTACTCTCAACATAGTCGTTCAAAGCCATGTTTTCCTTCCTTTAGAATTATTAATATTTTATTCATTATCAATTTGATTGTTCTCTTTAAAAAGGAAAATATAGTAAAGGCGTTAAAAAATACTCGCTTCAGTTGATTTGTTTTGTCGATCCATCTAAACTTTAAAAATCGTTTTTTTAATATTTGATTATATTAAATTTAAATCGATTTTTTATAATTAATTATCTGATTGATATTTTTAATATATTTATTTTTAATTTTAAATAATATTTTTAATATCTTCTTTAGTGATAAACTTTAATATATATATTAAAACTAATTTAAAATCGTTCATATTTATGTTCGGATTATATATTATAATTTCTAATTTTTTGTGTTTATTATGTGATTTTAAAAAAAATTATTTTTAAAAAATAAATAATGTGAATTAGGTACCTTAAACCCAATTTAATAAGTATCTGTTAATGGGTACCCATTAATTATAGGCCGAGACACAAATCCACAAATATACTACTTGAATATTAGTCTATCCGACACTTTAGATATTTAAAAGTCTGGATATCCGAATTTAAAGTTAGTGTAGTAAGTGTTATAGAACCGAAAATACTTGAATAATTTCTTCACCTAATAATCAATAAAAATAACAGTTGAGTTTTATATAAAAAACACTTTTAAAAAGTAATTATTAACTTAAATTCAAAAGTTATATTTTTTAATTTTTAAATTAAAAATCACGTTTAGATTTAAAATAACAAGTTTAATCATTATTAAACCTAACTTTTCATAATCAACAGTGGCCAGATCAGACTGAGAAAGAAAGAAAGGAGCAGACAGCCCACGATAGGCATTAGGCAACCTCTTAACAATTGAACAATGGCACATATTTCAGGCCTGTCATGCAAGAGATCCACCCCTGGCCTAAGGGAAAAGTCCTAAGAGTATATCAACAAAGAAAAAAAAACCCTAAATTTCCTGATTTTCAAGGAGTAACATCGAACACGTAGACTCAGCTTCCATTATTAGCTGATTATGCATCAAGAATTTGATAAATAGAAGTTGAAAACACGAAGCAATTAAACTCACTCTGATTGTTTCGAGTGGTTTAAGAAGATAATTAAGCTATAACCCTTTATTCTCCTATCAAGTCCAGCTTATTGCAATAGGACTTCCAACAATATGTTTCCCATCAGACCATTCCAAACGACCGAAACTGTACGTATTGGACGGTTGTGAACTACCAGTGAATGTCACGGTATATAATTTCTTCTCGTTGGCTTGGCTGAAACTCAAACTCTCTGGCTCAACTGATATCTTAACATTAGTATTTCCACTTTCAGGTGATATTGACACCTTGTAGGTCCCCGGTGAGCCAACGTTGGTGAGGGTTCGAGTGTGTTTAACCACATTTGAGCTGCCTGTGACTGAATCAAAGTTGACTGCAAATGAAGGGTAGTTGAGATCAGTAACTTTGTATGTCTTGCTGTCATCACATGAGAAGTTTCTTCTTGCCAATGATCTGATTTGAAACTCAGTGTAGTTTAAGGCACAAAGGAAATCCAGATAATCTTCCACTGTTAAATCATAGATAAGCCCTGGGTTAAGCGCAGAGACAGGATCCACATGTCCTGCACCATGATCGAACGGGGTGGATGGCTTCCCCGTAGCAATATCTTGCATTTTCTGCTTGTTTTTGTACTCTGTGTATGCGGTTGTCATGAGAGCTGATCTTATAGCAGCTGGGCTCCAATCAGGGTGAGCAGCCTTGAGCAACCCGGCAAGGCCACTAACATGTGGGCAGGACATTGAGGTTCCTGAAATAATGTTGAAATCCACTCGTCTGGTATCTGTGGCTAATCCTGTTGGACCTACGGAGCCGGACCACCCTGCCAAAATGTTAACCCCTGGGGCAATCATGTCTGGTTTCAATATGTCGGGAGTTATGGAATTAGGCCCTCTTGAGCTAAAAGCAGCCACCACCGGCGATGGTTCAATACCAACTTTGGTTCCTTCAAAGAGGATTGAGACCGTTGGGTTAGGGTTTGAAAACAGGTAATCTTTTATAGCATCACCGGATTTTTGACCCACGGCGGTTGCCGGAAGCAAATGGGCGTCAGCTACAAGCTCTTCACCGTTTGCCGCAGTGTTAGCCAACACCATGCCTTCACCACCAGCTGCTTTAACCACTGCTCCTTTTTGAACCCTGGCATTCATTCCACGATCACACAGAACAATTTTTCCGGCAACTTTTTCCGGTATCAAAGTTCCCATCATGCACAAATTCCCGTTCGTGGCATTACTGGCATTACCAGCATAAACAAACGGTAGCATCTTGCCAGGCAAGGGGCTACCTCGGTAAAGCGACACACCGGAGTAGTTTCTGCCGTTTCCGAGGCTAACGAAAGCAGGAAAATCACGATCCAATGTGCCGGCGCCAACAGTTGTGATCCAAGGAGCCACGTTCGATAAACTGTAAGCACCCGGACCAGCATTTCCGGCGGAGCAAGAAACTAAAATCCCCTTTTCCATAGCAGCAAAAGCTCCAATTGCAACACTGTCCCTGTAAAAATCCGACATGCCACCACCGAGTGACATTGACAGTACATTAACGTTGTCATCAATGGCCTTTTCCATGGCAGCCAAAATGTCCGAACTGAAACATCCACCGATCCAGCAAACCTTGTAAACAGCAACTCTAGCGCGCGTGGCCATCCCACGCGCCGTCCCCTCGGCATACCCGAACAAGCTAGCTCCTTCGACCACCGACCCTGCCGCCGTGGAGGACGTGTGAGTACCATGTCCATCATCATCACGAGGTGATTTTGATTCCTTGGACTCATCGATCGGACCCAAGGCAGCCTCATACCCTCTAGCAAAGTACCTCGCGCCTATCAATTTTTTATTGCATTTCAATGAGGTAAAATTGGTACCTGATTCGCACGCGCCTTTCCAGCTGCTTGGTATCGGTCCAAGCCCTGTATCGTCAAAGCTCTTACTTTCAGGCCAGACACCAGTATCCAACACACCAATGACAACTTCACTGGCCGAGTCAGACTCGGGGAACAAATCCACTGCTCTACTGAGTCCAAGAAACTCAGGTGTACGAGTGGTGTGCAACTCGTATCTCAACTCAGGCAAGACTGCAAGGATCCCTGGTTGTCTCTCCAGTTTCTTAGCTTCTTGATTGGTTAGCTGAGTAGAGAACCCATGTATAACGTTTTCGTAGGTATAGAGCATTGCAGCCGATCCGGAAACAGATTTCAAAGACGAGTCATACCAGTGAGTGTGGTGCTTGAAACTCGGTGGCATCTCGGATTTAGCCATGTGCACTATGTAAGTCTTTACGCGTCTCTTCTTCTCCTCTGCAGCCATGGACACGCGGCAGAGACCCAGAAGCAGGACAATCATAAAACACTTAACCACCCCCATTTTTGTTGGACCTCTTGTTTACCAGAAACAGAGGAAAGCAATGGAGATGAAAGCTCTAGATTTTATACAGAAAAAACAATAGAAACATGTAAGATTCAATGGGTTTTGTTTTGCCTTTTTTATTAAGAAAAAAAGGAGAGAGATGAGAGAGTAACGTGTTGGTAGGGACGGTGGTAGTTGTCTTGTTCTTTGAATGATTGGTTGGAAAGAAAGAAAGGAAGAAAGAAAGAAAGAAAGAAAGAAAGAAAGAACTGTTCAGAAAAAAGAGTGATACAAGTTGAGAGGTAAGATATATGACTCAATGAAGGAAAATCGCCCACCTCTGTGTGATATTTTAAAATATTCTGTTTAAAATTTAAGATATAAAAATTAAAAAATTAAATATAATTTATATTTGTTTAAGTTTAGGATACAGAAATTAAAAGTAAAATTTAAAATTTAATTTTTAAATATTTTTAGTGTGAGATATAGAAAGGGACATGATTAAGAGATATAAAATTTTTGTTCGAGTAAAAGTTATAGATGAAAATCGTTTATCACATAATCATATCTCTTTTGGTATTCTCACTTTAAAATAATGAGTTTAACGTTTAGGGAATTAGGGATATAAACTATTTTATGGTGCAAATTTTAAGTTTTATGATATAAAAATTACGGTTAGGATTTATAATTTAATTTTTCGTGTTAGAAATAGTAAGGGACAAAAAAAATTTATTTAAAATCGATTAAATTTTATCTTAAATAAAAATAAGTGATCAAATTATATTATTTTTTATCTTTAGGTGTTTAATGTATTTTTTAAAATAAATACTTAAAGTTTGAATAGTTATAATTTTAGAGATCCGATATTTAATCATCGTTAAAAAATTATCAATTAACAAAAAATTGACAAATATTATGTTTTAATTTATAAATTATTTATTTATTTTTTGTTTTCTAATTTAATTTTTTAAAATAAATATTAAAAGTTTAAAAAATTCTAAATAATTTTTAAATCATTAAATCTCAAATTCTCAAATCATCATTGTTATCGTTGTTGTTTGCCTTCGTAACCCTTATTATTTTATCATTAAACTCAACTATTTCTTTCGATGTCTTATTGTCGAAAATTTTGTTAAAATTTTCAACGATAACGCATTAAAAATGATCAATTGGATTCAACCATCAAAAGGATAAGGTCGACAACGACCATCGATCGCAATAGCAGTGGCGATTTGGAAATTTGAAACTTTATTATTTTTAGGGATTTAGAGATTGATTCGAATATCTTTAAAATTTTCACAAAAAATTAAAGTTTTAATTTTTCAAGTTTTTTTTAATTAATATTTATATAATATGTCTACTTTTAATTGGACACTTATTTTTTATACGGTCATTAATGTTCAGGTCACATAAAATTATAACGATCTAAATTTGAGGTAAAGTTTTGGTGTAACGATCCAGATTCAGATTTGAGTGTCGGGTTAATCCGAGGGGTTTGGATTTCGGTTTGGGTCCCGAGTTTAGTGGTTTCGGGCCTCGGGTTAGTGTTGGGTCTTGTTGTGTTGGGGTTTTAAGTGGTAAGTTAGGGTCATTTTAGTAAATACAAAAAAGGATGAAAGAGAGAGAAGGGGATGTTATGTTGAAGCAGAAAAATCAGTGGGTGAAGTCACCCTTTGTCTTCCTCCTCTTCTCCATCTTTTCCTCTTAAACAAGCTGAGTAAAAGGTGTAATCTTGTTGTTCTTGGACAAGAATCACGTTTTTAAGGTGAATGGTAAGTTCTATATCTCGTGGATATCTATAAAAAGAGAGAAACAAGTGGAGGACCCATCTTCAAGCTTGGGAAGGTGAAGGCTTGTGTGGAAGAGGAGTTCGGGTTTATTGTTGTAGCTCAAGGTTGATACTCCCAAGTCTACTTTCATCATTCATTCATGGCAGAATGCATAGCATGTAGGATTCCATGTATGTATGCTTGGTTCGCTTGAAAGAGGTCATTAATGGTGAAATTCGCGTTAATGTGATTAAGAGCTGGAAATTGGTGTTAAAACACTCTAAACATCATTAATATTGAGTAGGAACACTTTAGGATCGATTAGATTAAGTTTGGGGAAGATTTCTTAGAAATTTCAAGCGAAACTTATAGTTTCGTACAGAGGGTATCGATATCAGTGGCTCGTGTATCGATACCACTGAGGGAAAAAAGGCTTCCTGGCTAGGGGTAACGAACCATGGTTCGATATCAAAACCTCTAGTGGCATTTCCGGTTCGATACTGATATCGAATCGGATAGTCCCTCCGAGGTTGACCTTTGAGTTGGTCAGAGGGTATCGATGCTAGTATCGATACCCATGTTTCAATACCCTCTTTGGGTGAGCATCGGTGCAGGATGTTTCGATACCCCATCTAAGGGTATCGATACCCCTGTGTATTTTGGTCAAGTTTGAGTAGAGTTTTGGGGCTCGGTGATTTTAATAAATGGTTTTTCTAATCTAAAAGTCAATAAACAAATTATTAAACTAAAACTGGCGTTATAACCCCCAAAAGAATAATTTGGGATAATCTTAATACGTTTTGTTGTGTTAAGATCCTAGGTGGATCGTTTGTATGATTTGAGTCCTTGTGTAATGGAAATCCGAATATCCATAAGTGTTGCAACACGTCGAAGACCATCCGATGTAATATTCTGGGTGATGATTTGACGACCATCCCAAATGTAGGATCCTGATGCTGTGTAGACGCGAGCCTCATTCGAAGATACTCGATGCGACATTCTGAGTATGGGATTTGGAGGATCCCGATGCTGTGTGAACGAGGGCCTCAATCCCTGATGTAGGATCCCGATGATGTATGGATGCGGGCCTCATCTTTAAGTATAAGATCCCGATGTTGTATGGACGTGGGCCCTACTCATAGTGTAGGATCCCGACGCTGTGTGGACGCGAGCCTTACTTGTAGTATAGGATCCCGGTGCTGTGTGGACACGGGACTCACTACCTTGTGTGATCTGTTTGATTTGTATATACTGTGTGCGATAATATACATCTCATTTATGTCATGTGATAGGCAAGCATGCTAGACCATCATACCATACACGAGATTTATATGACACGCTTTACTGTTTATGATATGCATGATGTTGGCTGAATTTGGCGTATCTACTGAGCTTTTGTGGCTCAGCATTCAAAATGTGTTTTCGTACGTAGGTTAGTTGAAGCTGGTTCCGTGGAGCACTATCGAGGTTTGGATTTCAGCATCCACCGTGTTGTCAGAGTACATTTATTAGATAGTGGGCTAGTACTATGTTGAACCATATATGTATTTTTGTAACTCTGTTTATTTTAATTTGGGTCAAATGTTTTAAATGGGTTGTAATATTTTGGAGCTCCGTTTACTTTAAATTATTTGGGGCTTATGTTTTAACTTAAATGGATTTTATGAATTATATCTGGACTTGAATTTATTTTATTGTTGGGCTTTGGAAAGATATTTTGAAATACAGGTTTTGGACCGGAGGCCCAATGTGACACCGGGTCGAGGGTGTTACATTTGACATTTATTTTTTATTTAAGTTAAAAATTTTGACTATACTGAAGATTAAAAAAATTAGCTCATTTTATTTGATTCGAAATTTTATAAATTCGATTCAATACGAAAAAAATGTAAATAAATGAGTTTTAAAATGAAAATTCAAATAAGTCTAAAATTTTAATAATTAGTGAATTAAATTTTTAAGTTTCAGTCGAGTCCCTAATATTTTCATGATATATATTGATATAAAAATATAAAAAACACGCCACATATAAAATGAGTATATATATATATCTTATATGATTAGAGAAAATCATTTAAATTATAATTAAATGTTATTATATCATGATAAATAATAATAATTAAATTTATATAGTAACTAGACAAATCAACTCGAACCCTACTAGAATTTTATAAACCCAATTCAAATCGTATAATATAGCCTGTCAATTTGAATAATTAAAAATATAATTTAAATTGATCGAGCGCTCACCCTTAATAAAACACTCCCTCTATACCACAATTTGTGTCATACGTTAACTTTTTATGGAGTTTTAAAAAAATTATATGAAATATATAGTATAAAATAATTTAAATACCTCCATCCTATCAAGATTATCCATCATTAACTTACGAGGAAAGGCCTATCGGAATCGTGGATAGAGGAGTTATAGAACTTCGAAATAAGTGTATACCTTTGGTAAAAGTTTTGTGGAGGAACCATGGAATCGAAGAAGCAACGTGAGAATCAGAGAAGACTATGAGAGCCTAGTACCCCTCACATCTTCTTGACAGGTAGATTTCGAGGAAAAAAATTTTTATAAGGAGGGGAAAGTTGTAATGACCCAGATTCGGATCTGAGTATCGGGTTAACCCGAGGGGTTTGGGCTTCAGTTTAGGCCCCAAGTTTAGTGGTTTTTGTCCTCGGGTTAGTATTGGGCCTTGTTGTGTTGGGTTTTTAAGTGGTAAGTTAGGGACATTTTAGTAAATGCTAGAAAGGATGAAAGAGAGGGAAGAGGTGTTATGTTGGGGCAGAGAAATCAATGGGTGAAGTCACCCTTTGTCTCCCTCCTTTTCTCCATCTTTTTCTCTTAAACAAGCTGAGTAAAAGGTGTAATCTTTTTGTTCTTGGACATGAATCACGTTTTTAAAGTGAAGGGTAAGTTTTATGTCTTGTGGAGATCTATAAAAAGAGAGAAACAAGTGGATGACCCATCTTCAAGCTTGGGAAGGTGAAGGCTTGTGTGGAAGAGGAGCTCGGGTTTGTTGCTGTTGTAGCTCAAGATTGGTACTCTCAACTCTACTTTCATCATTCATTCATGGTAGAATGCATAGCATTTAGGATTCTATTTATGTATGCTTGGTTTGCTTGAAAAAGGTCATTAATGGTGAAATTCGCGTTAATGTGATTAAGGGCTGGAAATTGATGTTAAAACACTCTAAACATCATTAATATTTAGTAGGAACACTTTATGATCGATTAGATTAAGTTTGGGGATGGTTCCTTAGAAATTTTAGGCGAAACTTATAGTTTCGATACCCCTAAGGGAAAAATAAGCTTCCTGCTAGGGGTATCGAACCATGGTTCGATACCAATACCTCTAGTGGCATTTCCGGTTCGATGCTGGTATTGAATCGGATAGTCCCTCCGAGGTTGACCTTTGAGTTGGTCAGAGGGTATCGATGCTAGTATCGATACCCATGTTTCGATAACCTCTTTGGCTGAGCATCGATGCAGGGTGTTTCGATACCCCATCTAAGGGTATCGATACCCCTGTGTATTTTGGTCAAGTTTGAGTATAATTTTAGGTCTCGGTGATTTTAATAAATGCTTCCTCTAATCTAAAAGTCGTAAAACAATTTATTGAACTAAGATTGGCGTTATAACCCCAAAAGACTAATTTGAGATAACCTTAATACGTCTTGTTGTGCTAAGATCCTAGGTGGATCGTTTGTATGGTTTGAGTCCTTATGTAATGGAAATTCGGATATCCATAAGTGTTGCAACACGTCGAAGGCCATCCGATGTAACATTCTGGGTGATAATTTAACGACCATCCCTAATATAGGATCCTGATGTTGTGTGGATGTGGGCCTCATTCGAAGATACTTGATGCGACATTCCGAGTATGGTATTTTGAGGATCCCAATGCTGTGTGGACACGGACCTCAATCTCGGATGTAAGATCCCGATGATGTGTGGACGCGAGCCTCATCCTTGAGTATGAGATCCCAATGTTGTGTGGACATAGGCCCTACTCGTAGTGTATGATCCCGATGCTGTGTGGACGCGAGCCCTACTAGCAGTGTAGGATCCCGATGTTGTGTGGACGTAAGCCTCACTACCTTGTGTGATCTGTTTGATTTGTATATGCTGTGTGCGATAATATACATCTCATTTATGCCATGTGATAAGCAAGCATGCTAGACCATCATACCATACACGAGATTTATATGGCATGCTTTATTGCTTATGATATGTATAATATTGGCCGAGTTTGGTGTATCCACTAAGCTTTTGTGGCTCAACATTCGAAATGTATTTTCGTTTGTAGGTTAGGTGAAGCCGGTTCCGTGGATCACCATCAAAGTTTGGATTTCAGCATCGACCGTGTTGTTAAAGTACATTAATTAGATAATGGGCTAGTACTATGTTGAACCTTATATGTATTTTTGTAACTTTGTTTATTTTAATTTGGATCGAATATTTTAAATGGGTTGTAATATTTTGGAGCTCCATTTATTTTAAATTATTTTGTGCTTTTGTTTTAACTTAAATGGATTTTATGAATTATAACTGGACTTGAATTTATTTTATTGTTGGGCTTCGGAAAGAAGTTTTGAAATACAGGTTTTGGGCCGGAGGCCTAATGTGACACCGGGTAGAGGGTGTTACATTTGACATTTATTTTTCATTTAAGTTAAAAATTTTGACTAGACTGAAGATAAAAAAAATTAGCTCATTTTTATTTGATTCGAAATTTTATAAATTCGATTCAATACGAAAAAAATGTAAATAAATGAGTTTTAAATGAAAAATCAAATAAATCTAAAATTTTAATAATTATTGAATTAAATTTTTAAGTTTCAGTCGAGTCCCTAATATTTTCATGATATATATTGATATAAAAATATAAATAAAAATATGCCACATATAAAAATGAATATATATATCTTATATGATTAGAGAAAATCATTTAAATTATAATTAAATTTTATTATATCATGATAAATAATAATAATAATTATATATATATAGTAACTAGACAATCAACTCGAACCCCACTAGAATTTTATAAACCCAATTCAAATTAAAAAAATTAAATATAATTTGAATCGTATAATATAACTCCTCAATTTGAATAATTGAAATTATAATTTAAATTGATCGAGCGCTCACCCTTAATAAAACACTCCCTCTATACCACTATTTATATCGTACGTTAACTTTTTACGGAGTTTTAAAAAATATATAAAATATGTAGTATAAAATAATTTAAATACCTCCATCCTATCAAGATTGTCCATCATTAACTTTTAAAAGTGAAATACTTAAATTTACTTATAATTACATTAAATACTTTGGATAATTAATTTTAATAATATATATTTTAAAAATGATTAGAAATTTTTAAATACATTTTTTATAACTTTATTAATAATAAATTTTAAATAAATATATTTTTTATTACTAATATATTTTTCTTAAGACAAATTAATAAATTTATCCTTAAAAATTAAATTTTTATTTTTATTAAGAAAATAAAATATATATATGTATCTTAAAATTTTAATATAATATTTTAATAAAAATACTTTTAAAACATAAGTATAATACTTTTATTATAATAATAAGTCAAACATTACCTTTGCTCCACATGATGCCATGCTTTTATGTTTATCCTATTTCTTTTCTCGAGGAGCCTCAAAAATAATTCTCTCTTTTGGTACAAGAATTGAGAAAAAAGAAAATAAAAACACAGCTTAATCCTTTCGAGTATTTTTTTCCTTCAGTTATACACTTTCAGTTAAGGATGGTTTGATGATCAAACGAAGCAAATAAAAGAAACTGGATGATTTAGCCAACACTTCAAATTATTTTGAAAAAAAGACTTTTTTATGAATTGATACCCTAAAGCTTATGAAATAAAGTTTGATTTATAAAAAAACAAATTTTATATTTTAATCATTAATTTTATGATTGCAATTAAAGATTTATTTTAGCTTGGAGTTAAACTGATTATTTCTCTAAAAAAATTTTACGTGTATTTCTTCGGGTGACTTTAATTAATTGTTTTCACTTTATTTTCTTATTTCTTGTTTGCTTTTATATAATCAAATATGTCTTTTTAATTTGTTTTAATCCATAAATTGTTCATTTGTAGTATTTGATATTCAAGTTAGATACAGCTGAGTCTAGTATTAGGCGTTACATTGACAATTAAACTATCAAGATTATATTATATAAATGTTATATTAAATTATAAAAATTAAAAATAAATAGAGGTTGATTTTGGATTAGATAAAAAATATAGAAAAACATATTAAAAATATTAGACCCAGTTATAAAAATAGAAATACATATGAGTTAATTTTGAATTAAATAAAAAATTTAAAGATTAAATTTAACAAAAATAAAACTAAATTACAAAAATCTAAAATACATTATAATTTTAAATTTTAATTTTTCTCTCTCATCTTTTCATTGTACCAAATAATAAAAATGAAAGAATCACATTTTTCTTCTAATTTTTTCTATTTTTAATTAAGCATACTAATAAAAAAATATTTTTTTTGAAATGTTCACCACTTTAATTTTTTAAAAATATTTATCATAAATTTAATTTAAAAATAAATTTTATCAAATGATAATTCACTTAACAATAAAATAAAATAAAAATAATTAATCAACTTGTAAATAATATAACGAGAATGAATTATAATTTATCGTAATTCATTCCAACACGTAACCATTTTTCTTAAATGTTTGTCCAATTATTTCCATTCCCCCTTTTCAATCAATGATTTGTGTGCACATTTCCATCCGAAAGAGACCAAACATAAATGCTGAGGCCAGACCATACCACACAGGATCAGGCAATTTGCTGTAAACTACACAGCCACAGGGACATTAAAAAAAACAAACAGAACAGACACAGCTGCAAATTGCTGATGGACTGTTCACACGGAATCTCCTCTAGAAAAGTGGGACAAGTCTTAAAATAACATATATATTACACTTGAAAATGTTACTAAATTTTATAATGTATTAAGTTGTATGTAGATAATGTTTTAAGTTATAATTTCAAATATTATACAGTTAACTTAAAATATTACATATATTAATAATTTTTTTAATTGTAACTTAAAATATTACACCCATTAAATTAAAATTTTACATATTTTATAACACTTCCCGAGTGAAATTCATCATCCATTTCTTTTTAAAATAATTCCCAGGAAAGTTGAGCTAAATCATCTATAATGTTGTTGCTGCCAGCCTTGTTTCGGTGCCGCTATACTGCTGGTGTTGAAAGTTAAGAAAGCTGTGCATTTTAAGTATCCATAAATGCTCTAACAGGGTCCAAAATGTGATTTTTCAGTGTTCAAGCTGTCCCTCATACAGGGATCTGGATTTTTCACTTTTCCAATCATACAAACCTTTGAAAGTAATTTCTGCTGTATTTGCTTTCTGCACGATCATTAATACGTCGTTGATTTTAGTTCAAAATATCTCCCTCTTCCCCCTAGAAACCCAGACACTCTGTCAACGGTGGGAGATTCATGCTTTTCTTTCTTTCTTACAACACCACACACTTGTTCTTCTTTCTCTTTCAACACATGGAAGAAAAGGTTTTGTTTTTATTTTTCTGTTTCAAATCTCCGACATGTCAAACGCATATCCTTACCAACAAGTCCCTCCGTTCCTGCTGGTGTGGGTTCTTCATTTGGATTCAACAAGTTACAGTACATAGGAGAAAAGCATGAAAGAACACTTTTTATAGACCACACAAAAGTGAAATAAAGTAAACATAGATCGGCGAATTCATGCATTTTTTCTATTTAAAATTTTAATACTTAAGTTTTATTTTCTCAATAATACTGAGCACACACATAAAACTGAAACTAAACTCAAACTAAAATATTATCTTGTTAGATATCGATCTCACGAGAATATGTATTTAGTCACATTATTATATGACCACAAACAATACTATTAATCGAAATATTGCGAGTATAACTGTGGTCGTAATAAAGAAATAAAGTATTGAATGTAACAACAATCGTAATAACAAGAACAAACAATTAATAAAAGGTCAAAGAAATATTAAAGAAAGATATGGATCCCTCGGTTCAACTTCCTAGATTGTCAAGTACAACAAAAAAGTAAAATACAATGACCCATTTGATAATTAAAAGAATAAACTCGCTTGTTAACTTTCATTTGAATTTCAACCGATGATGCAAAGATATAAATCAGATTTGGTAGAGTTTTTAATATGAGACTATATTTTAAATTATAAACTCAAACTATACAATTTACAAAATACAATATGCATCGCATCATAATTAATCATTGACGTAACTTGGAAGTTCAAAGTGATAAAAAATAAATTTAAAGGTGATAAAAATATAAAAACTATATTTTAAAATCTTTATTTAGTATATAAAATTTTTGGGTGAAATCAATTTCGAAAAACTAGTTTTAGAAAAGTATTATTTTGAGTTGGTGACCAAAATGTAAAGATTGTAAAATTGTTTTTCTAGTGACTGAAATATAAAAGATCAAAACTTTAAATTTTTAAGGAGTTATTTAGTTAAAGGTTAATACCAGACTTACTCTCTCAAACAAACACCATTTTCTTCTTTATAATATATAATCTCTTGATTTTACCATTCTTTTGTTTTCAAATGAGATTATAATAATTTTTTATCAATATTTTATTATTTTTTTCATGAAAATTCATTCAATTAAGGAAAAATTCACATTAGAGCTGAGTTTTATTCTTCTCGTTTAGTGCAGCTTTCTTTACTGAAATTCTTAGGTTAGTGATCTTTATATATGTTTTCTTTTTAATTTTAATGATAATGATATAACTAAATACTTTAATTAAGGTTTAATGATCTATTTTGATATGTTCTTGAGTAGATTAGAATATGATTTTGATGTTTTATAATGTTTATAAGTTGCTTTTAGTATTAAAATATTGAAAATATACAAATATTTAATTTTCTCAACTGTTAGTTATATGTTTTTGAGGTGTACGTTATGGATGGATTATGAATATCGGAGGTATAAAGATATCGCTAACATGCTTTTGAATGTTAATTGATGTTAAATGTCGGTTGAGATTCGTATATAATTATTATGTTAAGTTTAGGAATAATTAAACAAGGATTACAATTATTGAGTACATGTAAAATTCATAAATATTTAAGAACATTATTAGTAAACGTTAGAGCCATGAAAACTTCTAACAAATATTTGTTTTTCTATAATCTTATTTTGTTGTGACCGAATCTACAGTATATAATATAGACAATTTCATGTTTAGTAAAAAAATTCTCTTATGAACTTAGAAAAATACGCAACCTCGTTCTCAGATTTCAAGTTTTGATTTTTTTAAATCAAATTAACTATCGACCATGGTGTAGAATAAAAAATTAAATTTAACTTTTAATTTATCTTTAAATAAATAAGTTCATATAATTTTACTATGATCATCTATGAAAATAACATACCGTCTACCACTTTTCGTTGAGAAGCATCTACAATCTTGGGGAATGTTCATTCTGATTAGTATGGTTATTTGTGTCTGTAATTTGTGTTTGTGCATGCATTTTCTTAGTCTTACAATTTGGTTGATGACTGACTGATATATTTCCCCAGGTGGAGATACCATCCCTAATGTGCTATGGTTAACAGGGATGAGTAAAACTCGACTCAATTCGAAAAAAACGAATAATTCGACTCGAAGCAAAAATACTCGACTCGTTTTAACTCGACTCGAAATTTCATAGACTCGATTCGACTCGAAAAATTTTAAATAAAGTTTGAGTTATAAAATAGAAACTCGAATAACTCAAAATTTTTAGTAATTAAATGAATAATTTTTAAGTTTAAGACGAATCTCTCAATTTTATATGATATATATACATTGATTTATAAAAATATATATTGCTACATATGAAAAAAATATACATGTATATCTTATATGATTAGATAAAGTCGTCTAAATTGGAATCAAATCATACTATAACATGATAAATAATTATAATTAAATATTTATAAGAACTCGAAACTTAACTCGATTCGACTCGACTCGAACTGAAAAATTTCAAATAAAGTTTGAGTTATAAAATATGACTCATCAACTTGAATAACTCAAAATTTTTTAATTCGACTTGATCAAATACTCACACGTAATGGCTAATTGGCTATGGCCTTTGTTAGTCTCACTTGGGAGATTAAAGGACAACCTAATTGTACTCAAAAGTATGTCGCTGTTTTACCATGGAGAAAAGGATCGATCCTTTCGTTGACAGTAAGCATTGAAATTTGAGTCAATTTCTACGTGGATTTTTTCTGTATTTCGTCAGCAAATCGAACCAACTCTTGTTTTTGGCTTTTGGTTCTTCAAAAAGTCATCTTTTGGTAAGTTTTATAAACCTTATTTTTTTAATTCGAATCTTGAAATTGGATTTATTGATTGATCGTAGGTGTTACATAACTAATATTTTATTAAAAATTATTGTTTTTATTGCAGGAGATTTTCAAATTGATCAAAATGACAAAAAATCTAACTTTCTCGTTCACCTACCAAATGTTTGATAAAAAGCCTCAACCAACTTTTCTACTCTTCCCCTATTTCGCCCATCCCTTATTATTTAAAGCCAAAATTATGTTTTAATTCTTCCAAAATTCTTTTTTAACATGTCTAAACTTGATTTTACATATTCTCTCGATAAAAATCGAATCTTCTTTTAAAAACATTGAAAAGAAAAAGCATTTCTAAAGCGAAAGGATTTCATCCAACCTTCAAACATGTTTACTTCTTGTTTTCAAAATCCTAGCGAGGTTGATTGTTTCTGATTTTCTTTTTCATCCGCCCTGGTTAAAAAAACTTGTTCCATTGATTTTGATTTTCTTACCAAACTGAATTTTGTTTACTTGAAACGGTTCACAAAATTGTATTATTCAATTCACCCTACTATGATATCATCATTTGCATGTTGGTTTTCACGTCAATTCACCCTACTACTGAATTTTGTTTCTGATTTTCTTTTTAAGCTATTGTTTTAAAGTAATATTTAGTTTGAAGGTATCTTATTTGTAATTTTTATTTATTCTATGTTTTGTTTTTGACGTCTATATTTCTCTTGATTTTAATCTAAATGTTTTCCTGTTTTTATTTGCAGAATTCTTGAAACAAGTGGTTTAGTTGTGCCAATAAGACCTGACTTTTTTTATTACTTGTATTGGGTTGATAATAAAAGCAAGGATTTTAACATGGACATGGTTTATATTTATGGGTGAATAAAATTTGATTTAACTCGAAAAAATTAAATAATACGATTAGATTTAAAATAAAAATATTTGACTCGTTTTGATTCGATTTAAATTTTCATAAACTACATTGATTTGAAAAAAATTTAAATAAAGTTTGAGTTGTAAAATAAAAATTTTAATAACTTAGAAATTTTTAGTAATTAGAAGATTTATTTTTAAATTCAAGATGAGTCTCTTAATTTATGATATATATATATATACTGATGTATAAAATATAAAAAATAAAAAAATAAAAAATATATATACATATATGATTAGAGAAAGTCATTTGAATTAGAATCAAATAAAATTTGAGTTATAAAATATAACTCGTCAAATCGGATAATTCTATTCGACTCAATCAAACATTCACCTTTATATTTTTACTTGAAAATAAAAAAATAGAAAAAATAGCAATAGATCTAAAAAGTTTGAGCTTTAACGACGAAGAACCTTATATTCAATTCTATTTGGTCTTGTTTATTTTATTTATTTTTCATAAATTTTAATTAAATCTTAATCTTATTTTAAAATTAAATAAAAAAGAACATGTTTTTAATAAAATAAAATTCATATCTTAAAAGAATAAAAAATAAAAATAAACAATTTAATTGATCGATTAAATATATCGATCTTATTTAGTTTTTATTTGCATTTTATAGACAGTTTTTATAACATTTCATGTCCCATGTTTTGGTTGGAACTTGTTTTAGCATTGTCGGTGCTTGTTTATGTATTGCATTGTTTAGGTTCCTCTTTCCAAAAATACCAATAAAAAAGTATAAATAAAATTTTACAAAAATTAGTAACAATTTTTTCTATAAAAATAAAACATTATACTATGCATATTTACAATTTTACAAAAAAATGATTATATAAGAATAAAATCAATTCAATAAAAAATAAATAAAATTTGTGTCCTGTGCTTATTTAACTAAAAACAAATTTATAATTACTTTTCAAAATTCTATCGAACAAAAATAAAATTCTACCTAAATGCTAAACAATTAAACCAGTGTCATCTCATGTTATTGAGTCGGTCATCTGAGCTAAAATACTTTTTACGTGCGAGTGTTATGGCATCCGAGAGAGTTCCACCTGTTGGTTGTTTGTATCAAATCATCGATCAGGACCGCACGATCTCCATCCTTGACGGCACCGACATGCATCTCCACACAGTCACTTTCAGACACCACCTCATAACCTGAAACAATCAATTCATCACCGACACAAAAAGAAAGAAAATGAAAACTGTGTTAAAAAACTTGTCCTGTTATGTGTTTCTGCAATTGATTTTTTGGGTTACAGACATTGTATGTACAGATATATGCTATCACTGATCTGATGAGGTCATGCCTACATGATTCATAGCACAAACAAACACTTTGTTTTTTTCTTCTTAAATCCCCCACACCCAACCCTGTCAATCATTTCACCCAACACAATCTCCAGGACATATATGATTTTAAGACAGACTCAAATATGATCCCGAAAAAAAATTCTTATGTCTTGGAAGATGATCCTCCCTTCCAAATTCTAATAGAGTTCCTCCCAGAAAATAATAAACATAAAGGATTAAAGAAAAGGGGAGGAAAGTAAAATCAAATAAAAAAAAGAAAATACATTTTTAGGGTTAGGAACGAAACTAAATCGTAGAAGAGATCAAATTATATATTTTAATTTTTTTTATCAAAAAAAAGTAAAAATAATTGTTTTAAAAGAAATTATATATTTTAAATTTTAATTTTTATTAAATATATAAAAACAATAATTGGAATGAACCAAATACCCTTAAACCTTCCCTAAGTTCCACCATTTTTGAGGTATAAACTTTAAGGCTTAGAATTTCGGTTATATGACGTAAAATTTAAGGTTTTTTATTTATAAAATGATTGTTTGGTATTTGTGTAGCGATAAAGTGACTCAATTATCGTAGTTTTTGTCAATAATTCCTGAATTTTTTTAACAAAATATTTGTGATTAAACCTACCATATATTCAAATAATTGGAAAGTCTGGTATGTTTTATTTATTTAATTTGAGATTTTTTTAATCTTTATTTATAATCAATATTTGTTTATTTTATTATTATGATGAAAGTTTATGTTTTAATAATGTTCTATGTATTACATGATATTAGAATAAATATTAAATCTTTAATTCATTAATATGTTCTTTGTTATATTGGTTTAATCGAGTATATTGGCTGGATATCCCGTTCTGCAAGGCTACTGGTCTCAAAGGAGGTTCTTTTTAAAGGACATTATGGACTGGTTTAACAACACCGCGTATAATGATTAAATTTTTTCCTTGTATGTATTGTATATATATTGGTTGATCAATTACTATTTATAGTATGAGTATTATAAAGTTTATATTTGCTTAAAAGTAATACTATTTTTATGTTGAAAATCTTGACTATAAACTTCTCTCAAGTTCAAGTTACGAAAATCATCTTGATCCAAGAATTTTTATGGGAGACATTCCCTGAAGTGAATGTATGCATGATGCTTATTACATTCAATTATTGGATTTATGTCATTCCTTGAAGTGAATGCAAGCATGATGTTATTCCATGCGATTATGCAAGCACGATGTTTATTCCACACAATTATGCAAGCATGATGTTTATTCCATGCGATTATGCAAGCATGATGTTTATTCCATGCAATTATTCAAGCATGATTTTTACTCCATGCAATTATTAAATTTGTTTCATTCCTTGAAATGAATGTAAATATGATAATTCACTATATGATTAGTGAATAAAACTCTTTATGTGTCAGAGTGTCACTGATGAGGATATGTTAAAAAAACATACTCTAATTTTCATACATTAATGTTGCCCTATAGACACAATATCGTGAAAAGGTTTTAAATACATATTAGTCTCCGCTCCATTCCCTAAAGTGAATGTGATATTTTATAAAGGAATGAATAAAAGCCACATTAGTAATTGTGGTTGCGAATGAGGTCATAAAATAAAAATTAATAATATGATTCTTTTGAGAATGCTTATATCCACTAGAAGTGAAATTATAAAGATGACAAGAATGATAGAGATCATATCAAAATCGTTATATTATCAATGCGATGGTACAAACCATTGGTCTCGTACTTGTCAAACGCTGAAATATTATGAACTTTATCCATAATCATGAATGTTAAATAAAAGAAAATATAAACAAATTTTCTTTATGGCGAAAATAATTATAGCATTGTTGATCCAATTCAATTAGATATTGTTAATTTTCTCATAATCCTTCAAGAGAATAATTCACCATTTATTTTATTTCTCTTATAACATCTAAAAGAAATAATTGATCTTTAATTTATTTTGTTTTATGTTAATTTATTTTTATTATTTATTTATGTTAATTTATTTTACATATTATCTATTTACGCTTTATGTTAATTTATCGTTAATTTATTTTACATATTATTTATTTAAGTTTTATGTTAATTTATCATTTGAAGAATATTATCACTTTCGAAATAAAATTTACAATGAATTATGGCTATTTATGTCAATCAAACAATGCAAGTACTCATAATATACTTAAGCATAAGAAATATTTTCTCATTTATTTAAATGGGAAAATGTGAGTACTATATCTCAAAGTATTGAAATATCAATGCTTCGGAAGAGCTTTTAAGAGTTTATCTTTGATAGATAATTGATTTGATATAATGTGTTATATTTAATTTTTTTATTCCCCAAAGTGAATGGTACAAAGCACATATTTTTCATTCCTCTAAGTAAATAAAATAAAGCACATATTAAAATATGCATAATTATACATATTTTTCCCATTTTAAATTCAAATGAATAATGTGAGTACTATATCTTGAAGTACTAATATCACAAAAGGCTCCAACTGAGCAAATATATTATTACCAAATTGAACTTTATTCTATATTTACAGTGCATTATACTCGTCAAAGTCACAAAAAAACTTATTGAGTTTTAAAGATATTTATAGAAATATATTGAGAATATCAGTGAAAGGGATGCTGACTATCTTAATATTACGAGTATAACTCAAGGCAATAAGAAAATTTTGAAAAAATTACATGCACTGTCATCCATATTGTACTATATAATAATTAGTACAAATTGAAGCTCATGCTATTGTAAACTAGATGTTTACTGATAATTTTATTTGGCATGACCGGTTAGACCATCCCGGTTTAATTATGATGCAAAATTTACTAACACTTTCATGTGGTGATTTATTGAAGAACTATGATTTTCTTCATGATAATTTTTCATGTGATACTTGTTATGAAAGCAATTTGATTATTCAATTATCAACAACTAAGATAGAATGTAAATCTATTAATTTTCTAGAATGGATACAAGGTAATATATGTGGGCTCATACACCTTTCTTAAAGACCATCTAGATATTTTATGATTTTTATCGATGCATCGACTAGATGGTTATATGTATCCTTATTATTAACCCGCAACTTGGTGTTTGCAAGATTACTTGCTTAGTTGATAAAATTACGAATACATTTTTCAGATTATCTTATAAAGACAATCAGTCTTGATAATGTTGATGATGTCATTTTACATGTAGTATCCCTAATTCGCATCAAGCCAACAAATTATTATAAGTTCTTCCTATTATAAATGGTTTTTGGTCAGGAAACAAATATTTTTCATCTTAGATTTTTTTGGTTGTGTGATATATGTTCTAAATGCTCCACCATAACGCACAAAGATAAGTTTTGTTGGGAATATATTTCAGATTTAAATATCTTGATCTTTTGATAGGGTTTTATTTACAACCTAATTTACCGACTATCATTTTAATGAGTCAGTTTACCCAACATTAGGGGAAGGAAATAAATAGCTGAAGAAATAAATAAGTTGGAATAAATTATCATTTTCTCATTTTGATCCACGTACTACACAATGTGAACTATAAGTTCAAAGGATAATTCATTTAGCAAATCAATTGCTAGATGATTTGCTGACCTTAAAGAGTGACTAAGTCACGTATACCAGCTATGAATGCTCTGATTAAATTTGATGTCATGGAAGGATAAACTCTAGTTGCTAATGAGTCTAACTTACGCTTGAAGCGTGGTGGACAAGTAAGTTTCAAAGATAAAAAATCCTCGATAAAGAAAATGAGTTATATTTTATGATGGTCTAGTCGAGGAATCAATGAATTATGAAAATCTCAATAAAAGATTAAAAGGTCTCTAACAGAGACATTGACATGACTCAGATGCATGATAATAAAGAGATTTCAATAGATTATGTCATGTTTGGTAATAAGTAAAACTGAAATTAAATCGACGTCGATAATATATTTGCATGCAATATAACACTAGAGATTTTATTTGATGATGTGGATCATGAATCATTGTTAATTGAGAAATGTAAACAAAGAAATGATTGGACAACATGAAAGATTCAATTGAGGTAAAACTAAAATCTCTTTCGAAAAGAGAAATATTTGGGCTTATAGCCCGTACATTGAAATGTATAAAGCTCGTGGATATAAATGAGCATTTATGAGAAAGAGAAATTAAAAGTGGAAATTATAAGATATAAGCTCATTTGGTTGCACAAGTATTCTCACAAAGACATGAAATTGATTATGAGGAAAAATTCATCGGTGATGGATGTAACTACTTTTAAATTTTGACTTGTCTAATAATAAATAAAATTACTCAGTTTCTACCTAATGGATGTTGTTACACCCTATTTTAATGGGTCTCTTGATAGTAATATTTACATGAAACTTCTGGAAAGATTTAGATTAACATAAGCAATTAATTCAAGTTCTCGAAAATATTATTCAATCATATTGAATATATCTTTTTATGGATTGAAACAATTTAGGTGTATTTGATATAATTGCCTCATTGAATACTTATTAGCATAATGCTATATAAATTATTTAATTTCCTTGAGCATTTTTATTAATAGGTTTAACTCTGAATTTTTATTGTTGTGTATGTCGATAATTTGGATATCGTTAAGACTCGTGAAGAGATCTTCTCAAATCATTGTGCATCAATCGATATACAGAAAAATATTGAAAGAGACTTTACATGCATAACGCATATTCATTGATCAACCTTATGGTTGTTAGGTCTCTTAATGTAAACCAAGATTTTTTTTGCCTCAAGAAAAAGGTAATGATATTCTTGGTCTAAAAGCACAATATCTATATTATTTGATCTGGAAGCATCATATCTTAGTTGTCCAGAAATATTATTTAAGTGTTACAAGATCATTACCTTTAAATAATTGTTATACATGAGGCAAAGCCAAAATGTGTGTTTGGCTAAACATATCCTGAAGATATGTGAATTGCTTTCACAAGATAAGATGCAAGCTATCTTGTGTAGAAATAATGCAAAATTTATATCTCAAGGTGGATATATCAAATTTGATAAAACGAAACATATTTTTTTAAGTTTCATCCCTCATGATCTTCAGAAGAATAATATTCAATTAATCATTTCAAGTAATGATTTAGAAAATTTATCCAACTAGTGCATAATCTACTTCAATATTTGAAGATTGTATTCAATATTGAATTATTAAGATTCAAAGATCTTATGTGATATTTTCATGAGGGGGAGTATATACGCGTTGCACTTTTTTTTCCTTTAACTGAGGTTTTGTCCCAATGGGTTTTCCTGGTAAGCTTTTTAATGAGGCAACATGTTATGCGTATCAAAAATGTGTGTACTCTTTTTCCTTCCCTAAGAACTTTTTTCCATAGGGTTTTTATCTTAGTAAGGTTTTAACGAGGCACATTATCTTCATGGATATCCATGGGGGTGTTATGAATATATTTATATGGTGGATATCCATATATTAAGTTAAACTTTAGTGAGCTTTATTATTAGGATTTAATACCAATTGGAATTAGGGTTTTCATCTTATGCCTATAATATAAACTTTTGGACAACGCATTGTACACAACTCTACTTTAAAATTATAATACAAATCTCTCTCTTTTGTCTCTCATCTTTGTTCTCCTATTTTAGGGTAAACTAAATAAATGATCCCCCGATTATACCTTAGTTCTTTTTTATATCCCTCAATTATGAAAAGTTATAAATTGGTCCACTGACTATCTTTTTTGTCATGAAGTTGTCCACTGCTGTTGAAAAAGTAACGGGAGTCTTACGTGGATATTAAAATGCTGAGTAAGCAATCCATGTGGCATCTCAATCCCTTTAATCCCAACACTTTGAAGAATTGGGATTCATAAACCCTAATTTTAAAAATCCCTAAAATCTTCTTCCCCTTAAATTTTAGTTTCAAATTTCTTTGAGTGAAGATGGAGTCTTTAAGGGAGATTTCGAAATGTGCTTGTGGATTGGATGTTGATCTTAGAACATCATGGAGCAATGCTAACCCAGGTAGGAGGTTTTTCGACTGTTCTAAGTATGGTATTGGTCGTAGTTGTCATTTTTTTCTGTGGTGTGATCCAGAAATTGACAATTGAGAAAAGGGTCATTCTTGTTGGATTGTTAAAAAAAATCAGAAAAATGAAAGAAGGAATTAAAATAAAGAATGTTTTGGATTGCTTTTCTGGCTATATATTTACTGATCTTATGGTTTGTGGTTTAGTTCATGGAAGTAAAAATTTATTTTGACTATGTGTTTGGCTCTATGTTTGTTTATCTTATGGTTGATGTAAAAAATTACTTCTGACTATGCGTTTGAAAGTAAAAAGTTTACTTTTGTAATGGATCTTTTTGTTGAAATAATAAAATTGGTATTATGGAATTTATGATTGTTGTTTACTGATCTTATGGTTATATGACATTATATAATTGAACAAAATAAAATATTATTGAAGAAACTATAGTGAACAAACTATACTGTCATATAATACTTCTTTAAATATTGTTTTATGGTTCTACAATGAATAAGTTGCCATGACATTACAAAAGGTAATTCCAATGAACAGTAACCATACAAAAGAGATTTGTGCTAATTTAAGTTAAGTACCACAGAGTTTCATGACATTACAAAATAATATAAAATTAGTTTTATGTCTCTAGTTCACCCTATTGTTTGTTACATTGTTTATGGTTGTGTCTGAGATTGAACCAGTGAACATATTGGACTTCCTAGATTCTTGTGGAGTTGCAGGTGGTTCCTTCCTCTTTATAGGTAGCTTCTTCCTCTGTGGATATGGTTCGGGAATAATTTTTATCCTAGGTTGTAGGGCTACAGGTGATTGTGTCTAAGATTGTTGAGTTGTTTGAGATTCTTTAGTTGGATGGTGATCCTTGAATGGTCTTACAGTTGACCATTGACTCTTTGATGTAGGACCCTATAATACAATAATACAACAATTATAGCATAATAATAAAACAATAATACTAAAAATATAATTTATAAGTTATATTATCTTTTGAATATTTTTTCTATTTTCATCGTCTTCTCATTTACATGTCCTTATGTTATGACCAGGTTTACCATATTTAGTGTACTTCAATTTTACATATATTTTCTGTTCAACCTTATGGAATTAATGGCAGTCTCATCAGCTTTTTTTTTGGATTTGTGAGGTCTTCCTAGTGGCCTTCTCAATGTTGGTGGTAATATGGTGGACAACCTTCTTGAGGAATCCACTTATTTGGTCCTCTAATTGGATTGATGAGCTTTGAATATCATAGTTTGTTTTTTTGTTATACCATTACATATGCTTCAAGACTAACATCAGTCAAGAACATTAATGAGACAGTATGGTGATAAGGGATACCAGTTAGCTTCTATCTCCTACATATACAAGTTAAAACTTCCATGTTGATAATATGTTGATTACCATATCCATATTCAACTTGGTATTGTTGACCACTAGCATTTTTAAGCCAACACCTACATTAAAACATATTAGAATGTTTAGAAGATAAAAAAATTTAAACATATTACTATAATTTTAATTTACCTATTTAAAAACTCAATCATGATGTCCAACTTCTTATGTATTTTAGGACAAAGAGGCCCAACATATTTTTTAATTGCTGATTATTTTTGAACTATCCTTTGCATGATCTTAGTTCTTATGGTTTCCATCATAGTAAGGATAGGCTTATCTCTTGCTTCTAGTATAAACTACCAAAAAATATATAAAAAGTTAGTATGAAATAAGGTGGTAGCTTGTTGAAACATGATAAGGATAAGCTTGTCTTTTAAGGTCTTTTGCACATCTATGTTGAAGAACATATGTCTTAATTTGTCATGATGTCTCAAATGGGTCACTTGAATTTTTGAGAGAAGCTCTTATTATCCATGAGCAACCTTGTTTATATGCTGTCACCAGTCTTTTCTTATCATTTTTCTTAAAACACACATTGTACTTATTTAACCTTTCATACTGACTAATGACTTCTTTCATAATTTTTTTTATCAGAAAACACTAAATCAACTTAAATTTAGGGTTAATCATATCAACAATACTATTAAATTCTGGAAAATATTCATGTTCAGAGTCTGAATCATAGACACTGTTCAAGGAATCGAATTTTTGACTCTCAGTGTCACTATCCATTCTACTCTTAATTCCTAAATCAGATAATCATATGCCAGAATACTCTCTCTCAACCTCATTTGCTACATTCTTAGTACATGTTTTCTTTTTCACATCATCAACATCATTATCAGACTCAATAAATAAAGAATCAGGCTTATCAGTTTTAACAAACACATAATCAGAATCGGTATCAGAATAAACATCTACATTCCCAGTTTGCTCTAAATTTGGTTCTTTAGTTTCAGTCTCAACAGTTTCAGGTTCATCCATCAGGTCTTCTTCACCTAACCCTAAGTCAGGTTCATCCTTATTAGGTTCTGTTTCAACATCATACTTATTGGATTTTTCAACTACATACACATCTAGGTAATGATCCCCAGACATTGTTTATCAAACTGATGACATCTTGATCAATTTTTAACTCTCTAATGGTTTTCCTAGTTAGGTTATCTTCTTGTTTTTTTAGTATAACATAACTGGACACCTATAACCTAAGATGTAAGTCATATCAGCAAACTCAAGCATGTTCATCATATCAATTTTACACCAGTCATAATGAGTAATAAATTTTTTAGTATATCTAAAGACAGAATCTTCAACAAAAGAATCATCATGGTGCAAAATTGTTGTGCATAAGTCTGAATATATTTCTGTAATAAAATCAAGTAAACATTTATATTATATTAAAAAATTGGATAAATTCAAGTACACACATAACATATTAAAGGAAAGATAAAAGTGCATACCACATAACATATTAAAGTAAAGATAAAAGTGTATACCACATTAAAAAATATTAAAACTGTAAATATTCACACAATTCAAGGTTACCATTTCGGATATTAAAGTGTTTTTTTTTTGTCATCGAGGCAATCAAACAATGATTCAAGTATAAAAAGGTTTATTTACAAACTTTAAGGAAATTTTTATACTACAATATTCACATTTGGAGAAAATTTTAACTGGAAGAAACTATAACTAATCGCCACAAATAATCAAATAAAAATGTTAAAAAAATTTAATCCAACACTTGAACGATCAAACATCTTAATCAGAAAAACCCACTAACATAATCAACAATGGAACCAAGATTCAGTCTTAATCGATCAGATTGAGGAAGAATTTTCCGACAGTAATTCGTATGAATTTTTTAATTTAGGGTTAAAATAGATTTAGGAACAAAACAAATTAATCTTATTTGTTAAATCAAAACGGTGAGTTTTGATTAAAGAGATTGAGATACCACATGGACTGCTTATTCAGCATTTTAACGTTCACGTAAGACTCCTATTACTTTTTTAACGACAATAGACCACTTTGTGACAAAAAAGATAATTAGTGAATCAATTTATAACTTTTCATAATCGAGGGATATAAAAAAAATTAAGGTATAATCATAGATCATTTATATAGTTTACCCTTATTTTTATTCTATACTTTATTCACAGCATCTTATTGAATATTATTTTACTAAAAATATAAACAAAATAAATATAAAATACTGAATATGTAGTTCCCTTCTTTTTACGACAATCCTTCCTCACCTCAAAATTAGACAGATCTCAAAGATATCCCAGCGCTGGGGACTCGTCCAATGCATTCGCCACCCTCACCGCCGGCTGTTCCTCCGTTTCCGGAGAATTAAGTAAAGCAAAGAAATGGCGCAATCTTTTAAGCTCAAAATTAACACTCTTTTAAACAAACTCGGCGACCGAGACACCTTCTCTCTCGCGGCTGCTGAGCTCGACTCCATTGCTAGAAACCTCGATGCCACGTCGCTTCCGACTTTCCTTTCTTGTATCCTCACAGTAGATTCTTCCAATAAAAGCGGAGTCCGTAAGCAATGCGTGAAGCTCATTTCTGTTTTGGCGGTTACTTATCCAAATTCTCTCCCTCGTTTCCTCCCCAAAATGCTTTCTAATCTCCTCCGCCGCCTAAGGGATCCCAATTCCACCGTTCGCTCCGCCTGCGTCGACGCCGTCTCGGCTCTCTCCGCCAACCTCACCAAATGCAATTTTTCATCTTCGTTTTTGAAGCCTTTGAGCGACGCGGTTTTCACAGAGCAAGAACCAAACGCACAGATCGGAGCGGCATTGTGTTTGGCGGCCGCAATCGATGGATCAACCGAACCGGATCCGGTCAGGCTGGGGAAGTTGTTAACGAAGCTGGAGAAACTCGTGAAATGCAATGGTTGTAAGGCGAAGGCGGCAATTTTGGTGGTGATCGGGAGTGTGATCGGATCAGGTGGGGCGTCAAGTTTGGGTGAAGAGATGTTAAAAGGATTGGTCGGGTGTTTGATTGGGTTCTTGAGTAGTGAGGACTGGGGAGCGAGGAAGGCAGCGGCAGAGGCGCTATGGAAGCTAGCGGTGGTTAAGAGAGATTCATTAGCTGAGTTCAAAACTGGTTGCATCAAAGTCTTTGAGGCTAGAAGATTTGATAAGGTTAGTATTATTATTATTATTATTATCATTTAAAACATATACTGTACTATAATACTCGTTTTTAGTGTAATTTTTATTTAAATTCTGGTAAGATCATTTATATTTTCGTTTACATTACTTCTTTGTTTAATTCTTTTTAAATGTTCTTGCTATTTTTGGGTATGGATCATATAGGTAAAGGCCGCCAGGGAGGTTATGAGTCAGATGTTAGAGGCCTGGAAGCAGGTTCCGGATGTTTCAGAAGAGGTATCACCACCGCCTCGATCACAGGCTTCATCGAGAGGTATATGATGATCTGCTTCTGCTTGATTGGAGTTAGATATCTTGGCTAATGTGTTCTACGTTATCTGGTAGATTTTGTGTGTTCAAGTTCTAAGTTAGAAATGTTGCATAGAATCAATGCATCTTTGCCATGAGCTGATTATTTGCAAGTTGCTGCTAAGATTGATATGATCTTTTATACGAAATACTGGCCATTTTGGTGACATGAATATGATTTTTTACTTGTCTTCTGGAATTGTTTCTGTTCTCATAACAGAGGATGCAAGTGATAGACTCTGTACGTCTGGTGCAAAATTTTCTTCCAATGAGGATATTGCAGTTAAGAAATCTGCTTTGACAAAAAGGTCAACTCCACCCGATAGTTCCTTTTCAACCCCGGCTAGGAAGAGAACTCCTTTAAAGGCAACTATTCAGAAAGTTAATGGCAAGAAGCCCCTAGACTGGAGAGTTGAGTTTGCTTCTCCTGTGGCAGGGACTCGTGAGGATGTTTTCAATGAAAGGAGAAATAATGAGAATGCAAGATCTGCAAAGTCTGAAGTAAGGCGGTCCCTCTTCAATGATAAGAATTTTGATGACAGGACACACAAAATTGGTGGTTCAAAGTCTGGATCTCGTGTTGCTCCTTATCAAGATGAAATCCCAGGTACCGTTGTTGGGGCTAGTAATGCCCATGAAAATCTCAGTGCAAACCACAAAGACTGTGAAGACTTATCCTTGATCCGCACCCAACTGGTTCAGATAGAAAAGCAGCAATCTAGCCTACTAGATCTCCTGCAGGTTTGTTTCCAATGTTTGAAAATTAAATATCCTCACCATCTTGTAATTCGAGTGTCTTAATGATATATCCCTGAAGATTTTTTTTTCAATAACTTAAGGTGCTTAGGCATTTCATTATTGAAATAATAGTTAACTCACAAGCATTAGTGAAGTTGGACTGATGTAGTATGTCCCGAGTATTGGCATCATCGATTAAGTTGGACTGATGTAATATGTCCCGTGTATAATCTCCTAGATTTCTGGTTCCAACCAATCTCTTTGAAGTTGAAAGAAAGTATCTCTATGCATTATTACCAACTCTGTTGTAGGTGTCATACAAATAGGGAAAGAGTAACCATAAATCATTTTCTTTTTTGCATGAAGTTTTGAGGAGGCATATCTCCTGCTTTCTACTACATGTACTTTAACTATACTAATTCTCACATCAAGGCTTTATATCTCCTGCTTTCTTATTTCTTCCTTCTTTTCTCTAGAGATTCATTTCTAGCTCACAGACTGGAATGAATTCACTAGAGACACGCGTGCACGGTCTAGAACAGGCTTTGGATGAGATCTCGTATGACTTGGCTGTATCAACTGGGAGGATGTCTACTTCCATCGGGACCACTTGTTGCCTATTTCCTGCTGCAGGTTTTTTCAGATCGATGTTCTGGAGGAAAACAGGGATGAATACATATGGTCGCCGACACAATACTTCTATGTTTTGTACGTCCAGTGGCACCCCATCCGCACCTGCCATAAGTTCTAGATCTTATAGAATCTCCAATGAAACGGCTGAGAACCATAGGTTACGACATCGTGGCAATGGTGGACTTATTATGAATCCATTGGCAGAAGTTACTAGTGATTCATATTAGTGACCACCTGAAGCAGCAGCAGGTATTTACTTCCATTTTCATTTGATAGAACCTGATTGAATGTCAATAGACAGTTCATTTGCGTTCAGTTGAACAGCTGTTTAATATATATCCTTCAAATTCATGCTTTCAGTTACAGGTGCTACTTCTCTTACATATTTTGCCACCCAGTAATCAACCTTATATTCTCATAATCTTACATTTTTTTATGCATGTCAGGCATCACAGCCGGTTACTCTGTATAATTCAATTGTAAGGCTTAAGACATTCTTTTTTGTTTCTCAACATTTATGGTTAAGGTTTAGTTTCCTCCTTTAACAGGCTTGTGATTTTCATTTTGACTTGTAGGCTTGGAATTCATGAAAATACAAGGTTATCAGTCAAGTTTAGGTCAATTCTGAGACCAAAGATGGTGATCATTCACTTATATCTTCCCTATTGTGAAGTAGCCTATAGCAATATGCTTGCTTGAATTCATAGGCAGTTCGTTGTAAATTCAATTCAGAGAGACGGTAATTCACCTCCTAGAATCTACCGTCTCGCATCCTCCTGGAGGAGATCCGGAAAAGGGTTATCATCTAATAAATATACTCATAGTTTCTGTCTCTTTTTATTTCCCCTAAACTTTATTTAGTTAAGACGTGGAGGCATATTAAGACTGGAGAAAGAGTGGGGTTAGCCAGCTAATCCTCTCCAGCCTGTACCAGAGTGTGTATAGCTTTTTCTAATGTCTTGTGAACAACTTTTTCTCTTAACTTCCTTCTTGCTTTACAGATCATCTGAAATTGCAATCACTATAACTTCACATTGTTGATGAGCATCCTTACACAGAAAAGGGTTGTTGAAGTGTAAGTTATCAATGATGTGTTGGAACATTAATTTGAAATTTTGTATTCCAGTTGACGACTTGAAGGGGCAAATAAACCAAATCAGTAGCGGTACATGAACTATAAATCTTGCCGACAGGGGCAAATGCGGTGAAGGGATAAAAGTCTCTTGCCGACAACATATAAAAAAAAAAAAACAGATAGGAATTTTGAGTCAAAGTCTGAGTCCCTTGCCGACACTAATTAGTAGGTTTGTAAGAATCTTTTTAAATATATATATATATAGGACTCGAATTGGTTAAATAATATTTTTTACGCATTTTATTTTTAATTTTAGAGTTAAAAAATATATCTGACTCGAATCATTATTAAAAGTTTAGAGTTGTCCCTAACTCAAAACGACCAATAACAACTACCAATGATTGTCAGGTTTTTTAAAGTCCGATTCACATTAATTCAGACAAAACTAGCATCAATAACCAGTGTTCGTACTTGTCTATGGAAATATTGGGTGGAAGATGCTCTTCCAAGTTTGGTGGGAAAGTTGCTCTTACTACTTTTAGAGGTTCTAGCGGTTGTAATCACTCGTTTTTGTCTAATTATAAATAATATTATATAATAAATATTTAATATTATGAAGTATATATGAGTGTTCCAATTTGTCATTACGTATATATAATATTAAGAATGTATTAGTGTTAATGTTTGTATTACGTACATATGTATCTATGTTTGTATGTACATATATAATATGTATTTATGTATGTGAATATATTATTAATATTAATGGTTTAAATATATTTTATAAAATAAAAACACACATCAATTTATCATATAAAACCCAATAGTTAGTAACTCATTCTATTTTATTAAAGTCCAATCACAAACCAATATTTAATTACATAGCCTAATCTGCCCAAGCCCAATAACTAAAAAGCATAATAATTATTAACCCTAAAATTAATATTTTTTTCTCCTCTTACACGCTACCATCTTATAATTGAGATCTTTGAGTTCTTACTCTTTTATTTTCTTTTCCTTTTTTTATAATGATTCAAACGTTAACTCATGGGTTAGTAAAAAATCGAAGAGCTCACTAAATTTGAGTTACTTCAAGTTTTTAACTTTAATGCTCGTTTTTTTGGGATTTTCATAATTTAAGAAGTGAGTAAATTAATTTTCTAACGAATTTGTCTTTTAAAATTCTCTTCAAATCTTTTAAGCTCGTTGATGACTATGAGAGTATTGGGGAAGAAACTGAACAACCGAAACCAAGCGGAAGCACAACCGGTGTTCTTTCTCTTCCTATAACTCAAGTCAATAATTATGGCAAGCAAAAACAACACAAATATGTTTTTTCAAGCAACACTAATCAACCACCAAGTAATAATGCAACCAAAACACAATAAAACGAGACACCGATATTTTTACGTGGAAAACCCCTCTAAATCAAGGGTAAAAACCACGGGACTTTAGAGTTCGATCAAAAGCTCCACTATCATCAAATGTTCAAGTACAAGACTACAATATCCAACCTACAACAAGCATTTAGCTCCAACAAGGCTAATAACAAGTAGTCTTTAACAAAAGAGAGAAAAATAAGAGATATCACCAAAACGCAGCTGCTCTAAAAGGGCTATTTTCGATACTACAGGACTCAAATGAAAAATCTGATCGTACAAAGTCAAGAACACCTTGTCACCTAGCTGCTGTCAAAAAATCAGCTCAATCGGACCACAAATGAACCTCCGATCGAAGACTTGATCACTGCTGCACCAAGCTTGAAAACTGTTTTCCTATACTGGTTTTTCCCTCTCAAAAGTGAAGCTTCCTCTACAAAACCAAAACTAATTTCCAGCAAAGGTATATGACTTCCCACTCTCACAATCCCAAGACAAAATGATTGCCCTTTAAGGCTAAAGTCAAAAATAGACTTTTTAGGGTGGCAGAAAGTTTAGATTCCCCACATAGTGGGACCTATACCTAACAAATCTCCCCCTCCAACTATGTGGGGAATACGTCCATGCCGGCGGTTAAGCAACATGCTTCAAATTTCTCTCTTGGTAAGGCTTTTGTCAATATATCAGCACCATTGTTGTCAGTATGAATCTTCTCAAGCTCTAACAATTTAGCTTCAAGAACATCTCGTATCCAATGGTACCTCACATCAATATGCTTAGATCTAGCATGAAAAGTCGAGTTCTTACCAAGATGAATCGCACTCTGGCTATCACAAAACAAGACATACCTCTCTTGAGTAAAACCAAGCTCATGCACAAATTTCTTCATCTAAAGCATCTCCTTGCACGCTTCGGTTGCTGCAATGAACTCTGATTCGGTGGTGGATAAGGCAACACACTTTTGCAATCTCGATTGCCATGCCCCAGCTCCCCTACATAAGTGATCAAGTAACCCGAAGTAGACCTTCTCGAGTCGATGTCCCCGGCCATGTCTGAATCTGTATATCCAATAAGAACAAGTTTTTCATTACCGAAACAAAGTTTCAAGTTGGAACTGCCACGAAGATATCTTATGATCCACTTCACTACATTTCAATGCTCTCTGCCTGGATTAGAAAGAAACCGACTAACTGTGCCAACTGCAAAAGCTAAATATGGTCTCGTGCAAACCATTGCATACATCAAACTACCTACGGCTGAAGAGTAAGGAACTTTCTGCATCTCTTCCTTCTCCTTTTCTGTGGAAGGACTATGCTTAACACTCAATCTGATGTGTGTAGTAAAGAGAGTATTCACCGGTTTAGCTTTGTCCAAGCTAAATCTCTGAAGTACTTTCTCAATGTACCTCTCCTGTGATAACCATAATTTCTTGGCCTTTCTATCACGTGTCAACTTTATGCCAAGAATTTGCTTTGCTGGTCCCAAATCCTTCATTACAAAGGATTTATTCAACTCCTGCTTTAACTTGTCAATTCTAGAAGCATTACGACCAACAATAAGCATATCATCAACATAGAACAAAAGGATAATAAAATCATCACCAGAGAATCTCTTAACAAAAACACAATGATCAGAAGTAGTCTTCTTATAGCCTTGCTCCCCTATAATAGACTCAAACTTCTTGTACCATTGCCTAGGAGCTTGTTTCAAACCATACAAACTCTTCTTCAACCTGCACACGTAGTCCTCTTTTCATTGTGCAACAAATCCCTCTGGCTGCTCCATGTAAAGCTCTTCCTCCAAATCACCATGAAGAAAAGCAGTTTTCACATCCATTTGTTCAACCTCTAAGTCATAGCAAGCTGCCAAACTCAATATAGTTCGAATAGAGGACATTTTCACAACTGGAGAAAATATTTCTTCAAAATCAATCCCATTTTTCTGTGTGTAACCCTTGACGACCAATCTAGCTTTGTATCGTGGAGATGAAGACTTTTCTTCTTGCTTCAGCCTGTAAACCCAACGATTCTTCAAAGCTCTCTTACCCTTAGGCAGTTTCACCAACTCAAAGGTATGGTTATCATACAAGGATTGAAGTTCATCTTTCATCGCTTCAACCCACTGATCTTTGCATTCACTCTCCATAGCCTCTTCATAACATTCAGGTTCTCCTCTATCAGTCAAAAGAACATAATCATCAGAAGAATACCTGACAGAAGATCGTTCATCTCTAGAAGACCTCCGAAGTGGAACTGCGGGTGAAGCTATAGGTGCTTGTTGTTGATCATTCACAACATCATCTATGGGAGCATCAAAGTCATCTATGTCATGCTGGTCATCATTAACATCACCGTGTATATCATCTTGAATAGGAACCGGTGAATAATCTAAGGGAACCGGATTCACATCAGTTAAGTCACCACTATCTTGTGAATCCTTCTTCTCCATCTTATCAATGTCATCAATGGTTTGATCCTCAATGAAAACAACATCTCGACTTCTCACGAGCTTCTTCTGAACTGGATCATAGAGTCTATAACCAAACTCACCATCTAAACCATAACCAATAAAAATGCATTGACGAGTCTTGACATCCAACTTGGATCTTTCATCCTTTGGAACATGAACAAATACTTTACAACCGAACACACGTAGGTGATCATATGATACGTCTTTACCAAACCAAACTCTATCTGGTACATTGTTGAGTTGATCGATGTTGAATAATGGCCAAGAGGGGGGTGAATTGGATATTAAAAACTTGGTAGGAGATTTTCGGTATAATTTGAGAAATAAAGAACACAATGATTTATAGTGGTTCAAGCTTCGAACAAGCTCTACATCCATTACCTTAGCTCCCACTAAGGATTTTGAAACCAATTCACTATTGAATTCAACCTTTTTCTAGGTTCAAGGGATAACCTTTACAAGCAAATCAATTTTCTACCCGAAATTGATTTAGACCTCACAAGGTGTTACAAGAGATTTGGTTTGGCTAAGAAGAATTCTCTCATAAGAAATAATAGCCCCCAATACAAACAAACTCTCCCCAAACTTAAATTACAACTGATCAAAGTGAAATACACAAGTTGGGAGGCTAAAATATGCAATGAAGTACTTTGAGTTGGATTTGTGTGCTTGGATGTTGCTTGAGGTTCAATAGTCCTTAATGCTGTTGAAATTGCTTCATTTTATACCATCTCATTGATTTCTATCCGTTGTGGTTGTTGGGAACATAAATATGGCCGTTTAGACTTCATCTTCCCACCATAAATGCACTCTGCAGCAGGCGGTATCGAAACACGTCCTACCTATTTCGAAACAGACCAAGAATAGAAAAAGCCGTTATGCATTAAACCAAGAGGTATCGAACCATGCTTTGATACCTTTTTTAAACTGTGAAGGTTGGTATCGAACCATGCTTCGGAACAGGCTAACCACCAATCAAAAAATTAACTACCACCAACGGTCAAAACATTTAATGCAAAAATAGCCGTTGGGATTAAGGGTAGTATCGAACCATAGTTCGATACTAGGAGTCAATTTTTAATTGATTTTAAAATACTTAAACAAATGCACGAAGTGCTTCGAACCACGCTTTGAAACAGAGACTGGTAGTGAGCTCCTTTGTTTCGAATGGTGGTTCGGTACATGTTCTTGAACATAAGAATATGGCTTTGAAAATTTAGGGGTATCGAACGGTGTTTCGAAGCAAAGGCTGGCAGTGAGCTCCTTTGTTTCGAACGGTGGTTCGATACCTGTTCTTGAACATAAGAACATGGTTTTGAAAATCCAGGGGTATCGAACCATGGTTCGATACCGTCGTGCAAAAACACTTAGAATTTTCTTTTAAAATCTTTGTTTGACTTGAAATCAAAAATATTGACTTAGGGACTTAAAATTATTTCAAAGAGTAGTCCTTCTATTTAATTGTTATATCAAAATCAAATTTAGTTTTACATACATCACCTCGCAAAGGAACACTAGGAGACAGATTAATCACATGTGCCACTGTATTCAAGGCTTCAGCCCAAAATGATCTTGGCAATCTTGCATCTGATAGCAAACATTTGACTCTCTCAATCAATGTTCGGTTCATTCTTTCAGCTAACCCATTTAACTCTGGAATCTTCGATGGTGTTCTCTGATGTCTGATTCCATGTCGCAAACAATACTCATGATATGACCCCATATACTCACCACCATTATCAGTACGAATGCACTTCAACTTCTTCCTTGTTTCTCTTTCAACTGATGCTTGAAACTGTTTAAATGCCTCAAAAACTTGGTCTTTCGACTTCAAAGTGTAGACCCACAGCTTTCTTGAACAGTCATCAATGAAAGTCACAAAATAAAGTGTACCACCATGCGATCTTACCTTTAACGGACCACAAACATCTGAATGGACCAACTCCAGTAATTCTGATCTTCTATGAGAAGGGTGTCTTCTAAAAGAAACTCTTTTCTGCTTCCCTACTAGACAATGAGCACAATTCTTCAATGTGACATTCTTCAAACCTGAAAGTTGATTATTCTTAGCTAAACAATTAAGCCCCTTCTCACTCATATGACTAAGTCGTTTATGCCACAACTCAGTTGAGTCATCTACTGTCACATTCAAAGTTTTTCTGAAAGTCGAAGCCTGCATCAAGTATAAATTTGAGTTTTTCTTTCCTCGAGCCACAATCAAGGAGCATTTAGTTAGCTTCCACTGCCCCTCACTGAAGGTGTTACAAAATCCCTCATCATCAAGCTTTCCTGTAGAAATCAAATTCAAACGGATATCCGGTGCATGTCTGACATCCTTGAGAGTTAACTTTGTTCCATTATTGCTCACCAAGCTAACATCTCTCATGCCAATAACTGAAACCAAACCGTCATTACCCATCTTCAATACCCCAAAATCACCAGGAGTATAAGATACGAAGAAATCCCTCCTCGACGTGACATGAATTGAGGCACTAGTATCAATCACCCAACTAGCCTCGTCGCATGCTAGGTTGACCAAATTCTCATCACAAATAACAAATAGATCTTCACGAGTAACAGTAACAGCATGCTCGAATTTTTCATCATCATTTCGATCGTGCTTATCACCATCACCTTTGTTCTCTCTCTTCCACTTGAAGCAATATTTCTTAATATGACCTTTCTTACCACAATGATAACACTCAAGATTCTTATATCTCGATCTTGACTTGCTTCGACTTTTATCTCTACTCTTACCATCTTTATCTCTGTTTCTCCCCTTGTTCTCGGTAACTAGCACCTCGGACTGTGATGTAGAACCCTGAGATCTTCTTCTAACCTCTTCATTCAACACACCACTCTTAGCCAAATCCAAAGTAATAATACCTTGTGGAGCAGAATTAATGAGTGAGACCCGAAAAGTCTCCCCAAAGTCCGGTAGAGTAGCAAGCAACCAAAGCCCTAAAATCTCATCATCAGATTTGACACCCATACCAAGAAACTGATTTATAACACTTTGAAACTCACTAACATGGTCAGCTGTAGACGACCCTTCTCTGTATTTCAACTCCATCATTTTCTTTAGCAAAAACAACTTGTTATTGCCCGACCTCGAAGCATACAAGCTTTCGAGCTTTTCCCACAATGTGCGAGCATGTGTCTCCTGATCAATGTGGTTGTAAACATTTTCTTCAACAAATTACCGAATAAAGCCACACACTTGTTGATGCTCAAATTCTCATTCTTCATCACTTTTCGACTCGGGTTTTTGAGTAGCAAAGATCGGAAGATGCAAAGCCTTCACAAACAACAAGTCTTTAATTTTATTCCGCCAAAGTTGATAATTTGTACCATTCAACATAACCATCTTGCTAGTGTTGATCTCCATAATTATCTGACACAATAACCAAGCTCTGATACCACTTTATTGAGAAAGAAACCAAAAAACGAAACCAAGCAGAAGCACAACCGGTGTTCTTTCTCTCCCTATAACTCAAGTCAATAATTATGGAAAGCAAAAACAACAAAAATATATTCTTCAAGCAACACTAATCAACCATCAAGTAATAATGCAACCAAAACACAATAAAACGAGACACCGATATTTTTACGTGGAAAACCCCTCTAAATCAAGGGTAAAAACCACGAGACTTTAGAGTCCGATCAAAAGCTCCACTATCATCAAATGTTCAAGTACAAGACTACAATATCCAACCTACAACAAGCATTTAGCTCCAACAAGGCTAATAACAAGTAGTCTTTAACAAAAGAGAGAAAAATAAGAGATATCACCAAAACGCAGCTGCTCTAAAAGGGCTATTTTCGATACTACAGGACTCAAATGAAAAATCTGACCGTACAAAGTCAAGAACACCTTGTCATCTAGCTGTTGTCAAAAAATCAGCTCAATCGGACCACGGATGAACCTCCGATCGAAGACTTGATCACTGCTGCACCAAGCTTGAAAACTGTTTTCCTACACTGGTTTTTTCCTCTCAAAAGTGAAGCTTCCTCTACAAAACCAAAACTGATTTCCAACAAAGGTATATGGCTGCCCACTCTCACAATCCCAAGGTAAAATGATTGCCCTTTAAGGCTAAAGTCAAAAATAGACTTTTTAGGGTGACAGAAAGTTTGGGTTCCCCACATAGTGGGACCGGACCCATACCTAACAGAGAGATCACTCAAACATACTCTTGATATCTTCTTCTGAACTCATTTTAAAGTTTTTATAGTTGAAGTTGAGTAAACCGATCTTCTTCTTCCCACTTCGATAGTACCTTCATAGATCAGTTCAACAAATTTTCTCGATTATTTCATAAAAAAATACTTTGACATACTCCTTGCGACCAAATAAATTTTTCTAAATTTTACAATTATTGAACAATGTCTAAGTTTAACTTATCTGGTAAAAACAATTACTTTTTCTTATGGTTTTACCCAATAGAATAGCCTCCCCAACCAAACTTTTAAAGATTTTTCTTTGGTTTAACTTATCTGAACAACTTATGAAACAAAATACAGTTGATTTCCTTTTTCCCCTTTCCCTGTTTGATAAATGACAAATGTCTAAACCTTGTACAGATTCTCATAAAACACATTATATTCTATCGACACCAATTTAGCAACAGAAAAGAAATATTTTGAAAAAATATTAAATACATATTAGAGTGGAAGACTAATTACAATAGAAAGCATGTGGATTGCAGGCCTGGCCAACGTTTCATTAGATCTCTATGACCTGCCACAAATATTACATACTGAATTTCAACTGTTAATTCAAACAGGAATATAAATCATATTAAAGTTTATTTACTCGATCAACAAGGATCAAAGACGATCTTGCAAATAAGCTGGGGGAAACACAGCCCATGTACAGATAGAAACAGCTAACAAAGGACCGACAGGAATCGGTACGTATTTGGTTTTGCTTGGCAAGCTTGACTGTAAGTGTTTGCAGGGTCATTGTTTGGTGCTTCAATGGAGTTTTTTAGCTGCTGCATTTGGTGAAGATGATATGGATATGTTGTAACTTGTATTAGTCCTGGTCTCAATCATATTGGATCTTAAATTTTAGGATCTAATCCCGTTACTAGTTAGAATCAGTATCAGTATCGGGTACCCGGTCAACTGGTTTATTATTAAGAAAATACGAGTAGTAAGAGGGAAAAAATTAACCACCAATATTATCATTAAATAATAAAATTAAAATATTATAGGCTTGAAAATTAAAATTTTAAAACGAGTTATATTCATAATAATCGTACTTAACGAAAAAGTTTGATAAGAAAATAAACAAAAGAACATTAATATCTATTACAAGTAAGAAAACTATTACTGAGAAATGAGTATTGGTCCCGGTTCTATTGGGCACCTACAGGGTACCGAATCCAGAAAATCAAGATCCAGACCTAGTTGTGATCGAGACCTAAAATTTAGATCCAGTCCTAATTCTACCAAAACTAATACAAAATAAAAATCTATTGGATCCGAGACCGGATTATTAGACTTTTTAACCACCCTTAATGATTATAATAGCGTTCATTAGATACTTAGGGTCAGTTTGATATTGCTTATAAAAAGTGCAGTTGAAAAAGTAATTTTAAAACTGTGGCTGAAAAAGTGATTTTAGAAAATTAAGTAGTGTTTGTCATTGATATAAAAAAGTGATTTTAAAAAGATAAAATATCTATTTTAGACATGATGTATTAGTGAACTTAAATTATATTTAAAAATTTTAAATTTTTATTAATGTTATGATTATTAAAAAATTAAGACTAAATTATAATAAAAAATATTTTTTTTGTAAAATTTAATTTAAAAATATATACATATTTTAGATTATATACGAACATAACAATTATAAATTAATAATAAATTAAAAATAAAATAATTTTATTCTCAATATAAAATATTATAAAATATATATTATTTTATAATTATATGTATAAATATTATTTTAACAAATATATTATAAGGGTAAATAAATAATTTTATTTTCAAACTAGCTTATACAACTCAAAAGCCAAAAATTTTAGCTTTTGGTTTTGGGTGAAAAAATTGATTTGAAAAACAACTAAAAACAACTTATATCTGTCAGAAGAACTTTTTTAAGTGCTTTTAGTTACTTAAAAACAACCAAAAACAGGACCTTAATTTGGTGGCATTGAATCACAAAAAGGACCAAATCTTTTATAAATTAAAATTAAAGGCCTAAACTTTGTACAAATTAAAGCAACTGCCAAAACTTTTGTAAAATACATTAAAATCCAAAAACTGTATAATCAATACAATTTGATACTAATTCTTAGAATTAACAATGCTTGGTATAATGAAGTTACAAATAGATTGCTCAATTAAAATTTGATTATAATTGGGTCATTTTTTTAAGTTTAAAATAATATCTAACAATGTTTGGTATAATAAAAATCTTAATCCTCAAAACTTATATATTTATCAATTTAATCATAATTTTAAATAATTTAATAAATCTAACCCTTTATATTTAACAATTATATCAATTGATATTTATGTTGTTTCATTTAATAAAAGCTTAGAATTAATTGCATAATTAAATTATATAAAAATTAAAATTAGATATTAATGTAATAAAAATAAGTTAGAATCAATTTATATTGTGTAAAACTCATCTAGTTTTACATTAATTTTGGACTGTTGAATTATAATAATAAATAACTAAAATTATTTTTTTAAGTGATAATCTTCATATTTCTAATGTTAATCTCACTAATCAATTTCACTCATCCAAACCGTAATTAAAATTTGTTTTATAATAAAAGTCCAGTAACTTACTTGGTACTCGTAACTAAAATCTATTTTTTAGAAAATTACGCGGTAGCAGTAACTAAACTCTAAGAATTTTAATAAATAATTTTGAATAGATTAGACTGATTTTAATTTAATATAAATATTAATTATAGATCTAACATTAAAAAATAATTATAAATATTTTTACAATTATACAATTGTGTATGAGATTAATTGATGATTTTAAATAAAATATTATAGTATTAATGAAGGTATACATGCGATTTGAGAGAAGAAAAATAAATTTTATATATTTTTTAAATATGATAGATTAAATTTATCAAATTATTTTAAATTAAAACTAAATTGATAAAATATATAAATTTTAAGGATTAAAATTTTCATTATACCAAACATTGCTAGGTATTCGTCTGAATATTATTAGAAGTGTGACTTGATTGTAACCAAATTTTAATTGAATAACATATTTAAAACTTCACTAATAATTCAGTGATATGTTTCTTACCTGCAATAATATCTTTAACGTCTGTTTGTAGTTAAACAGTAGAGTGAACTAATTATAATTACAATATTAATTAAATAATTTAATTATAATTTTTAATAATTAAGTGACATAAATACTAATAATTAGGTGAAGAATAATATAAGATATTCTGTCAAGGATTTTATCACGCGAGAATACCGATGACTTATTTATTTTAGGTATAAAGATAATTTTAGCTCTTAACGTTTATAATTTTTATTATTTTGGTCCTTATTTTTTTAATAAATTTAGCTCTTAACCTATATCTTTTTGACAAATAGTTTATTTTTTAACTATCATGATAACTGACCGTTAAAAATCTAACAATAATGACATGTCATATGCATATGATAATATATTTTAAATAACATGACATCTAACATATCATATATATATATATATGAAATATAATTTTATTCTAATATAAAATATAAAATAATTAAAATTTAAATAAAATATTTAAAATTAATTAATTCTAAAATAAAATGCTACTAAACATTCTCAACCATAACTACGATAGAATCAAAATCTTATTTTAAAAAAATTAATTAATTTCGAACTGTGTTCATATTTTTTTAAGATGGGACTTTGATTATATCGTAGTTGTAGTTGAGAATGTTTAGTAGCCTTTTATTTTAGAATTAATTAATTTTTAATATTTTATTTAAATTTTAATTATTTTATATTTAAAATAAAATTATACAATTAATTTTTAATATTTTATTCAAATTTTAATTATTTTATATTTTATATTAAAATAAAATTATATTTTATATATATATTTAATAGGTTAAATGTCATGTCATTTAAAATATATTATCATATGCATATAATATGTCATCATTGTTAGATTTTTAACGGTCCAGTTATTATGATAGTTAAAAAATAAATTATTTGTCAAAAAATATGATTGAAGTCTAAATTTATCCCAAAACAAGAATAAGAGCGATAAAAATAATAAACGTTATAGGTTAAAATTGAAGATTAATCTTGTTATTTGTCAAAAGAATATAGGTTAAGGTATAAATTTATCAAAAATTAAAATTGATTAAAATATTTTATAATTTTTAATTATATTTAATTTTGAATTTTTAAACTTTAAGGGTGAACATAAAAAGAAACAAAACATTGAGGATTAATCTTGATATTATACCTTAAGCAAATAGAGAGTTTTTAAAAATTAAAATAAATGACACATGTCACTTTTTGACTGACTCAAGGGGTCCAAATAAAATGGGTAAACGGCGAAAATCCCAATGTAAGAAATTGACATTTTAAAACGTTATTTACACAACTAAGAATTTAGTATAGTTTATGTAACAACTCTTATTCATAGACTGTTAAACAATGCAAGATACAGTTTTGCTAAAGCCAACTCTGGATATGAACAGCACAGCTGAAAAGAAAAATATGGACTGCATGGAAGAACCTTTTCATCTGAAAGAAGACTGAATCTCTTCCAGGCTTCTTCCCTTGGTTTCAGGGACCCAAAGTGCCACGAAAACAATGGTGAATGCAGCCACACATGCATACATTGTGAAAGTTCCTGCTCAGAAGAAGAAAGAAGAAAGAAGAAAGAAGAAAGAAGAAAGAACGTTACTTGTATAGATTCTTGACTGGCAACTGAACACAGATATTGAGAGAAAGAGAACCACCTCCACCACTCCAGGTCAGAAGCAAGTTCGCGGTCATGGTAATCACCCATGCTGTCATCCAATTCGCCAAGGTTGCTACACTCCCAGCTAGACCCTTAATATTTACGGGAAGTATCTGGAACGATGAAGTTTCAAGAAAATGAGAACCAAACTTAACCAACCAGGGATTTACAAACACTATAGACCGTGTTATCACTTATTCTATTGTTTAGACAAGCCGAATATCATATCCTATTGTTGTAACTTGTGCAAGAACTCCAAACTACTACACGGACGCATACACGAGATCGACAAATATATCATAAGAAGTACACTTATAACCCTAGTGAGGAAGCAGTCGGAATTAATATATAAGAATCTTAATGCTGTTTCGGTCGCATGGGTTTATGTTACACAATTGTATCCCAGGTGTGCTTCTTGCTTCCTATCCCACGCACTATAACTAAAGCCAATACATACATTAATGCCACCCAGATTACATGATGACATACACACATACGCCTGGTTTAGCATCAATAGCTAATGGTCCCACTGGATTAAATATCGCTGTCGAGAGACAAAGCAATAATGCTCAGAAAAACAATCATTTTTGGTTTTGCTAGGCAGATATATTCCTCCAACTAAATATGATAATGAAGGTTTGCTTAGAAGGATTAAAATCTTCCTTTTTCATCATTCTGAGTTGCTTATATAGAATCACAAGCTGTATAATCACTGATGAGATTTATGATCACCCTAATCATCATCAACATCAAGTAGTATTTCGTATAGAATCCTATAATGGAGATTAGAAAATTTCCATTTTTTGTAAGGTGGAAATATAAGAGAAATTTGAATACCTCAGACATTATGACCCATGGAATTGCTCCAATTCCCAGAGAGAAGGCAATAACAAAGGCCTGGATGGAAAAGCTCAATCAGAATTCTACTAGACAGAAGTAGAGTATGTGATATACATATACATGCGTACAGACATACATATTAGATTCATATTCAGAAGCTTCAGAACGTATCTTACCACAAGACCAACCAGTGAAAGTATTCCCATTATGTGATATAAGTCAGAATCTTCAGCAACAATTTTCTGGTATCAGTGAAGAGAAAGAAGAGAAGGTATCAAGAAGCAGTAGTAAAATGATTAAGAAAGAATTTATCAAGTAGGGTTGCTTAAGTATTGACAATGACATTCTAAAAAGATTAGAAAGGGAAGATAAATTAGAAATAAATGGACCTAACATCTCTAACCTCCACATAAAATGCAATCGCAACAATGAGCAGACTCAGAGTCATTCCAGATGAGGATATCTGCAAAATCATTTATGATTATAGTCTATAGATCTTATTTATTTCAATCTTAACCATAGCTCAGTAGCAAATGTAGAGTGAATGGTTTCGAACACACCATAAGAAGAACCCTGCGGCCAGCTTTGTCCATCAACCATGTAGTCACACCAGTTGCAACGACCTACACAGAATACACCTATTAGATCAATCAGAAATAACACTCCCTGGTATTATATGACCTGCATGACAATAAGTAGATGCCTATGTTACCTGAATAGCCCCAAGTCCAAATGTTGCAACATTACTAGATGAAACCCCTAAAAAATTTTATTGTACTGCCAAATTAGTGAATCATAAGGAATAAACAAATAAATGAAAACCAAAACTGTTGCAACCTTAAAATATGAACTTTGAGATGGGGATGGTGAATTCATATTTTGTTAATCTTGTGCAATTACTGATTAACAAAAATGACCCTCATACTCTTAAGGGAGAACAATATCAACAATCTGTCTGAAGAGAACATTTGCAAATCACCAACAGATGGCAAATGCATTCTTTCCTGCTAAATTTGGCACATCCACTGCAAATATTTTGAATGACAAGTTTTGTCTTACCAAATTTGAATTTAATAATTCATGCTATCCAAAATGAGGTAATGAGGTCCATACAAGGCAAAGCCTCCATTTATAGGAGAATTTATTTATTCACCATCAAAGATTAAATTAATAGTAAAATTATTGTAAAACATCAAAGAAATGTTGTTCTAACCAGCACTTTCGAAGATATTACTGGCATAGAATAAAACACCATTGATACCACTGAGTTGCTGAAGCATAAGTAATCCAATCCCTATCTGCAGCATACAAATTACTGCTCAAACTAGGAGTTCAATCAACATTTTTAGGGAATGGGAATGAAATGCTATAAATGTATATAAAAAACAAAGAATATACCGTCAATGGAAACCAATATCTTTTGCGCTTGAGATCTGCAAAACGAATTGTGGATCTCTTGCTTGATGATGCCACAGATCTCTGCAGATATGCCAATTAGATCTTAACTTTACAAGGATAATAGAAAAATACGCCTCTGAAGCACAACCTCATGCTTAACACCTTGAGTTTGAGTAACAACTTAGTTTTGCAGTTCAATCCAGAATGTATGAGCCTTGGTTGATGTTAACAGAGACATTTCAGTGATTCAGTTCAATACCTTGATTTCATTGACTTCAACAGAAATATCTGTATCAAAGCCACGCAAAACTTGCAGAGAGGATTCAAAATCTTCCATCATTCCCATTTTTGCCTGGACGCAGCCCATTCACAAACAATAATAAACAAAATACTATATGGAAGAAGAAAAGTGAAAGGAAAAAAAAAGTTGTAAAAGGACCACTCAAATGATTTCAGGTACATGTTCCTTACCAGCCATCTAGGAGACTCTGGTATAAAAAATAGGCCAGGTATCAATATTGTGCAAGGTAATGTTCCTAGAAAGAAGAAGCACAACTGTCTGTTAGTGATAACTGTACATTCAATAAAAAATTTGATAGATTATCGATAAACACTGAACATAGATAATCTTCAATAGAAGCATAGATGCATACAGAAATTATGCCATGACTTCATTGTCATGAGATAAAGTAGTCTCTTCAGAGCCTACTAGCTATCTATCTCTATTAAATACAAAAATACAATAAATCCTTTGAGACAAAAGAGATTTCCACAAAATAATTTAATTTTCTAGAAAAAAAATCTCAGTTAAATTCAACTACTACTCACATGCATGCAGCCATGCACAATATGAAATCATCAAATATTTGAATTTGTTTGAATAATAAAAATGTTTTGAGATTGTTTCCCCAGCATCAATTGGCGGTTGTCGTTCTGGAAAGAGGGGCTACATGAACAAAATTCAATCCACTTACCTAAAACTGCAAGTACTCTCCAATTTGCAAACATTCCCAATAGATACGCCAGCATTATTCCAATAGTAACTGATAGCTATCCAATAAAACAATTTTACTCAGACAAATCAGTTGCTAGAAGTAAATATGGGATACCAAAAAGGATACTAATGTAGAACAAACCTGGTTCACTGCTCCAAGGCTTCCTCTCATGTTTTGGGGTGCTATCTCAGCTATATATACAGGCACCTAGACATAATTAAAATCATGGAGCTATTTATGCTTCAAGCATTACTAAAACAAATGTTCCAAGAAAATAAGTACAAAGCAGCTGAAAGCTTTCAAGGTACCGTGTAAGAAATAATACCGACGCCAAAGCCTTCTAGCAACCTTCCCATAAATAAAAACGAAGAATCCTACAAATGCCCAATGCCAAGAAAATTAGCAACAAGCTTTTCAAAGGAGGCACAACGAGAGGTACAAAATTACTAAAAGTTACTCACTTTGGCAAATGATATGGCCAGCCATCCTATAATGTTAGGAATCGCAGCAATCATCAACGACTACAGATTTAACACAAAAAATGCAACATTAAGAATGAATTAAATTTATAATTTCTCAGCTCTAGCTGAAAGAAAACATTAATCGGATGTAAATAAGAGAAATTACGAAATGAATTAATTACCCCTTTTCTGCCAATATATTCAGCAATCTGACCACTGGCTATTGCCCCAACCATTGCTCCCACATTTGACAAGGAACCAAAAATAGAAAACTGCCCCATAATAAGAACAACAAGGATCGATTTAAGGAAAACAGAATAAAACTAATTTAAATTAAAAAGGGGAACTCGGGCGATTCCAAACTCATACCTCTGAAATCGAAAGCTTAAGATCACTGATAATTTGAGCTTGAGTAGGAGAAGAATATCCTCCCTGTATAACCAAGCAATAATAATTACAATACGAAATTAGAATAAGGGAAAAACCAATGATGAGATGGAGAAGAGGGGTGGGGGTGGGAAATTATAATACGGTGAAGCCAAATTGGATAGGACCCAAGGCGACGATTAGGACACAGAGGACGACGGAGATGGAACCATCGCGAAGGACTTGGGCGGAAGATCCCATAATACTGGACTGCCTGGAACCCATCCGATACCAACTTCCGGTATGCAAAAAGGGTTTCTTGAGATCCCTGCCATCTTCACTGTCGTCCCGAAAACTCATCGCCAATTCAGTTTGAAAGAAAACAGCGCCTGATTGAAAACAATCAGAATTTCAATGAAAATTTAAAGCTCTGGGTTTTGTTCTAAACTTCTAATAGCAGAAAAGAAAACAGTGAAGATGAGGATGTTTGATAATATCAACATTTTGTAGCGAAAAACAACACGTGGACTGACGTGGACATTTTTTTTATATTGTTTGGTCGGTGCTTCGCCATTCAGTTTTGGGGCAACAATCCATGTTTTTCGATACTGTCTTAAATGGGTTCCAAATGTGGGAGAAATTATATCATGAGTTGGTCCCATCACGTCATTTATGGACCAATCAATAGAAACTGTTCACCTTATTATTTTTTAATTTTCTATGTGAAGATTTATTTAGAAAAAAATTATGACATGAAAAAATTGATGAAGTGGGCAGTTTCTATTGATTGGTCCTATAGACAAGTGGTGGGACTGACCCATAATATAATTTTTCCAAATGTGGAGGTTTTTTAGGGACAATCAACACTTTCGTTCTTGAGCTATATCTTTATTTTTAAAGTGGTCCTTATAGTAAAAAAATAATTCTCAAATCATTACTTATGGTTTTCATTTTTATCAAATTTTCACTACATTAAACTAATCTTTAGCTTTTTTTTTTTATTTCTTAAGGTATCTACTAGAGCGAGTTTAATGATTAATACTCTCGCGTTCTGTTTTAAAAAATCTTAATCATTTTCGATCAGGTGCCTTGGTTGCTTCAAGATTTACACTTAGTTCTGAAAGGCGCGCCTGAGGCGCCCGAGGCAACGAGGCGTTGCGAGGCGTTGAGGCTAACGCATCTGAGGGCTGAGGCGAGGCGTTATACAAGAGGCGTGCGCCTCAGAGCGCTTTCGCCTCAGAGCGCTTTCGCCTGAGGCGTAAGGCGCTCGAGGCGACGCCTCTTGTCCGAGGCGTTTTTTTCACATATTTTTCACTATTTTCTTTCTTTATTTTAGTTTTTTTATTATTAATAATATTATTTTAAATATTATTATCATAATTATTATTTTTCATATTTGATTATTATATATATAAAATATTATATTATTATTAATAAATATTATTATATTATATTTACTGTTAAATACTAGTATTAAAATAATTGTTATTATTTTCTTATATATTATTTTTGTTGTTTCTTATTATTAATACTATTGTTATTAATATTATATATTATTATTTGTTTATTATTTATTATTTTTAATATTATTATTATTTTTGGTTATTCTCCTTTTAAATCAAAATAAAACTATATTCGTAAAAATACGTCAATCTTCTCCATGGTAGGATCGTTATTATAATTTGATTTTCAGGTTATTTAAAATTTAAATAATGAATTTGAGATCAAGGTCAATGTCCCGAACATGTTAGGAAGTGTAAAATATATATACTTGGGGTGTTTTCTTATACCAACTTATCTAATTTAAGAAGAAAATATTTTTATTTATTTAAAATTAATAATATAATTATCATGTTTTTAAGCACAAAACATGTCATATGGCTAATTTATAAATTAAAAAAAAAACGCCTCGCCTACGAAAGGCGAGCGCCTTCGCCTCTCGCCTCAGCTTTAGGGACCTTTTGCGCATCGGAGCGCCTCGCACATTTTAAAACTAAGGATTTACAATTATTTACAATAATAATTCAATTTTAATAGTTGGATTTGAATTCTAATGAACACTTAACAAAAAAGAGGAATCCTACAAAAAAAGGAATTCTAATGATTCAAGGTATAGCCGTTCTTGAGATTTTAGTGGTCCTATAGTAAACGTAAAAAAAATAGACCTTTAATAATAAATATTAGAAAAATAATTTTTAATAAAAAGTATAGTAAAATTAAATTAAGTATATGCCTATTAACAAATATTAGAAAAATTAGGCTCCTAATAATAAATATTGATAAAAAAATCATTAATAATAAAACGAGAAAAATAAATTTTAAGAGTAAACCTCTAATAATAAATATTGTGAAAAATCTAACCTTCAATAAAAAAATATTGAAAAACTATGATCCTATTAATAATTATTGAAAAATAGACCTCTTATATAAGTATTAAAAAAATTAGACCCTAATAATAAATATATTAAAAAATATGTCTCTTATAATAAATATCGAAAAATAAATTTTAAAATTAGACTCTTAATAACAAGTGTTAGAAAAATCGTGACTCTAATATCAAATAAAGAAAATAAATAAATTTTAATAATATATATTAAAAAATATTTTTTAGAGTAGACCCCTAATAATAAGTTTAGTAGAAGATAGACCCCTAACAACAAGCATTGCAAAAAATTAAGATTTAATAATCATAATAAAAAATAGTGAAAATAAATTTTAAAAATAAACCTAATACAAATATTAAAAAATGAAACCATGATAATAAGTACTTGTAATCACTCATTTTTAATCGGATTTTAGTATTTGTAGTATTATTGTAGTAATCATATTATTAATAAAAAGAGAAGAAAAAAGAGAGAAAAAATGAAAAAGAAAGAAGAAGAAGGAAATGAGAGGAAAGTTGATGTGGGATTGGAATCCCACATTGATGAGAAACCCCACTTCCCTCTCTCCAAATGCCTATAAAAGGAGGTGAAGAGAAGCTTTTTGAGGGAGGAACCAATTGGGTGAGGGTAGTACCCTATGATCCTAATTTGAGAGTTTAACTCTCCCCAAATTTTGGGTGGTTCGATCGAGTCTTATTTTTAGGATTCGATCTAGTTAAAATTTTTAAAGGGAGTCGTGGTAGATCTCGGTGGGAAGTTTATCGGGGTTAACCGTTCGTATTTTTAGGTATAATTTCTATCTTTGTATTTTGAATATTTTTAATGAAATGTAGTTATTTATTATTAGATTTTAATTTATGTTTTAGATTAATATTTATAGTTGTTTTTAATTTTTTTTGTAGATTAATATTAATTTATGTTTATGTTTTAGATTAATATTTATGTATGTTTTAATTTATATTTTAGATTAGAATTAAATTTGTTAGATTAATATTTATATTTTATGTAATTATTTTTATGTGATGTATTTAATTTATTTTATGTTTAAGTTGCATGAATGAAATATTAATTTGTTAATGCGGGCCCCTAAATTCGGTCGTAAGCGAGGCCAGTACCAATAAGGTGGTAGTGGTTTGGACGCTTACCTTCGGGTTTAGGTGCTTTAAAATAAATGCGCACGTTTAATTAAAAATTATTTCGATCGTCAAATTAGCTCGAAAAGTTTAATATTATTAAAGCGGTAATTATTAAAGTACCAATTTTGGGCGGTGTGGGGTGCTAATCCTTCCCCATCCGTAACCGACCCCCGAACCCCAACTTTTTAAATCTCTGGTTTTATGGTGTCCGGTCTACCTAAACGGCCGGTGACGACTCCAATTTTACAAAAATCATTTTGAAACAGAAACCCCCACGTGGAAGACATTAATTTTCAAAACGACACATCAAAAATGTTTTCCAACTCGAAAAAGAACATTTTAGCGAAACTCATTTTTTAAGATCGCTACAGATGGCGACTCCGCTGGGGACAAAATTTTTGTTTTTATAAGCAAAAAGAAGTGAGTTGAGCTTTTAAAATGATTACCGCTTTACGAATATTAAAGATTTCGGGCTAAAGTGACGATCAAATTAATTTTCATTTGAATTTGCGCTTTTATTTTTTCGCATTTAAAATTGACATCTAAACCCATCATTTTAAGTGGGGGGAAAAGGCTAACGCTTTCGTGGAGATATCGTTCTCCCGTGTAGGCCCTAGCCGAAGTACCTTTGGGGCTCCACTACCTTATGCTTTCGTGAGGATATCGTTCCTTCGTATGGGCATAAGCGAACGGGTCCCCCTGAATTGAACCCGGTCAAAATGAGCCTATAATGGGTGATGATCGGAGGCCTTGCTACTCTTAGTAGAGGATAGCTCGGACAATTCGAGTCCCCCTTTTAGCACTAAGACTGCATATAGAGAACTAGACTACCTACCCCACTAGAGCCATGCGGATACCCTATGTGAACTAGACGGGATATCTAGGATTGCCCTTCTCTGTTTACTTTTACGCAATCTAATTTATTTTTGCATTTATTATTTTTAGCCGATACTAATATGGTTTCTTTTACTTTTATTTCCTTTTTTGCATGCATCATCACATCTTGCATTGCATTAGGAGGTATTGATTCGAGTGGTTTATCCTGCAAAGGAAACGTTCACCATGGAAGAGAGGTATCTGAAAACCTTAACCCTAGTGTTAGAAAACGATCAGAGACATCAATTAAAGGACAAGATTCAGCAAGGTCACCATCTGGTAAAACCCTTTTATCACACACCGGTTAGAGGATAACCGAAGAGCTCAGAGAACAGTCTGCCAAACGATCAGGTAATGACCATACATTTATTCGGGTCTACATCATTCGGGATTTCAAGCGAACATAAAAGACGTAACAGAAAGCCAAAGTTTAATCCAAGGGTTATTAGAGACAGAGAATCGATATCATCTCACCGTCTAAAGGTCGAGTCAAAATTAGGCATCAGTCTACCAAGAACAAAAAACCATGAGAGCCTAACCATAGAATGGGTTATTAAGGGGTGCAAAATTGGTGTCATTTTGCTATTCATAGTTCAAGTCAGAATCAGATGTACACCGAGAGCAGGTAATAGTGTTTTATTTTATTCGAGTTAACGAAGAGATGATCGTCGGGAATTCCAAATCGATACAATAAATGTAACAGAAAATCATCAAAGGTCAACCAACGAAAGGGTTTGTCAAAAATGCAGAACCGATGCATTTCATCATCCGAGGATCAGTCAAAGTCAGGTACAAAACGCTAACAAAAAAAGGTAATGGACCGAATTTCAATCACATCAATGAAGAAGTGGTTTTTATCAGACATCAAGAAGAAGAACGAGAGGTTAGTGCCTCACTAGCCTATTTCACGAGGATCAGGATTACCATTCAGGATTATCGGAGATGATTCAGAATGTTGAAAGAAACATTAACAGAAAAGAACTGTTACTAGAAGCATCGACACTGCAAGATTGCTTAGGTAATATTTGATCAAGATCGTTGCTAGACAATCTCGAAGACCGAAGTTTAAAGGGGTAGTCAGAAACATCCAGATCAACCGAGAAGCCCGAAGCTCGTGATGTAACAGAGATTCCTTGGTCAAGCAAGCAGTTTAGGGCCATAAGAAATCAGAATTAGGGCTAGCACTTATGTATAGGACTATTTCCCTCAATGTTGTAATGGACCCTCTATTTCCCGTGAAAGTAATACAGTAGGGTGATTACCAACAGGGATCAATACCTTTATCTGCATACATTTTGCATCATTTATATCCGCATCTACATCACACATGCCTTCCTCTCTCACTCGATATTAGAGGAAAGAAGTGGAAGATCGTATAGCAACCTAAAGAAATGGGCAAGATAGTTGAAAGATCGTCTCGAAGATATCGCACAGAAAGTCAACTTTCAGATTCCTATGACATATACCGAATTGTTCTCGATCCTCATCAAGAGCTGTCAACATTTGTTCAATCCAAATCGAAAAGGACCCCTATACACCCGATTATGATGTCAATGTCGCGAGGGAAGCACAAGTCACACGAACAAGAATTATAGAGCCCTGAAGAACAAGGTCCAAAGTTTGATTGAAGATGATAGTTCAAGTTTCGAAGTATGATGATAGAGATGGATCCGGGGAGGTTCTTACTTCTCAGTTGAACATTCAAACAGAAAATTTTATGCATATTTATTTAAATTCATTTTTTACATTCTTTAATATTTCATTCATTTTAAGGAAGTAGTTTCTGCTCTCCTATGTACACATAACAAACATTTTTTAACATGCATGTACACATCATTACACACTTGATCCATGAAATTTCAAATGTAGTAGCATATTTGCTCCAAACTCAAAGACCGACTATAAGGTTTTGTATATTCAGGAGAGACTAAATGCTGCGGGATATTGTAAATGAGAGTTTCTGCTAGTCTAGTAAGGCAAACAAATGACTAAAATGAGCGTATAGATGATGGGCAGCTCCCATTTTTAGGAAATTTCCTTCTCAGGCACTTGTTGATCAAGATCCTTGAATCGAGAGTCGACCTTAAACTTCTACTCCCTGAAGACCTTCTCAGGACATCCTTGAATGAGACGACGAATGACATTCTCTCACCTCACCAGAAAAAGAGGGCAAGATCAGACAAATTAGATATTGAAATAGGAAGACTATCAGCAAAAAATAGTCGAGAGCTAAGACACACACAAAAAAGAGAGAGAAAAAAAGAGAAAAAAGAAAAAAGAAAGAAAAAAGAAAGAAAGAGAATGACAATCGGAAGGCCAAAACGAGTCTGAATCAAGTAAAAGAGGATTTTGGCAGAGCACAACGTTAGGAGATCACATAAAGGAGATTGAATCCAAGAAATATCAACAAGATGCACAAAGAAAATCGAGTTCAAGCAGTGAATAATCGGAAAATACCTCAATCTGGTGACGCATCCAGAAACTTGAAAGAGGAAAAAGAAATGTGAAGGAAATAATATTGTACACGCTTCATTCATATCAGACAATTCAGAATCAGAAATTCAGCAGAAGAAACGAGGTGAAGATGAGAAAAGAATCCACATTCTAGATACCTCAGGATCTCACAAATTTACACAGAAACAAATATCGAAGCACATCCGAGATAAGTCGGCCTAAAGATTGCCAATTTCGGAAAAGAGAATGAACTCTAGGGTGAAAACCTAAAACAGACAGTCTAGAGCGACTCAAAAAAATAGAAGTACACATATCACAAATACAAATACAAATACATTTACTGTACACACTTCATATTCAGATCAAACAATTCAGAAGCAAGAATTCAACCAGAGGAAATGAGGCAAGGAGAAACAAAGAATCTTCATTTTGAACGCCTCACGATCACACAGATTTGCACAGAAGCGAATATCGAAGCCATCAAAGACAAATCGGCCTGAAGATTGTCATTTTCGGTGAAAAAAGAAAAAAGAAAAAGAAAAAGAAAAGGAAAAGAAAAAGAAAAAGAAAAAAAAGAGAAAAAGATGAAAGAAAAAAGAAAAAGAAAAAGAAAAAATATATTAGAAATACACATACCAAATACAGAAACCTTTTTACACCGATCATGGACTCGGCTCTTACAAGCTTTCAAAGACCATTCTGATCATTCAGTGATGTCCAAACTAAATGAGATTGTCTTCAGATCACACTTTCGCCCAAAGGTTAACCTTGCTTCAAGGAACGTCGAGCTTCGAAGTGCCTGATCGACACCTAAATGAGGGAAAGATGGGGCAGGATGAGAAAGAGAGATAATGAGTGCCACCAAAAAGGGGTAGCCTCTAGGAAGGGAATTGTTCCTTTTGAAAGCCCGAGAGTCTAGAAGAGACTAGGCATTTGCTTATATCCCCGTAATTAACGAGGATCTTTTAAATATACTCTTCGTTAGAGTTTTTCTTTGCCAGATTGGGGCAAATATGTCATTACATTTGATATTCAGGAAGGCAAATATGTTTTAAATACTTTTTGCAATGAACTTCCAAATTTCATACATTTTCCAAAATTTTTATTGCATATTGAAATACATGCAAATAAATTCATTTTTCCAAGAATTGAAAAACTGAGAGTCAACCTCCTTTGAGGAACCTCGACGAACACACCAATGAAGTTGGGACACAAAAACGTTTGGTCAACCGTCATACCGATCCAGACGAGGATACAAAGAATATGAGTGGGGCATCATTGTCCATAAAATGACAAAACCAGAGCTCAGATCATAAATGACCAAAGATATCATGATTACTGACAAAGTTTAGCTAATGAAGCCTACCTGATAGACAGAATAAGGACCGAGACATCAAATTTTTGAAGTAGTGTTGATAGGAACTTCATACATCATTGTATACCAATAGATAGGTTACATCTGTACATTACAATATACTTCATGACCACATACATTGTGAAAATGCTCATGCATCATCCTTTTTTATTAACAATCTTACATGAAAAGACAGATAATTGTCAAAGAAGATGACCTCAACAGAGACTCCATGCGCTCGAGTGTCTCCTTCCAATAGAAAGAAGGAAGAGAAGAAAGATAGGACCAGAAAGGTCAACATTTAAGATTTGTAGACCGTCATATTTGATGAACCTCTTTCGATGACCAAATGGAGAGAACCGGGTCATCATCCGAAAAAAAAGAAGAAGAAGAAGAAGATAGAAAAAGAAATTAAATTGAGCTCCGGAGTTTGAGCCCAACAATTAGATGAGAGTATTATCATTGAAACAAAGAAGAAAAAAACTGAGAAGACCGAGAGCTAAGACTAGCAGGTCATAGAAATTGAGACATTGGGGCAATCCAGACACTCCAAACATTCAGAGAAAATATTGGCAGCCTTCCTGGTGTGAGTCCCGAAGAAATAAATTTTTTTGGCAGTCTCTATAGACGTGAATCCCGATTCAGAAAAAAAATTGGCAGCCACTTTGGCATGAGTCCCGAAGAAACAGATTTTTGGCAGTCTTATAGACGTGAGCCCCGATTTAGAGAAAACATTGGCAGCCTTTTAAGGTGTGAGTCCCAATTTAAAAAGAAGATTGACAGCCTATGAAGGCGTGAGTCCCGATTCAAAAAGAAGATTGAAAGACACTTGGCGTGAGTCCCGAAATGAAAGAAGATTGACAGATGAAGGTTCCATACAAAAGGTACCAACATGATCAAGTTCCATAGAAAGAATTTGAAGCAGTTCTATATAGAAAGAACTTGCACACATCAAACACAAAAAACTCGAAGCTCTATACAGAAAGAGCTACCAGTGGAAAAGTTCATCCACGATGCAGTGGTTTTATATAGGAGAGACCGACGACACCAAAGTCAGGAGTCCTATATAGGAGGGATCTCATCTTTATTTTTTTTTTCTCTGAGAGTGAAGCTTCATATAGGAGAGGCAAACAACTCGAGACTTCAGAGTGAAAGGTTTCATATAGGAGAAACCCTAACTCCGGATCTAGAAGTAAGAGTTCTATATAGGAGGGACCTTATTCTACAAGATCCGTCATGACGCGAAAGGTTTTATATAGGAGAGACCGATAACGTGGAAGATTTGGAGTTTCATATATGAGGAATCCCTATCTTCGTCATAGTCTGAGTGAAAAGCTCTATATAGGAGGGGCACATAACTCGAAACTTTAGGGTGAAGGTTTTATACAGGAGAAACCAGAACTCATGATCTAGAAATGAAAGCTCTATATATGAAGTGCTTTTGTTTTACAAGATCCGCTCGAAAGGCGAATGGTCATCAAAAGGCGAACAAGTTCGATACAGAAGGGACTTACGAGCCTAAAGACTCGGTCAAGGAGGTGGAAAGTTTCAGAAAAACATATCATTCCAAGACCACTAACAGAGAAGTCGGTTAAAAATGAGCGTTTTTTTTTATCTTTGCTTTATTCTTGTTTCACAAGAACAAGCAAAGAGGGGCAACTGTAATCACTCATTTTTAATCGGATTTTAGTATTTGTAGTATTATTGTAGTAATCATATTATTAATAAAAAGAGAAGAAAAAAGAGAGAAAAAATGAAAAAGAAAGAAGAAGAAGAAGGAAATGAGAGAAAAGTTGATGTGGGATTGGAATCTCACATTGATGAGAAACCCCACTTCCCTCTCTCCAAATGCCTATAAAAGGAGGTGAAGAGAAGCTTTTTGAGGGAGGAACCAATTGGGTGAGGGTAGTACCCTATGATCCTAATTTGAGAGTTTAGCTCTCCCCAAATTTTGGGTGGTTCAATCGAGTCTTATTTTTAGGATTCGATCTAGTTAAAATTTTTAAAGGGAGTCGTGGTAGATCTCGGTGGGAAGTTTATCGGGGTTAACCGTTCGTATTTTTAGGTATAATTTCTATCTTTGTATTTTGAATATTTTTAATGAAATGTAGTTATTTATTATTAGATTTTAATTTATGTTTTAGATTAATATTTATAGTTGTTTTTAATTTTTTTTGTAGATTAATATTAATTTATGTTTATGTTTTAGATTAATATTTATGTATGTTTTAATTTATATTTTAGATTAGAATTAAATTTGTTAGATTAATATTTATATTTTATGTAATTATTTTTATGTGATGTATTTAATTTATTTTATGTTTAAGTTGCATGAATGAAATATTAATTTGTTAATGCGGGCCCCTAAATTCGGTCGTAAGCGAGGCCAGTACCAATAAGGTGGTAGTGGTTTGGACGCTTACCTTCGGGTTTAGGTGCTTTAAAATAAATGCGCACGTTTAATTAAAAATTATTTCGATCGTCAAATTAGCCCGAAAAGTTTAATATTATTAAAGCGGTAATTATTAAAGTACCAATTTTGGACGGTGTGGGGTGCTAATCCTTCCCCATCCGTAACCGACTCCCGAACCCCAACTTTTCAAATCTTTGGTTTTATGGTATCCGGTCTACCTAAACGGCCGGTGGCGACTCCAATTTTACAAAAATCATTTTGAAACAGAAACCCCCACGTGGAAGACATTAATTTTCAAAACGACACATCAAAAATGTTTTCCAACTCGAAAAAGAACATTTTAGCGAAACTCGTTTTTTAAGATCGCTACAGTACTAAAAAAAACTCGTATAATAATAAGTATTAAAAATAATTAATACATAATAATAAATATTAAAAATTAAATTATTAAAAAATTAAAATTAAATATATATTAAATAAAACATTAAAATTTGGTGTCATGGATAAGGATGGACCTTAGATCGCCGCCCTTATTGTCCACCCCAGATTCGATACTGATTCAAAGTTATTAATACAAAATTTTAGTGTAATATCTTCTCCTTTATTATCTTAATCTATTCTTAAGTATTTTTTTTATAGTGTTAGGCCTTATTCAACAAGTATATAATGATTTTATATATTAATAACCAATCAAATCATTTTTGATGCAAGTAGTAAGTAATTTAAAAATGTGTTTTGAAGGTATAAAATCATATTCTCTGTAAATTAATAGATTAATACTTTCATAATTTGTGTACTAAATCTCTTAACACGGTAAAGCTATTTGAATGATTTTAATTCTTATATGGGTTTAGCCAAGGGTTTTAATTTTGATATTAATGGTTAACCACTTAAAGGGTTGTAATAATGGTCCCTTAATCTTAGGCAAAATCTCTAAAATATTGAAGAAAATTTTTTTCCACAAATATTGATTCATAGGAATTATTTCTAGATCTATGGAGGAATCAACAGTAAACACGAAGTAAGGTTCAGTTGAACCCGACTTGCTACAATGCTTCTCCTGAAATTAAAAAAATAAAATAATCGAACTATGGCTCAGGAGAGCCTGTCTTTGAACAGTGTATAACACTGTTGGAAGTCGGGCTCAACTGAGCCCTTATTTCCTTTAATCACAGGCGGGGCAGGCGGGACAGGCGATCAGGAGGCAGAGGGGGGTGCAGGCATACCGAATGCAAAGGGGGTGGGGGTGTGCAGGCGGGTCATAGGGGTGCAGAGGTAGGGGTTCAGCATTTCAAAGGGGTAGTCACGGGTTATTTTAGGTGTAAATTAGATTAAAAAATATGAATTTAATTGGTATATATAATATCAATGGTCAATGTAAAATTTTTCTGGTGTAAAAGATAGTTGTTGATAATAGAGAGTGTGTAGGAAAAAAATTTTGAGAGAGAGTAAGCAGAAGAAATTTGAAGCTTTGTTTCAGGTATGTGTTAAATTTTTAATATTAATATTTTTTTATTATAGATATATATATATATATTTTAATTTATATTTCATAGAGTTAATTATGTTAAAATTTTATGAATAATTTTAAGTTGATATATTTTATGAAGCTAGTGAAATTGAAGGTATTTATATACGAAACTTGATTTTTAGTTTTATTTATTTACATGTTAAGTGTATTTTATTTTATTTTTTTATCTTTTATCTTTTATATTTTTTATATTAATTTATTTTATTAATTTGATTTGAAACAGAAAATGAATCAGAATAAATTTCTAACAATTATCCATTATAATGGAAAAATTGTGAGAACGGATGCCGGGATGTATTTGAAGCTGAAAACACCACAAAAATGCGATTTGAAAAGGAAATCACGCTTCGACAATTGAAGGGGAAAACATCTCAAAAGATTGGAAGAGATATTCATAGTTTGCGTTACCGGTGGCTTACATGTAAAAATCTGATAACATATTGTGCAATCAATCTTGAAGATGATGATGATGTTGCAATGATGATTGCTGAACAAAATACCGCTGGTACACCCCATGGCTTAGCGGTACAAAATTACGACGGTCTTTCTAGTGATCCATGTACGTTTAATCCGAAATCGAGAGGAAGAGATACGATGACTTACATTGGGTTCCTTGATAAGCAGCAACAACAACAACTAGATTTGTGATAATCACGATTGTTCGACAATTCGAATCTTTAGCCTCCACGAATATCGTCTCGGCCTCTACTCAGTTCACCCGGTTAAGAGAGCAAATCTCGAAAAAATTGTTTCTCGTGATTCTAGGGTTTGGAATTCGGAATTCTCTATCTTGGCTGCTAGACCAAATGATCCTTTATATAGGTGTAACCCTAGGTATAAGAGTTTGATTCTGATTTGGTTTATAGGAAATAATTACTTTAATTAATTCCTTAAATATCAGAATCTATATTTAATTCGAATTTAAAAGGGATATAATTACTTTAATTATATTCTTTATTTAAAATTCGGGATTAAATATAATCTACTTATACTTATATATTTTTGCTCTGTTTCAATCATTTGGTGTGACCTTGTAGGCTCATTGTAATGTTAGTAATAATATTAGAATAATTCTAATATTAAAAATAATGAGTGACATCTAGCAATATATCATTGTCATCTAAGTTACAAGAGATCATGATTCGATGTATCATGTCCGTGACCAACTCTTTTAATGTATTATATCCTTTTGTCCTTTTATATCTTTAATAGACACAAGTCTTGGAATAGTCACACTTGTATAGCCTATTATTAGTGTTTCTTGATATCTAGAGTGGACTACTATTAATGAATAATTTGTGATATCTCATATCAACATATTCAAGCATGGCCATGCATTTTTAGTCTCACTCAAGCAAGTGGCCTTTGATATATTTTTCTATTATGTAGGAAGGACAAATCCTATCTTGATTATTCACATCTCACTACATATATTGTAATATGTCCAATGTCAGTTTTTATAGTGTAACTAATTACGAAACACATTTAACTGCATCAAAACATAAAACAACATATGTTGAGATAGTAATAATATCAAGTCTAAGAATTATACATATAGTTGTCACTATGAGCAATATCGTGACCGTCACATAATAATCCAACATATATGCTCATAGTGGGTCAATCCAATATATTATTCTCTACTAATATATTCATGTATTAATTCTGATATCTCTATGTCAATGACAACTCATTGTCATCAATTTATCACATGTTAGTCTTAAGCGTATTATTATTGTTCATACCCATAATAATACTTGACTAAGGATCTTTTAATAATAATATATTATTATATGGACCTTATTGTTTCTCAGTTTATGTGACACATATATCTGAAAACAACAATGGTAATGCATTTATTCAATAAAATTGGTAAATGAAAGTATCCATACAATCATCATATGATTGGTCTTTGGGCATACTCTAACATGTTGAACATGAACCTATGGAGACTCGATATATCGAGTTATTTGCGGAGATTTTTGATGTTCCAAACCCTTCTAGAACTTTCATTGGAGAATCTTCTCAAATGAATTACGTTACTGAGACTAAACTACCTAGAGACAGTTTTCTCGCAATGTTGTCTGGTGGTACAGCTAATGAATTTAATCCAGTTGACATTTTAACAGATAATATGAACAATCTACGCGGTTGATGGGGAGAAGCTCTTGACGATTCTAGCGAGGATGAAGATATTGATGATGATGATTTATTTCCGGATGATGTTGGTAATGCCCCTAATTATGGTTTGGGAGAATTTGTGCCACCTGCAGGAGATATTACATTTTATGAGCCTCATACTCACATGGTGTCATTGGATTTTGATGCTATGAGAGCTGTTGAATTCTCGGATGTTCCCCGATTAACTTATACTGGCTCGGATGAATTATCGAGTGGCCTTCAATTTGAGGATAAGGATCAAGCTACATTGGCAGTGAAATAGTATAGCATCAAGAATCACGTTGACTACATTGTAGTAGAGTTCAGTCAGAAGACATTCTTAGCCAAGTGTGTCAAGTATGGGCAAGAGTGCAATTGGAAGGTTTGAATTACCGAACGTAAGAGGTCAAATCTGTGGAGGTTAGTAAGTACAGTGGAGATTATACTTGTTTACGAAGTTCCATTGCACAAGATCACCGAAAATTAGATACGACTATAATAAGCCATCATGTGAAGAATCTGGTCGAAATAAATCCAAGGGTTCTCGTTTCAACGATTCAGTCAACTATTGCTCAACAATTTCAATATCAAATAAAATACAAGAAAGCTTGGCGTGTCAGAGAGAAAGCATTAGACTCTGTTTATGGTGATTATGATAAGTTATACAACGAGCTACCGGCTTTATTGCTTGCAATGACGCATTTCATCTCAAGCACCATCGTGAGATGTCAAACAAAAGATGCTTACGACCAACAAGGACAAGTTCATCAAGACTATAAATTTTTCCACCGACTATGCCTTGCATTGACGGCTTCCCTTACTGTAAACGTATGATTCAAGTAGATGGTACGTGGTTATATGGTAGATACTCTCATATATTGTTGATTACTGTTGCGCAAGATGGTGATAATAATATCTTTCCGATTGCATTCGCAATTGTGGAGCAAGAGTCGGCGGAAGCTTGGAATTTCTTTTTGACAAATCTACGTGAACATGTCATTCGAGAAGATGATGTCTGTATTATATCTGATCGAGGGATAGGTATCAAAGCTGCCATTAATCGAGAAGGAAGTCGTTGTACACCTCCCCACGTGTACCCCGCGTACTGTGTTCGCCATATCGGGAAGAATAGTATGGAACAATTCAAAAATCCATACTTTCGTAGTGAAATTGTTAGCATGGGTAAGTATCTTTTATTTGATTATATTTTTTTATTCTATTTGTATATATATATATATATATACTAACAATATTTATAAACAAGATATATACTAACACAACCCGATATTGAGAGGAAAATGACAAATCTAAATAGGTATAGCGACCGATATTGGAATTGGACAAACAGTCTAGAAAGGGGAAAATGGGCTCAATGTTACGATGAATCTGGAAGACGATACGACCAAATGACAACCAACCTTGTGGAGTGCATCAATGGAGTACTAAAAGGATCACGCCATCTTCCGTTTGCAAGCCTTGTAAAAGCGACATACTATAGGTTGGATAAAGTTTGGACCGTAAAAGGGAAAGAAATCGAGGAATTAATCAATAGGGGTCAAAGTTGGGCTACAGACCTAGTGAGGAAAATGCAAGAGAATATGACGAATGCAACGTCAATGAGAGTTCAAAGCTTTGATCGAATGAATCAGACATTTGATGTTGTTGGTCCGAGAAGCTTGAATCAAGCTACACACATCAATGTATTTAGAGTTGATTTCCGACGGAGGTACTATGATTGTGGAGCGTTTCATGCATATAGATACCCTTTTCCTCATGCAGTTGCGGCATGTATGTCTGTCGGAGTTGATCCATACACCTATGTCGATGAATGCTTCACTCTGCAGAGGATAGTTAATATCTACAGAACTGAGTTCCCACCAATTGCTAATTCAAATTATTGGCCACCAGTAGGGAATGAAAGATGGTTACCCAATTCTACCCTTCGTCGTACTCCAAAAGGAAGACCAAAATCAAATTGAATTCATACTAGTATGGATCTACATTATAGAGAGAAAGGAAAACGCAAACGATGCACAATATGTAGAGCGGAAGGTCATTCCATAACTAATTGTCCAAATGAGCCTCAATTTGTATCTATTCCTCTTTGAGTTTTGAATAAAGTTTGTTTGTGTACAAATATTTGACTTTTGATAATAAATATGAAGTACAATTAAAAATATAACAATAATTAAAAGTACAAATAAAAGACAATAACAATAATTAAAAGTACATCATTTCTGAAAATACCGAAATTACAAGTACAAAATGAAATTAAAAGTCTGAATAAAAGGAAATAACAAAATTACAAGTACGAAATGAAATTAAAAGTCTGAATATATCAGTATAAAATTAAAAGTACATCACTTCTTATGCAAATTTTGATCATGACGAGGTGTGGTTCCATGAAAATAGAACTAATATTCCCTCCCGCTAAATCTGGTGAATTCAGGATATTTTGCATTTTCTAAAATTGACTATTATCGTCATAAACAAAAGTGGGGGACTGATGCTGACTAAACTCAGGTCTTTATAAAGTTACATCATCAAATACATGATCATGATATTCACCACTAGAACCCGCAGCTGGAGGGATATATGTATAAAGTTACTCGTATCTTTCAATATCCTATTATCGAGTGGAGTTTTGACAATACAACGATGATGTCTAACTGTTTCAGTTGTATCGTACAATAAAAAAATATAACATGATTAACAAATTACAAATTTAAAACATAATTTATATAAGAAAAATATATACCGGTTCAACAACCGTAAGGCTAGAAATATGTCGATCATCTAAATACAATAGAGGAGTTTACTCAGCCATCCTGTAAAAAATTTAAATAAAAAATATTATTTTATTTTATAAACTAATAAAAAATTATCATAAAAATAAATAAACTATATGAACTAACTAAATAAACTATCATAAAAATAATTAAAAACTATAAACTTATAATATCATAAAATAATTCAACTAAACTAAACTATCAAAATAAACTAAAAAAATATCAACTTACAATATCATAAAATAATTCAAACTAAACTAAACTATCATAAAATAATTAAAAAAAATTAAATTTACAGAATATAAAAAATATACTTAAAAATTATCAAACTAAACTACGGCCAAAATAAAATAAAAAAATATCAACTTACAATATAATAAAATAATTCAACGAAAACCAAACTAAACTAAAATAAAATAAAATAAACTATCATAAAATAATTAAAAAATTATTAACTTACACTATCATAAAATAATTCAACTAAACTAAACTATCATAAAATAATTAAAAAAATATGTAAATTTACAGAATATAAAAAAATTACTTAAAGTTTGAGGAATAAACTAAAATATCACTATATAATCTAACAAATTTAACTAAAATATCAACTTACAATATCATAAAATAATTCAACTAAAACCAAACTAAACTAAACTAAACTATCATAAAATAATTTAAAAAATTATCAATTTACATTATCACTAAATAATTCAATATTTTAACCATCATAAAATAATTCAAAAAATATCAACAAAAAAATATAAAATTACGGAATATAAAAAAATTAAACTAAACTAAATTTTTCTATCAATTTAAAATAAAAACAATAATATTAAATAATAAAAATAAATAAAATACTTATAAATTTCAAACTTTTTCTAACACTTTAACTCTATAAATCTCAAAACCATCTAACATTCTCATCTATTTATAACCAAATTTTTCTTCTTCACACAATTTTTTTTATTCCAAAAATACCCTAAATTAATTTTTCTCACTACCCAATAAAATTTTCAAACCAAAGCTCACACCCCCACCCCTTCTGCATTTGGCATGCCTGCACCCCCTTGCCACCTGACTCGCCTGCACCTCCCGTGGTTAAAGGAAATAAGGGCTCAGCTGAGCCCGACTTCCAACAATGTTATACACTGTTAAAAGACGGGATCTCCTAAGCCATAGTTCGATTGTTTTATTTTTTATTTTTAGGAGAAACATTGTAGCAAGTCGGGTTCAACTGAACCTTGCTTCGTGTTTATTGTTGATTCCTCTATAGATCTGGAAATAATTTTTAAAAATCAATATTTGTAAAAAAAAAAATTTCTTCAATATTTTAAAGATTTTGCCCCTCAAGCTTGACATATTTTTATAAAAAATGATTTTGAATGGAGTCACTGCCCAATACCATCCTTTTAATTCAGGTGAAATAGGTTCGTCCGAAAAATCGGTCTTTTTAATTTTTTATTTTATTAAAATAATATTTTTATTTTCGAAATCAGAAAAAATGAGTTCTGAAGTTAATTAAGTATAAAGAATGATGAGCATCCCTACGTCTAAAATTATTATCTAATTAAATATGTAGTATCTTAAAATTAAAATTAAAAATTTAAATTTTATTTAAAAATTATGATCCTTAATGTGTTCATTTTAGTATAAAATATATTTAAAAGAGTACTCCTTTATATAGGACTAGCAAGAATACTTTTATGAGACCTCTAATAAAAGAATACATAATACTATGTAATTTGAGGTTTAAAAGGTGTTCTTTATATTAGAGATTGACGAGAAAACAAAATCCCTCTAATAATAAAATATACTAATCATTTAGTTTTACAGTTTAGTAAAAACGAATGAATGTAATACATATTTGTATATATATTAATAATAATTATAATATATATTCTTTTCGTCAGGGTTCATTATTGATTTTTCTTACAGTTCTAGGAAGAAAGAATTTATGTAAGAGATATAATATAAAATAGTTGAAAGGATAATTTATCAGTTAATTTATTTTATTAAAAATTAAAAAATGATAGAAAGATAAATCTACCTTGTGAAAGTTGTTAATTTTTTCGATGAGATAATTTTAAAACATAAAAGAGACATCTTTAAATTAGACAAAGTGAATATATTATTAGACGCACGAACTATCTAGCCTCATCAGTAAAGGAACGGTTGTTGTTCCTAGAGGCCACGGTTTTGAACACCAGTGTTGTCAGCTAATTGAACGATCATTGTTAAAAGGTTGAGAGTATACTTTAGAACATATATTACTAACCACTTTATTTAACTCTATTTATTCGTAATTTATATAATTAAATTTATTTATTTTTAAATAATTATTAGATAATTATCTATTCACTAATTATATATAAAAATATAATAATTTACCTTAAAACTATATAAAATAAATAAATTTAATTAATTAAAACTATCAATGACATAATAATAAAAAATTATGATATAATTTTTCTTTTACCTATCCCTTGTGACCACCAAACAAGGATCATCCCCTATTTTTAAATATAGACTTAGATTTCCAAAAAAAATATGTTTTTTCACATTTTTTATTTAGGTTTTTTTTTTCAACATCCTCTTTCTTTTATAAGGTATCTATTATATTGAGAGGAAATGATGGGTCTTGGCTTAGGGTATGATGGCAAATGGGAAAGGGCGATGACCGTAAAGCATGAGATAAGGATGGGTAGTGGGAAATGATTGTATGAGTTAAAAGATATATGGTGAATATTTGATCGAATTAAATAAAATATTTTAATTTATTTGGATTAACGAATATAATTTTATTATTTAAACTTTTATTTAAATTTTTTAAAATTAAAATGAATTAAAAAATTCAAATCGGATCGAGTAAAAAAAAATTAAGCTTATTTTAATGGTTAAATTTTTATCATTTTCTCTTATTCTTCTTTTAGTGAAAGACCACAAATTATAGCCAATAAGAGTTCACATTTCACGTACGTGGGGTTTACTGAGCAAGGGTGTGTGAAAATTCTAATAATTACGAGAACAAATATTACTTATTTAACCATCGTCCTTACTCTTGATATATTTGGAAAAAAATTATAATAGTCTACCAAAATAATGTTTTTTTAGATGATTGGTTAAGTATGATCCAATGGGTATTAATTTATTGTAAAAAAAAAATCTTTTTTGGTTGTTATCACTCGGTTAGTATAATGTTGTTATCTTATTTCATTAGGCAAGAACGAAACGGTACAGTGCAGGAAAGTAAGTCAAGGCAGGTGGATGCTATTATTTTCTTGACAAAAATAAATATTTGATTGAAATTATCATGAAAAATTTATAATTTGATTCTTCAAGTCTTGCTATAAACTGTAGGATTGTATAGTTATTTTTATTTAGTTGTATAATTAATTTTATTATTATACAGTTTATTAATATTTTTAAGTGAATAAAATTTTTTATTTATCAAAAAAAATAATAATAATCTTTCAATTTTTTAAAGTATATTTTTATTTTTAATTTTCATAATATAATCACTAAATTGACTTTTAAACTTATAGAATTATCCAATTACAAAGTTCTGATTAGACTAATTTTGATGATTTAAATAGCTATAAACTTTGTGCACATTTCTAGTTCCATGGAGTTGAAAATATACATTTCCTTTCCTCGTCTGAGATAATCTTGCACGTGTCAAGTGTTTGCAATAATTAACTCTTTACAAAGGCCACATAGAGCTAGCCTAGGCCCTAGGGACCTATATTGTTAGATAGTGCTCGGACTCTATTACATAATTGAGTGGACGAGTTGACTGAGGCTGGGCTGGATGTTTCTTGGCACGGCCTAGGGCCTCACCATTCCATAACTTCACACACACCGGCTTAACGACGGATGGTTAAAATTCAAAACACCTCTGTTCAAGGCTTAATAACTGAATGAAGTTTTTACATAAATATTGTTTAAGGATTTTTTATTTATAAAAATATAATTTCTTTTAAATTAATTTTAATAAATATTATATATTACTATTAAAATTAAAAATAGATTAAAACTAATCCGTCTTTAAAAATATTTTTTAAAATATTAAAAAAAAGATAATATTTAAAGAAAGGAGAGACTAGTTCAACTTTAAACAATGACAGTTGTCCTCTCAAGTTACTATGTTTCAATCCCCTATTTTTTAAAAAAATATTATTTGAAGATGGATTATTTACAATCCGACTTTGATCAGTGCTTATATTTTTATTAATTTGAAAGGAACAATATTTTTATGAATAAAAAATTCCTAAACAATATTTATATAAAAACTTCATAATTAAATAGACATTTAAATTATACTTATGATTTATTTTTGATGTCTAAATTGTTTTTAGTTTTAAATAAGAATCTAAACTTTTATTTTGGTCACTTTAGGTGTCTATCAGTTAACTATAATTATTTTTTTTAAAATCTAAATTTAATTTAATTTTTAAAAAAATTCTAAAATTTCACAAAATGTTCCTTAATTTGAAATCCCTAACTTTCTCGATAGAATTTACCGTTGCTGGTCATGCTTTTGTAAAACTAAATTTGATTTTGATATAACAATTAAATACAAGGATTAATTTAAAATAATTTTTAAGTCCTTAAGTCAATATTTTAATTTCAAGTCAAACAAAGATATTTAAAATAAAATTTCTAAGTGTTTTGTACGAGGGTATCGAACCACCATTCGATACCCCTGGGATTTTCAAAGCCTTGTTCTTGAGATCAAGAACAGGTATCGAAGCATCGTTCGATACCATGAGCTCACTGCCAGCCTTTGTTTCGAAGCATGTATCGAAGCACTTTGAACACTTTTTAAATATTTTAAAATCATTTAAAAATTGACCCCTGGTACCGATACCACCATTAATCCTCAACGACTATTTCAGCATTAAATGTTTTGACCGTTGGTGATAGTTAATTTTTGATTGGTGGTTAGCCTGTTCCGAAGCATGGTTCGATACCAACCTTCACAGTTTCAAAAAGGTATCGAAACATGGTTTGATACCCCTTGGTTTAATGCACAACAACTCTTTATATTCTTGGTCTGTTTCGAAACAGGTTCTTCGTGTTTCAATACCGCCTGCTGCAAAGTGCATTTATTGTGAGAAAATGAAGTCTCAATGGCCATATTTACATTTCCAACAACCAAAATGGATAGAAATCAATGAGATGGTATAAAATGGAGCATTTTCAACAGCATTAAGGACTATTGAACCTCAAGCAACATCCAAACAATCAAATCTTACTCTCAAGCACTTATTGCATATTCTCATCCTTCCAACTTGTGTATTTCAATTCAATTCTTTGTATTTGAGTTTGGGGAGAGTTTACTTGTAATTAGGCAAAATTTATCTTGTGAGAGACCTTTCTTTTACCTTCATTCCTTTATTTTTATCTTGTGAGGTAGAATTAATCTTTGGGTAGAAAGATTGATTCGAATTGTAACGGTTATTACTTGAACCGAGAAAAAGGACGAATTCAATAGTGAATTGGTTTCAAAATCCTTAGTGAGAGCTAAGGTAGTGGATGTAGAGCTTGTTCGAAGCTTGAACCACTATAAATCTCTTGTCTTTAATTTTTCCCGTTTTTACCGAAATTTTTCCCGATCAATTTTTATTGTCAATTTACTCCCTCTTGGCCATTCTTCAACAACGATCAACTCAAAAATTGGTATCAGAGCTATATCTTTAAAGAGATTAACATCTACCAAAGAAGATCCAATGCGTTTTGATCATCTCTACAACAAAAATCAAATGGCCTCTTCTTCCAGTTCGTGGAATAAGTCAAACTCCATCACAAAGCCACCATTCTTCAATGGGGATAACTATCCCTATTGATAGAATAGGATGAGGCTATTCATAAACTCAAACGATTATATCCTTTGGGATATAATTGAAGAAGGTCCTTCAATTCTGATGAAAATGGAGGGAGATCGACAAGTGCCCAAGAAGAGAAATGAAATGATCGATGAAGAACGAAGGAGGATGTCCACCAATGATAAGGCGTTGTACATTCTCTTTTGTGCTCTTAGTCCCGACATCTATTCCAAGATGTCATCATGTACTAGTACCAAAGAAGTTTGAGATTCTTTGGAGACCACATATGAGGGCACCAACGATGTGAAGGAGACGAAAATTGGGCTTCTCAATCTTAATTATGAAAATTTCAAGATGGAGCCGGATGAAGACATCACCAAAATGTTTGATAGATTTTTGGTGATTATCAATGGTCTCAAAGTTTTCGATGAGATCATTTCGGAAGAGAAGCTCGTTAGAAAACTCATCTACTCTCTTCCTAAGTCTTGGGATAACAAGAGGACGACAATCATTGAAGCCAAAGACCTCAAGACTCTTAAACTTGATGCTCTTGTGGGACCTTTTCTCACCTGTAATCACTAATTTTATCCGGGTTTATGCTCGAAATAAATCAATCCACATCCTTTTTAATACCCAAATCACCTTAACCTATCCTAATTTTATCACTTATTTTATAATTATTATTATGCTTACTATCTCTTAATTAAAACCAAAAATCCAAAAATATATAAATATATGATATAAATAAAAGCCTTTTATTAGAGCCCACTTTTATAAGCCCAAACCATAAATAAATTTGACCTATTAAATATAGTTTTATAATATAAAAAATATAATAAAAATCCCTACTTGGTGCCCAAGGTCTTGTTTTTAATTGGTTATCACTTTTAAAGGGATAAACCTAAAATACCCTTCATCGTATCATAGATACTATTATATATTAAAACCTAAATCCTATTTTATTCCTATATAATACCTTTTACCCTAACTATATATAACATTTACCCTAAAAATAAAGCATCACCTAACCATATTTTTCTACCCAGCCGCAATACACCTTCACTGTCACAAAACTCCATAACCACAATACCAAAATAAAAAACATTAAACTTTTCATTTTCCACCATTACAGATCCATTCATTTTCACACATTTCCATTGACAAATTCACACCCAATTTGCCATTCAAACAATATTTTTCCTATTCACCGAATCACCCACTGTCTTAAACCATCACAATCGTTTGTGGATTGACTTCAATCGAGCATATTTGAGTATATTTCTTTTTATTTTGATCTATTATGTATTTTATTCTTACGGTTCAATGAAAATATGAATATTTTTATTGGTATCTTTTATTGTTTTTATTTGTTTATTATATGTTTTATTTTATTTATTTATATATGTTATTTGTTTGTTTTGTTGGTCTATTTATTTTAATCTTTGTTATCATGTGTTGTATAATATTCTTAGGTGTTTATGTACCTTTTTACTCGTGATATTTATTTATTTTTGTTAATATTGTTATATACTTTATATATATGTCATGTTATTGGTTTAGTTCACATGCTTTGTTAGGGTTACATAAGTGAAAATGTTTATGTATGTTTGTATTATTTTGTCATGGTGGTATGTCTCACATCTTATTAGTATCTCTTTTAATTATATTGCTTGGTTTATATTATGTCTCTTTAATTGTTATCATGTGTTATATGCTATTTTGTCTTTATATTTGTTGTCTTTATAATTATGTCTTTTATTTTTCTTACATCACACCTTGCTAATTAATGAGCCTAATTAAATACGTCTTTATTCGGTCGTAACGGGTCCGTGTTCTGACGTATTGGTCGCGGTGTATACGTTGCCTTCGAATAAAGACACGGTAAAAATAAAATTGAATTCGAATACTTCAACAAACTGTAATTTAAATGCCACTTTAAAGCGAAAAAATTCAAAATTAATTAAACGGTTATTTTGATAAAGGTGCCAATTTTTGGGCGATTTTTTAACGTTAATACCGTTTTAAAATTGTAACCGACTCTCGAACCCGTCTTTTTCGAATCTCTAGTTTTTACGGTGTCCGGTCTACCAAAAGTGGCCGGTGGCGACTCCAATTTTTTCAAAAATCTTTTTAGTCAATTTTTAAATTATTTTCCAAACCCCTTTTTTTTATAAACCTTAATTTTAAAACCCCTTTCCAAATTTCCTAACTTTAATTTAAAGTTCCTAATTTTCAAAATCTTTAATTTTTATCCCAATTTGCAATATCTTAACTTTTAGGTCAATTTCCCCAAACTTGATTTTCAATTTTGACTTAATTTTCATTTCCACTAGTGACCCCCCTTTTTCCCTTTTTTACTACACACCTATTATTTTAAGAAATTTAGGGTCGCTACATCACCCATGAGATCATGAAGAAAGGAAGAGAAGAGGAGAAAAAGAAGGAAGAGGTAAAGATTGAAAAGAGGAAAGTTGAGAAAAAGAAGCAAGGGATTTCTCTTAGAGCTTCATTGTCACAAGAAGAAGTGGATACAAGTAAAGAAAAAGAGCTAGAGGAATTGGCCATGGTGGCCAAAAGATTTAAAAGGCTCATGAGGGCAAATAGGAATAGAAGATTCCAACAAAAGAGGGACCTCAAAGCAAAGAGCAAAGAAGAGTAGAAAAATCAAATCATTTGCTATGAATGTAAGAAGCCCGATCACATTAGGACCGATTGCACTTTATACAAAATGAAGGGTTTTGAGAAGAAGAAGAAACAAAAGGCTCACATTGCAACTTGGAGTGATGAGGAGTCATCATCCGATGAGGACAACGAGGTGGCCAACTTGTGTCTCATGGCTCTTGATGAGCCTAAGGTAACCCTCGAACCATCTTGTAATGATTTATCTTATATGAACTTTATGATGCTTATGATGAATTACAATATGTGTGTCAACACGATTCTTTTAATAATTAATAATTTATATAATATTTAATAATATAAATTATAATAATATAATAATATAATATATTAAAAAAAATTAAAAAAACTGAAATGCGAAAAAAAGAACCGGGGATCATGGGGGGTTGCTCTGTCGATTTCTTAGGGATTAGATTATTGTTGGGAGTGTTTGTGATCAGATAGGTGTTTGAGTTTGATTAGGGATCTAGGTTTGAATCCCTTTAAAAGGGATTCAACCGTTCGGTTTTGGGGGGTGGATTGAATCGATTGAGAGGGGTTTTTGGAGATCTTGAATCAGCAGCAAAGGGAAATTTCTTTGGAGTTTAATCCGCAGAAAGGGAAATCGGAACTTGGATCAAGGAGGAAAGATTGAAGCAGCTCGATATTGTTTTGAGGTAAGTTATTGATCGGTTTTTTGAGTTTCTTCAATGCTTTTGATGATTGAAACTTATTAGAACTAGGTTTAAAGTTTGATTGGTGGTTTTTTTTGATGTTAGAAGGGAGTTCCGATTGATTTTAGGGGTTAGAACTCGGAGATTTGAGGTTTTTTGTGTTTTCCGGCGTTTTGAGGCTTCCGGTGACTTCACCGGAGTTCGAAACGGTGGCTGGCGATTTCTGGGTGACGGTCGGCGTGTTTCGCGGTGGTCGGCGAATACGCCGGAGCAGCGCTGGACGGAGGTGGAACGGATCTGAGGGCGGGGCTTGCGGCGGTCCTGATGAGTATTCTTGGTGTTCTTCATGTTCTTCCAAGAACATGAAGAACACCAAGCTAAAACCCATGCCTTTGATCTGTTTCAGGTGGGATTCTGGGATTTGAGGTGTTTCTCTCAGAGAAACTGAGTCACGACCGAGTTGGTCTCGGTCTAAATGACCGAGCCAACTCGGCTTAAGCCCTTTTGTTAGGCAGCAAAACGCTGCCGTTTTGGTAGCTGATTTGGAGCGGGTCGGATCCGGGTTCAACCTGGATCCGCGTTTTTAAAACATTTGGGCTAAATCACCCTTTAGGTCCCCCAAGTGTAAGCTGTAACCCCTTTTGGCCCTAAAACTTTAGTTTAAATTCAATTTAGTCCCTAAACCCTTGTTTTAGCCCCTAAACCTTTAGATATCATACAATTAGGTCCTTTAGACCCTAGATTAAACCCTTAGGATTTAATTTAATTTATTTTAGACTTAATTAGAGTAAAAAAAATTAATTTTAAGACTTTTAAAAAATTAATTAGGTCCTAAATTAGAACTTAGTTAAGTTTTAAGAAGACTTAAAAATTAATTTAACCTACTCAAAATCTAATATAAATTTGACCCCTAAGACTTAAAAATTAGACTTAAAATAGGTTTAGTTTAATTCTTTAATTTAGAAATTGATTTTAATTAATTATCTTAATTAATTTTAATTAATTTCTAAAAAATAAGTTTTAAAATTAATCCAACTTAGGCCTAGTTTAGCCCTAAACTTTAAAACACTCACCAAATTAGACTTTAATTAGGTTTTTAAATTCTTAAAAATTGGAAAATGATTTTAATTAATTATCTTAATTAATTTTAATTAATTTCTAAACTTTTAAAGTTAAACACCTTAATTAGGTCTAGTTAACCTTAAACATTAAAACATTCACTCAACTTAGAATTTAATTAGGCCTTTTTAATTCTTAAAAATTAGAAAATAATTTTGATTAATTATTTAATTAATTTTTAATTAATTTCTAAAAAGATAAGATTTAAAACTAATTAAGTCTAATAAACCCAAATTTCACCCAAACTAAACTTTAATTAGGTTAAATTAAAATTCTTAGAATTTAGAAATTACTTTAATTAAGACTCTTAATTAATTTAAAATTTCTAAGATAAGATTTAAAAATTAACTTAACTAAGTTTTAAACCCAACCCTAATTAAACCTTTGAACCTAAAATCCACTAAGTTAGACTTTAATTAAGATTTAATTAAGATTTGAAGTTAAGGAAAATTTAATTAATTTAATTTAATTAAAATCCTAAGCTTTAAAATTAGTTTCACACTTAATTAAGTCTTATCTTTTGTTCAAGGTTTGTTCTCAAGTCCCTTGTAATCTCTTTTTCTTACAAGTCCCTTGTACTCATTTATGAGAAATTTTTGATATAATATTTTGTACACCAATGTTTCTAATAAAAGTGATGAAGTTCTTTATCTTGTGTACACTTTATCTTATATTTTGCATGGCATTTTTTAGGAAGGTCACCTAATAAACTTAGGTTAATTAATTTAGAGCCTTTTCTAGGACTAGTCACTTAAATTAATTAATTTAATTAGGGAGAAAATCTAGTAACATAACATGTGAATCTTATGTCTCGGATACACTAAAGAGGTTGGTGTTTTGACGCACCATGATGCTGACCTAGAGAGTGTACCTTGGCATCGAATTCACGTGTTATTAAAAACTTAGAATTTTGACAAGAACTTAGGTGTAGAATTAAATAAAATGGATAGGAAAATAACTAGTAACACTAGTAACTTAGGTTTTTTATAAATTCAATCAATGGAGCCTTTTTAGGATTAAAACTTGAAATGAACAAGATAAAAAATAATCATGCATTTTACTTTAGCCTTTTGAGGCGGAAGTTACATTCTTTTAACAATAATGTTCATTTAAAATTCAAATAATGTTCATTTAACAATGAAAAATTAAATTAATATCTTTCTTCAAAATGTCAATGCCACGTAATGTTTTTCAAGTTACCAATTTTTGGGCGTTTGTAAGGGTCGTCCTTACACGTAACCGACTCTCGAACCCAACGTTTTTTAAACGAATCTCTGGTTTATTTTTTTATGGTGTCTGGCCTACCTAAGTGGCCGGTGGCGACTCCAAGTCAACCTTTTCAAAATTAAATTATAGGTTTTTCTAAAATTTGGGATTTTTGAGATTAAATTTGATAAAATTCATTTTTTTTAAAACCTACCGTCGAACTACTTTTCACTTAAAAATCGTGTTTTTTAAAGAGGTCGGGACAATGTGTATGATGAGTTGGTTTTAAAATTTAAAGAATCAATTTTGAAAAGCAAGAAAACCATTTTCGATTTAGAAATGAAGAATGATTCTTTGACAAAAATGATTTTGGATTTAGAAGAAAAAATTATTGATTTAAATGATGATTTAAAATTTTTTCAAAAAGAAAACGTTGATTTAAACAACCTTATCTCTAGCTTGAGTGAGAATCACCACAAGATGGTGAATGAGCTTAAGGAACAAATCAAGGTGGTTGGGAGTTCAACTTTTGAAAAAGAAAGCTCTTCAAAACCCAACCATGTGAAAAAGAATTTTTATAACCACAAACAAAGAAATTCTCAAAGGCATTTTAGACATAGAAAGATTAGGAGTGTTTGGGTTCTCAAGGAACTCATTGTTTCTAATAATTTAATTATCATTGCTTCTTGGATTCCCAAGGGAACCAAGATTTTAGAGACTAACTCTCATGAACCCAAAATGGTTTGGGTACCAAAAATCAAAAACTAAATCTTTGTTTGTAGGTTGAGCATTGCTTCAAGGCCAAAACTTTAAGTCAAAACATGTGATACCTTGATAGTGGATGCTCAAGGCATATGACCGGAGACAAGGGACGATTTAAGGAGTTAGAGCTCAAAAAGGGTGGAGTAGTAACTTTTGGTGACAACTCCAAAGGCCAAATTGAGGATATTGGCTCTATTGGTAATCACTCCTCTATTATTATTGAAAATGTCTTGCTTGTTGATGGTCTTAAGCATAATTTGTTGAGCATTAGTCAATTGTATGATAAGGATTTCTATATTTCTTTTGATAAAAGTGGTTGCAAAATAATTGACATAGAATCCAATAGAATAATGCTCATAGGTCATCGCATAGGAAATATTTACATGGTGCATCTAGATGAAATTAATTTTTCTCATGCATGCTTAGTTGCTAGTGATGAAAATGATACATGGTTATGGTATAGAAACTAGGACATGCTAGCATAAGTGTTCTACAGAAACTAGCCTCCCAAAATCTAGTTAGAGGTTAAACTAAGCTTAAGTTTTCCCTAGATAAAATTTGTGATGCATGTGCTAAGGGTAAACAAAAGAGAGTTTCTTTTAAGTCCATTAATGATGTTTCAACTAGTAGAGTATTACAATTGATTCATATGGATCTCTTTGGACCTATTAGGACTACTAGCTTGGATGGAAAATCATATTCTTTTGTTATTGTTGATGATTACTCTAGATACACTTGGGTTCTATTTTTGAGTACTAAAGATGAAGCCTTAAAAAATTCATCACATTTTCAAATATTTCTCTAAAGGACCTTTATCAAAGGATTTCTCATATTAGAAGTGATCATAGAATGAAATTTCAAAATTTTGGTTTTGAGAATTTTTGTAATGAAAATGAGATTAGCCATAATTTTTCGGCTCCTCGCACTCCTCAACAAAATAGGGTAGTTGAAAGGAAAAATAGAACTCTAGAAGAAATAGCTAGGACCATGCTTTATGAAAACAATTTACCTAAGTATTTTTGGCGGAAGCCACAAACACTTCTTGTTATATTGTAAATCGAGCAATGATTAGACCTATTTTAAAGAAAACTCCTTATGAGATTTTAAAATCTAAAAAGCCTAACATTAGCTATTTTCACCCTTTTGGGTGCAAGTGTTTTGTTTTAAATAATGGAAAAGACAATTTAGGTAAATTTGATGCAAAAAGTGATGACGCTATTTTTCTTAGATACTCTTCAAATTCTAAGGCTTATAGAGTTTTCAACAAAAGAATCTTAGTTGTAGAAGAGTCAATACATGTGGTTTTCGATGATAACCTCCTTCCTAGGAAGGATTCTTGTGACGATGATGATGGAGGAATCATTGAAACTATTGATGATGGACAAGCATCAAAGGTGGATGGAGTTCCATGCAATGAGAAAGCACAAGATCCTCCAATAGAAGCTTTAGAAAATGTAGCTTGAAGAAAAGGAAGTGAGTTACCCAAGGGAGTTCAACTATATTAAAAGTGGTGAAATCTTAGGTGATCCATCCAAGGGGGGTAACTACTCGTTCTTCTCTTAGATTAATGAATCATATTACATTTATCTCATGCATAGAGCCTAAAAATATCAATGAAGACTTAGATGATGATTATTGAATTTTGGCTATGCAAGAAGAGTTAAATCAATTTGAGAGAAGTAATGTATAGACATTAATTGATAGGTCTAGTAATAAATCTACTATAGGAAATAAATGGGTCTTTAGAAAAAAACTAGATGAGAGTGATAACATAGTAAGAAACAAAGCTAGATTAATTGCTCAAGGTTACACTCAAGAGGAAAGAATAAATTTCGATGAAACTTATACACCCGTAGCTAGGATGGAAGCCATTAGAATGTTACTTGTATTTGCATGTTATCATGATTTTAAGCTTTTTTAAATGGATGTCAAAAGCGTTTTTTTAAATGGTTTTATAAATGAAGAAGTGTATGTTGAACAACAACCGGGTTTTGAAGATCCAAAATTTTCAAACCATGTTTTTAAATTAATAAAAGCTTTATATAGTTTGAAACAAGCTCCTAGAGCTTGGTATGAAAGGCTTTTAAACTTTTTGATAGAAAAGGGTTTTGAAAAAAGAAAGGTGGACACTACACTTTTTATAAAAAGGTTTAAAAATGACATCTTAGTAGTTCAAATTTATGTTGATGATATAATTTTTGGATCTACTAATGAATGTTATTGTCAAAAATTTTCTAAACTTATGCAAGGTGAATTCGAGATGAGTATGATGGGAGATCTCTCATTCTTTTTAGGACTCCAAATTAAGTAAAGGAATGATGACACCTTCATCAATCAAGCAAAATACATCAAGGATATGCTCAAGAAGTTTGGCTTGGAGAATGTGAAACCTCAAGCCACTCCTATGAGCTCATCTACTAAGCTTGACAAGGATTAAGGAGGTAAGTGTGTTGATTCTAAATTATATAGATCCATGATAGGCTCTTTGCTTTACGTTACTGCAAGTAGACCGGATATCATGTTTAGTGTTTGCTTGTGTGCTAGGTTTCAAGCTAGTCCTAGAGAATCACACCTTGTAGCCATTAAGAGAATTTTTAAGTACCTTAGAGATACACCTTGTTTAGGTCTTTGATATCCTAAAGCTTCTTCCTTTGATCTTCATACTTATTCTGATGCGGACTATGGATGTTGTAAGATAGATAGGAAAAGTACTTTCAGAATATGTCAATTCCTAGTTAGTATGCTCATATCTTGGTTCTCTAAGAAACAAAATAGTGTAGCTCTATCTACCACCGAAGCGGAATACATATCCTTAGGGAGTTATTGTGCTCAAGTTTTATGGATGAAGCAACAACTCTTAGATTATGTAATTAAGGTAGAAACCATACCTCTTAAGTGTGATAATACTAGTGCCATATGTCTTACCAAGAACCCCATTCAATACTCTAGAACCAAACACATAGAAATTAGGCACCACTTTATTAGAGATTATGTGTCTAAAACCGATATTGTTTTAGAGTTTATTGACACCTTGAACCAATTAGCGGACATCTTTACGAAATCTTTGGATAAAGAGCGTTTTTGGATACTTAGGAGAGAATTAGGTCTAACTAGCATACCTTGACATCTTAAGTGTTATTTTTATGCATACCTTGCTTGAATCTTGATTGAAATCATGCTTATGTTGCTATTGTATCTTGATGTTTCCATGCATGTTGCTAGGGGAGTATGAACTTGTTCATGCATGTTAATCATGTCATAACATCATATGCATGCTTTTAAGGGCTTTAGAGACTCATTTCTAGTACTTTTAGAAGCCTAAATCAAAAGATTAGATCGGTGGTATTGATACAGCTTGAGCCTGTTTCGATACTCGTTCATCAATCTCATCTGGGAATTTTCTGGAAAGAATAGGTATCGAAGCATGGTTCGATACCTGGTTCGATACTTGCATCGAAACAAGCTTGTTTCGATACCGGTATCGAAACACGCGGCGGCGGATTACTTTAAAACACCAAAATCCTAATTCTAATCACATTAAAACTCTTCCATATTTAAAACTCTAAAACCCTAACCGACCCTCCTTTATAATCCTCTCAAATTCATCGTTTTTAACACAAAATATCAATGATTTATTTGAGGGTTTCGTATCCAAACATCAAAGACTACATAATATCATCAAATGGTGCTTCACAATCAATCGATTTATCCTAATTTACACTCAAGGTATATTTTCGAAAAACCTTATTTTCGTTTAGATTTAGATTGTTAAAATTTCGATTTTGAACATACTTTAAATGCCTATTGTATGAGTTTTGATAATCCTACAATTTTTTTTTTCAAAATCTAAGAATGTTTTTAATCGAATATAAATCCTTTTTTGTATAATTTTTAATGATTTTTCAAAGTTTTTGTAAAAATTCTCAAATACCTTGAATTGTTAGATTACTACATAGGATTGAATTTGATTATATAAGCATACATATTTTATCAAACTAATCCAAAACTTTTGTGAAATATCTAGATCTCATGGCACCGAAGAAACGCTCTCGCACTGAGGCTAGTTCTTCATCGACTCGTCATGCTCGTGTTGATGTGCAAGAAGTCTTTGCATGATGTTTAGACACAAATAAACGGGTTAATCAATTCAATCTCTTCCGACATCTTCCTCTTAAGGCAGAATGTCGTGTCGATATCCAATTCATGAACTCGACCAAGTTCAAATTTAAGTATTACAACCGTCTTGTTCAATGGAAATTTTTGCAATTCCTTACCCATTCCGGTAAATTTTATCCTACTCTTGTCCTAATCTTTTACACTAATGTCATATGTATTTTTGATCCCATGGACAACACTAAGGTCGTAGCCATTGAATCTTTTCTTATGGGAAAACTTTTTCAAATCGATATCTCGATCCGTGGTGAATTGGACTGGTAAGTACTCTCATATCCGTCAAGTAGATAGCTTTTGGTTAAAATGTTTTCGTCAAGTGTTTGACCCAATCTTGCCCAAATCGTTTTCTCGGACATGGTATGGTATATCCAAAACCGAGCCAACCCACTTGTCCAATCTTTTCCTTATGCATGTAGTCTTAGTTCCATCTTCTTGTATTTGCGAATTGATTGCTCTTTCGACAAAGTGGGATCCTTGAAAGAACTTATTGGTGAGACTTCCCTTCATCGTGCCCACTTTCAATATGCCGGTAACGGTGAATGGGTTCGTGGTGCTCCTCTTCCTCCTTCTCCTCCCGGTGATCCCGAGCCTCTTCATCGAGTTGCTCCGAGCATGGACATGATGGCCTTTCTTACCACTCGCTTCGACAATTTGGATGCACAATTCGGTTCTTTGAATGATCGCTTTGGCACTTTGAGTGAACGCATGGATACCATTGATGGTAGGCTTGACTCTATGTCTACTCTCTTTCGATCTAGCTTTGACTCCATGAGCACTAGATTGACGGGATTAAAGAACCAAGGTCATGCCTTACACATCTCAATCGAGGCTCTTCGTTATACCCAACAACTCAATGAACAAGATGCAAATGATGAGAAGAAGAAGAGGAAGAAGACAAGGGTGATGGTGATGATGATGATGAGATGGGCGACTAGTGCTATTAGTTTTATCCTATGCTTTGCTATTTTGGTTTTTAGGACTAGTTATGTTTCCTTAAACATTATGTTGCATTTCATCTTAGAACATATGTATTTCATTATTTTCCTATGCTTTGATATTTTATTATGTTGGATTTGAATTTAGTATTTTATGCTATGGATTATATTTATGTTTTTTATTCTCCTTTAATTCATTACTTTACTTTATTTATTGCTCTATATTTCATTGATTTTTGATCTAACAAAAAAGGAAAGAATTTTTATGCTTTTAAGTTTAGGAAAATCACTATATTTAAAAGGTTTTAAAACCGTGCACATATTAAGGGGAGTCTTTAAAAAGTTTTCAAAGTGTTTTTGAAATCCAAAAATCTTGACTTAAACTTAAAAATTTTTAAATGGTTTTGTTATATCAAAAAGGGAGAGATTGTAAAACTAAATTTGATTTTTGATATAAAAATTCAATACAAGGACTAATTTGAAATAATTTTTAAGTCCTTAAGTCAATATTTTAATTTCATGTCAAACAAAGATATTTAAAATAAAATTTCTAAGTGTTTTGCACGAGGGTATCGAACCACCATTCGATACCCCTGGGATTTTCAAAGCCTTGTTATGGAGATCAAGAATAGGTATTGAATCGAAGCATCATTCGATGCCATGAGCTCACTGTCAACCTCTGTTTCGAAGCATGTATCGAAGCACTTCGAACACTTTTTAAATATTTTAAAATCATTTAAAAATTGACCCATGGTATCGATACCGATATCAATACCACCCTTAATCCCCAACGGCTATTTAGCATTAAATGTTTTGACCGTTGGTGATAGTTAATTTTTGATTGGTGGTTAGCTTGTTCCGAAGCATGGTTCGATACCAACCTTCACAGTTTCAAAAAGGTATCGAAGCATGGTTCGATACTCCTTGGTTTAATGCACAATGGCTCTTTCTATTATTGGTCTATTTTAAAAAAGGTTCTTCGTGTTTCGATACCGCCTGCTGCAAAGTGCATTTATTGTGGGAAGATGAAGTCTCAACGACCATATTTACATTCCCAACAACCAAAACGGATAGAAATCAATGAGATGGTATAAAATGAAGCATTTTCAACAGCATTAAGGACTATTGAACCTCAAGCAACATCCAAGCAATCAAATTCAACTCTCAAGAACTTATTGCATATTCTCATCCTCCCAACTTGTGTATTTCAATTCAATTCTTTGTATTTGAGTTTGGAGAGAGTTTACTTGTAATTGGGCAAAATTTATCTTGTGAGAGACCTTTCTTTTGCCTTCATTCCTTTATTTTTATCTTGTGAGATGGAATTAATCTTTGGGTAGAAAGATTGATTCGAATTGTAACGGTTATCCCTTGAACCGAGAAAAAGGACGAATTCAATAGTGAATTGGTTTCAAAATCCTTAGTGGGAGCTAAGATAGTGGATGTAGATCTTGTTCGAAGCTTGAACCACTATAAATCTCTTGTCTTTAATTTTTCTCGTTTTTACCGAAATTTTTCCCGATCAATTTTTATTGTCAATTCACCCCCCTCTTGGCCATTCTTCAACAACGATCAACTCAACAACTTCTAACCGCTATATCCCATGTTGAACTACCACAACCATTCTTCCAACTATCTATCGCGGTAATCGACAATAGATATGAAAATCAACTTTCTAATGTTGAAAGAAATTAAATTTACGAAATTAAATTATTGTTTCACACCCTACCATCAGTTACGGATGATGAATGATTAGAAAAAAATAATCATGATTTTTTATAATGGTAGTGATGGTCTCTAACGAAGTAATCAATGACAAAAATAATAACAATATCGAGATTTGGAATTTGGATTAAGGATTTAGTATTATTTTATAAAAATTTAAAATTGATATATATTTTTTAATTTTTAAAATTTTGAATTTTATTTAAAAAATAATAAAAATAAATTAAAAATATGACATATGTCATATTTTAATTGGTTAATGATTTTTTTAATAATCATACATTTAAAATAATCGAAATAAAAATTTAAACACTTATTTATAGTTAAAAATAATTTAGACACAAAAATAAACCATAAATATAAATTAAACATCTATTTCGCTGTAAAACAAAAAAAAATCATTACAAAATAAAAAAATCTTATACTTCTAAATAAATTCAAATATTAAAATAATATTAACATGAGAGATAATTTCACATTTTAAATATTAATCGTAATACGGATATATATCACCAAATAAATCAATACTCTATTACACCATCATTTGTAAAAATGAAAAAAAAAAAATCGTAGTACACCATTCATTTCCTTGGTACAACCTTAATATTTTTTTAAAAGTTTAAGACTCCTTAAAAATATGGGTATAGTTAAAATAACTGATTAATTTAGTTAAATAAAATGTTCATTTTTTTAAAAAAATAAAAATTTAAATTCTTACATTATAAATAAAAAATTAAGTTAAAAATTTTATTTTATAAAATTTTTAATAAATTTTAATTAATAAATATGATATCAACCCCCCACTGGTTCTCTACCAGCTTCTCTGCACCCCTCTTTCGTCTTCACTGGATTCCTTGAAAAATACGATTGCATCAATATCAATTATCCCATAAAAACATGATGGTCACTGAGCTATATTAAAAAATTAAAATAATCATTAAATATTTAAAAATTATTATAAAATAATTACTGATCTATTAACCTGTATTAAATGAGTGACAATTAAAAACTTATATAATAATATTTTTGGCCTTTTTATTTTATATATTTATTTAATTTAGTTTTAATTTTAAAAATATCAATCTTTTTATTTATATTTTCTTTTAATTTAATCTTAGTTTTAATAGAAATAATATAATATTTTTTCTTCAAACAAATGATGACACATCAATTTTAATTAAAAAAAATACTCATCATTATTTATATATTTTTTAGTTAATTTTATTTTTAATAAAAATAAATTAACATTTTTTATTTAATCAAATAATGACACATATCAGAAAATAAATAAAAAGGAACATGAGTATATGGGTTGAAACCTGGGTGGTTTAGAAATAAAGGAGCAAGATATGTTTTGCTTGAGCACTAGACGTGTGCTTATCATGTACTTGCAGTTGTTACCTAAGACGATGAATATTAATCTCATATCTAAAAAAAAAAATTAAATATACATACAATAACGTTATATATCTTATTAAATATGTTTTTTTATTAATTTATCTAATATATTTTTATGTATATCGTGTATGACATCTAAATAAACCATAAAAATTATATATGATTATAATACATGAGTAACTAATTACTTAAATAAATAACATTTTAAATTAATTTAATTTGATACCTCATTCTTATAAGACAAATTAATTCGAGCTTTAAATATTATCATATTATTATGTGTCAATCTTTTTAATCTTTGAAATTAAATTGAAGATATTTTCTATTATCAAGAGGGAAATTTTTTGAATTTCGATTAATCGATGTAAAACTGAAAGCCATTCTCATGCCTAAATTTACAATAACAACAAAATTCACCAACACTCTTTATCTTCTGATCATTATTATCTAATACAATTGTCATGCACAACTCATGGTATAAAAACGTAAATACTATCGATCTTAAATTATAATTATTGATTTCTGAAGATGATAATACATATAATAGATATTGTGTACGAACAAGATTATTAAATTTAGTACAAGATTCTAATTTTTTATTCCCTCCCTATACGTGATACGTATATATTTTAACAAACCTTAAAAAATAGGTACACTAAACATGCTATTTGGGGGTCAACACTAAAGAAATGGTAATTAAGAGTTGGTAAGTAGTAAAAATAATGTATAACATCGGCCTTAATGGAGAAATTATTACATGAATCTTTTTAACCATTCAGAATATGGTTCCAACCAATTAAAATAAGACACATAATATATTTTTTTTATATTATATTTACACATAAACATCATCTAAATCATCCACTTTAATGCATTTGATTTAAAAATGGAAAAAATATTACCAAAGATTTTTTATGTTGTCTTCCTCTTTATTGTTCAATTTTTTTAATTAATTTTTTAATCTCTAACCCTAACCCTTAAACCTTAAACCTTAAACCCTAAAACCTAAACCCTAACCCTAACTCTAACCATAAACCCTAATCCCTAAATCCTAACCATAAACACTAAACCCTAAACCCTAACCATTGACCCTTGACCCTTAACCCTTAACCCTAAACCATAACCTTAAGCCTAAACCCTAACCTTGAACCCTAAACTTAAACAATAACACATAACCCTAAACCCTAACTCTAACCCTAAACCTTAAACCTAAACCACATAAAACCTAAACCTAAATCACATAAACCCTAAACCACTAATCCATAACCCTAAACCCTAAATTCTGAATCCTAAACCTCAAATCTATATAAAAAATTAATTAGGAAAATTTTAAAGAACAAAGAGAAAGATAACACAAGAAATCTTTGATAATATTATTTTCCCTTTTTTAAATCAAATACATTAAATTAGATGATTTGACCAATACTTATGCGTAAATTTGATATGAAAAAAATATATTATGTGTCTTAATTTAATTGGTTAGATCATATCTTAAGTGTTGAAAAGAGTTCATGTAATAATTTTTAGTCTTAATGATTCATTAAGGTTGAAAAATGACCCATTTCCAAACTCAAAAAAAGAAAAGATTGAATGGCCGAAATGAGGTAATGGGGAAAGCTGATCTCATGGGAAGGATAACAAGCAAAAGAAAAGCATGGCCCAAAGAGTCAAACACCCAGGGAGGTTTTCAATCCATTGATATTGGCTTACGTGGAACTCTCTTTATCAACAAGCACAGAAACGGACCACTGGTGATGCTGAAACAGAACCAACAAACATTCCAAGCCAAACACTTATCTTTCCAGATGAATATTGGAATAAACTCGTCACTAACATTTTGTTTCGTTATTATTTTGGTCATTAACAGTTAAAAAATTAACAGAGATGATAATGTACCATGAGATGATAAGCTTTTAATCCTAAAAACTTTTACATTCTATTACTTTCGTTGGCATTTCATGTAGCTCATACTGTTAGGTGTTGTTTCATTCTCTACTGATGTTCGGAAGCTAAAGGAGAACGGTGCTGGCGGAGTAATCACACACTAAACAAACCTTACTGTTAGTTGTTCATTTCCTTTCTATGATTTTGTCGTAGAATCATGGGATTAACCATTTGGTGATCCCTACAAGAGACTACTGCTTTGCACCATCTGTAACATCAATATGCCAAGCGATTGATTTCGTTCACAGTAAGTGTTCTTCGAGGGGTTTGCTTATGTTGATCAAACTTGCCTGAAAATGGAGTATTTTTCTTACAAGAACCATAACATGGTTTGACTGCTTCCCCATGCTTTTGTTCTTAATTTTCTCTTGCTGAAGGAAATGTTTCAGGTTTGAATTGTTTTTACCCTGGAAAGGAAACGATTACGAAAATGAAAAAAAAAAAAAGAAAGAGAAGGATTGTTGCATAGAAAGAAGAAAGAAAAAGGGAATTTAGGATTTGAGAGTTATTTTGAATTAGAACATATTTATAAATGTATATGTTTTAGGACTAAAGTGTTATTATTTAACGTTTGGTGATTATAATGATAATTTTTTAACGTTCGGTGATCATAATGATAATAAAAAGTTAGTAATAATTTTGACGAAGGTAATAGTTGAATGACTACCCTCATAATTTACCCTAAAAAAATTTCAATGAAGAGCAGAGAATCTGAGACGCATAAAAGGACAAGTTCAGTGCTTTGGTGTGGACCAGCATTTTCCCACTTCTGATTCCTGCATCCCACAAAAGATAATAAGAGAAAGAGGTTCTCTCTCTGCTTTCTTCTCCTTTGCTGATTATCTTAACCTCTAATACCATCTTTAACAGATTCCGTAATCAGCAGCTTTTGTTTACCAACATCTTTAAACGGTCTTACTGTGGGAATTGCTGGTAGATTCCAAGCAAACATACTTGTCAGTTCTATCAAGACAACACATTCTATCATACCACTGTCTTGTTCTTCTGTTCATTGCTGAGTTACTGTCCTGCACATAAAATTTTACCCGAACTGCCTTATTTGGGGTTTGTTTAGGGTTACGAAGAGTGCAGCTCTCAGACAGAGAGAAGATAGTAGTTACAAGAAAAAAAAAAGAAAAAAGATGTTGGTGAGGCAATAATTAGGAGCTGGACCATTGTGCAGTCTGTGAGAGGGCTTGTCGGTTGTACAATATCTCTCAAATAGTAATCACTGGTGTTCCAGAGGACAAACCAAACCCACCTGTTGCTTTGATATGTTGATTTTATGGGGTTGGATTGGATAGGTGAGTAGGAAACAGCCCCCTTCACTAACTCTCTCCTTTAGGAACATATCTTCTCTTTTCATCTCCTTAAGCTATCCTAAAACAACTTTTCTTGCTTGGTTTGGTCTTAATACCTACCTGGTTACACAATTCTTGCATAAAAAACACACACTAACCACTTACCCTCTGATCAGTTCAAGTCATCCAGGTGAGTTCTTTGTAAATTTTTGTTACAACTAAGGGCCCCATTAATTCCTGTTTGAGCTTCCAAATCTATATTTTAATCACAGTTTCTAGTGTGTAAATTTAATTAATCTACTTTTAGTCCCTTCAAAATTTTCATTTGTCTGTATTTGGTTTCGTCTCCAGGAACAGGAAATAGGAAATTAGCGAGATGAGTTGGTAGGTTTATGTGATGGATTAGGGTGGAAAAATATTGCAGGCCATGAGAATGAGCTTGAGAAGATACAGATTGCTAGTTTATTAATCAAGTTTTTTCTCAATGGAGGTGAAAGACCAAGATAAGGAAATGGGGATGCCGAGCTCTTTTAGTTATAAAAACCAACTCAACAACGAATCTTATTCTTCAGAACCTATAAATTCAGCTGTAGGAGAAAGAAGAAGAGATGAAACGCTTCATGGTGACCCGAACCCGCCACCTCGAACCCTAATACTCAACCCGGAAAGAGATCTAGACCCAGATCCAGAGGCAGTGATTGCAGCAGATACTAGATCAAGCCTGCAATCACCGCCACAACAACCACAAGCCTCACAGTTGCAGCCACCCGCTGCACCAACGTCGGCAACTATCGGTTTTCCCGCTTTAATTAGATATCGAGAATGCTTGAAGAACCACGCCGCCAGCATGGGCGGCCATGTAGTGGATGGTTGTGGAGAGTTCATGCCGAGCGGCGAACACGACACGCCGGAAGCGATGAAATGTGCAGCCTGCGAATGCCATAGGAGTTTTCATAGGAAAGAAATAAATGGGGAGTCACAATATGCACCCAACTCTTATTACTGTAATCCCAACGGAAACAACACGGGAAGAAACGCCTTACGTCGTCTTGGTCCTCAACAACCAACCCCTCTTCATCATCATCATCATCATCGGAGATTCGCACCTCTGTTGATGAACTTCGGTGGCGGTGTCCCGTTGGAATCCTCGAGCGAAGATCTCAACATGTCTCAGTTCAATGGAGGAGGACAACCTTCGCACCCACATTCCTCGAAGAAGAGATTTAGAACAAAGTTCAGTGAAGAACAAAAAGATAAGATGATGGAATTCGCTGACAGGTTGGGTTGGAGAATCCAGAAACAAGACGAAGAAGAAGTGCGCCAGTTTTGTGATCAAGTAGGAGTAAAGAGACAGGTTTTCAAAGTTTGGATGCACAACAATAAACAAGCCATGAAGAAAAAACAAATGTCAGAAAACATGTAATTTCCTAGAAAATATGGATAGATTAAGATTTTAGAGAATGATCTTTGGTTTAAAAATGTGCATAACCAAACAGAAAATAGGACATAGATTACAACTCAAACTATATTCACTGATTTGTAATAATAAGAAATGTGTGTCTCCCGTCATTAAATTTGTTACTGCAGTCATCGTAAACCATGATTTTCTGTAATAACGATTTTAAATAATATCATTATTGGTATATAATAACCGTTAACAAATCACTATTTGAATTTCTGAACAAGGAAAATAATAACCGTATAGATTTATGACGACACCGGCATGAGTAACATGCATCCTAAAATCCCATTCTTTCAACTTGTTCCATAGTTCTAGATGTTTAATTAATAGTTTTAAAGCAAAGATGGGATTGTATTAGTACATTGTCCTTATTTGTAGAGTTGCATATCATTCAGCTTCTAAGGTCATTCATTACACAATGCATCTGAAACAAAAACCTGTTTTTGATGGTAGGGGGTTCGAGTAGTGTTAAGCTCGGCTCAGCTTGTTAAGATTTTAAGTTAAGTTCGAGCTTGAGTAATTTTAAACGAGCCTGAAGTATCTAAGTTCGACTCAACTCGTTAAGAACTCGAGCCGAGTTCGAGCTTTTTTCGAGCCTAATCGAGTCAAGTATTAACCGATCTTTGACCGTGTTAGACTCGAGTAACTCTTATCTCTCACGTCTCATTTAAAGTATAATGGAGAAAAAACTTGATACACAAGATGTATAAACTCGGGTTCGAGTAGTGTTAAGCTCGGCTCAGCTCGTTAAGATTTCAAGTCAAGTTCGAGCTTGAATAATTTTAAACGAGCCTGAAATATCTAAGTTCGACTCGACTCGTTAAGAACTCGAGTCGAGTTCGAGCTTTTTTCGAGCCTAATCGAATCAAGTATTGACCGATCTTTGACCGTGTTAGACTCGAGTAACTCTTATCTCTCACGTCTCATTTAAAGTATAATGGAGAAAAAACTTGATACACAAGATGTATAAACTCAAACTTGTTAATTTTAGGTTTTAATATCTTAATTTAGGGTTTAACACTTATGTTTAAGGTTTAAATTTTAGGGTTTTAAGTTTAGAAATTTAGATTTTAAATTATAAAAAAATAAAAAATAGTATATTTATGTCTTCGAGTAGCTCGTGAGCTTTTCGAGTCGAGTATCATGTAGCTCAGCTTGGCTCGTTAAGAACTCGAGCCGAGTTCGAGCTCTAGTCGAGTTCAATCGAGTTGAGTTTTGATTGAGCTTTGACCGAGTCGAGCTCGAGTAGCTCATGATTTGTCTCGTCTCATTTACAGCCCTAAATGAAGCAGATGAAACGGTCGATTAAAACGAATTAATTTGTTAAATTGGACTAGTTTAATTAAAAGGTTGGACACTGGAATTTTTTTGTTAGAGAATGATTAAAGAATTTTTTAAATTTAATTATCGATTGATTCGGTTCAAAATCGATTAATAAATTAAATTACTCGAGTTAACAAACTTAAATATATTACACATATTAAATCCATACCAAAATTTAAAACTCACTTCTAATCGAAATGAACGAGTTTTAAACTCACTTCTATAAGCACTCACAAACAGGATGTAAGACTTCGATCCTCGACAACCTGTCTTCGCCTTATTCTTCGACCCTTGCTCCAAGAACAATTTCTTTCTCTATGCCTCATTTAGTTGTTTACTTCTCTAGTGACCTATCATGGAGTGTCCATAAATTAAATTAAATGCAAATTATTTTTGTGAACTAAAAAGTAGTTTCAAATATTTTATTGTGCAATAATTTTGATTAGAAAAATTCATGATAAATTTTGGTTAATTTTATAATCCACAGAGTTAATCAAAATTTATTTGATTCGATTATTTTTTAAAAAAAATCGATTTAATTAAAAATTATAATTTTAACTTTTTTAAAAATTTAATTTTAAATAATTTAATTCGATGATCAATCAAATTAATCGATTAAACATCACTGTTAATCGGCCCATCAAAGCTATATAGACTGAAGGAGACTTAACATTGCTGACAGACTCTTTCTGTGCTGGACATATTGAAAATGTGTCCACAATTTCTTGCACGTATACACATGATTAGACATAAGCTATTTAGTATTTAATGGTAAAGCCACTTTCTTTGTTTTCTGGTTTTCTCTTTTTCTTTTTTCAACTTGATGTAAAAAACATGCTTCGAAGAATAGGGATGTTTCAAATATTTTGGGATACTTTGCTTGGATGGGGTAGTTGGAGAAATAATTTCAAGAAGGGTGATTTTTTTTAATAAAAAATCTTGTTACAGTAATCAAACATTGAAATCAAAACAAATATATCCATAAAGGGAGAACACAACTATGCAAGTAACGGAAAGCTGAGAAATAGCATGAAAATGTAAGTATTACTGATGTTGAATTATTAGTGTTGAAGGTATATATCAACAAGGAGATATAATTACTAAGCAATATTAGAGCATAGTGTTGGTTATATAGACTACAAAACAGGGTGTTAGCACTGACAGGAAAAATAAAATGAACGAACTGAAAGATAATTAGACCGTGTCGTGATATGGAGTTCACTGCCTTAGAAACAATTTGCCCCGATGTGTGTACTCGCTACTTTAGGCGGTTGTTCCCCGAAAGTTAGCACGGTCCTCCAAACAGTATACACCTAAAGTTTGGAGTGGACTATGGCGGTAGTGCTCGTCTGAACTGGAGTCCAACGAAAGATAGCAGGAGCTTTTAAAGAATGCTCTCAATTTCTCTCAAAGAAGTAGGATGAATTCTGAATGAGTTGATTAAAATGAGAGAAAAACCTCTTATTTATAGGTTGAAAGCAGGGGTAAATCTGTCTGAGAATCAAATAAAATCTGATTTAAATAACAGATTATATCCAATCAAATCTCTAATAATATCAGATAATATCTATCCAAAAATAGTAGATTTGATAACCGAAAAATATCCATTTAAATCTCGGATAATATCTATTCAAAATTAGATTTAATAACAGATAATATCAAATCAAATCTCTGATATTTATTAAATCTAACCGGTTACACATTTAAAATTCAAAATGAATTTTAACTTAACCGAACTGCTTCTATGTCTCCTATAAATACGGAGTGTGAGATTCAAGCATTATACCCATAATCCCCCACTAATGTGAAGGAATCCTCCTAAAAAATCACAGAGTTTGACCAACACAAGACGAGCACTAGCGAGATTAGTTACTTAAGTACATAGTGAATGAATCTTGAACTAGTACGTAGTGATGATGAGTAATCCTCCTCTTAGATAAGTGAAACTAGTCTTGAACTTTCTAAGATCGGGGTGAACTCATAACACATAACTAATCCCTTCATCTACCATAGTCCGCGATGTGAAGACATATGTATATACATGAAGTATATATTTAGCCATTTTACTTCGGGATTTTAGTAAGTGTACTAGAAAAACAACTCATCGTTTTTCATAGAAGGTGGTTAACCCTTCTCACTTACATAAGTTATTTCATCAAGTTTATCTCAACATAAACCACCAAAAATCGGGCTATGAAATAATTAAGAGCTTTGTATAAAGCTCAACCACACCAGAAAATAAGTTAATTTTCTTCAAGTTCATATTAAATGAACCACCCAAACTCTGGGCTAAGAAATCATTAAGAATAAAAAATTCAACATCTTTTTTGGTAAATTTAATATTGTTCTTCTCAATAGAACAATCCAACCTCTTTGGATAAAATTTATTAAGAGTTAAAATAAACTCATCATTCCGAGTGGTAAGTTCAATTAGTCCTTCGTAATAGGTTTAAGAACTTATTAAGAGTAGTTATTCAACCAAAAATCGGTAAATTCATCAAGTCTTTCTCACTAAGACCACCCAAACTTGAGCTATGAATTTATTAAGAGCATTAAGCTCAACCTGAGCATGTACATGAAACGTCATAGGGATTGGGTAGATGGACATGTACACTATGAGTTGTTTCACGATTTCGTTTAACCACATTGAACTTAGAGAACTAAGTTGGGTATCCACCATGAATCACTCAACCAATGGGCTTAAGACCCATCCCCCTCGACGAATCTAAAATTTGTTTCTTGCTCAATCCTTTGGTAGGAGGATCAGCCAAATTCATCTCCGACTTAACATACTCTAAAACAAGTACTTCGTTCTTTATTAGGTGTCTCACATATTCGTACCTTATGCGAATGTGTCTCTTCTTACCATTGTAAGCTTAATTTAAAGCCACAAGTATCGCAAATTATGAATCTCACAATAAAGATATCGAAGGAGTCGGTTTTCCCCACAAAGGTATCTCTGCTAAAAGATTCCTTAGCCACATGGTTTCTTGCCTAGTTAAGTCTAGACCTATAAACTCTAACTCTATAGTAGAGCGTGCAATACAAATCTGCTTGACAGACTTCCACGAGATTACAACTCCACCTAAAGTGAAACATATCCATTCGTAGAGCTTACCTCATTACTATTAGAAACCTAGTTGGCGTCACAACATCCTTTCAAAAAATATGATAGCCAACAAAATTAAGTTTCTAATCCATAATACCCTTAAGGTACTTTAGTATGCGTCTAAGGTTTGTTCAATGTTCATCACTTAGATTATAAGTATATCTACTCATAACATAGACATTATCGGGCCGAGTATAGTTCATTAAGAATGATGGAGGCTCTAGAGTCCTATTGGTTTCACCTTTGTCAGATTATAGTATTTAAGATGTCGGTCCCACGAAGACTGTGTCGATTCTACTACTTCTTATAACTGCACTAAGAAATTAAAAACACAAATAATTGGATTAAATCTAACTGCATTAACTAAATGATATTAAATTATGGAAAAGAAATAATTGAGAAGAATGAGGCTAGATTGAATACTTTGTAGAGGAGAATCCAGTTATATTGTTAATTCACTTATTAATGCAATAGGGTAGAACTGCCGCCTCGGTGAATCGCACAAAGGGTCGCTGCAGTTGCCTAGGTGGGGTTATGCCTTGTCGATAATTCAACTTTCTATAGTTCGACAGAGCAACCGTATATGTTTCTTCCTTATCCCTAAGTAAAGAAAGTTGTTGAAATCCCCGTGTCTTGATGATACCTCCCGGCATTAATCAAGGGTAGATAACAACCTCACATGCATCTTGTTACTCGTTGAAATCCGACTCGGATTAGTCAATGCCCTTGAGCAAAGACCGTATTCTCTCGTTTCATGAGCCTAACTCTCCCGATATTAGACAAATAGATATTTCTTCACATATTTATCATCTCAAGCTCATATACAAAGAAAGTTAAGTACCCAGAAAGAATAAACTATGAAATAAGACTTGCATTAATAAATATCAATAAAAATGTAACCTTCCTCTCCATCTACTCCACAACAATCTAAACCTCCAAAGGAGTTTAGAACATAGTGTGATCGACGGTTAAGGATAAGTTATGTGTGTAAACCGACTTTTTGTCCTCTAACCTAAACCTAATAAATGTCTTATATAGGCCAAGTCCTAAGTTGATCTTTCCATGCAAGGAAAGAGTTCTAAACAGAAGAGAAGTCTAATTCCTAATTAAATTATATTAAATAAATCTTAATTCCTAAAATATTTCTTCCCGCGGTTTGGCTTGGGTTCGACTTCCTAACTGAGTTGTTCTTCTTTCTTTGTCTTTTGGCATCCTTTCCTCTTCTTATTGAGCATAATTTGTCATCTTTTTATGTTGTCGCGGTAGTCTTCAAAACGCTATCGTGGCGGATGCTTCATTGCAATTCAGCATCTATTTTCTTCTTTGGCTCCTTACTGTGATCTAGTTTCCTGTTTAAGAAAGAAAACTATCAAACATATTTGTTTTATGGCAAATGATGGATAAATTCATAATAACAATATTCCGATGTTGAGATGTGAAAAATAATCAAAAATATCTATTATTACTTTTAATTTCATCTTTATTAACAATAAATGAGTGGAGAAATGACGTAAAAATAGAGAATTTTTAGGTACTCATCAAAGAACGTTTAGGCTTTCAATAATTTTAGCATAATCAACCTAGGAAACATAACTTCCTTTATTTTTAACGAGATGAGTGCTATAGTCAAAAGGGGTTCGAGCAGAGATGACATTCCAACTATCAAAACTCTTTAACATTTTTGAGCGAACCCTATGACTTCTAGCCTAGCCTTATATCTCTGGATTAACCCATCTGGCATGAGTTTCTTCCTGAAAATCCATTTATTGCTGATAGGTTTAAATCCTCTAGGCAAGTCTACCAATTCCCAAGTATGGTTTTGACATATCGACTCTAGTTCTTCATTAACAACACTTCTCCAAAAACTAGCGTCAATAGATCTCACAGCTTTTTCATAAGTTTTAGGATCCTCATCTAACAAGAAACTTGAGCTATAAGATCTGATAAGTTATCTAACCCAAAAATAAAGGATCTAACCCAAAAATAAAGGAAGTAACAAAGTCTGGTCCAAAAGATATTTCTATCTTCTTTTAGGCTCTAACCCAAACTCTAAAGTATCTCATACGATATTGTTGGTATCATACTCAATAAATACTACATCAACAGTTTAGGGACCGATGATGGACTTCTTAAAGTCAGGCAAACCTACTTTAGCCAGATACCCCCACACTTTTAGGTATTGCAAATTAAGTGCATAACCTTTCCACAGTTCGTATGAGTTTAAATCTAATTTCTTTATTAGGTACTCGGTTTAAGATTTACCGATAGAATGACTTTCCCCAATATGTTATAAGCTAACCCAGAACTTATCAACAATAATCTCTTTTAAGGTTCTATTTTTTCTCTCGGATATGCCGTTTTGTTGAGAAAAGTAAGGGGCATAAGTTTCATAAACTATGTCATTCGTCTCATATACCTCTTTAAGAAATTTAGATCCAAACTCACCACCTCAATCGGACCTAACACTTTTCATCTTTTTCATAAAGAGAACTTTTATGGAGATTTCTGCACATTTCTAAGATAGATAAATCTTTTTTTTCCTTCTTAATTATCTAAAGAAAAGAGCTCAAAGAGATTTAATGACTATAAAACCTTATTTTATACAAGGAAATTTCCTTAAAAGACCACTAGAAATATTCATCTACTATGACTAAAAGAAAGATATCTTAAAAATTACTAAGATTATTATTCTAACTTCTGCACTAAGTATAGAATATTTATTTACTTATAGTATTTTATAAATTGGAATAATGAATATAGTGATACACCAGATAGGTTTAGAAAGAGAGGTGGGTCTTTTAAAAGTAATATATATATTCCCCATAAAAAAATTATTAAGCATACTCAAGATAAGTTTTCTACTCAAAAAGGTCATCTAGCCTTCTTTTACAACCTAGTCTAAAAGATATCCACTAAATTTACAGACTAGGTAAAGGCTTAAAATAATTCATGTATTATAAATCATGAATTAAATAATCTGACGTTATAAGTAGAAACATAATGTATGTATACCTTGTCTATTTTGATCATGCCTGCAGCTTCATTCCTTGTATCGTAATCCCAAAATTTATCATGACAGATATTTCTCATATATTTTGAATCTACAAAATTCAAATAATTTACTAACAGTAATAATAAATAAATAAATAAAATTCACTGATAGTAAAATATCCTTATCTTTAGGATTTTGGTTTTAGGGTCAAGCTTTAATTATTGACCCATTAAGTGGGTCACTGCCTTAGAAATAATTCGTCCCGATGTGTGTACTCGCTACTTTAGGCGGTTGTTCCCCGAAGATTAGTACGATCCTCCAAACAGTGTACACCCGAAGTTTGGAGTGAACTATGGCGGTAGTGCTCGTCTGAAACGGAGTCAAACAAAATCTAGCAGAAGCTTTTAAAGAATGTTCTCAATTTCTCTCAAAGAAGCAGGATGAATTTTGAATGGGTTGATTAAAAATGAGAGAAAAGCTTTTTATTTATAGGTTAAAAGTAGGGGCAAATATGTCCGAGAATCAGATAAAATTTGATTTAAATAACAGATAATATGCAATCAAATCTTTAATAATATCAGATAATATCTATTCAAAAGTAGTAGATTTGATAACCGAAAAATATCCATTTAAATCTCGAATAATATCTATTTAAAATTAGATTTAATAACAGATAATATCAAATTAAATCTCTGATATTTATTAAATCTAATCAATTACACATTTAAAATTTAAAATGAATTTTAACTTAACCGAACTACTTTCATGTTTTCTATAAATGTAGAGTGTAGGATTCAAACATTATACCAACAATTAGTTGATAGAAACCCGCTAGGGTTGGATTCAAAGCACTGAGCTTCACACATTAATTAGGGTTTTACGTGCACTGCTCACTCTAGTCTAGAGGGACAAGTAGGTGGACGAAGAAGGGAGAAAAATGAAGAAGTTAAGTTAAAGTACATATAAAGACTGGGAGATAAGTCCAACAGATCGTAGGGGAGGCTCATAGGCTCAGCCTACCCACAGGCATTTAAGTGCAGTTCGCATGAATTCCGTGTAGACATACAGTGGCGGATATGGACCATATAATTTAATATATCAGAAGTAAACATATATCGCTCAGGACAACCTACAGTAACTCTTTCAAAACCTCTACATCAACCAAATAGAGCCAGAAAAAGAAATATCTAATTATGATTATTTTATAATGGACCAATAAGTTTTATTAAGTTTCATTAATTTATTTCATGTGTAAACTTAAACTAAAAACTTCACAACTCTCATTATATATACTATAAAAATACATGACAGATATTATAACTAAAAGGATAACTAAAATACAACAAAAAATAATATACACTCTTAAACCAATTGTTATGTCCAGTATCTAGTAAGCAACAATATTATGGAAAAATTAAAAGGAAAAAAGGACTGGAAGATTTTTTTTTTATCAAAGACTGAAAGATAATTTGCTTGCTTATTTCTTAGCTCACGACATTGTTTCTTTGTTGATCATCGGCTTTATCAGAAGTCATGTTTGAAGCCATTGGAAGCATCTATGTGGCATGATCATAACTTCATAAATATTAGCTACTTTATGTCTTCTGATTACATCGTATCAGTAATTTTCTCTTCAACGTTATAGCTCACTACAACAAAACAGACTTTCGAAACAAACACCACTACCACTAGAACCTTATTTTTAATAGAAATAAACGTTGTTATATACTTTATTTTTGTGACGTTTATTTATGCAAACACCGTTATTGATTATATATCTTTTATATTTTTCAATTTATTACTTAGCTCATTCATCTATACTTACACTTTGATTTTTTATAATATTTTAGTAAGATGTGTGTAAATATATTCAATGTAGGATGTAAACATTTAAATCATGACAAACGTTGCTAAAATATGCGTTTATAGAAAAGTTTGCCAAAAACACGAGAGATTATTAGATGAATCATGTTCACCACGTTATTTATGGTACAAGCAATCAGGACCGTTGATCTTTAAATAACCACCTAATAACTACTCACCCACTAAATACATGTAGAAAAGAGATGATGATTCATTTAGAAAAACATTAAGATCAACGATTCTGATTGTTTGAGATTATGGATGACGTGATTCACCTAATAATTTTTTCCAAAAACACAACTTAAATAAGCGTTTATAATGGTGTTTACCCCAAAATGTCGCTAATAGTGTTACTAAAACCTTTTTGTTGTAGTGTCTCATCTGAGAGAAATTATTTTATGGACCGGTTCTACCACGTCATCTATGGTCCTTAAGAATAAAAAACAAATCCACATCATCATTTTTTGCACATCATCTGCACGCTCATAATTTTAATTTCTAAATCATCTCTCTAAATAAAATATATTAAAATTAAAAAATGATGACGTAGATTTGTTTTTTATTCTAAACCCTAAACCCTAACCCTAACCTTAAACTCTAACTCTAAACCCTAATCCTAAACCCTAATTAAAAATAAATCTACGTCATCATTTTTTTAATTTTAATATATTTTATTTAGAGAGATGATTTAGAAATTAAAATTATGAGTGTGCAGATGATATATAAAAAATGATAACGTAAATTTATTTTTTATTTTTAAGGACCATGAATGACGTGGTGGAACCGATCTATAGAATAATTTCTCCTCATCTAAAGCCGCACTGTGTCTTCAATCGATCTTAGCTGAAGGAATTGGCTGCTTTGTCTTTCCTACATGCCACTGCTTCATTCGAGGATAAACCCGAACAGACGAAATATAAACGTTTAAAAGTGTAGGTTCAAAAATAAACCGATCATATAAAAAAACTAAATAAAAGAATAAAATAAAAAAAATCCTCCTTCACTTCTACTTAGTTCCGCCGCCTTTGTCTCTAAAATTATCAACTGCTTTGAATCATATGGAGCTACTACATTAACCTTCTGCTAAGGGGCGGACACAAAGGTGCGGATTTTCAGTAAATTAACCTTGAACTGTAGTAAATACAAAATTACAAAGTTTTAAGTTTGTAAAATTATTTCATTACTAGAAATACAAAGAAAATACTAAACGGGAATTTGAAATTTTCATGTTTTTTCTGAGTTCATCCTTGCTTCTGGTTAGTATTATCAACTTACTGCAATACCAACCTACTTACTTTCTAGCAAAATGAAATGAAGGAACAAGCTGGCCTGATTGATTCATGCAATATTAGCTCACTGTGAAACACTGGAATCTATATTTCCAGGCAATCTCTTGGCCTTACTATCCTTTGCACTTAATTTTTGTTTTTAAATAAATTCTACTTTTCTCGATTGCAAAAAAGAAAACCTGGTTTAACATTCAACTTGGTTTATATAATTAACAAACATAAATAATAGAAAAATGTGAAGGGGATATAATATAAAACAGATTCAATATGCGTTTTAAGTTCATGTTTGATCATTACTCGGGAAATTTGTGAAGCAGACCAGGAGTCCTCGGCATCTTGCTTGGGTTCAGCAGCACCGTGCTTGGTTTCTTTTTTCTGCTATGAGTTGGGCATTTTGTACTGCAACATTCAACCTTTCCGGTTCTCCTCTTCCTATCAAAACATCAGGACCATCATTTGAGCCACCATTTTCTACTTGTACATTTGAAAACGCCTTGTCCGTGACTGTGACATCGCAACGAAAAATTATTAGGTAAATTATGTTCATCATATCATTCGTGGTCTTAATTAATTAGGATCGTTTATCTTAATTTTTTTCAATGGTGAATTATCACCTCTTTACTGCGTATAATTTGTAAGTGAACAGTTATTAAGTAGTTATTTAAAGATGAACGATCTTAATTATTTTAATCATAGATAACGTGATAAGCTAGATTCACCTATAATTCGCAACAAATACCTTAAACGCAATTGAATACCAGTTTCTGTAACAACATACTTTTAAAAATTATTTGCTCCCAAGTTTTTAGTTACGGAGGAAAAAGAAAAAAAAAAAAAAAAAAGGGGGAAACAAGGACCATAAGGAGGAAGGAAAACAGTTGGTTTAAGAAACGTGGCGTTGTGAGGGGCAACGTGGCTAAGTAGGGGATTCTTTGAGGAAGATGAGATAGTGGTGACAGCCTGCGTGTAATTAGGGCAATGGATAATACTAACGAGAAGCATTGGATTTGATTATTCGTTTTGCAGGTTTAGATACTTTTATTTTATTTTTATGTCCCACAAATATATAATTTCAAATCTCAAACCCATGCGAATGACTCCTTTTTGCTTTATCATTTTTGTCGTTTGCTGCCCAATTTTATAAAATTTCGACGAACTCATTTTTCTTGGTATTCCCCTGGAAAGTAAGTTTTTTTAGATGATTTGGAAAATTGTGGAGACAGTTTGTCAACATTCATTCAGACAAAACGTTCAGTGTGTTTGTTTTTGTCTGGGATAGTAGTCAAATATAATCAATCAGTCTTATAAAAAAGCTACAATAAATCAGAATGAGTCTCTCAAACTCTTCCTGTAAATATCTTTTAATCGAAGAAGATCAAATCTCGCCTTGAAGATCCTTCCTTGGTTAGTCTCAAGACATTTCTATCAACCTTTGCAAAAAAAAAATAATCAGGGTAGGATGGGAACAATCCTGATCATCGAAGTCCATAATGACTGTAAGAAAGGTTAAGAATGGAACAAATGCCAAAGTATCCCTACAAGTGATTTACAGGATTTAAGAATGATCGTTATAAAGTCAAATACCAAATAGTAGAGATGATATTTGATTTCCTGTTCACTCCATACCCGGGACAAGTTCAATCTAACAGCCAAACAAAAGATTAAGCAACCATGTTATTGAAATAAACCTTAATAAGCTCCACCAATGTCTCATATCTGAGACCCAATTTAAAATGGGGGATGAACGTAATGCATTCTTTCTCAGAAAAAAATTCCTACATCCATGGTTTCAAGCATAAAAAGAGAATGATTATGCTATCCTGAAAGGAAAAGTCTTGGAAAATATGCAAAAGCTAAGAAGGCAAACCACCTTCAGCAGCCAATTGGATTCTCTGCTCATGCTCCGCAACCTTGTAATTTACTATTTCCTTGAACAAAGGAGAATCCAATACACAGTCTGTGCGGCCGTACACAGCGGCTTGGATGCTAGCCACGAGTTTTGCTATCTCACGGCCAGAGAAACCTTCTGTCATTTTGGCAGCCTCACGGATCACATCTTCAGACAAATCTTGTATGGTTATGTTTTGTGTTTTTTTATTGAACAAAGCACCCCACTTAGATGTACTGCCATCACTTTCACCACCAAGATATTTGTTTAAATAAAGCTTCAAAAGTTGGTATCGTTCTTCCTCCCCAGGAATTGGGAACTCAATCACCTCATCAATACGATCGGTGATAGCACTGTCGAGATCCCCTGGTCTGTTTGTGGCAAGCACAAGAACTATATCTCTGGACTGATCCCCAGTTCGAAAGAGCAATGCATTCAAAGCACTCCGCTGTGCTTCACTCATATGAATACTGTTACGCCTGTATTTACGAAATCAACAGCAAAATTACTAACGCTGTGACCAGAAAGGACTCGTTTGCTGACAAAATGCAGACTGCAATTCCAAATAGAAACTTGACACATGCCAAGGATACAGTAAACTTACTCGCATAGAAAAGCATCAGCTTCGTCAATAAAAAGTAATAAACCTTTCTTTGACTTCTTAGCCCAATCAAATATCTCATGAATTTTGGTGACAGCCTGAGCACCCAGTGGTGCAACATCACCTCCTGTCATCATTGCATAATCCAATCCCTGCAACAACTAGTGTCAAAACACAGCAAAAAAAGGCAAGTATGGACAAAAGTTGGATCGATTCTGGCCACAGGGTAGTCGAGAAGGCTTGTCTATTTCTATAGGAAATATTGTAATCTCCCATTTCAAATGTACAGAAAACACTATTACTTATCAAATAGAAAAGTAATTCTCTATGAAATTCAACACTCTCAGTTGATTTTCATTTTGTACTTTCATATTATAATGCTTATAGGAATTGCTCCATCCTGAGAAACAATTTGCTAGGCAACAATTTGAGGGTATGGTACAAATATCTCACAGTACATATGAAGGGGGGAAATGAAATAATAAAACACCACTTACCGATTTTTTTGCTATCTCCCTTGCAACCATTGTTTTACCTGTGCCTGGAGGCCCGTAAAATAGCATGTTTCTGAAAGGAGCCTGATGGGTTTTGGTGTTTGCTGTAGCCCTAGCAAGATGCTCTATTCTCCTTTTCAGTGAGGGGTGGAGAACAACATTCTGAAGACTCTTTTTGCTTTCCAATGGTGCTGCTGTACTGTACTTTAAAATCTGGTTCCTTGCTTGAGACATAACACCCGACAAAGGAAATTTAGCAATGGATGATTCTTGTATCAGTGACGGCTGTCCCAGTATCCTATTAATATAACCCCATGTGACTCTAGCTCCTTCTCTGTGATCAAAATAATGAATTCAACTTTTAACATGTCTCGAAATGAGAACAAGATTTAAGAACTGGTTATCAATTAAAGTGAGAATGTCTTTGTAACATAAAATTGAGAGTCAATCCAATCATCCTTCCTACTAATCTGTGAATAGGGTACAGGTTAACATGATGCTAATAGCAGTGCACTAAAAGAATAAATCATGTAGATTAAAGTTATACTGTATTTGCAATGTAAAGATGAGAGCCTATTGAGGGTATAAAACTGTTTATCTTCCCTATAAAATATTGAATTGGGCACAGCCCAACATGGCAATCAAACATTGTAGCAATACACTTAGAATTACAGTTACCCCACTCTATCAGAAGGTGGTGATGGAAGAGTTAAAAGTGACATCAGCTGTGGTAGTACCATATGTCATAAGGCAGATTCAGTGCTTTGGAAAATATATTTTAAAGTGTTTTTATAACATTTCTTAATGTAGTTAACATGATAACATCCACCACAGCTGCAAATCCAAAACACATCCAAACTGCCCAAATGGACGTCTTGATTGGATTATACAAACACATATTTCCAGTGCCTCGAGCATTTGAAAGGAATTTCCATTGTGACAAAGAAAATTCGTATTTTTTGTTTGTAAATTAGGAGAGTGAATATGCAACGTGGCAGAAATAGGGGGATTTAAATAGTTTCATCCATTAAACCAAACTTTGGTTGACAGTGGCAACCAAAATAAAAAATACCTTGTTGTATAAACACCAGCAGCTAATGCAGTAACTCCTCCAACAGTCATAAGCAGCTTATTCCTATCAGTCAATAAAGTTCTAAATCCTCCTGTAAATTTCATTTCAAGGAAATATTACCATACAAGAACCTCTGGTGGGATTTTAATAGTCATAAAGATAGAAGATAGATACCAGTGGACCAAAGAGTACAAAAAACATACCTTCTATGTGACTGAATGTTGTATTAATTGCAGCAAGCCATTTCTCTCTTTCTCCATTCACTCTTTCTATTAGCATCCGCCTTTTATGATCCTCTGTCAATTTTGCCTCATGAGCACGTCCTTCAGCCTCAGCCATGGCCTTAACTCTTATAGTTTCCCTTTCTATTTCAGCTCTCTCTTTCTCTGTATGCCGTTGCTGAGCTTGTATTTGCTCTTCAGTAGCTCGTCTTGCTTGTTCTTTTCTGATAGATGACTCTTCTTGCATCTTAACCAATTCAGCATTATGTTTCCTCTGAGCTTCATGATCTGTCTGCAAAGATCGATAAGATTGCAAATATAACAGTTTGAGAGAAGAGTTAAGGCAAATTTGTTGCTTGAAGGGGAAAGAGAAGGAACATCTAAATGAAAATTCAAAACCAAACTCTGACACTTGCATCAACAAGAGATGCAATATTGCAATAACTTAACCCAACCTAACCGAACTTTCAATATAGAGGGATTGAATTAAGATAGCAAATACTTAAGCTAGCATGCTTAAAAGATTATTTCCTTTTTTTAGATATCATATTAGCAACCAATACTAGGCACATGTTAGTGACATTTTTCTATGTTGGTCCAACTATTCATTTTTTTTGAAATACTTGGTGTCCGAATCATATCTAGATATGAGCATGAATATATAATACTCCAAGGAACCTCGAAATACATGTAAAAACTAAGAAAAATAGGAAACATCCCATGTCAGTAAGATACTCATGTAACACAGCTTCTTCTAGTGGAAGGACAGAAGTCTAATTTCCGCTTCAAGACTAGAACTCATTGTCTTTCAGTTCCAACCCTTTTCCTTGATTTTAACATATAAGTAAATAAAAAAAGGAAAAATTCCTTTTACCTGCATTCTTTTTCTAGCTAACTCATCTTCATAACGAAGCATTTGCGCTTTTGCCTGAGCTTGTTGTTGCATTAAATTCCGTTGCTCCTCAGCCAATTTTCGTTGCCTTTCCTGCCAATGCAGGGACGATGGTCATAATATGCCTAAAATCATATTAATATCTGTACAAACTGCATTGCTAAGTGGGGATTGTGAGTTGTGACAACATGATTAAACAATGTACTGGAAGAAAGGCAATTGAAACTGTGGAAGGGTTTAGCTTATCACTGACAATATCAGCCTGCGATTGGATTGCTTCATAATGAGCTTTTTCAGCGTCTTTCTCACCTAGTCGTGTTTGTTCCTGCTTTCTCATAAGATCAAAAACCTGAAGAACCAAAAGAAGAAAAATTTCGTATCAGCAACTCAATCAATTTTAGACGAAAAAAAAAATCAAACTTCCTATAAATCTATTTTCGTTTCGTTATTTGCTCAGAGAAAAATAAAAGGCGAGTAAAAATAAATAGTTACTCGTTTGGCATTAGGAGAGTTGTTAATCTCGCGAAGAGCTTTAGCGCCTCTTTCGAGAGCCTCTGGATCAAACCCTGCCCCTTTGGGCTCCTCGGGCTCGTCCTTCGCGTTTGATGAATCCTCTGCCTGCGAACTAGAAGAGGAAGAGGAGAACGGAAACCGAAATAGAGAATCGGCGTACGAACGGTTCTGTAGCGTGGAGGAGGCGGCGGCGGTAGCAGCTAATGCCACGCATGATGATAATCTAGAAGAAGCCATTACGATCAAGCAAAATAAGTTTAGTAAGGAACAAAAGAGTTAATGGGATTGGCAATGGGTTATGCTTGGTTTCGAATCATAAAGGAAAGGAAAAGGGAGAAAGGAATCGCTTCTTCTCTGAGACGACAACAAGCGACCTTAAACCCTTTTTGCTGCTTGCTAGGGTTTAAACGGTTGAAATTTGACCCAATGCTTGGAGAACAATCCAGTTGGTACCCGAAACCGACCTTAAAAAGTTTTACTGAGATATACCGATTATCCGGTGGTCAAAAATGTTCGTACTGAGCTATCTTATATAGATTTGAAGTCTGGTATGAAAAAATATAATATCTTTATTTAGAGCGTAAATCGTCGCCCTTTTTTATGCCTCCATTTTAAAGTAGAGGGTTTAAGAGTTTTGGTTAGTGTTTAAAAAATTAAAAGTAGTGTGTATTTTTAGTATAGGGTTTAGGGTTCAAGATATAAAAAAATGGTTAAGGTTTAAAATTCATTTTTTTAATAAATTTTCAAAGGAGGCATAAAAAGAGGCACATGAAAGAGGTAGAAGATTTTTACTCCTCTATTTAATTAAAAAAATTTCTCATACCAAGATTTAAATTCATACAAGATGAAACAATATAAACATATTTGATCAGTAGGTCAGTCAGTGAATCTCGTTTAATTATATATTCAGTTAAAGCTAATATTTTTTAAGTTATAATTTAATCATTTAATTAAAATTCTATTATAAATAGATTATTTTATAATTAAAATTAAAATATATATCTAATATAATTTAGTATAACGATAGTTTTAATTCTTAAAATTTTTATATTGTATTAATTTAATTTTAATTTGAAATAGTGTAATAAATTTAATTTTTTTAATTTATTAAATTTAATTAATTAAGTGATTGTGTCTATTAATAATCGACGTTAGAGTGATAATATATTTGTCTTAGTAGTTTATCAATAATAAAGTGATTGTGTATGTCAAAAGATCTCATACATCAATTATCGAGTTTTTGAACAATAATAAATAATGAAAAAAAATTATTATTATTATTATTATTATTATTATTATACCATATTTTAATTTAATATTCTAATAATAATTTTATAATGAAAATTTAATTTAATAATTAAGTTATAACATTTATATAAAAAAACACCTTCACAACATAAGATCTAGTTATATACTATAAAAAATTTAAGATTTATATGTTTTTTGAATTGTTGGAAGAGTAAAACAGATGATTCATCTAACGATTCAGAAAACATATAAAACTTATATTATGTAACTTGGTCTTATCCATCGTTCGTACAATACTCATTTAGACTTTAATAATTTGAATCGAACAAAGTCTAATTCAACTCGATAAATTTATAAGAAATTCGTTAATTTTTAAATTATTTTTTAATAGTTGCTTTAAAATTATTTCATTTAAAAATATCTAAGTAATAATTAATAATTTATAAATTGTTACTTTAGTTTTAATATGCTAGTATAGTGTATTCGTGGATTGTTAGTTTAGAATTTAGTCTTTAAAAGTGTTTTATACACTTTTTTGATTTTTTGGTTAAATTTATTAACTTATGATAATATTAAGTCTTATATAATATTATTAAATTTTATTTTCGTTGAAAAATAAGATAATTTTGTTAGTGAGTTTAACGAGCAACGAGTCGAACTTAATGAGCTTAAAGAGCTTAATGAACAATGAGTCGAGTTGAACAATAAATTTTTAATAAGCATAAATCTAATACAATTTTAACGAGTTTAACGAGCAACGAATCGAATCAAACAATAAATTTTTTTAATAAACACAAATCAAATATTACTCAATTTGTTCAATAAGCACTTCTAAAAAAATTAGTGCGGGTTATTTTAGTGAGACAAGAGAACATGGAGAGGCTAAGGAATTTGGTTTGGGGTGAAACGTCGTAGAAGAATTAAGCGTCATTACTTTTGGATAAATGAGTAAATTACATAGCGTGAGATTGAACTTTTCAAAGTTCTCGGTTTGACCTCAATCCTTCAACACGTATTCAGATTAATCTTCTAGATTTCCAAAGCTTCTCATTAAGCTTTTAAATTTCGGTTTACCTCAATTAAATTCCTAAAGATTTGTTTTTTTACTCAATCTAGTCACTTTAAGCCCTCGAAAATTGTATTATCATATTAACAAAAGTTTATAAAGTGTCAAATTATTAAAAGTGACTTTTTATAATTATAATATTTTATAATAAGTTATGAGAATTAAAAAATTTCATAATCACAATATCCACAATAACTTATGAAAAAAATAAGAAAAAAATAGTGACAAAAAAAGAAATAGATTGTTGACCAAAACTGAAAAAAAAATAATGTTAGTGATAATTATGCATAAAATAATAGTTTGATGGTAAAAAAAACGAGAATAGTTTAATGACTAGATTCGATGCGAATAATGGTACCGACCAGACTCACTGCTTTAGACATCAGTTGTTGCTCCCACTTGGATAAGGACAAGGGTACCGGCCAGACTGGATGTCTTTGACATCCCTGATTAGGATCTCCTATTGCTTCTTCACTTCTTCGGCAGACTTTCCAGCCATAGCCTTTGCGATATTAATCCACCGTTCAGGAGTGTCCCGATCATATTTAGCCAGAGCCTTCTCGAACATATTGTTTTGCTTAGGTGTCCAAGAGGTGAAAGAATTAGATGTCATATGTTTGCGACTAAATTTGAGAGATAGGATGAATAAAATGAAACTTGCAATGATGATTGTAATAACCCATTTTCTACCAACATATTTGACCCAACAAATATATACTAGACCCATTAAGCAACCCAATACCTAATACAAGCCCATCAGCCCACTACACCTAACCCTAATGATAAACTTAACTAAACTCTAACCCTTCAACCATCATACCGGCGCCGCCTCTAACCATTGCACTTCCAGATCAGCGCGCGTGATGGTCACGCGTGCCCCTATTTGCTCAAACGGTCAGTCATCGCCCACCGACTCTCCCACCGTCCAAGCATCAAATCACCTATAAGGTGAAGAGATAAAACATGATTAAGGTCCATGTTTCCAGATCTGAAAAGGAGAGTTTTTTATATTTTTATATTTTGTAATATGGGTATAAATACCGCTTCGAACAGAATGTATCACCGGGTTAGAAATCGATCGAAGAAATCTATAAAAAGAGCAAGGTTCAAAGCCAAAAATCAGTCCAAACCACCACAATATTTACAATATTCGAAATAAAATAAACCAGAGGGAGATTGAAAAAAAAAGAAAAAACGAAAAAAGGTAAAAAAAATAGAAAGGAGTTTGATTCTTATCTTTTAGATCTAGGCTCGTACACGTTTTAGTTCAAAAATCCAGTACCAGAATTGTATTCTCCACGTTGAGCCCAATCGGAAAGTAGGTTCCTTTCGTCCTTCCGACCACCGGTACGACAGCCGACGGCCGTGGGCGATGGACGGAATGTCTCCGGCCGTCAGATCTTCAGAGAGCTCTCCAAGCTCTGCTATCTTAAAGAAACTGAAGAAGAAAAAAATGGTGATAGAAGCAAAAATAATAATAAAAGGGTATATATATATGTCTGGCAAAACAACACCATTTTGGTGTCGGTTCATCAGGCCAAAAACGGTGTCGTTTAAAACTAGGAGCTCGCACTGAGCCCGTTTACCCGGTCTGACCCGCGTGTTTACCCGAGATGATGGTTAAATTCCAAACAAGGTCCCTACACTCCAGAGCGTCTCGGATTTGGCCCTCCAGTTCACTTCTAGTTCCATTTTGGTCACCGATTTCGCCCAATTAAGCCACTTTCTTTTATTTTCATTCAATTTCATCATATTTTTGTTATATTTTAACCCCTACAAGTTTACTGTTTTGCAGATATGGTCCTTAAAAATTTAATTATTATTATTTTAATATTATTAACATTATTATTATATTATCATTATTATTAAATGTTTACAAATTTGTTTTTTTGTTACAGATTTTGATAACGAAATTGTATTTTCGATCGTATGAAATATTATGTAACCGATAGTGCCGATTTTGGACGTTGTAGGGGTGCTCATCCTTCCTCACGCGTAACAGACTCCCGAACTCACTCTGATTCGTAGACGCAAATTTGGTGTTCCAATCGCACCCGTCAAGAAAATCGATTGGTGGCGACTCCCCAGATGAATTCCGGTGATTACAGCTGGCGACTCCGTTGGGAACCACATTTTGAGAGTCGAGCCTCAATTCGGTTACATTTTATTTAATGATAGAAAATATAAATTCGTTTTATTTTAATTTTGTGATCTCGTTTTATTTTATTTATTTTATTTAAAATATTTTCTAATATATTTTTAAATATTTTTCAGGACCCTTTATTTTATGAGCTCTCGACCCGGGCTCCGACCAATTAAGTGGGAGCATGAAACCACTCCTTCGTGAGGTTATGCCTTCCTGTAGGATGGGGAATTGCTTCAGGGATATTTTTTCCTCTATCTTCGTGAGACCTACGTCTCCGTATAGGCTTAGAAAAACGTATCCCCCTGAATCATGTTTATTATCCTTATTAGGATAATAAATATTATTCGGGTACCTTCTAGAACTACATCGCATATAGTGAGCCCTAGAAGCCCACCCTTAGACCCGTCATGCCGAACCTCTACCCAATTAGAAGGTCACCTTGTAGGGTTTTTCTTTCAGAAAGAGAGCGAGTGTAGGGGATGTTTACTTTTGTTTATGCTCGTTATTTCATGTTATTTAATTCTTGTTATTTATTTTCATAATATAATATGGCATATTGATATTCATGCATCATAAAGCATGCACGTTTTTGTCTAATTCGATATAGAGATGTTTGCATAGGTGTTTCTCATTTTTTTTATTTTGCACTTCTATTTTCATCTTTTAAAAAAAGGTGTTGATAAAAGTACAACCGTTATAAAGGTTTAGTCACACAAAATCGTTTTCTCGATAAAGTGAGGGGAACCAAAATGGGTTCCACTAGTGACATCAAGAGAACATAACTCAAGATAGTTCGTGTCAGCCATGATGGAAGGTTCACCTTGATTATACTTAGGATTAAGATCGTACCAAGATCGAAGCTCTGAAGAAAGCCCAAGAAAATGGTCGAATATCTACGAATTTTAGATACTCGAACCGAAATTATTATTTGGGGCAAGAAACCGATATTGTTTCTAAGAAAATCAAAATTTTCGGATATGAAATCTAAACAAGACTCACTTTATGTAGAGAAAGCTTTATTCTGACTCGAGCTTCCTTTTCAAAGTCGTACTGAGTCAACACCTTTTTATAAAATATTTTACAGCATTTTGCATGTACATAACATCATTCTAGTTGCATCGAGTATAACATTTTGCATCATTATGATTTTAACATCAAAGGAGGCATGTCTCTTGCAGTAACTCATACACCTGTTAAGATGCAACATCCTTATTTTACAAGAAACAAAGCCGAAGACATGGAACAAAGGCTGATGAAACTGGAGAAAATTTGCGAAGGCGTCAGATAAGGTATCGAAAACAAGTTGGAAAAATACAGCAAGATACTCACATGTACATTTCAAAGTTACATGATGACCTGATCAAAAAGATGGTTAAGATCTTGACCGAGAGGGATTTCGAAAAGGAGAAGGAAGACCCGAATTCAATGCATTTTGAAGCAAGATGTGCCGACCTGGAGAAACGAATATCGATGTTGGAGAACAAAAGGAACCAATTGAGCCTTGGGGTGCAATCCCAAGAAGAAGAAATAAAAAGGCTGATGAAGGGAAAAAATAAAGCCGAAGAAGACCTGAATGATCTACAAGGTGATCATAAATATGTATGAATCAAAAAGTTCTCTACTAATCTAAAAATTGAAATCCAGAAAAAGGTTGATTACTGTGAAAAGAAATTTAAAGTTACATAGACACAACAAGCCCTTATGCAAAAAGAGTTAACTCGCAACAAATCTGAGAACATCAGTCTGAAAGAGCGAACGATGGAGCTAGAAAAACCATTAGAGGGATATCATAATCGGGACTTTGTGGTTGGCGCGAAAGAAAATATGAATTTTCTAAAAGGGAAATCAAGCCAGAAGACAAGCGTAGAAGAAAAGAAGTTTACCCCTATCCCTATCTCTTATGGCAAATTATATCAGATTCTGTACAGTGCACATGCAGTCTCTCTGTCATATGTGAAACCGCGGCAACATCCTTACCCAGAATGGTATGATCCCAGCATGGACATTCCATTGAGAATTGCATTAAGTTTAAAAGGCTTACTGAAAAGTTCTTAGAAATGGGAGTCGTACGATTCGAGGACTCTAAGGACACTAGTGTGACCGGGAACCCTTGATTCTCCCTGTTTGAAACTTTTTGTCTGAAGAATTCTTCATCTTGTAATTAGTCGGAACAATCGGATTACTAAATAGCTCATTCCCGTTTTATGAATGTTTTAAAACTATGTACAAAACATACTTGTTACTCTAGCCCGTGAGTAACGAGAGCTTTTGTAAAAGGGGCTTAAAGTTATTCGTATAAAATATAACCTTTGGTGCTATATATGACAAACATTCTTGTTTTTTTTATACATAAATGTCAACAAATGACGTACTTTCAGAGACAAACACTTGTTCAAGTTCTCAGGTATCGATACGTCAAACGATGTCAAGATGGCTCTACAACTCATGTTCGAGAAAAATACGTCTCGGGAAGATATCCGAGTCTGAAAATGATCAAGACTATAATTTGTCTTTTCAGCTATTGAGACTGATAGAAGGAAAACAAGCAAAAAGGATATGCCTGGAATAAAAACGAATATCATGGTACACGCACATCTTATAAAAGAGGGTTACAAACCAATTCAACAAAAGTTACAGAGAAAAAGGTTCGATGTATAAGGGAACTTTTTGCTATAAGTTAATGCCTTTTTTGACTAAGATGTTGGGGGCATCATACCAAGCGAGCCATGGTCATTTTATTCCATGACATGATGATTGAGGTATATGTCGATGACATGATCTCTAAGTCGAGATATGAAGATAAAGCAGACAAAAGCCAGATGCATATTCGAAATCGTATCCAAGAAATTATTGGGTCTCATAGCCAACGAAAAAGGTCATAAATGATGGAAGTTGAAATTGGAGCTTTAACGGTGATTTCAATCCCATAAGCGCAAGGGACTTGGGGCAATACTAGTACCTCAGAAGATGATTGCAACCCTTTTGTCAGTAAGCTCAACTTTAATTGCACGAAAATTCGAGTTGTAAGTACTCGTAAAAGGTTACTGAAAATGAGAAAAAGCTACAGAGACTGACAAGCGATTACATCCAAAATGAGGATGTGACAGATCAAACGCCTCCAAGATGCATAAGTGCCACTGAAGCAAAAATGATTCCTGAAAGTCTACAAGGGTGTTTGTTGTATTCATACCAACATATTCATAGTGGCAAGTAGATCACAAGATTTGGGTAACATTGGCCCACAATTGAAAGATAGCACAGATCATGTTAGAAAAAGACTACAAATGTTACATGAATACTGATAAAATCCATGTTCTTCTGTCATCTCTACAAGTGATGAATTCTTCTTGTCCATGCTTCATGTGAGGCATAGACATCATTGAACCTACCTCGCTAAAGGTTTCCAAAAGATATTGATTCATCATCGTGGTTATTGGACACTTTGCCAATGTGGTAAAGACAACCACTTAGACTAAATTTTCATGAGCAGATTCCTAAAGAAGGAGATCATATGTCGATAAGAGCATCAGAAAGCATCATTGTCGATATTGCGCTAAACTTGAACAATAAAAGCGTAGCAGAAGCATGCGAACAATCCAACACATGATACTATATCTCCTTGTCATACCGTTTACAGATGAACAGGGCAACAGAAGTTGACAAGAACATTAATATTTGAAAATGGTAGAAAACTATGGAGATTGACACGAGAAGCTATTATCTGCTTTATATGTTTATGAAACGTTGGCTATAATTTCTATTGGGTAGCCTCTTTTTCCCTAATATAGGGGATAAACTCTATAATGCCCATAGAAATTGAAAATATTCCTCTAAACATGGAGGGGACATGAAAAACCATCATGTGTTTTATATCAATACTTTACTATGGGTAGCCTCTTTTCCCTAATATAGGGGATAACCGCTATAAAACCTTGAAAGTTGAAAATCTTCCCTTAATCATGGAGGACACATGAAAAATTATCCAGTGCTTTATATCAATTTGAATTTCTACTGGGTTAAGCTTTTTTTTCCCTAATATAGGGGATAAACGTTATAATGCCCATAGAAGCTAAAGATCTCTCCCTTATCATAAAAGGGACATGAAAAGTCGTCAGGTGCTTTATATCAATTTGAATTTCTACTGGGTTAAGTCTCTTTTCCCCTAATATAGGGGATAAACGTTATAATCCCCATAGAAGCTGAAGATCTCTCCTTTATTATGAAAGAGACATGAAAAACCGTCAGGTGCTTTATATCAATTTGAACTTCTACTGGGTAGCCTCTTTTTTCCTAATATAAGGGATAAACGCTATAATGCCCATTGATATTGAAAATCATTCCCTAATCAAATAAGAGACATAGAAAGCCATCATGCGCTTTACAAACTTCTGCTGGTGTAACCTTTTTTTCCATATTTTATGGGATAAACTCTTTTCCTTGTGAATGTTCCCAAGATCAAAATAAGATGAAACATAGCTCCGTGATACGAGGATAATTTCTACTCGAAACCTATAAGAGACAAAATGTCTCGCCGAATTGATTATATACCGAGCTTTCTATCAAACTCGTGGGGCATTATATTTTTCGAATTCGTCTGAGAAACCATCAATGAGGGTACTTGAACTTTGTATATATCGATCCAGAAACATTCCTAAAAGTATAAGAACTAAGAGCATTCTTCGAGAAAATATCTCAAACGAACAGTCACTCAACAAATAGAGTAAAGTCAGATATTTTGCCCAAAGAAAGAAGCACGACTATTGGAGTCTCAACAGACAACCAAGCCAACTGATTGAGCCAATCTTAAGACAAATTCATCGTCACATACATCTCGTATTTCATGCTAGGATTATGCATGCATGCATGCATACATACATCATACATGTTAGGATTAGAATCATACGGTGCATGCTAACCCTAATATTTTGAATCTATTTACGAAATCATTACAGATCTCGTCCCTTCAGAAAGCAATGGAACAGGCGAGCATAGCGCCATCATCAAGGCCTTTTGATAGATTAGTGCAGCTCCACTCCAAATCACGATGATTCATTAAGGAGTGCAGGTAAGAATCCGCATCCTTTGCATTTATTATCTTTACTCAATAAATATGTCACTCGGAAAAAGTAAAATCAATGGGTGACGAGAATCATTCAAATGTCCTTTAAAATCCATTTTCATAAATGGTCAAAGGAAATCAATCCCTTTGAATAAATTCAATCTCAAGATTGGTACCAACTGATTGTACCCAGGGGAATGGTACAACTAGCCCGGGGCAAACGGCCACCGGTAAAGGCGATTCAAATCCGTTAATCCCTGTGCATTTGAGAAAAATGCACGAAAGAGGACTATTGGAATGTCCATTAAAATCTATTTTCACGAATAGTCAAAGGAAATCAATCCCTTTGAATAAATCCAATCTCAGGATTGGTACCAACTGATTATACCCAGGGGAATAGTACAACTAGTCTGGGGCAAACGGCTACCGGTAAAGGCAAGTCAAATCCGTTGATCCCTGTGCATTTGGGAAAAATGCATAAAAGAGGATTATTCAAATATCTTGTAAAATCCATTTTCACGAATGGTCAAAGGAAATCAAATCCTTTGAAGAACTCCAATCTCATATCCGATATCGACCGATTGTACTTAAGAAAATAATACAACTAGCCCAGAGTAAATGGCTATCAGTAAGGATCACGCTTCCCCGTCCGTGTAGTAGCTTGATCAAACATCACGCTTCTTCGTCAGTGCAACAACTAAATCACACAACAAATCTTATCGTCATATAGTGCATCTTCGTTAGTGTAGCAGCATCAGAACTCAGTCATATAGTGCGTCTTCGTCAATATAGCAGCGTTAGAACTCAATCAGATTATGCACCTTCGTCAGTGCATCATCATCAAAACTCTGTTAGATCGTGCTTCTTCGTCAATGTTGCAGCTAAATTGAGCGTCAAAACTCGTTGTCAGATCTTGTTTCTCTGGTAGTATTGTAAGTGGATCAAAAGTGTGTCCCATCATGTCGTCAGTGTTACAAATGGATCAAGTAGATTGTGCTTCTTCGTCAGTGTGACAGCTTAATCGAGAATTAAAACTCTTCACCAGATCTCGCTTCTCCGATAGTGTAGCAGTTAGATCAGATATCAGTGTTCGTTATCAGATCGTGTCTCTTCGACAGTGTTACGATTAGATCAAAACCTTCAGCAATGGACCTCTCTTCTCCGGTAGTATTGTAAGGAGATCAAGTATTGCTCTCTGTCTCGTTAGCAGTGTTTGTAGATTAATCAAATGGAACGTCAGTGTTACAGTTTAATCGAGCGTTAGAATTTATCGATAGATCTTGCTTTTTCGGCAGTACAGCAGTTAGATCAGATATCAATGTTCATCATCAGATTGTGTCTCTTCGACAGTGTTGTGGCTAGATCAGAACCTTCAGCAATGAACCTGAGGGAGATTGAAAAAAAATGAAAAAATGAAAAAAGGTAAAAAAAATTTAGAAAGGAGTTTGATTCTTATCTTTTAAATCTAGGCTCGTACACGCTTTAGTTCGAAAATCCAACACCGGATTTGTATTCTCCACGTTGAGCCCAATCAGAAAGTATGAGTCTTTCATCCTTCTGACCACCGGTACGACGTTTCATGTACATGCCTAGGTTGAGCTTAAATTCTCTTAATAAATCCATAGCCCAAGTTTGGGTGGTCTTAGTGAGAAAAACTTGATGAATTTATCGATTTTTGGCTGAACAACTACTCTTAATAAGTTCTTAGACCTATTGCGAAGGACTAGTTGAACTTACCGTTAGGAAGGATGAGTTTACTTTTAAACTCTTAATAAATTCTAATTGTTTTATTGAGAAGAACATTATTAAATTTACCGAACAAGAGGTTGAGTTTTTTTATTCTTAATGATTTCTTAGCCCAGAGTTTGAGTGGTTCATTTAATATAAACTTGAAGAAAATCACCTTATTTTCTTGTGAGATTGAGCTTTATACAAAGCTCTTAATTATTTTATAGCCCGATTTTGGGTGGTTTATGTTGAGATAAACTTGATGAAATAACCTATGTAAGTGAGAAGAGTTAGTCACCTTCTATAAAAAATGATGAGCCGTTTTTCTAGTACACTTACTAAAATCCCGAGGTAAGATGACTAAATATATATACTTTATGTATATACACATCTTCACATCGCGGGCTGTGGTGGATGAAAGGATTATTTATGTGTTATGAGTTCACCCCGATCTTAGAAAGTTCAAGACTAATTTCACTTATCTAAGAGGAGGATTACTCATCATCACTACGTACTAGTTCAAGATTCGTTCACTATGTACTTAAGTAACTAATCTCGCTAGTCCTCGTCTTGTGTTGGTCGAACTCTGTGAGTTTTTTAGGAGGATTCCTTCGCATTAGTGGGGGATTGTGGGTATAATGCTTGAATACCACACTCTGTATTTATAGGAGACATGGAAACAATTTGGTTAAGTTAAAATTCATTTTTGAATTTTAAATGTGTAATCGATTAGATTTAATAAATATCAAAGATTTGATTTGATATTATCTATTATTAAATCCAATTTTGAATAGATATTATCCGAGATTTAAATAAATATTTTCGGTTATCAAATCTACTATTTTTAAATAGATATTATCTGATAAAATCCGAGATTTTAAATGGATATTATATGATATTATCCGAGATTTGATTTGATATTATCTGATATTAAATTTAAATTTTAAATCATATTTTATTTGATTCTCGGACAGATTTGCCCCTGCTTTCAACCTATAAATAAGAGAGCTCTCTCTCAGTTTTTATTATCCCATTCAGATTTATTTCTGTCTTACTTGATAGAGTTTGAGAGCAACCTTCGAGTTCTTGTTCGGCTTTGATTCCGATAATCATTTCCTCTACAGTCCACTTCAAACTTTGGGTGTACATTGTTTGGAGCGACCGTGTTAATCTTTGGGGGACAACCACCTAAAGTAGCGATTACACACATCGGGACGAATTGTTTCTAAGGCAGTGGCCTTCATACCACGGTACGGTTTATTTTTTGTTATTATTCATTTATTATTATTATCTGTCAATGCTAACACCCTATTTTTCAGTCTATTTAATCAATAATATATATATATATATATATCCTCCAAAAGGGCAGTATAATGTGACTCGTCCCATTAGGTCAGGGGCAAGTGGGAATTGCCTTGTTCGTTCTACTCGGTGAATGAAAAAAAAACAGATTTTAGATGCTATAATGTGTACCAAAATGGCAAAATTATCCTCTGTTGTGTCTATACGCTCTCTCTATCTCCCCCCTCTCTTGGAGAAAGTGAGCTAGGATGGGCAACTATCTTTAGCAATCTCTCAATGTGATTTTCACATCCACTTTTGTTTGGATTGAAGCTATGAAATTCAATATGCTTTTCACTGGGTTCCGAATGAAATTTGAAAACCTTGAGGTATGTGTCAAACTTAGGATAAATTTCTTGCGAAGGAAAGGAGTGGACTGGTGTAATAGCTTTTTCAAGAGCAAGTATTTCATCTAGATTTGTGGTTTAAATTATTCACAACAATGTTTCACTATTTACGTATTTTTATGTTTATTTTCTGCATTCTATCTAATTCAAATCATAATTGCTCTTGTTGCGCATAGTTATGTCTTTTTTCTATGTTATCGTTGCATTAATAATGTTTTTACAATAAAAAGTTTCACCACTATAGACAGTTCGCAGCCAGTTCGATATTGCAGCGGCCAACTGTCCAAACTCTCGAGTAGGGGTGTGAACGAGTCGAATTGAACTTGAACAGTGCTAGGTTCGGTCGTTAAAATTTCGGGTTGAGTTTAAGTTTAAGTAATTTTATACGAGCCTATAAATACTTAGTTCGGCTCGTTAAAGACTCGAGTCGAATTTGAGCTTTATTTGAGCCTAATCGAGTCAAGTGTGTAAACTTAAGATTGTTAAATTTAGGGTTTAGTCTGTTAATTTAAGGTTTAAGACTTAGGATTTATATTTTAGGATTTTATGTTTAAAAATTTAAGTTTTAAAATATAAAAAATAAAAAATATGATATTTATATTTTCAAGTAGCTCGTAAGCTTTTCGAGTTGAATATCATGTAGCTCGGCTTGTCAAGAACTTGAACCGAGTTCGAGATCAAGTCGAGTTCAATCAAGTCGAATTTTGATCAAACTTTGACCGAATCAAGCTTAAACGATCTGTCTTGTCTCATTTGCATGCCTACTCTCAAGGATAAAGATAAACTAACCAGTTAGATTTTTTGTTACATTAAATCATATACGATAAAAACTCACTCAAATCACATGAAGGGAAGGTATCCCAACCTCAGCCAACCTATAACTTTAACCGTTAAAGTTACCGTTTTGTAACAAAATATAATTATTTTATAAATTTTAAAAGTTTGATTATCGTTTCTATTTTTAAATAAAATTTAATTATTATTCTAATATTAAAGTTCAACGTTAACCGTTGTTAAATGAGTAAACATATGAAAGAGAAAGTATACACAAAACATTACTTTGAAAGACTAACTATTCAAAATTAAACCCCCAAAGCAAATAATAAATTGTTCTGTCTTAATTACGTTGGGTTCTAAAACAAAACATGTTTAAATTAATTAATTATTTAAATTTTAAAATAAAAAAGATCGAACAACAGAAGAAAGAGAAAATATTGAGAAGTAAAAAGGAACATGTTGGCAAGAAAAATGATATGCTGAGCAACATAATTAAGATTTATATTCGTTTTGTCGTAATTTCAATATAAACAATAGCTTAGGCTAAATGGATACGGTTAGGGCTGAGTATAGTTAACCGCAAAATCAAAAATCGAACGAACTAAAATATTATGGTTTTTAAATTTACGAATCGTGATTAACCGAATTAAATCAAATTTGATCTTTTAATTATTTTTATTAGGTAAAAATATATTTTATACTTAAAATATCATAAATATATTTTTATTTTTTAGTTAAAAAATAAATTTAAATAAATATTTATAAAAAATATCTTAAAATATTTATCTTTTAATGTTTAAAAGTCATAAAATAAAGCTATTTTTTAAGATAAAATACAATTTTTTAAAAATTAACGTTACTGTAGAAAAATCAAAAACCAAGATTAACTGAACCGAAAATCGATGATTACAAAAATAGCTTACCGAATTAAACCAAAACCGAACTAAATGCAATCCTAATTACTGTTTAGTAATGGCTGCACCCAGCCCATGTTTGAGTCCCCTCTACTTCTAATTTCTTTTTTCAAATATTAGGTACATGTGTCACTTCGTGCTTGTAAGAAAATTATTAAAATATATATTTATTAAATTTATTAAGTTTTTTTTATAAAAAACTAAATTGATAAAATGTTTAAATATAATTAATTAAATATATTATTATAAAAAGTTTCGTATTAACCACGTCACCCACTTAATTGCAACTAACGTTGGAGTTACTGTTGTTATAACCCATTAACCCAGATCCATTTTATTAAACACAAAATCCAGTACAAATACAAAATAAAACCCATCAACCGAGCCCAGTACACAATACAAGCCCAACCCGATGAAAAAATAAACCCTAGATCTAAAAAGACAGAACCCTAGCCACCTCAACCCTCTGCCGCCGCCGCCGCCAAGATGAACCACTCAGCTTCAGGCGTGAACCGCACACGCCCAACTATTGGCTGAGAAGGCCGGCCACCGCCATAGTCACATCTCCACCGCCTTACCGCCTCCTGATCTGCAGAAAAAAGAGACTATTAGATCTGAAGAAGCTTTTTTTTATAATAATATTATATGTATGAAGATGGGTATAAATACCCCTAAATGAAATGTATTTTTCCGACTAGACAACCGGTTAGAAAAACGGCAATCAAAGTCAATAGAAAAGGCAAACTTTCGAATCAAAAATCAATCCAAGTATACTCACATCTCAGTCGAAATAAGCAACAAAAGAAGGAACCCAAATCAGAAGCATATTGGAGCAAAATAAGGTAAAAAATATATACATAGAAACGGACACTTATCTCTTAGATCTACGTCGATCTAGACCTCTATTCGAAAAATCGAGCCCGGAATCCTCTTCTACGCGTCGGGACCCATCGGAAAGCCTCCACCTTTTTCCCTTTCGGCCATCGGAGGACTGCGTCGCCGCCGCCGGTGCGATCGTGGATGGTGGTCCGACGCCGGATATTTTCAGGAGTTGAGAGCTTCTTTTGAAGCACTAACCAGCAGCTTCAGAGGAGAGAAATAAGTAGGATCAAATAAAAAAGGGTGAACATTTATAATCAAACTGAAACGGCACCGTTTTGGTACTGGACCTTAAGGCCCAAAACGGCGCCGTTTCTAGGCTCCATACCCGGCTCCGACCCGAGATCCAAGCCCGGACCCGCATGTCTACCCGAGAAAAAGGGGAAATTGCACATCTCGTCCCTCAACTGTCAGCGTATTGTTGTTTCGGCTACTCAGTTTGTTTTTTCTTCAATTTTAGTCACCGTTCTCACTAATTTGGGCTCAATACTTTTATTTTATTCGATTTTAGTCCATGTTTTATTATTTTTCAGCATTATAATTATATTTTATTTTATTTTAGTCCATATTTCAACTATTTTGACTCTAATGTTTTTTTATTTTGCAGATTTGGTCCTTCTCCTTTTATTATTATTGTTATTATTATTATTATTATTTTGTATTTTGGCTTATTATTATTACATGATTATTAGTACCATATTATTATTATTACTATTATTATTATTATTATTATTATTATTATATTATTATATATTTCAACTACAACCCTATGTTTTATTATAAGTATATTATATGTAATATGACATTTATCAATGTTTTTTTTAATATTTTATTATTTTTATTATGAATATGTTATTGTTATCATCTTTATAGTTATGTTTTTATTACTAATTTATGTTCAATTTAATATTATTGCCATCTAATATTTTTATTTTGCAGGATAAAATATCATGGGATCATAAAATTAATATTGAGTTTATATTTTTGATTATATTTTTTAATATTTTATTATTTTTATTATGAATATGTTATTGTTACCATCTAATATTTTTATTACTAATTTATGTTCAATTTAAAATATTTTGATTATATAAAATTAATATAAAATATTGAGTTTACAAAAAACGGTGATTACAGCTGGCGACTCCACTAGGGACATTTTCGAGAGTCGAGCCTAAAATCGGTTACATTTTATTTAATGATCGAAAATTTAAATTCGATTTATTTTTGTGATCCTTTATTTTATTTATTTTAGAATATTCACTAATATTTTTAAATGTTTTTTCAGGTCTCCTCATTTCATGAGCTCTCAACCCGGGCTCTGTCCATTTAAGTGGGAGCATGAAACTATTCCTTCGTGAGGTTATGCCTCCGTGTAGGATGATGAATTGCTTCCGGAATATTTTCCCCTTTGTCTTCATGAGATTTATGTCTCCGCATAGACTTAGAGGAACGTATCCCCCTGAATCATCCCTATTATCCTTAGTAGGGTAATAAGTATTGTTTGGGTACCTTCTAGAACCGAACCTCATATAGTGAGACCTAGAAACCCACCCGTAGAGCTATCAAGCCGAAACGCTACCCGTTTAGCGACAACCCTTTAGGCTTTGTTGCCTTTATATACAGTTTTTTTATTATTTTTGTTGTTATATTTGTAATTTAATTTCTTTATTTATTCTAATGTAAATTAACTTTGTTTCTTTTTGAAGGCACTATAACATTTCATAATCATCCATGTTGCATCAATTATCATGATCATGTTTTGATTTATACATTTCACGAGCATAAAAATGTCGATTCACGATGGATTCTTAATTTAAAATATATTGAGAGAAAATCTAGCATTCTAGATATTAATACAATATTCAAACTTGTGAATAAATCCCGTGCATGTAAAACGGTGGACCTGAGAACTATTTTTGAATCAATATTTTCACATCTAAGTCATGCATCCACATGCATTCATTTTTATAACATTAGTACTAATGTTTGGGGTCCCCTATCTCAGCAATACTGGATCGGGCGATAATTCAACATCCCTACGGAACTCGACTCAAGACGAAGAAGATGAACGAGGACAGATTGGATAAGATTGAGCAGACTCAGAAGGATTTACAGGATGATTTAACGCGAAAAAGGAAGGATCAATTAGCCAAGGCTCGACAAGAAATGAAAGACCAGATTGCAAGATCTCAACAAGAAATGCTCGGGAAATTAGCACAAATGCTCGGATTCAAGCAAGAAGACACTTCTATGGTCGACTCAGGGGCAAATCCCGCTAACATGATTGAAGATCCCATATACCCTTCAGGTTTTACTCCTCTTCAAACTAAGATACCATCAGAGGCTCATCCCCAGGTGGTCATTTCTAAAGGGAAGTTACCGCTACATCAGACTGACACATATGGCCCCATGAACATACCCTCCATATCAGAAGCCAAACCAAGGGGCAATCAAGCAGAAAATTTTGTCTCAGAATTTGATCAGATGATTGAACCAAAGATTGAGACTTCAAAAGAAATTGAAGAGCGTTGTAAGCGGCTCGAAGAGAAAATGGAAGCTATGGAGATTGAAGACACCTTTATCGGATTCGATGCCAACGAACTCAGCCTCGTCCCAGATCTGGTGCTACCCCCGAAATTCAAAGTCCCAGAATTTGAAAGATATGATGTGACTAGTTGCCCTCGAGCCCATCTTACCATGTTTTGTTGAAGAATGACAAGGTACGGTAGGGATGACAAGTTGTTGATATACTGCTTTCAAGATAGTTTAACGGGGTCTGCCACTAAATGGTATAATCAGCTGAATCGTCATCAGATAAAGTCTTGAAAAGACTTGGCTAAGGCTTTTCTGGAGCAATATAAGCAAGTTGGTGATATGATACCAGACCGTCTGACCTTGCAACACATGAAGCAAAGGTCTAACGAAAGCTTCAGACAATACGCACAACGTTGGAAGGATGTAGCAGCGCAAGTCCAACCTCCTCTCAGCAAAAAAGAGACGGTAGTTATATTCATCCAAACTTTAGAAGGCCCAATCCTAGATCGCCTCATAGGCAATGTAACCACTAATTTTGCTGATCTGGTGCTATCCGGTGAGCTCATTGAGAATGCCATCAAGAGTGGTAGAATTAATACCGGAGGAAGTTCGTCCCAGAAAAGGTCAACACATGGAAAGAGGGACAATGAAGTAAATTCTATAGGAATCTTCAGCGTCAATTATTCCAAGCCTGTAACGGTGACACAACCTGCAGCCACGGGTACTTATAACTCCTCCAACCAAGATTTCAGTCAGAGAAAGAATTTTGAAAAGAAAGAATTTACTCGACTGCCAATGACTTACGGGGAGCTACACAAAGAGTTGTATGATAAACGCTTGGTGTCGCCCTTCTTTCAAGCACCGATACAACCCCCTTTCCCGAAATGGTATGACGTCAATACAAATTGCGATTATCATGCGGGACAAGTGGGGTATTCGATTGAAAACTGCCTAGGTTTCAAAAGGCTAGTGGAAAAGTTTATTAAGCTCGGAGTGATAAGATTCGATGACCCAGTTGAAACAGTTACAGATCCTTTACCGAAGCACGAAAACACCAAGTAGGAAGGACAATGTTGTTTTTGAGTTGTACAAAAGTAAATTATGTCTGCTAGGCTAAGATATTATTCTACCATGACCATAGTAGGTCACTTGTAGTTTTTTATTTCTTCCGATGAGATGTTTTTCTTTAAACCATCTCGTTAGCCTAAGCCCATTGGTAGCGAGAGTCTTTTGTAAGGGCCCAAAACTACAAGTTGCAATGAAGTATATTTTGATACAATACTCTGAGGTAGAATGCTAAGCGAAACAACTTCAAAAGATAGAGACAACACAACTGGGCAACATGATCAGTGAATTTTTGCACTCTAAAGGTTCGGATTGTTAAAAATTGTTTTGGGGCATCCATTCCGAGAAAAGGTTCCGAGGAAGGAGGCCAAATCAAAAAAATTCAAGCAGCTTCCAATATGACCAGTGAAATCAGGGGCACCCCTAGAAAAATCACGAAATTTAGGCATTTTGTATTTACAAGCCATGCATTTTAGATTAAACATGCATCAAGTATAAATCAGGACATCCTTTGAAAACAGAAAAATCATATCATTCACGCATTTTGCATTGTGACATCACGCATTCAAACTTAGCATACATTGAGCATTCATGATGCACATATTTTGCTTGTACATATGAACAGGTCCAGAGAAGAGATCGAACAACCTCAATCATAGGGGCAACAACACGATGACCAACCTTTGGCCCTAAGAAGGCTAAAATAACACAAAATTTTCAGATAATGACTCCAGAATTTTAAATAGTAACTAACAAATGTTTTATTTTGCTTTCAGGACACGCCTACCCATCATGGAATAGCAGAAACAACTTTTTCTCAATATCACCTCCATTAGTGGTGGGGAATCAATTTTGATAGAATCATGCTACTCCGACAACTATTTTGCAGATCAAGCTTTAATGAGGATTTCACTTTTCTATATTTGTACAGATAGTACAGATGAATCAAAATTATTTTGGAAAAAACGAAAAAATGAAAAAAGAAAAATGAAAAATGAACAATGTAGAAAAAATGAAAAAATGAAATGAAAAATTGAAACAAGATATTGAACAATTCAAATGTCCTTCAAAATCCATTTTCGCGAATGGTCGAAGGAAATCCATTCCTTTGGAAAAATCCAATCTTGTGATTGGTGCAAACTGATTGTATCCAGGGTAATGGTACAACTAGCCTGGAGCGAACGGCTACCGGTAAAGGCATATCAAATCCTTTGATCCCTGTGCATTTGGGAAAAATGCAAATAAGATACATGATATCAATTGAATCAGATATTTAGATCTTCCAGACATGATCTTACCCCTCCGTTGATGGATTGGATAGATCCCAACTCAGTCCTGCTTCTCCGTCGATGGCGTAGTAGGATTCAAATCACAGACTTGATCTCGTCCCCGTTGATGGTGTGGCCAGATCTCATGCTTCTCCGTTGATGGAGCAGTATGATCCAGACTTGATCTTACCCTTCCGTTGATGGAATGAATAGATTCAACCCGGTCTTGTTTCTCCGTTGATGGCGTAATAGGACTCGAATTACAGACTTGATCTCGTCCCCGTTGATGGTGTGGCCAGATCCCATGCTTCTCCGTTGATGGAGTAGTATGATCCAGACTTGATCTTACCCTTCCGTTGATGGAATGGATAGATCCAACCTGGTCTTATTTCTCCGTTGATGGTGTAATAGGATTCGAATTACAGATTTAATCTCGTCCCCGTTGATGGTGTGGCCAGATCCCATGCTTCTCCGTTGATGGAGCAATATGATCCAAACTTGATCTTACCCCTCCGTTGATGGAGTGGATAGATCCAACTCGGTCCTATTTCTCCGTTGATGGCGTAATAGGGTTCGAATTACAGACTTAATCTCGTCCCCGTTGATGGTGTGATCAGATCCCATTCAATCATGCTTTTCCGTTGATGGCGCAGTATGATCCAGACTTGATCTTACCCCTCCGTTGATGGAGTGGATAGATCCAACTCAGTCCTGCTTCTCTGTTGATGGCGCAGTAGGATCCAAATTGCAGACTTGATCTCGTCCCGGTTGATGGTGTGACCAGATCCCATTCAATCATGCTTCCCCGTTGATGGCGCAGTATGATACAGACTTAATATTACCCCTCTGTTAATGGAGTGGATAGATCCAACCCAATTTTGTTTCTCCGTTGATGGCGTAATAGGGTCTAAATTGCCGAAATCTGATCTTGTCCCCGTTGATGGTGTGGCCAGATCTGAATCACTAAAGTTCAATCCTGCTTCTCCGTTGATGGCGAAGTAGGATCCAAGTTACTGAAATGTTATCTTACCTCTCCGTTGATGGCGCGGATAAGATACAACCTTTTACTTCAAGTCTTGCCTCTTCGATCATCTCTAATAAGTTCTCATCCTTGCCATGGATGGCATAAGCATAACACAGTTTGATTGGTCTTGTTTTACCGTTGATGGTACAACTTGATCAAATTTTGTATTTACGGATATTATATATTTACTAGAAAAGAAGAAAAATGATGAAAAAGAAGAGAAAAGAAAAAGAGGAAGAAGAAAATATATATATGTAAGATCATGTTTCTTCATCGAATGTAGCTGAATCCAGCTTGGTGGCCCTTGCCTATCTGTCAATATTGCAGCAAGATCAAGTTTTCTCCAAAGATGGCAACATCATCAGTGTCGTAGCAAGCTAAGCTTATTTTGTCTTCTCCAACGGTTCAGTCACAACTTTCGTCACTTCAAGGATCTTCTCATTATGAATATTTTGCTGGCAAGAGTGGTGAAGTAGATGAAGTCAAAGCTCCAATAGAAGAAGCGGTGGCTAGAAGAACCCCAATCTTACCAGAAGAGCCTCAACCTTACCAAACAGAACCCTAACCTTACCAAAAGAACCCTTACCATTTCAATGATGACCATAACAGATGAAATGGGTTATTCCTTATCTTTGCTCTATTGCTGTTGTACAACAATAAGCAAAGAGGGGCAGCTGTAATAACCCATTAACCCAGATCCATTTTATTAAACACAAAATCCAGTACAAATACAAAATAAAATCCACCAACCGAGCCCAGTACACAATACAAGCCCAACCCGATAAAAAAATAAACCCTAGATCTAAAAAGACAGAACCCTAGCCACCTCAACCCTCTACCGCCGTCGCCGCCAAGATGAACCACTCAGCTTCAGGCGTGAACCGCATGCGCCCAACTATTGGCTGAAAAGGCCGACCACCACCATAGTCACATCTTCACCGCCTCACCGCCTTCTGATCTGCAAAAAAAAAGAGACTATTAGATCTGAAGAAGTTTTTTTTTATAATAATATTATATGTATGAATATGGGTATAAATACCCCTAAATGAAATGTATATTTTCGGCTAGACAACCGGTTAGAAAAACGACAATCAAAGTCAATAGAAAAGGCAAACTTTCGAACCAAAAATCAATCCAAGTATACTCACATCTCAGTCGAAATAAGCAACAAAAGAAGGAACCCAAATCGGAAGCATATTGGAGCAAAATAAGGTAAAAAATATATATATAGAAACCGACACTTATCTCTTAGATCTACGTCGATCTAGACCTCTATTCGAAAAATCGAGCCCGAAATCCTCTTCTATGCGTCGAGACCCATCGGAAAGCCTCCACCTTTTTCCCTTCCGGCCATCGGAGGACGGCGCCGACGTCGCTGGTGCGATCCTGGACGGTGGTCCGACGCCGGATATTTCCAAGAGTTGAGAGCTTCTTTTGAAGCACTAACCAGCAGCTCAGAGGAGAAGAATAAGTAGGATCAAATAAAAAAGAGTGAACATTTATAATCAAACTAAAACAACACCGTTTTGGTGTCGGACCTTAAGGCCCAAAACGGCGCCGTTTCCAGGCTCCGACCCGAGATCCAAGCCCAGACCCGCATGTCTACCCGAGAAAAAGGGGAAATTGCACATCTCGTCCCTCAACTGTCAGCGTATTGTTGTTTGGGCTACTCAGTTTGTTTTTTCTTCAATTTTAGTCACCGTTCTCACTAATTTGGGCTCAATACTTTTATTTTATTCGATTTTAGTCCATGTTTTATTATTTTTCAACATTATAATTATATTTTATTTTATTTTAGTCCATATTTCAACTATTTTGACTCTAATGTTTTTTTATTTTGCAGATTTGGTCCTTCTCCTTTTATTATTATTGTTATTATTATTATTATTATTTTGTATTTTGGCTTATTATTATTACATGATTATTAGTACCATATTATTATTATTACTATTATTATTATTATTATTATTATTATTATTATTATATATTTCAACTACAACCCTATGTTTTATTATAAGTATATTATATGTAATATGACATTTATCAATGTTTTTTTAATATTTTATTATTTTTATTATGATATAATATGTTATTGTTACCATCTTTATAGTTATGTTTTTATTATTAATTTATGTTCAATTTAATATTATTGCCATCTAATATTTTTATTTTGCAGGATAAAATATCATGGGATCATAAAATTAATATTATTGCTCATCCTTCCCTACGCGTAACAGACTCCCGGACTCAACTCCGGTACGCAGACCTTAATTTTTGGTGTTCCAATCGCACCGTAGAAATGATTGGTGGCGACTCCCCGGACAAAAAACGGTGATTACAACTATTTTTAACAAAACATAAAATTTAATTATCATTTGTATTTTTGAAAGTTCTCTTAACTTTTTTATATTTTTAAATAAAGTTTAATTATTATTTTGATACTTTTTCCTAAATATTTTTATATTTTAACAATATCTTAAATATTTTCTCAAGATTAAAGATTAAATAAATATCAAACTTTTAATTAAAATTAATTATGTTCTTAAATTCAATAAAAAAAATTAAATATGCTATTGAATTCGGTTAAATAATCTTAACCCTTCTATCACATCATCATCATAAGCGTACTATTACATCAACATCGTAAACGGTTACATCAATACAATTAACCACTATATCAACATTGTTAACTACGTCGGTTAAAAGACAAAATTAATATAATTGAACGATTTTTAGTGTAACAATTTAAATTTTTGAGTCAACAAATGAACATTAACCTAGGTTATGAATTTTCGAGTTAGTTTAGATGCTTTATTTATACTTTAATATTAAAAAAATAAAATTTAGAATTTAATGTTAGCGTTCAGGTTTAGAGTTTAAAATTTAAGATGTATAATATAATTTTATGATTCAGGGGTTAAAATTTAAAAATTAAAATTAGAAAATAAAATTTAGTTTTTTTGTGTTTGGACATAGCTAAAGGCATAAAAAAAAAGGATAAATCGTCCCTATTTTATGCTTTATGTTTCCATAAATAATAAAATGTAATGTTTGTGTGCAATCTAATGACACCGATCATAATGAAAAGAATTTAAAATTGAGTGACTGTAATGAAATATTTAAAAGTTTTTATGACCATATTAAAAATATCCTAAACATTTAGGGACTATCAATGTAGTTTATCCTATATTTTAATATGTTGGTGCCAAGGAATAGACAATAAACTAGGAAGAATATGCGAATGTAATCGAGATAATGGCATAGCCACGAAAAGCACGGAAGGCCAAAAGCTTTTAGACACCTTTAGGCATCACCAATCGTTGGTTTTGAAGAGACTTGCGTTCTTTCTTGTTATATCAATCTCAATTTTACATTCGGCTCTGACCCTTCCGCTGAATAATCGAAGAAAATGGCGATGGTTTCGATGAAATTCTCTGTCCCTCACTTAAACTTTCCCAATCTACGCCCCAACAAGCGGTTAGTTTCCGCTTTCTCTCATGTTTTCAAAGGGAACGCTCTAGTACTTGAAAACTTGTAAAACTTTGAATCCATCGGTTCTTATTCTTCGGCAGGTACCCAGGCATGGCTTTTGCAGCTACAAACCAGGATGCTGTTACTTTGGGGGTCAAAGTAACACAAGGGGAAGGCAATTTACCCAAGCTTGTGCTCACTTCTGATCATGGCAGGTAATGTTCAGATCTTTACATTTTGAAGAAATGATACGCTTTTTTCAAGATTTGGTTTTCCGGGTCTGAAAGAAATGGTTTGATTTGCTTGACCAATTGAATATTGTTGGCTTTGTTTCTGGTGTCTTAGTGAAGCTGAGATTTATCTATTTGGTGGTTGTATTACATCTTGGAAAGTCCCAAGTGGACGGGACCTTCTGTTTGTGCGGCCTGATGCTGTATTTGACAAAAAGAAGCCAATCAGGTTGACTTTCCCCATCCCTATCTGTAGTCTGTACTTTGGTCTTAGCTATTGTGATTTCAAAATATGCCTTTGAAAAGTTAGATGGAGCTAATGTTTGGTAAAGCTTGGTTTGATTAAGCCGATTAAAGAGTAGATTATGGTTGTATCTTCTGGCTAGAAATTGATCTTAAACCACCTTTTTCCATTACCAAAAATACAAACATGTTAATAGCAATGATAAATTTTAATGTTTCCAGATACTGATTGTATTTTTTGGTTTTGATAGTGGAGGTATTCCACATTGTTTCCCACAGTTTGGACCTGGACCAATGCAACAGGTATGCCCTTCTAATTTTGTTCAAAATTCTAAAATTTACTAATTGCTTCTATTTACCTCTAGGCTCTAGCAGCTTTCAAGATTTTTGCTGCATATCATATTTAGTTCCTTTTTTTTTCCTCATGAGCCAATTAGCATGGTCTCATAGTGCATTTTAGTGAGGCCTGGTTAATATCATTCTTGAGAATTGGTACTAGAATCTTAAGGTTAGTACACATATTGACATGAAGTAAACCTGAGAGGTTCTATCCAGTCTATCATCTTTAGTTTAGGCCTGCAAAAGATCATCCAGGAAAAGAAAAGGAACAACTGAAACGAATTTTATTTTATGTTTAGATTTATTTTATACCTTCTAGTTTTGTCTTAATTGTGTAATTCACAGCATGGGTTTGCAAGGAATATGGATTGGTCCCTTGTGGAGTCTGAAAACAAGGAAGGCAATCCTACTGTAACTCTTGAGCTAAAAGATGGTCCTTACAGCCGAGCTATGTGGGATTTCGGTTTTCTGGCTAGATATAAGGTCCGTTATTGATTACCTACCAGTATGGGCAGGGCAATGATGTCCAAAGTATATGTGTTGGTTAATCTACGCAATCTTAGTTTGTGTTTGCTAATTAAATAAATTGGTAGTTCATTTCTTTTTGTTTCTTCAGGTTATTCTAAATACGAAGAGCATTTCCACTGAACTAACAGTAACAAACACAGACAACAAGCCATTTACATTCAGTGCTGCCTTGCATTCATATTTTCGTGTAAGTGCCTATAATTCTGTGGTTGATAGACGCAGTTCCTCTAGCATGTTCAAATTGACATTTTCTTGGTGTAGGAATGGAGATTTGTTTTTGGTAACAATGAAAGAAAAAAAGGAACATACTGTGCCGGAAAAGAAAAAGAAGAATAACGGAACTTAGAAATACTTGCTAGGGAAAATGCAAACAATATACAATATAAACATGTATATATGTATTATGTATTATAACCGATTTGTTTGGCCTTTGAACTTGAAGAATCTAGTTGATCATTAATGTTAAAACATTTTGATGCAGGCATCTATAACAGGGGTATCCGTGAAAGGTTTGAAAGGTTGCAAAACTCTGAATAAAGATCCCGATCCTAAGAATCCAATTGAGGGTAGGGAGGAAAGGTCAGTACATTGTTCATAGAATGTATTATTAAAGGCCAACTTATGTGAACATATTTGAACTATAAATGTTATAGAAACTGATTATTAAGTTCTCTGGAGGATCATCTTGTTTTTCATGATGACTAAGTTCCTAAATGAAACCGTAAATCTATCCAAACTAAAAAAATTATTCCATTGATTTAATCAAGATCTGGATATTAGTTTTTTGCTGTTGAATGATTAATAATGTTACTCAAATTGTTCAATGGCAACTGAAAATCATAGGTAAGACCAAATAGACTGTAGCTTTTAGGTGTTCTTACCTTTAATATCAACTCTCATCTTCTCATATTTCTACATTGTTAGACAGCTTATATGAGATGCTTGTGAGAATTCTTTTTCTGCAGTTTCTAACTGTTACATTAACAACTCAGGGATGCCATCACTTTTCCTGGATTTGTAGATTGCATTTACCTTGATGCTCCTAATGAAGTGCACCTTGATAATGCCTTGGGTGATGTAATAACCATCAAGAATACAAAGTACGCAAGTTCGAGACTTACATCTCTGTTTCTATTAGATTCGAGTGGAGATTTTCCTCATCTTTTTTTGCTTTGCCCTTGCAGTTGGTCGGATGCTGTTCTATGGAACCCGCATCTGCAGATGGAAGCATGTTACAAAGATTTCGTTTGTGTTGAAAATGCAAAGGTACATGGATACTTTCTTTAATAGTAACTTGATAGACTTAGTGGATGTTTGCTGGGTTATATTCATGGTGCACTTTGCTTTTCTTGAAATATCCATGTCCGAGGCGACATATATTCGGACATGGGTGTTGGGATATGTCCTTCCAAACTGATCGTTTTTAATTTTAATTTTTGTTTGAAAATGCGTTCTCTCAGATTGGGACTGTCCAGCTAGAGCCCGAACAATCTTGGATAGCTAAACAACATCTCAGCCTTGGCTGAACTACTCGAGTATAGATTGTACAGTATCCAAAGTTTATGTAATAAGTGCAGAGCAGTCCCTTGTTTTGTTTTCCAGAGGCAAAAGATTTTGGTTTGTGTTTAGAAAAAGCATACCAGCTTCTGTATTAATAAACGAGTTGATATTGTACCCGTTGTTGGATTGGAAGGTGCTCTGTAATCATTTAAATAAGCTGTAATGCCAAATGCTCAAGCTAACTATATTAAGTTCAAGAGTTGGCTAGTATTTCTGTTTTTTGAGGCTATATTTTTTTGGAAAATATTTTGATATATAAACCTTATAATTTTAGGATTTATGGGTTTATGTTAGGGTTTAGGGTTAAGGGATTTTGGTTGTAAGGTGTACAACTTAAGATTGATAGAATTTATATTTTATTGCTTAAGGTTTAGAGCTTAAGATTTAAGGGATTAGAGCTAGATATTTAAGTTTTAGAACTTATAGTTTAAATATAAATATTGTATAACTTTTTTTATATAATTGTGTATCAAAATATAACCTATATTTTTTAAAAGATGAATCATGGTACTTTTAGCTCCACATTCTTCAATTTATTATTATTATAATTATTATTATAATTATTATTATTATTATTATTATTACAGTTTTATAATAAATAACAATAGTTTTATGCTAACCATAGCTTTCTACATGTACATTATTCATTGACCGGTCAAAAGCAATCCATGATTGCAAGAATTGACGAGTTACTACAGGACGGAGCACAAGAAGTGGTCTTCGAAGAAGTGTCATGACTGGGTTTTCTTAATAAACTGGATCTACGCTAGGAGCCATAGAAACATCCAGTCCACGGAGCTTTAAAAAAATTATCCAACGAGCGAAGAGTTTTTTCATTTCCCCCCTTTTTCTGGCCAATCGTAGAAGATGTTCTTGGATAGTGAATCGGAAAAGTGAAAATTACTATAAAAAGTAGAAATAAAAGATTTCATACTATTTTAAAAAAAAAGAATCCATTATCTTCAAAATCACAATACATCGGTGTTCTTTTTGTAGCATATGAAGTCTTTCTAACATTGGCGAATCAAGCTTGCTATTGAAGATAGAGAGTTGGAAATAATCTTACGATTGAACGGTGAAAGACGAGGATAATAGAAACGGAAAAAAAATGTTGCAGAAGTTAAGATTTTAGTAATTTGATTTGGGGATCAAAGGTGAAGTATTAAATAGTAAAAAAACGATGAGTTCAACCTATTTTAACATTTATAAAAACAAATGTCACTAAAAATTATAATGATGATTTTTACGAAAAAATATCACTAAAAACTGTATCTGTTTTGCATTTATGAATATGTTACCGAAAAATATTTCTTGCGTCGTTCGTGGGAAAAACAACACTAATAATTATATTTGTTGTGGCGTTTGTGCTAAAACACCACTAATAATTACATCTTTTGTAATATTTATGAAAATACATCACTAAAAACCACCTTTTGTTACGTTTATAACAAAATGTCACTATATGAAATTTTTTTACGATATTTACTATAATAACACCATTAAATATGCTGTATACGCTAAGATTGATGTACTGAATCTGCGTAACAAGTTTTTTTTTTTTTTTAATTCAACGGTGAAATTATAAAAAGTTATAATTAATAATTAATATTATTATAATTTTATTTTTTATATATTATTAAATTAAATAACTAAAAGCCATGACATTAGAATCAAACATATAACCAATGGATTCATATTAAATGATATATTATCATTCGATAATAATAATTTTTGGTTAATTTTTATTAAAAAATCTGACAAAATCTGTTAGATAAATTAAAGGATTTTGTCATTTATTCTTCTTCGATGTTAACCTGGAAAAATTATTACATGAACCATTTTCACCACTTAAGATATGGTCTCAACTAATTAAACTAAGACACATAATATATTTTTTTCATATTAAATTTACACATAAGCATTGGCCAAATCATCTAATTTAATGTCTTTGATTTAAAAAAAGAAAAAATATTGTCAAAGATTTCTTGTGTCATCTTTCTCCTTGTTCTTTAAAATTTTCCTAATTAGTTTTTTATATAGATTTGGAGTTTAGGGTTTAGAGTTTAGGGTTTAGGGTTAGGGATTAGTGGTTTAGGTTTAAGGTTTAGGGTTATGTGCTATTGTTTAGGTTAGGGTTAGGGTTAGTGTTTAGTGTTTAGGATTTAGGGTTAGGGTTAGGGTTAGTGTTTAGGGTTTATGATTTAGGGTTAGGGTTTAGTGTTAGGGTTTAGGGGTTAAAGTTTAGGGGTTATGGTTTAGGGTTAGGGATTAGAAAAAATTAATTAAAAAAATTGAACAATAAAGAGAAAGACAACATAAAAAATCTTTGGTAATATTTTTTTTTAAAATTAAATGCATTAAAGTGGATGATTTGGATGATGCTTATATGTAAATATGATATGGAAAAATATATTATATGTCTTATTTTAATTAATTGGACCATATCTTAAGGGTGAAAAGGATTCATGTAATAATTTCTTGTTAACTTGGTATTTCAAGTAAAATTTCTAAATTATCTCACATTTATTAAAAATAATTTTAAAGCGGTTATTACATAATATGTATTCGTATTTTCTTTTAATTTTTTAATAATATATACGCAGATTACGGATAAAATTATCTAAATTTATAATTTTAAGAATAAATGTCATCCTTTTTCTATTAAAATTACTATTTAAATTCCATTTTGGTATGAAATCATTCATCCCTTAAGAAAGGGAAAATGAGGAGTAAGCCCTATTAATACGACGGCGTTTCGTCCGCATTCTGGTTCTACCAAAGCGGATAAACACGTGGCAGAATGCGAAACTGTAATAGGGAAGCAGAAGATCGTCGCTGGACACAAGGATAGCTCTTTCTGATCTCTGTCCTTTCATTTTCTCCTCCATTTTTAAAGCTTGTGCTCTCAGCTGGGAAAAGATTCTCTCGGATCTTCAAGGGAAAACAGCAATCTCCGCCAATCTGAAGTAGAATAAGAATAGGAAGATGGGAACATTGGGCAAAGCAATCTACTCTGTTGGATTCTGGATCCGAGAAACAGGCCAAGCCCTCGATCGCCTTGGTTGTCGCCTCCAAGGAAACTACTACTTCCAAGAACAACGCGAGTGCCCTAATTCCCTTACTCTCACTCCTTCAATTTCATAATTTTATCCATCTTTTAACGAATCTGTGTTTTATTTTGAAATGCAATTATATAATTCAAAACCAATATTCCTTCTTAAATCGAATTAGGCGTAGATTTGGGCCAATTATTTGGATTTGATTTTTGTTTCAGTGTCGAGGCATCGGACGTTGATGAATGTATTCGACAAAGCCCCGGTTGTTGATAGGGTGGCCTTTGTAGCACCTAGCGCTTCTGTTATCGGCGATGTTCAGATCGGACGTGGTTCTTCTATCTGGTATGGATGTGTTTTGAGAGGTAAGCAGTCTAGTTTTTCATTAATCGAGGACTGGAGAACGCAATTTATTTTGTGAATTATTTCTCTTTTGTTTTTATGGAAGTTTAGGGTTTAAGGATGTTGTTTGTTACTTTGGATCAATATCTGAAACCAAGGTTCAGAATGCATGTTTACAATCATTATTGTCTTAGGAAAGTGAAGGTAAGGATGTTGTTTGTTACTTTGTACCAAGCATTCACCAAATGTGGTTGGTGTATAATCATAAATTGCACATCTTGTCTTAAAGATGGAACATTTTTACAACCAAATTCGATGATGGAATTTGAGAACACTGCTGATGTTTTATACGTGGAAGCAATTATGTGGTTAGACGAAAGAATGTGTTTTAGGGCACGAGATGATAGCCACAGTAGTAATAACTGTAAGGAATCAGGGATGTATTTGTGTGATAGGATGATCTTAGTTCTTAGTGCTTTTCTTAACATCATGGTATCTTGTGGCGTAACGACAAAACTTAGAATTTTTGAATGAGGGAGCTGGAGTTAGAAACTCGTAATGAAACTATTTTCTGCATATTTATGGGCAAAATAGCAAAGTTCATCTATTGTTCTCTCTCTTTTTTTTTACTAAAGTAGCATAAGCTGTAGGCCGTAACTAATGTTGGAGTGTGTTACTTTTATGACAAATAAAAGTATAAATCTTACAAATTAATGATTATCTAGCTCTTAAAGTGATAAGAAACGTCAAAATTTCATGATCCCTCATTGATCCATCGATTTTATGATGTCCCTATTAAAAATGAGATTGATGTAAAACCCCTCAGCTAGTATCTTATGGAACTTGAATTACTCTCTCATCTCTATGTCCTCCCTCTGTACTGTGTATTATCCCCTGCTATAACTGCATCCTGGATTTCTTTTCTGATCTGACTTTTGAGGTGTGTAGGTGATGTCAATAGCATCAGTATTGGGTCTGGAACAAATATCCAAGATAACTCCCTTGTCCATGTTGCAAAATCTAACTTAAGTGGGACGGTTTTACCTACTATTATTGGGAGTAATGTTACTGTTGGTGAGTGACCCATCCTTGAAAGTAGCCCTTGTCTATGGTTTCAATATCTTGAAAAAAGTAATCACTTATTGAAACTGGGCAGGTCATAGTGCTGTTTTACATGGATGTACTGTTGAGGATGAAGCATTTGTTGGTATGGGGGCTACCCTATTAGATGGTGTTTATGTTGAGAAGCATGCCATGGTTGCTGCTGGAGCTCTTGTGAGGCAGAACACTAGGATCCCATGCGGAGAGGTCTGCGACCACTTTTTCACTGACATTTGGATGTTAATCTTTCTTTGAATCATATCTATTCTGTTTAACATCATAACTTTGTTATTTGTTCTTAGATGCAAATCTTTATAGTTTAAAGATACATGAAATAGGTAAAATTGATGTGATAGTAGTAGTAGTAGTATTGAAGTCAACATTAACTGATATATGATTCTTTTTCTAAAAGCTAGAGATTGTAGTCATAACTGGTAATGTTTACCCCTTAGCGAAAATGGAAGCTTGATCCAGCCTGCATTTCTCATATCAGATGAATGTCACGGGGGAGGAAACTTGCCACTTACAGACACCTTGTGTTAAGTATAATAGATTTAACACAAGGGGAATGAACTGATCCAACTTTTTACCTCAAAAAGCATCTTCTAAATAATTCCTAATTTTGTTAACTTATATTTTCTTTTACAATTTCAGGTTTGGGGAGGTAACCCAGCTAAGTTCCTAAGAAAGCTAACAGAAGAAGAGATGGCCTTCATTTCTCAGTCAGCCCTAAATTATACCAATTTGGCACACGTTCATGCAGCTGAAAATGCAAAGGGGTTTGATGAAATCGAGTTAGAGACTATGCTCCGCAAGAAATTTGAACGCCGTGACGAGGAATATGATTCGATGCTTGGGGTTGTTCGGGAGACACCTCCTGAGCTTATCCTTCCTGATAACATTATGCCTGATAAAGTGCCAAAATCCGCTTAGGAGCTGATAAATCACTTATTTTTTAGATTCAACGTCCCGGGTATGTTTTTCATCAGCGGATTCATTTGCAATAATTTTGGTGGGCTAGGTTGAGGTGTTAAAAATTGGCTGATAGTGCACTCTCATTTGGTCTACCTTCTCATCCTTTTGGGCGTTTAGAAGTTGAACTTGAGTTTTCAAACAAATGGCTGTTTAAGTCGTCCAAGTCAGTGTATGTGTTTGTAATTGAGCACTATTGGTTTGATTGGTTATGTTTACTCGCAATAAGAATGTGCGAACAATCTATCTCTAATGCCCCGTCAAAAGACAAGTACAAGTACTTTCTGCTCTTTACAAAAGTCATCACCGTATCACTTATGGGTTCTATTAATTATTGTCTTCTTACTCAATTAAAACCTACTATTTAATTTAATCTATTCTGTCAATTGGAAATATATGTCAAACTGGTGATTACTGATTAGAAAGTGATGAAGTAATACAAAACTAGTCAATAATGGTATCAAGTCAACAGAAATGATCAATTGGGTGGATCCAATCAAGTGTCACAGGATTCCATGGAGATTCTGTCAATGAGGGGATTTTCTCTTTCTTTTCCTTTTAAATTTTCTTGTTTGATTGCAAAAAGCCTAAAAAAACTTTTTCTAACTAATGGGAATGCCAGGTAGAGGTTGTGATAGTTGATGTTTCTGCTGGTCAGAAGGAAACTGAGATTTCTGGTGATATCTAGTTTATAACCAGAAAGGAACTTTTATGCTATTCTGAATCAGTTGGAGACAACCCAATTGTGCTTCCTGATGATAGAGGTAAAGCTGTTGATATTATGAGCAGAGCACTTGGACATTTTATCAAGAGGTCTCAGTCTGATGGTGTTCTTGCTGGAGCTATTGGCCTTGGAGGCTCTGGAGGCACATCTTTGTTATCATCTGCTTTTTAGATCTCTTCCTGTTGGAGGCCAAAGCTGATTGTATCTACTGTGGCTAGTGGTCAAACTGAATCTTATGTTGGAACATCTGACTTGGTTTTGTTTCCATCAATTGTCGATATTTGCGGAATTAATAGTGTTAGTAGAGTTGTGTTATCAAATGCTGGAGCTGCTTTTGCTGGCATGGGGATTGGAAGGCTTGAGAGGTTCCAACAGCCCTGTAATGAAGGTAGTAAATGGCTAAATGCACGGTGGGTATAACTATGTTTGGGGTCACAACACCTTGGTTAATGTTGTCAAGGAAAGATTACAGAAGGAAGGTTATGAAACCCTCATTTTCCATGCCACGGGCGTAGGGGGAAAGACATGGAATCACTGCTTAGAGAAGGATATATACAGGTAACTTTCTTTGTCTTTTATTTGCTTACGAAAATCTTCATTGAAATGTGAATTGTTTACTTGTGGTGAATGAAGTGGAGCAGCAAACTCAACTCGTCTAAAAACACGAATTATTCGCCTTGATTATAGGTGAAAAAATCCGACACAGTTTGACTTGACTCTTAATTTTATACACTCGATTCAACTTGAAAAAAGTTATAACAAAGTTTGAGTTATGAAACAAAAATTCAAATAACACAATTTTTAGTAATTAGTTGATCAATTTTCATATTTGAGACAAGTTTGTCAATTCTGTATGATATATTATGTATATTATATATATCATATGTAAAAATACAAAGAAATATATGTGCATCACTATCTATATGCATATATATATATACATAATTAAATTTGTACAAAAATTCAAAACCTCGACTCATTCTAATTTTATAAACTTGACTTATTTAAAAAGATTTCAGATAAAGTTTGAATTATAAAATATAATTTATAAACTCAAATAACTAAAAAATTTTATTCGATTTGAGGAAACACCCAACTTAAACGAAGTGTATGCGTTTCTTTGGTAACATGATTTGACCGTGAGATGCTTGCTTTTTGGAAGTTAGTCATTGTTTGACACCCATGTTAGGATTGAATCCAGATGTTTGTGCTTAGTCAAGCTGCACTGCAGCAAGATATTCAAATTTATAAGCATTGAAGATTTTTAACTTCGCATTCTTCTCTGTTAGTTCTATTGTTATCAATTATTCATTTCTTTAAGCTAGGCTTTTTCCTCATTGTGCTAGGGAGTTTTGGACATTACAACTACAGAGGTTGCAGATTACATAGTAGGGAGCGTGATGGCTTGTGACAGTTCTCGTTTTGATGTTATTATAGAGAAGAAGATCCCTTTGGTCCTCAGCAAAGAAAGATTCACGTCTTGTCTAATGTGTCTTCTATGTATTACTGTTCGGTGATTGAAGGTATCGCTCAGGCGAACCACAGTAGACGAAAACAAGAAATTTGCTGGTTTTATAGCTGATAAACTAAACAAATCATCATCAAAGGTCTGTGTTTGCCTTCTAGAGAAGGGTGTTTCAGCATTGGATGCATCAGAGATGCCCTTCTATGATCCTGAGGCTACTGGTACTCTTTTAAACGAACTAAAGAGGCTTGTTATGATAAATGAAGATATCAAGGTAAAGATGTATCCTTACCATATCAACGATCCTGCATTTGCGAATGTCTTGGTTGACTCATTTATGAAGATTTGCCCGAACAATACTACAACTCTAGTCTTACCCAGGCTGCATGCCTGCATCTCATGAGTCCAGCTCCAGCCAGGGCCTTGAAAAGGATCATGATTACAATGTGACCTCATTGAGCTCTAGTAACTTCCCTGATGCAAGACCAAGTTGAATCATTGTTAAGTTAGCTGTTTTATAAGAATGAAAAGCATGATTATAATACTTTAACTTGCAGGGTGTACTGTTAATATATTGACTTTTATACTCTTATGTCACGGGACTAGAGTTTTGACTAACCTTAGCGGATGTTCATGTGATAAATGACTAAGTCAAACTGAAATACCTATTCGGAAGATCAAATTCTTCCGAGACACTCGTTCTTAAGCGGAAACAAACAAACAAACGAGAAAGCAAGCAAAAACAATTGAAAGAACATGAAGAGATCTTACAAAAAAACTTCTTGGTCACTCTCTTGCACACGTGTCTTGGTTTCTAACTTGCGGGCTGTGACAGTTGCATGTATTACTGTTCTTGTTTTTCCAAAATCACAATCATGCATAGTAATATGCTAATTATAAACAATATGATTATTAGTTGTACTATCTAACTAACTATTGCCAATGCTTTTCAATGAGTAGCTAGATTTAGTATGTTTCTTTGTTTCAAAGTTGAAATCTAACTTGTGATCCTATTGATATCTTGACAGAAACTTTACAAAGAACTCAGAGAATACTGCAGCAACGCAGAGATCAAATATCTAAAGGACTGCCTATAGTTGGAGGTTTTCAATTTCCAGCTATACTAGTGTAAATCTTCTTTTAGATGCTCTTTAGCATTTGTTTGAATTTTTGTTTCTTCAGTTGAAAAAGACTAACTGATAAGACATAAGGGTGTTCCAAATGCTCGTAGGTGGCGAAGGCAGTGCCTGTTCTGCTGGAGTGTGTGGAACTGATCCTTTTCGCCAAATAGATTGCTTCCTAAACAAAACACTGGCTTATTACTTAAACAATATGATTTTGTAAATTATTTAATAAAATATAAAATTTTAAAATTGTTTGATAGAATTATAGTTCTGTATAATATATAATTTTAAAAATAGAAAACACAGTCCACATAAAGCACTTTTATAATAATTAAAAAATAAAAAGGTATGAAATTTTTAGCTCAAATGGTTAAAGAAAAAGTTATTATAGGTCACAGGTTCGAGCATCAGTGGTATCCTGAAAAAGTAATTTTTACCAAGGAGATGAACAATATTTTTTTATTAGAACGTGAAGTTATTTGATTATCATGTTTTTATTGGGGGTATTTATTATTGTATATCAAATTAAATTTAATTTGAATTTTTAGATATTTAAGTTTTTGAATCGATAATATAATAATCCATATCTTATTTATTTATTTTTTGATATCCAAATTTTTTAGATAATCAAATAATCGAATCAAATTTTTGGATATTCGGTTATTCAAAAATATTTTTTAATTTAACAATTTTTAAATTTAAAGGTTATATTTATAAAAAAAATTAAAATTTAAAATATAATAAACAATAAATGATTAAATATAATAAAATTCACATCTATAAAAATTAAATTTTCTAATTTTAAGATTTTTTTGAATTTTCAAATGTTCTAAAACTTCAAATATGAAATATATGAATAAAAATATTCATAAAAAAATCACAAATATTCAAACATAAATAATTATACAATAAAATATTAAATATCCGAATAAAAATATTTGAATTTAAAAATATTCAAATAAATATCATAAATATTTTTATTCAAACATACGAATAAAAATCATAAGTATTCAAATATTTTTATTCAAATATTTAAAATTCAAATATTTTTATTATAATATTTTTAAATCAAAATATTTATGATTTTTATTCAAATATTTATTATATGAATATTTTTATTTTTATATTTAATATCAAAAAATTTAAATATCCAAATATTTTTATTTGTATATTTAACATCAAATATTATTTTTATTTTTTATTAAAATTAGATTCAAACCTCTTACACTATATTTACTCTATTATATTTTCTCAAAGATATATTTTAAATACGTTATGTTACAATATTATTACATTAATAAAGGCTTGACCCAGTAGTTAGGATGCTTGTTCTTCATCCTTCTAACTTAGATTCAAACCCTAACAGCCTTAAAGTTTTCATTTTATTCTTGTCATCATCGGATTAGATGATTAATTTTATTTATTAATTTAAAATTAAGACTAAATTAAATTAATAAATAAATTACATAGATTAAATATGTAATTTTATAAATTTTATTTAACAGACACATCACTATCGTTAACCTTTTCTATTAAAATTTTAACAACAGTAACTAAATAGGTCAATTTCATAAATTGAATAATCAAAATAATAAATTTATTAATTGAGTGATCAAAATAAATATCTCTAATTAATTAGGTGGTCACTGAAATAGTTTACCCTTATTAATATTTGCTCTCAAGCTCTATAGTAACTCCATCTTTATTTCTAACCTTATCAAAACTAACCTAATACAAATCACTTCCATTTTATCTTCATAAAATAATACTCTCTCTTCTATAAATATTATCCTTTATTATTTTTAGGTATTTTTTAATTTTAATTTATGATTATTTAAAATTAATTAATAATAAAAATAAAAAACATATATTTTAAAAATCTTTATATTTTAACTATATATTTTAAATTTTTTGATTATTTAAATATTTAATATAATTATAATTAAAATATTTAAAAACAATAATTTTTAAAAATTTAATAAAAAATAATATTTTTATAACGAAAAAATACTAATAATTATGAAAACACACACCAACATTAAAACCCTAAAATTGCCTTAAATCGTAATAAACAACAAAGACATGTTTTGTGGAAAACATTTTACTTCTCTAATGTCACGTACGTAGAAAGTGTGTCGTGTCAACGCGCTATCCATAAAGTGTCTCTACAGAGAGATTTTTAAGTGAACTCTGTACATCACATCATTTATAATCTAAATAATCAGGATTGTTGATTTTTAAATAATCACATAATAACTACCTACTCACTAAGTATGTATAAAAAGAAGTAATGATTCACTTGAAAAAAATTAATATCAATAATCCTGATTAATTAAGATCATAGATGACGTGATAAATATGGTTCACCTAATAATTTTTTCTCTCTACAATAAAATAAATGTCATTTTGAGAAATAATCTTTGAAAGTGTCAATTTAATAAATAATTAATTAAAAATATATATTCGAGTAAAAATAACACCTTAGAGGATTGAGATCGATTTATTTTTATACAATTTTTATGCAAGTTTAGACATTTTATCGATAAATAGATTTTATTTTTTTATATTTTTTATTTAGTAAATTTTTTATTTAAGTATATATTTTAAAAATATTTTTAAATAGGACGAGTCTACCACGTGCGTCGAACATTGTTGAACACCACTAGCGATGAACATCGCTGAACACTATTAAATTAATTAATAAAAATTAAAATTCTAAAGACTAAACATATAATTTCAAATTATTTAAAATAATTTTTTTAAAATATATATTATTTTCATTTTTTAACTATTTATTTAAATTATTTTTAATTTAAAAAAATATTAAATAAAAAACTTAAAACCCTAAAATCAATGGCCTAAAATATTAAACCTTAAACCCTAAAATACAAAACCCTAAATCATAAACTCTAAACCTTAAAACAATAAAATCTTAAATCCTAAAATCTAAAAATATAACTCAAACCTTAAAATAGAAAATATGAAACTCTAAAAAACATAAACCCAAAACTTAAAACTCAGGATTAGTTTAAGATTTTAGGTTTAAGATTTTGGTTATTTTAGGGTTTAGGATTTTATGGTTTGGATTTAGTGTTTATGATTTAGTATTTTTAAGATTTTGGTTTTAGGTTTTGGATCTAGGATTTTAATATTATATTTTAGGGTTTGTAATTGAATGTTTAGTGATTTAGATTTTTTATTTTGATTTTAGGGTTTAGAGTTTAGTTTTTTTATTTTTAAATTAATTTTTAGGTTTTAGTAATTTTATTTAATTAATAAAATAAAATATACATAGAAAATACTTTAATAAAAAATTATTTTAAATAATTTATAATTATATTTTGAATCCTTAAAATTTTTTATATTTATAAATCAGTTTAATAGTATTCAACAGTGTTCGACGCCCGTTATAAAATTTTTCTTTTAAATAAATAAAAAAATCAGTAATCATTAAAACCATTAAAAAAATTTCTTAGTACTTTAAATATGAAATACCTTTTAACATTAAAAAAATTCAAAACTAATATAAATTTTAAAAAAAATTATATTTAATTTGAATAAATGTAGATTATAAAATTATGAACCACAGGCCACTTAAACTCTAATATTGGATCAGTTTTTTAGGTGCCAGTTTGCTAAAAAAACGTTTTAATTATGTTAAATTTTTTATTAAGTGTTAAAGTTTTTTTTAAAAGTATAAAGATAATTTTAACCGTTAACGTTTATAATTTTTATTATTTTAATTTTTATATTTTTGAATAAATTTAACTCTTAATCTATATATTTTTATCAGTTTTTTTAGGTGCCATTTTGCTAAAATACGTTTTAATTATGTTATTTTTTATTAAGTGTTTAAGTTTTTTAAAAAGAAGTATAAAGATAATTTTAACCGTTAATATTTATAATTTTTATTATTTTAGTCTTTATTTTTGGGATAAATTTAACTCTTAACCTATATATTTTTGACAAATAACTTATTTTTTAACTACGATAATAATTGGACCGTTAAAAATTTAACGATGATAACATGTCATATGCATATGATAATATATTTTAAATAACACGACATCTAACCTATTAAATACATATATATATATATGAAATATAATTTTATTCCAATATAAAATATAAAACAATTAAAATTCAAATAAAATATTAAAAACTAATTAATTCTAAAATAAAGGATTTTGATTAATTTTTCAATATAAAATATAAAACAATCTTAAAAAAATATATGAACACAGTTCGAAATTAATTAATTTTTCAAAGTAGGATTTTGATTCTATCGTAGTTAGGATTGGGAATGTTTAGTAGTATTTTATTTTAGAATTAATTATTTTTTAATATTTTATTTGAATTTTATTTTTTTATATTTTATATTAGAATAAAATTATATTTCATATATATATGATAGGTTAGATGTCATATTATTTAAAATATATTATCATATGTCATCATTATTAGATTTCTAACGGTACAATTATCATGGTAGTTAAAAAATAAGTTATTTATCAAAAAGATATAAGTTAATGATTAAATTTATCTAAAAAAAGAATAAAGGGTCAAAACGATAAAAATTATAAACATTAAGGGTTAAAATTATCTTTATGCCAAAAAATTAACTAACATTACCCAAGTATGGTTATATAGTAAATTTTATATACTTATTTTAATAAAAAAAATATAGTTTAAGTTATTATTTTGTGGTTAAACTTATCTTTATGAGTAAATTATATAGATAATCACTTAATTATAAGATTAATGTCAATTTAATTATTATATTTTTTAATTTGAATAATTTTATCATATAATTATTTAACAGTCACAACTCACGTCAATCTCTATGTTCTCTTTAATAATTAATAACTTAATTAAAATTTATTAAATAATTATACGATAAATTATATTTTAAAATTAAAAATATAATACTCAAATTAATATTGTTCCATGATAAGTGGTCATTTACTTAATTTACCCTATCTTTTTAATGAGAAGACTTGTAACATTTCTTAGTTCCCCAGAAATGAGGAAGAACGACCAGTGATTTTGACTAGCGTATTCCGCTTGCGTATAAAACTTGACCAATCCTCCCGATTCTGAATCAACCTACTCGATCCTGATCCTTCGAATTCTCTGCTTTGATTCTTTTATTAATGGCTGCCATGTTTTCTTCAGATATCTCTAAAACAACAGCTTCCTTATTCTCTGCCTATGCCTCCTTTGCCGGATCCATGATGCTGGTCCGATCCATGGCCAACGAACTCATTCCCCGCCCTCTTAGATCATACCTTTTCACCACATTGCGTTACTTCTTCGCTCCTCTCTCCCCCGACCTCACCCTCGCCATCGACGAGCTATGTGGGATGAGCAAGAATCAGGTTTACGAAGCTGCCGAAGTGTATCTCGGCACCAGGATCGGCACCAAGACGGAGCGGCTCACAGTTAGCAAAACCAGGAAACAAAATCATCTCGCCATCGCCATCGATAAGGGGGAAACAGTGGTTGATCATTTCGAAGATGTTCGACTCACATGGAGGTTCGTTTGTGCGGAAGGCTCGAAGCCTCATTCAGGGGAGAAAAGATACTTCCAGCTTATCTTCAACAAGAAACAAAAAGACAAAGTTCTGGACTTTTACTTGCCTTACGTTCTGCTCAAAGCCGAGGAGATTAAAAACAAAGACAAGGCTATAAATCTTTACAGCCGTCAATGTCCTTTCAGTGAAGAAGACGCTGGAAGAAGGGGTTCTTGTTGGGGTTCAATTACCCTTGACCATCCGGCTACTTTTGATACACTGGCTATGGACCCAGATCTGAAAAAGATAATCATTGATGATCTGGATAGGTTTCTAAAGAGGAAAGGGTATTATAAGAAAGTGGGCAAGGCTTGGAAAAGAGGCTACTTGCTGTATGGTCCTCCTGGCACCGGGAAATCCAGTTTGGTTGCCGCCATAGCTAATTATCTCAAGTTTGATATATATGATTTGGGACTCACCAGTGTACGCTCTGATGCCGAGTTAAGGCGGACGCTGCTGTCGACGAGTAATCGGTCTATACTGTTGATTGAAGACATAGATTGCAGCTCTGAGGTTCTTGAACGACAGACCATATATCAAAACAAAGAGCCTGCTGCTAAATCTGGGGTAAGAGCTTCTTTTTGTTGCACTTTAGGCAATTTGAGTTGGAATATTTCCTTTTAGAACAACCTTAAGATTACCTGTAAAACCAATGTTTGTGGTATTTTGAACAACATTTTAAGAATACAAAGTAAAAGACATGTTCAGACATTATTTGTTTTGGACTAAACTTGATTCCTTGATTCTACAATTTCTACTTACAGCTGTTGACGCTGTCTGGTATACTAAACTGCATTGATGGACTGTGGTCAAGCTGTGGGGATGAGAGAATTATTGTGTTTACGACTAACTACAAGGATCGGATCGACCCTGCTCTGTTGCGGCCAGGTCGAATGGACTTACACATCAATATGTCCTATTGCACCGCTGACGGATTCAGAATTCTGGCTTCGAATTATCTAGGAATTAGCAGCAAATATAACCCTTTCTTTGGGGAAATTGATGGCTTACTAAAAAGTACAGAAACATCACCGGCGGAGGTAGCTGAGGAATTGATGAGGAGCGACGATGCTAATACTGCTCTACAAGGTCTTGTTGAGTACCTGAAACGCAAGAGAGATGGAGCCAATGAAACAGAGAATAAACCAGCAGATTGTGATGAAGTTGGTTCCTCCCCAAATAGGGTTGAGAAGAATGTAATCTTTGCAGTGAAAATGTAGGAAACCGTATTGTCAATAAAATCTTCTCTGCAATTCTATTGAAGATTACAATTCATGTTTTACAAATCTTAGGTTTGTGCTTGAAAAACCCTTAATAGCTTCAACCATTGTCTTCTTGAACTCCCAGATCCACTTGAATACTTGCCAAAAGGCTTTCAGACTTTGAAGCATTGCTGGATTTTAGGCAAACTGGATATGCATCAGTTGTGTTTTCTTTTTTCAGACTATCAATGGATTTCAATATATTTTTGATATAATAACCTATATATAATTTACTAAACCACTATATAATCTAATTATAGTAAAAATCTGGTATCCTATGATCTAATTTTTTCATTAGCAACAATATAATTATCACTCTCTGTAATGCATTGTACAAAACGAGAGATTTGAGCATAATTCTGGATATTAAAAGTTGGATAGCCCAGGAGCTGGTATGATTTTGCCGTTTGTTATGTATTGTGTGAAAGGATTTTGAATGGAGGGGCCATGCATTTCGGATTCAAAGCCAATTCATATGTTTACACATGGACAAAGAAAGATCATGAAAAAGCAAATGCCAATGCCAAATAAAGAACGCAATTTCTTGTTTTGTTACAAACATTAACAAGGAAAACATTAGAAAAAGAATGTTTTTCCATGGACATGTCTTGTCTTGTCATGCCCCATTATCAGTCTCCCCACCATTTTCGAAGGACTCTAAAAATACCCATAGAAAGAGAAGGACTAGCTCTCTTGTATTATTCTTCCTCCCATTTTGCAGAGGTATATATTCTTCCTCTAGTTTTAGTTTTAGTGTTCCTCATTTTAATCTTTGAATGCTTTGGGTGGCCAAATTATAATTATTACACTATGTGCAGACAATTTGAGGAACCATATATATAATAAGAGTGCTTAAATTCGCCTGCCCTTTACTGTTTTCTCACCTTCCAGGTACCCAAAGCCCCTGATCATGTCTGACATTCAACCTCAAAACCAAGGTAGGGCATGAATCATTGTACAATGTTGATGTCTTGATTTGCATGGTTTTTTGGAGCATAGCTGTAATGGGATATTCTGGTTTATAGGCTATTTTATGTCAATAATGATTTCTTCTACAGAAATTGATGTCTCAGGGTCATTCAGGAAAATATCCTCTAATAGATTCAGGAATTCAAGGAAAAGGAGGAGCAGTAAAGTATTATCTGTTGAAATCGACGATGAGCGAGACATGGAGGAGCAGCAGTCCGTTGAAGCCTTGCGTCAGGCACTTATAGCGGAGGACCTGCTGCCTGAAAGACACGATGATTATCACACATTGCTCAGGCAAATTTCTATCCTGTTTCATCATTGGTGTAGTAGTATATGCATTTTTCAATATGCCTACTTGGCCTCTGTATTGAAATGAAGAACTTGCTAGGGCGACTAGCCAACCAAAAATTGCGGTTACTGCTGTTGCTGAGTTTGGATTTGTCTTATGCTGGTTAACCTCTAAATGTACCCTTCTGATAATGCAGGTTCTGTAGAGCTAGAAGATTTGACCTTGAGAAAACAAAGCAAATGTGGTCTGATATGCTAAAATGGAGGACGGAATTCGGTACGGATACAATTTTAGAGGTATTCTTAAAATAAGCTCTATAAAACATATAATTCTGCTATTTGTTTATGTATCCTCTGAAATATTGTCTATGAGTTTCTGGCTGAGTTCCACTCCATTTTCTACTATTTGTTGAAGGACTTTGATTTCAAGGAAAGAGACGAGGTCGTAAAATATTATCCCCAAGGGTACCATGGAGTAGATAAGGACGGACGACCAGTGTATATAGAGAGAATAGGCCTTGTAGATGCAACCAAACTCTTGCAAGTCACAACCATGGATCGCTATCTCAAATACCATGTTAGTGAGTTTGAGAAAACCTTCCAATTTAAATTTCCAGCTTGCACTATTGCTGCCAAGAAGCACATTGACCAAAGCACAACAATCTTGGACGTGCAAGGAGTGGTAAGGCTCCAAAAACACTATCCCTAATCATCCAAATCTTATTTCCAAAATTATAACTCGTATTGGGACAATATATATAACATTTATACAAGTCACTTATAAGAATTCCTCTGGCTTAATGACGCAGGGTCTTAAAAGCTTCACCAAATCTGCTAGGGAACTCATCACTATTCTTCAGAAGGTTGATGGTGATAATTACCCTGAGGTACCGATTTTCTTTTATCCAAGTTTTTGTTTTGGTTGACTTTTAATGGTAGATGATGGATTTGAGATGTCAAAATTTTGCATTTCTTGCAGACTTTGAACCGAATGTTCATCATTAATGCGGGTTCTGGATTTAGAATGTTGTGGAACACTGTTAAGTCTTTCCTCGATCCTAAGACCACAGCCAAGATCAATGTAAGCATCCACTTCCTCTCACTGGATTTGCTACTTTGACCAATGGAATCTAATTGGTATAATCTATTATGTACCAGGTTCTTGGTAACAAGTTTCAGAGCAAGTTGCTTGAAATAATTGATGCTAAGTAAGTCCAATCCTAGCTTATAATGGAGCGGACAAAAAAAAAACGTTATCCCCTATTCCGAACATTTTTCTGGTGTTGCTTCTTTTCTTTTTTCTTATATTTCTTTTCGTGCTGTCGCTCTCTATCAGCGAGTTGCCAGAGTTTTGGGGAGGTACTTGCACTTGTGCTGATCACGGAGGCTGCATGCTTTCTGATAAGGGTCCATGGAAGGACCGAGAGATTTTGAAGGTTGATCACTAGAATCTTTTTTATTCTCAGTTGTAGTCATAGTTTGTTCCCTGGAGTGTCACTAACTCTTTGGCATGCAGATGATTCAAAATGGTCAACACAAACCCGGGAAGAAATCTCAGGCTCAAAGCAGTGAAGAGAAAACAACTGTAGAGGATGAGCCTGCAGTCCCAAAGGTTTGACTTGCTTTATGAGCTAGCACCTGCCTCTTTCTCTTTTCCCATTCTATGTCAATCCGTCCCAAAATTTTTAAGATTGTGCATGTTTTTCGTCGATTCTGAGTAGTTTGTTTCACGTTTTATGCAGGCTAGTGAATCCTTGGACGCTGAGCTTGTTCCAGATACAAGAAAGAAACCACCTCTAGAGCTACCAGCTCCTATTAATGAAAATATATAGTTTTAGCAGCCTTCTTGCACAATGTTGTCTATAATTAAGGATTTCAAGCTTTGAGTTAGCATCTAGTGGTACCAACATAGACCACAAAGTTGACCCAACTTGTAAAATATGTAGAACCCTTGGAGGATTTGATGTCCAGTACCGACAAAGTACTTTGAGTTTGTATCTATCGTCATCACTGAATTCATTTGCTTCCTCTTTCTTCCTTTTCTTCTTTTGCAACTATTGAAGTTTGTTTTGTTTCGGACGTACTGTGAAAATTACAATTCTTCATGTCCGTTTTTCCTCTGATAAATAAATCTCACAGGTCCGAACGATCGAAAATGAGAAAGTTGCTCCAGTGGTTGATAAACATGTGGATTTGCCTTTGCAGAATGCTGCTACTGTACCAAGAGGTACATGCTTCTTTTAGACTGTTACATATAATATTCACACACACATAATGCAGCTTAATGTGTATGTATGTATGTATGTATGTATGTATGTATGTATGTATGTATGTACGTATTTTGGGCTAGATGTTTCTGATAGAACATGAACTACAGAGTTCATTTAAGCACATAAAGTTCAGTTTCTTGGACCGGATACTAACTCTGATGCTTCTAAACTAAATTACAACAGGTAATGAATGAACTGGCTATTGTTCCCAAGGTAGATTCTAGGAAAGAAGCTTGCATGGTTCCTGGTGGGCTTAGCTCTCATCTTTTCACTGGCGTCATGACCTTTGTTATGGGCATTGGCGCGATGATAAAAAGTGACACGCAACATGCCCAGGAAAACCACTGATGGCAACAGCTACTCGAGTCAGGTTGAGAGAGTGAACACAGAGGCTAGGAACCTACAACCTTCATCCCAGTCGCCCCCACCAGGAGCCCTCTCCGCTGAAGAATTGACGCCTGTCATGAAACGTATGGCGGAGTTGGAATTAAGTGTTATTAACACGAAACCTTCAGCAATGCCCCCTGATAAGGAGGAATTTTGAATGCTGCACTAACACGAGCTGATGCCTTGGGGCAGGAGCTTAAGGCAACCAAAAAGGTAAACCTTGCTGGTCACAAATCTTGTATGGGACGTGTAATTCACCAGAACAACACAAACTATACTTGTTCAAAAGTAATCCTCATTGCACTTAAAGTGATTGCCAATGCCCTTGGTTTTTTCTTTTTCAGGCTCTGGAAGACTCATTTGCTCAACAACAGGAGCTCGCAGCCTACCTCGAGAAAAAGAAGAAAAAGAAGAAAAGACCTTGGTAAGCTATTAGACTAGTATTTCCCATGCATCTTTTCTTTCTCCTTCTTCTTCTTCTTCATTTGGCATATGGACAGTACAATTGACATGAAGTAGAAATTGATTTGCTGGTATCCCAGTTCTGGTAAACACTGACAATCTGGATGGTGACAAGATTACCTGGGAAAACAATGGTGGGGCAATTCGATTTTATAAGGCCGCCCCCAAATGCACTCTAATCTTGGTTCATTCCACTCATCAGATGAAAATGTAAAGTTTTTGACTATATTTACATTAATTTGAATCCGCCTGTGCTAATCAATGTACATCTAACTTGTTGGCAGGCACAGTTAAATTGTGTATTCTTTGTATTTTCTTTTCTTTATCTTCCATGTTGAAATCCAGGGAGTGCAAAAGGAAGAAATTAAAGCTCCCTGGATGAATGCAGGTGATATGTAATGAGTGGTAATCATCATTATTTTTTAATTCCTAGTCTCTGGTATAATTATATGGTAAGCATAATCAGCCATTTCTTCTGCAACTTCAGAGGTTTCAACATTTCTAAATCGGTACCATCCACGTTTTTCATGCTTATGTTTTCTTCTGGTCATTGATTTTAGGTTTAATTAAGGTTAATGTGGCTTTAATCCACTTTTTGACATCCTTTGATCAACCAATTTGATGTTATATTATATATTAATGTTTGCAGCTTGCAACAATGGGGAATCTTCAGTGGCATATACGTCGTTTAGGCACTCAACTTGTCTGTTAAAAACCTTAATGTTCTATTGTTTCACACCCACTGAGTCAAATAATCCAACATTGTTAAAACAAACCAACAATGTCGGGATATTGTCGGAAGGGTAATTGGACCAACAATCATTGGTCTATGGACAAAACATTAGATGTTTAAGCAAGATAAAGTTCAAGAGTTCAAATTCTAATATTGTGATTATAATTGGGTTGAAAAATCTCATCATAATGAATATATACAATACCTGATTTAGATTTGTTAACTAATAGATTAAATACGTGTGGTTATACCATAAGAAAACATAAATGTAAAATGACTAATTTTATAGAAAATGTCATGTATCACAATGTATTGTGTTCAAACGGGTAATTCTGTCGGTGACAAAACTAAATTATCAAAAATCGAATTAAGTGAATTTATCTTTAACCGTAAATCAAACCAAACTTTTTTCAAAAAATATTAATCGAACCGAATAAATTTCGGTTAATTCGTTTGGTTAATTAGGTTAACCAAAATTTGTTATTAAATTTAGGTTCAATTATATTAAAATAATCTTTTTAGTCACCGAACTTTCAAAAGTTATAAAACAACTATTAAACTTATCAAATTATTATAAATTAATCATTGATTTATTATAAATTATAAATTATTGACAAATATTGAATTTTTAATAATTTAATAAATTTAATTATCATTTTTTAATAATTTAATAAATTTAATTATCATTTTATACTAATATGATAAAGTTTAATGACCATTTTATAATTTTTAAAAATCTAATGACTAAAAATAAATATATAAAATATAAAATTTTTGGTTAATTCGGTTAATTAATCGATTTTGAACCAAATTAACCATTAACTGAACTTTTATAAAAAAATTCAATCACTCCCCGATTGAACAAAGTTCGGTGGCCGACCGTTCAACCAAATTAATTTAGTTTGATCAATTAATTCGGTTTAATCAACCGTTTGAACACCCCTGATTGTTATTCATATGTACTCCAATGTACCATTAATTATTTTAATTAGTTTTGAAATCCAAAAGTATTAATAGCCCCTTTTAGAATAAAATCTTAAAAATAATTTTTATATTATTTTTTCTAATTTTCTTTTAGTTTTTAATTCAAAAAATAATTAAATATTTTTACTATAATAATTTATAGGAGTGTATATTTGATTAATTCGATCGATGTTCGAATCAAATTAGCCAAAATTAAATTAATCAAAATTTTTAGAACCTTAATCGTTAACCGAACTGAATTATCTATAACCAAATTAACCAAACTAAAATTATTTCAGTTAATCTAGTCGGTTTGAATTAACTAAAATTTGTTTAAATTTTAGTTAAATTACAGAATAGGTCACTAAATTATGTTAAAATAATCTTTTTAGTCACTAAACTTTCATTCTATGCTAATTTGATAAAAGTTAAATGACCATTTTATAATATATTAAAAAATTTAGAGATTATTTTATAATTTTTAAAAGTTAAATGATCAAAAATAAATATATGTAATATATTTAATATATAATAATTTTGATTAGTTCAGTTAATTAACTGACAATTGAATTTTTTAAAAAAATTAACCGTTAGTCGAAATTATTAAAATTAACTAACTAAAATAATTTGGATTCGATTAATTAATATAGTTAAAACTGAATAATGCACGCACCTAATAATTCCTACATTCACTTCAATTTAAGGGTAAAATTCATTTATAGTCACTAAACTTTAATTAATTATTTAATTTGATAACTAAACTTTCAATTGTTTCAATGTTATCGTTAAGCTTTTATTTTGTTTCAATTTGATCACTGACCTGTTAACAAATATTAAAAGGGTGGTGTGATTTTAAAATATTTTGTATAATAAAACATTTAGCCCTCCACGTATTCAAATAATTTAATTTTAATTCTAAAAAAATAATAAACTTAACTCTCATTTATTTTAATTTTGCTTTACTTTTATCTAGGAATAATAAAACAAGATAAAATTTTGATGAGCTCAACGAACAATAAGTTAAATCGAATTAACGATAATGAATCAAACAAAAATTTAATAAATTTAGCGAATCGAACAATAAATTTTTTAACAAACACAAATCGAATACTAATCAATTTACGATTAATTTACTCTTATAATATTTTATAATTTTTTTTCTTACATAAAATTTTCAAATTTTTAATATATTTAAATAACATCAAATCGTTTATTCCCACGAAATACATTATTGAAACTCAAACACAGCATATGTTTTATAAAAAAAATATGGCATAAAGATAATTTTAACCTCTAACGTTTATAGTTTTTGTCGTTTTGGCCCTTATTCTTTTTTTGGGATAAATTTAGCCCTTAACTTATATCTTTTTGACAAATAGCTTATTTTTTAACTAGCTTGTGACTGGACCGTTAAAAATTTAACGATAATATATATATGGAATATAATTTTAAATGATATGGAATGTAACCTATCAAATATATATATGAAATATAATTTTATTCTAATATAAAATATAAAACGATTAAAATTCAAATAAAATATTAAAAATTAATTAATTCTAAAATAAAAGATTATTAAACATTCTTAACTCTAACTACGATAAAATCAAAATTTTATTCGAATTGTATTTATATTTTTATTTTAGAATAAATATAATAAAAAAATATAAACACAATTCAAATATAAAAAATATAATAAAGAATATAAACACAATTCGAATAAGATTTTGATTTTATCGTAATTAGGGTTAATAATGTTTAATAATCTTTTATTTTAGAATTAATTATTTTTTAATATTTTATTTTAATTTTAATTGTTTTATATTTTATATTAGAATAAAATTATATTCTATATATATATATATATGTATTTGATAGATTATATTCCATGTGATTGAAAATTATATTATATATATATATATATATATCATCGTTAAGTTTTTAACGGTCCAGTCACCAAACTAGTTAAAAAATAAGCTATTTGTCAAAAAGATATAGGTTAAGGGCTAAATTTATCAAAAAAAAAATAAGGACCAAAACGACAAAAACTATAAACGTAAAAGGTTAAAATTATCTTTATCCAAAAAATATTAATAAAAAGTTCATAATCTATTGGATGAGTCTGCAGTGCACCTTTGGATTTGATTGTTATAAGGTTAATGTTACTGTATGATTCATCTTATCTAAAGCCAAATTGGTTTCAACACTTGTCCTTGCTAATGTGGCGACACTTAGCTTCCATCAAGAACGTGGCAAACGAGTGTGATGTTGCAGGGTGCATGGCAACAGGCTATTCTATACTATAAAACACCTATTCACCGCAGCAGGGTTTCCACCGATAAAGCAAGTCAGAAAACAGCTTTCTTTTCAACCACTCACTGTTCTTTGTTTAAAGTCTGTAGCTGAAACATTACTATGGCACACTTCCAGAACCAATATTCTGCTCCCGAAGTAACCCAAACCGACGCATTTGGCAACCCGGTTCGCCAGACCGATGAGTACGGCAATCCAATTCCGACGCAGGAGAAAGGTCGTGGAATTCCGGGGATAGGCGGACATCATCATGATCATGGACATGGACTCCGTCGCAGTGGAAGTTCTAGCTCCAGCTCCGTAAGTTTTTATATATGTAGAGTAGTCTTTTCTAATAACAGGTGATGAATACTAATGGGATTGAATGCAGTCTTCGGAGGATGAAGGAACCGGGAGGAAGAAGAAGGGTCTGAAAGACAAGTTGAAGGAGAAGTTACCAGGTGGACATAAAGAGCAGCAGTCTCAGGCGGCATCCACTACAACCCCAGGGCAAGGCCCTACGTATCACCAGCAACACAAGGAGAAGAAAGGGGTGATGGACAAGATCAAGGAGAAGCTCCCTGGCGGTCACCATAACCCTTGATCTCTCGCCTCCTGGCTCCTACTACTCATATACTAATTGTATTATATAAGCTTTAAAAACAATAATAATAAGTGATGTATGTCTACTCTCGTACTTTTACCTTCGGCTTATTACCTATATGTATTGTCAAGCTAGTATGTTTGGGATTTCTTTTAGACCTGTGTTATGCATGCTCTTGCTATGATATTAATAAGATTTAAGGTCTGGGGTTCTCCAAGCAATTAAAGCCGTTTTCTTAATTCTTACTGTGTTTTTGGTTGCAAACCAAATTCCATGTTTGCTTGTTTTCATCCCATGTTTGAACTGATTCCTTCCGTAGCATGCCTTTAAAAGAAACCGGTCGGTTTCTTACCATGAGCTTCTGGATTTGGATATTGAACTTGGTTAAAGATGATTGTATTCTGGTTTTTGTGAGATATGGCAGGCAGCAAACTCAGTCCTGTTGAGAAAGCAGGATGTATTTGTTTGTTTTGACTTGAAAGTATAAGTAATGTGCCATTGTTGAGAAAGCAATCTCTAGCCATTCGAGTATATATGTATACATACATACACACGTATATATGTGTATATACGAATGTGTTTTTGTTTTAGATATATTTGAAAGATGCTACTCTATTTTTCGTATCTTGTCAAATACATGATTAAAAATCTTTTCTATATCTAATCAACTAATCCAAAAGCTTTCTTAATTGTATCTTAGGGTGTTTTGCTTACAACTAATACATTTCATAGGAATTGGTCATGCAAATATTGACATTTTGCTACTACTAACTCCAACCTTTACATTTCCTTCCCTATTTAATGATTGATGTAAAGCAAGTTTACTTAATCTTCTTTCCATCTATTACATGACCATTCAAACTAATTCTCCTTTATAAGTAACCATAAATCCCTTACTCTCATCAGAAGCATCTTCTGAACATTTCTCATCATATTTCACCTGTCTTCAACTTTCAATTCTCTAGATTTTGGTCTAGAAACCAAGTAAATAGCCAAAAACAAAGTAGAAAGCTATTAGAATGGCTCATTCTATTGGCTTTGTCACAGTTCTTTTTCTTCTTTCCATTGCTCCACTTTGTTTCTCCGGCAACACAGTGGGAGGAGGATACCTCTACCCTCAGTTTTATGACAACTCGTGTCCGAAAGCTCAAGAGATTGTAAAACACTTTGTAGCCAAAGCATTTGCAGAGGATCCTCGGATGGCTGCTTCACTGCTTAGGCTACACTTCCATGACTGCTTTGTCAAGGTCTTGCTCTATACATTGCTTGCCATAAATAATAGTAGTTTTAGAATATCACAAAGTGATTAATACCTTGAACAACTTGTTTATTTTGGACAGGGTTGTGATGCATCAATCTTGCTAGACAACAGTGGGACTATAATAAGCGAAAAGAGGTCGAACCCTAACCGTAATTCGGCTAGGGGATTCGAAGTCATAGATGGGATCAAAGCTGCAATAGAGAAAGAGTGTCCTCACACAGTATCATGTGCTGATATCATGGCACTAGCCGCTAGAGATTCTACTGTTCTTGTAAGTTCACCCTATGCTCAAACTAGCCACAACATTTCATTGAATTTTAACTTATTTCGGATTCGCAGACCGGTGGACCTAATTGGGATGTCCCTCTTGGAAGAAGGGACTCCAAAGGTGCAAGCTTGAGTGGTTCTAACAACAACATCCCAGCTCCAAACAACACATTTCAAACAATTCTCACCAAGTTCAAGTTACAAGGCCTCGACATCGTCGATCTTGTAGCACTTTCCGGTAAACTTATTCGATCCGTATTCTTGCATTCAAGAAGGCAAAACTTTAACAACATGATCAAATCCCTCACCATCACCCAACATGTATATTTCATGCAGGGAGCCACACTATTGGAAATGCTCGATGCACCAGCTTCAGGCAGAGACTTTACAACCAATCAGGCAATGGAAAAACAGATTACACACTTGACCAGTCATATGCTGCTGAATTGCGCAGCCATTGTCCAAGATCGGGTGGTGACCAGAACCTGTTTTTCTTAGACTTTGTAAGCCCTGTGAAGTTCGATAACAGCTACTTCAAGAACTTGTTGGCTGGCAAGGGTGTATTGAACTCTGACCAACTTCTGTTTACCAAAAATGGCGTATCAAGGGAGTTGGTGAAGCAATACGCTTACAACCAGGAACTTTTCTTTGAACAATTTGCCAAGTCCATGATTAAGATGGGAAATATCTCACCGTTGACAGGTTATAAGGGTGAGATCAGGAAGAATTGCAGGAAGGTTAATGCTTATTAATATCCTTTTCAAGTTTCAAGAAGATAATATTATGATGTAAAGCTTGTATTATCGTCTCCTGTTTGTTGCATCTTATTGTTTGCTTTCCTCCTTTTAAAAGAAAATAGAATTTCATTTCTGCAATTTATTTGTATTTTGTCTCGAAAATCTTACATATTTTTAAATGGTCAAATTAAGTTTTCATCTATCTATTATGTTAATATTTGAAATTTAGTCCGTAAAATTTTAATATAATCAGAGGTGACAAATGGATAATTTGGATCAGGTATTTTTGGGTCGGGTACCAGATCAGAATGGGTCACATCCGTTTGGTTAATTTTTCGATCGATTAATTTTGGATCAGGTTAAGATCAGTTAAATAGGAGCTTGATATGTTTTAGTCGATTTTTCAGACCATAACATTTTTTTTAATATTTTCTTTATTCCGGTTTGTCTTTTTGGTGAGTTTCGCAACAATTCAGGTCAAATCTTTCATTATTTCTTTTAATATTTTTTTTATTTCAGTTTGTCTTGGGTTCGAATTACTTTTGATTTAGATGATTTCGATTTGTGTCCATTCAATTCGCTTGAAAATCAGTTTGTGCCTATTCAATTCAATTAAAAATTGGATCGAATCTATATTAATTTAACTAAAATAAGTTTGGATTCAATTTAATTCGGTTAATTTTGAGTTCCGAATCAAATCTGAATATTATATTTGGATCGATATTAAATCTTAAATTAAATAAAATCAATTTAAATCTCAGATCTCATATCAATTTGTTACCTTATATATAATTTGGTCTCATTACTTTTATAATGTTGTTAGTTAATTCAAATTCTTGACACAATTAATTATTCATGTTAATATTTGAAATTTAGTCCATATACTTTTATGAAGTTGTTAGTTAGTCCATAATGATATTAACAATATGGATTAACTAATAACATTATAAAAGTAATTAAATTAAGAGACCAAATTATGTACATGACTAAAATGTCAAATTTTAGCATAGTAGAGAGATCAAAACCGGAATTAGGCCTTCTTAAGCTGAAGAGTTTGGGCTGAACTTCAAGGCCGTATTTGACCCGACCCGCTTTTAGCCCTAGGGCTTATGCAATTATGTCTAAACCTCTGCAACATTCATGGTTTCTCTTTCTTGGCACTTTGATGGTCTCACTAGAACAAACCAACGAACACCCAAATTGAAATTTGAAACAACAAGAAAAGGGGGGAAATGAGAAATTTACGGTTTGTTTCCTCTCATTTAACACGAATCCATGAAACTCTTTTTCCAAATCCAAGAATTCTCTCTTTAATCCAATCTTCAAGCAACGTTAACCTCACTCCAATAAGAAACTATACCACCCCATCACAAGAATCCTTCAAGCAATCTCCTTCAGAAGATGTCTCCAAAATCGTTGATGAACTCTCCGGTTTGACTCTACTTGAAGTCATGGACTTGACCGAAGTCCTCCGCCAAAAACTGGATGTTAAAGAGATGCCGATAATGGCAATGATGATGCCCGGGATGGGTTTCGGTGGGTCCATGAAAGGAGCAGGGAGAGGTGGGTCTGCTGGGCCTGGGAAAGGGGAAGATAAGAAGGAGGAGAAGACAGTTTTTGATGTGAAGCTCGAAGGGTTCGATGCGGCGGCTAAGATTAAGGTTATTAAGGAAGTTCGAGGTTTTACAGATTTGGGGTTGAAAGAAGCTAAAGATTTGGTGGAAAAGGCGCCTACTTTGTTGAAGAAAGGGGTCACCAAAGAGGAGGCTGAGAAGATTATTCAGAAGATGAAAGATGTCGGAGCTAAAGTCTCCATGGAATGAGGTGTGTGAGTTTTGGTTAACTTTGATTCCTTGTTCATTTTCAAATCTGAGTAAAGTTTATATTTATAATTGGATACTTTTATGAAGTCTTTAGCTTTTCATAGTTGCTTGGGAAGAGATGATACATGATGGGATTTATAAGTTCATCAGAAATGGTGCTTCTGTTAGTCTTCTTTATGCAGCATGAATTGTATCATTCAATAACCTAGGGGGGACTTTAGTTTGCGTACATAAATTTCAACTACATTGCTTGCTATGTAGAACTATGAATTGTCTGTGCAGAGATCATTGATTTACTTGGGAAGAAAAACTTGCAGTGATTTTATTAATGCATCTTGATAATTCGAAACCAATAAAATTAGTTCCAGATATGGTAGAATTAGTTGATGAATGATTGCAATTACAATTTTATGGACTCGATTTTCTTTCGGGGAGGGTGTGTTATTTTAGAACAGTAACAGACATTGGGTGAGTGTAATGGCTAGAGATTGCATGTTCTAGTGTTTTGACTGCCTATGGCTGCGATCATTTTGTTTCTTTGTTTTAACTTTGCTAGATTTTCTCCGAGGAAAATGGGACAAGGATGTACATTGCATTTTCAAATGGTTCATGATAATGCAGAGTAACTGTTTTTGATCTATGATGCTTACCGTGACTGAATGGGATCGATTTGGGGATTCTTGATAAGGTGGAACGCCCAGGAAAAAAAACTGATTTGCTTTGCTGCTGCATTCAATTGTGTTTTCATTTTCATTGATCGTCATTATAATTTCTTAATGATTCTGAACCAGCTGTTCTAGAGCTTTGACAATAGATTCATTTTATAAAGAACTCTTCCTGTGTCCCCCTGATGGATTTCATTTTTATTTACTGCTATGAACAAGTTTGTATCCTGGAACAAAGCTAGATCTCATATGATGTGAATAACGTAATTCGAACCATTTTGATGATAATATGCTTTGTCTATGATAGAACTAAAATCTGAACAATGTTTGTTCGATTTGTAGATAGTTTCATGAGTCCATACTGAAGATAAACTTGCTTATTTAGTTGTTATAATTTCAACTACTTTCCTACTCCACACTCGCACTAAACAAGCAAAGGGAGACAATAAACATAGGCTAGTTATTTTCTCAGGAAAATCATGGTGAAAAAACAGAGAGTTGGCTATTCTTTAGGAAATTTTCGAAGAAACGAGAGAATTTCCTCCGAGACTTCTTGGTGTTTCTCTTGTTGGAGAAAATGATGACCATCTAAAATAACAACTTCCAGGTTGGGAACAAGGCTCTTGAACGCACTTCCCTGTACATATTGTCTTGTACCATTGATTTCGAAACCTATATCATTTTCACCCACAATGAATTTCACTGGAACAGTGATTTTTGATCCTTGCCAGGGTGCAGTAAGCTCCCAGTTCCTGTTTTACCAATTTGAACATTAGCTCTGCCGGAAAGACTATATATGTATATGAAGTCATCCATTTTAGACAAATGATCCTAAGCAAAATGTGATAACGAACTTACAAGTTCATAGCACGGTAGTAATTTAAAGCTCCAGTGAATCCCGATTTCTGAAACTTGTCGGCAAAAACCTGGAGTTCCTCTTCAGTAATCCATGGTGGTAATCTTAATGGTGTTCCCAGATAATCAATTATCTCCACTTCAGGAGGAGCTATCAGGTTATCTGTCTGAGTAATCAGCAAGAACTTCTTCATCACAGTTAACCAATCATACCTGGAAAATGCCGTCTCTGCTCTTCCTGGTTCCTGTCGAAACAAAACAACCAGGGATTAACATTATCAGCCTGACAAACACCCATGTCTTCGACTGAATCGGACCGAATTTACCTGGAATTGAGAAATGTAAAATCCTTCTCCATATGTTGTAATCAATAAATCAGCAAGTTTGGCATTCGGGTTTCTATCATAGTGTGGAACAGATATGTTGATCAATCCTTTGACTCTGTCAGGTCTAAACAGGGACAAATGCCAGGCAATAACAGCTCCCCAGTCATGTCCCACAACAAAAGCCTTGCCATAAAAGGTAACTCGAAACCATTAACATGTTTGTTTGGCCACAGAGAAGCATGTTGAATGGAAGTGGGAAATACCTGTTGTTCCCCCAAATGGTCAAGCAGGCCAATGATGTCCCCAACAAGGTGCATGATAGTGTAGAAGGTTGGGCTGAGTGGGGATCCGAGTCTCCATATCCTCTCAAATCAGGAGCAACAACATGGTATCCATGTTTAGCCAAGAAAGTGATCTGGTGGCGCCATGAATACCATATTTCTGGGAACCCGTGAAGCAATAGAACTAGCGGCCCTGTCCCTTGCTCCGCTATGTGCAGGCATATCCCATTTGTTTTGATCCTTTGGTGATTCACCTCATTCATGGTTAGTAAGTTGGGTGAGTTTGATGTTTAGATGGGAAGGCTAAAAATGAGAAACTTTGAACCTAGACAAGAAGGAAACAGATTGATTAGAATTTTCCTGATTTTTTTTAAAAGGAAAGATCAATGGGAAGTTCACGTGTGTTGGTTGCTTGCAGGGCAAGAACGTCGAACAGTCAATCCTGAAGTCTTCATCTAACGTAGCCATTGACTTTCTCCATACATTGCACCGAGTCCTCGCTATGGAAGCAATTAAAATTCTAATCTTACGTTCAAGGAATATTCAAAAATAAATTAATAAAAAATTACCACTTAGGATAAAAAAATGACATTTCAATTTTTATGAATTTATCCTATAATAAGTTATAGAGTTAGACCAAACAAAAGATAACCAAAGACTTTCTTGTAATCAGTTGTACACTTGAGCCGTAAGAAAATTCTTGAGGGAGAAAAAGAGATTTATTGAAAAAATAGACCACGATAGAAATTATTGTTTTCCTAATAGAATTTTTCCTCCGCAAAAGTTTGAAAAATGAACTTTTTGTTTTGAGTTCAAACACAGTTTTAAAAGTAGTTTTGTTCTAACATTTTATTTTTCTAAGGTTCCGTTCAACAACCCGTTTGGAATGGGCGTTTTGGGATTAACAGCAGAAGCGTTGCTGAACGGGCAGGGACGAAGTTAGGATCAAATATTAGGAGGGGTAAAGGTCTATTAAACCTTTAAATTTAAAATTTAGGAGGGACAAAAGCCTTATTTTATTATTATCTAAATTACAAAAGACCTTAAATATAATTATACCAAAAAATTTTGAGAGGGACAAAAGTCTCTCCCATAGACTACATGGCTCCGTCCCTGTGAACGGATCTCCTAAAGTTGTGTGCCACCGTGATTTGGAGAATTTTGTGCCGTAAACGGCCGTTTTCTTACTGTACTTTTTTTTTAACTTCTGCTGTGGAATCAGGTGTTGCGTAAAAATCTGGTTCAAACGGATTGCTGAACGGACCCTAAGCATGTTGCGTTTGATGTCACTAATAATATTTGTTTAGGTATCGAATCTTGGTCTTTGGATGTGCCGTTACTCCATCAACGGGTTACATCGAATTTATAGAGCTATTTGGTTTGGATGGTGCAAAAGAAGTGGAGTGGCTGAGAGACGAAATTACTCGTGCACGATCTATTTTGACAGCATTCCCCTCGTATGCAATACAGTCAGCAATCTTATCAAAGACTCAAGCTGAGAAATTATATTATAAGTTATATCTATTGTATTATTTATAAAATTAACCAATTAAATATATTTATTTAATATTTTTATATCTTATTTTTTATTAAGTAAATTATTATTAATATTTATTATATAATAAATTTAAAAATAATTTTTATCGAGTGATATTCACTTGATAAAAAAGATAGGGTGAAAAAATTAAATGAATACATTTAATTGGTTGGTCTTAATGATAACATAATGAGAATGACTCATGATATAATTTCTCTTAAAATATTAATTTTCATAAAATTTTAAGTTAGTTTATTTTTAGGGTAAACTACATAAGTAGTCACTCAACTTTTAAGTTAAATTCATTTTAGTCATCAAACTTTTAAAATATTTATTAAAATCACTCAACTTTTAGTTCGTATTCGATAAAATTACCTAAAAGGTCAACTATTTATTATAAATTAACTTTCAAAACTATTATTTATAACATTTTAAGTTATTAAACAAAATTTCAAAAATAATCAAAAATACAAAAAAAATGTTATAAAAGGTGTAATATTTTAATTTCTTAGGTAACTCTTTAACAAGTTTCGAAACTTACACTAGTTAACCACACCCCAACCCCCCACTATTCAATTTCTTTGCTTGTATCTGTAGAGTTAGATTGTCGGTTTAAGATTTGATGGAAAACATTGTTTTAATGTATAAGATCAGAAACAATCAACTCATATACATTTAAGTGTCATGGAATAAGAAGAAAAAAGCATTTCACTTGCCTGATTTTGCTTGAAAATTTAGCAGGAAATCAACTACAGATATTATGCTGGTGAACACAAAAGTATAAAAAATATCCAAAACCTGTTCTGAACCCAAAAAACACAATTCAAACATGAAGGGATTATACTAAAACGGTCCAAAAAGTTTAATACTCGAATTGGCATTATTAGAAACTAATCTGATCGGTTCAATTGATTGGTAAACTAGTAGTCAAACCCAACTAGAATCACAAACTAGGTGAGAAAGCCACCAAAAAGGTGAGGAATGGGACCTCAAACAATAAAATGTAACCCCAACTTATTTCAGGTCTTGATTCACCAATTTAAAACTAGACCCTTATCAAAGGAACTTTTCAGCACCCGTGTTTTCCTAATCCTACACACAAGATGCAAATGTTCTAGTTTATAGAGTAAGTGCAGAACTAGAGAAACCAACACATGATGTCTAAATGCCATTAAGTTGCAAACCTGATAACAATAGCCAAACATTAGAAAGGAAACACAATCTCGAGATTCTTACAAACCGTCTCAAAAGCGGCATAGCATCGGAACACAAGGGGTATAAGCAAGTGAAAGTTTTAAGCCATGGCCTTTTTCTTCTCCGCCTCAAGCCGCTGCAGTTCTGCCAGCCTTTCAGCCCAAGCTCTTTCCCTTGCCACTGCAGCCATCTTACGCTCTACTTGCTTGATCTTCTTCTTCCGATTAGCTTCCTGCAACAGAGCTTTCCTCTTCTTTGCCTCCGCCTGCAAAACCCAATGGTAAGACATAAGCATTTTCTTCAGAATCAATGCAATCTCCAGGAAGCAATGGTAAAGGCATAATACGGAATTAGAATTACAGATTAAAGACAGATTTCAATAAAGTAGTCGCAACCAAATGCTAGTTTTTAAATGAAATGAAGAAAAAAAAAGTACAAGACATTAACCACAACTATGAAATCAATTGGTTCAACCATACAAGTAACTCAGCTACCTCAGGCTACAGTAAAACCTATACCAACTTACCAAGTATCAGGACAAACCTTCTCCCGATGAATCTGAAAATGGGACACTATAATCGAGGGAACATGAAACTACCTGCCCTCATTTCACATCCCAAAATCATCGACTAACAAAAAGATAACTTACAGACAACATAGGTGAAACATACATCTTCATGATCTCTTCTAAATATATTAGACAAGGTAACCAGTTATGCTGATCATAAGTTCAAAATCCAACCATCTGATAAAATGAATGCCGAAGATTCAATGCAACTCTAAATTCTAATTAAAGGCAAAATGCTTGATAATGCATATAACTAAGAGTACACGACACCGCCTTCCTCATCACTCATAACTTCATAAAAATAAAAACATACCACAAACTTGACAAATTGCTATGTGAATCTGAAATCAGTAAAGTTTTTCAATGTGATTTATAAAAACAAACCAATTTAAAGGCTCGGCGCAGTCTCATTCTCTTTTTCTCGTTCCTTCTTTTGACACTCCCTTCATTCGGATTATTTGGAAGAATAGGCTCCCCTGGTGTATGCTTTACCCATGCATATGGCCCTGCATTCATAAATTCATTAGCATTTCAACGTTCCTTTTCCCCGTTCATTCACCAATAACTCCGGCTATTTTCTCTAGTCAAATTAGCATCTTTAAAGGGAAAAGAAAAGCCTTCTTCTTAAATGGTTTCTAAAACCCTAATTCCACATAAAACTCTAATAACTGAGAGAGAAATCTTAAACGTAACCCTGGAAAGATACAAAAATCAGAAAAACAAATGAAGAGACCTTTAGTGAAATACCTGGGGGTTTTAAACTGGCTCTTTTCCTGCGTGGCTTGTCTTGAGGCCTTCTCTTCGGGAAACGAGTATCGGTTAAGCTATGCAACTGATTTGACATCGAGATCCATGGAGATTGGCGGTAAACTGACCCACCCAAAAAGGATTTCAAACAAGGTTTAGGGCAAAACGAAGAGGAGAGACTGGATATACTTCCAGAAGCAGGGGAGGCTTGTGATAGGAGAGACCGGCATAGTGGTCGAACGATACTTCTTAAAGCGCCAAAACCCATTTCTTTAGATCATAAAATATTTAGGTTTACAGGAGTGGGGTGATGATCAAAATGGAATGAAGAGCAAGGGTTCGTTTTTGTTTGAGCAGAGTGGAGGCAGCGAAAACCAGAACGAAAAAGAAAGGGTTCGTGAAGAAGAAACAAGTTATAACAATTGGGCTCAAAAGCCCAAAGCTTTGGCATTATTTTTTCATAACATACGATCTGACCCAATAAATTAATCAATTTAAAGTTAAAATATGTAATTGCCTAATTGGTCGTCAGACCACTCGTGTAACTTAATATAATAATAATTTTAGTCTTTCAAATTATATATATTATATTAATTTCAATTTAAAATAATTTAATAAATTTAATTTTTTATATTTAAAAAAATTATTGGTTTTGAGTTTTTTTTTTAATACTAATATTATTTTCCTGTTACTTTTATAGTATAATAACGTTTTTAGCAATAATTTCTTGTTGCTTTTATGGTAGAATGCAATAATCTAAGTTATGTTTTATAGATGAACTCGTTTAGTTTGATAATATCGTATAAAGATTAATTTAATTAAAATTTTAAATATAAAGAATTAAATTTAAGCACGAGTCTTTTAGTTCAAGTGGTTAACGAAACAATTATTGTTCTTAGAGGTTACGGGTTTGAGCACCAATAATCTCAGCAGAGTAATTGAGCGATCAATATCAAATGATGGAGAGACTATATTCTAAAATAAATAGTATTGTAATCACTAGTTTATTCAAAAAAATAAATTTAATGAGTTATTTTAAATTAATACTAAATTGATAGAGGGTATATGATTTTAAAATTTTTAAAAAATATTAGTTTAACCCCTCAATTTTTTAAAATTTTATTTTAAAAATTATAATTTTAAATATTTTTAATTAAAACTATAATCTTTTAATTTTTTATCTATGATAATTTAAATCTTTATAAATTTAAATATTAAAAAATTAAACATTACCTGATATTTTAGTTATTTTTAAAATTTAATAATTTAATTCATCTCGTATTGATACGTTTATTTGTCCGTATGCATAAATTTTAAGGAGTAAAAAATTTGTTCTACCAACCTACGGTAGCCGTTTGTCTAATATTTAACACTTAATAGTTGCTTTGAGGCTATTACAAGAAGTTTTTTAATCTTTCAAAAAAAATTCTTTTTAATAAATTTTTCTTTATCAACGATGATCTTTGAGCGTTTTGTTGATTTTGTACATAAATAAAAGTTTATTTTTTTATAAATACCATTTGCAAGATTTTTTTTGTTTTATTGATTTTATATTATATTTGTTTTTTAAAGTTTTTTCATCTGTTTTTATGATAGTTTATTTATCTGTTTTTATAACAGTTTTAGTCTGTCTTTGTGACAATGTTGTTTTTAATAGTTTAACATTCGTATAACGAATATCAACCGAGTGTTGCTTGCAGCAAAGATCGGTGATTTGTGAAACTTTTAATTTCCTTATATGATTTTGTTGATATGTCAAGATCAAGTAACAAAAGAATTTGTTTTTTTTAGAGTACTTTGGTTAAAATAGTAGTTTCACTGAATTTTCATCGAGAGACTATTAGATCTTTGTAAGTGATAGGATTTATATTTTAATGTCTTTCACGTTCTTAAAATTTTATTATTTTTACTATACACATTATATCTATGTTTGTGATATGATTTATTTTGTAATCTTTTTACTTATAATATATTCCAGTTTCAAAAAAACACTCAATTTAATATTATGATTGTATCAAAAGAAAGTACTCGTTTAACCATAAGATAAAGTGCGATAATTGGTCACTTTATTCCCTTAATCAAGAGGGCATGAATTTGATTTTTATTAATAAAAATAGAGTATATTTTATAGTTAATCTTTTGCTTAGTAAGGGCCGACTCATGGAAATGTGACTAAAGGAGAACGTTGCGGAGCTTGTCAAGTTATGTTGTATTGATCCAAATATTAAAAGAAAAAAAATAGAATTATATGACATGTATACAATAAGAGTATAATAATAATAACAACAAATGATAACAACACTATTAAAAAATAATAAAAATAATTTAACTCAAAAATATATTTCCAAATTATACATTTTTAAGATGCGCTTAATATTCTTTAGCTGAAATAGATATCTAAAATTTTATTTTGTTAGTGTTTTAAAGTAACAACGTTAAAAGTAGCGGTGGGTAAAATATTCGATTACCCGGTCCCGATAAGACCCGATGGATTTTTATCTGGTATTGGTTCTGGTGGGACCGGGACTGGATCCAAAATTTAGGCCCCGATCATAACCGAAACCGAGACTGAATCTTGATTTTTTAGACCCGGTACCCGGTGGGTACCCAGTAGTACCGGGACCAGTACTAAATATCGGGTATTGATTTTTCTTTTCTTTATTTTTTTATTAAACTTTCTCTTTATATATGAATATTATGAGTATAACTAGTTTTAGAACTTTAATTTTAAGTCTACAATATTCTAACTTTATTATTTAATATTATTATTGGTGGTTGAATTTTTTTCTCCAATTACTCAAATTTTTTAAGAATAAATTAATTGACCAGGTACCCGGTATTGAAACCGATACCCACCAGTAACAGGATCGGTTCTTAAAATTTAGGACCCGGTATGACCGGGACTGGTTTCAATTTTTAGAAACTGGTGGTTATCGATACCGGGACCAATACTATTCAAATTGGCCGGGTATCCGGTGTTGCCCATCCCTAGTTAAAAGAATCATCACTCAATAATACATATATTTGCGACTTTTGTTTTCTATTTTATATTAAAAAACAAAAAACAAAATAAAATAATTTAAACAATATTCTAAAATTTTTAAAAATCACAAAACAATCTCAAAATCTTAAAAAAAACAGACCTTAAAACTAAAATTAGTGTCACTATCACAGTTCGGCGTCATCGTCTTAGGCCATTGTTGATTTTCTCCAATCACCCACCATCAATAATCAACAAGAGGAGTTTCAATCATACGTTGAATAACGAATACAAAAAACTCTAGTCATTCAACGTCCAATTATAATGTTTCTCGTCGATTATCTATAATTGACTATTAAAAGAAACGGACGATGACTTTAAAGGACGACAAGATTATCAATATCGATTATCTAATCATTTAACGTTTAATTATATCGTTCTCATTTTTACTAAAGTCACTCGATAGATTACGTACCAGTCGAGCCCAATGATGTGAGACGAGTATGCGTAATACATCTGTCTGTTGTTTGGTCTTTCTTGCAGAATACTTGTTTAAAACTATAATGAAATAGCATGCCTTTAAAAGAACAAGTATATGAGTAGGGAGGGACCAGAAACAAGAATGATGCGGACAAATTTTAACTCACTTTAAGTATCAGTTGAACAAAGAGTAGATAAGTAACTTTTTGGTCCTAAAATTATTTATTCTTTCCAAATTAGAACCTATTTTTTTCACATTTGTGAATCAGTTTATTTTTCTCACATTATCTATTTTTTCAGGGTTTTATTCTGATTAATTTTGACAGATTGTTATAGCACACTTACTTTGACAGATAAGTCTTTCAATAAAAAAAATTCTATATAGATAAAACCTCAAACTCCAAACTTGCTTAAACAAAATCAAATTACTTATCATTTGCACTAACCTCTATTAATACTGTTGTTTAAAAAAAATTCTAGTGCTTGAATTTTTTTATTAGCATCTTTTTTTAATGATATTGAATAAATACGCGACGCTCTAAAATTACATCATGTAATCATCTAAGAATAAAAAATTAAAATAAATGGTAAGAAATTAAAGGAAAATTATAATGGCATATAACAAATAGAGATTTGTAAAAAATAAAAAATATGATGGAAATTATAATTTATAGATTAAGAAAAGTAGACAAGTTTAAGGACCGATGCATACCCAACAAAAAATAGGTATTGATGTGAAAAGTATATAAATTTAAGCAGGAATCATGATTTAAGATTAAGGGAGACAAAACATAAATACTTAAAAATATAGGGTAAATTCATAAAGAATATAATTTTTAAAAGAATTTAAATAAAAAAATTAAAAAAAAATATTTGGGGTGAAGGACGAGACATGTAATTTCGTCATTGAATTTAAAGATTAAACTTTAAAAATAATAGATACCAATGAAAAAAAATTGGCAAATTTTTTCACATATATATAAGGTTTAGACTTTAAAATTCATTTAAATAATGTAAAAGCTAAAAAAATTCATTGATTTCGTACCATGAATGAATGTAAATTTATGGTTATGATTATGCGTTTCTCTTTTTATCTTAAAGATACTTTATTTTTTTATTTTTAATTTCAGTTACTAATTTATACTCATTAAAATCAATATAAAACTAAAATATTTACGTTGTATCAAAATGGTTTTTTAACGAAGTACGATTTTATTAACGAATATATCATATAAAAAAATTAATGAGCGTTTCTATAGATGGAGGGACAATCTCCTTATCCTTTTTTTTTAATCTTTTCAATTATTTTAAAAAAAATGATTTATATACGTAACGGCTTTAATTTATAAAATTACAACATTGTCAAATAAATTTTATTTTATTCGTGTCAAAATTGTCACATCGCACACATCTTAAGTACTAAAAGTGTAAAAATAATTAAAAAATAAAAATAAAGAGTTCACACTTAATATTCTTATTTAGAGCTAAAACGTTTTTAAAAAATAAAAAGACATAAAAATCGTTAGAGTATAAAATATTTTAATACAAAATCAAAGTTTTTAATTTGTAGAACCATACTATAGTGACCAAAATAAAAACAATTAAAAAGTTTTTTAAAAAATAAACTCTAGTGACAATATGATTTGGAAGAAAGTTAAACGATGAACAACATATTTTATTCATTATTTTATTTTAAAAATTATAAACTACGATGTCACATCAACAACTTCTAACGAAAGGTAACAAGAGAGACTATATTATAATTCAAGTTTTAAAAATTTGATAACTAAAATAAAAACATTCTAAAAATTCGATAACCATTTATATAATTTATCCGAATTAATAAATTAAAGTAGGTTGAGCATCTCTGACCATGGTACTAAACTAAATCATGTTATTAAAGCGAAATTGGGTCTGGCGCCAATCCCATTCTACGAACGTCTTCTAACCGTTAAAGCGATTGATTGTTGTAATGTCCCGCCTTAACTGATAAAAGCAAAAAGAATCATGTCATACTTGAACCGATAACAACAACCAAAGTAGTGTAAAAAGTTGAGGTTAGTGTGGATGAAGAGAAGAGAAGAGAAGAGAAGAGAAGAGAATTTAAGCATAAAGAAAGGAAATTTATGGGACATGAAGACCAAAAAAGACAAGTAAAGTTAGCAACATATAGGTACCGGTGAGTATTCGATCGAGTCGAGTAAAAAATTTCGAGTTATTCGAGTTTACGAGTCATATTTTACAACTCAAACTTTATTTGAAATTTTTTCGTTTCGAGTCGAGTTTAAGAAATTCGAGTCAAGTCGAATCGAGTTTTCGAGTTCTTATAAATATTTATTTGTAATTATTTATCATGTTATAGTATGATTTGATTTTAATTTAAACGGCTTTCTCTAATTATATAAGATATTTATCTATATATTTTTTCATATGTAACGACATTTCTTTATATTTTTATATATCAATGTATATATATCATAAAAAATTGATAGATTCGTCTTAAACTTAAAAATTAATCATTTAATTATTAAAATTTCGAGTTATTCGAATTTCTATTTTACAACTTGAACTTTATTTGAAATTTTTTCGAGTCGAGTCGAGTCTATAAAATTTTGAGTCGAGTCAAAACGAGTCGAGTCGAGTTATTCGGTTTTTTCGAGTCGAGTTTTGCTCAGTCCTACCCTCAAGCATGCATATATATATATATATATATATTTATATCAGTGATTAAGGAAACGATTATTGTTTTTAGAGGTCATGGATTTGAGTACCAATATTACAATACAATGATTGAACTATCAATATTTAATAAATGAGTTTATATTCTTAAATAGATATTGTTATAACCACTGTAACTGATTTAAATATATATTTCGAGAGAGAAATTAAGTGTTATGTTGGATAATGATGTAATCAAAATGTCACCCTTTGAAAAAAAATATGATGAGCCTTGGGTGGGAAGGAATTGGGTTTGCAAAGCCAATAAAAAAGGTAAAAGACTAACCAATAATCAAACCAATAATTGATTGGTCCAATTGGTTCAGTGAAATAAGTCATTAATTTTTTTAAATAATATAAAAGATATAAATTTTAACATTATAAATGAAATAAATTTTATTGAGAAATTGTTTTTATAATAAATATATACGGCGCATCATCCGATTCATTGAAATACTATGATTATAAAAGATGTGAACGAAAAATCGTATTGAATCCAATTCTGGGATCACATAATCTTGGTTCATTCTTCATTAGCTGTAATTATGTCATGTGAAAACTAATGATCAGCATTGTGACAATTTCCCCCCATTTTGTGTGCCTTTTAGTTCCTGTTTAATCTTGACCACATGGGAGACACAAGGATATTCAAAGTAGGATTGGGTTGAAACTTACAAAAATTAAAACACTTCATAGCAGGTGCAGTAGATAAGGAGCGTCATTTGTTGAACAGTTTTGAAAAAGTTAATTATTTAAGGATATTAGGATCTTTCATTAATAAAGAATGAAGACTCAAACAATCAAACGAATCTTATTTTTTAATAAAAAATAAATTTTATATAATAAAATCACGTTAAATTAATCTGTTTCTTCAGAATGTAATATTTTTTCTCTTAATTTAAATTAAGTTATCTGATAAATCCTTTTACGTAAGACAAAACCTTTTTTTTTCTGTATAATACAAAATCGGTCTTATACAAAGAATTTAAAAATTATTTCAAAAATCATTTGTAATAACTAATAAAATAGTTTTTTCATTTAAAATAACCCATCATCTAAGTTGACCGCCAAGTCCAATATCACTTTCATCCCCAAATCAATCGGAATACCACTGCCCCAACCCATCACTTCCCATATTCTCCATGCACCAGTTAGGCTCATAAAACTTGTACATCATACAGTCTATCATAACTTATTAATTAATCATTTCATTTTGATATTATCATGGGATTTCAGTGTTGGTTTAGTATCCAACGGAAATGGCTACAGGACCTTCAAGTTTCTCTCTTTTTCTTTCATTCCCCTTTAATTCAGCAAAGCATAAGAAAGTGACCAGTCAGGTAGGAAGGTACCAAATCTAAGCACGTGGCGGCAATATATGCCAATGCCATCCGGCATAGATACTCTGACATCTAGGTCTCCCAAACCCTTAATTGGAGGGACACATACCCCATAATACGATCCAACAAAATCCCATTCTTTATAACAATATATAATATAATATGCTGGTCCAAGGACAACCTATTTTCTGTGCAGACAATCCCATCCCTATACCTCTGGCTCTAAAGAATATCCCAGACCAGGAAAGGAAAGGGGCAAATATGACAACTCATCTTACTGACGGAATCCTTCCCACCGACGTTAACGTGGAAAGGGAGGGAACAACTAACGACGTTTCCCACCGACGCTGTACGAAGGAGAAATCGTACCCCCAGGACCAGCACGTACCAAAACATTTCATTTGATGTTCTAACGCTTCTTCTCTTTTTCCTGCTTAAACGGTTCATAAATCATAACCCTAATTCTAACATTAATCATCACTGTCCTCAACGTTTGTGCCTCAGACTCAGCAGTCAATTAGCCGTCTTGTTTCTTGCCAGTTGTATCTATGGAGATGTAGTCGATCTAGTACTATTATTGTACTCATTTCCATAAATTCCCATCCCTTGAATTATGGCATGACGCACAAAACATGCACACAAATTCCAGGTTGGTTAAGGGAGCTGGAATCTTTGGTCAACCAAACTTATGCAAACCTGCTGGCTGCTGCGGCTTTAACTGCGCCACTTATGTTTATGTTAGGTAATAGTAGGCACGTTCTTTTTTCACTTTGTACATAGACTGGTCCCACTAGCCATCGTCTCAGTGCAGAGTTAGCAGATGGAATTGAATATTAGGTTGTGCGTAGCCCACCCTTCTCTTTGTTTATTTATTCCTTAATCAATGGCTTGCATACAGGAGCAATGAAACATTACTGACGATTAATTAACAGCATGTTAGAATTAGAAAACCCATCGGTATAATTTTGCGTACAGACAGTGAGACAGCATTCACCAGGACAAGGGACATGAAAACCTGCCATAATGAGTCATGAAACTCACTTGCAAAACACACATTTCATTACTGCCCTAAATAAATAAATGTTTTTATTAATAATAATCAAGATAAAGAGCAGCAGTTGGTGGCGTAATGGTTCCATAAACTGCGGTTGGAATTGGGCGTTTCCCTTTCCGCTCGTCTCGGCGTTGAAAAGGTAAAGGAAGTTGGAACACAAGGCACAAAGTAAAAGAGGGGTTGGAACTGTGGGGCTTCTTTGGTGGCTGATGAATGCTTTAGCTATATTTCCCATTTACCTACTTCATTATCAAGTGCATGCCACCAATAATAAGTTAGTCCAAGACATTTTATTTCTTAAGATCAGAGGTTTAAATCTTGGTATTGTAAATAAAGAAAATTGTATTAAGAAAAACGTTTTTAATAAACCTTTACAAAATCCAATCCAGATTATTCACACATTAGTTAACCCTAATTTATAAAGTTCATGCCACGGTGGGAACGCATTAGAAAATCCCTCTAACCAGAACAAAAAACTTCTACCCCTAATCACATCTCATTTTATATCGTACACTAAAAAATACTTATAAAGTAATTCTTAACCCTAATTTCTACATCCTAAACCCTAAAAATATTCATCACTTCTAATTCTATAAACCCTAACTACAACTCATAACTTTAAACTTATTATTTTAAAGTGAGACACTAATAAAAATATAATAAAAATAAACGATTTATGACCTCTAATCGATACTTAAGAAAATCTAATTACTTTAATTAAAGGGTATCCTTAACCATTCATAAATAATGCAAAGAGCCTGTAAAATTTAATCTAAAACTTCCTGTTGCTCAATGATGTGAATCAACACTTCCTTTTACTACTCATTTTCTAGAAGTTGGTACACTTATGTTCCTGTCAATATCATCCATTCATTTACATGTCTCATCCTAAACTAATAAATACAATATTTGACTTTACATGATTCATTTTGCTGTATTCTTTTTCAAATGTACAAACCTTATAAACGTGAACTTATTAATGTTTACTAACTACAGGATGGTAATAAAAAGACATGTTGATTAACAATAGGTCTCAAGTTCACGTCTAAAATCCTATATGTTTTTGAGATTTGGTTGTTTTTTTATATTATTATTGATTATCGCAGAGTTGTTGTAAGGCTAAACCTTTATTGATTTAGCTGCGTTTATCAAACTTAGATAAATTATTTGTATTTTAAAGCATTGGTTTAAAACCTAAATACATGAGTAATTATAATAAACATTTTACGAGAAATATGATAATTTTAGTTCTAAAAGAATTTCTCTATACAATTAAATCTTGATAGAAGTTGTTATTTCTTTTATGGATACTTGAAGAATTTTTTTAAATTTTTTTAATGATCTCATGACTGTTACTGGCCGTCGGGTTGATTACAGTCATTGGGGACTTTATGTTTAGTCATATATACAATTATGATGTATAGTATATCGATACAAGTGTATTATAGTACAGTCAAGCTTATAGCTATAAGATTTTTAGCTACTAAAATTTGTCAAAACTTGAGGACAATGTATTGATATACGAGCAATCATACCAATATGCGTTCTTTTTGGTATCGGCGCACTTTAATCAGTAAAAAACTATTTTTGACATTTTAACCATATAAAAATATTTTAAGCATATAAAAAACACTTTAAAAAACTGTCAAACATATGTTTTAAGTTGATGAATTTTTAAAATATTTTACATGTTACTTCGAGTCCAAAATATTTTTTATTTAAATCATATCAAAATCGAAGTATTAAAAAATCCAACAAAATGTAAAAATTGTTTTTCATTGTAATTAATCGCACATAGCTCCTAAATCTTTTAACTACCCTAAATCATATATAGTTTTTTCTAATAAAAATCGGTACGGATAGTTGTCTTTGGGCACTTTGAAGGTAATTGTGTATCTGTACGCATTGGAGGCATATTGATACTAGATAACGTATTGATACCTTATATAGGCACATCGATACTAGCTGGACACTGTAAAATAAATTAGTGTTTGAGTTCGAGGGCTCTATAATTCGTGATAATTGATTCTAAGGGTCTCTTATGGTGCAAAATAAATATTAAAACTGAGAATCTGATAAATTAACCCTGAATATGAGAAATATGACTAGAGACTCGGTCTTGGGTGGTTTAAATTATGATAGAAATCATAGGGATCCTCGGTGGACTTTTGATGCTATGTGTTTAGCTAGGACCTTGTTGTGTGCTGATATATTGCTTAGCTAGTTAAACTCTTGTTTGATGGGAATTCAGATGCCCAAGAAAATAGTATTGCAAGATTATGAAGACATCATGAATGAAGGATTCCGATATTTTGTGGATACGAGCCTCATTCGAAGAGGCTCGACGTGACATTCTGAGCATGTGATTTGGAGGATCCCGATGCTTGTGTGGACGCGGGATGAACTAGAGAAGCACCATCGTGGTTGAATTTCAGCGTCGACTTTGTGTCAGAGTACAATCATTTAATGTAATTGAGCTATGTACTGGGGCCTATATATAATGTAACTCTTATGTAAATTGATTTTAAGTCGGATGCTTTTAATGGTTTATATAATGGAGCTCCTGTCATTGTTTTAATTACTATGGGCTTATGATATTTTAAACATAGATTTATGTTTTGAACCTTTGAAGTTGAACGTGTTAAATGGACTTTTAGCAAAATTTTATAATACGAATTTTAAGCCGGAGTCCCAATGTGACATCCGAATTGAAGGTATTATAATAAATATTTATTAAGTATTTAAACTTAAAATTTATAGAGTAAACTTAATTTAACTAATATTTAAACTTATAAGGACCTAAATTAATAATAGATAAAAAATTTAACACATACTCACTTTTCTTTAGTTCAATACCTATTTAATTATATTTACTATGTTAGTTGAATAGATTGTAAAACAGAGTGTCAGCATTGACAGGTAATAATAATAAACAATCAAGAATAAAAAATAAATCATGTCGTGGTATAAGCCACTACCTTAGAAACAATTCACCCTGATGTGTGTACTCGCTTCTTTAGGCAGTTGTCCCTTGAAGGTAAGCACGGTCGCTCCAAACAGTGTATACCCAAAGTTTGGAGTGGACTATGACGGACGGTAGTGGTCGTCTGAACTGGAATCGAACAAAAGCTAGCAAAAGCATTTAAAGAATGCTCTCAATTTCTCTCAAAGAAGCAGAACAAATTCTGAATAGGATGATTAAAAGTGAGAGAAAAATCTCTTATTTATAGATTGAAAGCAGAGGTAAATCTGTCCGAGAATCAAACAAAATCTGATTTAAAATTTAAATTTTAAATTTAATATCAGATAATATCAAATCAAATCTCGGATAATATCATATAATATCTATTCAAAATTAGATTTAATAACAAATAATATCAAATCAAATCTCTAATATTTATTAGATCTAATCGGTAACATATTTAAAATTTTAAAAAAATTAACTTAATCGAACTGCTCTCATATCTCTTATAAATACAGAATGTAGGGTTTAAGCATTATACCCGCATACTAAACCGTTACATTTTTTAGTCTGACTTTTACTTTACAAAAACTAAATTATAATCAAAGTAAAATTCATCAAATATTCAAATTTTATAATAAAGACCGGTGCCCTTAGGTCCAAGGTAACTCCGCCCTTCTTTGGGTGTCAAATTCACAATATAGTTTTAGTAATAACTAATATGATCATCACGACACCAAAGGGACAATGTAGAGTTATGGTTTATGGTGGAGAGAGAAATCGGCAGAAATATCATAAAAGATCTAGCATTTGCGACAGCAAAGTTACTGCAATGTAGGTACAAATGGTGTCGGCAGAGAAATTTATTAGATAAATCTATTTTTTTTACTATATTAATGCAGATAGGTATTCATAGTTGTGCCCGAATTTAAATCTTTTAAAATAAATATATTTTTTAAGAAAATTATAAATGTAAGTTTTGGTTATACAAAAAATGAATAATATACAAAAAAGGAAGGTTACAGCGATGAGCAAAAGTATGATCCTTCATTAATTAGTGATTTCTTTTTCATGACCATCAGATCCTTCATCAGAGGGTATGTTAACAAGTCAAAAGTTCAAAACACAGTCACTTGTGCTAAAAAAAAGCAATTTTAAATGAATATATATTCTCATTAATTAAAAAGATAATTCTTGTAAAAATACCTGAAAAGAGTGTCGGTTGGCTCTGTAAGTTTGCTAGGTTAAACTTGAACTAGATTAGTATATGAGACAAGATTTTTGATGCATGTCCATTTGGTTGTATTGTAGTGATATTGACAACTGGACATAAAGATTTAGCTGATCTTATGACTTGACACATTCCATCCAAATCCACACAGGAAAAAGAAAATTTTGGTTCCTATTTGCTCAAGTCAAGTGTATAATTAGTAGAGTTCTGAGTGAAGATAATGTCCAGAAATCAATTAAAAGTATTTGATATAATACAGCAAAACTTGTATATATGTACTTATATAATTACATGCTACATTGTCTTGGTTTCTGTAAAAATATGGGGGAAATGGCAGAGAGTAAACTAGTAAAGTTATATGTGAAAGAGTGGGAAAAACTCACCAGCATTAAGCTTTTAATATTCACTTAATTACAGTATAAAACGTCCATAATTTGTTGTTGGGACAACTTTTTTATCAGATTTTTCCTTGTTTTCTTTATCTTTTACCCCATTTTCCTTTATTGTATTTGTTATAATGGCCATGGACACTTGTGAGATGAAAACTGTAGCACCTATTTTTTTTCTACGCTTATAAATTTGAGGTCTGCTGAGGGACTCATGTGTGAAATGAATTCTCTTCCTTCATTTCACTATCATTAAACCATAACCCTTCTTCTTCTTCTTCTTCTTCTTCTTTTCTGTCTCATCCTCTCCCTTTCTAGTCTCAAGCTTCGGTTTTGTGAGGTTTGAAGTAAAAAAGGCTGAATCTTGCGCTGTTTTATTTTATGAAAACATGGACAAAAGATCATTTTCATGGCTTTTTACATTCTTCTTAGCACTGTGTTTGGGTTGTCAATTGGTTCAGTGCAGTGTTACTTATGATAGGAAAGCCATTGTGATCAATGGACAGAGGAGAATCCTCTTTTCTGGTTCAATTCATTATCCCAGAAGCACTCCTGAGGTACTTCAAAATTTGCTCCTTTTATTCCAAAACTTAAAGCTTTGGGGGTATGGATTCTTTTTTGAGATTTTTTTTTTGTAGATGTGGGAAGATCTTATACTGAAGGCTAAGGATGGAGGAGTTGATGTGATTGAAACTTATGTCTTTTGGAATGTTCATGAGCCATCTCCTGGGAATGTAATCTTCCTTTTCCCTCCATTTCCCTCCACAATATAAAATTAATATTTCTACTTTCTAGTCTGTTTTTCCTCTTTTTTACAGACCTTGGAATTGAACTTGTTAACTATTTTATTCCTTTTCTTTTCAGTACAATTTTGAAGGAAGATATGACCTTGTGAGATTCATAAAGACAATACAGAGTGCAGGTCTCTATGCTCATCTTCGCATTGGGCCTTATGTTTGTGCAGAGTGGAATTTTGGGTTTGATCTTCATCTTCCTCTAACTCTATCTATGCTTCATTTCTTCTTTCCCTTCTTTGTTGTATTTGACATTTTTTTACCATGTCCAGAGGTTTTCCTGTATGGTTGAAATATGTTCCAGGCATCAGCTTCAGAACAGACAATGAACCTTTCAAGGTACATCCCTTCTTCCATTGTTTTTACTGCAGGAGTCATTAGAGTAGAATTACTGGAAGGTAAATTAGTCAGTAACAGTTTAGGATATATTTTAACCATTTGTTACTAGAAATAAACAAAGGGTTGTTAATGCTTTTGATACATTTGCAGAGGGCTATGCAAGGGTTCACTGAGAAGATTGTGGGACTGATGAAGAGTCATAACTTGTTTGAGTCCCAGGGTGGTCCCATTATTCTCTCTCAGGTAAATGTTTTCTTATTTTCTTTTCCTTTCACCCCTCATTTTATCAATTTTATCTTTTTACATGTTAAGATTTCGATTTATGTAACTATAGATTTAGCATCCCAAATTAGTTTACAATGGTAATAACATGAACCTTTATTTTACTCTTTAATTTGTTTGAATGCAGATTGAGAATGAGTATGGGTCACAGAGTAAATTACAAGGGCCTGTTGGCTACAATTATATTTCTTGGGCAGCGAAAATGGCAATAGAGACCGAAACTGGGGTCCCTTGGGTGATGTGCAAGGAACAAGATGCCCCAGACCCAGTGGTAAGTAATTCGATCGAATTTAGCATGTCAAGTGTCTTGCTCTATGATCTTAGTGTTTTAAGGATTTAGTTTATTGTGAACAAATGCTTGCAAAATCCAGTTTCATGTTTTCAAATATATGGTTTCTCTTTCTTGTGTCATGAATCTCAGTTGTAATTTGCATAATGTGGATGCTAAGATAGTTTTATGTGTAATTTGATAGATAAACACATGCAATGGTTTCTACTGTGAATCATTCCAACCCAACAAACCCTACAAGCCTACCCTGTGGACTGAGGCTTGGACTGGATGGTAAGTTCTTTTATTTTTCCTTGTTTGGTTACCTTAATTTGAAGAATCTTATGTGGATTGTGAGTCCAACCATTTTATGCGAAAGGTTCTCCGAGTTTGGTGGTCCACTTCACCATCGTCCAGCTGAAGATTTGGCATTTGCTGTTGCTCGATTCATTCAAAAAGGAGGATCTTTTGTTAACTATTACATGGTAAGTTCCTCATTTTTTCTCATTATCTTCACTTTTTTCAAAGGGTATAGTTTTTACAATGGACACCTGATTTTTATTTACATTTCGGAACAGTACCATGGCGGGACCAATTTCGGACGTACGGCTGGAGGCCCTTTCATCACTACCAGTTATGATTATGATGCTCCAATAGATGAATACGGTGAGAAAAAGCATTTTTCTTACTTCCAAGTTGTTTGTTGCATTAAAATATAGAGGAATTGCTCGTACCTTACTGTCTTTGCCTCACATCAATAGGATTTTAAACTGAAAACAATATGAATTCATATCCTTATTCACTTATGTCTTCTCATGCTAACCTATAAGAAGCTTATTTCCTTTGATTTTGGTTTACAAAAATTGGAAGATCGCATCTGCTATCCCTTTACGCGGTTCTCCCTGTTACCTCATCTCTAATTCATGCTAAAAATGACAGGTTTGATTAGACAACCAAAATATGGTCATCTAAAGGAGCTCCACAGGGCTATTAAGATGTGTGAGAGAGCTTTAGTTTCGGCAGATCCTATTATTACTTCACTAGGAGGCTCCCAACAGGTTTCTGCTTATATTCTCAAGGTCCATATTTCCAGCAGATATGTGAGCATTAATTGTTCACTAATCTAGTTACTGTTTGGCATTTGCCAGGCTTATGTGTACACAACGGAATCAGGAGATTGTGCAGCTTTCCTATCAAACTACGACACCAAATCTGCTGTGAGAGTGTTATTTAACAACATGCATTATAACTTGCCTCCTTGGTCCATCAGCATCCTTCCCGATTGCAGGAATGCAGTGTTTAATACTGCAAAGGTATTGATGTCTTGAAATAACTGAATTTGCATGTTCAGTTTGAGGACTACGGAACTGATGCATACTTTTTAGATTATGCAATAAAAGGTTCAGGGATCCCTCTGTAACTCATGCTTGTTCTTTTCAGGTTGGAGTTCAGACATCACAAATGCAAATGGTACCGACAAACGCCGAGATCTTCTCATGGGAAAGTTATGATGAGGATCCTTCTTTACTTGATGACAGGTCAGCATTTATTGCTGATGGGCTATTAGAGCAAATAAATGTCACAAGGGATGCAAGTGATTACCTGTGGTACATTACTAGGTGAGACCGATGAACACATGGATAGATTCGAATAATGATTTTTTGCTTTCTCCTCGCTCACCATTTACATTTTTGATTCATCATTTCGGGTTGCTCTGCTAACTGTCTTATTTTGGTAGAAACATTTATTATAGCTTGTTTCTTCTGCAATTCTTTGTTTCCAATGCCTTTACTCGCATTGCTGAATCCAATTTAAGACTTCATGGCTTACTAATTCTTAAAATTCGGGTCGCAAATATGTTATATGATACAGTGTTGATGTTGGTTCATCTGAATCCTTCCTTCATGGAGGGGAACTCCCTACTCTCATTGTTGAATCAACAGGCCATGCTGTACACGTCTTTATCAATGGACAACTTTCAGGTACATAGTTATATTTCCTTTTCCCTGGATTTAGCTTTTTAGATCCTTTTTTGTTTTCAGAAATAAAAGTCTTAACACGGTGCTTAACAGGTTCTGCTTTTGGAACAAGGAAGAATCGGAGATTCACATGCACGGGAAAGATCAATCTGCATGCCGGAACAAACAGAATAGCGCTGCTGAGTGTTGCCGTTGGATTACCAGTTAGTTCTTCAAATCATCAAAACTTTAAAATATTGACATGGTTATTGTGTTTTGAGATGGGAAATGACTTTTCTTTTTTTGTGATTGAAGAACATAGGGGGACACTTTGAGACATGGAATACAGGTATCCTAGGTCCAGTTGCACTGAATGGACTTGACCAAGGAAAATGGGACTTATCACGGCAAAAATGGATTTACCAGGTAGTGAAATGAACTTCATTATCTTTATTGTCTATTCAAATATGTTTTCCTCACGAATATTCTTTCGACAGGTTGGGCTTAAAGGAGAGGCCATGGATCTAGTCGCACCAAATGGTTTTTCCTCGGTTGAATGGATGGATGCATCATTGGTTGCACAAAAACAACAGCCCTTAAGATGGCATAAGGTAAGCGAAAAAGGAATAGTGAAAGTGGTTGCAGGACAAGGTGGGGACTGGGGATTCTGAAAAGTTCAAATTGGTTCTTTTTAATACTGCAGGCTTATTTCAATGCACCTGAGGGTGATGAACCATTGGCTTTGGACATGGAGAGTATGGGAAAAGGTCAAATCTGGATTAATGGGGAGAGCATTGGTAGATATTGGACTGCATATGCTCAGGGTGATTGCAATGGTTGTAATTATGCTGGAACATTTCGACCGCCCAAGTGCCAGCTTGGTTGTGGCCATCCAACCCAAAGATGGTAACCGTCTTTTTGACCGAAGCTATACGAAAACCTTTCTAGTGTTTGTTATAATTCGAAAGGAGAAAATCCCTGAGATTAAAGATGTTTTCATCATTTAATCGTTAATTTACTTTTCTTTCTCAGGTACCATGTTCCTCGGTCTTGGTTGAAACCTACACAGAATCTGTTGGTTCTTTTTGAGGAACTAGGAGGAGATCCCACAAGAATCTCATTCGTAAAAAGATCCTTGTCCAGCGTTTGTGCCGATGTCTCTGAGTATCACCCTAATATTAAGAACTGGCAGATTGAAAGCTATGGAAAGGCAGAAGAGTTCCGCAGACCGAAGATTCACTTGCGCTGTAGTCCCGGACAATCAATCTCTTCCATTAAATTTGCAAGTTTTGGAACTCCTTTAGGAACTTGTGGAAGTTACCAGCAAGGCCCTTGCCATTCTCCTGCTTCATATGCCATCGTAGAGAAGGTATTCAAACTTTCTCTGTCTGAGAGATAAACTAAAACTAACATCTAAGCATTTCTCACTGTGTTCTCCTGTTTTACGTTTTATCAGAAGTGTGTAGGAAAGCAAAGATGTGTTGTCACCATAGCCAACAGTAACTTCGGGCAAGATCCATGCCCAAATGTGTTGAAGCGGTTGTCTGTCGAAGCTGTTTGTTCTCCGATAGCTTCAACAGCAGAGCCAAACTGGGGAGGCTAATAAGACCGGCAAAAACTCACAGAACAACTCCAGAAGGCTTGCATCTAGTAATTTAACTTATACACTATCAGCATTTGAAGAAGCAAAGAAGAAAATAAAAAAGAAGAGTGCAAAGAATAGGCGCTTAGTTAGGTTAGGTTGAGTGCCACAGCATTTCAAAATGGAATGCTCCGGCAAAAGATGTTCACTGTTCAGTCATCAGTGTTATAGGCAATGAGTTGTTTTATTTAAAAAAAAGTTAAATGGGGCTACCTAGGCTTCTGTAAATTTGTGGTTATAAGATAAGTGAGTTTCTTAAGACTGAAATTTCCGGCGTGTGTCCCCGGACTTTTAACCGGAGAAACAGAGACTAGTATTTGGTGTGATTTCTGATTGTAAATTGAACACCTATTTGGTTCATGTTGGGAGTGGTTCCTAGCATGGCCTTTGTTTTATGTGCAGTTCCTGAATCAACATTTCTTTTTCTTTTCATTGGTATTTCTAATGTCAGCCTTGAATCATATGGTGCGGGAATATTATTAAGAATCATACTAGTTAAGGGTATAAAAATACCTCAAATGATATAGGAACAAACTTAGGGTTCAACATAGAGATGTGTAGATTAATATCAGCCCATCAAAGATGTTTGTCTGATGATTATAAGTTCCTCAAAACATGACAAATATAGTACTAACAATTATCTCCCTCAAGCAGAAGGGGTAGCAGTAGTCGTGTTTTGTCACAGTCTGCTGAAGCTCTTCCTTCTTTGCACCAACCACTCTGTCAACACCCTTTCCCTCCTTGAGGAACAAGAAAGTCGGCATAGCCTCTACTTCCCATTCAGCAGCAACTTCCTGAAAAACAAAACATTTTCAGTTCTCGTTCATTACCCGAATGATAGCATTGAATTGCCATTCAAACTCTGCATCCGTGATACCTTCAATTCATCCACATCCACCTTGAGAAACATGACATTAGGGAACTTCTTGGCCAGTTCAGCCAGAAAGGGTGAAATGAAACGGCAGGGTCCACACCATGAAGCAGTGAAATCAACCACCATCTGCAGTAATGCATTTACCATTTATGAAGAAGCAATATTAGAAAATAATGACAAAATTTATCAATATCACCAGGTGCCAAGCTTAAAATGTATTAATTTGATCCAACTTTCTTCAACTCTTTTTTTCCATGGATTGAAAAACATGTTACAAAACTTAATTCCAGATACAACAAATTTTCCTTAGAAACAAACACATCAAATCATATTCTAATAAAAAAAACTAAGCTCCTGTAATTGATGATTTCGCTTTTTGCAATCTAAAGAACAATTTACGATATGTCATTAAAATCTATAGAAAAATCTAGATCCATGCATATAAAACAAACAAGTCTAAAAAATATAATATTATTTGAACCAAACGAAAACAGACAAAAAGAGAACAGAGCAGATCCATGCTCTGAAAAATTAAAATATTCATAAATCTAACGCTAAAAGATAGAGGGATTGAAACAAAATACCAGTTTTTTTGACTCATTTCCCTTTAGAAGTTGTTCCTTCCATGAATCAAGAGTGTGGCAACTGATTACTTGTCCCTCTTCTGCTGCCATTTTCGCTTAGATCTTTAAAACAGAGTTGTTTTTCTTAAACAGAATTCTTCTCTGCGGCTCTATTAATCAGTGGATTGAATAAATAAGCAAATTAAGGTTGTGGCAAATGGGCTCTAGACCTAGATTCCACTTTGAATTACGATTTTGCCATTATTTCATGAAGAGTGTACCCTACATATATTCCCATGCAACGTAACGGAAAGAGCATCTCGAGCGCAGTGTTTCAACCGTTGGATTAAGAGCAGTGATGAACCCTGACATACGTTTTAGTTTTATTTTAAGGATTAAAATAAAGTTTTAAACAAAACGGAATATTACACGAAAATGGTCCGAACTTGGAGGAAAATATTTTTACTACTATAAAGCAGGATGTGAGATAAAAAATTACAGATTAAACTGATCATACTTAATATACTTGTATCATTACTTGTTACTAGAAGTTTTTATTTTAAATTTGTTGGATGTTTTGAAGTTCTTAAATGAAATAAAATTCTATCTATCAAAAAAATAATGTTTTTTTTTAAATAAATCACATATCACGCTTAAAAAGAGATAAGATAATAACCCCACATCAAAAAAAAATCTGAAATATAAATACGAGGGCGTTGGACGATAATGACCTTGTGAAATAATTAAAAATTACTTGGGATTTACATATCGTCCGCAAAGAGATTGCTGATATGGGAAATTAAAACATAAATATGTGATCTTTATCAACTCTATTAAGGTCTCACATACACAAACATTCTTTGGTATTGGTTTAGGGTTAGAAGCTACAGAGAGATTAAATTCTTGAAACAGTAAGAACCAAGAAGGAACCAACCAACAAGAAGGAATGCAAAGAGGGCCAAGAAAGACAAGTATGTTGTGCCACCGAATGCAAGTCCTAGACTCGATACTACAAAAAATGGTAAGTACGACCGCACAAATGCTGCTTTGCTCAACCAACGGCCTTTGAGGAAGATGAGAATAGCAATATTCACCACATTCCACCCACCCGAGCGAAAGCCTAACCTGTTCAGGTTGTTTGCCACAAACGAATGGCAATTGCAAGTGAAAAGGCTGTACTTGCGTTGCTGGAACTCTAATATGCCTTTTTCTAGTGCGTCATCCCATGATAATGCCCCTCTTCTTGGGTCATCGTCATTCGGGTATTCTTGATCTCCTTGCAGTGTTGATGAATGAGAGGAAATGCAGCATTCCTAGTAAAAGCTCACATTTGTAAATGAGGAAGAATTACCAACAAAGTAGTATTCAAGTAGAAACGCATGCATCCATGCAAGGGTTAATACTCTATCATTATGCTCAGAAATCTACCAAACAAAAGTGTGCCCATGAATTATATTCAGAAACTGCAACCTATTTCCTGTCTTTTACACAAAGCTTAGCTACCAATACTCGAAACGTTTTGTCATCGTAGCATATTTGCCACACCACATTCACAAGTTACGGCAAAGCAGAGTACTTCGCATTGTACATTGTATAGCCTAATACAATTGTTTCCTGTCAAAGCCCCATATGAGGCAAAGCACAACACCCCAATCTAATCCCACTCCCAGTTCTCAACAATTCGATCTATTTAATCCTAATTCTGATTACTTAATCTAGTTATCGTGTCATCTTCTCTCCTATTGCAACTTCCATGGAATCAATGAATGAAATTCGTGAAGAAGCAGGAATTGGGGAGACAAGAAAAGAAAGGGAAGATGAATACCTTATCTTTGTTAATCTGGACATAGCGGGCTACTGCCCCAAAGGCGAAGTCGTCAACAGAGACGCAATTAGGACCTGCAAAATCTAGAATAACTCCATCTTCTCTGCAAATGCCAATGTGGCCAATGAAAGGAATCAACCAAGAAATAATAGGTAGGGGTGTCCAAACAATGCAGCATGGAAACCGCTCCCTCCTCGGATCAATTCGCATACCACCTTCGATCATCATCGACTGGTGATCAGAATCTACTTGTTCTTCCATGCCCATCTTCCAGGCTGCAGTTTTTCAGAAAACCCACATCAATTAACTCAACAAGGATTCAAAAATTTGCGATAAAATTGTCGAAAGATGGAGTAAAAGCAAGCGTGAGAAAACCCCAGTAACGAAGAGAGGTTGCGAGGAACTAGTAAAGGAGAATTGATTCGAGATTGAAAGTTGGAGCAGTGGAAATAGATGTATGGAGGGAAGGAGAAAGATCAAAGCGTTCCTTACCAGAGAGAGAGATAAACGCAGATCCACCGGAGAGTGGAAGAATCGGCTGCCGCAGCGATGGGTAAAGGAGGGATTCGGGTTCTCTCCAAGATTTCGTCAGTTGGATCAGTAAATTACCTCAAACCCAACAATATTTTTTTCCTTAAATCTTAAATTAAAAATGCGTGCATAAATTATATATTTTAATTTTAGTTGTTTAAAGTATTAACCAGAAACTGCAGGTTGTGTAGAATTACCAATTCAACCATCGGGTTTTCTCTCAAAGTTTTGAAACTTTTCTCTAGCCCCGCTGCATTTTTTTTTTCATTTGATTTGGTTGTCGGTGATGATAATAATTTTGATGTTCGTTCGATCGTTGAGAATATTTTATTTTTATAATATATTTAATTTAATTTTTAATAAGATAATTGTTTTTTTTTGGTATATTACTTATCTTTGAATACGTTATTTGTTTTTTTTTCTTTTAGAATTAAAATTCGCCTAAATTGATAAGACAATATTTATTTGGTTATTTTGTTGATTTTTTTTTTTTTAAACTTTTAGATTTAGATACAAGATTTACGTTTGTGGATAGTTTTCTTACAAATTTAGGCTCTGGCTTGTGATTATTGGTAGTCGTTTAGTAGTTTGATCTTTTTTGAGTTCATTTATCGGTGTAGACTTGTCTGCTTGTATCTATATTTTGTTCGAATCATTTAGTTTTTTAATTTATATTTGAGTCATTTAGTTGGTTTTAACATTTCACATGTATAAATATTATATGATCTCAAGTGATTAGCTTTATCGTGTTATTGATTATAGAAAAATATTCAATTTATGTGTTTAATTTACAAGTATACTCGATACAAGAATAAAAAATTTAAACACTAAGACTTGATTACAATCTTTTATGTATTGACTTTAAGATCAATAGTTTTTTCAGATAATTCTTAAGATAGATAATTATAGAAAATTAATAGAGTATTGAATCAAAAATTTTAGAGTTTTAAATTTGAATAGTGCTATGTTAAACCTGAGATCTTAAATAGAAAATTCAATATTTATTAAAACCCTAAAAAATATAAATAATTAAGATTGATTAATTAGAGTTTTAATAAGATTAAAAACTTTAAATAATTATAAAAAATAATTAGTAAGAAAATATTTTCTATAACTGAGTTTAATACGAATAATGCTGAAAGTAATTGAGTGATATTTCATACAAATTTTGGAGTTGAATATTATTCATAGATTAAATAATACAAATCTAAATTAGAACATTTTTAGATTAACACTTAAATGAATCAAATCATAATTAATCATGCATAAAAAACTTTTATATATGAGATATATTTTTAAAATATGAATAGAGGTGCCCTTAAGTGTCTAAGGGTGTTTCCAATTTATATTTGAAGCAAAAATATATTCCCTTATAAAAGGAATATTTTCATTTCGTACATGAACCTAATTAATGACAAAATTAAATTTAAATTGTTATTCTAAAAATAATAATATGCTAACAAAACTAAAGGTATCAATTTCGGACTTTTTTTAATTGATTTTTGAACCTTAATTTTAAAAAAATTTGATTATTATATGATGTTCAGTCTATTAAAGTGATTGGTGACAACTTTAATCTTTTAAAAATCGAATTAAAAGAAAATACTAATTTTAAACATTAATTGTTCGAACTATTTTTATCAATTAAAAAATTGATTCGACCGTTAGATCACGAAGGTATTGAATTTAATAGTGTGTATGCAAGTGAGGGGACAAGAAAGTTACAACGTTATAATATTGTCGAAGAAATAGTTCCAATATTCTGTCACCTTTGTTTGGGTTTATGAACAAAGAGGGTAAACGGTAATGGATCAATAGAAAATTGAGTTCTTAGAAGATGAAAAAAATGGTCTTCCTGTTAGGTTGAAGTGTCCAGTATTCTGGACATATTTTGAGTTTCACATGCACAACTTGAATTTGGTTTTGTTTTATATAATTTCTTTGGTGTAATAATTGATATCCTATTGCAGAAATGCTTTAGCTCCGCGCGACATAAATTCCTTTGGTCTATTATGTGATCTTACTATTTGCACACCAGAAATTAGAATATTCTTAGTACAGTTCCTAATTATAGAAAATCTTTACAAGACATGTTTATGAACACTGTTAGGTGGATTCTACCATCAACTGTCATTATGTCTCGGGATTCTTGTCTTTCAGTAAATTTTATGTTCACATATATTACTCATCAAACTGTCATTATGCAACCCTAAACTCCATGTTGGAATTGTAGTCCATAAACATAGGAATGGGTATAGAACATAACAAGCAAAAGAAGTGGTCTGCCATTGATTGATGAGTGAAAAAGCTTTGACAGTTTACAGCTTGGAGTTATCTGAAAGAGACAAAGGTAGAAGAAGAAACTCGACAGTCTGCAGAACAAACAAAGAGAAGAGATGTTGAATGTTCCAGAATATAGCTGAATATATGAAGAAGATAAGAGAGAGGAAGATAGGAAAGAAGAGTTTTATTTGTGTAGGCAATGAATGAAAAGATGACATGCCATCCCTTAAAAGGTTTGTCTTATAGCTGAGTCTGATGCTCTAACTGATACTATGAGTTCAGTTAAATGCTAACCGCCCCGCTACTAGAAGCTTACCAACTAACAGACTAATGGCACAAGGATCAAAGGCAAACCTGTAATGAGCTGAGAATATACATGAAGAGAAGCAACGCACCTGGACATTCATGAAGCAACACACCTGGACGTGCATGTGAGACAGGTACATTATCTCAATATTCACTCTACCTGTTTTCTTTTTTCTTGTTCCTTTCCTGTAGACACATATAGCTGGTGTCGAAGCTTTTGAAACCGAGCTATCGTTAGAGATTTTGTAAAAATATCTACAATCTGATGTTGTGTTGGTACATAATTAACCTGCAGCTGCTGTTGTAGAACTTTCTCTCGAATGAAATGTAGATCAAGACTTACATACTTTGTTTTGGCATGTAGGATGAGATTGAGCGCCATTGCAACAACGCTAGTATTGTCACACCATACTTTAGGAATGTCCTCCAGATTTATACCCATATCATTTAGCACAAACCTGATACATAACACCTCAGCAAAGGCATCTGCTAGACTTCAATACTCGGCCTCTACAATTGACCTGGAGACAAACCTTTTTTTCCTTGAACTCCAAGCTACCAAATGATTGCCTAGATACACACAATGTTCAGATATTGATCTTCTGTCATCCGAGTCACTTCCCCAATCTGCATCTGAGAAGTTTGTGATTTCATGTGTTGAACTTTCAGTAGAGAACCATATTCCTTACTCTATTGTACCTTTCAAACACCTGAGTATACGTTTAACAACAATCCAGTATCCATCAGTTGATTATTGCATATACTGTGAGACTTTATTTACTGCAAAGAGAACATCTGACTGAGTGTGACATATGTACAGCAAAGCACCAACTGTGCTTCTATAGAGGAAGGCATCTGCAGCTGATGAGCCTGATCTTTTACACAACTTAGGTGTGACTAGTATGAGAGATTCAACCAGCTTACCATCTACCATGCTTATTTTATTAAGTAACTCACCAATGTATTTTCTTTGACATACAAACAACCATTCCTTAGTTCGAATTGCCTCCAAGCCTAGGAAGTAATGAACCAATTCAAGATCCTTTAAGGAAAACTTCTCGTGTAGTTCATGTTTTACATATTGAATTATGTCTTCTGATGACCTAGTGATCAAGATGTCATCAACATGCACACGATATACAAAATGTGAGAGTCTTTAATTCGAACAAATAATGAAGTATCAACATGATAGGACCTGAAATCGAGCAACTATAAAAATTTCTTGAGCTTACTGAATCAGTTTCTAGGAGCCTGCCTCAACCCATATAGAGCTTTTCTTAATTTTCACACTATTTTATCATCCACACCAAGATGTTTCTTAAAGTTAGGAGGCTGACTCATATACACATCTTCAAATCTTCAAAGAGATCGCCCTTAAGGAACGTATTGTTGACATCTACTTGATGTACCTATCATCCCTTTTTGACTGCCACAGAGAAAAAAATATTTACAGTAAAAAATTTAACGACATGACTGAAGGTTTCAAGCAAGTCTGCACTTGGAACCTAAGCATAACCCTTTGCAACAAGCCTAGCCTTGTATCGATTTATAGATTCATCTACATTATACTGTCCAATGTGGTGACTGAAAGACTTCTTTGATTGTTGTAGGTACACTTATAGCTTCAATATGATAGATTTTAGGCTTGAAGATATCAACCTTGCTTCTTGTTACCATACCATGCCTATTAACTAGTTGCGTTACAGGTGAAAAAGGACCAGATGATGGACCAGAATTAGAGACTTCATTGTTAACAGGAATGTCACCAGATTCGTGTAACATCCCTTCTCCATTTTCAATGGAAGTTTCCTTAAGTTGAACACCTGAGTCAAAAGTTTCTTCATGAATATTTCCTACAGAAGCATTATTTGGAGTTGCAGCATCATTTTCAGAAATGTCTGCAGGCTCAATTCCAACTGTATCATGTCATTAAGATATTGAAGGAGTATCATGTTATCGAGGCAGTGGAGAAGCATTAGCACTTGAGTCCTCACGATTATGAGTAAAAACTGGGAATGTCTGACCAACATTTCCAGAGGACTGCTGAGAAGGCTGCTGAGGGGAAGAAACAACCTCACTCTCAGAAACTGCAGTAGCTAAAGCTGGATCCTGCTCCACCGTCTGAGATCTTGTATTTGTATGGTGTGATGTGGGAACATATAAAAGATGAGAAAAAATTTTTTGAACCTGCTCCACACTTTCCTTTATAGCCAATGAAAAAGATATCTCATTAAAAGTCACATGCCTGGAAATGTATATTCTGCCATAAGAATTCATACATTTGTAGCCTTGATTTTGTGGTGAGTATCTCAAAAAGGTACAGGTTTTGCTTCAAAAGCTAAACTTGTGAGAATTATAGTCCCTCAAACATAGGAAGCACTTACAACCAAAGACTCGAAGCATCGCAAGATTAGTCTTCCTGTCATACAATTTTTTATGTGGTGAAATGTTCCCCAAGAGAGATGTAGGGAGCCTGTTTATAATGTATAACAACACTTAAGGTTGCATGGGACCACAAATGAAGAGGCATGAAAGCTTGAGTTACAAGAGTTAACATAGTTTCTGTTATGTGTCTATGCTTTTGCTCTACCACTCTATTTTGTTGAAAGGTCTTAGGACATGTAATCCTACTTTGTATACCCCTCTTAGCTAGCTCATTCTGTAAAGCTTTGAACTCTCCCCTCATCTGTTTATAAAACAGTGATTGATATGTTGAATTGATTATTAACCAAAGCAAGAAACACTCAATTGCTACTGCAACTTCAGTTTATTCTTTGATAGGTACAACCAACAATTTTGACTGTACATGTCTACAAAGGTTACGTAATATTAATAACCATCAGATCTCCTTGGCGTAGGGCCCAAACATCAACTTCTACTAGCTCAAATGGTTTACCATAAGTTGTAGTTGAATTAGGAAATGAAAGATTATGAGACTTGCCTAATTGACAGACTGTATAAATACTATTTTTAGTAAAAGTTTTTTTAAAACTAAGTTGACAACATACAGAGATGGATGATCGAGTCGTTGATGCCAAAGCCAGAACTCAGCATCAAGAACAACACTTTTATTATTATATCCAGAAACAATAGCGGTTAAATAGGAAGAGTTTTCATCAAAACTATACAGGCCATTTGTAACACCCTAAAATTGGGCTTAAAAGTTAGTAAATCGGTTTAGCCGGTTTGGCCTAGTTCAAGATTAAGTACTTAAAAATTTATTTTTAATCGAAATAAATTATGGAAAAATATCCTAAAATCCTTATTTAATATAAAATTGACTTTGGTCAACATAATTTCAAAAATATACCCTTGAATCTTTAGAATTTTGAAACTAGTTATTATTTTGTATAAATTGAAAACTTAAGGAAAATTTTATAAACTAAGCCAAAACTATGAATCTTTAAGGTGCTTTGATCTAATCCAAATTATAATTGATTTAAACTTCCACGGGCTTATTTAAATAACACTTAACCCAAAATTTTAATTAATAACCCAAATTACTATATTTAATTACTAAAAACCTATTTTATATAAAAACCTAAACCCTTATTTTATTATTTTTATTTTCCCTCTTACCAAGGCTAAGAACGACCATCTTTTCAAGCTAAAATCGATTTCTTTTTATTCATTTTTGTTCTAATAATTATTTATAATTTTTCCTTCTTCAAAAATATTATTTTTCACTTGTTTTTCTTCTCAAAAACCATGGAAGTTGATTGGGTTAGAATTGGAGGTGAGAAACATTCAATCTTCTGATTTTAAAAGGTTCTTTATTGAAATTCCCAAGTTATTGACTTGGTAAAAATGTTTATACTCTTTTGGTTTAAGAAAAATCGGATTTTGATCAAAACCCATAATTTTTTTCAAGAGTTTTACTCACTGTTTTTGGATCTTAAATTATTGATTTTAATCATGATATGATATTTATAATGTGTTTTTAAAGTCCCTAATCCCAGACTATAGGTTTAGGAGAAGTTTGGTAGTTTTCGAAAAGTTTTCGGTTAAGGTTTTGATGGGTTTTAAGGTCTGTTGTGTGGGGGTCCGACTTGAGGTTTGTTGTGCGAGATTAAGAGCATTAAATCCTTAGTTTTTATGGTTGAAACATGACAAGAAGTTGCTGATCACGTTTGAAGAAGTTTTGGATCGAATCGGTGACTTGTCAGACAAGAAACGATTATTGGTGAGTGGATTATGAGAGTGGTCTGCTTCGACAGTGTTTTACTTGAGTTTTCAATAGTTTAGGGGTGTAGGGAAGGTGTGAGAAACCTCCCTATACTACTAAGTAAGTTTTATGTATCGCTTTCTTAAAGGTTCCCATGTTATGCCGTGTTTTTATTATGTTATTTGTTTTGTTTTAAAAAATAAGATAAAAGTGAATTTATCAATTTTTGTAAGTGATGCGTAAAAGGGTGGGATACATGTGATTTGAGTTTTGTTTGAATTAAGTTTTGAGCATTGATTTTGATAATATATTAGCTAGTTAAGTGATGAACCTATGGGATGAGTTGATTGATCAAAAGGGTATAGAATACACTATAAATATTCAAAAGTCGTACGTGTTTAACTTCCTTGTGTGTTGCATTTTGGCTTTTAGTCTAATGCTATGTTATGAGAGTAGTATTGTCACATCCGAGTTGATGTGAGTAGTACTGTCACCGGACACCAAGGTGAGATAATTCATGTTGAGAGTAGTATCAGCATGCGCATGCTCTGGGACTAGTACTAACATGCGATTGTCCGTTTATCCTAACGATTTGGAGTAGTACAAATCGGATCACTAGAACCAATATATATTTTTATTTTTCAAAGGTAAGTGTCATGGTAATACATGTTTGCATATAAGATTATGCATGTGACTTAATATGGTTTTGTGCATTGTTATGTATGTGATTTAAGCATTGCTATGTTGTTAGCATGTAAGACTTGAGATTTGTGCATTGAGATGCATGTGTAAGCATTGCTATGTGGGTAACATGTAAAACTTGTGTATTTATTTATAAAGCATGTGATTTCAAAGAGATATTTTTATTAGATTTTAATGATGGCATTGTAAGCCATGATTTGATGACACTTACTAAGTTTTTTTGAAAGTGACATTGTTAGCCATGAACATTTTCTTTTTATAAAGAGCATGACATGTGTACATTTTTAAGTGTTTGGTTTCCGTAAATGTAATTTGTTTTACAGTAAAAATACACACTATCCTGTAATTTAATTTACACTTATATTTTTTGTAAGTGGATTTGTACCGAATCTTTCTTCCTTTCTCTTGAATGATAAAATATCATTATGTTTTTTTACTCTCACAAAAAATGGAATCATCCAAGCTTTATCTCATCAGAACCCCTGTAATCCCTTATTTTAATCTAATTACTTAGATCAACAGTTAGGGTTCACGCTAAGAAAACTTCTTTCCCAAGTTAGGTTTAATCAAAACAAAGTTTAAATTTCTGATAATTTATTAACTGGAAAACAAAAAATTAAACATTTAAAAATAACAGAATGTTCAACCCAAAATTAATAAATTAACAGTTTTGAAAATCCAGTAAATGCTCAAGTTCGTATTCTATTACAGAAATACTAAATATCCGAAATTGAAGTTATCAAGTGAAATCTATAAATCATACTTAAAATTTCTGAAAGCGGAATCCTCTAAGTACTGAAGCTTAGGTCTGAGAATCTGAAACAAAAACTGTGAGGACGTAAGCTTGGGAGCCTAGTGTGTCTCTAGGGTGCAAATACACATAACAACAGTACATTAAAGCATTTCACAGAATAGAATAACATAAATTCAGAACATAGTGTCATAATATAAGCCAGAACAAAACATGCGATGTAATATATGTATGATATGAAATACACCCAACTCTGAACACCATCAGAAAAGAAGGTTCCCCTGAACCACTCTAACTCCATCACGTCATCAGAAGTAAAACTTGACCCGAAGGTGAACTCATTAAACAGAAGTGGACACTCGACTCGTAGGTGAAACCACTGAACAAAAGTGGTTACTCGACCTGAAGATGGAGCGACTGATCAGAAGTGATACTCACCGATAGGTGATACCATTGAACTTTTCCGTACACATATTCTACCGATGTCATGACATGAACAGATAATAAAATATGAACAGATAACAGAATCAGAACACATGCCTAAGAGAATAACATGAGGCATGTATCATAGTTTCAGAATCAGATATTCAGATAATATTACAGAACATAATAATTCAGATATTCAAATATTCAGATATTCAGAATCAGATATTCAGATAATCAACATGTTACACAGAATTAACAGATATACATGAAGTTGCACACAAAAATGAATAGAAAATTGTTGGGAGAGACTCACCTGTAGCAGATCACTTAACGCCGATTATGAAGTCCATTGGGCTCAATCCTAGTACTAGGTTTAGCAGGCGTAGAACCTACGTGTAACAATAAGGTATGATACTCTAACTACTATGCCACTAAACTAGAGAATACACGAGACAAAAGTAACACAAATACTCACGTGCGAGTCCCGAAGACTGATGAACAGGAGGTCGCCCAAGAGGAGGAGGAGGCAGATACTCGGGGTCGAAATCCACGCCACCTGAACCAAACAGAAACTATTTCAGAATCCAAAACAGATAACTTCTAGATAAGTCATTCGAACATAAAAGCCCTAAAAATGATACTTTGGGTTCAAATTTAGAAAAACGGACAACGCCATCGGACTCAGAATGTCAAAAAAACATAAAATGAGACCAGATTGAAAAAGTCAACACTGACATCAACAGATGACGTCAACCGAGTCGGGTCTCGGGCCGAGTAAGTCATGGGTCGGGTTGGTGAATAGGATTTTCTCGGGAATTTGGATTTTCCAGAAAAATTCTGGAAAAATTTTAGATCCTCCCAGGTTCAATTATTTATCAAATTTTGGATTCTCAAGCCCTCTTAATCGATGTTAAACCTGACTCAAAACACCCTTAGATACAATTTAAACACCAAAATAGAACCACATCAATCCCGATTAAATTGAGGCAACACCCCCTTCTTTGCTTTCAGATACAAAACGAACCAAAACAAAATACTCTTACTGAACCGAAACAACTAACGAGGCAAGTGATTAAACTACCTTCACACACTAACATCGGAACAAAAAACAACCAGACAAAGATCAAAAACGTAAAAACCAAAAAAGAAAAAAAGACAAATGCTTACCAAACACGAGCTTGAAACAAAACAGAAGGGAGAAAGCAAGAGATGTCTCTCGGTTGAATATTAGACTAAAAACAGAAGGTTAAAACCGATTTAATCAGAACTAAAGAAATTTAATTCTTTAATCTGAAAATCAGAAACGGAAGCAAGGAATTGATACCATATTCGAAATGGTAAAAATACCCTTCAAGAGTCTAGAGTTTTAGAATGTTTTCAAAAGAATCACCCAACTTCCTGAAATTAGAATCTAACCACTAAAAATAGACTTAGAAATCCCCAAAACTTAGGGTTTCGAATTAGGGATTTAGACATTTGAATTAGGGGAAAAACAGGGTGTGACAACCCTATATGTAGAAAATTTTGAAGATTTTTTTATAATTCTAGTCTCGCGTCCTTCTGACTTTTAATCTTATTTTTTTCACTAAAAACATGTTTTAAAAATTATTTTCAATAAAAGTTATCAAACAACAAAATATAATTTACATAGTTTCATCCAAACACATAAAAATAACTTTTGTAATCAATTTTTTTTTAAATATAGTTAACTTTTAGAATTTATTTTTTAAAAATAATTAACTTTAAAACAAACGAACCCTTATACTTTATTTTTGGATGCGGTGGGAAACCTTGGTTTAACCCCAAATCAAGGTTTTGTAAAAGCCAAAAAAATAATTTTTCCAAAACTATGATTTGAGAAGTTAATTTGGGAAAAAAAACAAAAGATCTTACACTCAAAACCTATCCTCTTATTTAATGTTTTTTTTCTTTTAGAAAACTTTCGATGAAAAATTAGTTCGTGAAAGCCAAACTCAAAATCTATAAATTTTTTTATTGCGAATAACTATGATAGTAGTGATAAACTTGATTAAAAAGTCAAATCACTATAAATTATTGTACAAATTTATCTTATTCTACTCAAAGGGTAATTCATTAAAAGGGCAATTCACCATTCTTAACGATTTGATCGATCAATTCAAGTCCAACAGTGATACTATTATGTATTTTATAATATTACTTATTTTTTCTGAGGTTCTAGTTTATTTAAATATTTTTGAAGATATTTATTATAAATTTAAATAGGATATAGTATAGTTTTATAGTTATAACATCTTACATATATTATATCATTAATTTCTAATTAAAATTTATATTTTATAATATAAATTATTATATTCGAATAAAATGATATAAAAGATTATTTAAAAAATAGGTTTAAAAATAATAAAAAATATATAAATTAAAATAAAATATATAAAATATATAAATTTTAAAGACTAACATTATTAATATATCAAATTTTGTTAGATATTTATTTATATTTTAATATAGGGTTGACTCGATTATAATTAAAACTCTAATTTAATAACCTAACTATAATATTTAATAATTGAGTGAACCAATTATAACTTTACTAGTAAATGAGAGACCTCTTATGTAGTTTATCTATGATATAATCGTAATTTGACAAGCGCGTGAAGTACACTCCCAACGAGCTCGCGTTTTGGAAAGCTTTCGTTTCAATCCTTCCGTTTCTGAGACTGACGAAGACTGAAAGGAGCTTAGAAAGCTCCCTCTCCATACACAGAAAAAATAAATAAATCAAACTTCATTTCCATGGCGGAACCCTAAATTCAACAATCCAATCAAAAAATAAATCGTTAGCCGTTAAATCATTACTCTTTTGTTTTTTGAATTTTCTAAGATTATTTCCATATTTGTAAATCCTACCACTGTATTTCGTTATATATAAAACGAAAAAAAAAATCAAATTCCATGTCAGCTTTGCCTGCTTCAGTTTCTTCTTCTTGGATACCGGAAGACGATCTCTTATTGAAGAACGCCATTAAGGTAACCTCTTTCTTCTTCATTTTACTTAATTTTCTCATAATTTATAATCTAATTGAATTTCCTATTTTACAGTCTTAAAGGAATCTTTTCCACTTATATGACCTAAAAGTCTAAAACGAAACAAGATAAAACCCTAAGTTTAGTGGAAATTGATGATTTCTTTATTTTTTTCAGACGTGATGATTCAAATTTTGGTAACTACAGTCAGGTGCTTCATTGAAAGCACTAGCAAAAAGTGCGGTTCGGTTTTCACGGAAGTTTACCGTTAGAGAATTGGAAGATCGATGGCGCTCTGTAGAGATAGGGTGAATTTTATTCATGAATCGGATAATTTTACAAGCTACTTCTGAACCTTATTTATACACATTTAGCTAGCACCTAATTTTATAACAGACTCAAATACTACTTTCTATTAGCAGCTTAACAGCCTCCATACATTGCTTCTTGATTCCAGAAGCTGCTCACGAGAGACTATGCATGCCCATGCAGGCTCACGCATACATGGATGTTCTATCCTTCAATATCCTCCCTACTTGTCCCATTTTCTACTTCTTTTACTGAAAATACTCCCAATCTTTGGCGAAACAATTCAAAATATCCTCGAGATAACGACTTAGTCATCCCATCTGTTATCTGATTATGAGCCGGAACATAATTCACCTTTAACTTGTTGGCAGCAACTTTTCTCGAACAAAATGGATATCAAGCTCAACATGTTTAGCTTTGGAATGATATACCAGGTTAGCACTTATGGCAATGGCACTTGAGCTATCGCTCCAAACTACTGGTATATCATTAATCTGAATACCCATATCCCCGAGCAAAATCTCGAGCCAAACCACCTCAGATGTCACGTCTGCCAACCCCCTATACTCAGCTTCTGTGGAGGAACGTGAAACCACCTTTTGCTTCTTTGAATTCCACTGAACCAAGTTCCCTCCAAGATACACACAATTCCCTAAAACCGATCGCCTATCATCAAGACTCCCTCCCCAATCGGCATCCGAAAATGCAACAAGCTGACACGGACCCGTTGAAGGAGAAAACAGCAGGCCAAAATCTAGCGTACCAGTCAAATACCTCAACACTCTTTTCGCCGCAACAAGATGTAACTCACATGGACTATGCATAAATTGGGCAAGCTTATTGACAGCGAAGACAATATCGGGTCTGGTTCGACACACATACAATAGCCCTCCTACCAGACTACGATATTCAGTGGCATCAACTAAGGGACTGCCTCCATCCTTCGTGAGCTTGAGAGAAGAGATCATAGGCGTGGGAGTCGAGTTAGCCTTGTCCATGTGATGTCGAGCAAGTAACTCAAGAATGTATTTCTTTTGGTTCAACAACAATGAGTCACCTATTCTAACAACATTCATCCCAAAAAATAACTAAGCTCCCCAAGATCTTTTAATGAAAACTTCTCCCCTAGCATCTGAATTACTCGTTCAATGGCCATAGGAGACCCTCTTGTAACGATTATGTCATCGACATACACAAGTACATAAGTCACAGCATTGTCCTCATTCTTGACAAACAAGGAAGTGTCAGCTCGGGAGTTTATAAAGCCAATGCTGACTAAATACTCCTTCAACTTAGAGTACCAATTTCGCGGAGCTTGTCTGGGGGCATAGAGAGCCCTCTGCAGCTTACACACAAGCTTTGTCCCATCACTTGCTTGTTGTTCGAATCCTGCAGGCTGATCCATGTAAACTACTTCATCAAGGCCACCATTAAGAAAAGCGTTATTTACGTCTATCTGTCGAAGCATCCATTTGTTATTCACAGCTATTGTAAGCATAACATTGATTGTTGACTCTTTGATTACAGGACTAAAGGTGTCTTTAAAATCCAGGCCTGGCACCTGAGAGTAGCCCTTGGCTACAAGACGAGCTTTGTACCTCTGAATGGTTCCATCAGCGTTCTTCTTCACCTTGAAGATCCATTTGCACCCAACAGTACTTCTACCTTCTAGAAGAGGCACCAGACACCAAGTGTCATTTTTAACCAACGCGTCATATTCAGCCATAACAGCTGCCTTCCAACACGGTGAAGCAAGAGCTTCATGGACTGACATAGGCTCCAGATCAGTAGCTCCCTCACATGCCACAAACAATTTTGGCTTGTAAGTTCCAACCTTACTACGAGTAATCATAGGATGTGTGTTGATAGGATTATTGCTAAGTGACACACTTGGTTGATGGACAAGTGGAGGCCCAGATTGATCACCTGTAGCTTCTAACTGCTCGACCAGTGGTTCAACGTCACAAGGAGGTAAGGACAGCTGCTCAGTCCTTGAATTACTTGGTCCTGGTACAGCACCTGACACTACCGTATGAGTACTGGACCCCTGCTGACTTCTATCTCCAAATTCATCTGAATCAGACACGTGAAATTCTGCAGTATGACCAGATTCAGGTTCCCTTAGAGAGGAACCAACACCGGAAGGCATAGGAGTAGTAGGACCAGCAGACTGTGTGTGCAATTCATTGTCTGAGGCACCAGCAACACTCGTCGTAGAAGATGACAGACCACCAGCCATTGGCTCTCTAACAGTCGGCTCGCATGGCTGAGAAGGCAACACACAAACCTTAGTGGCTCCATCAACAACTGGAAACACTAAAAGAGAGCTAGCATGATGCTTTCTTGGTTCGAGTGAAGCAGTATATATATCTGCAAAAGGAAAAATTGTCTCATCAAACACAACATGACGAGATATATACACTTTACCATCAGCTCTCATGCATTGATATCCTTTGTGATTCATGTTGTATCCGAGAAATGTACAAGCTTGAGATCTCTATAACTCAGTTTGTGACTTTGATAGGCACGCAAATAGGGAAAACACCTACACCCAAACACCTTAAGTGTAGCATAATCAGGCGACTTATGAAACAAATTTTCATAGGGGGACAAACCATCTAGAACAGGCGTAGGAAGCCTATTGATAAGAAAGACAACTGTGCACACAGCATAGGACCAAAAATGAAACGGCAATGAAGCTTGAGCAAGAAGAACTAGAGCCATCTCAATGATATGCCTGTGCTTTCTTTCAACCATCACGTTCTGTTCAGACGTATGGGGACACACGAGACGATGCTTGATGCCTAGAGTTTGTAGGATTGGAGATATGCTTCTGCACTCTCCTCCCCAATCAGACTGAAGTTCTTTGATTGGAAGGTTAAATTGAGTTGTTACCATGCTATGAAAAGCTAAAAAGCTTGTATAGCTTGCCCTTTATTTTTCAAAAGATAGACCCAACTATGTCTCGTAAAACCATCAACAAAAACCATGTAATATTTGAACCCACAAGATTCAATGTGTGCTGGTCCCCAAAGATCAGTATACACTACTTGAAATGGTGCTTCATAAACTGTAGTCGACTCAGGAACTTTGTGACTTTTACCAAGTCTGCAAGGTACACATAAAGAACTTTCTTGATTTTTATTCAAAGACAAATTCATTCTATTACAAACTTGAACAAGTGGCACATGAGCCGGATGACCAAATCTTTTATGCCAAAGATCGTATACACTACTAGAATTGCTAGCTACATTTGCTTCAATTATAGGAAAAGTGTTATTGTTGGTAAAATTGAACCGGTACAAGCCTTGGTGCTCCTGTCCTCGAAGTAGTACACTTCCTGATTCCTCATCCTTGACTAAACATTCTTTCGCATGAAACTCAAAATAAACGGAATTGTCTCTAGCACACTTAGAAACAGATAAAAGATTCTTAGTTATCGGAGGCACATGAAAGAGATCATTTAAAACTAACGGAGAAGAAAACGTTTGTATAATAGCAGAACCAGATTTAGAAATGCACAATCCATCACCATTTCCTACAATCAACTTACTTGGCCCATTATGCTCAGCTCTAGTGACCACTTTGGAGGCATCCGGTGTGACATGGTGAGTTGCACCCGAGTCAACTACCCAGTTGTCTGACCCAACCATTGGTATCGGACCACTGTTACAGCAAGAAAAACAGGCATGCTCATCTTCGACTGATGCCACATTAGCACTTACATGTCCTGACGCAGTACCTGTGGCCATCACCCCTTGAAAAGCTTTATTAAACCGCTGCCAGCACCTATCCACTGAGTGTTCATTCTTGCCACAGAGTTGACATTAAAGTCTCACCCGTCCTCGACCACCAGACCTTCCATTATAGCTAGACCTTCCACCAGCAAATTGATGAGTACAAGATTTAGATCCTTGACGTCCCTCAGCAGTTTGCACATGAGCTACATTAGCCAACACTGGTAACCCAGTATGTGCGCTAAACCCCTTGAGCTGAGCTTCTTCATCAACAAGAGTAGTTTTAACCCTTTCTAAAGAAAATGGTTCTTTACTTGAAGTAATGACTGCCATGAACGATTGATACTCAGCAGGCAAGCCATTCAAGATAGTGGCTATGTGTTCCATTTCAGAGATAGAACTGCCACAAGCTGCCAATGCATCACAAATTTCCTTGACTTGAGTCAGATAGGTCCTCATGCTCTCATCTCCCTTGCGCAAGGTTCGAAGTTTGCAATGGAGACTCATAGCACTCGTAGTAGATTTGTTTGCAAAAAACTGGAGAACTGTCCTCCACACTGTCGCAGCAGTTTCGGTCCCGACAAATTGAGGCAGAAGATTGGGACTAATGGTTGATAACAACCAAGAAGCCAACGCACTATCTTGTGCGACAAACAACTCATAGGCTTCATTCGCCTCTCTCTCACCAGCAACATTCACCACCATTTCTGGAGGAGATGACAACGCACCTGTTAGTAATTTCTCCAACCTGTGATTGCGAACCGTCAACAAAATTTGTTGCTTCTACAGAAGGAAGTTCGTTTCGTCAAGAACCACATTGATTCTTTTGTTAGTGAACACTTTGGCAGTTCGAGAAGAATCACCACTCACAGTCGACATGACTAAACAAACAACACACCCAGAGAAAGAAAGAAGAAACTAACACAGTTTAGGCTCCAAGATCGAAGGCGACTGATACCATATAGAGAAAGGGTGAATTTTATTCATGAATCGGATAATTTTATAAGCTACTTCTGAACCTTATTTATACACATTTAACTATAACCTAATTTTACAACAGACTCAAAAACTACTTTCTGTTAGCAGCTTAACAGCCTCCATACATTGCTTCTTGATTCCAGAAGCTGCTCACGAGAGACTATGCATGCCCATGCAGGCTCACGCATACATGGATGTTCTATCCTTCAATACGCTCTTTACTTTATGATTCAAATTCGAGTGGTGTTAGTTTTCTTGGATCACTTAATGGTCATGATTGCATCCAAAATAGAGGTTATGGTGAGCTTGTAGGACCCTGTAAAGATTGTGTTCAAAACCAATTTGGATTCGGTGATTTAGGGATTGGTAGTGTAAGTAAACGATCACAAGAGGATGATTTGCAAGTAACTTCAAAGAAGGATTGCATTGGTGAAAAAGTTGAGGATTTCAAACTGAATGAAGTGTCTAGGGGATCTCCTTGTGTCATTTTCGAGGCTTTAGATAAATTTGCTCATCCATCTGAGGTTGAGGGAATCAAATCTTACTCGGTGGGATGTTCGTCGCCACAGCCAGATATGCCACTGTGGAGAACTATGGAAGACGTTCCAGCGACTGTGATGCCAGTTAATGACAGCCCTGTAGATGAATGCCAACATGTCGAAGGTGAAATTGTGCATCCTGAAGATGACTGTAAGAAAATGTGTCAATCTGGATATGATATTGTTCCTTCATATATGATGTTAAAAGATGGATATGAAATTAATAATGCAGTTGCTATTTGTTGCGGTGATTTAGCTGAAACAGATGCTTTATTTAAACTTTGACGGTGATGCAATTGATAAATCTTGTTATGAGAGTGTGAATTCACTCTTTCTGAATTCTCCTGGTACAATTGTTTCAGATGTGTGTCCTGGTACTTCTGAAGCTGCTTATCCTGCAAAGATGGATGAAGTTTCAGACCAACATTCACATTCTGAGCATGCTGAACCGTCACATTTTGGGAATCCAGAAATCAAATTGACTTCTTCTGCATCCTTGCCAAATCCTCATTCTCCTGAACTTCATGATGAACTGATTTGCTGCATGTTGAACAGTGAGGACCCCGAGGTCACATGCAATGATGATGTTCTCCTAGGTTAATGGTTTAGCTATGGAAGAGGGTCACCAAGTGGGCAGTGACCAGGCCTCATCCCTTGCAAATCAAAAGGATAGTAAAGAAGAATCGAATTTGATGCAGACAGAAGATAATCTTACTCAATGTTTTACTGCTTCCAAGATGGTAGGACTTGACATTTTGTTAGAATCTAGTCAAGGTGTCAAATCTGAGTTTCATGATGGTCAATGTCTTGTGATTGCCAGACAGTCTCAAAATTCTCCGATCGATCCATATAAATGGGTTTAGCTTAGTGATGGTAGTTTATGCTTTCCTTACTCTTGGTTATGGCTTTGATTCCAATGATTGATTGTTTTATATTTTATTTCTTTTATTTGATTAGGTCTAATCAGATAATGATTAAATATATAATTTTATAAATTTTCGTTAATTATTAAATTATCTCTCAATTTTTTAACAATAATTGCCCATATCTTACCAACGTTTATTTTGGTTCCTTTTGGCCCAACAAATGCCGTATTGGATCATCCAAATGTGTTATTTTTACGACAAATATGTTATTTAAAAAATATATTTAGTAATTTATTAAATTTTTGTGATAAATATATTATTAATTATTTTTTTTTACAAACATGTTATTATATCGTTATATTTAAGCATATAACTTGGTATAATAATAATTTTACTCTAAGGTTTATATATTTTATTAATTTGTTCTTTTATTTAAAATCATTTAATAAGTTTAACTTTGTAGTCAGGGGCGGTTTTAAATTTTTGGGGTCTCGATACAATTTATTAAAACGTAGTCTTTAGAAGCAAATGTCCATAACCTTCATTGGATCTAAAAATATAACCCTTAGAAGTAATTGTCCTTTTTAGGGAATCCTGTACAGTCGTTTGTATTGCATCTGTCCATAACCTCATTAGATCTATAGAAATAATAATAATAAGAGTAATCAATGAGATTCTATATTCAATTATCACATTTAGGACATAATTGTAACGTTTTTAAGAGTATTTTCAAAAATTTTACAATGAATTTTAAGACTAATATCAATTAATGAATATAATTTATCAAATTTTGGGGTCCTCTTTTTCAGGGGCCCTATGCGGTCGCTCCTATTGCGCCTGTCCAGAACTTCACTGTTTATAGTTAATTCTTTTATTAGTAAAGTGATTATGTGTACTAACAAACAATATTAAAATTATAATAAATCTATTTTATTAGATTGTCAATTATCAAATAGTAAAATAATTATCCAACAAACTATCGTATTTTACAATTATCGAGCTATCACATTTTTCAATTATCACATTTTTATTAGTCATTTAGTTCCTTCTTATCTCGTCTCATTTACATGTTTAGTCCTCCTACTGCTGCTAGAGGTCTAACTTAGCTACCATGACGAGAATCAATTTGTTGGATTTGATTGCGGGATATTATAAGCGACATTTAAATTTATCTAATCTCATTAATCTATCCTAATGATCCAACAACTCAATATAAAATAAAGATGTATTTTTAATATTTTATTTTTTATTTGGGTTAGGTGTCCTATTCGGTAATTTTTTAGATGTACGGATTAGGTTTAGGTCAAAATTTTCTTTTATCATATATCTGATTTGATCCTAATACTTTAATATATTTCTTATATTTTAAATTATATGATTATTTAGAGTTTAAATATTTTTACTCCAAAATTAAATTCAAATCCCTAAATATTTTATATGTTTGTATTATATATTTTTTAAGTTTTAAGTTTAATTTTTTAATTATTTGTATTAATTTATGCATTATAAACTTTTTTAAGTTTACGTGTTTAATATGTCTGTTTTAAATTTTTTTAAAAAAAATATATAAATTGCATATTTGGTATCTATTTTTCAAATTTTTAAATTTTGTGAATACCTAATAATAGGTACCAATTAAAATAAATTGACATATGAATCGACATATAGAATTTAAAAAAATTAAATATTTAATATTTTAGATACTCAAAAATTATATACTAGACAATGAACAACTACAAGTCAAGAGAATCAACAAAACCAAATAATCTTTATTTAATTAATTTGTTTATTTTAGGTTTAAATCTGTTAATAGTCATTGTTTAGTTTTAAATTTTTTAATTTAATTCTAATATTTTAATTTTATTGTTATTTGTTGTCTAAAAATCAAATAATTTTTTTTTTACTTTATTTTAATTTTATTGTTAGTTGTTGTCTAAAAATCACATAAACCTCTTTAAAAATCCCCTTAGTGACCCTTGTTCTTTTGTTTCATTTTATAATGTCGTTTTTTAATGAAATCAAGCCCATGTTTTAAATGGTTTAATAGCCGATTTAGTCCCAAAATGTTATTCTACCTCAACTTGGTCCTGGATTCAAAGTTTTAATCTTCATTTTATCCCCTTTTGATTTCATTTTATTTTCTTTTTGTTCCTCAAGCATACTTATTTAAATTCTTGTTTTTGTTCTAACTATACAAATTATTACTTAAGGTAAAATTTACATAAATTCTTATCGAGTTAATGACGATTTATGTAGCTACACAAATTCTTATTCATTTAGTAAGAATTTCGGTTTACCTAAATTATTCTACGACTCCATATAAAATTTTAGGTAAAATACACAAATGATCATTAAACTATCTGTAAAACTAAAATTATTTTGATATAAGATGTTCAAGGATTATTTTGTAATAAATTTTTAAGTTCTTAAGTCAAAAATTAAGTTTCAAATCAAACCAAGAACACAAAAATCATTTTCTAAGTATTTTCCATACGAGCATTTCGATACCAATAGAACATGTATCGATATCGCCTTTAATTTCAAAGAATGTTCTTGAGACATAGAACAAGTATCAAAACCAGTTTCGATACCCTTCGGTACCAAGACTACACTGCCGACATTTGTTTCAAACCACGTATCGAACCTATTTTTAATTTTTAAATATTTCAAAATTATGACATGACGTTTCGATAACAGTTTCGATACCCCTTAAAATCCCCAAGGACTCTTTTGAGCTTTAAATGTTTTGATCGTTGGTGGCAGTTGAAGCTTTAAATGGTGGTTATCCCGTTTCGATACACGTTTCGATACCGAACTTCATAGTTTAATTCAGGTATCGAAACCCGTTTCGATACACCCTTATTAAATACACAACGTCTCTTTCTTTTTATGGACTGTTTCGAAACAGGTTGTTTGTGTTTCGATACCGTAGGTTGCAAAGGTGCATTTATGGTGGGAAGATGAAACTCCAACGTCTTTATTTACATTCCCAACAACCTCAAGGTTAGAAATCAATGAGAAGGCATAGATTGAGGCATTTCAAGCAACATTAACAACTATTGAACCTCAAACAACATACAAACACTCAAATCCAATTTCAAAGCACTTTATTACATATCCTTATACCCAACTCTTGTAATCTTCATTAAAATTTCTTGTTTAAGTTTGGGGAGTGTTCTTATTGTAATTGGGACAATATTTGTCTTTTGAGAGATATTCAAACTTGTCTTTCTTTCATTTGTAATCTTGTGTGATTGAATCTATCTTGGGGCAGAAGGATTGATTCGAATTGTAACGGTTATCCCTTGAACCAAGAAAAAGGTCGAATTCATTTAGTGAATTGGTTTGCAAATCCTTAGTGGGAGCTAAGGTAGTAGATGTAGAGTTTGTTTTGAAGCTTGAACCACTATAAATCTTTGTATCCTTAATTTTCATATTTTTACCAAAATTTTTCCACAAATTTTTAAATAGCCAACTCACCCCGTCTTAGCCAAAGTCTTAGTTTGATAAACTCAACACTATCCTAAAAATATAAAATGGTTATTAGACTTTCAAAAATTATACAATGAACATTAATTTTCATTATAAAATAGTCACTAAATCGTTAACTATAGTTCATTGAATAAGGTGACCGTTACTTAAATTTGAATAATAACACAATTAATACTTTTTATTTATGCATTTAATCAATCTAGTTTTAATTTAACTCTCATTCTTGATGCCTAGATTTATTAAATATATAAATATAAGAATTAAATATGTTGTTATACAATTTTTTGTAAATAGTATGTCACCCAATTAATAATAATTAATAATTCAATAATTATTTTATAATAAAAACTAAAATTTAATATTTATTATGTAACATTTAAAAATGTAATGAATATTTTATATTTTCTAAAATAATTTAATGATTGTCTGTGTACTTCGCATTAAATTCTTACTAAAATGCTATAAACCTATGTTGACCGTAATTTAGTCAAACCCTAAAGTGCCGCACTTTAATCTTTTCATCTATACAGCGATAAAATTTGCTTACAAATTTTAAAACTGTTTTATTTTTAAAATTGAACTCTCGATTTATTAAAATATAAGATTAAATCATATAACTAATTTCGACAATTCTTTGATAGGAGAGATTATATTATGAATTTTTTTATCATGTCATTTGTTGTTTATGTAATTAAGTTCGTTCATCTTTGAGTAATTATCATTAACTATTTACTCACCTATTACAAGTAAGAAAAAGATTGTGATTCACCTTAAAAAATATGAAATAAATAAATTCAATTAGTCAGAATTACAGATAACATGATTAAAAGATTTCACGATATAAGGGCATTTTATATAGTTTTTTTTAACAACTATCCAAACTTAATTATTCCAATTCAAACGTAATCTTTTTAACTTTATAGTGTCCTCTAAAAATATTTTGGGATCCCACTTAATAAATAGGTTGATAATGGACACTAATGACTATTATGTCCGCTCAACTCACAAGTCAAAGCTGGGGTGTTTAATCACGTGCATTTGACTGGGAACCAGATTTTATTTTATAAAATGTGGTCGGTCCAATTAATTTTCGTTTGCCTACTAATTAATAACTATATAGTTGTGATTAGTTTGTTTGTTTTTTATTCCGAAAGTAAAAAATTTCATTTCATCAGGAAAGGGAGAAACCAACAAAGAAGGCTGAAGGCTCTCTTAGAGATTGAAAGCAACACACATCAACACAGTTAAACAGACCATATCCAGCAAAAACACTGATCCTGCAAACCAAAGCCGATCATTGGTTGTTACTGGTCTGGTGAGTTATAGTTGTGATTAGTTGGATGGTCTGGTGGATCTGCAGACGACACATTTGGCAAGGCGGATGCATCAGATTCTTAGGGTTGTAACCATGTACATGGCGAAAAGTTTACCCAAGAATGGGGTTTGCTGTGCCATGGTTCAATGGGACATGAGGTAAACTGGTAAAGTATATAAATAAGACAATGCTAAACGTATATTATAGTAATCTTTACTTCCTCATACAAGTACAAACTGTTTATATTAAGCAGAAAATTATGTCTATAAGATGTTTAGATGTCTGAAACACACAACACAATTAATGCATGAATGCATGGAGATTGGAGGATGAATTGATTATTTGAGTGGATGCATGGTAATTGGTAAATGCTAATGATAATGGCTAATAGAATATAATTATAAGGTCCATTACGTTTAGTCCATTCGATGCGCTTGCTTTGGCTATGGAGAGGGAGAGGGAGTTGCAGTCCTACGTCAATGGTTGCCTCCGCCACCACTACCTCCTTCCTCTCCTCCTCCTCTCCCTCCACTTCCTTTTTCTTTCTTCTGTGGTTGACCGTTTCCTCCACCCTTACCACCACAACTACAATCGCCTTTTCCTCCACCATTGCCACTGCCACTACCACTGCCACTGCCACCTCCACAACTGCCACCTCCACCCCCTCCCCCTCGTCCTCCTCCTCCTCCTCCCCCTCCATTCCCACCATCACAACTACAACCGCCTTTTCCTTTTCCTTTTCCTTTTCCTTTTCTTTTCTTGTGTGGTTTAGCTTTTCCGCCGCCGCAACCCTTTCCTCCTCCTTTCCCAGCATAGTCAATTTGTAGTGAGATTTCTCCTGAAGAATTCGTGGCTTTGTGCTGTACATTCTCAACAAAACTATGTTTCTCAGTAGAAATCTTATTGGTGGAATTCGACTTGTTGAACCCTGAAACCCCACTTTCTCTCTCAAACTCATCCTTTCCATCAGCTCCACTCTGGCAGCTCATAAACAACACCGCTACTACTAGAAACACAACTCTAACTTCCCTTCTCATTTCCATTTTCTGAAAGTTGAGAATGCAAGAATTATTCCCACACCCATCCCCTTTTATACTCTTCCTTTGCACTCGTAAATGGCCAAGCCTCAAGGAACAGAATCCAAAGCTACAATAAATTAAAGGTTTTGTTACTGTTTGGAAGGAATTTGGTGTTTTGGACAAAGCTGTTTCCAGAAAAATCAAAAGAGGGGTCGGTTGGTTATTGGTAATTCCAATGGATGTTACCCATAATAAGTGATAATAATAATGTCTGGTGAAAAGGGTGTTGAGACATTGATTTCTTTTGCTGTTTTCGAATAGAATTTTTTATTTTTTATATATTCTATTAAAATTAAAATAAATAATTTTTAAATTATATACTCTAAAAATATATTTTATTTTTAATTTTTTAAACCCTAAATATATTTTTTAATCTTAAGAATATTAAACTCTAAACCTATTAGTTTAAAGTGAAAATACTAAGAGAGACACGATAATAAAGAACAAATGATTTGCACCCGTTATTTTTTAAAATGAATTAAATTTAAGTTTTTACGGTTTAGAGATGATGATAAATATTAGGGGTGTCTACACTTACTCATATTTTCGGGTATCGGAGATTTGATTAATAGATTCATCTAATATAAAATAGTTGCATGTTTTACCTATAAAATTTGGGTACATATAAAATTTGGATATTCATTAATTGGATCAGAAGATATCTGGTTCGTATTTATTTTAAAGTATATTAAAATTATAAAAATACAATTAAAAATTTAAATTATATAATCTAATCATACTTATCGAAATTAAAAAGATAGAAAATAGCATTTGATTAAAACTATAGGAAAGAAAATACCATTCGATTAAAATACAATTTAATTCATGCTATCTCAAATCCATATTTTTAATTTAATCATTAATTTTTTGGATCTACACCTGTAAACGAAATGAACGAACAGGGTATTCATGTTAATTCATTTAATTTTAACCGAAAAAATAAACGAACACAAAATTTATTGTTCGTGTTTTGTGTTCGTTTGTTAAGGATTGTAGCTTGTTCATGTTTGTTTGGTAAGGATTGTAGCTTGTTCGAGTTCATTTAAATGATAAACGAACGAACATAAATGAAAATAAATATACGAACATAAACAAATTAACATAAATGTGTAGTTTAATAACTAACAGAAAGATCTCAACGTTTTTTTTAGATGAAAAATTCAACATTAACTTAAGAAAGAAATTTTTTAATATTTTTTGAGACGGTGACATCTCAACGTCACTTTGAGGCGAAGGCATATCTATATCATTTTAGAACTTGTTTTTAAAAAATTTACTTCATAATATGTTTATGCAATATAAAATTAAAATTTATCGAATCGAATATTATTATTTTTTTTACGTCTACTTCTCAAGCAATTATGAAATTCAAGTACACGCACCAAAAAAGAAAGATTGCTTAAACAATATTCCAATCCTACACCTTTTGAAACACCCTTTCATGTCTGTCTAGGACAATGAGAAAGTGGACCATGTCTTTTAAAAACCTGGGATTATCGAAGTACATTAGTTTAAATACTCAAATGTCTCTGTCTAATCAAAAGTCTAATGAGATTTGTGGTACTAATATCGAAACTCTTAGCTAGTTTCATAGTTCCATCCACGTGACTGAAACAAACCTCTAAAAAGTGTTTTAAGTTTCTATGATTATGTGAAATCGAGGCTACTTCATTTGGATCCTCTTCCTAATGGTTAAGTTGATCCATCCCCTGAACCTAGCATGTGAGTCGTATCCTCTGCCTTTTGCTTCAAGACTTGACTTGCTTGAGTCCCCAAGGGAATCATGTTTCATCCCATTATATTCCCATTTCTTCAAGCTATGTAGTTTTTATCGTGGATCCTTCCCTTTCCTAGTGGCACGTCATGAGTGAAGTATGAACTTTCGGTGTACCACATAATTGCCAAGGAAAATATAGTTGGTCTTGTGATTTCGATCGAGTGAAATAAAGGTTCCAACATTACTTTTGTTAAAGAGGACGATGCACAAAATCGGATTTAGTAGTTGAAGGACTAATTTAGGAGAGAAAATTATTTTTTTAAAATAATAATATCGTTTCGTGAGTTAGTAGATTATCTGTTATATTATCGTATTATTTGTGATTTAATAGTTAAGTAATATAAATGATGCAATGTTAAAATTAGATAAGTAAAAAAGTTTAATGATTAAGATAGGAGTGAAATAAATCTGAGTGGTGAAATTTAGTCTATCTTTTTATAAAATAGAAAAATAGTGTAATCTCGTGTTTATTTAGGAAATTGGTATAAAATTTCGGTGCAAATCGTTTACCTTTTTCTCATGCCTCCATTTTAAATTAGAGAGTAGGGGTGAGTATTCGATCGAGTCGAATTGAGTCGAGTCAAAAAATTTCGAGTTATTCAAGTTGATGAGTCACATTTTACAACTCAAACTTTATTTGAAATTTTCTGGTTCGAGTCGAGTTTAAGAAATTCGAGTCGAATCGAATTGAGTTTCGAATTCCTATAAATATTTAATTATAATTATTTATCATATTATAGTAAGATTTGATTCCAATTTAGATGACTTTCTCTAATCATATAAGATATACATGTATATTTTTTTCGTATGTAGCAATATTTCTTTGTATTTTTATATATCAATGTATATATATCATATAAAATTGAGAGATTCGTCTTAAACTTAAAAATTATTTCTCTAATTACTAAAAATTTTGAGTTATTCGAGTTATTTGAGTTTCTATTTTACAACTCAAACTTTATTTGAAATTTTTTCGAGTCGAGTATTTTTGCCTCAAGTTGAGTCGAGTTATTTGGTTTTTTCGAGTTGAGTCGAGTTTTTCTCACCCCTATTAGAGAGCTTAAGGTTTAGAGTTTAGGGTTTTAGGGATTTTGGTTAGGGTTCATGAAATTATGGATATTATGTATTTTTTAAGGAGTAGGGTTTAGGATATAAAAAATAAGGGTTAATGTTTAAATTTTAATTTTTTAAAAAAAATTACATAAAACATGAATAATGACATGATAAAGATGTAGAGAATTTTTACTCATAAAATCTACAGCGATGAGAGGAGTTATCTTCGGTTGCAATCCCGGGTGAAAGTCGTCGCTTCTTATTGGTATAAAAACTAGATATGCGAGCAAAGAAGAAGAGTTTTTTTATTGATTTCTTCATTTTATAGTTTGTTTATTTCATTTTTTATAATCAATTTTTATTAGAGACAAACCCAAAATTTCATATATTAAGGTATAAATAAGAATGTAAACGAGTCGAATGGAATTCGAGCTTTTTTCGAATTTAATTGAGTTCAGTATTAATCGATCTTCGATCGTGTTAAATTTGAGTAATTCTTATCTCTCAAGTCACATTTAAAGTCTAATGGAGAAAAAACTTTGATACAAATTGCGTAAATTCAAGCTTGTTAATTTTAGGTTTTAGTACGTTAATTTAGGATTTAAAACTTATGTTTTGAATTTAAATTTTACTGTTTTAAGTTTAGAAATTTAGATTTTAAATTATAAAAAATAATAAAAAAAATATAAATTATATTTTCGAGTAGCTAGTGAGCTTTTCGAGTCGGATATCATGTAACTCGGCTCGTCAAGAACTCGAGTTGAATTCGAGTTCGAGCCGAATTTTAACCGAGTTGAGCTCGAGTAGCTCATGATCTATCTTGTCTCATTTATAGCCTTAGGTATAAATTATAAAAAATTATATTAAAAATATAAAAATTAAAATTATAATAATTTAGTGATACAAAATTAATTTATTAATAAAAATATATGTAATATAAAAATTATAATTTATTAATTATAATCGACTGCCCCAACATCCTTAGTTCGGTCCTCGATAGTTACGATAAAGAAAAAAAACAAATTTCTCTTTAACTGAATGCAGGTCCGATATGAAATTAGGTTTAGGTTAGATTTAGATTGGATAGGGTTATGGGTTATTGGATCGGGGTTGATGGGTTTGGGTCATGGGTTTGATGTAATGAATGGGTTGGATATAGATAAGTAAACATATATTTTTTAGATCTTGTTAAAAAATTTAGCATTTTTGTAGATTTTTTTTAGAATGTGATAATTATTTATACGGTTATAGTTTAATTATCTTTATAATTTGTGTATATCAATCTCTGTCCTCGTCATCTTTTGAGTTTTAGTGATGAAACTTTTCGATATTCCTCACTCAATTTCCCCCTTAATATTAAACAATAATCAAGTATCAAGATTTATTTTATATATCATATATGGATTTAAATATTAATAAGATAAAAAACTAAACATTTAAAATTAATAATAAAATAAACGTTAAACAATTATTTAAAAAAAATTAAACACCTAAAATTATCATTTGTGCATTTTTTATCCATCTCCATACTCATCAAAGAAATTAATTAGTGGTAAGAAAATATAACGTCCAATCTAATTAAAAATATAATTTTTAAAAATTATATTAATGTGTCGAGTGTTCGAACGTGCTTACAGTTGTAGTCAAATTAGTTTGTGAGAAGTTATCGAGATGGCGAGACGAAGAGACAGTGTTACTATATGGTATTTGAGTCCTTTAAAAATAACATCACAGGACAAATTCAAAACATATCTTTTAGGAAGAAGGTAATCGCCTAATGACACGAGCCTATTATACAATCTCTTTTGTATAAGTGTGATGAGATCCTTATGTAATCAAAATGGGAAAATTATTGTAATTATGAACCCTCATACTAGTAAGTTCCAATTGACTCAATCAAAGTCTTTGGATTGTAATTATGAAGAATTGAATTTGAAAAGTAATTAAAAAGAAAATTCCAAGTCCAAACCTTACTTGTCTTTTCCAATTACTTTCCTAACACATCAACATCTACGCAAACATTGAGGCAGAAATTTTCAACCCAAGGTTGAAGAAGTTAAAGGCATTGTTCTTATATATCTGCTTGACTTCAACCAGGTTGAATTTAGATATATGACAAAAACATAGTCAAAAATAATTAATATAGGGTTACATGAGATCTTTGAATGAACAGTCAAATGTTCATATTAGTCTATGTTTGTTTGCATCGTCCTCTTTTCGAATTTTAAAATTTATGTAAGAGTTTTTAACTTTAAATTTTTAAATTCGTGGTCTCAACGGTCGATTTTTTATTCTAGTTTAAAGAGTTTCGAAATAATTTAACAAGTTTTAAATTTATTGTGCGAAGTGAACATCAAATGCATGATTATGTCTTTTCTAATGGCTTCAAACTGTAGAAGTGAAAGTCTTAAAACTAAAGAATATAATTTATTCTTTAAGATTTTGAATATCCGTTAGTCATGTTACATATAAAATTAAATAAAAGTAGTAACACAGTAAAATCAATAAAATAAAATATTAAAAATAATTTTAAATAAAATGTAAGATATTATTTAATTGTGATAATGAAAGTATAGAAGAAAAAACTTTATGAAAAATTATTATGTAAGATAAAAGTGAAATGTTATTACAGACCTCATTAAAAATATTTTTATCCCTAAATAAAGAAAAACAGTATCATATGATAATATTTACATAATCAATCTTAAACAAAAAGCATCAAACGCTTTAATCCAACACTAATTACAACAGTGATTGAATAAAATAACCACATAATACTAACCCAAAATATTAATATTTAAATCCTAAACCCTTAAATTATAAATTTTAAACACAAGACATTAGGATTTTGGTGACTTTTAGATTTAAATTTTAAAATTTTTAGATTTTTAAATTAATATTTTAGTTCTTATAATAACATATTATCTATTTTTACATCTTAATATTATTTGTTTTTAGTAAATTTTAGCATTTAAAGTTTGTAGTATAGGATCATGACTTATGGGTCCAAGATTTATGATTTTGGTATACTTTGTTTTTTTTGAAAATTAATCTTTTAGTTTTTATAATAATATAGTTATCAATTTATACACTTAATATTATTAATAATATAAAAAATATTTTTATATTTTTATTTTATTTATTATTTGTATATTAATATATATTATTTATATAGAGTTAATGTTATTTATATGATACAGTACAATTTGAAATATATATTATTGCCGATAGAAACAAGTAAAGATGTTAATTTAATTTAGTGATTAAGAGTTCACCTTTGATTTTGAAGGTTTCATGTTTAAATCTCATTAAATTAATAACTTTTTATATTTTACTCCAATAAAATAATACCATTTTGGACCCTTTAATATCAAAATAGCGGCTCTAAAATGATACTATCTCCGTCCCATTTTATTTGTCCGGTATTTGATTATTTTTTATCAAATTTTTTTAAATTTTGACTCATTATAACTTTAAATCTATTATTGATAAAAATATTAAAAAATATATTTTAGAAACCTCTAATCAAGTAATTTAAGAATATATATTTTATAAAATTTAATAAATTAAAATATTTAAAATAACTATGATCAAAGTTTAAAAAATTTAACTTTAAAAAATCAAAATAATAGACTTCTTATATAGGACGGAGAGAGTATCATTTTGATTTATCATTAAAGCAATCAAATCATATGTCATATTATTGTCTTATTAAGGAATTAAATGATATAAAAGAATCAAAAATTAAAATTTGCTACTAAATTTGGATCAATTAAAAGATGAACAATAAAAAATAATCATCTTAACGTACGTACTTTATCTTTTATTTTATTTCTGCTCATCATTAAAAATTATTTTACAACATTCTATTTTTCTAACACTTTTAGGTGGGAAACTTTTTACTTCTGTCCAAAAAGGATATTGTGACTCGATTATGAAGATAGATAGACTGATACAAATTAAAAGAATTGCAATTTCGATTATGAAAATATAATGTGATTCATGAATCATTTTTACAGGGAAAAAATGATAAAATGTTTTAATCGATATGTGATATCGAGGGACGTAAATTATCTATCTTCTTTTTAAGCCTTTATTCGTATCTCTATCTTAAATTAGAGGTTTTAGGGTATAGGGTTTAGGATTAAGGTTAAGGTTGTGGTTATGATTTAAGGAATTAGTGTTAAAGTGTATTTTTTTAGGGTTTAAGGTGTAGGATATAAAAAATAAAGATTATAATTTATTTTTTTTTTAATTTTTAACAAGAAGCATGACGTAGACATAATCTTCGTACACCATTTTATTTTAAATGAGTAATATTTGTATGTATGTAAATGTGAAACTCTTAGTATCTGCTGGTATGATAATATATTATTCAATTTAAAATCTGACACGATGTTTAAAAAACTTGGATATTCAAATATATATCACATTCACACGTGGTTTAATTTATTGGTTGAAACTTAAAGCATAATTATAATTTATAATTATTTTATTTTGTGTGGAAAATCTTTATGCATTTTATAAATTAAGCACATGTTAGTATTATTATAATCAGTGTGGCGGAAAGATTGAAAATAAACAGCTTGTTGTGGGTTGGTTAGACAATATATGATAGTTGCAATGTGATAAGAAATCTGCAATTGTTCTTTCTTTATTGAAAATATATTTATTTATAATTTATAAAATTAAAATATTAACTTTATAAATATATTAACTTTATAATATATACAACTAAACCTTGAATCCTAAACCGCTTAAATCATGTATATAATCAATTGAACTATAAACCCTAAATTTTAAATATATAATTAAATTTAAAATCTGAAATCCTACACCATAAATATATAACTAAATCTTAAATTTCAAAACCAAAATCTTAAAATTAAAATATTAGTTATAATTTATTAAAATTTATAATATAAATTATAAATAATATTTAGGGTTTGAGATTTAAGATTTGGTTGTATATTTAGGTTTGAGTTAAAGATTTTAGATTTATTTATATGTTTAAGGTTAATAATTTAGTTAGTTGTGTATATAATTTAGGGTTTAGAATTTAGGGTTTAGTTATATATATTATAATAATATTTTAATTTTATAATATAAATTATAAATAATATTTATTAATAAGTTAATATATTTATAAAATTATATTATAAATATTATAAAATCATATCAAATGAAATTAAGTTTAGTTATAATATTATTTATATATATATATATATATATTCTCATTAGGGTTATGTCAAGTTATTTACATGTATTTTCTCATTAGGGTTATATCAACAGTTAAAATAATTTAACTTGAACTGTTAAAATTTTGTTTCAAATTTAATTGTAAATATTTATAATGTTATAATCGTAATTAGTTTTAATTAAATTATTTCATATAATCGTATAAAATATAGATATATTTTTTTAATTTTTATATACGTTTAGAGACTCGCTTTGAAGTTAAAATTTGATAAATTAGTTATTAAATATTTTTTTATTCGATCTATTCGAAGATTCATTTTATAACTCAAACATTATTTAGAAATTTTTCGAGCTAGTTCAAAATTTTTGATATTTCAATACGAGGAGTTTTTCTCATCCCTACTATGAAACAAAATTTCTTTAGGTACCAGTTTTAAAAAAATCTTTAATTCAAGCATCAACTTGAAAATAAAAATTCTTTAAGTACTAATTTTTAAGAAAAATTTTGATTCATAAACTAAATTCATAACCAACCATTTACCTCTTAATAAAAGTACTTAAAACCAGAAAATTAACCACTGTTATCGACAGTGGATATCTTAAAAAAAACATACTTAAATAACTTTACGTGGAACAGTCCCCTTCTGTTATATGTTTGACCAACCTGATCCCCGAGTGTTATTGTCTACAATGGATGCCGTACGTTTACGTGGATGACTCCAATTTAATGTTCCAAGTCTGAGATGAAAATATTGAAAATTTTGGATCACAGTTTCTAAATGGAGAAGGAGAGGAGAGGACAGGAGCAAAAGCTTCCAGTCAAGGGCGTTGAAGGGACGAGTTCACAGACGAGAGGACACAAAAATATGTCCAGGCACCGACAGATCGAAGTAGGTGCAATATATAAATGGTGCTTTATATTGATTTAAAATTTAAAATTGTTTTTATATCAAAGTACTATTTTATTTTAAAAATATTTGATATTATTTATACTTTATATTAAAAATAATAGCCTGAATATTTTTTTATTAAATAATGTATTGAACTATCAGAGTAATTGATTTTTTTAAACAAATGTTTAACATTTATATTTTATCTTTTTTCCCGAAAAATTATTAAATAAAATCTATTCATGACATCATTCATATTCTCGATTAATTAAATTTATTTATTTTATTTTTTTAAAGTGAATTATTGTTTTTACATATATTTAAAAAATAAATAATTATTTTAAATAAATAAATCAAATTAATTAAATTACAAATAATACGATAAACAAATCACTGATAAACAAATTACATCTATTTTATTCCTTTTGACCCTTAAATTGTCAGTTTTTTTATTCAAATAGAACAAACTGACGGGAAAGAGGTAACAATCTGTTATTTTGATGTTACCTGTTTTTTTCTTCAAATTTAATAATTCATTTATATTTTTATAAACTTTATAAATTTCAATTTTTTAGAAATGTAATATATAATTTTAGAGTTTCTCAAATTTTAATATTTTAATTTTTCGTTAGAAATAATTTGATACTTTATTTTGATCCCTTAGTTATAATAGGGGTAGGCAAGATCGAGTACCTAGCCAATTTGAATAGAATTGGTCTCGGTCTCGGTAATCATCGGTTCCTGAAAATTAGAATCAGTCCCGGTTCCGATTATATCGGATCCTAAATTTTAAGAACCAGTCTTGTTACTGGTGGGAACCAATTCTAATATCGGGTACCCGGTCAATTAGTTTATTCTTAAAAAATTTTATGTAATTGGAGAAAAAAATTTAACCACCAATAATAATATTAAATAATAAAATTAGAATATTGTAGGCTTGAAAATTAAAGTTTTAAAACTAGTCATACTTATAATATTCATACATAAAGAGAAAGTTTGATAAGAAAAATAAACAAAAGAAACCAATATTGAATATTTGGTATTGGTCTCAGTCCTATTGGGTACCCACCGGGTGCCGGGTCTAAAAAATCAAGATTCAATCCTGGTCCCGATGATAACATGGACCTAAATTTTAGATCTTGTCCTGGTCTCACCGAAACCAATACCATAACGGTAATATAATGATACATATTTAATTCGATTTTTTAGATATTTGATTTTTCGGATATTGAATAATCAGATCGGATATTCGGATACTCAATTATCCGATTTAATAATTTTTTGAATTTAAAGATTATATTTATGAAAATTTTAAAACTTTGAATATAACAAATATATATTGCTAAATATAATAAATAATTTGTTAAATATAATAAGATTCACATATATAATTTTTTATTTTCGGATATAATAAAAATTAAATTATTAAAAATAAAAAAATAATATTCATAAAAATTTAAACATTTAGATTTTAGATTTTTGGATAATTCAAAACTTAAATATTATGATTCTTATCCAATTTAAAAAAAATTAAAATCATATAAAATATCTAAATTTTTAAATTGAATTAAAATATAATTAAATCGGATTGATCGAATATTTTATAACACCCTTGTAATTATCAATTATTAAATCGGGTTACCTACCCCGGGAACCAGAAAATGACAAGGGTCGGTTTTGTTGGCTTTGCGAGCGGCTACGACTACGACTACGAGTTTGGACATTAAAGGGTTTGGGAGTGAAATTGGTAAGCTGACACACAACAAATTAATTCCGATTCAAAGTTTCCATTTCTCCAAGCTTTCTCTTTCTGGCCAGAAAATATAAGATAGGATAAGATGAAGTAGATTTGTTTGTCCCCAAACTTAAATAACTACAATGCATTTACATGAGTGTTTATAAGAGTCAGATTCGGTTTGAGTCATTTTAATTAGGGTATTTTAGTTTGAGATATAATCGATTTAAATTCAGTTCAGGTTGATTCAGGTTTAGTTTAAACTTTCGGTTTTAGTTTATGATAATTTTGGTTTGAGTATCGAGTCAAGTTAGTTTGATTTTCGGTTTGGTTGACTTTCGTTTTGATTAATATCAAGTTAGTTATTTTCGAGTCGATTGGTTTTCAGTTGAGTCAATATCAGATTAGCAATATATCAATCGGTTCCAATCAAGTTTTCCGGTTGAGTTAGAGTTTTACAACCTATATATTACTCTGTATAACATGCATATTTTGCTTTTTGGTGAATTGTGCGATTTTTCACGTTTCATCTTTCTTTCTTTTAATATATTTTCTTTATTTTGAGCTGCCTTCAGTTTGAGTTAATTTCGATTTAGGTCTATTCAATTTAGTTCAAAATTGGTTAGGGTCTGTTAGATTCAGTTCAAAATTGGTTCAAATTCATTTTTGATTCAATTAATATTCGGATCAGTTTTGGTTCAGTTCGATTTATTTTGGGTTCTAGATCAAATTCGAGTTATCACTTTTAGATTAATTTTATATCTAAATTCGTATAAATCAATTCAATTCTCAATTCTCAAATCAAATTTACCCAGCCTAATCTTATCGCCTTAAAAGTGGAGATAATAATGAGGATTAAATTGATTATGCATTATAGTTTAAATATATGATTTAACAAAAATAATTTAAATATCTAACTAAAAAATATATGATTTAAGAATTCCATGGTCAATATTGCGTTATTTCTCATCAGTTTGCAATATAGTATTTGATACATTATTGGTAGGGTGAGAAAAATACAACTAGAAAAAATTAAAATTTTTAATTTTATTCGAGGCGAAAGTTTTAACTAGTTTTAGTTCAACTCGAATTACGTAAACTCATTTAATTTTATACTCGTCTATGATCATTGGATGAGTGAGATGGGTGTAACATGTATGATATTAATAGTAAAAAATATGAAGATTATCATTTTAAAAAAATGAAAAAATAATCTTAATTATTTATTATCATCATTCAACGATCTAAGATTAGTGTAAAACTAAATGAGTTTTACACCATGTAAGTGGATTCTAACCTATATATATACCAATATAAAAAATATGATCAAATATATGTCACATATAAAAAAATATAAAAAATATATATTCATACCTTAAAGAATTAGAGAAATCCGTTTAAATCATAACCAAAATGTACTATAACATGATAAATAATTATAATTAAATTTATATAAAAACTCGAAAACTCAACTCAAATTTCATAAACTTATTGTAGATAAAAAATTAAATAAAACTTAAATTATAAATATGATACTTCAACTCGAATAACTTAAAATTTTTTACTAAACTCGACTCGATCGAATATTTACCCCTAATTATTGGGTATAATAGTGGCATCCCATAATTTGTAGTGTATATAGTGTTTTTTAAAAACAATTACTATTGTACGAACCATGTTGAACAAATATTATTCGTATCTATTATAATTGATTAAAAAAATTAAATTTATAATTTAATAGAGATAAGAGGGTATGAATGGAAAGTTTTTAACCACCTACTTTAAATATCGCTTCGCTAACGTATACTATGTCTTTTCTGAATTAGAGCGAATATAATTAAATATTCATGTATGAACGGAGCGTTTAACTAAACGCATGATATAGGTATTTAAAGTATTTTTAATTAAATTAATATTTAAAATTTTATTTTAAGTTGAAAAAAATATTAAATATGTGTCTTAATTGACTTTAAAACAAATTAAAAAAAATTATTTATTTATTTTATTTTAAATATTTATTATAAAAAAAACATATTTTAAACATTTGTTTTATTATAAAAAAACATATTTTAAACATTTATTTTATATTTTTGTCTCGTAAGAAATCATATACCCATTAAGCATCTTGTCCCTACCATAAAATCTTGACATGTTAGACTAGTAATAACATTTGAGATTCGATTTTCTGGCTTTCCCCACTATATAAGTAGAAACAAAAGTTGAATTAAAAAATATTTTAATAAAAATAATATTGATTTTAAAATTATTTTATTTATATTATATATATATTATAAAAATTAAAATATTTATAAATATATATTATTTTATAATTGCTTTTAAACTATTAAAAAATAATAACACAAGTCGATGATGATATGGTGGTAGTTGGAGCCTCCTACTCTCTAAGGTGCCATCGCAGCACGGCTAGCCCCACCAGCTATTAAGATATCGTTTAATATTTATTAGATTTTGAATTTCTTAATATCACGTGTCATTATTTTATTAGTCAATAAAAAGTTAATAGTAAAAATGGATGAATAACTATGGAATAAAAAAATTATATTATGAATTATTTTTATATTACTATTAGTGAGATTAATCAATTAAATATATCTATTTAATTAATTTTTAATTTTATTATTTTTATCAAGTAAATATTCATATAAATTAAATTTAAAAATATTTTTTATCAAGTAAAGATTTAATTAATAAAAAATAAAAAATAATTATATAAATATATTTAATTATTAATTCATGAATAATGTTACAAAATAATCTATAATGTAATTTCTTTATAAAATGACTAAATGGAGTGTTTTTCATATAATGAGGATCAAATTATAAAAAAAAAATAATACTAACAAGTCTTACTTTAAAATTGACAGCTCCCAGATATGTTTTATTGTTCTTAGATTATTATTTTTTAATAGTTTAAATTGTTAACAAGTCTTATAGATTTTAGCGATAAAAAAATAATATTAAGTTTTTAAAGATCAACATCGTTCGTTTTTACTAGAATTACTTTTTAAGTTTTACTATTTTTAGGTTATTTTTTATTGTCGTAGTCTATTTCTTAAATAACATTAATTTTCAAACAATGATTGAACTACACGATATATATTATGAACGATTTAAAAATTTTAGGAATCTTGTGAAATAAAACTTTTACTTTAAAATTTATAATATATATATTTTTTTAAAAAAAATTACCTTAATAAAAAAATATTATTAGATTATCCTATCTAACAATAAAATATTAAATATTAAATATCTATAAAATCAAATGTTTTTATTCCTTTTACTAAAACTGACATTCGTTTTAAATTTTAGATAATTATTACATATATAATTATATTTATATTTTTATAAATATTTAATTTAATTTCTTTATTTTTAAACTCTTTCTTTTAAAACCATGTGTGATATTTTTATTGTATCCGTCTAAAACTTCCACCGGTATGCATACTTATACAAAATCTGGGATGTAAATCAATCCCAGAAGAAGTAACTTTCCTTGTTTGCTGTTGTAGCTTTTGTTGGATGAAACTGGGAAGAGTAGAACGGGCATTCCTTCAGATAAAAATATTTCTTAATTCAGATCAAAAACCAAAGAAAATTCAGAGAGATGGTCAAAATCGTAAAGCACGGGAAATCCATCCGTTTTTAGTTTTCTTGTTCCTAAACCCATGAAATAGTTGCAGTTTGTTGTGTCAAATCTTGTTCCTAAACCAAAAAACCAGCATCTCAGCATCAGATTTACTGTTCGTTTTAGGTACAAGAAACGTTGTTCAGACAACAAAGGTGCGTAATGTATATGAACCGAAGCAACACTTGAGGGAATAGATTGAAGTGAAAGGGTTGTAGTTGGGGATTTTGACTGAAAACACAAGGGAACAGGGAGGTCTAATTTCATTTATTACAAGCTGGACAAATGTCTTCTTTCAGCGGAAACCTTAATATAAATTTTAAAAAAATAAATAATAAGGAAATAATTAAAGAAATAATTACATCATACTAAAATATAAATTTTATTTTCGAGTATGAAAAACTGCCTTTTTAAAATAATTACAACATGATATTATCACACTTTAAAAGAGACAAAAAGTATTAATCTCACATCGAAAAAAAAGAAGGTCTTAGGATATATAAATGGTGACGTTGTATATTTTATTAGGTATGATTTTTAGAAAGAGAGTAATAACTTTATGATACTAAAAAAAGGATAACATTTAATTTAGATAATCCAAATTAAAAAAAAAATTACATCTTTGATATATATTTTATCTAAAAGTTAAAAATGTACTACATCCGTTTTATTTTATTTTTCTGCTATTGATATTTTTGTCATTTTTTTTTTACTTTAACTCGTTATAATTTTAAATTTATTATTAATAAAAATATAAAAAATATATATTTTAAAAACCTATCGTATATCGTACCAAAAACGAAACGTGAAAACTGTTGCATTAGATAACGACGGCTTCCACGTTTAGGCCTTCTCCCTAAATATATGTTGATCTTCCCCTTGAAAGTGGTTCATAAAATTGACAAAATTATAAAATAATTAAAACCTAGATTTTTCTTGTTTCATGTCCTGATGTTGATGCTAGAACACGCAATCTCTTCGCCCATTATCTTAGATTTTAAGTCTTGATTGTTTTGAATGCAGCAGAAATTTCAATCTAAACTTGACAAATAACACATTTTTATTTCATGCTAAAAAATAAAATAAAAAATGGTGAGATGAAAACGTCAACGGTTCCGATGTCTCAGGCAGATAGTGATGACAAATACACGTAAGGTCTGGTATCAAATCTCTCACCTTTCCCTGGGATGATTATTTAGAAAAAAATCTTAGATTTTTTTTTGATTATTGTGCATGGTGGTTCATAATTTAATTTGTAATTTTTTAACCAAAGTAGTTCATGTTCATGTTCAATTATGGAACCATTGATATTATTTGATTTTGAAGGAGTTCTTCCACCAAATAAGTTCAGCAGTCTTCATTCTGAACTCAATTATGAAACCAGACGTGATTTGTAAAGAAACATTTAGTTTTATGTCGGGTTCTTTAATATGTTGGTATGGTTATAAGATGGTATATGTTTATTATTTCTTAACCTTTTAATAACGTATATATACCATGCACATATAGTAGTCGAACTCGGATCATCTGGATGGATTATATCATCTTTTATTATTAGAACGATTTCATGGATCCTCGGTTTGTATTTTCTTATAAGCTTGAATATGATTGTAAATTTGTGTTTTTTAATGTTTATATATTTGTATATAAATATTATAACATCTCAGTAAGTTACGTACAATAATTTTTTTTATTAATGATATTAAAAGTTGAACATCTAATTTTACTTAAGAGACATAATGATTAATCCTAACGCATCGAATCTTTCTGTTTTTATTTGGTTTTTGATAATATATGCAATAGGTCTCTTTATATACGTAATATTGTGTACTTTGAAGTTTAATATTAATTTTCATAATTGTTACATATATGTATTTTAATTGGAGTGTAACAATTTCCTTAAAAAGATTAAATTTATGTTGCCACTTTTTTACTTTAATTTCTTACTTTTAACGTGTAAATAACAACCTATTATTTTTAATAAAAAGTAATCTAATAGGAACACAAATAAATAAATAAATAAATAAATAAATAAATAGTGATAGTGTTAGCCAAGGACCAAGATGTAAATATACTATACTGGTAGGGGAACTTGCCCACATATCTGTATAAAAGGACCCATCTTTTTGCAAAAGAAGTAGCGACATTAAAAGAGTTGCATTGCTTGTTGTCTTAAGACACAGATTCATTCATGTCTCTACAACAAGTCATGGATTTGTCTTTCCTACAGACCATGGAACCATTACCCATGGCTTTTCTGTTCCTCGCACCTTTCCTTGTCTTTGGCCTCCTTTCTCGTCTCCGAAGAAGACCATTTCCTCCGGGACCCAAAGGGCTGCCCATCATCGGCAACATGATGCTGATGGACCAGTTAACTCACCGTGGACTCGCAAAACTGGCTCACAAATATGGTGGCATATTTCACCTTAAGATGGGATTCTTACACATGGTGGCTATTTCCAATCCCGAAATGGCTCGCCAAGTCTTACAGGTTCAGGACAACATATTCTCCAACAGGCCAGCCACCATCGCCATCAGTTATCTTACCTACGATAGGGCTGATATGGCTTTCGCTCATTACGGTCCTTTCTGGAGACAAATGAGAAAGCTGAGCGTGATGAAGCTTTTCAGTAGGAAAAGAGCCGAGTCGTGGGAATCGATTCGAGATGAAGTCGACTCACTCGTGAAAGCTGTTGCGTCCAATACTGGGAGAGCTATAAACATGGGTGAGTTGATCTTTAATCTTACCAAGAACATCATTTATAGAGCGGCTTTTGGTTCCATTTCGGAACAAGGGCAAGACGAGTTTATCAGGATCCTGCAAGAGTTTTCTAAGCTTTTTGGTGCTTTCAATATTGCGGATTTTATTCCTTGGTTCGGTTGGGCTGATCCTCAAGGACTCAACACCAGGCTGGAGAAAGCTCGTAGTGCGTTAGACAAGTTCATCGACGACATCATCGACGATCACATGGAGAAGAAGAACAACGGCCGCTCAGATGACGGTGACACCGACATGGTTGATGATTTACTCACTTTCTACAGTGAAGAAGCAAAAGTAAACGAATCAGAGGATCTACAAAATTCTATCAAATTAACTAGAGACAACATCAAAGCTATTATCATGGTAACATTTCCTTTCGTCCCACGTAATACATAAATATAGTAGCTATTAGTTAAATAGATTTTGGCATAAATCTTTTTTTTTTTTCTTGATTTTCAGGATGTGATGTTCGGTGGGACCGAGACGGTGGCGTCGGCGATTGAGTGGGCCTTGGCGGAGCTAATGAGAAGCCCAGAAGATATGAAGAGAGTCCAACAGGAGTTGGCGGAGGTGGTGGGGCTTGACCGCCGTGTGGAAGAATCTGATATGGATAAACTGACCTACCTAAAGTGCTGCCTCAAAGAAACCCTCAGGCTCCACCCACCGATCCCCCTCTTGCTCCACGAGACCGCTGAGGATGCCGTGGTGGCTGGCTATCAAATACCGGCCAAGTCTCGTGTGATGATCAACGCTTGGGCCATTGGGAGAGATAAGAATTCATGGGAAGAGCCTGATAGTTTCAAGCCATCCAGGTTCTTGAGGGAAGGCGTCCCAGACTTCAAAGGAAGCAACTTCGAGTTCATACCGTTCGGGTCAGGTCGGAGGTCATGTCCAGGAATGCAACTCGGGTTGTATGCTCTTGACATGGCAGTGGCTCATTTGCTTCACTGTTTCACGTGGGAGTTGCCTGATGGGATGAAGCCAAGTGAACTCGACATGAGCGACATTTTTGGACTCACAGCCCCTCGTGCGACTCGACTCTATGCAGTTCCCAAGAAACGCCTGGTTTGCCCACTCTTTTAAAGGAAAACTCCAACTAAAAGCAAATCCATTTCAGTTCTGCAATTGCAACATATACAAAGCAAATCCGAAGATCAACGAAGAAGAAGGTGACAAAGGTGGCATTTACAAGGTGGAGGGGATTGTTTTTTCTTTTATTATAATTTCGCTTATATAATTAACTATTCTTGTTCTACTCCTATATATGTTTGTTTTCAGTGGCAAGCTTTCAACAAAAGGCGAGAATTTGTATTCTCCATAGCTGCAGATACGACTCCTTTCATTTGAATGCGTTGAAAATTGTGTATTTGAAAGATTTAATAAAACATTGTGAGAGCACAGTTTATTGGGTTCAAAGCAGTAAAGATTTAATGATACGATCCTGATTGCTTGGACCATGGATAATGTGGTAAATAAGGTTCATCTAATAATTTTTCGTTTAAGGGGAAGAGAATTCGATTCAATTAAAAAATATTTTTTTTAAATTTTAAGTTATTCGGTTTTTGAATTAATTAAATAAATTTAATGATTTTTAAATTGAGTTAAACTTATACTCGACCAAATAATATTTGGAAAATTAAAGAGCATATTAATGCATATACTCGACGAATCATTATCAATTTTGAAAATAAACAATTTATCACTCTCAATAAAAGATTAAAATAATCTTTAATTAAAAAAGCTTAAATTTATATTAAAAAAACTTCCATAATTGTAAATATATATACAATTCCCCATAAAAATTTTAAAAAATAAAAATATTTAAAGTAAATTAAGTTATTTTTTAAAAATGACGTTTAGAATTTATTAAACATCATAAAATATATTATAAATACAATGTATCAAAAAAAGACTAATCCAATAGAAATTTCTTACAAAAGTGCAAAGAAAAGCAAACTATTTCATGGAGATAAACATACATCAAAATTTAGAAATTTTCATGAACCTCTTTATCTCTAATCAAATAAGAAGTTTTACGGGATAATAAAAATTAGATGAATGAATCAAATTATTATGTAGATTGATCTGTTATACAATTTTAATTACATCAATTTATAAATTATCAAACGAGTGAGAGTCGATCTTTCTTATGATCATCAACATAATCAAATCAGCAAGTTAACATCATGAGAAACTCTATATAAACATTAAACGATGACTAAGTATATTAAAATCATGTTAAATAATATAAAAGATACCACAAAAATCAATGAAAACCGTGTTATAAAAACATAACAAATGTGTGTTACAAAATTAGAAATTTTAATAAAATTAAAAAAAATAAAACATGAAAAAAATTATAAACACAAATAATCAATAATAGTACTAAAATTGATTATTGCCACCAATTAAACAAACATAAACGCTAAAAAATGGTGTCATCTACAACTAGTTTGTTTTATTAAGTTAGGTAATAATTGAATATTGAGTTAATTGAAGTTTTATTAGGTTTAAATATTAAACAAGTAATTTTTGGTATCTAATTTATCATGAGATATCTTTTTCTTATATGTTTATTTTTATTATATTTTAATTTAGAAGTTAAGGTTAAATTTTAGTTTTATAAGATACAAGTTTATATTTAGTTATTTAAAATTAATAGAGCGTGGAGTTTAAAATTTAATATTTAATGATTAAAACTTAAACTTTACTCTAAACTCAAAATCCTAACATAAAAAAAAAATTAAATTTTAATACTATACCTTAAATTTCAATCACAATTCATAAATTCTAAATTTCTAACCTTTAAACTATAAATTTTAAAAATAAAACTTAAAATTAAAATATTTACAATTTTTTTAATTTTTTGTGTATTGAATATAAATTATTTATCATATTAAATTATGTTTCCCTTATTTTTAAAGAATTTTTTTTATATACATGCACTCTAATATATGTGCTTGGACTTAGAAAAATTTTCATATCGCCGACAAAATTTTAACTTGACCTATTTAATTTTTTCAGTTTAACTCAAACAAATATATATTTTTAATTTAACTTGACTAAATTTTTTATAATTTGATTTAACTTGAAAATATTCGAATAAAATTTGAATATAAATAAGACACGACTAACTTCAAATATTTTTATTCGACTAAATCAATTTTTTTATCTGATTAAAAAAATACTTTTTATATTTAACTTGATGTAAAAAATTTAACTCGAATTGTAGATCCATAAACTTAACTAAAAAAAAAATTAAATAAAATTTGAGTAATAAAATAGAACTTTGAATAAATCAAGCATTTTAGTAATTAATAAATCAATTTTAAAGCTCGATTTGAGTCCCTCCATTTTGCTTAATATTTGTCGTATGCAAATATATACATATATTATAAAAATTATTCAAATTAAAATTAATTAGTACCATAACATTATAAATGTTTATAACTAAATTTGAACAGAAACTCAAATAACTTGACTTGATTCAACTCGAATTTTATAAACTTAACTCAGAAAATTTAAAATAAAGTTTGAATTATAAAATAAGATTCATGAATTCATTTAATTCAAAAAATTTAATCTAACTTAATCCAATTCGATCCAATACTCACTCTTTATTACCATAACATTATAAATGTTTATAACTAAATTTGAACAGAAACTCAAATAACTTGATTCAACTCGAATTTTACAAACTTAACTCAGAAAATTTAAAATAAAGTTTGAATTATAAAATAAGATTTATGAATTCATTTAATTCATAAAATTTAACCTAATTTAATCCAATTCGATCGAATATTTACTCTTATTATTTCTCCCTAGACTAATATGATGTAGCAATCATGTGTGTGATAAATGAGAAGCAATAATTTGATGGAGGTGGTTGTAGTGCATATAAGATGATTTGGAAGGGAGAGAGAGAAGTAGGGATGGAGGGGACCGGGTTCTCACTGTCACAGTTTGCTGTCCGTTTCATGTCCACACGTTGTTAAAGAATCTATATGATTGGATATGAAACTTTCATACGTATAAATACTTTGGTGTATAAGTTTAAAAAGTTTAAAAGCGTTGAATTTTTGGAAAAAAATAGTTAAGTCTCGAGTAGGATGTAAAAAGCTTATTCGATCTGAAGCCCGATTAAAACCTATTTAAGTCAGAACATAGTTTGATCCGAGGATATAATGATCTGAATCTGATCTGTATCAGATTGTTGTTGCCTGAACCCGAGTTGGACCTGTTATTATTATAATTGAATTCGATCTACATTCGACCGAGAACGACCTGAACCCGATTTGAACTTATTATTGTGGACCCGAAATCCGACATGCATTCAACTGAAACGAACACAAACTTGAGTCTAACCTGACAAATAACCGATTACCCGACTGAATCAACTTGAGACTTGATTTTACCCGACTTAATATTTAACAAGAACTAATATTGACCTTTTATTGACCTGAACTAATATTAACAAGACTTGATATTTACATGACATGTAATCATTAAGAATATCTATGATTTGATGAATTAATTCATTAAACTTAAGATTTATTTAAGCTAAACTAAAATTTAAAAAGCATAAATTATAGACATAAGTAAAAGAATTCTAAAATTAAATATAATTTTTAACAAATTAATCTAATTGAGACTCTATTGAATTAAACCAAAATAATTATTAAAAAACAATTGATAAAAAAAAGAAAAAAAAACAAAATTTTGGAAAGAAAAAATTGCTCATTCTTTAAGTTTGATAATAATTCACTTTTATTTTAAAAATTTTAGAGAGTTACATGTTACCCAAAATTTTGGAGAGAATTAAAAATAAATTTTTATTTTTATATAGAAAAGAAAAATATATATAAAATTTCAGAAAAATATAACGTATAATAAATTTTAAAAAATTATTATTATTATAACATATAATCAAACAATAAACTTTGATTAAATATAATCAATTATTTATATCAATCCGAACATGATTCTATCCAATCAATTTAAAAATAATTTTATAGACAATTATTACTTTAGAGACAATTATAAAACTAATAATTTTGATAACTTAACTGTAAAAAATAAATTTAAGAATCAAATTACAAATCAAATTTCAATTTTAAAAAAATAAAAAATAATAATATTATAAATATCTTTAAAATATATAAAAGAAATTATAATATTAATCTCAGATTAGATATCTTTCTGATAAGTGCTCAAAATAGTTAACATTTTGTGATTAATTACCCTTTGATTCTATAAATTATGTTATTGATTTTGGTGTTTTCGTGTGTTTTCATGCAGAAGTGTAAATGCCGGAAAGTAAACTTAAATGGTTGATTTTTTGAAGTTTTTTTTATTTTCTGGATTAGTGGGCACGACTTTGGGCATGAAAAGCTGATATGACACTTGATCAACAGCTTCTAGAAGATGACGTATATCTTTTTGATAAGTGCTCAAAATAGTTAATATTTTGTGATTAATTACCCTTTGATTCTATAAATTATGTTATTGATCTTGGTGTTTTCGTATGTTTTCATGCAGAATTGTGAATGCTGGAAAGTAAACTTAAATGGCTGATTTTTGAAGTTTTTTTTTATTTTCTGAATTAGTGGGCACGACTTTGGGCATGAAAAGCTGATATGACACTTGGTCAGCAGCTTCTAGAAGATAACGTCAGCAAGCGTCTAATAGCTTATCAGTTGCATTTCGAATAACTTATCAGCCGAGATTTAAATTTTAAATTTGGATTTATCTTTTGTATTTGAATTTAAAGTCGAGTTAAAGCCTAAGGCTAGTTTTTATTATATTTAATCACTTTCTTTATTTACTCTCTTCAATTACTTAATTTTATTTTATTCAACAACCCCTTTTACTTGAACATTACTCTACCTTCTTGGATCACTAGTCAAACAAGCATAATTGGAAAGTTTTTAGTCTTTGTAGGATCGACCCTTCTCCATTACTATATTTAGTTTCTTGTATTATTTAAGAATAAGAAAATTTATTTCTTTAAATTTTGGATTAGTTTCATTTTTTTCATCAGCTAAGAAACATCACTCCCATCCATTTTTCTTTCTTGTTTTCAGCTTCTATCAAGCGTCATTTATTTCTTTTTTTTTTTCTTCCATTCTTTTTAATTTTCTATTATATCAAGTACAATTTAACACTTGAAATATATATATATATATATAATAAAACACTCTGAAATATAATTTTTTAAAAAAATTAAAAAATATACTTGATTGATTAATAGGAATGAGAACTTATTTAAAAAATACCAAACTTCAAAATATAAATAATAATAATAATTAAAGTAAAATAAAGTTAGAAAATATTAGTATAAAAAACTTTTGCTTTCGTATTTTCCACTTTCCTAAAATAATTTCAACGAGAACATATTTGTTATGTTTTCAATTATTTATTTATTTATTTTATTTTTTAACCGGACATTCTCTATAGCAAACGAACCATGAATTTTGTCTTGATTTCTTGCTAGGACAGAAGTCCTGTAGTGTTCTTAAAGTGTCTTTATATCAAAGAAGATTGTAGCCATTTATAACTTTGAGGGAAGAAAAATGGTGATTGGAAGGGCAGAGAGTCTTGTTCTCCATACTGATTCCATTGGATAAAACAGAATATATAAATTTAATAATTAAAATTTCAAATAAAGCACACAAGGAAGAAATCTAAGGCTTACTTCTAAACGAAAAATTATTAGGTGAACCATGTTCATCATGTTATCCGTGGTCCTAAGTAATTAGAATCATTCATCTCAATTTTTTTTAAGGTGAATCATCATATATTTCCTATATGTAATTAGTGGGTGAGTAGTTATTATATAGTTATTTAAAGATAAACAGTTCTAATTACTTGGACCATAGATGACGTGGTGAACAAGTTTTCACCTAATAATCTCTCCTTTTTCAACACAAATTCAGCACGAACGTAGTCAACAAGAAGCATGAAGATGAGCCATTCTAAGTTCAGAAAACCTCCAATGACAGATAACAGTGCTTCTAAGATACAATCTAAAGAGAAAAACTGACAAGTATGCTGAAATAAGAAAATGGCATTCAGCTAGTGCCAAGCCCCTACTTTCCTGTCAGTCCCTATAACATGAGCAAAATAAGCGACCCTATTCGTATGGATGGTGTTTAAAGCATGAAACAAAGTGATTATAGGTGGGGTGATAAAAGGTTTATGCCTAAAGTTCATAGGTCTTATGTTAGAATCTTCTAAAAACAGTAGTTAAAGCATGAAACAAACGCCTCTCCCTTCACTTATGAACAGTGTAGATTCTGAATCAAGTCCATTACTGTTTAGCTTCAGGTATTAAGGGAAGAAGGAAGATAGCTTACTTTGGTGGCCTTCTGTTTGAGAATAGAATATCTTCTACCTTGCTTTTTATGTTGTTCCCCACTCTACACATGTCCTTAGCTACCTTGGAGCCGATGAGGTTTGCAATCCTTGTAAACCTGCATGTACAATTCAACAATGACACCATCATCAAGATTCAAGATCATGTTGTTTTAACAAGAACCAAATAGAGAGCCCTTATATCCATTAACATGTCAAAACCATCTGCTTGCCTGTTCAAAAAGTCATCTTGTACAGAATGATGAGTGGGATTGCGAGTTTTATGCTGATGAACATCACGATCTTCAGAGAAAAAGAAAACCCCGAAGTTAATTGATGACAAATACGGACACAACTAAGAAGAAGAGGTTAAAGGGGTATTGACCCTTCATCTTCTGCATCGTTTTCATGAAAGCAAGAGCAGGATCAGGATCAGGATCAGGATCAGGAGGAGTTACTAAATGCCGCAGATACTGAAACCAATACAATGTCAGCTTGTGCCAATCATAAAACAATTTGAATTATAATCAACGCATAAACAAGTTAATCAAAAGTTCCCAAAGAGCTGAATCATTCTTCATTCTTCCCCTTGCATCAAAGTTCATGATTTCTGTCAATAGTTGGAAGAAGAAATTGATGCTTTAAAAGAAAGCTACGTATACCGCTAGGCCTTGACAATGAGGCAATTGAGTTTCGATACCATCTTTATGAATTGAATCTTCATTTTTGCTCATAAACACAGATTTTCCAGCGCAAACAAATTTAAAATCTTCGACACCAGCCTGATTCTTTTGAGCTTTCGTCTCGTCTAGTCCAACATGATTGCTTTTTACGGCTACAGAGAATACATTATTCAATAATAAGAAATGGGTCTTAGAATTTGATCAGAAATCATTAGAACAAACAACAAATCAAAGGAATGCACAACATTGGGAAATAATAATGCATCAAGAGAGAGAGAGAGAGAGAGAGAGAGAGAGAGAGAGAATGACCATGAGGTAGTGACCGAGTAATTCCGATGCACAAAGGTTCTTGATTTTGGGCTTTGAGAGCGGACGAGTAATAAAGAATTCCTTTGCATGATTTTAATTTTGTTTTTCCATTTTGTTTTTCAAGATTCTGTTTCTTCTCCATAATTGTGATTCTATTTTTTTACTCAAAATTCAGCGAAATGCAAAAACAGAGCAGAGAGAGAAATGGCACCTACGGATGGAATGAGGGTAAAAAGAGAGGATGAGCGTAATCTACCTGACAGATTTTAGGTGAATAATAAAGTTAGAAAAAAAATTAAAGAAATAAATGTGTGTAAAAAATATTTTAAAATATATGTTAAAAAAATAATATTTTTTAGATCTCGGTATCCGCAGGTGGTGCAGTATAGAGTGGGTAAGATTGGGTACCCGATCGATTTGAATAGAATTGATCTTGGTCCCGAAAATCATCGGTTCTTAACAATTGAAACCAGTCTCAGCCACACCGGATCTTAAATTTTAAGATTCGGTCTCGTTACTGGTGGGTACCCGGTATTGGAGAGAAAAAAATTGACTAATTGGAGAGAAAAATTCAACCACCAATTATACTATTAAATAATAAAATTAGAATATTGTAGATTTGAAAATTAAAGTTTTAAAACTAGTCATACTCATAATATTCATACATAAAGAGAAAATTTGATAAGAAAAATAAACAAAATAATAATAATACCGAATATTTGGTATTGATCCCGATCCTACTGGGTACCCATCGGGTATTGGGTCCTAAAAATCAAGATTCAGTCTCGGTCCCGGTCATGATCAGGACCTAAATAATGGATCCAGTCTCGGTCCATCAGAACCAATACCAGATAAAAATCTACTGGACCTTATCGGATCTGGGACTGAGACCGGGTAATTGGGTTTTTTGCCAACCCCTAGTGAGGTACATATACACTAAGGGTGGGCAATACCGGGTACTCGGTCTATTTGAATAGAATTAGCCTCAGTCATGATAACCACTGATTTCTGAAAATTGGAATCACTCAAGTACTGATTAGACCGAATCTTAAATTTTAAGAATCGGTCCCATTATTGGTGGGAATCAGTTCCAATACCGGGTGCCCGATCAATTAGTTTATTTTAAAAAATTGAGTAATTGAAAAAAAAATTCAACCACCAATAATAATATTAAATGATAAAATTAGAACATTGTAGGCTTGAAAATTAAAGTTCTAAAACTAATCATAATCATAATATTCATACATAAAGAGAAAGTTTGATAAGAAAAATAAATAAAAGGAAACCAACATCGTATATTTGGTATTGGTCCTGGTTCTATTGGATACCCACATGGTACCGGGTTCAAAAAATTAAGATCCAGTCTCGGTCCCGGTTATGACCGGGACCTAAATTTTGGATTCAGTCCCGATTTCACCAAAATTAATATCAGATAAAAATTTACCAAATCTTACCAGGTCTGAGACCGAAACCGGATAATCCGATTTTTTACCCACTCTTAACATACGCCATTGACTTCAGTTTAATGCCAACATAAATTTCGCAACCTACAACCGCAAGGATCAAATATCTCGTGGCACCCAAACAACACTATAGATTTTAATCTTTTTTTAAAAGACTTAACTCAAAAATAAGTGTCTAAATTATACATTTTTTTTGAAATAGATACCTAATGTTTTTCGGCTAAAATAAGTGCCTAAATTATACATTTTTTCTGAAATAGGTGCCTAATTTTTTTTTTACTGAAATAAGTATCTAAAGTTTCATTCGTTATTGTTTTAAGGTAATACGTTAAAAAAATTATTTAATTTTATAAATAAGTGCCTAAACTATATTTTTTTTCTAATATAAGTACCCAAACTATTTAATCATTCTACATTATTTCAGCGTAATAAAAGTTTTATTTAGATCATACATTTTAGTTTAATCAAATGATTAAAGTAAAACCGGGAATGACTAAATAATTAAACGTCCATGAATCCCTTTATTTGCAAGTTTTTAACTTCACCAACAACCAGATGATGCTTGTGTTGTCGAAAACCGGGGATAAAAATTCGATGACCAAGAATTTTAAAACGGGTATGCTCCAGGTTTTCCCGGAAACCGGTTCCTTCTCATTCCAGATGTTCCGACAAAGGGATTTGGGATAATTCTTTGTTCATATAATGTTTTCTAAAATGCTGCAGATGTTGGCATTTACTAATGACATGCTTTGCTCATATCTTGGAATGTGAAAGAAGATGGTGAGTAAAGACTTGCCGATCTGGATGTCATCACGACATGTAGAATTCTGTCGCCTGTCTAGAATAGAGTTCGAACTGCTTATCGAACTCGAAATCTAATTGAAAAACTTCATCGACATAAAACGGGGTGGTGAGGGTGGGGTGGATTTTATAATGGCTAAAGCAACTCCTAGGGTGGCTTTGTCCCCAAAACTACAAAGCGATTAATGTAGAGTACTTAGATTAATAAAGCTAAATATTTTGATTAAACTAATGTATATAGTTTGGGATATATAGTTTAGGTGTTTATCTTAGAAGAAATATATAGTTCGGACACTTATTTATAAGTTAAACAATTTTTTTTAACGGTATTACCTTAAAATACTAATGGAATGAAATTTTACACACATATTTCAGCTAAAAAACATTAGGCACTTATTTCAGAAAAAATATATACTTCAGACACTTATTTCAGTCGAAAATAACATAGCACCTATTTCAGAAAAAACGTATAATTTAGGCATTTATTTCTAAATTAAGCCTTTTTAAAATTACCCCAAAGTCTCTTATTTCTCTAAATATAACCTTAAACATTATTATTTCCCAAAATTCCCTTAATCTACCTTCAAACACAAAACGGATAATTTAAACTAATTATGTCTTACTACTAAATTTTATTTTTTTCAATTGATGATTTAACAATTAACATATATTATATATATATGATTATTTATATTTTTTTTTATATTTCATTAATAATTATACGAGTAAACATTCAAATGAATCAAGTTACATCGAGTAAAAATGAATCCATTGAATTGATGTGTCATACTATTAATATTTTATTTAAAATTGTTTTGAATTTAATTTATAAAATTTGAGTTAAATATAATTAGATATATTTATTTATGTTAAATTATAAAGAAAAGAAAACGTTCAAATTTTCGTTGACAAGTTAATTAGATATTAAAAGCATGTAGATAAATACTTGTTTCAATGAAAAGTTAACAAGAGGATTTAGTATGATAATTTACTAGTTTAATGTTTAAACTAAATGAACTTCTATTAAATTAAAAATTAATGATTATATAACTTTAATTTATTTCTAGAATTTTTATGGGTATTATATATTTTGTATATTTATTATATAAATGCATGAAAAAAATTATTTCTTTTTATAAATTTATGGACAATTTTTATAATTCTTTTGGAAAATTCGTAGAGAATGACCAATGTTAATTCAAACAAGCTAATTCAAACTTAAAAATTAAGTTACTTCTTCATGTTAATTCGAAAAATCAAACTCTATTCGATTAATTCGAAATTCAAAAAAAAAAAAAATCTAGATTGCCTCTTTGGATATATACAGAGAGCGATTAGCAAGTGGTATGAACTACAGAAGCAGTTGCCTCACCCTGCTGCTATTTGAGTTCCATTCTACATTCAAAGAATGAAAGAAATTAAGCTATATATAATCAGATGGCATTGAAGATGAGAAAGTTCAGTAGTGTCATTGTTCCTGTTAACTGCTCTTGAAAATGGGATAGTAAGTTTCAAGTTCGAGCCGATCCAAAATCTTCCGCGTAGCCCATAGATACGAAGAGTGGCCTTCGATCACATCGGTTACATTAACCTGAAGAGATTGTAAGGAGTTAAGGATTGGTTGATGACCGGCGAGGTAGAAGAAATATAACTGCCATAACTTACATTCTCAATCCCCTGCACATCAACTGGTTGTATTCCAGCTAATCCTTGTGTAAGTAAACTGTTTTCAAGTCACCAGTTGCATTAGTAAGGATGCTGCTCAATTGGTATGTTGTGTCGAAGGTGATGAACATAATGACTTCTATAGGATGTAAAAGGAGACAATCCTCGGACGAGACGAGGCCATACATCATGAGGGATGGATAGACGATATTACAACAGACTATCCAGTGTACGTTTATATTAACATTAAAACAATGTCTAGAGTTTTTACTAGATGAAATTTAAGGCCATAAGTTATCAGGTGTACATTTATTAATATAGCAACAGTTCCAAATCATTTCAAAGTTGTTCATCTTGCATACCTTGCACGGAAAGCAACTCCAAGCATCCAATCATTGGAAGAGTAAGCATTTATAAACCTGCCAGCCACCATCTGCAAAACACCCTAGAAATTAATCAGTATCTTCTAATGATGAAAAGCATATCTAATTGTAAATGGAAAAAATACCTTCCTAGCTGCTTCCCAATTCTCCCCTTTAATTGCAATGGGAGCTCCAAGAAGAACAACTCTTTCTACAAATTCAGCTGTCAAACATAGTAGAATAGCCTTAGGATATTCCAACCACCACAGAAAATAAGAAATATTGTTCATAGTTACCATTTTGTTCAGTCTCAGACAAAACCTGAAGACACTTAAAAATCACTCGTGCTCCAAGTGAGTAGCCAATGAGTGTCACAGGTCTGAAAAGTTGATAGAGTCCCAAGATGAACCATGGAAAGATTATTTTACAGATCTTTTAATGTATAATAAACAATCCTGAATCCCCTACATGCTACATGTATACCTGTTACCTTGGTAACCTTTCAATAAAACTTCAGCAAGCAATTTTCCTGATTTATCCGACCTTGAAAATACAAGATAAAGGTATAGTTAAGACTCATAAAGTGTACTGTATTACAACATTTCTCAAGATTTCAAATAATAATTAAAATTCTTAACTCTGTGGAAATTCAGTATCAGCGGCATCCAAGCACATACAGTTAAAGCAGCCTGCTTTTAAGGATTTTAATTTGTAGACAATCATGGGTTCATAAAGATAAAACTATTGTGAAAGTTAATCAACAGAAACTTCTAGTCAAATCAGGTAATATACATTTCTCTGCAGCATTTTCCACCTTGTTATTCAGTTTTGAGAGACTTGAAAGTTAAAGCTTTTCCCTCCTAAGATCCAGATATCAAAGTTTTGCAAAAACCTGACGAATTTGATGTCAAACCATGAACTAATAACATTTACACTCCATGGTTGAAAAACTCTTACATTTCCCCCCGTGTTTCTTAAATATGAAGGTTTCTCCTCACCCTCAAGTTTCTTGCGTGGTTCACTTTCAATTATTCTCAAGGGTCATTACACGAGCAGCCAATTCTAATTAAGTTCAGAGTTGATGACTAGATAGATCTAGTACTTCCAAAATCTTTAAGAATGATCCTCACAAGAGACACAGCAAGATAGACCTCGTAAATACAGCATGGTGTGATACAATAAACTGGAAGACAGTTCTTCCCTTTTACAAAGACAAGTACTCTGCGAAAGCTAAGCAAATCAAACCTGTCAACAGCAATTGTCATTTTGCTGTCTATAAAGCTGGTAGCCGAAAATAGTACTGCTGGCAATGCCAATGCTGCTACAAGTGAGCTTAAAACTGTCATCATTGCACCCTGTCTCATTAACTCCAAAGCAATACCTGCAGCAAGCAGAACCAATCTCAAATATAGACAATTCTTATGACCAAAAGGACTATTTTAAAAATCAGACATAAACCCATTACTTGAAGTTAGCCAATCCTGAATTGCTGTGCTCACTGCAATCAGATTATTGGACTCCCACAGCAGAGCAAACCTATAATTTTCATTGTCAGAAACTATGTTCTTTCTTTTCTTTCTTTTTATTCATAAAATGTTGTCTAAAAAGAAAAGCAAAGGTTTCACATAAATGGGTATAGTATATAAATTCTGTACCTTTCCATGTTGTCAATTTTTCCTTCCCAGGGCTTAGTATAATCCTCCTTACTGAAAACAAATCCGGATATCAAAATCTCAACTGCTAGTCTCTGAAATAAAATGTTAAATAAGAACCAAAATCTTCAGAACATTAATAAGATCCACAGACACCATAGTTTTTTATGTCCCCAGTACAAAAAAGAAACAAGTCCATAAGAACTCACGCCCTGGTTATGATAGTCTCCAATAGCTATAAATTCAAATTCATCAACGTTACCAGTTCTCCTAGCCATTTTAGAACCTGTAAGTCCAGCTCCAGCAGCTGGGTAGAACAGAGTGAAAATAGATCTTAATCAGGTATACAAAAGCCATCTTCATAACACTATGTACCAAGCGCATCTAGAATGTATTCAAGAAAATATTAGCTTAAATTTTCTGAAATCAAACTATAAGTATAACAAAATAATGAGTTCAGCAGTAAGGAAAATTGACATGATAAGAATGGGTAACTTAGAAGATTCATGATTAGTTTCACCTCCAAATGATGCAGCAACAGCAACAGAGCCTGCAACAGTTCCAGCAGCACTTGCAGCAGCAGCAAACCCACTTGCTCCAATGATAGGGATTATAGTACCTAATGTTGGAGCCAGGGCACCAAATCCTGCAGCAATTGCCGGGGCAGCTAACCCTGTTTAATTGTAAAATGGTGAGCCAAAAAGGTCAAAAACATTAAAGTCATGACTGTTGAAACATTAATTTCCAGGGGGAAACTAATGGCACGATAAAATGGTTTTGACAACCACATACCTCCAGTAATGGCCATCAATGCTCCTCCAGTTATTGCAGCAGCTCCAATGATACCACGGCGCTTCCATTTCGCCCATTTGCCTCGTGGTGACTGTGATTCTTCTGCTTCTGCTTCTGCTTCTTTCTCTTTCACTATAGCCATTGCTGAATAAGCAACAATCATCTCAATGCCTTCCTGCAAGCACAAAGGTGGACTAATAGGGATAATATAAAAGGAAAATCTATACATAGTTAAACTGGAAAGAGCTAGGTTCTTGACAAAACAAAACACTCCATGCCCAAACTGTGCCAGTATATTAGTGAGGTCCCAGAGATCTTCTCTGACAATCCATAAAAGGGATTTTAAGGGTCATAATAACAGTACACAGCTTTAGATATGCATCGTATCTGGCAGGTACTCAATGTCACATAAAGAATGACCTCAAGTCATATCTATTCAGTTATTGATCTTACTAAAATAATATTGTATACGGCAAGCCCCGAGTAAGAAAGATGGAAAAGGGACAAAAGGTTGCGATTACACACCATTTTTATCCACTCAATGTCAAACCATGTTGTCAGCAACCGGAGTGCCACACGATGCCGGGCATCATAGCCTTTTCTTTGTCGGGCATTGTTTTTGCTATCTTCACTAGTCTCTGCAGGTGCAAGGGAAGCTGAAAGAAGCTCATAAAGAACCATCACTTTCGTATGATAAGGAAGCATCCAAACCCCTTCAACAGGTTTCTCATTCAAACTATCATCCATCAGATTATGTCCATCATTCCCACAAATCACACTAGTATCACTCTCCTGCGGAGTTTCAATAGGTTGGTTTGCCACTACAGAATTTGATGGAACCTCAGCAGGGGAATATTTCTCACGACATTCCTGTTCATATTCACGAGACTTCTCCTTTTTAACCCGGGAAGACTTAGAATTTGTTTCCATGCTCAATGCCATACTATCAACAGCTTTTGACAGAGCAATCTGCTGATTCAATCTTTCAGAAGTACTCTCCTCACCTTCTTCAGCAAGTAACCTCAAGAACTGTATGAAAAGGAAACAACCAAAACATGTTTATAACACGAACAAAAGGAATCATTGAAACATTGCTCACATTTATTCTGCAAATGATCATAAACATGATCATGATTCATGAGAGAAAGGAAATAACATACAGCTCCCAGATGATGTTTGGCCGGACCAGACCCAGCAATTTCTTCTAGTCCAAGCCATGCTGCGGAATCTATATCTAGAAATCTGAAATATATGAAAACGAACAAATTCTTCAAAAAAAAAAAAAAAGGAGAGGATAAATTTCTTAAAATTTATGAAATCCGAAATGTCCAAATAAAGAATTCGAGATCCTAAAATTGGCGATGTCCGAATTCAAGAAATTCAAAATAGAAAAGGCAACTCGTGCAGATAAAAATCCTTGGATGAATTCAACTTAGGTTATGAAAAAGAAGAGAAGAATGAATCGACTACCTGAAAATGGGACGGAGCAAACCCGAGTTTTCCTTGACCCAAAGGTCGGTATCTTCAGAGACTGAGTCGTTGCTACTACAGTTACTTGCTCGGTCCCCGTAGGAAGGATCATCATCCTTAGGTCGAAGTCCCAAAAGCCGAGTCTGATGGATCTGAGCCTGGTTAAGAGCGATGGCAAACAACGCTCCCGCCGCGTACCTCTGCGTGGCCGTCAGAAACGACGTCCTTTCTCCCGCCATGCCTCGCAATTTGTTTCAACTTATTTGAGCTTCTAAAACAATTTCACGACAATACCAATACCGATAATACTACTAATAAGGATAAACTACTCTCTTAACCATTAAATTATATAAATGTATCTATTTTGATCACTAAACTATTAAACTTATTAACGAAGCCTTAAATTTTAAAATTTAAAATTAAATATATATAAAAATTTAAAAAAATTAAAGCATGTATAATTCATAAATATTAAAACGTTAAGGATTAATTCATGAAATTTTAAAAAATTAAAAACAATGCGTAAAATTAAAAAATTTAAAGTAAAACAAATAACGTTGATGTTGCAAGTATGTTTAATAGATAACATAAAGTTCTTTATGATAATACATTCGCTTCAGAGGTTCATCGAATGATTAATTTGGATTGGGGTGTTAGATTTTACAAAATTAATTGTGATCAAAATACAATTACAGATGTGTTGGTTATATCCAATCGTGGAAAATCTATAAGAAAAACAATTTACACCGTTATGCCATCTATTGTATATGATTTAATTAAAAAAGGATTTTCATATTTTTTTTTCTTTACGCAATCGAAAAAAAATAGAGTAAGCACCATCCAATATATACATCCACCATTGATTGCAACCGTGACTCTCCTACATTGCCTTCCAAGTGCCATACGATTGAGCCTCCGATGGTTCTAGGATACTAGAGACAACTGGTTGAATCCTGGAACTATCATTCTCAGTAGGATCAACATCCTTTCCAGAGACGGACAAACCTCCATCGCAATTGTGATTGTAATTTTTTTTAATAATATATGCTATAATGAATATAATAGGCATGTATATCGCGGTTTTAAATGATGATATTATTATTATATAATGGTTATTATTATGATTATAGACTATTATTTAAAATTTTCTCATTAATAATAAGTATTAAAAATAATTTGAGACTTTAATAACAAATTTAAAAAATTAAAATTTAAAGGTATGTTCATTGTAATAAGTATTATAAAATAAAATCGACTCTAATAATAAATATTAAAAATTAGACTTGAATAGTAAATATTAAAAAATTTAATTAAATTTTAAGAATAAATTCATAATAATAAATATTAAAAAATATTATATCTTTAATAATAAGTATTTAAAAATTGGGTCATTGATAGAAAAATATTTGGAAAAAAATAAATTTTAAAAGTATATTCTTAATAACAAATTTGAAAAAAATAAATTTTAAAAGTATAATCTTAATAACAAATGTGAAAAAATGAGTCATTAATAAAAAAATTAAAATTTAAAAATATATCTCTATTAATAGATATTGAGAAAAAAATTAGGGTCCTTAATAATAAATATTAAGATAAAATTAGATCTATATAATAAACATTAAAAAAATATTCAAATTCAAACAATAAATATAAAAAATTAAATTATATAATTAATATATATTTAATTATAAATATTAAGCCGTAAACAGTTCTCTCTTCTGCTCAGAATCAGATACGATTCTAACGAGATTTATTCGAAACTACCTTCACAACATTGCCTCTAAGAGTTTATTTTTTGTTGCTTTTAACCATTCAAAATTACTTATCGGCAATAAAATCAATACTAAACACTTAACTCAAGTAAAAACAAATAAAATATTGAATAGATGTGTTTTATAAACATTTAAAATAAAAAGACAACTTTACCCTCACATTTATTATTAGATCATTTTTATTTATGCAGTCAGTTCATGTCTTTTCTTTATTGTTACCTTTGGTTATGAGATTTTGATTATTAGTATGAGCAAATCTTAATTCTAATCATATTTAAAGGAGAGAAAAATAAGAAATTTAGAAAAAAACATTTTTAATAAATTTAGATTTCATTATTTAGAAATAAAGATAAATAATTTGGTTTACTGATAAATATGTTTTGTTCTGAATTATTTTATTTTTAATTTTATTAATTTGTATATGATCGTATCTAATAAAAAATTATATAAATTTTATATTAAAAATTTTATATGAATTTTATTGTTTTATAAACTTTAATGTGATATAAATCATGTATAATAATACTAATGAATTTAAATAATTTAAATTGATATTTTAATTTTTACAATAATCTGTTTAAAATTATCATTTTATCTTTACATAAACATCTTTCGATAATAAATCTCATACAACTAAATCTTAAACTTAACTTTAAAAATTATATTTTTTATCTATTTTTCAAAAATAATATTAAACTAAGCAAAACGTTCTACTTTCACTGGTGTACCAAAAGTAAACACTAATGATACCATTCCAGACCCAGTAGTTCCAAAGGAATAAGAACCTCAGCCTTGATCTCAAAAACAATCCCACACTTAGCAGCCAGTAGGTGTCGAGGAGCCTGGTTCTGTCCTTAGAGTCTTTGCAGGTACTGTGTGTATTATATTGGACATGGAAATTAAGCCACGAAAAGTTCAAAATGAACTCCAAACTAACAATGTTGAGGCTTCATATTCAAATCTATCAGTGTAGTATCCATGTCGAGAGAGCCATCAGCATCTGCACCAGCATGTATCTTTTGACCAAGAGTTGCCTTGTCATTTTGTTGGTTCTCTGACCCTGTCGGCCTAGCTTCCTGATTCCGGCCACTTCTAGCCTCACTCGAATCCAAAGGTTGTGAAGTTTGATCCCCTATATCACCAGGTTTATCCCCTGGAAACTGAAAAAGGAAATAAAGCATTAAAGTTCCCAGGGAACGTTTAAACTCCGGGAGGCATGTCTTTAAATATGAAGTGACAAACCTCTACTCTTTGCCTTAAGAGAAGATATCTTCCGTGGGTTCTTTTACCTCCAACATGTACAATCATATCACAGTGCAAACATAGGGAAGTTCCATCTATTTCACAGTAAAAGAATGCTACGTGCACCATTTCAGAGGAAACAACATTACTATAACGAACTCATGATAATTCGACAGCTCTATGATCAAAGCAAAAGTAAGACAAAGAAACCTGCAGATTACCAGGTGTATTCTCACATATATCACAGCGAGGAACCGCGCTGGGGTTTGCCAGACCGACCCGGACGTGCCGACTAGCAAGCTTATTGCACATATGGACCTGCCACATATCCATCAACAGTTCAAATCAAAAGGTTCAGTTTTGCAGGTAAGTGTAGAACAATGAGTGAATTCTAATTCTAAACAGTGAGAAAAATCCTGCCTACATAGAATGGATTGAAGAAAGAAAGTGGGAAGAATGAAGGAAAGAAGTAACCTTTTCATCACAAGCACGGCAAAGAGCAGCCTCATCGGCAGCACAGAAGACAATAGCAGCAGCACTTTCACAGGCGTCGCAAAGGGTTCGCATGATTCTCTCCCAATAGCAAAAATGCTCATCTTCTTTTTCACATGACAATAAGAATAGGATCAGAAAACAGAAGAACCCAACTAAAGAGAAAAGGAAAGAAGAAAAGCTGTATTTATAATCAAATGAAATGATAAGCAGAGGCAGATGTTGTTGGGGTTGGTTGGTGATAATGATGATGATGGCAAGAACGTCTAGGATTGGTAACAAGGGAGAAAAAATGTGGGTATTTAAGAAACTGGCAAGGCAACAAAGACCTAAGAAATGAATGATAGAGAAATGAGCGCCCTGTTGATTGAAGGGTGTGCTTTGTTTTGTCAACTTGTTCATTTGGTATTTGCTGGATGGACACCACAGTTTTTTCAGAGAGACTATATATTGGCTTTTATGAGTTGGGGAAGTTGAGAACGTCTCTTACTTTAATCTTGCTGCCATGGGACCCAAGTTCCCTTTTTTTCTTGTTTACTGAACTCTCGTTCGGTTTCTTTCTGCTGCTTCTGGTATCCATGCCATTCACACATGCAAAGTATCTCTTCTTCATCTCTTAACACATGAATCGGTAAAAAATTTGTTCCACAAGCTAATGGCTCGTGATTGCAGTACTACTATTATTATAGATGAGATAACATGGTGCCAAGGAAAACTTACGTTTGTGGGTGTAAACTGCTTAGATCAATCAAACATAGCCATAGGTTGAACCGGGACAATTTGCTTCAATTCACTGTCTTTTCTTCACCAAACTTACGTCTGTCTTGTCTTCGACTGAACCATGATTGGCAAACACGTTGAAGAGTGCGCAATTGGTAAGTATAATCGGCTTCATTGATTCAAAATGAGAATAGAAATAAATCTCAACTGCAGGTTTCTGTTAGAATTTTTTTCAAGGTTTGTCCATTTCTTCTTCCTTTTGATGTGATGTCCACCTTTTCCTCTGCCACATAAAATGAAATCAAAACCAAATTCAACTGAAAATTGTGGAATGAGTTGAATGGTTCTAGTTGGACATGAACGAAAAAACCATGATACTTCCTTATAAGCAACACTTTATTTGGAAATTTTGTAACAACAAGCATCGGATGCTGCAAATTTGATATTAACAGGTAAAAATGGAAGCTGACCTAGGCAAAACCAAGGCCTAACATGGCAAATCTCTTGGTTTTTACCCACCATTTGCCTCGTCTAGGATTACAGGGCATGCATAAATGTGTAGTTATATATTGAAAACCGTAAATCTTATTGAGGAAAAGAGTGTAATACAACCAGATCTCAATGAGAACACAAGAAGCACAACTAGGAATACATAATTTTGATGTCCCAAAGCATGCCCTTTATTAATCCAGTTACTATCAGATTGGCAGCTCGATGTGCCACCAACAACAGCATCTGAGTTCTGAAGAACCAAGTATGATCGAACAGTTGGTGTTAAATTTTGATCCACTTCGGATTGGGAGGATTCCAAATGTTGGACAACCTCAAGTGAACCTGATTTTTGTGCCTCCTAACTTCATGACAGTGGCAAACTGATGCAACAAGTCACTGAAATTATTGGCAGCAATATGTACAAAGACCGTTTGGTTCCCTTGGACCAAAGGAGTGAATCGTTCTCTCAAACTTTCAATGTGAGCTTCAACCTCATACTTCCTCTCATATAAAGGTCAATTAGGGTAATATCCCAACACTATAATTTCTCACTAACATTCTTCTTTAATAAAGAAATGGCACATGTCAGTTAACCTTTGGGTTCTAAACGCATCTGTTATATAATTTAGTGGGTTTCCCTCAACCAATGATCTGCTTTAACAAGATTGTCTTGTCTTGTTCCAAGAAAATTTGTTGCATCATGACGATATACCCTCTCTACTAGTGCATCACGACGGGTAGCCGAAGGCCTAGGTATAGTCCTCGTAATCCAGTGAAGGATCCGATGTAGATGAGAGAAATAATTAACCTCTAAGCCCTCTCATCTTCTAATATCTCTTATGTGTCGAGAATCTAATCTTTAATCGATGTTAAAGTTTTACTCTAATGATGCTTTAATAATGCACGCTACAATTAGAAACAATAATTTTGAATGTTGAGCTAATGAAATTCAATGGGTAAACTTTCACTCAACCATGCTTTAGGCAAACCATAAATATAAGCATGTATGACATCATAGTAATACAATAACATTAATGTTACCTCTAGCCGCCTAAACACATAAAAATCAACAAAGATGCATTAATCTCATACAATACATATACATCAATCAAAATAAACCTGAAGTGAGGCGTAGTGCCATATAAAATCGAGAACATACACTTGTACTCAGAATCTCTCATCGAATTTCATTGGATTAGGCCTGGTGTCATTTAGCCTCGAGAACATACATCTGAAATCTCATCTCATTGTGGTATAATACGTTTTTGGAGTATTCAGATCTCATCAACCAAGGTAACTCTACCACAGATCTACCCTTATTTGGCACACAATATTACTTGATCCCTATTGTTACTATTACAACTAAGTGACACAAGGATTTACACATTATACTTATATGTGAAGGTTAAAACTCGGTTTCTTAATTTTATTATTTATTATACCTCTTTAAAAGCTTATTCAACAATGGTCCTTGAATTACAAACCCTTCAAACTCAAAATCTATTTTTCGGACAATTTGCTAGTGTGTATCGATATTAGCTTTCATATATCAGTATAGTATCCCTTAGATACTGATACTCATATGTGTACCGATACAAATTGAGTTTATTGGAATCTCATTCAGCCTGTGCATATCAGTACGAGTTAACCCATGCTATTATCTTATTATAAGACATACTGTTTCTAGTTGAATACCGTATTGATACTCCTTTATAGCTTATCTCAATGGAATAACGTTCTTAAACCAAAACACTAGAATATTTTTATTACCTCCTTACGTACCGATATCGAAACCTCAAAATAGCTTTTTAGGCTCGAAAAATCACTTCTCGAGCTCCCAAATTGCAACCATTAACCTCATAACTTGATCTTACATCTAGAGCGTCTAAAATGGTTTACTATTATTTTATACATTAATAATATAAAATCCGAATTATGTCATTAAAGGGTCTTTAAACACTCAAACAATAAAATAATCAAATTTATAATGTTGATAAAGACGTATAAGTTAGTAGTGTACTAACCTTGAATGTATTGATTTTCTTCTATGTTTGATTTCAATAAAAAAAATTATTTTTCTCTAATATATTCTTCTTTCTACTCCTGAAATCTCAATATTCTTTTTATTTCTTTTGTTGATTATTTCTAATTGTTACACCTCCGATGAAGAAGGTTACCTTAACCACCCTAAGAAAAAACCTATAAACTGAAACCACAACAAAAAATCACCTTAAATAAAGGAAATATTTCGTAAGAGAAAAAAGAGAATAATTTTTTTTTCGTAATTAGTATGTTGTAGCTTGAACCACAAATATTATAAAGCAACGATGAAATAAAAGTCAAAGAAAGAAAAAACAGTAATTGTATTCTCAGAAAAAGGATAGAGACAACATAAGAGTATTCCTAAAACATATTAAAATATCGATAAAACAAACCTATAATCATTTAGGATTATAATTCTAATTCTAAACACCAAAACTACGTCATTTCAAATAACTAAAGAAGTAAAACGACACGTTTTATTAAATTAATAAAATAACGTATAATACAGTACGATTTAAATCATCTTCTCGTAAAGGAGGATTCATCTAAAGATCAAGGTTGTTGGGATAACAGGAACCTATTGAACCGACGAAAGATCTATATAAGAACAATTAGATATCCTAAAAAAGAAAAAAAATTGATTGAGAGAGAAATAAAAAATAAAATAAAAGAAAATGAGGATAGAGAAAAGAGAAGAAAAGAAAAAAACAGTGGCTACAAGATAAAGCCTAACAAGTAACAACGACATCCCAACAAGACAAAAAAAAGTTAAAAAAAAAAAAAGAAATGAATTGAGTTTTGTTTTATTCTAAATTAAAACTCTGGTTCGCTCAACTGGGTTATATTATTACGTGTTTTCTTCCTAGATTGAATATAGACAAAGCCAGAATTGGCAGAGAATGAGATAATAAAAATGTGATATTTTTAGAAGATATTCAAATCTTGGGTGAAAGCATACCTGTGGGGGTTACACCTACCATTTTAAAAGACTAAATTTTAGTCTCTTATATTTTTAAAATATTTGATTTCACCCTCAAATTTTTTTAAAAAAATTATATTAAATTATAATTTTTTAAAAAATTGATTAAATTCCTCTCGTTATTGTTAAAAGTTTTCATTATACCTCTCAAAATTTTAAAATTTTATTTATACCCTAATTTGGAGTCTCAATGTAAAACTTTTTATTTCTCAAATTATTTTTACTTTTACCTTCATTTTTTATATCATTATTTACTCCAAAAGTATACTGTATTTAAATGGTGTAAACATGAGAATATTTACTTTGGTTGTCTGCATACAGGGACCATATAGAAAAGTCCAAATGCATGTAGTAATTAAATTAAAACCGAAATTAAGTAAAGTGACTGTATGTTTATTGACTTGCAGAACCATTGCTGTAGCCAACTACAAAGGGTAGATGGTGTTGACATTGATGTTTTTGAACAAGATAAAAATGGGGTGGTTTGGTTTCTGGGTTTAGAAAATTACTGAGAAAATTTATGTGAATTTAGCACTAACCCATGATTAGTCTGTTGATTGCTGACACTGATGGCCCAGTAGAATGTGTGGTGGGGAGCTAAAGTAAAGAGGCATTGATGGCAGTCTCATTGTACTGAATTTTCTATTCCATGGTATTAGTTTTAGCCTATTTTGGAGTTGCAAGCTGAGAGATGGGGTTGGATGATGGAGAGGAAGAGCAGAAGCAAGAGCCAGAAGGATGTCATGAGAGAATTTCTGTTTCGGTTCGACTGCGGCCGCTCAATGAGAAGGAAATTGTTAGGCATGATGTATCAGACTGGGAATGCATCAATGATAACACTATCATATATAGGAGCAAACTGTCGGTTTCTGAGAGATCTATGTACCCAACTGCTTATACATTTGGTAAGTGTTTAGATTTCCAGTTTATGAAACATTGTTGCTTAACTCACCCTTTACTTAGTCCTCAGTCACTTGCATTGGAACCAAATTTCTGCAGTTTCTATTGATTTACATTCGACTTCTTTCCTAAGTCTTTCTTTACCTTTGGGAAAATAAGTTCTGAAAAAACTCTCAATTAATGAAAATAGTTAAGGAATCAGTTGCATTAGTGCCAAGTTTCTTCAGTTTAATAATGTTGAATTTAATGTCAGATGGTCTTGGATAAACAATTTTACTGCAGAAGCTCTTGAGTAGCCCTAACTCCCAAAATGAAAGATTAGGACTGTGAAAAAGAAGCAATTTTCTTCAAATTGGTTTCCATTGTAAGAGTTCGAAATTCCTTTATGAGATACAATTTGTCACTAATGATTATATCCCCCCTTTCAGGAAATATTTTTTCTACTGCAATGTAGTGTTGGCTGTTAGCCTGTTAGTAAAGGTTACTTAGCTTTCTTATAAGTGAAAAGTATGTTTGTTATTACCAAAGCTTGATTATATACAGAAAAATTCTGGCAGACAATATTTGTTTTAGATGTTATCATGTGTGAAGTTTATATCAATACATTGTAGTCTTCTAATTTATTTTCTTTTCAATTCACTGTCCGGCTACCGGATTTTAGACAGGGTTTTTAGCTCTGATTGCCCCAATAGGCAAGTGTATGATGCAGGAGCAAAGGAAGTTGCTCTATCAGTTGTCAGTGGTATAAACTGTGAGTGGTTATCATTTTGTTTCCTTTTGGATACTTATTATAAGGCTCTTTTGTGTATCCACATAACTTCCGTGTATTATTTTATTTCTTAACACAAACTACTTTTGCAGCAAGTGTTTTTGCTTATGGGCAAACAAGCAGCGGAAAGACATATACGATGATTGGAATTACTGAATATGCAATGGCAGATATATTTGACTACATACAGAGGGTAATGAAGGCGTGTTTTTGTTCGCATGTGGGTCTGCTCTTCCTTCGGATTTCCCTCTGACAAAAATACTAACTGTTCTTACCTTCAGCACAAGGAAAGAGAGTTTAGCCTGAAGTTTTCTGCTATGGAGATTTACAATGAATCTGTCAGGGATCTCCTTAGTGCAGACTGCAGTCCTCTTAGGCTTCTCGATGATCCCGAAGTGAGCTATATCCTTTGTTTACAAGGAATTGGTAATCTTATGGACTATTTTACTAACATCAGTGAATTTGATAGAGAGGGACAGTTGTTGAGAAACTCACTGAAGAAACTCTGAGGGATTGGAATCACTTTAAAGAACTTCTATCTGTGTGTGAAGGTAAGAATTATCTTCGTCAGTCTTCCTTATGATACCTCATGGTTGCATAGTTAAGTATCTTGACTCTTGGTGCATATTGGCAGCTCAAAGACAAATAGGAGAGACATCTCTGAATGAAGCAAGCTCTAGATCCCATCAAATTTTGAGAGTGGTATGCTGTGTTTCATTGCAGAACTTTTATATACTGTTTACTTCAGTTACAAAACAATATCATATTTATTTTTATTGCATGCCAATGTGCCTCCTATCAGACAGTAGAAAGTTCTGCCATAGAGTTTTTAGGCACTGACAAATCAAGCATGCTTGCAGCCACTGTGGTATGAAACAATATATATCTTCTCAGTCAAAGATTTATTGATTGACAGGTAGCGGAAAAGAAACTGACATTTTCATTCTGTTCTGTCTAGTGTTTTGTTGATCTCTCTGGAAGTGAGCGTGCATCTCAGACATTATCAGCTGGTGCAAGGTTGAAAGAAGGTTGCCATATAAATCGCAGTTTATTAACACTTGGAACTGTTATCCGTAAGCTGAGGTTAGCTTTATGATAAATTATGTTCTATGGAAAATCAGTAAATTTCATCAATTTCTATCCTTCAATTTGACCCTATAGATGGTTTAATCCAAGCAAATCATGTTAATGTAACTGATTATTTCCAGAAAATTGATCCAAAAATAGCTTCTAACATCATTAAATTATGAACTCTGTTTCTGGTTACTGAACCTCAATCATGAAACAAGTATTTATTTCCATGTCGTAATATAAATTTGTATGTGAGTGCAGCAAGGGAAGAAATGGGCACATTCCTTTCCGAGATTCAAAGCTGACGCGTATTCTTCAGTCTTCCCTTGGAGGCAATGCTAGAACTGCTATCATTTGTACCATGAGTCCAGCACGAAGCCATGTTGAACAATCAAGAAACACCCTATTGTTTGCAAGCTGTGCTAAAGAAGTGACAACCAATGCACAAGTCAATGTGGTCATGTCCGACAAAGCATTAGTGCAGCAGCTGCAAAGGGAGTTGGCTAGATTAGAGAATGAATTGAAAAGAGCAGGAACAGCTGCTATTTCCTTCGATTCTGCTGTGTTGCTGAGAGAGAAAGACCTTGAGATTAAAAAGGTGATGAATTATTTCGAGATAATTGAAGTGCAAATTTACGCTTCTCAATCATGCATCACACATTGAACTATTTTAGAAGCCTGGCTTAATGGATATAATTTATCCTTCTTTCAAGAAATTAGATGAGATGTTGTCAAGCCTTTGGCTTAGTCCATGAATAATAATTCACTTTTCCTATATGCTTCATGCAGCTAAAGAAAGAGGTAAGCATACTGACTCAGGAAATAGACCTTGCTCGGTCTGAGATTGAGGATATGCGAGAACTTCTTAACAAAGAAAGTCCAGGAGGTGAAAGACCAGTGAAAATACGGGTATGTGTAGATGATTAAATCAGTTAATGCCTCTTTAAGTTCATTTCACCTTTGTAACTCCAATTCCTACATTTCCCTCATCAGACAGATCCAAATACTATGTACCCCAAACTGCGAGTGCAAAATTCATGGGACGATGAAAATTCAATCACCACGGTACCTGCTTTGGCTGCTGGTCTTAGGTCCAACCCTTCAGTTAGACAAAGCTTCAGTTCTGAAGAAAGCGTCCTTCAGCTTCCCGACTTCAAAATGCATGTACCGCATCGTAGATCCTCCTCAAAGTTAGATAAAATTCCTAATTTTGTTGCAATCAATCAACACCAGGACCAGAATGGTGACTGTGTTGATGAAAATTCAGAAGCAGTCTGCAAGGAAGTTCGTTGCATTGACTCAGGAAGTTCAAGCATGAATACGTATTCAAACTCAAATTTGTCAGAGTCTAGAAAAAAGATGTATCAAAATTATAATATGTCATCTCCAAGGATAATCACGGCTATCTCAGGATTGACAGATGCAGGCAATGAAGATAGATTAAAGCGAGAGTCCAGTTCACTCCACTGGGAAAACAGTAGCAACCATCGGGACATTTCTATTCCAAATCCCGGAAAATCATATTTGTGGAGGCCACAAGAGGACATATCTAAGCGTAGAAGCTTGAAATTAACTAGGAGTAGAAGTTGTAATGCAATTCTCATGACTAGTTTGACCTCCCAGTGGACTGAAAGGACAAAAAACGATGAGAGCATACCTCCTATAGGGACTGAGAAAGAATTCTCTGGAGGACCGGACGGTATCCGGAGAAAACTTTCGGCATTGAAGTATGGTCTTCAGGACGAGGGGTTGTTTAGAAATGGATCACAAAGTTCTTTGACAGATGCTACTGTATATGAGCTTAAAGCCCGTATATCAAGAAATGAATCTCAAAGTTCTTTGACAAGTGCTACTGAAGAAATGTCTAGTCTCAAGCATAAGAAGGAACTTGCTGATCAAGAGGTGAGTGTTCGATTTATTTTACCTACTCCTGTTTACATTATCAAAACGGCTTATTAAGAAAATTAGTTTATATTTGCATTCTGTTCAATATGATATTGTTCATGTATGGCATGTACAGGTGACAAGTCCCGTTTTACATGGAAAGTGTGCTAAAGACCTTGACTTGGACCCAATTATAGATAACTATGGGAACCCTACTTCGTGGTCTTCAGAATTTAAGAGGCTTCAAAGAGAGATCATTGAACTTTGGCATGCTTGCAATGTGCCATTGATCCACAGGACCTACTTTTTTATGCAATTTAAGGGAGATCGAAAAGATTATATATACATGGAGGTCGAACATCGAAGACTGTCCTTCCTTAACAACGTATTTTCCCATGGCAATCAAACGATTGAAAATGGACGAGTGCTTTCCCCTGCTTCAAGGTATACATATTAGCGTATTGTATCCAACTTCAAGTTCATAAATTCGTTTTTTGTACATTGTTAACATGCATTTATTTCGGAACAAGTTAATTATCTCTATGAATATGTTATAAACAGTTCGAAGGCTTTGCATCGAGAAAGGCAAATGTTGAGTCAGCGGATGAGCAAGAGACTCTCCGAAGCAGAAAGAAAGAACCTCTTCCTCAAATTTGGGGTTGGTTTGAATAAGAAACATAGGAGGTTGCAGTTGGCTCAGCGCCTGTGGATTGACTGCAAGGACATGGACCACATTGCTGAGAGTGCTTCCATTGTTGCAAAGCTGGTTGGCTATGTAGACCCAGAGAAGACTTGTAAGGAAATGTTCGGGCTCAACTTCACACCAGAAAAGTGCACAAACAAGAGAAATTGCGGATTGAAATGCAGTATAATGTCTATCTTATAAGTGTTGTACATGATAGTTTAAGTTTTTTGCAGATGTTGAATTTATTGTTTCTGATTTTAGTGTAATGCAAGGATTTGCAGATCACCTAAGACAATAAATAAGAGATGTAATATTTGTGTTGTGAGTCATACTGCATATCAAGTAGTCATCAATAATGCATTTCTTTAGGTTCAAAATACAGAAGGGTATATATAATAGCTCTGCTTATGGAATGGAATAATGCATGCAAGTTTTCATTAAGTGTGGCTGTTGAACCACCACTGCAAATTTATTGGGTTAGGCTTTAATTAGCTTTTAGTACAGCTGGTTTACAACCTTCAATGCTGGTATAATCCAAGCCAGTTTCCTTCATTGGCGAGAGCCGAGACAGTGTCATAATTGCAGTAGGAAGGAAAAAAAAACATGTCATTTATTAGGCAGATAGTGGTAAATCCCACAGCAAATTTTCTGGTGCACATGGAAAATGAATATGGACATAACAAAAGCACATCAAGCTTTCATTTTTTTCATTAATCATGGCCTTTTTATTAAGGCACCTATCCTATACAAACAAGTTGTTCAAACTCGAATCACCTATGAATAGCAACTTCTTTTTTCACCGAGAATACTTCATAAATGTTAATATTTGAATCTTAAGCATTCATGAGTAAACTGAATTATGATTTACATCGTATTTTACACATGCAAAGTTTCTACACATAATGTAGCCATTAGGCTTTAGACCAGCTTCCTCCTGGATCTAAATTAATTAAAATTTGCCACCAAAATATTCTGATCTTCCCCACATTCTATTACTAGACTACTTTTGCATCATTCTATCAGTGGGACTGTGGGGCAGTGTTAAAGGATGTGGCCCTCTGTGGTGATAGCCTTTTGTATTGTGGGCATAGCATGCTTTTTTCTTTCTTTATTTCTCAAAATACATGTAACTTGGACACTTTGGGTACTTAGCTTCTTATTCCAGTTGAAAAAGCATGTTGATGCTATTCTTTTTTCTCCTTAATATGCCAATCCCATTTTAGCATCTTGACCTTTGAATCAAACAGTGAAAAGAGAAAGGCTAAAGTAGCGGGGGTGCAATCAGAATCAGAAATCTTGCAGCAAAAAGATAACAGCAAAACGTCAAAAGTGAAGAAAAAGAAGAGAGAATTCAATGAAAGGGTTAAAAGTGTTTTAAAAGGCATCTCATAAATCAAGACAACCTAGTTCTGATAATCAAACAGAATGAGGCTACAAACAATAGATGAAGAACAAAGCTGAATTCATGTGCTTAGTTCTGAGCCTTCCTATTTGATAAAACCAGGTTTTGCCTTGAAATTCCATAAAAGTAGACTAAACACAATTGACTCATCAGAAACAAAATGAAAGATTGCAATAACAGTGCTAAGATAATATGTAAAAAAATACAGTGCAGAGATATGATTCAGGGCTCAATGATTCTGCCAAATATCATATCATATGAGGTTAAAAGGAGCCAACCATCCCACCGGGCCATTTCTTTTCTAAACCCCACCATTTGATGTTTAAAAGAAGCTGGGGAACCCATTTCCGTTTCTTAGAAATAGAGACAGAAGCATCTATGTATTTTCTTCTTGCGTCAGTCTCTCTGCCTCAATTCATATGGAAAAACCAGCACCTTTGTTTACAGCAACAATAGAAGCTCCTCCCTTCTCTGTTTTAATCGTAAACCTTCACACCCTTTAGTTAAAGACTGAGTTTTTCTTTTGGGGGAAAAAGAACCAAGCTTTGCCATTGTTAATCAATGGCTAAAGGATTCGTCTTTTTCCTTTCTCTGCTTCTTTGCTCACCATTTTTGTCCCAAGCTGAAAAGAGTCAATCTGAGATTCAAGCCTTAACATCGTTCAAGCTTAATCTCTACGACCCACTTGGAGCTTTAAATGGGTGGGATCCATCAACACCTGCGGCTCCATGCGACTGGCGTGGAGTTGCATGTTCCAACAACCGAGTCACCGGGCTACGTCTACCTCAGCTTCAACTCAGTGGACGACTCACTGATCGTCTCTCTGACCTCAAGTTTCTTACCAAAATCAGCCTCCGTTTAAACTCCCTCAATGGCAGCATACCCTCCACTCTGTCGCAATGCAAGCTTCTACGAGCTGTTTTCTTGCAGTACAACTCACTCTCCGGGACACTACCCTCCGGGATAAGTAATCTCACTGATTTAACCGTTTTAAATTTAGCTCAAAACCAGTTATCCGGTGAAATCTCAGGGGATCTCCCACCAAATATTAAGTATCTCGATCTTTCTTCGAACTCGTTTTCTGGTTCAGTTCCTACGAGTATTGCTAATTTATCACAGCTTCAACTCATTAATCTCTCGTATAACCGATTTTCTGGTGAGATTCCTGCTAGTTTTTGTGAGCTTCAACAGCTTCAATATCTCTGGCTTGATTATAATGTTTTAGAAGGGACTTTACCTTCTGCTTTAGCCAACTGCTCTTCACTCATTCATTTTAGTGCTGAGGGCAATTTGCTTGGTGGGGTTATCCCTGCAGCCATTGGAGCTCTTCCTATGCTTCAAGTTGTATCACTTTCTCATAACAATCTCTCAGGAATGTTGCCTGTTTCTTTGTTCTGTAATGTCACTGCTTATCCACATTCCATTCGGATTGTTCAGTTGGGGTTTAACTTGTTTACTCTTGTTGTTGGTCCTGAATCAGAAAAATGTTTTAGCGTTATACAGGTTTTGGATCTTTCTGAGAATCAGATTGGTGGGGTCTTTCCCTCATGGCTAACGCATCTGACAACATTAACAATGTTGGATGTTTCTGGCAATTTGTTTTCAGGTGAGATTCCAGTTCAGGTTGGAAATTTGTCTAGATTGGAGGAGCTGAAAATGGCTAATAATTCTTTTACGGGTGTGATTCCTAATGAGATTAAGCAATGTGGTTCGTTGCGTGTTCTTGATCTTGAAGGAAATCGGCTTTCGGGTGAAATTCCAGCCCTTTTAGGTTACATGACTAGTTTAAAAGTGATATCTCTTGGAAGAAACCTGTTTTCAGGTTCATTTCCGGCGAGTTTTCGTAATCTTATCCAGCTTGAAGCCTTGAATTTGGCACATAATAACTTGACTGGAAGGTTTCCGGAGGAGATAATGGGATTGAGCAATTTGAGCATGTTGGACTTGAGTGGGAATAAGTTTTATGGTAAGATTCCTGTAAGTATTGGGAACTTGAGTAGGATTGTTGTGTTGAATCTAAGTTCTAATTTGTTTTCGGGGAACATGCCAACAAGTTTGGGCAATTTGATCAAGTTAGCTATACTTGATTTAAGCAAGCAGAACCTCTCCGGCGAGTTGCCGATTGAGCTTTCAGGTTTACCAAATCTTCAAGTGATTGCTTTGCAAGAAAATATGTTATCTGGGGAAGTTCCTGAAGGGTTTGGTAGTTTGATGAGTTTGCATTATGTGAATCTTAGTTGCAATTCATTTTCTGGTCATATACCAGGAACTTTCGGCTTTCTTCATTCATTAGTTGTTCTTTCCTTGTCTGATAATCACATAACTGGGGTTATAGCTCCTGAGCTTGGAAACTGCACTGAGCTTGAAGTTCTCGAGTTCAGATCAAATTCTTTGACAGGTCACATTCCTACCGATCTCTCTCGCCTCTCGCGGTTGAATGTGCTAGATTTGGGTGGTAACAACTTAACAGGAGAAATACCGCAGGAAATTTTCAAATGCTCGTCACTGACTGCTTTGTTTCTCGATGCTAATCAGCTTTCTGGAAGCATACCGGATTCGCTTCCAAGGTTATCGAATCTCACCATGCTCGATCTTTCATCAAATAACTTGAGCGGAGGGATTCCCTTAAATCTCGGTCTTATGTCTGCATTGGTCTACTTCAATGTCTCAAGGAATGGCCTAGCAGGAGAGATTCCAGTTACTCTGGGTTCTAGATTTAACAATCCATCGGCATTCGCAGAAAACCGAGACTTATGTGGAGAGCCATTGGATCGAACATGTGAGGATGCAACTGAAAAGAACAGGAAGAAAATGTTGATTGTGTTGCTTGTTGTGGTAGTATGTGCTGCCTGTCTCTTATCATTATGTTGTTATTTCTATGTGTTCAGTCTATTGAGATGGCGCAAGAAGCTTAAAGCAGCCGCTGGGGAGAAGAAAAGGAGCCCTGCAAGGGCTAGTTCTGGAGCAACTTGGGGTCGCGGCAGCTCTGACAATGGAGGCCGAAGCTTGTTATGTTCACCAACAAGATCACACTAGCAGAAACGATTGAAGCAACTAGGCAATTTGCTGAAGAGAATGTTCTTAGCAGAAACCGGTATGGGTTAGTTTTCAAGGCTTGTTACAATGACGGAATGGTGCTCTCTATTCGCCGCCTGCCAGATAGGTTCCTCGAAGAGAATATGTTTCGGAAAGAAGCTGAATATTTAGGCAAATTGAAGCACCGCAACTTAACCGTTCTCCGCGGCTACTACGCAGGGCCACCGGACTTAAGGCTGCTGGCATACGATTACATGCCAAATGGCAGCCTTGCAACACTCCTCCAAGAAGCATCCCACCAAGATGGTCATGTCCTAAATTGGCCAATGCGCCACCTAATTGCTCTAGGCATTGCCCGCGGATTAGCCTTTCTACATACATCCAACATGGTCCACGGAGATGTCAAGCCCCAAAACGTGCTATTTGACGCTGATTTCGAAGCACATTTATCGGATTTCGGCTTGGACCGTCTCTCAATCTCAACTCCACCCGAAGCTTCAACTTCCACTCCGGTTGGCACAGTGGGGTATGTATCCCCAGAGGCAGTTGTACGAGGTGAAGGCAGCAGAGAGTCCGATGTGTACAGCTTTGGCGTTGTGATGCTTGAACTACTAACAGGGAAGAGACCAATTATGTTCACAGACGATGAAGATATTGTTAAATGGGTGAAGAAGCAGCTTCAAAGAGGCCAAATCATAGACCTCTTAGAACCAGGTCTACTTGAGCTTGACCCTGAGTCGTCTGAATGGGAAGAATTTCTTCTAGGAATCAAAGTTGGTTTACTTTGCACAGCTCCAGATCCTCTTGATCGTCCAACAATGGCGGATATTGTGTTCATGCTTGAAGGTTGTCGTGTGGGTCATGATATTCCATCCTCTCCACCTTCTCCAGCATAAACAACTCAAAATCCGATTCCTCTTTTTCATTTTTTTTTTCTATTTTGCTTTTCCAATCTTATGGAAACTTTTACATTTAGTTTCAGAGAGAAGAATTTTAAAGTAGGTTGATTTTTCCCGATTAAAATTCTTGTGGTCTGTCTCTGAGTCTGAACTCTTCACGTGTTTAGTCATTCAAGTCGTACAGGTACACTCTGGACAACGACAAACGTAGGATTAAAAAAGAAGGCTTAATGCTCAAAGTGCTTAAAATATTATTTTTTAAATAAATGTCTTAATTAAATATAATTAAGGCTTAGACATTAAATAAATATTTAAATTAGAGTTTTTTATAATCAAGTGTTAAATTATTTTCGACTAACTAGATATTTAACATCTTATTTTATAATTTATTACAATTTTTTTTAATTTTTTCGTTAAAAGAACACATTATCTTTCAGATTCGGTTTGCTGGATACATTTGTTACCTCTTGATCTATTACATGTAAAATTTAATGGCACGAATATTGGACGCAAATGTTTTGTCTTTTTTTATGTACTTATTTTAAATTAATGTATTTAAAATTTAAAATTAAAAATTATGATCAAAGTTTAAAAAATAAAGATATAGTATAAGATTTAAAACGGGTGGAGGAGATTTTTACCTACAAATATTCAACCTGACTTTTTTTTAAAAAAAAATAATCAATTAATTATTTTTTTATTGAATCAACGGATGGTTAGATCAAATATGCCAAATACGATGTTTTTAAACACCTATAATCAAATATACCAACTTTTAAAATTGAAATTATATAATTTGTTTTCGAAACTTCGTATCTCATATTCCTGAAATTTCTATCCCACAAATATCCTCACCGACACTAATAGAAAATTTAAGGCGTAATGTAAAATGCCGAAACTATATTTTTGTCAACACGATTTTAATATGTATAATAATAATAAATAAATAAATAAATAAATAATATATAATAACTAATAATATAATAATATAATATTAATATATTTTAAAAAAAATCAGAAAAATCACAAAAAACAGAATTTGAACCGTAAAGTCTGAAAAAGTTGAGAGTGTTTGAGTGGGTTGTTTTCTGCCAGATTTTTAGGGGATTTGGGGTTTCCGGCTGGTTTGGATTAGGTTGAGAAGGAGAGTTTAGGTTGAACTTGGATTCTAAAATTGAATCCCTTTAAAAAGGATTCATTCGAACCGAGTTGAGGGAGAATTTTTGGGGGCATTTTACTGGAGTTTAATCGGCAATAGCACAAGGAGGGTGATCGGATTTTGGAGCTTTAATTGACTGGAGATCGGAGGCTTAAGGATTTGAATCGGAGCTCATCCGCAGTAGCAGTGAGGGGGAATTGAGGTAAGCCTTTTGAATCGGCTTTCTTTTTGTTTGATGCTAAAATCTGGGTTTTGGTTAGGTTTGGGAAGTTAGCCGGTTACTTTTGAAGTTTGTTTGATCGGTGGATTAGGGCTTAGATCCAAAAAGCCTAGTTTTCGGTAGCTTTTTAAGGCTTTTAGGCAGCTCCAGTGAACTCGTCGGCGTCGGCGATCATCTCCGGCGTCGGAAACGACGTCGGGAAGGTGATCGGCGCTCCGGATCATACGGCTGACCACACAGCGGTTGTGATGAACATTCATGGTGTTCTTCATGTTCTTTCAAGAACATGAAGAACACCTCCATGAATGCTTGGTTTTGATCCACTTGAGCTTTGTTTTCTGGAAAATAGTTGTTAGCCCCAGAGAGTTTCCTGAATCGCTGAGTTGGGCCGAGTTGGCTTCGGTCCAAATGGCCGAGCCAACTCGGCGTGAAGGGTTTTTGTTAGGCAGGGAAACGGTGCCGTTTTGGCAGCCGGGTCATGGGCCGGATCCGGGTTTGACTCGGATCCGCGTGTTTTCAAACGGGTAGGGGCAAATTTCATCCTAGGTCCTCCTAGGTTTGAGATGCAATTCAATTCAGTCCCTTAAAACCCAATTAGGCCCCCTAAACCTTTAGAAACGTTGCAATTAGGTCCCAGAACCTTAATTAAGCCCTTAGGACTTTAGATTTAGTTCAATTAGGCCCCTAGGATCTTAATTAAGTCCCTAATTAGGCTTTTAGGAATAAATTAATTTAATTTTAGACTTAATTAGGTTTAAAAATTAATTTTAGAGACTTTAAAAAATTAATTAAGTCGGTTTAATTAAAATTTTAACAAACTTTAAAATTAGTTTAATCTAATTTAAATCTAAGTACAAGTTAATTTAACCCAAGCCTTAAAAATTAGACTCTAATAGGTTTAATTTAACTATTAAAAATAGAAAATAATTTTAATTAATTACTTTAATTAATTTTAATTAATTTCTAGGAAGTTTTTAAGATTAATTAATCCAACTTAGGCCTAGTTTTGCCCTAAACTTTAAAACACTCCCCAAATTAGACTTCAATTAGGTCTTTAAAATTCTTAAAAATTAGAAAATAATTTTAATTAATTATTTTTATTAATTTTAATTAATTTCTAAACTTTAAAAATTAAACTCCTTAATTAGTTCTAGTTTTGCCCTAAACTTTAAAACATTCACCCAACTTAGACTTTAATTAGGTTTTAATTCTTAAAAATTGGAAAGATAATTTTAATTAATTAATTTAATTAATTTTAATTAATTTCTAAAATGTTAAGATTTAAAATTAATTAAGTCTAATAAACCTTAATTTCACCAAAACTTTAATTAAGTTAAAATTAAGTTCTTAAAAGGTTAGAAATTATTTTAATTAAAACTTTTAATTAATCTAAAATTTCTAAGTTAAGATTTAAAAATTAACTTAATTAAGTTTAATCCGGCCCTAATTAAACCTTTGAACCTAAACTCACTAAGTTAGGCTTTAATTAAGATTTAATTAAAATTTAAAGTTAAGAAGATTTAATTAATTAATTTAATTAAAAATTTCTAAAACTTTAAAAATTAATTTCTCTTAATTTAAGCCTTATCTTTTGTTCGAGGTTTGTTTTCGAATCCCTTGTAATCTTTTTTGTCAAGTCCCTTGTACTCATTTATGAGAGATTTTTGATGTAATATGATGTACCATGATTCTAATAAAAATTGAAGTTCCTTTATCTTGTCCTCTTTATTTTATGTTTTTGCATAGCATATTTTAGGAAGGTCATCTAATAAACTTAGGTTAATTAATTTAGTGCCTTTTTTAGGATTAGTCACTTAAATTAATTAATTTAATTTAATTAGGGAGAAAATATAGTAACATAGCATGTGAATCTTATGTCTCGGATACACTAAAGAGGTTGGTGTTGTGACGCACTATGATGCTGACCTAGAGAGTGTATCTTGGCATCGAATTCATGTGTTATTAAAAACCTAGAATTTTGATAAAAACTTAGGTTTAGAATTAAAAATGGATAGTTAAATAACTAGTAAACGCTAGTAACTTAGGTTTTAAACTTAAGTAATGGAGTCTATTTTAGGACTAGAACTTAAAATGAACAAGATAAAAAATAATCATGCATTTTACTTTAGCCTTTTGAGGCGGAAGTTACATTCTTTTAAATTTGGGTGAGGTTTCCTATCTAGAGGACGTCTCGATCAACTCAAGTTTAAAAGTGGTGTAACTTCTAAATCAAAAGGATATCCAAAATTCAAATAATGTTCATTTAACAATGGAAAATTAAATTAATATCTTTCTTCACAATGCCACGTAATGTTTTTCAAGGTACCAATTTTTGGGCGTTTGTAAGGGTCGTCCTTACACGTAATCGACTCCCGAACCCAATGTTTTTTAAACGAATCTCTGGTCTATTTTTTATGGTGTCTGGCCTATCTAAGTGGCCAGTGGCGACTCCAAGTCAACCTTTTTCAAAATTAAATTATGTTTTCCTAAAATTTGGGTTTTTCAAGATTAATAAAATTCATATTTTTCGAAATCAATCGTCGAATATTTTCACCTAAAAATCGCGTTTTTTAATAAGAGGTCGCGACAATTTTTTATAGATATATTAGATAAATGTTTAATAATATTATTATTATAGGTGTTTAATTATTAATGATCATTTGAAAAAACTTATGACCAATCAACACATAACTTTGATTTAACTTGAGTAAACTATAACGAAAATCATTTAATTATAGGTAAGATTATATTTGAGTCACTTAATTATTAAAAGTTATATTTAGATTACTTAATTATGGGTAAGGTTATATTTGGGTCACCCAATTAATAAGGTTTATATTTGGATCACTCAATTATAAGTAAGTTACATTTGAGTCACCTTTCATATTTAAAAAAGTATTTCAATTTGGTTATTTTTTTCTTTCAAATCACTTGTATAAACTCATTAATATTAGAGTACTTCATTTGAAATCATTAATTAATCTGATACACGAATTAATAAATATTTTTTAAATATGAAAGGTGACTCTATTGTAACCTTACCTATAATTGAGGGATCCAAATTTAACCTTTATTAATTAGGTGACCTAAATATAACCTTACCCATAATTGAGTAACCCAAACGTAACTTTTAATAATTGAGTGACTCAAATGTAACCTTATCAATGATTGAGTGACCTCCGTTGTACTTTACCCATTTAATTTTTATTTTTTATTTATTTTTTTAAAAAATAAATTTTCTAAAATTCACAATATAATCTTAAAATCTCTAGATCCTAAATTTAGCCACTATCATCATCGTTCATTGTGTTGCAGGTGAAGGAATAAAGTCTCTTTCTCTCGCTATAAAACCCATACATCGTTTATCGTATGATCAATCGTCATTTATCGATAATTATTTTTTTTTCTTTCTCATAACACATCTTTGTTTCGACATTAAACACGTTAAGTATTAACTTTCAACAATAAAAAGATAATAAAAACATTATTATAGAAATCCAATGACGAAAGTGATAAACACTTTATTGACGATTGACGACAATAATGTCTAAAATTAAGATTTATGAGTTAAAAATTTAAAAATTATTTAAGAAAATTTTGAGAATTTTAGTATGTTTTAAAAAATTTTGTTTAAAAAATAAAAAAATAAAACATATAGTGTTATAATTTAATCGACTATTAATTTTTTAATAACACAAAACACATAATATAATAATAATAATAAAATTGTCAAACAATTAATTAAACCAAAAATATTTTATACACATATTTGAAATATATATATATATATATATATATTTTTGAAACTTTTGAGATCAAATCACTTATCCACGGTTGTAAAAAAAGTCAATGTTGAATTATAATTATTTTTTATGTTAATAAATCGATTTAAAATTTATTTATTTCAACTAACATACCACACCAAACTAATGAAAATGGAGTAGTTGAATAATCAAAGCATGGTGATATATAATAATTTCAAAATCAATAAATAAAATAAGACCGATCCAAAACAAAAATGTGTTGAGTGTAGTTTATGCTTTAGAGAATAATAATATAAATATGTGTTTAAAGTTTATATCGTTATAATTTTAAAATTTAAATTATTTTTATAAAAAAAGTGTTTAATGTTTATATTATTATAATTTTAATTATTTGAATATTAAAAACATTTAAAAATATTTATTATTCAATCAATATTGAATATATGATATTGTTTTTTAAATTAAATTATTGATTTAAAAATTAAGATTTTAAAAAATCTCCCTAAACCTTAAAATCTTAACATCCCAAATAGCCACCGTTATCATCGTTGATAACCTTTGTTAGGGCCCGTTCAGGATTGCGTTCTAGACGGGATTCTAATAAAAAAAATTGGTTTTGAACCGATAAGCAATGTTGAACAGCCATCTAATTGTTGTGTTGGCTGGTTTGAAACGGTAGATAGTGTCAAAACCAATGTAACGATCCGAATTTCTCATATCCGAATGTCAGGTTAACCCGTAGGGTTGGACTTCGATTTTGGGCCCTGAGTTTGTGTAGTTTGGGCCTTGTTGGGCCTTTAGCTTGTTGGGCTTAAGTGTTGTCGGGTTTGTGAGGTTTTGGCAAGGGGTTTTTTGGTCTTTCTTTTGTTAAAGACAAGGAGGGAGAAAGAGTTGTTTTGTGCAGAGAAATATGGAGAGTGAAGTCATCACTCTTTCCTTTTTGTTTTCATCTTTTCCTCCTTCAAACTTTAGAGAGAAAGGTACCATCTTTTGGAGTTTAAGGGAGAATCTCGTTTAGAAGCTTGAGGGTAAGTAGTAGAATATCCTAAGATCTTCACAACAAGGTAAGAATGGATAGTTTTGGTGGAGGTAAGGTTTTAGTGGGGGTTTAAGATTTAATCCGGGATTGAGGTTTTAGGAGCTTTCCTTGTGTTTTCTTGATGTTTATAAGAGTTAGAGATACTCTTGGATGAGTCTAAGTGTTGATTTAACCTCTCCCTTGTAGAGAAACAAGTGGAGGATCCATCTTCAAGCTTGGAAAGGTGAAAGCTTGTGTGAAAGTGGACCTCGTTTTTGTTGTTGTTGAAGCCCAAGGTTAGTACTCCCAGCTCTTCCTTTCATCATAAAATTCATGGTAGAATGCATAACATGTAGAACTTGTGTTTGTATGTTGAGTTGAAGCTTGGGAACATTTAATGGTGGATTTTATGTTAAGGTGATTTATGACTGGGAATAGTTGTTAAAACTCTCTAAACATCATTAGAAATGAGTAGGAACACTTGGGGATCGATTAGATTAAGTTTGGGGGTTGATTCTTAGAATTTTCAGGCGAAACCTTTAGTTTCGTGTAGGGAGTATCGATACCGGTGGCCCGTGTATCGATACCCCTGAGTGGATAATAGGCTTTGAGTGAGGGGGTATCGAACCATGATTCGATACCGAGGTTTCTAGGAACTTTTTGTATCGATACCTGTATCGAAACGGTCTCTTCCCCCTTTTTTGACTTTTAAGGTGGTCAAAGAGTATCCATACTAGTATTGATACCCTTGTGTTTTGATACCCTCTTTGGGTGGGCATCGATGTTGGGTGTTTCGATACTCTACCTAAGGGTATCGATACCCTGTATATTTTGGCCAAGTAGGGTGGAGTTTTGGGGCTCAGTGATTCTAATAAATAATTACCTTAATTTTAAAGCTACGAAACGAATTATTAAACTAAGATTGATGTTATAACTTTGAAAGATTAATTGAGATAATCTTAAAATATCTTGTTGTTCTTTGATCCTAGGTGGATCGTTTGTGTAGTTTGAGTCTTTGTGTGTTGGAAATCCGGATATCCATAAGTGTTGCAACACGTTGAAGGCCATCCGATGTAATATGCCGGGTGATGATTGAAGACTTTTATTCCGAGTGTTGGGCGGTCTCACTCGAAGATGTTCGATGTAACATTCTGAGCATGGGGTTGGTTGGGCGGCCTCGTTCGAAGATGTCCGATGTAACATTTCGGGCATAGGATTTGGGGGCGACCTCAATCCTGAGTGTAGGATCTCGATGCTGTGTGGACGCGGGCATCACTCTTGTGTGTTGACTTGTGTGATTGCATATGATGTGTGTGATAGTATACATTCATTTATGCCATGTGTTAGGCAAGCATGCTAGACCATCATACCAAGCATGAGATTTATATGCCATGCTTTACTGATTTTGATATGCATGATGTTGGCCGAGTTTGGCGTATCCACTAAGCTTGTGTGGCTCAGCGTTCGAAATGTGTTTTCGTATGTAGGTTAGGTGAAACTGGTTCCGTGGAGCACCATCGAGGTTTGGATTTCAGCATCGACTGTGTTGTCAGAGTACATTTATTAGATAGTGGGCTAGTACTATGTTGAACCCTATTTGTAATTTATAACTCTGTTATTTTAATTTGGGTCGAATATTTTTAAATGGTCTGTAATATTTTGGAGCTCCGATTTCTTAAATTATTTTAGGCTTATGTTTTAACTCGTTTTGAATTTTATGAATTAAATTGGACTTGAATTTGGTTACTTGTTGGACTCTTAAAGAAAATTTTTAAAATACGAGTTTTAGATCGAAGGCCTAATGTGACATCCGGGTCGGGTGTTACAACCAAGAAACTGGATTTTTTAATAGTGGCGGTGAAAAATCTCAATGAGTAAGACAAAAGACAAATGAATCCCTGTTTATTACTGATGAAAAATAATTTTTCATCTATGTTTGCTTAACAATAGTTCTTTGTTTATTTTTTTTAACACGTAACCTTTTGTTTACTTCATAGATGTCTTTCAACTTTATTTTTATAATATTTTAAATATTATTTTTATAATATCTTTTAATTTTATTTTTATAATATTTCAAATATGTAAATATTGACAATAATTTATCATAATTAATTTTTATTATAATTTTAGTTGATATATTTTACATATTATAAATATAATAAATTTTATTATCATTTATAATTTAATTCTTATGAATATATAATTATATTTAACATAAATTTTAATTTATAACATAATATCTAAAATATTATTTATTAATATTTTATATTTTATCATACTTTAAATTAATATTATAATATAAAAGAATTTAATTATCATTTAAATGTATATATTTTAACTTATAATATAATATCTAAAACAATTATTTATTTTCTTAAAAAACATTTTTTGACAGTACTACTAAACACATATTATCTCAAATCAAAATTTTTAAAAGTACTTTTTTACCTAACTTTTTCACTATATTTTTTTACCGTATTTTTTAAAAATAATGTTAAACTAGCTCTTAGACTATCTTTTAAGTTGTCAAGCCTATTTTATTATCATTAAAAAATATTTAACTGATATTTTTTTATGATTTTTGACAATGATAAATTAGAAAAAAAATAATTGATTGAATTTAATTATTAAAAGGGTAGTCCGACGATAATTATTTACGACAATGACGATGACTATTTAAAGTTCAAGGGTTTTAAAGATTATTTTAATTATTTTTAAAATTTATAGTTCTTTTTAAAAAAAAATTTAAACTGATAAAAATACAAAAAATTCAAAATTATAAATTAACGAAATATTTAAAATTAATAAAATAGCATGAATCATTTTACCTCAGTAGTTAAGGGGACGATTGTTGTTTCTGAAGGTCACGGGTTTGAGCACTAGTATTGCAAGTTGTAACACAATGATTGAGTGATCAATATCCAATGGTTGAAAGTATATTCTAAAACAGATACTACTATAATCATTGTAGCAGATTAAAAAAATTAAAGAATTTAAATATAAAATATAATTTGGAGGTTTGACTTAAATATTATATATAAAATATTTTTAACATACGACACAATCGACTTTAATTCTCAATCTATTGTATTTGTTACGGTACATGTAAATTTAGATTAAGTTGAATTCGACTTTGAATAGTATTTTTCTTAAAGTACCCCTGTTGCAACATAAAAAATACCTAAAGTTAGATTCTTGTTGTACTCATTTTTAAAAATATTTTTTTAAAAAAATTAATGCTTAAAGTATTCAGTTAAATCCAATTTTACTTGTACTATAATAAATATTATAGATTAAAAAATAAAATGTACTATACAATATTTTTAGTAAAAAATTGGCGTGCAATATTTAAGTGAAAAATCTATAATTTAGATAGTTATATTATTTTTTTAATAAACTATTGTATTAAGCCTAGAAAAAAAAATGACCTTCTAAGGTAAAATCCTATATTCACCCAATTCTTGTATAAAATAGCTGTATAGACTCGAATCCGACTTTGATCGACAACAGATCCGATTCGTTATTTTTCGTTATTTCCTATTTTTTTAATTATTTTTTTCATTTCTTCTCTGGAAAGCTCGCCTTCATTCAGGTAATTTTAGGTTTTAGGGTTTCGATTTTCAATCAGTCGTTGGCATCATTAATCCCTGTGTTTTCTTTTTGCATTTGGTTGATTAATTATTTTCATCTACAGTTTGCGGTTTGATTACTAAGAAGGAAAAACCAGAAAGAAAGGGGAGAAAATGTCTGTCACGGCAGGTGTTAGTGATACTGTAATAGCAATTCGGGATAAACTTAGAGGCAAAATTGGACAAACAAAAGTTAAAAGATACTGGCCTGGGAAAGCTCCTGAGTGGGCGGATGATGCCGATGAAGATGGAGATATTAGGATGGCTAGGTCTGCTGCTTTAGAAAAAGCTTTTCCTAGTCACGAAGATCCGGGTATTGTGTTAAAAGACGATCCTAGGTTACGGCGTTTGGCTGAGAGTAGAGTTGATAATAGAGATGAAATTAGGGCTGATCATAGACGAATTAGGCAAGCTGAGATTGTATCTACCGAAGAGGAGGAGAATCGAAGAAATGAAGGGGCTGATGCCGAGGAAGAAGATGAGGATGCCTTGGAGGAGAGAAGGCGGCGGATTAGGGAGAAGCTACTTCAAAGGAAACAAGAGGAAACCCCATTGCTGGAAGAGGAAGAGGAAGAGGAAGTGGAGGAAGAAGAGGAGGAAGAGTCGGAGTACGAGACGGATTCGGAAGAGGAACATATGGGGATTGCAATGGCTAAGGCGGTTTTTGTGCCGAAATCCGAGAGGGAGACTATAGCTGAGCGTAAACGATTGGAGGATGAAGAACGGGCTATGGAGGAGGCCGAGAAGAGGAAGTTGGAACATAGGAAGATTGAGACAAGGCAACTCGTGGTTGAGAAGATTAGGGAGGATGCTGAGATTCAGAAAAACATGGAATTGGAGGCGAACATAGAAGATGTGGATACTGACGATGAGATTAATGAGGCTGAGGAGTATGAAGCTTGGAAAGCGAGAGAGATTGCTAGGATTAAGCGAGATAGGGATGAAAGGGAAGCAATGATAAAGGAGAGGGAGGAGATTGAGAAGGTTAGGAATATGACAGAGGAAGAGAGACGAGAATGGGAGAGGAGGAATCCGAAACCTGCCCCACCTCCTAAACAGAAGTGGAAGTTTATGCAGAAATACTTCCACAAGGGTGCCTTCTTTCAGACAGATGCTGATGATCCTGCTGCAACTGCAGGAGCCCACAATATTTATCACCGCGACTTCTCTGCTCCGACAGGTGACGACAAGATGGACAAGACTATATTACCCAAGGTCATGCAGGTCAAGCATTTCGGTCGTAGTGGCAGAACCAAATGGACTCATCTTGTCAACGAGGATACAACTGATTGGAACAACCCGTACGTTCTCTATAAACCTTTTATAATATTTTGGATTTGCATAAGCATTTGTGTATCAAACGAAGAACTCCCTTAAACAATACCAATAAATATAACTTATGGCTTGAAATATGAAATGTTAGATTTTATTACCTAAAGCTTGTTTCTACTGAGACAAATCAAGGAAACTTATGTGGAACTTGTATTGTATTTTCTGGTTTATTTGTGGCTAAATATTCGTATCTGTTACTAGTTCTGGATAAATTGAGTGAAAATCTAACAGAAGAAGCATGTTGTTGGCTTACTTTTAGTTGCAATTTCTTTAATTTATCAGTTTGTTGGATGATATTAATCAACTCCTGTTGGGTTTCTTTTTGCTTCGTATTAGCGCAATTTCTTGCCTCAAGCTGTTCCATTTCAGATGATGTTAGTGAGATCATGCTTGGAGTAAATTTTCTTAGTTTCTGTCTTGGATAATGAATTGTCTGAATTAAATTTGAAATACCTCGATTAGTATAATTAGCGAAAATAATGTTTTTCAGAAGAAGTATTTAGGTAGATAATGACTGCTTATTTTCGATGAGATCTTTTATTTGAAGTACTTATTCTCTAAAAGACCCATAATTTCTTTAGTTGGATGTAGATTTGAACCACAAAGATAACATCTCTAAATGATTCTGTGGCTGATATTTATATCTTTGTATGACCGCTCACAATTATGTGCCTGACAAACCTTGATGTTATTGTTATTGTTTGGCTTTTCTGCAGATGGACATACAACGATCCCCTTCGGGCAAAGTACAATGCAAAAATGGCAGCCGTGAATGCACCTATAGCGAAACCAAAAGGAAGCAAGAAGTTGAAGGACTGGGAAGCAAAATAAATACTAGTTTCAACATACCATTTTGATTTGGAGAGTTTCATCTCTTTTATTTTTCATGGTGACTGTCATGTTTCTTTGCAAATGGTACAAAAGGGTTTGATGCTTCTGTCTTTCCCCTGTAAAAGAGATGGAGTTTAATGAATCGTAACTTTGATGAAATCAGTTAAAATTTTGAATTTTAATACTAATTTATTAATGGAGTTGAGTCTTTACTAGATATGTTCCATTAAAACCACAATTTTCATGTTGGTTTTACTTTCTGGGAAGCAGCCAAACCAATTTATTATTTATTTATATTTGTGTTTTGAATGTGAAGCTTTTTCAGGTTTTAGGCAAAATTTCCAGGATTTGGAGCTCCGTTGCGTAGTAAAAAGTGAATGCCAAATCGGAAGCCTTCCTAATTCAGGTTCATAGTATGTCCAAGTATATGTTGATTATATAGATATTCGAATAGTTTGACTGGCATATTTCATTATATTTGTTTTCACTTTGGTAACATTGATGGTTCTCATTCAACTAAGCCCACCTCAAAACCAGGAATCAATTTTGTTTATAGTGCTTGTTAGTTTTTGTTATGATGGGAGTAGTTTTCTTGTTGACTCTTTCAATCTTCCTAAACTGGTTTTGCTTTTGGAATGTTCCATGTATTTCAACTCAAATCTGGTCATCATTTATGGAACAATCTTCTTTTGGTTTAACTACTGGTATTCAACCCATTGGTTGATTAATTTGGATCAGACTGATTTTGCTTTCGGAATCTTCCATGTAAATCGATTTATCATTTATTCGTATTTTACTTTTGTTACGATGTTTATGATGGTAGGAATTTTTTTTAGATGAATTCTTGTCTGTTTATGTTGATTTTTCTGCTTGTCTTGGTCTGGATTGGTTTTATTTCAAAGGTGCTCCATGTATGGTTTGCTTGATAGTTGTGTTAGGAAGTTTGATGTTGATGGATATGGAGATGGTTCAGCAACGGGTTGGTTTGCTTGGTATTTAAAGATATCAGGAATTGTATTAGAATGATGATTATAATATAAAAATAATTTATATTACTAGATAATCTAAATAAAGTTTTTAGAATTACCTGAGAAAAAAATTCATGAGAACAGTTTTGTTTTTTTAAATTCTTATAGGAAGATAGTTATTTTAGCTATTGGAATAAGTTGATTCCTTAGTATAAATATAGACGTGTTAGTCTGGACTGACAACATATTATTTAGATTCAAGACAAATTAAAATTTTAACTTCGTTAATTTATTTTTGACATTAAAAAATATTTATCTTAATTTTGTGTAAATGTAGAACTATACATCTGTGATTTGTATACTTAAATAGATCAAGAATCAGTGCGTCTAAAGGCACGAAGTTGATGATTAATCTGTTAACATCAGAAACAAAATTAGAATTTAATGTTAAAGACGAAATAACTTTAAAAATCATGTTAATTCTAAACTGGATTATTATTTATAAGCTAAAGAAAGAAAGCAAAATCTTTGTTTTTAAAATACAATTTAATTATGTTTATAATGAAACTAAATAACTATAAAATAAAAATTAAATCTAACCTTGATGTCACCCCTCATAATCTATCAAATTTATTGTTACTTGAGAAACAGTTGAAAGTTCAGTTTTTTATATATTTTTTGAAACCATGGGCGGACAAAACTGTAGGCCTCTGGCACTTGGGATTGAATTTGGTAAAGAAATTACCATTCCTACTCGATTTATTTATTTATTGTAATGTAAATGGTGTCATTAATATATTATAGATTTTTAAATATTCATCAACAATGGCGATAATAAAAAATTATTTGCACAATATTATAGTTTCTAAAGTACCGGTGAAATTGGTAGTACTTGATTTTGACTTTAAACATTAATTTTTCAGAATTACCCCTGCAGACGAGTATAAAAAAATTTGAATTTAAACCATTCTTGATGTTGCAACAAAGGGTATTTTATAAAAAATACTATTTAAATTAAATTTAATTAAATCCGACTTTAAACTTTACCATAAATTAAAATTAAAATCGTTTGTTCCATATATTAAAAAAATTACTTAATATTTAAGTCAAAACTCCTTCAACGACCTTTAAACCTCAAAAATTAAAATCCATCCACCTTATTCTCTTAAATTTGTCAAGAAACCTATAACAGTGTCATTATTGGTCATTTTGACAATTTTCTTTTATATAATTTAAAAATAATTATAAAGTAATATTTTTTATATTTTTTTAATTATTTAATAATATATATTTTATAAATAAAATTATTGAATTAAAATATTTTAAAATAAACACTATTATTTTACTAAAATCAATTATTGAATTCATTATTTTTATAAAAATTAAAAAATATGTATATAGTTAATGTTGAACCACGGCGTTCTTATTAATCAATTTAATTATGTATCCGCTGATTAGTTGACTTCCTTAGCAGTACAAAAAGGAAATGAATTGATTGAATACAAATACAATCCTTGAGTGCCACATCACATCATAGACTGGTGCATGCATTAGATGATGGCAACTATATTTTAATATTTATTTTTAATCATTCTTAAACAAATATATCCCTCACAGGAATATTTTTGGTACGAGTCTTGAAGGAAGTGTAGAAATAAATTTTAAACAAAAATACCGTAGCAGAAAATCTATCCATAATTTATATAAAGTGATTTTTTTTTCATTGACTGTTCAAATACAAAAAGTGCTCTTGGGAGGAATCAATTTTTCTACACGTTTTATGCAAGACCACAATTTCTTTAAACATGGTGCGACAGAGAGAGTTTTTTAAATATCGGTGGCACCGATATAATCAAGTTTTTACAGGATTATTATTTAATAATTTTTATATTAATTGTGGATTATCAGATTTTTATTATTATTTTTAATTTTAATAAGAAATTTTATTTTTTTTTGACACGTTTTTAATTTTTATTTTTTGATTTATTTTATCTGTCGTAGAGATTTGAATCGGCGTTAGTTTATGACTATGATTTTGTTCGGTAGTCATTAATGGTTAAAGCCTCACTCGGTTGATGGTTATGTACTGATATAATCAGTCCTGGGTAGCGGAATATTCTGTCTGATAGTTTAGATCGCTCACCTTCTTATTCATCTGTTATGTGTCTCGATTGGACAGAAACAAAAAGATTCAGAAAGTTTCTGAATTTTGATGGTATGCTTATCTCCATAGAAAATATTTTACTTTTCTTTATTTTTTGGTTTTTCTGAATTTATTGTAATTATAATATTTTCTATGGATTTAATAAAAATTCAGTGACAATTATCAAAAAAAATATACCCTCGTATCATTCTCCTATTCTTTTATATTTTTTTTAAAAGGATATTGTTTGAAAACGAGTTGTTTACGATCCAATTTTAAATAATATCTATTATTTTAATATTTTCATATAAAATATTATTTAAAAACGAATAATAAATAATCTATTTTTCTAATTTCAACGGTAAAATATGATATTGTTAAAATAATATGAAAATAAATATTTTTAAAATATTTTTTTAAATAATATTCATGTAAAAACATCAGGTATTAGGGGTATTTAAATTCGAGTACTTGGGTATTCGGGTACCCGGATCTTCGGGTAGTAAAATAATCGGTTCATGTCTCGATCCAGGTTTTTTGGGTACTTGGTATTTCAGGTACCCGAATATCCGGGTACCTAAAAATTCAGGTAATCAGGTATCCGGGTTTTCTGGGTACTTGGTATTTCGGATACCCGAATATCCGGGTACCTAAAAATTCACGTAATCAAGTATCCGTTTTTTTAATTTTTTTTATAAATCTTAAATTTAATCTTTAAAAAATATAAATAAAATTAAAAGTTTGAATTACATAATTCAACATCAAAATATAAGATTTTAAAGCCCTAATTACATAATCTAAACATAAATTTTAATACTCAAATTACATAATCTAATTCAAAATAAAATATAAGTTCTAAATAATTTTTTTTAATATTTTTAAAATAATTTTAATTAGTATAATTTACTTTAATATATAAAAATTAATGATTTAAGTTTAATGAATCGTAAGTTGATTTTCGTATTGATTATTGCACATACAAAAATAGTACATATCTAAACGGGTAAAATTCGAATTTTACCAACTCAAAAGACAAAATTTGTAAAAAAGAAAATTAAGAATCATTCTAAAATTATAAATTTAGTCTTTTGAGTTGATAAAATTTTGAGGGATCAAGATTTAGAAATTATGTTATTTGATTTGGAAATATAGTGAATACAAGTGTATTTTATTTAAATAATATTTATATTTAAAATAAAAAGATAAAAAAAAGTTAGGAACCGGGTACCCGAAAGTAACCGTGTACCCGGATTTTTATATATTTTGATCCGGGTCTAACTCGGAAAATGATGGGTCGGGTATCCGACTCGGAATAAAAAATTCGGGAAAATACCCGTTTTTTTATGTTCGGGTAGTCGGGTCGGATCTTTCGGGTTATATATTTTTGAACATCCCTATCGAGTATAATTCTCTAAATAATTGTTAATAAACGAATATTAAAATAAAATTGCCTCACTGGATTTTTCATTTTGGTCTCGTTAGAAAGGGTATAAATCGTCTACCTCTTTCCTATTTTTTTATTTGTGTCTCTGTTTAAATTAGAGAATTTAGGATATAAAATTTAAAGTTTAATGCTAAAAATTGTAGTTAGGATTTAAAGAATTAGAGGTAAGGTATATTTTTTAGGATATAATATTTATGATTTATAATATAAAAATAAAAATTAAGATTTAAAATTTAAAATTTTTAATAGAAAACATTGTCGTAGGAATGATAAAAGGCCAGTGGATTCTTACCATTATAAATATCAGTAAATGTAACTGTCCATCCACCTAACATTTGCCCCTTTTTACCTCTCTTCTGCCTATAAACAGAACCCAAACCAACTCATCACTGCAAAAGCTAAAAAAAAGGAATAAACCCATTAATTGTAAATCTGGGGTCCTTTTGCTAGAAATTTTGGGTTGCTCGGTTTCTGAAATCATGGATTTGGAATTCTTGCAATCTCTGGATGTTCAGATTCTTGTTGGTGCAGCAGTAGCTGTTTTAGCCATTGTTGTTGGTGCTGCTTATCTCTTTTCCTCTAGGAAACCAAAAGGTTGACTTTTCACTTAATTGGCTTTATGATATCTTTTTAGCAGTTAAATTTCTTTTCTTTTGTTCAAAGATTTTTTTTAAATGTTCTTGGAGTGTTAAGTAATAGGTGCTTTTAAATCTGGGTTTTTTGTGTATGTTTTTATGTGTTTATGTATATTGGTTAATGCGCTTTTGGGGTTATGCAAATGCAAGGTACTGAAATAGATTAATAGCTTGTTGTTAAGAATGTAATGAATAAAAGATGAAAGTAATAGGTGAATGTTTTGCTATCATGTGTGCTTTCAGGCTGTCTGGATCCAGAGAATTTCAAAGAGTTTAAGCTCGTCAAGCGCCATCAGCTGAGTCATAATGTAGCAAAGTTCACATTTGAACTTCCTACACCTAGTTCAGTTTTGGGTCTTCCCATTGGGCAGCATATAAGTTGCAGGTTCAGTTGATTGTATTCATCCTTTTAGCATTTCTTCCTAGGATAATGGTTGTAGATAATTTCCGAATGCTTGCGAACTGGACTACTATATGAGTTAGACGCTTTTCATCTTAACAGGGGCAAGGATAGCCAAGGTGAGGAGGTTATTAAACCATATACACCTACAACATTGGATTCTGATGTTGGTCATTTTGAATTAGTTATTAAGGTACTTACCTGAAACTTTGTGCTTGTTGGAGTTATCTTCAGTGTTATCCGGGTGTTCTCATCTACTAACTTTCTGATGGTAATTTGCTTGTACGTAGATGTATCCTCAAGGAAGGATGTCGCACCATTTCAGAGAGATGCGTGTGGGTGATTATCTTTCTGTGAAGGGTCCCAAGGTATACAGTTTCTTTCATATGAATGCATAAATTTACCTTGTCTTTCGGGTTCTCTGTTCCTTTTGAACCCTGTTTCCCTGGATGGCATTGCTACAGTCACAGTGTTATCTCCATACTATTCATTTTTTTTTCTTTTATTTCTGTTGAGTCTGATGCAATCTTACCGAACATTCCCGTGCATTTCCTATAGAATACAAACGCATCATGTTTGTTTTATACTCTTTCCTCGTATTATTGAAGGCTTGTTGCCCAGCTGGCTTTCCCGACTTGTCTGATTTATGTTGAAGTTGTGAATTTCACATTTGGTTATCATTTTTGAATGTTATTCCCAATTGTCTCTTCCAGGGGCGTTTCAGGTATCAACCTGGTCAAGTTAGAGCATTTGGGATGATTGCTGGAGGTTCTGGCATTACTCCAATGTTCCAAGTATGTTAATCATTTTTCAACAAGTGCTTCTTTTAACGTATTTGGTTGGATTCGAAACATGTTGCCTTTGCCACATGTTTAAATAATAGCCTGTTGCAAAGTTTTAAATGTTCATGTAACGTGTCACCATCATTTGTTTTCTGGTTTTGGCTTCTGATTAGGTTGCCAGAGCCATACTGGAGAACCCAAAAGACACGACAAATGTACACCTTATTTATGCAAATGTTACATACGAGGACATCCTTTTGAAGGTATTTACTGTTTTTCGACTCACCTTAATGATTGGTAAAGACCTAAGACAGGTTTCTTCTGTCATCCATTATGGGGAATTGAACAGAATCCTGTCTCTACGGGGAATGTGGACCTATATTGCAATTGTATACTAGATAAAGTCCTTATTTTTCTTTTCGGTGCAGCAAGGTCCGAACATAAGATTGGTCAAAATCCTTGATATGTATTTACTACCTAATGCTAGGCCTTTAGAATAGCTTCATAGGAATAACATATCCTCTCTTTTATTTTATAATAACAAATGTCATGGTGGATTTCATTTCCATGTTATAATCACGCTAGGCCTTTAGAATAGCTTCATAGGAATAACATATCCTCTCTTTTATTTTATAATAACAAATGTCATGGTGGATTTCATTTCCATGTTATAATCACGTTTCCTTAAATAGTATTTTTTGAATTTTGCACATTAAGGCTTTGCTTGGTACAAAGGATGGAAAATTTGTAAATCAAATGGTTAAGATTGTAAGTTTGTAGCCACTTTCTTACTTTGAATCTTAACTATTTGATTAACAGATTTTCTATCCTTTCATACCAAGCAAAGCCTTAATGTGAATGATTATTATGGCTACTCTGGATGTACTCGCACAGTCACACGGCCCATAATACAGGAGTGGGTGTATAGCAACTAGTTAATAGGAATTAGGAAATGGATCAGAAAGTGAAATTCAAATGATTTATTTGCAGGAAGAGTTGGATAGCCTTGTTGCCAATTACCCTGGTCGTTTCAATGTCTACTATGTTTTGAACCAGGTTTGTTGCCTTGCCTTTGTCATATGGCCATCTTCTTACATGTTTTCTTTCATTCTTTACCTGGCTTATTTTTCTGTAAATCTCATAGGAGCAAGAAGCTTTATTGGCATCTGTAGTCCTGGTTCATTGTAATGCTTGTACAGATATGATGGATAATACTGACAATCTTTGGTAGAAATAAAGGATAATAAATACCAGAAAAAAAATCTGCTTTGACCATAACACAAGCAATAATTATTTTTCAAATGTTTAAATGACTGGCATAGTGGTTATGTAACTTATGTTACTCGGGCTTGGGATGAGATTCAGATACGAGTATGTGTCTGGATTGGGTGTACTCTACCTTCTCTTCAAGTTCTTATGTATATTGGTTGTCCAAATACATGTCCATTCCATATAAGTATATACCCCATTGCTGCCTCTTTTTTCATACTAGACATTAATGTTAATAGCCATTTAATTAAGAAACTACATTAAGATGATGTTATTTCCTCAGCCTCCCGAAGTGTGGGATGGTGGCGTCGGCTTTGTGTCAAAGGAAATGATTCAAACCCACTGCCCAGCACCGTCTCCTGATATTAAGGTACATTAGTTGTATCTCCGTATTGCTACATAGAAACATGCATTAACTTTTTCTTTTGACAAATACCAAAATTTATTAACTTGAATGTGATATTATGACCTGTAGATTCTAAGGTGTGGTCCTCCCCCCATGAACAAGGCGATGGCCGGCCATCTTGATGCTCTTGGTTATTCTCCAGAGATGCAGTTCCAGTTCTAATCCTGCTATATGAGGTCCAGCTCAACTCGGACTACTTTAATCATTTTCATTGGTGAGGACAACTCCCTTTGTTATCAAATCTTCCCCTGTTGTAATTGGAACATTTTAAGCATAAGAACCAACTGGTTTTTTATGATTTGGATGTTTTGAACTGTTATTGTAACTGGTTTTCCATGACTCTTGTGGTAGCCTAGAATAATTAGGTTTATGATAAGTAGAACTTGTTACCCAAGAATAAAGTGTCTGAAGAGCTATTTTTCATGGGAAACCCTATCATTTGAAGCAAGCTATTTTCCAAGTCATTCTATTTCCTTTGCAAAGTAATTCATGGAGTAATCAATCAACAAATATACAATAGGTCACTTTGTAACCATCCATCCTAAAAGATTAAAATATATATATAATTTAATTTTATAAATTAGATAATATTTTAAGAAATTTTACATCAAAGATTCTAATTGTATAACTATCAATTTGAGGAGTGTTGATTTCTATCACTTCTTACATCGTTTATATATTTTTCAATACAAAATTGTATGTTAGAATGTCATGAGGAGCAAATCTTTTATTTAAATTTTTAAAATTTAAGATTTAAAGTTTAGGAGTAAAAAGTTTTTAGATATATATTTTTTAAAAATAAAAATATTTAAAAATTTAAAGATTAAATTAAAAAATAAAATATTTAAAAATTATTTAAATATTTTATTTTTTTATTGTGTTAAATCAAATTAAAATTTAATAACAACAAATATCTCAATAATAAAAAAAATTACCAACAAAATCATAAATAATTTATCAGCCATTTTTTAAAATTGATAATAAATTTATATTAAAAGAAAATAAAAATGTTATTCTCACGGATAAACAAAGGTTAACTATTTTTCCAAAATAAACAATAATTAAGCTTTTAAAACTAAATTTATTGTTTAAATTATTTTAAATCATACAGTTCATTTAAAAAAATCTTCTTAAAATTAAAATTAAAATGACAAGAATATTGCGAGTTAGGGACTATACATTTGGAAAGAATTTAATGTCAAGGTCCTCCTCAAACCAGCATCCCAGTCCACTAATATAATCCCCCATGCCAGACTGCCATCACCATCTCCACTCATTCAACCCAAAAACACATACCACCACCATCGGCTACATGATTCATACAACACACTGGGAACATTGGGTTGGGTTCATCCAGTCTCTTCGGTATTATTAACTTAAGAGTAGGATTTAATACAGACAAGTTCAGTGCAGATCAAGAGATCATAGCAAACAACTCCCAACTATTTTCAGTACATATTCACAGAGTTGTTGGGTACATAGAAAAAAACAACTGTTGACACATTTGTTCTAAGCAGTGGACTTCTTGGACTTCTTTGCCGAGGGTGACTTGAGAGATTTAGGTTGCTTTGGCTTTGCAGGTGTGCTTTTCTTCTTACCCACAACTCTTTTCGATGGCTTCTTCTTTGTCGCCTCTGCTTTCTTCGGCTTCACAGATGCCTTAGCTTTCTTCTCTGTTTTGCCTTTTGTAGCAGTGACTTTGCCCTTTTTGCCAGCTTCCGAAAGCTTGTAAGAGGCCTTCACCTTTATCAGTTTGCCTCTGGCAGCTGAGTTCTTGAGCTGAAGAGTTAAGATTTTCCTGAAATTCACTGGAAGAACCGACTTGTGCTTCTCTTCCATGTACTTGGCTATAGCGTACGGACTCGAACCACTCTTATCGTTCAGAGCCAAAAGAGCATCCTTAATCATCTGCACAATAAAAAACTGTTAATCATCTAATTATGAAAAAAAAAATACAAACAAAGATTAAAGGGATAAGGAAAAATACTTGGAAATAAGGAGGGTGAGCAGCGGATTTGGGTTGTTTAGAACTCTTCTCCTTTGGTTTCTTCTCCTTCACAGGCTTCTCTGCCGGCTTTGGGTCCTCTGCCAAAACCGTCGTCTGCTCGGCAATCGGAACTTCAGCTTCAGCCGTGGCCATCCGTGATCACAGTAACAGATTTTAACAGAAACAAGGGAAGTGTCTAGAGAAACGATTTTGCTGGGGCATACCCTAATGAAATGGCAGTGAGAGATTTATATCGAGAGTGTCACTGTATGATTGGTTGATTTCTGAGCACGGGGATTGCCCACGTGGAGGAGAATGATCGTAGACATACACGTGGAATAGAATCGAAGCGTTTATTTATTCTTCCAAAACGGGATATATTTTCTCAGGGGTTGGTCTTTGACGCCAGCGCCTGGTTTTGTTTGCTTTGTTAGTTCTTCCTGCAGTGTGTTTTCTGAGTTCTTTTAATTCTTGTGATTGGCATTGATTTTTGAGTTGAAAATTACGTGAGATTAGAGATAAGGAAGAGATTAGGATAATGTGATTTAAACCGACCAAAGCTATTGAAGAGAAGAGAAACATTGTTTAATTTGTTAGCTCTTTGATAATTATGGGGTTTATTATTGGGTATTTGGTTTTTGAGTATATGAAAAAACAGATATTCCGATACTAAAATTTTGATTTGTGTCTCGATTTATTTAAATTAGATATGCGTTATTGAATATCTGCAAAATCTGAATACTCGACTAATCCGATAACAGGTATATGGTTTATAATTTTTTTTAAAATTTATATTTTAAAATAAAAAATCACAGTTTAAATACATAAATTTTAAAATTTTATAGTATATAACCAAACATAAAAATACATAAAATTTAATATTTTAATTATTTATAGTATCTTAAAAATACTTTTAACGTGTTTTTGATATTATTTTTAAATATCTACATAATTATTATAAATTACCTAAAAATAAGAAATTACAAAAATTTAACATTAATTTGATTTTATTCTTACATATATTAAAAAATATTTTTTATAAAACTTAAATATTTTTAAATATATTTTTATATATAACAAAAATAAAAATTAACAGTTTTACATAAAATTTAAAAAATATATCTTTTTCTTATATTTTGTTGCTAAGTTTGAATGATTAAATTTCATTTTTTATTTGCTTTAATAAGATATTTTTTAATTTATTTAATATTACAAAAATTATAATTTTTTATATTTATTAGCTTATATTTTAAATTATTTTTTAAAAATAATTATTTTTTAAAATCTTATTTGTTAATAACAAAAAATATATAAATTTGTACTAAGTAATTAGTGAAAAATAAAGACATTTTTTTTTACTTAAGGGTTCAGTAGCCATTAAACTAATTAAGCCTTCAAACATATTTTACACTCAATTAAGCCCTTAAACTAAAAACAACAACTTAATTTAGCCCTTATACTCTTGCAAAAAATCAATTAAGCCATTAAACTTTTTTTTATATCCAAATAAGCCCTCAAATTCTAGAAAAAATCATTTTGGCCCTTTGATGAATTTTAACCGTTAATTTTAATAGTTTCTTTTTAAATTTTTTTGACACATGTTACAAGATAATACCATTCATCGTTTTTAAGAAATTTTAAATTTTAAAAAATATACAAAAAATCTAAAAATTTATAAAAATCTCGAAAATTCTAAAATTGTTTAAAAATATAAAAATGTTTTTTTAATAATTGTATACTAATATTTAATTTTTTTAATTTTTAATCTTTTAAAAATTATTATTTATTAATTTAAACTAAATTTTAGAATTAAAAATATTTTATATTAGTATTTATATATAATTTTAAAATTAAATTTTAAAATTTTCTAGAAATGATAAGTTATATTATTTTGTTGTAACACGTGTAAATTTTTTTTAAAAAATGTTAAAATTAACGATAAATGTTGATTAAAGGACCAAATTGATTTTTTTTGAGGGCTTAATTAGATATAAAAAAATTTAAGAACTTAATTAATTTTTTAAAACCCTTAAGCATTTTTTTCTTATCTTTATAATTTTGTACGATTTTATATTTTTTATATTATTTAAAATATTATTATATAAAGAAATAATAATAAAAAGTTTTAAAATAACTTTTTTTCATTTAAATTATTTAAATATTTTTAAATTTATGTTTTTTATTTAACATTTTTAAATTATTAATATTAAAAAAATTATGATAATTTAAAATTTAATTTTAAAATATTATAATATGAAATATATATTTAATATTTAATTTTATAAATGATATATAAAAGAAAGAAACCTTTTTAATATAAAACTTAAATATTTTAAAAGAAATTATATATACGTTCGAGTTAAATATAAGATAATTTATTTAAATTTTATAAATAATTATTTCTTTATTTTATGCTATATTAATAAAACATAAAAATTTAAATTATTAAATATTAGAATTATTTTCTTAAGAGATTACTTTTGTATCTTATTTTATTTAAAATATAATAAAAATAAGTTTATCTCTTCTATAAAAAGGGAGTTGTTATTCTTATTTATAGAGTATAGTGGTTATTAGATTTTTGACACATGTCAAAACTTTACAAATACATATAATTTTAAATATTACAATTATCTATAATATTTTAACTATATTTCTAAACATATATTTTAATATTATTTAAACAAATATCTAGATAATTTTTAAGACTTTTTATAATATACAAAAAAAAATTATAAAGCTTAAATAATTTTAGATATATTTAATATATAAAAAAATTTAAAATTAGACGACTTTACATAAATTTTATTGAATATATTATTTTTTTTTTGTTTATTGAAAATATAAAAGTTTGGATAATAAAATTAAAAATTATTAAAAAAATACTTTCATTACATTATAATATAATACAATTATAAAATATGATACGTTTTTATTCATTTTTATTTCTCGCATGATTGTCTCTATCTCTTTTTTTTTTTTTTAAACTTCTACCTTTATTTATAAAATTTAACAGCAGTTGGACTGTCGATAAATGTCAATATTTTAAGAGAAATTCTATAACGTGTGTCGAATACCGCTGAACACCGTTAATGATAAACACTGCTGAATACTATTAAACTAATTAATAAAAATTAAAAACTCTAAGGACTCAACATATAATTAATAATTATTTAAAATAAAATTTTAATTAAACTATTTTTTATTGGGATAAATATAAGGATGGTCACTCAATTGTCATTTTTTTTTGTTTTGGTCACTTAATTATTATTTTTGATCAAAATTATCACTAATATTTTATTTTATTATTATTTTGGTCATCAAACATTAAATGTTTAATAAAATTGTACCATGACATAGTTTAATAATAACTTTAATCCCTAAATTTATAATATTATATTAATTTAATCTTATTAAAAAACTCATCAAATAAGTTCTTATATTTTTATATAAACCCGCATAATAATATAAACAATACTCATCAAATCTTGTTTTGATTTTTTTACTATTCAATCACTGTAACTAACATAATTTAATTAAAATATTTAATAAATTTAAAATTATGTTCGGAAATGTATTTTTTAAAAATTGATTTTTAATAGAAAATAGTTATGAGTTGAACTTTGATTAAAATTAAGAAGAAACTGATATTCAATTATTGTTTTATAAGTTTAGTATTAAAAAACAATAATTTTGTGTACAATAAATTTAATTGGAATTAGAATAAACGTTTAAAAAATCTTTGAATTGCAGGAATAATTTTTCAATTGAAATTGCTTTATTTTAATATTTATATGTTAAATGTTAAAATATTTGTACAAATTTGACTCAAAAAATAATGTATATGAGTAACTTAAAGAATCAAAAAAGTTAAATTAGATTTAAAAACAAATCATAAAATTAAAATGGTGTTTTATAATTTAGAACTTAATAAGTTGCCTAAAGACACAAAAAAGAAATAAAAAGTGAGTTGGTTTATTAATTTTAAGAGTAGTGTTGTAAAAAAAAAAGAAAGTGGATGAAAAATTTAGGGTTTAATCCAAATATTTGATGATTTATTTTCTATTACGATTAAATTGATATAGTATAATAATTTTAGAAACTAAAATTATTATTAAATCATGTCATTTTATATTTTTCACTAAATATATAATGGAAGATGATCAAAATGAGAATAAAATAAAATGTTAGTGACGGTTATCACTAAAAATTATGTTGGATGACCAACACAAAAAAATGATGATAGTTGAATGATTACCTGTGTAATTCTTCCTATAGAAAATAATTTAATTAAAATTTTATTTTAAATAATTACTAATTATACATCGAGTCCTTTAAATTTTTAATTTTTATTAATTAGTTTAATAGTGTTCAACAATGTTCAACGCTAGTGGTGTTCAACGGTGTTCGACGCACGTGGTAGACTCATCCATATTTTAATCATTACTTTTACAAATATTTAGATCATCTTATGGAAAAATTATTAGGTGAATCCTGTTTACTACGTCATTTATGGTCCCAAGCAATCAGGACCGTTGATCTTATTTTTTTATCAGTGAATTATCACTTCTTTCTTACATGGACTTAGTGGATGAGTAGTTATTAGGAGGTTATTTAAAGATCAACGGTTCTAATTGTTTGGACCATAAATAACTTGATGAACATGGTTCACCTAATAATCCCTCTATTTCATGAATAATTATAAAGGTAAATTTAAATATTACAATTATTTATAGTATTTTAAAGATATTTTTAGACATGATAATTATTAAGAATTATTTAAAAAAGTAAAAAAAATTAACTAAAATTTAACACGGTTTAAGAGTTAATTGATTAATTTTATTGTTGACAATTGACATACTCTAATTAAATTTATTTTCTTTATAAAACTTAAATATTTCTAGATATTATATATATAACAAAATTAAAATTAATGGTCTTATATAAATTTTATTAATATGTTATTTTCTTTTATTTTATTGTGTTAAATTTGAACGGTTAAATTTTATATACAAAATTATTTTTAATATTTTATAATTTTCTTTCTCCCAGATCTATTCGACTTTACCATTTACGTTTCTTAAGTAGGTATTTTCATTGCATCAGTATTTTTTTATTTTTCACTTTGCTTTAAATTTGTGTTATTTGGATACATTTCCCTTTATAAATTGTGTTCTGCTGGCATAAAAGTTAAATGATAAAACTGTTGTTTAATAAGAAAAGCAATTTATTTTAAAATAGTTTTTTTATTTTAAGTTAAATGACAATATCTATAACTTGAAACAGATTTGTTTATTCTTTAAAAATATTTTTAAGATTTTTATATAATTTTAAAAATTAAATTTTAAAATTTATTAAATAACAAGTGATATTATTTTGTTACAACACGTGCCAATTTTTTTAAAAAAAATATTGTTAAAATTAACGGTTAAAGTTGGTTAAAGGACCGAATAGATTTTTTTAAGTTTAATGACTTAATTAGATAAAAAAATTAAAAATATAATTATTTTTTTAAAAAAAATTTAAGGTCTAAATTGATTTTTTCATTAAGTTTGACAACTTAATTACATAAAAGAAATTACGTGCTTAATTAATTTTTTTAAAAGTTGTTTATTAAATCCTTAAGTCATTTTTTATATTTATAATATTGTATTATTTTACATCTTTTTATATTTTAAAATATTATTATAAAAAAATAATAAGAAAAAAGTTTTAAAATAATTTTTTTATTTAAATTATTTAAATATTTTTAAATCTAAGTTTTCTATTTAACATTTTAAAATTATTAATATTAAACTAAATTTTCTGATAATTTAAAATTTAATTTTTAAATATTATAATATAGAGTAAACTACTCTAATGACCACAAACTAATTGAGATACCTATTTTGACCACACAAAGAAATTCGTTAAAAAACAAACATTAAATCTGACATGGTTATAAAAAAAGTAAAAGTAAAATATATGTGTTATTTATTATTAATATTTTATTACACGTCTCCATTTTTTATTTTCAATTGTATCTCTCACCTTCATCTTTGTTTCTCCTTTGAGTTGCTTCTCTCTATTTCTGTCATCCCACCACATTTAAAATAAACTTAAAATTGTAACAAAACTCTAGCTTGCCGGCATCGATGATGTTGATGGAAAGAGAGCTGAGATATGAAAAAAAAACGTTGAGGCTATTGTGTGAAATTGTCAAGAACAATGCTGGTTTTGATGAAGCTATTGTGTGAAATGATTGATGATTACTTGCAAAATCAGTGTAAGATATACGAGTGATTACGACATACTTTTCATTAATCTATTTGATTATAACATAAATATTATGTCATTTCCCATGATAAACGGTACTAAAGGTGTCAACTTGCAAGCAACTAATGTCATCTGAAACTTAAAAATCAAAATTTGTTTTATTTGATTGTTTTAGTTTTGATTTCTTTAATTAAGAAAACAAAACATTAAAAATGATCCAAAGAATGCATTTTCTTGTAATGATACAGATAAAAAATAAATATATCTTAGATTGCACACCTTAAATTAGTTTTATGATACATTTCGATATTTTTATTTGAAACATCTGTCTTTTTATTGTTTTCACAACCAGATTCTTAGTTGTTGTTGGTATATCGAGATTAGAGTAGTAAATGACTGAAAAATATATGTTAATGATTCCTTCAACAACAAGCAATAGTTTTTTTTTGATGAGTTCCTTAGCTGAGCCTTTGGCAGTGAAGATAAAGACAATAAATATATAATACGTGTAATAAAGCAATAAATGCTAACATTTGCAGTAAACGGAAATTAAGTTAACTCACCTTGTATGGATTATGTGTGATTTGTACTAAAATTTTTGTTCAAATAATTTAATGTCTAATAAACGTTATCTTTCAATTGCGATTTATATTACTATCGATTACTGTCTGATTCTTTCTAAAATAGTCTTTAATAGCTAATTTCTCTTAAATTGAGATTTAGATCACCATTCATTACTGTCTGGTTCTCTCCAAAAGGGTATTTGGTAGCTAATGTCTCTCTTAGTTTAAATCTTGTTAGGTCTAGGAGGAGGTAAATGATTCTCTCCAAAAGGGTATTTGGTAGCTAATGTCTCTCTTAGTTTAAATCTTGTTAGGTCTAGGAGGAGGTAAATGAGTATTTTGCCGTAAATTCTAAATATATTTGATTGTTAAAAATGTGTACCCAAAACATTTCCACTTTTACTAAAGGTTAAAAAATGATTCTGGGTATTAGTATCTTAACGAGTAGTTTCAGTGTCATTTAAAACAATCTTTTGTTGTATATATAAAACATTTTTTATTTTATATACCGATTAAAGATTAAAAAATTTAAGGTTTTTAGATAATTTAAGTTTAGTTTAAATAAGGTGGGATAACAGAAACGGAAAGAAGCAAATCAGAGAGAAAACAAAAGTGAAGGAGAGAGATAAAGCTGATAAAAAGTAAAATAAAATATTAATAAATAACACATGTTTCGTCGTTAGTTTTTTACAGTAATGTCAGATTCAACGTTTATTTTTTAACGGCAGGTGATACAAATAGGTAGAGTTTAAAAATTGGTATTTAATTGACAAATTTATTAGTTTGATAGTCAAAATAAATATTCTCAATTAATTCGGTGATTACAAATAGTTTATCCTATAATGTAATATGTACATATTAAGAGTATTTGGTTTAATATTTAATTAATTTAATTTTATAAATAATATATAAAATGAAGAATTTTTTTTAATATAAAACTTAAACATTTTTAAAAAAAATATATATTAAAAATAAATTTAAATACATTAATTATGTAATAATATAAAATTAAAAAAATATAGTAAACTATAAAAAATATAATTATAATTTAATTAATTTTCTCTCTTACAAAAAGTGAAAGCTTTTACCCTTATTTATAGAGTATAGTGGCTATTAGATTATTGACACATGTCAAAATTTTAGCCATTATTTTTACAAATATCTAGATCATTCCATGAATAATTATAAACATAATTTTAAATATTACAATTTTCTATAATGTTTTAACTATATTTCTAAGCGTATATACTTTAATATTATTTATATAAATATTTAGATAATTTTAAAGAAGTATTTATAATATACAAAAAGCAAAATTTTTATTATAATGCTTAAAATATTCTTAGATATATTTAATATATAACAAAATTTAAAATTAGACGATTTTACGTAAATTTTGTTGAATATATTATTTTTTATTAAAAATATAAAAGTCTGGATAGATAAATTAACAATTTTTTTAAAAAGATACTTTTATTATAATATAATACAGTTATAAAATATGACACTTTTTTATTCATTTTTATTTCTCACATAGTTGTCTTTATCTCTCTTAAAAAAATAGAAGCTTCTACCTTTATTTATAAAATTTAACAGCAATTAAACTGTTGATATATGTTAATATTTTAATCATTACTTCTATAAATATTTAGATTATTCCATGAATAATTATAAACGTAAATTAAATATTATAATTATTTATAATATTTTAATGATACTTTTAGACATGGTTTTAGTATTACTCTTAAATATTTATATAATTACTAAGAATTATTTAAAAAATAGAAATTAACAAAAATTTAACACGATTTAAAAGTTAATTCGTTTAATTTCATTTTTGACATATACTAAATAAATTTATTTTCTTTGTAAAACTTAAATATTTTTAGATATATTTTATATACATAATAAAATTAAAATTAACAGTTTTACACAAATTTCATTAATATGTTATTTTCTTTTATTTTGTTGGGTTAAGTTTGAACAGTTAAATTTTATGTTTATTTGATTTAATAAACTATTTTTTTAGTTTATTTAGTATCACGAACTTCATACGAAGTTATTTTTAATATTTTACAATTTTCTTTATGTTCGATCTTTACCTTTTACGTCTCTGAAGTTGAAGGGATAACCTGTTGAAGTATAAAACTTGGTTAGGTACTTTAATTTTTTAGAGTTTCTCTGGAGATCAGGTACCTGAGCGCTTCTAGTTGGACTGGTACCGGCCGAGGCATCATATATTTCATTTTTTGTACTTGGTATGAACAGTTTTTCACATTGCCGTGAATGATGGGAGATTTGCTGTCCAAATTGACATTTGTTTACAGTAGATGGTCATACATCTCGCATCTTCTGAAATTGAATTACATCCTTCAATTTGACAAGCTACAGAGACAGGATTCTGTTCCCTTTGCTTTTGATTGCCTTGTATTTGAATAGACTCTGGAGTACTTGTATGGGTTAAATGTGAAGCAACGGTGACAAGTTTAATATGTAGGTAAAGAGGAGAGAAAGTTAGCCGACAAAAATAAGTTTCCCTGCTTCAAATCTTCATTACTAAACAATACTGGTCACAAGATACTGCTTTTTCTCTAGCTTATTTGGACCTACATATCACATGATACCAAGTGATCTGGTACTGGCTCAAGTAGCCATCAAATCTAGGAAGTAGGAACATAAAACAGATCACAACAGGAACAAAGTATCATCTTGTACACACTATCACAACTCCATTCTAGATTCAAGCATTCTCAACACATAATCAAAACTTAAACTGCAAAATTCAGGCTCTCTTGAATCAAAATAATATGAACTTACTGGGAATTAAATGGAAAAAACGACATAAAACTTGAAGTAAATAAATATCCTGTTTTTAAACACCAAGAAAAAACTTAACTTCCCAACGTTGTGTAGATTAAGGCTGTTGTTGAGCATCCATATAACCAGCATCAACCAGTACTTTCTCCCTCTTAGCCAATTCAACATCTTCATCAACCATCATCTTCACCAGTTGCTCAAATCCAACTCTTGGTTTCCACCCAAGAACCTTCCTTGCCTTACTTGAGTCGCCTTTCAAGTTATCCACCTCCGCAGGCCTAAAATACCTCTTGTCAATCACAACATGATCTTTCCAATTCAACCCAACATACCCAAATGCCACTTCAAGGAACTCCTCCACCGTATGTGACTCCTCCGTCGCCACCACGTAATCGTCTGGCTTCTCTTGTTGCAGCATCATCCACATTGCTTCCACGTAATCCCCAGCAAAACCCCAATCCCTCGAAGCTTGAAGGTTCCCCAAAAACAATTTGTTCTGCAACCCAATCTTGATCCTCCCGACGGCCCGAGTAATCTTCCGGGTCACGAAATTCTCTCCTCTCCTCGGGGACTCGTGATTGAAAAGAATCCCATTGCATGCGAAAATCCCGTACGCTTCCCTGTAATTCACGGTGTACCAATGCGCAGCGCATTTGGAAGCCGCGTATGGAGATCTGGGGTGAAACGGTGTGTTTTCAGATTGCGGCGGAGGGGTGGATCCGAACATCTCGGACGATCCAGCCTGGTAGTACTTGATATGGGTTCGACCCGTGGCGGTGATATGGGATCTAACCGCTTCCAATAACCGGAGAGCTCCCGTAGCCACCACGTCAGCCGTGTAATCGGGGATCTCAAAAGAGACGGCCACGTGAGATTGAGCCGCAAGATTGTAAACCTCATCGGGTCGGATAGTGTCTAGCCAGCGGCGAAGCGAGGAAGCATCGGTGAGATCAGCGTAATGGAGCTTCATGACAGCCTTGTGGGCGTTGTGCGGATCAATGTAGATGTGGTTGATACGCTGCGTATTGAAGTTGGATGAGCGTCGGATCAAGCCATGGACTTCGTAGCCTTTGTTGAGAAGGAATTCGGTCAGGTACGAACCGTCTTGACCCGTGATGCCGGTGATCAGAGCAACCTTACGGTCAGAAGTGGCTCTTCCGTTGTCGGTGTGAGATCCAGATCCGAGCGTGTAATTGTCATTATCGGTTGCCATTTTCAGACTGGACGGTGTGTTTTTCAATGGGAGAAGAGAAAGACTGGAAGGGGGGCTTTGGTTGCGTTTAAGCTTTTGGTTGTTTTATAGGGGAGAGTTTAGGGAGGGGACAATGGAGGATTAAATGGTCAATAAACAAGATACAAATATTTTATGAACTTACGATCTTACCCTTGGGAAGTTAAATGTGCGGTGCAATCTGATTGGTTGGGCTTGTCGAAATGTCTTCTTGTTATTGGTAGATTTTTTTATTTCATTTCTTGGATCTTTGAACTTGTATTCCCAGTCCCCCGTGATATGAGGTTGTGTTTGTGTGCATTCATAGACAAAATAAAAAGTCATCCTAAATCCTAACCCAGGCCAGACCCAGGGGTTGTCGATCGTGTTTAAGATTCCAAGTTGGTCTGCGCCGCGCCTTCTCTATTCGTCTTGTTGGTGGTTTGGTGGTTTTGTGTTTCTCGACGAAAATGTGTCTGTTTTTCGTTTCGATTGGTCCCTTTCTTTTGGTTTTTATATATGCTCTTTTCTGGTTTTCCCTGCATCTGCGATCATCCTGACATTGATGGTCGGTGTTTAGGCTTTTGGGTTGTGTTTTATTCCCTTTGTTTGCTGCTTTTTGTTCCGCTTTAATTGTTGTCGATAGGGGTAAGTATTCAATCGAATCGAGTCAAAAAATTTTGAATTATTCGAGTTGATGAGTCATATTTTTTAATTTAAACTTTATTTGAATTTTATTCGGTTCGAGTCGAGTCAGAATTTTTGAGTTCTTATAAATATTTAATTATAATTATTTATCATGTTTATAGTATGATATGATTTCAATTTAAACGACTTTATCTAATTATATAAGATATACATATATATTTTTTTATATTGTAGTAGTATTTCTTTATATTTTTATATATCAATGTATATATATCATAAATAATTGAGAGATTCATCTCAAGCTTAAAAATTAATTTTTAATTACTAAAAATTTCGAGTTATTCGAATTTTCATTTCACAACTCAAACTTTATTTAATTTTTTTTTGAGTCAAGCCGAGTCTATGAAATTTTGAGTTGAGTCAAAACGAGTAGGGATTTTTACCTCGAGTCGAGTTATTCGATTTTTTCGAGTCAAATTAAGTTTTGTTCAACCCTAGTAGCTTTTGTTTGACTCTGGTTCAGACGACCACTACCGTTATAGTCCACTTCAAACTTTGGGTGTACACTGTTTGAAGCAACCGTGCTAACCTTCGGGGGGACAACCGCCTAAAGTAACGAGTACACACATCGGGTGAATTGTTTTTAAGGAAGTGACCTCCATACCACGATACGGTCCATTTATCTTTCAGTTAGTTCATTTTACTTTCATGTCAGTACTAACGTACTGTTTTGCAGTCTATTTAACCAACATGGTTTTCGCTACGTCTTTGATTGGTGACGCTATGGATTTAGCTTGGTACTTATGAATGGTCAGGGAGGTTGGTGAACATCAAAATTCCTAGCTGCTCTGTTTTCTCCTTCGCTTTGTAAGGCTCACCCAACTCTAGATTGGTTTCTCGAAGCTCCTTCAAGCGTAGCGTAGGGTGTTCGGTTGAAGGTTTCTTTGTTTTGCGCACATAGGTTGCTGTTTATTTTTCATCTTGTTCCTTTGACATATACGTTAATCCTTTGCTACTTGCTAGTGGAGTGGTTCGGGTTCGGCGTCTGGCTCTAGCCTCTCTGTTTCACCTTAACAAAGGTGTGTGTCGGACTTTCAATGAAAATTCTCTGTTGGAATGTCCGAGCTAGGTCTCTGCTCCCAAGATTTCAATATGTCCTGACGCTCTGTTTCTGAGTCCCATATTAATATTGAGGTTTTTGATTTTTGACATTTTAGTCTCTTGGTGTTTCATTGAAGTCTATGGAAATCGTGTCGAGAGTCAACGAGAAACTTCATGAAACTTGATATGATCTCTTCACAATGACCAAAATCCATCTTGGATCACAGAGGGTGAGTTAACGAAATCATTCTTGTTAGTGAAAAGGAAGGAAGTCGTGTTAGAAACAAAAGTGAAATAACTAAAAATGGAACTATCAATAGAGATTAGAGAACAAAAATAAAAGTTAATATACTTATTAATGTAATTATTTAGTATCATACAAATTAAAATTATAATAAAGATTTTTTTGAATATTTTAATCTAAATCAAATAAATTATAAAATCTAAAAATATATAATCCATCCGTCCCAAAAATAATGTCTCTTATTAACTTTTTGAAAGTCAAAATTTTTAAACTTTGACAATAATTATATTAAATATTTTAAATAATTAAATTTTATAAATTATATATCTAAAATTTATTCGATTAGAAGTTTTTAAAATATATTTTTCATACTTTTATCAACAATAAATTTTAAATAATCAAGAATCAAAATAAAAAAATTAACCTAAAAAAAGTCAATAAAAGACAATATTTATGGACAGAAGGAGTATTAAAATCAAAATCTAAAAGTCTCGGTCCATTAATTACAAAACTTGTCGCTCTTCTACTTTCCATATCATCATCCAAATCATCTATTAATTATAAAACCAATTAAATTAAGGCACATAATATATTTTTTCGTATCATATTCATACATAAGCATCATCCAAATCATTCACTTTAATGCCTTTAATTTTAAAAAAAATATTATTAAAGATTTTTATATTATCTTCTTCTTATTATTCAATTTTTTAATTAATTTTTTCTAACTCCTACCTATAACCCTTAAATCCAAACCCAAACCCCAAACCCTAACCTTAGCTCTAAACCCTAAATCTAAAAAATAACCCCTAACCCTAAACCTAAATCCTAACTATAAACCTAAACAATAACCCCTAAACATTAAACTCTAAACCCCTAATCCCTAACCCTAAATCCTAAACCCAAATATATATAAAAAAATTAATTAGAAAAATTTTAAAGAACAAAGATAAAGATGACACAAGAACCTTTGATAATATATATATTTTTTTAAAATCAAAGACATTAAATTGATGATTTGGACAATGTTTATGTGTAAATATGATATGAAAAAATATATTATGTGTCTCAATTTAATTGGTTGGAGACCATATCTTATGTGGTGAAACGGGTTCATGTAATAATTTCTCCCAAAAAAGTGACATCGGATATCTTCCCCGGATATCTCGGTTTCTTCATTTCCAATTTGAGTCTCGACGACGTCTGATGGGTCTTGGCCTATTTTACGACTAAATTTGTCGTATTCTCTTGGCAAGCATGAATGAGAGTTAGAGACGACAATCGAATGAAGATTTAGTGATAAGGTTGGTGGTTTGTCCGTCGTGGGATGGACGAAGAGACATAACATAAGTGTAGAAGGAGAGATTATTAGGTGAACCCTGTTCATCACGTCATTTATGGTCCAAGCAATCAGGACCGTTGATCTTTAAATAACCACCTAATAACTATCCACCCACTAAGTCCATGTAGGAAAGAAATGATGATTCACTTGGAAAAAAATTAATATCAATGGTCCTGATTGCTTGGGACCATGGATGACGTGGTAAACATGGTTCACCTAATAATTTTCCGTGTAAAAGGCATGGTCATATAAAGAGGGGAGAGAGGGTCAATGTAGAAGAGAGTTATCTCATCCTCTTTATCTTTGGATCTAATGGTATCTGCATTGTATTAGAGATACCGAAAATTATATTATAGGTAAGTTTCGTCACGTATCTGTGGGATCGACCATTAAAAATTACTTATCTCATCGACTTTTCAATATCATATTTTTTTAAGTAAATCTTCACTTAAAAAAATTATTTTTAAAATGAATTAATAGTAAATATGAGTAAAGATCCACTTAGAAAAATATGACATGAAAAAAAAAATAATGAGATAAACGCTTTTAGTAATTGACCCATGAATGATGTGGTAAGACTTACACATGATATAATTTTTCTAAAGATATAAATAGAATAATGTTTAATGAGACCGTATCGAGTTTAAGGATGGTTATTAATGGATTAACGAGTGATAACTTAACTGTTACGCTACGAGTTCAACTACATTTGATAGTTCTCGTGTCTCACCGTAGTGATCTCCAAAACTAATGAGTCCAAAATAGTAGGATGTGTTCATAGATGGAGTTCTAAGCTCTGTGGTATTTAGAAAAGACGATGATTTTGTTTTCAAAATTGTATTTTTTTAAAATGTTTAATAGAGGTACAATGAATTTTGATTCAAGTTTACTCATTTTCTTTTGTTTTACTGCGATATAAAATGAGAAGAAGAAACGAATGAGAATATGAAGGTGTTTTGATCTTTTACTTTTATTCATTTTCCATGTTTTCCTTTTAAAACGTTGAGTTACAGTAAAACAAAAAATAAGTTATTTTTAATATTAAGTCACGTGTCACTTTGTGATTGGTTAAACTATTTATTATTTATAAATTTTTAAAGATTAAAAATTAAATTAAAAAAAAATCATAGAAACATAAAGGATTATTCTTGCTACCGTAAGTAAATGTTTTTTTTAATAATAATAAATATATGTCTTAAATTTTGATTGAATATGATTATTTACGTCGGATTTCATAAAGAAAATGAGTAAATTTGTTTATGATATAAAATTTGTGTACGGAATTGAAAAAAAAAAAAAGATGTATCACATTTAGAAAAGAGGTATAATTCATGTACTAAAGTGGTAATAGTAAAAGAAAATATATTATAAAAAGATTAAACATAAAAATTCAAAAAAGGAATTATTCCTTTATTTTGAAAGTTATCTAATTATCTTGGTTTCCTTCAAAATTTCATGTTATATTCTCTTTAGCATTTCTCTCGACAATGAACCTGGAAAAGGGATCAAGGAGTTGCACTAAAGTATATTAGAAGGCTGATGAAAGGAAGGTTCTAGAGTGACAACAACTACAGTTTTTGGAATGATAACAGCTGTGACTCCAGCCGGTGTAACTAATTTTCTAAAATCGGAATTTTGTTATTTCTGGCTTCAAAGGATAAAAACCTAGTATAGTTTTTATTATAAAATCATGTTCTATGGTTGATACGAATCAAGGAAATTCATTATTTCTCCACTGTTATTTTATACTTTCTTCACAAATATAACATGGTATCTGTTGTCATGTCTCTCCTAGTTTAAGCTGCTGTTTTTAGTCTTTCTCTTCTTCCATGATGAATGATCGTGATTCCACTTCAGATGATGGATATTCTCAGGCGTTTTTCAACAAACAGATCAATATCAATCTCGATGACCACAATTTTCTTTTATGGCGTCAACAAGTACTGCTTATGGTGCGTGGCAAAGGATTAGATCATCATCTCGACATTGAGTTTTCACCACCGGAGAAATACACCTCCAATAATGATGGTTCAATAACACCAAATCCAGCTTACCAGCGATTTATTAAGCAAGATAGTTCTCTTGCTTCCTGGTTACTTTCCACCGTGAGTCTTTCTGTGCTTCCACATTTAGTTGGTTGTGATACTTCCAACTCTATTTGGAGTACCCTTGTTCTACGCTATTCAAAGCTCTCCACTACTAAGGTAATGCACTTGCATTGCAAACTCCGAGCACTAAAGAAAGGAAGCTTATCCATTCATGAGTATGCCACCAGAATTAAAGAAATCTGTGACTTGTTCACGGTTTGTGGTAGCCCTATTTTCAAGATTGAATAGGTTACCATCGTTCTCAATGATCTTTCTCCAGAGTTTGAATCAGTTATTGCTGTCATCTCAGCAAGTAAGGAGCCTTACACCTTTGATGGCGTAGTATCTCTTCTGACAGATGTTGAAACTCGACTGAAAGATCCTTTTTATTTTAGTCAATAATATAATGGTGCAGTCTTTACCAATATCACAAGAAGCTCGTCAAGAATTTGTCTATACTTGTGGTGGTCGTGGAGGACGATCAGGTCCAGGGGATCGATTCAGAGGTCGATCACGGTTGCAGTGTCAAATCTGTGGAAAACTTGGGCATTTAATTAATCGATGTTGGTATAGATTTGATCAAAATTATCAAATTTCATCTCTAACTCCTGGTGACACTCAAGCTTGTTTTTTCACCCATGATCAATTGGATTGTGCCTATGTTCTTTTTGTTCCCTCTAACAATAAACAACTTCCCACTGAAGAATCTCCTCCTGTGTATGCTCAGGTGAATGCTTTAGTTGTCTCTACATTGATGTGGTATCTAGAATCTAGAGCCACTCACTATGTCTCGAATGTTTTCACTCCTTCCGTTTAGAAGTATAATGATCAGGGTAAAGTGTATATTGGTGATGGTTATTCTCTACCTATCTTTTACATTGGTCATTCTATTATTGCTACAGATTTTAGGCCATTAGTTTTGCATGATCTTTTGTATGTGCCTGAGATCACTTGAAATCTTATGTTTGTCTCCAAGTTTACATTCGATAATCATGTATATTTTGAGTTTTATTCTTCCTATTATGCTGTTAAGGATGAAAGTACAAGAGCAGAACTCTTGAGAGTGACTCAACAGGATGGATTATATGCACTCTCAACCTCTGACTTGGCATCTCTTGCACACTCTACAACCACTAGTGACTAGTGGGTATGGCATGACAGATTAGGTCACTCTTCTTTTGATATAGTTACTTCAGTTGCTTCAATAAAATGTCTGAAAAACTCCAATGATCTTTGCTTAGCTTGTCAACTTGGGAAAAGCCATAATCTATCTTTTGAATCTTCTTTTACAGTTTATACTAAGCCATTTGAGTTAGTTGAAAATAATATTTAGGGTCCTACATTTGTAAACTCGAATGGATATAGATACTATATGTCTTGTATAGACTTATTTTCAAAAAAATTTTGGTTATATCTTCTGAAAAAGAAATTCGATGCTTGCTTAGCATTTCAGATGTTCTATGCTTTACTTAAGAACCAGTTTAATAAAAACCTTCTTGTTGTACATGTAGATGGTGGAGGTGAATTTAAATTCTTGGAATCACAATTGACTCAATTAGGTGTTCAACTCAGAATCACATGCCCACACACCTCTCAATAAAATGGTATTATTGAGAGGAAACATAGATATATCGTTGAGACAGCTCTCACTTTGCTAGCTCGAGCTTCCTTACCAATGAAATTTAGGTCATATGCAGTGGTTAGTGCAACGCATCTCATCAATCGACTGCCCTCTAAAACTTTACACCACAAATCTCCATTTCAGCTTCTATATAACAAGATGCCTGACTATAAATTTTTGAAAGTATTTGGTTGCCTTTACTTTTCGCACTTGAGAGCTTATAATCGCCATAAACTTACGTTTAGATCAAGTTCATGTATCTTCTTGGGTTACTCCTTTTATCATCATGGCAATGTATGTCTTGATATCAAGAGCTCAAGAGTTTTTTATCTCTCGTAATGTGGTTTTCAATAAGTCAACTTTTCTTTATCATGAACAGGTATCAACTGACTCTCCCTCTAATGATCTTTTATCCCCTCTCTATGTTCAATATATTTCAAGAAAATGAGCATCCTCTACAAATGGTTCTCCTAATGCACATATTCCAAAATTTACTCCTTCTATCCTAGAAGATACACATGTTGTACCAGACCCTTCTTTCATACATGCAGCTTCTGGTATATTTGAAGATCCTGTTCTAGTCCTAGATAATACACGTACTGCACCAGAAACTTCCTTCACACATGCAGCTCCTGATATATCTAAAGATCATGTTTCTGTTATATCTCCAGATCTTGCTGATGTTTAGAATGATACATCTATTGATGCTCCAGCTGATTCTGGTGATATTTTAAACGTCCCAGATATTGTTGGTGTTCCAGGCTCTACATCAAGATTATCTGAACCTAGTCTACCAGCTAATTTGCCCTTGCCCAATATTATTGTAACTTCCACCAATACTCACAGTATGTGCACTCGTAGTAAAGCTGGAATATTCAAACCCAAAGCTTATTATCTACAAATGAATGTTATTCCGGTTGATATTAAGTTTGCCTTAAGTGATACCGATTGGCAAGTTGCAGTCCTTGATGAATACACAACTCTTCTTGATAATGACACATGATAGCTTGTTTCTCTGCCCTCAGGACGACGAGCCATAGGTTGTAAATAGATCTTTAAAATAAAAAGGAATGCTGATGGTACAATTGCTCGATATAAAGCTCGACTGGTAGCCAAGGGTTATTCCCAACTAACAAGACCTGATTTTCAAGAAATATTTATTTCGGGTGTGAAATAATTTAATGTGAACTTGCTCATTATTTTGGCTGTTATAAATCATTGGCACGCCAAATTGATGTCAATAATGCTTTTTTAAAGGGGGACTTATAGGAGGATGTTTACATGTCACAACCATAGGGTTTTTATCAAATATCTACTGCTGGCAGTGTCCTTGTTTGCAAACTAAAAAAAGCTCTTTATGGACTCAAGCAAACACCTAAAAATTGGTTTACTAAGTTACAATCATTTCTAGTTTCTTTGAGTTTCAAATCATCTCTTGCTGACACTTCTCTTTTTGTGTACAACCAAGATGATATTGTTACTTATATGGTCATATATGTTGATGATATTCTCATCACAAGCATGTCATCAGGTCACATAGCTTCAGTAATTGCTCGATTGGGTCAGAGGTTTTCTCTGAAAGATCTCGGTCGATTAAATTACTTCTTGGGCATTGAAGTGCAGCATGTTAGTGGTGGAATGTTTCTATCTCAACAAAAATATATTGCTGAGTTACTGATTGTAACCCCCTAAACCGACCTAAAATAAATAGACCGAATCTAGGAAGTTACGTTTAAAAACTTTACCCTAAAAAATAATTTTAAAAACTATATTTGAATTAAAAATAAAATCATAATGATAACATAAATATCCCAAATATCTCAAAGTTTATAAAATAATAAATAATAACCTGAATATCTAAAAATAGTTTTATTTTTGATAAAGAAAAACTGAATAAAATCTAAAATCCTCCAAATACCACATCGCCTAAAGTTCAAAGATCTGTAAGAGAAAAATTAAGAGGGGGTAAGCTAAAAAGCTTAGTGTATCTCTAAAGTGCAGATAAAAACAAAACACTGTTTACAAAATTATTTCTCAAAAGTAATATTTCCAAAAAAAATACAGTTCACATAAATAATTTTATCAAGAATAAAATTTTGAGAAAATTCAAATCATGATGTATGAATGATATCATACACACAGCACAAATCCCAACTGCAGCGTCACCAATCTGAGTGGAGGAGTTCCCCAAAACCCTCACCTACAACGTCACCAAAATCTCAAGGTGGACTTAGGCTTCTGGAAAGCTGTCACGACTTCCTCCGTACACAATCCCACCTCATGCACACATAACGATGTAACATGATTTGAAATCCGAAAATAATCATAATTCAATCTTAAATCACAATTTGTCTGAAATCTCAATTTATCCAAAAACACAATTCACAAGATATAAAAATCATATTTACTCTTAAAAATGTAAAATCTCAAATTTGAAAATTTTAATATTTCTCAAATCGTAATGACATGTATGCATGATAAAACAAATGCACAATCAAAGTCACAATACAAAAATTAGACATGCTAGCAAAACGCGATTCTTTTTCAAAACCCAAAATATTAAACATGTCACACAAAAACTATATTTTCGGAAAACATATATAGCACCAGCAAGAGAACACACTTTCGCCATCTTGAACTCGAAAAGAAATAAATAATAAAAATATAAGCTTTACCGCTTTAGAGAATCTTGATAAAAGAAAATAATTGATGGTTTTCTCTTAGACCAAAATACGTATATATATAAAAAAATAACTAATTCCAATTAGAATTAGAATTCTATTAAACCATAAAAATTTAATAAAAATAATAAAAAGATTGATTATATATAAACTTTTTTTAAAAAATAATTAATCTCAGTAAAAATAAAATTTAATTTAAAAACAAATTGTTTATCCAAAAGTCATCAAATCACTTTAACTTTTAATCTTTAAGTTCAAATTTAAAACTTTCAAAACTTTATAATCTTATATCAAAAACTTTCCCTCAGATTTTGGAAATTGTAAAACTAAATTTGATTTTGATATAATAATTAAATACAAGGAAAAATTTGAAATAATTTTTAAGTACTTAAGTCAATATGTTGATTTCAAGTCAAACAAAGACATTTAAAATAAAATTTCTAAGTGTTTTGCACGAGGGTATCGAACCATCATTCGATACCCCTAGGATTTTCAAAGCTTGTTCTTGAGTTCAAGAACAGGTATCGAAACACCGTTCGATACCACGAGCTCACTGTCAGCCTCTGTTTCGAAGCATGTATCGAAGCACTTCGAATAATTTTTTATATATTTTAAAATCTGTTAAAAAAATTAACCCATGGTATCGATACCATTATCGATACCACCCTTAATCCTCAACGACTATTTTAGCATTAAATATTTTGACCGTTTGTGGCAGTTAATTTTGATTGATGGTTAGCTTGTTCTGAAGCATGGTTCGATACCAACCTTCTCAATTTCAAAAAGGTATCGAAGCATGGTTCGATACCCCTTGGTTTAATGCACAACGACTCTTTCTATTTTTGGTCTGTTTCGAAACAGGTTCTTCGTGTTTCGATACCGCCTATTGCAAAGTGCATTTATTGTGGTAAGATGAAGTCTCAACGGCCATATTTACATTCTCAACAACCATAACAGATAGAAATCAATGAGATGATATAAAATGGAGCATTTTCAACAGCATTAAGTATTATTGAATCTCAAGCAACATCCAAGCAATCAAATCCAACTCTCAAGCACTTATTGCATATTCTCATCCTCCCAAATTGTGTATTTCAATTCAATTCTTTGTATTTGAGTTTGGGGAGAGTTTACTTGTAATTGGGCAAAACTTATCTTGTGAGAGACCTTTCTTTTGCCTTCATTCCTTTATTTTTATCTTCTGAGGTGGAATTAATCTTTGGGTAGAAAGATTGATTCCAATTGTAACGGTTATCCCTTGAACCGAGAAAAAGGATGAATTCAATAGTGAATTGGCTTGAAAATCCTTAGTGGAAGCTAAGGTAGTGGATGTAGAGCTTGTTCGAAGCTTGAATCACTATAAATTACTTGTCTTTCATTTTTCTCGTTTTTACCGAAACTTTTCCCGATCAACTTTTATTTGTCAATTCTCCCCCCTCTTGGTCATTCTTCAACAACGATCAACTCAACAAAAATCAATTCAAAAACCTCAAGAAAAATTAGGGTTTCAAAAATTAAGAATCTAAAAACTAGGATTTTAATTTAGGATTTTAAAATTAGGTTTTAAAATTAAAAATAATTTTTAGGGTGTTACACTGATCAAAACTAATATGAGAGATGTAGGTGATGTTCCTACACCAATGACATCCAATCTCAAGCTTAGTAAAAATGATGGCATACCATTAACCGATGCTCAACAATATAGAAGTATTGTGGGATCCCTTCAATATGTTTGCCATACATGACCGGATTTTTTTCAGTGAATAAGGTTGCACAATTTATGCATCAACCTTCTGAAACACACTGATTGACTATCAAAAGAATCCTCAGATATTTGAAATCTACCATTGAATATGAATTGTGGTTTTCTCCTCAACAAACTATCACACAGGAATTACATTTCTTTGCTGATGCTGATTGGGGAAGTGATCTGGATAATCGCAGATCAATTTTTGATAGTTGTGCTTATTTCGGTCCTCGCCTTGTCAGTTGGAGTTCACGCAAGCAACGTGTTGTTTCCAGATCAACATCAGAAACTGAATTCATAAGTATTGTTGATGCTGCATCTGAGGTGTTAAGGTTGCAAGCAATTCTCAAAGACATGTGCATACATTTACAGACAATACCAGTCATCTGGAATGATAACACAAGAGCAGTCGCAATGGCTACAAATCTTGTAATGCATGCTAAAACCAAGCAATAGACCTTGACATATTTTTTGTTCGTGAAAAAGTTATGTCACACATGTTGAAGGTCAGCTATGTACCAACACACAGTCAAGTTGCAGACATTCTTACAAAATCCATCTCAATCTCTCAGTTTCACGAGTTTAGACATCAATTGTGTGTTCACGCTTCTTAAAATTGAAGAAACACAAAAAATATTAGAAGGCTGATGAAAGGAAGGTTCTAGAGTGACAAAAGCTGTAGTTTTTGGAATGATAACAGCTGTGACTCTAGCTGGTGTAACTAATTTTCTAAAGCCGGTATTTTGTTATTTCTGGCGCCAAAGGATAGAAATCCTAGTATAGTTTTCATTATAAAATTATGTTCTATGGTTGATATGAATCAAGGAAGTTCATTATTTCTCCATTATTATTTTATACTTTCTTCACAAATCTAAGTTGCAAGAATCTAATTTATTTTGTGTATTTTTATGATATTCTTTTACGAGGATAAACATTCTGTTAAATTTTGTTAAAGATAGATAAATAAATAGATAAGACAAGGATTTTCAATCGGTTATAATTTAAAATTTTCATTATATAACTGTATCATATTTATATATAACCCTAATAAAAATCAGATTAAATATAATTAGACCCATTATTGAATTGTAGAAAATCCCCATATGTATAAAAGTTGGTCCACTTGATAATAATAAGTTTGAAAACTTGATAGTTCATCCCATACATTAACCCAAAACAGTAAGACTTGAATGGGTAAATGATTTATTAACCAGCACCATGTTTATGGTGATTGCTGTTCATAACAAAAACAAAATAAACCTTAACACACTCTCTTTATATTACTCCATATACTTTATTACAGAAAGGTGGATCTCTGATCTAAGCTGCCATGGAGTTCTTCTTTGGGTCATTCTTGTCTCCATTGACGACCACCTCCGAGAGATGCATCTCCATCTTCGCCTCTTGCCTTGCTTCAAGTATTCTCTGTGTCGACTTGTAATATGTGGCGTACAACAACAGCTGCGCTAAGCTAAACACTGTCCCTAGTCCATTGGGAACCTGCAATGTTTAAGAAAAACCAATGAGTTTTTATCTGTTTAGAAAGTCAAATCTCTAATAAATTAAATAGTAATGCATGCACTCTCTTCTAGATGACGTCAAGCAATTCACTATTAGTAGTACTTATTATAGTGGAGCACTAAATTTCACTCTAATATAAGTTAGGAATGATATAATTAATTTGGGTTTGGTTAATATTCAGATTATTTTAAATTTTAATATTTTTGGTTTAAATTTTTTTAAGTTTTTGATATTTCGAGTCGAGTTTTTATGGGTTTACATATTTTGAAGGTTTTTTTTTGGGGTTTGACACTCAAATTTAGGTCAGCTAATAATACTTGTTTGATGTATTCTTTGTTTAGACTACACAGAGCCATCTCTAGCTAGGTATGGCGATAGGGGCGTCCAGGGCCAATTTTTTTTAATACTAATATTTGTTACTCCTATAATTTATGAATATATTTATTTACGATGAATATTTATATATTAAATTAAATTTTAATAAGTTTTATTATTAAGATTTAATATTTATTATAATTAAAATTTTTATCTTATATTTATAAATATAGGTTTTTAAAGAAAGCATTATACACAAAACTACTTTAAGAATATAACACAAGTCTCTCTTTTGTCTTTCATCTTTGTTCATTAATCTTGTTCTTGTTCTTTACTTTATTTATAACAATATTATAATTTAATTTTTCAAGATTTATTATTTAAGATTTATTCTTAAATTTTAAAATTTCAACATTTAGTATTAGAGTTTATTTTTTTTAATAATTATTATCAGAGATTTAATTTTTTAAACTTTGTTATTAAGATTCAATTTTCCCGATAATTATTACAAAATTTTAATTTTAAATTTGTTATTAGATGTCTAATTTTTCTCAATATTTGTTATTATTGATCCACTTTTTTAATATTTATTATTATAACTCAATTTTTATAAAAAAATATTTTTAAAAGCTAACTCTTAAAATCTATTTTTTTAATATATTTGTTATTAGGGTTTAATTTTTTTAATATTTATATTAGAGATTTAATTTTTTCAATAATTATTGTCAGGACCTTAAATTTTTAATACTTGTTACTAGGGATTAGATTTTTACTAATATCTATTGTTAGGGGTTCACTTTTAAAATTTGTTTTTTTAATATTTTTATTAAATATTCATTTTTTATTGATATTTATTATTATGGATTAAATTTTTTTCAATATTTGTTAGTATACATATACTCAATTTATTTATTTTTCAATATTTTTTATTAAAAGAACTAATTTTTAATATTTATTTTTAGGGACCTAATTTTTATATTCATCCTAGGGCATAAAATCTTAGGAATAACTATGTTAGTTCTAGGTTTCAATAGTTTTTTATCGGATGCAAACTATCTACCTCTTTCCTATGCCTTCGTTTTAAGTTAGAAGGTTTAGAGTGTAAGATTTAAGGTTTAAAATAAGGAGTTGTGGATAGGTTTAGAGAATTAGAGGTAGGGTGAATTTTTTAGGGGGTAAGGTTTATTTTTTTATCTGTACAAGCTGGATAGGTTTGAATTGTTGTCTTTCTTATTATAAAACGAGAGTTTAGATTCAAATTAATAAAGTTAAAATTTTTTACTTTAATTAACCAACCTAATGTCTACATTCTTTATGTAACCCCCACATGATCTTGTACCTGCAAGCTCATTCAGTTTCCATTATGAAAAAGGCTATGTTCCCTTCCCTTTCCTTTTAGAAGGCATATGTCATATGCTGCCTAACTTTCCTAAACAACACTAAATACCAAACTTCTCTACAAGACTTCACTTTTTGTCGGCCTGGGAAAATAACAATAATGGAAAAGTGTACAAAAAATATTGAGTAAGAAAGGTGGTTACGTTAATCAAGAGTGTTATACCCAAACAAAGATGATATACAAAGAAAAAGGTGAAAACAGATTGGGTAACTTACAGCAATGAAAGGATCGAAAGGGAGGAAAGCGTACGTAGTCCAAGCAACACCATTGGCGAAGGAAGCCAGGGAGAGGGATAACGGCATATACTCAACGCTTTTGGTCGTGATCACCAGTTTCTGCACCAACATCATCATCATACATGCATACATACATGAACACATACATACTCATACGTTAATATAAAATTATAAGGTGTTAATATTGCAGAGATAGTACTAAGATTGTACGAGGATACTGACCATGACGGATAAGGGGGAGGCATACATCATGACATTGAACAAAATAGCTATAATTCCAACCACCATGGATCGGCGTCCAGTGGTGTGAGCAATGATAAGAACCAGAGTTGTGACGGTCGCAATGAAAATGAGCTCGAACAGCACGACCAGCACCACTTGGACTCTCTTTTTCTTGTCATGACAGAAGATGAGGAAGATGGTTAGATATACAATCTCAATGGCGGTTCCGGTGCCATTGATGGTCACAACAAGGGTGCTGCCGGGGTGCACCATAGGCAGCCCGTAAATCACCCAAATCATGCAATTGATCAAGGTTGCTAGGTACGGAACCGGCGAGAACTGCTCCACTGAACCTTTCTTCCAGATTCGAATAAAAGTTGGCCTGCCAAAATAATTCTCCATAATTAACCAAAATGAATCAATGGTGCTGGGAAGTTAGAATAATTATACTACACTCGAAGCTTACACAGGCGACAAGAACAGGAAGAGGGAGATTACATTCCCTGTAAAAGAAATAAGCTTTAGTTTAGTACTGAATCCATGGAAATCAAGTGAACAAGTCTGCATGAATCTTTTACAGCAATGAGTTCACGTACCTGTGATCCCAACTCCATTACGTATGGCGATGACAAGGTCTGAAACCATGGCCTAGACAACAGGGAAGAAAGAGGAAGAGAGTGTGCAAAAGAATGTTTTTGGATGAGAGAGCAACGAGTTTAGTACACACCTATATATACACAAAATGATGAAGAGAGGTTGTCTCTAGTGAGCTTTCGGTTCAACAGATTTCTCTAACACTTGTTGGTCCGTTTGCCTTTGTATTCCAGATCCTCAAAATGCTCCTCCACTGATCTGGACTTGTACTATAGTTCAGAGAAAGAATTATTTCCTCATGGCCATGTTAGTAGCCAGCGAATGACTGATATCCACTGCTATTTTCCACTTAATCTTAAGTCTTCACTTATCCATTATCCATTATGGGTTGGTTCAATAAGTTTTAAGAGAGCTCAGAGATGGACATTTGGCCAGACATATTTTGATTAGTGATGCAACCTCAATCAAAATCTTTCACTATATAAGCACAATAAAAAGAGGCTGGAGGAAAAATGTGCTTTTATAGTGGTGCAAAGGCAATTCATTTCATTTATACTGTAGGGAATATTGCCTTTAATTATCTGTTTGACTCACGCCTTCTCGTTAGGGTGTTTATTATCGGGTACCTAGGTATACGGTACATATAAAACTTAAATACTTAAAAATCGAGTACTATTCTACTAGATATTTAATTTATATATGTTTTATTTTAAAATTAAAATATATATTAAACGTAGAAAATTTAAAAGTTTATAATACATAATTTAAAAGAAATATTGATTTGAAATTAATTTTAATTTTGAAGGGTGAAATATTTAGGTGTATATTAAAGTTTATCACCAAAAGAATATATTAAAATAATTAAACAAATCAATACAAATATTTTTTAAATTAAACTTAAAAGTATATAATACAAACATAGAAAAAAATTAAAGATTTAAATTTAATTTTAAAATAAAAATATTAAAAATTTAAAATAAATATATAATTTAAGAACAAATACGACAACATTAATTCCACGTATTTTATATATTATTCACAAGATCAAATATATAAAAATAACTTTATAAGTTCAAATTTGATAAAAGAAACTGCTTAAGTGGATCAAGAACGTCGAGAAACCCCGATCAATGTGGATCAATGGCCGTCAACAACCCTTGTAATCTCCTACCACATAGGTGCCTTGGAGCTTCGGTGTACCCTAAGAGTCGGATCTATGCAATAGGGTGCATGTGCACCTGGGGATAAAATCCTCGTGCGATTGGTGTATAAGGACAGTATGCACCCGTCTGGTTAGGCACACGCTCACACGCATGGTAGCACGTAACAGTGACGAATCTAAAAAAATATTTGAATATAAGTATACATACATTTTAAAAATTTTAGGATAAGTACAATTTATAAATATTAAAAAGAATTAAGAATTAATTTATAAAATTTTAAAAATTTAAAAATAAATGTATAAACTTTAAAAAAATTTAGGGAGGCTCATCCTATTCCCTATGTATATCTGCCTCTGGCACATGGTTTGTCCTTCGGTGGCTAGAGGAGCTCTAGACTCATTATTCTTCTACCACCGATTTTTATGGTATCTTCTATTTATGGTGGTGGTGATTAGAACATGTAGAATTAAATATCTTTAAATCTTTTTTTTAGTACGACGAATAACAGTGAGACGATTATTGTTAAATTTATCTCGACGAGATCTTTTTAACAATGCCAATAATATCTTAATTGGATCTTCGTCTTAAAAATCTAATACTCGAGTTTAAGACTCGATTTATTAATACAAAATTCAATTCGTTATAATTTATCCTTCATTAAAGATAGTGATGTTTGTTTATCTATCATTTTTTTTGAATTGTTTAGCTAGGTTTCAACTTTTCCTTACTATGATTCCATTTTGGCATAAAAATTGTTTTCACCCTTAACGTTTATAATTTTGGTCATTTTAGTCTCTATTCTTTTTTGGGATAAATTTAGCCCTTGACCTTTATCTTTTTAACAAATAACTCATTTTTTAATTACCATGATAACTGAACCGTTAAATATTTAATAATGATGACATGTCATATATATGTAATAATATATTTTAAATGACTTAACATCTAGTATATCAAATACATAAACGCGGGATATAGTTTTATTCCAATCAAAAAATATAAAGCAATTAAAATTTAAATAAAACATTAAAAATTATTTTTTTATTTATTAAAAATTAATTAAATCTAAAACAAAAGGCTACTAAACATTTTCAACCTTAACTATAGTAAAATCAAAATTTTATCTAAAAAGGTATGAACATAATCTGAGAAGAAAGCGTTTTGAATAGTTTGTTACCGGTGAATCAAAGATAAACTTTTTTGATAATAATCAATTGGATTTTTATTATTTTAATTTAGAATTTAGGTATTTTAGTTTTAATCTAAATCGGAGTTTTAGGGTTTTATAAAGATATTTTAGTTTAGTTAGGGTTGAGAATATTTAATAAATTTTGGTTTGTATTTAATTAATTTTTAACATGTTATTTAAATTTTAATTTTTTCTATTTTATAATAGAATAAAATTATATTCTCTATATATATATGTATATATTTAATAGGTTAGATTATATGTCATTTAAAATATATTATCACACACATATATATATATATATGATATGTTACCATTATTAAATTTTTGACGGTTCAGTTATCATGCTAGTTAAAAAATGAGTTATTTATTAAAAAAATATAGATTAAGAGCTAAATTTATTCCAAAAAAGAATAGGGGCCAAAATGACAAAAATTATAAACGTTAAGGGTGAAAATTATGTTTATGTATTCTATTTTATGCTCCATTGGCTAGTTTATGCACTTCATGATTTTAGGTAAAACCACTGAAAAAATAAGATTAGTTTACTCTAATTTTGTAGGATCTTCTTGTAATTTTATTGTGTTTTCTGTTTATTCAATACAATTAAACTATTATATTTAAAAAAAACAAGTTTTTTTTTCAAAATTTATAAAAAGTTTATAGTAAAAAATGTTCTTTATTGAGAAAATGAGAATAATTTATTCGATATACCTTCAAAAATAGTTAAATAAAAAATCAATGATGTGTCGATCTTTTTGTCTGTATATGTCGTGGGTTCAACGGTCATTCAATATTTAAAATAAAATAATTAAACATTTTTATAATATTTTTCATGATTTTGAAAAAAAATATTTTTTAATTAATTATCAAAATTTTCAATTAAAATCCTTTTCTTTCATTTTATATGTAAAAATTCTAAGAAAATTCGATGCGCACATTTTTCAATTAAACATTTTTGTGTTTTAACTTATAATTGCAATATTATTGTATTTGTAAGCGATAAAGCGAAGACACGAAAGTTTGAATTTAGAATAAAAAATAATTTTGTATTTAGATTTTTTAAGTGTTTAAAAAGTTTTATGAAAAATTTTACACACAAAAATATTTTAAGAGGGACTAATTTATTCGAGTTTAAAATTAAAAAATATTTAAATCATCGAATAATAATTTTAATATTTGGACTAAAATCTTTCATTTTTGTCTTATATTTTTTCTACCTACCATATATTTAGTGCCTTCTTATCTAGTTTTCATCCCTCCTGTGCTTGCTTCGTTTGTTTTCGGGCAGGGGAATTTGTTGTCACAAAGATGGTAAAAATACAGGGGAGGATCCAATTCACTGGGATTTTGTGTCTGAAACGAACAAATCAATTATACACGAAATTCCACCATACTTAGGATGGATTTGTCTATTCGTTAAATAAACGGTGTTTAGAGTTTTTATTTAAAATTAAATTAAAAGTTATGGTATAAATTAAAAAATATTATAGGTAAATAATGATTTAGGAAGAAGTCATTTATAAATAATAATTTAAGAGGAAAAAGTTACCTGTAAATGTTATTTTTTATTTTTAATATGTTTTTTAAAAAAATTTATTATTAATATTACGTGTATATAATTTTTTTTATATATCGTAAAAATTAATTTAAAATTTAAAATAGAACTAAAAGTGTTTATATTTTAAAATTTAATTTTGAATTGTATTATCCTAAATTTTTCAAACACCAGACTTTAGACATGATGGAGTGAAGTGATGTTGTCGTTATTCGTCAATTCACATCAGCGGTGAACCTTCCATGTTGCCATAGGAACATATTCTTTGGACATCTGCTATGAAATGACTGGTGTGGTCGGAATGAATCAAATTCTGACAACAAAGTAAGATGAGAGCGAAGGTCACATCTAGGGTGATAACGAGTCGAATAGAGAAGCACGAGTTTGGTCAGGCTAAGTTCGAAAAAGATATCATAAGGTTATGTTCAGGTTTAAGATTCGTCGAACTTGAAATTTTAGATTCCGGTTCGGGATCGTCAAATTTGACTCAACCAAAATAAACAATTTTATTTTTTTATATAAAAGATAATGTCTCGTTAAAAACTATTTTCATAACCAACACCAAAATTAAAATTCAACATTGATAAAGAGAAAAAAAATCCAATTTATTTTTAATGGATTTCTCTTATTTTATTTTATTTTTATTTTATTTTAAAAGATTACTTTTAGTGTATATGTAGCATATATATAATATAATTATTCTGAGTATGTTCACGAGCTTTTTGAGTCGAGTTTGGATAGGCTTGACTCAGCTCGTTAAAGTCTCAAGATGAACTTGTGCTCGAATCGAGTTCACTCGAGTTGAGCTTGGATCGAGTTTTGACCGAACCGAGCTCGAGTAGCTCACTAATCGGTTAAGCTCATTATCACCCCTAACCACATCTATAGAGAAATTATATCATAAATCTTTTCCATCCCGAAATTCAGTCTATGTGATTAAGTTCATTCATTTTTAAGTAGCTATCTGATAACTACCACTCACCAATCACAAATAAGAAATAGGTGATAACTCATCTTAAAAATATGAAATAAATGAATTTAGTTGGTTGGGACCACGAGTAACGTAATTAAAAAGGTTTTAGATATAATTTATCCGCATCTATGATACGATTTTTTTAAAAAAATAATAGGTTTAAAAAATTAAAAATTGATTATATCAAATATTTAAAAAAAACTAAATTAATTTTAAAAGAAGTATACTTTTATAAGAAAATTAATTTATAGGATGAGTTTACCATGTGCGTCGAACACTGTTGAACACCACTAGCGCTGAACATTGTTGAATATTATTAAATTAATTAATAAAAATTAAAAATTTAAAAGACTCAATGTATAATTAGTAATTATTTAAAATAAAATTTTAATTAAATTATTTTTTATAGAAAAAATTACACAGGTAATCATTCAACTATCATTATTTTTTTATGTTAGTCATCCAATAAAATTTTTAGTGATAACCGTCACTAACATTTTTTTTATTCTCATTTTGATCATCTTCCATTATATATTTCACGAAAATTATAAAATGACATGATTTAATAATAATTTTAGTTTCTAAAATTATTATACTATATCAATTTAATCCTAATAGAAAATAAATCATCAAATATTTGGATTAAACCCTAAATTTCTCATCCACTTTCTTTTTTTCTTAACAACATTACTCTTGAAATTAATTAACCAACTCACTTTTTTTTTTTTTTTTTTTGTCTTTGGGTAACTTATTAAGTTTTAAATTATAAAACACCATTTTAATTTTATGATTTGTTTTTTAAATCTAGTTTAACTTTTTCGATTCTTTAAGTTACTCATGTACATTATTTTTTGAGTCAAATTTGTACAAACATTTTAACATTTAACATATAAATATTAAAATAAAGCAATGTCAATTGAAAAATTATTTCTGCAATTCAAAGATTTTTTAAACGTTTAGTCTAATTCCAATCAAATTTATTGTACACAATTATTATTTTTAATACTAAACTTATAAAACAATAATTGAATATCAGTTTCTTCTTAATTTTAATCAAAGTTCAACACATAACTATTTTTCTATTAAAAATCAGTTTTTAAAAAATACATTTTCGAATATAATTTTAAATTTATTAAATATTTTAATTATGTTAGTTACAGTGATTGAATAGTAAAAAAAATCAAAACAAGATTTGATGAGTATTGTTTGTATTATTATGCGGGTTTATATAAAAATATAAGAACTTATTTGATGAGTTTTTTTAATAAGATTAAATTAATATAATATCATAAATTTAGGGATTAAAGTTATTATTAAACTATGTCATGGTATAATCTTATTAAACATTTAATGTTTGATGACCAAAACAATAATAAAATAAAATATTGATGATAATTTTGATAAAAAAATAATTGAGTGACCAAAACAATAATAAAATAAAATATTAGTGATAATTTTGATCAAAAAAAAATAATTGAGTGACCAAAATAAAAAAAAATGTGATAATTGAATGACCACCCTTATATTTATCCTAATAAAAAATAATTTAATTAAAATTTTATTTTAAATAATTATTAATTATACGTTGAGTGCTTAAAGTTTTTAATCTTTATTAATTAGTTTAATAGTGTTCAACAATGTTCATCATTAACGGTGTTTAGCGGTGTTCGACGCCCGTTGTAAAATTTTTCTAATTTATATTAGAAATTATATCAAAATTCTTATAATTCTTTTATAAAAAATTAATATAACTATATTTTAGCAGTTTTTAATTCTATCGTTCTTTAAAACTACGATTATTAAACATTCTTAACCCTAACTACGATAAAATCAAAATCCTATTTGAATTGTGTTTATATTTTTTAAGATAGGATTTTGATTCTATCGTAGTTATGATTAAGAATATTTAATAATATTTTATTTTAAAATTAATTAATTTTTAATATTTTATTTGAATTTTAATTGTTTTATATTTTATATCAGAATAAAATTATATTCCATATATATATGTATGTATTTGATAGGTTACATGCCATTTCATTTAAAATTATATTCCATATATATATTATCGTTAAATTTTTAACGGTCCAGTCAACAAACTAGTTAAAAAATAAGCTATTTGTCAAAAAGATATAGGTTAAGGGCTAAATTTATCCCAAAAAAAAATAAGGACCAAAATTATAAACGTTAATGGTTAAAATTATCTTTATGCCTTTTAAATATAAGTTAAATTTAAAATTTAAGAATAAATATTTTTTCTCTCTTAAAACATTTAATTTCTTTCGTATTGTACCATGCAAAATAATTCAAACTAGAAAGATAGGTTCCTAGAATTGAAAAAAAAAGGATCGAAAAATTTTATTATTATATAATTTATTAATTAATTAATTTTATTTATAAAATTTATTAAAAAATATTTTTTATACAATTTATTTTATTTACAATGTTTTACTAAATCAATTTATTGTTATACTCTTAAAAATTTAGTCACGAAAATTTTAAAATTTTTATTAGAATCGTCTAATTTTTATTTAACTATATAAGATTATAGTGTTATTTATCTATATGAGATTATAAGTAATTTTTATATTTTTAAATATTGACTAAATTTACGAGTTTTAAAAAATTAATAAATTGATTTTGTAAAATATTATAATTAAAATAAATTACATCCGAAAATTACTTTTCAATAATTTTATATTTTTATGTATTTAAATATCAATATGATCAAATTTGCACTCATATTCAACCAGAAAATCATTGTTGTCCTTAAATCCGATTGAAAAATCATTTTTTTTCACATCGTAACGATCAATGTTAATTTCTTTCGATTAAGGGACAAATGTTAATACAATTCAATTAATTTAAGGAACAAATTAATGCTAAAAAACCAAAAGCTCAGGGACTAAAATAAGACATATCCAAAACATAAATGACCTAATCAATATTTTTTCAAAATTAATATCTAACATCGAATGATCTAAAAATAAAAGGGATCAAGCGTGTAGTTTATACACCTCTATTAAAACGTGAATTAGATGACAACGTGAGATACGACAGAGGAGCCTTTGCCATGCACTACGGACACGTGGCAATGCCTATTCATTTTTATTTTGAATTCATAATTTGAGCGCCAAATGCTATCTCCCACCAAATTAAATTTGAATCATTTTGCCTTACCTTTAAGTCTTTACCTTTTGCACTTCCATTTTAAATTAATTATCATTAGAATAATTTATTATATTATTTATATAATCAATCATTTAAGGTTAAATTATATTGGTGGTCATTTAATTAATTATATTTATTTTGCTTACAAATTATCGTATTCATCAATTAAATCATTAAATTTATTAAATTAACTGATCTATTAGATAATTCGATAATTCTATAACTAAAATAAGTATATTAGTCGGGTGAACACCTGTGTTTACCCATCATTTAATTTATCTACTTTCTTCTTTATATTATTTTCTCTCCGACTCTGATTCTCTCCAAGCTCGGGAAAATATATATCCCGTATCTTTGAATCTGTCTTGGTCTTCCAGTTTCCCTTTTCATTGCAGCAATGGGTTGTGTTTCATCCAATTTGCTGAACCGGGACGATGATTTCACTCAATTCGGTAGCTCAGCACTCGGTAACCACATTGTGTCGCTTACTTCAACCACGTATGGGCTACTTACGCTCGACCCACCGTCGCAATCCATCAGTACTCCGTCATCTCCACAGCCATCTATGACCTCTGGATCCACCTTGAATGAGTCCAAATCGCTCTGGTCAGAGCCCAGACCCGTCCCTGCCCGACCCGAGATCATTAACTCTTGGGAGCTCATGTCCGGACTTGATGCCGATAGCTTCCGTTTCCCTCCGATTCTGATCCCTAATATTGGAAAAAGCGGCAGTGTTCAAAAGCCGTCGGTTTCACAATCTTCGCTGCTGGAGAAATTCCAGGACGAGAGTTTCCGTTTCCCTAACATACTGCTCTCCGAAAAGGAAAACGCCGATCCTAATTTAAACAAAAACGACACCGTCATGAAGACGTCTCTTTGGCGTTCTTCACCGCTACGCAACTACGGTTCCGGGAGCGAAGCCCTTTTGAAACCATCGCCGCTCGACAAATTTGAGAATACATGTCCACCAAACGGAGAAAACAGAGTGGTGCTTTATACGACGACATTGAGGGGAATCCGTAAGACATTTGAAGACTGTAATGCGGTTAGATCAGCCATTGAAAGCTACGGGGTTGCTATTTGCGAACGGGATATTTCGATGGATCGAGGGTTCAAAGAAGAGTTACGGGAATTAATGAAAGGAAGGAATCAAGCGACGCCACCTCAGGTCTTTATTAAGGGAAGGTACGTCGGGGGAGGCCAGGAAGTGATGAGGATCGTTGACGAAGGTTGGTTTGGGGATTTAGTTAAGGGTTTGCCGACGAAAAGAGCCGGGAAGGTTTGTGATGGCTGTGGGGGGGTGAAGTTTTTGCCGTGTTTTCGATGCAACGGTAGCTGTAAGATGCCGTTGGTGACACAGGAGTCGAGGAGGAGCATGGTGATGGTCAGGTGTATGGACTGCAACGAGAACGGTTTGGTCCTTTGCCCCATTTGTAGCTGAAAAATTGTATCATTTGGTATAATTCATAAGCTTTAATATCCAAGTCTTTGTTCCATGTTTAACTGATGAATCTTATAGTCTGCTATCTCCCTTTGATCAATCTAGATGCTGTGTTATGTTCGATAGTATTCTTTATGCACACAAATTGTGAAATCTAGGTCAACCAAATTAGATGGGAAATAAATTGCAGAAGAAAAAACAGAGAAGAAATCCATTAGCAACTTCAAGAAATGCATAATCCACACTGCTCTAAACATAAAGTTGGAACTGCAATTCTCATGGACATTTGATTTCAGAGTAAACTAAGCATGTATGATTTCACAACATATTCTCAGAAGTGTAATGAATAACAACAAACAAGGATTAAAAAATAAGGCATAAAATTTTGTATTTGAAGTACAGAGGCTGTCAGGTTCACAAATGTGAATCACAGTTTAAATGTTATCCTATAAACTTCAAAAATGAAAAAATGAATGAATGAATTATCAGAGATATTTTATTACAATGTTACCAATTTTGATGATCAGATCAGACTTGTAATCAACTTTGCAGTTGAGCCCCTGCACCACTTTCTTCAAGTCATCCTGCATATATATAATAGTATATAATATATATTCTGAATGAATGTGAATGAATGGTCTCATGATTCACAGTTCAAATTGATCTTCAATCTTCAACTGATCTGCTGCAGCCTCTTCTTCTTCATCGTCGAGCACAAAATATGGGTTATGTTGCTCTGGTCTGAACTTATACCCAGTAAAAATATAAAACGCCAGTGTAACCACTTCTCCGGCAACCACACTCGTCCAAAGATACCTATATGAAGTAATGGTTTCCAATGCATAAACCACAACCCGTGTAAAATAAATATAACAGATAACCACAATGTAGTACTGCCTAAACAATGTGAGCTTCATGAGATTCACAGCAGCTTTCCCATCAGTTTCAGCTGCCTCTCTCAAGTTCTTAATCGACCAAACAATGGGGAACAACACAGCACAACAACAAACAACATCAACAATCAAAAACACCTGCTTCCACACCATCCAATTGTAACCGAAAGGTCCGGTTTCATCGATAACAACCTGAGCAACATTAGCAATAACCTGAAGGGGAATCACAATCATCAAAACTTTCTTTTCCTTGTCCTGCAAGTAAGGTTTCAGAAACGACCAGCCAGTACCAATCAAAACGATCAACATAAAAAACATCACCCCTTTCAAGAAACTGAATATGTAGAACAAAACATCCCAACCATGAGCACTCCCAGTTCGTTTTATATGAGACTTATCCTCTGCTTCACATAACAAATTAAATGCTTTTAAAATAACCACAGCCAGCATAAAGAAATGGATCCTAAAAACCGTGAGTCGTTTGATGTAAAGCACGTAGACCCAAATCCCTGCCAGAATGAAATAAACGAGAGCGAGAAGGAAGAAAACCTTTGGGAGAATTGTTTCTCCAGCGGAGAGATAATCGCGGTGTTTATCCTTTCCATCCAGATTGTACATCGCCGATCGGACGTTCATCGATACTTTGACTTGATTAAGGCAGTTGGCGAATACAAGGGCGTATTGATCGGCGTTCGTCTCTTGGAAAAGGGAGTTGAAACTAGATTCCCCATTGAGAGCCTTGAATTCCAGGACGAGTTTAATGAAATCGGAATTGAGAGCGCAATCGATATATCCATCTTCGAGTTGTACAAGCACTTGCATCCAATCGTCCCGGGTGCAGAGGATGAACCCGATTTTGGACAAATCGATATTCGGGTTTGGGTTCGAGAGTTTGATGTTGGTGACATTGAGTTCGAGGTGGCCGGTGTGAGTGAATCCGAACTCGTCGAACGGGATTATGGGTCTGTCATCGTTTCGGATCTTTTTTACTTGAATCTCAGCATAAACAAAATGAAGGAAAAGGGAGACCAGAACAAACGGTACACAACATGGATTAATCGCCATGGGAGAGTTCTGGAACACAATTTTGTTGTAAATCTGATACCAATATCAGATCTACAATTTGCGAAGGTATCGTCGAGAATTTTATGCTTTGGAATTTTATACAATTAGAACCAGTTTTGATATTAAATGACAAAACCAAACACGTGGTTCATAATGTAAGATGTCAATTCCTTAGGGAAAATTACACATTGAGTACTACAATTATGCCGCTATTATTATTTTAGTACACAGTTATTATTTTTGGTAAAATATATCTAACGGTACGTTTTGTTTTTATTTGACATGTTAAAAACTAACAAAGATGATGATGTGGCTTGGTATAATCATAATTTTAGACCAAAACAAATATATATTATCAATTTAGCCCAAAATTTATCAATTTAAAATATTATCTTAACTTTTTAGAGTAAAATGTCATCTTAATTTTGATATAATTTTGTCTCATACCTTTTTTACCCCTTACATTCTTCTTGGTATCTTGGTCGTGGAGTTTGGGTCGTCCAATGAACCACTCATTAGCACCCCATTGATAAATCCTAAAATTTTGATTGTCCGAATGTTTTTTATACTCCAAAACCGAAAAATGTTTGACCAAAAGAAGAAAAATAATAAATTTATAATTTTAATCCAAATATAAAATAATATTTAAATTGATAGAATTTTAAATTAAATTCATGCATAAATTTTTGGACTAAAATTATTATTAACTCAAACTGCGTCACTAAGATACCAAAATAGAACAAAAACTTACTATTTATTAAATACTAATTTTCTAAAAATAATAGTTATAATACTAAAACAATAATACAAACATGATACTAAAAAGGAAACTTGGATCTGACATTAAAAAGAAACATGTTATTAAAAATATAATATAAATATTATTAACACGTCATATCCAAATTATTTATACATCATGTATATCAAGGGGTTATTAAATTTTCTTAAAAAATATGTTTGATAAGATATGCATACCACTGTTTATACACTCTAGACATTTTATTTTGTTTGATGTAAGATTAATGTCTCTATCTCTTTTCAAGTGTGATGTTTTTTTATTCTGTCCGATGTAAGATAATGTCTCTATCTTTTTTCAAGTGTGATGTTTTTTTTTCATTTAACTTTAACCACAACCCATAAACTCACTATTTAATGTCGAGTTTCAACGATATCCGAGTATCGTAAGGCTCTAATACCCTACTCTTAGTTTTTTAACAAAGCTCAATCTAAATTAGGACATCTTTTTCCTCAATCTAAGGTATGAGTGTCAAACTCGAGTATATATTCGACGGTTATATCTCTATATTATGTCAAGGCATACACATTTGATATAGATACTTCAAGAAAAATAAAGAGTTGAAGCGTGATACATGATAAATTCTATTCCACATGGTAAATGAAAGCATCTTGAATTCATAGAGTTCGTAACATTATTTTATAAGCAAGGAAATAAAATATCTATAGTAGAGAATAGAAAGCAACATAAGCGAATTTTATTTTATTTTTTTTACTGTAATTGATGGACTTACAAGAGATATCATACGCCACTGAGCACTAAAATTTTACTTTTGAGAAAGCCAAGGGTTAGGTGCTACATAAGTATAACCCTGAAAATGTTCACCTGCTGTAGGAGTGGAGGCTGGCGAGTCATCTACTGGCATCGTCGTCCAGCATTTGTCGAAGTTGGCAGTACAATCCTTTCCACTCACATCTGGTTTGAACTTTGGCTGAATTTCTCTAGCTTCTATTTTCTTCCAGTTGATAGACCGAAACCATTTATGTTTCTTTATCTCATCCCCTCCTCCAGGACCGCTGCCTAACCTTCTTGATGGTTCCTTCTGCAGCAACTGCAAGATTGGAACAAGATTCTTCACTCATTTACAATATTATAGCACAGATAGAACGAGGGAGAATCGTATTGAAACGTGTATGCACCCCTTTGAGTAAAGAATGAGCTTCCGTAGTAAGGAATGGTGGAAGTTTGAGTTTCTCTTGGATAATTCTTTGCTGAAGCTTCTGCCTATTTGCATGTGTAAAAGGAGGCTGCAAGATAAATTATTGAATGTGACATGCTGATGGAAGGAATAGTTAATCCTTACTAAGAACAAAAATTATAGAAACTCGAATCAAACCTGAGCCAGCAGAAAATCAATGTATATTACCTGACCGGTTAGCATTTCATATAACAGTATCCCAACACTCCACCAATCCGCATCTTTATTGTGGCCTTTGGACTGTAAAATTTCTGGAGCCATGTACTCCGTTGTCCCGCACATTGAATTTGATCTGCTCGACTCATCAATTTCCTTGGCCAGCCCAAAATCTGTAAGCATAACCTGAGACAACATACAGATTCAAGAAATGGGAATACTCAGACAACATAAGAACAAGAACAGAGGTACGTATACACTCAATCGAGTATGTTCCCGTAACAGAAACTGAGAGTATGAGCATTGCTATTACATGTCCATCAGCATCCACAAGAATATTTTCGGGTTTAAGATCTCGATGCACGATACCACAGTTGTGAAGATGCGAAACAGCAGATACAATCTCAGCAGTATAAAACCTTGCTTGATCCTCACTATTCAATAAAGTAATTTTAGTTGCAAACAGACAAATTACTTGAAGTTCTGAACATGAAGTTGAAGCATGGGTTACCTGAATATCCCCTGGCGATACAGGTGAAAGAATAGATGGCCGCCATTTATAAAATCCAGGATCAAATAAAGCTTAGACTTTGTCTGTAAAGTTACATAAGAACATAACAGTCAACATGGACATAGTACAACAATCCTATAATTGACTCTTCATTTTTCTTGAAATACTGAGGTCTAACTAACAGGCATGGGAATAATACCTTATAAAATCTAATATTTAATGCTCCAAAAGAGATGCAAATCATGGATCAGAAGCCAGTAAGATAGATTGAAGCCCTCATATAATAGTTTAAACAAGACAAATTGCTGAACCACAAAAGACCTTGAATATCTCAAACAAAAGAGAAACCCTCAAATACTTTGACCATTTTGATAGCAGGGAACGTCCAGTTCATGACAAAATCAGATCTTTAATTAGATATCAAGCTGAACCCTAAAGACCAAGAACTTCAAATGCAAACCATTCAATGACAGTTAATAAAGAGCAAGAAACATCATCATTTCTCATATCAGATGAACAGAATCATACCATAAAATACTTTAAGAAAATTAGAAAAAGTAGTAAAAAGGGGCAAAATTTATGAAAAGATGCAAATGAAAGAGAGTAAAAATCGTAAAGAAATGCATAAGGAACCTGAAAAGAGTATCTGAGCTGAACAATAAATGGATGATCAACTTTAGTGAGTACATCTCTCTCAGCTCTCATGTAATCGACATGGTTCTTTTTTATGATAGTTTCTTTCTTCATAACTTTCATAGCAAAAATCCCATCACCTTCAACATCTGCAGCATCCCTTCCTTTCCTCCTCACCTGAAAAACTTTCCCAAAAGCTCCTTGTCCAACAACTCTCAAAACCTCAAAATCCTCAGGCCCAATCTTGGCCTTGACTTCTTCATCTTCGGTTTCGGTTTCAGCTTCATGGATTTGTTGGATTTCGATGGGGAGGGAACAAGAGAGGGTGTATCGAGGGGAAGGTCCCACATAAGAGTGGGACCTGGTGTGGATAACTTGAGGATCACCGAGGATAGCATGAGGAGGAGACGTGGAGGATGGTGATTGGGTGGTGGGATTTGAAGGGTGAGGAGTTAGAGGGCCAAAAACATCTCCAAAATCGAACTCATGATTAGAAGAAGGGGGAGTTATGGTGAGTTTTTTTAGGTTAGTGGCTAAAAGGGATTGAAGGTTTTTCTTCTGGGACGATGAGCTCGATATCATCTTTGCAGAACAGGAGAAAAGGCAGCCAAAGAATGGGGATTACATTTTACGAACACCCTAAAGGCTAAAACCAATTGAAAATAGTAATTTACAGAGCAGATCACTTTGGATTGATTTGCTAAGGAAGAAAGAACATGATGAACAAGATGGAGATGTTAGATAGAAGTGGCAATAATTTGGGGGTGTAGGATTTCAATAACGCGCGTCTCTGACTGTGACATTCACTCGCCATAGTTATGTTATAAAATCAAATATCATTCTATTTTAATCGTTCATCTTTTAATTTTATTAATCAGGCCGCTCAATTATTTAAATATTATTAATTAATCATTACAAATAATAAAAAATTAATATGATAATTAAAAAAATGATATAATTCAATCATTGTTACTAGATACTATATTATTCAATTAATTTAATCTTAATTATCATTTTGTATTAGAGATAATAAATAAATCATTCGAATCGGATTTATTTTGAATTATTTTATTTTGAGTCTGGTTTAGTTTTAATTATATTCGGATTTGGTTCAATTCTGAGTATATATGATCTGATTCAGTTTTAGTTCAGGTCGAGTATTAGATCGAATTGAGTCACATCGGTTCGATTGATTTCGAGTCGGGTTAAAATCAGTTCAATGATAGATCAATATGTTTTAATCGGGTTTTCAAGCCGAATAAGCTTTTTAAACTTGTATATAACTTTATAAAGCTAATATATTTAACTCTTTTTACGAGTTACGCACTAGTTCACATAAAAAATTTTCATTATTTTTTTAATATATATATTTTTATTTTGGGTTGTCTTTGATTTGGATTACTTTCGATTTTGTCATCACTAATTTTATCCAGAGGTTAAACCCGAGTTTCAATTTCAATTTTAATTGTTATCCAAATAACGGGCTTGTCACTATTTTAAAATTAAATAAAAAATATTTCATTTTGAAAAAAATAAAAATAAAAAATATTACTATTATATTAACATCTATGGTTATTTAATTATATATACATATTTCTTACAATAAAATATATATGTATTATTTTTTTTTATACGTGATTAGTTTCGTTTTTTTTATTATATATTAGTAATGTTTTTATTATTTCTTTTCCTTTTTTATATTATTATTATTTTATTTATTGTTACTTTATTCTTATATCTCGTTATATATATAAAGTTTCTCTCTTTTACGTACATATTTTGTTAGTTTATTATTATTATTATTATTATTATTATTATTATTATTATATTTATCTTTTTATCATATTATATTATTTTATTTTAAATCCATACCATAATAAATAAAATCCAAATAGATAAATAAGAAACCCATTTAATCTTAAATCCATTACATCTTTAACCCAAAAAATATATTAACACAGTCCATTTATATTTCATCTATACAAGCCCATATTACAAGCCCAGGATCGGTTTAACAAAACCTTAATCTGATCTAACACTTCCTTTTTATATCTGCGTAACCCTATCTCGACCGTTGGATCAAGATCTGATCCAACGGTCACAATTAAAGCGAATAATGACCCCTGGATTCACAATGCGCCCACGCGCGCGACTCTTCATTCTTCAAAGGGCTGCCCGTCTTCCGGTACCGGTCTTACTCCGATTCCGATTACCGACGGTAGTTCCAGTGGTCCCCTCGCTCATCTGGCAACACATACAAACAAGAAAACAAGGAGAAAATGTCAGATTTGTACCCGAAATCTGAAATCTCAGAGGCTCTACAACTAAAAACAGAGAATCAGAGGTACAATTCCAACATTCTTCAGAGCCAAACGTATATCAAATGTCAGGGAAATTTTCAGACGCAAACAAACAAATCGGCAACACCAATAGGAATTTTTAGAGAGATTTTTACTTTTATATTTCTCATGTATTCTCGGTTATAAAACCGAAACCAAAGCAACATGTAAAGGGGTTCCCCACACTTGATCAATCAAAAAACATTCAGAGGTAAATATTTTTTTTGCATATAATAAGGGAATAAAACATAAAGTTTAGGGCTTTTACCTTTGAATTTAAGGGCACCGGTTCGCATACTTTTTCGGCAACAAGCCTTACGCCCTTGTGATCGTAGTCGGTGAGCCGAAAGGGGAGAACTCCAAAACCTAGCTTTCGCTTCATCCTTTAAAAAAAGATCTTCCTTTTGTTTCTCTTTTTTCGGCTTTGCTTCGAATGAAAAAAGACCTTGAGAGTTCGTTTTCTTGACGAAAATAAAGGGTTTTTAAGGTTCAAGTCTCGAAATTTGTTGTTGTTGTTTGGGTTTCGTTGGCCACCGGTGACGGTGCCCGAAATCTAAAATGTATGGTGGTTTCTGGGCAAAGGGATGAATATTCATTAAGTTCATCTCTTTCCAGATGAACCAAATAGAGAAAAATAAGGGGAGGTTCGGCTATCTAGAAATAATGGTCAAGGGTCTTTTAATCCCATTTCTAATTGTGTTTTATACCTCTAAATTTTAAAGCAAATGGTTTATTCACGGATTAGAGTCTTCCGTGTTCCTGCGTTTCGGACCTCAATCCTTATGGTTTTTTAAGAGTTTGTATTTTGGTCCCGAAATCGCTTATAATCACTGTTTTAAAATGGTTTTATTCCTCAGAGATCTCTCCGCGTTTCGAAGTTTTTTTTTCGAACTCTTCCCCCTGATTAATTTATTTTTTAAGTCCTTGATTCTTTTTTTTTTGTTTTGCAATTCGGTCATTTACAGTTTTAGGTTTCGTTTCATTTTGTTTTGTTTTACTTTAATTATTTTCCTTAAATATTTATATTTACATATATTTAGCTTTATGTATTTATTCTTTTGCATGTACTTATTTTTTTTTATGCATTTTTGCCATGTTTGTATTTATTTATTTATTTTATTTTTTGTATTTATTTATGTAACATGCATATTATATGTTTTATTATGCCCTTAATTTACCATGTTTTTTTGTTTTATGCTTGCTTTTGTCATGTTTCTTTTAGCATTTTACTTTATTGTTTTTATTTTGTATCTTGTATATTTGTTTACTTTTTGTCCAACTCACATCTTATTTTACTAATTAATTAACCTAGTTTTAATGTCTTTATTCGGTCGTAATGGGCCCGCGTTCCAACATAGTGGTCGCGGTGTATACGTTGCCTTTGAATAAAGACACGGTAAAAATAAAATTGAATTTGAATCCTTAAACAAATTTTAATTTAAATGCCACTTTAAAACTTAAAATTTTCAAATTTTAATTAAGCGGTTATTTTAATAAAGGTGTCATTTTTGGGCGGTTTTTAAACCATAAACCCGTTTTTAAACCGCAACCGACTCTCGAACTCATCTCTTTTAAATCTCTAGTTTTTACGGTGTTCGACCTACCAAAGTGGCCGATGACGACTCCCAACGTTTTTTTTAAAAAAAAATACTTTTCCACCCCATTTTTAAATCCTCTTCCTTTTTTAAAATTCCTTTTAGGCGTTTTCAAGCCCTAAATCCCTAATATTTTTTAATCCCTAATTTTTAGGTTTAAATTCTGAAATTCCCCTTTTCAGATCAATTTTTCAGACCCTATTTTTTTGAAACTCTAATTTTCAAAATTCTCAATTTTTATCTCAATTTGCAAAACTCTGATTTTTAGGTCAATTTCCCCAAAATTTAAATTTCAATTTTGACCTAATTTTCATTTTCACTCGTGATCTTTTCTTCACACTTAATAATTATTTTTTAGATTTTTAAGGAGTCGCTACAGGTTTGAATAATTTTGATTCGAGTTTATTTGATTTACTTGAAAATAGAATTGAGTATATTCAGTTAGATTAAAAGTTGAATTGAATTTATATCAATTCAATTAAAAATTATATCAAATTTGATTTATTTTAAGTTTCGTATCAAATTCTAATACCATGTTTAAGTTGATATCAAATCTCAAATTAAATAAAATCGGTTTAAATCTCGGTTCTCAAACAAATTTTATCCCATAATTTTTTTACTTATATATTTTAAAATTATCCTCTTTGAATTGTCATTTAAAATAATTAAGAATAAATGGGTATTTTACCCATAAATTTAACCAAATAATCCATTTAACCTCTCCTTAAAAGTACACCCAAGTAGTCCCTCAAATTAACCTTTAACCGACGTTGACTATTACAAAAATATGTGATAATACTGGCACTAACATAGTGATCTACAATGCGCTAGAAAACGATGATATGATAATCCACGTGTAATGATTATGTAAGTTAAATTGATTATTTTAATTGAATTCGAATGTATAATTAATATGTTTGGACGAGTTCATAAGCATAACTCTTGTAATTGAAATTTAATAATTTATTTACTCTTTAATATGAAAAATAAAAATATTTAAATAATAATTTAATATTTTTAAAATAAAATAATATAATAAATGAAAATTTTATAAAAATTATAAAATTAAAAATATCAAGTTCTAAGTATAAAAAAATTATACACTATTGGAATTTTTTAATTGTTTTTAGTTATGCTAAGGCAATATCAATCTCATTTGAAAGATAAATTTTCACACAACACTATAAAAATAAAAATATATGTTTTAAAAAAAATCCCTCAAGCATATCTATCAAACTATTTTTACTTGTTTTTCATATAAAAATTATAATTTTTATACAATGCCATAAAAATAAAAAATACAAATTTTTTAATTAACATCCTGAAAAATATCTTAAAATATGTCTCTCGATCTATATTTGTTGTTCTTCATGCACAAAATTGTGTTTACAATCATTTTTAATATAAGTTTTATTATATTTATATTGTCTTATACACGATTCAAAGATAAATTTTAATATTACGTTATAAAATTAAAAAAATTATAAATATAATTTTTAACTTTAAATAGGTGTTTATAGTTTTAATTTTAGTTTTTTTAAATGCCTAACATTAAATTGTTATTTTTATTTTATTTTTTTAAATAACAATTTAAGTCTTTATAAAATGGTTCTAAATTTCTAACCCCATATTTTCTTTTAAAATCAACTGTAGGTGTACCAGTGATTTTCTTTTAAATTTTTAGTTTTTTAGATGTTAAAAAACCGATTGACACTTACTATCGGTTATTAACGATGTGTTGTTGAGAAAACTGATTGTGATGGTTCGACGATGATAGTGATAATCTTCAGTGAGATAAAAACAATGATAATGATGATAATTTAGTGTTCTAGAGTTTTGGATTAAAAATTTAAAATTATTTTATAAGATTTTAAGATTGTCATTTATTTAAAAATTTATATTAAAAATAAAAAATTAAAATATATTATTTATTAAATTTTAGTTGATTAATAATTAAATATTTAAAATAATAAAAATTAAAACTATAAACACCTATTTAGAATTAAAAATAATTTACGTAAAAAATAGTTACAAATATAGTTTTTGACTATTTAGATACTAAACCTTATTAAAAAATATTTATATAAAAAACTAGATAAACCGATTATAATAATATTAAAATAAAAATTTAACACCTGTCTGCTTCTGTTAACCAGTTGGTGGACACCTCATCTTGTGAGTGCCGGAAATTTAAAGCTGAAACTTGGCGGCCTTTCCAACAAGACTCCCATCTCCCGTGTCTTTTTCCCAGGAAAGTCCATGTGGTAACAGATTGTATACTTTTATTACTTCAAAATATATAAATTTAACACTAGGATCAAACAACTTTCAGTTCTTATGACGATAGAATCAGAATAACTATTTGAAGAATTCCATAAATTTTATCTTAACTTCTCGGGCTCGGGCTCTAGATTTTTCATAGCTTCTTTCTTTCAGTTTTGTTGGGGGGAGGAAATTAAGGAATGAAGAAATCAAAATTATCGAAGCCAGATAGATTAGACAGATTCGACACCTTCTTTTCCTTTGCAAAACAACGATCGGTTCAGATTCTGTTCATCGTTGGTTTCATGTACTTAGTTTTGGTTACTGTGGAAATCCCATTCGTGTTCCGAAATGGGTTCAGTACTTTGTCTCAGGAACCGTTAACTCGGCTTCCCAGACTCGCCAGTGAGGTCGATGTTCAAGATAAAGACGCACCGACTCGTCCCTTGAATTGGGTATCCAGAAACGCGCCTTCCCCATCTCAGCTCCAACATCAGAAGCAACGAAGAAATCAGTCCAGGATCGTTTCGAATTTGTCTTTCGATGCCAAATCCTTTGACCCCGGTGCGAAAGACGGGTCGTTGGAGCTCCATAAGTCAGCAAAGGTTGCTTGGGAAGTTGGTAGAAAGCTATGGGAAGAACTCGAATCAGGGAAAGTTATAGTTGACTCGGTAAACAAGCCTAAAAACCCCAAGAATGAATCCGAGCTGTGTAGGCATTCGGTTTCTTTATCAGAATCGGAGTTTTTGGCTCATGGAAAGGTCTTGGCGCTTCCCTGCGGGCTTACTTTGGGGTCTCACTTAACGGTGGTGGGGAAACCAAGAGCAGCACATGCGGAGACAAATCCGAGGATTGCGTTTCTAAAGGATGGGGAAGATTCTGTTATGGTTTCGCAGTTCATTATAGAGTTGCAGGGCTTGAATACGGTGGATGGGGAGGAGCCACCGCGGATTCTTCATTTTAATCCGAGGTTGAAAGGGGATTGGAGTAGGAAGCCGGTGATCGAGCAGAACACTTGTTATAGGATGCAGTGGGGGACCGCCATGCGTTGTGAAGGGTGGAAGTCCAAGGCTGATGATGAGACTGGTGAGTTTAGTGCCTTTTTTCTATTGAATTTGTGAAAAAAATTTGATCAGCCTTGTGGATCCTTGTGCTCTGTATGCAACCTACTGAAAACTATGTTGATGCACATAGTAATTGCAGGTGGATTGATTTTGATCATCCAAAGTTGTTTGTTGGATGCACATATTAATTTCTTCTAATTGATATTTTGGTAAATTCCTATAGCATAGGTCTTCTTCTTTTTCCATCCTTGATTCTCATGCTCGCAAAATTGTATACTCTGCAGTTGATGGTCAGGTCAAGTGTGAGAAATGGATACGGGATGAGAATGATCGTTCTGAGGAATCTAATGCAACATGGTGGTTGAAAAGGCTAATTGGTAGAACAAACAAGGTGACTGTTGACTGGCCCTTCCCATTTACTGAGGGCAAGCTTTTTGTACTGACTCTTAGTGCTGGTTTGGAGGGATACCATGTTAATGTTGATGGGAGACATATTACATCTTTTCCATATCGGACTGTAAGTTAGATGAAGCTATCTTAATGATATTATCATGTTGTATCTTGCTTCGTCTTTTATATGATTTGATCTTGTTGACAGGGGTTTACTCTTGAGGATGCCACTGGACTAACTGTGAATGGAGACATTGATGTCCAATCTATATTTGCTGCATCTCTGCCTACATCACATCCTAGTTTTGCTCCTCAAAGGTATCTTGAGATGTCCAATAAATGGAAGGCTCCACCACTTTCCGATCGACCTATGGATCTGTTTATTGGTGTACTTTCCGCAGGCAATCATTTTGCTGAGCGAATGGCTGTAAGGAAGTCTTGGATGCAGCATAAACTTGTTAAATCTTCAAATGTAGTTGCACGTTTCTTTGTGGCTATGGTAAGTTAAGACTATCTTAGACTTAAGTTTCGATAGTTTCACACCTCAAGTTCTGGTTTTTAACCATCTCCACATGTTTGGATAGCATGCAAGAAAGGAAGTGAATGTAGAACTGAAACGTGAAGCAGAATTTTTCGGAGATATTGTCATTGTGCCATATATGGACAACTACGACCTTGTCGTGTTAAAAACTGTTGCCATCTGTGAACACGGGGTGAGTAAACTTTTTCTAAGTTTGAAGAAACGAACGTTTGAACTTTTTTCACGAGATTGTTTAAAGGGCTTGTTTGAAACAGGCTTGTGTAGCGGCTGCCAAGTATATAATGAAGTGTGATGATGACACCTTTGTGAGAGTAGATGCAGTTATTAATGAAGCACAGAAAGTACATGATCGAAGTTTCTATATCGGAAACATCAACTACTACCACACGCCCTTACGCACTGGTAAATGGGGAGTAACATATGAGGTACGCATTGTTTCCTGCTCTTGTTTATATCCGTTCTTCTTGTTTATATCCGTTCTTCGGTTGATTCATAAAATAATTTGAATCATGGATGATTTTGAATATCATCCTCATTGATTAAAAAACCATTTACCCTTTTGGTTGGGATTCAGATCAGGCCACATAGGGAATTCTAGGCTCTTTCATTGATCTGATATCTATGTTGTTCCAACTTTTTTTATCCCTGGAAGTATCAATGTTAAACCCATATGTATCCGAAATGGGTATTGGGATACGAACCTCCTAGGATCTTGAGATATTCAGATGAACTTGTTTTCTATGAAAGATATTTAGAGAAACTTAATTGAACATACCTGTGTAGGATAAATAATTGTATCCGGTATTCAAACTCGATTTCGAGTAATATAGTCTAGGATGACTACCACTTTGGATACCTAAGTTATCAAACACAGTGATCTAATCATGATAATTAGATCAAAGATTTAAGGGAGATAATACACCAATCAACGTTTATAGAACTCCTGATAAGTTACTATATTAAACACGTAATTCGTCTATTATTATCGCATTCATGGATTTTGTTGTTAACATTTTTCATGTAGTAATTCTCGTATGTTTATCTTGTTTTAATTATGTTTTAATGTTCATATTGAGTCAAGCATATCAATGTAAATCTAATATGCTTTTGTATTGGTTCCAAGTTCCCCGTCTAACCCCTTAATTCATGTATTCAGGAGTGGGCGGAGGAAGCTTATCCGCCGTATGCAAATGGACCAGGCTACATATTGTCATCCGACATTGCTCTGTTCATCGTCTCCGAATTTGAAAAACACAGTTTAAGAGTAAGTTAACTCTAATTTTTCCATGACCATGTTGCTGGGATGTAATGAAAAATAACGTAAAGATGTAAAAATATGCAGTTGTTCAAGATGGAAGATGTGAGCATGGGGATGTGGGTGGAGACCTTCAGCAGCTCCAAAGCAGTTGAGTATGTACACAGTTTGAAGTTCTGCCAATTCGGATGCATAGAGGATTATTACACAGCTCATTACCAGTCCCCAAGACAAATGATGTGCCTGTGGGACAAGCTGCAAAAGCAGGCAAGGCCTAGATGTTGTAATATGAGATAATCTTGTCTCTCTGTAAATAGATACTAACTCATAAAAAAATACTTTTTTAAAACAAACATTATTTTATAGTTCTATAATCCAGTCAAAGATCACAAAACTAACCTCTTTACACAACAATACAACAACACGTAAAGCCGTTTTGAAATGTTAGGCAATACTTAGCAAAAGCAGCAAGAAAGCAGATACTAGTGAACTTATGGGACTCAACTGGTTTGAACGTGATGGCTGTGGTGATGTTGTAGGATTCGGAGTTTCGACTGCAGTAGCATTTTCCTTTGAGCATGTGTAATTGCACCGACTCGGCGGCACAATTCGATAAACTCCGCTGCTGGTTAGCAAGTAGATGTCTTTGGTATTGTCCTGACCAAAAGAGAAAATGTAGCCCAATGCTGCATTATCGCTTCCTGGCACACTGCTGCATTGTAAAGGAGAGTCTCTTGCACAACCGAATTGAATCATGCTCGTAGAAAAGTTTCCACTGTTTTCAGGGTCTTCAGTTGCTGCCCAAATTGCACCAGAATACAAGTCTGCATACAGGTACCTGTGAAAAAACACAATCTTTAGCAAGAACTAATTAGTGATAATGGAGAATTATTGGCTCTGACTGCCTATAATATGAAAAACACCATCATCTGTTTGCAAAGATGGACGCATTGTCATCCATATGCAAAAACCTGGCTCTTTTTTCTTACCTTCCGTACATACAAGGATCGGTGTTGGACCGGTAAAAGTAGCCTCCTATCATTGAGGCTGATCCTATTTTCTTGTTTACTTCAGAGTGATTGTATCCCATAACTGGGAAAATGGGGTTTATGGAGTTTGCAGATGTGTTGCCTCCAGGTGATGATGCAGGATTGAAACGATATGGACCCTCATAAACACGCCAACCATAGTTTCCACCTTTGCTGATGATGTCAACCTCTTCATACAAATCCTGAAGATTCATAAACTTTGAAATACCAAAACCGGCAAAAATTATAATTAGTTTTCTGTCCATAGTTAGAAGAGAAATTAAACCTCGCCGACATCGCCACACATAAAATAGGACGGCCTCTCCGAATCGAAACTGCAGCGCCAAGGATTTCTGAATCCAAGAGCCCATATCTCAGGAAGCAAGTCTGAATCTTGGCTATAAGGATTGTCATTGGGGATGGAGTAGTTTCCCCATAGACCAAGTCTATTAATCTCAGCTGCACCTGGAACAGCATATTGAGTGTCAGTTGAAATCAGTAGCTTGCACCTGAATTTTGCAAGTTTAATAATTCTGATCCCTGACCAAAACAACTGTGTATTTGATAAACATGAATGCAATATAGACAAAGTTCTTGAAGCATTTTAATTGCTTTAAAATTGCAGGCATAAACGAATTGAAACTGGTACGTACTTGGCATATTATCTACATCAAGCCTCATGATTTTGCCAAGCACTGATTTCTTGTTTTGAGCAAAATTGTATGGATCACCATCTCCGCCACCATCCCCCATCATAAAGTACAGATACCCATCTGTAGGTCCGAAAAGAATCTGTCCACCATGTTGAGAAGTAAAAGGAAGTCCCATAGTGAATATCCTTCTCACTTCTGATGGCCTAGCATTTTCTGCCTGAAAAAGGGTTTAATTCATTTAGAATATTGTATCTAGACAGAAGTTTCAAGTGCGTAAAGATGTGTACCGAGGAAGGCTGCGCTGTAGAACCGTTGGCAGTATATTCTGCAACAACACTTTGATACTGGCATGGCTGAGCACCGTTGTCTGTACCAAGCTTGGAGGGATCACAGTTCACATCCGAGTTACATGAACATCTTCCGGTACATCTTGGCGATTTACCCTTGTCACAATTGAATGAAGCAAAGAATCGGCCGTTCTGTGCGAAGTTCGGATGAAATGCAATCCCCATCATCCCAAATGCAGTATCAAAATGCACTTCATCAGTAAGATCTATGAAGGGGTTGGATTCATCAAGCTCCAATGCTCCTCTTGATCCCACTTCGGGAATAGTCGCCAACCAAATCTTACCTTGTTGATTGGAGAAGAATGCACGGTTCGATCCATCAGGGTGAGCAGCCATATCCAAGTAACTCCCATTCCCAATTTTCTCAAGGCAAAACCCATGTGGAGCACTAGGAGTTCCAGTCCCATTCAGTTTAATGGGTTCACCATCATAGCAAACTGATCCATTAGTTGATGCTCCACCAAAGGCATTGCAGAAATCAGTTTTGGACTGCCAAAGTTCAGTCAGATTGGTGAAGTTTGAACCGACGGGTGCTCCAGCTTGTCCTTGCAACGAAGGTGCAAAGGGGGAATTCAAAATAGATACATTTTGACATCTATCCCATACATCTGAACAGAAATCATTTGTTGCTTGGTTAAACTGAGATGAATTTGTTGAAGCAGTAGAGTTGCAGAGTAGAGGCACTGGTCGAGGCACAGAATCAATGGTGAATAACTTTGCTGAAAACGGATCACATCTCTGAAAATCATAAAAAGTATGTAAACTCAGAAAAAACTTTTCCAGACTGAATAGACAACCTTATTCAAGCTCATTAAAGAAGTCTGGCTTCATGAATTATGAAAATTCCTTTATGAAGTTGCAAACGCATGCTGATTGGATAGGAGATTTCAAGCCTATACTACAGCCATACACTTGCAAACAATGCAATGTTTTAAAGAAACCTCATATTCTAGTTTTGGAGAAAGAATCATTGCTTTATTTTAGATGGCTACAACAAAATCTAATGAATCAAGTGTCAAACCAGTGAAAGGTTTGGAGTTGGCTCAAAAAAAATGATATGAAGTCTTACCGCACAGAGGACGGATTGAAGAAGTGAGGCACAGCTAGGATCAGAGATATTCATAGCTTGAAATTGCTTCTGCAACTGTGAATCGTCAGTGGAGTTGCAACAGCTGCTTCCATTGTAGGAACAAAATTTCAATGGACTGTTCAAGGTGATAGGTGCCTCTGCATTAAAAGAAACAAAAACCAGGATTTGTATGAAATCAGTCTATGAAATCGAAACAAACATATTTGAACTTTTGTGGTTCAGAACTTACCTGAATTTGTACACAAAGGAAAAGAAGTGGAGGGATAAAGAAGCACCAGCAAGTTGAAGAAGATGAACACAAGGTTAAGATCAAAAACACCTTTCATTGAACCAAATTGGCAGAGAAATTTAGCCATTGACATGACACCCTTTCTTTTATCAACGCTTCAAAGCATCTCAGATTAGGGAAGAAAGGCTACCAAAGTTGACTTCAGCTACAAAACATGTTCTCAACTTCATAAACAATCAAAGGGTTTTCTTCCTTTCTGGCCTCTCAACATTCTTCCCACTTCCCCATCCATTCATATATCAAATCTCTTTGACTCAGCTTGCTGAAAGATATTAATGAAAGCAAGATTTAAACTTTCTGTCTTACATTTCGGTTCTTGTGAATACACAACAAGCTTTTTGACATTTTGTAGTTGGAACATACTGCGTTGAATATCATGAATTTATTATCAGTAACTTTCGATCAGATCATGGGGCATGGAGACATCGATTGGTCAGTGGTCATTAGTTGACTTTTCCTTAAGTTTTTAGTTGCAGATCAAAGACAGAGGGTGATATTATAAAATGAAAAATTATTATTAGGATAAACCACATTGCTGGTCACTAAATTATTAGGGTATTTTCACTTTGCAATCAAACTTTTAAAAGTTCTATTCCAATCCCTGAACTTTTAATTATTTTTGTTAAGGTCGCCATTGTTCGAAATTTGTCGTTAAACTTTTCTTCTCCAAACTTTAATTTTAAGAATTGACAATCTCCACAAAAAGTCAGTTTTTTAATTAATGGATTCTCGCCGGTCGATTTTAATAGTGGGAGGACTTTATTTAACTAAACGATTAACATAATTTAGTTTTAAACTGATCTAGTCTTTAATAGTGACATATCAAATTTTAACTTTTAATTTTTATTAAAATTGTCTTGTTGTTTACGTTGTCGTTTGACGGTTTTTCTAGTCGAAATAACCACCAAACTATTTATATTCTTCTTTTAATTTTTGTCCCTTGATTCAAAATTGTTCAAAAGCTCATAATCTTTTTAATAACAATCAAATCTCAATAAAAGAATAAAAATATAACTTTTTGATTAATTACCTTCAACAATCGGATCAATTTGAAACTAAACTATAGTAATCTTCTCGTAAAATTTTTCTATTTTGATTGATTGGTGACCACTTTGTTCAGAAAAAAAACATCCCTTTACTACGATAGTTATCAATTCTTGAAATCAGAGGTTGTGTGAAGACTAACGACGGTTATTGACGGCAATAACCGTAATCAGGAATAGTATACAAATAGAGACTTGCGCGATCACGATCCTCAAACTTTTAAAAGAATTAAGTTGGAGTGATGATAAAATTATATTTCAGTTTCCTAAAAAACAAATAACTTATAGTATTGTTGTGCGGGTCATGACTCCAAAAAAATTTTAAAATTAAAAAATTAGATAATAAGTAAAATTATATTTTAGTCTCCTAAAATATATAATTTATATAGTTACCTAAGATTTTAAAATATAACCCTCAATAAATAATATTGAGTTTCAAACAATAAAAAATATAACGTAAGTTTTACAAAATTAATAATTAAAATAAAAATATCTTAAAAATTCAGTAATTTCTATCTTCTACTATTATTATTATTATTATTATTATTATTATTATTATTATTTGCCCTTGTTGCTGCTGAGAAAAACATCAAGTTGACAATGTCTTTTAATTAAGTATTATTATTTTACTTTTCAGAAAAAAAGTTTCTGTAAGATATTAAAAAAGGAAAAAATACACGCAATGGATGGCGACAAATCTAGAAAAGGAAATCACGAAAAAACCGTAGACTTTTGTATAAGACAAAAAAGGAAAAATTATTAAGTAAACTTGTTTATCACGTCATTCATAGTCCTAATTAATTAGGATCATTAATCTTAATTTTTTCAAGTGAATCATTATCTCTTTTCTATATAGACTTAATGGTGGGTAGTTATTAGGTGATTATTTAAAGATTAACGGTTCTGATTACTTAGACCATAAATGATGTGGTGAACAAGACTCACTAATAATCTTAAAAAACGGAGAGAGAGGTATATTTTAGATGATCACGAAAAGAAATTGACGCAGCACGTCTTGCAAATTGCAAGATTCTTAATAGAAAATATTCGTCTATTTTTTAATAAGAAAATGTAGATTTTACTCGATAATTAATAAATAATTAATGATGGGTTATAATAACTAATAATTTATAGTAGTAATTAACTTGATTAGTATAAAGTATTAACTGATTATACAAAATATTAGATAAAAATAATTAATAGCTTATAGATATTTAATTATTTAAATAAATAAAATAATATATAAAAGCATCATTATATTTGATACTTGCACTAATAATTTATTAGTTATTGATATTTTATCTATTAATATTAATTATATTATAAAATAAATTTTTAAATATGATTATTTAGTACATGCGAAAAATGTGTATAGTAATTTCTTATTCGTGAAATTATCATTTTATTATAATTTTAATAATTATTAAATTTAAATGTATATGTTAATTTATTATTTATACAATTATATTTAATATAATTTATTATTATTAGATTTATGTATACATACTAATTTATATTAAAGAATTTATTTATTAAATTATCTTTTATTTTTATAGTTATTCAAATTTTACGTTATTTGACGATTTGTCAAGGGCAATGAAGTCATTTTAATTTATATAATAATTTTTGTTTATAAAAGTTGAATAATTTTATTGAATTCATTATTGCAATCCTCTGTTTAGCATGTATATATAGAGTACTGAATTTACACGAGCTCTTTAGTCCAAACGGTTAATAGAACGGTTGTTGTTCTTAGAGCTCACGAGTTCAAGCACCAGCAATGTCAGCAGAGTCCCCTTCCACACCCCTTCCACACCCACAGCCCTCCTTAGTGCTCCGGCAAGATGCCAAGCATGTGATTATTGCATGACCTTCGTCGATCTACTATAAAAAATTATATTAAAGATCATTCAATTATTAAAAAATTATAATTAGATATTTTAATATTTAAAATTTATAATTAGATCATTTAATTAAAATTTTAATTATTATTAATTCACTTCTCATAAAATATAAAAGAATGTCTAACAAAATTTTATGTAATGATAATTTTAGTCCTTAAAATTTATGTATTGTACTAATTTTGTTTTTAATTATAAAAATGATTGTTAAAATGTTTGATTAGAGGAAATTTGTATAGATTAATGTGAATTTCTCAATGTCTTTTATTAAGAGAGTCGATAATTAAATCAAAGTGGACCTCTTACATATATAGTTACCTGTGAATGAAGAGTCTTTTATCATATCAATTATAAATATATTAAGTAGCATTTTATGATTTATTAAATTTACTCTTATTTTATATACGGTTATATTTATTATTGATGAATAAATTATTAAATTTAAATTTTTAGATTTATCGTAGTACATACCAGATTTTTCTTTTCCAAGTGGATCTTGATTTTTCATGAAAACATTAATAATGATATAAAAGATTTTTATGATTATGATAAATATTAAATTCAAATTAATAAAACCATTTCGGTTTTCATAAATATCGGTTTTCTGAGATCAATTTTTTAAATGATTGTAATGTGATATTTTTTATTTATGTCCCATGATCAGATATGAGAAAGGGTGTTATATCTTTAATTTAAAATCATTAACATTATACAAATAAAGATTTGGATATATGATTTTATTTATCGATTTTTTTTCATGATTGAATAGTGATAATATCTTTGTTGTCAATGTACCTTTATTGTTATATGCATTTTTATGTTGTTTGTTGATGATTTTATCTATCATCGTGAATTTTGATGATATTTGTATCCTTCTTTTGTTTCGAGTCTTTGGATTAGGTTCTTATGTTTTCCTTGTTTGGTTCTTTTATAATTTAATGTCCGCTAGTTTTGTTTATTAGGTATATGTCTGTTTTGAAGTGTTTTATTTACTAGATATAAACTTTCATTTTAATTTCGGATATATTATCGTTTAATAAAATTAATGGATCTCAGTTAAAAAAAAGCATTTTGAAAACCTAAAAGTTTAATTACAACACATAATTTGTTCTTTTCCTTACCCTAGAAGTTCAAAAGCGTTGCTCACTCAATCTTGGTCGCTTCCTTTTCAACTTCTTTTATATACCGGCGGAGGCACCAGTTTTAATGCTGGTCGTCGACCGTCGACTTTTATCTTTCGTTTGTTTTTAATTTTAATAAATAATTTTTCTCTTATGGCACGATCTACTCTACCTTTTGATATGTTTTTTTTTATCGTTTGACATGTTTTTTTGTTTTATTTTTTAAGGTTGGATCTGACGACGCCACAACCGATCAAGATGACGGTTATTTGTTATCACGGTGATCTTCCTTGCTTTGGACTATCGGATTGCATTTGAATACACGATTTGCGCTCGTGGATAGTTTATCGTGACGTTCAGTTCTGATTTGTGATTCTCGGTGGTCTTTCAATAGATTAATCCCTTTTGTAGTTCGTTTGCTGATACAGTCAGATTTGTTCGTGTCTTTTATTTCGATCGAGTTTTTGGATGAATTTTTTTAAGCTTTTTTCATGTATGATCCTTGTATGATCTAAAGTGGCTAGTTTTAAGAAAATGCCCAAATTATGTATTTAGTTTACAATGATAATTGTAAATCATTATTGTAATATTTGAGTATTTTATCTTTTAATAAAATTAGTGTCTTCTATTAAAAAAACCTAAAAATTTATTTTTAAATTAACATTTTTCTTAAATCAATAAAATAGCATTTTTATTAATATTTTTTTATATAAAATAGGTTCAGTTAGCTTGCAATATTCTCTGACAAATTCAAATTTGGGTAAATTATTGTAACAATCATTTTTATTTTTTTTATCGAGTATAATATTGGTCATTAAATTTTAAATTCAATTTATAAAGTCACTTACATTTTTAATTTGTAAGTTTGTCACCAAAATATTTGTTTTTATACTTTTTATTTTTTAAATAATCATAAAACGATTATAAAACAATATATTCCTAAATTATTCGAATCAGAGTCTTCTCACTAAAAGCCTAAAATCACTGGTTGAGTTGTGCACCTTCCTAATAGGTAGCCCACCTAAATGTCACTTCGTTAAATAACTTATGACAAAAATATTTAAATAATTATTATAAAAATATATAATTTAAACATTTATTTTTATCATTAAACCTAAAATTAAAGCATATCAAAGTATATCAAAGATCTAGAATCTGCTGCATATAGAAATTTAATATCCCATCCAATTTGTTTACCATTCATTATCATCCTACTCCTATAATACCGAATTCATGGAGATTGATTGTACCTTAGAAGCTCATATTTGGATATGCATAACATAAAAAATAAGTTTAAAATAATTATATAAATGATTATAATTTCTAAAATCCAAAAAAAAAACATTTATTTTTGGGTAGAGAGAATAGATACACAGCTGAGAAACAAATACTCTTATTGTCCTGAATAATATAAAATCATTTACCAAATACTATATGTATAATATATATTCAAACTATACATTAAGGGGGAAAAGGGAAGAAGAACTCAAAATTGTGGGATATGAACTCTATATAAGATTTATATGAGCAAGGAAGAAGAGGAGGGAATGGAATGGAAGGTGCAGGGAAGTTGGATAGGGATGAAGATGATGATCAATTGACACTGGTGAGACTGAAGCAAGCAGCAGCACTCTTCAACTCATTGTCTGCAACATGTTCCACCATTGATTCTGTTGTGTCTTTCAGGGATTCTTCAGAACTGCATTTTTCTCTAAAAGAATCGACGTAAGACTGTCTGTCATCAATGGAGTCAAAGAAGGGATGGATTTCATCGTAATCTTGAACAACATCGTCTTGAGCATCGGCTAATGGCTCTGAATTTTGAACCAACAGCTGAGATTGAATGGCAATGGAACTATCATCGTCATTGTTTGAGCTGCTGTTATTTGTGTCGAGAAAAAGATGGTGGATCCACAAGGAGTTGTTTTCTACGTTCTCCTTAGGAGAATCCATGCAGGAAGAGTACGAGTTTTGCATGGTGTAGGGTTGAGTCGTTTGATTGAAGAGAGGAAGAGCGTTGTTAGGCGGTGCCATCCCTAGTTCTAACTGAGAAATCACATCGTCCGCCATGGATGATATCTGATGCTGTTGCCTATACATCTCGAGCTGAGTGAGTACGGCATGGAGTTCTTTTTCAAGCATATAAATTTGATGATAAAGTTGACGGATGACACCCAAACAGCCATTAACAGGGAACCGATCTCGCACATTAGCTTGGTATTTGATGGACCGCATGGCTTCTGCATGTTGGGAAGGATCTAAGCTCTTTAGTATCTTCACAATGTTGCTAACACCGAATAATTTGTGAGCGTTTTGGAAAACTTTGGTTTGATCCGCCTGGAAATAAGGAGCAAGAAGACATTCCGGGATGCACTTTCGTCGTCGGTACTTGCATGCGGCGCAGGCACTGGTGGCACCACCTTTGAGTGTCATGGTTGCATATCTCTAACACCGTAAATGGGTTTTTTCAAGACTGTTTGGCATCATATGGTCTGATAAAAAGGAAGAACCTTGATGAAAATAAATCATGAAACTGAAGAACTGTGATGAAAGGGGAGAGAGAGAGATTATTGTTGAAAGTTTGAAACTGAAATGGGTTGCAATTTGAGCTGAACAGGTCTGATATCAGCGGATTTGATGGAGGCTAAAAAAAGACTCAGTAAAAGAGGGAAACAGCCAAGTAAATGTACAAATATATACTTAGATTTCAACCCACATGAAAAATAAAATCAATAGAAAAGTGGGAAAAAAACTTGCATAATTATGATGCGTAGTTTGTGCAGTGGTTTCATTGATAAAAAAATATATAATTCATTTTGGTGATTTAAATTTAAGTATAATGTGTGTATCATGGGTTTAGAATCGTTCTAGTAAAATTATATGGTTTTAAATTTTGACTCGCCTAAGTCAGTCTCTAAACAAAGCACTCAAAAGTTTTCTCTTATTCTGTCTTTTATTTCTTTTCACTTTAAATCCTCTTTAGTGTTCTTCAGTGTTTGTCGCGTTCTTTCAAAATTCTTCGAAGTAATTCTCATAGTTAGTTTTCGCTTAAACGATCTTCCATTCTATAGTGCCTTGAAAGTGTGATCTTCCAGAGTAAGATTTTAGGCTGACTTAATCGTTTTTAAGGACTTAACTAAGATCGCACGGGTTAACTGGTTCAAAAGTTTAGCCCATAACATGTGTATAGTGTGCATTATTGAAAAAACTACAGAAAAACAAAAATATACTAACTTGTGATCAAAACAATATATTAAAAAAAATTAAGTTATATAGTTTTTGAAATTGGATGAATTAAAATTTTGCAAAGAAAAATAATTTAAAATATCTAAATTTTCATATTAAATAACTTTTATATATTGTTATGAATGATCTTCTAAATTTAATAGTTCTATCCACAATATTAATATTCAAAATTATAAGCTTACTCTAGTAATTAAGTGCATATTTTTACTAGCTAGTAATTGATACATTATATGCTTCTTTTTTATGCTTACAAACGATCCAAACTTAGTAAAAAATATGTTAATTGTCGGAAATTATACCTAAGACCATGAGTTCTGTGTACTCAAGAGTAATTATATTCGATTTAAAAGTTTAGGAGAACTATGAAAAGTTTATATATCGTACGAGATTTATTGCTTTTAAAAATATATATATTATATTTTAAAGTAAAAATAAATTGATTTTAAAATAACATACTAATCAAGGACATAGATCAATATGAATTAATCAATATAAAACTCAAAAGATTAGAAAAAAACGAGAATAATAATACACCAATCATATAAATTATTAAAGTTTTAAGTGAATAATAATACATTTATATATTTTGTTATCATACATAATCCATCTTTCACGATCATGACTATAGGCAAAACAATGGTAGTGTTGCCCATAATAGCAAGACTGAGAGATTAAAAAAAAAAGAAAAGAAAAGTAGAATAAAATCGAACTATAAAAACAATGTTAAAAAATATGAGTCTACCACTTGCGTCGAATATCGCTGAACACCACTAACGCTGAACATTGTTGAACACTATTAAACTCATTAATAGAAATTAAAAATTTAAAGGTCTCAACGTATAATTAGTAATTATTTAAAATAAAATTTTAATTAAATTATTTTCTATAGGAAGAATTACAAAATGATCACCCAATTATCATCATTTTTTGGGTTGATCATCCAACAAAATTTTTAATAATAACCTCCACTAACATTTTATTTCATTCTCATTTTGATCACCTTTCATTATATATTTAACAAAAATTATAAAATGATATGATTTAATAATTTTAGTTTCTAAATTATTATACTATATCAATTTAGTCCTAATAGAAAATAAATCATCAAATATTTGGATTAAACCCTAAATTTTTCATCCCTTTTCTTTTTCCTTTACAACACTACTCTTAAAATTAATTAACCAACTCACTTTTTAGTTTTTTTTTGTGTGTGTGTTTTTGGGCAACTTATTAAATTTTAAATTATAAAACACTACTTTAATTTTATGATTTGCTTTTTAAAATCTAATTTAACTTCTTCGATTCTTTAAGTTACTCGTATATATTATTTTTTGAGTCAAATTTATACAAATATTTTAATATTTCACATATAAATATTAAAATAAAGCAATATCAATTATAAAATTATTTATGCAATTCAAAGATTTTTTAAACGTTCATTATAATTCCAATCAAATTTATTGTGCATAAAATTATTGTTTTTTAATACTAAACTTACAAAACAATAATTGAATATCATTTTTTTCTTAATTTTAATCAAAGTTCAATTCATAACTATTTTTCTATTAAAAATCAGTTTTTAAAAAATATATTTTTACCATAATTTTAAATTTATTAAATATTTTAATTAAATTATGTTAGTTACAGTGATCGAATAATAAAAAAATCAAAAAAAAAATTAGATCGATAAAACTAAACACTTTATTTATGTGATTATTGCATAATTTATGTTTTCACTTTATTTAATGAATATTTGTAACCGATTATTATGTTTCAATTTTACATATTATATGAATTAAAATCCACACAAAAAAAAATCTAAAATTTAAAGATAAAATATTTTTTAAAAACATTACATAACAACATAATAATATTATAAAAACAAATAATATTATTGGTATTGTTTAGACTATTAAACCACATAAAATATACTTATAGCTATACTAAACTCTGACTTTGTGATTATAAAAAACTCATTTTTTTTAAATTTATTTTCATACACAATTAAAAAATAAACTTAATGTAGATCAACATAACTTGGTATTTCTTGAACAGCTTAAAACGATTAAAATATAAAATTAATTGAGTTTTGTTATGGTTTCTCTTCATTGTATGGGTAAAATCAGAAAACTAAACATAAAATTTTGTTATGATTTTCTTATATTTTATTATCTCTATTTTTGTTAACTAACTGTTTCAAAGAGGTTTGCTGGCAATTGATGGAGAGAAAGAAATGTGATTGTTGGGTTTTAAATTTTTGAGAAAAGAAAACCGAAATAATAAAACTTTGATAAAGAGTTGAACATAACAAAAAAAAAAGAAAAGAAAAATAAGGAGTGATTGAAAGATGTGAAATGGAACTAGTTCTGAGGATAAGCATTTTTTGTATTATTATGCGGGTTTATGTAAAAATATAAGAACTTATTTGATGAGTTTTTTAATAAGATTAAATTAATATATTATCATAAATTTAGGAATTAAAGTTATTATTAAATTATACCATGATACAATCTTATTAAACATTTAATGTTTGATGACCAAAACAATAATAAAATAAAATATTAGTGATAATTTTGAGAAAAAAAAATTGAGTGACCAAAACAAAAAAAATGTGACAATTGAGTGACCACCCTTATATATCCCAATAAAAAATAATTTAATTAAAATTTTATTTTAAATAATTATTAATTATATGTTGAGTCCTTAAAATTTTTAATATTTATTAATCAGTTTAATAGTGCTCATCAGTGTTCATCATTAACGGTGTTCAGCGGTGTTCGATGCCCGTTGTAAAATTTTCCGTTAGAAAACCACCCCTTTCAGCGGGTTTTATATTTTGTATTAACATTCTATAGTGTATGTAAGATTATCCGAGAGCTATTAGAGTATAATAAAATTGAACCATCTAGTCTCATCGGTTGAAGGAACAATTGTTTTTGATTGAGAGTATATATTCTAAAACAGATACTGATGTAATCACTGTAGTTAAATAAAAAAAATTATCCAAGACCTATTAGAGTTTTAGTTACTATGTAATTAGTGTTATAAATATTATGTAATTTTTTTTTCAATTAAGTATAGAAATTATAACTTTCTTTTTTATATTGAGATTCAAACTCATATAAGATGATATAATATACGTATCCTTAACTACTGACCAATCAGTAGATCTCTAGAAATATTATGTAATTAATTGCTACTGATTTACCTTAAATTATATCTCCTTAAAGATAAGAGTTGAAGGTTTGTTGTACTAGGACTCCTAATTGCTAATTGTATATGTGAGAAAGAGACTATAATGATCGAAAAATACAATAAATAATGGTGATTTATGTATGATCTGTAGTCACTGATTCTCTCGATAGGCCACAATTATTACAGACAAATACATTAATTTAATGACGAGAAATGTATTTTTTTCTATGTTACTAATACTTGTACTTGCTATTTTGCCCAAGCCAATTGAGGAAGAGTTACGGGGCATAAAACTAAAAATATATACTTATTTTATTTTGATCGGGAATACTATATATAAAAATACTATATATATAAAATAAAAAAAATAAATATACGATAAATAAAAGGCAACTCCATTTCAATAAAAAACCCACACCCAAGTTTCATAACTTTAGATCCAATACCTGATCATGATTTTCCTGGAAAGAAAGCCGTTTGTGGGTGAGGAGGGATTCAAACCCCCAACATTATGGTTCATAACCACCTGCTCTAATACTCGTGTTTAAGGATTTATTGTTCGCAAAAGATGAATAAAATATTTTTTAAAAAGAATAACGTTTTTTTTGTATTTTTATTATTTTTAATAGTTAAAGATATATATGGTAAGCCTTTAAATAGATTATAAAGTTATCTCTAAATTAATAGGTTTTGAATTATCTTATTTATTTAATGATTCTTGTTCATTTGAGTATTACAAAAGATACTCATCTTCCCTTTTTAACCGTCGGATCTTCCTTCTTTTCCCTTCCCTATTGCAGTTTCACGTATTGTTCGTTTTCTTCCTCAATCCTCTCTCCCCCTCCACCCCACCAAGAAACAGAAGAATGGGCGTCGATTATTACAATATCCTCAAAGTGAATCGCCATGCCACCGATGAGGATCTCAAAAAGGCATACAAAAGGATGGCCATGATTTGGCACCCGGACAAGAACCCTTCCCACAAACGACCAGAAGCAGAGGCCAAATTCAAGCTTCTCTCTGAAGCTTACGATGTTCTATCTGATCCGCAGAAACGGCAGATCTACGATCTTTACGGCGAGGAGGCTCTCAAATCCGGGCAATTTCCACCTTCTTCTTCTGCCTCCCATAACCAATCTTACGCTTCCACGTCCGCCTCCTATTCCCGCGGAGCTGGCCATTATTATAATGCTAACAACAATACTAATCAGAGCCAGCAGCAACCTAATACGGGTTCTTTCAGGTTTAATCCCAGGAACGCGGATGATATATATGAGGAGCTGTTTGGGGCGGATGCCAACGGTGGAAGAGGAAATAGAGGGTTTAGAGAGGGGTATTTTAGGAATAATAATAATAATGGTTTCGGGACTAGTAGCAGTACTAGTAATGGAGAAATGAGAAAAGCCGCTGCTGTCGAAAACCTATTGCCTTGTAGCCTGGAAGAGCTCTATAAAGGTGCCAAGAAGAAAATGAGGGTTTCCAGGGATGTTTTTGACCCATCCTTGTCAGGGTAAGCTAAGATCTTCAATAATACATACAATGTTATGTATAGTATGCTATTACTGTTTTTTACATCTGTAGTATGACTATGAATAATTTTTATTGGAATTATGGAATTGAAAGGTAGGAATTTTGTCTGCTAGATGGTTGAAATGATTCTTGGAGTTTATTGCCATTTACGTTGATGGAAATATGGGAACCTTGTTTGTTTGATAGTGAAACGTTTGTTGGAGAAGAAAAAATCCCTTGTTGCTTGATGCCAGACAGTGTTATATCTTTAATTGCTTCTTGTAAAGCCTCAAGCTTCAGCTATATTATATTCGTCATCAAATGCTAGGGGTGCGATAATTTTTTACTCCGATTAAGAAGTTGCTATTTTGAGGAGGATAAATTGTTCTACATGATTGCTTTTCTTTGGATTAAATTTCTGTTCTATTTGATTTTACTTATGGTCAGAAAACATTTCGAGTTTTTTTACTTTGGATACCATCAAATAAATTGAAGCCCTTTCACTTTTACTTAAAAATATATGTTGTGAGAGTCATTACCTTACATGGCTGGCTCAAGGAAGGAAATGTCGTCTGTTTTCCTTTTTGCCATAAGAAGTATCCACCATGCTTTCGTGGGATGTGAGATTGGTTAGCATTAGACAAACAGAGGCTATTGAATTTATCGTATTTCGGGTTGGTTAGAGATCTTAAGTTCAAACCCTCTTACCATACAAAATAAGTAAACTCCTATTAGGGATGATAAAATATTATTACTTCTCAACTTATGCTTCTCTGTTTAGGATTAGAGATGGAGATTTAAAAGTGAATCTAATGGTTTAAATCTCCTTAATCTCCTCAATAATCTCACTTCTTATTTTCTATAAGCCGTAAGGTACTTATATCTTTTAGACCAGATGCTTATTAAGGACTTTGTTCCCTAAAGATAAGATTCTGGGAGTTGAATAATTTTGTTTGACTGTTTACAAGGAGATTATTCTGGAATAAGGATTTATTTATGAGGTAAACCAGCAGTACACACAACCCTTTATCATTCCATCTTTAAAGCAATCACCCTTAATGGGGGGAATAAATAAAAACAATCCACCCACCTCTTCATGTTTATGGATTATGTTAACATGTCATGTCATTGCCCTTTTGGGTTGGCATAGGTAATGATTTTTGTCTTGGCTACTGCAGTTGGTTTGACGCGAGATCCTTTTATTTGTTTGGATGTATAGGTTTTAAAAACCGGACTAACCCAGTAAAAGACAACTATGTTTTGCTTATGAAGTAATATGCAATTGTAAGAACTAGATGCTACTGCAAATCTATGTTTATGCATGTTAGAAATTCCTTGTTTCTATGTTTCCATCTTTTTAACTATGAACCTATATTCATATGCTGTCCTTTCCTTTGAGCCTATATGCAAAGAAGCAAGAGCTCCTCTTTTAGTCTATGCTGTTGCAACACTTAGGTTATTTGTGGGCACCTATGAGATTTTAAAGATCATCTAGAAAAGTTGAACGGTATGGTAATCATGAATTCTTGTAGCATTCTCAATTTTGATAAAAAAAACAGATAAACTAATGCTTTCAGTTCATGTCACCTAGTCTGGCACTGCATTAGTCTTTTTCTATTTATTTTTGGTAGTATGCTTTGTGTTGTTATTTACATGAATACTTCCCTATCTTACTTTAACCTGACAGCTGAACTGCTTTCTTGCAGTAAGGTTAGGACTCTAGAAGAGATATTGACCATTGAAATAAAACCTGGTTGGAAGAGGGGAACAAAAATCACATTCCCTGAGAAAGGCAATGAGGAGCCTGGTATAATTCCTGCTGATGTCATTTTTGTGATAGAGGAGAAACCTCACGCCCTTTATAAAAGGGATGGTAATGATTTGGTCGTCAATCAGGAGATTACACTGCTAGAGGCCCTCACTGGTAGGACTCTTGAGCTGATTACTCTGGATGGTAGGAATCTCACGATTCCACTAACTGATATAATCAAGCCTGGTGCCGAAGTTGTGGTTCCGAATGAAGGAATGCCTATCTCAAAAGAACCCGGGAAAAAGGGTAATTTGAGGATCAAGTTAGATGTTAAGTACCCGTCCAGACTAACCACAGAACAGAAATCTGAGTTAAGGAGAGTTTTGGCCAATGCTCGGTAATATTTTTACTATCCTTAGGTCTTGAACATTCCGTTGCATGTAAATAGCTTGTTTATAGTTTTAGAATATGAAGGTTTGTAGGTTTTTGGGTTATCCAGTTTTCTTCCTTCTGTTCTGGAGGAGCTGAGAATTGGCTAACCACTACAATCAACCGTTTGGATATCAAGTGGGAATAGGTTTCATTCTAACTGAAAGGATAGGGTCCTCCCCTCTCCCCTCTTTGGGTCTAAACAGCTCATTAGACCTGATTTATTTATGTTCCACTCACAAACTAAACGCAATACATATAAATGTGAAATGGCTTTGGAATTTTTGCCTTGCTTGATAGTTCTGGTGTCTTGATTCATTGCAAATTGAACTTGAAATTGTTGTTTTCTTTTTCTGGAAAATAATTGTGTTATGATCCTTTCAATCATCAAATTCTGTTTTGAATTATAATCCTACCATGCCTTGATTAGGTTCATGAAGAATACAGTGGCTTGTATGTATGGTCTTGCCCTAAAATATGAATGAATGAAGGGGCATAAGCAATATGGTGTAGCTATTTGACTTGCCGCTTTGCTAGGAAAATTGTAGAGAAAATTAATTTAAGGGTTGCTTGGAAAACTGGGGAGGTGCTTTTTCTTGCTCCTATACAAAAAAATTAGGCGAAAATAGGAAATAAAAAAAATATGGTGTACCTTAAATATATATAACTAGTTCCTAAACCGAAAATCCTAAAATTAAAATAGTATTCATATAATATAAATTATAAATAATATTTTAGTTTTAGGGGTTAAGCTTTAGGATTCATGATTTAGTTATGTATATAATATTAGGACTTGGGTTTGGGCTTTAGTTACATATATTATTTAAGGTTTAATTATATATACTATAAATAATATTTTAGTTTTATAATATAAAATATTATTTATAAAATTAATATATTTGTAGATTATATTATAAAATTTATATAATCAGAAATAAAATTAAGTTACGTAAACACTGTTTTTTTCAGAATATTAATAATATTATTAGTTTAATTCTGTTATTGTTATTATTATAGATTATTAGTAATATTGTTATCATTAGTAGTATATTATTGTTTAATATATTTAGTATTAATATTTTGTATGAACGTATGTATATATTATGTATTGATGAATGCGTGTACGTATATATGTATTTGCATATGAATGTGTGTATTTGTTATTATCATTTTAACATTATTATTATTATTATTATTATTATTATTATATTAGGAATATTTGTAATATATTAGTAATTAAAATAAAATATATCCGAAAATAATAGCCTAATATTATTTAATATATCTTATTATAAATATTACGTGGCCTAATCGGCCCAAATCCAAATCAATTATTCAATTCATTTTAAATAATACCCTTGGCTTAATATTGTATCAATTTAAAATTGGATGATTAATTATTTTGGTTTAAGATAATCCATAAAATAATAGGTTTTTTTTTCTAGAATTTATAGGATTTAATTTATTTAGGGTTAATACTAGAGTATCATAATTAGAATTAGATCATTACTTATATTTTTTTATAATTTGTATCTTTTAGGTTAGTACTTTAATGGACATAGGGGTTTTATTAAGTTTTTTGTGAGCCATGCATTTTAATTGATTTAATTGGTGATATTTAAAAATAATATATCGAGAAATGTTTTCAATTCAAAAAAAATATTTTAGTGAATCGTGAATTTTTTATATCGTTACAACTATTAATTTAAAATCAACGATATTTTAAAAAGTTATATTTTTAAAAAGATTGTTGTACTATTAAATTAAACTTAATATTCGAAGTTTCAGTACCTATTTGTCAATGTTTTTAGTCTTCATTCCCTCTCCGAGGGGTAAGCTTTAATTATTAAATTCAAGAGCTTTTATTCTTTTATCAGATGACCTCCTCTCTCCACCAATCACATGGTTTCCCCCATTTATAGGGAAATCCAATTGAATAATATAAATAATCAACTTGGAATTTTCTTCACGCAGATTTATATTTATAAAGATATATGCCATCATACATTCTGTAAATGTAATTTGCGTCAGCTCTTTAGTCTGAATAGTTAAAAGAGCAATTATTATTTTTAGAGGTCAAAGTTTTGAACACCAACAATATTAACATAATAATTGAGCGATCAATATAAAATGATAAAGATAATTTAATAATTAAATGACTTAATTTATTCAATAAAATCCAAAATCAAAATTTTGACTCCTACAACACAATTAATTATAAAATTAGAGATAATACAATGTTTGGACCATTTTAATATGAAATTTTTTATTATTGAAACCTAATTCCAATTATTCGAACTTTCAAGATATATAAATGATGTTCAAACGGTGTATTACATTAGTAGTATTAAGTGGTATGTCGTGTGCGTCTTCTGTTCTAGATTCGTCTCCACTTAATGTTATTAAATTTTTTAATAATAATATATAGCGTAATACAATATAATAATAATTTAAATATTATTTTAAAATAAATATATTCCTCGTATTAATATTAAAAAATAAAAATTCAATCAAAATCGTTAACGTTTCAATATTTCTTTATAAACATATAAAATAATATTTTAACAATAATATTAAAAAATCAATACTTTATAATATTTTAAAAATAGTATTATTAAATTTTTAATAATCAACAACATTATTCTATAGGTTTAATATTAATATATAGTACTTTAGTATTAAATGTTAGGTATAATGCCTTCTAACATTTGATTAACATTTTAGTTCTTATTTTTCTTTGAAGCAGTCCAACCCTCAACAAAAAATATTTTTCATTAGCACGAGCCCTCTAGCTCAAGTGGTTATTGGAATGGTTGTTGTTTTGAGAGGTCACGGGTTCAAACACCAGCGATGTCATCAGGATTGAGTGATCACTATCTAATGATAGTGATTATATTCTAGAACAGATACTATTCTTGTAATCACTATTAACTTGTTAAAAAAAATATTTTCCATTAAACTATCCAATTTTTTTTTAACATTTACTTTCTTGAAAATCTTCTTATTTTCTATTAGTTGATATTTACTTTTGTGTAATATAATTACATAATATATAGAAACAAAACATAACAAAATATTACAAAAGTATAAAGCGTCCATGCCAGACCTTGAATAATCTAATCTGAACCTGTTCTGTCTGAATTTTCATAGATTTTGCAGAGAACATTGAAGACAAAAGCTAAGCTCCATTATTGCAGCAGTGGGTGAGTAGTCAAGTTTCAGACACTAGGAACAAACTTGTCCATACTATCAATTTCAACCTCATTTCTAATGCTATTGCTATCACTTTCTTTGTATTTATACCAATTTGCACAGATTATGAAATACCCTAAGTTCATCACCTCTAATCCTGCAACCAAGTAGTAAAAATAGTCTAACTTGCCTTTGTTAAGATCTTCTGGCAACCAGTCGCCGGTTGAGGTCTCTTGAGAGATTTTATGAACAACTGATATCAAGAAACTGCTCAGGTAACTCGATAATGCTAGGTCAACGAACGTGAAAGCTCCGGCAATGCTTCTCATGTTTTCTGGGAACTGTTTGTAGTAAAATTCGATTAAGCCAATTATGGTGAATGCCTCCGACACACCTATTAGTGTTAGCTGAGGGATGAACCACATTGTTGATACTGGAGAAATGGATCTTTTCTTTGAATCTATGCCGATGGGGTTACTGAGAGCTAAACCTCTTCTTCTGTCTTCTATAATGCCGGATATGACCATGGTTACTATGGCAAGAACCATGCCTATGCTCATCTTTTGCAGCAATGTGATGCCTCCTTCCTTTCTGGTGTACTTTTGGAGCCGTGGAACTATAATGCGGTCATAGATTGGTATCCAGATGGAAATGCCGATCATGGTGAAGACGTTTAACGATGCCGCCGGAATGTGGAATCCTGTACCAGGGAGACGTCGGTCAGATTGACTGGCTTGGAAGACTACGTATGTTTGCTGCTGGACCATGGCTACAGCGTATATGATCCCTGACGCCCATATTGGAACAACTCTTATTAAACACTTAATTTCTTCTACCGTCTGTAAACTGCATAGTTTCCATGGATTCACTGCCGATCCATCAGAGTTGATTTCATCCTCAGCTATCAGTATTGCAGCTTTGTTTAGAAACCTATTTAACAAGGAGAATCTTTGTTAACAAGGAATCACAAGCAATTCGCATATGTTCACTGTCTAAATTCAAAGTTGTATCCCAATTTACCTGAATTGATCGGAGTAAGAAAGCTTGGAGTTGATGGATCCTTTAGGGATATGGTTAAACAGGGTGTTCCATGGCTCATCTGGTAGCTTCAATTTCCTCTTCCGAACTGCTGCAACCATGACTTGAATCACAGTTGTAATTGGACTACCTTGTGGCTTTACCTTCACATAAATTCTGTTACCAAGGAAGAACGTGACGCATGATAAGAACATCATGAAGGCAGGAATGGCTAGACCCCATGCCCAGCTCACATCGGATTGCACATAAACGATGACCGTCAAAGACACCATCATGGCAAACGTGAAGGTGAAGTAATACCAATTGAAGAAACTGGTTAGTCCCCTCTTTCCGGATTTCGTATTGGGATTGAATTGGTCGGCTCCAAAGGCGAGGTTACATGGGCGAATCCCGCCAGCACCAACTACCATAAGTCCCAATCCGCTCAACAGAAATGCCATTTGCCATGGTGTAGGCCCTTGACATGTTCCACCTTCACTCGACTCACAAGCTGGAGGATGCAACTTTGAGACTGCAGCTGTTAGTGCAAGTAAAACCATTCCCTTCATCAAAAAACAATTAGATGCCTTAGTGTATAAGATTATGAAAGTTCCAACATATACAAAACAAGTCATCAAGATATCAGTACCAGACAAGAAGAAACGGAAGCAAACCCCAACGTCGTGTATCTGCCAAAATAAGTATCCGAAAGGAATGCACCTAGCAAGGTAGCCAAGTTGCAGGTTCCATTGAAGACGTTAACAAGATTTGTAGCTGAGATGCTTTTCATGTTGAAGACAGTCGTGAGATAAACCAATAGATTGTTCGAGGTCCCAGTAGTTCCCAACTTCTCAAAAGTTTCATTCCCTGTAGTTATTAAATCAATCAGAGATGGACAGAAGAACCTATAAACTGCAAAAAAGTTGTGGCATCTCTCTCAATCTTACCTATCACATAAGGCATGGCTTTAATTCCTTTATAGTTAATCTCTGGTTCGTCTGGAGTTGCACCACCACACTTCTCAGTCTTATCCATGGTATTTTTCTTTCCTTCCGTTTCCTGGAATGTTAAGCTTTTGCTGAGGGCCAAGTTGAAGGTGTTTTACAGTTTATTTATAAGGCTTTTGATCCCAAAGGACGATAATTCGTGGACTTTTGTCACGTTATTTTAGATTTTGAGATAAAGTTAGAAGCAACTCCTAACGTTTGATTTCTGTCATTTAATTTTTTTGATTAACTTTTAACGTTTTATTTTTATTTTGAATTTATTCTCGTTAGAAAACCGTCAATCTAAGGCACCAAACCAACCTAACATATTATTTCTTCATCACGTATTTTATTTATTTTTAAAATAAATAATCATTTATTAAAATATTTATTAAATCAATTTTATTTTACCAAAATTACACTCATCTCTCCACCCAAACCGCATCCCCTTGAATCTTAAAAATTCAAAATTCTAAATTTTAAACCTAAATTTTATATCATATACCCTAAATTATAAGGTATAAATCTGAAAGTCTTAAAAATTTTAAACATAAAACTTAAAACCCTAAATCTAAAAACATCAACATAAATACCTAAACACTGAACAATAAAAATAGGTTTACTGATATACTTGTTTGATTTTCGAATAAGACTAAAAACCTAAAATCATAAACCATGATTATAGTTTAGAGTTTAGAGTCTTTATAGTTTTAGGTTTAGGATTTATAGTTTTAGATTTAAAATTTTTAAGGTTTTTAAGTATTTAGAGTTTAAGGGGATGGGTTCAGAAAAAAAAATAAAGACAAGGATGAAGATGGTTTTAGTAAAATAAAACTATTTTAATAAATATATTTTAATAAATATTTCTTCACTTAAATAAAGTGTTGGTTTGATGATTGTGTTTTGAGTTTTTCAACACCAATCAATATTGGTTTGAATCTCACTAAGCACACTTTGAGATTTTTAATATTTTTATACCTTAAGATCATGTATCATCATTTGATGAAGACAAAATTAAATATAAAAATAATTATTTTTTTTAAAAAAAAATCAAGATACCACATCAATAAAGTGATACATTAATAGGGTAAAATTTTTTTTGCCAATTTACTGTTTTTTTTTTCATGTCTCATGTTTAAATTTTTTTAAAAATTAAATTTTAAATTTTAACACTTGTTTTTTATATCTTGACCCTAAACCCTAAATACCACCATACCCTTAATTCTTTAAATGCTAACCACGACCCTAACCTTGAACCATAAACCTTAACACTTTAGTTTGAATCGGAGGCACAAATGAAGACATGAAAAAGAGATAGACGATTTACACCCACGTCAATGAATCTTGTTAATTATTTGATTGACATTTTTTATCTAACATTGATAAATTTTGAACGAAAATAAAATATTAGAAATTTTATTTAAAATAAAAAATTAAAATTAAAATATCAATAAAATTTATTCCTAGATTTTTCGCCTCTAAAGTCGTCCTTGTTGACCAGCCCTCAATGGTTATAGGACAACCTACTGGTTTACGTGTTTCTTTGATTCATCCTCACAGGAATATTTTCTTCTAATCATTGATGCTTACAAGTTAGAAACTGCTGATCAAAGGGGAATAATATGCAGAGACGAAAGATGTTATAGCTGAGAGAGGTTAACAAAATTAGTGTATTATAATATTTTAGGTATTTTTAATTCAAATATTAATTAAATAAAATTAATTTAAAATTTTATATTATAATTTTTAATAATTTATTATTCCTTTCGATATTTAATTCTAATTTTGTTTGTATCGATATAAAATCGAGACTTTGATTTTGCAAAAAAGGTTTGAACATAATAGTTTCACATCAAAGCTATGTGTTCTATCAAGACTAGCAGTCTTTGTCATATACATCTAGGTAGGATTTCCATTTCGAAGGCTTGGTTTGTCTTGCATGAATAATAACAAAGAGAGGTGAAGTAAGAGATGACGTAAAATTTTATGTTAAAAATATTATAAAAAATTATATTAAATTATTTAAGAGTTCGAAATTAAAAAAAAAAAATTACGAGCCATAAAATCATATCATAATCAAAAGATATAAAAAAATAATTTATATAAAAAATTTAAAATTTTAAGATACGATTGCATCTAATACTAAGGATAAAGTTATAATTACATATTTTTTTTTTCAAAATCTTTTTTTCTGAAATTTTTATCACATGATTTTAAATTTCTTTGTTTTATTGTCCAAGTTGATAGTCTGATTATGACTGAATATTCTTGGCCAGAATTTAGGGTCTTTGCCTGTGACATAAAGATATGTTTGACTTGAGTGGTCGAGGCAGTGCAAGCTTCCTTTCATTCCAACTGGGAAGTCCAAAGAGTGTAGATCTGGTTCACAACTTCACATGGATCATCATCAGCCACTTCGTAGAGAGTTCAATAATGGAGGAAATAAGGGTCAACGCTTCTCACAATCACATCATCAGTCAACCAAGCATAGAGAATTAACGTCAATAAGAAGTCGGGTCGAGTTTTTGGCGTCTTCGATGTAATTCAAAAATTAAATATTTTGAATATTTTTATTTTTTCTAAATTTATTATGATTTAATTTTGATTTAATATAATATAAAAATATAATTTGTATCTGATTTAATCTCAAAATTTTAACTAAAGATTTGATTAAACCCATTCCATCTCAAAATAAATTAATAAAATTATTATATATAATATATAAAAATAATTATAAAATAATGGAAAGATATTTTAATAAATATATCGGAATAGATAAGACCGGGATCATCTAAATATGACTCAAAAAATTTAAATAAAACTAAATCCGATCCCCGACTAAAAAGTAAAAAAAATAGTCGAGTTAGGACTCGTAGAGATCGAATAAAATTATCACTCTTACATATATTAAAGAAGATTAATAATGTTAATAACCAACTTTGAAAACGCTATACGATTTTTCAAGAGTTGAAAACATTTCGTTGTTTTCCAATATTTTTATGTATATAAGATAAATATTAAATTTTGAATTTATACAAAATAATATAAGTATTTATAATTATTCAATTAATTAATTAATCTCAATAGTAAAATATATATTATTTCATGATGTTAAAAAATAGTTTAGGTTGAACAAGTATATTTAAAAAAGTTAAATAAAAAAGTGTGAATTTAAGAATTAAACGTGCGTTGAGAAAGTTTTAACTCGATTGGAATCGTTATTAACTTGAATTTAAGAATTTATATCGCATACTCCATTATTAGTCTAGGGATGGGCACGAGTCGGGTCGGGTCGAATTTTTGATCCACCCGCACCCGACCCGAAAAATTATACCCTCTACTCCACCCGATCCGGGTTTAAGATAAATAAAAATCCGACCTGACCCGATCCGATTTTTAAGCTCTAAAATCCGACCTGATCCTAATCATTAAAAAAATTAAAATTTTAGGGACTAAATTGTAAAAAAAAAATTTAGGGATATAATTGTAAAAATATTTAATTATAGTAACCTAATTGTAAAAAAAATAATTTTAGTAATCTAATTGTATAAAATATATATAAATAGGGTCATTATTACAAATATCCCTAAAATATATATGAGAAAATTACACTATTAGTCCCGGGCCGAGTCGGGTCGGATTTTTCCCACCCTAAACCTGAACCCAACCCGACTCGAAATCACCCTTGAAAAAAACCCGACCCGAGATCACCCCTTTAAAAAAACCCGATCCAAACCCGAATTTTTTTTCAAAAAATCTAACTCGATCAGACCGGATCGGGTCGGAACCCGTCGGATTCAGGTTCTGTGCAATCCCTAAATATCACTATATAATATCTTTATAAATTCAATTCATTTTTCTAACAAAAATATTATTATTCTAATATAATTTTTTAACTATATATTTTATTTAATTTGGTCTTTCAGTTATAATTTTTTGTAAATCTTTCATTCTTATCAATTTATTAACTCTTCTATACACTCGTAAATATTTTTTTTTCTAAAAAATACTCCAAAAATAATTTTATAAATATTTTTTTGTAACTTTAGATAATATTTGGTATATCAAGTAACATAACAAATCTTACTTAAACATGCGAAAAATATAAAAAAATGTATATGTATATCTTATATAATATTTTGGATTAACAGGGGTTGATTTAAGTGATAAGCAACTTGGTTCGCTTAAGTAAGTTTCAGGTTCAAAACGTTGCATATGTAGAAAATCTCTACTGAGAGACTCACCCATTAAAATTAGGCGTGTGATACGAGTTGGTCTTAATTAGTTAGGATGAGACCTTAAAAATCGGAAGAACAATAAAAAAAATTTGTTTAAACTGTAATCAATTTATATTATATTATAATTAAATTTGTATAAAAAATTAACAATTCAAAATAAATAAAAAAAATTTAAATCATAAACAAGACATACAAATTCAACTAACTCAAAATTTTTATTCGATTCGACTCGATCATTCTTTAATAAACCGTTCATAAATTAAAATCAACTCCGAAAGTTGTCTACACCTACCTGTGGGCATCCTTGCATTGCATGCTCCTGCCACTTCGGATTCTTTTATTTTAGGCCAATGAATATTTAAAATAAAATAATAATAAAAAAATCATTTCCATTCCTGTACTGAATCTTTTCCTCTTTTCCTTTTATAAAGTTCTGTAACGTATGGTTTACCACCAAATGCTCAATACAAAAACAAAAGCCGAAAGGAAAATTATTTTATGTACAGACTACACTCACACGTGACAAAAATAAAATTAACTTATTTTTTTTAAATCGTCTGTTTTTTCTTTATATATTTTTTTATATTTTTATTTTAAATTAGAGATTTAGAGTTTAAAATTTAAAGTTTAAAATTAAAGTTTAGAAAATTAAGGATATGGTATATTTTTTAGAGAGTAAGGTTTAAATACACACAATACATTTAAAATATACGAAAATAGAATTGGTTCGTGGTTTCAATAAAAAAGGAGTATATTTATTTTTAAAAAATTTTGATTTACAGCAACGAAGACACTGAAAGGTTGAGAGGGATTTTCGTGCTTCTTAATTTTTTTAGTATAATTATATTTTAATATTTTTTAATTTAAAAAATAATAAAATAAAATAATAAATATTACCATCTAATCACATCAATATCTTAAAAACCACATGAATTAAGTTTTTTTTATACCCATGTATTCATACTGGACAATACTTATTTTTATAATGAAACATTTGATTTTTTAATAATTTATTTTATTTAAATAAAATTATTTTTTTAAAATATATTTAAAAACGATATTTATACCATAAAAATTAAATCATTATTATAATTTTATAAATACATTATTTATGTTTTTTATTGTAATTTAACTGTATTTTTTGAACTGACATAGTGTCACTAAGTTAAATGATACTATACTGAAACAAACACTTAAACAACATACTTTAAAAAAATAAAAGCAATATTTTCTGTGAAACATTCAATTTGTTAAAAAATTATATAATCACATGATTACCAGTAATGTGGTAAACAAATTGTGTATAAAGAAATTTGGTCATGCATTTAAATAATAAAAAAATATACATATGGTGTGTCCTCTCCATTGGGTTTGGAACACATTTTTTTAACTTTGTGATTCCTGAAAAAGGTAAGAGATTCGGAGTTTTGAAATATATTTGAAATTTTTTCGAGTCGAATTAATTTTATAAAATTTAGAGTGAGTATTTTCGTATCAAGTTGAGTCGAGTTATTTGAGTTTTTTAAGTCGAGTCGAGTTTTGCTCACCCCTAGGCAGAGATGTGCATGAAATGGGCGTAAATCATCTACCTCTTTTTCATGCCTCCGTTTTAAATTATAGGGTTTAGGGTTTATAGTTTAGGGTTAGGGGTTGTGGTTAGGATTTAGAGAATTAGAGGTAGAGTGTATTTTTAGGGTATAGGGTTTAAGATTTAAGATATAAAAAATAAAGGTTAGAGTTAAAAATTAAATATCTAAAAAAAATTAAAAATGTATAAGAAAAAGACGGATGATTTTTACCGACGTCAAATAGCCCCTGTGGTTGGTGGATACAGGGTTGATGTCGTCTGGTGGTTTTAGGTTGAGTAAATTAGGTGGGAAATGAACCGAAGAAGTTGGGTCTTTTGTGTGGCCTTGCCTAATGCCTATGCCTTGCCTTGTATGTGCGATTACAGCTCAGGATTTCAGAGGTCAGATTTGTATAACCCTTAGGGAGAGCTGGAGAAGTCGGGCAAGTGGCGTAGATTCTCACCCAGTGGGATGGGGATTTCCTGTCAAAAGTCTGTTACCTTCCATAAATACAACTAAAAAATAAAGAAAGTAACCAGGGAGTCTATTCAATATTTTAGGACTATCTTTTACTTTTATTGTTCGAGTTTCATTTACTTGAACCCTAGTTATAAGAGGGTTTTGTTAGAAAACGGTGGTTAATTCAAGAATAAAGAAATAATAATAATAATAATATCAAAATAAATATTATTATTTAACGAATAAAAAAAATCTAAAATAAAATAAATAAAATAATAAGTAAAAATCGTGTTGAGGCCTGTCTAATCATAGTTTTCTTAAGACAGATTTTTCGTCACTTCTGAAGTGCTTGAGTTTTGATGGTAGTCTGTCTTCCAAGATACAACAACAAGAGAATCTTCTATAATAACACAGTTGTAGTGATCTCGAGCCTTCTTTGTCAATCACCAGAAGAAACGAAATAGAAGAAAATGTTTTTGGATGTTGAGTGTGTCTTGAAACCTTCAAGTTGATTATTTCTCGCTGTTTTTTCCAACAATTTTTAACAAGATATATATTTTATAATGTTTTACGGATATCGTCCCGATATAAAAACCAATCGTTACGATACCATAAAAAATATGAACATAAAATTAACATTAATGAAGTTAAAATGCATAATGTATTTTTCCATGGAGCTATGTGTTGAACCAGCATCATCATTATTATTATTATTTAAAGTTGATAATTGTATTTGTCTGTTTTGAACGTGGAATCTCTTCGAAATCTATTTCGTGGTTCAGATCACCTGTGTTGATAGATATTTTAAGGAAAAAGGAAACCAAATCGAATGGCTCAAACATATTCCAACAATTATGGAACTGAAGATCGAAAGTGCAGTATGGAAATACAGGAAATGGTCGACTTCCAACATGTAATAAAAATGTCAATGCTTTCTTCAAACTAAGTAATTGTATATAATATATTTTTATTTGTTTATTATTAAACTACAATCGGTTGATCTAGCGGGATAAGATATTAGATATTTTAAATAATACTAAAAATTTAAATTTTAACAATATAAATAAAAAATAAATTAAAAAAATCATTTTTATAATAAAATTTTATAAAATTTAATCTAAATTAATCGATTAATAAATATATGGTAATCAATTAAGCAAATCCAACTTAGTTTGCACGGGATCTATGAATTATGTGGGGCCTATGAGCTAGTTCTTACAAAAGTGGAGTCTATGTCTATCTTTGTAAGTGTCAACAAAACTTGTCCACTATTTTCTGTCTGGCAACAAAATATATTCCTTAAATAATATTTTTTAAAAATAAAATTAGTTTGGATTCATTCTTATTATTCAAGTGGGTAAACTATTCCATTAGTCACTATATTACTGGCTATATTTTATCTTATTCAATAAAATAAAAACATTTATACATTTGGCCACTAACGTTATAGTTTAGTTGCAATTTAGTCATCGTCGATAACAGACTTGACGTCTCAAATTTTTAATTGGTATAATCATACATTATTTTATAAAACCTACGAATTCTATCAAATTGATCATAATTGTAAATAATTCAACAAAGTTAACCCTCACATTTATAAATCCCATCTCTATTGTCATCCACATTTACAAGTTTAACCCTCCACGTCTACAAAATCTATCAATTTGGTCCCGACCCTAAAAATGCAATAAAGGAACTATATTTATAATTGATATTATTTGTAAATGCGATGGTTAAATTTGTTGAATTATTTAAAATTAAGATCAAATTGCGTAATTATATCAATTAAAAATGACACGTCAATTCGTTCGCTATCGTTTATTCAATTCAAATTACCATTAATCTCAAATCCCTAATGAGAAAATAATCAACATAATTTTAACGACATACACAATGAATTAGTATGACATAATCCCATCAACATATAATGTGGCACAATGAAGTATGAGTTGTAAACCTTAAAAACCAGTTGTTGGAAGACACATCATAAAGAGACAATGGTGGGGTCCAACTGAATGTTGTGTATGTACTAGGAATGGTACCCTCAAGTAGGGCTGAGGTGGAAATTTGGGGTGTGCTTGCAATCCATACCAACCAACCTTTTATGGAAGAAAAAATTAGGCATTTAGCTAAAATCAGGGATCAGGGTAAGGTAGGGTAGCTTCAGGGGATGATTTATATCTAAATATGCTATTTTGCTTACTTGTAAAATATTACAAAGTTTAATACCCTTATTTTTCATTTTTAAAAAAAACCCATATTTTTTTTCATATTTGCAACTTGACCACCTTTCTTTATTTCTAAAGTAACAGTCGAACAAGTCATATCAGGTTGAATTGGTTCGAAAATTATTAGATGAATTTATAGATAATATGATGAGTCGAGTCCACCTAATAAGTTCTTGAATTTTATGAATATAATGTCCATGTGGGTAATTTTAACTGATGATTAACCCGATGCATAACAAGGACGGACACATATATAGTACGGGAGGGACTCATACCCTCATGTACCATTTTTTTTATCATTTATGTTTTATCTTTGAACCTTCAACTCCGATTTCATTCCTGATGCATAATATCAGGGACAGATCCATGTTGTAAGTGGAGGGACCCAATTTTTTTTTGGTATAATTACATTTAAGGTCCTTTGTAATTTAGATAGTAATAAAATAAGGTTTTTGTCCCTCCCAATTTTTAGATTTAAAGGCTTAATAGATCTTTATCCCTCCCAATATTCGATCCTGACTCCGTCCCTGCATAATATGACCTAATAATTTAATCTCATCTGATTCAAATTTCCAAACCCTTATTTCAAAATTAGGTGGATATTCCTACTCGTACAAGCCTAGTTGCAACATGGGACATAAAAAGAGATTTTCTGATTTAAAATTCAATTTATACCATATTGCATGAAAAAGAAACCAAATCAATAATGCATACTCCCATCACCCTTCCCTTTTCCATCACTATAAATACAACCCCCCAAGAACACTCTCAGCACTTCACCAATCAAACAAAACTTAGCGAGAGAAGGATTTCACGACGTATATATATACAAATATGGCTCTTCATCTCGCTTGGGCTTTCGTTTTTGGTGTTCTGGGTATGCTTAACATACATGTACATATACATATATATTCTTTTCAGCTCAATATCTAATATTTCATGCATTTTTTTTTGTCTTTTTAGGCAACGTTGTCTCATTTCTGGTTTCCCTTGCTCCTCTGTAAGTCACAGTTATCATCTGTTTCTTGCTCTTCCAGTTCTGTGACTTTGTCTGATATGTCAAATTTTATCTGTGTAGGCCGACATTTTACCTTATATACAAGAAGAAAACTTCTGAAGGGTTCCAATCAATCCCGTACGTGATTTCTCTCTTCAGTGCGATGCTTTGGATTTACTACGCACTCCTCAAGAAGGATGCCATGCTCCTCATCACCATCAACACGTTCTGTGTTTTCATTCAGATATTTTACATTGTTGCTTACTTTTACTACGGTCCTAAGAAGGAGAAGGTACGATTTAATTAAGATTTGAGTTCGAATCTTAACATCCGTAATCGATTGTATTATGTTTTCGGATTACGATAAATTACTAAGAAATGAGTGGTTTTCAGGTGGAGGTAGTGAAACTTATCTTCCTGTTCAACGTTTTCGGGTTCGGAGCCATCTTTTTCTCAACTTTCTTCCTACGAAACCCTTTGAAACGTCTTCAAATTCTGGGATACATTTGCATGACATTCTCTTTGTGTGTGTTCGTTGCTCCTCTTGGCATTTTGGTAAGTATAAAACCCGAGATTTAATCGGTTCATGCAATTCGGGTTTCGATCCGGATTGCACCCACCCGCTTGTACTTTTCCATGTAGCCTTTCACTTTATTCCTTCAAAACTAACCCAATATGCGTTTCTGCAGAGAAAAGTGATTAAAACCAAGAGTGTGGAGTATATGCCATTTACTTTATCAGTTTTCCTCACCTTAGGAGCAGTGATGTGGTTCTTCTATGGGCTTTTGCTGAAGGATATGAACATTGCTGTAAGCTTTTTAATCCTATAATTTCTGCAAATTAAATCAAAACAGGTTATTGACATTGAATCTTAACAGGTTCCGAACGTGTTAGGGTTCGTGTTCGGAATTCTTCAAATGATACTTTACGCAATTTACAAGAACCACCCTAAGAAAATGGTGGAAGATCCGAAGCTTCAACTATCCACTCAGCACATGGTGGTCGACGTCGTCAAACTCGGATCCACGGTGAACAACGACCACGACGACGGCGGAGTTCAAAATATTAAGGCCAACACTATAGATGCTGCAAACAAAGTTTGACAGTGGAAGGTTATGAGCATGTCGATATTTTTGCATGGTTAAAAGCCATGCAAAAATAACTGAAAATGTCCCCAGGCTTGTCTTAGTTAAATTAAATGGTTTAGTCTATGTTCTCCGACAATCAACGGTTTGTACTAGTCTTTAATTTCCCATCATCTTTTATTTCAAAATCATTTGTAATTCTGCAATTTGAGTTGATCATGTTTTATCATTAATGAAATGTTTATAACTTCAGAATTATCGCGTTCTTTTCTCTTGTATTTTATGTCCATAAGATCCAGATATTTTTTAGTTGTACTTTCGGTTTTTAGGCTTCGTCTAATTAATCCGAACAAAAGTGGATGCATACGTCCCTTTAAATTTTTAAAATTTTATGAGTTAATCCTTAAAACTTTTAATATTTACGAGTTATTCCCACCTTAAAATTTTAAAATTTCATATGTGCTAACCTAAAATATTTTTTGGATCCATCACTGAATCCGAATCTACTTGTATCGCACACCTGATTTTGGTAGGTGAGTCTTTCGGTGGATATTTTTTTATATACACAACGTCTCAAACTCGAAACCTGCTTAAATGATATCAAGCTATTTACCCTTCCGTACTCTTTAAGGTATCATAAAATAAATGAATCTTCCTTTAAACCTTTTGGCCACCATTGCTACCCTTTAAGCACACATGATATATATCCTATATAGGATCAAATAAGAAAGTAAGTTCATTAGCTTGGCCAAAACTGAAATGATTTGAAAAAAAATATTAATCCATTTATTTTGATAATTAAATTAAATCAATATTTTTTTTAAAAATAAATAATGTTAAACTTATCAGTGTTAACTTAAAATGCGATTTAAGTTTTTTTACTCTTCATAGTTCATACATTTAGAATTTAGTCATCCTAATTTTATTTTTAAAATTTTAATTATATTATTTTAGGATATAAAAATTAAAATCAAATGCTTAACATCGTTAAAATTTCTGTTAAATCCAGGTGTACTACAATATCATTTTCTAGATATATGAATGCCAGCTTTGTTTTTTATTTCAAAATAATATATAATATATGTATTTTACTTGTACCTCAAGAATATGTGTTTTTACCATAATCATTAAAATAAATAAGAAGCCATAACAAAAAAATATTTTTTGCTACAAAAGCAAATGGGGGGGCTTTCTAGAGATAATTATATTTTTAATAAAAAAATATATTTTTAAAATTAATATTAGATTCGAACATACACAAGATAAAAGAACATGAAAACCTTTAAGTACTTAATTAATTAATAAATCTCATTCACATAGATAAAAAAGATATTAACAAACTTACATAAATCAAAAGATATATGTTTAAGCACGTTCAAACTTACATACTCATGTATATTACAATAATAATAATATTAACTGACCTAAGACAACACAATGACTCTTCGAAAGCGGCATTTAACAAGTTGAGTTTACATCATCATTCTCATAATAAATTTTTATAGTACTGAATCGAAAATAATAAACCGATAAATTAAATAATTTAAAATACAACCCCATCCCATAATTTCAAACTACATCCTCTTTTATGTAAAAATAAAGAAGGTAACTTTATCCCATAGCTTAAAGAAAGTAACCATATCTTTGGGTCACCTAAACATGAATGCCAAAAGAGAGCAATGCATTCAAAATGAATCATAAAAAAGTCTCAAGTTCTAAATAGAATCCTTGCAACATGAAATTCAATAGATCCTACATATTTTGATATGATTTTTGATGAAGAAAATGAAATTTTTCATGTGACAAAACCTTGGTGTCACCTATGGCATTAGATTTGACAATAAAAAGTAGGATAAGTCAAGAACATGACTAAAAAGTTGCATGACGTTTTCTCATGGTGGACCAATCCTTTGGTGATAACCCCATCATTTTTATTTCCCACTTTTAGTATTGGCTCTTCCCTATTGTGAATGAATTATGAACACTTTTCTTAATTTTAAATTAATCATACAAAATCATGGAGAGGCCGGATTTGAGCAGATTTCGAGTTCGAGACTTTCTGTACGTAAAAAATCTTTGATAGAGACTTACTCATCAAAATCTGATATACAACACGAATTAATCTAAATTAATCAGGATAAAACCCTAAAAAACATGAAGGACAATAAAAAGAAAGGTATGTTTTAATTTTGTTAGGTCAATTCAACCCACTAACCCTATTTTGCCAAACTAAGTTACTACCTTGTGAAGATTCCTTGATTCCTCCAAGGATTTTTTTACCTTTGTCAAGAAGTACCTTAAAAACCAAACCTTGAGTGTGTTGGTAAGACAAAACAAGGACTGCTTCCAAAATCAAAATAGTGGACAATCTCGGATTCTGTCGTCTTGAGTGTGCAATGACTCGAAAGTAGGGAATCAAGTCAGTCTAGTTGGCCCACCTTGTCCAGTTTGACATTGAGGCATGGGTGTAAAAGAAAAGGTTTTGGGGCAGAGGGAAGGAACTGTGGCATTTACAAAACGGTTCACTTACCATAAGGTTAGGGGTGACCCAACCAGGGACGGAAGGACAACCGATTCTTTAAAAATTTAAAATTTATATATAATTAAAAATTTTAAAAAATATATATCTTTTTTATCTTATGATTTTATAAGTTCGCCTCCTAAATTTTTATAGATTTACTTTTAATATAAAGTCATGTACCGTTCATGGATCTAAATAATTTTTTTCCTAAACCCTATGCAAATATAAGAATAACCTATGTGGCCAAGGCAATGTTGGTTCAGTTCAGTAATTCTAAGCTTTTGTTTACATCTCATTGAATACTGCAAAGAAAGAAATGGGTCTTATTGTTTCCACAGTTTTGGCACACTGTTTTTCTTAGGTACACAAGCTTGAAGACAAGGTTTAATGGGGTCCCTACATACCTTAAATCCGATTGCAGAGGGTGCGCGGATATCTTTAACTCAACTCGATTTAAAAAAAATTAAAATGATAAAATTAGACTCATTAACTTAAATTTTTTTTAACTCGACTCAATTGAACATCCACGCTTATAAATTACATTAATGTAATGTTTAAATTAATATCGATCCTTAAAGCATTGTTATAGTCGTTAACAATTTGACGTAACAACCCATATATGAACGAGGACATAGAAAAAAGGGTAATATTTAATTTTTTAGAGTTTAAGACAAAATTAATTTTTACACACTATTAAATATATTAATATGTTTAAAATTATTATTATTATTATTTTTAAAAAAATAAGTGAAATTAAATTTTTTAAAATATGTAAAAGCTTGAGGCTCCTAAGCCAGATTGGAGGAGGCAAGAACAATTTGATACTTTTCAGGCGTGTTTCTCGAGATAGTGACTCCATGTTTTTAAGACAGTTTTGAATATGAGGTATGGTCATTATATGTTTAGGTTAGGTCGTTAGGTTGACAGACACACCAACTATAATTATGGGTTTGATGAATCGAATCTTTTATTTTTATATATATTAATTTGTAGTAGTCTTTTTAGATGCAATCTTTTTGTGTACGTACAAGATTGTCATTTTCGCGAGATTTTTTAAATTTTTTAAAATTATTTTTTATCAAGTTTAACGAGTGTTAATCTAATTGTCTAAGATTATTTTCTTCAATCATGCCATAGTGATAGATGATATATGAATCGATCCGTAAAAAGTTTGTGTCACGTTGAAATGAAAACCTTTTAAGAATATTTTAGAGGTTCGTAACTGGTTATTATTATTATTATTATTATTATTAAATGTTTAGAACTTAAAATATTTCTATCGACTTAAAAGTGATAATGCTTTGAATATACTTAATTTGTTATCGAATTCTATAATTATATATAAATTATAATGCATAAATGTTATCCTATTAAACGACCGCTAATAGTTTTATGAGTAATCAAGTTAACCAATATTTAATTAAATTAAAAGAAGAATGGGAAGAAAAGCTTATTGTTCTCCATTGTCGTAATTGCCCTTGATGATATGGTGTTAAATCAAGAAAAAATAAAGAATTCTCTTCTTCGTAAAAAAACAGAAGAAATTATTCTTGATAAAACGTGAGTAATTTTTAAAATTGCTCACTTTTATTTTTTATTTAATTTATTTTAGGTAATGGTCAAATGATCATTTAATTTTTCACAAACTTTAAATTAACAATTTAACGAAGAGCATAAGGAAAAAGATTTTTACCCTTAATTTCGATCTCTAATCACTGTCAATCATCATTACGGGAACATACATCGAAATCGTCGACCTTAAGTCCCATAAACCATAATTTTTATCATTAAAATTCTATCATATTTTTTCTTTATAACGAATGAGGTTGTACATTTAGAAAGTAAAAACCAATTGTACAATTTGTTTAGTGTTAGAAGGATAAGATTAGGGGACTAATAGTTGTCTATATGGCATGGAAATGGAGGCTTTTTTTTCATGTCATACATTTTAAGATCTTTTCCCCCTTTATCCCTCCCATCTTAATGATTCAAATACCAAAAGTGTTGTCATAATTGAGATTGGCACGAAAGAATGATAGGCAAATATGACTTCCTTTTTCTTTATACAAGATAAGATCCATGGGGTACTTATTCAACCTTACCTCTTACAACTCATTCACATCACACCAAGTCTATATAGTGAATTTTGGTGATAAGGATGATACTTACCTACAATATTTACATAAAAAAGTTGGAAGATGCAGGGTATGCAAGAGGCAAGTAGGGCCTAATCAAGTTCGAGAGTTCAATTTACGTAAAAGATGATCACGTCTGATTTGTGATTTAAAATTTAAAATTTAAAATTTACATAAAAAATCAATAGACTTACTAGTTACTAAAGATAAATATTAGCATACCTGAATTTTACTCGTTCGATTTAGTTAAACAATGATCGAATCAAGGCCAAATACCAATTGTTTATATTGTAGGAATAAGTGGAATATGCCATGAAAAAAACTTTTGATTTTATTTTTATATTTCTTTAGCATGTTTTTTTTCTTCTCAAAGTTGACGTAAGGTTACATAAGCAAAAGCTGGTGATTTTCCAGTGGAATTGCATGTGACGTCTATTCCATTCTTTATTGATAGATCCTTTATATCTGAATCTCGTTGATCCATGGCATATACCTCCCACATGACATCACTTTTGCCCAATCATTATAAAGTGAATAAAATTGAAAACACAGCCTCAACACTTTTGTCAACATCTAAACCTTTCAATTTTGCATCACAAATGTAGGTTACTGGGAAGAAGATAATTACTGATCGCTAAAACATTGTGCTGGTATTATTAGTACTCGAATTCGTGATTTCTAGAAATAATAACCATTCCCTTAATTATTAAGATTAAATGTTGATATTATTGATACTCGAATTCGTGACTTCTAGAAACAACAACCATTCTTGAGGTTAAATGGTTCGTGCCAATAGCAACATATTTAAAAATATTATATTGGTTCCTTTAAAAAAAATAACATTATATTGGTCCAATACAATAAAACAATAAGTCCAAATTTTGATATTACGCACATAATAAACCTTTATGATCTTTACCAATAAAATATCATACTTCTTCATGTCCATGCCAAAAATTTTAAAAAATAGTATATTATATTTTTTAGTAACTCTAGTGCCGTTTGAGTTAAGTATCAATTAACTCGACTTGACTCGTTAAAAACCTAGTTGAATTCAAGTTCTAACTCAAGTCCAATCAAATTCAACTTTAAATAAGCTTTGGCCTAATTGAGCTCAAGAAAATCGTAATCTGTTTCGTGTTATTTACGACCCTAATTTGAACATACATCGAATACGAATCTTATAAGCACATGTGAGAAGAGAATAATGTAAAGCAACCTTCAACTCATCATGTAATTTCATGAATTACACTTTAACAATTTAATGATAACAATTAGAAGCTAAAGAGAGAAATGATTTGAGGCTGATGTATCAAATGAACTATTGAAATTCATTGTACATTTTCAATTACTACAACAAATTTTCATCACCGTTTTCATGGCTGAAAAATATTTTTGACAGAGACAAAGGGAATAATTCTATAATTTTTCAGAAAATTATAAGAATGTTTGGCATGGCAGAGCATTTTCTCGAGAAAACAATATAAAAAGAAGAAATGAAAGTAGCTTAGTGATGCCCAGTCAGGATATGGGCATTCATAAACCCATTCTGGGCCAGTGTACCGTACAGTGTAGCCATAATCCTTCCTCATGCCTATCATACCTACCATAAAGACAATAATGATCAGAGATGGTTAAATGTACAGCTATGAGATTCTGTACTTTAAATACTTTATCACCCAGACTCTTGATTTTATCTTAAAATATCCGTATCTGACATTTACGTTTGACACATTTGGACACGATGGACACGATTACAAGAAGGATCCTACGAATACATCACTATGCTCGTCTCAGGCATACATCTGTTCCTAACGTCCTTGTCTCTTGTATCTAAATGTCCTTGGTAAAAAACACATCCTAATTTCCAAGCCCGACGACTTTTAGTAACAATGATTTACATCTAAACAAGAATGATAGTTTTGGCAAACCACATTGAGATTTAGTCGGGACGAAGTGGACATGTCAAGTCATTTACTAACCTCTTCTATTGAAACAAAGTACCTTCTACATAACAATGTGTAACGGCAAGAAGAAGCCTAATAAGGAACTGTTTGAATGAAAGAAAACACATTCACCAACTTAATCCACCCAGCTTATTTTTCTCCTACATTAATGCCTTCCTAGAAGATACAAAACCTATAGATGATGGACTACAAAATGTGTTGAGGTCCTGAGGATATGTTTTCCCATCTTTCTCTATTGCTAGAGTACTCGGTTTTTTCTTCTTCTGTTCGTAACTAGCTGGAAAAATATTATATGATAATGGATGCAGAAATTAGTACCATATCTTATTTCTAAATAGATGCAATTAGTAAGGAGACCCTTGCATGCAAAAGTTTCCTGGGATAGGAAAAAGAGATCAGAAGACATCAAAGCAAAACAAATTAAAGCAAATACAGCTTCAAATATGATTATTAAAGCAATTTGAATAAAATAAAACATTATTGACTAGTGAATTTAATAGTTATCGCTGTTTAAAGTATGAATCTCAGTTCACAACAAACACTATGGGAATAGCTAGCATTAAGAACGACTGCTGCTTATTTGTAGTTCGCTTGGCTTTCTACCTTATTAATTAAACCTCAAATATAAAAGGTAATTTTTTTTAAGGTTTAAGCTCGCTCTAAGACCAACTTCATATAATTTTAAAAAATAACAAATGAAGTTAATCATTCATATAACACCTTATAATAGTAGACTGTTTGAAATGGCTGAAGATTCTTTTCTTTTTTAGTTAAAACATTAGTATTTTTCTATATTAAGAAATATTATCGACAACATAATTTACCATTATCACATATCAAGTAATTTTCAGAATGAATAGTTGTCAATGTTGACTTTTCCACACATGGTAATTATATCTGGCCAATAATAATCAAAAGGAATAAGAGGCACTCAGTACTCTTAAGAACCAAATTTTTAACACGGTTACAAGCCATGCAGCAGATTCATAAGACATCACATCATTTTCTGAATTTACATTTTGTACTTCACATAAGGAGTAGAACAACTTTTTTATGGAGTCCTAAGTCCTATGATGTTGTAAAAATATTTGTAAGCAATTTGCCAAAATAACTATGGGAAAACTGAAATATAAGATACAACTAAATAACTAAGGCATTATGAGAAGCATTGATGTTAAAACTGAATGATTATATTGAACATATGTGATCGCAAGTGTCTTACCCGTTTGGAGCTAAACTAGGACAGTGTGTACACAGGGGATCCATGTTGAAATCTTCACTACAGTACTGTATTCTTCATTATGATTCTCACAACTGGTTTCAGGAGAGCTGCCACTCTTAAAGTAGAGCGATCAACAACATTTTTCGAAAGGCAAAGCATGTCATTGGCTATTGGATGGCCTGTAAACTGCAAATGCAAACGAATCTACAAATGGAAAAAAATGGACAGGAAAATATGCAGTTATTGGATATGACAAACGCAAAACTATTTATAAAAAGATGCAGGAATCTAGTAATGTAACTAACAAACCTTAATAATAAGATATGTGTATTGCATAACCAGAAAAGTACATAACCAAAACTAAGTTCAATATAGAAGTGACAAATTTAAGTAACTCTCTAAACTGACAAAGACATAAAAATAAGAGCCCTCCCAAGACAAGAAGTTGTAGAGAACAGTTTAAACTTTCAACCTTAGAGAAGGAGAAGTCTCACAATTAGCAGTTCAAAGATTTATAGATTACCCACAGCTTTATTAAGTCGTTCAAAGCAAAGGACTAGTAGCAAAGACTAGAGTTTTAATTTGATTAACAATAATGAGAAACACCACTGTGATTGAATTGAACAGAATGATAAATAAAATAAATTAATTGCACTACTAGTGCGCCATTTAAAGAAAATCACTAAAAAGGGTAGTATTCAGTTTTGAACATGTAAAAAGCAACAAACATTTTGAATATTCTGTGCCATGAATATGTCTAACATATAAATCATCATTAAAGATAGAAGGTAGTTGGGTGCAATGTATAAGCTTGCAGTAAATATACAAGTAGACATTCATAACAGAACTGGTCTTATTTTCCTTTGTATCTTTCTTGCACAAGGTTTACATCAACTATAATCATATCAGCGTAAAAGAAACACACAATTATAATACCATCAGCACGTGTAGAAGAAACAAACTTACGTACGCAGTGCTCCTTCTCTCTCTATCATTGTAATCTACATTGGCATCAACAACTTGCTGAAAAAAAATCTTCACAGATGTCAAATGGGGAAATTCTGTTCATCATGACTTCATGAGAGGACTGCGCAGAAGTATTTAGCTAAAGATATTAATCCGTTGCCATACCAGATCTAAAACATCAATAACTAATTGAATGACGAATATTTTGGCTTCAACTAAATGTTACTTTTCTATTTTCAGATTACTAGCAGCAACCTACAAGACTAAAAAAGTCAGGTTAATTATTACAATATTCACATGAAAAGTTTCTGAATATGGTTACCTTAAGATAACAAGCAAACACAACTTTACTAAAAGAAAAAGAAAGAAAAAACCCAGCTTCAATCTGCTATCATCACATTCAGATTAAAATGAAATGTCTGATTATGTAAAAAGTCTCGAATTTCCAGATCAAGCATATTGATAAAGCAATGAATTTTTTCTTTGATGAACAGAACAGCTAGGGTCCTTGATATCATTCCTACCAAACCATGCAAAATATTGCACATGTAGCCATGTTGCTAAAACAATTTTAGATAAGCATATCAAATGGAAAAGGATGTAATCAACAGTTGTTTGTGATTCAAGATTATCAACACAGTAGTAACAAGTTTTAAGCAAAAGAAAAAAAGAAAAATATTGGCCTAGATATAAATAAATAAATACATATAATAGCAGAAGACTTGCATGCAGCATGTTGTCTAAAAATGTCAGCTTTAGCTGGATTTTTTTCAATGATAAGCAGTCCTGAGACCAGACGATCTAGTCTATGAATGGCTGGGATGATAATGACAAGGAAAAGGTAGAAAACTCCACTTTCAAAACTTTGCCAAAAAGAAAACTGTAAACGGGATTAATTTGCACATACAAAATATAAAATTAGTCATAACGTGCAATGAAATATTTGCACCATATAGAGCTAGATTTGGAAACGATACAAAGGAGCCAACCCATACTCTGCTAGGAGAATACCCAGAACTGTGTTTTTACGATATTGACCACATGGATGCATCTACAATAAGTTACAAAATTAACTTATAATTGAAGAAGGCACAGAGACACTGATATCATATGATAAGAAGTAAGAAAAGTTCCTTCTTTCCTCATCCAATCAATAAGCACATTCTAGAGGCCCCAGCAATCACACGGACTAATAAAGTTGAAAGAGGTACACTTCACAAAAAAACTTACAGGGACAGATGCAGGTTTGCAAACTATCAGTACATCAGGTTCATTTTAAAGCACGTCCACATCCCAAGCAATCGCTAGCAGCTCAAACCCATTTTGGAAACGATAAATCGGAATCGTGTTGAGGCCTACCCAATTTACTTAAGACAAATTTTCTGTCACTCCGATGGTGCTAAGTTTGTTGGTAGTTTGACAACAAGAGGAACTCCAACAATAGCACGGTTAGCACGGTTGCTGAGTTCCCGAACCGTTCTTGCCTTCGCCAATCACCAAAAGAAAAAGCAAGAGAGAAAAAGTTCTGAGAGATGTGAGATGTGTTTGAAACGAATTAAAATTCGAATCTTAAGGGATAATGCTAATTATCTAGAGTTTAAAATTGAATTAAATTCAAATTTAAACTAAAAATAGCCATTATATCTTCCCATTATCTAAAAATATCCTGAGCAATTATAACTAAAAACAAACTCTTTTTTGGATATTTAAAAATAAAATAAGGAAAATTATTCACAACGGATAAAATATCCACAAGCCCAAAAAGAGCCCAACCGGTCCGTACATTTGCATCGCCCTCGTCGTGTACTCCAACCCAAGAGTTAAGTCGGGTAAGTGTATATAAACACTTCCCACTTCATTTATCCCATCAATATGGGATAATGAGGTTTCTCATTCCTTACTTAATTCCAACCTTCTTACTTTGAGCATCAATTTCTCATTCATCACTCAATAATTTTGAGTATATGAGTTACCGTTGTAAAGATCTCACGGAGTAGAATAGGAATTAATAATTCTTTATTCGAATCTCCATCTTTACACTTTCAAAAAATGCTTCAAAGATGGTCATTTGCTCACTATTTTCCAACAGAATTAATTACAAGTTTCACAACTTCAAAATGAAATAATGAAGCACCCAAAAAGAAAAAAAAATCTTAATTTAAACAGATGACAGATCATACAAAAACTAAAGAGAAAAAGCAAAGTAGCAAACTATAAAATATTATAAGATTTCCCAACATTGTATCTATGAACAAAACACAACTCTTCCTTGCAATATTATTTACCCTCACCCCCCAAAAAATGTTTTAACATTCAGAAAAACTCAATAAGACCAGGCATTGAATGTGATATGTGATGAACCTGTGTAAGAAGTGGTTAATCTTCTGGCATCGTTTCACTATGTAAGAAACAAGTACATTCTCTCCATCCACTTGTATCCACATTTGACATCACTCTCCTGCAACAATTATTCCAAAATAACAGAGAAGATAAACATGTAAACATATGCAAATTATAGGTAAAGGAAGCAATTGTAAGTAAATCAAATAAAGGTCTTAGCTAGAAACTTGCAATACATATCAATTAATTAATACAAACTAAGCAATTGTAAGAAAATGAAATAGATTTTGCATTTCCCTTCCATCCCAATAAATCCTTTCGAATCTGAAAAGAAAACATTCATGTAACTTAAAAGGAAAGAGTGATAAAATACATTAGTAATCTCTAGATCGGCTTCAGAACTCTTGAGCAAACAAATCCACAATTGTTTTACCCTCTCATCGCTTATTAAACTGAACAAAATCAACAACCAATTACGTCTTCTTTTATTAGATAAGCAAAATTAGGGTTTAAAAGAGTTGCTACCACCTAAAATGAGAGGGAAAAACAGATCGAGCGAATAGAGAAACTAACTTGAGAGACGAACTCAAAGTAGTAAGGTCGTACATGGCTCTTCCCTGTCAAAATCCCGCCAAAAACGTGAGATCCGAATATTTCGGTAAATCTAATGAAAAATAACAGAATTTTTTTAGTAAGAAAATTAATTTACCGTTTTGAAAAATATAATCTTTGCTCTGAGCAGGAGTTTGCCAAACAATCTCCATTTTCCTTTTGTTTTTCTCGTCGTTTCCTTCTACAGTTTCGTCTCTGGTTCTTTTTCATTTTTTTTTTTGAATTATCTACGCACAAGAAATAGACACAACTAGGGTACCTCGATTTTGAAAACGAAGACGTATTGATGATCAAGGCAGCTATTTTTGGTTGTGGGTCGTAACGATACAGCACTTTTAAACTTTCTTCTGTCTTCTTCTCAACTTTAGAATCCATGAGGGATGATGAGGCTGGTGAACTCTTGAGTTCACATCAAATCCTCATCTATTTTTCTAACCTCAATAAGCTCCTTGTTGAAATTTTAAAGAACGATAGTCTAAAAAATATTTTAAAAAATTATATCTTTTACTAGAAATTTGATAAATACAGAAGTTTTTATATATTTTTTAAAAACTTCCGTATATATAACGAAATTTTTATATTTTTTTAAAATTTTTAATATATATATTGAAATTTTTATTTTTTTTAAAAAAATGATATATACTAAAATTTTAAGTATATTTAAATATATGTATCAAAATTCTTATATATTTAATAAAAAAATACTATCATTTTTATTTTTTTTAAATCATCGTTGTCTAAAATCTCCCAAATTTTGCTTCATTTGATTTCACATTGTCGTGTCTTTTGGTGTTTTATGATTAATCCCAAGATTCTATATTAAAAGAACTTTTAAAAACGTTAAGGATATCCATGTCAAATAAAATGACATATCTTTCCATAATTACTATCTTTGAATTTTAAAAACGTTTTACTTCCCTTTAAATTTGAGTTGATCAACAAATAAGACATCTGGCAAGAATCATCTCAAAAAAAAAATATTGGATATAAATATTTGATAGATTTGTTTTTTAAAAAGAAGATAATGAACTCATGATAATTAATATTAAAATGATCTTTTGGTTGTTCAATTTTACATAAAGTGTTACAATAAATGAAATAAGCATATTAAATAATTGCGACAATAACCCATGTCACCGTAGACACCAATTAAGTGTCAAAAATGAAAGAAAAGATCTTAGGCTATAAAAACGACGGTGTTGAATATTCTATCAAACATATCTTTTGAGAAAAAAAATAAACTGCTTACATGGATCAACAAATGGATCCCTATCTAATCTTAAACTTTAAATTAATACTAAAAATTGACTCATACATTACCAAGATATAAATGGTTTATAAGTAAAACTACAGATTCAGAGAAACAGGAGACTTACTACAGATCTTTATCCAAGAAACAAACAACAAAATAACCTTAATTCGATAGCAAAGAAGCTCAATCATGCAAGAGGAATGGAAGACCAAAAGGGCACGACAAAGAACAAAAGTTCAAGACTGTCAAAAAGTTAATGCTATACCTTCCTTAAATCTTGCTAGTAACTTTCTCTGTTGCTGAAATTTGTCTTTTAGATGTCTTTGAGAGAATGAGCCAACCATGTAAATCCAGCTTCAAACTGAGAAGATGAAATTAGAAAGTGCAATGGATGCCTTAAATCTCGCTTAGAACTTTCTCGGCAGCTGCAATCGTCTTCTGAATGTCGTCGGGGGAATGTGCTAAGCTTGTAAACCCGGCTTCAAACTGTGAAGGTGCAAAGTAAACACCTTCTTGAAGCATACCTTGGTAAAATCTGGCAAATTTTGCTCCATCACTCTTCTTTGCATCATCAAAGTTGTGAACGGGCCCTTCTGTGAAGAAAAAACCAAACATCCCTCTAATATAATCTCCACAAATTGAATGTCCTGTCTTTTTTCCGGCATTTAGAATGCCTTGAACAAGATCTCCGGTGATCCTATCTAGGTATTCGTATGTTCCTGGTGCTTTCAACCGCTTAAGGGTCTGTATGCCAGCTGTCATTGCCAATGGATTCCCACTCAAGGTCCCAGCCTGGTACATTGGCCCTGCAGGTGCTACCATTTCCATAATCTCCCTCCTTCCGCCATATGCACCAACTGGCAGGCCACCACCGATTATCTTCCCTAAGGTTGTCAAATCCGGCGTTATTCCAAAATACTCCTGTGCCCCACCATAAGACAACCGAAATCCAGTCATCACTTCATCAAAGATGAGGAGAGCACCATTTTCCTTGGTTAGGCGGCGTATGGCTTCAAGGAAGTCTGCTGTAGGGATAATAAAGCCAGAGTTGCCAACAACAGGTTCAAGAATAAGCGCTGCGATTTCACCTTTGTTACTGTTAAAGAGACTTTCAACAACTGATATATCATTGTAAGGGGCTGTTAGAGTTCCAGAAGTGGTTGATTTTGGAACACCGGGAGAGTCGGGTAGCCCTAAGGTAACAACTCCACTACCTGCCTTGACAAGAAATGGATCAGCATGGCCATGGTAACAACCTTCAAATTTGATTATCTTTTCTCGGCCAGTAAAGGCACGGGCAAGTCGGAGCACACCCATACACGCTTCTGTACCAGAGTTTACAAATCGAACCATTTCAATGCTAGGAACAGCTGAGATTACTAACTCCGCCAACACATTCTCAAGAAGACAAGGAGCGCCAAAGCTGGTCCCTTTCTTCATTGTCTCAGCCAGGGCTGCAAGCACCTGAAGATATATGCAAATCCACATAGAATTATTAGTCCACTAGAAGTAATATTTAGCAATTGTAAACTCTCCTCTTTACTCTTAATCTATTAATTCATAGTTCAGATGATGCATCAGTGCATTTATGTTATGCCAACTTTTAATTTTTCTTGAAATACCCTTGTTTGATGCATATTTTGACACAACATAATAAGAGTATCAACTATCAAAAACATTGCCAAGCAACAGTAGCATTAAGAAATTCATGAGCATTTAACGCATACGTCATTCAAATTATAAACAATAATGAAAACGAAATAGCCATGTCAGACACTAAAACACTGAAAATGCAAACAGAATATGAATACATTATAAGGGAAATTTAAATGAGGAAAACATCTAACCTCATCATCTGCATGACCAATTATAGCTGGTCCCCAAGAGCCAACATAGTCGATGTACTCATTACCATCTATGTCCCACATGTGAGAACCCTTAACAGAATCCATGAAAATAGGTTTTCCACCAACAGATTTAAAGGCACGAACAGGAGAATTTACACCTCCGGGCATCAAATTCTACCACAAAAAGTTCCTGAAGAAGTCAGAGTTCAAGGACTTCGACACATAACCGATTCAAAATAAGATATGGAAGAGGAAGAGTGAAGCTATGTCATCTTTACTCCACAGTGAGTGTCGGGTGGGGGTGTGTATCCCATATGGATATGCTCAAATTTCCAAACATTTTTTTATGTACTTGAAGAATCATATCTCAATATATATGTCATGGTATAATATAGGAGAAAACATCATGATAGAACACTACAAACTAACCTCTCTAAGTTCAAGATCCGAAAGGTATATGCTGAAATTAATGTCAATGATACAGTTCACAAAACAATTGCAAATTAGATATACAAAATTAAGATAGTTAACATTAACACAAAAAGGGCTAACATCATGAAACTCCAGCATTCAGTAAACTGTAAACCTATTATATAATTTTTTCCAGACACCATTACAAGCTTCTCTTTCCATTTTCCACATGCATTTTACTCTGTTTTCATAGTTCCATATCACCGACAAGCAATCAGTAACAACTTATTCAATGTAGCCATACATATTATGATGAAGCCAAGGTTAACTTTTTCTATTCATTCCATCCTTTCCACACAAAACCCAAATCGAATAACCAATCAAATGAATTGAATTTAAACAAAATTCAAATACTCATCTTCAACTTTGCAAGATTCAGACAATCCACAAGTACGCAGAGAAGAAGGAAAAGAGTAGAGAATCACCATGGCAGCATTGAAAGCTTCTTGAGATTTTTGAAGGGTATAACTCGTCTGCTTATGATCAGCAGAAAGGGTCATTCGAACACGGAAACAAGAGGATCGGGCAGGGGGAATAGATGTTTTAGGAAGCTCAGAATAACAAGTTTGGCAACCAAATCCACCGATTCCGTTGATTAAAGCCGCCATCTGTGCTGTCTCACTGTCTTCGTCTCTCCCTGTTGCTCTTTAATTCTTCTTGATCTCCCTTACTGGTATCAAGAAGATGATGAGAAAATGGTAAAAGTTCAAAATTAAACCCAAAAGAGAAGAAGAAGAAAAGGAGAGGTAAATCCTGGTAGCCACCACCAAACTTTTGAGCTCTGGGTTTATATATGGCTGCGAGTCAAAACAGTTGGTAGGTCAATAGTCAATTATTCAATGGATTATTAATTTTAGATTTAGTATTTTAACTTAGAGTTTTAATATATAAATTTATAATTTAGAGTTTATGATTAATATTTAAAATAATAATATTAAAATTTATATTTTAGTTTATAAATTTATAATTTGAATTTAAAATTTAAAATTATTATACTTAAATTTTTAAACCTTAAATAGAATATTATATCATAAATTAAAACGTTTGTATAAATAAAATTTTCACAAGTATTTATTGTGTAAAATAATTACTCTTTTTCAATTTGTTAGATTTAAAGTTTTTTATATTAGAATAATTATTATATGCACAAGTATTTTTTAGTTTTAGGGTTCAAAGACTTAATCTAGGGTTTGAGATTTAAACTCAATAGTTTTAAATTTAGGGATTGTTGATAGAATTCGAGTTTATACTAAAAATTAAAATTTATAGGTTAAAACCTAAACTTATAAACGTATTACCCTAAAATCTAAAATCTAACTCTAAATTCTATCCACAAGACCACAACCCTATAATTCTAAAATATAATTAATAAATTTTAATGAAAATTTTTTATAGTATTAATTAATAAACTAGATAACGATGATTATATTAAAAATATTTTTTTAATTATTTTTAAAATTTATTTTTAATTATTAAACTTTCAAAAAATTAAAACCCAAACATTACAAATTTTAGTTTTATTACAAAATAGATATCACATGCTAATTATAATTAACGGTAGTTAAAAAATGCCGTGCTACATTAACGTCTAATATTTCTTTTAACCCAACTAAAACTAAAATTTTATTTTGACAGCATAAAATAGAAAAAATAAAAATATATATTCTTAAATAATCTTAATCCAAACTTTAACATAAATAGCCAAAATTAGTAGATAACTAACGTTAGTTTGATAAGCACAACTAACCAAAATTAGTATATAAAGATTCGAACTTGCCCCCAAATTCTTAAGCATGAGAGATTATATCATAAATCCGACCTACCAGTCAATCGTGCCAATAAAAATCACTCATTCTGTCACTAATCAACCATGTAATTAATATAATTTTTAAAATAACATGAAAATTATGAGTGAAGATTCATTGGTTGAAAAAAAGTGAGTTAGAGATTAATAGTGAAGTGTGTGATTATTATTGAATAGAACCACGACTGATATAATAGTCCGGGCTCATGATATAATTTTTCCTTGAGCAGGCAGGAACATGATTCTGAGTTCTTGTTTGGAACTTGGGCATCAGTTCATCTTGTTTACACCGACAGCATGTTTCACATTAAAACACAAGATATCATCTGGCACACAGAATTTATTTTAGTCTAACTACAAGTGCCTATTTGAATTTTGTTACAAGTGCACGTAAATATGTTATTGTCGTTAGTCGATTTACGACCGTCGATATTATTATCTAAACCTTAACTCAATCCTCTCTATGTAACTAAATACATAGTTGAAATAATTGTTTAAACCCAACATTTTTCGTAATTATTTCCGTTTGACACTGTTGAAATCATCATCCCATTACAAGTTTCACGACCATCAACCACCATAACAGTGTCGGATGATTTTCCAATGGCCTCTTGAGGCTTTCTTGTTCTGACAACGAAATTATATGATTGAAACACAGACTGTTTAACCGAGTATCTGACATAAAGGATTCGAAAAGAAAACGTTGCATAAAACATGTTTTTTCCCCTTAAATCTGCATCAGATATTCAAAGGTATTCATAGCTGAAACAGGCATTCCCAACATTAAAGTAATGTTCTTCTTGTCTTTATGATGAGGAAGGAAAAGAAGAACATTTTTTTCGGGCAAAGCAGCCGGCCATGATGAGATGGGTTCTCCCCAACCAAAATCCAAGGTGTAAAAAGATAGCCTAGACCAAGTTGTGATAAGAGCAGTTCCATCCAGAGATGGCTTAGCTCTTGTCACTTCAAAGTAATCAATGGCTGATCTCATGTAACTGTCTGTCGCCAATTTAACCGCCTCTTGGATCAATCCGACAGCAAACGACAATGGTTTATTAACCAACTCACCGGCCGTGGATATTGAATATGTTAAAACAATCCCATTACCAGCAAACCCTTGAGGTAACTGAGGGATGAATCTTTGCCTTCCATCAACAGCAAAGAGGAGTTTAGTTTGTTGTTCAGGAACCAAGTTTAATGCTTTACATCGAGCTCTCCAGACAAAACCTGCAAGAACTTCGAATGTGGTGCAGCGTTGGGATAAAGCTCCATCTTCAACGGCTTGTTCCTTGAGCTGTCTGAGTTTGATGGAATCAAACAGGAAGGATTTATAGACCAATTCTTCCTCTTCATAGAGCTTGCTTGTGTTTGATATATCTTCGATTCTGTCAAACTCGTTGTGTTGGAACTTTATCAATGGTGGGTTCCGAGGTTTCAGCATGGTTCTGTCTAAAATTGGAGGAGTCTTTAGTGGCAAACCTCGGGTGACTTCACCCCATCCGTTGACAAATTCCATAGCAGCGATCCCATCTAGCATACAGTGGTTCATGCTCATCCCAATACAGAATCCTTCACACTTGAATTTAGTCACCTGGAAATCAAGATTCCGACACTTGAATTTAGGACACATCAGAAGCACTAAAATTAACAACTTTTACTTGCCGAAAGACCAGTTTGATGTATGCAAGATAAACAACAAATAGAGAGTGAAGCAATCTCCAAACCTGAATCATCAAAAGAGGTATCTGAAGCAAGTTTTGAGCACCAGGGATCTCATAAACCAACTTGCCTAGAACGTTAGGGTCAGGCTTTGTTATGTCCCCCATCTCATCAATTCGACAGTCGGCTTCGGCCTCGACGAAAACAGACCCCTCCCCGGTGCAGTCCACTATGAGTTTCCCTTCTGAGCTGATTGCTAGTCTCCCAGCAAGTGGATAATAGTGAACAAGGATCTTCGACAAACCCTTTCTAACTACTTCCACAGCATCTTCGTTCCCTTTAGTTTCCGACTTGAAGAAGTAAACGGTTCGAATTACCACTGCAATGTTTTGGTCAAGGTTCGAAAGGTAATAAAGACCCTTCTCCGTCTATTCCGCCGGAAGAACCCGAGTTGGTTCTCCTTGGTTTACTGTAAATCCAGTGGTGCCATTGCTAACATCCGCCATTCGAACACCTTCGTAAACCAGACCTACATCACAACTAAAAACGAAGAGCTGATGTTCTCAATGCATGAATCGAATTAAAAGACGTGTCGAATACGAGGAATATATCACATAATTGCTAGTCATTCTACAGATTTCGACTGGAATTACTGAAAAAACATACCTGAGAACAAGAATCAAGACAAAAAAGCAGCAATGAAACTCGTTTCTTCTGCATTTTGTTTTGTTCTGGACAAGAAATTATATAGCAAAAGAAGGTTCACAAAGTCTTACACAATAATAGGGGCTGGGGACAGTGTGAGAGTGAAGAAGACTCCCTTCCATGGAAGAAACTACTTAAAAAAGAAAGAAAAGTACTTCTAACCCCATTTTAAGACATGGGTATTTTTCAAAGATTGAAGCATGGTCGTTTGAGTTGGGTTAGGCTACTTGTCCATACACCAAAACATTACCAGAGACAACCTGGGGTTGGTTGGTCGGTTTAGTTCGCTTTCATAGGAAGTTACTTTTGATCAAATTTTACTACAAATTAAGAGAGAACGTGATATAATTAAGGCACTAACCATTTAGTCTTAGTAGACGAACTATTTAGTTTTAATGGTTAAGGAAATGATTGTTATTTTTAGAGGTCACGAGTTTGAGCATCAATAATACCAGTACAGTGATTGAGCGACCAATGTCCAATAGTTGAAAGTATACTCTAAAATAGATACTATAACAGTGTAGTTAATTAAAAAAATCATCAAAAATATATTTTTCTTGAAGGACTAAAGATTTATTTTATTACTATTGTTGGTCAAAATTTGAAAGATTAACGCATTCGAAATATTAATCACAAACTAACATCAAATAAATTTTAATAATTAATGTGTACATTTTTCACAATTATTCATTATGCATTTTAATGTGTTTAAATGTTTATTAGTTGAAGAATTTTAAATTTTCGCATCGTTTATTTGAATTATAATTAACGTATCGTATTATTTAATATCTGTTATAAAAAATTATTTTTATATGTGCATTTAATAGTGTAAAATCTAATACGATATTTTTTATTTTATACGTCAATTAGTGATATTATTTTATATCAGCTCAAACGTATTATTTTATACGACACAATAATATTTTATAATAAAATCATAAATTTAATATTTATTTTATAATATTTAAAAGTTAAATAAAAAATAATATTTTAAAATAATTCGATGATAATTTAAAATTTTATTCCAAACAATTATCGATCTAACAAAAGTTAACACCAACTAAAATATCTTAGAGAAAGATAACCTCAATGACTACTTTGTTACGATAAAGAGCTTCTAAGAAATATGAATCTGATAAGTGACCTTAATAAAAAAAATAAATAATATTTATTTTAATAAAATATGAGTTCAACTATTATATCTATAAAATATGTATATATTATAAAATATTTAAAAATATGTATAAATAATATTATTTAATAATCACTTTTAAACTATTAAAAATAAAAAAATCAAATTATTTAAATTTATAGCTATTTTAAAGTCATATTTATAGCTCCACCTATATCGAACCGTTTTGAAACTGAAGGACATATCAATTTTTTTGGCATAAAGATAATTTTAACCCTTTAACGTTTATAATTTTTTGTTTTTTTGGCCCTTATCCTTTTTTTGGATAAATTTAGCCCTTAACCTATATCTTTTTGACAAATAGCTTATTTTTTAACACCATGGTAACTGGACCGTTAAAAATCTAACAATGATGATATGTTATATGCATATGATAATATATTTTAAAATAACATGGCATCTAACATATCAAATATATATAATATAATTTTATTCTAATATAAAATAATTAAAATTCAAATAAAATATTAAAAAAATAATTAATTCTAAAATAAAATACTATTAAACATTCTTAACCCTAACTACGATAGAATTAAAATTCTACCTAAAAAATTAATTAATTTCGAAATGTATTCATATTTTTTTAAGATAGGACTTTGATTCTATCATAGTTAGGGTTGTGAATGTTTAATAGTCTTTTATTTTAGAATTAATTTTTAAAATTTTATTTGAATTTTAATTATTTTATATTTTATATTGAAATAAAATTATATTTCATATATATATGTACTTGATAGGTTATGCCATGTCATTTAAAATATATTGTCATATCCATATGATATATCATCATTGTTAGATTTTTAACGGTCCAGTTATCATAGTAGTTAAAAATAAGTTATTTGTCAAAAAGATATAGGTTAAGGGCTAAATTTATAAAAAAAAGAAAGAATAAGGACCAAAACGATAAAAATTATAAACGTTAAGGGTTAAAATTATGTTTATGCCTTTTTCTTTTAGTATTATGATAAGCATCATTAACAAATTATAAACCAGTATTCAATGAGAAGACATTTAAAACCTACTAGAAATATTTAATAAAAGCCTTAATAACAACTAATAAAACCTGCTTTAAAACACAAGACAGGATTAGAAAGCTATTAAAGTTTTTGTTATTACACAGCAACTAACTGGTGATAAATTTTTATGTAGTAACAGTTATGATCCACAACAAAACTAATAAAGTATTTATATGAACTATAAAATCCATGGAATCTATTTAAACGTTGTGTAATCACTTGATAATGTATAAATGATATAAAATGGGTAATTTATATAAGGATTTTAATTTAATCATTAATATGTTAATTTTCTCAATCAAATTATTTAACTATTCGATTGATATTGATTTTTTTTCAATGTCTAACTCATCCGTTGCGATTAGCGACGAATACATATGTTATATGATGTTTGATAAAATGAATAAATCTAAACGATCCGTCCCATTTAAAACTAAACCGATACTAAAAATGAATATCAAATAAAGGGTTATAAAACGGTAGGGGTAAGCAAAACTCGACTTGACTCGAAAAAACGAATTACTTAATTCGACTCGAGGCGAAAATACTTGACTCGTTTTGACTTGAAATTTCATTGACTCGACTCGGAAAATTTTCAAATAAAGTTCGAGTTGTAAAATAGAAATTTGAATAACTTGAATAACTCATTTTTTAGTAATTAAATGATTAATTTTTAAGTTTTAGAAGAGTCTATCATTTTTATGATATATAAGTTGATATATAAAAATATAAAAAAATATTGCTACACATGATATATATATATGCATATCTTATATGAATAGAGAAAGTCGTTTAAACTGGAATCAAATCATATTATAACATGATAAATAATTACAATTAAATATTTATAGGAACTCAAAAACTCAACTCGACTCGAATTTCTTAAACTCGACTCGAACCGAAAAAATTTCAAATAAAGTTTGAGTAGTAAAGTATGACTTGTCAACTCGAATAACTCAAACTTTTTTGACTCGACTCCATTCAATCGAATAATCACCCCTAGAAACCAGTTAATTTTCATTTATAAATGAGCTTTCAAAAAAAATTTAAACCCCGTATTCGAGCCATGTTAATTGAGTTCGATTGCCTATTTTATACTTCATATGTTAACAATATATATATATATATATACATCAATTTTTTATTCGAGTAAATATATTTAGCTAGTTCACTAAATTGTTATACTTTATTTTCTCGTATTTTTTTTAAGTTATGAATTTTAGATTTACTAGCAACTTCTATTCTTTCTTTAAGAGGATCATGATAAGAATTATAATTTATTCGAACTCAATTTTTTAGCATTAGTGTGACATTTTAATGTTGTCTAATATGTTTTTAGAACTCGATAAAACTCAAACATATCTTATATAAAATTATTTGAATTCAAATTTTTTAATAAGAACATTCTCTTTTTCTCTGTCCAATATATTTAAAATATATTTTATAATTAAATTTAAATTTTAGAAATGTTATTTTTTATTTAATAAAATCCGGGTAGGCTGCGTAGACCCAAAGTAAAATTTTGGACAAGTCCTATTGTATACGGGCCATGATTAGGTCCATTAGGCCCATTATTTCACTACCAGCTCTAACAGTGGCTTTCTTCTTATATAAAACCCTAGTCGTTTCGTTTCTGCTCCTTCGTTCTTTTTAGGGTTTTCTTTAGCCGTTCTTTCTTAATCAACAAAATCTTGGGAGAAGCTTAAGGAAGTGAAGAAATGGTAAATCTGAAATCCCCTTTTCAATTATTGTTATTCTTTTGTTGGGTATCTGTTCAGTATTTTCCTTTCTATTTGTCGCTACAAATACTTTGGATGCAGTACCCTGAGCCTTGTAATCCTGATATTGGTTAGAATGAATGTTATATGAAATCAAGTTAGAATGTTAGAATTTACGAAAAATTCTTTTGTACATGCATGTGTTTCTCTATGATTTTTTATCTGAATTAATTATCAACGACGGCTATTTTATGATTTAGGAGCGTGTAGTTAAGGATGATTAAGTTGAAAGTTTAGCATTAGTCTCAGTCAGATAAAAGGAAATGATATTTGGGTTTCTTGTTAAGTTTTGAATAAGCCTAGGGACTATATTTCCTCTGCAGGAAATTACCCATAGATATTGGTTTCTCCTAGTTAAGTTTACCAGTTCAAAGAATTTCTATAGTGAGTCTAGTGATATAAGTTTGATTGATTGAAGTTTGAACATGGTTATGAATTGATGTACTTGTTTAAAAGGTTACATCTTTTTTATTTATGTTGTTACATGCAGGCTCCAAAGAGAGGTGGAAAGGTTGCTGTCCCGGCTAAGAAGAAACAAGTAAATTCCATCACTTTCTTAATCATCTGAATCCTATAATAGCTTGGTTTTGGTTTCTCTTTCTGATTATCACTTTGAATTTGGATATTAGGAGAAGGTTGTGAATCCATTGTTTGAGAAGCGTCCAAAGCAGTTTGGTATTGGAGGGGCACTACCTCCAAAGAAGGATCTGCATCGATTTGTGAAGTGGCCTAAGGTTGTTCGCATTCAAAGGAAAAAGAGGATCCTTAAGCAGAGGTTGAAGGTTCCACCAGCATTGAACCAGTTTACCAAGACCCTGGATAAGAACCTCGGTATGTGATAAAATCTTTAGTTATATCTATTTGTGTATTAGATTCTGATATTTTATATACCCTTTTATTTGTTATTTTTGGGAAAGAGAAATCATTCCATTAAAGCTCCATTTTTCTGTTTGTTGAAATATTGATTTAGATCTATAACCTGTTTTCCTTTTTATGTTTTTAACCTTCCCATGATAAGTAGTCTAGTTGAAAATAAGAACCATCAGAAATATGGAAATGGGTGAACGTTTCATGTTGTAATTGGCAGTGGATGATGTTGGTAAGGAACCTGTAATTTCAATCGAGTGTTAACTCAGAATGTTAACTACATGGTAACCAAATGGGTTGCTCTATTTATTTTCCTGTAAGCATGCTTATCTGTGTTTTAACCTTTTTCATCCCTGTTTTATTCTGTTTTACGTCGTTCTACAGAATTCCATTCCTATATATAATATCAGCTTTGTTATCTAATGCCCTATTGCAGCAACAAGTCTTTTCAAGTTGCTCCTCAAGTACAGGCCAGAGGACAAGGCTGCCAAGAAGGAACGACTTCTGAAAAGGGCCCAGGCTGAGGCTGAAGGGAAAGCTCCCGAGTCTAAGAAACCAATTGTTGTGAAATATGGACTTAACCATGTTACCTACCTTATTGAACAGGTTGCTCTCTAGTTTCTTTTTATTAGTTTTTTAGCTAGTGCATTACTGTTAATTTTCTTTTGCTAAGTTTGTAGAAATATCAATCTTTTTTACTATCTCCATGTAGAACAAGGCACAATTGGTTGTTATCGCTCATGATGTGGATCCCATAGAGTTGGTTGTCTGGCTTCCTGCTTTGTGCAGAAAGATGGAGGTCCCATACTGCATAGTCAAGGGGAAATCACGTTTGGGATCGGTAATTGTTTCTCAGACTTATGTTCTTTTCTCCCAATTGTAGAGTTAATTGAGTAGGCGACTTACATGTGTGTATACATCTGCAGATTGTTCATAAGAAAACTGCCTCCGTCTTGTGCTTGACCACAGTTAAGAATGAGGATAAGTTGGACTTCAGCAAAATCCTTGAGGCCATCAAGGTAGGATTGTACTTAATATTTTGGAATTGATTAGATTTAGGTTACATATATCCTCTATAAACATGTACTGTATGTTGCAGGCCAACTTCAATGACAAGTATGACGAGAACAGGAAGAAGTGGGGAGGTGGTATCATGGGCTCGAAATCACAAGCCAGAACCAAGGCAAAGGAGAAGCTTCTCGCAAAGGAAGCTGCACAAAGGATGACTTAAGTCTGCAATTGTTTCCTTCCAGAGGTTCCTTTAGTTAATCTGCTCTTGTCGTCTAAGTACTCTTTCGGCTGAGGATATTTATATAATTTTTCTAGTTGAATTTTGAAAAACAGAGTAGTTGCTGTTTGTGATGAAGTTTTATGCCTTTTTAATGATATCTGTGCATGAATTTGTTCAGATTGCAAATTTAAATCTTGTTTTGAACCGTTTCGATGGTGAATTACTGGTTGGGATTCAGAGTATTCCAATTCCCTCACAAACACTGGTTTTATTAAGTGGTGCTGACTGTCGCAGGGGTACAAACTTTCAAAAACATATGCAGTAGAGTAGTAATGGATTAAGCACTGCTAACAGACTATTTACTCTGTCTTAATCTCGGGTGATTGGATGGATGATGGATAAACAACATTCTTCAAACCAGTAAGATCCAATATCTTCTTGTTGGGTGCTTCCTGGGTTGAGAAGCTGAATAATCTGTAACCCAAATCTATCAACTCCGGGAATAACATCTTCCACAGGTAGGTCATCCGGAACCAGGACGGCTGCGTCATGTACCGGTCGCCACGGCTTGCACTCTTCACTATCGCCTCTGCACAGCCACTGACTGAGGCAACTGGGATTGGGCCGATCTGAACCTGTTCAACAAAGGGCCAAAACTGTCACTTTATCATGGAGGAAAAGGTCTGGACATATGAAAACAAAAGGGGGTAGGTAGCTAAGTTTACATCTCTCATATCTTGCTGCACTTGGAAATTGCCATCTTCCTGAAGGAATTTTCCTGTGGTCAATTCAGACTCGATATAACCAGGTGAAACAATTGTTATGGAAACATCTGATCCAAGTTCAATCCTCAATGAATCGAAGAAAGCAGTCAATGCTGCTTTGCTTGCCTGAGATGAATGAAGCCAGCCAGGAATTAGAATTTAGAAACAACTCAGAACTATATACAACAATGGGAGCCATATGGTGGGCTAAAGTTACACTGTAGACACTGTATTTTGGATCAGTCATCCAGGAAGCTGCCGAGGACAATACAACGATCTTGCCTCTGGTGTTTTTAAGGTGTGGAACTGCAAATTTGGTTGTATAAACTGAACCCCAGAAATTTGTGTCCTGCAAATCACACCAAAGTCAATATCAACATGGTACAAAACTTGAATCCAGATATGTAGGTGAAAGGTAGAAATGATTTACCATTATAGTCCTGAAAGTAGCCATGTCTGGGGGTGCATCTTCAAACAAGCAGGTTGTATTGATTCCAGCATTATTCACCAGATGGTCCACTGTATCCATAACCAGCCAACAGACATCATATATGTGAGAGATGATATTTTATGCAGCAAAGTTTTGGACTTACATCTTCTAAAATGATTCATAGTTTCGTCAACAAGTCGCCTGCAGTCATTGACTTTGGAAACATCAGCACGAATCACAATAACATCAGGAGACCCCAAATAACGAGCTCTATCAGCAATCTCATGCAGAGATTTCTCTCTTCTAGCTACCAGAGCTAACCGTGCTCCTCTTCTACCATACTCGTATGCCAAATGCTGCAAACATCACACCAGGAAACATTTGTTTATAAACTTTTTGTTTAGAATTGAGAAATGATGACTTACCTCTCCAATGCCGGAAGAAGCTCCAGTGATGAGGACTACTCTCCCTGCAAGATTCTCAGGGAAAATGGAGCGCAAGATGAAGAGGAAGGACTTGAAGAGATAAAAGGGTGGTAATATGAAGAACAAAGAGAAGAAGGTGAATGATGGAGCTACGAGGTTGAGGAATTTGTGAATAAGATCCATGGTTTGCTCTAAAATTCTACAGAGACTGCATGAACCGGCGGATTAGATTTTGATATATAAAACAGGTGAGCCAAATTTTACATGCAAAGGTTCCAAGGCAAGAGACTGACACGTAGAGTATGCCTTACCATTTGTCCTTTGATTCCTTTGTTTAGTTTGCTGGTTGATTGCCAGGGCACCATTTGCTTCTGACTTAGCACCGTGGCTTGCTCAGGGCTCACCTCCTGCACTGGCTACGCTGGATTCATACATGAAAAACATTCGGTGCACATAGAACAGTAGTTCATCAGACAAATTATTATTATTTTTTAAATTTACTATTCTATGAACTGATTTCTTTAGAGGATATAGTAAAATTGTTGATAAAATTGTGTTTGAACACAATATTCTTGTAACACTATCAATGTAAAACGAATTTATTTAACATTTAATTTTATTTTCGAAAATGGTACAGAATTTATAACTTTGGTTAAATATTTTTGTTAAATTGATTGTTGAATATTGTTGTCTTTGTTACTGGGATTACCCTTTCTTTATTCAGTAATCATCTCCTTAACCAAATTTTGCCTTGTTTTTAACGACTCCCAAAGGCGATAAGACCCATAATTCTTCAAACTCAAGTTTGATAATTTTGTACTTCTCTTCTCTATGCTGGTGTCTTCAGCTACATATTTAGGGAAAATGAAGTAGTCTTGTAAATTAATAATTTTATTTATTGATATATATTAGAAGAAATATATGAAATTTATGATTTGTAAATTTTAATTTATAAAAAATATCATTTGGAAAATAAAATGATATAAACTTTATCTAATTGGGTGAAATCATGAATAAGATTCAAAACGATTCATAAAATATTTTTTTAATTTTATTTTAAAATATGATAAATTATATATCTAGCCTTTAAATTTTTTAGCAATAAAATTTAAAATTAATTATATTAGGAGGTGTATTGTGTTAGTGATATTTAATAGTCTCTTTTAAAATTTTTCTAATAAAAGTCTTTTTTTAAGTATTAGAACACAATAATTTAAAGAATGAAAATTCTAAAAATGGACGACACATTGTTAAATACCACTAATATAATATATAAGAAAGAAGATGATTATTTATAAATTTTAATGTAATAAAAAATATTATGCATAGAATAAAAATAATATAAGTTATTTAATTAATTATGACAAAAAATAGTTTATAGATTTATTTTTAATTTTATTTAAAATATAATTAGTTGTATATAAAACTTTTAAAGCTTTTAATAATTATTTAAAATATTAATAATATTAATAGATATATTATATTAATAATATTTAATGATGTGCATTGCCCGTTCTAAAGTATTATTTTAAGAAATTATAATTATAAACATTTTTTAATATTTTAACAAATCAAAAGTGATGTACTTTGATTCTGTTAAACTTAAATCTTAAGAAATTATGGTCCCAATATCTTCCTTTTATGTATTCAGGTATTACTATTCCCGGGGAGAAATTATATTATAAGTAAGTTTTATTATATTATTTATGGATAATCATTAAATATTATTTATTTTATTATTTTTTTATATCATATTTTTTAAGTAAATTTTTACTTATATATACTGTTAATTTATTTTAAAATATTTTTTTAAGTGAAGATTCACTTAAAAAAAAATATAACATAAAAAGATTGGTGAGATATATAATTTTTAATGGTTAATCTCATGGGTACAAGATAAAACTTATCTATAATATAATTTTTCGTTATAATGGGTTTAGTCATTGAGCCAAGTGGCAAAACCTTATCCACAATATATATAATACCTCGATTAATATGGTGGCTAAAACGAGAGATTATACGGTGAACCCTGTTCACCACGTTATCCATGGTCCAAGCAATCAGGGCCGTTGATCTTTAAATAACCACATAATAACTACCCATCCACTAAGTCCATGTAGGAAAGAGGTGATGATTCACTTGGAAAAAAATTAAGATCAACGGTCCTGATTACTTGGGACCATGGATGATGTGGTGAACAGGATTCATTGTATAATTTTTCGGCTAAAACGGATTTTTTTACGTGAATCGCCTTAAAATAAAATTTTAAAAAATATATCTAAAATTTTTAATATCAATATTTTAATATATATTTTAATATATTTTTAATATCAATTTTTAATATATATTAAAATTTAATGTATTTTTAAAAAACTATTATATATTAAAATTCTAATATTTTCAAAAAATTTAAATATTTTGTATGAAATTTAATATATACCAATATATTAATATTAAAATTCTTATAAAATTTAAAAATTTAAAAATACTTTAATTTAAGATGTCTCGCCTTATAACTTGTCTGAAAAATCCTACCCTTGTTCGAAACTCTTTTTTGATAGTGAAAAAGAAAATCATTTCTTTTCCTATAAAAGATAAAGGACGGTGCGACTCGCTTTTACTTGCCCCCTTTCATGTTTTTGTGGACAGATTTAAGGCTAGGGAGGGAGATGGTATTGATTTGATTTCATGGGTTTGACACGATTTAATTTTATCGGGTTGATTTTTTTTATAAAAATTAGAGTTTAAATTAGATTGAATTGGATTTAAATATAAAATAAAAAATTATATTTTTAAGAATATTTATAATAATATTTTTTTTATATTTTTATAATTAAAATTTTAAAATAAATTTTTTATTTATAATTTGATACTTAAAATTATTTTTTTTTATGATTAAGTCTTTAAAATATTTTTTAATAGGTCGAATCAAATTAAAGTTGGATTTATATATATATAATTCAAACCGAATCAGATTTTTTAAAAGATGTGATCATATCGATTTTAGGTGAACCAAAAAACCGACTCGTACCTATCTTTATTTAAGTCTTCTCAATTTACCATCGATAAAATAATACGAATTTATTGTATCTCGATCAAAAGTCCTTTAACAATTTGGAGCAAGCTTATTAGTGCTTTAGATTTGAGTTTTATAATCAATATGTATAATTATTATAAGACTTCATAATATTTATTTCGTTTAGTCTTAGAAAAATTAATGTATTAGAAAATATTGTGCAAATCTGGGATAAATAAAAGGTTATATTTTTATTAGTTTAAAGATGATTATAAAATAATATTTATTTATACATATTATTATTATTTAATAATATACACAACTTGTAAATATATCGGTTGAACTTAGATCTCATAAGATATACATAATTTGCTTTTTTCATACAGATTACTTGTAAGGTTAAAAGATTATTATCTTTTAAATTAGAGTTAAACTATTAAATAAATTTAATTTCGATCGTGATAAATTCAATTGTATATATAAACGTAAATTCTTTGTCATTTGTTATCCTCATGAGATAGAATCTTATTACACTGTGAAAAACTCGAAAGTCTTATTTTTTGGACCATTGCATAAAGGTAAATAAATGATTGAGATTAATAATAGAAAATATAAAAATTATCACCCAAAAAATAAAAAATAATTTTAACCATTATAATTTTAAACTATTGGATAAAAGTAAATGAATATTAATCTTTGAGATTAACGATAAAAATTATAAAGATTATTTTAAAACTAATAATAATAAAATAATTTTAACTATTTATTACTCCCGTCCAACAGTTAAAAAATATAAAAACAATATATGATTAGATATTTTTGAATATCATGTAAAAATCACCTATCCTACTGATTGTCATCTAGGGATGGGCATAGGTTGGGTCGGGTCGGATTTTCGGCCCACCCGCACCCGACCCGAAAAATCATACCCGCCACCCGCCACCCGACTTGATTCAGGTTTAGGGTGAAAAATCCGACCCGACCCGATCCGAGTCATTAAAAATTAAAATTTTAGAGACTAAACTATAAAAAAATAAAATTTAGGGATATAGTTGTAAAAATATTTAATTTTAGTGACCTAATTGTAAAAAAATAAATTCAGTGATCTAATTATATAAAACATATGTAAAGAGGGGTCATTATTGCAAATATCTCTAAAATATATATGAGAAAATTACACTATTAGTCCCGGGTCGGGTCAAATCGAATTTTTTCTACCCTAAATCCGAACCCGACCCGAGATCACCCTTGAAAAAAACCCGACCCGACTCGAACCTGAACTTTTTCCAAAATATCTGACCCGATCAGACCGAATCGAGTCGAAACCTATCGGGTTCAGATTCTGTGCCCATCCTATTGTCATCCCTATTTCAGTCCATTTCCTTTTCAATAATTTTGAGTTAATCTAGCTAAAATTTTGCGATATTCCATTAACATATACATATTATATGATATACATATACATACTGGTAACAAAGCTCTCTATTATGCACGAAATACAGAGATAAAAAACCTGCAGCAATCCAGTAGATTACAGACATTGAAACTCGCCTTGAAAGCTTCTTCATTACTAAACAGGATACCTAATCTCTCTCTTAATAATTCAGAACCAGAGGATTACACGATTTAAAGGACTAATCTATCTTCAGACATCCTTTGCCTATTAACCCTGGCAATGAAATCATCGGCTCTTCTCTTCAATTCCTCGCCAGGCAAAACAAGCTCCTGTACATCTACCCGGCAACCCTTCTTCACCTTGTCTTCAACACCTCTCATTTTCTTCTCTTCCTTGAGTTCCGGTGTCGAAGAATTCCGAAGGCAACATCGACGGCTTCGATCGACGTATTCGTCGTAGTACATATTCGATTCCCTGGAAAACGGAGAACCTGAAGCAAAAAACTTGGATTCTCCAATCAGAACAACAACAATAAGGTTGCCTGTAATGAACATAAGGTTAGGGAGATCACAGATGAAGAAAAAACACAACGTACAGCAACCGAACACTATGAATGTATACGTGAACAGCTTGTCCTGAAACTGCTGTTTCTCGGAATTCTTTGATTTCTTGTTGGCTCGAAACTTTTGCACCACGACAGGATCCATGGGAGAGCACGAACGAGCTCACTCCAGGAGATGAGTTCAGATGAAAACTTAATCTGAGACTGATCATAAAGCATTACAATCACAGAATTATATAGGTGGGGAAAAGGTGGTAGATTACTAGATTTCGGTAAGATTTCCACAAGCTTTTTTTTCTGTAATGGTTGGTTACTTTCTGAAAAGCTTTGGCAGATCAGTGTTTATTTCTCTACTTTCCCACTAACCAATCAATTATTTCACGTTAAATTCTTAGAATAGAAGGAAGTAGACTACATGGTTAGTATATAGATTTGAACTCTGGGTTTGTTTAACTGATTCTGATAATTGAAGTTTAAGAGGTGATATTCCTTAAATTTAGATTCAAATCCAAACATCTAATAGGGTTGATCATGTAATAAACTTTTCTTAAAAGGCAAGGGACACATTAACGAACCCCACTTAAAAAAGCATGCATGGTTTCCTTTACATTATTGGCGGTTGCACTTTAGCTTTTTCCTTCAATAATTCTATTAGTAGAGGGCACGTCGTCCACTAGAACTGTGAAATAGGAAAAATCATCGTGAGTGGTTTTCGTCACGTAAAAAAGTTATACGATTAATTAAAATAATTAATTAAATTTAAAAAAATAGTATTTTTGTTATTTATATGTACGTCTAACATTGTTGAAGAATACTAACATTGAACATTATTGAATATTATTAAATTAATTAATAAATATTAAAATTTTTAAGGACTCAACATGCAATTAATAACTATATGTTGAGTCTATCACTCTTTTATTAGTTGCATGTCGAGTCTTTAAGATTTTTAATCTTTATTAATTAATTTAATAGTATTCATCCGTGTTCAGCGATGTTCGACGCACGTTGTAGAATTTCCCTATTTATACTTATTTTATGGTTTATGTTCAGATATTTTTTAAATTATATTATTTCTAAGATTCGAACATGAATTATCTCTTTAATTGGTTTGAAAAATGGTGTTTCTAATTTGATGATAATAATTATCTTAATGGTATAAGGTTTATCCCTTTGATCTTTTTGATGCAACTTTACAAGCCATAGACTGAAAAACACTACTTTAATTGATTCTTTATGTTTTGGTATATATATTCACCTACCCTAATCTTATGTTTGGATAAACATTACTAAAGAAAAAAAATGAAAAGAAAAGGGATGCATGGGAGGTTAAAGAAAAGGTATGATACATTTGATTCTTATTTAGATACTTAAAATTTATGCTTACATTATAACATTGTAATATTTTGATGTTGGATATCTAATATAAACTTGAATCGATATAGGTTGCCCGATTTAATTTGAGGTGTCACATTTGGGTTACCGAAATAATCTATTTTAAAATTTCAGATAGAAAAAATTTATCAAGTTATTTAAAATTATAAAACAATTCTGAATTTATAATACAAGTTTAGATATTATTCATTTAACAAGAAAATGTTCATAAATACACGTTATAAAACTAACTTTAGACTCAAATATAAAATAAGATGACATACACGCCCCTTAATTACACAAATATCGTACTTCGCAATCAATGCGAAGAAACTCTTATATTGATGTCAATAACTGCACCAAATTCAATCTTTTAGCCCGCGATGATAAATAATAACGTGAGCTTAAAAAAATTCAGTAATACAAAACTATCAAAAGTTATAATAGACAAAAACATATATATGGCAAAGCATAATACTGATATAACGATCTAATCCACATAGATTCAAATTATGAATTGATATTTCATAATAAGATATTACTTGAAAGTAATAGGTTTTTCTTTCATTTGATCGCTTGAGTATTATATAATATAGAGAGAGTTCGAAGAATCAGAAGAGGGATAGATTACAGAAGTTGAATTATAGAATTTAGTGTGTTTCATTAAGTTTAGATTGAAAATATTAGAGAATTTCAGCTTATACTAAATACATAAATAAACCCAAAACCATATATTAGATATACCTTACTTATATTAAGTACATAAATATAATATAACTGAAACATTATATATATATATATAAGTTTTTAAAAATATGGATCAAATTAAAGTTGTAGAAACATAAAAAGCCCAAGAACTAACATGATGGAATTAAATAAACAATATAATGAAGTGATTAAAGTACGAGTTTCTGTGACGCTTGTATTAAACACTATTGTATATCATTTTATAGCGGCATTTATTCTTAAAACGTCGCAAAATATATCGAATTTTATTCTTAAAAGTATGAGATTTTGGGCTTATTGGGCTTTGGGTCAAATGTAATTAGGTTGTGAGCAAATTATATTATTGATTGTTTATTAGGATTTTAGGTATTGTTTGGGCCGGACGAAAATGGGCTTTTACAATCACTACTTTCACAGTCTCTCATCCACGGAAAATTGTAAATTCTTCTAATGTTAATCAAAGCATTAATCATTTAAAGAAATTAAAATGAGAATTTCGTAAAAGAAATTTTATCACCACAAGAAAGAGAAATTAATATAATCTCAGAAAAACAGAAATAACAAAATTTGGTGTAACCGTCGTCGAGTATATATAACCGTCTATAATATTTTTTTAATTTTTACGTAACGATAATTATTGTTGAACTTATCGGGAAGTTAAAAATTACTAAATAAACAAAAAAAAATTCACTTATTAAAATCAATAAATAAATCAATAAAAAATTATTCAAACTCAAGCATATAGTCACAATAGATCTTGAGGAATAGTCATTTGCCTCTATATCTTATGATACTCAACATTTGCACATTTTATTAATTCAACTTTTATGTATTTTTTAAGTTTAATTTAATCACCAACCTTCTTTCTTTTAGTCAAATTAATTTGATATATAAAGCATGTACAGATAAGAAAGAAAAACTTCAATTATCTCAGATAATCAGAGAGGACTAAAATATCGTAACTGTCATATAAAATATATAACCGTTCATTTAGCATTTTAACATAACCATTTATTTTGATTTATTTTAATTTTTACATAATAATAATAATAATTTTTTCACCTGATTAGATGATTAACACCTTACTATATAAACTTAAACTTATATAAAATCATTTAATAAATAAATAAATAAATAAATCATCTCACAATACTAAATGCAAAATCTTGATATAAAACATTTACAGATAAAAAGAGAACTCCAACAACCACAGAAAATCAGAAAAGACTAAGATATCATAACCGTCATATAACATACAGTAACCGTCTGTTTAATATTTTTATGTAAACGTCTATTTTTAATTTTAATTTTTTACTTTTTACTCAATAATAATTATTTTCTCACTTTGTTAGATGATTAAAACCTTAATATATAAACTTAGACTTATGTATCATTAAATGATGAATCTCATTAGATATGACCATGACGTAGTGAGTTAGGACCATATAATAATTTCTCCGAAGAATCCAAACTTCATATCCAATTTAGGAAATGAATCCATTTCTCCATTAATATATTTAATTTTCATGTTTTAGACCTTTCAGGATTATAGAAAACAGAGAATCCTGCTAATAATTTCCTTCTCATGTATAGTTTGAAACTGAAACGTTTTGCTTGTCATTTTTCACCCACTTGCTGAAGTTTTTGCATTATAAGTACGTTCATGGAACTGAAACACACTCACACCGAAAAAACATTGAAGATTGAAGAAGAGAAAAATGGATTGTTTCTCTGCTGTAAACGATGATATTCTGCAAAACATACTCTTCAGGTTGCCAGCTTCATCCTTTGCATCTGCAGCCTGCGTTAGAAAGTCCTGGAACCGAGTTTGCAACCGAGTTTTGGCTTTCCCCAAGCTTGCTACTGCACTGTCTCAAAACCCTTTTCTTCCTGTAAGTTTACTGTTGAGTTGAGTTGCTGTTGATTCATACTTTTGTCAATTATCAAACACTTGAAAGAGAGTTGGTATTTGTTTTTCTTTTAACAGGATGCTGTGAGGGAGGTTCTTGACAAGGTTCTGTCCGGGCCAATTCGTCCTCAGTTTGCCATTGCCTCTATTGGGTTGCAGTTTAGCTTGGAAGCTGCTCATCATCTTGTATGGTCCATTTCCTGCAATCTTTATTTATTTTATGCCATGATGATCCCTTTGCTTTTATAGTTTGATTTGCTCTCGGCGACTGTTCTCGGCAGCTGATCGGACTATTCTATTTCTCCCCTTTCAAAATAATGTTTTTTATGGTTGCTAATGTTGCAGATCTCTCGAAGGCTAGGGCCCAAGATACCAGTCATTACCAACACGTCATATGGAATCATTGGTACAGATGCTATTACCAATACAATGAAAGAGGTTTAGTTTTTATTCTGGTTTATGCCAAAGTTAAAACTATCAAGCATTTAGACTTGCATTAGAGTCCTCAACTGAAGTTATCCTGCAGGTTAGATGGCACACCATTGCTGAAGAGAATGGTTTGATTTCTCGACAATTCGACGAATTTAACCGAGGCATTGTCTTGATTGTTGGATACCTACCTGGACTGAAGGTTGAAGCCATCCCTTTATTAAGACTGAAGACGGTAATCTTACTTCCGTTGCCAAATTTCTTATAGATTGAAGTTCAATTTAAAATAATGATGTCTCCTCTTAAAGATAAGATCATGAGCCAACTGTGCTAAGCTAGTAAGCTTCTGGTTTTATGACTGGTCTTTATAGATTCTGTTACTGTGAGTGGTTTTCTTTTCTTTTTCTTTTCCAAAGGAATTTTGACATGATTTGCAACAATATCAGGATCCTCAAGTTACCCTGGTCGATAGATTTCTGACAGAGATAAAGAATTATACAGCTTATGCTTCTGGCCTTAGTGCACCAGCTGGGATCATTATGTTTGGAGTGAGTTAACACCATCATTTTCATTCAAAACATCTGAATTTTGTATAGTACTTACTGGTTAATTCTTCATTACTAATACTTGGTATGAAATATTTTTAGGATCAAAACGTCGACTTGACTCCTGTTCTTGCAGAGATTGGTAAATTACTGTTGTTTACTGATCAAGTGCTATGTACTTTCATGTTTTGTCCGAATCCTAAATCAAGATCTCAAGATCATTGCTTGCTTACAGGCTAAACATTGTTGGAAATTTGGTTTTGTTTTTGGTCAGATTGTGCTATGCCTGAGGAAACAGTGGTTGCAGGAGATGCAAGTAGCCATTTTATATGCAACAGCAGTCATAATTCTCCACCGTACAATTCTAATCTATTCTTTTTCGATGCTGTTGCTCTTGTATTTGCAAAGGACAAATATAAGCCTCAAGGTACTTTATCCCCCTTTCTTACATTTTTTTTCCTAAAAGTGTTTTGTTTCTTAAGTCATGGATTTCATTGGTCATGTGTTCCTGGTTTGTTCGAGTGAACAGGTGTCGGAGAGACTCGATTTCATTCGAGATTGTCAGCTGGTGTAATACCCTTTGGTCCTGAGCTCAGGGCAGTTACTGTAGCATCTGAAGGCATAGAATGTTCATGGATCACTTGCACCATGAATGGGATCCCTCAAATAATCAATAGCCAAAGTCTTTTGAGTGATATCAATATGGAGGTAATAATGTCGATCGAAATTGTGAACTCACATGCTAGAATTACAGGAATTGAACATAAGCTTATCGAGCACACCTATGTCCAACACTCACACGCAACCGAGTCCGAGTAACATAATACGAAACAGCATCACATACAGTTATATATCAGTCAAACTGTTTCATTGACAGTGGAGTAAAGAAACTAAGATTGCTTAATCAGTTGCCTGTGCTGCAGCTGGAGGCTTCGGCTGATTTGTACATAGGCGTCATACAGAAGAGACCATCCTCCATTGAGCAGGAGAAAATGGAGATGAGGACATACTTGGCCTTTTATGAAGTTCTAGGGTAAGATTTGTATCAACTTTATCCCATTGCATTTGCTCTAGATTCTTCTAAATGTTCCCCAAGAATTGAAACATTCAAATACTGATTCCCGTAAGTTGTGTCTGTGCTTGTTATCCACCAGAGGAAATGATGATTACTTAGTGATCGATGGTGTTGGGGTACAACCAGGCGACACATTCATGTTCTACCATTCTGATTCAGCCACTGTCTCATCATCTTGCCTTAAGTCCTTTGACAAGCTCAAATTTCTGAGGTCACCTTCGAGTTCTAAGAACCCCTGGGCCAGTCCAGTTGAATCTCGCATTGTCGGTGGCGGCAAAGGCGGAGTGTTTGGAGGGTTGATATTCTCATCCCATTACCGTGGGGAATCATACTATTACAGTTCCCAAATGTTCAGCAACTTCCCTGGAATAGAAATAGCGGGAATTGTTTGCAGCAGAGAGATTGGACGTGACTCCGCAACATCTTCTGTGTGGCAAGAGGCTAAAAAAGAAAGCCCTGCTCGTTGTTCCCTCCATGTTTGCACCACTGTTTATCTGGTGCTCTCATATATTCCTCCACCTCCAAATCTTTATATTAACTAAGACTGTGCTGTCTTTATAATAGCATTAGCAATAACGTTGCATGTCTGCATGCAACTAATAAGACCCTTTTGTTTTGGTGTGTTTGCCTTTTTATTTGAAAAATAAAAGTTTAATATATCTATTATCATCGTCCTTTCTCGTCACTTTAATCTACTGAAAATAGATTGATTCATATACTACAGAAATAATAGCAGAAGCAACACACACTCTTAACTAATTCTTTTGTGCCCTTAATAAATGGCAAATAATATGGAGTTGAAGCGTAAGCCTAGGTTGATGACAACCTTGGCATTCCATGGAGTTGAAGCGTAAGACTTCACAATATTTTCCCCTTCTTTGTTTGGTTTCACAGAAAATTATGGCATGCATGCCAGAGGCTGAGTTGTAAGGGTTGCAATTTCAAACGTAGCTGATGCCTAAAATAAGGTAAGAAACATTAATCCTACATCAAAAAAGAATAAGGGGTATATATATACGATGACGTTGCATATCTTATCATACATATCTTTTAGGAAGAGGATATCAAAATGACCCTTTAACTGTCTGATTTTAGGTTAAGTCTACTCTCCCCCTGTGAGAGAGGTAGGCAAATATAACATAAGCAAGGATTGCATTTGCACATTTTCCTTCCCTTCCTCGTTTAATTGAAGGGATTAATTATGTTTCAACAGAGGAGAATCGGGGTACCTTTATGTCGACGGTATCGATATCAGAACCGGTGACTATTCTCGGTTTTATCATCGGGATCCAAAGACTGCATTATCTTCAACAAAAACTGTCTCCTCAACCCTTAGAAATTGGAAGCTAGAAAGAGCGATAATTAAATTAATCTGCCAATAAATTGATTAACGGTGATCATAAAAAATCAAATCTTATCCTGTACTCACCCAAATCCAACCAACATGTTTGAACTTGTTTGCACAGTTTCACATACAATCTTAAACAAGATGGAAGATGATGAACAACTACCATGAGACGAGACAATGATATGCTTGTTCATGATCCATATCGAATTATGATATGAAATTATTTGGAAAAAATAATTTGCCCAGAAAAAAGGTAAATCAACGGAATCAAATAATTGAACCCTTAAATAAATAAAATAACCCAAGTTGTAGGGGAAGGCCGTGTTGCCGTGTTGGTTATAATAATAATAATTTGCAGTTCCATTCGACCATGGCCGTGCTGAGTCGTCATTGTTTCATCGTTAAGAAAAAAAAAATTGACATTAATCGTTCAATCACTCTGTTGAGATCGTTAGTAATCGAACATATAAAATCTAAAAACAATAACCATTCTGTTAATTACTTGGACTAGAAAGCTCGTGCTAATCACAACAGCGATAAATGTTCTACATCAGAAACAAGAGAGAGAAAATGAAGATAAGAAAACGAGATATTGGCACGGCTCAATCAAATAAAAGATCCAAACCAAAACCCTTTGGAAGATTTGATTTGATTGAGCCAGTCCAACATCCCAGTTTTCTGTACGTTCTTACCACTTGAATACAGCAGAAAATCAAATGCTGAGAATTGGTTGCAGCCTTTCTCATCTCAATTTCTCTGACATACACGTAGCTAATATTGATGAAGAAGATGGAGAAGTAATGAACTCTGGGGAAATCTTATATTTATATAGATTTATTTGAATGGTTGAGATGTCAAGATTCATATACAAGAGTGACGACAGATGTATTTAAAAACTTTATTCTAGGGTTGTCATCATCAGACCGTTTCATGATGGGAAAAGACAAGATTTTCATAGCCATGGAAGATATAAAAAAATACAACGAATTCATATTTAGTTGCTTTCCACTGTTGTTATAATAATCGATTTAAACTTTGATCAGGATCAAGTTTTTTGTTACGATATTTTATCGCGGTTATAGACAGATTAATTATAATCATTACATATTATTATTTTTGATAACAGTGATTTTAAATGATATTGTTGTTGTTTGAATCCCTAGTTATAATTATCTCAGACATTTGAGGTTAAAATACACCTTTGGATGGGACTAACTTGTAAAATGAAGACTAAAAAAGTGTTGAGAAAATAAATATTGAAGAATTAAGCGTTAAATTAAATTATATATTCCCTTGGTATTTTAGTTAAAATGAAATATTGAATATAATTATATTATTTGATAAATGTAGATTTTAAAGGATGATATAGTTATAATAAAAAAATAAATAAATAAATAAATAAATAAATAAATCCATACTTTTTCATTGAAAATATATATAAAAAAATTGGATAATCAAATAAGCTTGAAATATTAATTCGTTTAAACTATTTGGGCTCGGCTCGAGTGAGTTCGAGACCTGAACAAGCTGAGTCGAGTCTATTCAAACTCGGCTTGAAAAATTTATAAACAGACTCAGAATAATTATATATATGCTACATATACATTAAAAGTAATCTCTTTAACAAAAGAAAAACAATAAAATAAAATAGGAGAAATTCACTAAAAATAAATTTTATATTTTTTTCCTTTCTTAATATTATATTTCTTTTCGTTGTTGGTTATGAAAAGAGTTTTTAACAAGATCCTATCTTTTATAGAAACATATAACAAAATTATCTATTATGAATCGAGCTGAGCCTGACGAGTTTCGAGCTCGAACCAAATCTTATAATATTATTTTTGAATCGAGCCCAAACTTAAAATTTCGAGTTTTCTGAGCCTCGAGTCCAAAACGAGTCCAATAACACTATTTTCAAACCGAACCGAGTGCTTGTTATCACGTTTCTATCAAACCGAATGTACAACAAAATTCCTAAAGAAAATTATTTTATTTATCTCGTTTTTTGTTTATAACAGTTTTTAATTTAAAATATAAAAATATAATGATTTTTAGTATCACTTATAAATTAAAATATTTGACCGGCCATGTATGATTTTTTTTCTTTTATAGTTTAGTTAACGGTGGAGGACATTCAGCGGAACAATTTAGAGAATGGGATTGATGAAGAAACTTAAAATTCTAAAAAAATTATAAGTTTAGAACAAAATCTTAATGGTTTAATTTATAATTTAAAAAAATAAGTAATAATTTAAAAATTAATAATTTGATAGCTTTTTACAAAAGTAAAAAGAGATTTAATTAGAATATTTAAATTTACTCTAGTTTTTTTATAAAAAAAAATCAAAGAGTAGATTATTTTTTTAAAGAAATGAAGATTTAAATATTATTTTTTATTTTTTATTTTAATTTATAACTCTCCAATCCCTATCACCTTCCGCCAATGAAATTGACATAATTAACCAATATATTTTTAATTTTCAATTTTAAACCAAGTTGATGTACTTTTTACCTATTAAAGGTAACTCACATGTAATTTTATTTATAATTAAATGATTTAAATATAAATTTAAATAAGTAGATCGTCGAAATATTATTTCACTTATAATTGTGTGGCTTTTATTGTAATTTACCCAATAATAATTTTTTTTTTAAATAGATAATATATTAATATAACCATCGTAATCATTACTTTGATTTCCGTCAAATTATTACTATTGTGAGTAGATTTCCTTCGAGTTATAATCACATAAAAAACAAATAGAAACGGCCATTTTTAGGACATATTTTTGCAACTCAATCTTTGAAAATTCAATCAAATACAAAGGTCTAATTCTTAACTCCACCCCCTACTTTACCAATACTGAGAAACTAGCCCCTATACTTCAACTTGTCAGAATTTCATCCTCGTATTGTACATATATGAAAATATCGTTTAATTGTTGATAATTAACCACGTAAACTTGAACCGTTTATTTGTACTAATTTGTTACATATAAATTGTTGAAACCTTTAAATTATTGAATTGATGATATTCAGGTTTGAAAATTAATGAAAAAGTTTAATGGTGTTATCAAAATAAACATCATTTTAATTTTTGAGTTAAAATCATAAATTCTTTATTTAATTATAAAATTAAGATGATATTTTAAATTGATGGGTTTTGAATTAAATTGATAATATATATAACTGTTTTGGACGAAAATGTGATTATATTAAATCATGTCATCGTCTCCATTAGTTTCTAACGGTTGGAATATCAAAACAAAACAAAAATGTAATATTAAATATTATTTTATCAAAAATAATAATTAAGGTACTAAAACAATAATACGAGCATAGTTAAAGCATAAATATATAGTTTACCTTATTTTTAAAAATAATATTTATTTTATATAGCAATTTAGATATGTGGAGGGCGGCCAAGTAAGGCAAAGCCGGTTGGAATTTTATAAACTCACTGGAGCTTAACAAATTACCAGTTTCTTCATGTCTTGTGTGGAAAAAGGAATTTTATGAACGAATCACTTTAGGTACATATTAAAAATATTATATTTAAATTTATTTTATTTTATATAATTTCTTTATCGGAAATATTTTTTTAACAAAACTTATTTTTATTTAGAGTAGGAAAGGGCAGACTCGGGATGGAATGTTCATGTTAGGTCTTTAATACGAGACCTAAAACAAGTAAAAAAAGATGAATAACTCTGATTAATCGGACATCAATATTTATTCGAATTATTTTTTTAATAATTCAGAATTTTTATTTCTATAATCTATAATAACGTACAATTTGTATATTTAGATGTTCATAACTTGACTAGTGCCTCTTTCATCTCCATTATTGTTGTTAATGTTGTTTTGGTTTGGGCTAGTAAGAGAGAGAACAGAAATAGATAGAAAAAGGAGAATAATAAGGAGAAAGAGAAGGAAAGAGAAAAGTTGTTTATTTGCTTTTGGAAAATATTTTATTTTTTTAGCTTCGTTAATTTAGAGTTTGATGATTTAAATTGGTGTTTAATGATTTGATTTAGAGTTTTAGAGTTTAAATTAAATTTAAAATTTAGGGTTTAGATACAATGAATTTTAAATTTTAGTTTTTATAATTAAATTAAGTATATTTATATGTGAAAATTTATTGTTTGCGTATCAAATATTAATCATTTATTGTTTTTTTAAATTTTAATGTATTTATAATATTATAAACTTACAATTTTACATGTTAATAGATTATTTTATATATTTTTATATTTTTTATAAATAATATTCACTAATTTTATTGAATAAAGAAGAAATACAATAAAATTAGATTAGACTAATCATTATGTGTCCTCAAAAATACTCAGACTTGAAACAAAAATAACCAGAGATAGAGACGTGTATAATGGGAGAAACTCTTATTTCTTCCAATTTTTTTAGTATAATAATATTTAGATCTCTGTTAATTTAAATAATAATTAAATAAAAAAATTATTTTTATTTATTAGATTTTAAAGTTCAATAGATCATTATTCTCTCGACTTTTAATTTTAGTTTCGTCCTTAAAATAATATAATATTTTTTATTTAAAAAAAATCAGTGTCGAACACCTGGCTGTTAAATTTTAAGAATTCACAAGTCGAACTCTTACCGTTTAGGTTGAACGAGTATCCAACATGGATTCTTATTTTTATTTTTATCTTATTATTAGTAAAATTTCTTTAGCTAAAACTTAAAAAATATAAATATTATCTTTTTTGATGCATATGTTATGGAATAATAAAAAAAAATGTGGGATTTAAACTGACGATGATACGGAATAATTAAAATCTTCGCATACATTTATGGGTAAAGAAACTTTATCCAAAAATTCAAAGGAGATGAGAAATATAAATTGTTATATCCATGTCATAAAGATCCTTAGATCATACTGATAAATTATTATAAAAAAATTAAAATAATATACATGTTGATCTTCAATTTTTATATTTTTAAAAATATATTTATTTTTAGTAACAACCCGAATTTCAGGTTGAAAAATTATATCATGAATAAGTTTTACTCCGTTATTTATGGAATCGTTAAAAACTAACAATATCATTATTTATTTTATATCCTATTTTTCTAAGTGAATTTTCGCTCATATTTATTATTAATTTATTTTAAAAATAATTTTTTTAAATAAAAATTTACTTGAAAAGAATATGATATAAAAATTAATAAAATAAATAAATTTAATAAATAATTCTATAAACACATGATAAAACTTACTCATAATATGATTTCTTTCTCAGTTTGATAAACCGAGACTCAAATCCAGGTTTATGTAATGAAAACTAGAGACTTCTTGACAAAAAATAGGTAAGAATAAAGCATCTATTTAAGCAGTTTTCACATCCACCCTACCTAATTAACATCCTTAGTTATGAGTTATGACCGCATGGTCTATTAAAATAATTCACTTTTTTAGTTTAACAATATAAATAATTTGTACTTCCAAACTAGAGGACTAAAATCTATATAAAAAAAAGTACAAGGATCAAACATCAAAACTAAGCATAATAAAATGACTGCAAAACACAGTTAAATATATAATATTAGCCCCCCTATATCGTTGCTGTCTTAGCTCAGCCGGTAGAGCGCGTGGCTTTTAACCACGTGGTCGTGGGTTCGATTCCCACAGACGGCGTTGTTATATTACTTTGTTAGTTCCATCTTCTATACAATTCTATTAATGTACTATATTTTTTTTTGTAATTCTGAAATTTGAGTGGAAATGGAACCAACAGATCCACACAAAAAGAAGCAAATACAAAAACAAAGTTGAGGTTCATAAATGGGTAAAAAAAGCATAAGAAAAACCAAAATATTGGATCCAAGATCAAGACTTTAAAACAAAAGAGGGATATACTAGCATGACCCAATCTATTCCAATTTCAAACCCGGTTTCGATTCCCTGATACCAGATCAAACAAAATCTACATTCTAGAGATCATTGGGAAGCATAGACATGAACGCCAATGGCTAGGCAAAAAATGGTGGTGAGAGCAAAGTATATAACAGCATGAACCAGGATGGAAGCTCCAGAGGTTTGCATGTTCCCAAACTCAACCACCTTGGTCTGACCAGGTATCTGAAACAGAAGACCAGGACTGAGAAACACGAACAGAAAGGTAGATACTAAAACAGGACCCCAATCAGACATGGATGACTTCCTGCACGAAAAAAAACAGTAGAAAAGTTTTGAAAAAAAAAAAGAGATGAAGGGAGGTGAGATGAGAGAGAGATCTGAAAGGGGATCGGTGAGAGGAGACCCAACTCATATTGGATTCTTATCGGGTGGGGGGGCACGCCCTAGAAAAGGAAACATGTGAGTTGTCGGCTCAGTCAGATTACCGACACGGCGACAGCTACGATGAGATAATAAATATTGAATATTTTAAATTGATTTTTTTATTAAATATTTTTTAAAATAAGAAATATTTGAATTAAAATATTCAATTAAAATTATTTCTAATTAAAATTTTCTTTTAAATCGATTTTTTAAAAATCAAATATTTATTAATATATTAAATATTTAATTTAAAAAATAATTTTAATTTGAAATATTTGAATTACTTGATTTAATTTAGTAGTTTATGAGATTTTACAATTTAAAGTAATTTAAGTTTGATCTTCTTTTAACTATTTTTATTTTTCTTATATTTACTGCATTATATGATATGTATATAAAAGGGAGAATTTTATATCATAAAAAGCAGGTAGGGCTGTATATAAAAAGAGTGCATTTTATATCATAAAAACCAGAGTTAAAACTAAATAAGGGGCACTCATTTTTTTTCTCTTATTATTTATTTTTTAAAATTAATTTATTTATAAATTTGTTTTACACTTTTAAATGTTTATGTTTTTTTTATTAATCTCAAATTTTAATTTTATCTCTGATAAAAATTAAATGTATAATTTTAATTAACATATCATTCATCATCACCTCTTTATTAAAAATTTAACAGTGATAATTAAAATAGATTAATTTTAAAAAAGTGGTCTGTTTGATAAATTATTTGATTTGATGACCAAAATAGATATCTTAAATAATTCAATGACCATTTATATAATTTATCCTAATTAATAAGTTACATTTTATATTTTTTATTTAACCATTAAAATACTATTAAAGGAATAAAAACTCAAAGAAACTGAAATTTGAGACAACAAATAGGTAAATTTTCATTATATTTTATAATTAAAAAATTATGACCGTTACCCCCTACCCTCTTTACGACAATAACACTGGTCAAACGTGCTTATCGAACAAGTCAATCACGAGTTAAATATTATTCGATTTGTGTTTATCAAAAGTTATTGTTTTGGTTCGATTTATTACTCATTAAGTTCGTTAAAATTATACCCAATTTATACTAGTTAAAATATTTTGTTGTTCAACTCGACTCGTTGCTCATTAAGCTCACTAAAATGTTTATCTTATTTTTAATTAAAAATAAAATTTAATAATAACATAAATTAATAAATTTAATCAAAAATATCGAAGAGTGTATAAAAGACTTTAAAAGTTCAATTCAAAAGTAACAATTTATAAATACACCAAACTAACATATTAAAATTAAAGTAACAATCCACGTATTAATAATTATTATTTAAATTTATTTTTTAAATGAAATAATTCTAAATAATTATTAAAAATATTTTTAAAAATTAACGAGTTGCTTGTGAACTTATTAAATTGAGTTTAAAACAATCAATCCAAATTAAATTTTAATTAAATCGTTCGAACAACTCTCGAGCTACTCAACTCGTTAAACACCCCTCACTGAGCATTCCATAGTCCATGCCAAAAGAATCTTGTATTTGATATATAATTAATATATTTCGGGTTTTAGTTAAATAAAAATATCTAATATAAAAGTTTATCTAATTTTAAATAAAATATATAAATGATCATTAAAAATAAAAAATATGTTAATAATTTTTAGAGTAATTAAAAAATTTAAATTAATATTTTATAATTCAAATTTTATTTAAAAATTTTAATACATTTATAAAATTTTGAGTTAAATATTTTTATCGCGAATCGAGTTATTTTAATTTTTTAAATCACAACAATTTTTGTTAATCTCTTATATTGTTAAGACATTATTTAATTTTAATGATTTTTATAACTATATATATTCAAATTATTTTTTAAATGGGTTATATATATTAAATAAAATTTTAAACAACTCATGTCGAATTTATAAAATTTTAATTAAAATTAAATGAATGTAAAAAATTATTTTCTCAAACCATTTTTTTACCAATAATTCTATTTACGTTAACTTAATTTATATATATATATATATTTAAATTCACCACTTTGGTCATAGAAACCACTAAACTGGAGTTTCGTTCGACAGTTCCAAATTCGTTTTGATGTTTGTTTAGTATTAAACCAAATTTTGGGGTCAATTAAACTGATACCGTTATCATAAAAATTGTATCATTTAAAAAATCATCTTTATAAGGAAAGATTTTTATTTTTATTATATTCAATTCTTACCAAATCCATTTTTCTTTAAAATAGAAAATTAAAATCTGTAAAGAAAACTTATTTAATTATAAATTAAGGATTAAAATTAGACATAAAGATAATTTTTACCCTTAACGTTTATAATTTTTATTATTTTAGCGCTTTTTTTTTAATATATTTAGCTCTTCACCTTTATCTTTTTAACAAATAACTTATTTTTTAACTATCATGATAATTGAACCGTTAAAAATTTAATAATGATGACATGTCATATATATGTAATAATATATTTTAAATGACTTAATATCTAGTATATCAATACATAAACGCGGGATATAGTTTTATTCCAATCTAAAAATATAAAACAATTAAAATTTAAATAAAATATTAAAAATTACTTTTTATTTATTAAAAAATAATTAGATCTAAAACAAAAGGCTACTAAACATTCTCAACCTTAACTATAGTAAAATCAAAATTTTATCTAAAAAGGTATGAACATAATCGAAAAAGAAAGGGTTGTGTATAGTTTGTTACCGGTGAATCAAAGATAAAGAATTTTGATAATAATCAATTGGATTTTTATTATTTTAGTTTAGAATTTAGGTATTTTAATTTTAATCTAAATCAGAATTTTAGGGTTTTATAAAGATATTTTAGTTTAGTTAGGGTTGAGAATATTTAGTAAATTTTTGTTTTGTATTTAATTAATTTTTAATATTTTATTTAAATTTTAATTTTTTTATATTTTATACTGAAATAAAATTATATTATATATATATGTATATATTTAATAGGTTAGATTATATGTCATTTAAAATATGTTATTACATATATGATATGTACTATTATTAAATTTTTAACGGTTCAGTTATCATGGTAGTTAAAAAATGAGTTATTTGTTAAAAAGACATAGGTCAAGGGCTAAATTTATCCCAAAAAAGAATAGGGACCAAAATAACAAAAATTATAAATGTTAAGGATAAAAATTATCTTTATACCTTAAAATTACTCTATAGTAAATATATTCAAACATATATTTTTTATAATGTTTTAAGTTTTAATTAATAAAAACTCGTGAGTTAATTTCAGTAATAAAAAATAATATACTTTATTTAGGTATTCGAATTTAAATATTATTTATATAATATTTTTTTAAAAAAATAAATAAATATTATTTTATAATCAAATTAATATATTAAAAAATTAATTAATGAATTAATTAAAAATGAGTCAACTAAGATAGGCTCGCATGTTGTATGAGCTTTCCAAATAGTATTTCAACTTTAGAGGTAGCAAAAGGAAAGGCTAAAACGTAAGTTTGGTCAATTATGCGTATAAGGTTTTATTTGAGAGATTATTAGGTGAATTTTGTTTATCACGTCATTCATGATCTAAACAATCATGATTATTGATCTTTAAATAATCACATAAATAACTACTACCGACTACATCCATGTAGGAAAGAAGTGATGATTCACTTAAAAAAATTAAGATCAATGATTATGATTAATTGGGACCCGGATAACGTGATGAACAAGGTTCACCTAATAATTTTTTGGTTTTATTGATATATTTTATATTACTCTGATTAACACGTCAGACTGTATTTCGAGATTTTTTTTGGTTAAAAAATTGAAAGGTCAAAGTTGTAATTACCGGAATTAATTACTTAATAATAAAAAATTAAAACCGCCTTCGCTAAAATTGTAAACCTAACAATATCCCGTTTAATTGGAGAAATTACAGTTAAAATAATATTCCACGTGGCAAAATCTGTTTGGCTTTTTATTCCTCCAATTTCCACACTTTTCCATTTGGTAGCGTTTTGGTCTCAATTTTTTTGTTTTCTCTCGTCTTTCCGGTCGTTGCATTTTCCGGGAGAAACCAAAATTTACCGACCACGTTCCCGACCGGGGATTCTTCCTTCTTTTCTGCTCTTTCATTTTCTCGTCAAATCCTGATAATCGAAACGTTTTCTGCGTTTTTTTTGTGTTTTTGAAGCCTAGAGTCTTCCTTTTGTTCGGATCGCTTGATTTTCCCGCTAAACCTCTTCTCAATTCCCGAATCGTAAAATCGAGCTCTATTTTTTAGCGATAACGCTGCAATCTCTGGATCGAAATAGGATTCAAAACAAGTTCTTGATTCAGGTATGTTTTTTTTTTCATTGATTTGTTTTTATTCGACATTTTATTGATGGAAATCGTACATGTTTAGCAGGGATTGGATATGGCAAATCTAAGCGGTTCATCGAGGCGAAGTTCATCAATGGGAAACTTTTCGTCGAGAAGGAAAAATTCACCGGAGAATGGAGGTTCCGACTCTACCCGAAAACTCGTACCATCTCGTTCTATGTAAGTCGTTCATTTCAAGTCGTATTTTCATTTTTCTTTTTAAGATCATTTTTAAAATATATTAGATTATCTTGATTATTGAAGAACTTTTAGGTTTTGTGTTAGTTAAAATTTTGAAAGATCGCATTCGTTTGAGAAAAAAAAATGTTTTTGCAGTCTAGTCTTGGACTTTAGGCTGTTAACTGTTGCATATTGCCTTGGAAGCTTAGTTGTTTACCTTTATAAAAGAGAAAGGCGTGTTGACAGATATATTCAATATGATGGAAGTTGGATATCATTAGCAACCATGATGCTTTTCCTCCTTATCTTGTATGTGCTTTGGCAGCGTTGCCTATGTTGCTTGACAACATAGCTAACATAGGACCTTCAGTTTTACTTTCATATTCTCATGTCAAATTGTTAATAAATATATATTCACGTTGAGGTGTCAAATGCATGTCTAGAATAGGTACTTCAATTAAGTTGGAGGATTGAACTTGGAATGATGTGTTTCTATTTAGTTGCATTGCTTTAAACACGAACCTTTATAATATGTCTACTCCAAAAACTTTCTCTTTTCTTTGAAATCTTAAGTTCAAAAGAGTAGAAGTTGCTCTCAGTTATCCATTTGAAAAGACAATGGACTGTGTATATTACTATATTTTTTGTATTTTCTTTTAATTTTTCTAAGAGGAGAGAGTTCATAGTGGCCAGTAATGGTTTGCGAAAACTCGTTTTTATTTTGTTCATTCTGTCAAATCAGTGATGAAAAAAGGTTCAGATTCTGATGTTGCAATCAATGCAAAATTTCATCTTGAAAGTAGTAATGTAACTTTTCATATCAACTTGCATGTGGAAAGGGGACTAGCTGGAGAGCGTACAGTGAAGAGGTTGCGGCTTTCAAAGGCCCTGACAGTACCTGATAGTACAAGCATTTATGAAGCTTGCCGTAGGATGGCTGCTCGTAGAGTTGATGCTTTATTGCTAACTGACTCTAATGCATTACTTTGCGGGATCCTCACAGACAAGGTATTACTGATTTTCTTGTGGACTGTAATCGATTCCTTTACATTTAAAATCTCAAAACTAGTGGACTGGAGACAAACTGCGTGAAGTATTTCTCAACTTTTAGATTATATCTAATCCCATGCTCTCTCAGGCATTTTGGATTTGACATTTTGCATGATGAATGCTCTTTCTTCATATTCATTTATTGGTTCTTTTTCTTTATAACAACTATTATGTGACTTGTTTATTGATTCTTTTTCTCTATTGACTGAAGGACATAGCAACACGAGTGATTGCCCAGGAGCTTAATCTGGAGGAGACTCCAGTTTCGAAAGTAATGACCAAGAACCCTGTATTTGTTCTTTCTGATACTCTTGCAGTGGAGGCACTTCAGAAGATGGTGCAAGGTTGGCCCTTTGTTTTTACATCTATACTCAATGTGATATATTTTCTCAGGTTTTATCTCTAATGTTGTTCATATATCATTCTAAACAGGAAAGTTTAGACACTTGCCTGTTGTAGAAAATGGGGAAGTCATTGCTTTGCTTGATATAGCGAAGTGCTTGTACGATGCTATTGCTCGAATGGAAAGGGCAGCTGAAAAGGGAAAAGCTATTGCTGCTGCTGTTGAAGGTGTAGAAAAAAATTGGGGAACATCTGTTTCTGGTTGGTGGATAATGTTTTCTTTTGTCTTCAATGAATTTGTATTTGTACCTTGTACCTTTTTACTTTTGGCATTTGTATTTGTACATTTTACCCTTTTACTTTTGGCCCTTGTATTATGTATTTTCTGCTTTTAGTTTAGCAATCAATTGACCTGTTTTAAGTTTTCTATTTTTTGGGGTGACGTGCAGGTCAGAGTACATTCATTGAGACACTCCGGGAACAAATGTTCAGACCTTTACTGTCTACGGTTATTACCGAAAATCCAAAGTAGGTAATACTTTCTTGTTGTCATATTTATCTGGTCCTTTATACAACCTCTGTTGATGAAGTTTTGTTTATTCTTGATACTATCAGTGGCTTACTTTAACATAATGCCTCTCCATCAGGATTGTAACAGTTTCACCAGATGACATGGTTTTAGTGGCTGCAAAAAAGATGCTTGAAACTCGAGTAAACTCTGCAGTTGTGACAGTTGAAAACAAACCCCGAGGGATTCTAACGTGAGTCTTTTTTTAATCAAAATGCAATGCAACATTGTTTTTAATATGTGGCTGAGAGAGGGCAGGAAGGAGTATTATCAATATGTTTTACTTCCAATTGTTACAGTTGTTTTTTGGCACAGACTCTAACTCGTGCCTCTGAATTTCTGTCAGTTCAAAGGATATATTGATGCGGGTAATAGCACAAAATCTGCCTCCGGAGACTACTCTTGTGGAGAAGGTATTTGACACTTTTGGATCTCTTTTTTCCCTTTATATATTTTGACCTTATAAACTTTTGTACTTACTCATCATTTTGCTTTTGATTTGATGCATAGGTCATGACTCCTAACCCAGAATGTGCAACAGTCGACACGCCAATTGTTGATGCTTTGCATACCATGCATGATGGAAAATTTTTACACCTCCCAGTTTTAGATAGAGGTGATATGAGTTACTACTTTGCAAAGAATCTAGCGTTGTACATGCATTTCTTATTAACTTTCTATGGTTGGATACAGATGGAGAGATTGTTGCTGTTTTTGATGTAATCCACATTACTCACGCTGCTATTGCCACTTTAAGTCAAGTCAGTATCTTTCTAAGATTATGCTGTTGTTATAGTAATACTACAGGATAACTTCTGTAAAGTACGGATTTTTATTCAAAAGCATTTAACTTGTTACGGTATCCTTGTGTTCTTCAAAACTAGGTTGGGAGTACCTCTGGGGTCAATAATGAGGCTAGCACAACAATGATGCAGAAGTTTTGGGATTCTGCAATGGCCTTACCTCCGAATGAAGAGGATGATGAGAGTCAGAGGTTTCTTTTATTTATGTTTCTTTGATTATATAGTTGTGATTTCTGCCATTACTGTCTACTAACTTATTCATGGTGGTGTTTCAGTGACGGAACAGAGACAAGGAGATCTCTTCCCTATCCGTCATCCAATATGGCAAATACATTTGGCTTCAAAATACAAGATAAAAAGGGCCGAATGCATAGATTTACTTGTGGTATGCTATTGATTTTATTTTCCTTTAAAGACTAGGTTTCCTTTATGTAACAAGACTAGTCTATTTAGAGGACATTAAATAATAAAATCCTAAGCAGAAATTATATCCAAAAACTAAAAGATTTGGTTTTCTCCTTAACAAGTCCTAAGGTTTCAATCTACCTTTGACGAGCTGAAAGGTTTCAGTCTTCCTTAGCTGAAGTATCAGCCACACACACTATCCTAAGAAATTGGTATAATCGTAACATTTTGTGTTGCTTGTATTTTCACTTGTTAAAATTTTTGCAACCTAACCAAAACATTTCTTGGCCAAGTTAACTTTTACTTGACACTAGCTTTGATAATTTGGGGCTAAGTTCTGATCTTATGGTTTACATCTACTGTATGATTTACAATTGGTTATTGGTCCTACAACTATAGCACATTTGTAGTGGGCATGCGAATTTCCCACAATCAAGAACATATTATCAGAGTGATCTAATTCTTCTATTACACCTTTCACCGTCCCTCTCGATAAGTTGTATCTAATAGGATTTTTGTTTGTTGCTTCTGGATACAGATACACGGAGTTTGACAGATCTAATAACAGCAATCCTCAATAGGCTGGAGGATGAGATAGATAGAAACAGTGTGCCTCAAATATTGGTATTCTTTTTTGTGCGGGGGATGGCAGGACTGTTACTTTATGATGATTACTTCTGTGTTTAAATCTTATTTTTCCAAAATTTATGCTAATTTTGTGGGGACATCATGCAGTATGAAGATGAAGACCATGACAAAGTTGTGTTGGCATCCGACAGTGATCTCACATCGGCTGTTGAGCATGCAAAGTTAGCTGGTTGGAAGGTATGATTGGACTGTGTAATTTATATGAATGTACACCTAATCGAACATTTCACAGTGGACTTTCCTCGTAATTCTCAAACAATAATATACTTATGTATGATGAAATGATGATTGAAACTAGATACAGCATGTACTATGACTCTAACGAAAACATGTAAAACAAAAAATGATGATCCTTGATAGATGTCCATGTTAAACTTGGCACTCTAGTATAAGCTGCAAGGGATATTTGTGTTTGTGGCGTTAGACGTTAGTTTTCGATTTGGATCTCTCTGCATTTAAATTAGTTGATTGTAAAGTAGGCATTTTATCTGTAACAGTGTGAATTCCATTGAATTTGTCGAGACAACTGACCTGATGACTTTTGCAGGGTTTACGATTGCATCTAGATTATTCAGGAACAAAACCATATCCAAGTGGTTCTGGTTCGAGAAACCTAGACTATGCTCACTCCGATGCATGGTCTGCTGCCTACAGTGCCATTGCAGCCGGTGCTGCTGTTGCTGCTGGGTTTGGCTTATTGGCATACTTGAAGAGATCCGGGAATTAAGCATTGGTAGAAACTTGTTCCCATTCGTACCTCATAAATTTGAAGCTGAAGTGCAATACCTTTGCTTTAGATACATACATGGCTCTTGATTTCATTTCCTTCTTTTCGGGTTTCTCAGGTTTCTGCCTGCCAAAGCTTAGAATATGGTTTGTTTCTCAATTATTTTTAATCAGTAAAACTTCCTGATGAAATATATAATAAACAGTGGCATTAGATGGAATAAAAGAATTTGCTTCAGACTTCCAGTTTTCATCCATGGGCGATGGGCCTATAAATCCTCTCTAATATGATCCTTGATCAATATACTGTTTGTACAATAAGAATCCCATTTGGTATTCTTCTATATGGCTCATAAATAAATGTCATATATGAGTTATGAGTGTCTGTCCAGTGCTGGATATGTTCACTTTTTTTTCACAAATTTTGTATATTTACCCCCCCGATCCTATGTTTTTTACTCAGGGTCGCAAAGCCGAGTTTATTCACGAAGAGCAGAGCTAATGTTGCATTATTCAGCTATGGTCGCAAATCCGAGTTTGGTTACGAAGACCCGAACTAATATTGTATTATAAAAATGATATAATATGACTCTAATTTATAAAATATATTATCTTATTTATATATATTTTATTATTAGTTGATAATTAATTTTTGATTCTCTTATAGCGGGTATCTAAAATACAGAAAAAAAAATAACAAGTTTTAAAAATTGTTTATTAACTTAAAATATTATATTTTTAATAATATTTTAGGTTAAATTTTTATAATTTTGACAAATTTTAATATTTATAGAATAAATTTTGATACTTATTTTTAATAAATATATTAATTATTTTAATAAAAATATTTAAACTTATCTTATAAATATTAAAACTTATCAAATTTGTAAAAAGAAATTAAACATATTTAAAAATATAATATTTTTATAAATTTTAAAATTTATAATTTTTAACCGTAATCCTTAATCCTCCCCTTATAAACAATTACTCATTTTAAGTTCTTTTTCGTACGTTGTACGATCCCTACTATCAGCTAATAAGTTAAACCTCGATCATGAGATTACCTTTAACCACCTAATAAGCCAAAAATTGGATCTAATAATATTGGATTTGGATATGACTATACAACGTGGATTTTACTATAAATATATTAAAAATAATATGAACACGTCAAAAATAATTAAAGGTCTTAACATTTATTCAAATAAATTATAAATGTAAAAATTTATATAAATATAATTATAATAAGACCACACAAAATGCAATATAAATGCATGGAGTATCTAAATTTATTCAAAGATTTAAATAACAATCATTATTATATTTATGATATTAATAATTACTATAAAATATTATGATCGAAAATACGACAAACTTTTAGTAACAGTCTCGCATGCAAATGCAACTGTACCAAAAGAGCAAGTAAAGAATGATTGAAAATGAAGGAGCAACAAACCTGAGGGAGCCTCCTTAACCATTACCAATACCCACCAGAAAAGATCAAAACAGTTAAAATATAAATCTAACAATGGCAACAACGTGTTCATGGATCCAGAATAATAATGAAAAATGGTGGAAACAACAAACCTTAATGAGAATACGGGTGATATCTTTAATTGCTAAAGCTCAACGTGGCAACGGCAGCTAATAGGTGGCTTGCTGACAGATGATAAGAAAGGGAAGGTATGGCACTTGAAAGCAACCCTATAACAAGAACATGTAATTATGAATCCGAAAATTAGATCAGACACCCTTTTTTTGTCTTAAGACTGTGATTTCTTCTGTATGACAGTAAGCAGGATGTTATAAGTGCATGTAAAGGAAAAAGAAGGTACGGAAGAAATGCCACCTGAAGTATCTCATTCCCGTGCCCTTCAGATATCTCCTACGGTTCAGTTTTCCAGTGTTACAGCCTCAAACAGCCCCAAATTTGGCATTGCAGCTAGAAGGATGAAATTCCCTGGGAAGAAGCTGCTCCCTGTGCTTGTTTTCATCCTGGCATGTCTTTCCATTCTCAGACTTCTTAAAATTGCAATCAGTACATCGAATTCTTCGTCTCCGGCTGATGCGTTCTCGCCGTCCATGCAACAGGAATGTTCATCTCCTTCTGAATGCAGTAAGGTTCCATCAAATGCAAGTTCACATAAAACATCCCTCAATGCAACCCTGCTCACCCCAAAGGAGTTCGTGCTTCTTTCAAAACTCATTAGCCGTAAAGCACCTTGTAATCTCCTTGTTTTTGGCCTTCAATCCCAATACCTCAATCTCTCATCAATAAATGCAGGAGGTATCACTATTTTCCTTGAGGATGACCCTTACAAGATAAGTGAAATCGAAGCTAGTTCTAATGTGACTCGAATTTATAAGGTTAAGTACAAGGCACCAGCTAAGAAGGCATATGAGTTGCTCAAGCATGCCAGGGGAAATCCTGCTTGCACTCCAACCACAAGTTTGCTCCAACAATCTAATTGCAAATTGGCGTTGAGAAAATTACCACAAGAAGTGTATCAGCTTAAATGGGATGTTGTCGTGGTGGACGGACCGATTGGCGACGCGCCAGAAGCACCAGGCAGGATGTCAACTATCTACACTGCAAGCATGTTAGCCAGAGCTGGGAAGAACACTCATGTTGTAGTACACGATGTTCATCGGACGATTGAGAAATGGTTTTCTTGGGAATTCCTGTGTGAAGAGAACTTGGTTTCTTCTAAAGGAAAACTCTGGAACTTCAAAATCTCTGATCACTCAAATTCAACAAGGTTTTGCTCTTCTGAAACAGTTCAGATAGAGTAGTAGCCTTCCATTTCTGCAGCAACAGAACAATCAGTAGCATCATTGCTGCAGGTTGAACATCCTAAAGTTCGGGAATCAGCTACCATCACAGTTTGCTTTATATAAGATATATCACCCAAACCAGAGTGCAACATCCAGAATATATTTGGTCGGATGTTATATATGAATAACATAATTATCCCCTATATAGTTACTGGTGGAATTCAGGGTCGAACAGGCAAGTTATTGGGAGAATGCAGATACCTGGGATTGGTTATTTCTTTCATGTGCAACGTGTGTAAACAAAGAACAACAGATGCACTTGGTCAGTAGGAAGTAGAGAGTGTGACTGCCTTGTTGCATGGTTTGTTCATATCTGTGTAAATCTAGAAGCAAAAGATGCACTTCGTTGGTACTAATAGCCACTTGAATTATTTCGATCCAATACTTTTTTCTCGGGCTAAATTATTTTTTAAAAGTACTTTCTCACCGTACTCTTAGTATCAGAATCTAGAGGAATACAGATGGTGAATCTCAACAGTTGCTAGTTGATCCTTCATGCATCAACTTCACTGGAATTGTCTTTCCTTTGCATGATCACTGGTCATATTCACCCAGATATTTCAGTTGGCAAGAAAAGGAAGGAAAGGTAAATAGTACATGTATACAACCTAATTTCAATCTATTGGGGTAAAAAGATGTAAACTAATTCTAGAGCAGATATTTACTTATCCTTAACTCTAAAACTTAATTTAACTTTTGGACATGAAAAAATTCTTTAATTTGATTCGATTTATAATTGGTATAAAGATAATTTTAACCCTCAACGTTTATAATTTTTGTCGTTTTGGCCTTTATTCTTTTTTGGGGATAAATTTAGCCCTTAACCTATATCTTTGACAAATAGCTTTTTTTTAACACCATGATAATTGAACCGTTAAAAATCTAACAATGATGACATGTTATATGCATATAATATATTTTAAATAACATGGCATTTAACCTATCAAATACATATATAATATAATTTTATTCTAATATAAAATATAAAACAATTAAAATTTAAATAAAATATTAAAAAATTAATTAATTCTAAAATAAATGGCTATTAAACATTCTCAACCCTAACTATGATAGAATCAAAGTCTTATCTTAAAAAAAATATGAATAAAGTTCGAAATTAATTAATTTTTTAGGTAGAATTTTAATTCTATCGTAGTTAGGATTAAGAATGTTTAATAATATTTATTTTAGAATTAATTAATTTTTTAATATTTTATTTGAATTTTAATTGTTTTATATTTTATATTAAAATAAAATTATATTATATTATATTATATTATATATATGTATTTAATAGGTTAGATACCATATTATTTAAAATATATTATCATATGCATATAACATGTTATCATGTTAGATTTTTAACGGTCCAGTTATTATGGTGCTAAAAAATAAGCTATTTGTGAAAAAGACATAGGTTAAGGGTTAAATTTATCCAAAAAAAGAATAATGGTCAAAACGACAAAAATTATAAACGTTAAGGGTTAAAATTATCTTTATACCTTTATAATTTTATAAACTTAGTTTGACTCAAAAATTTATTAACTTAAAATTATAAAGGTATAAAGATAATTTTCACCCTTAATGTTTATAATTTTTGTCATTTTGGCCCTTATTCTTTTTTGGGGATAAATTTAGCCCTTGATCTATTTTTTTTAACAAATAACTCATTTTTTAACTATCATGATAACTGAACCGTTAAAAATTTAATAATGGTAACATATCATATATATATATATATATATGATGATATATTTTAAATGACATATAATCTAACCTATTAAATATATACATATATATAGAATATAATTTTATTCCAGTATAAAATTAAAATTTATATAAAATATTAAAAATTAATTAAATACAAAACAAAAATTTACTAAATATTCTCAACCCTAACTAAACTAAAATATCTTTATAAAACCATAAAACTCCGTTTTAGATTAAAACTAAAATACCTAAATTCTAAATTAAAATAATAAAAATCTAATTGATTATTATCAAAAAAATTTATCTTTGATTCACCGGTAACAAACTATACAAAATACTTTCTTCTCAGATTATGTTTATACCTTTTTAGATAAAATTTTGATTTTACTATAGTTAAGGTTGAAAATGTTTAGTAGCCTTTTGTTTTAGATTTAATTAATTTTTAATAAATAAAAAAATAATTTTTAATGTTTTATTTAAATTTTAATTGTTTTATATTTTTAGATTGGAATAAAACTATATCCCACGTTTATGTATTTGATATACTAGATGTTATTAAAATATATTATTACATATATATGACATGTCATCATTATTAAATATTTAACGGCTCAGTTATCATGATAGTTAAAAAATGAGTTATTTGTTAAAAAGATAAAGGTCAAGGGCTAAATTTATCCTAAAAAAGAATAAGGGCTAAAATGACCAATTATAAAATAAAACTTCAAATACCTGAAATAACTCAAAACTTTTAGTAATTAATAGACCGATTCTTAATTTTAGTCAATTCTTTCAATTTTAACTCGATTTGAATTTTTTAAATAAAATTATAAAATAAACTCGAAATTATTTAACTGAAATTAAAAGAATTATTAAACTAACCAACAAATAAAGAATACTAGTTTGTCCAAAACTCTTACTACATAAATCTTCTCCTCTGTTTTTAAGGGGGAAACGTCAAATAAGTAATCAAATAACAAACGTGGTGTCTTAAAACTCACACAAAATCAGCAAATCAAAATATTTAGCAGAGCGAGCAAGGCAAGAAGACAACTCCATCCAGCAGTCTTGCAATTCTAGTCAATTTCAAACTCTATATAATCCCTCTTTATAAACCATAAGTCAACAGCCTAAGAAAATCCATCCGACTCTTTCCATTCTTTGATCTGCTTGTACGATGATGGTTTGGTTATGGGTTTTTCTTTTTTTCACTGCGAATTTAAACTTGGGTTTGGCTCACGTTAATGGAGGAGATCAACCCTTGGCTCAAATTAATATACTCAAAGCTACCATTGCCTTTCACGATTCCGCTGCTATTTCAGCTCAACCTGTTATTCTTGGTTTAAAGGTACAATCTTTTTACGCTTATCTTTCTTCTTGTTTTGGTTAACTTATCAGCGTATTATAGAATGTTTTTTGTTTTTTGGTTCATTGGGATTTTCATTACTAAGAACTATCAAATTAACTTTTTAATGAGTTCATGATGATCGATAGAAATCTGGGTTATTTAGAAGGATTTTATATTTATGATAAAAATATGTTTTTTTAGTGAAATAGGTGTTAATTGCAGAGAGAATGGCCAGTTCTAGTAAGTTTAGGACTTTAGGGTGAGTACATTTTGATGATTTTTTTTCATTTGTTTCATCACAGGGGGAGGACACTCAATGGATAACTGTGGATTTTGTGAATCCGAACCCGTCTTTGGAAGACTGGGTTGGAGTCTTCTCTCCGGCTAAGTTCGAGTAATGTTCACCCATGTCATAATTTCTTCTGCAATTCACTAAATGTGCTTGTTATGAACCGAGCTTTTTATGAAAACTCAGTTCATTGATAGATCATTGTTTTTACAGTATTTGAATAGGATCCTATTCATTGCCATTTCACCCTTTGATAGCTAGCTTTGTTTGAGAACTTAGATATACTTTGTGATGTTTATGGCAGCCCATTGACCTGTCCACCGGTGAATGACCCGAAAAAACAGCTTCCATATATCTGTTCAGCACCGATAAAGGTGGATGCAGTCCAATTCTTTTATTAATAAGGATGGTACAGTGTTTTGCAATTTTGTGTCTAACTCATTCAACTTTCACACTTTTCTTTTGTGGTGTTCCAGTACAAGTATGCAAATGAATCTAGTCCATTTTATACAAAGACAGGCACTGGTTCCCTGAGGTTCCAGCTTATAAATCAGCGAGCAGATTTCTCCTTTGCTTTATTTTCGGGTGGATTATCGAATGTAAATTCACGTCTCTTGTCCCCCAAGCACATATTTCTTTTTTTTTCCGTGTCCTTCGACCTTTGCAAAGTATTTTTATACCACATTGAATCATCGATTCACTGGAGTGCCTCTTCATTATCTTAATTAGTTATCTTCTAAAGAAGTTGTTGTTTTACCCCCCCCCCCCCCCCCTGTTAAACTAATTTTGTATTTGAATATATTACAGCCAATCTTGGTGGCTATATCAGATCCAATATCTTTTGTAAATCCGAAAGCACCCTTGTATCCGCGCCTTGCTCTAGGAAAGTCATGGAATGAAGTAAGTTCTAACAAAGGCCTCTTATACAGTTATACTGTCTTTCCTATATGAACTTTTATTGTTGTCTTCTGAGCTAGGAAAAGATTTACATAATATGCTAAATAAAGTAATTATTATTAGTTAGATGTCTGCGTTAGCTAATTCTGCAAGTGTATCATCCATGATAAGCTAATGAAGTTCTTTAAAGCTTTGAAAGTCAAGGAATATAATCCTCTTTAATTAACTAATATGATATCTATGGTTTGTTTGAGGATCATATTCTTGTTTAATACACTAGTTCAAAGGTTCGTGCATGATATCATATTAGTGAGCATATCGATTTTGAATTAATCTGCATTAAAACATTATTGCCATTTTGGTTTGCTGTGGTTGTTACTTTTATTAGTATTCAAGCAATAGTTGATTTGATGTGCAGATGACTGTAACCTGGACAAGTGGCTATGACATAGATGAAGCCACCCCATTTGTTGAGTGGGGTATAAAGGGAGATTTGCGAGTTAGATCTCCTGCTGGAACTTTGACGTTTAAACGAAACAGCATGTGTGGTATGAATGGAATTACATTTTATGTGTCTTTGGTGCTGCAATAATATTGATTTAAATTTGAATATGCTTGTTTGATGATGTCTCCAGTTTGATTGCTTCTAGTTATCCAAAAACTGTGTTAGTGAAATCTTCGTTATCTCACTTGTGATACGGATTTTATTTCCTTAACTCGACCATAAACAAACTCAGAGTATTATATACAAGATAATTTCTCTTTTAACTTCGTTTAATGGGGTGGATGATTAATCTGCAGGTTCACCTGCAAGTACGGTTGGTTGGCATGATCCAGGTTTCACACATACAAGTTTCTTGAAAGATTTGTGGCCGAACTTTGTGTAAGCATCATAAATATTTGTTTCCCTATCCAGTTAGGTTACAAATTGGAAGTTTAAATGATCTCACTTGCAAGGTTTCATTTGATGGCATTACAGATACACATACAGGATGGGGCATCGCTTATCTAGTGGTTCTGTTGTATGGAGCAAAACTTATTCATTTAAATCATCCCCATATCCTGGACAAAACTCATTACAGAGGGTCATTATGTTTGGTGACATGGGTAAGGTAATATCGAAAAACCAATAATGAAGGGATTGAGAGTAGGCAGTGGGATTTGTCAAAAGATTTCTAATTTGATAGATTGACCAACCTATACATTGTCTGGTTCTTTGGAAGTTAAATTTTCTATGCGCTGCCAACTACGTTATCCTTTCTGATATTTGGGCATTATATGTGACAAGATTTTGTAACATCTCACAGGCGGAGCGTGATGGTTCAAATGAGTATAGTAATTATCAGCCTGGTGCACTCAATACTACAGACCAACTCATTAGGGACTTAGAAAACATTGACATAGTTTTCCACATAGGAGACATGTCGTATTCAAATGGATACATTTCACAATGGGACCAATTTACAGCACAGGTGGAGCCCATAGCATCAACTGTTCCATACATGGTTGCCAGGTCCTCCATACTTGCCTTGCTTGGGCACTTTAGTATATGATTTTTGAGAATATATTTGAGTTTTAACTTTTAGATGCTATCTGAAACATAATTTATCATTTGTGTTGCAGTGGTAATCATGAACGTGATTGGCCAAATTCAGGATCATTCTATGATACTCCGGATTCAGGTGGTGAATGTGGTGTGCCAGCAGAAACTATGTTCTACTATCCTGCTGAGAACAAGGCAAAGTTTTGGTAATTTTAGTAAAAACTCTTCTATGATAAATCTTATAGCCTCTCTTTTTGGCTGAAACAAAGCTAAAATTATTCTGTATTTGCTAAAAAATACGATCAGATGTAGTTTCCTAAAGGATTAAATAAGCATGCAATTCTATACATGCTTAGAATGTTGAGGCAACATCCTTAAAAGTTTCATAGACTTACTGTGCATTGGTGTTTGCAAAGATTTGAACATTACCTGTGTTTCTCTTTTTTCTCCCCATCGGTGGGAAAATATTGTAACACCAGCTTGCGCATTTGATGTTAAACTAGTGGAACCTCACACTGATATGATGATAATTATCCTAGATTTTTGTATGATCATGTATCGGTGATGCTATTGCTTAATTAATGAACCTTTTTAATTCTAAAAGGTAAGTGCTAGATCTGGGTCTCATGATTTTTTTGGCTATATTCTGAAAATGCAGGTACGCAGCAGATTATGGCCTATTTCACTTCTGCATAGCTGACAGTGAACATGACTGGAGAGAAGGATCGGAACAGTATAAGTTTATTGAGCAATGCCTTGCATCGGCGGATAGACATAGGCAGCCTTGGTTGATATTTGCTGCTCATCGTGTCCTTGGATATTCATCTAACAACTGGTATGCCCAGGAGGGTGCATACGAAGAGCCTATGGGAAGGGAGAGTTTGCAGAGACTTTGGCAGAAGTACAAGGTGGACATCGCTTTCTATGGACATGTCCACAACTATGAAAGATCATGCCCAATCTACCAGGTAAGGATCGTGAATTCCAGAATTTCCTCAAATTTGCACTGTTGAGCTAATTTCCAGCAATATTACTCATGTGATAATGAACTGGGGGTGCTCTTTTGAACCCGTCCCCTCCCTCAATCACCCTCGAACCAAACTATTGATACTGCCTTACTAATTGAGTATGGTTTGGGCATGCACACACACACACTTTGTATGGAATGCTTAGATAAGTAACGTTTTTACTACAAACATATAATCTCTCTGCAACTCTGTGGTATATGCTTTGTGCAGCATAAATGCGTGAACAAAGAAAGAAACCATTACTCGGGCGTTGTGAATGGAACGATCCATGTTGTTGTAGGTGGTGGAGGGAGCCATCTTTCAGCTTTCAGCAAATTGATCCCTTATTGGAGTCTTTATAGAGATTATGACTGGGGATTCGTAAAGCTGACAGCATTTAACCAGTCATCCCTGCTGTTCGAGTATAAGAAGAGCCGCGACGGAAAGGTGTATGATTCCTTCACCATTTCAAGGGACTACAAGGATGTCTTGGCTTGTGTTCATGATAGCTGTGAACCCACAACATTGGCAACTTGAACAAAATATCATTGTTTCTTTTATCAGGAGAGGATAATCTAAGTGTATTTTGATAGTGAATTTTTGGTATTTTATTTTACATTATTAAAATATATAAAATATTCTACAAATGAAGGAATTTCAAATCATTAATAAATTACTTGTTCTTACAAATTAGATTTGTTAAATCTTTAAAAACAGAACATGCTGCAGATTCATGCTTTGTACTCTTTAAACTTTATTTTTTATCCTTGCAAAACATATGTAAATAAATTTATTACACTATCAATAGTGACGTCGTCGATTTAGATGTCACATTTCAGTCTTAAACCCAAACCATTTTCATAAAACTTTCGATCTAATTTAATCCAAACTATATCTGTTTCATGTATCCATGTTTTTAGTTAGTAGATTGGTCTTGGTAGGTCGAATTAAAAATTATTATTTTAAATGTATATTATTGATGTAACAGAAAATCAATTGAACATATAACAAATTGATAACGTATGCCAGCCCAAATGTTATGTTTTTGAAACCAATAAGTAAAATTGAAAAGTTATAAAATAAAAGTGACCATTGTAGTAGTTTACCATTTTTATTATATACAAATTGTAATTCGGCAAACCAAACTCTGGAACCTGGGCCGTTGCTTGTTCGAGCCGAATTTATTTCCAAAACCGTGGTTCTTGGAGGAGAGAAAGGTTTGGCGGAAAGAGCTTGAGAAATCAAACATCAAAGTTTAGAGTTTTGAAGAACATAAAGAGGGACATAAATGGAGCGTACGCTTTGGGGAAATTTACCCTTGTTAGTTAGGGGGAATTCAAAAGAATCGGTGGAATTCATTCTTCAAACCCTCTGGAGAACTCGGAAATCTGGACTCGATGCCGATGAACGTCGCCTCATCTGCGAAATGCTTCAGCTAAAAAATGAAACGGACCTCGACCCAGTATTTAACCCCTTCCTTACTCTCAAGTACTCTTAATTTTTAGTAAAGATTATAGTTTTAAGTATTCTGTTTTTGCTAAACATTTTATTCTACTTCGCCATTGCCATAGTTATTATTTTTGCAAGAGGTTCGCCAGTGCCGAGCTTAGTTTTTATTGTTTTGTGCTGGAATGGACTTAACATGGAAATTACTTTCTCAGGTTGTCTCTGGATTTTGGCTCATCAAATTGTTTCCTTTACTCAATGATCTCTAGTTTTTATAAAAGGATTTCAAGTTCAATCTTGACTGTTAAATTCTGCTTATTCACTTAACAAGGAAATTACTTCCTCTGGTTGTTTCAGATTTTGATTTCCCTGGATTTTAGCTCATCAATTTGTTTCCTTGACTCAATGATCTCTAGTTCATATAGAGAGTTTCTGAGTTCGGGTTTGATTGTTATCTGTTGGAGCTGGACATAACATGTAAATTACTTCCTTGGGTTGTTTCTGTATTTTGCTCTCCCCAGATTTTGGCTCATCTAATTGTTTCCTTTACTCAATGATCTTTACTTTCTACGTAGGAGTTCCGAGTTGAGATTGTCATTTGTCATATGGTGGAGCTAGATTTAACATGGAAATTGCTTCCTCGGGTTCTTTCTAGATTTTTCTTTCACTCGAGTTTAGCTCATCAAATTGTTTCCTTTACTCAATGATTACTTGTTTCTACCAAGGAGTTCTGACTTCAATTTGTCATTTGTCTCATGGTGGAGCTAGACTTAACATGGAAATTACTTCCTCGGGTTGTTTCTGGATTTTGATTTCACTAGAATTTATAGTTTATCAAGTTGTTTCCTTCACTCAATGATTACTTGTTTCTACCAAGGAGTTTCGAGTTCAGTTTGTCCTGTGCATATGGTGGATCTATACTTAACATGGAAATTACTTCCTCGGATTGTTTTTGTTTGTTTTTTTCTTTCGCTAGAGTTTAGCTCATCAAATTGTTTATTTCCCTTGGATATTCCACTCATATAAAGGATTTTCACATCAACTGGTGTGATATGCTGAGAAAGATTGTTTCCGATATTGGTTTCGTATGCTTATGTCCTTCATATTCAAAACTGCTGTTGCTGACCTTGTAGTGAGAATAGTATTTTAATTAATCTCTCTTCAAAATAGTATTTATCTGTTATGTGCTCAAAAAGCATGAATCTTTTATCTTATCCAGCTCTTATGAATCATCCAAACTTGGTAATATTTATTACGTATTTACGTATGCTTCTCTACTCTACAGCTTCTAGTATGCCTGCGCATGTTAATCCGTAGATGTGTTTATGAGAACATCAGCAAAAACGATATTCAAAAGCTGTTTCCTGAGGAGGTTCTTCCCGAATTACAAAGACTGTTGACACTTTTACTGCAAAAGTTTCAAAAACAATGGCGGGATGATCTGCAAACGGATAAGGTCAGAAACTAGTTTGCTCTATTAGAGGAACATTTATCTCAATTTAGTTGTATGGTATGCCTAATAAATTTACTTTTTAAAATAATTAAGTTCAGGTTTCTTTGCCACGCTTAAAGGCAATGACTTGGAATATGGCAACTCGGGACTCTGAAGTGACAGAACCGATGGCTGTTATCAATTTGAAGGTATGAATCTTTTTGTTGTCCAGTCAGCACCATTCATGCCTTCATGTTGCAGACTGGAAAATTTTCAAAATAGATAAAACTGGGTAGTTTAGCATCTTCAAAATGTATGCTTCCAAAGTGATGTTATTACATTTTTGCAGTTTATGCAGGTCCAGAATGATGCACAGGCTCCGCAAGGCGAGACGGATTTGAAGTTCCAATTATCCAAAGAAACGCTGGATACGATGCTGAATTCTATGTATTCTATAAGAGATCAGTTGTCAAATTTGGTTGGTGCCATGGCTCAACTTTCCTGTTTCATTCCAGTTCATATAGTAAGAACAAACAAATTTCTCCTTCAAAATAAAAATATGTTCTCTTTTTTACAGGGTGAGACATAAAATGGACATTTTCTCCAGGGAAGCAACCGAGTGTACTTTAACGATGATATCACACAAAAAGGTACAGGCAAACAGCTTACTCTCAAAGTTGAGTGTTCTCTAGATGTTACTCTGTCATCTGTATGAAAACTGTTCCAGTTAGCATATTATGTTCAACTCTTAATTCTTTTATTACATACCATCTCAATTAAGTTCAATATATATTTATGACGTATGTTTTTCGTTTCTTTTTTTTTTCTTTTGTGTCTCTATGTTTTGTCAATGTATTTTGGATAGTCTTTGACCCTACCATGTGTTACCAGGAAGCTGCAATTAAGGTCATTGAAAGGAATCGAGAGTTTGGATCCGTAACCCTAAACTTACTTAACATCAAAAACATAAATACTAAAGAGACATGAAAATGACAAAAAAAAAACATATATTTTCGGCTTTTATGATCGAATGATTTTTTCTTATTTTTTTCTTAAAGTCATTAAAAAATATATGAAACATGGACGGAGCTAAAGGGAGGTGGGGTGGGGCAATCGCACCCCTCTACCCCGAAGAATTTTTTTTGGTCCCTTATTTAAATTCTTTTAAAAATTATTTTTTTTATGAAGTTGTCTCTCTTATTTTTAAACATTTATGTTTTGTCACTCCCAACCCCAAATCCTGACCCGTCCCTGATAAGAAACCTTGACCAAGTAAACTATGTGGGGTGCATGTGGGATAGGCGTCTTTGTCTTCAACTTGTTTTCCCCCATTCACACTTGCCCTTAATTTCTGCAGCCATTTTCGTTGCTTGCCATCCGTCCGTACCAAACAAACTAGGATGAACCTATTTCTAAACTGATAAAGTCCCACGAATAGGATCCGACTTGGGTCTTAGATATCTAAATTGAATTTCAAAGTCAATCTTGGACATAATGTATGATTTGCAGACAAGGGGTTGTTTTATTGAGTGTGAATGGGGAGTTAATCGACCGTGTGAGATGGGAAAATGGGGGAGAAGAATTCAAAGGGGAAGGAATATTTGAAATATGTGGCATATTCTACGATATACGAGGAAAACGTCATTTATAAATAATATTTTTTAAATTTATCGAACATGTAAACAAAAAAAAAGTAAAAGACTAAATTAAAAGGGTGTTTTTTTTCTAAGATAAAATCTATAATCATATCTACTTACATTTATATAAGGACGGAATCATCTTAATCCAACAGATATCATATAATATCTCAAAATAAAGAGATTTTTTAATATAAATTAATATAAAATAATATTAAAAAATTAATACGACATTAAATGTATATTAATATATCTCAAAAGAAAATTAACACCATTTAAAATTTTAAGATTTAACACCCTAAATCAATTTTTTTAATTTTGTCCTTACTATAATATATACTATAATATTTAACACTTGATTAGTTTTAGTAATACAAATTTGAATGCTCAAGTATTGTAATTATTTTAATTTTGAATTCATGCATGTACAATATGTAATGAATAAACAAGTGTATTAAACTTGGATTGGTGAGATTAGTTGAAGTTGACAAATTTAGTATTATTAATTTATTATTTAAATGCTAGCATCCCAATCGGGGGTGGCGGTTTGGTTGATTGAGATGGGAACTTTGGCTACCAACTTGGTTATTTTGAATTTTGGGTTAAGATTTATTAGATTATCTAGTATAGTATAGGGTATAAACGAGTCGAATTAAACTCGAGTAATGTTGAATTTAATTCGATTTGTTAAGGTTCTGAGTGAAGTTGTAGTTTAAATAATTTTTAATGAATTTGAGAAATTTGAATTCGACTTGAGTCGAATTTAAATCTGATTCAAATCCAGTCGAGTCAGTGTTTGACCAATCTTTAATCGTACTGGACTTGAGTAGTTCATCATCTGTCACGACTCATTTAAAGTCATATCAAGAAAATATATAAAACTTAAAAATTTTACAGTGTTATTTAATCTTTATCTATCTACAGGTAGAGGTTGAAAAATTATTTATGATTGAATCTTAAATCTAATAACTATATTTTCTAATAATATACTATAATTTTAATATATATTAATATATTATAAATGCTTATTTAAACTTATCAAAAAATTTTACAAAATAATTCTTAAACTAATGAAAATTTATCAAAAAAAATCTGACACTAATAAAAATCATTTTATAATAAAATAAAAAATTCAATAATTATTTTATAACTTTTAAAAATAAAATTATCAAAAACTCGGTTTAACATGATTTAATGACCATACATGTTATTTGCCATGTATAATATGATCTTATAAATAAACATTAAAAATCTATTAATTACATACTTTAAAGGTATATATTTTTATAGATTTTAATTTTAATTTTAATTCTGATCTTAATTAAAGGAGAGGAAAATTAAAAATTAATAATTTTAATAAATCTAAAACTCATAATTTAAAAGATATTAAAAAAATAAATAATTTAAACAATTAATCTAATATATTTACTCATTTATATATATTTAAATAAAAAAATTATATAGAAATGGTCAAAGAACATAAGTTCAATTTTACACTGTGATAGAGACATTTTGGGTTTTTTACCCCACAAAAACGAACTATTTAAAGATAATTAGTATTTTGGGGTCGAATTATAACATTGATCCTTTTTTTTGGCATAAAGATAATTTTAACCCTTAACGTTTACAGTTTTTGTCGTTTTAGCCCTTATTCTTTTTTTTAGATAAATTTAGCCCTTAACCTATATCTTTTTGACAAATATCTTATTTTTTAACTAGCTTGATGACTGAACCGTTAAAAATTTAACGATGATATATATATGGAATATAATTTTAAATGATATGGAATGTAACATATCAAATGCATATATAGAGAGAGAATATAATTTTATTTCCAATATAAAATATAAAACAATTAAAATTCAAATAAATATTAAAAATTAATTAATTCTAAAATATAAGATTATTAAATATTTTTAACTCTAATTACGATAGAATCAAAATCTCATCTTAAAAAAATATAAACACAATTTGAATAAGATTTTGATTTTATCGTAGTTAGAGTTAAAAATATTTAATAATCTTATATTTTAGAATTAATTAATTTTTAATATTTATTTAAATTTTAATTGTTTTATATTTTATATTGGAAATAAAATTATATTCTCTCTCTATATATATGCATTTGATAGGTTACATGTCATGTTACTTAAAATTATATTCCATATATATATGTATCACCGTTAAATTTTTAACGGTCCAATCATCAATCTAGTTAAAAAATAAGCTATTTATCAAAAAGATATAGGTTAAGGGCTAAATTTATCCCAAATAAAAAATAAGGACCAAAACGACAAAAACTATAAACATTAAGGGTTAAAATTATCTTTATGCCTTTTTTTTCTATCCAAAAACAAAAGGAGCATGGGATATTGAACCGTGGATAAGCATTTTACCCGACCGGATCGGATTTCGACCTAATTGAGTTAATTTTTTTAATAAAATAATTGGATTTAGGTTGGATCGATTTTTTTGGAGAGATCATATCGAGTTTAAGTTTAGGATATAAAATATCCGACATGACTTAAGTCATCTAATTTTTTTTTATAATTAAGTCCCTAAAATTATATTTTTTATAGGTCGGGTTGGGTTAGAATCATATTTAAGATATTTATTTTTGAGTCGAATCGGAACAATTTTTTTAAAGCAAAAAATCAAGTCAGATTGAAATTGAATTTATAGTATGTATGTTCGGGTTAAATTTGAGTGGGTAAAATCATGTCTCGACCCGATCCATACCCATCTTTATACTAAACATATTTTTTTTGATGAAAGAGAAAACACATTACACCAATTTTAAAAATTATTTTTTAATTCCAGATAAAATACGTACGTCTTGCGTATACTATTTTTCTTAAATTGGGCTACGACATAAAAAATGTACATTCTATAAATTATATTTTTCATAAAATACATTATTTTACTAAATAATCGAGATTAAATATTAGATCAAAAATTAATTTCTTAAATACTATTTTACAAAAATTCAAAATTTCGATCTTTATTTATAAGTTGGATTAAGGAATGGTCAAATATTATTTTATTTTAATTATGTGTTTATTTTATCAGCCAACCCATTAACAATGAAATAATTAATAAAGTTTCAAGAAAACATATAATTTGACCGAAGTAGGGCCCCTGCGAAATAATTATATAACTATTAAACAGCTTCCAAATTACCTTCAGTGCAACGCAATTTCCTTCCCCATTTCCTCCTGCCAAACCAACCGGTCCAAAACAAGTTCCTTCAAAATTTGCAGTTCCGTCCTTCGGACCGGAAATCACAGTCGAACCTGGAGCTTAACAACTGCCCGTTTCCACTTCACCTCAACTCTGATTGGCTTCAACTCTCTACTTTCGGAAAAAGAAGTTGAAAGGAAACCGGAACCGGGGCCAGTAGAGGATCGGAGCATCGACTATGGGTACGATTACGACGACGACTACTACGAACCTTGGTGCGGGAGGCGAAGACCGGGTCATGGCGGCGGCGCAGCAGATAGTGAAGAGTCTCAATACCCCGAAAGAGGTTCGTGAAGATATGCTTTTGATTTTATCGAGCTTCGATAACCGCTTGTCTAACATCACCGATTTAATCAAAAAGGATTCTGATAGTGCCGGCGTCCGGTTTGACGCCGCGGAGAAAGTGATCCTCCGATGGGATTCCTCCTCGTCTAACCCTGACGCTTCTCGTCACTCTCTTCCTTGGGAAGACTCTCCCGATGAAGCCGCTGAGTATCTCTCGGCGGTTGACGAAATCCTCCAATTGGTCGTCGATATGTCAATTCGGTCCGATAACGAAATCATGGACCGAGCCGAGACTGCTATTCAGCTGGCTATGTCGAGGCTAGAAGATGAGTTTCGCCTTATTTTGATTAGGAACGCTGTTCCGCTTGATGCGGAGAGGCTTTATGGTTCGATCCGGAGGTTTTCCCTTTCTTTCGCTGCGAACGGAGGTGAAATTGATGAAGGACTTGAGAGTTTTGCAGAGGTTGATAGTGTAAGAGGGTGCTTTCATGAGCGAGGAGCAAGTTTGGGAGACGATTTATGTGTTGAATTGATAAATGCTGATGTTGGTACGGTGTTGAAAGATATTGCAGACCGGATGATCCGGTCTGGGTACGAAAAAGAATGCGTTCAAGCTTATAGTAATGTCAGGTGTGGTGCTTTGGATGAGTGTTTGGTGATTCTTGGAGTTGAGAACTTGAGTATTGAGGAAGTTCAGAAGATTGAGTGGAAAGTTTTAGATGAAAAGATGAAGAAATGGATTCAGGCAGTTAAGATTACTGTTCGGGTTCTTTTGAGTGGGGAAAAGAAGCTCTGTGATCAGATCTTTAATGGGTTTGATTCAATCAAAGAAATTTGCTTTAATGAGACAGCTAAAGTGTGGGTCATGCAGTTATTGAACTTTGGGGAAGCAGTGGCTATTGGGAAAAGATCATCTGAGAAGCTGTTTAGGATTCTGGATATGCATGATGTGCTGGCAGATGCATTGCCTGATTTTGAGATGATGATTATGGATGAATTCGTGTGTAGTGAAGCGAAGGGAGTGCTGGCTGGATTAGGCAATGCGGCGAAAGGGACTTTTGTGGAGTTTGAGAATGCTGTGAAGAATGAGGCTTCAAAGAAACCTATGCAGAATGGGGAGATTCATCCACTTACACGTTATGTGATGAATTATGTCAAACTGCTTGTTGATTACAGCGAGACTTTGAATATGTTATTGGAGAGTGATGAGGATGAAACAGATGGATTGCAGAATAATGATGGTGAGCTTGAGAGTATGACTCCATTTGCTAAACGGTTGGTGTTGTTGATGTCCTCTCTGGAATCCAATCTCAAAGAGAAATCGAAATGGTATGAGGATGATGCATTGCATTGTATATTTTTGATGAATAATATCCTGTATATAGTGCAAAAGGTGAAGGATTCTGAGCTGGGAAATCTTTTGGGAGACAATTGGGTTCGTAAGCGTCGTGGACAAGTACGACAATATGCTACTAGTTATCTCCGTGCTTGTTGGATCAAAGCTCTGTATTGTCTGAAGGATGAAGGAATTGGCAGCAGCTCTAATAATGCCTCTAAAGTGACCTTGAAGGAAAGATTTAAGAACTTCAATACATGTTTCGAAGAAATATATAGGTTTCAGACAGCTTGGAAGGTCCCCGATCCTCAACTTCGTGAAGAGCTTCGGATTTCTATATCGGAGAAAGTAATCCCCGCTTACAGATCCTTCATGGGGAGGTTTGGGAGTCAGCTAGAAAGTGGAAGGCATTCTGGAAAATACATTAAGTATACACCAGAGGATCTGGAAACTTATCTATTGGACTTGTTTGAAGGAACGCCTCTTGTTCTTCATCACACAAGGAGAAAGGGTTCATAGGAGGACTCGTTTAACAGGTATGGCCCTTGCTCTCATCAGGGATTAGCAAGAGCTAGAGTTTACCTTCATATGCATCTAATGACGTGATGTTTTTAGTTTGTCTGTTTGATATTATAAACACATGTTTTGTGAAAGTTAGCTGTACTTAATGTATTGCATCTTGTACATATTTATAGTCTATATTAGCCCCATGTCTGAATTTGTCTTGGTTCATGAATTTTATATCAGGGGTCACCCTTAGCTTGTATGTTGTTTTGAATCTCCATTTTTTGTTAAGTACCATATCCTACCTATATCTTTACCTGGGTATAGGAATATGAATCTCGGAGATCCCTCCATATACATGGAAAACCTTAGAAAAACTTGAACACTCCCTTGTCTACATGTATTTGTATCCGACACTCGCACTCAAGCCCAATTAGCATAGTTTATATCTATGGCAGTATTGCCACCTTGTCCTATTTTGGTATGGAAGAAACCACCGTTTAAACTACACAAACTCACCCTCAGGTAACCCTGTAGGCTGGTCTTGTCATATGTTTTCTATGATTCTTGAAGTACTTGTTCAGTTCATTATCATTAAAAGGTGATATTATTTTCCTCAACACCTGAGATCAGCTAGCATAGCTAACAAGCATAAGAATTTCTGTATTTAAAGCTTCAGTTGTTATATGCATATAGGTAGTATCAGAGTAAGACCATATCGCAGATGTTTTCACTGGTTATGTCCTTTTTTTTTTTATTATTATTCTAATTGTAAATCAAAATTTATGCTATATAAGCCAAGGAGCAGAGAGTAAAAAGGATTCCTTTTTAATCTAAAAATCCAAAAGGAGCAAAAATTCTAGGTATTTTTTAAAATGAAATCTCGTTTCCAAACCAAAACTCAAAGAGGAATTTTAGATTTTTTTAAAATTTGGGGCTTTACTTTGGGGTTGTGATTTTTGATAAAAAATAAATAAAAATGAAAGAGTTTTAAAGTGCATAAGTATTTTCGGACGTCGATGACGAGGAAGAAAAAGAGCATGTTTTTTTTTTTTTTTTTCCAATTTAAGTGCACTTGCTCTGCTTTCTTACTGCTTTTTCGTTCTGTAAATTTAGAAAATGAAATAAAATTTCCTTTCTTTTTTAAACCCATTAAATGCAGTTTTATTTCCTATATTTATATCTTATTTTCAATTTTTAGCCGTTATAAATGAACTAAATGTTCAGCGAATCAGCAGTGATTTGTTTGACGAAAAGATTGTTTACTATTAAACAAATGAGTATAAATAAGATTTTTTTCGTTTAATTAAATGAACAAACACATAAAAAGAGATTATTCGTTCATTTATGTTCGTAAATATTTGATAATTCATTTATTGTTTGGTTAAATCGAATTAACTGATCGAATCAAGCAAAATTGGTCAATTTATTAGATACTTTTAGGTTTTAACTAATGATTAAGAGTTTTTCAATCTTAATTATCGATTGGTCAATTAACTGAATTAATCAAACTAAACTAAACTATTAAATATTTAACACATTATATATGTTCGTTTATGTTTATTTGTGTTTGTTTATATTTATTTATCATGTTAACGAATAAACACGAACAGATTACATTTCTTAAAAAATAAACACAAATAAAAAATTCATGTTCATTTATATTCGTATTTATTTATTTCTTTGATTGAAGTTAAAACAAACTAATGCAAACATATCTTTATTCATATTCGGCCTAATTGGTGTCGTGTTTTCTTTACTCTTCCCGTGCATTTTTACTTGTTTTCTTCACTTGCAATATTTGATGCATTTCAATACATTATATACATACTAATATATATAAATATATAATATATATTTGAAAAAAAAAGCAGTCTGATATTATTTGGACATACAAAGTTAATATCAACGGCGGCTAGTCGTCGCTAAATATCATGCAAGGAGACGCTACTTAATTAAAACATATATATGCGTTTCAACATTAAAAATGCTCCACAGAGAACACAACACCATCTCATCCTTATTTTGTGTTTAAAAAAGGTGTCTGCAGAAGTTCTATTGGTCCAAGTATTAGCATGCAGAGATCAGAATCATCTCGCGGATAAACAATTGAGAGGACTCCTGAAGCAATGGAGCACATGATATACCACAGATAACATGGAATCTGAACCCAAAGATATGAATGCATCAAGGTTGGACAGCTTCTAGAAGCTTCTCGTACACCTGTCTCGCAGACAAATCCTCAATCTGATGCAAGGATCAAAGTTCACAGCAGTGCCCGGAAGCATTAAGAGTACAGATTATGCAAAGAAAAAAGAATCTGTTTTGCCAAGCAAGTATGACAGCAATGACAATTCAAGTCCGAAGGTCAAATTCAATAAGGGAATGGATGTATGCATACTAACATAACATCACGGGAATTTGATTGACTTACCACGAGAAGCTTTGATTTGTTATTCCATCCTCTCTGAAGAGTCATCTGGCTAAGTCTCAGTCCAAGCACCTGTGATATTAACTGAAGCTCAGATTTCGTATTATACATATATATGAAACTTAATTGAGTAGCTTTAGATTAATATTGAAGAAAAAAAACCTTTCCCATGAATTCCAAAAGTTCATTGTTAGCTTCACCACGGGCAGCGGGTGCAGCCACAGTAACTCGTACATCATCTGCATTTACTCCTGGAGAGAATAAAAGGCCACGGCAAAATTATTCGATTGAGACTATTTGAAGATATCTTCATCCAGCATAGTTTTAAAAACTAACATGTAAAGCATCCTTAAAGGTAACCTTAGTTTTAAAATGAGCGAGGCATTCCGAGGCGCAAAAGGTCCCTAAAGCCGAGGTGAGAGGCGAAGGCGCTCGCCTTTCGTAAGCGAGGCGTTTTTTTTAATTTATAAATTAGCCATATGACATGTTTTGTGCTTAAAAACATGATAATTATATTATTAATTTTAAATAAATAAAAATATTTTCTTCTTAAATTAGATAAGTTGGTATAAGAAAACACCCCAAGTATATATATTTGACACTTCCTAACATATTCAGGACATTGAACTTGATCTCAAATTCATTATTTAAATTTTAAATAACCTGAAAATCAAATTATAATAACGATCCTACAATGGAGAAGATTGACGTATTTTTACGAATATAGTTTTATTTTGATTTAAAAAGAGAATAACCAAAAATAATAGTAATATTAAAAATAATAAATAATAAACAAATAATAATATATAATATTAATAACAATAGTATTAATAATAAGAAACAATAAAAATAATATATAGGAAAATAATAACAATTATTTTAATACTAATATTTAACGGTAAATATAATATATTAATAATATTTTATATATAATAATCAAATATGAAAAATAATAATTATGATAATAATATTTAAAATAATATTATTAATAATAATAAAACTAAAATAAAGAAAGAAAATAGTGAAAAAACGCTTCAGGACAAGAGGCGTCGCCTCGAGCGCCTCACGCCTCAGGCGAAAGCGCTCTGAGGCGCACGCCTCTTGTATAGCGCCTCGCCTCAGCCCTCAGATACGTTAGCCTCAACGCCTCGCAACGCCTCGTCGCCTCAGGCGCGCCTTTTAGAACTAAGAAGGTAACAAATAAGATATCAAGAAAAAAATGGTTTATGCCTGCAAAGGCATACATTATCTACTCATCTCCGACATCATTTTTCAAGTATTTTATAAGCCTCAGCTAATACAGTATGTTTTTCCCTTCAACTTTATTTATTTTGTTGATTTCACCAAAGGAAGCATGTCCACATAGGTTCGAAATCCTACTAGCACAGATTATGATGTCAGGGGCTTTCAAGTTTACCAGTACATGAGAGGTGGAGGATGAGACCAACAAAAAGAACACAATTCATACTCCTGCTACCATTCCCTTAGAATGTCGTTATTCAAAAATTAAAATCTGTGCTCGGAGCACTCAATGTTATTTCAATGCTCTAGTGATAGCAAATAACATTCACATCATTGATTTACCATGATTTTTACCTCATCTGGGTTGCAATGAAAAAATCCGAGTTACGATGTTATACAATTTAGTTTTACCTAATTTTGTTTGCACTCATACCATCCATATAAAGTCATGTCCATCGTACTTAATCTTCCAGCTCCACTGTTATTTATCCATACCCCCATAGCACTACAATGCTAGTGTTTCCAATACCGTCAATGTCAAGATATGTGTTCAAACTCCATAATAAGTTGTGGATAAAACCACCCATGGTTCTTTCTATACAGATAGAGAAGTAGGATCATTCAGTAAGAGGCCTTAATTGATATCCTTATACCTTAAGCATGAAAAAAAAGATCCCCAAGCCCATGTATAGGAAAGATATCCAAATTACTTCAAAAAATAAATGCAACTAATGACAAGAATTTGACTAGGCAGGTAAGACATTAAAGTGTAATAAAATATTTCAAGAAATAAAGGTGGTCAAAGGTTGGCTAGCATAAAGAATATAAAAAGGTGATTGAAGGAGCCTGTTACTTGTAATTGCAGAGCGTTGTGCACGATCTTCCACCTCTATGGCGACTTGGACAAGTCCTCCCTCTAACTGGGATATGCAAGGTGGCACAGGAGCATCCTACGAAGTAAAGGAAGCCAGGAAAAGTATAAAGATATTTATAGTGGTGACCCCTTGCATAAAACTAAATTGGAAATGAATTTGATAAAAAAAGAAAAAGAAAGATGTGTGCATCAGTCCTTGGGTAAAGAAACATATCTGATGGATGAAAAAATAACCCACAGTAATTGTTCATAATTGTACCTGAGGATTGGTTTCTGCAGCAACAGTACTAAGGGCACCATCAACAGCATAAATGAAAGAAGCAGTTTCCAGATCTTCTTCAGCACGATAGCAAACAAACAGGCCGCAGCCTAAACAATTCATGCGGAATTGCTTCTCCAGTTTCCCTTCACCCCTGAAAGAAGGAAACATGCTCATAACTACGCACTTCGTGCAACAGTGGTACAAACACTAGAAATTAAAGCAAACCTCACTCATTCCCCAGCCTCTTTTTCGAAAGCCAAAGGTAGGAGTAAAATATTCCAAGAAAATGAATCAAGTTAAGAAATTAAAGTTGTATAGAAAAATACGGCATCAGAGGTAAAACTAGGATATGCATCAATAAGATCAACCATAATTAGGCACATCTGCACAACAGCAACGAGTATATAAACGCAAATATATATTAAACTTGCCTCTTCAAGAGAACTTTTCCCGCCTCCGTAACATTAAGCCTAGCAAGATGCTTTTTCTTGTCAAGCACATAAGCTTTGTCAGTCTTTCTCTTGGGCATTTTCTGCAATTGGGTATCTTATAACGAATATTTTTCAGCAACAGGGAAGGTGATATCTAAATCAATCAAGCAACTAAAGCATTCAATCTATAAAAGATTATTCAACTAGCCCATATCCGTCAAAACAAAGAACTACAGAAATGCAAAAGTAAAGCTTTCTACAGCATTCAATTTAACTTTAACGCTTTATATATCATGGCTGAGGTGTAGGCCGCTCCATTAAGAGGAAAATGACTTTCATGAGTCACGTGCAGTCATTTAGACAGTAACTACTTGTCCATATGTAAAATCACATAAAAAGGAAAACTTTCTTAACAACAGTACCAGGAATGAAGTGATTCGAGAATCTAAATTATCTTTATTTTGATCATGAGATATCACTTAAAAGTAGGTATCCTTACAATTGCATTTATATTCTAATCTTTGCAAAAGCTCACAGCAACATTTAATTACAATGACATTACAAAAAACTTTTAGTACAGGCCAACCCAACCCTATGTAGCAACATGAGATAATTCATAAGAAACAGATAAGAGAAAATATAGAAAGAAAAGGCGAGACAAAAAAGGAAGAAAAGAGCAATTTTTTATATATTTCCTTGCTTATTTCACGGTTCACACCAAAGAAATGCCTCTCTTTTGAACCCAATGTAAAGCCATACCAAGGTCTGTCAAAATAGACTAATTACCAGCAACCTAGACCGGTAGTAACTAGTTCTACTGCCATCGTATATTAGGTCTGCAACTCTTTTTTTCTCTCATATAGCCATGTATCCGAGAAACAAAGCCAATAACAAGACCTAAACATGGCAAAGAGAGCAAGATTGGACATTTGCACTGTTATCGTATGGTAATACAACTGTCTTTGACTTAAACATGCTTTACCAATAAAAACAAAAGATCCAAATCAAGGAAATAACGCATTAAAGATTAATAATCCTCACATAAAAACAAGGTGAAACGTTTGATTGTTTGAAAAATGTTTGATATACATTCGGAATCAACCGTAACGTGCAATTTGTACAAGATCTGTTTAACATAAACCCTAGAATCAACTACACGGTGAAATGTAATGAGAGAAAATGGGGGAAGAACAAACCAGTAATAAGGACATGGGAACCGCAGTGCTTGCAATAGTATACGAAAAGATCAGAATCAGGTCCATCTGGTGCTGCGTCTTCGCTTGAGTACGTGTGCGTTGTTCTCTTCGGCATTTTCCCCTTTCCCTTTCCCCTTCCCCTTTCCCCTTTCCCCTTTCCTTCTCCTCTTCTATCGGTTTAATATTTTACCTTCTTTTTAATTTATTTCTTTGGCCCAATTATATTTCCGGCGGCTATAATGAGCCGTGAGCCACGGTATAGAGGTTTGAGATGCTAATTAAGTGATGTTTAGGAGTAAAAATCTTTTTGTTTTTAATCATGTTTTTATTTATATTTGTTAGAAAATTTTTAAAAAAATGAATTTTAAACCTTAACTCTTATTTTTTATATTTTAAATTTTAAATTTAATCTCTAAAAAATATATTTTACCTCTAATTTTCTAAACCTTAATTACAACCCTTAACCTTAAACTCTAAACCCTACACCCTAAACTCTCTAATTTAAAACAGAAACATAAAAGGAGGCATGAGAAAGAGGTAAACGATTTGTACCGGCGTTTAGGTTCTCGTATATGAGTAGCGTTGTTATTTAGTTAGGAAAAGGGCATCGTTAGGGTAATAGGTGGAGACGGGTTCGGTTTTGGTCGATCAACATTTAATTAAAAAATAAACATTTTTATTTGAATAAAATTTTATTTAATTTAATTCGATATTCGATGATATTTTTATATTACTCGAATTTGATTAGTAATTTGAGGGTAAAAACTTTTTTAACATGATTTGATCTAATATAAAATATTTTTTATTTAATAAAATAGGAAATTAGTTTAACAAAATATAGAAAGGAGACGTTATAATAATTATTTTATTTTTATTTTAAATATAAAAAGATAATTTTTAAAAAATAACGATGAACATATTATAATAATTATATTTAAATATTTATAATAAAATTATATTATTACACTCGATATAATAAAAATGTTCGATTTCTTTTCGATATCCTTATATATGCCTTCACATAAAAAAAATTAAATTTAAGATTAAAATTTTAAAATTACTTTTATCTCTCTGAATTTAGAATTTATGGATCAAGATTTAAATTTTATTTTTTTAAATATTGATGTATAAAAAAATATTAAAAATGACAAATAATTTTTTCCTCGCAAGAGAACTTTTCCCCTTCGAAACACTTATCTATCTTTCAATATTCTCTAAAACCATTGTTCAAAACATGTGTATTTAACATTGTAGAAAAGAAGTCATAAAAAGAAGCATATTAATTTTGAAGTAATTCCATTTTATTTTACATAGGAGTATTAAACTAAACTATGGGAATTTGGATGCAACAGTAAAAGATACATTCAATTCGGTTTCGGTTTAATTTAATAAATTATTTTAGTAATTATCGATTTTTGATTATGTTAATTTCGATTTTTAATTTTTCCGTATTAACGTTAATTTTAAAAAAATTATATTTTATCTTGATAAAATAGCTTTATTTTATTGTTTTTTTTAATAATGTCACTGAATTTTTATTAAATCCATAGAAAAATTATAATTACATCGCAATCAAGAAGCAAAATAATTGGATTAAACAATCCAAAGATTTTTACAACCCAAAACAAAGAAAAATAAAATTTTTATGAAAATATGCATACCAATAAAATTTAAAAGTTTCCTGAATCTCCTTGTCTCTATCCAAACGAGACGCATAACAAAGAAAGGAGTTGTAGATGATCCAAACTGTCGTGCAAAAAGTATCGCTACCCAAGACTGATTTCATCGGCAAACGACCATCAACCGAGTACGGATAAATCTTTTCAAGTGACCGTCGACAAAAAACATAAATCAGAAAACTAGCATCGATTGAATATCTCTGTGAACAACAATCGATCGCTAGGGTATACTGAAACATGCCACAAAGATATATGAATTAAATCACAAAACAAAAATAAAAATATGTCATAAAGAAAGAAAAAAAACGTGTCACTGAGACAGAAACAACGTGCTATAAAAATAAAAATTCTTATTAAAATCAAAAACAAAAACAAAGAAAATAATAGATTTGGGGTCGACAATCAATACTAAGATTAATTGTCGACCACCGATCAAAAGGATTGATCAAAGTGAAGAATGGCTAAGAAAAATATTTTGAAAAAAATGAGCTGCTAGTTTTATTTTATGACTTTTAAACATTAAAATGTAAAAATTTTGAGATTTTTTTATAAATATTTATTAAAAACTTATTTTTAAGTAAAAAATAAAAAATAAAATACATTTATAGTATTTTAAGTATAATATATATATTTACCTTATAAAAATAATTAAAAATCAATTAAAACATCAAATTCGGTTTAATTCGATTAACCGCAGTTAACCATGATTCGTAAATTTATAAACCATAATCCCTTCGTTCGGTTCGGTTTTTGGTTTTATGGTTTAGCATACTCAACCCTAAACAACAAGTATATCTTGGAGTTTTCATATTAGGGTTTGACTGGTCTTTCCATGCTCCCTCGTCGGTAGATCACTCCAAAAAGGATCCTAAACGACCTCCACAAGTTCCTGTCTCTTCCATAATCATCATCTTCAGAACCTGATCTTAGCCAATAGCCAGTCTCGGCTGTCAAAGAAAGTCTCCTCTTCTTCACCATTCATCTGCAGCAAACCCATAGATATTCTCAGAGTTTCATCTCATAAATATTCCATAAAGAAAAGGGTCGGCTTTCCTTTCTGAAACATTAAAGTTCAATTTCTTAACTTCATGAATCAAAAGAATCTTCGACCATCCTTTTCATCCAGAAAGAAAGTAAAACTGAAAGCAGCCGTTTGTATTCTGGTCAAATTCTCTTTCCCTTTCGTATTTAAAGTTTTTGCTGACAATTTCAAGCAACCGTGTTTTCCAAGTCAATGGTTTAGGACAGCTGCAATTACAAGGACCACTCCATCCCTACACTGTTCATTTCTTATCTTCAGGGACGGCAATTTGTATCAAGTATTAATTTCAACGTCTGATGAACCCAAATGATCAGTTATTAAGTTTTAAAACATTCTAATTAAGTCCTTAATACATTAATACTAGTCCTTCCAATAGTTGAATCATCAATTTAAGCATGAATTAGTTTGAGTTTGCTGAGAAACATATTTAAAACATGTTGGATTAAATTATAAACATGTTGATTAAAATTTAGAAGAGTTGACTGTCTTTAAGATTTTAGACCCAAAGTTGTGCATATAGTCAGTAGTACACGTGTTTACATCTAAACTGAAGTTTAATACAATCCTATTTTAACTCTTTAACACAATCTTACTTAAAAAATTACTTCAATTCGAACTTGTTGAGTGATTTTAATACTAAATAATGGTTTTATTTCTTTTAGATGATTTGAATTCGAACAGCGTAGTTAAGAGGTATGATTGAGTTTATTTAAATTTAAAACCAGATTAAAATACTATCTTATAATTAGATTAAAATACTAAAAAATAATTCATTTCATATATAAGATGTTATAAAACATAAATGATTATTTATTAGATTCGTTTTAGTGGATAGCTTAAAAATCAAAATATAAATTATAAAAATTATTATAGTTTCAAGTTTAAGTGAAATTAGGTACATGATATTCTTTTGAAGTGAGTATAATTAAAGGTTTGAGATTATATAAAAAAGAGAGTGTTATTAATTCTCGTAATTTTATCCGATATGACAGAAATAAACTTAAATCTTTAAACATAAAGGGGATGAATAACAAAAATTAAAAATAAGATGAAAATTAAGTGGAAGATCTATAAAACTTAATATATAAACAAAAGATAGGATTAAGTTAAACAATTTTTAACCAAGTTTGAGAATTTTTTTTCAAGCGATAATCTTCACATAATCGATTGTTAATCTGAGTTATACTTTTCATTCATCCAACTATCCAGAAAAACATATAACCTTTTTAGCTTTACTACTATTTAAAAAGAATGTATACTAAAATTTAAAGAGTTTTACGATATATAACTTGAACGAAAAAAATCATTACAACGAAACGAAAATGAATGATGAAATCATAAAGAAGAAATAATATCCTTGATCACATCATCATAATTCTGAATTCCTCAAAGCTTAAAACCCCATCTCCATTGATATCGAATTGCTTGATCATCACTTTACATTCCTCAATGGACTTTGATTCCCCAAGCTTCTTCAACATCTTCTTCAATCCTTTAGGCGTAATGAATCCACAACCATCTTCATCATACATACAAAAAGCTTCTCGCAAATCTCTCAGCTTCTCTTCTTCTCCATTATCCTCTTCCAGTAACTTTATTAAATCTTGTAAATCCAACAATCCATCGCCGTTAGAGTCCAGTGCTTCCACTGCGACTGCTGCTTCATTTAACATCAACTTTCCTCCCATCTGGCATAATCTATGGCTTAGCTCAGAAGCTGAAATCTTCCCATCTCCATCACTGTCGAAATATCTGAGAACACGTTCGCATTCTTCGCTTTTCATGGCGGAAAAACTTAGGGTTTATGGTAAGAAGAACAAAGGAAGAAACTAAAATCTGTGTCTTGGGAGAACAGGAAGCAAAGATGAATATATGTTTGAAAAGCTTTGCCTAATTGGTATTCCCAAGTCGAAAACCGGCTATATATATAAAGAGACAGAAGGGTTTGAGACCGTGTGGCCGTCTTCAACCGACCATTATTAGTTTTTATGGTTACAAGTCTTAAACCGACTTCAAGTAGAAGAAACAGATGGCACTGGAAAATGTCAACGAAGTGGCAGCTGGAACGAAACTAGCACGAAATAAATCCATTTCCCTACAATTAAAAAGGGAAAATATCTTTTTGTTTGACGGTCATGTAATTACCATTTTTGTCCGGGTCTAACTTATTTTTTATGTTTAAAATAAAAGGGCTTTAATTAATACGTAATAGGCATATATAACATGTAGAAAAAATGAAAAAAGAAAGAAAAGAAAAAGAACAAAAAAATATTATAATAAAAGAAAAAGAGCAAAAAATATTATAATATATTATTGCATACTGTCATTATGTTTGTGAGTGTCAGCGTTTGGGTATATATGTGATAAATATATTGCATGTTTATATGTGTCATTTGTTTTATTTTGCATATATATTTTAATTGTTTAGATGCATATAGTTATGTATATATTTTAAGGTTTGTATTACACTTTGTCGTGATGATGTGTGTGGACATTTTCATTCATGTTTTAGTTATTAGGAATATAATATATATGTTTATCAAGTTTTTTAATCTTGCATGCATAAGTCTAATATGTCAATATAGGAGCTACATGTATATTTAGATGCATATGTCGATTTTTACATAAAATCAAATTTTGCATATAGGATTGATATTACTATGCATCATTGTCATATATGTGTTACATAAATATAGTATATGTTATGTTTGTCTATCTATTTTATTATTATTATTATTATTATTATTATTATTTATGTTTGCTATTATAATAATATTAGAAAAACCCAAAAATATTATTAGCCCATGTATAAATTGAAACCTATTAGAGAATAAATAGTCTAATCCATTAGAAGTGATTAATGCCCAAATAATAAAATTTACAAGCCCATTAAATCAGGCCCAACCGGCCAAATTAATGAACCCTAGAATTAATGTACATGGAAACCCTAATGTGATGCCCTATTCTTGCAGCCGTCATCAATTCTGGACCCTCGGATCAAATTGGATCGAACGACTCAGATCCAAGGAGAAAACCCCTTCAGCTGCCGTCTGTTTATCTTTCGGCTGACGTGGCGTCATCTCCGTGATTTCCGGCCACCATACATCCACCGTATGTTCACCTGCCATCAACTTTCCCAGAAAAATCAGACATGCAACAGAGCTAAACAAAGCAAAGTATCATTAAAAATCCCATAAAATCCGGAAAAAGGACGATTCAACAGAGCTATGAGATTCGATCCAGAAATTAGGGGATTTTTTTGAATTGTATAGAAAAGGGGAGTTTGAGAGCATTCCAGGGGAGAGGGGTTCAGTTTTGTAAGAAAAAATCAGAAAGGAACCCAAGAAATTAGAGATTTCTATTGTATTTTTGAAAACCCAAATCAATAAAAAAACAGAGAACATATCGAGATTTGAGAAGAAAAAAAAAGGTCTATCTATCTTTGCATGCACTCAAAAATAAACAAAAATAGAATAAGAGGGGTTACCGTTGCAGAGGCGAATCACCGTCGCCATATCCGGTGACCGAGGTGGGTGCTTCCGATGATAAGCACTACGTGAATATCTTCTCTTCTTCATTCTTTCTTTATTTTCTTTGGAACCTCATGCATCAAATAATCTCAACCTTTTAGACAAAAAATATTTTTCGAAAGGAATTTCAATTAAAAAAGGTAAAGAGAGAAAGATTTTGTTTCTTACTTGTTTGGTTCGATATCCATGTATCGTGGCTACGCCTACGCTCCCCTCCACACCGTGAGGCTTCGACACCGAGGAACGGCCTAAACATTGCTAAGAACGGCATTGTTGAGTGGGGAGGACGGAGGGAGAGAAGACAAAGGGTCAGTGTTTTGCTTTTTAGAATCCAATAGATTTTTATAAAAAAGGGTTTAAATAATAAATCCCCTATTTTTGGTTTTAATCGGGTTAACACCCGAATGATAATTTTATCCTTACATGCTTTGGATTTTATATAATTTCTTTAATCTCGTATAAGTTAAATATGTCCTTTTATGTTTGGTGTTTTCATTTAATTGTTTAATACTTTGTTTCCTTTTTTCCTAACCGTTCACTTGTTTTCCTTTTCAATTTAATTTATTTTAGTGTTTGTCTATTTTTATATATATATTACTTAATGTTGTTGCCTTTTGTTTGATTATTTGATTATTTCCTTTTATTTTAATTATTATATGCTTAATATCAGTTCATTTCCTTTTCTTTTTCTTTGACAATATCACGTAATGTTTATGTTTTTTTCTTATTGTTATCATGTATTTAAATCAGTTATTACTTTTATAATTTACCATATTTTTCTTTTGTATTTTCCTTTCAATCATATATTTATTTCATATATTGCATTGTTTGTTATCTATTTCATTTTCTGTCTCTTTCGATTTGATTATGTTCTCATTTATGTATTTGATTATCGTGTTTTTATTAAATATTTTGTTTATATTTTAATTACCGTTTCATAATTCTTTTATCATTTTGTTTTGTGAGTTATTCGATACATGTACACGTACAAACATGTTTATCTTATTAGGCTTACATGTGTTCATATTTTTTAAAAAACATGGTTATGAGCTTAGTACGCTAAAATTTATTCTGTTTTTTATGTTGTGGTTATGATAGCAGGGTTATACGATTCTATGCAATCTGTTCTTTTTGTTATTGTTTATAATACATGTGTGTATCACAGTGCCTTTGTTTCTTCATTTAATTGTTGTCCTTTTTTACGTTAGTATATAGATATATTTGCTCATCATGCATCTTTATTCACTTAATTTATCATTTTATTTATTTAATTAATTAATTTTGAATTCTAAGGGAGGTATTTATTAATTTTTATATTCGTGTAACAATCGTCCGGATTATCGGAGATTAATTGAATATTCAAATTAATTTTTACCGTCTCAAAGTAAACAATTTTAAAAATTAACAAGATCATAAAATCCTTCTTTTAAATGCTTGTATCATGCATAAAGGTGACATACGAGATTCGAACCTTAAACTAACCCGACGGTCAGTATTATTTGACATCGTTTTAGTCTTTGGTCCGGAGTGTCGTCAACCTTATTAATTAGATGTATTATTAATTCGAATTCACCAATTAAATTAAGCCCGTTCAATTAAGGTCGATTTTGAATTTAGAAACCGATTTAAAACTAGGATAAAGCTCAAAAATGTTTTTTTTAAAAAATAATTTTGGTACCGATTTTCGGGCGTGTTGGGGGTGCTAATCCTTCCCCACGCGTATCCAACTCTTGAACCCTTTTCCAAAACGAATCTCTGGTTGTCTTTTATGGTGTCCGGTCTACCTGAGTGGCCGATGGCGGCTCCAATTTTATATTTTATCAAAAATTAATGTTTTTATTCATTTTAAAGGGATTAAATCGTAGCATCAAAGACCTTTTTACCCCACACTTTTCAAATTATAATTCCCGCTTTCCATCTTTCGAAACCTCTCTCAAAAAGGTCGCTACAGCATGGTGACTCCGCTGGGGAAAATTTTTGTTTTTAACAAAAAGAGAGTTAGGCCAAATAAAAAATATTTTTAACTTGCTTTTGAACTTTAATTAATTTTAAGGAGGTTTCTTTATTAAAATGTGATCAAGATTTTACGGGTTTAATAATTAGTGAATTCAAATTAATTTTTCATTTGATTTTTAAGGAATCACCGACATGTGTTGCATCATTCCATCAAGCTCTATACCCGAGCTCTAACCCTTTTAAGTGGGAGTGAAACGCCCATACCCAAGTGAGTAACCCTCCACGGGTCGGTAATGCACTTCTGGAATCCACGCCTTTGACAAGTGAGCAACCCTCCACGTCATTAGGTCGTGCTTTCCCTCGAACCGAATCCAATTCGCAAGCCTGTAATGGGCTAGAATTTGGACTCTTATTTGTCTTAGTAGGCGATAAGATAGGTTCGGGTACCCCGATTACAACCAAGCCACATGTGTGAGAATATAGGAACCCAACCCCAATAGAGCCATGCGGATAACCCTAGAAAGATAGATTAGGGTTTTCTTTGTTAATCATATTTGTGTTTATTTCCCATTGTATTTTTCTTGCTTCTTTAAATATTTTTACTGTGACTAACCTTTGTGTCATTGTTTCTTTTGTTTTAATTTTTACATGCATTATCATATCATAAAGAGCACATCGAAGTTGAAAATAGTTTAAAATTAAAAACTTCATTAAAGGGAGGTTTCATTTGAAGCAACAACAAGAGGGATCAAATATGATCAAAAGAAAACAATCGTTTGAAAAAGATCATATCTCTGTTAGACTCTACCATCAAACGCAAAGATGATGACTTGAAGAACCAAGCTTCAGTAGCTTATTTTGACGAGTAAAGTTCAAAACATGAAGATTAAGTGGCAACCAGGAGGGGGCAATTCCAGCACACCTAATGTCTTCTGTAGAAGCATATCACTTCGTAGCCTATACCATTCGGTGGAAAGAGTAAGAATTAACATGATGCATTGCTTAGACGCAAGAGGTTGCATGAAAGAATTATTTTTTAGCTAAAGATGTCAACGAGCCCTAAGGTGTTCCAGGTAAAGGTTCAAAGAATATAAGAAGGTGGTATAGAGGGACCATCGCCTTTAAGATCAAGCGAAAATAATGAGGGACAATTTCAGTATGCCCATACAATTTGGAGACTAGAGTGAGAATTGATAATAGAATGCCGAAATACAAGAAATTCCATCTTCGACATAGAATGCGGATGAGCTTCTCGGTGTCTCGGGTGAAGATTTGAAGAGTAGAAGGTCATAGGGACTTCGAGAGAGAGAATCATCCATGATGTTATCCCCAAACCATTTTTGTAATTGATAAATCTCAATCATTGTATCGAGATGATATTTCTCTTTTAATGAAGTTGTTTAACAATGATATTTTTTAACTCAATCGTGCTCTTTGCATTTCATATTGCATTTGTCTACATTAAGATTATTGTTTTCATTCATTTTGACATAAAAGCCATTATTTATCATTTTTTTGACATCATTTAAATTTGCATTCATTGCATGTCATCACATCTTTATTTCGAGAGAAAGAAAGAGAACAAGAAAATGATCCTTCACAAATACAGTGAGAAAGCTTGAGCTTAAGTTTTTTCATTTGATGAGTTTAGTAGTCACTGTAATCAAGGAAAAAGGTTTAGAAGAAGACCTTACAACATAATTTGAGGTTAGAAGCGCCAACAAGAGTTTGAAGCCTAACTCCAACGTTCAAGAAATGAAAAAGTAAAGGGCTAGATGAGATTGAAACGAATTTAGGAGTTTATGGACCACCTCGAGGGATATGTCGTCGCCTTTCCAATTCAGGGGAAACCTTCGATGTTGACGAGCCCTATTTCTGGACATCAAGAGAAACAAGAGAAGTTGAAGAGCCTGCATTTTAGTACCATTCCTAAAGCCTAAAATAACCAAAACCCTAAATCTAAAATCTTAAACTAATTTTAGGTTTTAAGTTTTGGGTTTATGCTTTTTAGAGTTTCATATTTTTTATTTTAGGGTTTGTGTTATATTTTTATATTTTATGATTTAGGGTTTTATTGTTTTAAGTTTTAGAGTTTATGATTTAGTTTTTTGAATTTTAGGGTTTAAGGTTTAATATTTTAGACTTTCGACTTTAGGGTTTTAAGTTTTTGATTTAATATTTTTATTTTTTAAACTAAAAATAATTTAAAAAATGAAAATAATATATATTTTTTAAAATTTTTATTTTAAATAATTTGAAATTATATGTTTAGTCCTTAGAATTTTAATTTTTATTAATTAATTTAATAGTGTTCAGCGGTGTTCATCGTTAGTGGTGTTTAACAATGTTTGACGTACGTGGTAGACTCATCCTTTTTAAAATATATAATATATGTATTTTAAAAGAAATATGTAATGTACTTAGTGTCGTAACTTAAATAATGAGTCATTTTGATTCATATCTTTATAACTACTTTAATCGTTAATATTTTATTTTAGGTTAAAATTACTTATTCGTTTATAAAAATTGATAGTCAATAAATAATAAATATAGTTTCAGATGATTTAATTAACATCATATCAATAAAAAATAATTTATAAAAATTTTGTTATTGATGTCTCGTTCTGTCAAATTAACACTTTTGATAATATATTATTATGTCAGTGTATATTGTTATATAAATTTATCACGTTATTTAAAATTATTTATCATTAATTAATTAATAATTTTTATCCATGCAATAATCATCTTAGCCTAAAATAAAATTTCAAGATTAAAATACTTTTTAAAAATATATATGAAACTAAGTGATTATCTAGTAATTAAATGTTAGATTTTTTTGATATTATGTAATTTATTTTAAAATTAAAATTAAGTTGATGTTATATATCATTAAAAAGGTGAAAGATGTTTTTGTCACTCATTTTTGTGCATATTTCTGTTATAGTCATTTTAATTTATTTATTTTAATTGAACTCCTTTTAGTTAATTGACCGATGTTTAATTTTTTATGATAAATTATATAAAAAAAATTTAAATTTTTTCTCTCAAATATTTTCAAATTTCCTTCGATTCATCGGCCCTAGAATATTTTATTCCAGATTCAAACAATCGATGAGTTAAAAAGAAGAAAAATAGTATTCTCTTTGTCCCACAAATAATGTCTCTTATTGACTTTTTAAAAGTTAAAATTTTTAAACTTTAACTATAATTATATTAAATATTTTAAATAATTAAATTTTATAAAATATATATTTAAAATCTACTCTATTAGAGGTTTCTAAAATATATTTTTTTCATTTTTTATCACTAATAAATTTTAAATAATTATTAGTCAAAGTTCAAAAAATTTAAAAAAAAAATCAATTAAAGATACTATTTTTAGAACAGATGAAAGTATATATTAATTTTATACTAGTCAAAAGATAGACATTATAGACCAGAACAAGATATAATTAAAATCTTGATTTGAGTTTTATAGAAACAGAAAGTAGAAAGCAAGAGAAATGTTTTAGTTTTAATTACACCACCAATTATGGTACACGACAATCAAACGACGATGAAAATATATTTTTCGTAAAAGAAAAGAAATTAAATATTTTAAAAAAATAATTTTATAAAGGGTTTTTCTAAAAATGATTTTTCAAATGATTTTATTATATATATAAAAAAGGAGAAGATTGTTAGGATTTTGATTTTATATAATTATAAAAATATTTTTAGATAAACTAAACTAATTTATAAAAATATTTTAAAAGCTTATTAACTTGAAAAATAAATTTGAAAGATTTTTAAAGGTTTTTGACTTATTTAAAATGATTTTAATTAGTCAAAGTGTCAAAGTATAAGTATATTTTGTTGTGTATCGACACTTAAAAAATTACCGGTACAATTACTCGTATTTCGGTACGTATTTTTATGCATAATAATAATTTATTTTATTAACTAAATTGAGTATTAATACGACTTTAATCTTACCGATACTCAAGTGCCTGTACCGTACACTAATATCGTATGCCGGTACCCATTATTTAATTGCCCGAAGGCTCTTTCTTCTACGAGATAGTGTTGCAATTTTTTTCCAGCAAAGCAACATATATATTATTAAAGATTGCAGCCGGAGATTGAATTTAGTCACTTGCTCTCGCAAGTTGAAGCCACCCTTTTCCACTTGGGTTCAGGACCGACGTCCTGGTTGGAAATGTACTGCGAATGGCTTATTTTTCTGTTCCTCCTGCTCGTGCGATTAGAAGTGGAAGTAGTGCGTAGGTTGCGGATGATATTTAGAAGGTGATTGCAAAGTATCTTTCCCTGCCTTGAGTTAAAATGTTTCTGCATGCAGTTAGCAGCAAAGGAGAAGCTACTCACCAGTAGCAACCGGGTTGACCATTTGTTCCCGACTGCATTAACTTTATGGACATCTCTGATTGGACAAGAAAACAGAATCTTTTAAGGACTATTAAATTTCAGGATTGGCTTCGGTTTAACCCCAGGATATTTGCCATTGATCAGGAACACTGGGACCATTTGTTTGGCAATGTAGTTTGGTCCCTGTGGTGGAATCATAACCTAAAAATATACTATCAAACTAGGAATGGACCCAAAACAAATGTGTACGTATGAATGGTTAGCGGGATGGATTTGGGGTATTAGGTCGAGTAAAAATCTTCTACCTCTTTATTATGTCTCTATCTATGCTTCCAGTTAAATTTTTAAAAAAAATTGAATTTTAAACTATAACCCTTATTTTCTATATCCTAAACCTACAACCTAAAAAATACACCATACCTATAATTCCCTAAATCCTAACCACAACCCCTAACCTTGAACCCTATATTGTAAACCCTAAATTCTCTAATTTAAAGCGGATGCACGAATGAAGGCATAAGAAAAAGGTAGACGATTTGCACCCATTAGGGTCACCTGTAAAAAATTTAAGTTTTTTTATATTTTTTATTTATAATCTAATTAAACACTTTAAAATTATAATTTTATACTTTTTATATTTTTAATATAATTTTTTTATAATTATAGCTTACGTAAAATTTTAAGTCTATCTTAAAAATTGCAATTTATAATATAAATCGAGTATCTTAATTTATCACATAAATAGAACATTTAAATTGATTCACATAATTCATTCAAAAGTTAAATCTAATAAATTTAAGCTTTAAATTTAACCTATCATTTTTTTACGATAGGAGGTGTGACCGCATGAGGTAAATATTTGTGGAAGGATTGACTTGACAAGCTCAATCATGGTAGGTTGGCACATGGTATTGTTTAAATCAATTGATGGTTGAAGCTTAACTAATATAAATATTAATTTTATCATAGGTTCAGGAAGGTCAAATTTAGGCATAAAGGAGCATTTCATGATTTTGTTGGGTAGCGGTCAATCTGGGATGTGAAATTGCTGACATCAAGGAAAGACTTGGTCTAATTACAGTGCAGGGCTTCTTGGTAAAAAAGAAACCCTAGAAATATATGAATGGCTTCGGGGTCTAATTACATATTTAATTATATCGATAAATAAATTAAAAATAAAATTAAATAATTAAATATTATTAATAATTATAAATAAAAATTTAATATCGTGAGGAAATTATTTACAGACATAGATATAGTTTAAAAAATAAATACAAACTAAATTAGAGCTCAAGTTAGGGTTTTAGAACTTAGTGATTTTATGCTGCAATTTTGTTTATATTCTCAAGTTACTATTTTCTTTTAAGAAATCATTCACGCAATTAGGATCGTCATAAACGCAATCTTAATTTCAAGTAATTAATATATAAACAATCATGAATAATAATAATAATAATAATAATAATAATAATAATAATAATAATAATTACAAAGAAAGTGAATGTTGAAATCAGAAAGAAGAGAGAAAATGGTTATAAGAAAAATGAAACCAGAAAGAAAGAAAAAATCCTTGATCACATCATCATAACTCTGAATTCCTCAAAGCTTAAAACCCCATCGCCATTGATATCGAATTGCTTGATCATCACTTTACATTCTTCAATGGATTTTGATTCCCCAAGTTTCTTCAACATCTTCTTCAATCCTTTAGGCGTAATGAATCCACAACCATCTTCATCATACATACAAAAAGCTTCTCGCAAATCTCTCAGTTTCTCTTCTTCTCCATTATCCTCTTCCATTAACTTTATTAAGTCTTGTAAATCCAACAATCCATCGCCGTTGGAGTCTAATGCTTCCACTGCGGCGGCGGCTTCATTTAACTGCAACTTTCCTCCCATCTGGCATAATCTATGGCTTAGCTCAGAAGCGGAAATCTTCCCATCTCCATCACTGTCGAAATATCTGAGAACTCGTTCGTAGTCTTCGCTTCTCATGGCGGAACTACTTAGGGTTTATCGTAAGGACAAATTTAGGTTTCAAACAGAAGAACAAAGGCTGGGTGTTGGGAGAATAGCAAATATGACTATATATGGAGAGAGAGATAAGGATGGAAGCAGCGCGTGAAGACCGTGTGCCAGTTCCCCAAGCTTTTAACTATTATAATTGAAGAAGCTAAAAGAAAGTGCTTGAATGTTCTTCTGATAAACAGGAAGAAGAAGATGATGTTGAAAAATGGGCAGTAAATTTGCGAGTAAATAGCGTAGGGAAAGGAAACTAGGACGAAAGAGGCGCAGTCTGGGACAATTTCAAATGTAATAATAAAAATAAAGCCCTTTTATTTTAACGGTCAAAACAGAATTTTCTTTGTTTCCGACCACAAAACTAAATAGTTTTCACAAAAAAAAAAAGGAAAAAAGAAGTCAATGGATCGAGGAATATATAAGTTTTTTTAAAAAAATAATTATATGTTTTTTATAGAAATCATAAAATATTAAATATATCAAAATTTTTATAAAAATTTCGATATTTTTATTGAAATTATTATATTTTTTTAAAAAAATTAATATATACTAAAAATTTTATATTAAAATATCGTTAATAAATGCCTTAAATATATGTATGTGGTGGAGTCCGATGGACTGGAATACCGAGTCTCCTGATGCGTCATGAAGTATGGCATGATAAGGAAGTATTCTAGAATCCCCTAGAATCTTAAAATGGCGGCGGCTCTACTTTGTTTATATGAAAATGAACCAGTCCCAAGTACCAATTTTCATAAGGTACGAGCGCAATATTAAACTAGGATTCACCCAAAACAAACGTGGAATCTTGAATGGGTATAACTTACAATGATAGAATATGGGGAGAGTTTTTTTCCGATGTTCTAAAATACATTCTTAGTCATTAGATATTAATTTTTTTAATTATTATATTAATAAGTATTTGTGTTTGAATTCGTGATTTCTAAAAATAATAATTGTTCTTTTAATCACTAAGATAAATATTAGATAGAGATTCTTATTTAATCTCTTACACCAAATATTACCATTCGATTCAATTTATATAATATTTTAAAAATTAAATTTAATAATGGGTAAAGTATATCTGTTATCACTAATTATTTTATAAAAATAATTCACTAAACAGATATATTTTATTTTTTATTATTGTTTAACTTATAAATAGATACCCAAATATCTGTTATATTTTTTTGTTTATACATCACGAGGGACATTGTAAATGTTGTGTAAGAAGAGTTCAATCTTGATAGGTTTCCACTTGTTATTGTTTAAATATATTAATTGATGCTTGAAGTTTAACAAATATATTAAACAATAAAAATCATTTTTATTCTAAGTTCAAGAAGGTCAAATTTAGGCATGAAGACGGCAGTGCCACATTTTGAGCGTTTCCTGAATTTGTTGGGCACCGGTCAATCTTGGATAGAAATTGCTGAAATCATGGAAAGACACGGTGTAGTTATATTGGAGGAGGTTAATAATCAATAAATTTTTGAAGAAATAATTAAGACTAAAATATAGTATTAATAAAAAGATTCGATAGAGAATTTCATACAGAGAATTTTGTGTACTTAAAATTCTAGCCTTACAAGCAGACTTTCATAACTGGTGAAATTCCAGAAATATATATATTTTTTTAGAAATTATGTCTCAAAATATAGCACTAATCATTTTATTTCTTAAACTATTACTTTGAATAGTAATTTTAAAGATGATTTTAAAAAAATTTGATTTTAAACGGTTAAATTGATTAAATCGAATAAAAATTAAAGTCAATATCAAGAGGTACCGGTTTTGAACAGTAACTTACAAAAAATACTTTGAAAATTATCAAGACACTATTCAAAGTCGGTATCTCTTGGTACCAACTTTAATTTTTTATTCGATTTAATCTATTTTACTGTTTAAAATCAAATTCTTTTGTAGTCATCTTTAAAATTATTTTTTAAAGTACAATATTTTGAGAAATAAAATAACTGATACAATATTTTAAAATTAAAAAAAAAACATATACAATATTTAATTAAATTTTCCTCCATAACCCTAAGAACAAATTTGAAGTTATACCAAATTTTGAAATGAATTAGACTAATTGAGTATAAACTCAAATTACCTTATTATTTTTTTTAATATGAATTGAACACCACCCAATTCACCCTATACAATCCTTTTGACAAAGCAACCAGTCGGTGCACAAAGGGATAGCCACAAGATTTCTCTCCAGTCTCCTGTATAAAACTATTGAAACATTTGGAAACAACCGGTGGCGGATCTAAAAATATTTATGAGGCACGAGCCTACCCTCATTTACATGTAGATCCGCCACTGAAGCAACGCAGACACACCTTTTGCTTTCGACGGACACTCCAAGGTATTAAACATGGAATATGAAAAATTGATGTTTAAAGTAGGTTAAGTGGGAATTGAGTCAAAAGAAAAAAAATATTATCTCATATCGATGAGTATTAAACATGGGATAGGTTTATATACAAGACCCTACTTTGGCAGTTATTTAATGTCACAACCTCAAAACTTCACATCACCCCTTGGTACAATAACAAAGGAGTAATGTCCAACAGACTCTTTAAGAACAAAAGAAATGAAAACCTTTTTGAAAAAAAAACAATCCAAATGTAGAAACAGGTATTAATAAACATTAAACTTGAAAATTTTACAGGAAGTCTATGACTACAAAAATATTTAGCCATAAATGGCCTTTTCCACCATTCCTCCAACTTCACAGTACAATTCCATGGTCACAACAATTATAATAGAATTCCAGGCGATATTTTAATAATGCATCTCTCCTCCACACACCAGTCATTTTGTGTCTGTCGCCTCAAAATCACATAAAACCTTATTCATGTCCTCCAAATAGGGCCAACTTTTAGGACTTTCCTTATCAGTCTTGCTTTCCTGTCAAAAGATATGCACAAGTTTTCAATAAGCTGAAAAAGTGAGGGGGAGGGGGGGAACAAATTGAACATTCTCCATCAAAGATATTTTAGATTGCTGCTGTGGATGCAGCTATCACAATTATGGACGTAATAGATGCTAGAACAATCCATTTCAATGAATATAAAATAACGGATATTTAAATCTCATAATACACCAATGCTGACACAGGATATAACTCCAGATTCTAAAATGATGCAAACATTAATGTTATATCCACATGGATCTCAAATTTCTTTACCATTTTCTATGTTCTTCAGACTTGGGTGTGAGTGTTGGACACAGACATGTTCAATTCTTTTTTCAAGATTTTCATGTATGTAGAGGAACCTTGAAAAATCATATCCTGTACCCATGTCTAGATATGGGTCAGACACAAGTGTCAAACACTAAGACTAAGGTTGCAAAAACATAGATTCTATCATTCCTAACTAGTGCTTTCAATTCTTCAATGTGCAGAAGCTATAGGGATCAACATGAATGGCCATGAAACTAAAGCCATAGGGAAAATAATCCATTGACGCATAAGCACCCTAAAATCAATATATAGAGATATAAGCAAGAGTTACACAAAAAACACTAAAAAGAGAACCGACCTCGTATTTCTGAACCAGAGATGCCCATAGAGATTTACACTGTGCAGGGCTTCGACTAATTCCTTCTTCCAACAAGCTTGTAGATATTTCTTCCCAGAGGGCCATTCTCCCCTTCACCACTTGAAATTTGCTATTTAAGTCCCCCCGCTTTTTAATTAGCATCTTAATCTCTTCAGGTTTCCATTTGTTCCGCTTAGGCTTAGATGACTCCCCACTGCTAGCACTGGCATCACTCTCAAGTTCTGGCTCATGTTCCTCTTTTTGGACCAACACCTTATCTTTTTCTAAATTGTCAACAGGTGACGATGATTTGATGAACGATTTCCAAAATTCATCAGAATCATCAATATTTGGTATATGACCTTCTGCACAGTCAGGACCAGATGTAATGGTGTCTTCCTCGGGTAAGAACACTTCAACTTCACCATCACTATCTGCTTCAAAAAATCATTACAGAATAGAACACATCAATGAAACTGGTGCTTTAAATCAAAATTCACAAAGTAAACTACCATTCACCTCAATAAATTACCAATTCCAACACAAACATCTGATCACATATCTAGCTACATGCAGATTGCAGACAGAACTTGAATGAACAAGTGAGAGATTGGAGGGAAGGCAAAAAAGAGGACAAGGGCCAACCTATCAAATTTTGTTCTGAGGCATTCTCTGCATGCAAAGTACTGTCATCTGCTTTTATCTTGTTTGGTGATCTCCTTTTTGGATGCTCATCTACCACTTTCCTCAATGTTGGCAACTCAAGACCAACACTGTAATTGCCAGATAACTTTTCATTCAGTTCTTCAGAGAGAACTCCTGCTGGGTTCTCCAATGCAATGGCAATGACTTCAGGCCTCTTACCACTATACTTCCTTACCGTCTTCCTCAGTACCTCTGAAACAGTTCTTTCCATGTGAGCTAGAGGACAATTCACGGGACAACTCGACAGTGTCACGTGAGCAACTTTATGGAGTGTATCTAAAAGCTTCCCCTTGTCTAACCATAAGCAGCGTGTAGTGATTTTTATCTTCCCTTTTAATCTATTTTCAACTATACCATCTACCTTTTGGGGACGTAAAATTTCCATGCTGCAAAAGGAATATATTAACATGCACGAACAAACATGAAACATATATTGACTCCATTTAAGCATCTAAAACTTATCTACCTGACCACAATAATACCATCAGATGCAATTCTTAGTCTCTCATCAACACAAAGTTCGGTAGATGTGCCAAATGCTTTATCACCATCACTGTACATTAGCTGCAATTTAGGACTAAATTCATGAATATCCTTCTCAATTAAGTTTTTTAAGAACTACCAAAAACGTTTCAATGATTTCAAACCTGTAAATTCTCTTTCCCAAGGGAACTAAAACCATTAGAAAGAACTCTCCTATTCCTCAAATGAGAAACCCCAAGCATCTCCCCATTCTTTATAACCTGATATGATAAATAAGAATTACAATTTAATATAGTGCACAGCATATTTTACCATGATAGATAATGTTGAAGCAATCCCTATGATGAATCAAAATCTATCCCCCAAGCATCTCGCTATCCTCCTAGCAATATGTTTGTTATTATCACCAACTCCGGTCTACTCTCCTTTTAGCCACTCAATTGTAACAAGTATTTTGTTCAGTAATAGATATATTTTTAACAAGCTTTCTTTGTTAAACAATCCCTATTTTTGTGAACATAGAAAAAGTATTCTTATCAAAATCATCTAGCTTAGACCTAGTAGCTGTCATTAGATGTTCAGATTAATTCTTGGATAACTCATGACCAAACAAAGTTATAAATTAAACTTCATTCATTAGTAAAAATAATTCTCAGGATATACTAAATTAAAAAAATCAACTTTATAAAATAAATAAAGAAGTCCTTAGTGAGTAATGAAAATAGCAACTTACAGTGGTGTGTCGAATGCCCGTTGATTTCCCAAGTAGCTCATGCTCTTTTAGGAACAAGAGCTCTCCGTGTATGGGTAGAAAATGTTGTGGCTTTACAATTTGAAGTACTTCTTCCTTCAAAATCAAACCATTCAGATAGAGTTTTACATGCAAGGACAACAGGAGAAGAATAATATTACAATCAGAATCTAAACATATGATTTGATCAATTCAAATCACATCCAGATTATCTGTTTCTAAATCAAGAAACAAATTCCTAAGGAACCCCATTTATTTAGCCGTTACTGAAGTAATTAAAAATCCCCTTCTTTAAAAAGGGGGGGGATGAATTAAAGACAAAAATATAAACTCATGTTATACCAGCAGTGAGCAGACGAGAAAATGGGGACCAAACAGAGAAGAAAATGCAGAAAGGTCAAAGGTGATATTAACATTCACCCTTTACTATAATATATGTAGGTTAGAGGCGTGTAAAGGCTTAGTTCTATTGTTGTAAATCCTATCCTAATCAGTAGTTTAAACTTTAAATGTATAGTAGTCTATTATAACTGAAACTCTTGTACCAAGTCTATTAAAGGCCTCTGCCTATGTAGAATTATTTCATGAATAATATTTGACAGAGAATTACTTTCTCTTCTCTATAATTCTTAATTTATACAATATATATTCTTGCAACCAGAGGCCCCAGAAACAAATGCATCAACAAAGTAAAATATACAATCCTGAGTTTAAATGTTGTGATGTTTCCTTATCCTTTTGTATTTTGTTTGTTCAAGGAATAATGAAGTGAGAGTGAACAAGGAACTTTTAAATTGAAATCACTCAAAGCAATGTTGAACCAACTTACTAGTTCTCCACGATACCCGTGACCAGAAGTGTGCAGCCCCTCATTCTTACCCATCACTATAGTTGAACCAATCTCTGATATACGGTTTAGCATCTTCATCACACGAGATTCATTACCAGGGATTACCTGATATAAAAGTAAAAGAACTAATGTATTAACATATAAATGACTTTGGGGAAAGATTAACAAACCTTATCCCATGGCATAGGATACAGCACAGCTTATGTTAGACTAGAAAGAACAGTAATTGTTGACTGCACTACAATACTACATTCTTTTTATTCCCATCAGCAAATATTCAATTATTAAGTGTTCGTAGAAATCTTTTCAGCTAGAAATCTTTTCAGCAAATATTCAGTTATTAAGTGTTCGTAGAAATCATTACCTTAGCTGAATAAAGAATCACATCTTCCTTGTTCAGTTTGAAGGAATGACTACTTCCATATGATGCAAGATTCAAGGCAGCACGTGGCTCTGCCTGGCATAATAGAGCGCACAGTCACAAGCCCGCTAAATAGTCAGCTAAAAGTGTTTTTCATTGGAACCAGGGAGATAAACTTACTTGGGATCCGGTTGTGACAATTATCAAATCCTTTGGAGCATAGGCATCAATGTCTTCAGCTTTCACCTATAATCATAACAGAAAGGTCAGGGAGCAAACATTATAACATAAACAATCAGTTCTCGTGCTTGGAGAGCATCCCAGCTAGGATAGTTCCTTTTTCTTTCTTTCTTTCTTTTTGAAAGTCTTATAGGATAATTTTGTAGGAAGATAAGGGGCATGACCAGCAAAAGAGAATACCAATTACAAATCTTATCATTTCGTTCAAGGTTTACTTCACATTAAATGAGCTTAAACAAGAGCTGAAGAATATGGACAAAAGCAGTTTAGCATCTAAGTAGTTTAATCTGATAACATCAAACTTATAACTTACAAGAAAAGTAAAAGATAAAGACTTGCCACCAGGAGAAAACTGTATACTATACAGTTAAAAAAAAAGAGCCAAGTCTCAAAAGAGTGAATACCAGAGTTGACGGATCAATTGGTGCTTTTCCATCCTTCCAAGCTGCATCCAGATATGTCCTCAATGACATGCCAACAAATACCTAGATCAAGGACCACAAAACCAGAGCTATCAAAACTGACATCCCCATCATTGTGACAACTGGGTTCACAACACAGCATTACAGTCACACAAAACATACCAACTTTCTACCAGTTAAATCTGCCGCAGCCTTTACGCTTCCAAGCCGGTGTATGTTTGATGCAAACTGGGTAGTAATGATTCTTCCTTTAGCACCTGAAATATGCCTCAACAACGCATCTGCTACTGCACTTTCGCTAGTTGTCCTCCCGGGTGACAATACATTGGTTGAATCACTCATCATCTGCCAACAACGTGCACTAACATTTGTACTTGGAACAGTTTTGAAAGAAGCTACAAGCTCAATGTGCATCATAAAAATTTTAGGTAAAAGATCAAGACAAAGAGACAACATATATAGCTTTCCTTTTTTGTGGATTTAATGCATACAAAAAGGATCATTTAAAATCCTTACGGAAGCCAAAGAACAGACATATGAAATGCAAGGTGTCAGCTGCCAGGGTTCATCTTTGAATTTGCAACCAAACAAATCAAAAAGTCCCAAATATCAAGCAATATCATATTCAAAACAATCATCTTAGTTGATTATAAAAGTCTGAGCAGACAGACATGTCCAAATTAAGAGTCAATTCATTGAAATAATCATTATTTCAACACTAGGTTCTGTTACAGACTACTGAAGATGGAACTAATAGTTTATTTCCAAGTCCCTTAAGAAACTTTAACACACCAGTCACACCCTCACCTCCATTCCCCAATGGTAACCCATGCAACCTGCTCTAAAAACCTCTCAAGGAAGTTAGAACTTAGAAGAATAGATTCAGGAAGCTTACCAGTGTAACTCCTTCCTTAGAGAGTTCCTCTAAAAACTTCCGGTCGAAATTCTTCCCATCCAGTGGTGATTCATCAATCTGTAAACTTTAACAGCTTAAGTGGTCAGAAAGTTATGTTTAAGTAACAAAAGAAGAAATGCAAAGGGGGGGAAACCCACCTTCCAGTCCCCAGTGTGAAGAATTGTACCATCGACACAGCGAAGAACTAATCCACAACAATCAGGAATAGAATGGGTGACTCTGAGAGGCTCTATTTCAAATGGTCCAGCCATAAATCTCCTCCTGATTTTAAATACCTTAAGCCTAGACGGAACAAAAATCCCATTCTCCTTCAAACGCTTTTTAATCAACTGTTGACATTAGTGCAAGAGTCACCAGTTCATTTTCAGCAAGAGACAATAAAGAAGCCAAGCAATAATAAGTTATCATTCAGCACACTGACAAGTATAGTTAGTTAAGAAGTATAAAGACAAAACAATAGTAAGACAACTCTTGTTGTGACAAGGAAAACGACTTCCAGCAGCTACCGAGCTACCAGGACAAACATTCATAATTATTAAAAGGGGTAGACTTTTAAGGAGCAATTCTTGTAAACTCTGATATAGCCATATAGGTCATGCTTATAGAGATTTTATAGCCTTCATATCGGCATCCATAAAGGAGTACTTTATGTCAATACCTATGGGCATTTCATATCACATATGAAATAAGGTAAGTTTTCAAAAAGTCGCATGTGTAACATATAATAAGCCTTTTGCATTTCATATTGCGTGTATTTGTCTGATTATTAGAACTTAGAAGTACCTCCATTGTAAACGACGATGAATATATAGGAGTATGGGGATCCAATGCTGGGATAACCTGCACAAACAGAAAAGGAACTTGTAATGTAAATTATAAAGTTAAAAAGAAAATGCAACATAAACACTATGCTAAACTCTAGTGTCAACAATTATGTTGCCATTTACAAGACCATACTAATTGCCAAGAAAAGCAGCATAATATCTGAAAACCCAGATCAATGCAATATATTACTCTGAAAGGTTCTAATCCAGTGTAAACGTTGCTAGGCAGCATGGACATGGTTATGCTTTGTGATTCTTAATTAGTTGTCACTTGTCAGCTTTGCTGCGACTGTAAATTAGTGACTGGAATACAGTGCATAAAGCAGTGAAGCTTTAAATAGAATGAGAACTGGAACAATATTCTGACAACAATTTACAGCTTCCCTGTAACAAAGAAGGTCCACAAACTGAGCCGGGAAGGTGTGATAATACAGTATTACTACTTGAGCAACAACTTGTTTTTCTCTAGATTCACCTACATGCACTATTTCATTGAAAATAGCCAAAACAACTTCATGACAGCAAGAAACGATGAAACTAAAAAATGCTGCAAGTCCAAAACACAAAACACTAAATTTCCACAAAAAGAAATCATTCTGCCACACATGGCAAGAATTCAAATGAGGGAACAGTTGATTCACTCAAGTCTCGACCATAAAGAGCACCATTACACTATGCACAAATATTACTACCCTTGACAACAACATAAAGTAGCAAATGGAATGGATATAGAATGAAAGAACTTCTGCAAAAACCATGACATGCTCAATAAAATAGGAAGCCTGAGGCATCAATATAGACCACACTATGGAAAACATGACATACATGAGAAAAAGGAAAGTGACAAGAAGTCTAGATACCCTATTAAGAACTATTTAACAGATGACGAAAAGGTAAGCATAGAAGATTTAACAGGCTTGACAGAGAAGTATTTACCCAAGGCAACGCACCAATGTGATCTTCATGGCCATGTGTTATCACTACTGCTTCAATTTTGTGGCTCCATTTCTTAATAAATGTCGTATCAGGTATAATCTTTTGAACTCCAAGCTCATCATAGCTGAAAATGATGCCAAAATGCAGTGCAACATTAATAGGAAAAAGGAGAGCATAGAAATTAAAGTAACCGTGTCAGTATCAGCACATTTGACATACATTTGCACAAGTAAAATATCAACCCCTAATCAAAATTGGGTTGTCTACTAACCCTCGGAGGCAACGGAATTTTAGAACATAAAAGTAACTCTCTCCTTAAGCATTAATTACACATGAAAGTATTTAGTCAAAAATCCTCCTGGAAGTGAAATGCACAATACTTACTCTGGAAACATAACACCGGCGTCAATTAGAATATAGCGGTCATAATGCCCAACAAGCATGCAATTCATCCCGATTTCACCCAAGCCACCAATCGGAAGGACCCGAAGCGGCGGTCCAGAAGGTCCTTCATAAAACTGCTCCATCTTGCGTTGGACAGAATCTTCCATACTTTTTCTAGCCCCATCTAATCTTCCTGAACTTTTACGTGGCACTTTAGTTCTTCGTGTACCTAAAACAAGAGAAAATAGCAACCACCACTATCAATGAAAACAACAATCAATATGAGCTATTTATCCAATTCAAGAGCCTATAAAAGATTGGACTAAAACTTGCAACTTGTTTCTCTCTCCTTTGTTCCATTATCTATAAAAAGAGTTAGTCAATAAACTCTAAAATCCTCGTCCAATTCATCTTATTTCCAGAACTCAAACAGCTCCCAAAACCACTCTAACATACCAACCAGCTTAAAAAAACGTAAAAGCTTCAAAATCTCTTTCCACTTCACTTTCTCGGTAATCAAACAGAATCCTAAAAAGAAGAAAAATAAATGAAGTACCTATAGGAGAAGGAGAGCCGACGGAGCAAGAAATGTGAGGATTTCTAGGGCTTGGTCTGCAACAAAACCTGTACGGGCAAAACGTGAGGGAAGTGGAAGCTGCCATTTTTGTTGGTGCTTTAACTGATGCAAAAGAGGAAGATAACCCTCCCAAAATCCCTAACTGCATCTACTTCTTCAGGTGTGGGAATACAGAGAAGAGGATAGTAAACCCTAAAGATTGAGCATTTATGTTGAAGGGTTTAGCGAGATAAGCTATTTTTGAAGCGGGAACTGGAGTGAGTGAAAAACTGCGCTGATTTTTGTAAGGTCAAGAAATATCATGCTTATCAGTTTCAAAGTCACAATACAAATCTCTCTCACGTGTGCTCTTTCCACATGTGTGGATTGATTTTTTTTTCTCAGTCAACTGTGCAAAAATAGATTTGGAGAGAGACATCAGAAGCAATTCACTATTAAATATTTTCTTATATATTATTTTAAGATATGTTTATTATATGCACCGAACATAATTTAATATTATTAATGTTAAATATTATTAAATTAATTAATAAAAAATTAAAAAGTTAATATATAATTAATAATTATTTAAAATAAAATTTTAATTAAATTTTTTATAAAAAAAATTACACAAGTGATCACTTAACTATCATTTTTTTTTGTTTTGTTTTAGTCATTTAACTGTTTTTTTATCAAAATCGTCATTAGTATTTTATTTGTTATCTTTTGATCACCGATTATTAAATATATAACGAAAATTATTAGGGGTGGGCAAAAAACTCGATTTTATCTGGTACTAGTTTCGGTGAGACCGGGATTAGATACAAAATTTAGGTCCCGATCATAAACGAGACTGAATCTTATTTTTTGAACCCAATACCCGGTGGATACCCAGTAGGACCGGGACCAATACCAAATATTCAGTATTTGTTTTCTTTTGTTTATTCGAATATTATGAGTATGACTAGTTTTAACACTTTAATTTTTTTAAAATATATAATATTCTAATTTTATTATTTAATATTATTATTGGTAGTTGAATTTTTTCTCCAATTACTCAATTTTTTAAGAATAAACTAATTGATCGAGTATCCGATATTAGAACCGGTACCCACCAATAACGGGATATGTTCTTAAAATTTAAGATTCGGTATGACCAGGACCGGGACTGATTCTAATTTTTAGGAACCAGTGGTTACCGAGACCGATATCAATTATGATATAATGGGTCAAGTACCCGGTCTTTGTCCACCCCTAAAAATTATGATATTACATAATTTAATAACAATTTAAATCCTAAAATTATTATATTATATCCATTTAATCCAAATAAAAGTCATAAAATATTTGGATTAAACCTTAATTTTTTTATCTTTTCTTTCTATGCAACGAGTAATATTATTTTCTTACACTTTTTCGATAATCAAACAAAAATCCATAAGAATCGCCATAAACTTGTTAAATTCTAAATCTAACTCTTATTTATTTATCAATCATTTTTTTATTTTTTTAAGAAATGATGTCAACTCAAGAATTGTTTTAACCTATATATATATAATAAAAGATAAGAAAAAAAATTTTAAACATCAAGTCTTTTATTATGATTTTTTAGGACTAAAAAATTAAAATAACGTTGTGAATAAAGTAAAGAAAAATAATAAAATAAATGAACAAAAATAGAGACAAAAAAGATAGACTTTTATTATATTCTCAAAGTAGGATCAGAGAGTCTATATTTATAAGCATAATGTCGCGACCGTTTAAAAACCGAAAACGCGTGGAAAATAGCCTGGCAAATTGATTTTAAAAAAATCTGAATTTATCGCTTTTATTTTTGAAAAACCCAAATTTTAAAAAAACATATTATTTAAAATTAAAAAAAAATTGATTTGGAGTCGCCATCGGCCACTTTGGTAGGCCAGACACCATAAACAAACCAGAGATTCGTTAAAAACCATTTGGGTTTGGGAGTCGGTTACGTGTAAGGATGAACCTTACAAACGCCCAAAAATTGGTAGCTTATTAATTTCACGTGGCATCTTGATATTTTGAATATAGATATTAATTTAATTCTTCGTTGTTAATTAAACATCACTTGAATTGAGGATATCCTTTTGATTAAGAAAATATATCTATTTTAAACTTGAGCTTGAATAAGACGTCCTCTAGATAGGAAATCTCACCCAAATTTAAAGAAATATAAATTTCGCTTCAAAAGGTTTAAATGCATGACCATTTTTATCTTGTTCATTTTAAATTCTAACCTAGGAAGGTTCCATTAATTAAATATTAAAACCCTATTTAAATTATTAATTTCACCAAGTGTATGATAACATCCGAATGCTCGGACACTACCATCTTGTCACTTAACAAAATTAATAAATACTATTAATGTCACTAATTTTTTAGCTAATCAGTTTTATTTAATTCTAAACTTAAATTAATTTATCGGTTTCTAGGTTTCGATGGCACGTCAATACGATACCAAGGTACACTCTTTAGGTCAACGTCATGGTACGTCAAAACACCAGCCGTTTAGTGTATCTGAGATATGTGATTAAAATATCATCATTACTAAATTATCTCCCTTAATTAATTATTTAATTAATTAAAGCGACTAATCCTAGAGGACTCTAAATTAATTAACTAAATGTTTATTAAGTGATCTTCCTAAAAATGTGACATGCAATACTTAAAATAAAACATAAATAAATAAAACGTAGTAAAGGAACTTGATATTTTTATTTAGAACATGAGAGTATAAATCACATCAAAATTGTCATCATAAGTACAAAGGGACCTGCATTGATAAAGATAAAGGAAGAGTAATCGAACCGAAGGATAAATTAGATTCAATTAAGTGCGTAATTAATTTTAAAGTTTAGAAATTTTTAATTAAATTAACTATTTAATTAAATTTTCCTAATCTTCAAATTTTATTAAAACCTAATTAAAATCTAATTTGGTGAATTTTAAGTTTTTAAAGTTTGATTAGGGTTGGATTAGATTCAATTAGATTAATCTTTAAATCTTATATTAGAAAATTAAAATTAATTAAGAAACTTAATTAAAATAATTTCTAAATTTTAAGAATTTAATTAAACCTAATTAAAGTCTAGTTTGGTGAAACTTATGCTAAATTAGACCTAATTAAGTTTAAAACTTATCTTAGAAATTAATTAAAAGTAATTAAAATAATTAATTAAAATTATTTCTAAATTTTAAGAATTAAATTAAACCTAATTAAAGTCTAATTTTTAGGTTCTAGGGGTCAAATTAATCTTATATTAGATCTAACTAGGTTAAATTAATTTTAAATTATCTTAAAAATTGAATTAAATTCTATTTTAGAACCTAATTAATAAATTTTTAAGTCTTAAAATTAATTTTTTTATCCTAATTAAAGTCTAAAATTAACTAATTTTAATCCTAGGGGTCTAATTAGGGTAAATAGGGGCCTAATTGAATGAATTCTAATGATTTAGGGGCCTAATTGCAAGTTTAGGGACCTAATTGCAAAATAGTTAAGCCTAGGAGGACTAAAGAGTGATTTCCCCTTTTACATGGGTGTGCGCGGATCCGGGTTGACCCGGATCAAAACGCGCGGATCCTCTACGCCAAAACGCGGTCGTTTTGAGCGTGGAGGACTACCCCCAGAAGCGAGTCAACTCGCTCATTTCTCCTCTTCTCAACTCGAAACCAACTCAGAATCCTCTGAGACGAACAACCCAAAACCCAAAAAACCCACTTATACGGATCAAAACCATGAGTTTCATATAGTGTTCTTCAGTGTTCTTCATGAACACGAAGAACATGAAAAACACGACGAGGAGCCGCCGCGTACTCCGCCGCTAGATCCGAAGCGCCACCGTCTGGAGTCGCTCCGGCGAGTTCGCCGGCCACCGTCCCGTCGCCCCTTTCAACCCCGAAGACAGATTTCGACGCCGGCAAAAGCGTTGGTCACCCTAGAACGTCCTAAAACCACTAAAAATAGGTTTTTTGAGATCTAACACCCCAAAAAACCGATCGAAACAAAACCTAAACACTAAAACAACCGGTCGAACACCCCTAAAACTTAAACCTAACAAGTTTTAAACATCAAGATGAAAAGAAACTTGAAGAATCAAACTGAAGGCTTACCTCCGGTGACCAAGAAAAATCAGATTGCTCTTTTCTCCACTGCCGATCAGGTTCAATTTGAAAGCTCCTCTTTTCTCCCCGATTCCAGTCTCAAGCTACTGCCGATTGAATTTTGTTTTTTTCCTAACTTAATCGATTGAATCCCTATTTAAAGGGATCCAATCCAATAATCCTACATCAACTCAAACATTATCCAATCCCCTACCCAATCAAATCCCTTTAAATTCTCAACCAACAACCGAAGATCCCCTTGATCCCACGTTTCTGTTTTTTCCAAATTTTTAATTTTTGAATTTTTTATATATTTTTAAATATTTTATTATTTATATTTTTATTAATTATTATTTATTATAAATAAAATTCGTGTCGACACATAAGATGAAAGTCTTAATTCTAATAGGAATTAAATTCTAATAATAAATTCTAATAAAATATTATTTAATATATTGATTCACCATAAATAAAGATATTCATAACAAATAATTATTTTTATAGTATCATTAATCATGTTGGGCTTGGAGGTGCGCGATGAATAACCGATTAAACTTGCTAAGTGATGGAGAAATGTCTATTTTGGGTGGTTATTGTGGAAGCAAGAGTTAGACAATAAAAACATAAGGATTTAGAGTGGTTCGGACTTCTAACTCAAGTCCTACATCCACTACCTTAACTTCCGATTAAGGATTTCTCAAATTTACTAAGAATCTCTTCCTTTTGAGGCTAAAGGGCTAACCTTACAAACTTTGATTCAAACTCGAATCAAACATCCAAAGTTCACAACCTGAACTTTGGGAATCCTCTCAAACAAGAGATAGCCTTAAGCAAACTTTGATAATCCTTCTAACAAGGCTAATTGTTTGCAACTAAGCTTTCCCCCAATCCTAAGACACTTGAGCATACATAAACATTAAACTCACAAATATTTTCTATCCAAAAATGTGAGAATTAAGCTCTAAGATAAATCTTTCATCATAATGTTGTTACAAGTGAAGCATTAGTCTTCTCTTGATGCTTGAAGCTTGCTTTTATCATCCTAAATGAGTTTCTAGCCGTTTATGACCGTTGGGGATGTTTTGGAGCCGTTTGGAGCTGATTTCAAGGCATATTTTTGTTTCTGATGCAGGAGGTATCGATACACCTAGAACTGGTATCGAAACACCTACTTTGGGAAATAGCCGTTGACCTGCATTTATGAACAGGTATCGATACTGGTATCGATACCGCTCTTAGCCGTTGGGTTTTTTATAAAATCGTTTATGACCGTTGGGGGTGTATCGAAACAGGTATCGAAACCAAACCTCATAGTGGTGAAAGAGTATCGAAACAAGTATCGATACCACTGTGATTTTACCTTTGAAAACATGGATGTATCGAAACACCTAGAAGGTGTATCGAAACACATGGGTTAACAACACTTCTTTGGTTTCTTTAAATCATTCAAAACATATTTAAAAACTCTCAAAAACATTTTAAATATATTTTCAAGTTGTTTGGATATAAGAAATATTTTTAAAGTATTTTCGAATTAGTCCAAAACTAATTTTTAATTATTATATCAAAACATTAGTTTTACAAATCATTAAGAATAAAAACATATAAGAATCAATAATACATGTATCGATTTTTTATGATTGAATTAAAATAAATGGCTAATCATATCGAGAAAATCAACTATAACAATAACACTAAAATTTCCTACACTAAAATTATAAACCCTTGCAATATGAAAGAAGATTGTTGGATAATCAAACCTATACAAATTTTTCGTGGTATATGTAATTTCTAAGGAAAAGTGTAGGTATAAAAATCTAATTAAATTGTAGTATACAATTCGGTTTGTATTGTCCTAGTATATTAAATAATAACCCTAAATTAAAATATTATTTTTACTTTTATATATAAGTTGGAGTAACGTCTGAGATGTTGTTTTTTGAAAAATTGATAAAGAAAATTAATCTATAAAAAAATATTAAATCCTAACCCTAAAATTTAACGAGTTTTATGATTACTCTTTTAGATCTTTGTTTGATAATAGAAAAAAAATAAAATAAATAAAAAATATTATTTGTTGCAAGGGAAAATGAGTATTTTGATGTTTAGTTTAAATATTTAATAAAATAATTGTTTAGAATTAAATTGATATACATAAATTTTAATGAAATATTTAATGATCAATAAATAGAACGATAACAAAATAAAATAGTAATAGTAATTTTGACAAAAAATTAGTTGCGTGATTAAATTTAAAAATATAATTGAGTGATCGACTATATAATTTTTTTATAAAATTAATTTAATTAAAATTTTATTTTAAATAATTATTAATTATAATTAAACCAAAAATTTTCAAATTAAATAAAAAACCCCCAAAGTAAACTACTGTCTCCAAAACTAACTTTGTCTGTTTCTCCCAATTTTGTTAAAAAGCCCAGCATCTTCCACCCTTGCTTCTGCATTCGCAATATTTGCATGATTATTAATGGGAATGGGAGAAAAGATGAACAAGGAGGCATTGGTGGTTTGTAGTGATAAGAGTACGGGTATCGGGATAACTGTGTGGGACTTGGAAACTGGACAACAACTCATTCGTATCCCTACCTGTGCCGCCGTTCCTCATGGCCTCTGCTGTTTGAGAAACCAGTTCATCGTGGCTTCTCAAACTAACAGGCACGGCTCTTTGGGTGGTGGCTCTATCTTTATTTGGCCATTGAACAAGGTAATTTTACCTGATCTCCAACTTCGCTTTTGTTCACAGCGAATGCTTTAATTTCCCGTTTTTAATCCCAAATTCTAGGTTAACTTGACCTTTCCCTTGTTGAGTTTAATCATTAGATGGAATTTGACACTGTTTCCGGTATTTCCATTCATGTACACTTACATGGGTCCTTGTTGTTGGAAATTTGAATCGTGATAACAACTGATATTCTGTAGATCTATTTTGCTCCAGCTTTTCATTTTTCTTGAAGCTTTAGTGTTTGTGTCCAACACATTTTTGGACATCTGTATGGAGATATGATCCTCTAGGAACCTCCATGTGCTTGAAAAATCTTAAGAAATAAATTGAATACGCCTATGTGTACACATACTCATCTGACACGCACTGGAGGTCGAGTAACATCGCTGTAGATTTCGTATGTCTCTCTTGTAATTGTATCCCTTATATATGCTGTTCTATATCTTAAAACTGCTAGGAAAAACAAGTACCAATATTAAACTTTGTTATACCATAGGAAATTTCATTTATCTTTTTCATCTGTTCATACCGTCAGCCTCAGTCACCACTGCGGAGCTACACAATGGAGGCTATCGGCCCCATTACTTGCAGAAAAGATGGCATATATATTGCAGGTGGAGCTCCTTCTGGGAATGTGTATCTTTGGGAGGTAAGAAACCATTATCCTCTGTCCTCTTTGTCCATAAGGACGAATTAGCAAAGAATCAATCCTACATTTCATCCAATGAATTCGATTTAGGGAGCTTTTATTTAAGAAGTTATAGTTACTTGAACAATAGTGTCATCATCTATGACCATTATCAAATCTTTAATTTTGGTGCTAAGACCTAAAAGCTAAAGGGGCAACTCCATTAAGGCTAACAAGCTAACTATCTCAGATTCTCAGCATTTTTATGATATGATGAAATTGATCAGGCTGCTAATGGAAGATTGCTGAGAACATGGCATGCTCATCATAAATCTTTGAAGTGTATGATCTTCTCCGATGATGATTCACTTCTTATATGTGGTTGCACTGATGGAATTATCTGTGTTTGGTCTATGATTAGGTAAAAAATCATGTTTATTCCTTTGCCGGTTTGCTACCAAGTATCAACTAATAAATAATTCATGTTAAAATCGAAAACTAATCTTTCAATGCCTTAATCTGACCAATTTGATTAAAGCTTGCTAGATGAGGAAGATTCTGGAAGCTCACCTTCTTTGCTGCATCACTCATCAGAACACAGATCTTCCATAACTGGGTTAGTAACTATGTCAGCTGGTGGAAGTTCCATTTTTGTATCAAGCTCTCTTGATGGATCATGCAAGGTCAGTAAAACATGAGATTACTTCAACCATCGAGTTATTGTATCTGCTACATTGCAACATTCTTATGCAAGTGTAACAAATTCATATTAGCAGGTTTGGGAACTAGTTTCGGGAATGCTTTTAAGAACTCTAGTTTATCCAACATCAGTGACAGCTGTTGCTCTTCATCCGCTAGAGCATCTCCTGTTTTCTGGTAGTGTAAATGGAAAAATATTTGTAAACATGCTTGATATTGGAGCAGTTGAGGATGCATTCGTCACTACGGAAGATCAAGCATTCGTGCTAAAAGGACACAAGTTATGTGTATGTATGGTGCTTGAAATTTCTCAAATTCTATTGGAAACTGAAATTTATTGAAAGCTTCTGTTGACTTGGCATTAGAGTTATTCTTGTAGCAATACTTGTATTGTGCATATGTCAATGAAAATCCCATCAAGAGACTTGAATATGAATCTTATGTGCAGTGAATCTATAACTGCATTGACCTTTAGTGGATTTCATTTGGTATCTGCATCGGAGGATTTCACCTTCTGCCTTTGGGACATAATCAATCGGGTTGTCCTCAGAAGATTCAACAATAGGAAAGGTAAATATCAATGCATTTCATTTCTTGTTGTTGGAAGGTTTAAAACAACAATATAAAGGTAAAATATTAATTCATTTCATTTCTCGAAGAGTTCTTCTTGCTTTTTATATATGGTTGTAATGACTGAGATATGGCCTTGGTTAGAACCGCCGAAGATGCACATACAAAACCTTAAGGGCCCTACAGGTGCCTAAAGAGCACAATACACTTGATGTGATGTAAGCATACTTAGGGAAGGGGTGACGATCAAATCCCTATACTTGCAGTAATGTGGGGGGGCATTTGAATCCAGTCGTTACTGTTTTATTCTGTTTTGGATTAGGAGGGGGTGCTCAATGGTATTTTTGAGCACAGTCATAGAAATGTCACTTTTTACAATGTTTATATTTGGTATTGGTGTTGGATGATGCCATTTTTGGCTAATTGATATATAGATCTTATGGCTTTTTCTCAAAAAAATTATTTGGTAAAAATCTAGATGAGAAAAATAACTGAAATCTTTCACCTACATTTTCCTGCTACTTAATTTTAGTTCTCATTAAATTTTGGTTTAAATTGTCAAACAGGTGCATTGACCAACATGGTTGTGATTAAGCAATCCTCATTACTTCCCATCTCAAACCATCAAAGAGTTCCTAATCAATTCCAGATTTCTTTGCTCCAAAAGTATCCCCAGCCTTCCAACTCAGGCACAGGAATCACTATGTTCCTTTCTTCGCCGGCTTGCCATAACAAGCAAAGTCCCAGTCATTATCATGGAAATAATTTGCTAGACCACTTGATATCTGGTTCAGAGGTTTCTCTCTCTCTCTCTCTCTCAAGCCTGTTCTAATTTGGACATAAAGATACTTGTAGGATCATTATTCATACCTTTATATCCATATCCAAATATATGTAGGTAGCACATAGGTTTCAAAAAATGATTAACTTAGGTGACAAGTATTGTTAGTTGTCAAAACTAATGAAAAACATGGTTTGTGGTAGACTGATGGTATTAATCATACTCTTGTTTCCATGTTTGAATATGTATCGGACTAGGGACATGAACAGTTACGGTAACATAGGTGACATTACTAGAGTTATTGGATGTCAAAACTAGTGAAAACCTTTGTGTGAGGTAGATTTGATGATATTTGACAATGCAATTTCCACTATGTGTGTTTGGTTTTGATGTGCAGAAAGTACAAGAAACACCTGCAATGCTGCAAATGGAACTGGAGAAGTATGTAGATGATCGACTATGGGTGACAAGCATGACAAAGCATGTAATGGAGATAAACAAGCATTTGCAATCTCGCTTGCTGGATATGATGCAATGCCGATTGCTACACAACCCATATGAGCCAGATTCTTCCCCAAAGAATAAAAGACATAAAATCCAGTCTGAAAATCATAGTCCAGAGGAGCAATCTCGGTAATTTAAAACATTTGGATTGCTATTCACATTGAAATTCCTGTATGCAGCTGGAATTTTATATCCCTCAATCAAAAACATCCTTTACCGAACTTTGTTGAATCAAGTTATTTACATGAATGAAACATCATTTGCTTTTAAAATGTTAAATGTGACATCTGTTCTTGGAAAAAATGACCAATACAATACTTGTACTTTTCATACATGTCCAATGTTATACTTGTACTACATTCGGATGTGTGAAAATGTGTTTAGAATTGTAGTTTATTACTCTTGAAACAGATTCAAGCTCATCTATTTATGTTTGAGTAGTTCATTGCTCTTGAAGCTGTGTTCCCAAACTGTTTTTCAGTAGGCTGCTGCTTCTTAGCATGTTGTTTACAAGTATTCCATTTTATAGTATCTCACTCTTTTACTCTTCATGTTTTTGGATTCTAGTACGAGTATTGGACACAGCAGATCCTTTTCATTACCCATCTTCTGCAGTAGGAAAAGTAGAAAGTGTTTTTTACAGCCATCTGCAGTAGAACAATATTGTTCATTCAAAGTACACAAGGTGTGATTGAGTTAATATTCATTCGTATCATGCTCATCGTCATCACGACCGATAAATGAATAAACTCAAGACGGCCTTGTTAAAGGTTGTTTTTAGCTTCCCAGACAAACTTTTCTACTCAAAAATGATAAAAGCAACCAAAAAACACTCAATTTTTAAGTGTAAAAACCTTGATTTCCCCCAAAACTAAACCTTTGTCAAAAAAAAATATTTTTTTAGCTTTTGCAAAACTTTGGTTTGACCCTAAACTTTAATTTTTTTACCGCAATCAGAAAGATGATTGATATTAAAAAAACACGCAGAAAGAGAAAGTATATACATTCAAATATTGGGCCATTTATTTGATCTTAAACTTTTTTTATTTATATTTAGTTATAAAAATATAAATATGCATATTTTAAGTTTATAAGAGAAATGGTAGAGGTTGTCGAAGTCTCAAATTTGAGACTAATATCAACTTAATATTTAATACAACTTCATCGATCAATAAGCTAATCAAACTTTGTATAAATAATTTTTTAATATTTTGAAATTTAGGGATTCAATCTAAAAAAATATGCTTGGGTAATAATTTTAGTGTTATAGAAGATCTAAGCGGGCTTTTGTTTGAAGAGCATGAGAATATTCACTGACAAAAGGGTTTTACATCCATCGTTTAGCGATCATGACAGGATCGTATTTGGGCTTGGGCAAGAGGGATACTCGCCCAGAGTCCATAATTTTTATAAATATTAGCCTACGTAAATATCGAGGCTCAAAATTTATATAAACACTATTCTATATAAATGCAGGTCCATAATTTTCCAATCAAATATAAGCCCTAATAATATAAAACAATTTTAATTTATATTGTTTACTCGTTAGGAAGTAGGGGCGGACAATATTAAGTATCCGATTAATTTAAATAGAGTTAGTATCGATCTTGATAACTACCGATTCTTAAAAATTAGAATCAGTTTCGGTCTTGGTCACACCGAGTTTTAAATTTTAAGAACTAGTCTCGTTATTGGTGGATACTTTCAATATCAGGTACCCGATCAATTAATTTATTCTTAAAAAAATTTGAGTAATTGGAGAAAAAAATTCAACCACCAATAATAATATTAAATAATAAAATTAGAATATTATAGACTTAAAAATTAAAATTTTAAAACTAGTCATACTTATAATATTCATACATAAAGAAAAAGTTTGATAAAAAAATAAAAGAAAATTAATACCGGATGTTTGGTATTGATCCCGGTCCTATTAGGTATCCACCGAGTACCGGTCCAAAAATTAAGATCTAATCCCGGTTATGACTGAGACCTAAATTTTGGATCCAATCTCGATTCCACCGAAACTAATATCAGATAAAAATTTATCGAATCCTATCAGATTCGAGATCAAAATCGAATATTCGGATTTTTTTTCCAAACCTGTTAAAATAATTTAGTGAATCAATCTATTCTGGCAGTTTCATTTTATCCTTTCTTATTTCAATTTTATTGAATCCGGTCCTTCTTTGTTTTTTTATATGTATCTGATATTCATCATTTTTACCACTGGCTTTAGGAATTTAAACCTTAATTCGTTAGATATTGATGGGTAATTTGGATCATGGCCCAAAGCATATGTTGGATTCCAGGAATTATCAAATTAGACGCAACGAGATCCAGAAACAAACAATCCCCTTTTCATATATTTATAAACTGGGAACGTTGGGAAAAAATCGAACAATAAACGAAGGCCTAAGCGAAGTTTAAGATCGAATCGAAGGAACTGAGAGACATGGCGAAAACTGAAGTGAGCTCCGTTGTGTCTGATTTCATCGGCTTCTTAAACGCTTCCCCCACCGCCTTCCACGCCGTCGGTAATAATTCTCTTCTCGTTTTTCTGTTGGTGAAAGTCAACTTGTTCAAGCCCATTTAATCGAAGTAATTAACTATTATAATCCATGTATATTTATTTCTTATTGGATTTTATTCAATTTTTTGTTGGGTTCTTGTTTTAATCCCAGATGAAGCAAAAAAACGTTTGCAAAACATTGGATATGAACAAGTAATTGAGAGAGAAGATTGGAAATTAGAAGCTGGGAAAAGATACTTTTTCACCAGGAATCATTCAACCATTGTTGCTTTTGCTATTGGTAAAAAGTATGTTTTTTTATTTTCTTTAGTAACTTATTTGTTTACTTCTGTAGTTTAATTTGATTTTCAAAAAATGTGAGGTAATACTGGAAGTGAATTTGTGTATAGATAGTGCTTTTTTGTCTATTTGATTGTAGTTACTTACTATATAAAATAGGTTTACAGTTTATGTTTTTATTTATTGTGATTAGATGATGTTTTAGTTGTTTATCCACTAATATTTTGCACTTTTAGATATGTTGCTGGCAATGGATTCCATATAGTCGGTGCACATACCGATAGCCCTTGTCTGAAATTGAAGCCTGTTTCCGAGGTTATTACTTTTTTCTGTCACTGAACTGAAATGTTTGTGCAATAATTTATGATTGAAAAAGTAAAAAATAAATTACTTCCGGAGATTAATCAGGTAAAAAAAGCCGGTTATCTGGAGGTTGGTGTGCAAACTTATGGAGGTGGCTTGTGGCATACATGGTTTGATCGCGATTTGGCAGTTGCAGGAAGGGTTATGATTAGAAAGGAGAAAGGTGGTTCTGTTTCCTATGAACATCGGCTAGTTAGAATTGAAGAACCTATAATGCGGATCCCTACCCTGGCTATTCACTTAGATAGGTGGGCTTCCTAAATGAATTCCCACAGTGCTTTATCCTTGTAATTGACATAGATAACTGCTTTGTTTGATTTAACTCACTTTGCTCTTTGAGGGTTTTGATTTCTTACTATTTTTCTGTTGGTATTATAGACCGAGAAATATATTTTTCTTATTATATGTCTTGTGAGTAGGGGTGTTAATGATGGATTCACGTTCAACAAACAGAGTCATCTTTTACCTGTCCTGGCAACATCAATTAAGGTAGATTTTTATCCTTGCTTAATTGCTTCTATTTTTAAGACGGTGATTGCGGTCATTTCCATATCCCAAGTTCATTTATTGTTGTGAACTTGTGTCCACAACTCCATAACAGTTCAAACCTTTATTCCAGTGAAATGGGTAAAGGCCGATTAATGTCTGCATTGGCATTCTGATAGTTGCTTCTCAGTTATATGCTGCTTCATGATTAGAAATTCATATGAATATATTGTATGATTTTGTAATTCATTCATATTGTTAAAGAAACCAAAACCAATTTGGGAATGACAGTTTTTACTGAAATATTGATAACATGAGTAATATTGTTGAAGTTGGACTAGTTGGTTCTTCAGCTTGGAAATTCAAGCTTGTTTTTGTCAATTATATAGAACATTTTTAATTGAAAAGGGAGTAACTTAAGCTTGTTTCATTGATACTTGTTTTAAAAATGACTGAATAGAACATCAAATTTTCTGTGTGTCTTTGGTTTCCACCGGATTAATGTCCGTTTTTCTTTGTTTCTGTTTTAAATCTGTTTCACTGCTTTTCACAGGCAGAGCTCAATAAAGAGGTTGCTGAAAATGGCCCGACTGATAAGGCAATAACTAAACCAAGGCATCATGCACTTCTACTGCAGGTTCGATAGTTTTAAGCTCTCATTTTATCAAATGCAGTGGAATGTTTAAAAAAAAAATCGTTGTTTTCTTGTATTAGATGATTGCGAATAAGCTTGACTGTCAACCAGATCAAATATGTGATTTTGAGTTGCAATTATGTGATACTCAACCGAGTATAGTAGCCGGTGCTGCAAAGGAATTTATCTTTTCTGGAAGGCTTGACAATCTTTGCATGTCTTTTTGCTCTCTCAAGGTATTAGTAGGTCTTTTTCTTATTTTCCTAGTTAGCAAAATTATAGGTTTACATTTGAATTTTCTCAAGTCTGTAATATGTAGATGCTTTTTTACGTGTTATTCATTCCAAATGGGGGAACATTTGAAATCATGTAATGTTGAACCTAATAACGGTATGCACATTGTTTGCTTCATCCCTTCAATCTAATGTAATTTCATTCCAGGGATTGATTGATGCTACATCCTCTGATAGCGACCTTGAAAATGAGAGTGGTGTTAGAATGGTTGCATTGTTTGATCATGAGGAGGTTGGATCTAGTTCAGCACAAGGAGCTGGATCTCCTGCAATGTTAGATGCTCTATCACGAATAACGAACTCCTTCACCTCAGATTCTAAGGTGTCTACCGCTTCTCAATTTTCTGAATTCACTTTTATTCAAATAGTTTGTCTGACTACTAGTCTGTGAAGATAGAGTGAAAATTGTCATATGGACTGGAATAATTTGCATTGCACATTGTTTTTAAAGTACAGAATATTTTCTTCATTACCCATAAACATGGCATATGGACAATTTTTGTCTTAAAAACATAGAAAATTGAAAATCAGAAGCACACACATTGCATATTACCCCTTTGTTTTTGTTCTTTTTACCACTAATGACCATGATGGTATTTTATAATTTCTATGTTGTATTATATCACTTTCCAATTGTTTTTCTGTGATTGGCATAGCCACCTTTTATATGTCTACAAAATTTCCATAATCATTCTTTCATTAAAATCATCTTGTTGTCACATTTTTGTTTCATTGTTTTTTTTTTCAGATGCTAACAAAAGCAATCCAGAGAAGTTTCCTTGTTTCTGCTGACATGGCGCATGCCCTTCACCCAAACTATATGGTATTATTGTTGTAGACAAATCGTAACTTGCATTTGCCAGATGATTTTATTTTGTTGCATTGCAGTCACATGGTGTTATGTACAGGACAAACATGAGGAGAACCATCAACCTAAGTTGCATGGGGGACTAGTTATCAAACATAATGCAAACCAACGATATGCAACCAATGCAGTCACTTCTTTCGTATTCAGGGAAATAGCCATGAAGCATAACCTTCCCATTCAGGTCAGTGGCATCCTTAACCGTAGGGTTTCGATGAATTCTTTGATGTATACAGGATTTAATAAGAAATAAAACATTATATAATGTATTGTTGTTACAGTCCAAGGTATTGGATCTCCTTTGAATAGGATCGCTTTGGGTGGTCTTTGTTTGTTTCTCCTAGCTACGATTCTCTTCAAAGGGAGAATCCACCTCGAGACTCGATTGGGAGAGAGTCATCTGATCTCAATTTTACGTTTTAAATACTTCTTATTTTTATTGAATATCAAAAGACCTCTTATATAGAGGTTGAATGGAATAAAAGACTCATTGGAAGGTTAGGAAATTGTTTCCTTAAATACTTCTAAGTTCTGAGAAAAGAATTAAAATCACAAAATCTCCTAATAAAACTATATCCGCTTAAAACAATTATAATACCCTTAGATCCTGCAAAATAGGGTGTGCCACAAATATAACAGACCCTTAGATCTACGGTCAGCTATCTCTGCTTTATTCAGTCTTTTGATAATTGGGTTTTCTGCTTTAGAGTTGGATCCTTGATTCTTCCAGGTAAGTACTTCACAGGTCGATGGTTTGGGTCAGCTTCTATTTTGTCTCAAAGGTTCCCGCAAGATTCATAGCTTGAACCAAATCCGCAGTTTTCTGCATCTTGACATCTATTCCCAGAGCCCAATAATTGATAAAGTAATTTGTTGATCCATTCTCATCTAGTCTACACGGGTCAGCAATTCTTGGAATCGGCAGAGATAATCTTCCACTAGTCCTGTTCGGTTCAGTTTTGCTAACTCTCCCAAGGGGCTTTTGCACAGTAACATAAAGTGCAGTATCCTGTAAATCTCCTTCATGGAATAGCAGGCTTGTCTTGTTCCGGTTGGTAATACCCACAGTTGTGCCTTTCTGGTCAGGTGGAAAGCAGCTAACCCCATTTTGTTTCCTTCATCCGTCTTCTGTTTAAAAAAGAACTTTTCACATCTATGTACCAATTTAACGGTCCCGAGACCCATTACAAGTCGGAAAATCAATCTTTGTATAACGTGGAAAATCATGCCTTTCTACACTCTCACTTTTTTCAATGCTGCTATCACCATTGTCAATCCCCTTTCCCTTAGCTGAATTTTGATTGGGAGTCAATACTAACAGTATTTTATTGTACTCCGGTTCTAAGTTATAGAATCTCGACTCCATGTCTCATTTGTTCAAACCGTCCATTTTCCCTAGCTTTGAGGCTATGTTGTCCTGGTCTCAGGTATACATCTCTTTTGAATAGGACTGTGTAGGGCAGCCGTTTGCCTGTTTCGCCTTCTAGCTATGTTTCTAGTCAAAAAGAGAATCCTCCTCAAGACTTATTTGGGAGTGTCATCTGATCTCAACTTAGGTTTAAAATACTTTTGGTTTTTATTGATATAAAAAACATTTATTCAGAGGTTGCATGGAATAAGATACTCGTTAGAAATAAGTCTCCTAGTAAGGAAGTACTTCTAAGAAAGCAAGAAATAGAAATCGCAATATGGTGTACTATTTATGCTTAAAATAATAATATTCTTTTCCTAAATATAACTAATGCTAACATAACAAATGTAGCTTTTAAAGAGCTTTTGGAATAGAATCAATATCCAGCATTAGTCCTCATATTTCTTTAAATAAAACTGTGTAATCTTTTGCTGAAAAATAATTCTGTTATCCAAATATATGTTACCGGACTCTCATTTCTTAGTGTCCTGCATGTGTATGTTCAAGATTTTCCAATATTTTCATATTTTGGGGGTCCTTAGAGGATCTTGTCCCAAACTTTGCTAGAAATGGTTCTGAAAGGAGATATGTTGTAATGGATGAACTGATTATTTCAGCAAATTCTGTACATACAGGATTTTGTGGTGCGTAACGATATGCCATGTGGTTCAACAATCGGTCCTATCCTGGCAAGTGGTGTGGGAATCCGTACAGTCGATGTAGGTGCTCCCCAGTTATCTATGCATAGCATACGAGAAATGTGTGCCGTTGATGATGTGAAGCATTCATACGAACATTTCAAGGCCTTCTTCCAGGAGTCCTCTCTGCTTGATACCAACATCACTGTTGATGCGTAGGAAGGTAAAATGAACTTTTAAATGGTTGCTGCTTAAGTTGTTGCTCAAAAATCCTATGAAAACTTGTGTGTGCCATGGTATCTGGCTTAGTCGGTTTTATGTTATTGGACCAATTATAAGGTCACAGATGGACTGAATCTGTCTTAATTCTTAATTTCTTTTACCACAATAACAATGTTGTCTTGGTCACTGGAAAACTCGTCTGTCATGCATGGTTTTAAAATATAGCATCAGGGTTCAACTCTGCCATGGTTCTAAAGCTTTTGATGCCATTCTTAACCATAACATCTAGTGATTTCGTATTCGAATCTTATCGAATTTCTCATGGAGAGCTCCGATATGTATTCTTAAGTTTGCATTTGAAAATATATATAGCTTCTTTTTGCAGGGGACAAACAAAGAAGTTGGGATTAAAATACCCAAGATTTGTTGTCCATGTATATAGCTTCATTAGTATATGCATCATTGCTCCTTCATTTATTGGATATACAAGAGCTGTCATTAGGATTAAAAATGGAGGACAAGTCTGAAAGACTGAAAGTGTTCATTGATATAGAGCTAGCTTTTGAAAAGTCCTTTTAGGATCAAAAGTGATTTTAGGACTAAAAGCAATATAAAACAAGTAATTTTTTTGGGTAAAAATGATTCAAAGTGGTTTAAAAAATATTTTTAAAAAGTTGAAATTTTTATTTTTTTATTATTTTTTTAAAAATTGCTCATCTTTATATCTTCAATTTTTTTTATTATAAAAAAAATCTAAAATAGATATTCTATCTATTTAAAAGTACTTTTTAATAACAATGTTACATATTTGTATCTAAATTAAATAATTTAAAAATATTTTTTTGCTATATTTTCTAAAAGTAATATTAAACAGATCCAAAAACTCCCCCTTATAAACGTAACCGAATCCTCTTTTGTCAAAATTTCAAAGAACCAGAACTCAAATGTTCGTAAAGCATTATTGTTTTCTTTGATGGAGAGTACTTTCAAGAAAGAAATCTATGAAATTTGTGATAAAAACAACAAATTCAAGACTATAAGTTAAGTTTTGAATTTATTATTATTTTTTGTCATAATTTCCCTTAATTATCTCCTTGAAAATGCTCCCATCAAAACAGGTAAATTGTCTCAAGTAATAGGTTTTGTTGGATATATAAGTAATTTAAAGTTTTTATTTAGGAAATTTTTATGTAAATTGTCTCAAGTAATAGGTTTTGTTGGATATATAAATAATTTAAAGTTTTTATTTAGGAAAATAATATGTTTAGAGTTTATTTTAGAATCTAAGTCAATTTTTACGGTGTAAGTAGGATAATGCTACCTGCATATGCCGATTTTGGGAGGATATCATGTGTAGCGTCCTTTATTTTTTAATATTTTTTTGTAAAATTTAAAGAGAGAATACCAATTGTATATGGTGTTTTTCTATCCGTATTATAGAAGGGTTTTCCCGCTTGGTCTCTTACTTGGGCTTTTAGCGCGCTAGCCTGGTTCAATTGATGTGATGTATCGTCCAGAATGTTCTCTATATTTTTATATTGTGCCTCCATTGTTAGTGATGTCACACTGGATTTTGCCGCGGCCATGTCTTCTGCCTCGGCCTCAACTTTGCTTTTCTGCCGCTTCTGCTCTGGATATTCCTGCATGTACAAAATATGTAATAATATCTGCATTCTCTATAAATATTAACTTAGTAAGTAATGATAACGGAATATCCAGTATTTGCGCAAAGAGTTTATAATTCGGTTCAAGTTGGTGTATAATAGATGCATAAAGTACCATGGGAAGGGTAGTAAATAACTATCTTTTAGGCATTCATCAGACACCTACCTATCCTATGCATCTATCAATCGTAGAGCCTATCACCATATTATGCCAAAATATTTTGATAAATACATCAATTTCATTCATGTGGGGGATTGTTGGAAAATGGTGAGCAAATGATCATCTTTGAAGTATTTTTTGGAAGTGCAAAGATGAGAATTTGAATAAAAAAATTATTGATTCCTATTCTACTCCGTGAGATCTTTACAACGGTAGCTCATATGCTCAAAATTGTTGAGTGGTGAATGAGAAATTGATGCTCAAAGTAAGAAAGTTGGAATAAAGTAAGGAATGAGAAACCTCATTATCCCATATTGATGGGATAAATGAAGTGAGAAATGTTTATATATACTTACCCACATAGTTGTCATTGAATAACTTAACTCTTGGATTGGGGTGCACGATGAGGGCGATGCAACTGTCCGGATCGATCGGGCCTTTTTTTGGGCTTGCGGATATTTTACCCGTTGTGAATAATTTTTTCTTAATTTATTTTATTGTTAATATCCAAAAAGAGTTTGTATTCAGTTGAAATACGTATAAAGAAGCGGTTATAACTGCTCAAGATATTTTTGGATAATGAGAAATATTGGCTATTATTAGTATAAATTTGAATTTAATTCAATTGAAAATACTAATAATAGCATTATCCCTAATATTTCGAATTTTAAATTCTTTTAAGTTACTCACTATTGCCCTAACTCTCTACTATAAATATGAGGTTGATTTCTCAATTTTAGAACACATCAAAAACATTCAACATCTCTCAAAATATTTTCTCTCCTGGTTTTTCTTCTGGTGAATGACGAAGGCAAGAACGATTTGGGAACTCAGCAAATGTGCTATTGTTGGAGTTCATCTTGTTGTTGTATCTTGGAAGACAGACTACCAACAAACTCAACACCATCGGAGTGACAAAAAATCTGTCTTAAGGAAACTGCAATTGGGCAGACCCAACACGATTTTGATTTTTCGTTTCTAAATGGGGTTGATCTAAAATTTTATTTATTTTATTTCATATCTTTGTTTGGGTTTGATCTAAAATTTTTAACGATCATGAATCGTACATAAAAATCATTGAGCTTATCAAGTACTCATCAACTTGAGCATTTATCAATTCGTGATAAACTCGTTTCATAAAAACTTTTTTTTTTAAAGTTTATTAATCAACATAATATTTTTTGGATAAAATATATAAATACTCATTAAATTATCTTAAAAAATATAAAATATTTATTAAATTTTCAAATATTACATAATAAGTATTAAATTTTAATTTTTGTTATATAAAATGGTTATTAATTCGTTAATCGAGTAATTTAGCAGTTACATAAATTTATATATTAACATATTTAATTCTCAAAATTTACACGTTTAATTAATTTAGATATCAATAATAAAAGTTAAATTATAACTAAATTGATTAAATATATACTAGTTTGATAGGTTACATTCATATCATTTAAAATTATATTCCATATATATATCATCATTAAATTTTTAACGGTTCAATCATCAAGCTAGTTAAAAAATAAGATATTTATAAAAAAGATATATGTTAAGGGCTAAATTTATCAAAAAAAAAAGAATAAAGATTAAAACGATAAAAACTATAAACGTTAATGGTTAAAATTATCTTTATGCCCAAATAGTTTATTCACGTATATACGAGAAATTATATCATGGGTCAGTCCCACCACGTCATCCATGGGACCAACCAATGATAACTATCAATCTCATTATTTTTTAATTTTTGAAATAAAGATTCACTTGAGAAAACAATATGACATGAAAAAATTGATAAAGTGGATAGTTATCATTGGTTGATGGGACTCACCCATGATATAATTTTTCGGTATATACGTTTCCCTATATTTATTGAAAGCATGGTTTGATAAATTCTTAAGGCTTAAGCGTCTACCTTTCCAAATAACAAACGCGTCTTTTTGCGGAGTCCATATTTGATCTAATCAAACGGTTCAAAAAATGAGGGTTTATCAGTAATTCATCCCATCATCATTTTCCACTTTCCCCTCCGCGTCTACCTTTCCTTTTTCTTTCTACTCGTTAAAACTCAATTTCAAAAATCTCATCTGAAAAACTCTCCTTCAAGATCCACCTCACTACAAACCGAATCGTACTATTTATTTTGATTTATTGTTTTCCTCTCTTTCATGTGTAATCCTAGAGTTTTGAAAATTCTCTTTCTCTACTGATTTGGAGGATTCTTGAGATCCCATGGCTAGGGTTTACAAAAACTGGGAGAGGCTAGTGCGTGCTACCTTGGAAAGAGAGAAGCTCCGAGATGCGGGTGGAGGCCATCAGAGAAGACCGAGCGGGATCGCCGGTGCGGTTCAACTCCCACCCTCCCTCGGTCGTGCCACTAACATCGATGCCATCCTTCAAGCTGCGGATGAGATTCAAGCGGAGGACCCTACCGTTGCCAGGATACGTACGTTTATCTTTCTTTCTTTTTTTTAATTCCCTCTTGTTTCTTGGTTATACTACATCATTGTGGTTACTTAATCATGTGATCTGATGGCAATTTATGTTATGGAATTCAGTGCAAATGGTTTAAAGAGACTTTTGAGAGTAAGGTGGTGTTTGATTAAGAGGAGTTTCATAGATGGTTGAGTTTATTTGCTCATAGTATTGAGAGATAGAATAGCTGGGGGTTGAATACTTCTTTCCTTTCCCTTTTCCTTTATGTGCTGAAAGGAGTTCTGAATTTAGACAAACTGGTATTCTTGAGTTCCTTTAGCTGCTGTGTTGTTCTTTCTTTGTGCGTTTGGTTTACTACCATGTCTATCTGAACTGACATTATGACAACTTAGTTGATGGATTTATTGTAGGATAAGAACAATTAACTTCAAATGATTGTATATTTTGAATTTAGAGAAGCAATAACAGTAGTACTATAGAACAAAAATAAAGTAGAGGCTTGCTTGTGATGGAAACCACTTTACCATAGAAATGGCTGTTATGGGCTAACATGATTTGAATTGGATGATCTCTAGGTCTCTTTGAGATTGTACATAGATGTGGCTATGCAATATCTCTCCATGTATTATATTTAATAGTTTGTAAGTTCCAATCATTTAAAACTTGGGTTAAATCCAATCAGATGTTTGTTTTGAGCTCTTAATGCAGATTTCTGGTTTTCATATTGATTTTAAATGTTAAACAAGGTAGTCAGACAGATATAACATGAAGATGTTTTAGAGTTTGTTATTTACATCCATGCATTTGCTTTTTATTTTGACAAAAAATTGGATAATCAAGTTATATTGGATTCATTGTTAATTAGAATTTCACTGCAATAACATTGTTGTTCAGTCATAGGCTCATAGCCATTTGAGTGCAATGTGTTTATTATGAATATGATTCTGCATAAATATGTTGGCTACGGATATTTTTGGAATCCAAATTACTTCATGGTAATGGATCCACGTGCAGCAAATTAGCATCTTGATAAAGTGGTCATCTTTTTGTATTTATTGAGAATATATTTTTTCTTTCTAAATCTTCATGTAATAAACTTGTATATTTCATGTTCACTGGCCTATTAGATGTACATTGACATGGATATCAATGGTTTCTATGTGTATATATTTTTTACATGTATTACACTTCTTAATCCAAATTTCTTTTTGGGTTGGTGATATGTTTATATTCTTTCAATTCCAGTATGTGAACAGGCATATGGTATGGCCCAAAATTTAGACCCGAATAGTGAAGGCAGAGGTGTACTTCAGTTCAAGACTGGTTTGATGTCTGTAATTAAGGTACTACTACTGTCAGCTTTGGATATTATGCAGTTTTCTCTTATTTTGCATAATGTTTATGCTTTTCCTGTGAAGATAACAGTAATTTTCCTTGATAATTGACCTTGATCAGTTTTAGATCCTACTCAGATATCAGACAGTTCCAGTTTTGTAGACTTCATTGATGTTTTGACCCCAAACCTCTACTCTAACATTAGAGGAACATTAAAGGGCGTTTCGTATGATTGAATGTGCTCACTTTCTCTAATCATCACAATATGCTTGCATGGCATTTCATAATTCATATTGTTTCGTTATTGATGTGGATTTGATGTATATATATATTTTCTTATTCTACAATCTAACAACTATTTCTGCATCTCAGAACGTATTTTTTAATCATTTACTTCTAAATTCTTATTATGGTTCCGATTTTTTCTGCAGCAAAAACTTGCCAAAAGGGATGGTGGCCGAATAGATCGTAATCGTGATATGGAACATTTGTGGGAGTTCTATCAGCTCTATAAGAGGCGGCACAAAGTTGATGATATCCAAAGAGAAGAACAAAGATGGCGGGAATCTGGAACCTTCTCTTCCGCTAACTTTGGAGAGTATGCATTCGCTATTGTGCTCTATTAGTTTCCCTGTAATTTAATTTGTGTGCTTATGATTTTGCATATTAAGTACTATTCTCAAACTATCTGTCATGACTAGAATATCGTGGGGCTAATTAATCCAATTATTCAAATTATATATCATATTTAATGAGTGATCTTGAAGCTCAGTTTCGCAAGCTATCATCAATTAATATTTAATAAGTTTTGAACGAAGTTTTAAAGGACTATAAAATTGTTGATCTAACATCGGGCTTCAACTACTTGCATCCTGGCCACGTTATGTTAGATTTAATGTAACATTTATCTGTTCATTATATTTTCATCTTGGCTAGTTATCTACATTTTTGGTTGGAATATATTTATTTCATGATTTTAATTTTGTTAAAATTTCTGTTGTGAAATCTGAAGTGCTTTTGGAATGAAGAAGGTCCTTGCTACTTTGAGGGCCCTAGTGGAGGTCATGGAGGCACTTAGCAAAGATGCAGATCCTGATGGGGTTGGAAGGCTTGTTAAGGAGGAGGTACATGTGATTAACAACCAGTGAATCTGCTCTTCAGTGAGCTTCTTGGATATTTTCAATATTTGTATCTTATCCATTTTCATGTTTTAATTTACTTTATGTCTCTACATTTAGCTTATAGCTAGTTAGTGAGGTTTCTAGGATATTTTTTTTTGTAAGATGTTCTCTAAGAAACTGTTACTAACATTGCTCCGGTTCTTTGCCATTTTATCTCGTATTTTAGATGCATTTATGTCTTAAAATAAGGCATGAGTGATATTTATTTGGTTTAAACTTAATGATTTTTAATGCTTTCTTTCAGTTACGAAGAATTAAAAATGCTGATGCAACTATATCTGGTGAACTCACGCCCTACAATATTGTCCCTTTAGAAGCACCGTCATTCACAAATGCTATTGGACTTTTCCCTGAAGTAAGTCTAAATCCTTAATCAGTCATGTTACATCTTTCTCTTACTGTTTGCCAGAACCTCATATTAAATTGATTACTGTGAAAGCATATAGTTACAAATTTGTAGTTGCTTTTGTTTGTTTACAGTTTGATCTATGATTTATGTTGACCGTGTACTTTGGTTCAAGCTACATGGTTCAAAAAATTCTTAATGCTAATCTTACCAGGTTAGGGGTGCAATATCTGCAATTAGATACACTGAACATTTTCCCAGGCTTCCCTCAAGTATTTCAATTTCTGGACAACGGGATCCTGACATGTTTGATCTTCTGGAGTATGTGTTTGGTTTTCAGGTTTGTTACTGTGCTGAAGACATTCTGTACATTGATGCAAATTGAATTGTGGTTAAAATTTGCTATATGTGTAGAATTGTTCGTCATTTCTGTTATGTTTATTTCCTCCGGGGGTGATTAGGATGGCCTGTATTGTTTCTGTTGTCACTAATTAGGATAGTCTTTTGCAACAATTGACTGATGAGATGCCTTTTGACATCATGACTGGTTGGTTTGATCTGTCAGACTCCTTGTGACTGGGTTAGAAGAGAAGAAAAAGAAACAAATGGCAGAAGAGAAAGGAGATGGGGGAAAACAGAGAAGAAGAGTGGCTGAAATGAAAGGAAAAATATTAGATATAAATCTTGAAAACCGAGGGAAAAGTATAAGTAAACTACAAAAAAGAATAGTAATAAAATGTTAAAAAGCATCAAGCTCTGCATATAGGTTTGAAGGCCCAAAATATTTTTAATCAAATCCAATTCAATAATAAATTAATATAATTCGGATTATATGTTATTTTTCAAAATTAATTATAATTGGTAATGGATAAAAAAATTTAGATAAATTGAAAATTGTCCAAAAATAAAAATATATAAAATTAATGTACTATGTACTACTTGAACATTTTAGTAAGATATATTTATCATCGTGGCATATAAACAAAACAATAATTATGTAATTAAATTTGATGTACTTATATGTATTATTATAGTTAAGGGCATAAAAGAGTCTCGGAACCTATGTCCTCCTCTTGGATCCTTTTGTGCTGTATGCTTTAGTTTTAACTCAATTGACAAGAAAGACATCTAGACCATATCTGTTCCTATAACCCGTACTTGAATTTGAGTGACATAGCTTCTATATTTTACTGTTTAACGTTTTAGCATATATGATAAGTGAACTGTTGCTTTTTTTATTTTATTCGTTTGTGTCTTTTGGCACGTTTCAACCTATTTTGGTTGATTTGAAAATTACAATGAAGATGTAGATGCCTGAATCGACCTATGTTTTATACTTGGATAGGTAGTATCTGATGTAAACCTGGAGCATTATTTGTAGAATTTTAATGTCCATTTTAATTGTCAAAGAATACTTAATTATTGTTTGATTTGTATTTACGTATGCTATGAGTTTAAATATGTTTTTTGATATTTCCTTTATTCCACCGTCAGTCCATTGTTATCTCTCCATTTCTTTGACAATTTACATAAAATTCTTTCCCTCCTCAGAAAGACAATGTAAGGAACCAGCGTGAGAATGTTGTTCTTACTATAGCAAATGCACAATCTCGACTAGGCATACCTATCGAAGCTGATCCAGTAAGTTCAAATGAATTGTATAGACGTTTTTCGTTCTTTGTTTTTGTTTTTCTGTTAGTCATTCTGATTTACAGAATCAATCAGAATAGTATTGCCATATTTGCACGCATCAAAATTGTAGTTGCTGGATAATTGAAGCAGAACTCCTGATGTGGTCGTCTATGCTCTAGAATACCAATTTTGTTTACATGTTATGTAAGATTGGATGCTTAGCTTTTAAATATCATTGAAAAACGAAGCTTGACATTTTATGTAAAGAATTTTACTTCCTGCCTAGTTATTGGAGATGGTTTATCTAATTATGTACAAACATGCTAAGTTTTATGTATTGTCAAGCTCTTCTTTTTAAACCTGGATGACTGATGTTTTTGGATATTTCTCATTACTATTGTTTTTCATTTTAAGGAAATTATATATTCATATCTATGGATTTTAGAAGCCCTTACAGTGACCGTATTTTCAAAGAGTATGTTAAGTAAGTGATTGGATGAATTGTTCGGATAGTATGTTTGGTTAGGTGCTTTACGTAGTTTTGAACTTCTAATTTTGTTTAGCACTGTTTTTTTCCTTCTAGTTAGATGTCTTATATAACTTGCAGTTTGCTGATGAAATTCTTTCTGTTATCAAAATTTCCATTTTTCTAGAAAATTGATGAGAAAGCAGTCAACGAGGTTTTCTTGAAAGTGCTGGATAACTATATCAAATGGTGCAAATACTTGCGGATACGGCTGGCTTGGAATAGGTTGCTACTGCAACCTTGAAACAATTATTTTTTGTCTTGATGCGTTGAGTTTTTTTTAGTTTACTTGCTAGATTGAACCCTAATTTTGTTCCTTGCAGCTTGGAGGCAATTAATAGGGACAGGAAACTGTTTTTTGTTTCATTATACTTTCTCATTTGGGGTGAAGCTGCAAATGTCCGTTTTCTACCCGAGTGTATTTGCTATATATTCCATCATGTGAGATTGTTCAGCTCTCAGTTGCTATTTAATTTGTACTTTCTATTATGTGCTTTTATTAGTGATATTCTTATTTTGGTGTTCCAGATGGCAAGAGAGTTGGATGCAATTGTGGATCATGGAGAAGCTAATCCTGCTTCAAGCTGTATCACTGAGAGTGGCTCTGTGTCCTTCCTTGAGCAAATCATATGTCCTATATATGATACAATGGCAGAGGTTAGTTCCATTTGTACTTTATATACATCTTCTTTTCTTTAGGTCTTATGTTCATGTTTGTGGTGTATATTTGCTAACCTGCTACTGGAAGTTGTCTTTAATGCTTGCATTGAAATTTTCTATGGTCTTTCGTTTTTGGTCTTCTGTTATTTAGTTATGTGTTTTTGTGTGCGATTTGCACTTTTCATTTTGGAATTAATGCTTCCCATGTGAAAGAATCATTCTGGGGGTTCTTGCTTGCTGAGAAAAAATATCATAAACTTTAATTGTAGACCTGATTGAATCATTCATATCTCACTTTGTCACAATCAATGCTTCCTGATTCATAGGAGGGCTGTAGACAAGATCAGAGTGTTTTTTCTTTTTATCTGGTAAAAATGTTCATGGAAATTGTTGTTAATATGATTTTTGTGTTTTGTTCAGGAGGCTGCTAGAAACTGTAACGGGAAAGCTTCCCATTCATCATGGCGTAATTATGATGATTTCAACGAATACTTTTGGTTTGTTACAATGTCTCTTTAAGTATATTGATATGCTGAAGTTTGGTACACCGCTGTGCAGTTTTACAATCTTGTTCTTATTTATAATTTATACAATAGGTCACCTGCTTGCTTTGAATTGAGCTGGCCTATGCGGAGAGAGTCTCCTTTTTTATTCAAGCCTAAGAAATGGAAAAGAGTAAGTTCCACTGGACATTTCTGACCTGAACTCCGTTGTTATTTCATAATCCTTCTATTTCTCTTTAAATCTTTTTGGAGTCTCCCTACTGGAGTTTTAATTTTCTATTTCTCTTTAAATCTTTTTGGAGTCTCCCTACTGGAGTTTTAATTTTTAAATCTTTGAGGGTGACCTTTGATAGCAATGGAAAGTTCGCTCCTTTGTGAGTAAGGGTAGTCATGGAAACACAGGAAAGTCCATTTTATGGAGCAAAATAAATCATGACACGTGAAGGGTCGGTCATGTATTATTTATATCGATAGTATTAGTCTGGCTGCTGTTCTAAGGGGTGCATAATGGTAAAATCTGATCAGTTTAGCATACCTTGATGTAGTAGGAATAGTAAGTTTGTTGTTGTTATTTATATGAAGGGTTTGAACTTTGAACTTCAATATTGAATTTATATTTTAGTTGAAAGAATTATTAAGTTGTTTATAAAGGGATATACATATTTCTGTTGTACTTATTCTGATAATATTTTTTTGCATGCAACTCTTGCAGTATGCTGAATCTCTTAATCCTTTGCTGTGAATACTGATTCATTAGGTTCCGTTTGCCTGTTGTCGTATTTTGGTGCTAAACCTACTCCCCTCACAAATAGAAGGCGAAGCAAGAAAAAACTGCTAAAATACATTTTCTTTTCTGATCTTCAGGGTTTTTTTTTCCCTGCAGACCCATCATATTCGTATTATGCTTTGACTAATTTTTTCTTGACTTTTTTCTGCTTTTTTTTTTTCACAATACATGAATATTGGTTAAATAATTTGCCCATTCTCTTTAATGGCTCTAACCTAAAATTATTTAAATCATTAATTATCTCATTTTTCTGTTGATTTTTCAGACTGGTAAAAGCACTTTTGTAGAGCATCGGACATTCCTTCACTTGTATCGAAGTTTTCATCGTCTTTGGATCTTTCTGGTTGTGATGTTCCAGGTAGGATTTTTGCTTCCACATAAATTCTTATTGATGTTGCATATAGTCTGTTCATCTTTGAAGATAAAATACAATTGATTTCCTTTTGCTTGCAGGCATTGACAATTATAGCATTCAGAAGAGGGAATCTTAATTTGGATACTTTTAAGATTTTACTTAGTGTTGGTCCGACTTTTGCTATTATGAATTTCATAGAGAGTATGTTCTTGGCTTAATTAATATGCATCTGCAATTATTACTTAAATTTTCTCTTGTATATGGATGTTTTAGTTTCTTTTAATTTGGTTAATTGGCATGGCCTGCTTATGTTCGGGTTTAATCATGTTTTCATGGGTTATTTTTCTGCTTAGTTAGGTTGTTTAGACGTCCTGCTTATGTTTGGTGCTTACACCACTGCAAGAGGCATGGCCATTTCAAGGCTGGTTATACGATTCTTTTGGTGTGGCTTGACCTCTGTATTTGTTACCTATGTTTATGTGTAAGTTTTTGGCATTTTTTTCTTGTGATTGGAATTATTTTTCTTGTTTGTGGTCATCAGTTATATGATTGTATTGATTCACACACACATATATACTTGCAGAAAGGTTTTGGAGGAAATGAATGATCGGAGCAGCAATTCTTTATATTTTCATATATATATACTTGTGCTGGGTGTTTATGCAGCCATGCGATTGATTCTTGGCTTTTTACTGAAGTTTCCTGCATGTCATACGTTGTCTGAAATGTCAGATCAATCATTTTTTCAGTTTTTCAAGTGGATCTATCAGGTTTGCTCACTTTTTTTAATAGTTGATATGATCAAATGATATTGGAATGGACTGTTTAGTAATTCATATGAGTTAATTTGCACATTTCAGGAGCGTTATTATGTTGGCCGTGGTCTTTATGAAAGGATGACTGACTATTTCAGGTTTATTTTTGTATTATATGGAAATTGTGCTTTCGTGCGTATTGTGACTATTTGACTATACTCTGATTTTTTATGTTACATTGTCAAGGGATTAACGAAACCTTTTCATCCCATTCCTTGATTTTTAAGGAGTGTTTTTTTTAAGAAAGGGCCATGGTGGCTGGAGATGCAATGAATGATAACTGTTTTTGTGTGATCGGTGGTTAGGGATTTGTTTTTTGAAGATGAACATGATATTTTTCAGAAAGAACAATGTGTTTCTCTCTATTATTTTTAATTATCAAACTTTAATTAGTCATTAAATAAGAACTCTTAACACTCCTCGTTATCTTACACTTGCCCTCAAGCTCTAACACTTCTTGTATAACTTGCATTTTTTGTGTGGGGTTTATCTACGGGTATAATTATTTAATTTTTCATTACTTTTGCTGAAAATGGTGCAGTGGTTTGTTTGCCATGTTCAGCTGGAGTTAATACTACGTATTAATGATGCAATGCGTGTGGAAGTTCCTGATAGCTTGCTGATCATTGAAATTTTCTCTCTTTATGCTTTTTGCATTTTATGATAAAGTCATGTTAATTTGTAGTTTTATTTTGCTGAAATAACAAAGTTCACAAATATTTATTTGTGCTAGTGCGCTCTACCCCTTAATTTTGTTCTTTGTTGCTACAGATATGTCCTGTACTGGTTGGTCATATTTCTTTGTAAATTCACGTTCGCTTACTTTCTTCAGGCAAGTCATCAAGTTGCTATTTTACCTTTTTCTATAGTTTTTGTAGTTTATTGCCGACAGCTCTCAAAGGTGTACATTTAAATATCTGACGCATCATTTTTATTCTCCCGGGGAGTTACAGATAAGACCCCTTGTCTCACCTACAAATACCATTATGGATCTTCAACGATTGCAATACTCATGGCATGATTTCGTCTCGAAGAGTATGTTCATATACCCCCTTTTTTGAGGGCTTGTTATTACTGTGCTTGGAAGATGAAAATTAAATTATCCACAAACTTAACTGTATAAATTTAGAGTCAAATTAGGTGAATAAGGGATGAAATCCCTGCTGATTTCGATTAAGAGGTATGTTTTACTTTTGGGTGGGGGTATTATTAAACTGTAAAATCATAAAAATCCTTTAGATCAGTCTTCGTTCCAGCTACTCTGAGAAGATGACATTTCCATTAATGTCCCCAAGCCGTATGTCTCATATCTTTATATGGCTTCATGGTAACAAAGCATTTCCTTATTTTATAGTCCTCTGGGCTCTCATGGACTGTTAGATTTATGTTAACATATAGTTTAAATGAAAAATCACCCCTTAAACTATGTCCTTTTTTTTGCTTTTAGCCCCTAAACTATTTTTGGTTAAACCAAGTACCTAAATTATTATTTTTGACCACTTTAAGTACTTCAACTGTTCTTTGGTCAAAAAATTACTTAAAACTATGATTTTTTTTTTCTCTTTTAATCCATAAACCATCTTTTGGGTTGAAAGAAATACCTAATCCATGTGACATGTCTACTTCTAATTGTCTGATATATTTTTTTAAAACTTAAATAGAGGCCAGACTTAAACTGGTCAGAAATAATAGTTTAGGTACTTGTTTTGACCAAAAAAGTATTTAAGGACTAAAAGCAAATAAATGACATAGTTTAGGGGCTGATTTTTCATTTAAGCGTAATATAGAATACGATTTTTATGATCTTTATTTCCTTTAAAGCTATGACTGCTACCTACTCATGTTTCATTGAGGTTTGTTCTTCTAGTTGAAGTTTCATTAATCTATTCTTGTAATATTTTTCTGCAGATAATAATAATCTCTTGACCGTTGTTAGCTTGTGGGCTCCTGTTATTGCTGTGAGTGCATATCTATTTTAATCTTATGTGCCTGCCAGCTTTTTGGCTTTCTGACTAACTTTATATGCATACATTCTATACATATATATGTGCCTAATTGAACATGGAAAATTCTTTGAAACAAGTAGGTTACTGGTTCATCTCAAATGCTTTGGGGCTTGGGCTGTGGTCTCTACAAGAGTTTTCTTGCTCGTCCCTATTTCAGCCAATTACTGTCTATATGCTCACTTATTATGAAAATGCTTGACATATATTTGTTTAACCTGTATTGTTTTCTCTACCTTTTCTCCAGATTTATCTCATGGACATTCACATATGGTACACTTTATTGTCAGCAATTATTGGTGGTGTCATGGGGGCACGGGCTCGGTTAGGCGAGGTACTACATTGGCATTTTGTCTATTTTAGGAAATTTCTAGCCAATGCTCCTTTTTTTACTACTGCTACTCTTCGATATTGTAGATACGCTCCACTGAAATGATGCATAAACGTTTTGAGAACTTCCCTGAAGCCTTTGCCAAGAACCTTGTTTCACCCCAAACCAAGAGGTAATCTGTTTACATCTCCGCATTTTTATATACAAGCTTTTGGGATCAAATGCAAGTGTACCAGATTTGATTTTTCTTTTAGTAAATCTGATCAGCAATCAATGTTCTCTTTCTTTTATTTTTTTTGTTTATTTTAATTCCTAAACTGTAATTTTTTCGATATATATACAGTGAAACTTATTTTCTGCATCATATGTGTATACAGAGATGTATTGTGCATTATGTTTCTTTCAATTTGTGGACTATGGTTAGACTCATCCTAGCCGGCAGCAGACGGCATATTGGCTTGCTAGAAAACAGAATGGGAAATGGACTATTTCTATATTAAATATTTTAGAATGATCATAATTAGATTTTCCCTGGCCTGGATTATTTTTGAGAGTATTTTACCTAGTTAATCGATCAACATTTACCATCTCTGTCTTCTTTAGCTGTTGAGCATACACCTGCTATTAGGTCTGTATTCCAAGGAAGAAATTTGGTATTCCGTATTTGGTGAACTTCCTATACCAAAACTCCTCCCTCTCCCCCCATTTCTAAAACAAGAATGAAGTGAGTAGCATATGAAACAGAATGGGAAATGGACTATTTCTATATTAAATATTTTAGAATGATAATAATTAGATTTTCCCTGGCCTGGATTATTTTTGAGAGTATTTTACCTAGTTAATCGATCAACATTTACCATCTCTGTCTTCTCTAGCTGTTGAGCATACACCTGCTATTAGGTCTGTATTCCAAGGAAGAAATTTGGTATTCCGTATTTGGTGAACTTCCTATACCAAAACTCCTCCCTCTCCCCCCCTTTCTAAAACAAGAATGAAGTGAGTAGCATATAAAACACTCCGCAGTTCTTAACTAACTCTGTAGCTTGACAATGACAGAATATTTTCCCTGTTAATCTCTTTTAATTCTCCTTTTCTGTTACCTTGTTTTTGCTCTTGCAGGATGGCCATTGATAGACAAGCAACTGAGGTGGGTGGAATTCATATTTCTTAACTTCTGATTTTAATTTTCTAAAACAAATTAATATGATTGTATCTTTGCAAATATTTGGCTTAGATTGCATGACTGGTTTGATTGGATATACACTCATGTCAACGACATATAGACTAGACTTTAAATACTACCCTGTTATACACTTCTAGTATTGTGGATGTCTAATTTATTTGTCAGCCCTCTCATGGAGCTACCATCACAATTCTTGAAAGATGGTATTATTAACAACAAATCACCCAGCATGTTCTTACTTGTTTGCAGCCTCAGTTCTTTTAGTTAGTCTGAGTCTTGTACTTCTTATTAGGGTTATGCTGTATAAAAGTGTCGACTTTTTAAAAATTCTTATTTTTGTATTTAAAAGTGCTTGCTAGTTACTGTTGGCTTTGTGCATTTCTGCTGAGCAGGTTTCTCAGGAAACAAACAAGACAGATGCAGCTGTATTTTCTCCTTTTTGGAATGAGATAATCAAAAGTTTGCGTGAGGAGGACTATATCAGCAACAGGTAAACTTATAAGTTGGGTTTTATTGTTGTTATGCCATTGTTCGTTTTGAGATTGGTCTCACTGATCATTGTCAACTTTTTTATATTTAAGGGAGATGGATTTGCTTTTAATTCCCAGCAACAGAGGTAGTCTAAGATTAGTTCAGTGGCCTTTGTTTCTTCTAAGCAGTAAGGTGCGACGTGTTAAATTATAATGATATATAATTCCTGAAAGACTTTGATTCTATACTGATTTCTTTCATGTTCGTGGGGAACATATAATCAGATCTTATTGGCAGTTGATCTGGCTATTGACTGCAAAGATACACAGGCTGATCTTTGGAATAGAATATGCAAAGATGAATATATGGCATATGCAGTTCAGGAGTGTTACTACAGCATTGAAAAAATTTTACATTCCTTGGTTGATGGTGAAGGGAGACTCTGGTTTGTGGCGGTTGCATGCTTTAATTTACATGTGTTATCATAAGAGCCTGCTCATAGCTTTCCCTTTACGTTGTTTGTGGTAGGGTTGAAAGGATATACCGTGAGATTAATAGCAGTATATCAGAGGGTTCACTTGTCTTAACCTTGTCTCTGAAGAAGCTTCCTGTGGTTCTTCAAAAATTGACTGCATTGCTTGGGCTGGTAATACTCGAAACTGTATCTTTTTATTCTTTCAATCTTTACAGCTAAAGTTATTGTACAAATTCTGGACCTTATTTGTTTCATTTTCTTTTTTCATCTTTTACTTTCCTTGTTTATCCCCCCACAGTTGGAGTGGTTTATTGGCATTACTTATTCTAAAAAAATATGTTTGCAAATTTCTGGATATTGCAGTATTATATGTTCGATTGCTCTTTTATTTCTTCATTAGATGTTGAGCACAAGGAATTAGTTTTCAATGTTGGTGTCTCTTTATAATTAGAAATTTCGCATAATAAATTGATTTCGATGTTGATGTTTTTTTTTTCATAGTTAGATGTGGAGCATAACAAAATGATTTTCAATGTGCCTGTTACTGGTATATAGTGAAGTCTGTATAGATGTACATCATGCTCTTTTTGTTGCTCAAATTATTCTGATAATAAACCGTTTTATTTAGCTAAGAAACGAAAAACCAGAAGAGAAAGGTGCTGCAAATGCTGTTTATCAACTATACGAGGTTGTTACACATGATCTGTTATCGCCTGATTTGAGGTAGGATTCATGGCATACTGTTTTTCTTAGTGTGCATCGACTTATAGTTCAATTAAATCTTCCTTTCTGAAATATATGTTTGGTTTGAGACATCAGGGAGCAGCTTGATACTTGGAACATTTTGGCTAGAGCAAGAAATGAAGGTCGTCTGTTCTCTAGAATAGAATGGCCCAAGGATCCCGAAATTGTATGTGTTTTGTTGAATTTGATAGATTCTGCTACCCCCTTTCTTGTTTTACCCTTGTATCATTACTTTGTGTGTCCAACCTTTTCTCTTACAGAGGGAGCAGGTGAAGCGGCTGTTTCTTCTTCTAACTGTAAAGGATTCTGCAGCTAACATTCCTAAGAATCTGGAGGCAAGGAGAAGACTGGAATTTTTCACTAATTCATTATTTATGGACATGCCTTCAGCTAAGCCAGTTTATGAAATGATGCCATTTTGGTACGTAGATACTAGTTTGTCTGGAAAATGACTTAAATTTGATTCTGCTATATTATCTGTCTGTTGAACTAAGTAGTTTTTAATTGGCCGAGTATAGCGTCTTCACCCCATACTACAGTGAGACTGTGCTCTATAGCCCCAAAGAATTACGAGAGGAAAATGAGGATGGAATATCTACTCTTTTCTATCTTCAGAAAATCTTTCCAGGTATATCATTTCATTAGTTATTGTATCATAATACTGTTGTTTGCCAATACTTGAATGTTTAATCTAAGTTGGACTTGTGCCTCTTCCAATCCCAATCAGTTGTCTTGGGAATGAATCTACTGTTGTTCCCGCATCATGAAAGGAGTGTATGCTTCTTTTTCTGTTGCATGTCTCTTGTTTTGCTGAATGATGTTTATTTAGAGTCTACGTTCCGTGTGATGATTTTGGTCCTTTGTTAAAGCTGTTGATGAGTGCTCCAATTTCACTGTAAACAACAGACTGATTGAGTGGCTGATTGAGTGGGACCTTTTTGAATGTATGTTACCCTGTAAACTGTTGTTGTAGTTTAGATGTTGAATACCTAAAATTCTTCATTTGTTTCTTTCTTCGGTACTATCTTAGTTGGAAGTTGAATTAAGGGGGCTGGAGGTGGAAAGAATAGAAACATCATTTCCTTATTTGGTTACAATACATAAAAAGGAAGCAATACAATCATTCCTCTCTTAGCCTCACTTGTTTCCCCGAAATGTGGAAAGAAAAGTGGAAGGGGGTCAAAATTTTCTTTGTAAATGACAGTTGTTCTATTATTCTTTCTGTTAATGATATATACACTAAAAGAGCATTGCTGTTATAGTCTAGATTCATGTATCCTTCCCTTTACCTTGCTCTTATTACCTTATCCAAACAAAATACCATACATCCTTTTTCTCCTTTTAAAGTACGCCAATTTACTGTTTTCCTTCCTATATATGAGCATGGGCTAGCTTCTTATCTTTCTGGTTATATAAGCTGCAAATTGTTACATGCTGGAGGCTTTTTGGCAAAATAATGGCTGCCTTTCTTATTGTTCATTTAGTTAGTTGTTTGTTGCCAGGCGAGGAAAGCTTTTGCAGAATTGAAAGAAATTCTCTCTTGATTTTATTCATAGGAAGAGTACATATTTATATACAAAGACTAACTTAGTATTCTAGGTAACTAAAGATACAATCCTTAGTATTCTAGGTAATTAAAGATATAATCCTAGATATGATTTCTAAAGATATTCTACTAAAGTCGACTTTCCATAAGTAAAAGATACATAATATATTCCTACACTTAACCTAGAATAATATCTTCTCATAATTACATGTACTAACCTACAGCTTTCGCTTATAACGTGTTCCAAGAAATATACAAAGGTCTTTATTTGCATCCAAGCAGCAAATGTGTTGTTACCTGCTATTAGTTGCCGAATAGTGTTCTTTCTCCCGTTCCTGGTCAAGTTTTATAGTGTGCCAAGTTGGATGGAATTATTTGCAGCATATGTTTTTGTATATCATATAAAGAGGATTAAAACTAACTGCAATCATTGTTGTCTGGTCAATTTATTTTCTAAGATGGTTGATTCTCCGCATTTTGAATGTCTGTGTGTTGAAACGTTACCCGTTTTCTAAGAAATTTGATAGAAAACAATAGGGATTCTTCAAAATGTGGGAAAACAATTTGCACTGTTGTGCGATTTGTAGTTGGATTTGGGAGGTAGAGTGGCAGGCGATATCCTGTTTGACTGCTCAGGTAAGGAAGTGGGACCACAGAAATAAGGGGTGTTATGATCCCTACCTCAAACATATCCCATTGTCATCCATATTTGTGGTAGTTTTGTTATACTTGGGGACTTATGAAATTTTCTTGCTTCACATCTTTTGCCTGTAGATGCGAGCTTATTTTTTTTTATTGGGTGATATCTTTATATACTAATTGTCTCTCTTCTTTTAACTTTAGATGAATGGGAGAATTATTTAGAGAGGGTTAATGATGGAAAGTCTGCCGGGAATGTAGAAGGTCAACAAAGTAATAGCGACTTGGAACTTCGGTTTTGGGCATCTTATCGAGGGCAGACTCTAGCCAGGACTGGTTAGCTTCTGTTTCTTTCTTATGAAATTCCTTCTGAATTTACTTTATATGTCAAATCTAGTGTTATGTGAAAAGCTGAATGGCTGTTTACTATTGCCATATGATCACTCTCTTTAATCTTGAAATGCAGTTCGTGGTATGATGTATTATAGAAGGGCATTAATGCTACAAACTTACCTAGAAAGGAGATCTTTGGGAGGTATTCACTTTAACCTCATGTCTTATTTAAGGATAAGATATCGATGTGCTCATACTATATTTCTTGTTTGATAGTGGATGGATATTCTCAAACTGACTCCCTGACGACTGAAGGGTTTGAATTGTCTCGTGAAGCTCGAGCACAAGCAGATATAAAATTCACTTATGTTGTTTCATGTCAAATTTATGGTCAACAAAAGCAGAATAAGAGACCCGAAGCTACTGATATTGGTCTTTTGTTACAGAGGTATCACTATCATCCTTTTGTTATTTGGAAACAGAATAATAGCATCTAATTGGCCTTGGTATAAAAGTTGATATAGGGGGATAACTGAGCTTCAAGATTCAATTGCCTAGTAGTGAGTTATGTTTGGGTGTCTGAAGCTTCGATGCTAAGCATATGACTTGCTGTTTTTCAGACACTTGAGTGCCATTCCTTGCAATAAATTTGTTTTCTGTTAGCATTATAGTAATATAATTTCATAAATGCTTTACCATCTTCATTTGTTGAACTCTTTTGCTTATGTGTAATTTACTTGGGATCCATGATTAATTGTGCCTTATGTTTTTTATGATATCGGTATGCCCTTGATTTATTGTACCATGTTTACGGCTTTTATGGCATTGATACTTTTTCCCTTTTTAGGAATGAAGCCCTTCGAGTAGCATTCATACATGCTGAGGAGAATGTTGGAGCAGAGGGGAAAAGAGAATTTTACTCGAAGCTTGTCAAAGCTGATATAAATGGAAAAGATCAGGTTTGACATTTAATTTCTTATCTTGTTTTTGTTAAAAATCCCCAATAGACCATAATTCATGGCCGCACATTGTTCTTCTAAGTAAATAAACAAGTAGTGGATAGCTATATTGAATTTCTCTTTTTTGGTGCATATGTTGGGGCGGGGTGGGGGGAGGTGAGAGCATTTCAATGTGCAATCTGTTACGGCTTGATGCCCTTCTAAGTGAATAACTGTTTGTTGGAATGTGATCTTGCTTCATTCTGTTGCTTTACAAGTACCTTTATGCTTTATCATTTCTTGGCCTGTCAGTGGGCTATCAATTTTTTATTTAGATTTGATATCATACACGCATGTTAAAGTTTGAATTTGTTTCAACTTTGATATATTGTTGCAATGATTGGGCCATGATTTGTTTGTAGGAATAATAAACTCTAATAACAATATACATACATGTATCTTTGTTGAACTGCTTAAGCATTAGAGGTGAAAGGCATGTTGTGGAATAATAAACTTCTTTCTTATTGATCCCCCCCACCCCCCATTTGCATACGTTGGATATACCTTTACTTCTGTGGAGTTAACTGCTACTGCCATTTAATTGCCATAACTTTTCTTTCTGGTGCTTATATTGTTGTTAAATTTATTTTTTTTGTTCTGTCCTAAAATGTAATACAAGAGATTTATTCTCTCTGTTATTTTACTACTTTGATAAATGGAGCGGCTCATCTCTCTTTTCTTTATTCAGGAAGTCTATTCAATTAAACTTCCTGGAGATCCGAAGCTTGGAGAAGGGAAACCTGAAAATCAGAACCATGCTATAATTTTCACACGCGGAGAAGCTATACAAACTATTGACATGAATCAGGTATTTTAGATAAAAAGAAAAAGAGGTTCATATTCTTTGGTTATAGTTTGTTCTGAGTAGTTCCACTTTTCTGATATTTTTAATATGATAATTCATTTTAAGTAAAAGCGAAAATGAATGGGAGGAGGTCTTTTGGTTACTGAACATTCCAGGCTTGCTGACTTTGCTATTTTATTTACCAGTGTTATAAGATCTTTGATTAGTCAGTATGCATTATTGTTGGTTTTGTCTTGTGTTTATATTATTTTTGTTCATTCACTATTATAAAACCTCGGGTAGCAAGAATGCTGATTTCTATTATGAAACTTGTGTCTGCTCGGACTTTTAGACTGGATGTTGGATCTGAAGGTTTACTTTAAATGAATTTAATATTTTCATTCTTTTTGACAATTTAATCAATAGATGGCCCAAAGAAAAATGAACATCAATAAATTCTTCAAATGGGGTACTATTCTGTGCTCAATTTGTTTGCTTTGGTTTCCATGTTTGCCTGCCTTTGGAAATGTTTTATTTTCATGCTTGTTTGGCTTCCTGGAATCTATACAGATAAGCTGCTAGTAGATGTAGCTGAGGGAAGACAACATTAATATTTCTGCGTTTGTTGGATGTCTAGCATTTCAAATATCCATATTTTAGTTTCATTTGTTGTTTCTATTGTGTTTCAGTATTTTTTATTAAGTGCTGTGTTTACTTCTTATATGGGTGCATTGTAACTCTTATGTTTCATATTGGTTTTAATTTTATGCAATAAATTATGTCCTTGTTGTGGCAATGTAGAATAATTTATAATAATGGTTGTTGAGCCACCGTTGTCTGTTGTGTAGGACAACTACCTTGAAGAGGCAATGAAAATGAGAAATCTTCTCGAGGAATTTCGAGGAAATCATGGAATCCGACCTCCAACTATTCTTGGTGTTAGAGAGCATGTTTTTACCGGAAGGTTTGTGTTACTTTTTTCATTGAAATAATCATTCCTGGAAATTTATTTCTCTGTTTATCTTACTAAGGCATATGATGCGGATGTGTATATGCAGTGTTTCATCTCTAGCATGGTTCATGTCTAATCAGGAGACCAGTTTTGTCACTTTGGGCCAGCGCGTGTTAGCATTTCCTCTCAAGTGAGTGTATCTACCCTAAAAAGCTATTCATGATTATTTGTATAAACTTATTTTTTATATTATCTCCCAAAACATTTGAAAAACAGAAAACTGAAAATATTTATACTTGAGATGAATAGAGCGTTCTAAGCGGAGAAACGGTAAAAGAACGCATAAGAACAAAGAAAGAACGATAAAGAACGCTCAGAGGATTTTAGAGTAAATGCTTTTATTCTTTGGAAACTTGGAATACTCTGATATATCAAATGAATTGGGGAAGGCCTCATTTGTACTTGAGTTCCCTTTGATCCGATCATCTATATAATTTACATTGACGGTTAAGATACAACACTATCCATTTACAAAACATAATTCTGAGAATATTAATAACTATGTAAAGTATCTCTTTGTGCACACGGTGTGTTCACATAAGATGAATAGATAAATCATATAAGTGCACCATGTTGTATCAATGTCTCGGAACCTACGCCCCGTGACATTCTCCCTTACCAAACTTAGCGACACTCACGTTGCGCTTCTCGAACAAGTCTAAGATCGATCTTGGAGCTTCTTCTCGCGCACCTTGGCTTGTTTCCGACTCAGAATCTGGTTTGTTTGTCCCCTCATAAGAACTGCTTTTTCTATAAAGAGCGCCGGACTCTGATTCAGTTGTCCCCCCAGAAGGATTGCTCGTATTAGTTTGTACCGTCATGTAATTTCAACTATCCTAGGCACCAATTCTTCGTCACTGAAGCTTGACACCCAATTGCCGAGGAGTAATGCAACACCCATCGATACTTTTTAACCCTTGAAGTTCGGTGCCTCGACTATCTCGCCTATGGATGGCTCTTCGACGATTTTCACGCTAATAGTCTCGGGCAACTCATGCCCATCCAAGGAAATGTCCCCAATTGTAGCTTTTAACTCGATGACTCCTTAGCTTGGAGTATCCTCGACAAGCTGAATAATTGTTAGTTTCTTGGTCTCTCGCCCAATGTCTCCTTATACGAGCACAATACAATGTTGGCTCAGATCCAAGATACACACGACGTTGACACACGAAATGATCATTAGACTTTTAATCATCGAATTTGTAGCTCGACTTTCCGCATAGTCCCTAAAACAGGAGCTTCCTTGCCATGTCTTGATCTTATTTGTTGAGTCCACAACTTTAAGACCAATCATCTCTGCAGCCTTCTTGGATATGAACAGATCGCTTGTTCCGGTGTCCACCAAAGCACTTTTTGATCGTCCTACACGTTGATGTCGACAAACATCAACCCGTTCTGCTTCTTGCTTTTTCTCGTCTTGGCAGAATTTAGAATCATTAAACCAAGTCTTGTATCCTCTTCACTCTGGAGCTTGTTTTCTTTGAATTGTTTAATTCGATTAGGGCACTCTCGCGCTAAATGTATCCCTTTATAACGATATCACTTTTGGTTTACCCTTGGCTTTCCTCCTTTGACGTTGACGATTGCACCAAGTCTACCTGGTTCACTTTTTAAATCGTCGTCCTCATGGACAATTGTTTTGAGGTGGTTTTTCTTGTTCGGACAACCTTCACTACGTGTGAACTTCATAGTGGTAGCACCTTACTGCACCTCGATCCTTCCACTCATATAGCTTGTCATCCCAGTTGGATTTGGTCTACATCCTCGTCTTCTCTACTATTGTCCTTGCCATAGGGCTTAGAAGTCTTGGATTCCTTGGACTTGTATCCACCGTACTCAGTTAGGGACTCCGCAATGGCTAGGGCTTTAGAAAGTTCTTTCATACCCCTCCGCTCTAACTCGATCTTGGTTCATGGCTTCAGTCTATCCATAAATGTGAAAAGTGCATCCTTCTCACATAAGTGGTCTATAAGGAGTTGTAGCTCGATAAACTTTCGAATGTAATCCGCAATGGATTCTTCATGTCGAAGCCTCAAGAACTTGTATCTAGCTTCTCTTTTAGTGTTATTCGGGCAATATTGTTGTTTCAACTCCCCTTGGAACTCTCCCTAGGTTTCAACAACTGTGCCTTCATTACTCTCGTCAAGGCACCTACGTCGCTATCATAACTACGCAACATCAGTAAAAAACAACAATGTTATATGTTTACATTTTTAGCATCGTCAATGATGTCGATTCCTCGAAAGTATTGCTCAATGCACCAAATGAAGTTCTCAACATCTTTCGCCGACCGAGTTCTCATGAACTCTTTTGGTTTTGGGATGCTATTCATTGGTCGAGGTGTTGTTAGGTTTAACACATCATTCCTCATGTAGCCTAATAAACCAGCATCTCTGCCTCTATTTCAACATTTTCACCCTCAATGCCTCAAACTTGGCTGAGCTTCTCTCTTTACCTTTAACTGATTATCTTGGTCATTCAGTTTCTCGAGGCGTGTGTCCAAGGCGAGTCGCTTCACGGAATCCTTCAAGCCTGGCAACCTTGTCCTCAAATGTTGGCGACTTGTCCCTTGAGTTTGCTCAACTTTTTTTGTCAGTCTAGGTTTCCGTACCTTTTTGCTTGCAGAAGCAACATTCTTCCAATTTGGCATCATCTCAACTCGATGATTCGTACCTTAGACGACCTAAACGTTGCTTGAAAAATACTCCGATACCATTTGTCACATGGCTAAACTTTTAAACCACCCATTGTACGACCTTAAGCGATGTGATTCAAGACAACGCCAAGTTTTTTTTAACACTTTCGGAAGATCAAACATACTAAGCACTGACAAATGCGAAACGTTCTAAACGAAAACAGATTAAACAATCGAAGTACGCTCAAGAACAACTAAAGGACAATGAAGAATGCTAAAAGGATTTTTGAGTAAATGTCCTTATTCCTTACAACCCTATTCGTTTACAAAGCATGATTTTGGGAATATTCTTAACTTACTATGACAAGAATCTCTATGTTCACACGGTATGTTCACATATGATAAATGGATGTCACCTTCCTTAGATCAGGTCAACGTTGGTGGTCTTCTCAAGCCCAAAATCTTTCTTGGAATTACTTGGGTAGACATAAATGTACCATGTGGTGTCAATGTCTCGGACCTCAATCTACTCCCTGTGACGTTAGCTATAAGATTATATTAGACATTTCTGTTATATGGTTGCAATTATACAATCCTATTTTTTTCACAACGGTCGATGATTCTTGTGTGAAACTATGGAGCCCAGAAGAATAGCTGCCATGTCTACTTTTGCTGATTTAATTTTGTTTGTTCCCTTTTTAGATTTGAAGTTGAAGACCTCTTAGAATTCAGCTTTATTTATTTGCCTTAATAAATTTGCTTTCGAGGGAAAAATTGTCTTACACATAATATTTGTCTTCATAGTGTTATTTTTTCAATGGAAAACTGTCTTTACACTTTTACGTTTTTAGTTTCTATTTTTCATGTATAATTTCTTAGTTCAATGCTTGGGCAGGGTAGTGTTTGTTGATTTCATGATCTTTACTATGTAGCATTGCGATAGGATTTATAACTTGTTTTTCAGTCTTAATCTGTTGTCCTTGGAAGGGATATTTGTAGTGAATTGCTTATGTCCTTTTTCATGTGCAAAAACTGCAGAGTTCGTATGCATTATGGGCACCCTGATGTGTTTGACCGAATCTTTCATATAACTAGAGGAGGGATTAGTAAGGCATCACGTGTAATAAATATTAGTGAAGACATATATGCAGGTAAGCTTGGATGACTGGAACATTTTTTCTTCCAGTTTTTAAAGTGAATTAATATTCTCAACTCAACTACTTGAGCTACTTTCTTTTCTTCATTTCTTTGGAGTTACTTTTGAAGGCCAAATATACGCAGTACAAAGGTGTATTCCAAAAGTAGACAGCACAAACCATCTGAAAATTCTTGTAGGAACTTGAGAAGATTATTCTAATTAGATAGAAATGATAGAATCTGATTTCATTCTCTATTATCCTAAACGTGGACCATACAATTCCTTTCTTTTTCCAAAACTTCCTTAGTAGGTATTTGAGAATAAAGCACTAGAGCTTGTAACTGCAAATTATGAATTGAAAGCTCTTAGACCTTCAGTCTATTGAAGATTGTCAAAATCAATATCTTTATCAAGAAGCAATGCAAATAGAAAAAAGGCAGCACAAAACTGTTGCTTAAAGCATATTTTCAGCTTGTTTCATGACTAAAAATTTGTCTTACAGGGTTCAACTCCACATTGAGGCAGGGTAACATCACCCATCATGAATACATTCAGGTTTGCTTCTTCCATCCCCTCCTCGAGTCTCTTGGACCTATGTTTATATATTTTCATGGGATTCTATTTTCTAATGCAGGTTGGAAAAGGAAGGGATGTTGGATTGAACCAAATTGCTTTATTTGAGGGGAAAGTTGCTGGAGGAAATGGAGAGCAAGTCCTAAGTAGGGATGTGTACAGACTTGGACAACTTTTTGATTTCTTTAGAATGCTATCTTTCTTCTTCACAACTGTTGGTTTTTACGTCTGCACAATGGTATTATCTCCATCTCATTTTAATTTTAGATTACATTTCTGGTCTTCAGATACATCTAATATTAATTTTCTATGACCGCAGATGACTGTCCTTACAGTTTATATATTCTTATACGGAAGAGTTTATCTGGTAAATAACTTTTCTTTTCCCTTTCAGTCCTTTTGATTTATCATTTGCTTTTCTTTCAACTTAATTTTAAGAAATGAAGCAAATTAAGCAATTATTATCTAATATGAGCTTCCTTATAGTTCTTTTTAAACTTTTTCATGAAAATCCCTAAAATAAAGAAAATCTTGGCAGCCAATTAATTCATTTTAAGGATGTGTTTAATTATATAATTAAAATTTGTCTTGGTGAATAACTGTCGACATTCAATCAAGATTTCATGATCTTGTTCTGTTGGGCATATAATACCTAATGAGTTCTCCTATAACTATTTATAGCTTTTTGGAGATCTATAGGACACTAAAAAGTATTTATTAGATAAATGCAATCATACAAAATTAAAATATATCCATTAAAGTTGTATTCTCTTTGAAATGAACATATTAGTACGTTCTCATTGTACAAATCCTATCTAAATGGTCAATTGTCATATCTTAGATTATATTTTATTTTTAAAAGTACTTGTATTTGATAATTATTATAAAATTAAAATATTAGTATCATATATGAATGCATCATATATTTACTAAAAAGTATTAGTACGTTCACTATATTAAATGTTAAGTTGTTATCTTTGGTGATAATCCTATAAAACGATATTGTAAAATGTTGTTTGAACAGTCCCCAAACCCATGTCCTCTTCTCTGACCTTCTTCAGCTGAATCCCAGGTTCTGGACTTAAGATAATTGGCATGTCTGACACTTAGATCCATACTCGTGTCCAACATCCGTACCCGAGTCCGAGTAACATAGCTTGAGCATGGTGTCATTGGGTCATTATTGTCTTCCCAAAAGGCATGTCTAATAGGATGTGCTGGGCCACCATATTTATATCCCAAAACCATCCTTTTCCTTTTCGATGTAGGATTAATGTACCTCACCTTTTTAGGATGTGACAACGGTTTGGCATGGTGTAACTTATTTCATCTCCTTTTATTTTGGCCAGCAAGTGCTTCATATAAATTTGTTTTCTTACAATGGTTTGTCGTGTTATTTTAATATATAGCCACTTCTGTAGGAACATGAGTTGTTTTTTCAACTGTAACTTGTGCTTAAGTTCCTGTGACACACTCACATGATACAGTCCAACTCTTCCTCTGAAAAACAATAATTTTGTCAACTTGTTTCCAATTCAACCAGGCTTTCTCTGGACTTGATGAGGCAATTGCGAAGCAGGCTAGGATGTCGGGTAACACAGCATTGGATGCAGCTCTGAATACTCAGTTCTTGGTTCAGATTGGAGTTTTTACTGCTGTTCCTATGATAATGGGTTTTATACTTGAATTGGGATTGCTGAAGGTTTGTCAATCTGATTTTCATCAGAAACTTTGTACTCTTTGTTCTGTGAATTGCAAAGTTTTGCTGGCCCAGTTTAGCAAACTTATCACTAAAGCTTTTAACAGATTAAAATCTGTCTTTGCTACGCTACTTTTTTCCCTGTTATAATAAGTTCATTGCACTATTCTTTATAGCTTTTCTCCCATTCTGTTTATCTTTTCTTCGGTTGCTTTGCAGGCTGTATTCAGTTTTATTACAATGCAGCTTCAGTTATGTTCTGTCTTCTTCACATTCTCCTTAGGGACCAGAACTCATTATTTTGGACGAACTATACTCCATGGTGGTGCAAAAGTATGGGTTTTCTTTTAGTTGACATATTCAATAATTCTCTTTTCTCCTTTTCCAAATATAATTGATGTACTTCCATCTTTTGCAATTGAACCAACAGTATAGAGCAACTGGTCGAGGATTTGTGGTGCGTCATATCAAGTTTGCTGAAAATTACAGGCTTTATTCAAGAAGCCATTTTGTTAAGGCGTAAGCGATACTCTCTGTTAATTTCAATTGTAACCAGCTAAGGTTGAAGCAGTTGTTAGAACTGAGCTAGCTTGACATGTTCTATATGAAAAAAAAAGTAATACTGCTTTTATTTTAAAGCTTTCAACCTAATATTTCAGGCTTGAAGTGGCATTGCTTCTCATAGTATACATTGCATATGGTTACACGGATGGGGGTGCTGTTTCTTTTGTTTTGCTTACTCTTAGCAGCTGGTTCCTTGTCATCTCATGGCTGTTTGCCCCTTATATATTTAATCCATCAGGTTTTGAATGGCAAAAGTAAGTCTGTTGGCACTTTGGTTTTGCTTTAGCTTTTATCTTAAAACTTCTCAGAATTGATTCTAAGACTGCAAGTCTTAGCCTGCAACTTCACCACATTTTTAATGAACAGGACTGTAGAAGATTTTGATGATTGGACCAGTTGGCTTCTTTATAAAGGTGGAGTTGGGGTGAAAGGAGATGATAGCTGGGAGTCTTGGTGGGATGAAGAACAGGTTTGTCATTGAGATGCTGATTAGTTCTTTAATTCTCATTTAGTTTTATCAATGCATTTGATCAGTGTTGTCAAAACGCGTGGGATTTGAAGCCTTATTGTGATCAGGTGCACGTTTTGTGTGCTTAAAGCTTTCTTTGCAAGGTGATAAGTGCAAAAAAGCTTGGCTGTTTGGAATTCTCCTTCATTCTTTTTAATTTTTAGTTTTTTTCCCTTCATTTTTGTGCCTTTACTAGTAAGAAACGAGGTAATAATATTGAAGTAGAAAGTTCTCAATATTTGAATATTCGACAGCAGGCTTGGGACCTTAAAGATATCATACATATTGGCCTAGAAAAAGAAGATTTTTTATGTTTTTTGAATAAACTAGACTTGTCTATAGTCATGATCACGCACGCACAAGAAAATTTTGATGTTTTGTGTATTGTGTCTACAAAAGAATAATTTTTGTGTGTGAATAAACTAGAAGACTTGTCTATAGTCATGATCACACACACACACACACATTCCGCCTCAAAGCACTACTAGAGTTGCAGCATCTAGAGTGTGCTTTGTGCTCTTGACAACACTACATTAGACTTCTTCTGCACCTCTGATGTCTTTTTTTCCCCTTTCCATTTAGTGGCATGTATCTAATTGTCCGAGGGAGATCTGAGCTAGAGTCTCTTCACCCTGAATTCTTTGTAATGAGGGATAATATTTTATCTTGCAAAAAAGCTCTAGGTGTTGGTTGAGATTGTTTGTCTACTGATAACTGCTACTCTTCTTATGTTTCTTATTGCGGAAAATATTACGTTTGTTCTGCAGATGCATATCCAGACTCTGAGAGGCCGCATATTGGAGACAATATTAAGCTTGAGATTCTTCATATTTCAGTATGGCATAGTGTACAAACTCCATCTTACCGGAAATAATACATCCCTTGCGGTGTGCTTCTTGCCCTTGCAATATTAATATTTGCTTTGTCTCATTTCATCAGTTATCAAATTATTTTCACCCAATGTTCTAATATAAAATGATATGACTGAGATTAGGATCGAGGATGGGAATAGCAGAGCTTTCCCTTGTTAAGTATGAGAAGGATAATAACATGCCATAGAACCTGAGGATGGAAGTTCTCAGGATTTCATTTCTGCACATACTTGTATGAATTATAATCGAGCCAAATTGAATGAATGGAGCTAACACAATTATGTCAAAAATGCGAGAAGTTCCAGTGGAACAATTTCGTATAATCAATGAGCTTTCTGTTTGCTTGTGTCAATTTTTGTATTATGTATATGCAAATCATTATTCAAGAATATTCATATTCTTTGACTAAAAAGTTCTTATAATTTCTAATTGATGGTTTCATTTTGCTTCCCAGCTTTATGGATTTTCCTGGATCGTGTTGGTTGGATTTGTCCTCCTGTTCAAGGTATCATTTATCATTTGAAGGGGGCAAACTTTGCAAAATTCCCCCTGAAAAATATTCTTTAATGTGACTGCCTTCTGTTCGAAAGGCATCTTTTGACGATTGATTATCTATTGGTCGCAGATACTCAGCTACAGCCCTAAGAAGTCCCATGACTTACAACTGGTGATGCGATTCATGCAAGGGGTTATATCCATAGGACTTGTTGTTGCCCTTTGCCTTATTGTTGCCTTTACTGAGTTATCAATTGCAGACTTATTTGCAAGCACCCTTGCTTTCATTCCGACTGGATGGGCCATATTATGTGTAAGTAACTTTCTCATTTTCTTGCTTTGGATCTCTCTCTTGGTTGAACATATAGAAGTAATTATTGTTGGCAGTGGCACTCGTGTATTTTTATTCGCGAATATACACATTCCTCATAGCTCATACTTGAATTTATCTTGGTAACTGCCGTTTGCCGAGTCAATCATGAAAGTCGAGGTCATCTTGGTAAATGAACCTAGTCGAGTGAGTTCAAGCAGTTGAATTAAGCTTGAGATTAAGAGTTTGTCATTTCTCTGATTATTATCATTTTTTGAGTGGATTTGCGGTGGCCTTCGTCCACTAGTCTATCTCACGGACTGTTGTATTTGAGCGGTAATTCCCATTCTTTTATAGATTTTGGTGGCTTTTATCCACTGGTCTATCTCGTGGCCTGTTCTATTTGAGTGGTAATTCCCCAGATGCGGGAACCTGTTTATCATGATTTCGAGTTTATATCTTCGCAGATGGTCAATTTCATTATCCTGGTTCTCCTAGTTTGCATTTTGTTTCTGACAATCCTGGATCTATATTCGTGTTGTTTCCGTTCAGCTGGCTGTAACATGGAAGAAGGTAGTAAGGAGTTTGGGTTTGTGGGATTCTGTGCGAGAAATTGCAAGATTTTACGATGCTGGAATGGGGACCATCATCTTTGCACCCTTAGCAGTGCTGTCTTGGTTCCCCTTCATCTCAACCTTCCAGTCTCGCCTTCTGTTTAACCAAGCCTTTAGCCGTGGTCTGGAGATTTCTCTCATTCTTGCAGGAAACAAAGCTAATGTGGAGGCATGATTTCTACACCACCTTTAGATTTCTCGTATTGGCTCAGGTTAGATTAGGTTGGCATGCTGCTCTATCCTCTAATTTGTTTTTGTCGCACATTTTACTGAAACTGTTTCTGTCGAGGATTATTACTTGAAAACTCATGTATTTATTTTGGGTAAACAATACTGCAACTCCTTTTTAATTTTTGGTCTGATTTTGAAAAAAAAATTATGTTTTTGTAATTATTGATGGACTTCTAATATCAGATATTAGTAAAATCATTTGTCTCTTATTAATGTCTTTTTCTATGCATTCTTTGAATATTTTTTAAAAAATTTAATTTCTAATCATAACTCTTATTTTTTAAATCTTAAATCTTAGACCTTACACCTTAAAAATACATCCCATCCTTAATTCTTTAAACACTTATCATAACTCCTGAATTTGAAACCTAAATTTTAAACTCTAAATGTTTTAATTTAAAACGGAGATATTGAAGGAGGTATGAAATGATTTCCATCCCAGTTATTAATTAGAATTAAGAGATGGTTGATGGATTCATGATAAATAAATGGTTAGTGTAAACTACATTTATAGTTACTGAATTTTTAGTGTTTTTTTTATGTTGATCATTAAAAACCAAAAAATTAAATAATCAGTAAAAATTTAATTCGATTTATTACGATCATTGTGGTTAAGAAATATGATAAACTATTCAACTGAACAATAAGAGTATTTTTATTTTGACCATCAAACTAACAAAAAATAACAGTTAATCATAATTATACATTTAATTCTCGTTAAATACATATTATATCAGTTTAATCATAATTTAAATTTAATTCAAATTAATCGTAAATCAAACGGACAGAAAATGTGGACCCAAACCACTAGGCTATTCCTTCTGTCTGTCGAGGCTTCGGAGCATATTTAATCTAAAGACATACTCTTAGTCATGCAAATTAGAAATTGGATAACACAAAAACATAACCAGTATTCAGTAAAGAAGACCAAACTGGAATTACTACAACAAAGAGCATCAATATCTGTAAATTTTCATGTAAACATCATTCTTACCATCATATATCTCAAGCAACAGCAGGGAGCACCTAACAAACTGAGCTGCTGGCTGTGACATGAGCTTCATGTTCTTTCAGTATATAAGAAATACAACCAACTTTATACAAGGGCTACCTGGGATTGGGATCAGAAGAATCTCCAATCAGATGACACCATTACAATAAGACAACAGAAGGAATCAAAACATCCCACACCTTATCCTATCCATATGATATGCCATTGGAGGATTGATAAGAACATATAGGCAGTGGAATGTTGACATCATACATGAGATACTCGACATGGTATTGGTTCCCTCTCAAGAGGCTGCAGCAGTGGGAAGAGATTCGGTTGTGGATGACCCAAATGATGATAGAAGCCAACCTTTCTTCTGCGCATACTCCATATAGAAACTGAATTTCTCCTTGGCATTTGGAAAGTCAAGAGCTAGGTCGTCGAGTCCATCTTTGACCCTGCTGAAGCCTTTGGTCATTTGGTTGATAGTGATTAGACCTTCGTTGAAACACTCCTGCAGCAGGTCCAGCATCCTATCGTTTTTCTTCTCCATGGCCATCACCAGTGCTTTCTTCACAACCTCGTGGTTAAAGAATGGCATTCCAAGGTCACGGATACAGTGACAGGCTTCAGACACAACACCCCCACTTTCGTACTCTTCCAGGAGCTTCATTATCTTGTCCTTTGCATCCTCTACAGCCCAGCCAGTTCCTCCTCCCCAGCACCTAAGGAGTCTCTCACCAGCATGGCGAGCAGTTATAAGTGATCGAACCATCCTGACAGTCTCACTTCCGCTGCAATTCGGAGGCAGCTTGATGGTTATCTCTTCAAGATTGAACGGAACCAACACATCATCAATGACAGCCCTAGCCAAGAAAAGAGCAAGCTCATTCGAGGCATCCAGAATATCCAAGGCAGTGTCTTCTGCCGACTCCAGAAGCATGACAAAGCCATTCACAATATCCTCAGTAGAAAAGATCTCAATGTGAAGAGCAGAGAGCAAAACAGATGCCATTTCTTTCTCCCTGTTCTTTCTGTCCATGGCAAGTGTGATAAGCTTCTTTAGGAAAATCGGATTAAATTCAGGCATCCCTAGATCTTCAAGACTTCGAATGAGCTCAGGAATATCATCCGAGAGAAAATACTCATGAATTATAGATACAATCTCCTTCTTGTACTGATTCAATTTTTTGTCTTCATTTTGAGCCACTCCATCGTCATGAGAGGATTTTACGAACGATGCATCAAGCCATCCTTGAGAAATAGCCTTCAGGGCAATTGACTGAAACAAGGCTTTTGCAGATGGAATGTCTAGAGCAAGATCATCCAGACTCTCAGCTAACCGAGCAAACCCTTTCGCCATTTGACTCGAACTTATCAACCCTTCCGCAGCTGCTTCCTTCAGAAGTTTCAGCATAAGCGGTTCAGCTGTTTGAATTTCCATAGCAAGAACCAATGCCCTCTTAACCACCTCATGATGAAAGAACGAAACACCCAACTCCCTAATACATCTACAGGCCTCAAAGGTATCACCACTCTCGACATACTCCCTTAAAAGATCAGCAATCTTTTTCTTCATTTCCTCAACGGTAACATGAGTGCTACCGCCCCACCTCCTTTCCAAAAGTTCGGCATGGTGGGGAGCTGAGAGATAGCTCTTCTCAGCAGTTTGGAGAACCTGATATCCCTTGGAAGATTCAGGAAGTGTCTTCTTTGCTCTTGTGATGAAAGCTGGAGGCAGTATCTCATCAACCACAGCACGAGATATGAACAGAGCAAGGATATCGACTGCATCCAGTATATCCACAGCAAGGTCGTCAGCAGACTCGAGAAGCATCACAAAACCATCCAGAATATGGTGTGGGCTGATGACATCAGCATACAGTGAAGAAAGCAGAACTGAGGCCATTTCCTTCTCTTTATCATGCCTGTCCATGGCCATGGAAACAAGCCTTTTAATAAAATAAGGATGATATTCATTTGAGCCAAGATCTTTGAGGTCAGATGCAGCCAATTCCACATCACTAGTGCTAAAATATTCTTCTATAATAGAAACAACAGCTTTTTTGTACTCGTCTAGGGGATCAGAAATGGTTGAACCAACAAGTTGATATGGTTCCTGGAAAAAGCAAGGCAAAGAAATTAAGCAACAACACTAAATTATTTACAAATGAGTACGCCACTGTGGAAATTTTAAAGTGCAAGTATGTAAAAGTTAGAAGAAGAAAAAAACAAAACAAAAAGGTAGAAGTACCTCTCCACTGTCATAGTTGGGATCATTCTGATCAATATGTGATACCCCATCCGTGTCAAGGAGTTTGCCCCATGTACCCTTACCACCGGCACCATCTATTTAACATTATTAAAAGGGAAAAAGAACTAATAAGTAAGAACAAACATATAACTCTGTAGTGCACTCTTCCATAGTAGAAAGTAATTTTTTTGACAAAAATGCAGATGCAAAGCATCATTGGCTAATTTGAAGCCAAAACTAGGCTGAAGGCTGAAGGCGGAAGCAGCAAAAATAATTGATAATATGATAACTTTGATTATCAGCTATGCATTGAATATGTTTATGCACAACATATTACTACAGATTGTTGAATATGGAACAAGCTCCGTTCTATTACTTCATCCATTAGTATTCAATTTCAACACAAGTTTAATCACCCTTCATAAGCTTTGAGTTAAATAATTTGAGGTCTTACACATAAATAGTGATGATTCATGTATTTGAAAGTACTGGATAAAAAATAATAGATTAGATCTTACCCCATACATATACCCTGTGAATTATAAAGCAAATACTTCGGAATTATGACTGGAGGCATTAATATTATAAAGTCCATCTATGAACCTAACAGCTTGATTGTTCTAAAACTTCAATGAGGTGATTTCGATTAAAGATAATATAGATATATTAGAATAAAGGATTAAATTAAAAAAAATCCCTCTTTGAGCACATTTGTTGTCTGACTGATCATTTTTGTTCAACCAATATGCTAAGATGAGCAAGTCAGTTATAAAGCAAATAGAACTTTCAAGGCTAGCAAGTATAAACCAAATATCCAACAAGGTGAGAAGAAGAAGAAAATTAATTGACTTGAACAATTCAAAGAATAACAAGGCTCACCCTTCTTTACACGAAAAGACTTCCCTGAGTGAGACCGACGGACATGCCGCACAGCAACACAACCAGTCTGTGCTTTGCCACCAGTAGGAACCTTTAATTGATGATCAGAAAGCAAAGACGTTGGGGATTTCGGGGATGATGACATTCTTGGGGATGGTAAAGCAGTCTCCACATTCTGACTGGCTATTTTCAGCATTTCCCTTTGTTCATCAGTAAGAAATCCCTCGCCTGAGGCCATTTACTCTTCACCTGTTCTAAATGTCTTGTAAATTAAAATTTTAACAGTAAAATGGAAGAAATTAGTTCATCCTAAAGGGCATTAAAAGCAATAAAGAAATAACAGTTCGATTCAATTAATTCTCATAGATTACAAATAAAATTAAAAGAAATGTTTAATTACAACCATAACTGATATTATTCATCAAGTACTCTACATTCCTCCTTGGTTAGGCTGATTTATGGCATTAACGGATTTGAAAGCTCATTATCAAGATTATAAGCCCTTTTTCTTTGATCTTGAGATTATAAGTCACTGTCTTCTTTCACAAGCATAAAGACCTACAATGCTACAGAAGTCAGTTCAAATTGACTTAACTAGTTATCTTTGGTCAAATCAGTTAAGCCAGGTCGGTTATATCAATATTTCTCTACATAATCTTGAAGCAAGAGCTCTTTCAATAAAAATGGGTTTTCTTCCAGGACTTTATCGATCAGATTATAGAACCAAGACCAGCTTGTTCATTCAAAAACCATCAAGGATCCGACGCGGGTCAACTAAAACAAAAAAGAGTGCAAATATTCAACATATCATGAACTCGATTGAAAACAAGAGGGTTGAAAGCTGGAAATTCAAAAGCAAAAGGGAAAAACAAATAGACTAGAGTTGAAGAAAGTACCTACAATTCAAGATGGAGGTTAAATCTCCAAGATTCAGTATCCCTTTTCTTTATTGGTAATAGAAAGGTGAGTTTTGTTTCTGATTCTGTGTGTAATGCGTAAAAAGGGAGGACCACCAGTGATCTGGTTATAGAGAGTTCGACGCAGAAGGTTGCTTCTGTGGTGGTGAGGACTGAAGAGTCTGCGTTGAGGCGCCGCTGCTGCTTCTGCTGCCGCCGCTGGTGAAAAACTGGTAAATGAATGGGGAAAGGATGAGGATCAGAAGGTTGGAAATGGAAGAAATGTTAGGGATTTAACCATTTAGGGTTTCTCCAGTCTTTTAGATTTACCTGTCCCAATAAAAACGGCGAGTAACGACTATTGAGTAAATCCCATGAATGACCATTTAAGTATTGAGAGATTCTAATTTGACCAGGAATCTATTAGTTTTATTAATTTGGTCACTTTATGATCTAAATGATATCAGTTAAATCCTCTGCCATTAAAACTTAATCATGAAAATGGCGTTACACTAATAAAATTTTGTGTAATTACATATTTGATTTTGATCTTAAATTTAATTTATTATTATTTAGTTGAAAAAAATTTTAATATAATTTTTTTGATAAATTTTATTTAAACGGATGATTCGTGAGTATGTTAGATATTTAAAAATAAGAGTTTTAAAATATTTGATTTATTAATTTGTCAATTTGATAAAAATATTAAATATATTTTTTTAAAATTCAAACTAGATATTTGACCCACTAAATATCGTAAATTTGTGGGTTGGGTTTGGGTCATAATATTAGACTTAAACGAGTATCTAACTTGATTCGATAATTTTTTATTTCTTAATTTTAAAATTTAGTATTAAAATAGTTATAATTAAAAAATTATAAAATAATAGGGTAAAGTACCCCAAATGACCACTAAACTATTTTTTAAAATTTTAAATCAAATTGCTATTATTAAGATAAGTGAAAAATTCAGAGTTAAACAAAAGATTAATTTAAGAAAAAGAATTAACATCAAATGCCGTGGCTCAACTATTAGTTAGTGCATAAATGCGCCTTGTTTTTTTTAAAATTTTTATTAACTAAAAAATATTTATATTTTCAATATTTATATTAAGATTCGAATATATAAAACAAAACATTCACAATTAAAGAATATATATAAAAAAAGTTTACAGACAATTAAAAATATATATTCTCAATTAAGATAATAGAAATATTGATTCAATAAAAGCACATACAACGAGCATAAATGTGAATATTTTTTCTGATAGAGAATGGACTGATAATATATACTTTCGGTTACTGGATAAATAAAAAAACATATTTATTTAAAAAATATTAAATCAATATATATAAATATAAATTTCATTTATAGAATATATAATAAGAGTATAGATCCATAGCAAAGACGAAACTAAATAAGGCGGAGGAAAACAATTTTCCCTTGTCTCTAAAGGTGTGTATATATTTCATTTATTGAGTAGGCAGAACTTGCTTGATAATGTAGTCTGCCAGGTAACTATATGCTTGTTGTGTGGGATGGACACTATCCCAAAACAAAAACTGGGAAGGATTGCTGCAGATCGGAGTTAAGGGATTACACATAAAGGAAGCTTCAAGGAGTCCAGTCCCACAACAACCTCTCTTGGTCTCAACAAAACCTGTTGCACAAGACAAACATATACGTCATTGGATTCTGTTGTCTTCCAGACAACTAAAACTAGGTAAAACATAGTTGGAAACTGGTGTAAGGGATTACCATATTGTTGGGGATAATTAATCATGTTAGACATTGGCTCATAAACGTCTGCATACTGAATGTTGCTCCCTGGAAGCTGTGCTTGTAATTCTGGCAACAGTGTGGCAAGCTTCATGTTATAAGATCGAGAGTCGGAGTTCTGATCTTCTAAGCATATCCGATCTGTCAGAATTTCAAATCTGGCCGTCATTTGAATCGGTAAGCAACCGATGGGAGGGAGACCGGCTACGACCATTTGTCGGCATCCGAGTTCGTATAACTCCTATATGTTTAATCATAGAATACGATTACTTAGATGGAATTTCAGATTGGCTAATGGTTCAGATGTGGTTACAAAGTAGTGTTTTTTATATAATTACCTCGAGAAATTCTTCTAGTTTTTGAAGAAGAAAATTTTGGTATCCATCAATGTTGAATTCCAATTGTCTGGTCGGAATATCGTAGAAATTAAAAATAAAATCATTAGTTCCAGCACTGATTATTACCAAAGCTTCACCGATGATGTTCATCGCCTTGTCTTGTCCCACAATTCCGATCAGCTCGCCTACGTAACTCTTGAACATATCAACTTGTTTTGAAACTGGGATCACATTGGTTAACGTTGTAGTTAATCGTCAAACCCTGATCCTGCCGAGGCAAAGCTGACGCCTGTTAGGAGCTCATTTTCCGACAGATTTGGCATCAGAAACGGCGGGACTTCGTCTTTGATCCTTAGATATGATGCAACGAAATCGGGAACAAGTTTTCCATCAGAAAATCTTCCTGTCGGCACGTGTCCTGGAAAGTTTTCACCGTAGGGAGGTACGTTAGCTTTAAACAATGTTTGGACATTGTTGTTATTGCCGGTATCGACAGTTGAATCGCCAAAGACGATAATGGCTGGAAACCCATTGTGTGTCTGGGTTGCTGCGACGACAGCAGCCTTGATGGACGAGATACAAATGAGTAGTAGGACTATGGAGGTTGCCATATCAACTTCTTTTAACAAGAAGGGCCTGTGAAACTGAGGAATATTGCAAATATTTAAATACCTTATCATTGGGTCATGGATTAGTATTTATAAAAAAGTCGAAAAAGAATTTTGTCAATCTTAAAATAAAATAAATAAAAATGTAAATAGGTTTAAGACAATAAGAATCGAGGAATGTACCAATGCAATTTTCTTTTTTAAGAAAGATTTTCTACCACTCTTGAGGTCTTGAGTTCGATGGTAGTGATTTAAAACTGAGAATTCAATTTATATTTATAGGGAAAATTAAGGCAATAAATGAAAAGTTTAAAACGAATCAAATTCAAATAATAAAGAGATAATGCGTATTATCTGATTTTGAATCGAATTAAATTAAAAATAATTATTAGCATTATCTAGTTAACGTCTAGAGTTCAAAAAAAAATCAACTTCTTTTTGAATATTAAAAAATAAATTAATTAAAAGAATTACTCACAACAAATAAAATATTCGTAGGTGATTCGTGGGTATAAATTCAACGATTTTCTAAAAAAATATGGCTAAATATGTTATTATTTTTTTATTTATCCTAATATGTGAGTTTATTTTATATTGATATCATATCCTAATAATTCAGATTTACTTGAAAACGTCCACACAATCCTAGGTGATTCAGTAATTAGGATTGAGTATTCGATCGAGTCGAGTCAAAAATTTTGAGTTATTCAAGTTAACGAGTCATATTTTACAACTCGAACTTTATTTGAATTTTTTTCGGTTCGAGTCAAGTTTAAGAAATTCGATTCGAATCGAGTCGATTTTTCGAGTTTCTATAAATATTTAATTATAATTATTTATCATGTTATAATATGATTTGATTCTAATTTAAACGCCTTTCTATAATTATATAAGATGTGCATATATATTTTTTTCATATATAACAATATTTTTTTTATATTTTTATATATTAATGTATATATATCATAAAAAATTGAGAAATTCGTCTGAAACTTAAAAATTAATTTAATTAGTAAAATTTTAAGTTATTTGAATTTTCATTTTATAACTCAAATTTTGTTTAAACTTTTTCGAGTCGAGTCTATAAAATTTCGAATCAAGTCAAAACGAGTTGAATATTTTCGCCTTGAATCGAGTCAAATTATTTAATTTTTTTGAATTAAATCAAATTTTGCTCACCCCTATAACAACCGTGACTTGTAAGAGAAAGAATGAAAACAAAGAAAACGTAAAATAACCTTGGAAGTTACATTTTTCTTTAACTGTAAGATGGTCGATAGTAATTTGAAGCACATCATCATATCGACACGTTCAGATGAACTTAGCCTTGAAGAAGACCTTGACGAATTTATACGGATTAGATTCCACATTGATTATCTATTAAGAAAAAAAGTATTTTTTATTTTAAAATTAAAAATCATATTAAAACTGCTTTTTTTGGAAATTCTAAAATTTTATTTAAAAATTATAAATATATGAAATATTATGAAGATTGTATTCTTAATTTTTTTTTAAAAAGTTCTAACATATTGCAGAGTTATTCTAAAATTTATAAAAAAATTCGAGCCATTTACAATTTAAATCATTGAATATCCTTAACTTTCGTATAGGTTAAATATTTATTATTAACAAATTAAATCATTCACACTAACACCGTTAAATATTTTAATGAAAAACTAACTCAATAATCCTACTAGACATGTGTTTCTATGTCAATAAGTTAATATTAATTAAAATTATAGAAAAAAATATTATAATTTTTTTACATTAAATTACTAAAGAATTTAGTAAATTGATATCGATTGAATTGTAATTTTTTTTAATAATTTAATGTAAAAGAGATTTTAAATATTTTTTCTTTAATTTTAATTAATATTAACTTGCTGATATGGGAAAATATGTCTAGCAGGATTATTGAGTCAGCTTTCCTGTTAAAATAATTAACGATATTAGTATGAATGATTTAATTTGTTAATAATAAAAATTTAATGATTTAATTTGATTAAATTAAAGGTTTGTGACCTATACTAAAATTAAGAATAAATTCAATGATTTAAATTATAAATGGCTCAAAATTTTATGAGAATTTTAAAATAATGTATAATAAGAATAAATATTATAAAATAAATATTATTATAAATTTGTAAATTTTTAAAATAGAAAAATATTACAAAGTCGTTTTAAAATATAAATTTTATAAAAAAATCTACAAAATTATTGAAACACTTAGATCTGACATTATAGTCGGTAGACTTTTTAATATTTATATATTCAGTTTTTTTATGAATATCTTTATTTATGATAGATATTCATATATTAAATAATATTTTAATATATTTTATTATTAGAGTTTAATTCTTATTAGAATTAAGACTTTCATCTTATACCTATAAATACAGATTTTTGTATAAAATATTGTGTAACCCTACTTTGAGAATATAATACAAGTCTATCTTTTTTGTCTATATCTTTGTTCATCTATTTTATTCTTACTCTTTATTTTATTTACAACAGTTTTAAATTTTTTAATTTAATATTTTTTAATATATTGGTCTAATAAAGTTGTATTTGTTAAATTTTTTTAACTCTTTCATAATACACATACCGTACATACATATTATTCGATTTATCTGAATGAAATACATTATTCTACATTATAATTTATTGGGACCACTCCACGAATTCTTAATTCAACATATTTACAGACAATTAAAAAGTAAATACTCTGGATCAAGATAATAGGAATATTGAATCAATATACAAATATATTTAAGTTATTAGTGGAGTAGTTGAGGCAGAACTTGGTTGACAATGTAGTCTGCCAGGTAACTATATGCTTGCTGTGTGGGATGGAAACTATCCCAAAAGACAAACTGGGAAGGATTTCTACAGATTTCAGTCAAGGGATTACACAGAAATGAAGCTTCAAAGAATCCTGTGCCACAACAACCTCGACTGGTCTCAACAAAACCTGTATCACCGTTTAATAAGAATACATCCGTGCAGACAAAAATAGTATTATATTGCTGTAAAATGAGGTGTTAGTATTAACAAAATAATAATAATTAAAATAAAAAATTAATAATAGTACGATGGTAAACCGTTTTGTTAGTACGAACCGTCTAGTCTCAGTGGTTAAAGAATCAGTTGTTCTTTCTAGAGGTCACGAGTTCAAATACTAATAATACCAACAAAATGATTGAAAGATTAACATATAATGGTTGAAGGTATATTCTAAAACAGATATTATTGTAACACTACAGTTGATTTAAAAAAACGCGCAGGTGGTAAATTTGATAAAAGAATTTGGCTTAATTCGAAGGAATGATTGAAGAAATGAGAAAATTATACAAAAGTAGACAAATCTCAACTTGACAGAAATCAAATTGTTTTTTGAGTTGTTCGAATAACTCAAACAACTTAACTGTAATAATTCAAAACTGAAAAAAAAAAAATTTTGAATCGAATCTAATTTGCTCACCCTTAATCTCTATCGACCAAAAGTAAGAAGAAAAATCAGGTTTTTGTTGAGTCCATGGCTAATTTTAGATCTATTCCAAGGGGTAAGAAAGCCCTTTAAATTTTGAAGAAGAAAAATCCATTTACCTTGTTTTTTTAATCTAATTAAGTTATTAAACCAAAAAAATAAATCAAATAAATCATTAAATTTTAAAATTAAATCAATCGAGTATTTGATCAATTTTAGTCATTAAATCTTAATAATTTTTTTAGATGTTGATGACACATGATACACTATTGCTTTATCGGGTAGCATTACAAATTATTTAAAGAATATATTTTATAAATTTTATAATTTTTTAAATAAAAAATTTTAAAAAATATTTTAAATAATTTTTTTTTTGAAAACTTCAAGTGAAAGTATTATAACAGGATGCACTGTAATAATATGTCCAAAAATCCTTAAGATTTAATGGTTAAAATTATTTAAAGAAGTGGAGAATGTCGACGAACACTCAACTACAATGAAAAAAAGTAGATTGAATTTCGGTCGAAAATCAGAGAGTGGGAAATATCGAATAGTGAAGTACCCAATACTTGAGCGATGAATGATGAAGCATCAAAATATAGAAAATATCGGATGATGAGAGAAATGTGATCTAAGAGTGATTTAAAGAAATTAAAATTAATTAATTTTTTAAAAAATAAATTAAATTTCTAAAGAAACTTTTTTAAAAAAATTATGTCATATTTTGATTGGATGAAAAAAATTATTTTAATATTTTTTAAGATAAAAAACTTAAATAAATCGTAAAATAAAATATTAAGTAAATATTTGACCAAAATATAATTTAACTACTTATCTGAAAAAATATACTAGTTGAATACTTATTTGACGCCTGTTGAGCAAAATGGTTTAAAAGATTACCATATCGTTGAGGATGAACAATCATGTCGAACAATGGCTCATAAATGTCTGCGTATACAATTTTGCTCCGATGAAGCTTTGCCTGCAATTCAGGTATCAGGTAGGAAAGCTTCTTGTTATAAGATCGAGCGTCGGAGTTTTCATCTTCCAAGCATTCTCGATTTGCTTGAATCCCATATCTGAACGTCATTTGAACCGGCAAGCAACCCATCGGCGGGAGCCCAACTACCACCATTTTCCGGCATCCAAGCTCGTATAACTCCTATAAACTCAATCAGAATAAATTTAGAGGTCGAATCGGTTAAAGCATTTGTATTAGATCAAACTATGAATATGTATATGTAATTACCTGGAGAAAATCTAGTTGTTTTTGGAGAAGAAAACGTTGGTATCCAACAGTGTCGAACTCCAGTCGTCTGATCGGAATATTGAAGAAATTGAAAAGAAAATCGTTACTTCCGGTACTGATTATTACCAGAGCTTCGCCGATGATGTTCTTCGTCTGATTCTTACCCACAATTCCATGAAGCTTGTCTATATATGTCTTGAACATCTCAACTTGCTTCGACAGTGGAAGGACATTGAATAGCTTTGTAATTACGTCATCAAACCCTGTTGCTGCCGAGGCAAAGCTCACGCCTGTTTTGAGCTGGTTTTCCGAAAGATTTGGATTCAGAAACGGTGGGACTTCGTCTTTGATCCTTAGGAACGATGCGATGAAATCGGTAACAAGTTTTCCATCGGAAAACCTCCCTGTTGGAACATGGCCGGGAAAGTTTATGCCGTAGGGAGGCGTGTTAGCTTTAGCCACTGTGTTGATGTAGTTATTATTGCCTGCGTCTACAGTTGAGTCACCGAAGACGATAATCGCCGGCACTCTTGGTGGTGGCGGTGGCGGTGGTGGTGGTGCCATGGTGGTGGCGCTGCAGCAAGTGTTGATCGAGACCATATAAGTCAGCAGTAGGATAACAATGAAGAACTTGGAGGTTGTCATCTCAACCTTTTTGGGCAAGGGCTTTTGAAACTAACAAGTACTGAGAATTTTATTGTGCATTTATGAATAAATTAAATAAAGATGTTATATATTATATATATTTTATAATGAATATATGAGTATTTGTTCTTTATTTACAGATTTTTTTGCTTTGAATCAAGTTAAAATTTTAATTTTTTTAAGATTCTAGTGACGTCACGATATAATCAACTACAAAATAACATAATTTTGACCCAAATATTATTGTCTAAGTTTTCTTTTCTAACAATACAACGTTCTTTGTTTTATTTTCAACAATAGAATATTTTTACTACAGTGAATCAGAAGTTCAGTTTTAAATATAAAAAATAATATAAATTTAAGTTAGAACTATTCTTAACGGTGTTTTTGCGATCCTCATTTTAATTATTTTTGAGTTTTAATTGTTTTTATAGTATATAAAACAATTCTTATGTTTATTTTTTATATTTTTATTTTGGGTAAATTATATGGATAACCACAATATTATGAGGTTGGTATTAAAATGACCACAATACTTTAAAACGCGTCAAATACACCGATGAACTATTAAAATAGTATCGAAATAGCCACCGACCGTTAAAAATTTTTAAACCTTAAACCCTAAATCCTACACCTTAAACCTTAAACCTAAATTCATCAAAATGAATTTTTAAACCCTAAATTCATCAAAATGAATTTTAAAACCCTAAACCCTAAAGTCCAACAATATATATTAAATTTTTAAATGAATTTAGGGTTTAACATTTAAAATTTAGGGTTTAAGATTTATCATTTAGGGTTTATAATGTTAAACCCTAACTTCATTTAAAAATTTAAAATTTAAGGTTAGGATTTAACATTTAGGGTTTAGGTTTTATAGTGTTAAACCCTAAATTCATTTAAAATTTAAGATTTATTATATAACAATTTAATTATTTTTTATTAAATTAAAAATAACTAAATATAAAGAACAAATATGAGAAACAATTAATATATATAAATAATAGTGTTTCATATTAGTAGGGTTTCTTTGACCTTGTGGTTAGGCCACCTAAGTTCTAGGTTTTAAACCCACCCTGGAATCATGTTTGAGAATTTTTTTTTCTCCTTTAATCTGGTGGTGACCTTCCTGAACGGAGGAGGAAAATTAATTTAATAAATTAAACAATATATAAATATAATCCTTCAATTAGGTGGTGACACAATAAATAATAAAATTAAGACTAAATTAAAAAATGTATGAATGTCAGAGAGTAAATGTGTAATTATTCTATTTTATTTTAACTGTCACGTCATCCATTCGTTAATATTTTAACGGTTGGTGACTATTTCGATACCATTTTAATAGTTTACCGGTGTATTTAACGTATTTTAAAGTATGATGGTCAAAAACGATATCAATCTCATGATATTATGGTTATCTGTGTAATTTACCTTTTTATTTTATTTGAATTTAAATTATAGTACTAATTTATTTAATTTTTGTTGAGTATTTAAACAAACTAATAACAGAATAAGTATTTGTGACTTTGGGAGAACTAAGAAAAGAAGAAAACGCAAAATGAATGTCTTGCCGTGACATTTTTATACAAAAAGGAAGAGGGTCGACACGACAATATTTCCAACGACATGTATCTATTTGTCTGGATAGGTGTAATTATTCACATGAATAATTTATAAATAAATTAAATTCGATTAATGTTTAATTTAAAATGATTTGGTTTGAGATTTTAGTAAATCGAATTGTGTATAATATAACTTAACTCAACACGTTTATGAGAAGGTTGTTTTTTATAATTTTTTTATTTTTGGATAATCACCGTAAAAATTATATTTAATTTTTTTTTTAAATATTAGTAGAAAACTCAAAAAAAATCAGTGAATTGTTAGACAATTTACCTATAAAATTATAGTTTCAAAATTTTAAAATATTATATATTTCTCATAAATTAAAAAAATCAATATATATTAGTAAGAAATTAAATTATAATAATGAGTTTTTTTTCTATTAAAGTTTTTACTTTTTCCTTTATTATAACTTTATGTATAAAAAATAAAAAAAATAAAAAGTTTTTAATTTCTATTTCTCATATAAAAAACTATGATTGAAAGTTAAGATCTGAAAAATTCTAAGATATTTTTTTCTTTTATTGTTCATCGAAGATTGTTGAGAAATTAAAAATAGTCTCACACTCGAATATCAATTTCATCTCTAATTCAGTCATACCAGGTTCATTTATTTATCTCTTAAGACCTCACGTTTTTTATTCAAAATTTCTAAGGTAAACTACACGGATAGTCACCATACTATAGGGTTAGTATCGATCTGACACAATGCTTTAAAAAGAATCAAATACACCGGTAAACTATTGATTTGATATTAAAATAACCATCTGCCGTTAAGGATGTAACGGACTGATAACGTGACAGTTAAATATAAAATGGAATAATTATACATTTAGTCCTTATTATTCATACATTTTTATAATTTAGTCATAATTTTATTATAATAAAATAATATAATTAAGTAGTGACACGTGTCACCACTTTATTAGATAACATTTTTTATATATATCTAATTTATTATATTTATTTATTTCCTCCAATCAAGTGGTGGCAACCTAAAGATCCATTATACAAGAAACAAACCACTACATCAAGCTAATATACTTAACATGAAACCCTTCAACGTATATATTGGTATACGTTTTTTATATTTATTCACACAAAATCTTAAATTTAATTTTTAATTTAATTAAAATATTCGAATAAAAATATTTAGCTTTTAAATATTTGAATAAATTTTTTTGGATATTCAAATAATAAATATATAAATATAAATATTCGTATAATAAATATTCGAATAAAATCATTTTTAAATCTAAATATTCAAATATTTATGATTTTTTTTGAATATTTATGATTTTTATTGAATATATATTATATGAATATTTTTATTCGTATATTTATTATTCGAATATTTTTATTTGGATATACAATTTTTTTATTCGAATATTTTTTATTCTAAAATTTTATTAATTTGAAACTGTTCGAATAAAAATTATTCGAATAATAAATAAAATTTTATTTGAATAACTCAAATTTTAGTAATTTGAAACTATTCGAATACAAATTAATAAAATTTTCGAATAAAAAATTTATATATTCAAATAAAATATTCAAATAATAAATATACAAATAAAAATATTTTTATAATATATTCAAATAAAATGTATGCCATATATATATGTTGAAGGGCATCATATCAAGTAAATTAGCTTGGTGTATTGGTTTGGTTCTTAGGTAGGTTCAACACCTAACATCAGCATCTATTGTTAATTTTGTTTTCCTCACCTAACAACAGCATCTATTGTTAATTTTGTTTTCCTCTTTAATCAGGTGGTGACACGTAATTAAATAATTATATTATTTTTTATAATAAAATTAAGATTAAATTAAAAAAAATTATAAACAACAGGGATTAAATGTACAATTATTCTATTTTAGATTTAACTGCCACGTCATCAGTTCGTTATTCCTTTAACGGCAGATGACTATTTTGATACCAAATTAATAGTTTACCGGTGTATTTGATTCTTTTTAAAGCATTGTGGTCAGATCGATACCAACCCCATAATATGGTGACTATCCATATAGTTTACCCAAATTTCTATGTTTATATTAAGCTCTAGTAATATCACTAGATTTTTCTATACTTAAAGAACAAGGTAAATGTTTTGATAAGCTTAACAAGGCACGAGTTGAGTCTAACAACGATAATTTTTAACGAACACGAGTTGAACAAAATTTTATCAAACTTAACAAACAATAAAATTTTTTAACAAACACAAATCAAATACTACTTAACTCACGATTGATTCGTTTGATAAACACTCCTGGTATATGAATTCATTGATGATCAACTTTTGAGTTTTAAATATTTTCTAAAGGTTAGAATCAATGATTAATTTGTTATGATAATAATTATTTTTAATGATATTAAAAAAAAGTAAATAAAAAATATGTAATAAAGATATAACTAGATTTGAAACCATATTTGATTTAAATGAGATTTGAATAAATTTTTGTCATCAGATTTTAATTTTTTTTTAATTTATAATTAGTGTTTAACTTTATATGGACTAATATATTACAAAGTATTAATTATTGGACGTAAAAAATAGATAATCTTTTTTAGGGTTTAAGATTTATAATTTAATATCATGATTTAGAAGAACCTCCTTGAAGATGGGAAAATAACTTCTTTTCTATGCACTTGAAGACTGAATTTCTATTACAGAATACGGAACACAGAGAAATGGCAACGAACAACAGAGTTTATTGTCTGAACAGTCAAAGTTCTGACTGTTGAAAATTTTTGGAACCTCCAAAGTCTAATTCAGACCAACTTACTTTTAAATAAATCTGAAAACTAAACCATGTTAGGCCTTTGTGGAAGTAAAAGATTGTAGAACTTATCCTGCAAAAAGAAGCTCTTACCTTTGCTATCCACAGATTTTTTCCATCCACACCATCCCCCGTTCACGATCTTCTTCACATCGTCACTTCCGGTGTAGTGGGGATCTAGTATTAGAAATGCACACTCGCCGGTTGTGTCGTTGTAATCGACTCCTAGAAGGGTGTATGCAAGAACACCACCACCTGCATCAAACAATCGGTTCTCTTTAGCAGCGAAAAGCCTGCAACAACACTTTTTTTTTTTTTTTTTTGGGGGGGGGGGGATGGAATTCTCATTGATTACCGATCATAATTGGTGTTCCTTGAGTTTCAAAATGTAATGCCAGTTCTCGACATTTTTCGGGAAGCTCAGATCCTGACCTAACGTTTATGATTTTGCAGCTAACCTGTTAAATGAAGCATCTTATAAAACATATGAATAAGTAGTGCCAAAAGCATAATTGAAAAAGAGAACATGATTCAACTATAATACTTACACCCAGAAGTTTATCCAAGACAAAGCTCAGTTCAATTGCACCAATCCATTCACGTGACCCAACGAAAGCAGGATCCTTGTCTCCAATATCCACAAGCGACTGTTGAATTTCCCTAATAAAAAGGTTCCACGTTTATTGATAAAATTACATCACCGGAATTCTAAAGGTAAGCAAGGTATGCAATGATTCATTTAAGCAGACACAGACTAAACTTGTCTATAATCGGTCCACATGAAATATTAACTTGGCTTCTAGTCGGATGCTAATGAGCAAAGTGTCAAATATGTACATTGGGATTACCAAAAAGAAATGGAAATAAAGCTTTAGAATGTATAAACCTTAGCTTGCCCTACTTCCTACCTGTGAGAAGGAACATCTACGGATGAATAATGTTGGAGTCTGAACCATGAAATAATAGTCTGAAGTGAACGGTAAGCACAACCCCATCCCTATAAAGTCATATATATACATATGTGTCAGTTGAAAACCATGGAAAAAAAGAGAATCACTTTCAAAATGAAACAACCTTTAGTTTATCGACATCATCAGAATAGTAAGAGAAGAGAAGACGCAACAAATAACAAAATGTGCTAAGAAAAGTGGAAGATTAGGCAGATAAGAATGAACATCAGTGATGATAAAATAGATCTAGAAATTAATGAAGAATACTTCTACTTGCACAACCAAGTAAGAACTTGCTTGCTCGATAAGAATTATACTTCTTAGTGTGCATATCATCCAATGGTGACTGAATATTCTAAAGTTCTAACAGCATGGATCTCTAACAGATGACTTAAATGCATGGTACTTCTATAAAGCATAAAGTAGAGCGACTAAACCACAAGAGAATTATAAAAGATACTAAAAAGAAGAAAGTCCATACTGAATCATCAAATCCTTCTTGAAGATAATGATAGTACTCATAAGAACCTTGAACTAGAGAGACAATGCCTCCTGATACTGCATAATAAAAGGGAAAACATCATCTTTTCTAAAAATAAGTTAACAATGATAAAAAAGAGGGTAAAAGGTTCTTTTTAAAAAAGAGAGGGAGAAATTATAGCCACTAACCCCCACTACTAGGAATCCCAATATGCACATCTTTAAGCAAAGAAGAGCCTGGTATTATCCCAAATATCAACTGACGAAGTTAATGGCAAAGGAAACATAAAGAAAGAAAAGGAGGTATAAAAATGCTTAAATTCCTATTACGTCCTATTTCAACAATTACCTTTTCTTGTTGAACTCCTACTTGAGCGTTCTTTTATTGACAAATCCAGGGAATTGGCAATTCTTAGGAGAGGTCGATCAAATGGCAATCCCAGCCTCAAATGTAGGGATCTTCTAGCATCAACTGCCAAACACAAATTACAACTATGCAAAATCAAGATATGAACTAGTAGCTTTGTTTCTTACAAAAAACTTTCTATAAAACAGTATACTTTTATGTTAGCAAAAAAGAAATAATATTGATAGTACAAAGATATTTTTTCCTGTGCAAGGTATTGAAGAAGTTCAATGCCAGCACCCCATATTTGCAAGAGATTGTGATAATGTACCACAGAAACAAGTCAGTTTTACCTCTCGAGATAAAAAGGGTTTTATTGAGTTGTATACACACATAAATATCTCAAATAATTCAACAGAGATAATCAATGAAGTAGCTTTATTTGCAGATATGATACTAGATGAGAGAAGGTTATAGTTGTGCTAGTTGACAGTATTGAATCTTACATCCCCTGAATAATTATTTTCCAGTGGCAATGATTTTCTGCAATCCCGCATACAATACATGAATACTTCAATAGAAACAAAGGTTAACATTTATTAAGTACCTTGCTTCATTTCAGTCTCCCCATAACTAAGTTCATAGATAACAGTTATTGGATGCGCTATCCCAGGCGGACAAAAATGATATGGATGTAGCTGTAAAATGCAATTAGTTTCAAGTTATAGTTATTTGTAGAACAAGATCAAATTAAAGAATAAAGATCTCTTAGATAAAAATCTGAGGAACTAAAAAAAACATTGCAGCAACCCTAATTAATCATTATCATATAATTGAATACTCAATCAAAGAGCCTTGCCAACATGAAATTATGTCCTAGCTTTCCCAAAAGTGTTATTAAAGTACCAGAGCTAAATAGAAAATTTTGCATCCCTTAAATAGAAGATAATGACTTAATATATGATTCTGAACCTTAATACCAAGCTAAAGTACTCAAGATTCCCTAGGCTAAGATGTGCCTGGTGTCAAAACATATTGTGGCTGGGAATTCCATTCAGTTATAGAGAATTCTAGTGTATGTTACAGCCTATTGAGGTTAAAATTTCTGTGGAGATTATAGATATATAGAAACAAGTTTTAGAGTGAATTAGAGACTCTTTCCAACCTATCAATATTGACTAAACTACAACATGTTAATGGAGGACAAACAGGTTAACAAGGGTGGGTGTAAAGGTAAAAGAATACCCAACACATATGGCGTTCTGAAGAAGATATAAGGAGTAACGAAGACCCTGTTATAATATGGTATGTAAAAACTTACCTCCGGATGTTGTGTTAACAAATTAGGCAATGTCATTTGCTTCATAGAAATTAACTGGTCAATTAACCCAGGGATGATTAGTTTTGAAATGGCATGCATCAATGGGATGCCCTGGACTGCATAACAGAGTACTTCCAGATTGAAATCCACAATCAAAAGTCTAGTTTCATCCATAGCTGATAGAAGAAATTGCATCTTGTAAGGAGACAAAAACTTCACAAGGACCTTGTGAAAATAAAACAGACTTGCATGAAATAAGCAAACATGGTAGCAACATTTGTGAAATTGAAGGCAATACCTGGGAAGTATTCTACAGCAGGTGCACGGCATTTGGGAGACTTTTCAGATCTATTAAGCAGAACACTTACTTGGATTATATCTGCATTCTAAGAAGAAACACAATTGACAAAACTAATGCTAACTGCCACAAAAATAGATACACTGGAATGCAGAATATAACAAGCTCTCCAAAAAAAAAACAATAACAACCCTGTTAATAAGCAAGGAAAATTTCTTTACCTTGGAAGAAAACAAATGTGAAGTAGATTTACTTTTTAAACAAAAGTGTGCACATGGTAAAAGCTTTTGCTTGGAACTATGAGCAGCTTCATCCAAAAGCTCAATGTTTGGGGGAGTTGGGTCAAAATCCAAATCTGCACCACGAAGAATGACAGGTTGAACCACATCTAAAGAGGCTTTATTTGATGCTTCCACCATATACACAACATTCGGATCTTTCAACTTAGCAATGACTGCTTCGATTGCACGCGAGAAGATACACTCTACATCTGAAGTACATTAAGAACCTTATACAATTAAAATAAGAAAAGAATATAACCCAACAAGTCCAAGCATAAAATTTAAAAGGAAACTAATCATGGGGATATTTCCAAGAAGCACATGTACATACACATGAAGAATTTCATGTCCAGATCTGCAACCAACATGGTAGAAAACCCAAACTAAAGAAATTCTTCCAAATTAAGGGTAGTTCACTAACAAAATCTGTGACTGTATCTCTAATCTTAATGACTAAATGCTTACACTACGTTACTAGGACTAGAGTTGGATACAACAATGAGTTCAACACAGACATGTTAGTTTTCATGTTTATTTAGAGGGTCATAGCCCCATATGCATATCTTGAATATCAGAAATGGGTACTTCAATATAAATGAAGAGTCGTAGAAACATAGCTTACATATATAGCACATAGAATCTCCATCTAAATATCAGCAGTTACCTTGAAATTTAACAAATACTTAACTTACCCCAAATACCTTGATAATATGATTTGCGCTAATTGCATTCCTCGTTCCAAAAGGAACAGATATAAAATAAAAAATATTCAATTATTAAAAAAATTATAAGGACGCGCTTATCAATTTCAGAAACTCAAAACCCCAATATCAATAGACTTTCAAACCGCCATAGAATGCTTAGCTGATTTGACAAGCATTCAAATATCATAAAGTAGTACTTAATAACAACATCAACTACAAAAGAATGACTAGTTAATATGTGAGCTAAACATGGATAAATATCCTTCACAAAAATAAACAGGGATAAATCCCATAAAGAAAAGAACCTACCAGAGGGCTTGTTTACCGGAAAACAGACGGGCAATTTAATTGGAAGCTGACAGAGTAGTAAACAACCACTTTCCCACAAGAATTTCTCAGGATTAGCATCGTACGAAACAGAATCAACCAAGTATAGGGTAGCCGAACTCTCATTCTCCGATACGAAGAAACGAATATCCCCTGTATCCGGATCAGCAACGGCTCCGATCATCTCTTCATTTTCCAAATTTGTCCTTCCAGATAAAACTTTCCTCAAATTCCTAGCAGCTCCAACAGCCCTCAATGCTGTCTTTTGGGGATCAGATTTTCCAACGATTAACGCTCCAATTACATCGAAGCCTTTCAAGAGTAGCGTCCTGATTTCTTCTGTTCGGTTGGAATAAAGTGAGGGATATTGCCAAGGGGGAATCAAATTAAAACTGAATTTCAGATTTTCAAAAACAGGGTTTTGATGTTTACCTGATTCCTTGAGGTAATCCGGGCCGGAGGGACGGGAATGGATGCATCTGAATGTGGATATGATAGTCAGCGGAGGGGAAAATGGTGATCCGATTAGCCATTGGAGATCTGATTCGTTTCGGGTGATCAACAGCTTAGGGCACTCGATTCGTATGCTTCTATTGTTCTTCTCCATGGACTACAATGTCCAGACTCAGGACTTGGATTCAACTTTAAACCCAGGAAGTTGATGTTATAATATTGGCTAATTAGGTAAATATCATTGAATTTTATTTTTAATTTTAAAATATTTAATTTATTGATTTAAGTTTTAACATCAAATATTTTTATTTTTTTATTTTTTATGACATCGATTTATTCACAAACAAATGAATTTCTTTAAAATTTGAACATAAAGTTTTTATTAATAAAAAAATTATATATTAAAAAATGAACTCTATCTTAATAGATGAGATAAGTGAAAAAAAATTGTCTAATTTATAAATTTTATGGTACTTTTCGATAAAGTAAAAGTTAAATTTAGATCTATTAGACATTGTTACACCCGAATTTTGAATAAAAAATAAATAAAATAAATAACTGAAAACAAAAATAAAAAATATAAAAAAATAAATAAAAAATAAAAAATAGGAGAGTTTTCCGGATGAGATGAGGTTGTTAGGATTGAGTGATTTAGTTAAGGGATTTGTGGAATTTGATTTGATTTAGGATTGTGATTTCAAATTCTTTAAAAGGGGAAAACTTCAATCGGAGACAGGGGAGAAAAATCTGAATCGAAAAAGGGAGAAGAGTTTTGAGGTGATCGGGGGCTACCAAGGAGCACTAGAAACGCTACCGGATGCACAAAGGTATGTTTTATCACGTTCTTTGTTTGTGATCCCTGTTTGCCGTGTTTTTTTAGTGTTGGTTCAGTCGTTTGATGTTTGGGTGAGTAAAGAGTTGGTTCCGGTGAGTTTTAGGTTTATATTCGGGTTGGGTTAGGATTTCCAAGACATATTTGAGTGTTTTAGGAAACGGATCGGGGTGTTTTGGAGAGTTTAGGTGAGATTTAGAGGCTTGAATCGTGTTGTTTGGCTTTCCGAGATATTTTTATGGGTTTTTAAGGTTTTCGGCGCGTTTGTTGGTGGTCGGACGGTGTCTGGAGGCGGATTTCGTGATGATCGGAGATTTTTTGGGTCGCCGACAAACTCATCGGAGGTGATCGGAGGACGACGGCGCCGAATCTGGTGACGGTTGCCGCGGCGATTGGGATGTTGTTCATCTGTGTTCATCCATGTTCATCGTGTTCATAAAGAACATGGATGGACATCATCCAATTAGGGCTCCTTAATCCATTTGGGTAAGAGTTTCTGGTTTTGAGGGTGTTTTTTTGGAGAGGATTTGGGGGAACTAGTGAGTTAGATCGAGTCATGTGAGGGCACAAATGACCGAGTCCACTCGGTTTGGGGTATCACCCCATCGCAAAACAGTACCGTTTTGTAACAGGGTCTGCGCGGGTTGGATCCGGGTCAACCCGGATCCGCGTATATCCGTGAAAAAGGGGATATTTGCCCCTGTGGTCCTCCATGGTTTGAGGTGTAATGCATTTTAGTCACCAGACCTCTTAATTAAGACCCAAGACTTCATATTTCATTTGAATTACCCCTTAATTAACCCCAAATCGAACCTTAAATTCACTTCTCTGATCAATTTAGATTTTAATTAGGTTTAACTTAATTTTAAGGCTTAGAAATCACTTAATTAGGTTCTTAGGTGAATTTAATTTAATTTCTAAGATGAAATTTAAAATTGATTTAATCTAATTAGATCTAGTTTGACCCTAAAATTGAACCCTAGGCCTAAAATTCGATCAACTTAGACTTTAATTAGGGCTAGTTTAATTTTAAGACTTAGGATTAATTTAATTGAATACTTAATTGAACTTAACTAAAATTTTCCTAAGTTAAAAAATTTTAATTTATCTTAACCTAGCTAAGTCTAAATTTCACCCCTAATCTTTTTGCTTTTAATTCTTGTCTTGTGCCTTGTAAGCTTCCTTATTTCAATGTATTATCCACATGTTGTAAGTTGATCACTTATCTCTTCAATAAAAAAGTAACTTAGTTTCTTTTTTGCTCGTTTTATTATTTTATTAAATTATTGTGTTTGCATCCTTAAATGGCATATAGTATGTTATTCTAGGGTGACATTTAATTCTCATTTAGTTAATTAATTTAGAGCTTTCTAGGATTAGTCGCTTTAATTAATTAATTAAATAGAGAGATAATTTAGTAATGTTAACATTTAAATCTTATACCTCGGATACACTAAATGGTCGGTGTTTTCACGTACCATGATGTCGGCCTAAAGAGTGTACCTTGGTATCGAATTGAGGTTCTATCAAAACCTAAAAATTGATTCATTAATTTAGGTTTAGAATTAAATAAAATTGATTAGGTAAATAATTAGTGACATTAATAATAATATTAATTTTGTTAAGTAACAAGATGGTAGTGTCCGAGCATTCGAATGTTATCATACACTTGGTGAAATTAATAATTTAAATAGGATATTAATACCTAATTAATGGAGCCTTTCTAGGTTAGAACTTAAAATGAACAAGATAATGAATGATCATGCATTTAAACCTTTTGAGGCGGAATTTATATTTCTTTAAATTCGGGTAAGGTTTCCTATCTAGAGGACATTTTATTCAAGCCCATGTTTAAAAGAAATATATTTTCTTATTCAAAAGGATATCTTCAATTCGAACGATATTTAGATAACAATAAAGAATTAAATTAATATCTATATTCAAAATACCGAAATGCCACGTGTAATTAATAAGGTACTAATTTTGGGCGTTTGTAAGGGTCGTCCTTACACGTAACCGACTCCCGAACCCAAATATTTTAAATGAATCTCTGGTTTATTTTATGGTGTCCGGCCTACCAAAGTGGCCGGTGACGACTCCAAGTCATTTTTTAAAGTTAAAAGTTATATGCGATTTTTAATGTAATTTCGATTTTCATAATTAATTATTAAAAATGGTAAAAAAACTTGATTTTCCAAAATTTAACTCGCCAAGATATTTTTCACGCTTTCGGTTTTAAAATGGTCGCGATAGCTTGGCGACTCCGCTGTGAATTAAAATTTTTTTTGTGAGTCAGGCCTAATTTTTTTAAAATTACACGCGGCATTTCAGTATTTTGAATATAGATATTAACTTAATTCATTGTTGTTAAATAAATATCGTCTGAATGAGGATAGTATTTTCATTTTTGTGATATATCTGTCATTCATGCATAAGCTCTCGACCCGAGCTTTCACCCTTAAGTGGGAGTTAGATATTATCCGACGTGATGCTCTCCAGCTCCGATTTTCAGATTTTTATCTGCTTCCGGTATACTAACCTTACGGGTCGTGAGGTCTTTACCTCCGTTGTAAGGGACCTTTACTACCGAATCGATGTCTTATCATTGCAGTAGACGATAACGGCAGTTCAGGAACCTACCCCTTTTAGAGCCAGACTGAGACCATAAGATAAGGCGGTATGTTGCCGAAATGCCGCAAAAATTAGGATTTCTCTGTTAACATGCTCTCTAGTTATTTATATGCAATTTAACTTGTTCTCTGGTTAATTTTCATTGCATTATAAACTATTTTCTGGTTATTTTCAGGCATATTTCTTATTATCTTATTTTATTCATGTATTCACCCTACTAACACAATTCTTTCTGTTTCATTTTGGTCATTTTATATACCTTTGTTATTTTTATTTGGCATATCATTTGCATTGGTATTTTGGGAAGCTGATGCAGATCACCGAGAAGGAAAAGGAATTTTGGGATCAGAAGATAACAGGTCATGAGGGTAACGACATGAGTGAGAATAAGCAAAGAGTAAGCTGGAAGGTTTTAAAGGATTTGATAGCTGCTAGTCGTGAAGAGCCCACCAAGGTAAGAATGATTTACACTTTTTGCATTTATGGGTTGGTGTTGTTTCCGAGAACCCCTGAGCACATAGACCCATCCACTGTTGGTTTGTTCGAAAGACTATTTAAAGGTGTGAATCCAATTCCGGACATCTTAGTCGAGACTTACAGATCGCTGACTGTATGCAAGAAGGCCGGTGAAGGAAGGCTTTGGGGTTGCGGGTAGCTACTAGAGGTATAGTTCAGAGGTCATCGTTAGAGCTCATCGTATAGTGCCCTAAGGTTTAGGACCACTTATTCGCCCATGGAAGAACATTTGAAGAGTTGTGTTTTGGAGAAGAAGACTGAAACCCAATGGAGAGATTTCTTTCGAGACTTGACAGATTCATACGTTGTTTGGAAAGCTTGTTGGTTGAACAGAGGAACTACTTTTCGATATCGGTGTGGAGATAGGGATTGGGTTCCTTTGGCAGGTATATAGGGTGGAACAACTTATTGCCCACTTCTAGTTTCGAGACAGTTCGGGTTTAGACAGTTCATACCGGCTATAGTAGGTATGGTAAGTTTTGGCTATACGCACCAAATCGAGGGTTACAGATCTAAGATAGCTCAGATTACGAAGGTATGAGATTCGCCCATAAGGGTTCAGCCTTACCGGGAGTCTGAGGTTATGACCCGATACGATAAATAGAGGGTGCAAAGAGTGAATGATGAAACTTTATGAGAAATGCCGAGGGATGATGGATTGTCGTCGAACAGAGCAGCCCAAGAAGCGCCATCAGCACTAGAAAAACCAGGTGGCACAGTTAGAGGAGTTGGTTACCAGGTATCAAAACGAGGACAAGGTTCAGATGGAAAAAGAAAAGGAGGGTTTACAACTGAAGATTATCTCGCTTAAGAATAAGGTATAAGAGTTGAGTGAGAAGCTAGTCAACTTCGAAGGGGTTTTATGCCAGGATGTTGGAGGAGCATGGAAGGTAAAGTACGAAGCAGCACAACGCACCATTCAAAGTTAGAATAATGAACTGGTCAACTTCAAAGGACAGGTCAGAAGCATCGCATCCTATGTATAAATATTGTCGAAGGAAGCTACAACCCTTCTAAAGCAGCCGAACATTGAGCAAGAGCATGGAGAAGTCATTGTACGCCTGCTGCATGAGTTGACTAATTTGGGGATCAGAGCTAGCAATTTTCTGTAGTTAGCTATCTTTAATTTGTAGTGAACCCTTTTTGGACGAATGAATATTTTTAAGACACTATTTTTTGAATTCAATACCCTTTTGTATACATGCATTCATGCATTCATACATCATATACATTATTGATTAAAATAAAGTTTAATAATAAAAGGTTTTATGACAGTGAACTCTAAAAATTGCAAACATATTGTATACATACTCAACACGTTCACGTACAAGGAAGTTAACAATGGAAGAAAGGTTAAAGAAATTAGAGGAGAATCGTATAGAGTTCCAAAATCGACTAGACGAAATAGAGAATAACATGAAGGATAATATTTCCAAGACTCAAGCAGATATTATTAGTCAATTAACTGATTTGTTGGGACCAAGGCAGAGTGAGAAAAACAAGGCGCCAATAGGAGGACCGAACGAGACCGAAGGATAAGCAGATACTATATCTCACATACGGGGGCAACCTGAAGTACAGTTAGTACTGACCAAAGTGCAGTTCAATTTAGCAGGGGCATCCACAAGTCACCCCGTGGAAGTTGATGATTTCACTCCAAATGTTGACGAGGTCCCGGATCTCAATTTTATGAATGAGGTGGACAAGATGCGCCATGACATGGAGAATAAGTACACTGATCACTTCAAGACACTTGAGGCGAAGATACAAGAGATACAGAGGACAACTGATAAAAGCACCGATGCACTTGATTTAGGGTTGGTATCTTGTAGAACTAATGTTTTGATATAATAAATTGAAAAATAGTTTTGGACTAATTTGAAAAGATTTCAAAAATGGTTCTTATGTCCAAACTACTTGAAAATATATTTAAGATATTTTTGAATGATTTTAAATATGTTTTAATTGATTTAAAGAAACCAAATAAGTGTTTTTAACTCAGGTGTTTTGAACCACCCTTAAGGTGTTTCGATACCTGTTTTTCAATACCATGGTTTCAAAGGCAAAACCACAATGATATCGATACTGGTATCGATACCTTTTTTTCACTGTGATGCTCTGTTTCGAATCTTGTTTCGAAACACCCCCAACAGTTTCGAATCCTATTTCGAAACACCCTCAACGGTCAAAACGATTTTATAAAAAACCTCAACGGCTAGGAGAGGTATCGATACCAATATCGATGCCTGTTCATAAATACAAGTCAACGGCTATTTCCCAAAGTAGCTGTTTCGAAACAACCTTTACGTGTTTCGATACCGCCTGCACCAGAAGAGGAAATAAGCCTTGTAATCAGGTCCAAACGGCTCCAAAATATCCTCAACGGTCACCAACGGCTAAAAGCTCATTTGGGATGATAAAAGGAAGCCTCAAGCATCAAGAGAAGACTAATGCTTCACTTGTAACAACATTATGATCAAGAAATTGTCTTAGTGCTTAATTTTCTATTATTTGGGTAGACAAACACTTGTGAGTTCAATTGTCAATATATGCTCAAGTGTAATTAGGAATTGGGTGAGTGCTTAGTTGCAAACACTAGCCTTATTAGAAGGATTCAAGTTTGCTAAGTTTTCTCATTATTGAGTGAATTCCCAAAGTTCGGGTTGTGAACTTTGGATGCTAGATTCGGGTTTGAGTCTAGGATTATAAGGTTATCCCTTTGGCCTCAAAAGGTTGAAATTCTTAGTGAATTTGAAAATCCTTAGTGGGAAGCTAAGGTAGTGGATGTAGGTTCTTGTTCGAAGGTCGAACCACTCTAAAATCCTTGTGTTCAACTCTTATCTTTTTATTTCCACAACCAACCACCCAAAGTGTTCTTTCTCCATCAAATTGGCAAGTTAATCGGTTGTGCATCGAGCCACTCCAAGCTTAACAATTGGTATCAGAGTGAGGCTCAATCGAGGAGGATTAACATTCTATTGAGAAGATCCGGAGAGCTCGACCAATTTACAATCAACCGACATTCCATGGCTCAATACATTGACAAGCCACCTTTCTTTGACGGGTCCAACTACTCCCAATGGAAGATAAGGATGAAGTATTTCATCAACTCTAGAGATTATAAGCTATGGGATATAGTTGAAGATTGACCATTTGTGCCAAAAGGAGCAAAGGCGGAATAGAGCGTGGAAGATCGCAAGAAGAGGGTACTTAATCACAAAGCCTCGCACATTCTTGTTTGTGCATTCCATCCAAGCATCTATGAGAAGATATCTTCTTGTGAAAATGCCAAGAAAGTTTGGGACAAGCTAGAAGTCACATACGAGGGTACAAACGAAGTAAAGAAGACCAAGATTGGAGTCTTCAATCAAGAGTATGAGAACTTCAAGATGAATCCGGAAGAGGACATAGCAAAGATGTTCGACCGATTCTCCACCATCACCAATGGACTTAGAGGATATGGAAAGATTATTCCGGAGGAGAAGCTTGTTCGTAAGCTCATCAATTCCCTTCCGAGTCATGGGACTCGAAAAGGACCGCCATCATCGAAGCTAAAAATCTAAAGACACTGAAGCTTGATGAACTCATGGGGTCACTCCTCACACCTCAAATTATGATGAAAGGAAGACAAGAGGAGAAGAAGAAGAATGAATAGATTAGAGCGATGGGAAAGAAGAAGGTTCAAGAGCTTTGTGTAAATGTCATCACCGTTGCTCTAAAATCCTCCAAGTGCATCCACTTTGAAGATTCAAGTGAGGAGGATAGTGAAGAAGATGGAGAGCTTGCCCAACTCTTCATTGACTTTGATCGATTCGTGAGGAACAAAAGTAGAAAATCCTCAAAGCACGAATCCAAGAAGAAGATGAAGGACTCCCACAAGTCAATCAAAAGGGGGTCATCTTCCAAGAAGCAAGCATATGTGGCTACATGGAGTGATGATGACTCCACCGAAAATGAAGAAGCCAACCTATGCTTGATGGCCCTCAATGAGGGGGAGGTAACTTCTAACTCATCTTGTTTAAATTCATATTCATTTGATGAGTTACAAGAAGCCTATGATAAATTGGCTTTTGAGTTCAAGGCTTCATTTTCTAAAAACAAAAAGATGATTTCAAAGCTTAAATTAGAAAATGATGTGCTTTCAAAAACCAATTTCAAAATTGAAGCAAAATTAAAAAATTTTGAGCTTAACGTTTTGGATTTACAAAATTTACTTCAAAAGATGGAAAATGATCATCAAATGGCTCTAGATGATCTTAAGAAGGAAAAAGATTTGATTTCCAAAGAACTTCAAAAGAAAAATGATGTGGGAAAATCAAATTTTTATTTGAAACAATCTAGTGCCCCTAGATTTAAAAATGAAAAATGTTTTAGAAGTGTTTGGGTCCCAAAAGGACTAATCACTTAAACAAATAGAGATGAAATGGAAAAATTGATTCCTAAGGGGACTAAATTATGTGCTTCTAATGCTAAAGGATCCAAAGCAATTTGGATACCAAAAATTACTTGATTGTTTCATTTTAGGTGTGATGGAGGTATGAGCATCAAAGTGCAAGATTAAAGGGGAGCTTCATATACACAAGGAGGACACTTGAAGAAGAAAGGCTTCACATCTTACCTTTGACTCAAGTGTGGTAAAATTTCTAGTTGGATTTGTGTTTATTTGCTTATTTTTTGTTTTATTTCAACTAGTTTATCATATATGTTGGACTAACACTTAGTGATGCCTTGAGTAAGGAGGAGTTTTTGTTTTCAAACTTGGTTTGAACCATTTTTGATATAACAAAAAGAGGGAGAATGTTATAAAAAAATTGCTTTTCAAAGACTTGACAAATGGATAAGAGGAAACTTTAAATGATTTGATTCTTTAATTCTCTTATTCAAATTTTGTTTGACAAAAGGGGAGCAATCTCAAAAACAAATTTTCAAGTTAGTTTTATTATATCAAAAAGGGGGAGATTGTAGAACTAATGTTTTGATATAATAAATTGAAAAATAGTTTTGGACTAATTTGAAAAGATTTCAAAAATGGTTCTTATGTCCAAACTACTTGAAAATATATTTAAGATATTTTTGAGTGATTTTAAATATGTTTTAAATGATTTAAAGAAACCAAATAAGTGTTTTTAACCTAGGTGTTTCGAACCACCCTTAAGGTATTTCGATACCTGTTCTTCAATACCATGGTTTCAAAGGTAAAACCACAGTGGTATCGATACTGGTATCGATACCTTTTTGCCACTGTGATGCTCTGTTTCGAACCTTATTTCGAAACACCCCCAACGGTTTCGAACCCTGTTTCGAAACACCCTCAACGGTCAAAACGATTTTATAAAAAAACCCAACGACTAGGCGCGGTATCGATACCAGTATCGATACCTGTTCATAAATACAGGTCAACAGCTATTTCCCAAAGCAGCTATTTCGAAACAACCTTTACGTGTTGAGAATTGCAACATGATACAGATATGATACGCCCGTATTTCATCGTACCATTTCAACCTCCATATCCGCATTGGTATGACTCGAAGGCTCAGTGCAAATACCATGCTAAGGTTCATTGGCATAGCATTGAGAATTGCACTGTCTTTAAAAGAATAGTTCAGAACATGATTAATATTGGGGTTTTGAAATTTGACGAACCCAGTATATCTACGAACTCATTGCTAAATCATGGTGGTCGAGGTGTAAATGCGATTGAAGAAGATCAGATAAGGTAAATCAAGATGAGTGTATCGGAGATTCGATCACCGTTAAGGTGGGTTTTCAAACAACTATTCCATAATGGGCTTATATGCCAGGGAATGAGGATGAAGGAACCCGTTGAGATAGGTTTGTACTGCGAGTATCACCAGGAATATGGACATATGATTCAGCATTGTGTTGAGTTCAGAAGTTTGCTACAAGGAATGATGGATAACAGAGAAGTAGAATTCTTTGCGAAGGTGGAAGGCCGAAAAATGATGGACGTATGCACGTCCGAGAGAACCAGGCCAAAATATAGTGCGGATAGGCCATTGGTTATTTCATCTTGACCAAAGGGTAATAGTTCAGTTGGAGAAGAGAAACCAACAGTTGCTTCTCGCATAGTAATTACTACTCTAGCACCCTTTTCGTTCAAAGATACACAAAGGGTTCCTTGGAATTATGCTGCAAGTGTGACTGGGCCAAGTAATTCAAAGCCCGCCGAGGAGATACAACCAGAAAAACTCGAGGCCAACAATAAAGTTGAAACGGAGGATCCAGTAAACGAGGTAGGACATTTCACGAGAAGTAGGAGATATTACTCACCAGCTCAAGATAAAGAAGAAGATAAGGCCAAGAATACTGAGAAAAAGAAAATTTTTGTGGATCCGATTGTAAAGATAAATGAGCCTCTTACCGAGGAACAAACGCATGAATTCTTGAGATTCTTGAAGCACAGTGAGTATAATATTGTTGAACAGTTGAAGAGACAACCAGCTAGAATCTCTATTCTTAATCTGTTATTGAGCTCCGAGGGACACCGTGATGCTTTATTAAAGGTATTAAACCAGACCTTCGTTCCAAAGGATATATTAGTAAACAAGTTGGATCAGATTGTTAATCATATCATGATAGATAATTATATAACGTTTACTGATGATGAGATCCCGAACGGTGGAATGAGGTCTATCAAAGCTTTAAACATCACGACTCACTGCAAGGGTCATGTTGTGCCGGGAGTACTAATTGATAATGGTTCAGCACTGAACGTGTTACCTATGGCAACTTTGCAAAGGTTACCCGTAGGCGCTGCTCACATGAAAAGCTACCAAAATATGGTCAAAGCATTCGACGGAACTACGAGGGACGTGTTGGGCAGGATACAGGTACCGCTGTTGATTAGGTCGTCCGTATAAAATATGGATTTTTTTGTAATGGATATCAAGCCCACTTATAATTATCTGCTCGAAAGACCTTGGATTCATTCTGCCGGGGCGGTGTTGTCATCTTTGCACCAGAAGTTGAAGTTCGTGGTAGATGAAAAGCTTGTGTGTGTTGGGGCAGAGGAAGACATTATTGCATCCGTTTCCACTGATACGCCATACATTCAAGCGAATGAGGAGGCGTTGGAGTGTTCTTTCAGGGCTTTAGAGTTCATCAACACCGCATTTGTTGCTGAAGGTACTAAGTTCCCATGCCCGAGGTTGTCGAAATGTACAGAGATGACTGTCAAGCAAACTCTTGGTAAAGGAGCCAGAGCTGGAAGAAGATTAGGAAAAAGGTTGCAAGGAAGTTTACGCCCAAGGCCTGTAGTTATGAAGAAGGGTCGAGCTGGGTTAGGTTTTTCAATCGAGGTTTATTGGAATAAATATGGAAAAACCGCAGTTAAGAAGCCAATCTCGTTGAGTTCAAAGATTGACTTCATTTCTCATGGATTTGTGAATGTCACTGAACAAATGAAGAAAAATCGTCAAGAGGCTATCAGGCTGCAGGAGGAAGAAATATTTGGGGATGCTTTCGATGGTTTGATGGTAGGAGGAATTTCTAAAGGACCAAGGATGAATTTTCCAAAGAGAATCCGTCCATGCCTCCCTGGCAAGACTTTGAAGAATTGGACCATAGAAGATTTACTTGTAGTTTTCAAAACAGAGTAATGCCATAAACCACCTTGTACTTTTGCCCGCGAGTATAGGGGATTTTCTATAAAGGATTTTTTCATATTTTTCACTTGCAAATAAAGATGTTTTTTTTCCCTTATTGAATGGCAAACGTTCTCTTTTCCTTCATTCGCTTCATCCATTTCTTTCTTTATTCATTTATTATTCTCATCCAAATATACAAGTTTTCTTCGCAGGTTTCCAATCAATGATTGCATGAATGATTCTGTGCCTAAGCCCAAAATAGATTTGAAAAAGGATTTCTTGTCTAATAGAAATCAATGAGTGTGAAGATACTGCAGACTATGAAGTTCCTGAAGAATTACTAAGATCAGTAGAGAGAGAAGATAAGCAAATGATGCCCCACAAAGAAGAGATAGAAGTTATGAATTTGGGTACTGAAGGAGAGAAAAAAGAAGTCATGATCAGAGCAGCGTTTCTGCCAGGGGCGAAGCAAAATTTGATATATATTACGAGAATTCAGAGATATTTTTGCATGGTCTTATCCAGATATGTCGGGTTTGAACACTGATATCATGGTTTACAAGCTGCCCATTAGACCAGAATGTAAACCCGTACAATAGAAGCTCAGAAGGATGAGACCGGAAATGTTGTTGAAGAATTAAAGAAGAGGTACAGAAGCAGATCGATGCGGGCTTTCTACAGGTGTCAGCATACCCAGAATGGGTAGCAAACATAGTCCTAGTACCGAAGAAAGATAGAAAATTACGGATGTGTATAGATTACAGGGATCTAAACAGAGCAAGTCCGAAAGATAATTTCCCTTTACCTCATATAGATGTTCTGGTGGACAATACTTCGGGACATTCGTGGTTCTCTTTTATGGATGAGTTCTCGGGTTACAATCAGATTAAAATGAATCCAGAAGATATGGAGAAAACAACTTTTACCACATTATGAGGCACGTTTTGCTACAAAGTCATGCCTTTCGGGTTGAAGAATATCGGGGCCATGTATCAGAGAACTATGGTGACATTGTTTTATGACATGATGTATAAGGAAATTGAAGTTTACGTGGATGATATGATAGCCAAGTCTCAATCAGAGGATTAACATGTTCAGAATTTGAAAAAGTTATTCCAAAGGCTGCGAAAGTATTAATTGAAGCTTAACCCTAATAAGTGTACGTTCGGGGTTACATCCGGGAAACTACTTGGTTTCATGGTCAGCAGACGGGGCATCGAAATCGACCCCGATAAAGTCAAGGCGATTCAAAATTTATCGCCTCCAAAGACACAAAAAGAAGTTTGGGGTTTCCTCGGAAGATTGAACTACGTCTCTCGGTTTATTTCTCAGTTAACCGATAGATGTGATCCAATTTTTAAATTGCTACAAAAGAATAACCCAAGTGAGTGGAACGATGAATGTCAAGAAACGTTGGACAAGATCAAACAATACTTGTCAAATGCACCAGTATTGGTGGCACCTATTCCTGAAAGATCATTAATCCTCTACTTGACGGTGTTCGAGAATTCCATGGGGTGTGTGATGGGGCAATATGATGACACTAGAAAGAAATAAAGAAAGAAAGAGCAATTTATTACCTGAGTAAGAAATTTACCGAATGTAAAGTACGGTACCCGTTTATCCAAAAGATGTGTTGTGCGCTTGTTTGGGTTACTCGTCGACATAGGCAATATATGTTGTACCATACCACATGGTTGATATCGAAGCTTGATCCATTAAAGTTTCTGATAGAAGCACCCGCATTGACCGGGAGGTTAGTACGTTGGCAAATGTTGTTGTCTGAATTCGATATATTGTACGTTAGTCAAAAGGCAGTTAAAGGGAGCGCCATAGCTGACTTCCTTGCAAGTAGAGCTTCAAAATATTATGAGCCTCTAAACTTTGATTTTCCTGATGAGGATGTGATGACCATTTATGTTGAGGAAAATGAAGAAATAAAAGAATGGAGGTTGTATTTTGATGGGGCAGTTAATGCCCTAGGACGTGGAATTGGAGCTGTGTTGATATCTCCAGATGGTATACATTATCCTCTCACAAAAAAATTGGAATTTTTTTGCACCAACAATATGGCCGAGTATGAAGTGTGCATTATGGGATTGAGGGTTGCAATAGAAAGAAAGGTAAAGGCCTTGAATGTATACGGAAATTCAGCCTTAGTTGTTTATCAGCTACGTGGAGAATGAGAGACCAAAGACACAAAGTTGATAGAATATCGGAAATTGATATTATAGCTAATTAAAGAATTTGAAGAGATAACATTTACATACCTTCCTAGAGAGGATAACCAAATGGCAGATGCCTTAACTACACTGGCTTCGATATTCCAAGCAAATAGATCGGAGGATATGATGCTAATCCGAATGCAGAGTTATACGCTCATTGCTGCAACCTGGAAGAAAAGGATGGTAATCCTTGGTACTTTGATATTCTGCAATACATCAAATTTCAAGCTTATCCATTTGGAGCTAATGATAATAACAAAAGAACAATCAGAAGAATGGTTGTCGCGTATGTGTTAGATGGCGACGTCTTGTACAGAAAGAGCAGAGATCAGGTGTGTTGAGTTGATCAATCTTTGGAAGATGGACAAGGGGGGTGAATTGACAATTTTAAAATTTAATGGAATAAAAATTTCAGTAAAGATGCTAATAATGAAGAACAAGAAATTTATAGTGGTTCAAACTTTGAACAATCTCTACATCAACTACCTTAGCTCCCACTAAAGATTTTGAAACCAATTCACTATTGAATTCAACCTTTTTCTATGTTCAAGGGATAACCTTTACAAGCAAATCAATTTTCTATCCAAAACTGATTTGAATCTCACAAGATGTTACAAAGGATTAGAGTGGGCTAAAAAGAATTCTCTCACAAGAAATAAATTCCCCAAATACAATTTATCTCTCCCCAAACTTAAAATACAAGAATCAAATTTAAGAACACAAGTTGGGAGACTAGGATATGCAATAAGAGCTTGGGAGTTGGGTTTGATTGATTGGATGTTGATTGAGGTTCAATAGTCCTTAATGCTGTTGAAAATGCTCCATTTTATACATTCTCATTGATTTCTAATCGTTGTAGTTGTTGGGAATGTAAATAAGGACGTTGGAGCTTCATCTTTCCATCTTAAATGTACTCTGTAGTAGGTGGTATCAAAACACGGGCTACTTGTTTCGAAATATGCCAAGAATAGAAAGAGCCGTTGTGCATTTAATAAAGGGGTATCGATACCTGCTTCGATACCAAAAGTAACTGTGAAGTTGGGTATCGAACCTTGTTTCAATACAGGCTAACCATTAATAAAATTTTAACTGGCACCAACGATCGATTCATTTAATATTAAAATAACCGATGGGGATTAAGGGGTGTATCGATACCTGTATCGATACTTAGAGTCATATTTTTAAAAATTTTAAAATTAATTAAAAATATACCAAATTGTTTCGATACCAGGTTCGAAACATGTGTTGGCAGTGAAATTTTGTATCGAACCTTGTTTCGATACTGGTTCTTGATCTTAAGAACAAGGCTTGAAAAATCTCAGGTGTATCGATACTTGTCCTTAGGGTATCGTTACCCTCGTATGAAAAATACTTGTAAGGGTATTTCAAAGTTCTTGGTTTGACTAAGAATAAAAAATTTTGACTTAGGGACTTAAAAATTTATTCCAAAATAGTCCTTAAACTTATTTTTTATATCAAAATTAAACTTAGTTTTACAAGGTGTTACTAAGGTGTGTCAATGCTCGTGAGGTTAAAAGTATTCTTGAAGAAGTGCATGATGGAATCTGCGAAACGCACGCTAATGGTTTCTCGATGGCACGAAAAATAATGAGATACGGATACTACTGGTCTACTATGGAAGGAGATTAAATAGAGCATGCCAAAAAGTGTCACAAATGTCAAATCTATGCAGATAAAATTAACTCTCCGCCAGTACCGTTACATACAATGAATTCGTTGTGGCCTTTCCCGTTTGGGATTAGATGTAATCGGGCAGATTCACCTTAAGGCTTCAAATGGGTATCGCTTTATCTTAGTGGCTTTCGATTACTTCACGAAGTGGATAGAAGCTGCTTCTTATGCTAACATCATGATGAGTGCCTAAAAGACAGTTATTTATTATCCTTCTCATGGTACTTTATGCATCTATTATACACCAACTTGAACTAAAATATGGACTCATTGCATAATATTGGATATTCCGTTATTACTACTTACAAAGCTTACATTTATAGAGAATACAAATATTATTACATATTTTGTACATGCAGGGATATCTAGGGCTGAGGCAGCAGAGAAACATCGTTGAGGCTGCTGCAGAGACAAGGCCGCGACAACATCCTGAGTGACAACATCAACATGATAGGCGACTGAAAGACAAAAATATAGAGAACATTCTGGAAGATGCAACGCACCAATTGGACCAGGCTAGCGCACTAAAAGCCCAAGTCAAAGACCTAACAGGAAAAGCTTTCTAGAAGGCTGAAAACTTGGAAACATCAGATCTCATGTAAAAGACTTGCTCCCTACTCCAAGTTAGAGTTTATTTAGGAAATGTTTGCCCTAGGTTAAGACTATATATAGCCTAACCGGCCATATTGTTAGAGAGAGACGATTTTAGAGAAACCCTTCCCCTAAGATTTGTACCTATCGACACTATGTTCTAATTCCCTTAGGGATAGGTGAAGGTTGTAGATATTAATGAGAGGAGATTGTTTCTTGTTTCTTTGTTCTAATGCAATAATAATATCAAAGTTTGCTTATCCTATTGTCATTCCTTGTTCTTGCATTCAAGCTCGAGAGAGAAGTTTGTAAGTAATCTATTTATCTAGCATCGAGAGAGTTAGATTCACGAAAGGGATAAGTACGGTGTTGACGATACTAACTCGACCTAGAGATAGATTAAGAGTTTCAGAAGCTAAAAGAAGTGTTGGATTGGTTGGTGATTATCGTTGATTCACGCCGAGAGGTATCGTTAAAGACCAGTCATCAACAGCGCTCTGACTTAGAGATAAGTGGAGTCAACTAAGGACACTTTGCTGAACTTTGATGCATCTGCTCAAGAGCAAGAGATTGTCGCGGTAGAGAACACTAACGCTGCCAAGGTTGTATCTGCAGTACTACCGAAGCAGTATTGTGTAATTGCACTGGATAAGAAGAAGATCAATCGAATCCACTAATTGACGCAGCTGGATCCTACCCACTTTCTCTATATCGTTCTCAATTCTTTATTTTATGTTTTTGTTATTTAGTTACTTAGACAATTCTACTTATATGTGTTTTTACTTTATTTTTCAGGAGCAAGTGAACAAGGGGAGACATATTAAGTATACCAATCCCTGTAGAGACGATACACGATATACTTATCACTTTATTACTTGCGAAGTGTACACTGCATAGTTGTGCTATTATTATACGCATCACATCACGAGAAAAACGGTTTGCAAGTTCTTGAAGAAAGATATTATTTATCGGTATGGTCTACTAGAACGAATCATCACAGATAATGCTACCAATTTTAACAACAGAATGATTTCAGAGACCTATGAATAGTTCAAAATAATCATCACAATTTTGTGGCATACCGACCGAAGATGAGTGGAGCGATTGAGACAGCTAATAAGAACATCAAGAAGATAATATCAAAGATAACAGAAACATACAGAGACTGGCATGAAAGGCTTCCTGTCGCTTTGTTTGCGTACAAAACTTCGATAAGAACTTCTACCGGGGCAACGCCATATTCCCTAGTATATGGAACTGAAGCAGTATTACCACTAGAAGTTAAAATTCCATCTCTTCGAGTATTGTCAGAAGTGAAACTAGACGATGCAGAGTGGGTACAGATTCGTTTGGATAAGTTGAATTTAATCGAAGAAAAACGGTTGAAAGCTATATGTCATAGCCAAATGTATCAGAAATGAATGATTCGAGCTCATGATAAGAAAGTTCGACCGCGAGAATTCTGAGAAGGTGATCTAGTACTTAAAAAGATCTTGCTTATACATCGTGATTTTCGAGGGAAATGGATGCCGAATTGGGAAGGATCGTATGTTATCAAAAAGGTCTTTTCCGGAGACGCAATGATCTTGACTGAAATGGACAGACAAGAATTACACAAGCCAGTGAATTCCGATTCAGTTAAGAAATATTACGCCTAAAGAATAAAAAGAAAGAAAAGAAAAAAAAGAAAAAGAAAGAGAAAAAGAAAATGAAGCAAAAACCCGAGAGTGCGTTTCATAAAAAATAATGAAAAGAAAGAAAAGAGGAGTCGAGATGAAAACCCATAAAGGGTATCTCGATACCAAAGAAGGATTTGGGTCGAAAACCAGGAATGACGGCTCAAATGTATGATAGTAGGCATCCGACAATTCATACCTCTCGATTATCAAGTAGTTCAGAAGGGTCTTCATGTTTGTAAAGTTGGATCCTCACTTGAAGAACTGCTAGACAAGCAGATTTACTTTAAATCAATATCTCGGGAAAAGGCCTAGATGATCGCATGTGATAAGCGCTTGGGAATTTGCATTTTGTTTCTTACTTTTTCCTTCTAATTGGTTTGCCATGACTGTTTTTACATGCTTGTCATAAACTTATAAAAAGATCCAGTAAAGATATTCATTTTTTTCTTTTGAGCCTTCAATTCTATCCAAAGCATCGTGCTAGTGAACTAATGTGAATTAGTGAATACAGAAAATCTTTCATCATCACTATGTTTTAAAAGTTACAGGTAAGAATTGTTTTTCAAGATCAGGATAACGGAATAAAAACGAATATGTTTTGATATTCAGACGAAATTTGACCCAAAAGAATGCTTCAAGGCAGCTTTGTGAGGAAGACAATCATCAAAGATTGCCCTTTATATAAGAGATGAAGAATCAAAATATGACCACGAATACAGAAAAGAAAGGGAATCAATCGGACTCTTCAAAGTGACAAATTGACTGATAATACACGCCTTTCTAGGCACTACTCATGCATCATAATAGAAACAACTGCATTAGGAGCAACTAATAATGCATAATATTTCTGTTAAACAGGATTCAAGAACTACTAAGAAATGATTCAAGGAAACCAACAATAGCAGATATTATTGGTAGCCTTCTCGGCGTGAGTCCCGAAAGATGTGGTGTAATATGAGGAATTTCGTAATAAGAAGAACAACCTCAAATTCCATCACTTTGATTTGGAGAATTTCATAATAAGAAGAACAACTCCAGATTTCCCAAAGACGAGAAATTTTGTAATAAGAAGAACAACCTCGATTTCTGTCACTTTATGAGTTTGGAGAATTTCGTAATAAGAAGATCAACTCCAAATTCCATGAGATACGAGGAATTTCACAATGAAAAGAACAGCCTCGAACTTCATCACTTTTATCTAGAGAATTTCGTAATAAGAAGAACAGCTCCAGATTTCCCGAAGACGAGGAATTTCATAATAAGAAGAACAACCTCGATTTCTGTCACTTGATGAGTTTGGAGAATTTCGTAATAAGAAGAATAGCTCCAAATTCCATGAGATACGGAGAATTTCGCAATGAGAATAACAACCTCGGATTTTATCATTTTTATCTAGAGAATTTCGTAATAAAAAGAACAATTCCAGATCTCTCGGAGACGAGGAATTTCGTAATAAGAAGAACAACCTCAAGCTCCATCACTTGATAAGTTTGAAGAATTTCATCTGAAGAATTTCGTAATGAGAAGAACAGCTTCAGACCCTGGAGAATTTCGTAATGAGAAGAATAGCTCCAAATTTTATGGGATGCAAGAAATTTCGTAATAAGAAGAACAACCTTGGACCCGTCACAGGTTTTGCTTGAAGAATTTCATAATGAGAAGAACAGCTTCAAACTTCGGCCAAAAGGCTTAAACAATATTTGTGTTTCTCAGTCTTTGCCCATCTCCTACTTCGCAGCATTAAGCAAAGAGTGGCAGCTTTTACACCCGAATTTTGAATAAAAAATAAAATAAATAAATAAATAACTGAAAACAAAAATAAAAAATGTAAAAAAATAAATAATAAAATAATAAAAAAACAAAAAAAAACAAAAAATATGAGAGTTTTTGGATGAGGTGAGGTTGTTAGGATTGAGTGATTTAGTTGAGGGATTTGTGAAATTTGATTTGATTTAGGATTTTGATTTCAAATCCTTTAAAAGGGGAAGACTTCAATCGGAGACAGGGGAGAAAAATCTGAATCGAAAAAGGGATGAGAGTTTTGAGGTGATCGGGGGCTACCAAGGAGCACTAGAAACGTTACCGGATGCACAAAGGTATGTTTTATCACGACCTTTGTTTGTAATCCTTGTTTGTTATGGTTTTTTTAGTGTTGGTTCAGTCATTTGATGTTTGGGTGAGCAGAGAGTTGGTTTCGGTGAGTTTTAGGTTTATATTCGGGTTGGGTTAGGATTTCCAAGACAGATTTGAGTGTTTTAGGAAAGGGATCGGGGTGTTTTGAAGAGTTTAGGTGAGATTTAGAGTCTTGAATCGTGTTGTTTGGCTTTTCGAGATATTTTTATGGGTTTTTGAGATTTCTGACGTGTTTGTCGGTGGTCGGACGATGTTTGGAGGCAGATTTCGTGATGATCGTAGATTCTTGGGGTCGCCGGCAAACTCATCGGAGGTGGTCGGAGGATAATAGCGCCGGATCTGGTGGCGGTTGCCGCGACGGTTGGGGTGTTGTTCATCTGTGTTCATCCGTGTTTATCGTGTTCATGAAGAACACGGATGGACATCATCCAATTAGGGCTCCTTGATCCGTTTGGGTAAGAGTTTCTGGGTTTAGGGGTGTTTTTTGAAGAGGATTTAGGGGAACTAATGAGTTATACCGAGTCATGTGAGGGCACAAATGACCGAGTTCACTCGGTTTGGGGGGGTATCACCCCATCGCAAAACAGTGTCGTTTTGTACCAGGATCTGTGCGGGTTGGATCTAGGTCAACTCGGATCCGCATATATCCGTGAAAAAGGGGATATTTGCCCCCATGGTCCTTCATGGTTTGAGGTGTAATGCATTTTAGTCACCAGACCTCTTAATTAAGGCCCAAGACTTCATACTTCATTTGAATTACCCCTTAATTAACCTCAAATCGAACCTTAAATTCACTTCTCTAATCAATTTAGATTTTAATTAGGTTTAACTTAATTTTAAGGCTTAAAAATCACTTAATTAGGTTCTCAGGTGAATTTAATTTAATTTCTAAGATGGAATTTAAAATTAATTTAATCTAATTAGATCTAATTTAACCCTAAAATTGAACCCTAAGCCTAAAATTCGATCAACTTAGGCTTTAATTTTAAGATTTAGGATTAATTTAATTCAATACTTAATTGAACTTAATTAAAATTTTCCTAAGTTAAAAAATTTTAATTTATCTTAACCTAGCTAAGTCTAAACTTCACCCCTAATCTTTTTGCTTTTAATTCTTGCCTGTGCCTTGTAAGCTTCCTTTTTTCAATGTATTATCCACATGTTGTAAGTTGATCACTTATTTCTTCAATAAAAAAGCAACTTAGTTCCCTTTTTTGCTCGTTTTATTGTTTTATTAAATTATTGTGTTTGTATCCTTAAAAGGCATATAGTATGTTATTCTAGTGTGACATTTAATTCTCATTTAGTTAATTAATTTAGAGCCTTCTAAGATTAGTCGCTTTAATTAATTAATTAAATAGGGAGATAATTTAGTAATGTTAGTATTTAAATCTTATACCTCGGATACACTAAATGGTCGGTGTTTTGACGTACCATGATGTCGGCCTAAAGAGTGTACCTTGGTATCGAATTGAGGTGCTATCCAAACCTAGAAATGGATTCATTAATTTAGGTTTAAAATTAAATAAAATTGATTAGGTAAATAATTAGTGATATTAATAATAATATTAATTTTGTTAAGTGACAAGATGGTAGTGTCCGAGCATTCGGATGTTATCATACACTTGGTGAAATTAATAATTTAAATAGGATTTTAATACCTAATTAATGGAGCCTTTCTAGGTTAGAACTTAAAATGAACAAGATAATGAATGATCATGCATTTAAACCTTTTGAGGCGGAATTTATATTTCTTTAAATTCGGGTAAGGTTTTCTATCTAGAGGATATCTTATTCAAGCCCGTGTTTAAAAGAAATATATTTTCTTATTCAAAAGGATATCTTCAATTCGAACGATATTTAGATAACAATAAAGAATTAAATTAATATCTATATTCAAAATACCGAAATCCCACGTGTAATTAATAAGGTACCAATTTTAGGCGTTTGTAAGGGTCGTCCTTATACGTAACCGACTCCCGAACTCAAATATTTTTAAATGAATCTCTGGTTTATTTTATGGTGTCTGACCTACCAAAGTGGCCGGTGGCGACTCCAAGTCATTTTTTTAAAGTTAAAAGTAATATGCGATTTGTTAATAAAATTTCGATTTTCATAATTAATTATTAAAAAATGGTAAAAACTCGATTTTCCAAAATTTAACTCGCCATGCTATTTTTCACGCTTTTGATTTTAAAATGGTCGCGACAGAGGTCACAAAACGATTTGTGAAATTTATATCGAACGACGACAATGAAAAATAATAGAGTGTTAAAAATATTTAATGTTTAAATTTTAAATTTGAATCGGGTATTCGATCTGATTTTAAGTTTTCTAAATCATACACGAATCATAATATTTCAAATTTCGGATTATCTAAAATTCTAAAATTAAAATTTTTATTAATATTAATCTTGTTCTATTTAACAATTTAGTACTTGTTATATTTAAAAATTTTAAAAATTGAAACTTTTATAATTGTGAATCTTATTGTATTTAATAATTTTTGTTTATTATATTCCAAATTCTAAAAATTTTGTGAATATAACCTTTAAATTCAAAAAAATAGTATAATCAAATTATATTTTTGGATAATTAAATATCAACTATCCAATCTGAATATGAAGACATCCGCTTTTTCCGAATCAAATATGGATCACTATATCATTGATTCAAAAATCCGAAAAATCGGATCAGATCTGACAATGATCGCCCCTATTGGAATGATAGTATGAGTAGGAATTGGAGAGTGGTTTTCTATTTACCTTGTAATGTTCGTGGTATACTAAAATCTGTTATCAAAAGATACTATCGGATATATCTAAATTGATGGATATATGGTAACATTTTGAGTATTAACCCAAATGAGAAATTGGAATAACACACAAAAAAATAACCAGTATACAGTAAAGGAGACCAAACTGGAATTACTACACAACAAATGTGCATGAATTTCTGTGGATGTTCATGTAAACATCATTCTTAAATCTTACCAACATATATCGCAAGTAACAGCAGGGAGCACCTAACAAACTGAGCTGCTGGCTGTGACATGAGCTTCATGTTCTTTCAGTATATAAGAAATACAACCAACTTTATACAAGGGCTACCTGGGATTGGGATCAGAAGAATCTCCAATCAGATGACACCATTACAATAAGACAACAGAAGGAATCAAAACATCCCACACCTTATCCTATCCATATGATATGCCATTGGAGGATTGATAAGAACATATAGGCAGTGGAATGTTGACATCATACATGAGATACTCGACATGGTATTGGTTCCCTCTCAAGAGGCTGCAGCAGTGGGAAGAGATTCGGTTGTGGATGACCCAAATGATGATAGAAGCCAACCTTTCTTCTGCGCATACTCCATATAGAAACTGAATTTCTCCTTGGCATTTGGAAAGTCAAGAGCTAGGTCGTCGAGTCCATCTTTGACCCTGCTGAAGCCTTTGGTCATTTGGTTGATAGTGATTAGACCTTCGTTGAAACACTCCTGCAGCAGGTCCAGCATCCTATCGTTTTTCTTCTCCATGGCCATCACCAGTGCTTTCTTCACAACCTCGTGGTTAAAGAATGGCATTCCAAGGTCACGGATACAGTGACAGGCTTCAGACACAACACCCCCACTTTCGTACTCTTCCAGGAGCTTCATTATCTTGTCCTTTGCATCCTCTACAGCCCAGCCAGTTCCTCCTCCCCAGCACCTAAGGAGTCTCTCACCAGCATGGCGAGCAGTTATAAGTGATCGAACCATCCTGACAGTCTCACTTCCGCTGCAATTCGGAGGCAGCTTGATAGTTATCTCTTCAAGATTGAACGGAACCAACACATCATCAATGACAGCCCTAGCCAAGAAAAGAGCAAGCTCATTCGAGGCATCCAGAATATCCAAGGCAGTGTCTTCTGCCGACTCCAGAAGCATGACAAAGCCATTCACAATATCCTCAGTAGAAAAGATCTCAATGTGAAGAGCAGAGAGCAAAACAGATGCCATTTCTTTCTCCCTGTTCTTTCTGTCCATGGCAAGTGTGATAAGCTTCTTTGGGAAAATTGGATTAAATTCAGGCATCCCTAGATCTTCAAGACTTCGAATGAGCTCAGGAATATCATCCGAGAGAAAATACTCATGAATTATAGATACAATCTCCTTCTTGTACTGATTCAATTTTTTGTCTTCATTTTGAGCCTCTCCATCATCATGAGAAGATTTTACGAACGATGCATCAAGCCATCCTTGAGATATAGCCTTCAGGGCAATTGACTGAAACAAGGTTTTTGCAGATGGAATGTCTAAAGCAAGATCATCGAGACTCTCAGCTAACCGAGCAAACCCTTTCACCATTTGACTCGAACTTATCAACCCTTCCTCAGCTGCTTCCTTCAGAAGTCTCAGCATAAGCGGTTCAGCTGTTTGAATTTCCATAGCAAGAACCAATGCCCTCTTAACTACCTCATGATGAAAGAACGAAACACCCAACTCCCTAATACATCTACAGGCTTCAAATGTATCACCACTCTCGACATACTCCCTTAAAAGATCAGCAATCTTTTTCTTCATTTCCTCAACGGTAACATGAGTGCTACCGCCCCACCTCCTTTCCAAAAGTTCGGCATGGTGGGGAGCTGAGAGATAGCTCTTCTCAGCAGTTTGGAGAACCTGATATCCCTTGGAAGATTCCGGAAGTGTCTTCTTTGCCCTTGTGATGAAAGCTGGAGGCAGTATCTCATCAACCACAGCACGAGATATGAACAGAGCAAGGATATCGACTGCATCCAGTATATCCACAGCAAGGTCGTCAGCAGACTCGAGAAGCATCACAAAACCATCCAGAATATGGTGTGGGCTGATGACATCAGAATACAGTGAAGAAAGCAGAACTGAGGCCATTTCCTTCTCTTTATCATGCCTGTCCATGGCCATGGAAACAAGCCTTTTAATAAAATAAGGATGATATTCATTTGAGCCAAGATCTTTGAGGTCAGATGCAGCCAATTCCACATCACTAGTGCTAAAATATTCTTCTATAATAGAAACAACAGCTTTTTTGTACTCATCTAAGGGATCAGAAATGGTTGAGCCAACAAGTTGATATGGTTCCTGGAAAAAGCAAGGCAAAGAAACTAAGCAACAACACTAATTCATTAACAAATGAGTACGCCACTGGAGAAATTGTAAAGTGCACGTACGTAAAAGTTAGAGAAAAAAAAGGTACAAGTACCTCTCCACTGTCATAGTTGGGATCATTCCGATCGATATGTGATACCCCATCCGTGTCAAGGAGTTTCCCCCATGTACCCTTACCACCAGCACCATCTATTTAACATTATTAAAGGGAAACTAATCAATAAGAACAAACATATAACGACTCTGTAGTGCACTCTTCCATAGTAGAAAGTAAATTTTTGACAGAAATGCAGATGCAAAGCATCACTAGCTAATTTAAAGGCCAAACCTGGCTGAAGCAGCAAAAATAATTGATAATATGATAACTTTGATTATCAGTTACCCATTGAATTTGATTACGCACAGCATATTACTACAGATTAATAAATATGGATCAAGCTCCATTCCTTTACATTTTTATCCAATAGTATTTAATACAAGTTTAATCACCATTCATAAGCTTTGAGTTAACTAATTTATGAGTAGGTCTTACACATGAATGGTGATGATTCATGTATTAGAAAGCACTGGATAAAAAAATAATGGGTTTTATCTTACCCCATACATATACCCTGTGATTTATAAAGCAAATACTTCAAAAGTTGACTGCACATTAATATTATAAAGACCATCTAGAAAGGAACTCAAACCAAAAGTATTATGTTCCTGGCATGTTATTTAAATGAAAAATAAACTACCAAGTAATTTAAAGATCTTTGAACCTAACAGCTTGATTGTGCTAAACCTCAAAAAATTACAAAGCACAATAAATCAGTGGGCCAACTAGGTGATATTGATTAAAGATGATGTAGATATATTAGGAATAAAGGATTAAATTAAAATAAATCCCTTTTTGAGCACATTTGTTGTCTGTCTGATCATTTTTGTTCAACCAATGTGCTAAGACAAGCAAGTCAGTTATAAAGCAAATAGAATTTTCAAGGCTAGAAAGTATAAACCAAATATCCAAACGAGGTGAGAAGAAGAAAAAATGAATTGACTTGAAAAATTCAAAGAATAACAAGGCTCACCCTTCTTTACACGAAGGCACTTCCCTGAGTGAGACCGGCGGACATGCCTCACAGCAATACCACCAGTCGGTGCTTTGCCACCCGCAGGAACCTTCAATTGATGATCAGAAAGCAAAGACGTCGGGGATTTCGGGGATGATGACAATCTTGGAGATGGTAAAGCAGTCTCCACATTCTGACTCGCTATTTTCAGCATTTCCCTTTGTTCATCAGTAAGAAATCCCTCACCTGAGGCCATTTACTCTTCACCAGTTCTAATTGTCTTATAAACTAAAATTTTAACAGTAAAATAAAAGAAATTAGTTCATCCTAAATAGCACTGTTTCAGCTAGAACAAACATTCAATTCCAAGAAACAAATAATTAAAGAACCATTGAAGATCAGCAAAAGGGTATTAAAGCAACGAAGAAATAACAGTTCATTCAATTAACTCTTGTAAAGAAGTTTCCAATTACAGCCATAACTGATATGTTCATTAAGGACTGTTTTTCTCCTTGGTTAGGCTGATTTATGGCATTAAAGCATTTGAAAGCTAATTATCAAGATTATTAGCTTTTTTTCTTTGATCTTGAGATTATAAACCATTGTCTTCTTTCACAAGCATGGAGACCTACAATGCTACAGAATTCCGTTCAAATTGACTTCACTGCTAATCTTTGGTCAAATCAGCTAGGCCAAGTCTATCATGATAGATAATTTGGTCAGTTATCAAGCCAATTTAACCGAGTTCTAATATAAATCCAAAATCCAAATCCACATTACGTTTTCATACTTGGAACAAACAAGAGAAGAAAAAAAATCAGTTTATCCAACTTAACTGGATGCTAAGTCTGTCAGGTTCGATACTTCGATTAGGTCGCTTGAGACCTAAATCTGTGTGTTAGTCGGTTAAAGTACAGGGTCGGTTGGTGAAGTCTGTCCTCCATTTTTTTAACCAATCCAACCAACAATTCACTACATATCTTGAATCAGAAGCTCTTTCAATATAAAATTGGGTTCTTTTTTCCGGGACTTAATCAATCAGAATATATAACCAAGATTGAATGCAAGAGAGTTGAAAGCTGGAAATTTAAAAGCAACAGAGAAAAACAAATAGACTATAGTTGAAGAAAGTTACCTACGATTCAAGAGGGAGGTTAAATAATCCAAGATTCAGTATCCCTTCTCCTTACTTTTAATAGAAAGGTGACTTTTGTTTCTGGTTCTGATGAGTAATGCGTAAAAAGGGAGGACCACCAGTGATCTGGTTACGGAGAGTTTGACGCAGAAGGTTGCAGGTGTAGTGGTGGGGACTGAAGAGTCTGCGTTTAGGCGTCGCTGCTGCTGCTGCCGCCGCTGGTGAAAGACTGATAAAAGGAGGGATCAGAGAGTTGGAAATGGAAGAAATGTTAGGGATTTAGCCATTTAGGGTTGCTCCAGACTTTTAGATTTACCAGTCCCAATAAAAACGGTGAGTACCGACTATAATTGATTGAGTAAATCTATCCATCCATGTAATATATTTTGGGTAAAATACGTAACTAACCATTTAATTAGGAGGCGTTTCTAATTTGACTGTTAACTAATTGATTTTACGTATTAGATCACTGAACTACCTAATTTATAAATTAGAAGGTGCTAGGGGTGAGCAAAACTCGACTCGACTCGAAAAAACCGAATAACTCGATTCGACTCGAGGTAAAAATACTCGACTCGTTTGACTTGACTCAAAATTTCATAGACTCGACTCAAAAGATTTTCAAATAAAGTTCGAGTTGTAAAATGAAAATTCGAATAACTCGAATAACACGGAATTTTTAGTAATTAAAGTATGATTTTTTAAGTTTGAGATTAATATTATTTTTTTATGATATATATACATTGATATATAAAAATAAAAAAAAATATCGCTACATATGAAATATATACATATCTTATATGATTAGAGAAAGTTGTTTAATTTGAAATCAAATCATACTATAACATAATAAATAATTATAATTAAATATTTATAGGAACTCGAAAACTCGACTCGAACCGAAAAAAATTTAAATAAAGTTTGAGTCATAAAATATGACTCGTAAACTCGAATAACTCAAAATTTTTTGACTCGCTTTGACTCGACTCGATCGAATACTTACCCCTAGAAGTAGCAATTAAATCATTTGTAGAAAAAAACTACGGAAGAAAAAACTACGGAAAAAAAATTATATAATTAAATATTTATTTTATATTATTTATATATTTTATTAATTTAATTTTAATTTAATTTATCATCAACTTGCTTAAAAAATTGCTTCAACCCTTGCATCGCATCAGAGATGCAATTCCCTTAGAGGTATCAACCCTATTAGTAGCAGAAGAAGAAATACGACTAAAAAAATTTAAAATTTTGAAAAATAGCAAAATAATCATAAAAATGCCAAAAAAAAATCTAAAAATATAACGTTTTTAAGAAACTAAAATATCAAAATATTTTCCCAAAAAATATATATAGTTAATTACTTTTAAAGATAATTACAAATATTTAAAAATCAAAAAAATAAAATCTCTAGAAAGAATCTCGGATTATATTCATAATTTTTGAATTAAAGATATTATGTAGTTAAATATAATTTTTATTTAAATATATTTTATAGTTAAACATATATAATTTACATAAATAAATTATGAAATTTTGAGATATCCTTAGTTTTTTGATGTCTTAATTTCTCTAAAGATTTTCATTATTTGATTACAAATAGGGTATAATAAGTAAGAAGAGTTAGGGCGAGTAAAATTTGATTTGAAAAAAATTAAATAATTTAATTTGATTCAAGGTAAAAATATTTGACCCGTTTTAATTTGACTTAAAATTTTAAAAACTTATATCGGTTCGAAAAAATTTAAATAAAATTTGAGTTGTATAATTAAAATATAAATAACTTAAATTTTTAATAATTAGAGAATTTATTTTTAAATTCGAGATAAGTCCCTCAAATTTTTATTATATATATCTATATATAAAAATATAAAAAATATCGTTATATATTAATATATATTATTAAAAAGCCATTTAAATTACAATCAGTAAATAATTATAATTAATTTTTTATAAGAATTTAAAAACTCATATCGAATTTCTTAAATTCAAATTAAATTTTAAAAAATTAAATAAAATTTAAGTTATAAAATATAATGCATTAATTTGAATAATTTAAAAATAATTATTTAATTTAATTTAATCGAATATTTACTCTTAGGAAAAACATTATTTTTTAGGATTTGATTGCAAAGACTTTGTCTTCGAATGAAAAATGGATAGTGAAAAATATCTATTTTATGTGAAAATATTAGAGATTAACAAAATCCATGGCTCTGACCTAAACAAAAAAAAATCCCCAAAAAAGCCCATAAATCACACCCACAAAGGCCATGATTTTTTTTTTTGGTAGAAACATCCTCGTCCCCTCTCCTCTCTGCCTTCCCTTATCCTTTCAGCTCCTCTGCTCTCCTTCCTCTTCTCTGTCTTCTTTCCAATTCTTCAACGAAACAATGTCTACTGTAATGAAACCCGTGTCCCTGGCTGACTCATCTTGCCTCGTTTCTGTGCCTTCACTCTTCACCACTCCTTCCAAACTTCCATCTCTTCTCTCGCTTCCTTCAAAACCCATCAACCTTATCCTCTCATCTTCCACTTATCCACTCTTTTCCTCCCTCAGAGAAAAAACCCATTTCCCTTCTCTTGTTGCTTTTGTGGCACAGACTTCAGATTGGGCTCAACAAGGGGAAGAAAACGACACCACCATCACCATTGATGATGAAGAAGAAGAGCAGCAAGGAAATGATAGTGAAGGGGGAGAATCATCGTGGGAAAATGAAGAAAATGATGGAGCCGAAGCAGGTTTATTGGATTGGGAACCTGAGGGAGGAGCTGAAGTTTCTGAGGTAGAGGTTGCAGGTGGCGGTGGTTCAGCAGAGGATTTTGAGCCTAACGAGGAAGCTAAATTGTTTGTTGGGAATCTGCCTTATGATGTTGATAGCCAAAGCTTGGCTATGCTTTTTGGGAAAGCTGGAACTGTGGAAATTGCCGAGGTACTTATATACCAAGTTTTCTGCTCTGAAACTGTTTGAAATTCTTTTCTTTTTGTTTTTGATCATAAACTGTTGATTTTTTTCCGGTTTGCAGGTTATTTACAATAGGGATACCGACCAAAGTCGTGGCTTTGGCTTTATAACTATGAGTTCCGTTGAGGAAGCTGAGAAGGCTGCTGAAATATTCAATGGTTATGTAAGCTTTTTCTTTTACTTGTTTGGCTCAAATTTTCTATTGCTGGAGCTGGACTAATAAAACAGTAGATTTTCTCAAATTTACAGTAGATGTTTAGAATAAAACAGTTGTTGAAGGTTTAAGGTTATAGACCCTGTTTTGAGTAGTCAAGACATGGTTTGTATAGACTATCTAATTCTGAAGATTAACATAGAGTGAAGGCACATCATTACAGTTATGGTTTGTTTTCATATATGATATCAACTGGAAATTATGAGCATGTTGACATCAGGTATAATTAGAAAAAGAGTTTTCTTTTTTGTAAGAGATATCTGCTGTTTGCATGTGATAATCCATATAAGGTGAAATTGTGTTAGTTAATGCTTGATTTGTAGGCATTGATAGATAATTGCAAGAACCAAGTTAACTATTTCGACTTAGCCATGACGGACCCTTTTCCGTGGATGGGTATTTTGGGTTTAATTAAAGTATAAATTGATATTGACTTAAAACTTTCATTAGTTTACCTTTAACTATCCAATCGGTGAATAAGATGAATGTTAGGGAAACTTTTTCGATGTCTTGTTTATGATATCCTAGCCTCCTAGGTATATTTTCATTTGAAAGCTTTGTGTTTTGTTCAATTTTTTTACAGTAACAACTTAATCACTTTCTTTTTATGTCATATGAGATTGTTTCGTAGAAGTATGAGTCTGAGATACTTGGGTACATACTGACCTCGAATGTTCTCCGTTTTCCTTTTATTAGTGTCTTAATGTGCTCTGAAGTGAAGTCTGTATTAGGTGCTTGTGCTTAAAATTTGCTGTTTTCAAACAGGATCTTAATGGAAGGAAATTGACCGTCAATAAGGCTTCTCCTAAAGGTTCACGTATTGAACGACCCCCTCGTGTTTATGAACAAGCTCTTAGAGTCTATGTGGGTAACCTTCCATGGGATGTGGATAATGCTCGATTGGAGCAAGTTTTCAGTGAATACGGTAAAGTAGTGGAAGCTCGTGTGGTATATGACAGGGAGACAGGACGTTCCCGTGGATTCGGTTTTGTGACTATGTCCTCAGAGACTGAATTGAATGATGCCATTGCTGCTCTCGATGGACAGGTAATAATATTACAGTGTTTTCACTACAATTTTTCATAGATTCTTGTAATTTCCCAGACACTAACAGGCAACACAGAATTCGTTTGCTTTCTCGAACTCATAGGAAATACATTTTTCCTTTAGATTATACTGCAAAGACACATATATGCTTACTCATATTCTCTAGGGATCCGTTTTTCAATATCTATGATGGAAGATATTAAACATGCACATATAAAGCACATCATTACCTGTATCTAAAATGTCTCCCCCATGTTCTAGTAGCCTAGATTTCTGGATTTTAAGCATGTTTCTTGTGTCCCCTTCCCCTATTGTTTCAGAGTCTGGATGGAAGAGCACTAAGAGTAAATGTTGCAGAGCAAAGACCCAGGCGAGGCTTTTAAGCTGAAATGATTTAGATTGATGCTGTTGGGTTTCTATATTCTGTTTCAAAATCTTGTTTTTTCCCCTTTGATTAGCTTTGTTTCTTGATTTTATTAAGTTTACAGTTGTGAATTTTGGCAAAGATATTTGTATGGAATATTTTATCCTGGGAATTATGAAGCCATCATTTCAAGTTGTTTCAAGTTTACAGTGTTAGTAGCATCTGTTATAGAGAATACTCTTAGACATTGACCTTTTAAACACTGTATTAGCATTACTAGTGTTTAAATCTGTAACCTTTAGGAATAACTACTGAGGCAAAATAGTTCGTGCGAACTTACATTATTTTTTTCAAAGTGTATAAATATAGCATTTTACTTTACATCAATGTTACCGGGACGGAAAATAATAATTTCTAAAATTATAAGTATAGGTACAGTAAAAGTATTATAAATATGAAATAAATATTATATTTTAAAATATAAAAACATAAATTTTTATGTGAGCATGTGCAAAATACCCAAACTATACCTTACATATACTTGGTACGAAGACATATCAGGAACATGATATGACATTAAATTAAAATATTTGTATTTCATAGCATAACGCGACTAAGATAAAGACATACAATGTCATTCTGGTATGTGACAAGTTCTTAATCTACTTAGAAAAAAGAATAATATTGATTGAATTTCATGTTACGAATATGAAACGTCATGTTAATTTTGAAGGTAATGTCCGTTTCACGATTACTTCCATTAATACGAAATAACTTATATATTTTTTATAATTTATTCTTATAGTATTTTATTAAATAGTATTATAATAATATTTTAAAAATAAATATCAAGTTTAAAATTTATACAAATAATGAAATAAATATTTATGACCATTAAATCAATTAATAAATTTTATTATTTATAATTTTTTTGTTTTTCAATAAATATTTACTAACAAAAACAATCACAATCAACAATTTAAAAATTAATGCATAAAATCTCAACTCTTTTAGCTGCTAGGATAATCTTAAAATCTCCGAATTTAACTAAATATTTGAATTATTTGAGTGGTTTTCGGTATTTAAAACATTACTCAAAACCTATCTAAATTAACTGATAAGTTATAAATAAATTAACAGATAATATATATTAACCGTATTTTAAATACCACACTGCAGAACTTCCGAGGGACAACTCCGTTTTGTCTATTTAGACTTAATTAGAAGGATATTTCTTTTTGATTTTTTATTTGATAAAAGTTTACTTTAAATTTTATTTTAAAGAATAGTTATTTTTATATATGTAGACTTAATTTGTATATTATGGTAGATTAATTTGATATATACACAATGCGAATTTGACATAATTTGTATCATACATAATATAAATTTATATTTCGCGTCGTAAAATTCGAAATTCTTTAACTCTTCAAAATAAAGTGATCTATTTTAACTTAATTTCGCGTTTTATAATATGCGAAATATAAATTTATGTTATACAGGATGTAAATTAGATCTACTGTAAAAAAAATAATCTTCAAAATAAAATTTTAAAAAATATATTTTTTAAATAAAAAAATCCCAAAAATTAAACCTAGGTTTCTATTATTTTTTAAATAATTTCTGACGTGACTAATTTTCATCTCTTTTAAAAAATGAATTTCCCCCTAATTTAACCATGAAAAATTAATTATATTATTTATTTTCTATATATAATGTATTTACATTGAAAATTTTCTCCCCCCCTCCCATCTCTCCTCGCCAAACCCCTCACAGCCACTGTCCAAGCCTCGTCTGACCCCGAGCCCTCCCTACTCTCTTCCCTTCAAGTTTCCGACAAACCAGGAAACCGGATAAGGTGATTTGTGAAACCCTAAACTTCAAGATTTTAACTTTTGGGTCGGTTTGTGTTATCTGTTCTCTGGCTCTGCATCACTTTGCATTACTTGATTTTCTGCTTTCCATCCTACTTGTTATTTTCTTTGTTGAGAAGGAGATTTCTTTACAGCTCGATGAGAGGTTGATTGATTTGATTTATTGAGGATTAGGGCTTGATTGGTTTGGTTAGGGTTTTGTAGGAACGGCGGTGCTAGAATTTAGCAAAACGGGTGGGTTAAGGTGTATTAATGGTATTCATTAATTCTTAAGTCTTAGTTACGATTGGGATGGTAGTAAATCTTCGAAAATGGGGGAGGGAACTCAAGGTATTAGGTGAAGACCATGTGGGTATTAGTTGCAGCTTTGATTTTTACATGCAACATTTTCAAATGTGATGATGATGTTCTTAATAAGTGGTTTGAAATAGGAACTCTGAAATAATTTCAACATGTAAATACTAATAGCTTGTTATTGCCAATCGTGTTGTGTTGATGTTGGTTTACTGTACTCTAGGCAGTGTTTACTGCAGTGAGGAAGAAATGAGTGCTTTCAACAAGTTCAAAACGAGTGTTCCCATCGCCTGGAGCCCTAACCTATATATTACCCTTGTGAGGGGAATTCCTGGCACCAGAAGGCTTCATAGGCGCACCTTGGAAGCACTGCGTCTACGCAAATGTAACCGCACTGTTATGCGTTGGAACAGTCCCACTGTCAGGGGAATGCTTCAGCAGGTATAGGAATAAGATCCCTTATCTGATTTATGTTCCGTCTTCTTTCGTGTTTCGGAACTCAAATAAGAGAAATATGTTCCGTCTTCTTTCGTGTTTCGGAACTTAAATAAGAGAATACAGTACATAAACTAAGGTTCTGTGCTTGTAGTTGGGTTTTTTTTATCGAGGTGTTCTATGTCTAGGTGAAAAGGTTGGTTGCGGTTGAGACAGAAGAAATGTTTAAGGCACGCAAAGAGAATGAAGCGAAACACCGAGCACTACGACCCCCTATTGTGGTTAGTCATTTCCCAGATTCTGCTACCGATTCCTCCTCTAAGAAGGCTTAGGAGAACTAGCTTAACTAGTTTTCCCACCTCTGTTTTAATAGGGATTGTTCTCATTCTGGACTTATTTTCTTTCTATTCGAAGAAAATAATTGAGTAAAAATGGTGAAACTTGAAATATCTATGAATTGAACTCGTGTTTTTCATGCATGCAAATGCTTCACTGACAATTATATTTAGCCTTCTTGATCAGACATGCAAGTGTTCCTCATACCAGAAAGTTTGGATCTTAAATCTGAGTCGTCATATCATAATATCCTTTTTTCAAACTGGGGACATATTCTCTATTAAATCTTTAAAAAATCGTGCGATTTCCCCTTTTTTCTGTGTTTTGTTCCTCTGATTTAACTTGTTTTTTTTTATGTTTATATTGAAGTTTTAAAATTTTGCAAAATATTTGCAGGGAATTGTTATAGTTTTCCTTGCCCCATTTGCCTTGCTTGCTCTTTACTAGGGGTGAATAAAACTCGGCTCGACTCGAAAAAATCAAATAACTTAACTATAAATGAAAATATTCGATTTGTTTTAACTCGGCTTGAAATTTCATAGACTCGACTCTAAAAAATTTCAAATAAAGTTTGAGTTGTAAAATAAAATTCGAAATAAAGTTTGAGTTGTAAAATAAAATTCGAATTTTTAGTAATTCAGATTATTTAATAAATCAAATAACTTGAAAAAATCAAATAACTTGAAATTCTTAGTAATTAAATGATTAATTTTTAAGTTTGAGACAAATCTTTCAAATTTTTATGATATATATTAATATATAAAAATATAAAGAAATATTGCTACATATGAAAAAATATATATGATTAAAGAAAGTCGTTTAAATTAAAACCAAATCATATTATAACATGATAAATAATTATAATTAAATACTTATAGGAACTTGAAAACTCGATTCAATTCGATTCGAATTTTTTAAACTCAACTCGAACTGACAAAATTTCAAATAAAAGTTTGAGTTGTAAAATATGACTCGTCAACTCAAATAACTCGAAATATTTTGACTCGACTCTATCGAATACTCACCCCTATTTTTCATTGAATCCAACTTGTAATTCAGATTATGACATTAACTTTCATATTTGTCCTAGTTTGCTTAATGATATCTACGGTAATTATAGAGGTAATAATAAAATCCCACATCGAAAGAACACAACAAATAAAAAGTCAGATATTCACCATAAACAAAACCAGAACCACCAACCTTTAAATGATAGTAATAGTCTTTCAGACAAGCGAATGCATCATACTTGCTAGAACTTAATAACCCTTCAACTGTGCATCACGACTGGTCAGAGGAACGTAACGGACAGAAATCTCGCTTCGAATGCTAACTGAACCATCCAAATTTTTGTCCACCACGTTCAAATCTTGGAACATTTTTCCTACGGGGATCACCATTCGGCCACCGGGCTTCAATTGATCGATGAGAGGCTGAGGTATTTCCGGTGCTGCTGCCCCAACATGTATAGCATCGTAGGGTGCATGCTCTGGCCAACCTTCACGCCCATCTATAATAACGTATATGGTCAAAGAATCCGTCACAGACATTAATTGAAACATCGATTCTCATTCAAAATCTTCTATAGACTGAAATAACATCTATAGGTATATTAGTTATGAAAATTTCGATTAGGACAATTGACTTGTTTTCAATCCCACAAGAAGTACTGAGTCAACTGAGAAATTGTTTTACTGGTTAGAGCACATTATATTCGATATAGGAACTTTCGACGAGTACGTACCGCCAACATGCACTGAAAGAGATCCTTCTTTCAATAACGGAGCTGCAGCACTTTCCTCAATGTTTTTTATGGAAGAAGTAACCAATTCGGGAATATGATCTACACCAATAGCACGAACCTGTGATCCAACCATTATTGCAAAGCAAGCAGTCATGTACCCCGATCCTACAAAGAAATGCATGCAAATCTAAATAAGCCTTCAATTGCAAAGGACTATCAAATTATTAGACTGCATGCAATGGACAAATTAAGCCACAAGTGTACAGATAATAACCCAAGGACACTTGAAATCATAAACGTTTAAGACTGGATAACTGATGTATTCTCTGGATCCCTTCCTAAATCCAGGTCGATTAGATCAAAGCATCAACTAGTATGATCGACCATCCTCAAAGACCATCGACAACGTGGGATTAACAACAGAGAAAAATGCAGCAAATTTGATATTCCACAACTCCAAAAGTGCTAAACGTATGCAAGAATCCAAAAAAGCAAAGATACAATGATATGGAGTAAAAAGAAACCTGAGCCAACATCTAAAGCGCGCATGCCGGGTTGCAAATTTTGCTCCAATAATTGAAGGCAAGTAGCATGCATATGAGGTGCAGAAACGGTGGCATTGTAACCTATTGCCATGGGACTATCAACATAAGCTGGGGTCCCATCGGCTACAAATAATGCTCTGTCAACAGTCTCCATTACTTCAGCAACCTTCTTCGATGAGAACACACCATATTGCTGCAACTGCTCCACCATTTGTTTGTTCTTGTTAATCCCACTTCCACTCGAGTTGCGCTAACAAATCGTCACAAAAAAATGTTTAGCACAAAGTTTCTATCAAACCAAACAAACCAAGCAAAAAGAGACTTAAATACAGAAATAAAACTACTAAAATCTACAAGAGTCAACAATAACACATTATTACCACCGAATCAAAGCACGCCTATAGCCATAACTAATTTTATTCTTAAGGCAAGTCAGAAAATAACAAAGGAACCTCTGACAGAGAAGAATAGCAAGCAATCATTGGTATAGACATCAACGCAGGTCCATTGGCCTCCACATCGGCGGCAGCCACAGGCCGAGTTTGTGGGTCCAAGGTCGAAGGGAATGTTATATTATCATTAGACATGGTACAATGAGCCCCAATGGAAATGGCCAATAGAACATAGCATCTCCAGGCTACCCGACATACCGGACCCTGTATCAGGAACTACCTCAAATGATGTGTTTTGCACCAAAAATTACATCCAGAATGTGAAACTGCGACCTTCTATAATATTTTGTTTCAATTCCAAGATTATGTATCATACATATATACATTGAAGAGAGAAAATAAACGAATATCCCAATTGAACATATTATATTAGTTAATTAATTCCTAAAAATGTTCAATAATTCAAACAATTACACCAATCAAATGCAAGAAATAAGCGCCATTCATTTCTAAATAAAAAAAGAAATATAGTTCTTCAAGCTTTCATTGATCTACAATTCTCAGAAACTGTCCCTATCTCATTGAAATTCCATTCCAACAACACCAAGATAGTCTGATTTTGTAAAATTCATTCCTTTTTTTTTCTTCACCAAAAAGCCAGAAACTTCATCATATCTTGAAAACCCAAAACCAAAATTTAAGTAAATAACAAAAGAAGACTGGAAAACCCCATTTCCCCATAATCAGATTTTTTTTCTCAAAAAACCCAGAAATTAAGCATAAAAGTAAAGCGGGAGAGAGGGCCGAGGAGGAAAGAGATTTGATATAATCGAACGATAAACGCCTCCGTTGGTTGAGAACAAAGATGAGAGACAAAGAGAGAGATTTTATTATATTCTCAAAGTAGGGTTGTGTACAAAGCTTTGGCCAAAAATCTATATTTATAGGCATAAGATGGAAACCCTAATTCCAATGGGTATTAAACCCTAATAATAAAGCTCATTAAACTTTAACTTAATATATGAATATCCACCATGAATAAATATATTCATAACAATTAAGTCATTTTTAATATTTTACCATTAGTTAACTAATAATTTTTATCTGTAAAGAAATAATTTTGACCTAAAAATAATATGAACTAAAATAACTATTTAATAAAATATTAAATATTTGAGATATTTTTTGATCTTATGTCATTTTTATTTTATATAAGTATATGATTTTTTCCGGATATACCAAAACTCTCATTATTTTTAGGTTTGTTGTATTTATCGACCATTTCATTATTTTTAATAAAATTTAATATATTTTTTTTATATGTAACACCCATCACTCAATTTAAAAGGATTAAACTTAAGTGACGGAAGTCGCATCCATTCTAAGAGAATCCAAAACTGAGCATTCAATTATGCATTCAATTTGAACATATATAAAATTAGGGATCAAAACACAAAAGATTAAAATTATAGGGACTAACATGAAATTAAAGACATCAATTTGAAATTAAACCTACTTTAAGCATACATGTCAAATTCCAGTTCATTAGAAAAGTAATAGCTCATTCAATTGATTCACGAATATATTTAACTAAAATGTAAAAAATTTAAACTCAAAAAGCTAATAAATTGAAATAACTAATCGAATTAACAGTACTCGAGATCTCATACCGATACAAAGACTTAAATAAATTTCGATTAACAAAAATTTGAACTGATACGTAATTTGTAGTATCGATACGAATGGTAATGATCTGATACGTAATTTGAACTGATACGTAATTTGAGCTAATAAATTAAAGGTAATGATCTCGTAGCACTTAAATAATATTTCTGGACCAGCTAAGATACGATGCTTCTAGATCAAATAATATATATATTGTGCTTTTAGACCAAGAATATCATTACCCTTTTCTTGAGGCAGAAAGAATCTTTATTTACACTAAGAGACCTAACAACCATAAGGATGATCAATGAATATGCATTATTCATGTAAAGTCTCTTTCAATATTTTTCTATATGTCGATTGATTCACAAGGATTTGAGGAGATCTCTTCACGAGTCTCAACTATATTCAAATTATCGACAACAATAAAAATTCAGAACTAATCCACTTAATCAAAATGCTCGGGGAAATTAAACAACTCATATAGCATTATGCTAATAAGTATTCAATGAGGCGATTATATCAAATACGCCTAAATCTTTTAATCCATAAGAGAGATATTTAATATGGTTGAATAATATTCTCGAGAACTTGAATTAACTGCTTCTGGCAGTCTAAATCCTTTTAGAAGCTTTATGTAAATATTTTTATCAAGAGGCTCATACAAATAAGATGTAACAACATTCATTAGACGAAACTAAGTCACTTCATTTATTGCCAGAATATCTAAAAGTAATTGCATCCACCATCGAAGAATATATTTTCCTCATTCAATTTCATGTCTTTGTGAGAATCCTTGTGCAACCAAATGAGCTTATATCTCATGATTTCCCCTTTTGATTTCTCTTTCTCACAAAGGCTCGTTTATATCTATGAGCTTTACATATTTCTATGTACGGGCTATAGGCCCAAATACTTCTCTTTTTGAAAAGAGATTTTAGTTTCTCCTCAATTGCCTCTTTCATGTTGGCCAATCATTTCTTTGTCCAATTAACAATGATTCATGATCCACATCATCAAATAAAATCTCTAGTGCTATATTGCATGCAAATATATTAACGACGTCGATTTAATTTTAGTTCCATTTATTACCAGACATGACATAATCTATTGAGATCTCTTTATTATCAGGTACCTGAGTCATGTCAATGTCTCTGTTGGATACCATTTAATCTCTTCTAGAGATTTTCATAATCATTGATTCCTCGATCAGACCAACATAAAATATAGCTCCTTTTCCTTTTCGAGGATCTCTTATCTTTGGAACTTACTTGTCTACTACGCTTTAAGCGTAAGTTAAACACATTAGCAACTAGAGTTTGTTCTTCCATGACATCAAATTTAATCGGAGCATTCATAACTGGTATACGTGACTTAGTCACTCTTTTAGGGTCAGCAAAATCATCTGGCAATTGATTTGCTAAATGAATTATCCATTGAACTTATAGTTCATATTGTGTATTATGTGGATCAAAAAGAAAAAAATGATAATTCATTCCAATTTATTTCTTTCCCCAACTATTTATTTTCCCCCCTAATATTGGATAAATTGACTCATTAAAATGATAGTCAATAAATCCTCTATCAGAAGCTCTTACATATATTCCCAACAAAACTCATCTTTGTGCGTTGTGGTAGAGCAATTAGAATATATATCGCACACCTAAAAAATTGAGATGAGAAATATTTGGTTCCTGACCAAAAACCATTTATAATGGGGAGAACTTATAATCATTTGTTGACTTGATGCGAATTAGTGATACTACATATAAAATGATATGTCATCAACATTATCAAGACCATTGTCTTTATAAGATAATCTGGAAAATGTGCTCATAATTTTATCAATTGAGCAAGTAGCCTCGCAAACACCAAGTTGCGGGTTAATAACAAGGATACATATAACCATCTAGTCGATGCACCGATAAAAATCCTAAAATATCTAGATGGATTGTATGAAAGGTGTATGGGCCCATATATATCACCTTGTATCCGTTCCAGAAAATTAATAGATTTGCACTCTATCATAGTTGTTGATGATTGAATAATCAAAATGCTTTCATAGCAAGTATCACAAGAAAGATTACCTTGAAGAAACTCCTAGTTTTTCAATAAATGACCACATGAAAGTGTCAAAAATTTTTCGTATCATAATTGAACCGGGATGGTCTAATCGGTCATGTCAAATAAAATAATCAGTAAACATCTAGTTTACAATAACATGAGCTTCAATTTGTACTAATTCTTCTGTAATACAATATGGATGACAGTGCATATAATTTTGCCAAAATTTCATTATTGCCTTGAGTTATACTCGTAAGATTGAGATAGTCATCATCCCTTTAACCGATATTCTCAATATATTTCTATAAATATCTTTAAAACTCAATATCTCTTTGCCATTTTGACGAGTATAATACACTGTATATATGGAATAAAGTTCCATTTGGCAATAACATATTCGCTCAACGAGCATAATGCACTGTAAATATGAGATAAAGTCTCATTTGACAAATAACATATTTGCTCAGTCGGAGCTTTCTGTGATATTAGTACTTCCGGATATAGTACTCATATTATTCTCTTGCATTTAAAATGAGAAAATATGCATAATTATGCACCTTTTAATATGTGCTTTATTTCATTCACTTCGGGAAATAAAAATATGTGCTCTATACCATTCACTTCAGGGAATGGAAAAATATTAAAAAAATAGCACATCATATCAAATCGGATCAAAGATAAGCTCTCAAGAGCTCTTCCGAAGCATTGATATTTTAGTACTTTGAGATATAGTACTCATATTTTCCCTTGTATTTAAATGGGAAAATATTTCTTATGCTTAAGTATTGTATGAGTACTTGCACTTTCTACTAAGCATAAATCGTCATAAATTATTGCATATTTTATTCCAAAAGTAATCATATTCTTTTAAGGAAAAAAATTAACATAAAAAATAAATAAATAATATATAAAGTAAGTTAACATAAATAAATAATAAATAAAAATAAATTAACATAAAATAAAATAAAATAAATAAAAGATTTAAAGAAAATAAAATAAATGACGGATTATTCTCTTGAAGGATTATGAGAAAATTATCAATATTCAATTGAGTTGGATCAATAACGTCATTATTTTTGCCACAAAGACAACCGGTTTATATTTTCTTTAATTTATCATTCATGATTATGGATAAAGTCCATAATACTTCGGCGTTTGAAAAATACGAGATCAATGGTTTGTACCATCGCATTGATAACATAAAGATTTTAATATGATCTCTATCATTCTTGTCATCTTTATAATTCCACTTCTTGTGGATATAAGTATTCTTAAAATAATCACCTTATCCATGTTTATTTTATGATCTCAATCATGATCACAATTACTAATATGACATTTATTCTTTCCGCTATAAAATATCACATTCACTTCAGAGAATAGAGCGGAGACTGATAGGTATTTAGAACTCTTGTATGATATTGTGTCTGTAAGACAACATTAATGTGTGAAAAGTGGAGTATATTTTTCTAACATATGTTCAACAACGATACTCTGTCACATAATTGAGTTTTATTCACTCATCATATAGTGAATTATCACGTTTGCATTCACTTCAAAGAATGAAACAAATTCAAAAATCACATGAAATAAACATCATGCTTGTATAATTGCATGGAATAAACATCATGCTTGATTCACTTCAAGGAATAACATAAATCCAATAATTGCATGGAATAATCATCATGCTTGCATTCACTTCAAGGAATGTCATAAATCCAATAATCGCATGGAATAATCATCATGCTTGCATTCACTTTAAGGAATGTCATAAATTCGATAATTGCATGGAATAAGCATCATACATGCATTCACTTCAGGGAATGTCTCCCATAAAAATTATTTGATCAAGACGATTTTCGTAACTTGAACTTGGGAGAAGTCTATAGTCGAGTTTTTCGACATAAAAATAATATTGCTTTCAAGCAAATATAAACTTTATAACATTCAAACTATTAAATAGTAATTGATCAACCAATATATACGATACATACATAGAATAAAAATTTAATCCTTATACGTGGCGTTGTTAAACCAGTCCACAAGATCCTTTAAAAAGAACCTCTTTTGAGACCAACAGCCTCGTAGAACGGGATGTCTAGCCAATATACTCAGATTAAACCAACATAACAAAGAACATATTAATTAATTAAATGTTTAATATTTGTTCCAATATCATGTAATACTTTGAACATGATTAAAAACATAAACTTTAATCGTAATAATAAAATAAACAAATATTGGTTATAATAAAGAGAAAAATCTCAAATTAAATAAGTAAAACATACTGAACTTTTCAATATATGGTAGATTTAATTACCAATATCTTGTTAAAATCTTTTTCGAGAATTGTCAATAAGAACCAAGGTATTTGAGCCACTTTATCGCTACACAAACACCAAACAACCAAAGATTTTTAATAAATTAAAAATCAAATCAAAGATCAAGAGAGAAAAATAATTGATAATTAAAATATAATTGAGGGAAAAGAACTTATCTATGATTTATGCTAGTAACAAATTCTTTTCAATAACTCTTTCAAGATTCGAACGATAAACGCCTCCGTTGGTTAGAGTCTCGTGCTGATAACGTGGTGTGAATAAAGTAAAGAATAAGAATAAAATAGGAGAACAAAGATGAGAGACAAAGAGAGAGATTTTATTATATTCTCAAAGTAGGGTTGTGTACAAAGCTTTGGCCAAAAATCTATATTTATAGGCATAAGATGGAAACCCTAATTCCAATGGGTATTAAACCCTAATAATAAAGCTCATTAAACTTTAACTTAATATATGAATATCCACCATGAATAAATATATTCATAACAATTAAGTCATTTTTAATATTTTACCATTAGTTAACTAATAATTTTTATCTGTAAAGAAATAATTTTGACCTAAAAATAATATGAACTAAAATAACTATTTAATAAAATATTAAATATTTGAGATATTTTTTGATCTTATGTCATTTTTATTTTATATAAGTATATGATTTTTTCCGGATATACCAAAACTCTCATTATTTTTAGGTATGTTGTATTTATCGACCATTCCATTATTTTTAATAAAATTTAATATATTTTTTTTATATGTAACACCCATCACTCGATTTAAAAGAATTAAACTTAAGTGACGGAAGTCGCATCCATTCTAAGAGAATCCAAAACTGAGCATTCAATTATGCATTCAATTTGAACATATATAAAATTAGGGATCAAAACACAAAAGATTAAAATTATAGGGACTAACATGAAATTAAAGACATCAATTTGAAATTAAACCTACTTTAAACATACATGTCAAATTCCAGTTCATTAGAAAAGTAATAGCTCATTCAATTGATTCATGAATATATTTAACTAAAATGTAAAAAATTTAAACTCAAAAAGCTAATAAATTGAAATAACTAATCGAATTAACGGTACTCGAGATCTCATACCGATACAAAGGCTTAAATAAATTTTTATTAACAAAAATTTGAACTGATACGTAGTTTGTAGTATCGATACGGATGGGTTCACACCGATTCCTAAATAATTTTTTTCTCTCGTTCTTTCATTTTATTTATGAGTTTGACTTTAAAAAAATCAATTTTTTCAAAAATTTAAAAGTGTTTTCGTTTTATATTTTTTAATATTTTAAAAGTTTAATAGCTTTTTTATTAATTTGTTAAAGATTCAATAAGCCATCAAAGTTTCTATAAGAATCATTTAAGTTCTTAAACTCAGTGAAAAATCAATTAAGTCCATTATCATATCATCATTTATGTGTAAATCGTTATGTTAGTATATTTAATTGTTACATTAGCAGTATAACGATCAACAACGATTTTATTTTATCAAAAAATTATATTATTATAATTTAAAATTTTAATGATTAAATTATTAAATATATAAAATTAAAAACAAAGATAACATCAATGAGTCTGGAAAATTATGTAAACAAAACTATCTTTTAATCAATTTATTTATGTCATAAATGAGTATAAATTTATTATTTTCTCTGATAAGATCGTACACAAAATTTTATGTTAATATGCGTAAACCATAAAAAAATTATATAAAAAAATTAAGATTACATAATTATAAAATTTTAGAGAGAACAAACCCAAATCAATAATAAATTATAAAATAATACATTTTTAAAAATTATATATTATATAAAATTTAAAATTTGAAAAAATATGTGATTATACCCCATGAGTCCATCTTAATAATTATTTAATGAAGTGTGACATTTTAGGTCTAAGTCTTCTCCCTAGCGTGTGGTAAACGTTGGAGAAATAGAAGGGAATTTGCAGGATCGTTTCCAGGAAAATAACAAAGACATGATTAGAAATAGCATTACTTGGACAATTAATTAATTAATTAGTTAATTAAAGAGTAACTAAAAAATATTATCTATATAATAAAATGGAAGAAATAAATTATCAATTACTAATTAATTTTGTGAAATAATTTCTTAATTTTTTATATAAAATTAAAAATTAAAAATCTAAATTTATAATAATTAGAAATTTTGGATTAAAAATTATTTATAATTTATAATTTTTTTATAGAAATAAGAAATAAACTCTAAAGTCTAATGGGCTCCACCGAGGCAGAGACCGCATTTTTTTCCACACGGTATCAGCTTATAAACTAACAAATTAAATATTCCAATATTAAGTGGCAGCATTATTCTGACCAGTAATCTTCACCACCACCAGCGCCTTAATCCGCCGTCAATGGCATTCATTCCGGCCAAATCCCACCACCACCGAATCCACTTCCTTCGCTTCCTCACTCTACTCTCTCTCTTCTTCATCTCCCACGCAAGGCTAACTCTCGACCGTTCTGACTCAAAGGCTCTTTCCACAATTCTTAAAGACTTGGGCATCACCGGTCAACGGTTCCCCGCCACCAATCCCTGCAGCGCCGCCGAAGTTTCCTGTGAGAGAAGACTCTCAGACGACAACACTTATGTTCTTAAAGTCACCAGGATTGTGTTTAAATCCCAAAAGCTTGGTGGGTCTTTGTCTCCTGCAATTAGGAATCTCTCGGAGCTCAAAGAGCTCTCGGTTTCTCACAACAGTATCGCCGATCAACTCCCACCGGAAATTGTTCATTGCAAAAAACTCGAAATCCTTGACCTTCAAAACAACATGTTTTCCGGGGAGATACCGTCGAATTTTTCTTCTTTGATTCGCCTCCGAGTTCTCGATTTATCTTCCAATAAGTTCACCGGTGACTTGAGTTTCTTGAAGCATTTTCCCAACCTGGAAAATATTTCCCTTGCAAACAATCTGTTTTCCGGGAAAATACCATCATCTATACGTTCATTCCGAAACCTTCGGTTCTTTGACTTCTCGGGGAACAATTTTCTGGAAGGCAATTCCCTTCCATTGATGGACGAACTGGATGAATTGGCAGAATCTCAGCACCCCAAACGGTATATTTTTGCTGAGAAGAAATCAACAAACAGCAGCAGAAGCAGTCGTGCTGAAGCTCCGTCGCCAAATGGAAGCAAATCTGCAACTGCTGGAGGTCCCAGTTCATCACCAGGAGAACATCACAAGCACAAGAGCAAAAGGACATTGGAATGGATCTTGGGATTCTTTGCTGGAGCTATAGGTGGGGGAATTTCTGGATTTGTCTTCTCTGTGACGTTTAAACTGTTGGTGGCAACCATTAGAGGCGCGGCAAAAGACCCTGGTCCGTCCATATTCAGTCCAATGATTAAGAAAGCTGAGGATTTAGCCTTTCTGGAGAAAGAAGATGGGCTAGCTTCATTGGAGATCATAGGGAAAGGCGGGTGTGGTGAAGTTTATAAAGCTGAATTACCAGGAAGTAATGGCAAATTGATTGCTATTAAGAAAGTCATTCAGCCCCCGAAAGATGCAGCCGAGTTAACCGACGAAGACAGCAAGCTTCTCAACAAGAAAATGCGACAAATTCGATCAGAAATCACCACAGTCGGCCAAATCCGACATAGGAACCTCCTTCCTCTGTTGGCTCATGTCTCTCGACCCGATTGTCATTACCTTGTGTATGAATACATGAAAAATGGAAGCTTGCAGGATATTTTACATCAAGTTTCACAAGGTCTAAGGGAGCTGGATTGGCCTGCTAGGCTTAGGATTGCAAAAGGAGTGTCTGCAGGGCTCGAATATCTTCACTTGAGCCATCGTCCTCGAATCATCCACCGAGATCTCAAACCAGGAAACATCCTTCTCGACGACGAAATGGAAGCTAGGATTGCAGATTTCGGGCTAGCAAAGGCAATGCCTGATGCATACACACATGTGACCACTTCAAATTTGGCCGGAACTGTAGGGTACATAGCACCCGAATATCATCAAACACTCAAGTTCACTGACAAATGTGACATCTACAGCTTTGGGGTTATCCTCTGTGTTCTGGTGATGGGGAAGCTTCCGTCCGATGAGTTCTTTCAACACACTGATGAGATGAGTTTAGTAAAATGGATGAGGAACATCATGGTCTCCGACAATCCGATCCAAGCCATCGATCCTAAGCTGATTGGAAAAGGGTTTGAAGAACAAATGACCCTGGTTTTGAAGATTGCTTATTTCTGCACTTTGGATGATCCCAAGGAGAGACCTAACAGTAAAGATGTTAGATGCATGTTGTATCAAATCAAGTGCTAAGTTTAAGGTACCTACATCAATGGCGGACAATGTTTAAAATGACGTTGTACTCGTTTAGAATGTTTCCATATTGTTAGTTTATGTTTAATGTTTATTTTTTTGTCTTTTTTTTCTGCATATAATATGAGCTATAATGTTATGTAACTAGTTATTTGTAAGGTTGTAAGAAATATAATCCCCCTTTTGGACTTAGCCTACTGAATTTAAAAATTAAGCCTGCACTTTTTCTTGGTCAGATTGCATATCAATTGTGGTTCACCAAGTTTTTTTTGGCTATTTGGTTCGTACAGGAGCCAACATCATTCGACAAAATTGTTAGAATATCTAAATGACAGAGATTAAATGTATAATTATATTAATTTATGTTAATTATTATATGAATCTATGTTAGATTTTATCGATACGTGACTCGATTAATATTACTTAAATAAGTAAGTGATTTATTAATAAAATCAAAAATATGGTTTGATATTTAAGTGGATATTTACGTAGTTATCCAAAAAATATTATATTACATAGATATTTTTTCAATTGGGTCGTCTTGTTTATTTGTTTGGGAGAAGAAATGAACTCCATTGGTAGTTTGGAAATGGAGTTGGGGAAGGGCCACTAACATCGTGAAACATTAAAAAGTTCGACGACTTATTTAATACTTTTAATTTTGTAAAAAATAATAATTAAAAAATAAAAATATTAAAATTACAAAAAAAAATATTAAATTAAAAAACATTAAAAATATCGGTCTATAAAATAAAAAGTGACAATTTATTAAAAAAATAAAATATTAAAAAAATAAATACTTTGTTTGAAAAAGTCTCTATTGTCTCTCGTCAACAAAAGCACAATATTATTCCTTGAACATATTTTCGATTTAATCTAAGTTTTTTTTCTCTTTTATTTAAAATTAAGATAAATTATATACATAATCACTAAATTATTAATTCGATCATTTTGACCATCGGACTATATATTTTATAATTTATCCTTAAAATTATTGGTATATAATTGCACCAAAAATGATATTCATGAATCTTATTTTTGAATCTTAAGTTTTGATTTCTCATGTGCAATTGATGCAACAAAATGATACTGCTTTAGATTTTTCACAAGAAAACTCAAAATTTTATTTATATATACATATAAAATAATAAAAATTATAATCGACTAAATAACTATATAAAAACTCAAAATTTTTATTTTTTTTATTTTTTACTTAATTTAAAAAAATAATTATATTTTTAACCTTAATAATTTTTAATATTTTAATATCTGACTTTATAACGTTAACGTTAACAGATACTACTGTAATTAATATAATATCAATATAACGTTAAAAAAATAATGTTACGGGTTCGAGCACCAACGATGCCAGCAGAGTGATTGAGCGATCAATGTCAAATGATGAAAATTATATTTTAGAACAGATATTACTGTAATCACTATTTTTTTATTAAAAAAAATGCATTTTAAGAATTTTTGTACCTAATTAGGTGATTTTTTATATAAAAACTAAATTTATTATTTAAAATAAATTTATATAAAAATATACTTAAACCTTAATTTAAAAAAAAAAACATGTTAAGCTTTGATCCAATCAAACCTGTGATATTTGTCTGAAAGAAAAGTCGTAACAAAAAGAAAATTATAAATATTTTTTTATTGCGTGGATGCGAAAGTTGCCGACAACCAAGCTGAGATTCAACTTAATATCATATATTTGGAAGACTTTGCTCTATTTTTATTTGACCAGGATAAGATTAAAGAGGGGGAAAAGTCATTAAAATATCAAGAAATATATAAATCATAAATTTATGTATCAATGGTATATAAATTTTTTACTAAATTTTAATTTTAATCTTATTTAATAAAAAATAATGATGATAGATTATTAATAATATATAAAAGAGTTTAGTTGTAAAATATATTTTATTATTTATTTTTAATATATGAAATTATGTATAATTAATGCACTAAATATTAATCTTAAAATAAAATATATAATTATGTATCAAGATAAAGGTTTATAAGTGTTAACGTGTTGAATGTAATAAAATTTTACCATATACCCTTGACTTAAAAAAATAAAAGTTATAATTAGGCAGAGCTAAATCAATTATTAAAAGAGGTAAAAGTTTAAAAATTGAGAGGATAAAAAATTTATTTTATTATTATTTAAATTAAAAGACCTTAAATATAATTATAAAAAAATTACCTCCTATACTATACATAGCTTTGTAAGTGAAATTTTTTTAAATAAATATATTTTTTTATTTTTTATGTTTTTAAATTCGATTATTAGTAAACTAATCTTTTATCTTTTATACATTATATTATAATATCTTCTGTAATATTTAATACTAAATTTAGACGCATTATTAAAAAAATTATGATCGAAATAAGGATGATCCATCACTTTCATTAATACATTCCTTAAATTCAAATATCAAATCTCAACGCTCAGTATTTTAGAACCGGATTATGTAATATTATGTGCAATACATACTATATAGTAAAATAATTTGTATTTTTTTGGGGATAAATGCAACATTAAAGTGTGCATAAGAAAAAGGTAATAAATCATCATTATTTCAGTGTTATAAAACAAAATCCATACTATTAAATAAAAGATTTAATTGTAATTCGGATGGTATGTTTTTAGATAAATGTTTGGATTATATTTTGGGTCAAATAAGTATTTAATGTTTTATTTTGTAATTTATTTAATTTTTTTTTATAAATAATTATTAAAAAATATTATATAATCAAAATATGACATATAATATATATTTTTTATTTTTAATATATGATTTTTTAGATTTTTTAAATATTAAATATTTAATTTTTTTAATTAAACCCTCAAATCATATCTCTTTTATTGTCTGTCAACACCCATAAGTTGGTGGTTTACTGTTCACAGTTTAAAATGTCGTGTACCTCATTGTTTGACATCCACCATCTTTCACCTCTGTTAGTGGAAACTCAATATTTTTTTCTTCATTATTGGGTGTTAGTCGAATGTGCAGTTAGCGATTCTTCTATTAAATTTTGACGACTAGATGATGTGATTTTTTGATAGAGGGCGTTCGACGAAGACAAGAGCGGTTGTTGGTTGAATAGATAAGAGAAGTGGATGAATTTAGAGATTTAGGGGTTATGGATTTTTTAAAAAAAGATTATAGGGTTATTTTTTTTATTTTTTAATTTTCAAAAAATGATTCATCATACTATGTGTTTAAATTTTATTGGATAATAAAAAAACGTCTATCACAAAAAAAAAACTTAAATGAGTTACGAAATAAAATATTAAACATATATTTGATCCAAAATATATTTCAAACTACTTGTATAAATAAAAAGTATAGTATAATTACTTATTTGCTTATTAATCCAAAACAAAATAGTACCTAACACTAGTATTTTGAACTCTCTCCTAATAACCCCAATTCCTTCATTGAATTATACAAAATTTAAATTCAATCCAATTAATAATTGGACTCTTAGATTAATTTAAATCTGAATTAATATCCGATTATATTAGATTTAAGTCCGATCCAAATAAAATATTTAAAATTTAAATATAAATCCGAATATCCATATCCAATTAATTTTTTTATTTTTTAAAGTGAAAGCTCCAAATCTTCAACAAATTTCTTTGAAGATAATAATTATTTTTTATTAAACAAATATTTTAATTAATAATACAAATAAATTTAAAAAATATTAAAACTCAATGAACGAATTAAAAAAACTACTTAAACTTTAATTTTAAATAACTAAAACAAAAATCTTACTAATATTTAAAACAATTGTCTTTACTAATTGTTATATAACTACGATCATCAAAGTTTTTCGGATCATAATATAGATGTCTATCATATATTATAACTAAAAATAAAATAAATTTAAAATAAAATCAACATGTTCAATCATCAATATTCATCATAGAAGAAGAAAAATAATAACATAACAATTATAATATAATAAATAATAACATTGTTGTGAATAAAGTAAAGAATAAGAATAAAATAGGAGAACAAAGATGAGAGACAAAGAGAGAGATTTTATTATATTCTCAAAGTAGGATTGTCTACAAAGCTTTGGCCAAAAGTTTATATTTATAGGTATAAGATGAAAACCCTAATTCCAATAGGTATTAAACCCTAATAATAAAGCTCATTAAACTTTAACTTAATATATGGATATCCACCATGAATAAATATATTCATAACACTCCCCCTTGGATATCCATGAAGATAATGTGCCTCGTTAAAACCTTACTAAGATAAAAACATTGTGGGAAAAAAATTCTTAGTGAAGGAAAAAGAGTACACACATCTTTGATACAAATAACATGCTGCCTCATTAAAAACCTTATCAGGAAAACCAATTGGGACAAAACCTCGGTTAAGAGAAAAAGAGTGTAACGCCTATTTAATCCCCCTCATGAAAATATCACATAAGATCTTTGAATCTTCATAATTCAATATTGAATACAAACTTCAAATGTTGAAGTAGATCATGCACTAGTGGATAAATCTTCCAAATCATTGCTTGAAATGATTCATTGAATAATATTCATCTAAAAATCATGAGGGACGAAACTTGAAGAAATATGTTTCGTTTTATCATATTTGATATATCCACCTTGAGATATAAATTTTGTATTATCTCTTTACAAGATAGCTTTCATCTTATCTTGTGAAAAACATTCACATATCTTTAGGATATGTTTAGCCAAACACATATTTCGGCTTTGCCTCGTGCATAACAATTATTTAAAGGTAATGATCTCGTAGCACTTAAATAATATTTCTGGACCAGCTAAGATATTCTTCCAAATCAAATAATTTATATATTATGCTTTTAGACCAAGAATATTATTACCCTTTTCTTGAGGCAAAAAGAGTCTTTGTTTACATTAAGAGACCTAGCAGCCATAAGGTTGATAAATGAATATGCATTATTCATGTAAAGTCTCTTTCAACATTTTTCTGTATGTCGATTGATGCACAAGGATTTGAGGAGATCTCTTCACGAGTCTCAACTATATTCAAATCATCGACAACAATAAAAATTCAGAACTAATCCACTTAATCAAAATGCTCGGGGAAATTAAACAATTCATATAGCATTATGCTAATAAGTATTCAATGAGGCGATTATATCAAATATGCCTAAATCTTCCAATCCATAAAGGATATATTTAATATGGTTGAATAATGTTCTCGAGAACTTGAATTAACTGCTTCTGGCAGTCTAAATCTTTTAGAAGCTTCATGTAAATGTTTTTATCAAGAGGCTCACACAAATAAGATGTAACAACATCCATTAGACGAAACTATTTCATTTATTGCCAGAATATCTAAAAGTAATTGCATCCACCACCGAGGAATATATTTTCCTCATTCAATTTCATGTCTTTGTGAGAATCCTTGTGCAACCAAATGAGTTTATATCTCATGATTTTCCCTTTTGATTTCTCTTTCTCACAAAGGCTCGTTTATATCCACGAGCTTTACACATTTTAATATACGAGCTATAGGCTCAAATACTTCTCTTTTCAAAAGAGATTTAGTTTCGCCTCAATTGCCTCTTTCATGTTGACCAATCATTTCTTTGTTTACATTGCCCAATTGACAATGATTCATGATCCACGTCATCAAATAAAATCTCTAGTGTTATATTACATGCAAATATGTTAACAACGTCGATTTAATTTTAGTTCCATTTATTACCAGACATGACATAATCTATTGAGATCTCTTTATTGTCAGGTACCTGAGTCATGTCAATGTCTCTGTTGAAGACCATTTAATCTCTTCTAAAGATTTTTCATAATCATTAATTCCTCGATCAGACCATCATAAAATATAGCTCTTTTTCCTTTTCAAGGATCTCTTATTTTTGGAACATACTTGTCTATTATGCTTTAAGCGTAAGTTAGATTCATTAGCAACTAGAGTTTGTCCTTCCACGACATCAAATTTAATCGGAGCATTCATAGCTGGTATACGTTACTTAGTCACTTTTTTAGGGTCAGCAAAATTATCTGGCAATAGATTTGCTAAATGAATTATCCATTGAACTTATAGTTCACATTGTGTATTATGTGGATCAAAAAGAGAAAATGATAATTCATTCCAACTTATTTCTTTCCCCAGCTATTTATTTTCTCCCCCTAATGTTGAGTAAATTGACTCATTAAAATGATAGTCAATAAATCGGATTGTAAATAAATCCTCTATCAGAAGCTCTTAAATATATTCCCAACAAAACTCATCTTTGTGTGTTGTGGTGGAGCAATTAGAATATATATCACACACCCAAAAAATTGAGATGAGAAATATTTGGTTCCTGACCAAAAACCATTTATAATGGGGAGAACTTATAATAATTTGTTGGCTTGATGCGAATTAGTGATACTACATATAAAATGATATGTCATCAACATTATCAAGACCATTGTCTTTATAAGATAATCTGGAAAATGTGCTCATAATTTTATCAATTGAGCAAGTAGCCTCGCAAACACCAAGTTGCGGGTTAATAACAAGGATACATATAACCATCTAGTCGATGCATCGATAAAAATCATAAAATATCTAGATGGACTATAAGAAAGATGTATGAGCCCATATCTATCACCTTGTATCCGATCCAGAAAATTAATAGATTTGCACTCTATCATAGTTGTTGATGATTGAATAATTTAAATACTTTCATAGCAAGTATCACAAGAAAAATTATCTTGAAGAAACTCTTAGTTCTTCAATAAATGACCACATGAAAGTTTCAGTAATTTTTCGCATCATAATTGAACCAGGATGGTCTAACTGGTCATGCCAAATAAATTAATCAGTAAACATCTAGTTTACAATAGCATGAGCTTCAATTTGTACTAATTCTTATGTAGTACAATATGAATGACAATGCATGTAATTTTGCCAAAATTTCATTATTGCCTTGAGTTATACTCGTAATATTGAGATTGTCATAATCCCTTTAACTGATATTTTCAATATATTTCTATAAATATCTTTAAAACTCAATATCTTTTTGCCATTTTTACGAGTATAATACACTTTAAATATGGAATAAAGTTCCATTTGGTAATAACATATTTGCTCAACGAGAATAATGCACTGTAAATATGAAATAAAGTTTCATTTGACAAATAACATATTTGCTCAGTCAGAGCTTTCTGTGATATTAGTACTTCCAGATAGTACTCATATTATTCCCTTGCATTTAAAATGGGAAAATATGCATAATTATGCACCTTTTAATACTGCTTTATTTCATTCACTTCGGGAAATGAGAAATATGTGCTTTGTAACATTCACTTCGTGGAATGGAAAATATTAAAAAGTAGTACATCATATCAAATCGGATCAAAGATAAGCTCTCAAGAGCTCTTTCGAAGTACTGATATTTTAGTACTTTGAGATATAGTACTCATATTTCCCTTGTATTTAAATGAAAAAATATTTCTTATGCTTAAGTATTATATGGGTACTTGTACTTGTTGCTAAGCATAACTTATTGCACATTTTATTCCGAAAGTAATCATATTCTTTTAAGGGAAAAAATTAACATAAAAGATAAATAAATAATATATAAAGTAAGTTAACATAAATAAATAATAAAAATAAATAAATAAAAGATTTAAAAAAAATAAAATAAATGGCGGATTATTCTCTTGAAGGATTATGAGAAAATTATCAATATCCAATTGAGTTGGATCAATAACGCCATTATTTTCGCCATAAAGAAAATCTGTTTATATTTTCTTTAATTTATCATTCATGATTATGGATAAAGTCCATAATACTTCGGCGTTTGACAAATACGAGATCAATGGTTTGTACCATCGCATTGATAACATAAAGATTTTAATATGATCTCTATCATTCTTGTCATCTTTATAATTCCACTTCTTGTAGATATAAGTATTCTCAAAATAATCACCTTATCCATGTCTATTTTATGATCTCAATCATGATCACAATTACTAATGTGATATTTATTCTTTCCGCTATAAAATATTACATTCACTTCAGGGAATAGAGCGGAGACTGATAGTTATTTAAAACCCTTGTATAATATTGTGTCTGTAAGACAACATTAATGTGTGAAAAGTGGAGTATATTTTTCTAACATATCCTCATCAATGATACTCTATCACATAATTGAGTTTTATTCATTAACTATATAGTGAATTATCACGTTTGCATTCACTTCAAGGAATGAAACAAATTCAAAAATCGCATGAAATAAACATTATGCTTGTATAATTGCATGTAATAAACATCATACTTGATTCACTTCAAGGAATAACATAAATCCAATAATCACATGGAATAATCATCATGCTTGTATTCACTTCAAGGAAAGTCATAAATCCAATAATCGTATGAAATAATCATCATGCTTGCATTCACTTTAAGGAATGTCATAAATTCAATAATTGCATGGAATAAGCATCATGCATGCATTCACTTCAGGGAATGTTTCCCATAAAAATTATTTGATCAAGACGATTTTCGTAACTTGAACTTGGGAGAAGTCTATAGTCGAGTTTTTCGATCCCCAAAAAATTTGCTTTCAAGCAAATATAGACTTTATAATATTCATACTATTAAATAATAATTTATCAACCAATATATTTACAATACATACAATGAACAAAAATTTAATCCTTATACGCGACGTTGTTAAACCAGTCCATAAGATTAAAAAGAACCTCTTTTGAGACCAGTAGCCTCGCAGAACGGGATGTCCAGCCAATATACTTGAATTAAACCAATATAAAAAGAATATATTAATTAATTAAAGATTTAATATTTGTTCCAATATCATATAATACTTAGAACATGATTAAAAACATGAACTTTCATTGTAATAATAAAATAAACAAATATTGGTTATAAAGAAAAAAAATCTCAAATTAAATAAGTAAAACATACCGGACTTTCCACTAATTTGAATATATGGTAGATTTAGTTACCAATATCTTGTTAAAATCTTTTCGAGAATTGTCGACAAGAACCACGGTTTTTGAGCCACTTTACCGCTACACAAATATCAAACAACCAAAGATTTTAATAAATCAAAGATCAAATCAAAGATCAAGAGAGAAAAATAACCGATAATTAAAATTTAATTGAGGGAGAAGAACTTATCTTTGATTTATGCTAGCAACAAATTCTTGTCAATAATTCCTTCAAGATTTGAACGACAAACACCTCCGTTGGTTAGAGTCTCGTGCTGATAATGTGTTGTGAATAAAGTAAAGAACAAGAATAAAATATGAGAACAAAGATGAGAGACAAAGAGAGAGATTTTATTATATTCTCAAAGTAGGATTGTCTACAAAGCTTTGACCAAAAGTCTATATTTATAGGCATAAGATGAAAACCCTAATTCAAATGGGTATTAAACCCTAATAATAAAGCTCATTAAACTTTAACTTAATATATGGATATCCACCATGAATAAATATATTCATAACAAACATAACAATTATAATCTATATTCTAATGAAGAAATAAAATTTTAAAGATATCTTATAATTCTAATGACAAAATATATTTTAACTTAATTTAATCACTTTTAATATAATTTTAGTGTTAATACTAAATCAATCAAAAACATAATTTGTACACTAAATTAACAAGTTAAAATTAAAACTACATTTCTTCAATAGAAACGAATTATATTACTCATATGATTCTAATAAATAAAATAAATAATAAATATTTAAATTTAATTTAGTCTTTATCGTATTAAATATGTTTAATTTATTTTTATGGTAGTAATTATTTAAAATAAGTAAAAAGAAAAAAGAAAACAAACCGTCCACTGCAGCAGCTGTACTCCAAGTGACACAGTGGTAAGAAAAATTTCAAATAAAAAATCGGTAGAGAAAAGCGTAGAAAGTGAAATTTAGGATTAGGTTTTTTTACTTTTATATTTTTTATAAGTTATTGGGCTTTGACTTTATATTTTATTTTAAGATTTATAAATTTTAAATAATTTATTTAGAATAAAATATGGATTGAATTTGAGTTCGGATTTGGATCGGACTAAGACATAGATCGGATTTAGATTATATTCGGATCGGATCCTTGTATAATCTATATCCAATTCATCTTTTATTAGGATTCAATTTTTTTTTCGAATTCGAATTCAATTTTTTTTTAAATCAGATTTGGATCAAATTTTTTTCTTTGAATCAAATCAGATTATGATTGTATTCGGATTAAATTATCATCGCTAGTTCTATTTCATCCTATTTGATAGCATAGAAGTAATATAGCAGACAAAAAAAAATACGTGTGAATTTGCAATAAAATATTTCCACGTATTTGATAACATCCGTGTACTTACTAATTAGTACATGTGATTGAAATAAAGTATGGTTTGGTTATCAAAAAATTCTTATCCAAATTCGTCAGCGATGGGAAATGGTTTTCTGGTGATAACAATGAAGTTTGATGAGGGGGGAATATTTAGGGAAAAACACAAATAAATAAAATATTTGAGTGCATAGGTAACTTGGATAAGAAGACAACTTCTCAAAGCGGAGGATTTTTGGAAGGAAATACTTTATTAATAATGGGACATAGATATAAATCTCATGAAAAATATTCTATGATCAGTGGGGATGTATTAATAGTATAAGTGGACACATATTCGCTTTAAACTTTTTAAGGTTTACATGTTCGTTTTTTATTTTTTAAAATTTTATAAGTTAATTTTTAAAAAAATTTAAATTTCACGGTAAGATAACAAAGATAAAAAGCATACAAACAAATAACGAAAACAATCAAGCCAACAACATGAAACACTTATTGATTCGATACTGTTATGATTAAGGGTGGACAAAAAAATTCGATTATCCGGTTCTAAACTCGAACCGGTAAAACAAGTAAATTTTTATTTGATATTGGTTTCGGTGAGATTGGGACTGAATTTAAAATTTAGGTATCGGTCATAATCGGGACCGGATCTTGAATTTTTAGACTTGTTACTCGGTGGGTACCCAGTAACGTGACTGGTTCTTAAAATTTAAGACCTGATGCGATCGGGACTGGTTCCAATTTTCATGAACTGATGATTATCGGGACCAATTTTATTCAAATTGGTCGGGTATCCGATTTTGCCTACCCCTAGCAACGATCCAAGAGAATTGAGACTTATATGAGCTATCTTTAATGACCCTTAGAAATGTTAATGATTCTGTTAATTTTATATAGTATAACTTGATCTTAACGAACAAAAATCTTCTGCCTCTTTCCTACGCCTCCTTTGGTGTCTCCTTTGATTTTTTTTAAAAAATTCAATTTTAAATCCTAAACCCTTATTTTCTATATTTTAAATCCTAAATCATACACCCTAAAAAATACATCCTACCCCTAATTCCCTAAACCCTAAGCAAAACCCCTAACATAAAACCCTAAACTCTAAACCCTAAACCCTCTAATTTGAAGTGGGGCATAAATGGAGGCATGAGGAAGGGGCAGATGTTTTGTACTCGATCTTAACCCATATATATATACATATTATTATTATTTTTAAATCAGTTACAGTGATTACATTAGTATTTGTTCTAGAATATACGATTAACCATTGGGCATTGATCGCTCAATCATTATATTATAATGCTAGTGCTCGAACTGTGACATTCGAGAATAACAATCTTTTCCTTAACCATTGAGCCAAGATAGTTTGCTTAAAATATATATTTCAGCCTTAAAAATATTTCTCAATCTACCCCTAGATACACGTGGGATCTACAACACAGTCAGAATTAGGATGACCGGAGTGATGATGACGAAATTTTGATGCACTTTCTGCGGTTTGAATAATTAAACGCCGAGCTTGAAACCTTCCATCACTTTCTGCAGTTTAAAAAGAAAACTGCTGTCTCTTTGTTTTACAATTAAAGCCCTATTTTCCTGGAAAGTAGGAAGGTGGTTCTGTCGACGCGAAAATCTCTTTAAATCTATGCTTTAAGCACTGATACTGCAATTCTGCGCACATGCTCCCACTAATCTGGAATGATATTCTAATGTATCTGCAACCGAAAGCTGACATTGTTGTACACAACCACCGATGGGTAACGGCTCATAAACTACCGACCCTTCTCAGTTTAATGGGAAGGTTTAAAGGCCTATTAAATTTTTAAAAAATAATTAGTTAAACCTTTAAAAATTTATTTATATTCAATTCAGTCTCTAAATTACTTAAACCCTTTCATTTTTTATACATCTAAATGCGTGTGAAATATAAATATTAAACACCAACATTTTTTATTTTTTAAAAAATAATCGGTACTCGTGGTCATAACATCTGTAATACTAACACTTTCACTGTCTCCTTTTGTCTTCCTGTCCTGGTAGGCAGTTAAGACATGTTGAAAGCACTGCAGACTGCAGAGACAGATTTGTTGGAGAAACACATGTCAGCCATCAAAATCCACTCACTATTGGGTTTCAAATTAATTAAGTATTAAACCTCTAAGCAAGCTTCATTTCCACTAACATTCATGAGTCTCTTTGTTTTATATTGAAGTTGTCTTAAACTGACACTATTGTAAGAAATACTCTACTAACCAGTGTTGGCTGCCCAAGGGAAAAATGTTTGGAGATTCAAACCCTCAGTTGAGCACTTGTGGACGGTGAAAATCAACTCCACACTATGATTGCAAACAAAACATGTCATGTGGGGGAAACTTTTTGGAATCAATAATTTATTATCATTTAAAAGATCACACTCACAACTTAATCACATGTTTTCTAATTAACATGAAACGTAAAAAGGATACTAAATCCAAGTTTATCAAGAATTTTAAACTTTAAAATACATACCCTAGTAATTCTATCACTAATTTCTTAAACCTTAACCTTAAATTCAAAAGCGATTTAAAGATTTTAAAAATTTTGTGTAATTTATTAAAATAGGATCTTTAATTTATAATTGGTGATAGATATAAGATAATTAACTTATAAACATCTATAAAACAAACATTTTTACTTGAAAAGTGTTTTTTTTTGCTTGTTTTGAAGCATAATCATCTACAACACTTTTGATATCGATTTTTTCTAAAAGATAATTTTCGGTTGTCATCAAAACACGTCCATTTAGTCTTTCTTGTGACATAGTTATTCATAAGTATGACTTATACAATTTTAATTTTAAAAAATTTCGTTATGTAGAAGCAACTGTAATAAAAATAGTTAATAAGATTTTATAAGCAATTATAACATTTAAGAAACAATCACTCTTATAATATTTTAAAAATTTTAATAAATTCATTACAACAAATTTTTTTAGGGAGAAGCACTCTCAATATTTCAGTTCAACAAATAAATCGTTTCTATCAACACCAAATAAATCATCTTTCTTAACAATATTTTTAAAATTTTTACAATTAATTTTGAAATTAACATTATTTTATGAATGTAGTTTATCAAAATTTTAAGATTATTTTTTGCTTGTGTGGTCATTTCTATTGTATCTCTCAAGAATCTCATTACTTCAGTCTTAATCAAAAATTCTAAACTTTAAATATAATTTTTTTAATATAAAACATAAATAAAGACACTAACTTATATTAAAACAGAGAAAAGGAAAAAATCAATAAACTCTTATTGAATTTGTTGGATTTGTTTCACAGATTTTGAAGTTCGAACATGTTGAGATCTCCCAAACCCTAATCTCTCCATCTAAACTTCCACTACAGATCGAAACGACACCGTCAAACACACTGGTTGCAACTGCTACCAACGACTTCACAGGTTTTTCATGTCCCTCAAGAACTAAACAACAGTGGAAACCACCTTCTTCTTTGTCACGTCGCCAGATCCTCACCGTCCGATCAGATGACCCACTCACAAACAAATCCCCGACATTGATCAAGCACAATATCGCCCCTGAATGACCCCACAATGATTCAACAAAACCCACCTGATTATCATCTCTCTTCTCCCACACCACGACTGAACCATCACAACCTCCAGAAAACAACACCGATCCGTCGCCGTTTAAAGCCAGCGCGTTCACCGTCGATCTATGCTTATCCAGTGTTCCCACTAAACCATGCCGTCTCTCTCTTCCCGACACTTCCCAGATTCTAATCAATCCATCGGCGCCGCCCGTGTAAACCGTCCCATCGTCGGAAACAACCAAAGCGTTAACGGCGTCATCGTGAGCTTTAACGGACTCTAAACAACGTTGGGTCTTTATTTCCCATATCTTAAAACTTTTGTCCCACGAAACCGAATACATTATCCCCTTTGCCTCGTTTATGTTCAAACCCGAGACCGTATCCCAGTGTTCGATCCAAAGCTTCTTTTTGTAACGCCGTACGTTAACGTGGTTCCTGGGCAACATGAAATTAAGGAACCGGTCTTTAACAGTGGGGAGAGTGGAAACAAGGTGGTGTTTTCTGGAAGGGGTGTTGATTTTCCAGATTCTAATCTTTCCGTCCTGGTGAGCGGTGAAGATTTTGGTTTTATTGAAAGCAATGGACTTGACCAACCCGGTGCTGGGGCTATCATTGAAAGAATCCATAAAGGAGTGGTTCGATAGATCGAAGACGCTGATTTCGTTGACGGCGGCGGCGTAGAGGAGGTTATCGTGGACGGCAAGGCAGCTGATGTGGTGGCTCGGGGTATTGAGAGTGGCGATACGACGATGTCTCGGTGTTTGAAAGGAGAAAATTTTACTACTATTCAATTGAGAAGACATTCTTTTTTTCTTTTCCTGTGTAGCAGAGTCCATGCAAAAGTGCTGTGCCATTGTATTTATATATATACAAGTGGTGAGAGAGGTTCCGCTGGACACGTGGAGAATATTGATTTGGGGATTTGATTTTTACCGGTTTTAAAATGGCGGGTCCCACCAAAATTTGATATGTTGGCGAGGTTTACATATCTTCCGTGGACCCTGAAGCAGGTAATCATAGAGGTCACCTTCTAACTTAAAAAACATAAAACGAGAATCATAAGAACGAAAAAAGAAAGTTGAAAGATGAGGAACTAGAGGATGAATTATAAAGGAAAAACCTTAACATATATGTGGGTCATTTTTTAATTATTTTCGGGTTAGTTCAAGTAGAATATTTTTTACTATAAATTTAATCCGGTTATATTCTTCTTAAAACTTATCTCGATATTTTTTAAATACTCACTCTTACTAAATTCAGTCAGGTCAAAAACTCATATATAAAATACTTACATTGTAATATGTATAGTTTAGTGATAAAAAGTATTTTTTATCTTAGATTTAATTTGTTTAAAAATTAAGGGATCTAAAGAGTTCTTTAGTTTAGACGATTAGGTAACCGGTTAACTTACCTTGTACAAACTATCTTGTCTTAATAGTAAATAAAACGGTTATTATTTTTGAATGTCAAAAATTTAAGTATCAGTATTTACAGCATAATGATTAAGAAATCAATATCTAATAATTAAAAATATATTCTAAAATAAATATTACTTATAATCATTATAACCGATTAAAAAAAGTTAAAGGATCTTCAATTTGATTTATATCCCGAACAAAAATAAAAATTTAAGTTTTAACTCTCCTAAATTAATTTGAAAATGAAATATATAATGTTGGATCCTTACAATATACTCCATTTAACAAATCCTTCCCTTCTTTTTTCAAACCCTAAAAGGTGGTTAAAGAGGCATAATCATAATCAAATGGGTTGCTTAACTTAATTACTTAATTAATTAGTTGATTGTGCAATCAACTGTGATTCTAGGCTGATGCTATAGGTTTGATTAGCTCTACATCGTAAGGGATACGTGTTGCTATGCGGTGAAGTATAGGGTTTATAGGGAAAAAATAAAGTAAAGTGGGGCAATGGGTTGGTTAAAAAGTATGACACTCTCTAGTTTATGGAACTAAAGAGCACATGTTCATGAATCAGGCACATGATTAGCAAATTCAGAGTACCTTAATTAAATATATAAATAAATCAAAATTATTAATATATGATTTAACTTTAAATTATAGTTTAAACTACATTGAAAGTAAATCAATTAATAATATATTTATTTTATTTTTTAATTATCACGCGTGACACACTCTTATCGTGTTGGGGTGAGCAAAACTCGACTCGATTTAAAAAATAAATAACTTAATTTGACTCAAGGTAAAAATACTCGATTCGTTTCGACGCGATTCAAAATTTTATAGACTTGATTCGATTCGAAAAATTTCAAATAAAATTCAAGTTGTAAAATGAAAATTTAAATAACTCGAAATTTTTAGTAATTAAATGATTAATTTTTAAGTTTGAGACGAGTCTATTATTTTTTATGATATATATACATTGATATAGAAGAATATAAAGAAATATCACTACATATGAAAAGATATATATACATATCTTATATGATTAGAGAAAGTTGTTTAAATTGAAATTAAATCATACAATAACATGACAAATAATTACAATTAAATATTTATAGGAACTTGAAAATTCGACTCAAATTTCTTAAACTCGACTCGAACCGAAAAAATTTTAAATAAAGTTTGAGTTATAAAATATGACTCGTTAACTCGAATAACTCAAAATTTTTTGACTCGACTCGATCGAATACTCACCCTAACGTTGCACGTCGTTTTCCGGTTAAAATTGAGTAAAAGAGTAACTACAGATTAATTGTACCTTTTACAACCTCAGTAGTCAATCTGGTGGAATGTGGCTTGGAGGAGTAGTTGGCAAATTACTTTTTTTTTACAATTTTTGGAATTAAACTAAAAAAAAATTACAAGAACTAAATTAAAAAGTTTTAAAAATTAAAGCATTTATAAAAAAAATGGTGTTTACAAGAGGACTAATATTGTTATTGTTTGAATTATAAGTATAGTGCAAAGCATTTAAAAAAAATTAAAATTCTAGGGACTCAAAATGAAAAAATTCGAACAAGTTTGAAGCGTAATTGTGCATTTAGCATATCTAAAAAGATAATGTTCGTTCACATACCGATTTGAAATAATATATAGTATAGATATCTAAAATGAAAATTTTCAAAAACTTTATCGTTTTCGAACCACATGGACCATATTGAAACGAAATTAAAATTTTATAGACTAAATTAAAAATTTAGATATCTACCATCTAACCCGTATTCACTTGTATCTATTCGTACCCATCTGACAAACAATCATTAATATCAAATTATATAAAAATAAATCATAAATTTTTGTAAATGAAAGTAAAACTTCATGTATTTTATTGATTGAAAAAAATTGTATATAATATTTACTCCGATATAAATATTACTACAACTAACTATAACTAACTTAAATAAAATATATTTACACCAATATAAATTCTATTTAACCATTCATATTATAAATTTATATTATGATTAATTTAAGTTTCATCATAAATTCAAGCACTATCATAAAAGATTATTTTTTACAAATTAAATTAATAAAATTTAAAATATACAAACTTAAAAATTAACATAAATTTTAAAATAAACCGAAAATTAATATGATGGGTAATTAGTGGGCTTGTGGATACACACGATTACGATATAAGTTAGATCTCAAATTTATCACCTACCAATTATTAACGATAAATATGACTTTTTACACTAATATTTGCTTATTATCCATCAAACTTATGTTCATCTTTGTTTTGATCGAGGTGAGTACAGACTTAAAATTATACCCATTTATCATCCCTATTTAGGGATGGGCACGGAACCCGAATTCAATGGAATCCGATCCGATCCGAGTTGGTCGGATTTTTTTGAAGAAAATCCGGGTTCGGGTTTAGGGCAGAAAAAATCCAACCCGACCCAGGACTAATAGTGTAATTTTTCCATATATATTTTTGAGATATTTGCAATAATGATCCCTCTTTATATATTTTTTATACAATTAAGTCACTAAAATTATTTTTTACAATTAGGTCACTAAAATTTTATTTTATTTATAATTAGATCCTTAAATTTTATTTTTTATAATAATTAAGTACATAAAACTTAAAAAATTTTAAAGATTCGTGTCGGGTCGAATCGGGTTAATTTTTTTCATCCTAACCTCGGGTTGGGTGACAGATGAAGGTTATGTATTTTGGATCGGGTGCGAATGGGTCGAAAACTCGACCCGATCTGACCCGTGCCCATCTCTATCCTTATTTAGATCAAAGTGTTGGGCTTAACCACTCAAATTCAAGCCCGGTTCCAACCTATGTTTAGGCCGCAGCATTCATATCATTCACATGAAATTCATCTGTTTTACATTTTTCAATAAGTTGTTTAAAGAAACAAGAGTTTATATAACATGAATTTAAATAAGAATTTAGTTCCAGATATTTAAAATAAATTTCAAGTTTAAATATTTTATAAAAAAAAAATTATAAATAAGTTTTTAAATTTTCTGAAATAGATGCATGAAGTTTTATTTTATTAGTGTTTTAAGGTAATACTGTTAAAAATTATCATTCAATAATAAATTCACATATAGTTTTTTATTTTAAAAATTAAAATAAAAAATTTAATTTCAATAATATTCTAAAAATTTTAATAATTACAAAATAGTCCTAAAATCATTAGAACTCCAAACCTTAAAATCAAAATTGGTATCACTACAATTGTTAATAGTCTTGTTAGATACCTACGACGTCATCGTCTTAGGCCACCATCAATTTTCTCTAACCACACATTGTAAATAATCAATATAAAGAATTTCAATCAGACATCGAACAACAACTGTGAAAGGTTTTAGTCATTTAACGTCTAATTATAATACCTCTCTTCGATTATCGACGATGGATGATTAAGAAAAATGAACAAGGATTTCATGCGACAACAATATTCAGTAAGACTATCGTTGATGAATGTTATGTGAATTTTAGGTTTTAGGTATTTGAGATTTCTTTAGAAAATTTAAGATATTTTAGATTTTTTAAAATTATTTTTAGTTTATTCATAAAAGAATAAAATGGACACACGTTAAATTATGATTAATTGATGATTTTTTAATGATGTTACCTTAAAACACTAACAAAATTTTAAGTATCTATTTTAATTAAAATAAATTATTAGGCATCAACCTTAAAAAATAAAAAAATTGAACACATATTTATGAGTTAAGCCAAATTTATTAACGATATTATTTTAAAATATTAATAATTTATTTTAATAAAAAATATTACATATTTATTTTTAAAAAAATTATATAATTCAAACATTTATTACTGAGTTTGAATCATAAAAAAAATACAAGAGATATATACCATATGTTTAGCAGAAATGTCCCCTTATGCTTCTGAAATATTGATAGTCTAAACTACTCGTAAATCGTAACGCAAGTAGAGGTGAAACTTAACTTCAAACTTAACCGATGTGGGATATGATTTATGAATCCATAAAAGATATGGGTAAAATTGAAACTAAACCAGAACTGTATATTATTGAATCATGATCAATGTTGCAGAATGTATCATACAAGTTTAGGAAACAGTAAAACAACACATCCGAAACCAGAAATTGCAGGTGGGATTCGGTTTAGAGTTCATCCTTGGGATACAACGAAGAAATTCCAACAGGGTTAGAGGAGGAATTCTTGATGGGATAGGAAGCCTCCATTGCTATACCACACAGTCCTGTTTTGGCTCGAACCCCACGTTCCATCCTTATGTAACCTTTCTCACCCCATTCTGGTCCCCACGAGTTCTTCACGATCCAGTACTTGGTCCCATCGAGGGTGGTTCCATACCCCACGGCTGCAACCCCATGGTTCAACTCTGTTCCACAGTCTCCGGTGAAGACACCCTGCAAGCATTCCAAATCAACACATAAATTAGTTTATCCTAGTTGAATTCATGCCAAGAAAACTTATTCCACGACTCTCCGCCGAACAAATCTCATCCATGGCCTTATGAATTATCGACAGACGACCGATGTTTAGCATCGACAAATTTGAAAGTTTACCTCCGAGTAGAACTGGAAATCCATACCCCCAGCATCGATGGCCACTGAAACTGGCTGGTTAGCAACAGCTTTAAGCAGAGCATCCTCGTTGTTTTCCGGCACATTCTCGTGTCCATCGATGGATACTACCGGCGCATTCTCCTGCAAAACAGACCAACAAAGCCACCATAGTTGGTTTCTCATAAAATTCCATCAACCAAAAGATAGAAACAGATGGGAATGAACGATGAAACTAACCTTGGAAACATCACACATTCCATCATCAGCTTTGTAAGGGTAGTTGGACTCGGTCGTGATCCCACCTTTCTTCTTGATGAAATCGAAGGCTGTGTCCATTAAACCACCATTGCAACCTTGGTTCTCTTCTGTGTCACAATCCACCAATTCTTGCTCGGATAATGACACTAATTGGTTGGTTTTGATTTGATTAATTCCCTCCACTGCCACAACTGTTGAAAATGCCCAGCAACTACCTGTTGAAGAAGATTATAGACCAATAATGTTTTGAATGAGACACCCCATCAAACTCAAATTAGAATACATGCAAATAAAAGAAACGTATCTATACCACATTGGCCTTGATCCTTAACATCAGTGACGGCACCCTTCTTACGCCAATCGACAGACGGCGGGACGGTGCGGACATTCTGATACATGAAACTACCGGCACCTCGGGGCTTCCCTTGGAACATCTTAAGATGTTTAACCTTGGAACCAGCATAAACATTCCTGAATTCATGGTTGGTCATGTCAGCAAACTTGTTGATCTTCAGCTTATAAGGTTTGTCTTTTCTGTTGGTGATATGAACATGCATAACATTCTGCTTGAACACATTGAACCTCCGGTGTTTCTCATCGAGACTCCTCGACACCGTGTGGTGACTCCGCCACCGCTCGTACAAATCCCACAACCGCTCCTCCGATGCTAAGTCCTTTTCATGGAAATCGAAACCCTCGGCAACGCCGAGAACCAAAGCCAGTGAGACAACAAGCAGAACACCAAAACTCTTCATTTTTTATTCTTTGGAACTTGATCTAAAAGTATGGAGAAAGGCTGATGAATCGAGAGAGGCTGATCATTGGTTTATATAGATGTTAAAGCATAAAAATCCAAAAGTATAGTAACAGAAGATGTAACTTGTGGACATGAACAACGTGTTATAATGTAGATGTAGATGACAGATTCATGGAGAGTGATGAAGAAGTCATCTTAAGCTTCTACATATCAACTAACACAAAGCTAGTGATTAAAGAAAGCTGTATCTCTTAAGCAATCAAACGGGAAAGAAGTCATGTTCATGGAATTACGTAGATCGTGTGGGGATGGAGACACGATATTTGTGCAAGTGGGGATAATTATTAAAACAACCTTTGCAACTGCTTATTTTGCTTTTTAAACCTTTAACTGAAACAACCTGGGAGATGGCTCCAATCCCAATGATTTGCTGCCAAAGACAAAGTCCATGGCCAACTTTCCCATCCAACGTATAAAGTTACTATCCTATGTTATCCTGCAATATAACTCGTTTTATTGGTACAAATTGTATTCTTTTATTATATTTTTTGGTATTTTTTATTTTAAATTAATATATTTATAATTTATGGTTTAAAGATTATGATTAGATTTAAGAAATTAAGGTAGAATATATTTTAGGATTTAAGGTTTAGGGTAAGGACAAGGCTAAGATTTGGGTTGGGGAAAAATATAAATGTTAAAAAATGGAGAATAATTTTAAAAATAAATTATTTTTTTAATTTAAATAGAGGGACAAAAGAATCTTTAGGGTGGGATGATTGCTCCTTCCATCTTCGGGTAAATCCGTCATTGACTTAGAGTTTATAATATAACAATTAAAGCTATATTTAAAATTTAATTTTCTAAATTTTTTAAGATAAAAGAAAAAAAAACATAAAAAAAAGAAAAATAATTTTTGTTTCACTTTATTATCCTATAGTATAGTGAATTTGAATCTAACTTTATTTATTAATAAATTATTAAGAATATAAAATATCACCATATAATTTATAATTAAACAATTTAACGTACAATATGTTTCGATATTTTCTTTTCTTAATTATTTATTATATATTTGTTTTTTAATTTAATTTAAATTCGACAAGATATTGTACGTTAAAATGAAAGGTTGATTTCGACCTTTAACCGCTGGTTTTGAGGACACTCCTCCGTAACTGTTGCTTTGTCCTGCAAGCTTTAGAAGGTTTAAGTCCTCAAGAAAACAATTCATTTTTGGTAATAATAATAATATTTAATATAAAAATAATCCTTTTTCCGAATTTTATGTGTTTAAATTATATTTTTGTTAAAAATGTGTATACAATTTCAATTGTTATAATTTTAAATGTTTGTTAATTAATTGTTGTTAAAAAAATCGGTAACTAATAAAAATCAATTGTTTTATGTTTTAATATATAATTTATTTTAATATTTTTTTATTTTTAATATTTCAATATTTTTCAAAAAAATCTTGAAATCATGAAAATTTCTAAAATAGTCCCTAAATCCCAAAACTCAAAATGTTCATCTTTGCCACCATAGATCGTCGTCGCCAATCTCACTCTTTCGATCGTCGAATTCAATCGACCGTTTTCTCCGATGTATCATCGCCAAAAACCGGCAAACAATGTGCCAACCGAACATGAGCGACGGATAACATATTTGCATAATTGTTCGATTAGTACATCATTCATCGATTTTCAATGATAGAACGACAAGAGAAATAACCAAATGAGCTAGACAATCGAAAAATTAGAAATTTATTTTTTTAATAGTAGGGGTTTAGGGTCTGATTCAATATTTTTTAAAATATAATTGACATATAAACCTGTCAATTCTAGTCTACTATAAACCTGCGATTCAATTAATTTGACCATTAAAATCAATAACCCTAATTCACTCAACCAAAACTTAAATTGATTTGAACTCACAACTAATTACAACTTGAACCAAAATCATCCAATTTCTGAACCAGTCAAACAAAGGGCATATTTACCCAAATATTCTTTTTTAAATAATTAATTAAAAAATTATCTCCCTTTCTGCTAACATAAAATTGATTTACGTTTTATAAAAAATATTTTTAAATTTATTTTCTGCAAAAAGTGAATTCAATCTCATGTGAATAAAATTTTCAAATAAATCTATATAATATTTAGAAAAATAAACTTGTGTTTTGTAAAATCAAATTCTGCGAAAATTAATCATGAAATTAAATTTATCATCGGACGTAAATCTTGTTCTTGTTGAACTTGTGTCGTAGGGACAACGACTTGAATCTGACTCTAAACCCTAAATTCTAAAATTAATCATGAAATCAAATTTATCGTAAAACTAAATTTTTAGATAAAATAACTTAAAATGTGATATAATAAGCTTTTAGATATAATAAGTTGTTAGAAATACATTTTATTTAAAATGATAATAAGAAAATTTAAATATCTGTAACGGGTTTACATATTTCAAAAATTTAGTATCTATAAAATTTTAAAAAGATAATAGGAAAATTTAAAACCATTAATTTCCATTCAAATATAATAATTATATATATTTATCAAAATAATTGGTTTGATAAAATATTTTATTTTATTTATAGAATTTTTTCAATATATATTTTATTTAAATTTATAATAAAAATTAACATCTATAAAAAAATACGAGCATTGACCAACTTCGAAAATTTTTAAAATTTAATATCCGTGAAAGTTTAAAAGGATAATAGAAAAAATTAATATCTACATTGTGATTGGAATATGATAATCATATTATATTTTTATCAAAATAATTTATCCGATAAATAATTTATTTTATTTATAAACTTATAGTAGTGTATACGTTATTTATATAATAAACCTATACTACTTTTTTTAAAAAAGAGGGGGCAAAACATAAATGTTTAGAAGTAGGGTCAAATTCATTAAAAAAAACAATATTAGTATTTTAAACAGACAATTATGACAGGTGGTTTTCTCTAGGTGTACGTTAGCAGGTTTAATGGCATCTAGGTGGTTTCTTGCTTATTTTTTTGCTTTCTTTCGTGCGTCTTGCTTGGTTTTTGAGGTTCTTTTGTGTTTCTTTGGTGGATCTTGAGTGGAAGTATGGACTGGAGGAAGCTGTTTGATGGGGCCTGAGCAATCGCTTGAGTTTCTGCCTTCGGAGGAGGGATTAGTCAAGCCTGCAACTGAGGTGTTTGAGGATGATATTTCTGAATGGAGGCATGCGTTGGTTGGACAATTTATCGATGGGGCTCCAAACTTCAGTGCTTTGCAGCGAATTGTAGCTTCTCTGTGGGGAAATGATGCATTATCAAAGGTAAGTCTTGCTGGCTCAAACCTTTGTGTTTTCCTTTTCGAATGCAAGTGTTCGGGATTGGGTTCTTAATAATAGTCCATGGCATGTGCAACACAAGCTCTTGATTTTGTGTAAATGAGAGTCGAATCTCCAGAAGCTTAATTTCGATTTATTAAGAATCCCGGTTTGGGTACAGCTCTACCATATTCCACTAGAGATATATTCTAGGCGTGGGATTAATTACATTGACAGTGCATTAGGAGTTACTCTCTACATGGATTCAATTACCGCTTTGAATGAGAGGTTGAAATTTACTAAGGTTTGCGTTGAAACTGAAGCTGGTGTTCAGCTACCAAAGGAAGTTTCGGTTTAGATGCGTGATAGCTTGGTGGTAAAGGTGCAGGTTCATGTGCCTTGGTTGCCTTGTTGCTGTGAAAAGCGTAAGATCTTTGGGCATATCACAAAGTTTTGTCCTATATCAATTAAGGAGAAGAAAGTATGGAGGATTAAGGATAATTTGCATGTAGAAATTGGAGAACAGGATGTTAGTGTGAAGGAGGCTACTGGATTGATAATTGAGAAGGATGTGGAGGTTCAATCTTCTTCTGTTCTTGAATTTGGGGGGGTTGTGAATGTTGGGGAGGTTGTTGATATCCCTCTTCCTTCTTTTACTTTCATCGGGGAGGGTGACGAGTTGAGCCTTAGAGATGGTTCTACTTGTCTTTCTAGCTCCAAGCAGAAAGGGCGAGCAAGTAAACTTGAACCTATTGGTCCTAGGGAGATTGAAGGTGCTCGGAAGCCTAGGGTGATTTTTCAAGGGGTTGCAAATTTGTTCCAGGAACTTAAGGCTAAAAAGAAGGGTTTCTTGGATAGGGTGGTTCACAGTAGAGGATGGTGGAGGTTCATCTTCTCCATGATAATTGTTTTTTGGAATGTGAGGGGGTTTAATAACCCTCGAAAGCAAGAGAAGATTTTAGGTAGGGTGAGAGATTTAGATGCAGATGTTGTTTGTCTTTTGAAGAGTCGAATTCGTGAGATAAATGCTAGTTCTGTATTTGCAAAATTATCTACAGATTGGGAGTACATTGCAAACTATGATGTAAGTTTGAATGGGAGAATCTGGATCCTTTGGAGGAAAGCTCTTGTTTTTTCTTCTGTCTTGGTAATTGATAAATGTATCACCATTAGGGGGATGCTAAGGGATAGATTGATGTATATTTCTGCTGTTTACGGGAGTAATGATAGAATTGTGAGGCGTTTGTTATGGGAGCAGCTCACGCAATTGTATAGTTCTATTTCTGTTCCTTGGATAGTGGGAGAGAATTTTAATGTAATTGATGATGTTACTAAAAGTTCTCATCTGGAAGCTTTGGGACCTATTATCACGTCTGATATGGTTGAGTTTCAAGATTGGCCGGGAGAGTGTGGCTTGGTTGATCACCCTTTTGTTGGTCCTATTTTTATTTGGTCAAATAATCAGGAGGACAGTTTCTTGGCTAAGAAGCTTGATCAGATTTTGGTAAATTCAGCTTGGGATTTGGAGTTTCATGCTTCTGCTGTTGAGTTCTAAGCTCCAGGTGTTTCAGATCATTGTTTGGTAATGGCGTGGGAGTACAATGAGGTCTATGTTAATAGGCCTAAGCCTTTTCGGTTCTTTAACTTTTGGGTTAAGCGTCCTGATTTTAGAAGGGTTGTGGAGGACTCATGGAGAGAGCCGATTTTGGGTTCTCCTATGTTTGTTCTCTTTTCCAAATTGAAGAGGTTAAAGGATGCTTAAGAGAGATAAATATTAGGCATTATGGTAACATCTCTGAGCAAGTTCGATCTAAGAAGAAAGACTTAGAGCAGCAACAGGTTTTGAATCTAGCTGGTAGGGGCGATGTGGCTACAGAATTGAGGTTGCAGGGTGAGCTGGTGGATCTGGAGCGTGTTGAGTTGTTATTTTATAAACAGAAGGCCCGTATTGATTGGCTTCAATATGGTGATCAAGGGACCAAATTTGTCCATGCTGTTGTAGCTTTAACGAAGAAACGAAACACTGTTCGAACTCTTTTTGATGAACAAGGGAATCGATTAGATAGCTTTGATGATATTTCTAATGAATTGGTTTGGTTTTTTACCATGTATGTTGGTTCTATTGATGCAAATATAAGAGGATGTGATATTAGCACTTTGAAAGAGCTTTTAGGCTTTACTATTAGTGGAGTTGAAGCTTTAACAATGGAGGTTACCCCGGATGAGGTCAAAGTTGTTTTGTTTGAGCAAGGGAAGGACAAAGCACCCGGGCCGGATGGCTTTACAGCAGGTTTCTTTCAAGATGTGTGGTTAGTTGTTAAGGAAGATTTTATTGCGGCTTTTAGACATTTTTTCTCTAACTCAGAAATATTCTCGGGTTTAATACCACTACTATAACTTTGGTTCCAAAAACCATGAATGCTTCATATGCTAAGGATTTCATACCTATTTCTTGTTGCTCGGTTGTTTATAAAACAATAACTAAGATCCTGGTAACTAGATTATCGAGCTACTTTCCGGATATCATTGTTGAGAATCATGTTGCTTTTGTTCAAGGTAGAAGCATCTCTGATAATACCTTATTAACTCAAGAGCTTGTTAAGGGGTATGGTAGGAAGAACATCTCTCCTCGTTGTGCTTTGAAAGTGGACCTGCAGAAGGCATTCGATTCCCTCAGCTGATCTTTTATCTCGAGTATTCTTGAAGCTTTTGGGATACGTCTTTAGTCAGAAGATGGATTGAGGTTTGTTTCTCAGGATCAAGGTTTTCTGTATCCTTGAATGACAGCTTGGTAAGATATTTTCGAGGATAAAAGGTGTAGAACTAATGTTTTGATATAATAATTGAAAAATAGTTTTGGACTAATTTGAAAAGATTTCAAAAATGGTTCTTATGTCCAAACTACTTGAAAATATATTTAAGATGTTTTTTGAGTGATTTTAAATATGTTTTAAACGATTTAAAGAAACCAAATAAGTATTTTTACACGACGGTATCGAACCATGGTTCATTACACCCAGGTGTTTTTAACCCAGGTGTTTCGATACACCCTTAAGGTATTTCGATACTTGTTCTTCAATACCATGATTTCAAAGGCAAAACCACAGTGGTATCGATACTGGTATCGATATCTTTTTGCCACTGTGATGCTCTGTTTCGAACCCTGTTTCGAAACACCCCAACAGTCAAAACGATTTTATGAAAACCCCCCAACGGCTAGGAGCGGTATCGATACTGGTATCGATACCTGTCCATAAATGCAAATCAACGTCTATTTCCCAAAGCAGCTATTTCGAAATAGCCTTTACCTGTTTCGATACCACCTGTACCAGAAGATGAAATAAGCCTTGTAATCAGCTCCAAACGGCTCCAAACCAATCCCAACGGTCACCAACGGCTAGAAGCTCATTTGGGATGATAAAAAGGAAGCCTCAAGCATCAAGAGAAGACTAATGCTTCATTGTAAACAACAATATGATCAAAGATTTGTCTTAGTGCTTAAATTTCTATTATTTGGGTAGACAAACACTTGTGAGATTAATTGTCATATATGCTCAAGTGTAATTAGGAATTGGGTGAGTGCTTAGATTGCAAACATTAGCCTTATTAGAAGGATTAAATAAGTTTGCTAAGTTTTCTATTTGTTGAGTGAATACCCAAAGTTCGGGTTGTGAACTTTGGATGCTAGATTCGGGTTTGAGTCTAGGATTGTAAGGTTATCCCTTTGGCCTCAAAAGGTTGAAATTCTTAGTGAATTTGTAAAATCCTTAGTGGGAAGCTAAGGTAGTGGATGTAGGCGAGGCCGAACCACTATAAATCCTTGTGTCATTGTCTATATTTTTGCTTCCACACATATCCATCCAAATTAGTCAATTCTCCATCACTTGGCAAGTAAATTCGGTTGTGCATCGAGCCACTCCAAGCCTAACAAAAGGCGGTAAGGCGAGGAGATCCCCTATCTCCTTACTTGTTCGTTTTGGCCATGAATATCCTCTTAAGGTTATTGGATGTTGCGGCAGGGAATGGTGTATTCTAGTTTCATCCCAAGTGTAAGAAATTAGGGTTGACTCATCTGTGCTTTGCAGATGATCTGTTGATTTTCTGCAAAGGGAATTTGGAATCAGTGTTAGGCATTTATTGTATCCTGAAACTGTTCTATGAGATGTTTGGGTTACGGTTGAATGCATTGAAGATCGAGATCTTCTGTTCTGGTATTAAGGCTCGAAAGGTGGAAGAAATTCATCTTGCCACTGGGTTTAAGGTTGACTTGTTACCTGTAAGGTATCTGGTGTCCCTTTGGTGACTCGATAACTTAGTAAGAAGGCTTATGTGCTTCTTCTTGACAGGGTTAAGGTTCGGCTAAATGCTTGGGCTAGGAAGCATCTTAGCTATGCAGAGAGGATACAGCTCATTCGTGCTGTGTTGTTTAGCATAGCAAATTTTTGGTGCATGCAAGTTGTTTTTCCTAAAGGTGTGTTGAAGGATTTGAAGACTTTGTGCTGCGGTTCTTTTGGAAAGAGGAGAATAATATTGCTATTGGGGCTCGGGTCAAGTGGAAACATATTTGTCTCCCCAAAAAATGTGGGTGATTTGGGATTGAAAGATTTGTATTCATGGAATAAGGCATGTTTAATAAGTTTAATCCAAAGGTTCGTGTCTGGAAAAGATTCTTTATGGATAATTTGGATCAAAGCATATGTTATTAAAAGGGAGAATTTTTGGACTATGACTAGTAAGCAGCATCATAGTTGAATTTTTAGGAAGCTCCTCAAGCTGCAAGGAGTTACGGCCTCGTAGCTTACTGTGGGAAGGAAGCATGTTGTAAGAGAGTTGTGGAATAAAGTTAGGGAGACGAGGGAAAGAGTGGATTGGCATAGAATAGTGTGGTTTGCTCTTCATGTTCCAAAATATACGATCATAACGTGGATGACCTTGTTTGACAGGCTTCCCACTAAGGCAAGATTAGTGTGAATGGGGCTCATCACTGAGGACACCTGTCTCTTTAGTGGTTCTGAAGCTGAGATCAAAGATCACTTGTTTTTTGGCTGTGAATTTTTAAGAGACCTATGGGGTCGCATACTTAGCAACAATGGAGGTTCGAGAGTAGTCCTTGACTGGATGGGGGAGGTTGTCTGTGCAGTGGCTCATTTGAAAGGAAAGTCTCTTGAAGTCCTTATCCGCAAGCTTGCATGGAAGGTTTTCATATACTCGATTTGGGAGTAGCGTAATAGAAGATTATTTCGAGGGATTCAAACGAATGATATTGACGTGTTTGATTGTGTGAAGGAGATTATTAACATTAGGTTGCAACATAGAAATATCATATTACAAAATATACAACATGATATATTAGTTGTTTGGGGTCTTTTGTAAAGAGACGATTGTTTGTAGTAATCTCTGTTTTTTGGATTTGATTAATAGAATGAAAGCTTATCCAAAAAAATTAAAAAAATATAAATCAGAAAATTATAATAATATTAAATTAACAAAACTTGCTTTTAATGGAATTTAAGAAAATAATTATAAATTTTACTAATTATTTAATATTTTCTTTGTTATCTAATTTTTTGTCCACCATGATATGGTACAGATGAACATAGGTATCATTAGGTGTTTTTATTGATTTAAATCATAACTATGTAATTTTAGAAAAGTTAAATGAATGAAAGTGATTTAGTAAAAAAATAAAGTGACAAATAATTAAATATATATTTTTAATTAATTATCATATAGATGATGTAATAAAAATAAATTATAATATACTCCCTCCGTCCCAAAAATAATATCTTTTATTGACTTTTTAAAAGTTAAAATTTTTAAACTTTGACTATAATTATATTAAATATTTTAAATAATTAAATTTTATAAATTATATATTTAAAATCTACTCGATTAAAAGTTTTTAAAATATATTTTTTCATATTTTTATCAATAATAAATTTTAAATAATCAAGAGTCAAAGTTAAAAAAAAATTTGACCCCAAAAAAGTCAATAAGAGACAATATTTATGGGACAGAGAGAGTATTTTTTTAAATCAAAATTATATGAACTTTTAATAATTTCAAAGAAATAACATAATCTTATATATATTTATATGTTTTCAATTCTTTGATAACGTACATATATTTTATAAGTACAATTGTTTAAATATAAATCTTTTAAAATAAATATTATTATATTTTTTAATTAAACCACTCGTTATATTTAAATTACACAAAATTTTAAAAATCTGCATTAATTTAATTAATAATTTAAGCTTAAGGGTCTCCACAACCGAATGAACACACTCAATTAACATGAAGGTATGTAGGAAAGGATAAAAATAGAAAAAGGGATTGAGACAGAAAGGGAAATGAGTTGCTTGGAAGAAGAGTCGCGTGACACCATGGGCACTCAGTCTCACCGCTTGTACGTTAAAACCATTTTTGTTGCTGAAAACATTAAATCTTTTAAGAATTTTTTTTAATTCATAATTTATATACCATTTTTAATATGTTTTTACACGTCTTTTGAAAAATCATTTTTTAGAAATTATATGATTAATTTGATGATCGGGAAAAAATGGTAATTCGAATAATTTGATCGAGAAATTATGATTGATATAATAAATTTGGATCGTAATATTATTTTTTTGAATTGATACATTTGTTTAGTTAGTATTACAACAATCAATCAAACCATCAATGTGATGACATTCGGTTAAACTGAGGATATGATAAATTAACTCATGTCACAACTTGATTGGTTATTACAATAGCATATTATGGGAGGTCACTGCCAAATTTTACGGGTTAATTATATTTTAGGCCCTCTAGTTTTAAAGTTATTATAATTAAGTTTTTTAATCTCTTTTCAAAATTTTTATGGTTTATTATTTTTAGGATAATATAATCTAAAATTAATAAAAATAAACTGACTTTTTTTAGTCTAATTATTTTTAAGACCTTTTAATTTTAAAATCTATAAAATTAAGTCTAAATTCTTTTAATTTTTATAATTTAATTATTTTTTAAAATTCTATCATTTTAAAATTAATTAATTTATCTCTTATAGTTCAATCTTGACTTTATCAGTATCAAATTTTCCACGGTTTAAGTGTCAGTTTGAGAATCATTTCCAATTTCACATACAAGTTTATGAAGAAAAAGTCAAATTTACCCTAAAATAAATATGTAATTTTTTATTATATCATAATAATTTGAGTTGGAATAAGCTAAAAAAATTCATTTTCAATTTAAAATAAATATAATAGTCTCATATTATAATCTTATAATATTTTTATATTATTTTTTATATTTTTCGGATAAAAAAATCTCAAACCGGAACACACAATTTGTTGTCTAGTTACGAACCTGTTATCCCGTAAGCTATTTTTCTTGTCTTTGTAAGTCGATGTCGTGACATCTGAATTGTCTTCAAACCCAATAATGTTTCCCAAACTTTTGTCAGGTTGCACAGGAAGAATTTTTTTTTTTTTATTTTATCAATTTTTATTATCTGTTTTTTTTATAGTTTTTTATTTGTTTTCATGATTGTTTATTTGTTTATTTTATATTATTTTTAATTTATTTTTAATAATATCATTTATTTTAAATAATTTAATATTCGTAAGACGAATATCAACTGAACGTTGTTAATAATGAAAATTGAAGATCTCCAGTGTACTAATCTCAATACACAAAAACTATTTGTTTTCAGAAAATCGACCACCATGGACATACTTGTTGAAGCTTCTGGCTGCAGGCTGCAGCAGATTGGCAAAGTACTAATCTCAATACACAAAAACTATTTCTTTTGAGTTGCAGGCACCTTGAATCTCCAGTGTTACAAGTCCATCTTTGGGGTTGTATATGAAGTTCTGGTCTTTCTGGTTCACAGTACAACATTTCGGTTTCATATTCGAATCGACTCCGAAACGTCCACATCCTCGGATTCTAACCTTTATCTTACATTCGGACGAATTGTTTTCGGAGTTGATAGCTTCAAGTGCTCCTCCAGAGTTGTACATGTCGAGCAATCCAATCGGAGCAAAGCGAAGATCCTCACCAAATGCCTGTTGGATTCATACTTCATTACTTGATTGTTTAAAATTAACAGTCAAATTTTCAGGGGAAAAGCTTATGCAGAAATACTGACCCTGATAGGAGAAACAGTGAAGACTTCACATTTCAAATGCTCCAAGGCTACTTCAAATTTTGCATTCTTTAGCATGGTCTTGAGGGAACCTACAATATATATAATAAACTCTAGGCGAAACTCGAATTTGAAACACTTCTGGACTATATTACTCCAAAATTTCATTTTTCTTGAAATATCCGAGTCCGAAGCGTGTATGCACATCGAACATAAGATTCTCAAAACTTATATTTTGGAGAAGATGAAAAGAACCAAAAGGCGAACAAACATGCGACAAAAATCCAAGTAAAATATGCCAACAGGGTCTTAAAAATGATTTACCTGAAAGGTATGCATATACAGCACAATGTCCTATCCAATTCCCACTGGCAACCTCTTCAAGTGCATCAACATCTCCTGCACTGACAGACCCTGTGATCATTGTTCCTGATCCGGGAACTGGCGTATATATACTACCTTTAATCGGAGGCCAAATTCCGGCTCTTTGGCAATTAAAAACACCTATAACCCCTGATAATTTGTTCAAGTTCCAAATCTTCAATAGGCTGCAAAGATGTCAGCAAGTGCCATGAGAAAAAAATTGAAATCAGAAGCCTGAAGGGAAACATATTATTGAAGAATAGTAGCATGATTCTTTTCTTTAAGTGCTTGACCTTTTCCCATCTGTGACGGGGTCATTGAATAAACAGTCCCGAGTCGGCCGACCGGCATATCGAGCTCTAAGGATAGAGCCATCAGGCAAAACTAGCTTCTTAATAATGTGAAAACCATGACTGCCTGGCTTGTCACTGATGAAATGAAAATCCCAGACATTCATACAAAAATATATAGTGATGTATATGAATTTAGCATTTAGAACAAGTGGTATACCTTACATACACTGCAGAACCACTCAGGGCTCTCGCTGCACCGTGGAACTCTGCAGTAACATGATCACTCTGAAATGAAAAACAAACCCATGTCGATCATCAAGAACTCTCGGTTGCATGTGTTAAAGCATTTCAGGTATTCATAGTCATTCATGCAAATGCATAAGAACCTACGTAAAACATGTCCCAGTCTGGAACAACTATCTCTCCGATAAGAAGAGAGTTAAACGCAGAAGCAGCGACATGTAATGTCTGAAATGTAGGCTCATTTGGCATAAAATCTTCAGTTGCTCTAGCTGCAGCAACCTTCTTAGCACTGAAAGGAACCAAAAATGTTCATCACAAAACACTTTCTTTTTCTCATTTTGCTATATCATCACAAAAATTACATAATTTTTTTTGGCAGACCTGTATAAGAAGTCAGTATTCAGACTCATCGAGCAAATTAAGTTGTTCGCTTTTAAGTTTTCAATAACAGAATCCTCAAGGGCTCCTAGGTATTGTCTAGTCAGTGAGACTCGACCACCATAGCTGGCACCAAGGAGTTCTAACACATTCTGAACATCCACCTTGACACCATCAACACCACAACTTGCTTGGTAGCTATGATAATCCTTGTAAAAATCATGGATTTTCGATGGATCAATTAGCCCAATCCCCATTTCCTGTATGTTGTCCAGGGTTGAACATACAACATGGGACAAATTACCAGGGGACTGAACTACAGGTTGAATTTTGGGGTTGTAATTTTTCATCACATCAGATTCTGGAAGAACCCCTCCCCAGTAGCCAACCAGAGCATGCCACAAGTATACATATCTGCAATTGTTAGTATTACCGTTATAAATAATAAGAAAAAACTGTAGTGATTTCAAAGAAAGAAAGAAAGAAAGAAAGAAAAAGAACTCACTTCAATCCATATTTCTGCTTGATACATTTGATGAAATCTCTGAGATTGTTTCCTAAGCTTGAGCCCTTGAATTTTGCATTTTCCTCAAAATTAAGTAATCTTGCCAATTCCCTTCAACCAACAGATGGAATGAGTTACTCTACTGATGCAAATACCTATGTTACCTGGACACAGTGCGAGTCAGACAAAAGTATGTTTGTGTACCCCCACACCACAGAGATCATACCTATATCTGATTTGAATGTGTAGGATACAAATATTTTAGAAAAGAAAATGAAGAGACAGACTAGAGATAACCAGATCTTCATGGAAAAAATGTTCATAAAGTTCCCTAAGATTAAGCTACTGGATCAAAAAAGCTAAGGGTATGCATCCAAACATATCACGTCCGATATGCTGATAATTTTAAGAAAAATGAGGAGTCCAAGAAAAGGATAACCAGATTTTCATGGTGAAAACTTGTTAAATAAACTGCCTTACCCTGTTGTGTTCTCCTCATAGGTAGGGAAAATATTTTGCCAGCCTTCATCAATGGTTAAAAATTTACGAGGACAACCTCCATTTGAGAAACTACAGATTGAACCAAAATCAATTAAACAAAAAAATGATTATGAACGAAGAAATTGAAGTCTCAGACACTTGTTTTTATTACTTTTCAAGTCCATCTTGTATTCCTTGAGGATCGACATTATAATAAAATGCATCCCATGTGTTCCATCCAAACCAATCTATATGTTCTGGCTTCTGTAATAAATAAAAATACAGATTTTCATTGATGGAAGTTGTCAAACAAGAAACTTTCATGGAAAACATGGATTCTTGGTTCTTTTACCTGCTTGTTATCAATGTGCTTGAAGGTACCCATATGCTTCTCCAATATCCTACAAGCAAGTCAAAACATGATCAGAAAATCAACTGACTTTTCTGAAATCACTGATCCTATGCGCTCACATACTTGATAGAATTCCTGATGAGCTTAAATGGGTTGTTTCCCGAGTTCATGAAAACTGGCTCATGTATCTTGGAGGTTTGAACATCAGGATCTCCTGAAACAATGGATAATCTACGGAGATAAAGAACACCAAGGAGTTTCATATTGAACTCGAAAAAAAGTAGAGAAACAAGAGGGCTAATCGACCGCTTTCAATGCAGAACTGTAGTTCGTTGTCTGGTGTCCCTTGCAAACTTGTCCGAAACTGACCATCCAATACAGGTAGTATCAAAACATAGAAATTGTTGTCAGTTTCTTGGATGTTTGTCTCTTGATTTCTTATTTCCAGGAGTAGCATTTGAGTTTCTGCCGGAATATCACTGCCTGATGTTCCGAAACATGGTATCATCCACCAGATTTTGAACCGGAAGAGACACACCAATCTGTGCACCCTACAGTATCACATATGCACATCAAAATGTAAGATAAACCCAAAGTTCAATTCAATTCGTTTATGCAATTACTCTTAAAAATGTCATCCATAGAAAAGCAGACACGTACTGGAGGATTCCAAGGTTGAAAATGTGATGAGAACTTGAACTGGTTGCAGTGGCTCCAACGAAAATCGAACCGTCGATGCTCGGTGTAACCATGATGTTTCCCGGAACGTTAGTTAAAACAGCCGTACCGCAAACCATAAAAGAACCACCTTTAACACCAGGTTCAACAGTAATCAAAACATCTTCGTTACTTCCCATGGCTTTTCCTTAAGTTGCTTCCCTTTTTTTTTCTGACTGAGAAGGCTGAGATTATTGCATATGAGTGTTCAGCAACAATGGGGATCGACCATTATATAGCACACCAGTTGAAACAGAATGGATGGGACGAGAAATTAACATGAATACAAAGAAAACCGCACCGATGGAAGTGAAAACCACTTCTCTAGATGGTGGAAACCGCACCGAAGGAAGTGAAAATATGTTCTCTACATGTTGGAAACTGCAAATTTGAAGATTTTAGTACTTATGTGACTCAGATTGTTGGATTTTTGTGAGCCATGAAACCTAAAATACAACCTCAAGAAGCGGCAAACTGGGGTTTGATGATGCAGTTTCAACCTCCGTTTCCTGTGAACGATGTTGAACAATTTTTTGAATTTATAGCGACTCCATGAACGTTGAATTCATAAATTCCCCAGCTTTCCCTAACCATGCCAGCACCCACTCCGATTCCACATGTCCCAAGTAACTCACCTCCACGCCACCCATACCCTTCAACTCGGTCAATTCCAGAAACCTCAACCGAACCCTCCATCTTCATCACCATTTGAAACACCGAGCTCAACCCCAATCTCAATCGAACCACAAAAAAACGCCAGTTTGAATCTTCACCATTTCTTCTATCATTGAGCCCTCACCCGAGACCACCAATTGGAGTCATAATCCCACCACCGATCCTTCATCTCAGCTAATGGGGTCTGGTCTAGATAGGCCTAATAAGGACAACACAGACCCTAAAAAAGTGATTCAAAATTTTAACAATTATATTAATTTTAAAATTCATTATAAAATTTTTAAAATATTTTTAAAAAATAATTATAATAGTTAAAGTGTTATAATTAATTTTTAATATAATAAATGATTATAAAATCTTATTAATTATTTTTGTTATTATTATTTTTGTAAAACTAATAAAATTTTAAACAGACATAATAAAAATAATAATACAGAGACTTAAAAAATATCAAAACCAACGAAGGTTGTGGATAATTTCTTTTAAAAGTCACATTTATAATAAATGTGAATCTGCTATGTATTGTCTTTTAGTTCAGTAAAACTGGGTTAAAAACTTCCTTAACCGAAATAATCGATGCAATCGAATTTTTTTTTGAGTGAATAAAAAAGGATTAATGATTTTTTTAATTTTAATTATTACTAATTTAATTTAAAATTAATTAATGACTGAAATTTTTATTTATATAATATTTATTAATAATTTATAACGTGTAATGAATTAATAATATTTTATAATAATTTTATAAGGTCAATGATTGTATTATAATTTTTGAAAGTTCAATGGTTAAAAAACCATTTTAACATAGTTTAGACACTATTTATGTAATTTATTCAAATTTTATAATATTTTTTATTAATTAAATTCAATAATTGAATTAATTAAAAAAATTATGTTCAATTAAACATATTCAAAAAATAATAATTCAATTAATGGTAAATAGAAAAAATGGTTAATTTTTTTTCAAAATTTAATTTAATCGATTAATCGAACTAAACTTTTAAACACCTCTAAGTAAAACAATATATTTAATATATTTTAGTACTTTTAGCGATATTTCTTAGTAAATGTTGTTAAATTTGTATATTTAACAACGTTTATTCAATAAATATCAGTATAGACTAATATATCATATATGATAACGTTTATTAACGATGCAATAAAATTTAAATATTTATATCTTATATCGATTTAATTTATATTTTGTTAAAAATATTAAAAAAAATACAAAATACAAGTATAGATCAACAAGTTAAATAATAAATCAAGGATGAAAAATACATTATTAATAACAACGTTTAGAGATAAAAATGCCACCAAAGTCATAATCAATAGCGGCTTTGAGAGAAAAATGAGAAAAGGTTTTTAGTTGTGTTTGTTATGATAAAAGCCATTGTTGATTATGTATTTAGTATCGTTTGTTTGAACAAATGTCGCTATAATTTATTCTTTTGCAGTGTTTTTTTTTATTAACAAACATCAATATATTACTCGATATTTTGCGGTGCTTTTTTGTTAATAAACGCTACTAACTATTATGGTGTTTGATCTAGCGACACTTTTTATAGTATTTTTGAATTTTTTAAAGACTTTTAAAATCGTAGTTATAGGATTACAAAATATTGTAAAAATTTATTTTGTTGTAGTGACAATTGAATTGAAAAAAAAAATTGCACGGATCACATATATAGACTCAAAATATCATTATGTATTTAGAGAAGTGACCGTGATTGACATGTCCCTTTTCAATATATATGGTACGAGGGTAATTGTGTAACGGATCAAATAGTTAGGTTGATCGCGAATGATGACTTATTGTTATATACTTATTATGTTACTCGTTAAGAGCGAAGGCTTTCTTATAATTTGATTTTAGTTATTTTGTTTGGGTTGTACTCCTTATTTTATATATGTTGTCAAAAGTGTTTTATTCTTCATCTCTGCTTAGATAGATTTTTAACGAGACTAATAACAATATTTAATATCATTATATATCCGGAGAAGTTAAGATTCAGAAGAAAAAAAATCACTAACATATATGTCATTTTAAATCAAAATCATTGTTTTAAATTATTATGGTAAAATAATTCTCTTGATTGTCATCTTTGTTTCCGATGGATATGGAAAAAAAACAAACATAATTATGTTTAATTTTATTTATTTTACTCATTCAATAATCATAAATTAATATAAAACTAATTGAATTATATATATATATATATTATCCAAACATGAGTATATTAATTCATTTTTTATTCAAAATACATAATAAATATCTTGTGGGAAAGTAAGCACATTCACATTGGTCTTACAGGTACAAATCCAAGTAACAGACAATGAAGTTCCTAGGAAGCTTTCAAAGCTTATAATGCCACAAACGATCTAAAACATCAAACATACAAACTACACATCTGAAGGTTTGGTTCGATTTTCCTGTTGCATATTCCCGACAACTACTGTTGAGCTTTTCTTCCCTTTCTTTTCTCAGCAAAAAAGAACCCCATCAAGGAAACGATCGAGAAAACGCTGAAGCAAACAGATGCTATATCGAGCGAGACATGGCGTCCGGTGATGGCCTGGATTTCAAACAGGTTGGTAGTTTTCTTGGCATCGGTAGTCTGACCGTAAGCCACTTCTTTGTCCTCGGCATCCAAAGCGTAGGCTCGAATAAAATATGTAGCGCCTGGCACATCTCGCTTGATGATCCATTCCGAAGTTTGGTTGTTGGCGGTGTAAGGTCTTTTTACAATCTTGAACTGACATGTTTTGTCTTTAGAAAGACTGTCATGGGTTTTCCTCCATGCTCGGTCGACTTGGCTAACCGGTGCATAGCATAACTGGACCTTGATGGTTCTATAGGCTGAATCGGTCTCTGCAGGGAGACTTTGGTTCAGCCCCCATGTCACTGTGAGTTTGTCTTCCCCAGCTTTCAAAACTACAGAATTTAATCCATAATTTAATAGAGAATTCGAATACAAATAGATAAAAAATCTCAGAGAAAAAAAAAAGATGGATCGGATTTACTTACTTCGTTGTGGATGAGAAGCAGCGACGACAAGTGATCTTTGCAGCGAAGAGAAAGTGGTGACGGCAAAACCAGTCTCTGAAAAGCAAGCGAGAACAAGGAAGAAAGCCAGAAGAAGATTTGCAGGTGCCATTGCTATGGTATTTGTTTGACGATGAACCAAGTTGAAATCTGTGTGGGATTATATAGAAAATCCAATTCTGTGCTAACTGGTTCCAGGAAAAGTCAATAAGGCTTCTTAAGAATTTGAAGAGCGATTGTTGTTGGTAATTAAATAGTCTTGCAGTGTCCCTTTAACCTGATTAATAGCTTTTTGGACCTTTGGCTTCCATTGACTTTGTTTTTAAGTAGTTGTCAGCTGGGAAATTGGTGACAAGTTGACGGCCATTTTTGCTTTTGTTTTTTTTGCATAGGCTTGAAACGTGAAAGCAATGTTTAAAAAATAATATACGATTAGGAACGAAATTACATGGGTGAGAGGGACGATTCCACCTTCAAAGATTTTTATTATTTATTTATTTTTTAATTAACTTTTCTGAGTTTGTTATCTACTTTTAAATATTTATGTTTTGTCTCTTTTAAACATAAATTCTAATTTCGTCTCTGTATACGATTGTGTTGGTAGCCGAAAACACTTAATTTTAATTAACATGTATACATATTTCCACATTGTTCATATTTATTTCGGAAAAAACACAAACTAGACATACAATTTATTTAATAAAAATCGATACTATATTTTCAGGAGCAAAAATCCTCTGCTTCTTTTTCATATATCCTTTTATGTCTTCTGTTAAATTTTTTAAAAAATTGAATTAAAAAACCTAATCCTTATTTTTATATTCTAAACCCTAAAATCTATACCCTAGAAAATACACTTTATCCCTAATTCTTTAAACCCTAACCTAAAACACTAAATCCTATACTCTAAATCCTCTAATTTAAAATAAAAACAAAAATAAATACATAAGAAAAAGACAGACGATTTACACCCATATTTTCAAGACAAACAATGAAACATAGAGTTTAGAAATCAATCGCACAATAACCGGACATGCATAATTTTACAAGTACAGCGACTAGTGTTAGTCAAAGAATTATGATATCTTACACAAAAACATTTAACATGGAAAAGAGACCTAAATTTTAGTTTTTTGGATATAGAGAGTGTTTTGATTTTTTATTTAGAAAAATAGGTTCTTTAAAATTTATTTTATACAAAAATTGACACTTATTATTTTGAGTAGTGTTCTATTCACGCTCGTTAAAAAATTTTATTATTTATCTTGATCCGTTACACGTCAAGCTCGATAAAATTTCGTTCAATTCATGTTCGTTAAAAATATTGTTACTCATTAAGCTCACTAAAATTTTTACTTTATTTTTTTTTAATATAAGTAAAAGCTAGTTATACTGAGTTTAATATAAACATACAAGATTAAAAGAAAAATAAATATGAAGATTGACGAGATAAATAGACGAACTTGACATGAATAAGATAGAGACGAAATCAATATTTGATTTGTAAGACTCTTTTTAATTTTTAACATCTTTTATAAACAACAAATAAAAAAAATTACGGATTTTAAAATTTTAACTTTCTATCATTTTTTATAAAAATTAAAGACTTTTTCCCTTTTTTACTTTTATAATTGTAGTAATAATAAAAGAAAAAAATGTCTATAATACAAAAAGAAAAAATAGTTATTATAATTTAATTTCTTATTAATTAAAATTTTGAATTTTGGGATATATAAGACGTTTTGAAATTTTAAAATTAAATATTTAATGTAATTTATTTAGTAAGCTATTGAATTTTAAAAAAAACGTTCAACTAAGTATTTAAATTTCTTAAAATATATTTTTAAGGCAATTATAAAAAAATATAAAAGATATATACATAACAAGTTGATTGTAAATTTATCGAATATGTTTAGATCTTGTTCGAGTCGTAAAGATCCCAAAACAAGTTCAAATTTAAATTTAATTAATTTAAATCGAATGTTGACCAAATTTTAATCGAGTCAAGTCAACTTGTTTACGAGATGCTCTCAATTAAACCCCCTTAAATTTTTGAGAATGCGACTTAAATTTTCGGGTAAAAATCATATGCCTATTTATCATGCCTTTATTTATGTTTTTATCAAAAAATTCTAAAAAAAATTAAACCTTAACCCTTATTTTTTATATCATAAGCCTATACCTTACCCCTAATTCTCTACGCCCTACCCACAAGCTCTAACATTAAACCCTAAACCCTACATTCTAACCCCTATTGGTTAGAGGCGGGGACAAATATATAGGTATAGGAAAAGGTAGACTACACCTAAATTTTCTAGTTCCGTCGTATATGGGAAAGCCGGAGAACTCGGAAGTGTTTGCCAATTGCCGTGGATTGCAGTCAACCTGGATAGCACAAAAGAAAAGACAATCCAAAGACACCCCAAGAAAAAAGACATCAAATGGTCTGAAAATGCCGGCCAACATTGTTTCCTTGTGATATTACCAAGGCTTAGCTAGCTTTACAAACATGACACCCTCTTTTTCATCGTTACCGAATCAATCTCAGCTCTGGCGTTGCCCCCATGGATCATAGGAGACTCAGCAGAGAGTCATCGTTGCAAATGAAAGCATTGGAGAATCGACGCAAAGCCGATCAGCAACATGCTCCCGACCTCACTGATTTCATCAACGACATGTTCTTCGGGACTGTCAACGATGACAAGAAAGTTATTTATAATTTAACTGGTAATGCTGCTGCTGGTGTCGGTGGTAAGTTAATGGACGAAGAGGATGAAGATTTTGATTCTAGCACAAGGAGTAATAGCAGCAGGTTAACGGAGGAATGGCTAGAAGAAGCTAGGCGTATGGTGGCTTCATCATCTCCTACTCGGTGTGATTCTCCTCCACGCTTTAATGGTTCTTCGCCTCGGTTCGCCGCTGCTCAACCAGGCCGGCTGTCCTTCTCATCATCATTGGAACGCCGAGACCCTCTCTCTCGGTCTGCTAGAAGGTATTTCTTTTCTTCACGTTTCCTTTTGCAATTATACATGTTTGTGTGTGTGTGTGGAGTGTGGACTGTGGACTGTGGAGTGTTTGAATTGCAGGCATAGGCAGCTGGAAGGATTCAGTGGAGAAATTCTATCGAAATCAGCAAAACACAGCCGCAACAAATCAGAGACACAAGACAGTATAGACACACCCAACTCACCTACTGATATATCCCCAGTCGAGGCTGTCCATAAATGGTTCTCCAACATCCTTAAACCAACCAATCCCACACCACCTTCCCCGACCAGACATGAGGAATCTGCATCCCCAGCTTCCACGTTGCCGCCTAGGCAATCTACCTTTCGCAGATCACGGTTCCAAGCAGACCCATCTGCTCAAGGAATCCCCTCCTTGAGAACTCTCAAACCTCAAGACACCCAAATTCTTTCTCCTCCCAAAAACCTCGTTGAATCGTCCCGCAGGAGGTCGATATCGTCTTCCTCGTGTTCTTTTCATCAGAATAAACCTCTTTCCCCTCCAAGGAACTTGGTGGAGTCTGCTCAGAGGAGGTCTATATCCAAGTCTACGTGTTCTTTAGAGAAAATTCAACCAAATGGATGGTCCAACTCCAAGGAAGATGATGGAACTCGAGAAATCAGCCTTAATGGATTTCTAAAAGATCAGAGAGCTAAGTTTGAGATGATCTTGAATGGAGAGGTTGAATCCAAGGCCAACGTCATCCTCTCTGGACCTTCTAACAGTTAAGTATCCAATGTCTTATACTTGATGTTCATAAAATGTTGGAAAATTTATGTTTTTTTTTCAGGTACGACTTCAATGGTGGCAGCTATTTGCTATGCATGGCTCTTAGACAACAGGGCTAAGAAGCGTACAAGAGGAGATGGTGGTGCGAGCATTATGGTACCAGTGATGAATCTTACAAGGAAAAGAATGTGGAAACAAAGGCAGGCGGCTTGGCTCTTTCACCATCTTGGCCTTGATGCTACCTCACTTCTCTTCTCCGACGAGGTACTCTCAAGTTTCGATCTGAAATCATGTGATTAAAACAAGAAATAATGGAGTCTGACTCAAGTGGCCTTTATGGACTGATGAATAGATGTGGTTTATTACTCTACTCAGGTGGATGTGGAGACTCTAGTGATGGCTGGACGCTTAAGCATCCTTGTAGTTGGCCAAGATATTCTCAAAACAAATGGGGAGGTCAGTAATAGTAACCGTAGATATATACTTAAAAAGAAAATACTTTGATACATAGTTTACGATTCTTCAAATTTTAAGGTTCAGAGATTTTAGTTATAATTTAGGTTTAGGGTTTAAAGATTTTAGTTATAATTTAAGTTTAAGGGTGTAAGGTTGTAACTGAACCAAACGTTTAACGAATAGATTGACGAAAAACTCATTTATGTTCGTATATTTATTAATTGAATAAATATGAACAAGATTTTATGTTTGTTCAATTAATTAATGGACGAACACAAACAAAGAACTTGTTAGTTCATTTACATTCGTGAACATTTGATTAAATTTATATTTGTTTAATTTCATTTTTATCACAAAAGTATTACGATTAAATTTATATATATTCGTTCATTTATGTTCATTTAAATTTATTCACATATGTCCTTTTATGTACGTTCGTTTATGTCTGTTTATGTTCGTTTATCATTTTAAGAACTAACATGAATAAGCTACGTTCCTTAACAAACGAACAATAAATTATGTTCGTTTAATTGTTCATGGGTGTTCATTTATTCGGTTAAAATTAAATGAACGAACATGAATATACCCCTGTGTTTGTTCGGTTTGTTTACTTGTCTAGTAGGGTGTAGGAGGTTTTGGGTTAAAATTTAGAGTTTAAGATTTATGGTTTAAGGTTTTGGTTAGGGCTGTAAGATTAAAAAATAAATTTTAAATTTTATAACTTAAATACGAAGGTAAACGACTTTGTTTTTTTTATAGGTTGGATCTCAGTGTACAATTCTAACAGATAATTATTGTGAAGATGCTTATGAGCTACTGGAAACCCCAATGCTGAAAAAGCTTTTGGTAAATTTACATTTACCATATTCTTCACACAACTTAGTTAAACTGAACATTTTGTCTGGGATTCTAAACTGGTTTCTTTACAGCTTTCTGGCATTCTTTTAGACACACAAAATCTCAATGTTCATGCTAAACTGTCCACGGCTAGAGATGCCGAGGCAGTTCAACTTCTTCTCGTCGGTTCGGCCCCGAATTATCGGAATTCACTCTTCAATCAATGTAAGAACTTCCACCTCTATCAATATCCATAACATCAGTGACTGAAATCATCTAATTTCTGGGCTGTTTTCTTAGTAATGCAAGATGAAAGGGACAATTCCTACATTGAAGCAATGCAACATAACTATGGAATGCCTCATAATGATGGTAATGAAGAAACCTATACATATACATTTGGTCAGGACCAGATTGTTAAACACCATTGTTCTAAAATTCCTGGTGATTATATAGGTGATGGTGGTACTAGGTCAGGAGCAGAGAACATGTTTTCGGAGACGAAATCGTCCTCTAATTCGCGTCTTGAAGCTTCTGCAATAAATTCTGATAAAAACTCTAATGATGCAAAGACTGCAAAAGTTACCAAGTCTCCATCAAAACCAGGTGATGTCTTGTTTTTACACATGTTGGAGAAATGTTAGAAGCTTACAAGTTATATCATGTTGAGTTTGAAACATTTCCCCTGGTGTTTTGTTCTTCAAACAAAGCCATTAACCCCATGTTTAAACCTTTGCAGCAAAACCTGGTGCATCACCTAAAAATCCTGCACCTGAAGCATCTCGTGGAAAAAACAAGTTTTTTCTGGCAAAATGGTTTGGTTTTGGATCAAAATGAGTTGGACTAAATTTCCAGTGATCCAAACATAAGCTTCTTTTAGGTACTATTCTTTGGCTGGATTGACATTTGTTATTCAATTGAGGGAAATAATGTTTTATGTTTCCAGGATTTTATATATTTTTAATAAAAAATTTGCACCTAAATTTAAAATATATATATATATATTATTAGTAATTCTCGTCATGTTATTTATGGGACTAATCAATCAAATGCATTCATTTAATTATTTTTTTTATTTTATTTTTTTATTAAGTGAATCTTTATAAATTTTTATTAAATTAAATTTAAAAATAACTTTTACTAAGTGAATAAAAATTTAATTAAATAAATATATTTAATTGATTAATCTCATAAATGACGTAAGAGACCCATGATATAATTTCTTTAAATTTATACTCAGATTGCTTTTCTTTTCCTTTTAAATTGCTGTCACTATATGGATGTGGATTAAAAAGAAAAAAGAAAAACCTTCAGAACATGAAACAAATTTGAGTAAAACTACTCTAGATGCCCCTCTTCAAAAGGCAGATTGCATTTTGGCCCTAGACTGAATAAAAGCAAACTAATCCTTATACAATTTGTATTCATCAAATTGATCCCTCCGTTTAAATTTTCGTCATTTCCCCTGTAAAGCGTTGATTTAGGAATAGGAGAGGAAAAAAACATTATTACTAAATTGGCTCTTGGACTTCGTTTTCTTTAAAATTAGTACTTTTACTTCTCCCAAATTAATATTCGAACTTTCCTCAACTATTAAGTTTTTTATGTAACATAATTAAAAGGCTCAACTTAAAAATAAATGTTTAAATTATACAGTTATTTTTTTTAATATTTAAATTGTACCCGTCCTGAGATTTTGAAATTTTATATGTGTTCACCCTCAAATAAATTTCTGAATCTGCCACTGGTTTGATTTATGGTATAAAATAATACTTGTAACTTATAATTTTTCAAGCTTCACCATACTAAATAGAAACTACGATGACAAAAATAAAAACAATAAATAATTTGAGACGACAAATTAAACGCTCACCAATAAACGCTCAAATTTAGTGTCTCCCAATATTCAATGGGTAAAGGACACAAGTTGTCTTATACTTATCAAAACTTTACACTTTTCGCACCCAAGTTTTTAACATTTACAAAACGGTCACCAATTTCCTTAATTTAAGCTTCAAAGTTTCAAAATCTTTCAATTTTTTCCCTAAATCAAAATAGCAATAACTTGAATTCACGCCCCGAACTACTAACCCAAAAGTTGTTTTGTTGCAAAGGGTGTATGCGCCATCACATTGTTTAGTTTTTAACAACCGATGGTATAATTGAGCATAAAATTAAAGTTCAGTGTTAAAATTGGACCAATGAAAAGTGTTGTGACCAAAAAAAGTCTGTGACAATAATTTGATGATATTTGGTGTGATTTTCCCTAATTTCCAAATGCAAGAAAAGATCCACTAATCAAAATGATTATGAATTCTCATTTGCTTCACCTCTTTGTGTATGTTTAAACCTTTTGACAGTTGTCTTTAAAATATTGGTATAACACTAATTAATAAAAAAAACACGAAACAATAGACAAGTGTGATTTTATTTTCATCCAAACAAAATATAAAAATGTTATGTTTGATACGGAAGTTATATTTATTTACATTTTAACCATATTTATATATTGTTATTCATTTTTTCCATAAAATCAAATAATGTCGTGTTTTATAAACAATGTTACAAAAATATTAAAATAATTGAAATTAAATTCCAATACGAACTTTGGATCAAACAAAAAATTATCAATTTTGGTTCAACCTGAATTAGGAAAACGTATAGTTCAGGCAAAGCTTGCAATATAAAACCAAAAACTAAACTTCAGCTGGTTGCTGCCTGCTGAGCAACAGTACAAGTTTCACTATGAGATGAACTTAATAATGGCATACAACAAGTCAAAGTAAACAGGGATTCATCATCAAACCAAGAATCTTATAAGTCATGTTCAACTTAAGACTTCCTTTCAAGGGGAAAAGGGAACAGATTCAAAATTGTTGACACAGCTTGTGCTAATAACCTGCGTATGGAGCCTCTGAATCATACCTTGGCTAATACCTTACAAATTGCCGATTATCCTCTTCGCTTTTCTGCCTCCCGTACGGGTTGCTTTCACTGAAATTGTTCCGTGATCCTCCTTCAACTTTGCGAATTTTCTTTCTAAACTTGGAGGCATTGCTGTCTATGTTCAGGTTAACCTTTGGAGGGCATGAAAAACAGAATGATGCAGCAACAGCCTGCTCAAAAACACAGTGTTCCATTTCTTGTTGATCAGCTTAATACACATAGTTAAATAGAAAAATCCATATCTAATAGGAATTTCATTGTTTTGGTATTCTATCGCTAGATAATAATCAAGAATCTAACACATGACACAAACATATGCAAAGAATAGAGTAGACTCCACTTTAATAATGCTGGAAGAGAGGCTGTACCTGCAGATCAAGGCGATGCACATTAAATATATCTTTCATTGAGTGTGAATTGTATGCTAGGATGTACGATCGATACGCATCTTTAGCCGACTTGTTTAGATAATAGTTGTTCGCCACCAATTTCTCCTGCGTCATTCCAAGTAAACACTGTAAGCTCCACCAAACTTCATTAGATCAAGATAATTATACGGGACTTAGAAAAAAGGCTACCAGATGAGACTGCACATTCGCCAGCTTTTTCTCATCAAATTCATATTCCTTAACTGGGACTTTTGCAGCCTGTCATTAGAAATATATAGAGAATAAAGAAACAAATTAGAATCAGTTAAACACACTGCTAGCCAGCAATTTTTAAAAGTCTGGTTTTTCAGACTGCAACCCCGTGCAAAAACATATTAAGGTCCTCATCCCTGTGTTAATCAGATTCAGTGTTACAGTCGGGTAACAGAATATATTTGATATGGGTATATTCAATTTTATGAAGATTTCTAATGGATTTATAGGGTCATTGAAAAGTCATATCCCCATATGTCCAAATATAGATCGGACACAGATGACCTATACAGATGCTTAGAGAAATTGAAGAGTTGGAGCAACATAGCTTTATATCCCAGCCCCTGCCTTCCTCTCACTCAGTAAAAATGAATCATTCGACAAAAATAATGCACCTTAAGATAGCGAAGAAATTGCAGTTCCTCTGGGATCAAGAAAAGAAGAGCATTTCCTTTTGCACCTTCACCACGGGCAGTTCGACCAACCCTATGAATATATTCCTGAAAGAAACATTCCGAAGTCAAATGTTTACACAACATGGATAGGAAAACAGTAAAATACATGAATATATATATATATATACACACAACACACACCTTGGGCTCATCAGGAGGATCATACTGCACAATCCAATCCTACACGTGAAAATAGAAAGGAAAATCAGTCAAAATGATTGTTTCTCAAGTTTAAATTGATTGAAGTACTCAACATTAACATATACACAAGTAAAACAAAACAACTATAAAACATAAACAGAAAACCAGTGAAGCTTAAACCATTGTTCCAACAACAAACATAAAACATAAACAGAAAGTCACAAATACCAGGTACCATAGGAAACTCAATTAAAACTATGAACATACCACAGCAGGAATATCAAGTCCACGAGCAGCAACATCAGTGCAAAGCAAAATGCCCTTTTCTGCTTTGCAAAAGTCAAAGAAGGTAGTGGTTCGCTTTTGCTGCTTCTGCTTTCCATGGATATCAAGGCAATCCACATGAATATATCTAAGAAGTTCAGCATGAAACTTGACTGAGTTGCATGAAGAGAAAAAAACCATCACTTTCTTGGACAGGTTCCTCTTCAAAAATGAATACAAAAGGATAAATCTTTTGGAACTATGCACAACACAATAGCCTTGCTGCAGTCCTTCATTGGTGACCTATAATGATGAAAGTTTGTTGTCAAGTCAAAGGATAGGCGGCTAGCGCACTTGAAAGTGCATCTATAGATTAAATTCAGACTGTGTCTACCTTCTTTCTCCCATCATCTACATCAATATAAATAGGAGTTGTCTGAAATGACAAACGAGCAAGGTCCTCAACCTGTAAATTTAAGGAAATGTCAAATGGTCACACAAACATACCCCAAAATACACTCCAAAATGACAGTCATGATATTTCAATGTAATAGAAAATAAGCTTGTAAAAAATTTTCTGAGGAAAGCTACAATACATGTGATTACCGATAAATTTTAAGGTAAAACGGTAAAACTATGAGTGAAGGACAAACCTTCTTAGTCTGGGTAGCTGAAAATAAAGCAGTTTGCCTGTTTTCCTGCAAATCAAAGAGGAGTTTAGTAAGCTTTAAACACCTTAGAAGTTACCATATCTAAGGCTCAGCGATTTCTACTGGAGTGAGAAATGAAGACACTGCAATTCAAGCAAGAGGCATTTATATGTCTAAAGTCGTGTTCTGCTGAACAATCTCCTAGCATCATTTGTCATGTACGGAAATGCACCAAAGTTTGAAAGCTTGCTAACATTTTCAGACTAATTTATTACTGGTTGCAGTAACGGCCGCCAAAAATATAGATATGCTACAGAGCTTAATAATATTTTTTTTAAAAGAGCAATGTCTGTTACTCCCAGATATACATTACACTTCTGCAAATTGCAATACTTCGAACACCTTTCACTCAACTATTAAAGAACATTATATTAATTATCCATTCCATTCAATTATTAAATTACCATTACACGTTATTTTGATCCATAATCCATTACTGTTTTAAAGAAAAGTTGAGGACTGGACCTAGCTCTTGAAAAAGCTAAGCTTTTTAACCCTGTTCATGTACTAGTTCACAAAGTAAATTTAACATTCAAAAGCAGTATCATTGCATAAAACTGTTACTACAACTGTTTTGAACTCCATCAATTTCATTTTCATAAAAAGTAGAGATTAATTAATTGGCATAATTGAAACTTATAAAATACCCCATGAAACAATAATCTACAATATGATTGGCTAAGGTATTCACCTTAGGAAGATACTTCATAATTTGTTTCATTTCTTCCTCAAAATTCGCTTCCAATATCCTGTCAGCTTCATCAATAATGAGACACTGCAGATGGAGAATTTCACACAAAAAAATAATAATTTACATGATGTATAATTACAAATCATAATAACTACCAAAGTTCTACTTCCAACAATTGCATCGTGGATTCATATTTTAAACAAAGATCACCACTTGCTCATTCAATTATCCTTTAAATTATGCAAGAATGCAAATTTTACTAGGTACATCATCAAAGTTTGATCATTATACACAAAAAGTAGAAACACAATAACCTTAGTGAATCTGTCATTGGTGAAACTACATTCGATTGAGGTAAATTTCAGTAGGGTTAACCAAGTATACCACAACCAGAGTGTAATGAAATATATACAGAACAATTTAGTTGATTTTCATGAACCAAATATGAACAAGTAGTATGATGATTTCCGTTTATGCCACCTATCTGTTGCGTCTGTAGAAAGTAACATACAGAAGAGACCATATACTTCTAGCCTCTAGGCATAAAAGTGACTTCCTCAAATTACCAAGCATATTAAAATCAAGGAAATTGAGTTTAAGAAAATAGCTTACAAATCTAAATTATATTACCTATAAAAAGACAATGTCAGCAAGGAAAAAAAAGGAAAACAATATCAAACATATTACAGAATTTAAGAAATGTTTATATTACCTTAAGATTTTTATAAATGAATCCCTTCGTATTTTGAAGATGGTCAAGAAGACGACCTGGAGTAGCCACTAACAAATTTACTCCCTTTACAATCCGCTCAGCTTCTCCTCTTCTGGCTGAACCACCAATAACTAATCCAAGGGTTTGAGAGTGGTATTTGAGAAGATCCTTTGCTACTGCATGAGTCTGAAATTTTGAAGGTTACATTTCATAGATTCAAAGGAGATTACATTACAGATAGACAATAATTGAACAGGATCTTCAAACAATTATGAGTCATGCAGTAGGGTATTTATAAGAACTAGTGCTAACAGCCCTATCAAAACTCTTACTAACTGTATATGTGAATCACATAACAAAAGGAAAAAAAACACAAAATCTAGACTTAAACTAACTTAAAAATCAGACTTTAAATAATTAAACTAAACTCAATGTTCCTGCATCAACCAGCCATTAAAAAATATATAATCTTCCAACTAAGTGATTTATCAACTTATGCCCATAACTCCATGCTCAATATCTATTAAGAAAATAGTTTTATTCCCAGATAATAAGATTAGGTTGCAGTTAGTACATGCTATTAAGAAAACTGAGCATTCAATACCATAGAAACAGATGTTAGAAATCCATAATCTTTTCACTCTAAGCATCTTCCACATAAGTGATTTATCAACTTATTGTTCATAACTCCATATTGCATAACTAAAAGTAGGTTAGACACATTATTTTCCTTCAGGCTTCAAAAACTGATTTTCAACTCAAACGGATATATAGTATCATAATAGACAAAAAGAACCCCTCACTCAGAACACTCGGTACATGTTGTGGGGATAAGAGTGAAGCAAAGTTTTACTATTGCTCTGATGAGAAGCCCGAGGAAAATACAGGAAAAGAAAACAAATTTCAACCCAAATAATAACATCGATAACAACAAGAATGAACAAGAGTTTTAAATATTTACCTGAATGGCAAGCTCCCTTGTGGGACAAATAACAATAACACCTGTTCCGTTACGAGGAGTGAATCGAACATTAAATAACAACTCAACAGCAGGTACCAAAAAAGCAAGGGTTTTCCCAGAACCCGTCCTTGCAGCCCCAAGAACATCTTTTCCAATCATAAGTGGTGGAATTGACCTGGCTTGAATCTGCAATTTTTAGTTTGACAGATCAATTTTAAGATCACAAGTCTTATTTAAAATAACCGCATGAAAATAACATAGTAGCATATAAATTCCAACAACAGCTTGATATATAACCTAAAATCCATCAAGTGCGTTTGGGTAAAAGGAGATATTAAGGAACTTAGCATATACACATATAAAAAGACCTCTGTTACCCCAGGCTTGTGTGTGATGTTTGGATATGGCGATGTGCTTGGCACAGTATGGACAATTTTTCTAAGATTGAATGTATTTGGATTAATCACATCTTCGTCCTCATATCTACACCAAACATGGGTTCTTGAAAATTATGAAGAGACAGAGTGACATAGTGGAAAACATTAGTAACCCCTTGTTCTTTCTTGAGCCATTGGCATAGGGTAAGTGCTACAGAGAACGATAACAGATACTCATATGTCTGTTTTATAAATTTTCCACTATATTCCTCTGCATCTTAGACAATCCTGTGTCACTAAACTCTGAATTAAACTAAACCTACAGGCTACAACATAAGCAAGCGTGTAGAAAACTAAACGATCGAATTCAATATTATTGACTGAACTGAAACAAAAATATGGGTAATAAAAGGATACCTGAGTCATATACTGAAAACCCATTTCATTTATAGCCTTAAAAGTTTGCTCAGACAATCCTAAGGACTCAAATGACTCGGTGCTCATTATCCCACTTCCCCCACTCTGAATTTTTCCCTTTTCCTTCTCTCCCTCTTCATCGTTAGTTTCGTTCTCTTCTTCTCCTTCATCGGTTTCCTTTCCTTCTTGTTCCTCTTCATCTTCACCCTTCACCTTCTTATTTTTCTTCTTCTTCTTCTTCTCTTTCTTTTTCGCGTCAACTTCAACTTCTTTTGCTTCATCCTCTTCAAAATCTCCATTTGCTTCTTCCTCTCCTTCTCTATCCGAGTTGTTATCAAAACTTTGGGGCTCTGATTTCCTAACTCTGTTTCGCTTTCGCTTCCTTTTCTTCTTGCTATCTTCAAGAGAGGGGGATTTAGGGATTTTCTCGTCCGTCACCGCCATTACTGATGCGCCAAGTTAAGAGCGGCCAAAATTTTCCGGAGCTTTAGGTTGTTTTAGCTTCTTCCAGGGTCGATTGGTGTGCTGAGACTTCAATCCTTAAACCCTAACCCATGTTTTATACTTGTTTAAAATATACAAACCGATAGAGATGTAGGGTTCGCAGTGGAAATTGGGCTCAAGAGAGGCCTCAGAAATACATTGGATCCTTGGGCTTACAACTATAATATTTATTTTAAATTAATCTCTAAATTTTTAAATATTTTATTTTAAAATTAAAATTTTTATTTTAAATTAATGTTTAAAATTTAAAATATTTTATTTTAATTTCATAAATTAGTGTTTGAAGCTAATAATGATTTATTGGTTCCTATAATAAGCTAGGAGGAAATATAAAAATTATGTTTTACAAGTTTTAAGGGCATTATGGTCATTTAGGTTTTACCAATTAGAATAATTCAAATTTTGGTTTAACAAATTGGATTTTGAATTCGAGTATTGGGTTTTTATGGTAAGAGCCTATTAAGAAATTTAGATATGGGCTTATGATAAGGGATAATGGGTGTTTATTATTTATTTGGTAAATAAAAAAAAATAAAATGGATATTTTTTTTTAAGTAGTTGATGGTTTGATGGGTTGAGAGAAAATAAAAAAATATTTTGATGGATATTTTTTATTTAGTTCATAGAGACGTTTTTTAATGTTGATCATCACATTATTATCGAAGTTACTGTTGAAGGGGAAGACAAAGATGTTGATTTGACTTATCACGTCAGTTTTTGTCATCCAATTAAAATCACTTATTTTATCATTATCCGTAAAATTATTTTTTAAAATAATAAATATTTACTTTTTTCTATTTTATTTAAAAATATATATTTTTTAAAAATCAGATTAATAACATAAACAATTAATAATAAAATGAATGTTTTTATTGATTATTGATTACAGACGACGTAATAAACCGAACTCATGATACAAACTTTTCAGTTCGGCCGAACTTAAAATGAAACATTTTCGATCGTTAAAATCAAAAATAAAGGCCAACAACGTGTTCCACCAACGTCAAAACAATAAGGTTAGAATTTGTCACCATCGTCCGGTAACTAAAAAAAGTCCCCACACGCACCGCTAGTGAGCGTGAGCTTGATTTAGTCCACATCAAAATTTAATATTACATGGACCTAACAAAGTGATCTCAATAAAGAAGTGATACCAAAACTAAAAAGATATATGAATGTAAATTATCTTGTATTTTTTTAAAAATTAAAATAATATATAATAATATATGTCGTTTATTTTAGATTCATCCTAATATCATTATTTTTTTTAAATTAATTACCATGATTACAGTAATATCTATTTTAGAGTATATTTTCAATTATTTGATATTGATCACTCAATCATTGTGCTGACATGCATTATTGGTGCTCAAATCAATGACCTCCAAGAACAACTAGGGTGATAATAAGTCTGTTCGACTCGCGAGCTACTCGGGCTTGGCTTGGTCAAAGCTAGGCTCGAGTGAGCTCAACTCGGGATCTAAACGAGCCTACCCAAGCTCGAGTCGAAAAGCTCGTAAACAGGCTCGGAATAATTATATATAAATATATATATATACATTAAAAATAATTTGTTTATCAAAGAAAAATAATAAAACAATTGAGAGTAAATCCATTAAAAATAAATTAAATATTATTAACTAAAAATATTACAAAATTACAAATAATGAATAAATAATAAACTACAAATAAATAAATAATAAAACATAATAATATAAAAAAATTATCCATTTCGATCTAAACCGAGCCGAGCTTAACGAGCTTTGAGCCCGAGCCGGGTTCAATAATATTATTTTCAAGTCGAGCCAAACCTAAATATGCCTATTTCTAAGCCGAGATGAGTCGGGCCTAGCTCAGGCTTAACTCGTTATCACCCCTAAGAACAACAACCGTTCCTTTAACCAATGAGACTAAATAGTTTGAGCAGCGTTAATTAATTTTACATCATATTATTAATAGATAAAATAATCAGTTGGGTATTAAAAAAAGGAATAATTGTAAGTTAATAAAAATCTTTGTTATTTGGAAAAGTAGAAAACTTTGCTTAGAATGCACGAGCAATTACTGCACTTTAAAATCATATTCTTATCGTAACAACCAAATCTCTTCGCCTAACTAAATATATCAGTATTTGCTTCAGCAAATCAATCTCATTGATTCATAATAATTCTTAGTAAATCATTAATACAAATCCCTTCGCTATTTGAATTTCAAAATAGAAATAAGAAGTTAATATTTTAATAAAATAGTATATTAAAAATTAGAAACTACTCCTCTATAATTATAGAATATATATAACACGTCAACACTTTCAATCTTGTATTAATTAGAATATTAAAGTTTTATTTATCAATTTTATTAATGGAAATGATGTTTATTGGAATAATTTTATAATAGCAGACACTTGATCCGCACTTGTTATGTTTATAATATTATACTTTTTTTATTAAATTATTAATTCCGTACTATATATTTATAGTTTTAATAAGTAAAATGCTCTTCTTACATTGGGAAATAAAAAAAATTGATTATTTTTTGGTTTAAAGTTTTTTTTATATTAGGTTTAATTATAAAAATGCTAAATTATATTTTTTTTATTTTAAGTATTTAAAATATTTTTTAAAAATAAAAAATTTACGTTTATATTGTTAGCATGTCATGTGTATGATTCTCAGAAAATTCTTTTAATTAATTTAACAAAAAGATAAACTAGTTTGAGCAAATTTTCCAATTAAAATAATTAACCTAATATTAATTTAGTCTAAAGTAATTATATCTCAGTTTCATATTCATTTAGCATAAAATAATTAACCTAATATTTTTTAATTATTTAGAAAAAACATACTAGTCTTTATTTTTTTGTTTCTTTTTAATTTTTTTATTTTTGTTAAATTAATACGAAAAAGATCAGACATGCTGAACTAATGTACGTTTTTTTCATTATTTTGTATATATTTTTCAAAATATTTTATTTTTTAAAAAATAAAAATAAATATTTTTTAATTATTATATTAAAAGGTACGATTTTAATATATATATATATAAGTATTTTTCCTAAAGAATTTGAGGGTATTAATGCAATTAAATAAAAAACGATGTAGCTAAAATACACCTTTGCTTACTTTAATTTACAAAAGAGTGCTGTACGTCTTTTATAAATTATCTAACCGTTAGACCCCTCTGACAGTATTTGTGACCGTTATAAGGCCGTGGACCGTTCACGTTTTCAAAAATACTGAAATCAATGCTCTCAACATTTTTGCTACTTCCACTCCCATTTAATATATATGAATTAAAATCTCATATATTCTTTTTATTTTTAAATAAAAAGAGATATTTAATAAAACTTTTTAACTTGTACATGTTTTGTTAGCATTATACGTGATAATTAAAATTTATTGTAAACTAGATATGTCCTAAATCCAAGTATCTCATGTATAAAAAATAATGTTTTATTTGATTTTTTATATTTTTAAATAAATATTTTGATTTTAAATTGACATTAAAAATTTAATTAAAACGCTTATATAAAAATATTTAGTTTGGAATTAAACAAATTTGAACAATATCAAAACTTTAAAAAAATAAGTAGGATGGAGTGGCGATAGCCTTTTCTGTTTCAAAAGAATCGATTTTCCAAGCTTTAAGATCGACCGTTGATGAACAAGAAAGAAAAGATCAACACCGTCGATATCGCCATCAAAACCCCCAATCTGTCAACATTCTCCCTCTCTTTCAAGTTCTTCCTGTTTTAGTAAGGGTTCATATTTAGCTTTCTATTCTTTAAATTCTTTCATTTTTCAAGCTTGTAAAAATTAATTACCTTCACTTTCATACATTCTTGAATTTTCTGTAGTTTTTCTCAATTGTGTATGTTCTGAAGAAAATTGCAGCTTTGGGTATGTTTGGATAGCGAGAAAAATCAAAGAATGCCGGTGTCAACAAGGTCTCAGATCAGCTTCCAAGAAGAGCAACAAAGAAGCAGAAGCAGAAGATCAAATGAAGAAAAAGAAGAAACCCAGATGAACAATGTTACTAACAATTTCACATTGAGGAATCCACACCATGGATTGAAAGAAAAAATGAGAGCTTTGACTCTTTTATATGAGCAGCAAAAGAAAGCTTCTGCAATTCTGAGAAACAATAACCCATCATCATCTCCAAAACCTGGTCCTCAAGAAAAGCGTCTCACGTCTCACCCAAGTGTTGATCTTCTCACTTCTTGCAAAAGACAAGAGAGGAAAGACGAGAAAGAGCAAAAAGATCCCAAATTCAACAATGTTATGAGGGAAAACACCGTGCCAACATTGCCTACGGTGACTAATCCTACAGTGACTAGAACTTATGTGTTGCCTCAACCACCGTTGGATGATGCAAAGGAGAATCTTTCTGTTGGTACTGATAGGATTCTTGGGTTTTCTTCTTGTGCAAGAAAGGCAACAGCCGCAACAACTATGGAGAAGGCGAAACCGGCGGTGGTGGTGAGGAAGTTGTCAATGGTGGGGGCTAGGGATGTTCCAGATTTGGAGAAAATGGATAGCAACGCCAACACTGAGAAAAATGGGAGAGTTGGTGGTAATGAGAGTAGGATTCACGTGTTTGTAAGGCTTAGGCCTATGGCTAAGAAGGAAAAGGAAGCTGGTTCAAGATGTTGTGTCAAGATTGTGAATAAGAAAGATGTTTACTTGACTGAGTTTGCTAATGAAAATGATTATCTTAGACTGAAGAGGCTTAGAGGCAGACATTTTAGTTTTGATGCTTCGTTCCCCGATTCCACTACTCAACATGAAGTTTATTCAACCACGTAAGGTTATTAGCCTGAAAAGGCCAAAAGTTATATGCATTAATCCATTTTGATAGGATTTGCAGTCAGTTTTCACCCTTGACATTGTTTCATTTGGTTATTTTTTCTGTTTAACTGTTTATAGACTAGGAAAATTTTCATCCATTAAGAAAGGTATTTCTCCAAGCTATATATGGAATTTCCTGATTGTGGATCTGACTGAGCATTGAAACCATTGCCCTTTCGTTTATACATCTTATGTTGAGGTTTAATTTGGCTTCGTGTCTTAGTTTTCTCTTGTTTTTATCAATAACGTGCTTGTTGTAGAGAAATGATGCCTTTTTTTTTTTCTATGTTGCTCGCTGAACTACCCATGTTTGATACATATTCATACAGGGGTGTAAGGGTATGACCCTTCAAATACATGGAGAAACATACATACTGGTTTCAGACATATACTACATTACTACTACCGGACACTTGCATCCGTATTACTAACAAAATGTAGTGTTATTTCAAGATTTTGCATTGGTTATTAACCGAAAGAAAATATAGGATTTTGAGGTAGGAAAATGCTACTGCTAATGTTGCTTGAAACTTCAACCTAACTCAAGTTTCAACATTCATGGAATCAAATGAATACAAGTTTCTCAGGGTTTTTCCCCCAGTGAATTAACTTCTTAAGAACCAATCAATTTTGAACTTTCAGGACTGCAGAGCTTGTAGAAGCAGTTTTACAGGGACAGAACGGCTCGGTGTTCTGCTATGGTGCCACAGGAGCTGGGAAAACTTATACAATGCTAGGCACCTTGGAAAATCCAGGTGTAATGGCTTTGGCAATAAAAGATCTATTTACAAATATTAGGCATAGGAGCTTTGATGGAAACCATGCAGTTCATCTCTCCTATCTCGAGGTCTACAATGAAACCATCCGGGATTTACTCTCACCGGGAAGACCTCTAGTCCTGAGAGAAGATAAGCAGGTTTGCTTTTAACTCCATGATTTTTATACTGCTTCAATTCCGGTGGTGGATTTAGAAAATATTTGAGGGTGGTCACACATGAAATTTTAAAATTTCAGCGCAGTTACAACAAGTCATAAATATTAAAAGAATCAAGGACTAATTCATAAAATTTAAAAAAATTGAAAGTGAATGTATGAACTTTAAAAAGTACATTACACATACATCTGCCACTGTTCAGTTCCATTGTTTAGCTGTATTTCCAAGCAATTTCGTGAAATTTAACTACTTAACTTGTTTGATTGCCCATTGTTAAATGAGATTATCTGAAAATACTTGCTTTTATCATATATATTATTATCGACTTCTTTGCAAACTTGTTGTACTAGTATACTAATATCATATTATTCTCTTTTGGACTTTGTATGTTGTCCTGTATGTCAATAAAGTTTATCCTAAGATCATCAAAATCTTATGGAAGTGTTTTAGCCGAACTAGAAAAGCTACTATTTTCATTTCATCACTTATTTGATTAGAAAGAAATGTACTCGGCTGTGTTTTGTTACATAATATATGAATAGCTGATGTTTTGGCTAAAATGGTTGTTAAATACAAGGAAATATTATTGTTTTTTAAAACTATTTAAAGCAAACACGGACAATTTTACAAAACACATTAGTAGTCTTCTATATCTTGCTTAATTCTTAGTTTAAATGCCTTGATTTCACCTCAAAAAGTGTTTACTCAAATGTATTGCAGGGAATTGTTGCAGCAGGGATTACACAGTACAGTGCTTATTCTGCAGATGAAGTAAACTTCCAAGTTTCATTAACCATGATACCTTAGAAGGTTTAGACGATTGAATGAAATGAGTATAATAGTTTTACATGGCTGTGGCAGGTGATGGCATTGCTTCAAAGAGGAAACCAAAACCGAACCACTGAACCAACTCGGGCAAATGAAACGTCTTCACGGTCCCATGCAATTCTTCAGGTACCAGTAACAATCTAGAGCTAATTACTTGCTTGTCCTTTTAATTTGATGAGCTTCTTATAGATATGAGTTGCTTTTCGTGTAGGTTGTTGTTGAATATCAAGTCAAAGATGCTTCAATGAATATCATTAATAGAGTTGGAAAGCTTTCACTCATAGATCTTGCTGGTTCTGAAAGAGCCCTGGCAACGGATCAGAGAACACTTAGATCCTTGGAGGGTGCAAACATTAATCGGTCACTTCTTGCGCTGAGCAGCTGCATCAATGCCCTTGTTGAGGGTAAAAAACACATACCGTACAGAAACTCGAAACTCACTCAACTTTTGAAAGACTCATTAGGTGGGGCTTGTAACACTGTAATGATTGCTAATGTCAGTCCAAGCAATCTCTCATTTGGTGAAACACAAAATACCCTACACTGGGCTTACCGGGCAAAGGAAATCCAAACCAAGGTTAGTCAATCTTTGCTCATTTTCTTATAAAGAAGTTATGTTCATTTGGTTTCATGGTATACCACTTAACCATGTGTTTCTGTGTTGAATCTTCCACTGTTTTTGAACACCTTATTCCTTGAACTTGCAGGCTTGTGAGGCAAATGAGGAGGTGATTGAAGTACCTGAAACCGGAACTGATCAGGCAAAGCTTCTGCTTGAACTGCAGAAGGAAAATCGTGAATTGCGGGTACAGCTGACCTACCAACAGCAAAAGTTGGTAACCCTTCAAGCACAATCCTTAGCTGCTTATGCTTCTCCAACTCCTTCTATTACATCTCTCGCAACTCCATCTACGGTCCAGACACAAGAGAAATGCAAACCTAGATCCACCTTCTTAACCGGAAACTGCTTCACACCAGAATCCAGAAAGAGAGGAGCAGAAGAGGCAGTTAAAGAGCTTAGATTGACCGTGAAGGCATTAGAACATGAAATGGTGAGAATGAAGAAAGAGCATGCCTCACAGTTAAAGCAGAAAGATGACATTATTCATGTGCTTTCAAAAAAGAGCGGAAAAACATCAGAAGTAGGTGTGAAGAAGGTTGCCACAAAAGCTAGCTTGCGGCCGAAAGAACCAAACCCTGGGGAGTTGAAGAGCCCAAGTCATCGTTTTCAATCACCAGTTGCAACAGCCAAAAAAAGAAGTTTCTGGGATATAACAACAGCTAACAGCCCATCAGTCACTACGCTCAATGGAAGAAAAACTAGAAGCCATGTCATTTCAGAACCTGTTGCAGCTCCCTCCATGTTACCTCAGGTACAACATATTTTTTCCACGTTGTGTCTTTTGTTTCGAGTAGATTCATTTTACCATTAAGGTCATGTACATATGCAGAAAAAGGGTATCCTACATATAGTGCTTGCACTTCTTCTCAAGTTCTCTATTCCTTCGACGCTACTTCCATTTCGTGCATATTTGAGTTTTCTTTGCTTTTGTCTCTGTAACTAATGCAGCCTGCTTTGTTCATATTTCTGGTTTGTATCTAACGTTCATCGCTGACTACATCATGCAGCCGGGTTTCGCTCGACAAAGACCCAATGTGCTGAAGTAACGACAAAGACAAAGAAACTGAAAGGAAGTTGTGATTTGACAGACTTCTTCCCAATCCATTCTGTACACACTGAATGCTGTTTGCTAAGTGGTGTAAGAGATATTCTTTGCTGTCCTTTCCTTTTTCTTATTCCATTTCTTCTCATCAAGGTTACTTGCTATGACTCCATTAATGTGTTCATTTTTTTTTCAAGTTGAACTCTTGGAGCATCTTGAGACTCAAAAATTCATTTATATGTTATTTGCATATTTTCAACATCTTTATGTAACGTTTGGTACATAAGTGACATAGGGAGAACAACTCTTATTTGAGTTGCTACATTAAGACCTACAGCTGTGTTGAGATATGGCAAGAGTATTCCTCCCTACTCCTATGGAGTTAGCATCATTTTCTATTTGAAATAGCTTAGAAAAATCATGCAAAGCAAGTTTCTGATAAACTTCCTACAGTAGCATGGTAGGCTTAAGAACCCTACCAGTTTTTCTATTTGGTGGTAGGCTTGCATATCAGTCAAAGACTTCAAATTCTTTGATAATTGACGAAAATAGGATTTGGGGTTTGAGAACAAACTTAAATATTAAAAAAAAGAAAGCAAATGTACAATTAATGCATTTTTTTTAAATCTACAATTAATCGCCTTAGTTTAGTGTCGCCGCAAAATATTTTGCTTCGTATTGTTGTTGTACCTGATCCAAATCCGTTGTTGGGTGATGACATCCCTTATTGGCGATGGGAAACCAAACAACTTTTTTCAACAAAATCAGCTTATGATTCTTTATGTAGGTCGGTTGCTCTTGTTTTGAATGTGTGAAAGTCTTTATGGAAACTTCGTGTGCCTCAACGTATTCGGACATTCCTTTGGTTGGCTTTTCAGGAAAAGCTTCTAACTAACGAAGAGCGAGTAAAGTGTCACTTAACAACGATTGATTCTTGTTCTATTTGTAACGACGGTACGGAAGATATCTTACATGTGTTTACGAGATTGCATTAAGGCTAAATCTGTTTGTGTTAACACGAATTTCTTTTTTAAAAAATAATAATAAAATAAATAACTGAAAAATCAAATAAAAAGATAAAGAATACAAAAAAAAATAAAAAAAAAAACAGAAAATTTGAAGATATGGGAGAGTTTTAGATTTAGTGGGGATTGTGTTGAGGGATAGTAGGAGAATTTTTAGGGATTTGATAGTTTTTGATTTGAGTTAGGATTGTTGAAAAATCCTTTAAATAGAGACCTTTGAATCTGAAAAAAGGGGAATGGAATGAAAAGAGCTAAAAGTTTGAATCTGAGAGTTTGGATCGACAAGAGGGCAATCGAAAGAGATTTTCGATGGATTGAGGAGGTAAGCCCTTGTTTTGTTTTGTTTTTCTCTCGTTAGTTGCTTTTGGTTCATCTCTGTTATTTTCGATTTTAGGGAGAAATCCGGGTAGATTTAAGTGTTTTTAGGGTATCATCCGAGTGGTTTTTGAATGATTAGGGGTAAGATTTAAGTGCGTTTATGGTGTTTAGATCTAAAAATTGAGTTTCCGAGATGTTTTCGGTGGTTTTAGAGGTTTTCGACGAGTTCACCGGTGCCGGAAGTGGTGACCGGAATGTTCGGACGGTGGTCGCCGACGAACTCACCGGAGTGATGGTAGGTTGGATCTATGGGCGGAGTTCATGGTGTTTTGGGTTGGTGTTCATAGTGTTCTTCATGTTCATTGTAGAACAAGATGAACATCATGTTAAAATATGTGTGTTTTGATCCAAAATGAGAAGTTTTTCTAGGTTTTTAGTGTTTGTGAGAAAACAAGGGAGTTTTCTCCTATGAGTCCTTCGAGCTTTAGACTGTTATTCATTTTGGTCCCCAAACACCCTAATTAACCCTTAAAACTCTAAAATTCACTCAATTAAGTCCTTAGTTTCACTCTAGATCGAACCCCAAGTTCAAAATTTAATCAAATATTAGATGTTAATTAGGTGTTAATTTAATTTTAAGGCTTAGGAATTATTTAATTAGGTTCTTAGTTGAATTTAATTTAGTTTCTAAGATAAAATTTAAAATTAATTTAACCTAATAAGATCTAATTTAGCCTAAGTGAAGCTTAGAACTAAATTTTCATCAAATTTGACTTTAATTAGGATTAATTAAAATTTAAAGCTTAAGAAAATTTGATTAAGCGATTAATTTAATTAAAGATTCTAAACTTTAAAATTAATTAAACTTAATTAAATCTAATTCATCCCCTAAAGTCAAACTCTTGTATTTAATTTTGGTCTTTTATCATGTAAGTCCCTTCTCAATTTAATTACCTTGTTGTAATTTGGACTTCCCATATTTCTAATAAAAAGTAATTTAGTTCCTTTATTTTGCTTATTTGTTTTATTTTATTTAATTATGTTTCGTTTTAAAAAATCACTTGGCATATTTGTTAGGAGATCACTTAATCATCATTTAGTTAATTAATTTAGAGCCTTCTAGGATTAATTGCTTTAATTAATTAATTAATTAATTAATTAGGGAGATAATTAGTAACGATAGTATTTGAATCTTATACCTCGGATACACTGAGAGACCGGTGTTTTGACGTACCATGATGTTGGCCTAAAGAGTGTACTTTGGTATCGAATTCATGTGTTATTAAAACCTAGAACTTGATAAAATAATTTAGGTTTAGAATTAAATAAAATTGGTAGGTAAATAATTAGTGACATTAGTAAAGTTATTAATTTTGTTAAGTGACAAGATGGTAGTGTCCGAGCATTCGAATATTATCATACACTTGGTGAAATTAATAATTTAAATAGGGTTTTAATATTTAATTAATGAAGCCTTCCTAGGTTTGAACATAAAATGAACAAGATAAATAAATGGTCATGCATTTAAACCTTTTGAGGTGAAATTTATATTTCTTTAAATTTGGGTGAGATTTCCTATCTAGAGGACGTCTCATTCGGCCCGAGTTTAAAAGAAATATATATTTTTAATTAAAAGGATATCCTCAATTCAAGTAGTGTTTTTTTAATAATAAAGAATTAAATTAATATCTATATTCAATATATCAAAATGCCATGTGTAATTAATAAGATACCAATTTTTGAGTGTTTCTAAGGGTCGTCTTTACACGTAACCGACTCCCGAACCCAAATATTTTTAACGAATCTCTGGTTTGTTTTATGGTGTCTGGCCTACCAAAGTGGTCGGTGACGACTCCAAATCTATTTTTAAAATTAAATTCTAAACATTTTTTTAAATTTTGGGTTAAAAGTAATAAATTTTGGATTTCTCAAGATTAATCGTCAGGCTATTTTTTCACACATTTTTTATTTTAAAACGGTCGCGACAGTTTGACGACTCTGTTAGGGAGTTAAAAATTCTTTTTTGTGAGTTAGACCTAACTTTTTAAAATTTTTTACGTGACATTCCGATATTTTGAATATAAATATTAACTTAATTCTTTATTGTTAAATGAACATCGTTTGAATGAGGGTAACATTTTTTATTTCTGCGATATATCCTATCATTCATGCATAAGCTCTCGACCCGAGCTTTTACCCTTAAGTGAGAGTTAGATATTATCCGACGTGATGCTCTCCAACTCCGAGTTTCGGATTTTTATCTTCTTCCCATATACTAACCTTACACATCGTGGGGTCTTCACCTCCGTTGTAAGGGACCTATACTATCGAATCGATGTCTTATCGTTGCAGTAGACGGTAAAGACAGTTCGGGAACCCAGTGTCTAGACCAAAAACCACATGTATAGAGTAGAAACTCACCCCTTTTAGAGCCAGATAAGGACTATAAGATAAAACGGTATGCTGTCGAAATGCCGTCAAATTAGGATTTCTCTGTTTAACATGCTCTTTGGTTATTTTTATACGACATAAATTGTTCTTTGGTTATTTTTTGCAAGTTAATTTATTCTTGTTCAGATTATTATTTCACCATACTAACACTTTTTTTGTGGTGTGTGTGTGAGTTCATATTGCATGCATTAGAGGTATCGATTCATTAGCTAGTTGTATAGATAATGGTCATGAACTAAAGGGTTTGATATATAGGTGGAAGACAATATTTATTCAAAAAGACTTAGTGCATTAGAGTTAATATTTGAGGAGATCGAGTATCAATAATACAAGGGTGTTTCAGAAGACTTCAAGTATGGGGCATATCTGCCAAAATTAAGGGTAATTTAGGCATTCTTGGACAATAACGTGAAGAGTCATTTTCGATAAAGGATTCTTAGCTGTTTTCAAGAGATGGGTACAACACCAACAATAGAAAAATCAAGTTTTTCTACATGAAAGAGCCAAATTTATTGGGATCAACATTTATTTAAGCTTCAAGACAGGTTCAGGGCAAATTTAGTATAGAGATAAACAAGATTAAATGGCAAAGATAATCAGAAATTGGATATTTGGCGGATTAATTAGGGGCATTCATATGGCGCTGCCAAATGAAGACTTAGAGAAAAAAAGAAAATTGCGAGCTTAGTTTTGATGTTCAACTTTCATGGATAACGGGAGTTATCGAAATGAAAGAGAAAGTTAAAAGTATTACACGATGCATAAAATCAATTTGCAAGTTTTGAGTCGATGTTTCAAGTTAAGAACAACATGTTGAAAGCTGGACCGAGCCAGTCACCAAGGTTATACCGAATGAAATTAGTGATCAACTTCAGAACCAAGTACAAGAAATGTCAGATATGCCATGGCAATATAATTCTTCTCAAGAGTATCCAAATTCACTTAAGGAAACATTGAAAGCATCAATGGCTAGAATTGAAGAATTTATGACAGAGCAATCAAGGTTCATGAATGCACATATAGCTAGATTAGATGCACCCTTGAGGGATTCGAAAAATCAATTGCATGCCAGGGATAACATAACTCAACAATCAATCCTTGGGGATACTGAAATCCCAACACTAAAGGACAAAGAGGAAATTCTGAAACCTTTGAGTCCAGAACATGTTGATGAGAAAGACTGTCAAACAGTGGATGAGTCTGCCGAGAGTCCTGCCGTGGCAGTAGAGAAGCCTGAACAGGGCAATGTCACGATACCATTCAACGAGGACGATGAGAGTAATGCTCTAGAAAATTTTGAGGAGTCTGATTCCCAGGATGTTACCGCAGCAATGATGCTGAAAAAGAAAACTGAGGATTACTCTCACTCACAACTGTCGGGGTTGTTACACGAAGACATGTTCGATCAACAAGATGACAATATCATGATAATGGAAAATAAGATGGTACTGAATGAACCTTTTGGATTCTTTAAAAACTCATCTCTTCCATTGCAAGTATATTTTGAGGAGTCAACGTTATAAGATTTGAAGCCATCACAAATAGGATATGATTGTTTGGAAGATGATATTTCTATGGTAACTCCATCTAATATTAATTCCAAGCCAAAGTCTCTACTGATGGAGATTACTGAGAAGCATAAGAAACAATGTGGGTTGATTCTTGAAGACTTCAAGAGAGATGGTTCTTCACTTGATTTACACCGAATTTTCGCAAAAGATTGCCATGACAATTGGCTATCACAGCAATTGCCACGACAACGAAAAAACAATATCAAGATGAAGGACATACATGGATTACAAAAGAACACGAAAGAAAGACACTTCCACCAAGATAATACAAAGAGGACTACCCGTATTCATTATGGTTCAAACCTTTTTGGGCAGAATTGTAACTCGATGAAGGGTGCGGATGAACTATAAGAAATATCGGAAATGATCCTCCATAAGTTTTCTTTATATTCTTATTTTATATTAATTTTCTCTTTTATTTTATTTAGTATTTTCATGAATTCTCTTAATTATGGTATTTAGGAATAATTATCTTTTCATTATTTAAATGTTTATTGATGTTTATCTTTTTAGGTTAGGACAATAAAGCAGAAATAATAGAAAAGTAGTTCACAGCAGGAAGTCTGCTGCCATGCCAGTGCATAGTGTCAGAGCCGTAACAGTCCCAACGAGCAGAACAGGGTAACAACTAGTTTGCCGAGATTCTTGTCATGACAGTATATGCAAACAACAGTAAAGACCAAACGGCGAGTAGTTCAAATGACTACATAGCCAAGGCCTATATAAGCACATTCTTTCTCTTGAACTATTAACTCTTGCATTCTTTTTTCTTTAGAATTGTTTACTCAATCTCTCTCTTGTTATATTCGTTACAATCTCAAAACTCTTTTATTCTTCTTAGAATCTTTCCAAGAAACTCTCCCTTTTCTATCTTTTATTAATTTTATCTGCTGTGTGATTTGAGCATTGAGGACAATGCCCGGTTTGAGTTTTGGGGAGATTGAAGGTGTAGAAGCACTGTCGAGGCTACCCAATGACGCGACAATACCATAAAAGGGAGTAATTTTTTCTGAAAATGTTTTATATATTCTCTTTTCTTGAATTTAAGTTTGTAATCTTGTACTGCCTTATGTCAGCTTTGCTTTAGTTTACTCCTTTAAGGCTATAGAAATTTTTCTCCTTACCATGGCCAAGTACTGTTTTGAAGGGATAACCATAGGATACTCATGGAATAAAACTTAGAAGCTTACTTTAGGGTTAGACAAAAAAACACTTTTTGGACTTGTTTGATTTAGGAGTTCTTTTAATAAACTTATGTGATAAAGACTTAGAACTTGTTGGAAAAATAACTAGAGGTGCCTATCATCGGCTCTAGTTTTGCTCTCCTTCATACTAGAGGTGCCCGAAATTGGCTCTAGTATGCTAAATAGGTGCTACAAAAGAAAAAGAATAAATAAAAAAAACAAAGAAAGAAATAAAAAACACATATCTTGAGGTGCCCGAAATTGGCTCAAGACTTGTTGTTTTAAGGAGATAGCTAATCCAAGATTCTACTTGTCTTGAACTTAGAGTTTATCTAAGAAAACCTTGAATCAGCCTTGTCCATTAAACACACACTCACCTAGCCCTAGAGTTTGTTTCTTAGTAGAAGTCCTTGGATAAACTAGTGGCTAAAACGGAGAGATAGACATGACCATGGTGAAGAGAATAGATGGAAGAGTAAGACCAAAGGGGAGTAAGGTTTAGCAATTTGATGTTTGACATTGCTTGAGGACAAGCAATAGTTCGAGTTTGGGGGTATTTGATGAGTGCCTAAAAGGCAGTCATTTACTACCCTTCTTATGGTACTTTATGCACCTATTATACACCCACTTGAACCGAATCATATATTCTTTGCTCAAATATTAGATATTCCGTTATCACCACATACAAAGTTAATATTTATAGAGAATGCAGATATTACTACAATTTTTGTACATGTAGGAATATCCAGAACCGAAATGGTAGAAAAGCTATGTAGAGGTCGAGGTAGAAGACCGAACGCAGCAGAATCCAATGTGGCAGCACCAACAATGGAGGCGCATCAAAAGATAAAAATATGGAGCTCAAGAAGATTAGACAGAGTACAAAATTGTTGATGTGAAATATCGTCATGACAGAAAAATGTTCAATGAAGAATTTAAGTGTCCCTCAATGACCATGGTTCATGCATGATATGGTTAGGCATCCATAGGGTAAAACATGCTAACCCATGCATTCACAATATTTTTGGTTAATTTTAACAGGAATTTGCAAGATTAACAAAGCAATCCAGATCAGGACAAGGAAAGATCTTAGAGGAAGGAAATTTGAAATCAAACATTTTAGAAGGTCAACAGAGATCAATACAGATTTCTATTTGAGGAGAAATATCTCAACAAAGAAGATAAAGTTAAGCAAGATTTTCTGCTTTAAGATGCGGATTTGAACAAAAATCTTTATTTACCAGATATTTGAGGGAATTCAAACGAAAAGAATAACTTCGGATCCCAAGATTTGTTTGAAGGAATTCAACAAATAAGAACTAAACTTTGGAGGAATTCAAATGAGAGGAATAACTCCAGATTCAATATGAAAAAACGTCAAATTTCATGACTTGATATCAGTTTGAAGAATTTCGTAATAAGAAGAACAACTTTAGACTCTTCAGTGGAGATAGAGAATTTCGTAATAAGAACATCTTTATATTCTATTGTTAAATCCTCTAGGTCATCAATAAGTCCTCCAGACATAATGTTAAATCCCCTGGGTCATCATTAAGTCCTCCGGGCATGATGTTAAGTCCTTTAGGCCATCACCTTCGGGAGTGATGATATCGTTTGCACAATCAAGGAGGCAATACGATCCTAAATCCTCCGGGTCATCATTAAGTCCTCCGGGCCATCACCTTCGGAGTGATGATATCGTTTGTACAATCAAGGAGACAATGCAATCCTAAATCCTCTGGGTCATCAGTAAGTACTTCGGGCATGATGTTAAATCCTCCGGGTCATCATTAAGTCCTCCATGTATGATGATTAAGTCTGAAGAATTTCGTAATAAGAAGAACAACTTCAGACCCTGGAGAATTTCGTAATAAGAAGAAAAACTCCAAATATCTAGAGACGAGGAATTTCAGAACAAGAAGAATAACCTCGAGTTACGTCATAGGTTTTGCTGGAAGAAATTCGTAATAAGAAGAACAACTTCAAACTTCGGCCAAATAGCTTAATCAAAATTCGTGTTTTTCAGTCTTTGCACATCTCCTGCTCCGCAACATTAAGCAAAGAGGGGCAACTGTTAACACGAATTTCTTTTTAAAAAATAATAATAAAATAAATAACTGAAAAATCAAATAAAAAGATAAAGAATACAAAAAAAATAAAAAATAAAAAATAAATAGAAAATTTGAAGATATGAGAGGGTTTTAGATTTAGTAGGGATTGTGTTGAGGGATAGTAAGAGAATTTTTAGGGATTTAGTAGTTTTTGATTTGAGTTAGGATTGTTGAAAAATCCTTTAAATAGAGACCTTCGAATCTGAAAAAAGGGGAATGGAATGAAAAGAGCTAAAAGTTTGAATCGGAGAGTTTGGATCGACAAGAGGGCAATCGAAAGAGATTTTCGGTGGATTGAGGAGGTAAGCCCTTATTTTGTTTTTTTCTCTCTCGTTAGTTGCTTTTGGTTCATCTCTGTTATTTTCAGTTTTAGGGAGAAATTCGGGTAGATTTAAGTGTTTTTAGGGTGTCATCCGAGTGGTTTTTGGTGTTTAAATCTATAAATTGAATTTCTGAGATGTTTTCGGTGTTTTTAGAGGTTTTTGGTGAATTCACCGATGCCGGAAATGGTGGCCGGAATGTTCGGACGGTGGTCGCCGGCCATGCGTAGTCACCGGCGAACTCACCGGAGTGGTGGTTAGTGGCGATATGTTGGATCCATGGGCGGAGTTCATGGTGTTCCGGGTTGGTGTTCATAGTGTTCTTCATGTTCATTGTAGAACAAGATGAACATCATGCTAAAATATGTGTGTTTTGATCCAAAATGGGAAGTTTTTCTAGGTTTTTAATGTTTGTGAGAAAACAAGGGAATTTTCTCCCATGAGTCATTCGAGCTTTAGACTGTTATTCATTTTGGTCCCTAAACACCCTAATTAACCCTTAAAACTCTAAAATTCACTCAATTAAGTCCTTAGTTTCACTCTAGATCGAACCCCAAGTTCAAAATTTAATCAAATATTAGATGTTAATTAGGTGTTAATTTAATTTTAAGGCTTAGGAATTATTTAATTAGGTTCTTAGTTGAATTTAATTTAGTTTTTATGATAAAATTTAAAATTAATTTAACCTAATAAGATCTAATTTAGCCTAAGTGAAGCTTAAAACTAAATTTTCATCAAATTTGACTTTAATTAGGATTAATTAAAATTTAAAGCTTAGAAAAATTTGATTAAGTGATTAATTTAATTAAAGATTCTAAACTTTAAAATTAATTAAACTTAATTAAATCTAATTCATCCCCTAAAGTCAAACTCTTGTATTTAATTTTGGTCTTTTACCATGTAAGTCCCTTCTCAATTTAATTACCTTGTTGTAATTTGGACTTCCCATATTTCTAATAAAAAGTAACTTAGTTCCTTTATTTTGCTTATTTGTTTTATTTTATTTAATTATGATTCGTTTTAAAAAATCATTTGACATATTTGTTAGGAGTCCCATATTTCTAGGATTAGTTGCTTTAATTAATTAATTAATTAAATAGGGAGATAATTAGTAAAGATAGTATTTGAATCTTATACCTCGGATACATTGAAAGGCCGATGTTTTGACGTACCATGATGTTGGCCTAAAGAGTGTACCTTGGTATCGAATTCATGTGCTATTAAAACTTAGAACTTGATAAAATAATTTAGGTTTAGAATTAAATAAAATTGGTAGGTAAATAATTAGTGACATTAGTAAAGTTATTAATTTTGTTAAGTGACAAGATGGTAGTGTCTGAGCATTCGGATGTTATCATACACTTGGTGAAATTAATAATTTAAATAGGGTTTTAATATTTAATTAATGGAGCCTTCCTAGGTTAGAACTTAAAATGAACAAGATAAACAAATGGTTATGCATTTAAACCTTTTGAGGCGAAATTTATATTTCTTTAAATTTGGGTAAGATTTCCTATCTAGAGGACGTCTCATTCGGCCCGAGTTTAAAAGAAATATATTTTCTTAATCAAAATGATATCCTTAATTCAAGCAGTGTTTCTTTAACAATAAAGAGTTTAAAAGATAAGGGCCTTTTTATTGTCATTATGAGTCTATTTATGTCTTAATATATGTCTTAATATATGTGTTTGCTCCATGTATGCATTATGTGTTGAGTGTGTATTTGTGTGTGTCACTTTCCTTGTACATAGTGTTCAATATTGCATTTGTATTTCGTTTATAATAATTAAATGTGTTGTGCGTATTATCCATTATGTATATCTTGTTATTCATACATAATTTGCATTTGTATGTTCTCATTATGTAGTATCACCTGTTATTATATTATTATTAACGTTATTAGTGTTGTGTTAACATGTTGTGTTTATGTTGTTATACATTGTATAATATTAAGTGGCCCAAATATTTTAATTATATAACCCACAAATATTAATATATAAATCCATTAACAGTCCAATATTAAATCCATGACCTTCTCTTAATTTTAATTACAAGACCCATCCATGTTCAGCAGCCCATTTCTAAGCCCAATTCGGGATTGAACCCTAGTTAACCCTAAAGCCCCAATCTGATTATCTTCTCTTTGCAGCCAGCCGTCAGGGAAGAGTGACCGTTAGATCCAACGGTTAGAAGGATGACCACGCCGATCAGTTATCCTCACTGGATAATCCGCCGACCACCTACAAAATCCAGGAAAAGAGATGAAAAGTCATATCCTTTTGACATTTTGAAGAGACAAGACGGAAGGGACCATTAAATTCAAATCCCAGAAAATCGGGGTCAAAAAGCAAGATTGACAGGATGCAAATTGGATCCCTGGTACCAAATCGAAGGAGGGATATTAGGAGGAAACCATCTCTAGTAACGGGGGGATTTTGACAGAGCATTGTAAGAAAAAGGAGAGCAAACAGTTGTAAACAAAGAAATTAAGAAGCAATAGAGATTTTCAGAAACTCTTTTCTGGGTAGCCAAACGTTTCCCTTCCTTTCTTTTTTTTTTCTAATATTTTGCATACATCAGAAAAATAGAGATGTCAAAAACAGAAGTAAAAAAAGAGATTCAGTGACTTCCTTGGTCGGTCGTTGTTCTTCACCGGCGATAATCCCTCACTGTGGGTGAGCCTTGCATGTACGAACGAGACTACAAGGATCTCTCCTTTTCTTTTCAAATAATACTCTTCTGGTTTTCCTTTTGTTCTTGATGCATCTTTACGAAGATCGGAGGCTATCAATGATGGCGAAGGTGGCCATCGGCCGGTGCCTCGTCTAGATAAAAGCCGGTGATGGTCACGATCGGAGAAGCGATTGGAGGTCAAGTTTATTTTGGGTTTCGGATCTGGTTCTCTTAGCGTCGGTGGGGATGTCAATGACGACAGAGGGGGGCTCATAGCCGAACCTCGTCGAGGCCAAAGTCTCTTCATCGGCCGTGAGATAACGGGGAGTGACGTTTGATTTCCGGTTTGGGTTCTTGATCTATCGTAGTTTTTTTTAGATTAATAATAAAGCTTTTTGAATTTTCTTTCTTATTTCTTTTCCACCATAACGTAAGTAGAATAAAAATTAATGCCTTTTTTAACCTATTAAATGCCTTTTATTTCTTTTTATATTTCCGAAACTGACTCCCATGTTTCTTTGTTTAATTCCAAAGGATGCATTCATTTCTTGTTTTAACGTTTTATTTTTATTTGTTCTTATTTTCCTTTTTTGTTATTTAGTTAATGTTCACCATTTTATTTCTTTTTTCAATTTGAATCTCTTTTCAGAAATTCTATTCACTTATTTGCCTTTTCTTTATGTATTTTACTTATTATTAATGAAATATTATTAACGTATTTCATGCATAGAAATTTAATTGCCTTTTTTTCTTTACATGTGCTATTGGATAAGTTATGATGTTGTAGCTCTACTGTTTGTTAATAGTTTTGTGTCTATTTTATTTTTTATTTTATTTTCTTTCTTTCCTTTTGTTATCATTGGTAACAATGTAAACTTTTTAGGTAATTAAGAGTTAAATAATGACATTTAATTTTTTTCAATGCGGGCCCCTAAATTTGGTCGTAAGAGAGGCCAACTCCAGTATAGTGGTGGTGGTTCGGACGCTTACCTTCGGGTTTAGATGCTTTAAAATAAATGTGTACATTTAATTAAAAATTAATTCGATCGTTAAATTAGCCCGGAAAATTTAATATTAATGAAACGGTAATTATTAAAGTACCAATTTTTGGGCGGTGTGGGGGTGCTAATCCTTCCCCATCCTTAACCGACTCCCAAACCCCAATTTCTAAAATCTCTGGTTTTATGGTGTCCATTCTACCAAAACAGTCGGTGGCGACTCTATTTTTTTAAAAAATCATTTTTTAGCCGAAAACCCCATGTGAAAGACATTAATTAAAAAACGACACATCGAGAAATGTTTTCCAGCCAAAAAAGAATATTTTTAGCGAATTTAATTAATCGTGGATTTTTTACATCGCTACAGTTTGGATGTTAGATTTTACAAAATTAATCGTGATCAAAATAGAGTTGTGGATGTGTTGGTTAGATCTAGCTATGAAAAACCTGTGAGAGAAACAATTTATACCTCTGCATTATTTATTGTATATGATCTAATCAAGAAGAGATTTAATCTCTTCTTTTCTTTATAAAATGACTTTGAGACTCTGACCCTGGTAATGACTAATTGTTGACAACTTTCGCTATTAAAAGGCCAATTACCACTCAATAATCAATAATCAATAATTAATATTAATATAATTGATAAATGATATGCATAAAACTACACCTCTATAACCGTTATAACCGTTTTGAGTTGGTATCTTAACTTTTAAATTATATAGATAAACCTAAAAAAAACACATTTTGATAAAAACAATTCTAATATAAATTTAAGAATTAATAAAAATGAAAAATATTTTTATAGAAGGGTCATATATTTTATAAATGAATGATTTTATAAATATATTTTTATTTTTCTGATTTTTATCACGATTTTTTTGCCAATATTTTTTTATATACAAATATTTAACATTGTTGTATTCCTATTTCGGAGGAGTTGAATTTGAGAACTTAATTTGAAACAATCCATGCCAATTAATCTATATTTTTAAAATGAATTATTATCCGTACCTATTTAAGATTTTAATGTTAAAATAATATAATTAAAGATTTAAACTTTAAATTTTAATTCTAAACTTAAAATTTTATAATACCCTTAAATTCAAAGTTATTATAGGTTTTAATTTATAAACCTTAAATTTTAATTATAAACCTTAAATTTTATTAATTTCTTTAAATTAAAAGATATTAACTTAAAATTAAACCTTAAATAAAATTAACTTTCTAATTTCGTCGGTTAAACTCAGAAAAGTAAAATGTTAAAGGCCCGGCCTTTCATAAGTGTGGGCAGGATACGGACTCGTACTTGGCTTCAAGCTTCGCCTTCGGATCCTACTGCAATCGGAGCTTTCAAGACCTCAGCAAATCCCTCGAAGTAAATCCCTTTTTAATCCATCAACCGCTATTTCCCGATTCCTTTTAGTCTCCTTTTCTCTCCGTGACACTTCAACCAATAGATTAGGGAAGGGTAATCATGGATTCAGACGAGGAGGATTACGTGTTCTTCGGTAAACCCATTGAGCGGGAAGAAGAGATCACCAACCGTAGGAAGAAAGCAGCTGCCGAAGCTTCTGGTAACCTCCGCGCCCTCCCCCCCTGGAAGCAAGAGGTATAAACTTTCGTCCTTCTTTTCTTTTGTTTCTCTTTTCATTTTTGTTTCTGAGATTATAAGTGAGAAATTTGAACTTCCCTAGACCCTATACCAGGTTGAGTTCTCCTTTTCTTTTGCCCTTAAACACTGTTTGGTTTCCATGAAAATTGTGGGGAAAATTAAAATTAAAGAAAGCAGGGATGAAAGGGGATGTAACTTGTTTTTTTTACCCCTCACTTTTCCCTTTCTAAACAATTTTTTTTTAATATATGCTACTTGTTTTTTTTTTTTTTTAGGTTTCATTGTATAAATTGGATCCATGTCATGATCAAAGTGAATTGTTCGCATTTAGGTAGTATTTGAAGCTAAATTAGTTCCTTAACTGGCTGGAAGCCTTTGGTGGATTTCACATTCCTTCCAGTTGATTCTAAACAAATTGACTTGGAATTGCTTTAAGCGAACATTTATGTGTTTCTTTTGTGGTGGTATCCATATTTCAATAATTCTTTGACATCCATTATATAATAATATAGATAAGGTATGTTATGTAATCATGTAAGTGTTTATTTGTTATGCATGGTCAGTAGTCTTTCTTTCTATCATCTTTGAATTATATTTTTTCAGGTTAGAGATGAAGAAGGACGTAGAAGATTCCATGGTGCATTTACAGGTGGATTTTCTGCTGGTTACTTCAATACAGTGGGCACGAAAGAGGGTATATCTCTGTATTTACTGGTGAATTATATTTCATTGCAAGTGATGAAATCATGTAGCATGCCTAATAGGTTTTGAAACATATTTGCAGGTTGGGCTCCACAATCATTTACATCATCGCGAAAGAACAGAGCTGAAGTCAAACAGCAGAGCATTTTCAACTTTTTAGATGAAGATGAGAAAGCTGTATTTTCTCATTTCCCCACTTTTTATGATTTTCTTGGACTGCAGGATAGGGATGTTGCCGTGTCTGTTAGGTTTTGACATGCTCTATTCCAAAATTATGTTTGGTTATAGTTGTTTATTTCCTTAATATTTTACAATTCAGTTGCTTGCACTTTTAGTGTTCTAGATTAAAAATGTTCTGAAAAATTCTTGATGCCTTTGCTAAATCTGAAATTCTGCTCTTTTGTGTGGCATCTAATAAAGATTTAGACCTTATTATTTTGAAGTTTAGCTGTGGAAATTTGTTTGTCCTATTATTTTTCTGCAATGCATATTTTTGGATTTTTATTTAAGGCAATGTTATTTCACTGTGAAGATTTTATATGCATATGTATTGGTCTGATAATTGCAAATCTGGAGTTGCACGATTTCTTTATAATTCATATATGCTTCTGATTAAATGCACATTTGGCTGTATAATGTGCGTACTTTTAGTATCTCTCTTTAAATTACCATTTAAACCTTTCATCGAAAGAAGGGATGATTAATGCTAAAGCATGATTCCAGTTCAGATATGTTTTAAAACATTCATTCTCTGCATCCATTAACAAGTTTTCTAACAGATATATTTACATGATATTTTCTGTAGCTCATGCCTCATTATACAACAGTTTGATAAGAATCATAATGGAGTTTTCCAATGTACAAGTCTTTGAAAGTAGTTTCACTACCTACTTCATGTGTTAACTGATTATTGTTATATGTGTGTCTCAATATTTTGTCTTTTAAGGCATTGTTGGTGTTGGAACAAGAGTCTGTTTATTATACCATCCTCTCATCTACAATATATAGATAGATGATAAGGGTTTACTTTGTTTTCATATTTTGTTTCTACCTGTTAGAATTATTATTATTATTATTATTATTATTATTATTATTATTATTATTATTATTATTTTTATGATGATGATGATCATCATCATCATTTCTTTATTTCGTGATAATTCATGCTTTTGTATTTTAGGAACTGGAAGGTACTTTGGGGACATCTTCACAGTTTGACACATTTGGATTTACAGCTGCTGAGCATGCTCGCAAACAAGCCAATAAGGAGCAAAAGAAAAGGTCTGTCAAATGTTTGTATATGCTTCATCTTATCAGTGATAATTTTAGAGTGTTGGTTCTCAATAGAAATCCTTATTTTAAAAATTAAGTGCTCTTAAAGGACTTTTGGCTTTTTGCCACAAGCATGGCTTATTTTTTTGGCTTCAAATAAAAAAAAAATATTTGTCATTTATTGAGTCTAACCCAACCAACATCACTGCTTGTTCATTTTTTCTCCTTTACTGAAGAAGACTTTTGAACTCATTTGATTGGATATGAAAAAATTGCTTATGGTTTCTGTTATTCTTGAGTTAAGGCAGTCAATGTCTCATATCACTACAATATTTGATATTGGACTCTTGATGACATCTTTTTTCATTCCCATTATTATTATTATTATTGTTTTTCAACATCCTCATGATCACCTCACCTCTATTATCTAATATTCTTCTTCACCTTGGACATGTCAGCTCAAGCATTTGTTTCTCATGGCATTTGCACTCATGCACCTGCAAACTGTTTTATTTGCATGTCCTTTGTACTTCTAGAGATATTTTAAATTATATACGATTTATTAGTTCTCTGTATTTCCTGTAGGCCATCTGCAATTCCTGGACCTGTTCCTGATGAACTTGTCCTTCCAGCTTCTGAGTCTATAGGTTTGCTTTGATTTATGAATTTATAGTCTTAGCCACCTAGTAGTTTATCTGAGTAGAAGCTTAGCAACTTAGAGACTCATCATACTTCTCTGATTAGGTGTAAAATTGCTACTGAAGATGGGATGGAGACATGGCCGTGCGATCAATGACTCGCGTGCTAGTTCATTATATGGTAATTTGGTCTATTGTCACATTGGTTTTGATTATTTTCTCCGATTTCAGCCCTTTTGGCAGAATGTATTAGAGATGTTTTATGTTAAACCCTCTGCTGCTCGGACTCCACAAAATGGAAGCTGCATCTATGTTGACACAATATGACAAGGATAAGATAAGGGTACAGGATATGGGTTGGATTCTTGGTGACTGGTTGTGAAGAGATAAGTATAGATTAAACTCTTGGTTTTCAAGGTGGAGAGTAGTATAAAAAGTAAAATATAAAAAGCAAAGAGTAAGGTAAAAAATGTAGAATGTTAAAACCTCCTAGTTTTTGTGTTTGAAGCCCCAAAGACCGTTAATTAAATCCAAACCAAAATATAAAAATAATTTTGTACTTAAAATATTGATGTATTACAGACATTTAATATTTAAGTACTTATAAAAGGAGTCCTTGTGCCCGTGTCCTCCTGATACTTGAGTCCGAGCAAGACAGATTAAACATACAATTTGAATATTTCACGCCGCATGTTCTATGATAATATCATGAATTATTAGATTTTTCAATTGCTAGTTCTTTACTATTTTTCAATCTTAAGCTGCTATCATCACACCTCTTAAAAATAACTATGTTGATTCTGATCTAATTTTTGATGGAAACCTCTTTATTTAGAACATCCAATTCCATTATGATTATATTGCAAACATTGATATTTATATACTTGTCTTTGTGTGATGCTTTTGTATTTGAGGGAATAAGTTTTGGGCTGAATATTCTTATCATTATATTTACTACAGATGCTCGTAGAGAAGCTAGAAAAGCTTTATTGGCATTTGCTTCTGAGGATGCTAAGGCACCATGTCCTGTAGATGAGCCTGTTGAAGAACCTGAAAGCTTTACTGTGCAGCCTGCTGACAATGATACTCAGTCTTCTCAAAGCTTACCTGTGAGAAGTTCTCCTTGTTAGTTGTTACCAATATTATTACTCTTGCTTTTATCTTTATGACCCTTTACCTAACTATGAAAGTCATTTATAGTAATGAAATGAATTTCTTTATCCTCATTAATAGTTTAATACTTGCTCCATTTATGGGAATGTTGAACTAGTGGAAGGATATTTTTTTGGTAATGTTGGGAGAGAATTTTTGTAGTGTGTTTTAGCTTGGTCCATATGTATATTAGAATTTGCAGCTAGCATCTTCTTAAGCTTTGGAGGTTAAAATAGCTGTCAATATGCTTGCTTTTGTGGGCTTGAATGAGAAAAGATGATGTGTGTGCTTTATTTATTTATTTATTTATTTATTTTTATTTCAGTTTTAGTTTATAATATTTATTAATTATTAGACATAGGATAGATCGGCTAAGGTTACTAATGTTAAATATTTTTAGGGTTTAAATCTAGATTTTAGGGTTAGAATTAAAAGTTTATTTGGAAAAAAGCCTACTAACCCTAAAGCCTTAGCGTAATTAGATCATTGAATTTGCTTTTACGCTAAGGTTGGATGTGTTAGTTGTTGAGGAAGAGGAAATTGTTGTCAAGAAATAGAATTTGCTGCGGTATGACGTACAACTAAAGAATTGTTGCATGCAATTTTTGGTGGCATGAACAAGTGGGAGTAGCCCACAACTAGGGGTGATAACGAGCTCGGTTTGGAAATAGTATTATCAGGTTTGGCTTGGGTCCGAAGCTCGTCGAGCTCGGCTTGGCTTGTTGTTTTCCCCAAATTACTTTAAATTTTTTTTGAAGTTTTGGAAAATAACATGTGAAAACTTATTTGGGAAAAGATTTTTATTTTTGAAGTCTGCAAGTAACGATAGTACATTTTCTAAATTTTACAAGTTCACAAGGAAAAGGGAATTTAAAGTATTTAACTATAATAACAAGTTAATAACACTGAAACATACAAATTGTATATGGAGTCTGTATATATAATTATTTCGAGCCTGTTCACGAGCTTTTCGTGGCGAGCTTGAGTCGACTCCGCTCGGGTTATTAAGATCTCGAGCCAAACACTAGTGTGAGTCGAGCTCACTTGAGCCGAGTTTTAACCGAGCCGAGCCCAAGTATCTTGCGAGCCTGTCAGGCTTATTAACACCTCTACCCACAACCAGCTTGGCATACCAGAAGGTAGTCTTGTTGATAACTCTGATTTTGGTGATGAAGAAAACCCCTTGTATGATGTTGGTTCCTCTATCGTGCATTATGAGATGGATTGGGTGGGCGGTTATTGCATGACCTTGAATTAAACGAGTGTGGAATCAACATTGAGGTTAATGCTTTTAACTGAAAGATGCATGCATATGAGAAAGATTATGACATGTTAGAACCGATCTGTGATGAATATCCTAAGGAAACAAAAGAAGTTGATACGTATTTGGTTTAAGGAGCGGAGCGTCTTTGGTTTTCCATATAGTGAGGACAACCAAAGCCTCAGAAGAAGGGGAGGATTGAAGACGAGTCAGAAATCTTTATGACGTCTCAATGGACACAACTTCAGATGATGGTTGTGGACTAAAAAGATCTGATTCAGTTTCTACAACCTAAACAGGTTTTGTCGAGAGAGAATTCAATGTAAAACTCAAGAAAAGGCAATACTTGAAGGCTAGTAATGATGAGAAGACTATGCAGTCTTTCAAAGAAAACTACTTGCAAACAACATGAAAGTTGTTGCTGTATATCGAGTTCTAGTGGTTTTCTGAGAAAGTCGGTTGCTAGTGGATGAAATTCATGAAACAGGTGTGAATGAGGACTTTTTGTTAATGATTTCACATGATTGTTTTTCCTTGGCATCTGAATAATGATTATTTTTTTGAAGTTTTTTTTTCTCTGAGACATACCTGTGTGGTTTTTAGGTGCCTTCAAGCAATATTTGTCTGTATCACTCTTGAGGAACAATGCTTCAATTCTTATGATTGTTTTAAGCTTTCTTGTTCGATTTCCATTAGTCTAGTGTCAAGGTTTCGAGTTGGCCTGAAAGTTGAGATTGGAGTTTTATTTCTATGATTGTTTTCAGGGTCTTGGAAAATGTTGTTCAGCGTAAGTTTCTAGGATTATTAAACATTTGCATCTCTTACGAGACAGTGCTGCTCCAGATTCTGTTTTTGGTGAATTTCCTCTGGATGAGTCGCAAAAAGAAAATATAAGCATACTAAGTTAACTATCCTTCCCGTCTTAAACAAAAGGGGACCAGGAAGAATTTAGTATACTGCTGCTGCTGTGATGAAGGGTCCATATGATGTTGCTGAAATTTCAGACTGTGTGCAGCAGCTTCCTAAGCCTAAAACAGAGGTTATGGAAGATGTTGTCAATGTTAAAGAAGTTAGGTTTAGAAGTGGCAACCGACATAAGAGATTTTTGGTTACATGGTTAGGCAAAACAGCTGGTTGAAGTTCTTGGGTGGTTGGTGAGCTGAAAGTGTCTGATAAAAATTTTATGCTGAAGGAAGTTTTCTCGTTTGAACTGTGTTCTCCAAGCCCGGGAGAAAGCTTTAGGAGCTTTATTTAGTTTATGATATTTTATTATCAGTTTTGTTTATAATGTTTATTAATTATTAGACATCATAGACAGATAATAAGGTTAGAAAGATTAAATATTTTCAGGGTTCTTAGTTATCTTTAGTGTTCAAATCTAGGGTTAGGATTAAGACTTTATTTTCAAGAAAGCCTATATAAATAAGGTGTAGGCTTTACATTCAACATGATTATTCGTTTCTTGAATAAATAGAAACTAAGTGCCATCTTTCTTACTCGTTTGTTCAGTCCTAATTCTATTGATTTGCAACTGTTTCCCCCTTAAACCACATCAAGTGTGTGTGAGATCATTTTTTTGATACCTTTAAAGCAATCAAGTTATTTTTTTGTAATAATTTTGTGCTACAGGCTTTTGTGTGCAACCCTAAGCAGTACTTACATGGTTTAGGATATGATCCATTCAAGCATGCTCCTGAATTCAGGGGTATGATATTTCTTGAAGGACCACTGTTTATTAACTATTTGTATCATTCTCAGAAGCATCGTTTCTTGCTGGGTTTTATTTCTTTTGTTTGCAAATGCTTTCAGAAAAGAAGAGATTGCACTTGTTGAATGATAAGCAGCATGGGAACAGGACAGCTATGTCAATAAAAGATAGTCTCTTCGGTTCCAAGTGTAGGTTCTAATTTCTTATGAGCATGTCTTTTCAAGTCCCTTTGCTTGCATTTTTGTAATGATTCATCTTTCTCCATATTTCCTTGCACGCATGAATTTTTTTTCTTAATAGAAGTTGATTCAACACCAGCAGGAAAAGCTGCACCTGGATTCGGAATTGGCGCACTTGAAGAATATGATGCCGAAGATGAGGATATTTATGGTGCTGGTTAGTTCACTTTTTGTGAGCATGCATCTTGTAATAATTTGTCTGCTTTCACCCCCCTAGAGAAACTTATTGCCAATACTACCATCATGAAGAAAACAGTCATATTGGTCCGTGTGGGAGTCAAGAACTCATATCTGTTTTCGTTTTTTATTTTTTACCTTTTCAAATGAAAGGTTTGGAGTTGCATGCGTGCACTGGAGATGTTTCTTCTGAATGTGCTACTAGCCTACTACCTTATCTATCTTTGCTTTTGAGTTCAAAACTATTCTATAAGGTTCTCTTGGTTGAGTGTTTCTTATTTTTCATTTTGTGATGAAAATCTCTCTCTCTAATTGATGTTGTTGATATACCAAGTACCAACTGACTTTAATTAGTATCCTCATTGTCTGGGTTGTTCATATGATTAAACTAGTTTTTTTTTCTATCTTGGATATCATGAAGTGCCAAAAAATTTCCTTAGTTGCTAGTGTTCACAGGGATTAATTTTATTATTAATTTGCTTACTTGTCCTGCGGTTATTAGTTTAATTTAAGTTTTAAGCTGAAGGTAGGGTTTCTATCTTAGGTTATGACTTCGAAGAAACATGCATTGAGGATGACGAAGAGCCATCAAACTTGAGCATAGAGAGTAAACAACCAGCAAGATTGAGCATAGAGAGTAAACAAAAGGTGGTTGCAAGAGATCAGGGTGTTCTGCCTGGTTTCAAAGTTGCATCAGTTTTTGACTACCAATTAGAAAGGTATATAAAGTAGTTGATGTTGCATGCTTGATACCTCATCTGTCTCATTGTGATATGTGTCTAACTGCAAGCTATGTGACTCGGATTGTGTAGAGAAACTGAACAAGAAGAAAAAAAAAACAGAAAAGTAGTTTCTGTTATTAAAAGAATTCTGTTGAGAGAATCAATTAAACTTCAACCAGTTTAAAAAATATTTAAAGACTAAAGAATAGGACTTTTAGTACATTTAGGAGTCCTACTTACAATAGACTTAACTACAATCCTCTTAGGTGATCAACTCAGATAAACTACTAACAACTAACTTTTATAGCAAGTAAAATTGTTTTTAGCAACTTCACCAGGCAGCAAATGGATAGCTTCAGAAGCTGTCTAGCATGTTTAATGTTTCTGGTGAGGGGAATGTTGCAATGATAGAGAATGAACGTTAAATTAAATATTAGCTTTTAAGTCAAACTCATTATGATATGTGTCCAACTGCAAGCTACGTGACTTGGATTGTCCATGGGAAAAGTATGTTTGTTTTTCTTGTGGGGCTTATATGGACCTGGGCTCTCCTACCTCAATAGCTAACTTTTGAGGTGTGGTTATACAGAGGTCCGTATCAATTGGTATTAGAGCCAGTCATCATGTCTCAATTGTGATTCTCCGGTGCTGGTGGTGACACCAATATTGTAGTGTTCGCTTGGGACTAGATTAAGCTAGTGAAAAGTAAGCCCACATGGGCACTTGGACTGTGAAACATGGTGGCTTGGTATGTGTCAAATTGCAAGGTATGGGACTTGGATTCCACAGGGAAAAATATTGGTTTCCTAGTGGTATTCATATGGGCCTAGGCTCTCCCACTCCTACATCAGTAGTTAGTTTTTCCATGTCACATTAATCAAATATTGAAATGTGAATAAACCCAGAAGAAAATGAAGATACTCGTGTACATGATGATAGTAAACATACTTGATGCGCATAACATGTACCATGTAAATATTTATGTTAATCTGCTTGTAGCTTAATTGTTGTTTGAGTCATTTAGTAGATACTCTTATTAAGCCTATTTCCTTGCAATCCTGTTTTGCTTAATCTGGAGATCAGAGATTAAAAATATTGTCATAGTTCTTTGTAATTTTCTTTGACAGAATTGTTAATATCAGTTTGCAAATTGTTATTCAGGTTTGATCCTCCTGTAATCCCAAAGGATTTTGTTCCGCACCACAAATTTCCTGGACCTCTCAAGAATCTGAAGAAGCTCGATGTTCCCTCTCCACCAGAAGTTCCTCCTCCGAATGATAGTAATCTGAAGCTCTTAATTGAGGGGGTTGCAAAATTAGTAGCTCGATGTGGTAAATTATTTGAGGATCTCTCCAAAAAGAAGAATCAGTCAAATCCATTGTTCAGTTTTCTTTCTGGAGGAAATGGTCATGATTATTATGAAAGGAGACTGTGGGAGGAGCATCAGAAATTTGGTGATCCAGCCAAACTGTTATTGGATGGAAAACTTTCCCCAAGTATGCAGAAGATGACGGCAGAGAGCCGCGGGAAATTATTAGGAGAAAAACCTTTGGAAAGAAGCTCAAGAGAGACCACAAGCTCATCAATTGCTTCTGGGGAGTTTCAACTTCAATTCAATCTTTCTGATACATTTAAAAAACCTGATTCATTTGTAAGCACCATACATTTCTGCTTATCTCTGTTTTCAACAAAGTAATACAAGTAAAGTGTCTCGTGTTTTTTTTTTCCCAAACAGGTTCTTTCATTTTCTCGTTCTGTTTTTTACACTTCACCATATCATTTATACATGCCGCTTAATTCAGACTTCTATTCTGTCTATTGTAGAATAAGTTGCCAGAAGTTGCAAAACCATTCAAAGATGATCCCGCAAAGCAAGAAAGATTTGAGCAATATCTCAAGGAAAAGTATGAAGGAGGCCTTCGCTCCACAGGGTTTACTGTGGCCAGTAATATGTCAGAAGCAGCCCGTGCTCGTGAAAAATTAGACTTTGAGGCAGCTGCTGAGGCAATAGAGAAAGGAAAACGGGGAAAGGAAAGCATGACTTCAACACAGCCATTGGACTTTTTAGCTGGTGGAATGCAGTTCACATCTGGGGCACTAGAGGTATATTTAAGGTGGTGGCTTTTTAGTTACTGAAACTTTATGCTGGATTTTCACATTTCATAAATTTAACAGCAAGTTGGAGATGCTCATGCTGAAGATTTGGTGAAAAAGAAAATGTACCCTAGAAGGGAGGAGTTTCAATGGCGACCTTCACCTGTTTTATGCAGGCGCTTTGATCTCATTGATCCTTTTATGGGGAAGGTATCCTTAGATTCTCTCTTCTCTTCTGCTGTTTTTTTATTCATAATCTGGAGTTAGTAGAATTAGTTTATGAAGATCTTATGATGTATTAACATGCTTATATGCACAAACATGGGCGTGGCTCTTTCTGCCCACCCAGCCAAAATAAATTTGTGGTGAGAAATCTTTTCTGGTTTTACTTATTTTCTTGGAGGTTTACTCTGATTACTGTTCTCTCTTCTAAATGAGGAGACAATTGCAAAACTTTCCATATATTAATTGTAATTTCTGTTCTAAGAATATAATATTTCTGTCTGCAGCCGCCACCAGCTCCACGCGTGAGAAGTAAGATCGATTCTCTACTTTTCATTCCAGATTCTGTTAAAGGTGCTAAACCAGAAGAAGATGCTATTACAAATAGAGATGTTCCTGCCGCTCAAATCGGTGCTCAAGTGACAATTGAAGGTGTAGCTGAAAAGGAAATTGAAATTGTAGCTGAAAATGTTGAAAGGCCTGTTGATCTCTATAAGGTATTCTTTGTTCAGTTAAAATCTATTTGTGGTGTGATCTGTATTTAATTCGAAGTTGGTGTATACATACATCTCTTTTGGTTCTAGTGCCAGTTAATTTTGTCTCGTGTTGTAGTCCTTGCTCCATGATACAAACTAGATATTATAATTAGAAATGGTTAACCTCAAAATTTGTAATGAACTTATTTATCCAGCTGATCCCATTTTCTCGGCTTCTTTTCTTTTTATAGTTGATCACTGACGCTTTATACTGTTAGTTTCTAGCTACAATGTTCTTTGCTGCTGCCATTTTGTACAGTTGATTTCACTAGGAAATGGGAAAAATTATTTTGGGATTTTAGTTTGGAGTTCTTCAATTTTAATGTAATGGCACCGCAATGAGGATGATTGTTTCCTTCGGTGTCATAAGTGTGGTCTCTTGCATGAATTTGTTTTGCTGAATAATGGTATAAACAGAACGCCTAATTATTCTTTTGCATTGGTCTTTGTTCCATGCAGGCAATTTTTTCTGATGATTCTGATGATGATGTAGAAGACTCAAACACCAAAAATGTGGAGGATCCAGAGAAGAAGACTGAAGTGGCAACTACAACACTGAACCGTTTGATAGCAGGCGACTTTCTAGAATCCCTGGGAAAAGAACTGGGCTTCGAGGTCCCCCCTGACGCACCCTACTCAATTAGTAAAGCCAACGCTCTTCGGACAGAAACACCGAACAGTGATTCTGGAACTGCTAAACTTAGCACCGGAACTTATCTAAACCCTGAAAATGAAACTGCTCAAGACAGTGGCTCCCAACAAAATAAATCCACTGCCGGAAGGTCTGTGGCTCCCAACAGTAGCAAGCATACTGTTGGTTCATCGAACATTTCTGTTAAGGTCGACGAAGATAAGTTTGCTCAAGAGGATAAGAAAGTGAAATCACCCTCCCACCGTCGGAGAAATTGGAGCAGCAGTTCCTCATCAGAAGATGAAAGGAGTAGAAAACATTCCAAACGACATCATTATAGCAGTGATTCATATAGTGATCCATCCAGTGATGACCGTGAACACTACCGTTCTAGGTCAAAAGGAAAAGGGAAAAGATCATCCAGGGAAAATAGTAACAGCAGAAAACACTCAAAACATCGTAAACACAGAAGCAGGGACTCTTCCAGCAGGTCCCATCGTGGATCTGAAAGGGAACATTCAGAATCCAAGAAAGAGAAAAGAAAACGGAGGAATTGAACTTAAACCTCTATAATTTGTTTCCATTCCCATCTACACAGAAATTTCCCTGGCATGCACCCAACACCCAAAATTTGCCATGGAATGTTGATTGTGATATCCGTCACTAGCATGATGCTTATGACAGGGCTTCTAGATCTTGTGACTAAGGTATGATCCATGGAGCTATACTCGTATGAACTTTTAGAAATGATGATGATGGTGCTCTATGAGGGCATCTTATTCTACTTTTGGAATCAATTCGTCAATGAATTTGGCTTCCTAATACTAAACCTATGAACCATTTGCTAGTAGCGTAGCATGTATTACTTTTAGTTTCCTTCCCCCCTAGCCCCTAGGTTAGTCATCACAAGATACATTATGGATTCATGTTCGAGGCATTTCACTGCCATCGTAGCCTGTGAGTGGTGATGTTTTATGGTTGCATCCCAAAAGTGTTTTCTGGTATGTTCTTCATTTGTTTTGATGTGCTTGTCCGAAAATGTACCAGAAAAATATCATTCAGATTATTTAGACCCTTTAATTGTACCTAAAATTCAGTGATTTGTAAAGTCAAGAGGTAATTTCAGTAAAAAAAAAATCATTTTTTAGATCCATATTTGAAAATTTTTATTGAAGTGTTTGGAAGTTTCAGGAATAATAAAACACATATTATTATAGTTTAAGATAACTCTTAATTAAAAAATTATGATCAAACGAGTCTTTAAAAAATTGCGTATCAAATCAGTGCATGACTCACTTGATCTGGAGTGCAATTAGAGCCAGAGGGACTTATTTTATGCACAAGCATATTAGTTATTATAGAGAGAGGTGAGTAATATTTATTTCCATTCAAAAATTGTGTATTAAATTCAAATCATAGTATTTTTAATGAAAACAAAATACTTGTGTAATCAGTTCATTTTTCAAAAAAATAAATATTTTTTCTGTCAATTTAATCCTCTAACTTTATGTTTTATTCCAGTTGGTCATTGAGCTGCACCTCCATTTAAATTAGTTTTTCCCTCAATCTTTTATAATTCAATAAATCTAATTTTAATTAAATGTATAAAAATATTTATTTAAAACATCGAAAGAAAAACGTAAATTTATAGCATAGAAAGAAACACAACTTAAAGCAATAAATTATCTAATGCCGAAAAAGACAAATTTTAGCTCAATGTATTATTTATAGTTGAATCAAAACTTATGAGATAAAATTTTTATATCATAATTAACATTATTGCTAAGCCACCAATTATAAATAAGGGAGTACATTATTCGGTGTTAACTGAATTAATCGATCGAACTGAATTTATTTCGGTTAATTCGGTCGATAAATTTTTAGTAAATTCGGTTAACGTTTTTTTAATTCGATTATCGATTAATTCGATTCAAAATTGGTTCATTAGCCGAAATAACCAAAACTATTATATAATAAATACTATATTTATTTATTTTTAGTCATTTAATTTTTAAAATATTCATTATTTTTTATATCATAAAATAATCACTAGATTTTTATCAAATTAGCATAAAATAAAAATTTAGTGATAAAAAATTATTTCAACATAATTTAGTCACCTAATTATGTAATTTAACCAAAATTTATAATAAATTTCAGTTAATTCGATTAATTAACTGAAATAATTTCGGTTTTATTAATTCGATTAAAGGTAATTCAGTTAACGGTTAAAATTTTAAAAATTTCAGTTAATTCGGTTTGGATTAATTCAATTAGGCCACCGACTGAATTAACCAAACGTACACCCTTAATTATAAACATAATGCCAAAATAAAAGTATACTCGTACAAAGACCTAAAACACCATATCCGATCGGTATGAACAACCTTTCCCTCTCCTTTTTTTAAGTTTTTCTTTAAATTCATTTTTTTGTTTTTTATTTATAATTTCTTTTGTCTATTTTATTATATTATTATTACAATAACAATTATAATACTAAAATTCAGACAAAAATTAAATAATTATAACTGTAAATTTACTTAACAAAAAAATTACCGTCAAAAAGATATTGATCGATATGTCTATCGATGAGATAAAAACCTTATTTTATTTTTCAAACATTATAGAAATAGTAGGAACAATAGATTTATTAAGATTTTAAGAACATTTTAATTGTTTCGTAAATACAAGAATTCCTTATAGAATATTATTAATTATTCTTATTAATGTTGTTTCTATAAAAGAAATTTAAAATTAAAATTATTGAAGTTATACTTACAAACAATTATGTCGTAAGAAAAATTAAATAATCATGCTTTGATGACAATCGAGAGTAGTCATTTAAAAGAAGTTGATATTAAGCACGAGCCTTTTAGCCCAAGCAGTTAACGGAACGGTTGTTGTTTTTAGAGGTCATGGGTTCGAGTACCAACGATGTCAGTAGAGTGATTGAGCGATCAACCTCAAATAAAATAAAAACTCATCCTAAGATTATAGTTTTTTTTGAACGAACAATATTTTATTAATAATGATCGAGTTTTCTAACAAGTGTATGTAACCAATTTTTCTAACACATAAATAAGTGTTATTATTGATAATAATCGTTTTCAAAATATAAGAATTAAAATAAACCAAACATGAAAATAAATTAATAATATTTTTTATAAATTAAACATCCCCTTATATATTTATAAATTAATTTTATATTATTTAAGATGATAATCTAATACTAATAATTTTCTATATAAAGATAAAAAAATTAAATTTAAAACTATCTTTCTATTATAAATCTATTATAAATTAATGACCCTATTCTAATAAATCTATTATAAATTCCTTAAATAGCTCTGCTCCCATGTTTAAACTTCTTAGAAATTCCCTTTATTTATATTTTTAACAAATTTTCTTTTTCTTTTTCACGTTTCTCTTACAGCTTTGTTTTCCATTGACTTTCTAGAAGACTTTAGGGTTTTCAGCTCTGCACCTTGGATCAATTATTGCCATCTTGCCTATAAGTATAATTCCAGTCTTTAGCGACCATTTACAGTAGTTTTACACTTTGGGGTATCTTTGAAACACCATTTTTTTATCTGATATCTTACAGTTTCATGGATTCTATTTTATTATTTAATGGCAATGAAGTAGTTGAGTTGAACTAAATGTGGTTTGTTTATTTCATCTAAAAGTCAAAGTAGAAACATGGCAGCCTGGTCCACAATCTCTACCAAAGATTGAACTAATTTAAGGTGAAAAACTACAAACAATGTCTTCTGTTCACAAAAAACTTGCTTCTCAATCTTTTTCTCGTTGTTTCTTGGAACCTTCATTTATGGAATGGGGTTGTAGTTGTTCAAGTGTAACTTTCTATGGTTCTTGTGGCTGCTAATGGCTTCACTACAGGTGTTTGATATCTTGACTTGTTTCATTTTTGCTTTTTTAATAAATACAGAATCCTATACTGATTCACTGAACATCTTGCTTCATTGATTGCTGGATCTTGTTTGAAGAGTGCAGTTTCTTGCAGAAGTTTGTACAGCTTAGTGGGCTCTTATCTCTATGTGTTTGAAGATTGAACCAATTGGATTGGATTGAGTTTTGGTGAAGAAGAAATGGATGGTGGGAGGAGAAGAAAACAACGTTTCAGCAGGATTCATGCCTTCTCATGTGGGAAAGCATCATTTAAAGGGGATCATTCATTGATTGGAGGGCCTGGTTTCTCAAGAGTAGTGTATTGCAACGACCCTGAATGTTTTGAAGCAAGTCTGCTTAACTATGGTGGAAATTATGTTAGAAGTACTAAGTACACGCTTGCCACATTCTTCCCTAAATCATTGTTCGAGCAATTCCGGAGGGTGGCCAATTTCTATTTTCTGATCTGTGCTGTTCTGTCTTTTACATCACTCTCTCCTTACTCACCTGTCAGTAATGTTCTTCCATTAGTAGTTGTAATTGGAGCCACCATGGGAAAAGAGGTTGTTGAAGACTGGAAGAGAAAAAAACAGGTAAGCTTTCTTAACGAAAACCGATACCGCCTTGGAGTGAACTGTAGTTTTGGACTTGTGTCTCTGATTTTTTATGTTACAAAACAGCTGCCAAAAACTTCTTAAACTAAGATTTCCAGTGATTTTTTGTATGAATTATGGAGGATGTGCAGTAGATTTCTGAATTTTTAGGGTATGCAACATACAAGTCTGGAGTGTCACAAAATTTGTCTGTTTTGGATATGATTTTTTAGTAGACATACTTCATAAATGATAATAGATAACAGATTTGTGGGAGGTTGGTAGTGGTTATCTTGCAGGAGAGACAGAGAAACATGGTTGTAGAACAGGAAACAGGTTGCCGACGATGCATTATAGATCTGTTGGGTTAGATACAGTAGCTTTATTGTCCATCTTTTAAAGTGTTTAAGTCCCTTCAAATGATACTTAAATGTGTATGGAAATGCTACATACATGAGTATGATTTTTTGCTTCTTTAGCATGTAGATTTGATTCTATTCCCTTATGCTTCTTGTGTTGTGTTCTTGATCTCCATTCTTCACTTTGATTCTTTTTCTTTAATCCGATTACGTTTCTCGAGTTCATAAACTAGTTGTTGATGACATTGCAGGACATTGAAATTAACAACAGGGAAGTTAAAGTGCATCAAGGTGACGGTGTTTTCGAGCATACGAAATGGATGGATTTGAAAGTTGGGGATATAGTCAAGGTGGAGAAGGATGAATTCTTTCCTGCTGATCTTATTTTGCTGTCATCAAGTTACGACGAAGCTATTTGCTATGTCGAAACCATGAACCTTGATGGGGAAACCAATTTGAAACAAAAACAAGCATCGGAAGCGACTTCCGGTCTACATGAGGATTCAAGCTTTAAGAATTTCAAGGCTGTCATCAGATGTGAAGATCCAAATGCAAATTTATACTCTTTTGTTGGCAGTTTGGAGTTAGGAGAACAGTATCCTCTATCTTCACAGCAGCTTCTACTTAGGGACTCGAAATTAAGGAACACTGATTATATTTACGGTGCAGTTATCTTCACAGGCCATGACACTAAGGTTATTCAGAATTCAACCGAACCTCCTTCGAAGAGAAGCAAGATTGAGAAGAGGATGGATAAGATTGTGTACTTTCTGTTTGCTTTCCTCATTTTGTTGTCGATTATCGGGTCTATTTTCTTTGGAATAACAACTAGGGAGGACCTGGAAAATGGAAAAATGACAAGATGGTATCTTAGACCAGATGAGACTACAATTTATTATGATCCAGAACAAGCAACTGTTGCAGCAATTTTGCAATTCTTGACGGCCCTGATGTTGTATTCGTATTTGATTCCCATTTCCTTGTATGTATCCATTGAAATTGTCAAAGTTCTTCAGAGCATTTTCATCAACCAAGATCCGCTCATGTACTATGAAGAAGCAGACAAGCCAGCTCGTGCTCGAACCTCAAATCTAAATGAAGAACTCGGCCAGGTTGATACAATACTTTCTGATAAAACCGGAACTTTGACTTGTAACTCCATGGAATTTATCAAATGCTCTGTGGGTGGAACATCTTATGGTCATGGAATTACTGAAGTAGAAAGAGCTCTTGCTTGGAGAAAGGGTTCGCCTTTGGTTCAAGAGGTGATGGAGGTAGAAGGACAAATAGAGGAGTTCAAGGAAGAAAAACTGTCTGTCAAAGGGTTTAATTTTGTGGATGAAAGAATCACAAATGGTAATTGGATAAATGAACCCCGTGCAGATGTAATCCAAAAGTTCTTACGACTATTGGCTATCTGTCATACTGCAATACCAGAAGTGGATGAAGAAACAGGAAGCATTTCATATGAAGCCGAATCACCGGATGAAGCTGCATTTGTGGTTGCAGCTAGACAACTGGGATTTGAGTTCTATGAAAGGACACAAGCAAGCATTTTGTTATATGAGTTCGATCCAGTCTCCGGAAAAAGAGTTGAAAGGTCATAATCTTTGATAGCTAATAAATCATTTGCAAGGCCTTCTATTGCATCAACTTTAGCTGCAGGCAGAAGACATAGGTTTTAGTAGCTAATGGTATTTTCATATGTATATTGAACATAATAGAACATTTTCATTCTCTTTTGCAGATCTTATGATCTATTGAACATCTTGGACTTTAGTAGCTCCAGAAAGAGGATGTCAGTGATCGTGAGGGACAAGGAGGGAAAGCTCCTGCTACTTTGTAAGGGTGCCGACAGGTACGTAACCTGAGACAGACACTTAATGTGTAATAAGATCAGTTGGAGTTAGTTTAGTGATAATATGAACATAGCACCAAAAACTAACAACTAAGGATCATTCTATCTCCAAGACTCCGAGTAAGGATGAATGTCTCTTCTATCATATCTGAGGGAGGGCCGGGAGTAATTGTATAACTCTTGACTGGCTAAGTTATGTTGCTTGGTAATTCTTTCTTTGATCAAGCAGCGTCATGTTCGAAAGACTTGCAAAACATGGACAAGAATTTGAAGAGCAAACCAAGGAGCACATTGCCGAATATGCTGATGCTGGTTTGAGGACTTTGGTTGTAGCATATCGTGAAATAGATGAGGAAGAATATGTTGAGTTCAATGAGCAGTTCACAGAAGCAAAAAACCAAGTGAGTCTGGATCGGGAAGAGAGGATTGAGGAAGTTGCGGGACACATCGAGAGGGATTTGATTCTTCTTGGTGCTACAGCTGTTGAAGACAAACTTCAAAATGGGGTGAGTTTAGAGGCAACATGCAGGAGAGTTGAGTCACTTTTAATAATATTTATGTTTAGTATTTCAACTTTCTTGCTGGTCAGGTTCCTGAATGCATTGACAAACTTGCACAAGCTGGGATCAAAATATGGGTTTTAACAGGAGATAAGATGGAGACAGCAGTAAATATTGGGTATGAGGATTACTACAAATACCATATAATCTGATGTGAAGTTGTGCTGATTTCTCTTGTTTTTGTTGAACTTGCAGTTTTGCTTGTAGCTTGCTTAGACAAGGAATGAAGCAAATAATAATAAATTCAGAGAGTCCTGAAAACAAGGCATTGGAGAAATCAGGGGACAAGTCCGCAGCTACAGTGGTAAACATCTATTCCATGAATGTTCTATTCATGCCATGTTAACAAAAAACGTGTTTTGAAATCATTATTTTCTCAGATTTTCTTACCATTTTGAACTCTGATGGCTTATCAACTCAAAAACCTCCACATCTTTTTCCTTTTGTATTCAAGTTAAATTGATCGTTTATTTCATACATTTCGGTAAAATGAACCAGCCCCAACCATGACATCCTCTTTTTTACTGTGAAGATTTAAGTTAATTCAAATCTGTTTCGACAACATGTCGTATATGCACTGCCTCAGGCTATTCATACTGAAAGAAATCAGCGCCATGCTGGTTGCCTTATCTGTTCAAACATGACATTAGTTATATAGTATACACTGGTTTTGATGAATCTAATCTCAAATTCGAGTGTGCTTGTGAACTTGATGAGACCCTTTTGATTTTCTAGGCATTTAAGGCAAGCGTTCACCAGCAGATAGCTGAAGGAAAGCAGTTGCTTTCTTCATCAACAGAAAACTCCGAGGCAGTGGCTTTAATTGTTGACGGCAAGTCACTAATTTATGCTTTGGAAGATGATGTTAGAGACGATTTCCTAGAACTCGCCATCGGCTGTGCATCAGTTATTTGTTGCCGTTCATCTCCTAAACAGAAGGCGCTAGTAAGTTAGATTATCCTTCAATGCTACCTAGAGGTTATTTTATTTTGTTTTGTTTAGCATAAAATGGTATTTCTAAGTCATATGTGAACTTCGGACGATTGAATCAGTTTCAACGAATGATTGAAAATTGTTGTATATCAACTCGACAAACAAGTACTTGTTCTAGAAATTCTGAGGAGAATTTGAGCTTATGAAGTCTAAAAACCACTGCAGGTTACAAGGCTGGTTAAAACAAAAACAGGTTGTACAACTCTAGCAATTGGTGATGGAGCAAATGATGTCGGTATGCTTCAAGAAGCCGATATCGGAGTTGGTATTAGTGGTGTAGAAGGAATGCAGGTAAATTCTAAACAGATTGCTCCATCTATAAAGATGGTGCATACGTTTCTAACAGCTGCTTCTCAAATTTTCAGGCTGTCATGTCCAGTGACATTGCAATTGCCCAATTCCGTTTTTTGGAGCGCTTGCTTCTTGTGCATGGACATTGGTGTTATAGAAGGATTTCATCAATGGTAATATAAGTCACTCCAAGATGTTAAATTTGAAGTGTTAACCAAAACCTGCAACCCAATAATGAATTGATGATCAATATGAGTAGTATCTGCCTGTTCGATTCTCGGCTTTAATCTATGTTGGAAAATTGAAACCTGACTAATGCTCTATGATGGAACTCCTCTGCAGATATGCTATTTCTTTTACAAGAACATTGCATTTGGTTTCACAATCTTCTTCTACGAGATATACGCATCGTTCTCAGGTCAAGCCATATACAATGATTGGTTCATGTCCCTGTATAACGTCTTCTTCACATCACTTCCGGTGATTGCTCTGGGAGTTTTTGACCAGGACGTCTCGTCCCGTTTATGTCTTAAGGTATGAATTATAGATTTTTGAATGACATTACTAAAGCTTCGTTTCTAAAACTCGATGTCAATGATAGAATGTGATTGTGATGATTATATCTCATTGCAGTTTCCTCTTCTATACCAAGAAGGAATACAGAATGTCCTCTTCAGCTGGATTAGAATCCTTGCCTGGTCATTTAATGGAGTGCTTAGTGCTACCATAATCTTCTTCCTTTGTATTCGAGCGAAGCAACTTCAAGCATTCCGACAAGGAGGGGAAGTCGCCGGCTTGGAGGTCCTCGGAACTACCATGTACACATGTGTGGTATGGGTAGTTAACTGTCAAATGGCACTATCCATCTCTTATTTTACATATATACAACATCTCTTCATCTGGGGTGGCATTGTTTGTTGGTACATATTCCTCATTGCTTATGGAGCCATGGATCCGGACATATCGACCACCGCTTACCATGTCTTTATCGAAGCTTGTGCACCGGCCGGGTCGTATTGGCTTCTCACACTCCTCGCGCTAATCGCCTCGTTGCTACCGTATTTTGCTTATTCCGCAATCCAGATGCAGTTCTTCCCATTGTATCACCAGATGATCCAGTGGATTAGATCAGATGGACACTCTGATGACCCCGAGTATTGTCGTATGGTGCGACAGAGATCGTTACGTTCGACAACGGTGGGTTTTACGGCACGTTTAGAAGCAAAATTGAAAAGATCCAAAGATAGAGGTCGGGATCATTGACAATGACATCCTCCTGGATGAAACGCAGATGCATTTTTCAAGTCCTGGTGATCACCCTGTCACTAGTTCCCTGCTGAAAGATAGATAGTTGTATAATACTTCAAATGTACATACATACATACATACATACATCATAATATATGATGTTTTGAGTTGTATTTCCTAATCCTAGGCCAGGTGATATTTTGCAGCTAAACTTGTAATTTACATGAAGAATGAAAGAATTATACCTCTCCAAGGTGGGGGATTAATGGGATCTGATTTGATTTCAATGATTTATTACTATAAAATACTTAATTTAATTATAAAATATAATGTATTTTAACATTTGCTTTTAAAATAGCAATCAATAAGGATTAATATTTGATTGAGCCGAGTTAAAATTCTGAATTAGTAGAGTTGATGAGTCATATTTTATAATTTATATTCTGTTTGAAATTTTTTAAACTGAATTATCAAAATTTTTATTCAAATAATTTAATTATAAATATTTAGACAAAATTAAAGAATTAGACTTAAATTTAAAAATTAATTTGTTAATTATTAAAATTTTACATTATTTTCATCCTATTCTATAACTCAATTTTTATTTAATTTTTTTCTTTTAAAAACAATTGAACTATGATTCGATAAGGATATCTTAAAACTAAAATTGGGTGTTACGTAGTTTGACCCAATGATAAAATAAAAGACTAAAGTTAGAAGATATAATAATAAAATTTATCTTTAACATTTATTTATTTAGTTACGTCTTTATTGTTTCATTATACAATGTCAACCATAATCTTTTCCTTTTGTAAAAATCAAGAAACAGTCAAATATGTCACCTCATCTCGCCACAATATTGATTAATTGCTTTTGAAATAATTTTAATTTTATTATTATAAATATTTATTTATATAGATATTTATTACGATAAGAATTTTATTAAATATTTTATTTTATTTTATTATTAAAAATATTGTCTTCATTAGTTAAAGTGACATATTTGACTGTTTCTTGACTAATCATAGAATAAATCTTCAACGGCCATGAAGCTTATAATCATTCACCATCTTTGTGCAAATTTTCTAAATTCTATCTTCAAATTCATAACCTTACGTGCATTTAAGAAATAAAACAGGAAGACAAAAAAAATGCCATAAATATAATCTATAACGTGAATAAGGAAGTATTTATTCAACCACTTTACTAAATGCGTGATCTTGATATATTATTATAATCACTAAAACAAGTTTATAAACGTTTTTTTAGATATATAGTAGTGTTTTTAAACGTCGTTAAAAGTATCACGACGTTAAAAAACGTCACAAAAAACGTCGTTAAAAGCTGCGCCGCTAAAAGTAACACGTTTATTTTAAAAAAACGTTGTTAAAGTACACGATCTGTAGCAACGTTTGTATAGTGACGATTCTTTGTGGCGTTTGTTGTAAAAACGCCATTACTGTCACCACTATAGAACAAGTTTGGTGCAGTGAATATTTGATAATTAATTTCTTATTTATCGTAAGAATTTAAACAATTAGACAAAAAAAAGTGTCAGTCTCAGAAAAGCAAAAACAAATATTATAATTAGACGGTGATGATTAATTCCTACAAAGGAAACACAAATTAAATTATATTTATTAATATGATAAATTTTATAAAAATTATAATATCACTAAAAAAGTCGTGATCAGTTTTATCATATATATCATATCTCTAAAAAGATTATCATTTGATTTTCTTATCCATTTGAATTGTATAAAAGAACATTGGATCTGCACTTACTCTCACCTCGAAGTGTTTAACTAAGCTTTGAACATCTCCTACTTCAATAATCATCATCTTATTGTATGTTTCTTGTAATACTTCTTCTTACTGTTGTCTTCTTCTGTAAATAAAACTACCCTATGACATGCACGTTTAAATCATGTTTCTTATTTGAAATTACATAAAAACCCTCAGTGTCTGCTTCTAAGTTAGGTGCAACAACTACACACAATGGTTATATTTGTCTTTAAGCTGAATAGGCCATGTTCCCCTTTCCTGGTTGTCATTCTCAGTCCACTGTTCCTTTTTACCCTATCCATGTTAACCTCTGGGGACCCTATAGGGTATCCATTCATTATTTGTTTCCAGTTCTAAATTTTCCCCTCATTTTTGGGTCAGATTCCTCACTTTCTAAGTCACTTGCTTCTACAAGTACTATAATCTTTCCCTAGGTCAAGTTTTACCTCATGTTTCTGGGGTCCAAGTTCTCATAGTAGTTCATCAAGGTCAGTTTTACATCATAGTTCACCAGGACAAGTTCTTGATTCTTTAACAGAACATGTTTTTTTTTTTTTTTTTCTGAATCTGATTCAGTTGTCAATAATTTACCAGAGCCAATTGTTCATAATGTTTTCCCATAGGATCGGTTCTTAAGAATGTTAGGAGGTACTCTCGAAGGTCTAAACCTCATCTTTGCTTGAATGAATATGTTTCTTTTAACTGCAGGGGCGGAATATATATTTGGAGTTTCGGGGTCTGGTCTCCTTTAATTATTATTTTCGTATACTATAAAAAGTTAAAAAAATTAAAATATATAATTTATTTTTTAAAAAATTCGTTTTTTAACCCCTGCCAATCTAAAAAAACTAAAATATATATTTTAGTCCCTTCTATAAAAAATTCTAGTTCCGCCCTTATTTTTAAGTGCAAATCATCTGTTCCTTCTCCATTTATGCTCCCACTTCAAATTAGAGGGTTTAGGGTTCTAGGGTAAGGGTTTTGGTTAGGGTTTAGGAAATTAAGGGTATGGTGTATTTTTTAGGGCGTAGGGTTTAAGATTTAGGATATAGAAAATAAGAGTTTAGGGTTTAAAATTATTTTTTTTAAATCAAAGGAGGCATACAAAAGGAGGTAGAGGATTTTTGTTCATTTTTAAGAGTTAACTACCGTCACATGTCAGAACAAAATTCCTCTGTCCCTTCCTTATGCCTCCTTTGATTTTTTAAAAAAAATTCAATTTTAAACCCTAAACCTTATTTTCTATATTCTAAATCCTAAACCCTACACCCTAAAAAATATACCTACCCTTAATTTCCTAAACCCTAACCAAAACTCTTAACCTTGAACCCTAAACCTTAAACCCTCTGATTTAAAGTGGGACATAAATAGAAGCATGGAAAGGGGGAGATGATTTACACTCCACATGTCACTCTATTATGTCCCCTGATTCAAAATTTTCTCTGAACTTTAAAAAACTCAAAACTAACACTAAACTTCAATGATATGACTTGAAAATATCACTATACCATTATCTTTTAATACTCCATTAAGTCAAAACAACGTTATTTTAATATATCTGTTTTGAAGATTAATTTAACTCAAAACGACATCGTTTTTATGGAGAAAAATTATTAAAACATGCCATCCGTTTAAAAGATTAATTTAGTCAACAATATCAAAAGTATGTAGTTAAAAATCTCGGTTAACATCAGTTTCTTTTAAGGTTTGAATTCAAGACCCAATAAAAGTAAAATTCCTTCTCTCTACTCTAAATAAAAAATTGTTAAAAAATAAATTTTAAAAAATAGGCCAAATCGATACTAAATCTCAACTAAATCAACAAAAATGAATACATTTTTGTCATCTTGCACAACTAAAGCTGTAATAAAGCTCATATGAAATTCAAACTGGAGGTGTATGGGAATGTGTATCAGTACTCTTTTCATCACCAAAAGACATAACTTTGGCACCCCCCTCCACCACCTCGCCAGCCATACAACGCCGACACTTTATCTTCAACCAACCCAAACACCCTCCATGCATGATCGTATCCAAAGGTGTCACCGCCACTTCCCCCGCCATCGCCCGACGTCGGAAACAAATCCTTCCCACAACGCAAGAAAGTACAGCAAGAAAAGTCAGCACCGAGATCACCGCCAAGAACGGCCCTATAGACCCTGACGTCGACGAGGCATTGCTTCCCGCTTCAGCTTGTTCTTGCGCTTGAAGTGGCATTGATGAAAGCGAAGATGCCATTGTAATTGTTTGCATAACATAAGCAAGAAACGAAAGCCATTGGCATTTATTAAGACCGAAGAGAATATTCTGAAGAAAAGCTATGGATTTGAACCACTTTAACTGTCCATAAAGAGAGAAAAACCCACATGGAAAGGGAGTTTGCTTGCATCAGAAAGGCATGGTTATGGTATACTTTAAAATGTCCACGGTGTTACACTTTTCTCTTTGCTTCTCATTGTTAATATAACTTCTGACACTAACCATCTAGTCTCGGTGGTTAAGAGAATGATTGTTATTTTTAGAGATCACGGATTCGATTACCAGTAGTATCAATACAATGTTTGAGCGGTTATATAAAAAAAGTTGGTTTAATGTCTATATTATTTGGATCCGATTTTAAATAGTACATAAAGTTACGACGGTCAATGACACATGTCAACCATGCAACGGTCTGAGAGAGAGTCAAATCAAGTTTAGTTGAATTCGATTTCAACCTTGATATAGCATGTTGTAATATGTATGGCATGTCTTGTAAATTGAAAATGTTTTTATTCGAATATAAATTTTACATATTATTTAAAATCGAATTCAAGGAAAATAGACTTCAAACCATTTTTTTACATTATTCATAATCTCCGACTTTAAAGTTATTATAAAAAAATAAAATAATTTGTATCATATACTGAGATTTTTAAGATCCATTAATTAATCTAATAATTAAAAATGTTTGTTTTATTTTATATAGTATGAGTTTGAATCTTGATATTAAAAAATTATAATCTTTATTTAATAAAAAAATATACGGAGGCTTTTCCTAATCGGCTTATATCAGGACAAAAGAAGGAATCAAACACGTATGCAGCTTTGACTCCTACGACAAAAGAGAAAGAAATAAAGGAAGTGCAGTAAACGAACAAAACTTGTGATCATACAAGTATGAATAAGTCCTTTTAGTATGAGTAACTTTTATTTTGACCATCCAATTATGAATAAATACAAATTAGTCACTATTATTTCGAATATATTCCTTTCACTCTCTGTTAAATGAGTATCGAAATAATGACGTGGTTACTTTAAAAATTGGTATAATTACAAATAGAGTCATCAACTTTTAAACATTAGCCAATTTTATATTTTAGACATATCCAAATATAGAATATTATCTGAATATTTCTAGAGTCCTCAAAAGTTTAAAATATCATATATTAATATAATATTTATAAAATATCTAGTGCCTAAAACGACATAGTGATCCTATAAAATATCATATATTAATATAATACTATAAATTATCTAGTGCCTAAAACGACATAGTGATCCTATAAAATATCATATATTAATATAATACTATAAATATCATGATATAACTCCAAACTCTTATATTTTTACTTTTAATAATATAATAATCAAAAAAATTAAAAAATTTAATTGAAAAAAATGCGCATAAAATTTTATATTTATAATGAAAGTAAGGATTCGATTGAAAAATACTATAAAAATCATACAAATTAAATGTTCAGTAAAATGTTCAAAATCATTCAAAATCGTGAAAAATATTATATGGTTTATTTTATTAAATTAATTCAACCGAAATTTAATACTATAATGTATTGGAGAAAAATTTTAACACCATTACATATCGTTTTTTATTTGCTCATTTTTAAAATATTGATTAAATAAATTATTTTTTAAGAAGATTAATTTAATTAATTTTTAAATAGACAAAAACTTAAAGAGTATTTAATTTAAAATATTTAATTTAATTAATTATAATTTTACATTAAATTAATTATTTTTTAAATGTAAAAAAAAAAACTAAAATATCTATTTTTATAGTGAATAGATTAAAATAAATTTTATTTAGAGTTTAAAAGTTTAAGTGTAATAATTTTTAATTAAAGATAGTGATAGAATTTTATGGTTAATGTTAAAAATAAGACTTATAAGTTAAAACTTAATCTCTAATCATATTGTTATAAAACTTAAACTCTAACCTTAAACCTTAAATAATAATTCATAAATCACAAATTTTAAATATAAACCCTAAATTTTAAACTCTTACGATAAAACCCATAAACTCAAAACCATAAATTAAAATTCTAACTTCTAAAATTAAAACACGAGTAAAAATTAAAAAAACCCATCATTGGCATAATAATCCTATTATAATTATTTTTATCCTTTTTTGGTTTTCAGGGCTCTGTCTTGATTAATTTGAGTCAACTTACGTCGCACACTTAACTTAAGTAAGTGAGTCTTTCATCAAGAACTTTTTCAAACACAATGCCTCAAACCCGACATATATTTAAATGAAATCGAATTACTTACCACTTAAACCAACGCGTTAATCATGATACAATTACTTTAATTTAGAAATGGGTACGGGTCTAATTAAGTTTTTGGTCCGCCCAAACCAAACACAGACATAAACACACCAAAATTAACCCGATTCAAATATTTTCTTAAAAATTTCAACCAGCCCCGAAAATAAATACACTAAACTTAACCTCATTCTAACCTATAGAAAAATTTTAATAACTTAATTGTAAAGAATAATTTTAGGATTAAATTATAAATAAAAAACTAATTTTAAGAATTAAATTATAAAAAATAAATATAAAAAAGTATTATTATAAATATTCTAAAAAATTAAGTTTTGCATAATTAATTTGAGTTAAATCAAATATTTTATAACTTAAAATTAAATTTAACTCGATCTTTTCTCAATAAAAACTTAATTTGATTTATCTAAATTTAATTTTTTATTAAAAATTTAACCCGACTAAATCAGATCAAATCAAAACTCAATCCAATCGAATAAAATCTTATCCCTACTTTAACCTGTAATTATCTAATTTTGTTTATTATTATTATTATTATTATTATTATTATTATTATTTTCTTAGTGTCTCTTCGTTACCCTCGTTTGGCCTGTGTATCATAATAAAATTCATTCCAATTAGGGTTAAAATCGTGAATCCACAAGATACTCTCTTTTTTAACTCCAAATTAATAATAATTTATTAAATGAAGTTCTAAAAAGGTAAAAGAAAAAGAGAGCGCGAGAGAGAAAGCGTACGGCAATGGCGAGACTACTATGAAATCTCAGTTTCTTCCTCACCTTTCATTTTTTCCCTCTGAATTATATTTGTTAATCCTTATTTGTGAAATACATTGGAAAGATTTTATTTTCGTTTAATTTGTTCAGATCTGTTGAATTTGTATGATTTTCTGTTAGTTTTGATTTTTAAAGAGAAACAGGGAAATTTTAGCTATATTATTGGTAAAAAAATGAAGGAAAAGAAGGGTTAAAGACACTGGAGGCAGCGGTTCATCGATCTCTTCCTGGGAATTTGTTGTGAGCATAGAACAAATACATGAACCGATCGATAAACCTCTGCATCCAGCGCCTTTACTTTTGTTTCTCTGTTTTTTTGGGTGTTGAGATTTGATTTTTAATTTTTGAGAAAAGGCCAGAGATCTTGATATAAGTAGCATTTTTCTTATGATTCTACTAATACTTAACAATTAATGGACGAATGGTTGGTGGGTGCAGTGAAGCAGAAGGGGCTACGTTATCGTTTCCCAGTTATCGTCTACCCTACCTGGTTACTGATTATTTTTCAAAAAAAAAAACTTACAAATTTTCTTTTTAACATTTTTCTTGTTTAATTTCCACAGCTGTTTTTAATGTTTTTAATTTGTGTTTTAGTAGGAAAGTGGGTATATAAATTGCCAAAATGGTGTGAGATTTGGAACCATTGTCTGCCTGTTGATTTCCTTGTTAACCGGTGACTTAGTTCTTGATCTCATCTTGTCAACATTTGAAGCCGAGTTTGCTTATTGCTGCTTTATTTCTTGTTGAATTTGTGCCGCTGCTATCCATAATTGCCTTTGAGCATGTTATTTATTGTTTCATGGTTGTTAAATGAGATAGAGAGATCAATGGGGCTTTCCCCCTTTGATGTTTTGCCATTTATAGAATAGGGAATTGAATCTGAATGAAAAACATGCTGCAGAAATTGCTCCCTTTGATTGCTCATTTTAGTTACAGTCAACAGTGTTTTCTGGGATTAGTAATGCTTAGATTGTGAGTTGGTGTGGGTTGTTTTGGAAGTTCATGATGTTGTAAAGAATCTAGTGTTATGATGACTCAAGTTTCTATGACATGAGATTCTCCAGGTGGTCCAAGTGCCCATAAGGCTTCCCTTCTAGGTTACAAATAGTTACAGTCAACATTGTTTTCTGGGATTAGTAATGCTTAGATTATGGGTTGGTGTGGGCTGTTTCGGAAGTTCATAATGTTGTAAAGAATCTTGTGTTATGATGACTCAAATTTCTATGACATGAGATTCTCTAGGTGGTCCAAGTGCCCATAAGACTTCCCTTCTAGGTTACAAATAGTTGTAGACTCACCTCCGTTTTCCTACATGGATGTATGGGATATGGGTATGTTTAGTTATTTGTTTCTGAATTCTTGGGAACCCACCATTTAAACCAAAAGGGATGGTATACCCCTTTCTGTACATGTGTTTTGTAGTGGTGCAACTTTACTGGAAGTAACAGGGAACTAATTTGCAGCCATATGTGTCATTTTCTCTGAGAATGAAGTCAAAAACTCCAAAAAGAAGTTACAAAGTGGGGGACACACACCTTCGTCATGGCTGCATGAAAGTGCGGGAAAACTACAGGTATAGATAGCAAGTTGTGGAAGAATCTACTATTTTCATGTGAACAAATGGAATCTGGTATCAAAATCCTATCTATCCAACCTATAGTGCAAATAAAATCAAGTTAAATTCTTTCCTTGTCACTACTTGCTAGTGTTACCAAGTACCATTACAAAAGGTTGGTTATGGTCTATCTTACTCGGTCTTTTACGTGTGTCGGATATTGGTATATGTCCGTTATAATATTTTTGATTTATCAATGTTTTTTTCACATATGTGGAGAGTTCTACCCTTACACTCATGACTCATGTCCCGAAGCATGTTCGAATTATTTTAAGAAAATTATGAGTTATACTTATGAGAGCTTAAATGTGAGCTCTAAACGAAAAAAGGAAAGAATCTAGGGGGAACATAAGCAAGGTTAGTGTATTTTATTCTAGTGTTACCAAGTAGTCTCTTTCTAATGGGAAGAAAGGAATCTGTTTTCATTGTCATTGCATCGTCTTTAACATGTGGGGTTGTGTATTTTTAATAAAAGGTTGGAACTTGAGGGCGGGGAAAGAAATTATAAAGATTAACGTTTAAATTTTATATTTGTAAGATGCATTTATTATGTGTGCATCTCTAGGGGTGTTTATTTTCGGATACTCGAGTTTGAGTACTTGAAGTAGGTGATACATTGTCTTTCGGGTATTGTATCTGTTGGTTTGTGTCTCAGCTCGATTTAGCTGGGTATTTGTAAAATTGAGTAACGAGTACTTGCATTCTTGTCTTTATTCAATTATTTAATTTTATATAAAAAATCTTATAAAGTTAAAAAGTATATTAAATCTTAGTAAATGATAAATAGCCTAGATTAATTAATATAGCTTTAAATATGCTTAATTATTTTAATAAATATCCTAATTAAATGGTAAAGGAATAGTATTATAATTCTCAAATTTAATAAGGAGTTGTATTCTAAGCTAATTGGATATTTGCTTATATAAATTTTTGAAATTGAATAATATTTATAGATAAATAATCTATAATTAAATTAGTATATTTCTAGATTGTGATTTAGAATGAATCATTCAATAATTAATATATGTATAAAAAAAATCGTAAATAAAATATATTTTTGAAATATAAATTGTGAAATTTTGATTGTACAGGGATGTTTTTAATTTTATATACAAAATAAATATGTATTTATATTTTTATTTTAAATTAATGTTCAAATTAAATTTAAATTATTATTCTAAAATGTTAGAAAAATATAATATAAAATTAAATGTATCATTTTGGGGTGTTTTTGGTATTAATTTAATCTCATACGTAATTGAATTTTGAACTTGTTTTTTAATTTCTTTTATTATTTTTATATTTTTTATCTACCAGAATAACTGGCGTTGACTTCCTGCTTTATAAAAACTAAATTAAACAAATCTATTTTAAAAAAATCAAGTTATATTTTATTTTAAAAATAGTTTCAACAATATAAGGCAAATTATGTTAAAAAATATTTATTCGACAAATTTAAAACTTCTACTAACATTTAATTTTTATTATTTTAGCGATGTTATTCGTGGTACAAATTATTTTTTATTTTATTTTAAATTGATAGGTTTAAAATTTAAGATTAAGTATTGTGATTAAAGTTTAAAAAATTAAAAGTATGATGTATTTTTCGAGTTTAAAGTTTTATATATTAAAATTAAAATTATATTTTAAAATTTAATTATAAAAATATTTTAATATAAGATACAAAAATATAATTAGAGTCAAAATTTTTACTCGTTAATCGTTAAGCTAAATAACTAAGAACAAATTCCAGTGGAATATGTGTTCGTGTTATTAATATTAACAAACCTTACGTGTCAATAAAGGATTTAAAATTTCACAAAAAATTAAGATTTTTTCCATCATTAATATATTTTATCTAAAAATAAAATATTTTTTAATAAGTTAATATTGATTACAATAATATCTATTCTATAATATAATTTTTGTTATTTGATAATTTTTGTTAGTATCGTTAGTGTTCGAACTCATGACTTTTAAAAATAACAACCGTTTCTTTAATCAATTAGGCTAGAGGTTTTGTAAAAAAAAAAAAAATATTAATATATAATTCATCTTTTAATTTTAATATTTTTCTTTACTTATATATTTTTAAGTCTATGTGTCGCTAATATTTTTATCGTTATTCATTTTGTTTTATCTTTTAATGTTTTCAGTTAAAGTCATCACGTCGTATCAATTCTTTTGTGATAAGTTAATTTATTTAATTTTATTGTAAGAATAAATATCATGTCAAATTTTTAAGTTTTTTTTTAATTTATTATTGATAATATTATTTTATTTAAATGTTAATATTTATTAAAAATGAATTAAATTAAATTAAATATTTTAATTTTAAATTAGTAATTTCTTTAAAATTTTTATATTTAAAAGATGTTTCTTAAATTTATTTTTTTTTAAAATCAACTACAGTGTTACAGTTGTTTTAGAGTATACTCTCAACTACTAGATATTGATCGTTCAATCACTATTCTAACATTATTGATGCTCAAACCCGTAACCTTTAAAAACAATAATCATTCCTTTAACTATTGAAGTTAGATGACTTGTGTTCCTTAAATTTAATTTTAAATATACAAAACAGTATATAATATATATATATATATATGATTAAGGCTACTGGGAATTGAAATGAAAATGGCTGTGTGAAATTAGAGTCGAAATTGATATTTCACTGTCAAAATAATATCTAGAGTACACTGGAGCAGTATTTTTTTATTATCAGAAATAACCTATCAGTACCTTGTCTCAACATTGTCCCCTCCACCGGACCGAACAAGCCCAAACACGACGTTCGCTTCTCCCGGGCCACTACAAGCCCATCAGAACTCAAAGCCCCGGAACAAAAACAGGAAGGGAGATTCACGACATCCTTGGCTAACGTATCCGTAAAGCTATTCATTTCCTATAGAGCAATTAAAATTCGAATCAATTTTAAAAAATTAAATAATTTAATTTAAAATGAAAATATTTAATTAATTTTTATTTAATTTGAAATTACATAAATTTAATTTGATTAAAAAAATTTAAATAAAGTTTGAATCGTAAAATAAAAATTTGAATAACTTGAATAACTCAAAATTTTTAATAATTAAAGGATTTATTTTTAAGTTTAACACGAATCCCTCAACTTTTTATGATATATATTGATATAAAAACATGAAAAATATTATCACACATGAAAACATAATATATATATATTATATGATTAGCGAAAGTTATTTAAATTAAAATCAAAGTGTATTATAAATAAATAATTATAATTAAATTTTATAATAACTTAAGAATTAGACTAATTCGAATTAAAAAATTAAATAAAATTTAATCATAAAATATAATTTATTAATTTGAATAACTTAAAATTTTTTAATTTAATTCGATTCAATTCAATCAAATGTTTAACCTACCCGCACTACATTATTAAAGCATGCACAAGGAACTAGGAAGCTTGGAACAAGTTATGTCACACATAATTCGAATGAGAATAAATTAATTAAATATATAAATAAAAATATATTATTATATTAATTTTATTAATTTTAATGTCAACCCTCAATAATTGTTAACAGTTTAATAATTAATTTATAATAAAAATCAAAATATATTTTTAATATTTAAAAATTGAATGAATTTTGAGACGGTTTAGTATTTATGAACTTTATCCTATAATTTTACAAATTACAAGGGATATATTGCTGTCCGATTTACGTAGACTGTTGATCGATAGGGATTTTAACCTTTAACATCGTCTCCAATCATCCTTCCGCTACAGAGAAAAAAAGGGGAAAAACCCTTTCTTTGATTCTAAACATGTTCAAGAACACCTTTCAATCTGGGTTTCTTTCAATCTTATACAGCCTAGGGTATGCTTTTAATCTTTCAAATTTCTTCTTACGATATACAAATATTCCCCTTTTGAATAGTATTTGTTCATCTTTGTGCTTTTTGGGCCCTTTTACAGGAGCAAACCCCTGCAAATCTGGGATAAAGAAGGTCAGTAAAATCATATATAAGGAAAACCCTTTTCCCCTCACCATTGAATTGCATGGTTTTTAAGCTTTAGCTGATTCTCTTGTAGGTAGATTTGCTTGATTTTGTTAGGTTCATTTTAAAATTTTTAACTTAATTTGGAATTGTTTTACAGTTGAAAATGGGCATGTTAAACTACCTCATGATGACGATATACAATCGGATGTGCTGGAAATAATTGGCTCAAATATTCAATCCACGTTTATCACTTGTCCAGCTGACCCCTCTGCAACGCTTGGTATTAAGCTTCCATTCTTGGTTATAATTGTTAAGAACTTGAAGAAATATTTCTCTTTCGAGATTCAAGTTCTCGATGATAAGAATGTCAGACGGCGTTTCCGTGCTTCTAACTTTCAAGTATGTAATCTGTTAATTTTTCTCATACTATATGCATGTTTAGATTATGTGACTTCAATTGTATTTGGATAGTTGAATCAGAAAATATGCTATCTGCCTGCATCACTCTTAGTTGGTTTGGTAACAGTTTAGTGGATTTTTTTGAGGTAATAATTTAGTGGTTTAAGTCCATGAAATTTTAAGAATCACCCATGATTTAGTAGGCTGTATTATTGAAATTGGTGATAATTACAAGTTGTGTTTTAGAGTGCGGATTGTTGATTCAAATTTGATTTGGGAAGTAGCATTACTCGTATATTAGGTTGGTAGTTTATCAATATTTGCCTAGTTTTAGGATTATAAGACATCGGTATATTCCTTTTTTGTTAGTTATGAATTAGCAAATCGACTTACAGTGGTCAATGTAGAGTTGAGTCTGTAAGCTCTGTTTCTATTGTGTACCTTGGAGAATTGTTGTGTTTAGATCGTATCAGTGTTGTCACATTTTTGTATCTACCATGTAAGATTGAAATGTGACATGTTTCTATCAATATGAATTTGGTCGAGAAATATATCATGATTAACAAATAGTCTGGTGTTTAGAAGCGTTTGTTATGTTCCCACTTCTCTTATTCAGACTGGTATATATGGTGTTGAGATGCAAATAGAGTTGTTTTAATATTCCGTCAATGCGTCAGAAACCATATAGTTTTTTCATTGTATGAGAATCCCTGATGCTAGTCAATGAAGGATTGAACATAAATTGACACTGTTTCACTACCTAAACTAGACACTGATTTTTCGATTGATTTTCTGCTAGAGTGTCAATCTCTAAGATGACTAAATAGATCTTTGGTTAATGGTCTAGGCAACAAAAATGCCTTAGACCCTTTCCAGCTAAGGCGAATTTGATTAGGCACACCTGGTGCATCTAGGTGACTTTAAGGAAGAAACTCCCTACTTTTAATAATGAGTATTCAACAATAGATACGGGTCATAAGGAAAGTAGGCATATTGACCAACAAAAATTGCAATTTTTTGTACATAAACTGGACTATTCTGAGTTTATTTTATTATTATATATTTTAAGCTTATACTATACATGTATATACGCATAAACACCACATATACATATACCCAAAACCACATTACACCTGAATCTGAGTAAATTAGTTTCTACTGATATGCTCTGAAAAACATGTATTTGCATATTATTACTACTGTTAATTAATTGTGTTTTCAACTTTATTTGTATTTCTAGGCTGTCACTCGAGTAAAACCGTATATATGCACCATGCCACTGAGATTGGATGAGGGCTGGAATCAAATTCAGTTGAATCTGGCTGATTATACACGAAGGGCCTATGGCACCAACTATGTTGAGACTCTACGTGTTCAGGTACATGCGAATTGCCGACTACGGAGGATATATTTCTCCGATCGCTTGTACTCGGAAGAGGAACTACCACCGGAATTCAAGCTATACCTCCCAATGCAGGTAAGAATAAAATGTTATTTCATCGATTTGGAAGTTTAGGTCCATTTGCATTTATTCGGTACCTTTAGTACTAATGACTAGCCCTTGTATTGTATCACAGAAGGCATGAAATGTTCAACCGGAACGGTTCAAAGCCATAATTTCCCAACCTTTTCGTGCTCCATGGTTTTGAAATGTTCTGCCATTCCGCAGTTTAATCATGTATGTATGGTTGCTATAATAGTATTCGAATTATCCGATGGTACATTGAGGAACTGCTTGGCGTTGCACTTTATAATGGTGTATCTTTACTTGGATTATCTCAACTAGAGTGTTCATTGTCTTGGTCACAGCCTGGAAGTTTTTGACACTCTTTGTCCCACAGTTCATTTAGACTGGGCTTGAATTGACATGAAGAAGCTGAGGAAATTAGGGTAATAATGAGGTTTAAAAAATATTATTATGTTTTGTATGAAAATATTTGGAGGAATAGGATAAAAAGAACAATGTTTCTTGAATCATATCACCTCCAAATAGCCAGGTGTGGATAAACCGTCGAAATTTTCAGTTCAATCCAATGGTTTACATGCACTTCGTCATTTGAAGGTGCAAGGACTAAGCATCTTGTTATATGCAGATGACGAGGTCTAAAGAATATAGTTCATTTAGGTCTAATATTTTCTTTCTAAATTTATTATATAATCTTAAATCAGTTCCTATTGTCAACGAGGTAACAGTTAAAATTAGTCAGACCTTAATAAAAGGTCTAAATTGAGTGCAGTTTAATTTGGCTAATGAAGGTTAAATAAAGTGAATTTTTTTATAAGAATTTAATTGATTAATTTTTCGTTGAGAGTTAATTTATCTTTTTAAGTATTTTTATATTTTTATTACCCCTATGTGTAGGTAGCATTATGATAGGTGATGGTGCATAATTTGTCAGTGAGTTCTTTCTGATGATGGTAATGTGTTTGAGGATTGAATTAATATAATTTGTAAATGTAAAATATTAGATGTATTAAATTATTTTGAATAATTAATTTATTAATCTATGTAAATGTTATAGATTAAATATATTATTGTAATAACCCATCTATAAAAAACAATAACCCAAACATTAAGTCCAACAGACCCAAACAAGCCCAACTAAAAAAATAATAAACCCTAGTTTGAGATAAACAAAAAACCCTAGCCTCCTAATCTCCCGCCGCCCTCAATAGTCTCTCACCGGCGCGCGTGCGGTCCACGTGCCCACTTGATTGGACCATAATGCCGGCTACTGCCCACCGCCTTAGTCACTTCGGATCTGGAAGATCAGAAAAAGATTTAAGTTTTTCATAATATTCTAATGTAATATTTTAGCATAAAATGTGGGTATATAAATCCATAAAAAAATCTTGTAAGGGACGGATTTTCAATGGAATAAAAAACCAATATTCGAACCAAGCATAAAACACCACATATATTCAAAACAAAAAGCGAAAAACCGAAAAATAGAGAGGAGAAACAGTGAGATCGGAGCAAAGTCGGAACAAAATCAAGGTAAAAAAAAAGAAAAGTGTTGAACTTATCTCTTAGATCTACTTAGATTCATAGCTCTTTTCGCGAAACCGAGCTCGGATCTATTCTCCTCACGTGAAGGCGAAGCGGAAAGGCTTTTCCTTTTTCAGTTTCGGCCGCCGGCGCGACGGCCGATGGTGGTTGACAACGGTCCGACGCCAGGCTCTTCAGAGCTTCTCTCACAAGCTTACCCTTTGTTCAGAGGAAAGAGATGATGAATGAGTAAAAAGAAAAAATAAAGTATAGGATATATATATTATTAGCGAAACGGTACCGTTTTGGTGCCAGTTCATCAAGCCCCAAACGGTACCGTTTCACCGCCATGGATACCCGCACCGACCCGCTAAACCGACCCGACCCGTGCATAACCCGGATAAATGGGATAATCACACACGAGGTCCTTCATTTCCCAGCGTGTTCCCATTCTGGCTCTTCAGTTTGTGTTGCTTTTGATTTTAGCCATTGTTTTCCTAATTTAGCACTATATTTTCATATTTCCTTCAATTCAGTCCCTGTTTTTTGCCATATTGACCCTATAATTTTATTTTTTTTTGCAGATTAGTCCCCGCTAATTTTTATTTTTATTATTATCATTAATAATTTTATTATTATTATTATAAATATGTTACTTTGTTTATATTATTATTATTATTAACCATATTATGTATTTATTTCTTATTTTTATTTTATTATTACTATTACTATTATTATTATTGTTTAATTTCATCATATGTTTTATTATTATTATTATTATTAATAATAATATTATTATCATTATCATTACTGTTGTTATTGTTATTATTATTATTATTATTATTACATTATTACATATATTATTACTATTATTATTATTATTATGTGTTTTAACATTATTATTATTTTATCATATTTTCGTTATTTAACTTATTTTTATTTTTGTTGGTTAAATATTACGGGATCATAAATTTAATACCGAGTTTATATTTTCGATCATATAAAATATTTTGTAACCGATAGGTGCCGATTTCGGGCGTTGTAGGGGTGCTCATCCTTCCCTACGCGTAACAGACTCCCAGACTCAACTCTGGTGCGCAGACCTTAATTTTTGGTGTTCCAATCGCACCGTGAAAAGATTGGTGGCGACTCCTCGGACCGAAAACGATGATTACAGCTGGCGATTCCGCTGAAGATATTTTTGAGAGTCGAGCCTAAAATCGGTTACATTTTATTTAATGATCGAAAATTTAAATTTGATTTATTTTAATTTTATGATCCTTTATTTTAAATTATTTACTAATATTTTTAAAAATTTTTTTTAGGTCTTCTCATTTCATGAGCTCTCAACCCGGGCTCCGTCCATTTTAGTGGGAGCATGAAACCTTTCCTTCGTGAGGTTATGCCTCCGTGTAGGATGAGGAATTGCTTCCGGGATATTTTTCCTTTGTCTTCGTGAGATTTATGTCTCCGCATAGACTTGGAGAAACGTATCCCCCTGAATCATGCTTGTTATCCTTAGTAGGGTAATAAACATTATTCGGGTACCTTCTAGAACTAAACCACATGTAGTGAGACCTAGAAGCCCACCCGTAGAGCCATACGAAACTCTGTCTGTTTAGCAGTAACCCTTTAGGCTTTGTTGCCTTTATGTACAGTTTTTATTATTTTTGTTTTTATATTTATATTTATAATTTTATTTATTTATTTATTTTAATGTGAATTAACTTTGTTTCTTTTTGAATGTCTTATAATATTTCATAATCATTCATTTTGTATTAATTACCATGATCATGTTTTAATTTTTGCATTTCACGAGCATGAAGTATTGATTCAAAATTGGTTCTTAATTTAAATATGTCGGGAGAAAATCTAGCATCTTAGATATTAATACAACATTCAAAGTTGTGAATAAATCTCGTGCACGTAAAACAATGGATCCAAGAACCATTTTTGAATCGATATTTTCACATTTAAGTCATGCATCATGTATTCACATGCACTCACTAGTACTAATGATTGGGGTCCCCTATCTCAGCAATACTGGACCAGACTACAATTCAGCATCCTTACGGAACCCGACTCAAGACGAAGAAGATGAACAAGGACAAATTGGATAAGATTGAGCAGACTCAAAAGGATTTACAGGATGATTTAACGCGAAAAATGGAAGATCAGTTAGTAAGGGCTCAACAAGAAATGAAAGACCAGATTGCAAGATCTCAACAAGAAATGCTCAGGAAATTAGCATAAATGCTCGGATTCAAGCAAGAAGATACTTCTATGGTTGACTCAGGGGCAAATCCCGCTAACAAGATTGAAGATCCTATATATCCTTCAGGTTTTACTCCTCTTCAAACCAAGATACCATCGGAGGCTCATCCTTAGGTGGCCTTTTCTAAAGGGAAATTACCGCTACATCCGATTGACACGTATGGCCCCATGAACATACCCTTTACATCAGAAGCCAAACTAAGGGGAAATCAAGTAGAAAATTTTGTCTCAGAACTTGATCAGCTGATCGAACCAAAGATTGAGACTTCAAAAGAAATTGAAGAGCGCTGTAAACGGCTCGAAGAGAAAATGGAAGCTATAGAGATTGAAGACACCTTCATCAGATTCGACGCCAACGAAATCAGCTTCGTCCCCGATCTAGTATTACCCCCGAAGTTCAAAATCCCAGAATTTGAAAGATCTAACGGAACCAGTTGCCCTCGAGCACATCTTACTATGTTTTGTCGAAGGATGATAGGGTTCGGCAGGGATGACAAACTACTGATATACTATTTTCAAGATAGTTTAACGGGATCCGCTACTAAATGGTATAATCAGCTGAATCGTCATCAGATAAAGTCGTGGAAAGACTTGACTAAGGCTTTTCTGGAGCAATATAAACATGTTGGTGATATGATACCGGACCGTCTGACCTTGCAACACATGAAACAAAGGCCTAACGAAAGCTTCAGGCAATACGCACAACGTTGGAGGGATGTAGCGACGCAAGTCCAACCTCCTCTCAGTGAAAAAGAGACAGTGGTTATATTCATCCAAACTTTGGAAGGCCCAATCCTAGATCGCCTCATAGGCAATGCAACCACTAATTTTGCTGCTCTGGTGCTATCCGGTGAGCTCATTGAGAATGCCATCAAGAGTGGTAGAATTGATGCCGGTGGAAGTTTGTCCCAGAGAAGGTCAACACACGGAAAGAAGGATAATGAAGGGAATTCTGCAAGAATCTACAACGTCAATTATTCCAAGCCTGTAACTGTGACACAACCTGCAACCACTGGTGCTTATAATTCCTCCAATCAAGATTTCAGTCAGAGAAAGAATTTTGAAAAGAAAGAATTTACTCAACTGCCAATGACTTACGGGGAGCTACACAAAGAGTTGTATGATAAGCGTTTGGTGTCGCTCTTCTTTCAAGCGTCGATGCAACCTCCTTTCCCGAAATAGTACGACGCTAATACAAAATGTGATTATCATGCAGGACAAGTGGGGCATTCAATTGAAAGCTGCCTAGGTTTCAAAAGGCTAGTGGAAAAGTTTATCAAGCTCGGAGTATAAGATTCGATGACCCAGTTAAAACAGTTACATATCCTTTGCCGAAGCACGAAGACACCAAATAGGAATGAAAATGTTAAGATGTTACTCTGCCTCGACCATAGTAGGTCACTTGTAGTTTTTATCTCTTCCGATGAGATTTTTTTTGTAAACCACCTCGCTAGCCTAAGCCCACTGACAGCGAGAGTCTTTTGTAAGGGCCCAAAACTACAAGTTGCAATGAAATATATTTTGATACAATACTCTAAGGTAGAATGCTAAGCAAAACAACTTCAAAAGATAGAGACAACTCAACTGGGCAACATGACCAGTGAATTTTTGCACTCTAAAGGTTCGGATTGTTAAAAATTGTTTTGGGGCATCTATTTTGAGAAAAGGTTCCGAGGAAGGAGGCCAAATCAGAAGAATTCAAGCAGCTTTCGTCATGATCAGTGAAATCGGGGCACCCCTAGAAAAATCATGACATTCATGCATTCAAGCATTTACAAACCATGCATGCATCAAGCATAAATTAGGACATCCTTTGAAAACACAAAAATCATGTCATTCATGCATTTTGCATTTTGACATCACGCATTCAGACTTAGCATACATTAAGCACATGATGTACATATTTTGCTTATACATATGAACTGGTCCAAAGAAGAGACCAAACAACCTCAATCATGTGAGCAACAACATGATGACCAATCTTTGGCCCCGAGAAGGCTAAAATAACACAGGTTTCACCGGTAATGACTCTAGAATTTTGAACCATTACTAACTAACGCTTTATTTTGCTTTCAGGTCATGACTACCCATTATGGAGTATCAAAAACAACTTTTTTCCAATGTCACCTCCGTTTGTAGTGGGAAATCAATTTTGATAGAATCATGCTCCTCCGACAACTATGTTGCGGATCAAGCTTTGATGCGGATTTCACTTTTTCATATTTGTACAGATAGTACATGTGAATCAAAATTATTTTGAAAAACAAAAAAAAATGAGAAAATGAAAAATGAAAAACAAAAAGTGAAAGAAAAACGAAAATGCAGAAAAATGAAAAATCAAAAAAAGACATAAAAAATAAGACATTGGACAATTCAAATGTCCTTCAAAATCCATTTTCGCGAATGGTCGAAGGAAATCCATTCATTTGGAAAAATCTAATCTTGTGATTGGTGCAAACTAATTGTACCTAGGGTAATGGTACAACTAGTCCGGAGCAAACGGCTACCGGTAAAGGCAAAACAAATCCGTTAATCCCTGTGCATTTGGGAAAAATGCATTGATAAGGACCATTCAAATGTCCGTTGAAATCCATTTTTATGAATGGTCAAGGAATTAAATCCTTGGAACCAAATGATTATACCCAGAATAATGGTACAGCTAGCCCGGAGCAAACAGCTACCAGTAAAGGCATATCAAATTCGTTGATCCCTGTGCATTTGGGAAAAATGCAAAGAAGATACATGACATCAGTTGAATCAGATATTTAGATCTTCCAGACTTGATCTTACCCCTCCGTTGATGGCGTAGTAGAATTCAAATTACAAACTTGATCTCGTCCCCATTGATGGTGTGGCCAGATCTCATGCTTCTCCGTTGATGGAGCAGTATGATCCAGACTTGATCTTACCCCTCCGTTGATGGAGTGGATAGATCCAATCCGGTCCTGTTTCTCCGTTGATGGCGTAATAGGATTTGAACTACAGACTTGATCTCGTCCCCGTTGATGGTGTGGCCAGATCCCATGCTTCTCCGTTGATGGAGCAATATCTTCCAGACTTGATCTTACCCTTCCGTTGATGGAGTGGATAGATCCAACTTGGTCCTGTTTCTCCGTTGATGGCGTGATAGGATTCGAAACACAGACTTGATCTCGTCCCCGTTGATGGTGTGGCCAAATCCCATTTAATCATACTTCTCCGTTGATGGAGCAGTATGATCCAGACTTGATCTTACCCCTCCGTTGATGGAGTGGATAGATCCAACCCGGTCCTGTTTCTCCGTTAATGGCGTAATAAAATTTGAATTACAGACTTGATCTCGTCCCCGTTGATGGTGTGGCTAGATCCCATTTTATCATGCTTCTCCGTTGATGGAGCAGTATGATCCAGACTTGATCTTACCCCTCCGTTGATGGAGTGGATAGATCCAACTCAGTCCTGCTTTTCCGTTGATGGTGCAGTAGGATTCAAATTGCAGACTTGATCTCGTCCCCGTTGATGGTGTGGCCAGATCTCATTCAATCATGCTTCTTCGTTGATGGCGCAATATGATACAGACTTAATCTTACCCCTTCGTTGACGGAGTGGATAGATCCAACCCGATCCTGTTTCTCCGTTGATGGCGTAATAGGGTCCAAATTGCTGAAATCTGATCTCGTCCCCGTTGATGTTGTGACCAGATCTGAATTAATAAAGTTCAATCCTGCTTCTCCTTTGATGGCGGAGTAGGATCCAAGTTGCTGAAATATTATCTTACCTCTCCGTTGATGGTGCGGATAAGGTATAACCTTTTACTTCAAGTCTTGCCTCTTCGATCAGCTCTAACAAGTTCTCATTCTTACCGTTGATGGCATAAACACATCACACTTTGAATAGTCTCGTTTTACCGTTGATGGTGCAACTTGATCAAAATTTTGTATTTACGGATATTTTTATATATAAAAAAAAGAGAGAAAAGAAAAGAAGAAGAAAGAAGAAGAAAATATATGTCAGATCATGTTTCTTCATCGGATGTAGCTGAATCCAGCTTAGCGGCCCTTGCCTTTCTGTCAATATTGCAACAAGATCAAGTTTTCTCCAAAGATGACAACATCATCAGTGTCGTAGCAAGCCAAGCTTATTTTGTCCCCTCCAACGGTTCAGCCGCAACTTTTGTTCTCTTTAACGGATTTCCTCATTTTGATGATTTTGCTGACAAGAGCGGTTAAGTAGATGAAGTCAAAGCTCCAGTAAAAGAAGCGGTGGCTAGAAGAACCCCAACCTTACCATTAGAACTACAACTTCACCAAAGGAACCCCAACTTCACCAAAGGAACCCTAACTTTACCAAAAGAACCTCAACTTTGCCAAAAAGAACCTCAACCTCACCAAAGAAGAACCCTCGCCTTACCAAGATGATCCCTGAAAACCATACTAAGTGAAATGGGTTATTTTTTTGTCTTTGCTCTATTGTCATTACACAACAATAAGCAAAGAGGGGCAGCTGTAATAACCCATCTATAAAAAACAATAACCCAAACATTAAGCCCAACAGACCCAAACAAGCCCAACTAAAAAAAATAATAAACCCTAGTTTGAGATAAACAAAAAACCTAGCCTCCTAATCTCTTCAGTTGTCGCCGCCCTCAACAACCTCTCACCGACGCGCGTGCGATCCACGCGCCCACCTGATTGGACCATAATGCCGGCCACCGCCCACCGCCTTAGTCACTTCGGATCTGTAAGATCAGATAAAGATTTAAGTTTTTCATAATATTCTAATGTAATATTTTAGCATAAAATGTGGGTATATAAAACTATAAAAAAATCTTGTAAAGGACGGATTTTCAATGGAATGAAAAACCAATATTCGAACCAAAACACCACATATATTCGAAACAAAAAGCGAAAAAACAAAAAATAGAGAGGAGAAACAGTGAGATCGGAGCAAAGTCGGAACAAAATCAAGGTAAAAAAAAAGAGAAGTGTTGAACTTATCTCTTAGATCTACTTAGATTCATAGCTCTTTTCGCGAAACCGAGCTCGGATCTATTCTCTTCACGTGAGGGAAAAGCGGAAAGGCCTTTCCTTTTTCAGCTTCGGCGGCCGACGCGGCGGTCGACGGTGGTTGGCAACTGTCTGACGCCAGGCTCTTTAGAGCTTCTCTCACAAGCTTACCCTTTGTTCAGAGGAAGGAGATGATGAATGAGTAAAAAGAAAAAAATAAAGTATAGGATATATATATTATTAGCGAAACGGTACCGTTTTGGTGCCGGTTCATCAGGCCCAAAACGGTGCCGTTTCACCGACCCGCTAAATCGACCTGATCCGCTAAACCGATCCAACCCGTGCATAACCCAAATAAAGGGGATAATCACACACGAGGTCCTCCATTTCCCGGCGTGTTCCCATTCTGGCTCTTCAGTTTGTGTTGCTTTTGATTTTAGCCATTGTTTTCCTAATTTAGTACTATATTTTCATATTTCCTTCAATTCAGTCCCTGTTTTTTGCCATATTGACCCTATAATTTCATTTTTTTTGCAGATTAGTCCCCGCTAATTTTTATTTTTATTATTATCATTAATAATTTTATTATTATTATTATAAATATGTTACTTTGTTTATATTATTATTATTATTAACCATATTATGTGTTTATTTCTTATTTTTATTTTATTATTACTATTATTATTATTATTGTTTAATTTCATCATATGTTTTATTATTATTATTATTATTATTATTAGTAGTAGTATCATTATCATTATTGTTGTTATATTATTATTATTATTATTATTATTATTATTATTATCATCATCATCATGTGTTTTAACATTATTATTATTTTATCATATTTTCGTTATTTAACTTATTTTTATTTTTGTAGGTTAAATATTACGGGATCATAAATTTATTACTGAGTTTATATTTTCGATCATATAAAATATTTTGTAACTGATAGGTGCCGATTTCGGGCGTTGTAGGGGTGCTCATCCTTCCCTACGCGTAACAGACTCCCGGACTCAACTCTGGTGCACAAACCTTAATTTTTGGTGTTCCAATCGCACCGTGAAAAGATTGGTGGCGACTCTCCGGACCGAAAACGGTGATTACAATTATTATATCAATTAAATAAATATTATATTATTACTTTTGTAAAAAATTTAATAATCATCGACCAAAATAAAAATGATTAGTAATATTAACGATGAAGTTAGAAATTTTAGTAGTTAGTGGTCAAAATAAAAAACATATTATTTTTTAGTTAGTAGTTTATCCTAGACTTAAGTTTTATATTTAATTTAAGATTATTATTTTTTGATTTATGTATATGATTTATATGAAGCATTATAGAATAGAGGTGTTTTTATTTAGTTTTCAAACTCATGTTTATAACTGTTATTTTCTTACACAGATCTTTAAGTTGTGTGCTTATAAGGAACTCATTGGAATATGACTTAGTTCATCGATATGTTGAGGAATATAATTTTTAGATTTATTGGGATATTGTATTCGTAAGATTCTTATGTTTTATAACTATAACTCTTTTTAATTTATTCATAGTAAATGATATTAAATTAATATATATTGAATTGGAGCTCTAAAACAACACTTAACTATTTTGTATAACTCGCCTGGTAATAATTTGATTTATAAAAATTATGAATTTGAATTAAACTACTTGAGATATTTTTTTATACTAGTTTGGGTTTGAGGCCTAATATGACACTGAGTTTAAAGTGTTATATAGTTTTTCAAATTCTCTTCTTCTTAAGTTCTCTAAATGAATTTGTAAGATGAATTACAAATTACAACATCGCTAAAAGATTGAAAGAGAATAAATATATGATTCTACAATAAAAAATAAAGTTAAAATAATTATTTTTATTTTTTTCTTCAATCTCAAAAAAATTTATTTTCATTAATCTTGATAATTCTTTGATAATCTCTTAAAATATAAATCTTTGAAAGTAAATTATTTTACTCTAACACAAAATCTAAAATTTTACTTGCATCTTTTAAAGATTCAACCTTTGACATGGGTCCAAGAAGGGGTGAGTATTCGATCGAGTCGAGTAAAAAAATTTTGAGTTATTCGAGTTGACGAGTCATATTTTACAACCCAAAATTTATTTAAAATTTTTTCGGTTCGAGTCGAGTTTAAAAAAATTGAGTCAAGTCGAATTTTTGAGTTTCTATAAATATTTAATTGTAATTATTTATCATGATATAGTATGATTTGATTTTAATTTAAACGACTTTCTTTGATCATATAAGACATGTATATATATTTTTCATATGTAATGATATTTCTTTATATTTTTATATATCAATGAATATATATCATAAAAAATTAAGAGACTCGTCTCAAACTTAAAAATAAATCTTTTAATTACTAAAAATTTCGAGTTATTCGAATTTTTATTTTACAACTTGAATTTTATTTGATTTTTTTCCGAGTCGAGTTTATAAAATTTCGAGTCAAGTCAAAACGAATCGAGTATTTTCGTCTCGAATCGAGTTAAGTCGAATTATTTAGTTTTTTTGAGTTGAATCGAGTTTTGTTCATCCCTAAATGCAAGACGGAAAAAAAAATAAAAAGGTTATTGATATCTCGTTTATACAGAAAATCAATGGGAAAAATCAACCTTTTCCTTTAAAAAAAAATCTTTTTACTCATCTCTCATCTTCCTATTCACAAAATCTTTCAAGGCATCGAGCCTAACAACAATATAGGAGGCATACAATGGCTCCCTTAAGCACATAGAAACGACCTCAAACGTAAGGTATATTGTTTGAGTTAAACCAACTCATTAATTTTAAAATATAAATCATTATAACATATATATTTAATTATATTAATTTATCAAAAACTTATTATAGTTATCTTATTAATACATATATAAGTATTTTTTAGGGTGTGTTTGGTTCTTAAAAATAATTATTATGGGTAATAATTTTTTTTTAAATTTACATTTCGATGTTTGGTTTAAGAGCATTTAATACATATATAAGTATTATTTTTTCAACAATGGCTCTTTCTCTTAAATGGTGGAAATATTATTTCTTGTTGTGAATTAAGTAAAAAATAAGAACAAAATAGAAAAACAAATATGAGAGACAAAAGAGAGAGACTTTTATTATATTCTCAAAGTAGGGTTGTGTACAATGCTTTGTCCAAAAGTCTATATTTATAGGCATAAGATAGAAACCCTAATTTCAATGGGTATTAAACCATAATAATAAAGCCCATTAAACTTTAACTTAATATATAGATATCCACCATGAATAAATATATTCATAACATTCCCCCTTGGATATCCATGAAGATAACGTGCCTCGTTAAAACCTTACTAAGATAAAAACCCTATGGGAAAAAATTCTTAGTGAAGGAAAAAGAGTACACACATCTTTGGTACGCATAACATGTTGTCTCATTAAAAACCTTATCAGGAAAACCCATTGGGACAAAACCTCGGTTAAGGGAAAAAGAGTGTAACGCGTATTTACTCTCCCTCATGAAAATATCACATAAGAGTGCAGCTACATATGTGATCTTAGGTACGTTCAGATTGTTTTCGTTACATATAGTTGCTCTTATGGACTCGGGGTCTACCCACTCGATCCGTAGTGGGATATCTCAAAGTGGGGGTTACCAGCGAAGGATCTAGAGGTGGGGGTCCGTGCGATAAGCCCGTTGGGGTTGGATGTGTTAGTGGATAAGGTGTACCGGAGGTGTCCGATCGAGGTGTAAGGGTCTATCTTCCTGGTCGATCTTATGTTCTTGCCGTTTCAGGAGTTCGATGCAATCCTAGGGATGGATTGGTTGTTTGAACATGATGTGAGTTTAAGTTGTAGATCTAAGAGTTTAAAGCTCCGAGTGACAGATGGTTCTAAGCTGATGGTGAGAGGTGAGAGAAACCCATATTTACCGAATATAGTGTCAGCATTGATAGCTTAGAGGTTGATCCAGCAGGGTTGTGAGGTTTTCTTAGCTCGCGTAGTGGATGTGAGCGTCGAGAGTCTGGTGTTAGAGAGTTTGAGGATAGTTTATGAGTATCCTGATGTGTTTCTGAAGGAGTTTCCTGGTTTACCTCCCGACCGAGAGTTGGAGTTTCAGATAGAGGTGTTGCTGAGAACGGCACCGATGTCTATAGCACCGTATCGTATGGCACCGGTAGAGATGAGGGAGCTGAAACAAAAGATCCAAGAGTTGCTTGAGAGAGGTTTTATTAGGCCGAGTGTGTCACCGTAGGGAGCACCGGTTTTGTTTGTTAAGAAGAAGGACGGATCAATGAGGATGTGTATCAACTACCGTCAACTCAATAAGGTCACGATCAAGAATCGTTATCCTCTACCTAAGATCGATGATCTCTTCGATCAGTTGAGAGGCGCCCGTGTGTTTTCTAAGATCGATCTGAGGTCTGGGTACTATCAGTTGAAGATGGTGGATGAGGATGTCCAAAAAACCGCTTTTAGGATACAATATAAACATTATGAGTTTCTACTGATGCTGTTTGGGCTCACGAATGCAGCTGCAACTTTTATGGACTTGATGAACTAGATCTTTTAGCCGTATCTAGATCAGTTTGTGGTGGTGTTCATCGATGACATCTTGGTGTACTCACGCTCAGAGGAGGAACATGACTACCACTTAAGGGTTGTCCCTCTGGTTTTGAGGGATAGACGTCTGTACACCAAGTTCAGTAAGTATGAGTTTTGGTTATCTGAGGTAGAGTTTCTTGGTCATATCATTGCAGTGAATGGCATCCGTGTGGACCCTCAAAAGATCCAAGCTGTGATGAAATGGAAGCAACCAAGGAATGTATCGAAAGTCCGTAGTTTCCTTGGACTTGTCGGATACTATATGAGGTTTGTTAAAGGTTTTTCGATCATAGTAGCACCTTTAACCAAGTTGCTTCAGAAAGGTGTTCTTTATGTGTGGAATGAGAGAAGATAATAGAGTTTCAAGCAGTTGAAAACATATCTTACAGAGGCACCGGTCTTGATGCAACCGGAACCGGAAAAGGATTATATGGTGTTCAGTGATGCTTCTTTAAATGGGTTAGGTTGTATGCTCATGCAAGAGGGTAAGGTGGTTGCTTACGCCTCTAGGTAGTTGAAACCCCATGAAAGGAACTATCCTACACATGATCTTGAGCTTGCAGTAGTGATCTTCTCTTTGAAGGTATGGAGGCATTATCTCTATGGAGAGAAATGTTATATCTACACCGACCACAAGAGTTTGAAGTATCTGCTTACCCAGAAGGGGTTGAACTTGAGACAACATCGGTGGATAGAGTTGTTAAAGGATTATGACTGTGTCATAGAGTACTACCCCGGTAGGGCGAACATGTTCATCGATGCTTTGAGTAGGAAGTCCATGTCGGACTTGAGAGCTTTGTTTCCTCGGTTGAGGATGACCGATGATGACGATCTTTTGGCTGAGTTGCGCGTAGAGCCCACGCTTGTTCAGAAGATAAAGAGAACACATGTGTTAGATGAGGAGTTGGTAGCTCAGTTAGAGTTTGTTCAGAGATGTGACTCGTCAAACTTTAAGGTATGAGATGGTGGATACTTGTACTTTCAAGGTCGGTTGTATGTTCCGAATTTAGAGGATCTAAGAGATCGTATCTTGAGAGAAGCTCACCGTAGTCCGTTTTTTGTGCATCCGGGTAGTAAAAAGATGTACCAGGATCTCCGCCCTTTCTTTTGGTGGTCGTGCATGAAGAAAGATGTGTCAGAGTTTGTGACAAGATGCTTGGCATGCCAGCAAGTGAAGGCAGAACATCAGGTTTCATCAGGTTTGCTTCAGCCTATCCATATTCCACATTGAAAGTGGGATCGTGTGACCATGAACTTTGTCACCGGGTTACCGATGACGTTAAGGAAGCATGATGTTATATGGGTTATAGTTGACCGGTTGACCAAGTCGGATCACTTCTTACCGGTAAGAATGTACTCCAGTTTGGAAAAGTTAGCTCAGTTGTACATCAAAGAGATCGTTAGGTTGCATGGTGTACCTTTATCGATCATATCAGATAGGGATCCGAGGTTCACAGCGAGGTTGTGGAGGTCTTTCTATGAGGCTTTAGATACCAAGTTGCACTTCAGTATATCTTTTCATCCTCAGACCGATGGACAGTCTAAGAGAGTTATCTAGATCTTGGAAGATATACTTCAGTGTTGTGCAGTAGACTTTGCTCGTAGTTAGAAGGAGTAATTACCGTTGGTAGAGTTTTCTTATAACAACAGTTATCAGTCAAGTATCAAAATGGCTCCTTTTGAGGCCTTGTACGGGCGTAGGTGTAGGACACCTTTGTGTTGGACAGAGCTTAATGAGAAAAAGATAGTTGGTTCAGAACTTGTTAAAGAAACCGAAGAAAAGGTTCAGATCATCAAGAAAAGGTTGCAAGCAGCTTTTGACAGACAAAAAACTTATGTGGATAAGAAGCGTAAGCACATCGAGTATAAGCTTGGTGATAAAGTATTTCTCAAGGTATCTCTATGGAAAGGTATCATCCGGTTTGGTCGAAAGAGAAAGTTGAGTCCAAGGTATATCGGGCCTTGTGAGATTCTTCAGAGGGTTGGACCGGTAGCTTATCGGCTAGTTTTACCTCCGAAGTTGACATATGTACACGATGTATTCCACGTGTCTATGTTGAGACGTTACCGTTCTGATCCTTCACATGTGGTTCAGCTTGAGGAGATCGAAGTCAATATGGATTTGACTTACGAGGAAAGGCCTGTCAGAATCGTGGAAAGAGGAGTTAAAGAACTTCGAAATAAGTGTATACCCTTGGTAAAAGTGTTGTGGAGGAATCACGGAATCGAAGAAACAACATGGGAATCGGAGAAGGATTTGAGAGCTCAGTATCCTCATCTCTTCATGATAGGTAAATTTCGAGGATGAAATTTTCTTTTAGAAGGGGAGAGTTATAACGACCCGGATTCGGATCCGAGTGTCGGGTTAACCCGAGAGGGTTGGGCTTGGGTTTTGGACCCCAGGTTTGTTAGCTGGGCCTTGTTGTTCCTTAGGTTTGTTGGGCTTGTTGGTTGTGGGGCTTAGGAGTTGTAAACTAAGGGCTTATTGGTAAATGGCAAATAGGTTGATGAGAAGGATTGGGGGCTTTTATTTTTCTGCAGCAGAGTGATATCATCCCCCTTCCTTTTCTTCTTTGTTCTTCATCTTGGAAGGAAAGAAAGGTAAGAGTGAAAGGTAAGATTTTTAAGAGTTAGGGCAGGAATCTCGTTTTTATGGTAGAAAAGATGTTATATGGTTGTTGTGGATCTTTTTAACAAGTTAAGGAAGTGTTAGTTTGGTGTAGATAAAGGTTTAGTGGGGGTTTAAGGTTTAATCCGAGAATGTGGTTTTGGGGGTGGTTTCTATATTTTTCTTGATATTTTTAAGAGTTAAAAACATCCCTTGCAGTGTTTAAGAGTTGGTTTTATCCCTTTCTTATAGAGAAAGAAGTTGGAGATCCATCATCAAGTTTGGGCAAAGGAAAGAGCTTGGAGGGGTAAGTTCGGGTTTGGTGGCTGTTTTTGCAATAGGTTGGTACTCCTAACTCTTCTAATCATCAAGCATTTCATGGTAGCTAACATACATGTAAGTTTTGTGCATGAATGCTTGGTTTTGAGCTTTGGGTGCTTTAATGGTGAAATTCATATTAATGTGATTAAGGGCTGGAAATTAGTGTTAAAATAATCTAAACATCATTAATAATTGGTAGGAACACTTTAAGACCGTTTATGTTGAGTTTGGGGTCGAATCGTTAGAAATTTCTAAGTGATACCTGCAACCGTACAGGGGTATCGATACACGGGTTACCGGTATTGATACCCTTAAGAGAGAAATAGGCTTTTGGCCAGGGGTATCGAACCATGGTTTGATACCAATTTCTCCAGTGACCTCGGATTTTGCTCGTGGTTCGATGTTGGTATCGAATCGGGAAGCCTCCTTTGTTGACTTTTGAGTTGGTCAAAGGGTATTGACACCAGTATTGATACCCGTGTTTCGATACTCTCTTTGGGTGGGCATCGATGTAGAGTGTTTCGATACCCCACATAAGGTATCGATACCCCTGTTTAAATTGGTCAAGTTTGAATAAAAAATTAGAGCTCGATGATTTTAATAAATAGTCTCGTTAATTTAAATGCCATGAAATGAATTGTTAACTAAGATTGATGTTATAACCCCGAAAGATTAATTTAGATAATCTTAATATATCTTGTTGTGATAAGATCCTTGGTGGATCGTTTGTGTGGTTTGAGTCCTTTTGTGTTGAAAATCCGGATAAACAAAAGTATTGCAACACGTCGAAGGCCATCCGATGTAACATTCTGGGTAATGATTTGACGACCATCCTGAATATAGGATCCCGATGCTGTGTGGACGCGGGCCTCATTCGAAGATACTCGATGCGACATTCTGAGTATGGAATTTGGAGGATCCCGATGCTGTGTGGACGCGAGCCTCAATCCCGGATATAGGATCCCGATGCTGTATGGACGTGGGCCTCATCCTTGAGTATGGGATCCCGATGCTGTATGGACGTGGGCCTCATCCTTGAGTATGGGATCCCGATGCTGTGTGGACGCGGGCCCTACTCGTAGTGTAGGATCCTGATACTGTGTGGACGCGGGCCTCACTACCTTGTATGATCTGTTGATTCGTATATGATGTGTGCGATAATATAAATCTCATTTATGCCATGTGATATGCAAGCATGCTAGACCATTATACCATGCACGAGATTTATATGTCATGCTTTACTACTTATGATATGCATGATGTTGGTCGAGTTCGGCGTATCCACTGAGTTTTTATGGCTCAGCGTTTGAAATGTGTTTTCGTACGTAGGTTAGGTGAAACGGGTTCCGTGGAGCAACATCGATGTTTAGATTTCAGCATCGACCGTGTTGTCAGAGTACATTTATTAGATAGTGGACTAGTACTATGTTGAACCCTATGTGTATTTGTAACTTTGTTTATTTTAATTTGGGTCCAATGTTTTAAATGATCTGTAATATTTTGGGAGCTCCGATTACTTTATATTATTTTGGGCTTATGTTTTAACTTAAATGGATTTTATGAATTACTTTTAGACTCGGTTTTGTGTTATTTTTGGGCTTTGGAAAGAAATTTTGAAATACAGGTTTTGGGCCGAAGGCCGAATGTGACACCGGGTCGAGAGTGTTACATTAACATAAATAAATAAATTAACATTAAACAAAATAAATTAAAGATCAATTATTCCTTTTAAAATTTATAAAGGAAATGAATGACGAATTATTCCCTTCAAGGGTTATGAGAAAAATCATCAATATCCAATTGAGTTGGATCAATAATGCTATTATTTTCGCCACAAAGAAAATATGTTTATATTTTCTTTAATTTATCATTCATGATTATGGATAAAGTCCATAATACTTCGGCGTTTGACAAGTACGAGATCAATGGTTTGTACCATAACATTGATAACATAAAGATTTTGATATGATCTCTATCATTCTTGTCATCTTTATAATTCCACTTCTTGTGCATATAAGCATTCTCAAAATAATCATCTTATTCATGTCTATTTTATGATCTCAATCATGACCACAATTACTAATGTGACATTTATTCTTTCCGCTATAAAATATCACATTCATTTCAGGGAATGAAGCGAAGACTGATATGTATTTAAAACCCTTGTATGGTATTGTGTCTGTAAGACAACATTAATGTGTGAAAAGTGGAGTATGTTTTTCTAACATATCCTCATCAGTAATACTCTGACACATAATTGAGTTTTATTCACTATCCATATAGTGAATTATCACGTTTGCATTCACTTCAAGGAATGAAACAAATTCAATAATCGCGTGAAATAAATATCATGCTTGCATTCACTTCGGGGAATGACATAAATCAATAATTACATGGAATAATCATCGTGCTTGCATTCACTTCAAGGAATGTCATAAATCCAATAATTGCATGAAATAAGCATCATGCATGCATTCACTTCAAGGAATACCTCCCATAAAAATTCTTTGATCAAGACGATTTTCGTAACTTGAACTTGGGAGAAGTCTATAGTCGAGTTTTCGACGCAAAAAATATTGCTTCCAAGTAAATATAGACTTTATAATATTCATACTATTAAATAGTAATTGATCAACCAATATATATACAATACATACAATGAACAAAAATTTAATCCTTATACACGACGTTGTTAAACCAGTCCACAAGGTCCTTTAAAAAGAACCTTCTTTGAGACCAGTAGCCTCGCAAAATGGGATGTTCAGCCAATATACTCGGATTAAACCAACATAAGAAAGAACATATTAATTTATTAAAGGTTTAATATTTGTTCTAATATCATGTAATACTTTAAACATGATTAAAAACATAAACTTTCATCGTAATAATAAAATAAACAAATATTGATTATAAATAAACACAAAATCTTAAATTAAATAAGTAAAACATACCAAATTTTCCACTATATGGTAGATTTAGTTACCAATATGTTGTTAAAATCTTTTTTTGGAATTGTCGATAAGAACCACAGTATTTGAGCCACTTTATCGCTACACAAACACCAAACAACCAAAGATTTTTAATAAATTAAAAATCAAATCAAAGATCAAGAGAGAAAAATAACCGATAATTAAAATATAATTGAGGGAGAAGAACTTATTTGTAATTTATGCTAGTAACAAATTCTTTTCAATAATTCCTTCAAGATTCGAACGACAAAAACCTTCGTTGGTTAGAGTCTCGTGCTGATAACATGTTGTGAATCAAGTAAAGAATAAGAACAAAATAGAAAAACAAATATGAGAGACAAAAGAGAGACTTTTATTATATTCTCAACGTATGATTGTGTACAATGCTTTGTCCAAAAGTCTATATTTATAGGCATAAGATGAAAACCCTAATTCCAATGGATACTAAACCCTAATAATAAAACCCATTAAACTTTAACTTAATATTTGGATATCCACCATAAATAAATATATTCATAACATTTCTCCTATTTTCTTAGGTATTATACAATTCTTTTCTTTTTGGATAATTTTGTCCTTAATTATATTTATGTTGACCTTTGATTGTATTTTTAATTGATTAATTATTTATTCTATAAATTTATTAAATATTTTTATTTAATATTATTATACTATATAGATAGTGTTATATATATTTAAATAATGTTATAATATTTAATAATATATTTTTATTAATATTAAATTCATAATACTTTTAAGGTTATAAGACGAGTTTTGAAATAAAATGCATTTTATAAGATATTTTTTATCTTAAAATTTTTTATGTAGGTTAATTTATTTTATTATTATTTTTATATTTGTTTATTTATTTATTTTAATTTGTTTGATAAATGGTCAAATATAATAAAAAAATAAAAATTTAAACCTATTAAATATTTAATATTTTGTTGTTAAAATCTAAAAAGGGAGTAAACACATATAAATATATTTTTTAAAAATAATTTGATATATTAATTATATTATAATATATACTTTTTTACAAAGTTTAGATAACATAATAAAAATATTTCTATAAATTTTTATATAAATATTTTAATATTATAATTAAATTTTAACTTGTTTAAAAAATATATCATAAGGACAAATCGATAAATTTTGCTTTCAATCATCTTATGTTTCTACTAATTAAATCAAACAAGATAATATAATATTCATAATAATATGTCAAATAATGTTATAATCCGATAATCTTATTCTTAAAGACAATCTTATATTACATGAACCAAACATTCATTTGTAGATTTTGATGGCATGATGGTATGATCAGTGGTTGTTCAAAGATTTTAGGGTATGTGCAATTTATTAAAATGAGACCTTACTTTATCAAAAATATTATTACCTTCAAAGAATTCGGAAGCCCTGTACAATTTATTCAAAGATATATAAATATTTTTTAAAAATTATTTTAATAAAAAAATATTATTAGTTTTTCCTTTTAACAAAAAAATTAAATATCTAAATTAAACATTTTATTTTTCACCTAAAAGTGATATTATATATATATTAAAATTTAAATAATTATCATATATTATATATTTATATATATTAAAATATTTAATTTAATTTTTTATTTTTGATATTCTAATTTTTAAGGATCATCAACGATCGTTTTTATTGAATCTGTTTAGAATAGGTACGATGTCAACATCTATAATAAAATAAAATGAATTTTAGTTTTTAATTGATTATTTTATAAAATATTTATTAGATTAATAATACAAGTTCAGATGAATCTACATGATAAGCCAATTTCCAGTTACTTTCTAAGAGTAAATTAATGGTGGCATAGAGAATTCGTTGGTTGATGCCAACCACTGAGTAATCACATTATTACTTGCATTTAATATTTTAATTGTATTTAATATTTAATTAAAATAATTGAATTTACGATATACTGTAAAAACAGTATGTGAAAATAATAATTAAGTTTGTAATATTTTGGGAAATTAAAAATATGTTGAAGATAAGCTAGACAGACCTGACATTTCATCCGAAAAAGCAGGTCAAATTCAGCAATCCATCCTCTTACTTTAGTTAATATGAAGATTTAGTCCTTCTAAATTAATTTCACCAAATCAAATCATTAATATGACTCGTCAGTCATGGGCGGAGCCACCCTTTAACAAGAGTGGTTGTCAACACGAATTTAAAAATATAAATAATAAAATATATAAAATACGAAAATAATAACAATAATAAAATCAAAAAACAGAAACAGAAACGTGGGAAGGGATTTTCGGTTTGTTGGTTGAGGATTTGAGGGATTTTTGAATTTGGTTGTTGAGTTTTTTTAGGGATCTAGATAGCGTTTGATCTAACTAGGATTGTTGAATTGAATCCCTTTAAATAGGGATTCAATCAGCAGGAGAAGGGGCATCGAAAATCTGGGAACTAGGAGGAGGCTTGGATCGGTTTATTTCAATCAACTAGAGGACTCAATCGAAGGAGCAAAGGCTTGAATCGAATCCCAGGTAGGGTTTATTTCTTTTTTCCTCCTTCGAATGATTCTTTTAGGGTGGTTAGAATCCTTTTTTTCCAGATCGGTTTTATGTGTTTTATGTGTTTTGAGTGCTAGATTCATTAAAATCTAGGTTCTATAGGTGTTTTAAGCGTTTTTAGGGGTCACCGATGAGCTCGCCGACATCAGGAATCGCTTCCGGCGTCGGAAACAGAGTCGAAAAGATGGTCGGGTTCACGTTGCAGCGGCCGAAAAATTCGCCGAAGTAGACTTGAGTGGCGGCAAGTTCGATTGGACGACGGTTGGTGTGGTGGCCTCAAGGAGTGTTCTTCATGTTCTTCCAAGAACATGAAGAACACCAAGCAAATTTGGAGCTTTTGATCCATTTTTAGGCTTAATTCTGGGCTTGGGGTTGTTTGTCTCAGAGAGTTCTGAGTTAGACCGAATGGGGAAGGGATGAAATGGCCGAGTGAACTCGGTAATAGGGGGTCACCCCTGTGCAAAACGACCGCGTTTTGGCACTGGGTGACCCGCGCGTTTGATCCGGGTCAACCCGGATCTGCGCCTATCCATGTAAATAAGAATTTTGCCCCTTTAGTCCTCCTAGGTTTAAACTGTTTTGCAATTTAGTCTCTAAATCAATTAGGTCCCTAAAACCTTTAGATTTCATTCAATTAGGTCCCTATTTACCCAAATTAGCCCCCTAGGATTAAAATTAATTAATTTTAGACTTTAATTCGGCTTAAAAATTAATTTTAAGACTTAAAAATTTCCCTAAATAGAATTTAATTTAATTTTTAAGATAATTTAAAATTAATTTAACCTAATTAGATCTAATATAAGTTTAATTTGACCCCTAAAACCTAAAATTAGGCTTTAATTAGGTTTTAATTTAATTCTTAAAATTGAGAAATAATTTTAATTAATTATTTTAATTAATTTTAATTAATTTCTAAAGATAAGTGTTAAAATTAACCCAACTTAATTAGGTCTAGTTTAGCCATTAAACCTTAAAACTTAGCTTTCACCAAATTAAACTTTAATTAGGTTTTAAATAAAATTTGAAGTTAAAATTTAATTAAATAATTAATTTAATTAAAAATCCTAAATTTTAAAATTAATTACATATTTAATTAAATCTAACTCATCCTTCGGTTCGATTACTCTTCTTTTTCGTCTTTACCAATGCAAGTCCCTTTGTACTTATGATGACAATTTTGATGTAATTTGTACTCCATGTTCTAAATAAAAATATCAAGTTCCTTTACTTTGTTTTATTTAATTATGTTTTATTTTGAGCATTGCATGGCATATTTTTAGGGAGATCATTTAATAAACATTAGGTTAATTAATTTAGAGCCCTTTAGGACTGGTTGCTTTAATTAATTAATTAATTAATTAAATAGGGAGATAATTAGTAAATAATGGTATGTGAATCTTCTATCTCGGATACACTAAAGAGGTTGATGTTTTGATGTACCATGATTTTGGCCTAAAGAGTGTACTTTGGTATCGAATTCATGTGCTATTAAAACCTAGAATTTTGATAAAAAAACCTAGGTTTAGTATTAAATAAAATGGATAGGTAAATAATTAGCGACATTAGTAATTTAAATAGGATTTAACACTTAATTAATGGAGCCCTTGTAGGATTAGAACTTAAAATGAACAAGATAAAAACGGTCATGCATATTTCTTGACCTTTTGAGACGGAAGTTATATTCCTTTGAATTTGGGTGAGGTTTCCTATCTAGAGGACGTCTCGTTCAACTCAAGTTTAAAGGTGATGTAATTTCTAAATCAAAAGGATATCCTCAATTCAAATAATGTTTGATTAACAATGGAGAATTAAATTAATATCTATCTTCAAAATATCAAAATGCCACGTGAAATTAATAAGGTACCAATTTTTTGGGCGTTTGTAAGGGCCGTCCTTACACGTAACCGACTCCCGAACGCAAAAGTTTTTAAACGAATCTCTGGTTTGTTTTATGGTGTCTGGCCTACCAAAGTGGCCGGTGGCGACTCCAAATCATTTTAAAAATTAAATTATATATATTTTTCCTAAGATTTGGGTTTTTCAAGATTAAAAGCGATAAAGTTCGGATTTTTCAAAATCAATCGTCAAGCTACTTTTCACCTAAAATCGTGTTTTTTAAGAGGTCGCGACAGCTTGGCGACTCCGCTGGGGATTTAAAAATTATTTCTTTTTAGTGAGTCAGGCCTAACTTTTTTAAAAAATTTTACGTGGTATTTTGACATTTTGAAGATAGATATTAACTTAATTCTTTATTGTTAAATAAACATTGTTTGAATGAGGACAACTTTTTATTTTTGTGATATATCTTGTCATTCATGTATAAGCTCTCGACCCGAGCTTTCACCCTTAAGTGAAAGTTAGATATTATCCGACGTGATGCTCTCTAGCTCCGAGTTTTGGATTTTTATCTGCTTCCGGTATACTAACCTTACGCATCGTGGGGTCTTCACCCCCGTTCTAAGGGACCTATACCACCAAATCGATGTCTTATCGTCACAGTAGGCGGTAACGACAGTTCGGAAACCCAGTGTCTAGACCAAAAACCGCATATAGAGTAGAAACCTACCCCTTTTAGAGCCAGACAAAGACCATAAGATAAGGCGGTATGCTGCCGAAATGCTGTCAAACTTAGGATTTCTCAGTTAACATGCTTTTTGGTTATTTTATTGCAATTTAGCCTACTCTCTAGTTATTTTATGCAATTTAGCCTGCTCTCTAGTTAATTTTCTTTGCATTCTAAACTGTTCTATGGTTATCTTTCAGGCACCTTTATTATCTTGTTTTATCTTTGTATTTATCCTACTAACACATTTTCTTTCTGTTTTCGTTTTTTGATCCTTTTATGCATTTTAAATTTACTTGGCATATCATTTGCATGGGTATTAATTCAGGAAACAATAAAGTTAGAAGTATCCAAAAATGTCAGAAGGGATCATTATAGGCGAAGATAATATGGAAGTCTGGACATGGTCAGAGTCAGTTCAGCACGAGAAAGGTGACAGCTTGCCTTCAGGAAGCGTCTCGATATTGAAAGGGTATGTCAAGATTAGCATAAATCAGAGTCCTTGTCTCTCCGAAATTCAAGAAATATGGGAACAGTGGAGTGATGACATGAAAGAGCAATTCAAGAGGGAGTTTGGAGACATTGCTTTGTTAGTGAAGGTTCCTATTGACAGACACCTAATGAGAGCGATGATGCAGTTCTAGAATCCCGCCTACAACTATTTTACCTTTGGGAAGATCGACATGACGCCTACGTTAGAGGAGTATGAAGTTTTGATCAATTGTCCGGCGATAAAGAGCGATAGGATATATGTTAAACCCAACAACACTTCAGGTTTCAAGAAGAAGTTGATGCAGATCACCGGTAAGGATAAAGAATTTTGGGACCAGAAGATAACGGGTCACGACCACAAAGATGTGAGTGAGGAAAGACAGAGAGTGAGTTGAAAGGTTTTCAAGGATTTAATAGCTACAAGCAGCAAAGAGCCCACCAAAGCAAGAAGGATTTACGCCCTTTGCGTCTATGGGTTGGTGCTATTTCCCAAAACTCCCGAGCACATAGACCCATCCACAGTTGGTTTGTTTGAGAGGTTATTCAAAGGCATAAATCCGGATCCTGCCATATTAGCCGAGACTTATAGGTCACTAACCGCATACAAGAGGGCCGGGGAAGGAAGATTTTGGGGGGGTGTACAGCTTTTGGAGATATGATTCAGAGGTCATGGTTGGAGCTCCCGTATAGCGCCTTGAGGTTCAGGACCACTTACTCCCCCATCGAAGAACACCTAAAGAGCTGCGTTTTGGAGAAAAAGACCGAAGTCCAATAGAGCTATCTCTTCCAGGATCTGACGGATTCAAACATCGTTTGGAAAGCCTACTGGTTGAACAGGGGAACGACTTTTCGATACCGGTGTGGAGATAGCGATTGGATTCCATTAGCGGGCATATAGGGTGGAATGGCTTATTGCCCATTACTAGTTTTGAGGCAGTTCGGGTCGAGACAGTTCATACCAGCCACAACGGGGATGACAAGTTTCAGTTATTCACACCAAAGCGAAGGGTACAAATCCAAGATAACTCAGATTGTGAAAGCTTGGGATTTACCCAGGAGGGTTCAGCCTTATCGAGAGTTCAAAATTATGGCCCGATATGACGAATAGAGGGAGCAAAGGGTAAATGATGGAGTTTTCCGAGGAATACCAAGGGATGATGGACCGTCGTCAAGCAAGGTAGCCCTAGAAGCACCATCAGCATTAGAGAAGCTCAAGGAAGATCGAGATTTAGATTTTCAAAGATAAGAAAAGAGGATCTACGAACTTACGCAGGAGTTGAACCTCACAAAGTACCAGGTGCAGACGCAAGAGAGGAAAGAAAAAGAGATGACACTTCAGAATGAAAGGTTACGTCGAGATCTGAGAGAGGCACGAGAAGTGTCTGAGGGGCGTAAAAGGAAATACCCTAGGGAAGATGAAGGCAGGATCATCGGGGATATTTCTGACCGCTTGGACAAGGCGTTGAGGGAAAAGGAAAACTATAAGAGGCTTTACGAAAGGAAATGCCGTGAAGCAAGAGAAGCAAGTTACAAAGCTAGGAAGATGGTGGATAAAGAACAAGCAAAGAACCTCAAGTTGACAACCAAGGTAGCACAGCTAGAGGAATTGGTTACCAAGTATCACAACGAGGATAAGGCTAAGATGGAAGAAGAAAAGGAGGGGCTTCAATAGAAGATTGTCTCGCTTGAGAGTTAAGTACAAGGGTTACGAGAGAAGTTAGTCGACTTTGAAGGGGCTTTGTGTCAAGATGCTGGAGGAGTGTGGAAGATAAACCACATCTTACGTACAGATATTGTCAAAATAAGCTACGACTCTTCTAAATCAGCCGAACATCGAGCAAGAGCACGGGGAAGCCATCGTACGCCTGCTACATAAGTTGACCAATTTGGGGATTAGGGCTAGCATTTTTCTGTAGATTATCTTTAATTTGTAGTGAATCCTTTTTGGACAAACTGATATTTTTAAGAGATTGTTTTTCGAATTTAATACCCTCTTGCATTCATGCATTCATTCATCATGTGCATTATTAATTAAAATAAAGTTTAATAATAAAGGTTTTATGGCAGTGAACTTTAAAAATTGCAAATATACTATACACATACTCGACGCGCTCGCACACCAGGAAGCTAGCAATGGAGGAAAGACTACAAAAACTAGAGGATCATCATGTTGAATTTGCAAATCGCTTGTATGCGATAGAAAATGGCGTAAAAGATGGTTTTGCCAAAATCCAGACAGACATCATCAATCAAATAACTGCTCTGTTGGGACCAAAGCAGGATGAGAAAGGCAAAGCGTCGATGGGAGGGGTGGACAAGACAGAAGGACAGGCAGATACCGTAACTCACATAAGGGGGCAACCAGAAATGCATTCAGTCCCAGAGAGAGTGCAGCTCAATGTAGTAGGGGCATCCACAAGTCACCCCGTGGAAGACAATGACTTCACTCCGAATGTCGATGAGGTCCCAAATCTTAACTTCATGAGTGAGGTGGAAAAAATGCGCCAAGACATGGAGAAGAAATATGCCAATCATTTCAAGGCGCTCGAGGCAAAGATTCAAGAAATCCAAGTCCAAGGGTCGGCTGATAAAAGCACCGATGCGTTTGACCTCAGCTTAGTTTCTGATTTGGTCCTGCCACCGAAGTTCAAGATGCCTGATTTTGAAAAGTACAACGGGACATTATGTCCTAGCGCCCATACGACGATGTATTGTTAGAAGATGGTCGCTTTTAGCAAGGATGAGAAGTTGTTGATCCATTGCTTTCAGGATAGCCTGATAGGTTCTGCTATCCAATGGTACACCCAATTAAGTTGGGAAAATATAAAGTCATGGAAGGACTTATATCATGCATTCATGGAAAATTATAAGTATGTGTCGGAGATGGGACCCACTAGAGTTATGTTGTAATAGATGGGGCAAAGTTCTAATGAAACATTCCGACAATATGCTCACAGATGAAGAGATCTGGCCTCTCAGGTGCAGCCTCCGTTGATTGAGAAAGAAATGACCCACATGTTTGTAGAAATGTTAAAGGGCCTAATGTACGATCTTCTGTTCACTAGTACGTCAATACAAAGCTTCTCTCAAATAGTTGCTACTAGAGAATTGGTGGAGGCGTCTATCAAAAGAGGGAGAATTGAAAGATCTGACAACTCTAAAAAGAACTTCAAAAAGAAGGACAACGAGGTGAATAATGTTGTCGTGTACGAAACCCCGAGAAATGTGACGATTTCCAAACCAAGGACAGGAGCAAGCGGCTCGTAGGGTCTAAATAAGGACTCAAAATAGGAAAGACCGAATTTCTCACATATCCCAGTTACGTATGCTGAGTTGTACACTCAGTTACACGATGCAGATATGATACGCCCGTACTTCATCATACCACTCAAACCCCCTTATCCACACTGGTATGACCCGAAGGCCTAGTGCGTATATCATGCTAACGTTCAGGGATATAGCATCGAGAACTGCACAGCCTTTAAGAGGATTGTTCAAAACATGATGAACGTCGGGGTTTTGAAATTTGATGAACCCAGTGTATCAACAAACCCACTTCCGAACCATGGCGGTCGAGGCGTAAATGCGATTGAAGAAGACCAAATGAGGCAGATTAAGATGAATGTGTCAGAGATTCGATCGTCGTTAAAGTGGGTTTTTCAACAGCTATTCTATAACGGGCTTATATGCCAAGGAATGAAGATGAAGGAATCTACTGGGTAGACTTGTACTGCGAGTTCCACCAAGAACAGGAACATACAATTCAACAGTATAGTGAGTTCAAGAATTTGCTACAAGAGATGATGGACAATAAGGAGGTGTAGTTCTTTGCGAAGGAATGTGTCCGAAAAGTGATGGACGTATGCACGTCTGAAAAAGCCAAACCGAAATATAGTGCAAATAGGCCGTTAGTCATCTCAGCTCGACCAAGAGGCAATAATTCAGTTGGATCGGCAAACGCTCCTCGCATAGTAATTACCCTTCCAGTGCTCTTCTCGTTTAAGGATACACAAAGGGTTCCATGGAATTATGCCGCGAGTGTGGCAGGGCCAAGTAGTTCGAAGCCCATCGAGGAGGTACAATCAGGAAAACCTGAAATTGTTGAGAAAATGGAAACACAGGAGCCAGTGAATGAGGTAGGACATTTCACCAGAAACAGGAGATGTTACTCACCGGCTCAAGGAAAAGAAAAGGACCAAGTTAAACATACTGAGAAGAAGAAAATTTTCGCAGATCCAACTCCGAAGGTGAATGAGCCTGTCACCGAGGAGCAAGCGCATGAGTTTCTGCATTTTTTGAAGCACATCGAATATAACATAGTGGAGCAGTTGAAAAAACAACCCGCTGGAATCTCTATTCTCGATCTGCTATTGAGTTCCGAAGAGCACCGTGACGCCCTATTGAAACTGTTAAACCAAACCTTTGTCCCGAAAGAGATTTTTGGAGGCTATTAGGCTACAGGAGGAAGAGATTTTCGGGGAAGCTTTTGAAGGTCTGATGGTGGGAGGAATTTTTGAAGGTCCGAGGATGAAACTACTGGAGAGAATTCGTTTGTGCCTTTCTGGCGAAACTCTGAATAATTGGACTGTAGAGGATTTACCTGTAGTTTTCAAAACAGAGTAATGTCATAAACCACCCTGTATTTTTGCTCGCAAGTACAGGAGATTTTCTGTAAAGGGTTTTTTCATAATTTTCATTAGCAAATAAAGATGTTTTTTCCCTTCTTCAAATGGCAAACATTTTTCTTTTCTTTCATTCGCTTCATCCATTTCTTTCTTTATTCATCTATTATTCTCATCCAACTATACAAATTTTCTTCGCAGGTTCCCAAACAATGATTGCATGAGTGATTCTGGGTCTAAACCCGAAATAGATTTGAAAAGGATCTCTTGTCTAACAAAAATCAATGAGTGTGAAGATAATGCGAACTACAAGGTTCCTGAAGAATTGCTAAGGTTGGTGGATCAAGAAGATAAGTAAATCATGCCCCACAAAGAAGAGATAGAAACTCTGAATCTGGGTACCGAAGAAGAGAAAAAGGAAGTCATGATTGGAGCGACATTTCCACAGGGGCAAAGCAAATTTGATAGACTTATTGCGAGAATTCAAGGATGTCTTTGCATGGTCTTATCAAGATATGTCGGGTTTGAATACCGACATTGTGGTCCACAAGTTGCCCATTAGACCAGATTGCAAGCCCATACAACAGAAGCTCAGAAGGCTGAGACCGGAAATGTTGTTGAAAATCAAGAAAGAGGTATAGAAGCAGATCGATGCAGGCTTCCTACAGGTGGCAACATACCCAGAATGGGTAGCAAACATAGTCCTTGTACCAAAGAAAGATGGGAAAGTTCGGATGTGTGTGGATTATAGGGATTTGAACAGGGCGAGCCCGAAGGACAATTTCCCTTTACCCCATATAGATGTTCTGGTAGATAATACTTCGGGGCATTCATGGTTTTCTTTCATGGATGGGTTCTCGGGTTACAATCAGATTAAAATAAATCCGGAAGATATGGAGAAGACAACTTTTACTAAACTATAGGGCGCGTTCTGCTATAAAGTCATGCCTTTTGGGTTGAAGAATGCCGGGGCCACATACCAGAGAGCTATGGTGACACTGTTTCATGACATGATACACAAAGAAATCGAAGTTTATGTGGACGATATGATATCCAAGTCCCAAACAGAAGGGGGACATGTATAGGATTTGAAAAAGTTGTTCCAAAGGCTGCGAAAGTATCAGCTGAAGCTTAACCCCAATAAATGTACGTTTGGGGTTACATCCGACAAGCTACATGGTTTCGTATTCAGCCAAAGGGGTACTGAAATTGATCTCGATAAAGTCAAGGCGATTCAAAATTTATCACCTCCAAAAATACAGAAAGACGTTCAGGGCTTCCTTGGGAGATTGAACTACGTCTCTCGGTTTATTTCTCAGCTAATCGATAGATGTGGTCCTATTTTTAAACTACTTCGGAAGAACAACCCAAGTGAGTGGAATGATGAATGCCAAAAAATATTGGACAAGATCAAACAATATTTGTCCAACGTACCAATAATGGTGGCGCCAGTTCCTAAGAGACCATTAATCCTTACTTGGCGGTGTTCGAGAATTCCATGGGGTGCGTATTGGGGCAACATGCTGACACTGGAAAGAAGGAAAGAGCAATCTATTACCTGAGTAAGAAATTTACTGAATGTGAGGTACGATACCCATTTATCCAAAAGATGTGCTGTGTACTTGTTTGGGTTACTCGCCGACTCAGGTAATATTTGTTATATCACACCAAGTGGTTGATATCAAAGCTCGATCCATTGAAGTTTTTGATGGAAGCACCCGCATTGACCGGGAGATTAGCATGATGGCAAATGTTGTTATCCGAATTTGACATAGTATACGTCAGCCAAAAGGCAATTAAAGGGAGTGCCATAGCCGACTTTCTTACAAGTAGAGCTTCGGATGATTATGAGCCTCTGAACTTTGATTTTCCTGAGGAGGATGTAATGACCGTTTCCGTTGAAGAAAATGAAGAAATAGAATGGAAATTATATTTCGACGGGGCGGTCAACGCCCTCGGACGGGGAATCGGAGTTGTATTAATATCTCCAGATGGCATACATTACCCTCTCACGAGCAAGTTGAAATTCTTGTGTACTAACAATATGGCTGAATACGAAGCCTGTGTCATGGGTTTAAAGGCAACAATTGAAAGAAAGATAAAGGCCTTGAAGGTATACGGAGACTCAACATTAGTTATTTATAAGCTACGTGGAGAATGGGAAACTAAAGACACGAAGTTGATAGAATACCGAAAGTTGATATTAGAGCTAATTGAAGAATTCGAAGAGATAACATTTGTTTACCTTCCTAGAGAGGACAACCAAATGGTAGATGCCTTAACTACACTAGCCTCAGTATTCCAAGCAAATAGACCAGATGATATGATGTTAATCCGGATGCAGAGCTATGAAACATACACTCATTGCTGCAACCTGGAAGAAGAGGATGATAATCCTTGGTATTTTGATATTCTACAATACATCAAGTTTCAAGCCTACCCATTTGGAGCTAATGATATTGACAAAAGAACAATCAAAAGAATGGTTGCTGCATATGTGTTAGACGGTGACATCTTATATAGAAAGAGCAGAGATCAGGTGCTGCTAAGATGTGTCAATGCCCGTGAGGCTAAAAGTATTCTGGAAGAGGTGCATGATGGAATTTACGGTACGCACGTCAATGGTTTCTCGATGGTACAGAAAATAATGAGATACGGATACTACTGGTCTACTATGGAAGGAGATTACATAGAATATGCCAAAAAGTGTCACAAATGTCAGATCTATGCAGATAAAATCAACTCTCCACCAGTACCGTTACATACAATGAATTCGCCCTGGCCTTTTGCTATTTGGGGACTAGACGTAATCGGGCAGATTCACCCTAAGGCTTCAAATGGGCATCGCTTTATCCTAGTGGCTATCGATTATTTCACCAAGTGGATAGAAGTTGTCTCTTATGCTAATGTCATAAGAACAACAGTTTGCAAGTTCTTGAAGAAAGAGATTATTTGTCGGTATGGTCTACCAGAGCGAATCATCACGGATAATGCTACCAATTTCAATAATAGATTGATAGCAGAAATATGTGAGCAGTTCAAAATAATTCATCACAACTCTGTGGCATACCGACCAAAGATGAATGGAGCCGTTGAGACAGCAAATAAGAACATTAAGAAGATCATATCAAAGATGACTGAGACATACAGAGACTAGCATGAAAGGCTTCTTTTTGCCTTGTTTACGTATTGAACTTCGATAAGAACTTCTACCGGGGCAATGCCATATTCCCTAGTATATGGTACTAAAGCAGTGTTACCTTAGGAAGTTGAAATCACATCTCTTCGAGTATTGTTAGAAATGAAGCTAGACGATGCAGAGTGGGTACAGATTCGATTAAAAGCTATTTGTCACAGCCAAATGTATCAGAAACGAATGATTCGAGCTTATGACAAGAAAGTTCGACCACGAGAATTCTGAGAGGGGGATCTAGTGCTTAAAAAGATCTTGCTTATACACCGAGATTTCCGAGGGAAATGGATGCCGAATTGGGAAGGGCCTTATGTTGTCAAAAAGGCCTTCTCCGGAGGCGCACTGATCTTGAATGAAATGGACGGAAAAGAATTAAATAAGCCGGTGAATTCTAATTCAGTTAAAAGATATTACGCCTGAAGAAAAAGAAGAAAAAGAGATAAAAAAGAAAAAAAAGAGAAAAGAAAGAGAAAAAGAAAATGAAGTGAAAATCTTAAAGGGCGCTTCATAAAAAATGATTAAAAGAAAAAGGAGGGGCCAAGATGAAAACTCGTAAAGGGCGTCTTGATACCAACGGAGGATTTGGATCGAAAACCAGGAATAACGGCTCAAATGAATGAAATAGGCATCCGGTGATTCGTGCCTCTCGGTTATCAAGCAATACGGAAGGATCTTCACGTTTGCAAAGTTGGATCCTCATTTGAAGAATGGCTAGACAGGTAGATCATCTTTAAATCTATATCTCGAGAAAAGGCTTGGATGATCGCATGTGATAAGCGTTTGGGAATTTGTATTTTGTTCCTTTCTTTTTTCTTCTAATTGTTTTGCCATGATTGTTTTTACACGCTTGTCATAAATTTACGAAAAGCTCCAATAAAAATATTCATTTCTTTTGAGCCTTCAATTCTATCCAAAGCATCATGCTAGTGAACTAATATGAATTAATGAATACAGAAAATCTTTTGGCATCATTATGTTTTAAGACTACAAGTAAGATTTGTTTTTCCGGATCAAGATAACAGAATACAAACAAATATGTTCTGACATTCGGATGAAATCTGTCTCGAAAGAACGCCTCAAAACAGCTTTATAAAGAGGACAATCATTAAAAGTTGTCCTCTCTTTGTGAGATGAAAACCTCGAATAAGGAAAAGAGGGAGAAGAGTTAATTAGTCCCTTCAAAGTAGCGAACTGACTAATAATACATGCCTTTCAAGGCAGTACTCATGCATCATAATAGGAATATTTGCATTAGGAGCATATTAATAATGCATAATATTTCTCTTAAACAGGATTCAAGAGCCGATAAGAAATGATTCAAAGAAATCAACAAGAGAAAACAGAAATTGGCAGCCTTCTCGGCATGAGCCCCTATACAAACAAAAATTGGCAGCCTTCTCGGTGTGAGTCCCGATACAAACAGAAATTGGCAGCCTTCTCGGTGTGAGTCTCGATACAAACAAAAATTGGCAGCCTTCTCGGCGTGGTCCCGATTAAAATACTATTGGCAGTCTTTTCGACGTGAGTCCCGAAAGAAGTAGTGTAAAATGAGGAATTTCATAATAAGAAGAACAACCTCAATTTCCACCACTTGATGAGTTTGGAGAATTTCGTAATAAGAAGAACAACTCCAAATTCCACGAGATGCGAGGAATTTTATAATAAGAAGAATAGCCTCAGATTTCACCACTCTTATCTGGAGAATTTCGTAATTAGAAGAACAGCTCCAGATCTCGGATATGAGGAATTTCGTAATGAGAAGAACAACCTCAAGCTCCACCACTTGATGAGTTTGGAGAATTTCATAATAAGAAGAACAACTCCAAATTCCACGAGATACGAGAAATTTCATAATAAGAAGAACAACTTTGGATTTCACCACTCTTATCTGGAGAATTTCATAATGAGAAGAACAGCTCCAAATCCTGGAGATGAGGAATTTTGTAATAAGAAGAACAGCCTCAAGCTCCATCACTTGATGAGTCTAAAGAATTTCGTCTGAAGAAATTCGTAATAAGAAGAACAGTTTCAGACCCTGGAGAATTTCATAATAAGAAGAACAACTTCAGTTATTCCAAAGACGAAGAGTTTCAGAAAGAAGAACAACTTCGAGTTGCGTCACAAGATTTCGCTTGAAGAATTTCGTAATAAGAAGAACAGCTTCAAGCTTCAGGGCTTTAACAAAACTCGTGTTTTTCAATCTTTGCCCATCTCTTGCTTCGCAGCATTGAGCAAAGAGGGGTAGTTGTCAACACGAATTTAAAAATATAAATAATAAAATATAAATAATAAATAAAATAATAAAATATATAAAATACAAATAATAATAATAAAGTTGAAAAACAGAAACAGAAACGTGGGAAGGGATTTTCGGTTTGTTGGTTGAGGATTTAAGGGATTTTTGAATTTGGTTATTGAGTTTTTTTAGGGATCTAGATAGTGTTTGATCTAAGTAGGATTGTTGAATTGAATCCCTTTAAATAGGGATTCAATCGGCAATAGAAGGGGCATCGAAAATCTGGGAACTAGGAGGAGGCTTGGATCGGTTTATTTCAATCAACTAGAGGACTCAATCGAAGGAGCAAAGGCTTGAATCGAATCCCAGGTAGGGTTTATTTCTTTTTTCCTCCTTCGAATGATTCTTTTAGGGTGGTTAGAATCTTTTTTTTCCAGATCGGTTTTATGTTTTTGATGTGTTTTGAGTGCTAGATTCATTAAAGTCTAGGTTCTATAGGTGTTTTAAGTGTTTTTAGGGATCACCGACGAGCTCGCCAACGTCAGGAATCGCTTCCGGCGTCGGAAACAACGTCGAAAAGATGGTCGGGTTCACATTGCGGCAGCCGAAAAACTCGCCGGAGTAGGCTTGAGTAGCGGCAAGTTCGATCGAATGGCGGTTGGTGCGGTGGCCTCAAGGAGTATTCTTGGTGTTCTTCATGTTCTTCCAAGAACATGAAGAACACCAAGCAAGTTTGGTGCTTTTGATCCATTTCTAGGCTTAATTCTAGGCTTGGGGTTGTTTGTCTCAGAGAGTTCTGAGTTAGACCGAATGGGGAAGGGATGAAATGGCCGAGTGAACTCGACAATGGGGGGTCACCCCTGTGCAAAACGATCACGTTTTGGCACTAGGTGACCCGCGCTTTTGATCCAGGTCAACCCGGACTCGCGCCTATCCATGTAAATGAAAATTTTGCCCCTTTAGTCCTCCTAGGTTTAAACTGTTTTGCAATTTAGTCCCCAAACCTTCAATTAGGTTCCTAAAACCTTTAGATTCCATTTAATTAGGTCCCTATTTACCCAAATTAGCCCCCTAGAATTAAAATTAATTAATTTTAGACTTTAATTGGGTAATTAATTTTAAGATTTAAAAATTTTCCTAATTAGATTCTAAATAGAATTTAATTTAATTTTTAAGATAATTTAAAATTAATTTAACCTAGTTAGATCTAATATAAGTTTAATTTGACCCCTAGAATCTAAAATTAGGCTTTAATTAGGTTTTAATTTAATTCTTAAAATTGGGAAATAATTTTAATTAATTATTTTAATTAATTTTAATTAATTTTTAAAGATAAGTGTTAAAATTTGGGTTACCAAAGTGGGTCTAATTCTTCTAAAGATAAGTTTAATTTGACCCCTAGAACCTAAAATTTGGTTTTAATTAATTTTAATTAATTTCTCGAACCCAAAAGTTTTTAAACGAATCTTTGTTTTGTTTTATGGTGTCTGGCCTACCAAAGTGGCCGGTGACGACTCCAAATCATTTTAAAAATTAAATTATATATATTTTTCCTAAAGTTTGGGTTTTTCAAGATTAAAAACGATAAAGTTCGGATTTTTCAAAACCAATCGTCATACTACTTTTCACCTAAAATCGTGTTTTTTAAGAGGTTGCGACAGTGATCAAATGATACTCCAAAATTTTTTGATCTATCTTTTTTTATATGATTTATATATATATATATATTAAAATAAATAAATAAATGACATCAATTTATAAATAATTGACACCCCTTAAATATAAATCTAAAAATGACACCCCTTAAAAAATTTCTAATTCCGCCCTTGTCGTCAGTTATTTAAAGTTATATTAAATCATCTAGCCTCATCGGTTAAAAGAACGAATATTATTGTTGGAGGTTACAGGTTCGAACACTAATAATATGAGCACAGTGATTTACCTAATAGTTGTGATGATAAAGCTCATCCGCTTTCTTCACTGAAATCTGTCCCATCTCTTTCACGTTCGAGTCCAAACAAAAGAAACCTCGAAAAGTAAAAAAATGGTGTACAAGTCTTTGGATTCCCTATCCGTTAAAGATGTGACGGCGTCGGGTATATCGGATGAACTTGCCGAAGAAATTCTCCAGAAGGTGGCGGAGATCGTTCGTAGTTATGGATCTGCCTCGCCGGAGACTTGGGACCGGATTTCCAAACACGTCCTTACTCCTAATCTTCCTTTCTCTCTTCATCAACTGATGTATTATGGTTGTTACAAAGATTACGGACCCGACCCTCCTGCTTGGGTTCCCGACCCGTAAGGATTCTTTCTTCTTCTTTTTTTCTCTAATGGCTACCCTGGAATAGCTCCAACTAGATGATGCACTGATTCAATTAATATTTTAACTTGTATAACCTTAATTTTGGAAGAATTTTCAATTGCGCGAGGTTTATGTATTAGTTCTGATGTTTGGTTTTATTTTGTCAAATCATGTATGGGTAGGGAGAGTGCATCGTTAACAAATGTGGGGCGTCTATTGGAGAGGCGTGGAAAAGAATTCTTAGGCTCCAAATACAGCGATCCTATATCTAGTTTCTCTCATCTTCAGGAATTTTCGGTCTCAAACCCTGAGGTATGACTGTTATGATTCCAAGGTCACATTTTTTAAAAACATAACATAATGATATTTTGATGATTTTGAATTTTGGGTATTAATAAACAAATAATGTTCCCTATATCTTGATATGCCAGGTTTATTGGAAAACTGTCCTGGATGAAATGTGCGTAGATTTTTCGGTTCCTCCTGATTGTATCTTACAGAGTCCATCTGAAGACAGCCGCTTATCAAATCCAGGTGGAAAATGGCTTCCTGGAGCTGTTGTGAACCCTGTGAAGAACTGCTTGGTTGTTAATAGTAAGAGAAGTTTAGATGATGTAGTAATAAGATGGCATGATGAGGGAGATGATGATCTGCCTGTGAAAACCATGACGCTTGAGGAATTGCAGACGGAGGTTTGGTATGCTGTTCTTCATCCCATAGATGCAGTGTTTGTTCATAGTTGCTTCTACTACTACTATTATTATTATTATTATTATTATTATTATTATTATTATTATCATTATTATTTTCTGATGGCTTGCATAATCACAGTTAAGATAGTTTGTCATGGAATCTTCTCTCAAAATCTTAAAAGAACAATTAATTCAGATTAAATGACTGTGAAGTTTAGATTTAACTAAATGGTTTTACCAGATCCTTACATTCATCATTGATGTTTGGAAAGCATAACATGAGATGCTAGCAAGTTGAAACAGAAATGGTATTGAGTAAAAATGTCTTTTATTAGTTCCCAGTAAGCCACAATAAGATTAAACATCAGTTGTCTCGCAAGTTCTGTGTTTTATGCTGAATGACAATTTTTGTTCTTGTAGTCGTCTTGTAATTTTGAAGGATTTTTAGCTGAACTGGTTTGCACGTTGAATTCATTCAATGATATGTATATTCTGTGCACATTATTGCTTGTTATTTTGAACATATATGTTTAAACATATGTTAGAAATAGATAATCTTTTAAAAAAATTATACTTCAATTTTGTTGGGTGATTCAAGTTACTAATGTGTGTGGGAGTAGTCTTATATGTACTTTAGAATTTTTCATGTGATCAACGAAGAGTCTTGATGTTGTAATGAAAATTGTTGTTCTTAGTACATCTACTAACTTTTGATGTCATAGTATCCAACAATACTTTTTGTTCTAATTTGTAGGTTAGTTGCACATGCACTCAATGCTCTGGGTTTGGACAGAGGATCTGCAATTGCAATTGATATGCCAATGAATGTCTACTCTGTGATTATCTATCTTGCAATTGTTCTAGCAGGCTATGTAGTTGTTTCCATTGCCGACAGTTTTGCTCCACTTGAAATATCAACAAGGCTTAAAATATCAGAAGCGAAAGCCATTTTTACTCAGGTTGTTTTCCTTCTTTTCTTTCAGCGGATTATGAAACTTTTAATTCTTGTATTTACAATCACTTCTGCATGCCTGCAACTTTTGTTTTGCAGCTCATGCTCTTATCGTGCTTACATGACATTTGTTAACTTGAATTAGTTCTGTGCAACGTAGGTTTGATATGTGCTTTTTTATTGGGTTAGATTGTTGTAAAAGTCGCTTAGATGACCTTTACATAGAAGCTTAATGTTTCAGATCATAAATAGCATGATGAATTATGCCTCCTTGCTTTACATCATAATCCTTAACTGGATTCAGGAAAATACTGTCAGGCATCTGAAATGTGTTCGACATTCATTGATCTAATTAGAACATTGTGTCAACAGTATGTGCTAGCTTGCTGCATGCACATGCATATCAGTGGCACCTCATGTGAGAAAGGGGCCATGGTGGCCGGAGATGCAATGACTGATGGTGGTTTGTGTGTGATTGGTAGTTAGGGATTTGTTGTTTGAAGAAGATGAACAGTCTATTTTCCATAGAGAGCAATGTGTTTCTATATATTTTCTTATTATTCTTAATTCTCAAATGCATACAGAGTAAGCCTTTAAATAGGCTAATATAAAGTTTTAATATAACTAAAACTAAGACTTCAAGTAAATCTAAACTACTTATTAGAAATAAACTCCAATTACACATTAAATAATCGTCAACTTACACTCCCCCTCAAGCTTTAACACTTCTCGGATAACTTACACCTCATTGATGATTCTTATGTTACTAAGAGTTCAAATTTTAGGCATATTCTAAGGAACAATTTTTAATCAAATATAAATGTTTTTTTTTGTATTGGGAAGTTCATCCAACATATCAATTATATTGGTTAGCTACATTTCCCCCCCCTTTATTTTGCTGTTTTGTTTTATCTCTTGATAATTCATCTTAAACGAGAGTATCTTTATTGATGTTATATCTAGAACAGTTTTCACACCTTTGTCTGTTATGATCACTTTGTGACCCTTCCTTTAGTGAGTCTCTTATCTCTGACTTGGTCCTTAGGATTTTGTTATTTTTTAATCTTTCTAGACCCTCACTTAAGTACATTTACTCCGTCTTCTTAGTTTAATTCTTTTGTTGTGCTACTTCAGGATCTTATTATTCGTGGTGAAAAAAGACTACCTTTGTATAGGTGAAGTTCTTTAATCCTTGTTCAGAACCATTTAAGACGGCATGCTCTTTATATTTCTAATTTATAATAAAAAGTTCTCACAGTGTAGCTTTCATTCTACAGTAGAGTTGTGGAAGCTCAGGCACCTATGGCCATTGTTGTCCCAGCTAGAAGCTCTAGTTTCAACATCAAGTTGCGTGATGGTGATATTTCATGGCCTGATTTTCTAGAAAGAGTTAAAAAATTCAAGTAAACCCTCTATTGCTTCTGGCTAGTAGTCATCCGTTGTCATTCTCCATATCCCTCTACCTTAATTTTTCTTGAAGAGAATATATGGAAGTTTGTATAGCTTGCTTTGAAGTCATACATGATCTATTAATGGAAATTGCAGAAAGAAAGGAAACTATTCCTCAATAACTAGCTGTTGATATTTAGGATTTTATCACTAAATATGAATAGATATTTAGCTGCTGGTTTTGTGTAATGGGTGCAGATATAGTTGCTGATTTTTTGTGTAATTTTTCCTTAGATTAGTCTCTCTTGTAAACTATGAATAGGAACTGTTGTTATCAATAAAATATCAAGAAAAAAAGAGAAAAACATTATTCTCCGCCTCAAAATCACTATTGTTCACACATATTTACTTTAATGGTGGAAGTGATGTTTTATGGCTTGGGTAGTAATGCAGTGTGCCTTAGTATCAATCTTCAGAAGCAATGAGCATATTTGGATGTTGATAATTTTAAAGCAATCTTCTTTGGGGAGAGGCAACTCTCTCTAATAGCTTCTTGAAATTCCATATTCTAAAGTTTTGCAAATTATGGTCATCTCAAACACACAAAATAATGTCAATGGAAATGAAAAACTTTAGATACTATAAAATTGATATTTATTGAGACAAAGTAGACCAAATTAACCAAATTCTCGACCACTTTTTATATTGGTCTATTAAGTGGTTGATATTACTGTAACATACAATTGTATTTATCGGAAATTCACTTGATTGCATGCAAAATCTCTGCAAAATTTTAAGTTGTATCTAACCTTTGGTTTTCTTTTTGATCTCAAATTGCAGGGGAGTTGTATTTAAGGCAGTAGAACAACCGATAGAGGCATTTACAAATATCCTTTTCTCATCCGGAACAACAGGTAACTTCAAAAACTCTTATTTCTTGTCATTCATTTCTTTCAAACAAAATAGTATCTCATGGGAAAGGGTGGATTTATAGTGTTGTTTTTAAGTCCAGAATGGAATAAGCTTAATTCAGTTTTTTTTTTTTATAAAAAAAACAACCTAAAGTTTGTCTTAGCATAGTGACATCACATATTTGTGATAGAAAGTTTCCAGATGGGTGTATGAGAAACAAAATTTCTGTCATTATGTTTGGGAAGTATACTAAAAGTAAATTAATGGTAATTCTTGTGTTTATTAAGCAATCTCACTCAGACAATTTTATAAGCGGCAACTGGTTACCAAATTTGGGGTCAAATATCAAGAAAGGAAAGTAAAATAATGTTAAAAGTTTATTCAACTGTTAGTTATTCTACAGTCTAGTCAAAGTTGTTAAACCAAAGAACCGGAGGATAGAACCGAGAAGTTAAATTCACATTTTCCACTAAATTTCCATAATTTAAATCTGGCTGAAGGTCAGAAAAAATGAAATTGATTGGCTAATTGAGCCCATTTCTTGCGTAGGTGAGCCTAAGGCAGTTCCATGGACTAATGGGACTCCTTTCAAAGCTGCTGCTGATGCATGGTGCCATATGGACATCCGCAGAGGCGATATTGTTGCATGGCCTACAAACCTTGGATGGATGATGGGTCCTTGGTTAGTATATGCCTCATTGTTAAATGGTGCTTCAATGGCATTATATAATGGATCTCCCCTTAGTTTTGGCTTTGCCAAGTTTGTACAGGTATTAATTTGTTGTCAATATTCTCATAATGGTATTTTGCACAATTGTTTCTCTAAAGAATGACAAACCTTGACGTATAATCAGATTATAGAATCTTCACATGCATGCACACTCGCTCGCACACATATGCCAAGGGAGTGCTTATGCAGGAGTTTAAATCGCATTCGTCTTGGAATTTACTTATTTTCACTACTTTTGTGTAGGATGCAAAAGTAACAATGCTTGGTGTCGTCCCTAGCCTTGTTCGATCTTGGAAAAGTACAAACTGCATTGCTGGCAATGATTGGTCATCCATCCGGTAAGTTTTCATATTTACTCAAGTTTGTTTGTTCTTCATATGATCAAATCACTAGCAACGATGTAAGCATTCACTTTGGTTGCATTTTTTATTAGAAGGTAGACTTGCTCCAAATTTTTATCCAATATTCATTCTTCCTTGCTATATCTGCTGTTTTTTTTATTTTTCTTTTCTGAAACCGGCAGTTGCTTTAGCTCTACTGGTGAAGCTTCTAATGTAGAAGAATACCTATGGCTGATGGGGAGAGCTTGCTACAAACCTGTCATTGAATATTGTGGTGGCACTGAAATTGGTGGTGGTTTTGTTTCTGGGTCATTTCTACAGCCCCAATCATTAGCTGCTTTCAGTACACCAGTTATGGGTTGTCGCTTATTTATTCTCGGTGACGATGGCCATCCTATTGTAAGCGCCAATCCAGCCCTTGTTAATGAAGTACTTTATGGGAAGTATTAAATTAAAATGTAAAATAAAATGCAACTAATTTTTTTTTTTGAACTTTGTTTAATTTTTAGCCTGAAGATGCTCCGGGGATGGGGGAACTGGCCCTTGGCCCTCTTATGTTTGGGTCTTCAAGCACGCTACTAAATGCCAGCCACTACGATGTTTACTTTAAAGGAATGCCTACATGGAATGGACTGGTGAGAAATCTGCGGCTCTCAACATTTTTAAAAAAAAATTATTTTGGGTGCATTATCTTCAGTTTGATCTGTAGTTCTAATGGAGTCTTAATGATGCAAGTTTATTCGAAATGCTCGACCCAGTGCAATGGGAAAATGCTCTGATTGTACATATAAATTGTTAGTTAATGGGTTTTGAAAATGTAAAGGGTAAAACCAATCTATGTTTGGAGGATTATACCCCCATATTTATACCTGAATGTGACATATACGTGGAGTACGAATGCCTAAGAAAAAATGAAGAGGTTGGAAAATATAGCCACGAATTATCATTACCCCGCATGTGTTCATTCTAATGTAATCTCTTGCAAGTAAAACCTGCGTCTGAATTTACCTATGCAGGTTCTCCGAAAGCATGGAGATGTCTTTGAGCGCACCTCTAGAGGATACTATCGTGCACATGGCCGTGCTGACGATACAATGAACATTGGGGGTATCAAGGTATTTGTTTGATCCTATGGAATATAAACATGTGGTTTGAACTTTGAAGTTTAAGTATTCAACTATATAAAGATCTCCATATATTTTCACCAAGCAACCATATCCATAATTCACATTACCAAACAAACAGGGATTTGGTCATCACTCTTGCATATGCATACATCAAAGTATTATTCCTTTGGGAACCCTCATGTCCCTCAAGTTTTTGTTTTCCAACGACGACTCTTGGTTACCAAACTATGGTTCATGTGGTGATTTGCCGTAGACGTCCAAATCTCAGTTTATTACATGAATTGATTAATTATTTTCATTGGGGGCTTAGAATATTTTGTTGAATTACGCCCGTTATGAAGCTTCGTCATTCTCACGGTTGTCTTCCTAGAAAAATTTCTTACCATTCTTTGCAATCTTGATTCTCAAGTGGCTAATTGGTTGAACAGGTCAGTTCTGTTGAGATTGAACGCATCTGCAATGCAGCTGATAGCAGTGTACTTGAGACCGCCGCCATTGGTGTGCCACCAGCAGGAGGCGGCCCTGAGCGTCTAGTAATTGCCGTAGTGTTCAATGATCCACATAACTCAAAAACAGACTTGGATCAATTGAGAACTTCTTTTAATTCAGCAGTCCAGAAGAATCTCAACCCATTGTTTAAGGTAAGTTGCTTCTGTCTTTTGCATGTCTTATTTCATATATATTCCATGGTTGATCTTTACCCAAGTCTTCTGAGTTCTAAATTTGTAGGTTTCTCAAGTTGAGTCTGTCTCATCTCTTCCCAGAACAGCTACTAATAAGGTCATGAGAAGGGTTCTGAGGAAGGAGTTTGACCAGAATTCTAAACTGTAATAGCAGACCATAAATAAGAAGAGATTTGATATAAATGCAAATATTCTGACATTTTAACAATAATGGGATTTTGAAACTGTACTGGATTCTCAAATCGATTTGATATTTTTCTTTCTTCTTGTATCAGTTGAGAATATTGTATAGGTTCATCCCGGCATATCTCTATACTTATAAAAAATTAAAATTTTTATCGAATAAATAGTTAAATATTTTAATTTTAATTTTGATATTCATAATTTATTATAAAAATTCACTGAATAATTAGTTACGATGATTATCCTGTTTTTGATATATGGAGTGATCAAGTTTTTTTAGTTTTAGGTTTGATTGCAAAATAAATGTTCAAAGTATATTTCATTTTGCAATAGGGCTTCAAGTTTTTTTTTATAATTATTATAGGTACGTTTTTTATATACCCTATAATTTTAGGGTTTAAGAATTTTGTTTGAGGTTTAGTGTTAGGGGTTTAAGCATATGAGTTTTGAATTTAGAGATGTGATTAGTATTTAAATTTTAGGGTAAGAATTTACAATTTATTGGTTAAAATTTAAATCTTTAATCATATTATTTGAAACCTAAATATGATTTCTAAACTCTAAATTTTAATCATAAATTCTAAATATATATTTAAACTCATAAAAACTAAAATAGGATCCAACCCCTAAAATTAACATGTTTGTGGAAATTTTTTTGTTTTTCATCGTCGGTGTATGAAATATTTTTTTTAATATTACATACACTAACAGTGAAAAAAAATTCTACAAATGTCTTAGTTTTAAGTATTTAATTTAAGGTTTAGTATTTAATTAATTATCTCATGCATATATAATAGAAATAATTTTTTTCACAAACACCTTAATTTTAAGGTGTAAAGTTAAGTTTTAGAGTTTTGAGATTAGAGGTTTAGGTTTAGTGATTTAGAATTGATGTATTATGGTTAGAATTTTGAAGGGTTAAAATTTAAGGTTTATATGTTAAAACCTAATCTCAAATCATATTATTCTAAATTCCAACCACACTTCCTAAATTCTAAAACAATAAACATAAATCTTTAACATTTAAGTCCTATATTTTAATTATAAACTCTAAAACTAAATTACTCGTGAGAATTTTTATTTTTCTCGTTTATGTATTAAATATAAATTTTAAATATTTAAGTATTGTGGTAAGAATTTAAGATTCATCAACATCAGTTAAAATATATATAATAACATATTTAATTTTTATTACTTATGAATCCTATTAATTTGCTTAAAATTTAAAATAATTTAATAAATTTAATCTTTTAAATTAAAAAAGTATACAAATTTAACCCACGTCTACGTCGTCGTCGTTTTGGATCAAATAATCCATCCAAACTTCTCAAAACTTTGCTTGGACCGGACCGAAATCGAAACCCGGTACGATTTTTATATGTTTAGGGCTTTGGGCTTTTAGCCCATCTTTGCTCTTCTCCTTGTTCGCTCATAAAAAACGCAAATTTCAGTCTAAACAGCCCTCTTTTGCCCTCCAGCTATCCCCAAAGCAAAGCCATTTTTGATGCTGGAGAGCCTCTCACCTTAACTTCACCACAATTTCATCAAATAAAACAGTTTTAATGTCGTCTACATCGCTCTCCAATCCCTCTCTTTCCACTCTTTTCCTTGGACACAAACTGTGAGGCCTTTAATTAATTCGTTCTTTGTTTTTTGTTTTAAGATAAGAATTTATTTAAAATTAGGTTACGGTTTGGTTCTTGAATTGTTTGGGTAATTTTGTGTACAGTCGTCAGAATCAGAATACGAAGGATGGGATAACTTATTTTCCCGCTTTCAGAAGACATAGAAGCCCTAGATGTGCAGTGGATATGCCTTACGGAGGTGATTTTTGCTTAATAATGCTTCACATGTCCCGATTTTTACTGGATTATTTTCGAATCCTCAAATTTTTACTACTTATTCTCTGCCAACGTTCTTTCGTGTCAATTCATTAAGCTCATGTTGGAAACTGATATAGGTAGAGCGGTACTCAGTAATCAGTATCTGATTGTTCCTGTTAATATTTGAGAGATATGTTGCTTCCATCATTTATTTAACTTCTAAGTACCTATGTCCTACGCGGTTCGTTGTAGATTGATTGGAGAATATTATCCTCCTAAGGAACACCAAATGTATGGAAAACACTTTTAAATGAGTATCATAGTTTTACATCATCTTTTTCCTGTATAAATAAGGTATAAGAAGGAACGACAATTGTTTGGAACAATATAATCTATTCCTGTCAAAGCATGGGTTGATGATTTTTGTTGTGTGCACTCGGAATTTGTTTAATGTATGCTAACCTGATGGTGAAGCTGCACATTGATTCCCTTTGCTTATAACTTTGTGCCACAATCATTCCATAACCATTTGCATTGTGACTGGTCATTGCTTGTCTCTTTTCTTATTCCAGCCTCATGTGTCATGCTTTATTATGGATGTTGTAAATGTTTCATTGTTTCCCAACGTGAACCACCCTTAACTATGTCTCTGACATGATTTGGGAAAATGATTCAGTGACTTAATATTATTTCGGAATGGATTTCAAATGTGTTTTTTCCCTTCCTCTTTAGAGAATGCTCCGACTTTTCCTCGAACTAGAGTTTGGGATCCCTATAAACGGCTTGGTATTAGTCCATATGCTTCAGAGGAGGAAATTTGGTCAGCACGCAATTTTCTCTTACAACAATATGCTGGACATGAGAGAAGTGAAGAATCAATTGAAGCTGCTTTTGAGAAACTACTTATGGCCAGCTTCCAACATAGAAAGAAAACAAAGATTAACTTGAAAAGTCGACTAAAGAAGAAAGTAGAGGAGTCTCCACCTTGGATTAAAAACTTGCTCAATTTTGTCGAACTTCCTCCGGTGGAAGTTATCTTCCGAAGATTGTTCCTATTTGCCTTCATGGGTGGCTGGAGTATAATGAATTCTTCTGAGGGTGGACCTGCCTTTCAGGTTCGTTACATTTTCTTTTCATTGCCTTCACCTTAATGATTGCCAAATCAAAACTGCCCCAAAAAACTTGGCACTATCAACGTAAAATGGTAACTTTATGCAGTTAATGTGTTGATTGGAAAATGTATATTTTTCATTATCTATTAGCCTTCATGGTTTGGGTACTCTAGGAATATATATATAAAAGGATTTAATTTACCAGGTTACAACTTCTGTACATTTACATGTTTCCATCTTTTGAAGCTTTCGTTTTTTCAGTGCTATACTGAACAAATATTCTTAAATCGTCTGTTTTTTGTTATTTCTGTATGCAGGTAGCTGTATCTTTAGCGGCCTGCATATATTTCCTTAATGAAAAAACAAAGAGCTTGGGAAGGGCTTTTGTTATCGGGTAAGCAATCAATTTTGCAACCTTTTACTTTTTCATGTGTTATGTTTTCCTTTCTTTATCCGATCTTTTTTTCACATGCATGTTAGGCTCGGTGCTCTTGCAACTGGGTGGATCTGTGGTTCCATCTTTGTTCCAATGATTCCAACAGTTCTAATTCACCCAACATGGACACTGGAATTGCTGACTTCATTGGTGGCGTATGTTTTCCTGTTTCTGGCATGTACTTTTCTCAAATGAAAGTCCAAAATCATTATGTTTGTTTTGAAACTAGATTGAACCCCTTTTCTTACACATACATTTAATCTGCTTTATTCCATTTCGATCATTACAATACTTATTGTGAAGTAGCATTTGGGTTGATCTGCAAAATTGGGTATGCCATCAGAGTATAGGTGTTTATTGGTCGACCCTGTTAGGGGTTGGGTTTATTATTTCAAATTTTAGCTTATGTAATTTGAACCTTTCACACTTGCATGGGTAGAAATGTCTGTCCTTTATTGTATCTATTTTGGTATCCTACTTTAAAATACTGGATTTAGAGTTAGTGGTTAAGGTTATGTTTTAAGGAATTAAGGGTAGATCATATTTTAAGGTGTATGGTTTAGGGTTTAAATTTGATTTTTAAATATTTTTTAGGGTGGGGCATAAAAGGAGTCATAGGGACCATTAAGGTAATATTAAAATTTAGGATGAAGTTTAAAATTGTCATTAAGTTGATCTCTTTGGTCAATCAATTTTCAAATCTTATAAAATTGTCATTAAACTCTTGATTTGGTTTTAAGGATGAGTTCTAAACCATTTGTTGTAGTCTAATCACTAATGTTTTGACAATGTGACATGTTGAATTAATGAATAATGTATCACATGGTCTCTCAATTATTTTAATTTTGATATTTTTTATTATCTTTTAAGTATATTTAAAAAAATGTGAAAATATCGACTCATTATTTTCCCTCTGTAGTTGCTGTAGTGAAGTGAGCATGAAAACAAGCATTTAAAGAAGGGCTTATTTCTTTTTTATTTCCCTGGCATTACATTGAATTAAGCTGCATAATAATTTTTTTTAAATGGAATTAAGATACATAATAGATGTTTAAATGGAATCCATTGAAGGATTAAATTTTTAGATTAAATTAAAATTAAGAATAAAATGATAAAATATACGAGTAATAAATATTAAATATATAATTATATAAATTTATATTAATTTTTATATCACTTTTTTCGTTATGTTTTAGCGACAAATAACTCGATTATTACTATTTAAATAATTATATGATTAAAATAATACAATTGAAAGAATGATGGTCACATTAAAACTATTTATAGTTAAGTGGTCCTTTAAGTAGTTTATTCTTTTTAAAACATGAAGGATAAATTACAACAAAGGTCATTCATTTATAAATAAGATTACATTTGATCACTTAATTACTATATATTATATTTGGTTCACTCAATTATGTGTAAGTTTTGATTGAATCACATTTCATATTTAAAAAATATCAATTTGGTTGTTTTTTCTTCTAAATTACTTGTATATTATCATTAACATTAAAATATTTCATTTAAAATAATTTATTAATTTAATACATGAATCATTAACTTTTTTTAAAATATAATGGTCGATTCAAATTTAAATTTACTTATAATTTAGTGATTTAAATATAATCTTTATTAATTAAATGACCCAAGTATAATTTTTAATAATTAAATAACTCAAATCTAACATATTCATAATTAAATGATCTTTATTGTAGTTTACCCAAACCTAACACTCGTAACCTAAAAGTCTTAATTCTTTTTGAAGCATAAGCCAACTGCTTCCATGGCTGCCTCCACCAACCCACCACTGCCATGCTCACAAAATCTACAAACAATAACACATCTGGCAGTATTTTAATGTTAAACTAAGAAATAAATAAATAAATCAAAATTGTTGTTCTCGAATTCTTTGACCTACCACAACTATACCTACGGGATTCATTCCTCTCTACCTGGTTTTCATCGCCGCTTGACGGACTTCTCAACGTCATCCCCTATTTATTCGTTCTTTCTCCTCTGTAACTTTTCCACACACTTACATTTCCGCATCAAACATGGCTGTAACAAACCAAACTTGTTTCCTTAAAAAACAATTCCTTCATTCGCCTTCGCTTTCCCACACTTCTCGAAATCTCCGTCCTGTTTCTGTCAGGTGTTCCGTTGCTTCAGCCACGTCTGCGGCGGTGACGGAATCCAAAGAATGCAAGGTGAAATCGGTAAAGGCTAGGCAGATCATTGACAGCAGGGGTAATCCCACGGTCGAAGTTGATCTGATCACCGATAGTGTTTATCGATCAGCCGTTCCTAGCGGTGCCTCTACTGGGATCTATGAGGCGCTTGAGCTCAGAGATGGTGACAAGAGCGTCTATGGCGGAAAAGGTGTGATATCTGCCGTCAAAAACATCAATGAAATTTTGGGTCCTAAGCTTATTGGCATTGATGTCAGGTAAAACTTAAAACCACCTTTTCTTGGAAGCAAATTATGCAACTAGCTTAAGTACCCCAAGCCTAATGGTTGGAATATATAACTTGCTCAATTAGCATCCGAATTCAATTTTTTTCTAAGTTTTATTTTCATTTAAATTGTTCAATTTAAAATTTCTTCATATAACATGTTCCAATATGGGTAGAAGATGAAATTTTTTAGTGAAGGGTGAAATTAACCGTGTACTTACCGACTATCCGATCATGAATCTGGCGCAAGTATGTTCAAAAATTTTCTTAAATTTTTGGAATGTACTATTGTACTCAATCCTATATATACACACACAATAACAAGATAATGTTTTTCTTTTATAATCATTGAAGTTCACCAATTACTTAGTTGGACATGGTCTTTTTTTTCTTCTCTTTGGCAAGAAATCAAGCGAATGTAGATGCTGTTATGCTGGAAATCGATGGCACTCCAAACAAGTCAAAGCTTGGAGCTAATGCAATATTGGGAGTGTCATTGAGTGTATGCAGAGCCGGTGCTGGGGCAAAAGGGATGCCATTGTATAAGCATATTCAGGAATTGTCAGGAACAAAGGAACTTGTTATGCCAGTTCCGGCGTTTAATGTCATCAATGGTGGAAGTCATGCTGGAAACAATTTGGCAATGCAGGAGTTTATGATACTACCAGTTGGAGCAACTTCGTTTGCCGAGGCCCTCCGAATGGGTAGTGAAGGTAGCTAAGTAATCCCTTGTCTATGTTAATTGATGTAGTTGCATTTCATTGGAACAATCCTATATAATTTGAGAATTTGATATTAAGTTTGATTCATGTTTTAAAGGTATAACTTACAAGTTTATGATTTGGCTTTAGGAACCCATGTTCTTGTAATTTGTTTGGAAATTAGATTAATGTCTATTTATTTGTACGTTCGAATTTTCTTTGGTTTATTTTTTTAATCTATTTCTGGATATAGTTTATCACGTACTCAAGGGTATTATCAAAGCAAAATACGGACAAGATGCTTGCAATGTTGGAGATGAAGGGGGATTTGCTCCTAATGTTCAGGACAATAGGGAGGGATTGGTTTTGCTAATGGATGCTATTGAGAAGGCCGGTTACACCGGAAAGGTAGGAGCCGTACCTCTCTTTTCTGTTTATTATTTTTCCATATGCTAAACAGGACCGAAAATTTAAAAACCGCAGATCAAAATCGGAATGGATGTTGCAGCCTCGGAATTCTACACAAAAGATGGGAAATATGACCTAAACTTTAAGAATCAACCGAATGATGGAGCACATGTGCGTTCACCTCAGAGCTTGAGTGAACTCTACCAAGAGTTTGTCAAAGATTTCCCCATTGTGTCGATTGAAGATCCGTTTGACCAAGATGACTGGAGCTCATGGGCTTCCCTTCAGTCTTCAGTCAACATCCAACTTGTTGGAGATGATTTGTTAGTCACGAACCCAAAGAGAATATCCGAAGCTATTCAAAAGAAAGCTTGCAATGCCTTGCTTCTGAAGGTAACCATATAAGCTAGCATGTCCGCATCTTGGAATTTTTTCTTACATAGTTCTTAGAACACTATTCTTCCTTGTTCAGTTTCTCCCTTTCTGGCGTAAGGAATATTTCGATCTTCATTATAATATAACCCATTTTCATGCATCAATATTGCACACTTTGCAAGTGTTATTTGCATTGATAGAATCTATATGTTATGCTATTGAAATTTGAAATCAGGATCTGCATGCATAAAATTCAATTTGCATTAGAATTATAAATTATACCATTGAAATCAAGATTTGACATGCTTAAAATTCAATATACTATAGAATACATAATATTCTGTATCTTGTAGAATTTAACTGACCGTTGCAAGAAAATTTGCTGCACTATATATTATATAGCAGCCAGGGGGTGTTTAATCACTAATGTAATTATGGCCCTTGGTTCAATTAATGAATTAGTGGGTGCAAATAATGAGCATGCACAATGCAATGACATGGTTGATTATTGGGATTGTTAATTAAAATAAGCAAAAACATCTTTTACTGTGTATGACAGGTTAACCAGATTGGGACAGTGACAGAATCTATCCAAGCAGCACTTGACTCTAAAGCTGCTGGATGGGGAGTGATGGTCAGCCACCGAAGTGGTGAAACAGAAGACAACTTCATCGCTGACCTTTCTGTTGGTTTGGCTAGCGGCCAGGTACATCATTTGAAGTCACTAATCTGTGTTTGCAATTTATCAGCAATTCATTTTTTTCATTTTTTTCTAGTGCTAGAATGCAAGTGATGGTGCTCTTTTGTGTAGATCAAGACTGGGGCTCCTTGCAGGAGTGAGAGGTTGGCCAAATACAACCAGGTAATAATTTGGGCTTTTTCTTGTCCTCAGTTCTTCCTGTTTATCTGACTTTTCATTTTTCTTCAAGTATCCATGTCGGACACCCTGTCAGACACGAATTTGGGTATAAGATATGACCTTCCCATGACCCCCAAGTGCATGAAAAAACTTGGCAAAATTGAATACACTTGTGTTGGGCATATACCCTTTATTCCACACAACTGAGTCCAACTATGTAGCTCTTATATTTATGACATGATGTTTCTGATGTGGATCCTAAAACTGAATGATTTCGAGGGTAATTGTTGATTTCTTTTCTTGTTGGTATAATTTAACCTGAACATGGAAGAAAAGGGATTCAGACCTTGGACTTTGACCATGTTTAGAGGCTAAACAACTTCCAGAGTTATATAAAAAAGGAAGAAACTTCTTTATCACGATGTTGAAACAAACTAAGTTGAATCCTCTTGGCTGAGAATATGATGAGTCTTCTAGTTGATCTGAATTGATGATAGTTTATCAATCATCACATTGTTAAACAAGATACCCTTGTTTGATACGGAGATGAAGATAAGTCGTTTCAAAGGATCTTTCAAATACATGAAAATGATTTTGGAAACAGTTGAACATACACATTTCAGAATGTATATCTATAGTTTTGAAGGAATCATCTCACTTTCTGCTACACTTCTTGCAGCTTCTTCGCATTGAAGAGGAACTCGGAAATGTCCGCTATGCTGGTGAAGCTTTCAGATCTCCTTAGAGGAGTTTACCAAGTTAGTGTCTGTGAAACGTTTTTACAAGCTCTGGTAAACCAAGGCCAACCTATTGAAAATTTTCCAGAACCCTAGGAGTTTCTCAAGAGAAAAATAAATCATCCTTTAATCAACTAGGCTACTCGAATGTTGTAGGATTTGAGTTTTATGGTATCTGAATAATTCAAGTTTTGGTTTGAGACTGAGTTATATCTTGAGTCTGCTGAGCCTTGTAACCATGATTTTCTAGTACCAGACTATTCAGTTGGAGTCTTTTATGTGTTAAAAGATGCAGTTTGCATTGGTTTATGGTTTATCAAACTATTGTTCAGGCCTTCCTTGTGAATTCTTTGATTATTGATAGATTAGGGTTACACATAAAAGGATCCATTACTTCATAAAAATTCTTCTCCATGCACAAACTGAACACACTAATGTTTAACCAAAGAATATCATTGTTGACGGAAGGATAGGAGCATAGCGTTACTAAGATTTTAGTGGTTAGGATGAGTCTAGAAATTAGGCCCCTAATGATAACTATTGTAAAAAAAAATATAACTACAATAATAAATAATTAAAAAATTAGGTCTTTAATAGCAAGTATTAAAAAAACAAATTAGATTTTAAGAGTATGTACCTAATAACAAATATGAAAAAAATTGAGTCCTTATAGCAAGTATTAAAAATATTAGACTCTAATAATAAGTATTGAAAAAATAGATATGAAAAATGGATATATAATAACAATTATAAAAAAATAATAAGAGTAGATTCTTAATTAAAAAAATATTAAGAAAAAACGAACCCATAATAACAAGTGTTAAACATTTAGATTCCTAATAATAAATATTGAAAAAAATAAAATTTAAAATAAAACTATAATAATAAACGTTGAAAGTTCGATCATTATAAAAATAAAGTTCCAATCAAACTCATAAACGACTCTAATCAGATCTCTTGCAGTCACGTCTGTGATGTCTAACTCTTCCAGCTCTTTCTTGCTAGTTTCCTCCTGCAACCGAAATCCCTTTCCTTGCTCAAGGAAAGAAAAAAGTAGAAAAAAAAATATAGGTAGAGCAGCATGAGGTCTGAAATTCATGTTGAAGAATATTTAAATCATTCAAGCAAACTTTATGCTTCAAACCCATCTCTCAGAATATCTCTGGATCTTCCTATCTTACTGACTTCCATTATCTACCATGGAAGAATATGGGGTGTCATGAAAATGCTTTTGCCATTGGAATAAAGACACTCCACCACATCCGATAGGGATTTCTCAAGTACACACACACATGTAAACCTGAAAAACTTTACCTCCAGGAACAAAATAAAAAGCATAAACTCTGAATTTCCCAACAAAGATTGAAACATGAAGTCAGTTGTTCTCAGTGGAGAATATATTACTAGTATTTTGTTTCCTTGTCAACTTTTCTTGGGAATATGGATGCTCTTCATTTTGGCTTACTTTAGTGGCTTGAATTGTTAAACTCATCAAAATCAGACCAAGGAATCTTGGGTTTTGATTGCTTTTGTCTGAGTGGGGTTAAAAGTACCAAAGACAACCAATACAAAGCTTGAAACTGATACTTAACTCGGTGAATGAAGCCATAAATGTTAGCCAAAAACATGGAAGAAAAACCACACACAGAAAGGGTTATTTCAGTGGTGGTGGATAAGAAGGCATTTCAGAACTTCTGTACACATTCACATTGCATTCACCACAACCTTTGTTTCCCACTTCATTTTATATGCTGTGGACCTTTATTTACACTTTGTGAATATCTGTTCCTACTAGAAAAAGTGAAAAAGTTCACTTCTCTTTTCTGTAAAATTACTCAAGCTTGATCCACTGGATACTATATTGAAAGACCATTGCATTGATATGGAGAGGACCAAAAAATAAAATAGAAGGGATCAAATAAAAATGTTAACTTGCTTGACTTCAACATTAATAAGAACTTGAAAGAATCAATTGAAGGAAATATGGAACTTTGTAGAAGTAGTAGCCTCTCAAGTTATGCTAGCTTCGTCAACTCGTTCCGATTTAAGTGTTAAATATGAAATCAAGGATTCAAATAGCGATCCGCAATCGCATAGTGGCCGCTATATAGCAATAGCGGTGCCATCCGAAACCGTTATAAAAAGGGTTTATGGAACTAAGGTAGGGTGTAGTTTTAGAGTTTAGGATTTAGAATAGGTTAGAGCTTAGTTTTTTTTTTTGTATTAAGCCATAGGTTTACTTGAATTCAAGAAAAAATTCCTTTAACCACTGACCTCTAAGAAAAACAATCATTCCTTTAACCACTGAGGTAAAGATGATTTGTGCACGTAGATTCTATATTCAAAAAGGAGGTAAAGGTACATTGAAGCATTTCTTAGCAAAGGACTACACATGCCACACCATTTTTGGGAAGCTAGAGATCAAAAATTCGCTCAACACATGGTCCACCTAACATGAAGTCGTTATTCTGCACATGAAGAAAAGATGATTCCTTTGGATTTAGTGACAAACTTAGGGCAAAAAACCTATGAAGAGGGGCAACCACAAAAGGGAAAGAAGGGCAACTTTTTCAAAGGATCAAAATTAAAGAAAGTTGTCTCTTTTTCTTATTTAGTGGTAAAATGCCATTGTTGAGGAGAAAAGAGATTCTCTAGCAATGTAAGCCATTCGAGAGAGGCTTGAAAAAGCTGCAGCAATGCTCACCACCAAGCAAGGGTTCTTAGGGTGCTTTCATTCTCCTTTCATGTAGTTTTAAATTATGTTAAATGATCTTTAAATACGTTTGGATTGATGATTTTTTCTCAGACATAAGCTAAACACTCTTTTGGTTAAGTTTATTGTAGGAATGTTTATGCTTAATTGCCTTTAAATATCATATCATTTCTGCTGCTCATTTGTTTTGTTCATCGTTCTTATTACTTTGATTTGTCAAATTAGGGGAAAAGACTTAAGTTTTTGATTTGTGTCTTGATATTCGAGAGAGTTAAGTTGAATAGGATGAACAATGGAGCTCAAGCTTATGTTCTAACTTTTCGTGTACATAAGGTAGGGTTTAAACAACTAAAAACTATAAATCAAACAAAGCATTCTTTATATATATATATATAAGAAATACATTAATAGAGGAAGTAGACAACAAAGATCAATTAACTCAAATCTTCTAATATCAAAAGTCTTTTTTATTCCCTTCAAACCTAAGCCTCATGTTTATTGTACTTGTCCATAATGATGGAACAACACCATATCCATAATCTTCCTTGGGAAACATATGATCACCATCAATACTCATATTAGTTTTCCTTGCAAATCTGCCTTTGATTCGAGGTCTGGTCTCAGCATAAGCTTTCCTCGATGCATATCTTATCTTCTTCTCAAACTTTCTTGCCTTTCTCTTCTCTCTGTATCTTAGAACTTTTTCTTCCCTATTCATTGCTGCAGCTTGCAGGGGCAGTAGGACCAAAGGATTGGGGAACATTTCAGTTGCTGATGGAAATCTGGTGTATGAATTTGGGATCCCAGAAATGAACAGTGGCACGGGGACCTAAATGGAGTAAGAAATAGATTTAGTAAGCTTAAGATGATATCATAATAGTGAATTCTTAGTAATTCAGAAACTGTAATAATCTTTCAATTCTGATGTTGTGTTTGGTCTGTGAGAAACTTCTGAGAGCTTTGGAGTAATGGAATGGACTTACATGTATATGATAAATGCCATTAGTTTGATGCGGTTGAGCTCCCTGAGTGTATTTCACCCCCAACAACAACAATTTCAACATTTTGAACAGACAAATCAGAAGTTGCTGTCATAAAAACGCATGTAAAGTTAAGAATGTGTAGGATCTTACGCTTAGACTGCTTGAAGGGAGATTAGTGATTGCAGCTTTTGATCCCCTATGGTCTGAATTGAAGTGAGTAGTCTGTAATTGCTGTTCCAGCAATGGTACCTCTTCTTGAAATGGCTGATCATATGTCTTCAGTGTTTGAGCAGGAACAACACTATCATTTCCACTATCTTCTGGATAATTCACACTCACAAGTTGCTGCTGGTCGATGGACCATTCTTGGCCGTATGATTGGGTACATGTATCAACAACGTCGATGTACTCCTCAAGTTGTTCACCATAGGTAAGTCCACTCATGGTCTGGTTATCAGTGGTTTCAGGCTCAAGCAATAACCAAGAATCTGCTTCATCTTCTTCGAATTCTCGATTTGGTTCCTTAGTAGGGGGGTCAAACATTGTGGATGGTAGCTGATCATGGTGAACACTTGAGGATGAACAGGGTAGACCTGGCAGTGGAGGTACAGGGACCCTAGTATGGCGACGAGCCAAAGGGTTCACTGAGTGTATTTGGATGTCGCAATCGATGCAAAGAGATGCTGCATCGGCACTGCAGGTGACAGCAGCTGGAGCAGTCTCGCAGGCAGCGCAAATCAACACACGGTGGTGTGACAAGGCCATAGGATTGCCACCATGGATACGTTTATCGCAGTCATCGCAGAGGAAAGCCGAGTCAGTGTGGCAATACAGTGTACAGGTGGTTGCTTGGCACGAATCGCAAGTATGAATCCAATTGTTAAGGTAACCATCTTCAGCAGCGCTCAGTTTCAACATCCTTGTGACATGTCGGGTTGAAACATCAACATGTCAGAAAAAGGGTGAATTCTACAAGGTTTGAAATATCCCGAGACTGAAAAAAGTTTGTAGTTTGGGAAAGAGGAAAAATCTTGGGTGCTTCCCAATCAGTATATCTAGTATTTATAGCTTTTAAAGTGATCAAGATTCAAATGATTTAAACAGCATGTTTAATAAAGTTAATCAAAAAGAACCTTTTTAATGAACTTTCTATGTATTTTAGCCACAAGTTCCAACTTTTTCATTTAAGTTCCACGTGATTTCAAAGCCAAAAGATTCACACTCGACTATGTTCAAGGAAAAAGTGATGTACATATAAAGGAGATTGTAAGTGAAAATGAACATTTTTAAAAGGGCAAGGTATGGTTTGTAAATTGTAATAACACTAATTGATCATATAAAGGAGATTGCAATGAAAATATCGGTTTTGGATAGGGGTGTTTATCGAGCAAGTTGGTCACGAATTGAATAGTGATAGATTCGACTCTAAAATTATTCGATTCATTTCGATTCAGCTTGATACTCAATAAGCTCGATAATTATTTGTTAAATCCTTGCTCTCGATACTCAATAAGCTCAATAAAAGTTTGTTCGACTCGATATTAAATCGAGCTAACTCAAATCAAGCATTGATCAAGTTTTAACCGAATCGAATTCAAATAACTCGCGAGCTGCTATCTCCGTTAGCACCCTAGTTGATTGAGAGGAGATATAATATATGGATCTTCACCAAATCCACATCCATCGGCAGCCAACAATAAAGTGTATAAATGAGCACACTTTCCCTGAGTAAACGAGTGAAGCAAGTGAAGGTGTCGTTTGATACTGCAAGTATGAACCGTGTGTGAGACGGAGACCCCAAGAGAATCCCCAAAAGTGAAAAGCGCCAAGGATTTGTGGCATTCAAATCAATGCTGCCCCGTGTGGCTAACATCTTTTGTTTTCAGCCTATTCCTTGGGGGCTCACACCTTTACATCTACCAGAATCTTTCATCTAGCAACACAAATACTGAATTTGGCCATGAGATTAAATCCCCAAAGCTTAAAATGATTCTAATCTGGTCGATTCAAGCTCAAATCTCGTTATCTAATAACACACACATGGATGAAACAAACTATCTGGCAATAAAGTTGATATAAAGAAATCCCTTTAGAACCTTGATATTCACTTGTTTTCAGTGGTGATAAAGTGAATGGACCATAGCATATGTAGTAGAATATAACAACTGGATTTATGCTATAACCATGCAAATCTTAGAATGCCTAATTGGTGATTATTCCGGACAACCAATCAAAAACAGACAACGTCTGTGTTTCCAAAGTGGTGATGGATGTAGTGGAGAAGGGGATATTTGAGAAAATGATAGCATCAACAAAGCTACTACTCCTTTAGTATAATAATAAAGATGTATTGAAGGAAAATAAAACCAACCCAAATTTAATATCTGCAATCCATTGCCATACAACAAAATGCTGAAATGTATTTTGATTCCAAAAGCACACTAGAGTAGATTGAACAATGTCATTCAAATCTATAAGGTGTTGCCTAGGCCCATTCCCTATTACTTTTTTAAAAGTGTTTTTAAAATCAAAAATTAATACGGAACAATTAAGTTTTCGTATCAAAAGTGTTGTTCAACTTTGTTTGAATTTTTTTCTTCTAAAAACTAAAATTTCTAAAAAAAATTCAAAAACAATTCTGAGTATAATTATTCATTTACCTTGTTTGTACCATCAATTGTTTTATATTTTCTAAAAATAATATCTAAAATAAATATTTTATCTACTTAAAAGCACTTTTTATAATTATATTAAACACTAGTATTATTTTAAATCAAACAATACATAAACACTTTTCAAAAACATTCTTCTACTAAACTTTTTTAAAATAATATCAAATTACAAAGTGTTAGGTGTATTAGCAAGACATATTGCACTCGTAAAGAGAACATACGAGTTCAAACTTTGAAGAAGACATTACTGAAAGGGGCGGTCTTGCAACCCCGAACATGTACCGAAAAAAGCACCCAAGGCAACGTAAGGGGTTAAGCGCCTTGGACCTTGACAACATTGAACCTATATTACTCGGATTTAGATGTGCATCAATAATCATGTGTCCAACATGAGCATATCAATCTTTTAAAAGCTTTTACATGTATTTGAAGGGTTTCAAAAGGATCATGCATCAATACTCATATCTGAATATGTGTAAAATATGGATGCTTAAAGTTCGAGCAACATAACTTCACATTTTCAAATATTTCAAACATTTTGCAGAACAAAATAACTTGTAAGAAAATTTTGAAACAGGCATTGTTTATTAACATGTCTGAAAATAAAAGAAAATGAGATACCTGTAATATGAAATGAATGGATACCAGGAATTATTGAGGCTTTCCTGTAAACTTGAATCTGGGATTCAGGGCAGGATCTGTGCTTCCGCATATTACAGATCATGGAGTTAAGAAATTATGAAAAATGAACTAATGAACAACTTCACCAGAAAGGGTAATCTATGTATGTTTTAATAAGGAACTCCCATTGCTTTCATAGATGCTTTCACTTAGGAAGGATTTAAAGGACAACGGTAAGTAATCGACCTCCATGATGAAAATTGCTAGAATGTGCGCATCGGTATACTTGTACATCAGTGCTTGGATGCCCTTTCCTTCTTACCACATAAGATTTCAAGATGAAAACTTTGAGACCAACTTGTCGACATGAAATATAATATCATCTATGCAAGGGCGAAGGGCAGGTTGAGGTTGAAGCATCCAAGTAACAAATTGGCGAAGATCTTCTGGATATGGCTGTTTAGGTCCAGCTGGCCATTTAATCTGTGCATTTACAATAGCCAATTGCAGGCTTCCTCCCGATTCTCCAAGTGCATACTCAAAAGGAGATACACCATACCTATAACAAATGAAAATTAAACGTAAGCAGCTAAATTAAAGATGCTAACTACATAAACTGAAATGGTTCACTGCAGAGAATAAAAGCATAAATGCAGGTATGGACAGAACAGTGCAAACCAGACACAATGAAACTCCAATATGAGTCCATTCATTCAAAGACTTTGAGGAAGGATATGAAACTCCAAAAGCGGAGAGTTTTATCACAAGTATCATAAAAAAATGAAGGCATAGACCCACCCTTTCTGTAATACTACAGCGTACAATAATGTCAATTTACTAGCATTGCGCAAACATAAGTTACATGTCATCTAGTTGGCAAATAATGATTAGCTTATAAATGCATCACCTTGTGGAGCGCCAAATCTCAATCAACCAGGTTGCATATAATCATCAGTCATCAGTCTTCTTCATATGAAGACCAATGCAAAAATTCTTAAAAAAAAGAATACACACTGTTTTATTGCATTATAGAACTTTTCACATCAAATACTTCAAATGTACACCTTAGTTTAAGCCAGAATGAAACAAATAAAAATATTCAGCTATAAGATTCCCCAAATACTTTGTTTACCGTATTGTTTGACAAAGAACAAGAACAATAATGAAATGAGAGTTCAAGAACAAATAAGGTTAACCATACAATAACTAGCACTATATTTGTGAATGTATATGTATTAATTCTTACATTATTGCATATAAAGTGCAGCCCAACGACCAAATATCAGTTCTTTCATCAATATCTGCATCACTGGGGCAATCCCACAATTCAGGGGCTCGGAAAGGTGCTGAAGAGTGCTCAGATGCCCATTCCTACATATGGATTTATTATAATGAAAAACTTTTTTAACATAGTTTAATTTGATGAAAAGGTGAATGGATAATATAAATAAGCCAATAATGTATTTATACATCATTTTTATGTGTTTAAATAGTACACATCTTTGTTGATGGAAGTAGAACATCAAGCGTACAGGTTTAAGGAACTATAAGAGCTTGGGGTTATGTTCCAGCAAAGATAAGAAAGGTCTGAAAACAGAAACATAAGAAGACTTTCAAGCAATGAAGAAACATCAAAAAAAATAAGCACCTGAAGCTGTAGTGCCTCAGAACGAGAACGAATTTGCTTCCTTGCAGGACGAGCACTCCCAAAATCCATCAATATAGCAAGAGGCCATTTACCTTTTCTATGGGATAAAAGAATATTACCAGGCTTGACATCATTATGTGCATATGGAGGCTCATGATTGTGCATATGTTTGAGTCCTGCACACAGCTACAGAAACAATTTGGTCCGGTCAAAATGCTTTTGGCCATTTCTTATAAGTTGCGACATCAATGAATCTGGATATAGAAAACACTATAAAGAGAAATTATATTACACTAAAAGAGCATACATTGGAACGCAAAAGCCAAAGTTAAAAGTATAAATAAATGCATCAAATCCACTGCTAATAAGTGCCATATAACTGAGAATGCGATTTCAGGCCATTAAAAGTGTATTACAAAAGGAATGGCATCAAATAGTTAGAAAAACATAAGATTGGTTTACTCACCTGCCGAAATATTTGAAGAACATCTAAGGCAGAAAAAAAATCCTTTCTAGCAATCATAGCTATGGAATTGTCCAGTAATGTTCCATCCAAATGAACAGGAAATAGTAAATACGCTTCATGATTCCATGATCCTTCTTGTGTAGGCTAGCCAAATTAATTCAAAATATTTTAGATAAATACAATTACATGAAAAGTAATTTGAGAGAAAAGTAGTTTTTAATGAGGCTCATTTATCTTTCAAAAAAAATTGAGAGAAAAGTCGTGAAGTAAACACGCAAGAATCTTGAAAAGTAGTTTCCAATCCAAGTTTTGAACCAAATTTATGGGTAAATGAGAACAAATTTCAGAAACATGTAACAGCTTTCAAGATTAATTAAAATAAGAGATCTGCATAATTACCTTAACAGGAATGATAGCATGATCAAGAAGCGGAAGCAGATTAGGGTGGCTAAACAAGGATGAAACACGGATCTCCTCTCGAACCAAATCCAACCGCTCATTATTATGAATGAGAACTTTCTTCATTGCATAAGTTCCATCATCTGCAAATGCAACCTAGCTTATGTTTGTTCTAAAACCAATTTAACTGTATATTGAGCCTATGAGTACACGACTCTAAAACAAAGTTGATCCTGCAAACATCATAGCAGAGGCCACCGTCCTTTAAGATGCAAATTCAGAAAATAAAGAACAAACTGCATAAATGTGAGATCTGACAGGAAAGAAGTCAAACTATCATACATCAGAGACAAGATAATTTCATATTATGCAAAAAATTCTAAGCCAAATGTCTTGGTTCTTATAAGGAGATGATATCAAACCTTCAACTGATCCATGATTTTAGTCCTATAACTCCAGTGGGAATGTGATAATCATAGAAAATTACACGTTTTTCACCAACATGAATTATAATCCAATTTTGTGAGATTATAACTTCAGATCCATAGACTAATCTGATGAATAAGCCAAAACAAAATAATCCCAAAATTGTACTCTAAAAGGAAATAATTATCAGTTGATGAAGAGACTTGAATTTCCTGTAAAACAGCCATGTAATACCGCCAAACTTCAATCAAAGAAACCATGCATTCAGTCACATTAAGATAATAATAAAAAAAGACAACATAGAGCTGAACAGAAGATTCAAACTAAATATTAGAAACGAAAGTAATCACCAATTACGGTTTAAAGGAACACCCAGATCAAAAACAAATTAAATTTTTTGAAGGAGTTTCCGAAGGAGAACGAACCCGAGAGATGAGAAGGGTCCTTAATTTTTTTGGCTAAGCCACCAGCCAAAGCTGAAGAGGAATCCGATACGACTTCCTTCACCAGGTAAACATAGGCGAACCCACCTTCACCGAGTTGCCTTACGATCTTGAACCTGTTGTCGTTGATCCAGACGTCCCCTCCACCGTGAACGGCGTCGTACCATGCATTCAAACCTGAAAGTGAACAGCCCATTATTGTTCCCTTTTGCTTTAAACTCTAGGAAAAAGATATTTAGATCCTCAAGCTCTCGTGCGTGTGTTTGTTTGCGATTGTTAGAATTACGAAAGGGAGAAATGGCGGATCTTGAGAAGCATTTCATTTAAGGGTAAACTACATGAATAGTCTCTTAACTATACTTTAATTATCTTTTATATCCCTTGATTATAACTCAGTTATCTTTTACATCCCTTAACTATCAAATGTTATAAATTGGTTCATTAACTAATATTTTTAATAGAAAGTGGTCTCGTGACGTTAGAAATTTGACGGGAAATTGATGTGAACGTTAACATGCTGACTTGGATAACCATGTGAAATCTCCAATCTCTATAATTCAAGTCAGAATGTTAACGTTCAAATTAGTTTTCCGTCTAATTTTTAACGGTACAAGACCACTTTGTATCAAAAAATTTAATCAATGGAACAATTTATAACATTTGAGATTCAAAGGATGTAAAAGATAATTGAGGTATAGTCAAAAAATTAAAAATATATATAATTGACACACTTTTATAAATAGTTTGACACCTCTTTATAAATAAGTATTTTTTTAAATATCGATCAAGAAAATGACACCCCTTAAAAGAATTCTGGCTCCACCCCTGATTATTAGTGATATTATATTAGAACTACTCAATTATTAAACGTTATAATCTTTTATCACTTAATTAAAATTTTAGTTAGAATCGAATCATTCTTCTAATAATTATAATTCGAATATCCAAAAATCATGGGGACCGGAACCGATAGAAATGAAGAATATCCAAAATCTTCATCCATAAGGACAAGGAGAAAAAAAGTATTATCGTTGAAGCTCAAATACAAATGAAGACGAGAATTACTATATCTGAATCATAAAAAAATTAAATATAACTGTATAAATGATCTCAAGGATACCTGAAAAATATCCGAATTCATAATATTTTACAAAATTTTATACTTAACTCTTGTTTATATCTATACATATCTATCTTGTTATCAATATTTCAAACCATCAAGATAGTTGCGTTTTTTATTTAAACTTTATTAAATTTAAATGATTTCTCAAATAATTTATATAATTTTTGCTAATTTAAAGTATATAATATATTTATTCTTTCAATTAATTTTGCTCAGATTACCCAAAACATGTTCTCCTTCAGAAAAGTAAACAACTTCATTATGCTATTTAGGATATCAACAAGTTAGGAGTGTCTAATGGTTGCTCTGATAACTTTTGATGATTAAACTTTATCGATCGATTATCTCAATTCTTTTAAGTATAATAGTGGTGTTTTTTTGTTGATTCAAATTTTTTAATTTCTTCAATTCAACGATTTAAAATTTTTTCTCTTACCTTTTTTGACTATAATTTTAATAGTGGTGTTTTTGATACCGACATGTTCATTTCGACAAGATAAATATAATGATGTTGATGATATTACAATCAAACGTTAAAAAAATTTAAAATTTTCGTATCTTTCCTATCATTCTCAATTTTTCACTTTCTCTATTTTCTATCATATCATCTTCTTTTTAATCATCCATCTATTTAAAATCTCAATTGTTACCTTTTTTATTTTTTTTTTATTTTTTATTTAATTATTCAACAATTATAAAATACTTATCTTTTAAAAATTAATTCATCAAAGACCCAGTCTAATATTTTTAATTTAGGGCTTTCAATATAAAAGCTCAATACACAAATTCAATGCACAATTTTAAAATTAGACTTTCGGGTCGTTATAATATATCAATCTTATATAATTTTATAATGGTGCTATAGTTATTATATGTAAAAAAAATAATTCATTTTATACATTTATGATATGTGTAGGCAATTTTGAGAAATATAAGGGTTTAAGTTTATTTTTAGTATTATAGAGACGTTTGGAAAATAATTGAGGAAATAGGTCAATTGCTACAATAATAAAAGGATCTCGCCACCTTCTCTTGGCGAGGTCTTCTCTCTCTTCCTGAACCACTTCAGGAAGAGATGGCGAGATACTGTTGATCATTTAATTTATTCGGTTGAATGAGGAAGAGAGAGAGGACCATGCCAAGAAAAGGTGACGATGTCCTCTTTTTACTATAGTTTTTAACTTATATCTTCAATTATTCTTTAAATTCCTTAAGACTCTAAAATTAATTTCAAACAATAATATTTTTCAAAATTTTCCATATGTGTAATAGGCAGCCCTAAGCACTTAAAATGAACCTTTGAAATTGACTAAAAAGGATAAAAGTGGTTTTTATTAAAAAGGTAAAAATATTATAAATGAATTCAGTTATAAAATTTTGTATGATAATAAAAATCACTATTAACAACCTGATAAAATTTTATTACATTTAAATTTGATTTGATAAATAAAATTGATAAAAAATAAAAGAAAAAAATATCATTATAGACTTATTTATATCGATACAGGTGATAGTATATCAATACAGGCTTGCATTATTGAATTCAGATTAAAGGACGTATCAATGCTACACAATGCATATCAGTACAAACTTTTTAACAATAAAATTTTATTAGCACTCTTATACTGATACGCCTAGAGATGTATCAATACGATATATAAGTCCAAAAATAGAAAACTTTGATGGCTATGCGTATCGATACTCACTATAGGTAACGGTTAAACCGTTTTAACTATCATAGTAGGTGTACCGATACGGTATAAGTGATACCGGTATAGATAAATATTACTAGAAATCTAGAATATTAAAATTGAACTTAGTGTATCGATACAATAGGATCTATGTCAATACGATCTTTAAGTCTTTATTGAACTTTGTCAAGTCGTATCAATACATATTAAAGTGTATCGTACAGAGTCTATTATATATGTTAAAAGTGATTAAAATAATTTTTAAACTTTACAGATTAATCTCCGAATAATTGATGATAAAAATAGATAGGTAAAAGACCTTTAATTGTATTAAAATTTGGGTTAATAATCATATATTTTTGGATGTAAACTTATGGTCACTCCGACGTTAAAAGCTGTTAAGGATTAACAGAAAGATAATTTGACATAATAATAAAAATATAAATTACTTATATAGTCGCTAAATAATTATTTTATTTTTATTTTATATTTAATTTAACTTTCAAAATTTTAAAATTTTATATTTTCACTATCTTTTTAAAATTTTGGAGCCGAAGGAAAGCCTTACTCAGTTTTACCATGTCTTCTCCTATGTTTTTCCGTTAAAAAGGATGAGAGAGCTTTGAAAATGTTGTCTTGAAAATGAACTTGTTTTCAGACCAACATTTGACACACCCGCCCTCGATGAATCCGAATAAGGGTTAGGCAAATACCTGATTTATTAACCATGTTAGACCGGAGTCATTGACGGGACTGATTTTTTTAATCATGTATGTGTATGTGTGTTTGACCTGGTATGCACCGATAAGATGAATGGCAATGTAGATGTTGGCGAAGTCGATCAATCAAAAGGCAGAATATCTTAGCTTGGCTCCAAAATTTTAAAAATATGATAAAAATATAAAATTTTAAGGGTAAAATTAAAAATAAAATAATTATTCAGTGACTATATAAGTAATTTATTTTTTTATTATTATGTCAAATCATATTTCTATTAACACTTAACGGTTTTTAATCTCGAAGTGACTATAAGTTTATAGCCCAAAAAACGTACGTAACTGTATTGGTTAATTTTTAAAATTGATGACTAAATTTATACTGAAAACAAACAAATATGACATCCGCAATATTTAAAATTTTTTATTTGTTTTCCCTAAATTTAATTATAAAATATTAAAACCCTTATCGGTCTGCATGAACTAATTAGGTTTGTGCTATCTCATATATAAGCTTTGATTTTGTACAAATAATTAGAACCATTCTTGATATTACATCATTTTTTATTTATCGTCACATACACAAATAATTATAATCATTTAACACGAAAATAAAGTCATATTTTTTAAAATATATAATTAAATTAAAACCAAAATTTCTTATACACAACTAAACTAAAATCAAAGTTTCAAAACTATAATTTTACTAAATTGAAATCAAGATTGATGTATAGTTTTAAATTTTAATCATAGTAATAATTTTTATATTTTATATTTATTTATAAACTCCTTAATGATATCATTTGAGGAATATTACGCTCATAAGTTCACTTGGATTCAAACCTAACTTTTTCTTAAAAAAATATGATTGTTTATATTAAGAGATTTGAGTCCAAACAACTATATTTATAAAGTATATATGCACTATTAAAAAGTTATATATATATATATATTATCTTATAATTATTATAAACTATTAAAAAATTAAATTAAATTTACTATGTCCAAAATCTTACCCAATATTTATATCCTTCAAATAAATATTAAATCCTTATTTAATTAAATAATTTGAATGAAGATGAAATTTCATTCTTATACTTGTATCTAGGAAAAAATCTAAAAATTCAATTTTAGTTCACTTATCGATAATAGATACAATCTCATGTAAAGTAAGAAAACATAACATAAATCATCAAAAGTTGCATTTAAAATTCATAAAATATTCAAATTTTAAATTAATAGTGCATAGAAATGATTCCAAATAAACTTTTTTAAAGGAAAAACATTGTTGCACCCTGAATTTAAGGGTGAAAGTTTCGATCTTGAAGAATGAATTGTAAAATTAGGATTAAAATTAATTGTCTATAAATATTTGAAGGTCATTTTATAAGTTTTTCAAATTTTTAAGGTAGAAACAATAATCTTTAAAAGTTTAATACCATTTTTAAAATTTGTTAGTAAAATTGGTGACTTGCTTTAGAACTTACCCATTAAAACTTAAGAGGGACGTATATTCAGGTAACCTAAAGACATTTTATTCATCCTTTATATAGCTTTCAAACACTTTTCTCTTTCCTTCTCCCTCTCCTTTCTCTTACTTTTTTATAGTTCTTTCATTTAAATTAATATAAATCTTTGTTTACTTTTTTTTTTTATTTTTTTAGTTTTACTTAAATTATCTTTCAGTAAATCTTTATTTTTTTATAATTAATTTTTTATTTAAAATTTTTATATCATTTAAAGAAATTTTTTTATCGTCTAATATCTTTCTTTAAAGTATTTTATCGCAATAAATTATTTAAAATTTCACCTATTTAAATTTTATTTCTTTGGTTACAATCTTCAAACTTAGGAATTACATAGAGATTGAAAGGTACATAACCACTAGATCCAGAGAAAAGTTGATACCTATTTAAATTTGTAAGCTCTAAAAAAACTACCACCATATATCATATCATATCATATTCTCTTTCTCTCAAAACAAAACCTTTTAGAATTTTCATGAAAAAAATCTGATTTTCACTAATTTTACAAATAACTGAACTTTAAACCTATATTTTCGGGACAAAACATATCGCCTTTCCTCTATACCCTCTAAAACTTAAAACGCTTGTATTTTAATTTTTTTCACCTTCTTATATTTTCAATAAGTATATTCTTACACTAAGCATGTTTGTTAATTCGAGGTATCAGAATAAAACCATTTTAAAAATCAAGTATAAAAGCAATAATGATATTATTCTTGTTTTCGGCAGAGCATTCAACTCCGGTGAAGGTAAGTTTTGAAGAGACTCAAACTACAATATACAATATAGAAATCGAAGAATTCTTAGACGAATCATCTTATCTCAAAAGTGTATTATTATCACCGCTGAACCACTTTTACTTTTGGCAGCAAATACTCTAGGGGTATCTTTTGAAACAATGCTAAGGCTGATATACCTTATTGCACAAGAAAATAAGGTAATTCAATCAATGAATAAGACTTACCTGAGGAGTACAAGAAAATAAGTTTATCGTTTCGATTTTGGTTGCATGAGTGAGCTTGATTTTGATTATTATTTTTTTAATATATAGTTTTAGAATTACTTATTTTAAAGATATAATTGTATTTAGACTTATACCGTAAAAATGAAAAGTTATGTTTTTGGTTTTAAAATATGGTAGATTATTTTTATCTTATATTATAAAAATGATTATATTGTTTATAGAGAGGATTTTTTTTCTGAAAAAAAAAGTTTTATATTTTGTTTAGGTATAAAGATAATTTTAACCCTTAACGTTTATAATTTTTATCGTTTTGATTCTTATTCTTTTTTTGGGATAAATTTAGCCCTTAACTTATATCTTTTTGACTAATAGCTTATTTTTTAACAACATGGTAACTGAACCGTTAAAAATCTAACAATAATGAGATGTTATATGCATATGATAATATATTTTAAATAACATGGCATCTAACCTATCAAATACATATATATAATATAATTTTATTCTAATATAAAATATAAACAATTAAAATTCAAATAAAATATTAAAAAATTAATTAATTCTAAAATAAAATATTATTAAACATTCTTAACCCTAACTATGATAGAATTAAAATCCTACCTAAAAAAATTAATTAATTTTGAACTGTGTTCATATTTTTTAAGATAAGACTTTGATTCTATCATAGTTAGGGTTGAGAACGTTTAATAGTCTTTTATTTTAGAATTAATTAATTTTTAAAATTTTATTTGAATTTTGATTATTTTATATTTATATTGGAATAAAATTATATTTCATATATATATATATTTAATATGTTAGATGTCATGTCATTTAAAATATATTATCATATCCATATGACATGTCATCATTGTTAGATTTTTAACGGTCCAGTTATCATAGTAGTTAAAAAATAAGCTATTTGTTAAAAAGATATAGGTTAAGGGCTAAATTTATCTAAAAAGAAGAATAAGGACCAAAATGACAAAAATTATAAACGTTAAGGGTTAACATTATCTTTATGCCTTTTGTTTAATAAGTACGAAAAACAATGTAAAATTATTTATGGTTAGGAATAGTGTTGATTGTTTGACATTTTATATTCGACAAAAATATTAAATGTCAAATAAAAATGCAACGATTTATAACAAGAGTTTTAGTTTTTTTTTTGGTTAGGTAAGACTTTTTATTTATGAGATTTACTTGATGATTTTATTTTTCTTCTTGTTCACACTATATTTTGCTTAGGGGTATAAATTTTCATGAATAAGCATTATATATATATATACACGGTATAAATTTTCATGAATAAGCATTATATATATATACACGGTTGATTATTTATTCAGGTAAATATTTGATTTTATGATGTATAAAGAAAATTTGTTTCCCATTATTTTTAGTTCTTGTGGGTGGGCGGGATAGAATATGTTTCAGTTTCTTAATTCAAATGTTTAATTAACTAAATTTTTTAATTAAAGAATTTAATTGAGTGTAAATAAAATTCATAAACTTAATTAATATTTTTATCAGAGTTTAAATTTTTTTATACCTTTTAAGCCTGTTTTTTATATATAAATTTTAATTCTTTAAGTAAATCTATATTTAAATTAAAAAAAAAAACAGAAAACACTAATAAATGAGTTAACAATTATATAATTTACCCAAAGATTAACGTGGAATTCAAGTAAATTCCATCTCTGTCGTAGATAGGGTGAATAAAACTTGATATGACTTGAAAAAATTAAAATTTTAAACTTTACATAAAAAATATTAAATAAAATTTGAGTTATAAAATAAAAATTTAAATAAATTAAAAAAATTTAAAATTATTAAATTAATTTTTAAGTTTAAGTCAGACTCCCACAATTCCGCCTTTTAAATATATATTACATATGAAAAATATATATTTGTATTGCATATAAATATAAAAAATTGGAAACAATTTTTATTATACTAATACCGCTAATTTTTTCATTAAACTTAAAACCCGATTCTAATTAAAAAAATAATTAAAATTTATATTATAAATATGACTTATAAATTTAATTAACTTGAAAAGGGAAATATCTTTCGTGATTTGATTAAGTGGAAAGTGAAATCAGTTTAATGATGTAGTAGTGGAGTTATTTTTTTATAGCATCACGTTTCATATATAAATTTGCAAAGAAAATTTCCTTTATTATTATCTTTATTTGGTCTTATAATGTGATGGTTTTCCATTCATAAAGATTTTGTGTTCACATTTATCCGTAATCTTTGGTGGTTATAGGCATTATAGGTTGTTTTTTTTGGAAATCTTAGAGGAGTTATGGGTAATCCTTGAAGCTATTGGTTTAAAAAATATCGTTAAAAATTGATAACTCTCGTAATTAATTATAAGAGTATTGATATTTAATCAATATAGGTATTAATATATTATAGGGTCATAATTAAAATTATAATAATAATAATTTATTTTTAAAATTTTAAATTAAGAATAAAAAATTATATAAACCTATAAATAATATTTTTTGTTCTTGTTCTTTCATATCTCAATTTTTTATAACTTCATATCTTTCTTATGTTATTTTCTCATAATTTATTTTAAATTTTTTATTTATAATTTCTCAGGTAATACTTATCGATTTTATCGTTTTGTCCTTAACTAGTCCACTTTTCTTGATTTGATTTCTAAATTCAATTTTTTATTTTTTTCATAACACAGCATATTAAAAATATATCGTGTCATCACCTATTTTTTATTTAATATATATAGATATATAGTTTTTGGTGATAATATATTATAATTTCATAATATTATGTCATTAAAGTTTTAAATTAGTAAACAAAATTCACAGATATTCAATCATTATAATTTTAAACTTAGATTCCCTCTAAACATATTAAGAAACTCAGAAAAATGGTCAACAATAATTAAAAAGGGAGACTATTTGTGAAATCACCCCAACCAAAATATAATTCGTTAAACTCTCTTGTTTGGCAAACTAAAACTTAAAAATAAAAAGCATGGAAAAAAACAAATATAATTATGCTGTTAAAAGTAAAAATTTAAGCTGATAATTTCAAATTATGAAGAAAAAAATATCATTAAAAATTATTAAATGATTATTAAATTTTTTGAATTGTTATAAAATGATCGTCACATGTTATGAAATAATGTAACAATTTAATTAATTTAATGATATTTTTTATAAAATTCAATAAAATTAATGTTCATGTTGTGACGATTTGATGTTTATACGGTCATATTATAACTAAACTAAACTCAATTACTATAATAACTCATTTTAAGTACTAGATTAAAATATTTGTACATCTGCAATAAATACACGAAAAATAATAATCATTTAAATTTTATGAATAAATTTTAAAATCTTCGGTAAAAATATACAAAATAATAATAATAATTCGATTTTAACTTTAAAAATCTTGTACAAAAAGGTATAAACCTAATTTCCACGATGTTTCTCATTATTGAGCACATTAACTTTAGATATTACGTGATTTGTACTCTTTGCTCATTTTACACAATTAATGAAACTTTCATTATGTGAGTTAATTTGAATATTAGTCCACCCACTGAAACACCATAGGTTCTAAGGTAAATTGAACTGCACTCACGTCCGTCCTCATTTATAAATAGAAGTTTAAGCTCTCAAGAAGTTGTTTGCTATCGATAAGCACAACAAGAAAGAGAACAGTATGGTTGAGTTTGTGAGGGTGGTGAAAGCGGCCAAGCAAGTCGTGGACGGGACGTTTCACCATTTGACGGTGGAAGTCATTGAAGCCGGCGAAAAGAAGCTTTATGAGGTTAAAGTATGGATTAAGCCATGGATGAACTTTAAGGAATTACAGAAATTTAAACACGTCGGTGATGCTACTACTAATTCTCCTTCTTTTATCATTTTGGATCTTAGGGTCGAGTATGGTTCATTTGTAACACAATTTTTCTTTGATTTTAATTTTTTTTTTTTGGCTTAAAGATAATTTTCACCCTTAACGTTTATAATTTTTGTCATTTTGGCCCTTATTCTTTTTTTAGGATAAATTTAGCCCTTAACCTTTATCTTTTTAACAAATAACTCATTTTTTAACTACCATGATAACTGAACCGTTAAAAATTTAATAATGATGACATGTCATAGATATGTAATAATATATTTTAAATGACTTAACATCTAATATATTAAATACATAAACGTGGGATATAGTTTTATTCCAATCTAAAAATATAAAACAATTAAAATTTAAATAAAATATTAAAAATTAATTTTTTATTTATTAAAAAATAATTAAATCTAAAACAAAAGGCTACTAAACATTCTCAACCTTAACTATAGTAAAATCAAAATTTTATCTAAAAAGGTATAAACATAATCTGAAAAGAAAGGGTTTTGCATAGTCTATTACCGGTGAATCAAAGATAAAGAATTTTGATAATAATGAATTGGATTTTTATTATTTTAGTTTAGAATTTAGGTATTTTAGTTTTAATCTAAATCGGAGTTTTAGGGTTTTATAAAGATATTTTAGTTTACTTAGGGTTGAGAATATTTAGTAAATTTTTGTTTTGTATTTAACTAATTTTTAATATTTTATTTAAATTTTATTTTTTTTATCTTTTATACTGGAATAAAATTATATTCTATATATATATATATGTGTATATATTTAATAGGTTAGATTATATGTCATTTAAAATATATTATTACATATATAATATGTTACCATTATTAAATTTTTAACGGTTCAGTTATAATGGTAGTTAAAAAATGAGTTATTTATTAAAAAGACATAGGTCAAGGGTTAAATTTATCCCAAAAAAAGAATAAGAGCCAAAATGACAAAATTATAAACGTTAAGGGTGAAAATTATCTTCTTTTTTTTTTCTCAAAAAAATTATTTCATTTATACGAACCTTCCAACGCACGAACTTCCACCATTGTGAATCCTTCCTCTCATCGCTTCACTTGTAGTCTAAAACACCTAGTGGTATTGTCGTATTAGACAGTTAAGGTTCTTAGGATGGTTAATTCAGCTAGCTCAGCTAGCTGCTCTTGGTTCAATTGTAACAAACTAGGAGATGATAAGTAATATCAGTTTAGTAGGCTTGTATAAATTGAAGATGAGTGTCATTGATATAAACCAAGTTTTGTGAATGAAATACACCAAGTTTACTCCTTTTTTATGTTTAACATGGTATCATAGGTTTAGGGATATTGTGTCTTCCATTAGATTTTCTTCTTTTCTTCCCTTTTTTTCAGTTCTTTTTATTTCGTTGTTCTCATGGCTCCCACATATGTAATTCTTGATTCAATTGGTGATCTTCACGAAGGTGAACCTACGTATAGCCCTCATATCCAATCCAGTATGGTGGAAGAGGTGTTGCAGGATGATGTTGATGATATGAATATACAAGTAAATGCATTGATGATAGATGAACCTGTTGTTTTCTCAAAATAGTTTTCAGACTCATGAGTAACTCACCATGTCACCAATGACAACACTGCTATACAACACAAAGCTGAGCATCAAGGTCAAGGTAAGGTTTCACTCAGTTTACTCTTTTCTTTGATGTTTAACATGATATCATAGGTTTAAGGATCTTACCTCTTCTACTAGAGTTTTTTCTTTTCTTCTCCTGTTTTTCAGTTCTTTTTTTTGTTTTTTTCTGTTTCATTGTTCTCATGGCTCCCGCAGATGTAGTCCTTGATCCAGTTAGGGATCTTTAAGAAGGTGAACTTGCGTATAGTTCTCATATCCAATCAAGTATGGTGGAAGAGGTGTTGCAAGAAGATGCTGATGACATGAATATACAAGTAAATGCCTTGATGGTAGATGAACTTATTGCTTTCTCGAAATAGTTTCCAGACTCGAGAGCAACTCACTATGTCACCAATGACAGTACTGCCATGAAACACAAAGCTGAGTATCAAGGTCAAGGTAAGGTTTCACTCGATTTACTCCTTATGCAATGACATATGATCCTCCTCTCTAACTATATCATTCTTTTTAATTCAATTCGCAACCCTCAAATCTTCTTTTGACACTTTTGGTCAAAATTCATAAATGTCATCACCCACTTTTCAATAATTAAAAATAGGTCGTCTTTATTTTTTCAATTACAAGGTCAAACTAAGTGTAAGATTTGACATGTAATGGCAAATTAAACTATTGATAAACCCTCTTTATGCTACCAAGCTTAGTGCAGTGTACAATTATACAAGAGATTATAAGAGTAACTCTATTTTTCATTCATAAACTTGATGATGTAGATAGAAGGCATTACTCTCCTTTTATACACTATCAGCTACATTAGTGTATAACCACATTAGTTATAGTTAACCGGTAGCTAACTAAACCAGTTAGATTTACACGTATTTTTTATATTTATACATATGCGATAAATACGCGAAAAATAATAATCATTAAAACTATGAATAAAGTTTAAAATATTAAATAATAATATTCAAAATAATAATTCAATTTTAACTTTAAAAATCTTTTACAAAAAGGTATAAACATAATTTTCATATTTTTCTTATTATTTGATTACATCAACTTTAGATATTATGTGATTTGTATTCCTTGCTCATTTTACATTCATTAATGGAACTTTTATTATGCAAAGTAAATTAAATATTATTCCACTCACGTTTGCCCACCGAAATACTGTATACTTTCTAAGATAAATTAAATACCTTAGTTGAGCTGTATAGGTTGTTAAGTTTTTAAGGCTCATATGGTTTTTTCCTCATGTATAAATAAGAGTTTATTCTCTCAATATCATTCACAGTATTCAAATAATAAAAAGTTATTTGTTATATTTTCTTATATCCTTAACACTCAGTGTAATCAACCATTCACATTAAACCAATGGCTACCATTAATAACGGAGTTTGCCCTTCCAATGGTTCCCAAAATAACGTGAAAGTAAAAAACCTTAGTCGTTTTGTTATCGACGAGCACAACAAAAAGGAGAACAATATAACTGAGTTTGAGAGGGTAATGAAAGCGGCCGAGCAAGTCATGAACGATATGGTTCATCATTTGACAATAAAAACCTTTAATGCCAACAAAAAGAAGTTTTATGAGGCTAAAGTGTGGATTAAATAATGGATGAATTTGAAAGAATTGTAGGAGTTTAAACATGTCCGTGATATTACTATTGATTTGCCTTCTTTCACTGTATCTACATCGCTCATTAGCACTTAACGTAAAATCGGATAATCAAGTAATCATTCTGATACTACTTGTTATAATTGTTTATTTTGCTTATCCTATTAGTAGTTATGAAATATAAAATCGAAAAGTTAAAAAAAATATTTTGATTCCATTTGTCATTATAATTCATCTACGTCTTATACTTTTGTACCCTTTATGTTTAACTATAAAAATTTTATATTTTTAATAAAAATATTTTACACTTTTTAAAGAATGAAATACTACCTTTCATTTTATTCACTAACGTTGTTAAAGATTTTGTTTTTTTATTAATTTGAGTCTTCATTTATATACTATTTTATAATCATTATAGGTATTATATGTATATTTATATTATGTATATCTTATCTTATATATTATATTCTTATTTAATTAAATGTATAAGATATTATCATTATAATTTTTTATAAATGAATTATATAACATGCATGTAAAATAAGATAAAACACAATTAAATACTCATGACTACAATCGAAAGAGTTAGGCTTCATGATCTTAATATTGACTCTTTTAATTTTTAGTACGGCTCAAGACAAAATTAATATATATTTTTTGAAGACATATCATGTTTATTTATTCAACCGAATCTACAACAATTCTTATCCATTGATGTTCATGCGAAATTTAGAGACAATGATATTGGTGAGAATCTTTTCTGAGATAATTGTGATTTCTAATTTTATTTAAAGATAATTTTATTGAATTTTCTCTCTTTTACTGCATCTTCAACTACGCTAATTGACAAGTATCGAATTGTCAAATAAATAATTTTTATTTCTCAAATTAAATAAAAGAATAGTATAGAGAAAGTAGGGTCGATCCACAGGGACTAAAAAATTTCCAACATTAAATTGAATTGATCCTGATCCAAAAAAGCAATAAATTAGAAAATAGGGGTTTGATATTATAAAACTAAAAATAATCTTAATCTAATAATAACTGAAATTAAATGAAAATAAATATTCGTAAGTAAAAAATTTAAAGAATATAGCCTCAAGATTTGCTTCGCCTCAATTCTAAATTGATCATTAAAATAGATTTTACTTCACGATTCATGTCAGTTACAGTCTACAAGGCCCAACCCTTGTAACTTGCTTCTCTCTTCGGTAACTAATTTTCCCAAGTTTATCTCTGGAATTCGGTCTTTGCTGGACTAACCACGTCTATCACCGTTAGCGCCAATACAACTTTAAGTACTGGAAAAGCCTGACTCGAATTATAGCGTCTCACAGAGAATCAAACCCGATCTTAATTTCCCTTAGTAGACCGCCACTAAGTTTGTTCACAGGAAGCCAAATTTGCTACCAGTCGATTCTTCTTCCCAACGATAGATCTAAACAATCTTCAAGTCAACGTGTACTTTTTGAAATGAAGGCGTCGAGATCATTAAAGGAAAAGCCGATTGTCAATCTTTGATTTCAGAAAATCAAGAATGTTATCCGAAGGTATTAAGTGCTTTACGATTCTCACAATATGGATTGAGTCGCCACTAGCTTTTGGCTAAATGAAAGTTTAGCTAAGCATGAATGAGATCATACTTAGCATTTTCTAGAAGAAAAGAAATAAGAAAAATAAAAGAAAAATAAAAGAACTAGAGAGAACTTTTATTACTCAAGAGAGAAAGTGAAAATTAAAGTACATCTCAAGCTTTACCTACATGGGGTATTTATACTATTCTAAAACCCTAAAAATAAAAGAAATAAATAAAAGATAAATCCTAAAGATAATCTAAAATATAAATAATTCAAATTTCAAACTTAAATTTCTAAGATAATTCCTAAGATAATTTCCCAAGATAATTTTGTTTATCCTTCTAGAAGATGCTGACTGGACTGCCTTCTAGAAGTCGTTGCTGACTGGACGATTAAATCTGTCAGGTCGGAAAACGTCGTGCCCCATGTCGTGCCCATGACTCCAGTCACGATGGATAAAAAAATGTAGAATTCACTCTTTTCTGTTGGTTCTGAAAAATAAGTTCCTACACTAAAAATGATCAAAATAGAACCAAATTAGTAATATCAAATCGACAACGGGAAATAATTATTAATAAAATATGTATAAATTCGAACACTCATCAAATTCCCCCTCACTTATTCAATGCTTGTCCTCAAGCATACTCAAATTCTCATTTTCGTCACTTATCAAAATTCACTCAAAAAGTTTATGTCAAATCCCATGTACATGCATGAATTGAAGAAGTTAGACAGGACAATCAAATAAAGGTGACATGATATTTCAATAAACAATAATTAACCAAATGAATAAAAGGTAGATATGCAGAGCTTTTGCTATTTGCTTGTGAGACAAATCAAATCAAGCTTAGATCCTTCATGATAAACGATTGGCGGAGTGTGAGTTTTATTTTCCTCCCCTTTTATATCACTCTTTTTTTTTCTTTTGAAAGAGATTATTTTTCTCTTTTTTTATTCTTTTTTTAAGCGCTTTATTTTTTTTCTTCTTTTTTTCCAAAAGACATTTTTTTTCTTTTTTTCTTTTCTTTTTTTAGCGCTACTCTCATTAACTCTAACTTTGTAGTCTCGACTCGTCACCGAATCTTTGAACTGTAAACGAGATGAAAACCCAAGCACCTCGCCCTGATTCTCCAATCCGGTCACATTCAAACGATCTACCACTCACAATCGTCTCAAAAAAAATCATGCACCTGAAGATAACATCAATTATTAGCAAAACAAGAACAAACTCATATTTAAACAACACTAACAATTATACCATAAGATTAAAAACTTTCACCAAAACATCTAATCATCTCAAGTTAATTGTCCATGTATAACAAATTAATTCAAGCTTGTAAACAAGGGATTATGATAAAACTAACAAGTCAACCAAGACAAACAACAATCATAAGAACTTAAAATATACCTTCAAACTAACATGAACAAGTAAGGAGAAATATAACTACTCCCCCTCACTTTAAGCATATTATCTCAATATAAAAATTAAAGTACAAGAGAAGGAATAGAGATACTCCCCGTGTCTAAAGTAAGTTTGGTTGTCGATAACTTTGGAGGCAATTTGCAATTTTCCAAATTTCATGCACGATAAAGCCATTCAAATCTGGGGAAAATTTTATACAAATTTATTTTAAAATAAATTAGATGAAAAAAAATAAATGAAAAAAATAAAACAAACAAAGAAAACGGGTTGCCTCTCATTTAGCTTTTTGTTTAACGTCATTAGCTTAACGACCTGATTCAGACTACAGGTTTTGCGAGAAATTCTTTTTCCAATTCATGTTCTTTGTCCAACTTAGAATTTCTCTATGAGAAATTTTTCGGTTATGGAGTTCCTTCATTTTCGACAAAATTTCTTCTTTAATCTGCAATTTATCTAGTGACAATTTCAATTCTGACTTTGGTTCCTGCAAGATAAATGGAAAAAAATAGTTTGAGAAGACATTAAATTCAAATTTTTACTTAGCTCTTTGTAAAATGAGCGTGAGTCCACATCAGAAGAGATATTCATTTTTACTTCATTAATAGTTTCAGCATACAGATTCCTGCATAACTCATCATAAAAATTATGTTTAACATATTCATCCATAGAAGGTTCAAATATATTAATACAACTAACATTAGGCATAAAGTTAGGATATTTCATAGCCTTATACACGTCAAACTTTACCACTTCGCCGTCAAACTCCATGGTAAGAATTCCACTTTTTACATCAATTTTGGCATATGATGTGCTCAAAAATGGTCTACCAAGTAAAATCTCGGAAGAGATATTGGTGCGATCATCTTCCATGTCAATGACACAGAAATCTGCAAGAAAAAATAATTTTTTTACCTTTACGAGTACATTTTCAAGAAATCCTTCAGGATACACTAAAGATTTATCGGCAAGCTAGATCGTCACACCTGTTTCCTTCAAAGGCTCAACACTTAATAAATTATAAATTGAAAGAGGCGTGACATTAATTGAAGCGCCTAAATTGCACATAGCTCGTTTAATACCAACTTTACCAATTTTACATGGGATAGCAAACATACCTTGATCCTTGTACTTGGGTGGAATTTTACGTTGAATTACGGCAGAAACATTTTCACCTAAGTTTACCTTTTCATTCCCAGTAAGATTTCTTTTATTTATACAAAGATCCTTCAAAAATCTAGCATACCTTGGAATTTTTTGAATCACATCGAGAAGTGGTATGTTTATCTCCACTTTCTGAAACATGTCAAGAATTTATTGTTCCTCAGCTTGCTTATCGCGTTTCACTAATCTCGATGGAAAGGGAGGTGGAACATCATAAGGAGATGGTGTAGGGATAGCTTGTGGTTTGGCTTTCTTCTTTTTATGGGATTGCATGACATCTTCTTTAGGTTCGACAACGGTACCACTTCGAAGGGTGATAGAACTAACATTCTGTTGCGGGTTTGGCTCAGTTTGCGACGGTAGCTTTCCCTTTGATTCCAAACGAATCACAGCTAATGTAAGTTGACTCATTTGTTGATCAATTTCTTGAAAGTGTGTCTCTGTATTTTGTTGAAATTTCTCTTGATCTAGCGCCAAACGTTCGATAATTGACTCCAACGATGATTTTTGTGGTTGATATTGTTGCGGCGCTGGTGGCCTCGGTTGATAAGTTTGATTCGATCCATAGTTAAGGTTTGGATGATCCCTCCAACCCGGATTATAAGTGTTTGCATTGAGATCATATTGCCTTTGAGGAGGCCCTGGAAAATTTCAAACGGTATTTACTTGAACGTTATTATCTTCTTGAAGCATTGGGCAATAGTCCGTAGGATGATCCGGCATCGTGCATATTCCGCAAAGTCTAGTTGGACCTATTTTACCTTCAATAAGAGATTGAACCACATTAGTTAACTTATCAATTTTATCCTCTAAAGAAGATATACTTATCTCGTGAACCCGTCGAGTGGGTTCACTTGGGCGAAACTGTTGTGCATTAGCGACCATAGTTGAGATAAGATTTCTGGCGGCGGTATGAGTCATATTTACGAAGGCTCCACCACTAACTGCGTCAATCATTTTCATTTCCATTGGAAGTAGTCCTTCATAAAGGTATTGTAGAAGGGTTTGTTCAGTTAGGCCATGTTGCGGACAACTAGCGCAAAGTCTTTTAAATCGTTCCCAATAGTCGTATAACGACTCTCCATCCTTTTGTCGAATTCCTAAGATGTTTCTCCTTAATTCGCTTGTTTTTGCCGCTGGAAAGAACCTGTCAAGAAATAATCGTGTCATATCAACCCATGTATTAATTAAACCGGAAGGTAAATAAAACAACCAATCTTTTGCCAAATCAGCTAAAGAAAAAAGAAATGCGCGAAGTTTTATGTGATCTTTGGATACTCCCTGTGGTTTCATAATCAGACAAACCATACGAAACTCTTTGAAATGCTTGTGTGGATTTTCATTCTACAAACCGCGAAAAGTCGAAAGTAAATGTATTAAACCAGTTTTAAGTTCAAATGGTGTTTCGCCATTTGGGAACGTGATACAAAGTGGTTGTTGTTCATCAGGTGCTGCAGCTAACTCTCGAATTGTTTGTTCAGCCATTTGTTCTGATCTTTCGTCGTTAGAAGTAAATAACTCCTCGGTGTAGTAAATTTCCTCAAAATTGGGATTTGGTTTTGGTTGAAGGTCTCGATTCAACCTTCTACGCCTAAGGGTCTCTCTACGCAATCTTCGGGCAAGAGCTTCAATCTCGGGTTCGTAATCTATTAGTTTTCCCGGAAGTAACCTGGTCATAGATCAAAACAAAACAATATTAGTAATTTTACCGAAGTCCCCGACAATGGTGCCAATTTGACAAGCGTCAAATTGTCAAATAAATAATTCCTATTTCTCAAATTAAATAAAAGAATAGTATAGAGAAAATAGGATCGATCCACAGGGACTAAGAAATTTCCAACGTTGAATTGAATTGATCCTGATCCAAAAAAACAATAAATTAGAAAATAGGGGTTTGATATTATAAAACTAAAAATAATCTTAATCTAATAATAACTGAAATTAAATGAAAATAAATATTCGTAAGTAAAAAATTTAAAGAATATAGCCTCAAGTTTTGCTTCACCTCAATTCCAAATTGATCATTGAAGTAGATTTTACTTCACGATTCATGCCAGTTACAGTCTACAAGGCCCAACCCTTGTAACTTGTTTCTCTCTTCGGTAACCAATTTTCCCAAGTCTATCTTTGGAATTCGGTCTTTGCTGGACTAACCACGTCTATCGCCGTTAGCGTCAATACAACTTTAAGTACTGAAAAAGCCTGACTCGAATTATAGCGTCTCACAAAGAATCAAACCCGATCTTAATTTCCCTTAGTAGACCGCCACTAAGTTTGTTCACAGGAAGCCAAATTTGCTATCAGTCGATTCTTCTTCCCAACGATAGATCTAAACAATCTTCAAGTCACCGTACACTTTTTGAAATGAAGGCGTCGAGATCATTAAAGGAAAAGCCGATTGTCAATCCTTGATTTTAGAAAATCAAGAATGTTATCTGAAGGTATTAAGTGCTTTACGATTCTCAAAATATGGATTGAGTCGTCACTAGCTTTCGGCTAAATGAAAATTTAGCTAAGCATGAATGAGATCATACTTAGCATTTTCTAGAAGAAAAGAAATAAGAAAAATAAAAGAATTAGAGAGAACTTTTATTACTCAAGAGAGAAAGTGAAAATTGAAGTACATCTCAAGCTTTACCTACATGGGGTATTTATACTATTCTAAAACCCTAAAAGTAAAATAAATAAATAAAAGATAAATCCTAAAGATAATCTAAAATATAAATAATTCAAATTTTAAACTTAAATTTCTAAGATAATTCCTAAGATAATTTCCTAAGATAATTTTGTTTATCCTTCTAGAAGATGCTGACTGGACTGCCTTCTAGAAGTTATTGTTGACTGGACGATTAAATCTGTCAGGTCAAAAAACGTCGTACCCCATGTCGTGCCCATGACTCCAATCACGATGGATAAAAAAAATGCAGAATTCACTCTTTTCTGTTGGTTTTGAAAAATAAGTTCCTACACTGAAAATGATCAAAATAGAACCAAATTAGTAATATCAAATCAACAACAGAAAATAATTATTAATAAAATATATATAAATTCGAACACTCATCACTAATAGAGTCAAGACATTCACTATCTGAGAAGATTATGGAGACTGTAATCACGCTGGAAGAACGACTTACTGGATAGTCAAAAAGAATATTTTTTATACCAGTTGTGATAATAAAAATTATATCAAAAAGCATTATTGATATTCATAGTAATTCCTCACAAAGAAATCCACTTTTTTCATTAAAAAGTACAACCTGAAATCTGATGTTTATATACAAAATAATTGCATAAATCTTAATTCTTAACCTATTTTATTTTAATGTGGTTAATGAAATATATAGACCGAAAAATGTTTCTTTATATTTAGAGAGAAATGAGAACCCTACAACTAAATTTTAAACTAATATGTCTAAAGTTCTAAATTTTATACCATAAATTAAATCTCTAAATCTTAAAATTATGACACTTGCGAAAACTAAAAACTTTCATCGTTAGTGTATCAAATAATTATTCTATGTTTTATTATGAAACTAAATATACGATTTATTGCATATCTAAAGTAAGGAGAATCAGGACCAACCTAATGTTGGGTCAAGCATGTGGATGATGGGTTTTAAAACTAGACCCCGTTATCTTGTCAGATAGGGCATTGAAGGATTAAAGATGCATGGGTCTCTTTTCATTTGTGTTGACTGGATCAAACAATCGATTTTATTTAAGAGATGTGTGAATTGAAACTTTTAAAAAATTTAGCAGTGATTAGAAAGATTAAAAATTAAAGACGAGATTTATAATGGTTCAAACTTTGAATAAGCTGTATATTCACAACCTTTGCTCACTAAGTACTTTTTAATAATTCACTATAAAATCCGTCTATTTTTCTAAGTTAAGGAGGCAATCATTACAACTGAATCGATCTTTCTACTCAAAGATTAATTCAACCTCACAAGGTTACAAAATAAAGAGAAATGACAAATTGAAAGTTTCTCTCGCAGAAAGATATTGCCCAAATTATACAAAGACACTCCTAAACTCATAAATAAAATTTACAATTGAGGAACAATGACCTGAGATTAAAAGATGTAGCAATTTGAGTGCTTGAAGTTGGAATGGATGATTGGATTTTGCATTGTTGATCAATAGTTGTTGTGGTACTTAAGACTTGTTTTTATATCTTTCATTGAATTTTAACCGTTTGGGTGTTTGGGATCATCAATATAGCCGTTAAAATACCATCTTTCCACCATAAATGTACTTCTACAATTTATCATTTTGATACACAAAATTTCTGTATCGAAATGGTACTAAAATAAAAGAGTCATTGTGTGCATTTAATAAGGGAGTATCAAAACACTTATCCCGCGTATCGAAATGGATAGTCTTTAAAACTTGGGCGTATCGAAACGCTTAAGGGGCGCATCGATACATTTTGAATCTATCAAACTTCGTATCGAAACGGGTAACTAACTTTTAAAATTTTAGTTTCCAATAACTGAAAAGTAACGGTCAAAATATTTAATGCTAAAAAAATTTTGAAAAAATAACTCGCCCGTATTGAAACGGTTCATAGCTGTATCAAAAGGCTATTAAATATAATTTTAATTTTAAATACTCATATCAAAATAAGTCATCTGTATCGAAACGCCTAAGAAGCATATCGAAACGCACGAGAAAACTTTAATACTTTAATTTTGATTTAGAAAAATATGTTGAATTGTCAATTGAGTTATGGATTTAAAAATTTATTTGCAAAATAGTTCTTATACTTCTTTGTTATATCAAAATTGTAGCGACCCTAATTTCTTAAAATAATAGGAGTGAGTGAAAAAAGGAGGAAATGTAGAAAGGGGTCACTAGTGAAAATTTAAAAATTTGGGGTTAGGTTAAAGTTAGAAAATTAGGGTTTAATTTGAAAAATTAGGGATTTAGAGAATTTGGAAATTCAAGGTTTAAAATTGAAATTTTGAATTAGGGGTTTAAATTTTGAAAAGGGATTTAAAAATTGCTTTTAAAAGGTTGGAAAAAGATTTTAAATAAAAGGGTTGAAGTCGTTACCAGCAACTTTGCTAGGTCGGGCACCGTAAAAACTAAAGATTCGTAATGGTTTGGGTTCGAGAGTCGATTACGGTTTAAAACGGTATTAGCGTTAAAAACCGCCCAAAAATTGGTACCTTTATCAAAATAACCGCTTAATTAATTTTGGATTTTATGATTTAAAGTGGCATTAAATTAAGATTTGTTTAAAAGATTCGAATCAATTTTATTTTTATCGTGTCCTTATTTGAAGGCAACGCATACACCGCCACCGATACAGTAGAAAGACGGGTCCGTTACAACCGAATAAAAACGTGATTAATTAGGTTCGTTAATTAATAATGTTGATTATGATTTTGATTCGTACAAAAGTGCATAAATAAATATAACATATACATATAAAAATGAAACATGATATAAAAACCTATCATAACAATGTAGAATCAAAAACATATATACAAAACATTGTGAATGTAAATAATAAATACTATGTAAAAAACAAGAAAGTAACTCTAAACAACACATGCACCTAATAATGTTTAAGGACCAATAAATTAATGGAAATATGTATATGACAATGGACAATACCAAAATACAAAGGGTTATTAACACTTGGCATACTCAAAATAAATAACCAAAGATTAAGTTAAACATGCAAAAGAGAATAAAGACATGCATGATATAAGTTGAGGGGAAATTAACAAAGATGACAAATATAAATAACATGTCACATGAAATAATTCTAACTACCAATGCAACATAAAGCATGAAACATGGAATAATCTAGATAGTAAACATAATAAAAAAAAAAAAGGAAAACATACAATGTACGATGAATAATAAAATATATAAATAACTACTAAATAACAACATTAAGACACATATACAAATAATAAGCAACAATGTCACATAAAGATAAACATGAACATGACATAAAGCATATAATATGGTGAATGTTAAGTAACATAATATACAAATGAAATAAAACAAAATATATAACAATAATGCATAAGTAAAAGGCCCATAAAATAAATTAAGTAAACAGTATATTGTATATAAAACTAAGCTTTTAAAAAGGAAATAAGCTAATGGAATTTGGACCAAAAAGAAAAGGACCAAAGGTAGGATTTTGGGAGGGGGAAGGGCTAAATAGGTTATTTAAAAACGAGGAGGGGCCTTAGATTAACAAAACCAAATTGAAAAATAAGGTTATGACTGAATCGGGATTAAAATAAAAGACGAAACAAAGTTTAAGGGACTGAAGAAGGAGTTTTAGAAATACGGGGGATTTAAAAATTTAATAAAACCATTTTTATAAATCAGATGAGTATAAAACTTAAATAGAAATTAAGATCAAAACCTTTCTTCCATTTTTTTATCCCATCAAAACCCAAAATCCTCCATTTTCTGTGGTGTTCTTCTAAAAAAGATGAATACCAAGAACGTTCATCTTCAAATCCAAAAACCACCACAAACCCAGATTTCGGTCACTCAAAACCACCGTTGTTTCCTAGCGGTGGCCAGAGAAAATAAAAACCCTCTCTTTGACTACCATTCGAAACCAAAATCATAAAACAACCTTCCCCTTTTGATTTTAAAACCCCAAAACAGACGAAAACAAAAACGAGACCTTCTATTTCGGATTCGGAAAAAGAAAAGGGAAGAAAAAGAATTGGCTTCTCTTCCTTCGGTGTGGCTCACCACCAGTGACCCGAAGGTCGTTGGGCTTATTGTCGATCGAAGAAGATGAGAAGGGGACAAAGAGAATCGACCGACGACATCATCTTCCCCGGTAAACTCGAAACCCTAAGTTTATTTCTATATTTTGCATGCAAAAGAAAAAGAAGAAAAGATTATCACTAGAAACTTTTTTCTATTGATTTGAGTGGTGGGGAGAGATTCCTTACAATTGTTCTTACTCGATTTTTATAACCGGAATTACAAGGAAAAAATTCAAAAATCCCTATTGGTTGTATTCTTGGATTTTTCGTTTTTTGCTTCTGATATCTGCCCTGAAATTGTTGATATGTGTTGGTGTTGCCTTTGAATTTTGGTCGACTTCGTACTGGCAATTTGGTTCGATTTGCGCCTTTGAAAATCGTACGATAATAACATTTCTTTGTTTGTTTGCATATGTTGTCGCGGTCGGAGGATCATCGGAGGGGACCACCGGTGACGTGGGCGACGGAGGAGGCGAACATTCTTCAGGGGATTCGAAGGGTCATCGCGTGTGTTGCACGCGCACGTGGGACAGCGGGTAAGTTGGGCGCGTGTGAAGATCCAGAGGGTTCTTTCATCTCTATTGATGACCCTTAGATCATGTCAAATCTAACGGTCCTGGTTGGGCTGCGCGAGGAACAGAAGGTGTTAGGGCTAGGGTTTTAACCGGTTATCCGGGTTTGGGCTCTGCCTGGGCTCTTGTAATTTAAATCACATGTGGGCTTGTATTATTTTATTTGTTTGAGTTTGTAATATTATTATTGGACTTGTAATTAATTTAATTGGGCTTTTATTTATATATAATTTGTTAATAATAATAATAAACAAAATATTATTAATAATAGAAATAATAAAAATATTTAAATAACAAGAAGAAGAAGAAATAACTGAAAATAAAATTTAAAGGCTAATATATATAATTTTTAGATTTTTTTAAAGTATTGAATATGAAAATATTAACAAATATATATACATATACATATATTATAACAAATATGTTAATATATTTTGATTATTGGTTTTAATAATATATACATACTATGATAATATATATATATATATATTTCTTTATCTTTTTGTTTTAATAATAACTAGATAAAATCAAAATAGAAACATAATTAAAAAGGAAAATCAATATAGGACGTATAGTATTTTTTTGTATTTCTTGGATTAATAAATAATTACAAGCCTATTGTTCGAATTTAAAACAAAAATTAAAACCAGGTTTAGAACCCGGATAAAATCAGTGATTACAAAAATCAAATTAGATTTTAAAGAGTTGCAAAATAAAAATTCAAATAAATTAAAACTTTTAGTAATTATTGTATTAGTTTTTAAATTTTAGATAAGTTCCTCAGTCATGTCTCTTAAATATATATCACATATAAAAAAATAAAAATGTATATGTGTATTGCATATAGATATAAAAAAGTCATTTAAATTAGAATCAGTTTTTGTTATAATATTATAAATAATTATAATTATTTTTTATAGAAACTTTAAAACTCGAATTAAAAATTAAATAAAATTTAGGATTAATTACCGCGGAGGTCACATTTGTTTGTCCTCAGTACAAATTTAGTCACCGATTTTAAAAATCGACCAATATAGTCACGTACGTTTTCAGGATGTAAACTTTAACGGGAAGCTGATCTGTCATAATAATAAAATGATAAATTACTTAAATAGTCTCTAAATTATTCTTTTATTTTTAATTCAACCTTCAAAATTTTAAAATTTTATATTTTCACCATCTTCTCAAACAATCCCCTTCCTCTAAATATTGGTCTTCCCAACAGTTTTTTTACGATTTTCTTGTCTTGCCCTCGATTTATCTACACAATAGAATCTAGATTTTTGTATGAATGCTCGATTATTTTCTTACTTCATTCAAAATGAGATCTATGTTATGGGGTTTCGTTTTCAGAATCTCCCATGCCTTGAAGATATCTGAAATAGCAGAAATTGCACAAAGCAACAACTTGAATCACCGTCTTGAAGTAGATATCCTGAACTAGACTCGAATACATATTAACACAACTAGTAGAGGTAGAGCTGAAATCAACATGTTTTAGGATGGAATAAGTCCCTAATGACATCTCAAAAAATTAGACATACCCATAGCGAACGCATCCTATTCCAACCCAATTTGCAGAATATGAAATAAAATTGAATATGTGGATCTTGACTGCAAAGAAAATTTCATTAACAATTAATCAAATCTATAAGATATATCCATGGACAAAGAAAGGCATGTTTGTTCATATAAACTATTTGAGCTTGGAACTAGGAAGTAAGTTGAAACCATAGGCTCTAAAAGCTTCTGCTAGCTCAAATTTGATAAAAAAATCGAAAATAAAAAGTATCAATGGATCAAATTTACAATATGACATATGAAAAGGCGTGATTCTTATAATAAAAATTGAAACTAATCTCTGCCTGATGGAATCATCAGTTTCGACCAACAAAACCTTCAACGCCACTCTTGGCACTTGGCAGAAGTTTACCCCAATTCACAGTTTCCTCAAGAAAAAAACTCAGTATTCATCGTCTTGAACCTTTTATTATCATTCCCTTCAAACTCGAACCCAAACTCACTGTTCCCTTTCTCAGTCTCGCTCACCGAAACCTCACCCATATATTTTTTAAATTTTACTACTAAAGTCTAACACAAACCAGTATTATTTTACTTTTTTGAACTTCAAACTCAGCAATGAAAGAAAAAAATGAAGAAACCAAAGCAAGATAAGTAGAGGGAAAATCTAAATTTTGCAGCTGAAAATATCTTAAACAAGTCTTATTGATCTGACGATAACAAAACGAACTTAAATCGAAGAACTGACTCTGATAAGGGTGAAAAATATATGATGTAGTGAAAAGATAGAGAAAAATATCTCAAAGTGTGATATGTGAGGCCTACAGAAGCCATGTCAGTTGCATGTACCGAGGAAGAAGATATATCTAATGGCTCACAGGTGTTCCTGAATTCTAAGACTAGTTTATTGAACATAAATAAAAATATCTCAAACTTTTGTTTGAGAAGAGGGTGAAAATATAAAGTTTTAAGGCTCAAATTAAAGATAAAATAAAAATGAAAGAATAATTTAGGCACTATTTAAATAATTTATTATTTTTTTATTATAACAGATAAACTTTCTATTAAAGTTTAGGGTTAATTACTGCGAAAGTTACGTTTGTTTGATCCTAGAACAAACTTAGTCACCGATTTTGAAAATCAATTAATACAGTTACGTATGTTTTCGAGCTGTAAATTTGTAGTCACTCTAACGTTAAAAGCCGTTAAGGATTAACGGAAAGATGATTTGGCACAATAATAAAAGAATAAATTATCTAGATAGTCCCTAAATAATTATTTTATTTTTATTTTATCTTTAAATTGACTTTAAAATTTTAATATTTTATATTTTGACCATCTTTCCAAATTGAATGAATATGAAACCAATTTGCTTCCCGACCATATTTGTCACTTACTCTGGTGGTTTGTTTAGGACTGGTAAAGGTGATTCAGGTTCTCTAGCTGTTATCTCACCCTCCGTTTTTCCATTAGAATGAGAGACCGATTCATTTGGTGGTCGAAATCGTCACATTACTACGGAAATTGATCGGAAAAAATTTATTTTTGGAAATGCTTGGTCCTATACAAGTATTCCCCATCTACTCTCAAACTTGAAAATTCCTACTTCAAAACACAATTACCATTTTATAATTAATATCTAGAACCAACAGATTGTCCAATATCAATTATCACACATAAAAGATCTAATCTTCCTAGTATAAACCAAACTCCCTTTAATATTTCTTCTAAAATCAAACTACAATTATAGCTTACAGAAAATAACTAAAATTTCACGCCAAAAGAGAAAAAACTTATAATTTACCTCCGAACTTCAAAAACTATCTATATAAAAAGAAACTAATGATTGAGGAAACTAGAATTAAAACTATGTTTGTTGAAATAAAGAAAAATAATAATCAATACAGTCATTCATCACCAACTATGCAAAGAAAAGCACATACAAATTCTTAAATTTCAAATTTAATAACTGAAATTTTTGAAACCAGGAAAGATTAGAAAGAAAGAAGAAAACCCAAAGGAATAAAGTTGAAGAATGAAAAGGAAATGGTTTACTGAGTCTTGAGGTTTAAGCATATGGTTAAAAATGAAAGAAAAATTTGATTTGGCTGTCTAATTTCTAAGTTTCACGATCACTGGGTAGAGTGGAAAAGGAAAGTCTTTCAAACTTCGATTTTATCCTTTTATGATATTTGCTGGTTGAGTATGATAAAATTTTCTAATATAATCAGGAAGCAACCTGGTTTCAACGTGATATTCACTCAATTTTGAAAAATGGTAAAAATATAAAATTTTAAAATCAAATTAAAGATAAAATAAAAAAATAATTATTTAGGGACTAACTAGATAATTTATCCTTTTATTATTGTGTCAAACTATCTTTTTAACCCTTAACGGCTTTTAACGTCAGAATAACCACAAGTTTACAGCCCGAAAACATGCGTGACTGTATTGGTTGATTTTCAAAATCGGGTGACTAAATTTGTACTAGGGGCAAACAAACATGACTTCCACAGTAATTAACACTAAAGTTTAACGGTAATAAACGTCTCAGTGACTATAAATTTACAGCTCGAAAACTTACGTGACTATATTGGTCGATTTTTAAAATTGGTGACTAAAATTGTACCGGAGGCAAACAAACATGACCTTCACGGTAATTAACCCGAAATCATATGTGACTATATTGGTTGTTTTTCAAAATCAGTGACTAAATTTGTATTGGAAACAAACAAACGTGACTTCTCAATAATTAACCCTTAAAATTTTATGAGAACATTGATTATAGGTTTAATTTCAAGTGGGCAATAAGAAATCTTGACAAGGACCGTTAATTCGAAAGGATTATGCTTTAGTTTCTAAAACTCATAATATTTTAAAATTAATTTAGAATTGACAATACCACTAATATACTAATTTAGTGACTCTACCATAATAATAATGTATCGTATTGAACACCAAACTCTTAACAAATCATAAATTAATGAATAAAACATTACATCCCACTGAGGTAACAAATGAGTGAGATTTGTGTGTACCTCAAAGAATCCTGAATATCCCTTTGAATTCATCACATATAATAGTAATAACCCACTCATCAACTTCTCTCTCCTGTGGATATCCAACTTCATACATCACCAACAACACAAACTAGCAATACCAAAACATGCATTTTGGATCTCAAAACTTACACTCAAAGAAAGAGGAAAAGGTCCAGACTAATGACAATAATGTTTTATCTTACCATTTTAATGTATGGATGGTTAGAGTTGTGATCCGAGTTTTATTTGACCGGACAAAATATTTATAAAGAATCGATAGAAAAAATTAAGTACATAACTTATTGATATGTGTGGAATTCTGCTTCATCCTTCGAATATACTTCAAAGAGTAAGAACCTCTGTTCGAGTAAAAGTTTTTTTATTTTTTCTCAAATAACCTATCACTGTAAATAAATACTAGAGATTATAGTTAAAATCATCAATTTTTAATATATCAAAAGTCTCCCCTCTTTTACCCATGGTTTTTCTTAAATAATATTTTTTACATAATTATTGTGTTTATTTTTTTTACGTTTGTGAATGTTTGACGTCTCGTTATTATTGTTTCAATAAAATAATTGATTAATATTTAAAAATTTCAATTTTAAAAAATATATAGGCTTAAGGGTTCAATAAGCCCTTAAACTTTTGCAAAAAAAATCAATTAAGTCCTTAAACTTTTTTTACACCCAATAAAGCCCTCAAACTCAAGAAAAAAATCAATTTAGCCCTTAAACTCTTATAAAAAACAATTAAGCCCTTAAATTTTTTTTGCATTCAATTAAGCCCTTAAAGTCAAGAAAAAAATCAATTTGGCCCTTTGACCGTTAACTTTAACGTTTTTTTTTTTATTTTTTTGACACTTATCGCAATAAGATAATATCACTTATCGTTTTTAAGAAATTTTAAAATTTAAAAATATATAAAAAATCTAAAAAAATGAATTTTTTTGAAAATTCTAAAATTAATTTAAAATACAAAAATATTATTTTATAATTGTATACTAATATTTAATATTTTTAGTTTTTTTAGTTTTTAATCTTTTTAAAAAATTATTATCTATCATTTTTAATTAAATTTCGGGATTAAAAATATTTTATATTTTAAAAATATTTTTTTGGGATTTTTATATAATTTTAAAAATTAAAAATTAAAAATTAAAAATTTTGAAATTAAAAATATTTTATATAATTTTTATATAATTTTAAAGTAGTGCTATTTTGTTGTAACACGTGTTAAAAAAGTTAAAGTTAACGGTCAAAATTGATTAAAAGGCCAAATTGATTTTTTTCTTGAGTTTGAGAGTTTAATTGAGTGTTAAAAAAATTTAAGGTCTGAATTGATTTTTTTCTTTTGAGTTTAAAAGCTTAATTAAGTGTAAAAAAAAATTAAGAACTTGATTGATTTTTATAAAAATTTTAAAACTTATTAAAATCTTAAGCCGAATATATATCTAAAACTTCTAAGCAGCCTAACCAATTAACCCAATTCTAGCGATAGGTGGGGCCTAAGGTCTGAATCCAAATTTGGTGGTTTATGACACTGACACCAATCCGACGAGAGAAATGAGAACTCACCTCCCATGAGAAACAAACAACAAGAAAAAAACCCACCCTTCGTTCAAAGCACGTGGGGATGGCAATTTAATCCGTTTTCATCGAATTTGATATGATCCGATTCGATAGAAGTGAATTTTTATTTAAAAAATTAAATATAGATTTAAATTCAGGTCGAATTATTTTAAAATAAGATCGGATCAAGATTAGAGTAAAAATTTTCTGACCCAACCCAATATATATTATATTTTTATATAATATATAATATTTTTATTATTTTTTTCTAATTGGGTCAGATTTAATTGATTTTTTTATTAATATATCAGGGTTGGATCGGTATCAGAATCGAATTGTAACTTTTATTATTTTAGGTCGGGTCAAATCAAAAAAATATATGTTAAAATTAGGTCGGGACGGGATCGAAACGGATTATTTAATTTTTTGGGTCAGATCGGGCAGTTAAAATTAGAATCCAATATTATAATCAAATAAAAATATAATTCAAAAATAGTTAAAAAATTTTATGGACGAATATAGAATCAAATGGGTTAAAAATATAGAAAAAATAAATTAAGATTTAAAGCATGGAAACACGAGAGTTTTAACATTTTCTAGGATAAAATAAAATTATGAAAATTTTAAATCAGACTAGAAAAAATAGCAGAGTAAAATATCCTTATATCGACCGTGTAAACTTGAATTTTAAAGTGGCATGTTTTTTTATTAAGGGCGAAACTAGAATCTATTTTTAGAACACTATAATTGAAATATAAATGTTGAGGGAGTCAAAGTGTAATTTCACCCATGTACAGACAAATTCACATTTCTCATCAAATTAAATTCAAATTTTTACTATTTGAGTAACCAAACCTCTTACACACAAACTATATCAAGAATTAAAGGTGTAGGGTTCAGTCGCACCACTTAAAAATTTTAATTTCTTTATATTTTATGTTATTTTTTATATTTTTTATTAATAATTTAATTTTGTACTCTCTAAACTGTTGTAATTTCGCGTTCTTATATTTTTAATATACCTTTTTGTAGCTTGCACCCCCTTATAGAAAATTCTTGGTTTGTCCCTGAATATCATGGGTCATTTTTTTCGTGTCATTCGCAAGACTAATCAATCAAATGTATTTATTTTATTTTATTATCTAATGAATCTTAACTTTATAAAAAATATTTATAAATTCAATTTATAGAAAATATAACAAAGATTTACTTGATAAAAAAATAAAATAAAATAATTAATAAAATAAATATATTTAATTGATTACTCTTATAAATAACGTGACGAAAATAACTTATAATACAATATCCGCTCTTACCAGCTTATTTGGCACCACCCTCCCGCTTAATAGGGGTGGATGTAGCATGACCCACCATTAAAAAAATAAAATAAAATACTTTAATAACAATTATATTTTTAAAATATTTTTATTCTGATTAATGAAATTAATTTTTTTATTATAGCCATTAAACTTTTAATTTAAACTTATAATGGTAACTATTGGATTTTGAATTCAAGATGGTCATCGTTGTAGTATTATTAATCCGTTAAAAAAAATTTGATATGATAAATTAAAGTATTCTTCTCAAAAAGAACAATAATTTTTTTAAGTTAAAGTTATTGTCCAGATTATAATTTTAATTAACAAAACAATCCTCGATCAATCACAAAAATGAAAAAGATTAATTTTATTAAAAAATTAATATAATTTATCTTTAAATTGACCTGATAGTTAATATAGGTAAATCAAAATTAAAAATCTTAATTGAAATTAAAAAATAACTTTAACTGTAATAAGATTTTTTACTCTCTATAGCAAAATTATATCAATGTAAGATATTTATAACCCCTCTAACTTATTTTTCTTGCACAACAATTATCAATAATTAATCTTATAATAATATAAATTAATTCTAAATTACTACACTAATTAATAAACTTCTAAATTTATATTCTAGATTTACTCATGCACGTAATGTATCATTTCATCACTCATTTCGTTAAGAATATCTCATAAACTGAATTGCAAAGTTTTAAAGAATGACTTATCTATATTTATATGATGTTTGAAAACTGCTAACAAAAATTTAAAATATTATTCGAATTACAATCTATTGAATGATTTCCGTGATAACTGAGGATTTTTTTATATGATTCCGGTTCAAAGAATATAGTTGAATTTGTTTAAATTTAAAATCGGACTTATATACCACATTCTAATACAAAAAATATATATTAAATTAATTAATACAGATTAAAAATCCCAAGGATTCAATAAATAATTAGGAGTATGCATTTGGTTAAATTAATCGATGCTCGAACTGAAATAACCGAAACCGAATTAACCGAAAATTGTAAAACTTTAACCGTTAACTGAATTGAATTATCTATAACGGAATTAACCGAACCGAAATTATTTCGGTTATTTAATCATTAAATTATGTAAAAATAATTTTTTAGTCATTAAAATTTTATTTTATGTTAATTTAATAAAAATTTAGTGTTCATTTTATAATATAAAAAAATTCAATGAACATTTTATATATTTTTTTAAGTTAAATGACTATATATATATATAATATTTAATATAGAATAATTTTGGTTAATTCGATAAGTTTGGCTAATTAACTGATTTTAAACCGAATTAACCGATACTCGAATTTTAAAAAAATAATCGTTAATCGAATTTAACTAAAATTAATTGACCGAATTAACTGAAATAATTTCGGTCGGTCGGTTAATTCGGTTAAAACCAAATAATGCACATCCATATATACAATTAATAAAAAAGTGGTAGATTCAATATAAAATTATTAATTATATGTTAGGTCTTTAAAATTTTTAATTTTTATTAATTAATTTAATAATATTCAACAGTATTTAATGTTAACGATGTTAAAGTCACGTGATGCATTCATCTCTTTGTACCGGTACCACGAGGTTATCAACGGTTTCAACCCTAACCCCTCACCCACCCTGTCTTCCCCCAGACCTGTAATCAAAGTGGTCGTAAAATCTGTAATGAAGGCAGGCTGCCTCATCTGTCTACATCTTAGGTGGGTTCTTTACAAGGACATTAATATCAAGAGTGGTGCAATCCAAATCCAAATCATGGCATCGTTGTCACATTCATTGCTTGAGTTGAGATGTACGTGTATGGAGACTCGGAACATGGGGAAACAAAGTGGGGTTGAAGCAATAGATCAACATAATGGCATGGACAATAACATGTCAATCAAACCTAACTCAATGGTGTCTTAAAACACAACCAATTAATTAGCATACGTAAATGAGATTAATTGGACCTAAACTCTTTTGTATTTGGTTTTAGATTGATTTAACTTGAATGATATAATATTAAGGTTGAATAACTCTACTCAAATGAATAGCTTAAATGTAAATGAATCGTTCGGTTCAGATAATGATTTGGTTTATTAACAATCGGATGGTATAGTGGGATGATGCGTTATGACTTTTAAGAAGGTTAGGCGATTAGATGATGATGTTGTTAATGAAGCAATTAATCACCCAATAAATCAAATATTATTGGTTAAATAAAAAATATAAAACTAATTTAACATGATTTGATTTTATAAGAATTAATGGGAAAATATTTTTTAATCAAATATGATATTTATGTAAAAATATTTAAATTCGTATTTAATTAAACAAAAATTTTAAATTCGTTTTTAATCGAATTTAATCTATATAAATTGAAGGAGATATTTTTTAAAATATTATTTTTAAAGTATTTTAATTTAATTTAATTTTACCATTACAATGCGTTTCACAATACAAGGGAACCGGCGACTGACGGGACTACTGGCAGAGATACAGTAAACGTTGTGTTTACACGTTTTCTTAACTTACCAATGAAATATCGAAACGTGGTCGTCTGTGGACCAGTTGTCGTAACAGTAAATAGTCCCACGCAGATACTGGGAGGTGGCCGACAACTCGATACCTTGTTTTGTGGACATCAATGCAATCCCACTTTCAATCCTTCACGTGTTATCTACCAACGGTCAAGATCTCTTGATCACCACTGTAACTCCAACCCTTCGATCATAAAATCATTTGATCAACCCTATTTTCGTATTTTCACAACCTACAACTAGATTTCCGTTAATTCGTTTTCTCAGAAGGTAAATTTGATTTGCAAAGGGATATTTGTTACAAATTCAACCCAATTCCTCTGTGATCTTCAGATTTTTTTTTTCAAAATTGCATTTTTGTTTCACGGTTGGAATGCAAGACATCCACTCGATCGGCGGTGGCGGCGGCGGCGGCGGCGGGAGAGGAGTAGATGTAATGTTACGACCGCAGCACCAACAGAACAACCAGACAGTCAAGTGCCCACGTTGCGGTTCACTTAACACGAAGTTCTGTTACTACAACAACTACAACCTCTCTCAACCACGTCATTTCTGCAAGAGCTGCCGTCGTTACTGGACGAAAGGCGGTGTCCTCCGTAACGTCCCTGTCGGAGGTGGCTGCCGTAAAGCCAAGCGTCCGAGAACTAAACCATCATCTGAATCCCCTACAGTTGCCACCGCCTCCTCCTCTGCACCGTCACAGCAGCAACACGGTGATCAACGTGATTCGAATTCTCATTCTAGCAGCGAGAGTTCGTGTCTTATCGCTGCTAAATCTAACGTTGCAGTGACAAACAACAACAGTAGTTATACCGGTGGCACTGCGGAGGCTGTATCGGCGGTAACCTCTTATTCAAACAAGGTAAACGTAAGCAAATCGGAGTTGTACGGAAACCGTAATAATTCAATATACGAGGCAGGGATACTGGAACAAGGATCGGAGTCGGGGATTTTTCCGGAGATTGGAAGCTTTACTTCGTCTAATAATGAAACGTTACCGTTTGAATTCAGTACGTCATTTAATGGGCAAGGACAGTGGCCCCAAAAGATTGAGGAAATCACAGGAGGATTGGTTGATCAGACGGTGCCGGTCGAGCTTTCAAATTTGCATGGTGGTGCAGAGATTGGATTTGGAGCGTTGGATTGGGAAGGTAGTGGAGATCAACGGCTGTTTGATCTTCCTAGCGATATTGACCAAACATATTGGAGTCAAAGTCAATGGACGGCTGATCAAGATGATCCCACCCTGGATCTACCGTAAATTATCTCTCTCCCTTTTTTGCTCCTTAAATTTTTTATTAACCAAAATGAAACAAATAAAAAAGATGGAGCAAAAGAAAATCAAAGGCAGGCTCAAAGCTTAAAGTAAAGAAACAGGTATGGACTGTTTCTTTTTGTGTAATTTTTAAAATTTTTTTTTTCTAATGTTATATACGGGTGATTGTTCAAGGAGTTTGCTTAGTTGTATTTTTGTTATTTTCTATATTTTGAATACGCCTAGGAGGTTTTTGTCTTGATGTATTGAATATTAATTTTTATAGAACGATAATTTTTTTAAGATAAGTATTGAGTAAAATAAATTAAACAAAGAAAAAAAAATCAATTAAAGAGAGTAAATCAAATTATCATTAGTAGTGGTGTAATGTCTGAATAAATTATTGACACAACTAGTTGCTAAAAATTAATTGTCGTGATAATTAAGACCAACTGAAAGATGATATAATAAATGATGTAAATGTTCGATGTAATTTATGACAATAAGAACGAAAGTAGTAAGTTGATATATAAATCACATCAAGTCGGAGTAACAAGTACCGACATCCAAAACGGACTACCTTAAGATCGTTTTAGTGAAACGATAAAAGTGTCTAAGTTTAGTGAAAAATATTACAGATTGTACATTTTAATCCGAGATAGTGAAGTAAGAGTTTTATGATTTCATTGAGCTTGTCAATGCCATTGAACTTAGCCTAATATTTAGTCTATCACTTAAAGAGTTCTCTTCATAAATGACAAGTGACAATAAATTATAAAAGATGAAAAAGATTTATCATATCGAGAGAGATTATCTATCCAAAATTTTTTTTACTAATTGATGTAATTAAATAAAATTTGATAGTTTTTTTAGATTATGAGAATTTGTATTTAGTTTGATCAATCTCAATTATCTATATAAATCAATATTGATCACTGAGTGAAAGCTCAGTTATATGTAGAAAGCCTTCTATCCTCATTTGTATACCATCTATTCTCATTTGAGAGAGAAATAAATATTTTGATGCATTTAATTTATTTTGCTTGTTTTTTTCATTTGTTCTTTGTTTTTATTGTTTTTCATAGCGTTTTAGAGTAGTCACCTTCTTGATTTAAGCTTCTGTATCATCAAAGATCATTTTAAAAAAATTCAAACGAAAAATCAATCTTTAAATTATAAATTTTGATTTTAGTTATTAATTATTGTTTGGTTAAAATAAATCTTTTAAATTATTATTTTTGGTTACTTTAAATATGATAGTTATCTAAATGAAAAATTATTTGATCAATTAGATATTAACACGTCACAATTTTTTTTTACCATTAAATAATTTAAGGACTTATTTTCACCAAAATATAATTTAAGAGCCAAAACCAACGAAAGATATAATTCAAGAGTTAGTTTTTCATTTAAACCTTTCAAAAATATATAATATAAAATATTTAAAATATTATCTCATAATTTAAATTAAATTGAAAATTTAAATATATATAATATTTGAGTGGAAATCGTATGTCCTTTAATAGTATCTCACTTTAAAGTAGTAAATTTAGAATTTAATATTCAAGAATAATAGTTCTAGTCACGATTTAAAGAATTAGGAGTATAATATATTTTTTAAAATATAGAGTTTAAAGTTTAAAACGTAAATAATATAGATTAAAATTTAAAATCTCTTTTTTTAAAATTTCTTAACAGGATGCAAGTGCTGGTCATTCTTGCTTGAATACAACGAAAAATAAGCAGTTGGGCCGGACGATGCCTGGACCCAAAGGAAATCGGTTCTTTCATTGAAGTATTTCCCTCCAATTTCCCACTTCCACCCGCGAAATCCGAAATTCATGGCTTCAATTTCCCGCCAAAACCATTTTTATACATGACTTCAGTGTAAACTAAAGCACCTACCAAAGGAAGCAGAAGAAATTGAAACGCACTGAAAAACCCTAAGTTTCCAGCGTTTCTCCAAAGTCTACGCCATGAAAATCAAATCAGTGAAGCTAAGAGAAGCACACGAGAAAAGTTCAAATCCTTCTTTCTGCTCCATCTTATGGGATCTACAAGCCCACCACTTGGTCACTGCTTCATCGTCTCAACCATCTATCTCCATTCACGATCCCCTTCTTCCTTCGCATCCGCCGCGGGTTCTTCGCCACCATCGAGATGGTGTCACGGCTTTGGCGATTAGCTCCAATTCAACTTGTCTTGCCTCTGGATCTATTGATCATTCGGTTAAGCTCTATAAATTCCCAGGTATTCCTTTTTTGTGAGATAAGTAGCTTTTTTAATCTCCTTTTTATATGCTTACTTGTTAGCATTAAGAATTATTCGGTTTAATTATCTGTAGAATTTGGTTGATACGTAAAGCATGAAGAACAAGGTTTAACGGTTCTCTTTTTTTTTCTTCTTAGGAGGGGAGTTTGAGACTAATATTACGAGATTCACACTGCCAATTCGTGCACTTGCTTTTAACAAATCAGGGAGTATGCTGGCAGCTGCTGGTGATGATGAGGGAATTAAACTTATTAATACAATTGATGGTTCAATTGCTAGGGTTCTTAAAGGGCATAGAGGGCCTGTTACAGGTTTAGCTTTTGATCCTAATGGAGAATACTTGGCATCAATTGATTCAATTGGAACTGTCATATATTGGGAACTTCAATCTGGAAAAACATTATATACCCTCAAAGGTGTAGCTCCTGATACCGGCTTGGATACTTCAGTTTTAAATGTACTTAGCTGGAGTCCTGATGGAGAGACTTTAGCAGTCCCTGGTTTGAAAAATGATATAGTGATGTATGATAGGGACACGGCTGAAAAGCTGTTTACTTTGAGAGGTGACCATACACACCCGATATGTTTTGTGTCATGGTCGCCTAACGGGAGATACATGGCTACTTCCAGTTTGGATAAGCAAGTTTTGATCTGGGATGTTAAGAGGAAGCAAGATATTGACAGACAGAAATTTGATGACAGAATATGTTGTATGGCATGGAAGCCAATTGGAAATGCACTGGCTGTCATTGATGTCATGGGAAAGTATGGAGTGTGGGAATCGGTTGTTCCATTGTCAATGAAGTCTCCTACAGAAGACATACCAAATTCTCAGTCAAGGAACAATAATGGCCTCATGTTTTTTGATGAGGAAGATCAAGAGCTCAGCATGTCCGGTAGTTTAAGTGATCTTGGTGAGGATAGCCATGGTGAATCTGAGCCTCCTAGCAGAAAAAGATTGCGAAAACAAACGCCAATTGAATTTGATCAGCATGAAGATGTTTATGATGGGTTAAGCTTGGATCCAAAAGCTGAACCCCAGAGAAAAGTGCACCGTGTTAACAAACAAAATTCAGATAAGGAAAAAGAAAAAGATGCATTGAAAAACTTGATGGCGTTTAGGCCAAAAATGCAAGAGGCTTTTCAGCCAGGTTCGACACCCCTGCAACCTGGAAAAAGGCATTTTTTGTGCTACAATATGCTTGGAAGTATAACTACAATCAAACATGATGAATATTCCCATATAGAGGTATTTATGTCGTCTGTTTGGTTCAATCCATACTTTTCTTGTGATAAGTTGTTCGAGGCTGGATGATTAGCATTAATTTTGTGATCTATTAAAAATTGAATTTGCAAGCTTGAATGAACATCTTTCCACCATTGCATTCTGATAGTAAATGCTTGTCTGATGCAGATAGATTTTCATGATACTAGCACAGGTCCGCGAGTTCCACCAATGACTGATCACTATGGTTTCACAATGGCTTCATTAAATGAAAGTGGAAGTGTTTTTGCAAATCCATGCAAGAGTGAGAACATAAGTACACTCATGTACCGTCCTTTTAGCAGTTGGGCAAATAACAGTGAGGTTAGAGCAGCTCCCTTGAAAACAAATTGATGCTTTACTTTTATGCTCTAGTTTGGACAAAAGCTAATCTTGTAAATGTTCACGTTGATACATTTGATGAGTTTCAGAATGTGATGATTGTTTGGTACATGTTTGTGAACTCAGTGGTACATGAGATTTGAAGGCGAAGAAGTAAGAGCAGTGGCACTTGGTTCAACATGGGTAGCTGCAATTACAAGCCTTAATTTTCTTCGAATCTTCACTAATGGTGGTTTGCAGGTTTATCTCTTAATATCATTTATTTCATGCTTCATGATATAAATAAAAGTGTTAAAACATTTTTCAGTTTGTTAGTCTATTCATTATCCAGTATTCTGAACAGTTATTTCTTGGAAAATCATCATTGCATATTTGTTTTTTTGCATGTCAAAGATATCTGTAATCAAGTAATGTTAACTATAATTTAAATTTTAACAAATATAAAGTTTCTGTTTGATATGATCCTCAAAGGACTCTCCAAATACATGAAAAACATGGTAAAACTCGTACATAAATGTGTTAGACAGGTTCCTGTGTCTGACTCTCCTGCTTGCCCAAGAGTAATATAGGGTTTTAGTGTTTCACGTTAACATCAAACCATAGAAATAGATGGCACCTCATGGAAAAATGTTATATTGGCTTGCAATTGTTAGAACCAACTAATAGATGAATAAGTAAAATGACAGAATAGGAGTGTTGATGGCAACCCATATATGTTTCTTATGATTGCAAATCATCTTAATAACAATGGATTTGAGGTTTATGCCTGTGCTCATTTGTTTTTCTCTTACAATATTTATTGCAGAAACATATTCTCTCACTTAATGGGCCTGTGGTGACTGCTGCAGGCTTCCATGAAGAGCTAGCAGTTGTCACCCATGTTTCTGATTGCCTTCCATCTAATGAACAGGTATGTTACTGTTGCTATGATTTCTTACTTCCATGCCTCAAATTATTTTCCTAGCATTAGCATGGTAATATCCTATGTTACATGGACTCAGATTTGAGTATTAGTATGTGTTTGATACATGTATATTTATTTATTTTTCTAAGCTATTCCATGTATTCGAGGGTCATTTCACATATACATGCCGTATGAGTTTTGGACATAAGTACTTTAAGAAAAATGGTGTTGGAGCAACGTAAGTAATATCAAAGTTGCTACGGGGGACTTGGTGACCAGAAATAGTTGGTGAAACTCAGAAGCTTCCTTTGAGGTTGACTTCATATTATATGGTTCTATTTTACCTAAACATGCAGATGCTGGAGTTTACATTATTGAACATATCTAAAGGAACCCAAGTCTTCAAAAGTCGTCTTCCATTAACTCCTGGTTCATATTTAACATGGTTTGGGTTTAGTGAAGATGGCCAGATAAGCAGTTACGATTCCAAGGTATTTATGAACTCTGTTTTCAATTTATCAAAATAGCTACGTTTGTTTTAGATATTGAATCTAAAAAATTGCAGGGTGTATTAAGGGTTTTCACAAGCCAATATGGTGGCAACTGGCTTCCCCTTTTCAGGTTTGATATTCTTCTTTTAAGGACATAGAAGGATCTTTTTATTAATATTGCAAATTACTTCAAACATTACAGTATTTGTGCAATCAACGTGCATTGATTTTGCAGTGCCAGCAAAGAAAGGAAATCTGGTGAGAATTATTGGGTGGTCGGTTTGAATGCAAGCAAGTTGTTTTGTGTTGTTTGTAAGAATCCAGATGCATTCCCACAGGTATTATGATTGATCATCTACACTCCCTTATAGTTTAAACTTTAAATCACTGGTTTAGTGCCATTCTTTTTATTTTTTTCAGGTGCTTCCCAAACCAGTTCTTACACTGTTAAGCCTTTCATTTCCAATTGCATCCTCTGATCTTGGAGAAGATGCCCTCGAAAATGAGTTTATGCTGAATTACCTGAATCTCTCACAGGTACCAACCCAGATTTTTCTTGTGTTAGCTTAGATGGAATGTTCCTAAATTTGGATCAGGGACGTTGGTTAGCTAACTATTTGTCTGTAAACCTGCAGATTCAGAAACAAATAGAAGTTACAGCTGGTGATGGCTTGGACACTACTTCGCTTGATGATAAGGCTTTTGACGTAGAGGCAGCACAAGATCGATGCATCTTCCGGCTCATTGCATCCTGCTGCAACAGTGAGTTTTTGAAATTTATTTAACCCTTTCATGGAATTATCTTACTTATCCTAATCCGTTGTGCTCATTTCTGGCTGTGCTTGCAGGTGACAAACTTGTAAGAGCCATTGAACTTGTGAAGATGTTATCTACCGAGAAATCAGTTAGAGGTGCAATACAACTTGCCACTGCCTTGAAGCTTCCTGTTTTGGCTGAACGATTCAATGAAATACTGGAGGTTAGCCCGCCCTGAACATCTAAAGAAATTCAACCTCTAAAAGTGCTAGATTTAGATTCTGATATTTTTGTTAATACCCTTTTTGTAAACAGGAAAGATTGAGAAATCAAACCGAGGTTTCAAACACCAGTCGTCCCGGTCCAAAACAAGATCTTGCAGTCAACAAGCCCTGTTCTGCAACTGAAAGGAGCCAAATTTTGGAACCAAATGCTTCATCTTCATCTAAACTCTCAGCCCCTCTGTTTACAAAAAAAGTAAAATCCTTGGATCATGATAAATTTCGAAAGCAAAAAGCAGACATTGATCAAACTGCAAATGTACAGGCCAGCCAGAAGGTTAAGGATGCAGAGAAGAATGGTGGATGTAGGCATGTGAATGGTGTGAAGAAATTGGTTGCAAATCAGCTTCCAAAGTTACCAAATGATAGGGAAGGAAATAAGGGTGCAGAAGTGAGTCGATCTCAATGCCCAGCTCCATCGAATCCTCTTCCCAAGTCTACACCTGATGAATCAAAGAAGGTTGTAGTAGAATCAACAGGTATTCAATCTCATCGTCCTAGTAATCCATTTTTGAAGTCGACAGTGAAGTGAAGTTCATTGTTATGATCATGAGAACCGATGTCTGTGTGAGTCAAAGACCAAGGTGAAACCGGCATCATCCTGCAGCTAGAGATGTCATGTTACCAGTTGAATTCAATACACCATTGTTTTCACCGACTTGCTCGCACCAACTGAATGTGATTATATTCTGTTCAGCCTTCAGGTGAGCTTGCTTATATCATCTACTAGTATTCAGTCTTCTGTTGATAAGTCTCGAGCTTACTCGTATCGGTCGTCTTGAAAAGAGTATGGAAAACGTGAAAAATTGAATTATCATGAGAATTAATTTAATCTTAAATATAATATAATTTATGTTTGTTTAATATTATGTTTTTAATATTGTGTTATATTTTTACTTTGTTCATGGTATTTTGTTATGTTTATTTAAATATTTTGTTTAATACTTAAAGAAATAAAGTTTTTTAGGGCCCTACGTATTTATAAATATAGGGAAGCCTAAGCTTTTTGTGTTTTTTCTCCGAAAACGCCATAAAATATTATGATGAGTTTTACTGGTATTTCTTGCAACATATTTTTAGACGTCAAAAAAAAAAGTCTTTAACGATGTTAAAAATATCATAATAAAATTAAAAAATATATATCACAACAAAAGATTGTAATGTTATAATTATGAAAGAATTACTTTTAGAGGGATATATTTTTTTGTCTCAATAATCATGAGTGAAATTGAGTCCCCTTTAAATGATTAGACTAAATATTATATATATTAAGATCAATTTATATCATGTAATACTTGTAAAAATAAAAAATAATATTAATCATTTATTATCATTATCTAATGATCCAAAATTAATATAAAACTTTTTAAGTGATAATCTTTATTTATTTTTATTGTTAATCTCACTTATTCATTCCATTCATCCAAGAGTCCTAAATCGATATAAAACTCTTTAAATTTTATATACCATAACTTGATCTCATCCCTATACATGTATATATAGAGTGATCGAGGTATTTTGTGAGAATGAAAGTAGGATCTAATTTTTTATAAGTGACACTTTTATTATCTAAAAATCTCAAATTTACATCAATATTGTACAATCAAGTAACTAATAAACAAATTATTGTAGATTTCATTAAAAATGAAGTTAGTAATCAAAGTTAAGGATATGAATCTACTCAAGTTATCCTCGAACATCCTACTTGAAAATGGGATCTAAATTTTAATATTAAAGTATCTATAAAATGACGAAGAATATTTCAGGATTACCCTTTTAAAATGAAAATAAGACTTTTTTATTATTATTATTATTATAAATTATATATAATAGAGATAAATTATTTATGGATTGAGTTTATAAAATGAGCTTTATATCTAATAAAAGATTTTTATTTAATATTTAATATTTTCATATATTTTTTTAATTTTTTAATTAAAAGATAATAATAATAATAATAGGGTGTACAATATTGTGGTAAATTATAAGATTTTGAGTATTAAATGAGGATGTGAATTAATCTTATTCGAGTATAAATTTAAATAAAATTAAAGTATGATAAATATAATACGTTAAAAATAAATAAATAAATAAATACGAAACAAGAACATGTATAAAAACATAAACACATATAGACAATAAATAATACTTGAATTAAAAGAAATTTTAAAAAAAACAGTGCATAAATGTAAAAATAGAAAGCAGCCCTTGGTTATAGATCTGATCTGGAAAAGACATACATGATAGAGTCTGTTCCAGAAGAATGTTTAGGGTTTTATAGACTCCCAAATTGATACTTAATTAATGGGACGTATAAATATAAAAAATTTAAATATATTATATATTATCGGTTATATTATTTATATAACAATAATTAATGATTTATTAATTAATACCATATAAATTAAAAATTAATATTTATTATATAATTTTTAAAAATTTGACGATCCTTTTATATTTTTAAGATAATCTAACGATTATTTATATCTTTTATCCCTTAAAAAATCAGCCATTAATTTATTGTTTTTTTTTCAAGTATCGTAGATGATAGGACGGAAATGTAATTTCCCATGTTTAACGCTACCGCTACTCCCTCGCCATTACAATGAAACCCAAAAAATAGACATTACAATTTCAGTTCAATCTTGTGTATTTTATTCCTTTCAGTTAGAAAAAAAATCATGGCGTCGGTTACTTTCCTTCACCTTCACGACCCAGAGGATGACGTCGTTCGCGACAACCACCACCATCGCGACCATACCCTGACCCTTGATTCTCATCCTTACTGGTCTCCTGATTTCCATTTCTCCGATCTCGCTCACCCCGACGACGACGTTTCGCTCCCCGATTCCCTCATTATCAACGGTCCCGATCTATTAGATCGCCGCGAGAATCAAGTCAATTTCGTCATCGATCTCTTCCACCAACGCGTCGAACAATCTCAGGTGTGTCCCGTCAATACCCCCAATAACAACAATTGCAATTCTGGTAGATCCAATGGTAATAGTATTAGGAATGATGATGCCGTTGATTTGGTTTATGATGCTTTGAGCGATTCTGGTTTTGGTGTTATCGAGGGAAATCAAGATCTGGATTTAGGGTTAGCGTTAGGGTTTGATTCGATGGATACTCATGAGAGTGATGTTGAGATTGAGATTGGGAGTGACGAATATGATGACGGACATTTCTTTGTGGAAAGGAGGGTTGATGGGTTGAGTGCTAGCGAGGCCGCTTCTAATTTTAGTGGCATTGAAAGGTTCGGGGATAGCATTCGGATTGTTGGGCTTAGGTCCGATTCAGAGGATGAGGAGGATAATGAGAACCAGAATGTTAATCGGGCGCTAACAATTGATTTGAATTCCGGGGATGATTATGGAATTGATGACCCTGTTAATGATTGTTATGATGTTGAGGCTGATGATGATGGGAATGTTAGTATTCCACTTTTCTGGGATTCACTGCAGTTGGAGGATCGTCGAGAGGCGGTTGAAGATTTTGAGTGGGAGGAAGTGGATGGTAGGGTTGATGAGAGGGATATTTTAAGTGTGTTTGTTGATGGCGAAGATGATATGAATTCGGTTTCTCTATCCATTTCCCCTATGATAGCACCTGAAGATGTTGTTAGTTACGAGAGGGAAGCTGTGTTGGAGACTTTGGAGTGGGAGGTTCTGTTGAATACTAATAACTTGGAAACAACCCCTGAAATGGATGAGAACACTGAGACATTTTTTGCTGATCATAATGACTATATTGATGCTGCAGAATATGAAATGTTGTTCGGACAGTTTGCTGAGAATGAGAATGCATCTATTGGGAAGCCTCCGGCTTCAAAATCTGTAGTTGAGAATCTTCCTTCTGTTGCTGTGACTCGTGAGGATGTGGCGAATCATAATGCGCTTTGTGCAGTTTGTAAGGATGAGGTTAACCTTGGTGAAAAGATGAAGCAGCTTCCATGTGCTCATCGCTATCACGAGGATTGTATTATACCTTGGCTGGGAATAAGGAATACCTGCCCTGTTTGTCGTCATGAGTTGCCAACAGATGATGCTGAATATGAAAGGAGAAATTCCGTAAGAGCTGGACGTGCACTTTCAGGGTAATTTATGGTCTTGTGTGATTTTTAAGCTTTGTTTAGCGTTAGGTTGATAAGAATGTAGATATTGTTTTTGGGAAGTGTCAATATGGATTTTTAGGGCCATGCCATTCTTCACAAATTTATAAGTATTTAATATGTTCTTTTTAATCTCTTTTGTGGTATAAGAACTTTCAATGACAATTATTCCTTGAGGTTTTTGTTTGGTTGGAACAATCTTCCATTATAATTTTGCTTCAATCCTATATATTTGATTGTATCTTTCTTGCCTGCTTAGAGAGATTATTTTGCTTCGGTCTTATATTATTTTACCTCGAATACATGATTTTTAGGAAGTTGTGATTTTGTTTTATTTCTTATTATTTTAGTTAAGATTCTCTATACTTTTGCTAATACCATAGTTTAGAGGAAAAGCTATAAACTGGATAGCTATGTTCCTGAATCGGAAATGGATCTTGTTAATTTATTCAAGTTTGCTGAAGAATTTTTGGTTTGTTCTTAGTTAGTCTGCCGTACATGATTGAAATGGGTATTTGATAACTCAATGAGAAGGAAAATGTGGGAGGTGTGAAGAATTTTTGGCTTGTTCTTAGTTTGTTCCTAGTTTCTGATGTTTTTCGATTTGGAAAGTGCTGTGAAAAACTTGGAGTTGCAGCAACCAAAGTGCTGTGCAAAGCTTGCTTTGGTTTTTGTCTGGTTTCACTTTGATGTTGGCTGAAGCAACTTATATTTGACATTTGTTGTTGTCTCCTTGGATTGGATTGATGAGACCGAAAGCCTAGTTACTTGAAGTTTCACAGTCATGAATCTTTATATGCTTTTGACATGTTCCATTTCATTTGTGTTTAAGTTACTTGAACACCCTAATGCCATTCTTTAGTACTAGCGATTGCTCACTGATATTCTATAGGTTTGTGGTGAGACAGAATAGTCAAATTGACGTTGTATGATTCACTACAGTCCAACACATTCGGTGGCTTTGGCTGTCCATGATGGGCATAGTTTCCCTCATTAATGTTTTTTCCCCTGAATATCCTCTTATTAGTGTCGTGGCTTAGGCTTCATTTAAAAAGATCAAAGCATTATAAATACCCTGAAGTCTAAAATATTTAATGCTATTTATTTGTGGCATTCTTTTTCATTTTCACCCAGCTTTTCCCTGTAAAGTGATGGGGTTGTAGTTGAGCTACTCGTATGCACATGTGTTGATTACGTGTTGAGTCAGATAGTTGTAGGCAAAACAAAAGGTAGAATGTCTTATTGGGATACAATTCTACAACCATCTCTGCTCAATCGGAGGGAGTTTTAGGAAAGGTCGATTGTAAGATATTGTTATTAAAATTTTATGATGTATTTTTTAATACTCTATAGATTAAATTTCTTAAGAAAAGTATAAAGATTTTAGTATATATATTGATCTTTAAAAAAAATAAATATTTATATATATAAAGTATATACTAAATCTTTTATAATTTTATATTATTTTTAGAAAATCCCATCGGCATATGGTAGAAGATGATATACAAACATTTCTGACACATAAAATAAAGGAATTATATTATGGGTCTAGTTTACTATATCAATTATACTCTTATTTAATTATGATCACTTCATTATTATTTTTTAAATTATTTTTTCAATCAATAAATTTTTATTTATTTTTTATGTTATTTAAAAATATAATTCTAAAAATTATATTAATAACATGAATTAGTAGTAGTGAAATAGATTATTTTTATTAGTTGAAGACTGACGTGACGTATAATCTGTTCGTAAAGGCAATTAAATCAATCCAGGTTTCTTGTACCTTTCTTGATCGACACAGTTCAACACGTGGAGGTATGAGTTGGCCTCAACTCTCCAAGGCCGTAGAGAATTCAGCCAACACTCACCGTTGGATCCACAAGGATGTTATGTTATTGTATGTGGTTGGGATGAGGATCAAAACTGTAAAATATTAACATGCATTGAATATTAAAAATATTATAAAGTGTTAATATTTATATATTTTTATTAGTAAATGATATTTTAGTTGAAACCCATCCATTCGAATTACAAAAATATTGTTTTATGTCTGCTTGGTGGATATCTAAATAGATTCAAATACAAACGTGGTATACAAAATATTATTTTGTGTCTGCATGTGGGAATACGACCATACGAACACCAACACGTAGAAGCTTGTGGAAGCAAAAAGGATGGGAATTTTGGAAACCTTACAGAACATCCTGCAGATATTACAAGTCTTAAGCTAATACGGAGAAAAAAGAAGCTCTACTTTGTTTTCATGAACCACTTGTTTTTTCTTACACGTGGAGATCGAGTGCTAGATTCGTTGGTCTGCAATGACAAGGATATCTCGTGTTTATCTTCTTTCTCTGCTTTCGTTTTCATCTCAAGCTGTTGCTTACACACCGCTGGGTTCTTAGCTTTCTTGTCTGAATAACAATGGCTTCCGTCCTCCTCATCCTCCCCATGCTTGGAACAAAACCTGCCTTGACCTTGCTGGATTGGACCTGAAGAAGCGTCGGAAGCCATTGAATCATCAGTTTCAGCTCCATGATTGTCTTCATCTGTTTCACTTGCATGACCTTCATCGTCGGCTTCAGTTTGTGCATCTTCGTCGGCGGTGTCACCGATGTACATTGTCCACCCCGATTCACAGCTGTGGCATTCTTCTGCGCCTCCAAAGATTTTGTAAGGTTCCATATGAGTGAGAAAGAAAATGAAAGAAACAAGTAAAGGTGGCTCTGGATGAATAAGATTATGAAAGCTTTTGAGTTCTTAAATACAGAAAAGCAGCTGGGAAGACAAAAGGAACTCTAACTATCTTAATTGCCTAGGAATAGGATAGGATGTATAGTTTCACCACCTGGACGGAAACCAGATTTAAATTCAAAGACTATTTTATGATTTCAATATTTTTCTTAATCAATTTAAAGAGAGGAAAGGAGACTTTTCAGAAAAAAAAAATATATATATATATATATTCAGAATTTAGAATTTAAAAGAATGTAATAAACTAAAGATGATGCTTAGTATTTGTTACATTTGCAACTCATATTTGTATTCAATTGTTTCCATAAATCTACAGATTATTGGAGTAGAAATCCCGTCTAAGTAAAAAAAAATGTTTTTTATGTATTTTATTAAACAAATTAAAAAAATAATTTAAACCCTAACCTTTATTTTTGTATATCTTAAACCCTCCGCCCTACATTCTACTCCTAATTTTTTATACCCTAATCACTACCCCTAACCTTAATCCCTAAATCCTCTAATTTAATCTTTAAACCCTCTAATTTAAAACAACATGGGAAAGAGTCAAACGATTTTTACCCTTATTTATTGTGCCTCTGTTAATGTTTTACTCTAAAATAATGTTTTTAGGATTCAAAGTTAGGGTTATAGTTAAATAAGAGATGAACGTATTTTTAAGAACAAAATTTAAAGTTCAGGACGTGAAAATTAGTATTAAAATTTAGAATTTAATTTTTTAATATATTTTAGTGTGAGATATAAAATAAGACATAATTATAAGTAAATATTTTTTATTCTGAATACCTTGAAACTAAATCAAAACTACCTCTTTGAAACTAACCCCAAACAAAAAAGAACCCCTAGAATTTTGTTATACTTCAATTACCCCCGTTTAAATCTACCACAAGGAAACCCACTCCCTTGCCCAATTGACAAGTTTCCTCTACATTGATTACGTTTAACCCCACGTGACTCGGTTCCTGCAACTCACTAGACCCAGTCATTCTCTGACTTTAAATCCTCAGAAGACAGCTAGAACCCTAGAATCTGCTACAAGAGAGTGAAATGCATCTTAAGAATATAAAAAGCAAAGGGTTTTATGGTTCTTGAATTTGAAAGGACAAGGGTGGGTGGAGTCATTAGTTTTTAAGACACAAAATCTTCTTCTCTGAAAGACCCATTAATTCAAAAGGGATGTGCTTTTAATGCCAAGACAGATGGGTCTGAGTGTAATAAAAACATGAAGAAGAAGAAGAAGATATAGAGGAGGAAGAAGAAGAAGAAGAAGACAAGAGTTTTGTTTGTGTTGTAAATAAAGACCAGAGAAGTGGAACAACAGCAGCTCTTCGTTGGACAAACACTGTTCATAGTTTCGATTTTCTTGTAGCCTCTCATTAATACGTGAGCAGCTTTTTAAGGGTTTATATATATTTTTAAAGTAGATATTAAATTTTAAATTAGATAGTATGAATATCTTTAATTATTATATAATTAATGAATTTTTTAAGTTTTATATTTTATATTACAAATAGTGTACCAACTGACCTGAGTTTAGGTTTTAATTAGATGAAGGAGACCATGTGAGAGTACTGAGTTCAAATATCTGTATGCTTCTGCTCTTCTGTACCCTAATTTATTTGATTGTGTCTGGAGGTAATGAATGAATTGTTCGGTTCGGTTTTAGGTTGTATTATTATAAATTTGATTATATTTAATTTAAGTTTAATTAAGATCAATTTAAATTTAATTCAGTTTTAGTTAAAGTTTATGGTAATTTTAATTTGAGTATTAGATTCAGTCAATTGATTTTTGTTTCAATTAGTGTTAGGTCCGTTAGTTTTGAATCATATCAATATTAAATTGATAAAAAATTAATCCATTTTTGGATCGAGATAGATTTTTCTAGACATTATATAGTATGAATATGATATTATATAATACGAATATTTGACTTTTTAGTGAGTTATAAGAAAAAATTATACGGTGAACCTTGTTCACCACGTCATCCATGGTCTAAGCAATTAGGACCGTTGATCTTATTTTTTTTAAGTGAATTATCACCTCTTTCCTACATGAACTTAGTGGATGGGTAGTCATTAGGTAGTTATTTAAAGATCAACGGTCCTGATTACTTGGACCATGGATGACGTGGTGAACAGGTTCACCGTATAATCTCTCGTGAGTAAGGGTGCATTCGGTTAGGGTTCGGTTTAATTTAGTAAACTATTTTAGTAATTATCGGTTTTCAGTTCGGTTAACCTCGGTTTTCGATTTTGTCATATTGGTGTTAGTTTTTAAAATTTTTTATTTTATCTCAAAAAATTAGCTTTATTTTATGACTTTTAAATAATAAAAAATAAAATTTTTAAGATATTTTTCATAAATATTTACTTAAAACTTATTTTTTTGAGTAAAAAACAAAAATACATCTATATTATTTTAAGTATAAAATATGTAAATTTACTTTATAAAAAATAATTAAAAATTAAATTTGATTTAATTTGGTTAACCGTTGTTAATCACGATTTATAAAATTATGAATTATAGTGCCTCGATTCGATTTAATTATCTTTTTTGCGATTAATCATGCTCAACCCTAGTTGTGAGGGTATTTATATCATATTTTTCTTTCTTTATTTTAATGTGCATATATATTTATTTTGAGTTGCCTTTGGTTCTATTTGTTTTTGATTTGGGTAAAATAAGTTCAAATTTATTTGATTTAATTAAGATTTGTTTTATATCTATTTATTTCGCTTAAAAATTAGTTTAAATTTGTCTGATTTATTTCAATTTTCAGATTAAATTTTATTCGTTCTAAAAATTAAAACTCGTAAATAATACTAAGCTGCCTTTTTTATCCTTTTTCTAATCCCTAATTTATCAAATTTAATCTTTTTTTATTAAGAAAAAAAAGATTTCAATGAAAGATATTTTCTGGCAATGGTTCTTCGATAAGAATGTATTTTTACTCAGGGACGAAATCAGAATTTAAGGTTGAGGGAGGCAAAACATAAATATTTAGAAGGGGACAAATTCTAAAAAAAATTATTTTTAGTGTATTTTTGGGGGTGGGGGCGATTTCCCCACTCCAAGCCTAAGGTGGCTCCGTCCATGTTTTTAGTGTATTTTTAATGGTGCTTTACACAGACAACAACTCTTAAGTCAGAGAGATTATTCTATGAATTTGTTTTATTACGTTATTTATGGTCTTTAACCACTAAAAATGATTAATTATTTTTTATTTTTATATCATATTTTTTAATTAATTTTTATTTAATTACCTACTACCTATTTATATGATAATAAAAAAAATAAATATTCACTCTTAAAAAATATAACATAAAAATATAAAAAATAATTAATTTTTTAATGTTTAAAGACCATATAAATGATACGACAGAACCGGTTCATAAAATAAATTTTCCCTAAGTTGAGCTTATATTTATTTTGATTTTATCCGTACATGTTTCATGCCTTCTATAGTACAAGATTTCTTGACATAAGAATTCCCCGATAATGTTTCTCTCCAAAGTTAGTACTTCATAAATCACGTGTATTTTTATGTTTTCATGTTCACATGAGAGCAGGGAAAACTATTTGAAAATTAAGAGGGAATGGAATACAAACATTTTACCACGTGATCTCAGGAAATTTGAAACAATGGTGTTATAAAATTATAAATAAATTTATGTAAAAATTCAAAATTCGATTCGATTAAAATATTTTAAAATAAAATTTAAATCATAAATAGGAAGTATTAATTGATTAACATAAACTTTTTTATTCAATTATCAAACCAGTTGCTAGGAGATTGTCGTGGCAAGTGAGGATGATTCATTAAGATTTGAAGTTAGAACGATGATGAGAACAATGGAGCTGAAAAAGCATTTGTTGTGGTATTTATGGGAAAAAAGACAAAGACAATGACGACGAAAAAGATCGATTAAAAAGATCAACGAAGATTGATCACAATGCAAGAGAAAATCTTGTCTCTCATTCCGTAATTCGTACACACGATAGAAGAGTTTACCATATTAATAAAAAAAACAAATATTAATTTGAGTAAAGAAAGTTTACCATATCGATGAATATCAGATATTTGTAAAAATATATTGTTGACTTGCTTCATAATCAATCCATTTGTTAGGGTTTACTAGAAGGTATTAAAAGAACCTTAAAATTATTTAATCACATTCGATAATTTAAAAATTAATTTGCAAAATCATTAATTATTTTTTTAAATTAATTAATTAAATCTTACTAAAATTTTAAATTCATCTGATCTAAAACCCAATTTTAGGACGTTATATTATTTCTTTGGGTTAAATTCTAAAAATCAACTTTGTATGGTATTGTAGGGCTTCTAAAGTCTATCGTCGTCGTCAATTTAACCAAAAAATTTGGATTTTGGTATAATCCTAAACTTAAAATAATATAATCCGTATCCGAGAAAAATTTTAAACTAAATCAAACATTCACTTTAAAAATAAAAAAATAAATTAAATATATAAACCTTTAAATTAAATCAATAAATAATTAAATCAGATCAAATATTTTTTTTAACATCTTAGTTTTACCCTATGGGCAAAGGAGTACTTAAGAAAATCTTACAAATACTACGTTTGGCGCCACCCCACCGTTTTGAATTGAACATAAAATCCGACACAGATAAACCCCGCTAAACTGAAAGGGGGATAATATTTTATTAGCAGGAAAAGAAGCTGTTAGCGGGAAACTCACTCAAAAAAACAAAATTCCCTCCCAATTTATTCAATACAAAATCCTCTCCCCCTTCCTTATATCAATAAACCCTAAGGTTTTCTCAGCCTCCAAACCACACCTAATCAAAACCAAAGCAGAGAAGCGGAAATGGCAAACTCTGTGAGCCAAGATGCGATATCAATGATATTGGCAAACCCATCTCCAGATTCTCCTTCAGATCTTCCTGATATCATCGTCCAGGTCTTGGATCTAAAGCTCACCGGAAACCGTTACACGTATGATTCTTTATATTCTTCAATATAGTCTTATTTTCTCAGTTTACTCTAAGAATAGCCAAACAAATTATGGGTTTTGTGTTTTCAAGCGCAACTTGTCAATAGCCAAACTATGATGTTATATGTTCAGTTCATATGTTTTCTAGATCTGCATTATTTAGTTGATAAACTAGTTTTGTGCTTTTAGTAAAACAGATTCTGGGTTTTGGAGTTTAGAGCTTAACCTGTCGATAAGTTGTGGTTTATTTAGGTTCTTTAGATGTGTGCTATTTATTTGATTAATTTCATGTCATTTTTATGTCGTTTTTTCTTGTTTGGTTGTTTCTTCAGCAACAAGAGGAACACCAACAATGTATTATTGTTTGAAGAATAATATTTGTTTTCTATTGAAAATGTATTGACTGATTATTGTTTTGTATAATCTTTGATTTTGAAGGTTTAATGCAAGTGATGGGAAGATGAAACTGAGAGCGATATTTCCATCAAACATGTCATCTGACATCATTACAGGCAGTGTACAGAACAAGGGTCTCGTTAAAATTAATGATTATACTCTCAATGATATCCCCAACAAATCAGAAAAGTAACTGTTGATTGGCCTTCACTGTTTATTTGTTTGATTTTCTTAATGGTTTCTTAAACATGATGTTTGGAATGTTCATGGGGTTCCAGGTATTTGATTGTCACAAAATGTGAGGTAGTCTCTTCTGCACTTGAGACAGAAGTCAAAGCTCAGGAACCTGACGTTGTTTTGAAGAAGCCAAAGCTTGAAAATGAGGTTAAAAATGAGACTAATACTGGTTTGGCTGGTATTGTTTTGAAGCCAAAGCAAGAAATGGTTTCCAAGTCTGCTGCACAAATAGTTCATGAGCAGCGAGAAAAGTAAAACTTTTTTTCTAAAGTTTCAATATTCTTTCTTATTGTCTACAAATTTGGTTGTTTCTTTAGTAATGTTTTACATTGTTCTTAAATTTATAGTATGGCTCCATTGTCCCGGATGGCAATGACAAGAAGAGTGCATCCTCTTGTTTCATTGAATCCTTACCAAGGGAATTGGACAATTAAAGTCCGTCTCACAAGCAAGGGAAACATGCGTACCTATAAGAATGCTAGAGGAGAAGGTTGTGTTTTCAATGTAGAGTTAACAGATGAAGATGTAAGCTGTTATATAACTTGTGTTTTTCTTATGCTATGTGTGTTGTGTGGACTAACTTTTTAATTACTTCTCAATTCCAATTGATATTTTGCAGGGAACACAAATTCAAGCCACAATGTTTAATGAAGCTGCAAGGAAGTTTTATGAAAAGTTTCATCTGGGGAAGGTTTATTACATATCAAGAGGCACACTAAAAGTAGCTAATAAACAGTTTAAGACTGTTAAAAATGATTATGAAATGACTTTGAATGATAATTCTGTGGTGGAAGAGGCTTCTGGTGAAGAAACATTTATTCCTGAAGCTAAATTCAACTTTGTCCCTATTGATCAGTTAGGCCCATATGTTAATGGACGGGAGCTTGTTGGTAAGTACTCATTCCTAGAAGTTCAGAACATTGTTTGTTTTAGTCCTTTAATGCTTTGGATTCTTATCGTTGCTTTTATTACATTGAATTCCAGATATTATAGGAGTTGTTCAAAGTGTCACTGCTGTATCAAATATTAAAAGGAAGATTGACAATGAGAACATTCCAAAGAGGGATATGATTGTTGCAGATGAAACGTAAATATCCACTTCTAGTATGCTATTGTTTTTCCTTAATTAATCATGATATATTAATGGCATGACCTTTTGGATGCCAGGAAGAAGACAGTGGTGGTTTCTTTGTGGAATGAGCTTGCAAATACTGTGGGTCAGGAATTGTTTGACCTTGCTGATAAATCTCCTATAGTTGCAATCAAATCACTTAAAGTTAGTGATTTTCAAGGTACTATAAAGCTGGAGCCTCTAACGGAATAAACTAGAAATCTTGCATTAAAATACTTATACCTTTGTTTTGGTGTTGTAGGTGTATCTTTGTCAACATTGGGTAAAAGTACTGTGCTGATTAATCCAGATGTAGCTGAAGCAAAGAAGTTGAGATCTTGGTAAGCTATGGTTAGTGGGATGCTTTATTCTTTTTGAAAGTTACATTTTCTGATACAAAAGCTTATTTCCATGTAGGTATGATTCTGAAGGGAAAGGGAGTTCCATGGCAAATGTTGGCATGGGTTTGACTCCATCCAGGACTGGAGCAAGATCTATGTATACTGACAGGGTTTCCCTTTCTGAGATCACTGGTAACCCTTCTTTGGGTGATGAAAAGGTATAGCATCAGTTCAACATGCTATTGCTTTTGCATTTTGCCAATGATATTATTGTTTACGATGACACTTGTGATATTTGAACATCTTTCTTGGGCAGCCTGCATTTTTCAGCATTAAAGCATTTGTTAGCTTGATCAAGCCTGAGCAGGCAATGTGGTACCGTGGATGCAAAACATGCAACAAGAAAGTGACTGAAGCTTTAGGATCAGGCTATTGGTGTGAAGGATGCCAGAAAAATGATGAAGAGTGCAATTTAAGGTGAGATATTGGGATATATATTTATTGTTAAGCTGACATTTCTAATGTTTCTTCTTTCTGTCATTTCTTAGATACATAATGGTGTCAAAGATCTCTGATACAAGAGGTGAAGCTTGGGTTTCAGCCTTCAATGAAGAAGCAGAGAAAATTGTTGGATGCTCAGCTGAGGAACTTGATAAACTCAAGTCAGAGGTAAAACCATTGCTCTGCTGATGAGATATGATTCTGCATATATATAGACTATTGACTCATAAAATTGGCATTTTCAGCAAGAAGATATTGAAGGATACCAACAAAAGTTGAAGGAAGCTACATGGGTTCCTCATCTGTTTCGAGTCAGTGTGACCCAAAATGAGTATAACAATGAGAAGAGGCAAAGGATAACAGTCAGGGCTGTTGCTCCAATTAACTTTGCTGAAGAATCCAGATATTTGCTGGAAGATATCAAGAGGATGACAAGTTCTCAGTAGTTTGTAAATGATGGATTCAGTTGGAGGTTTTAAATTAAACTTATTATCATCTATATGGTGCTATTATTACTCTTTTGTACTACTGTGTTCATGGTAATCCATTTTGTCTTCAAATCCTTGTACATGGTCACAAGCTTCAAATTTCATGTTCAGTTGGGTAAATCCAGTGATCCACAAGAAACCATTACTTTGCTGCACCATATTCAGGAGCTGATAGAGCATGACTGAACATCCGTTTACAGCCTGTTCATTGCAATAAGAACAAGGTAGAGGACAGCCTTAAGAAGCTTGCAGATGCTGATAGCTTTAAAGCAACTCATTTTTAAAAATTGTGTTCAAATAAAAATAAGTGAAAAATTGAGAACAAAATATATCATTATACTGATATTTTAAAAATATATAGTCCCCAAAATATTTAGGAATCTATATAACATTTTGAAAATTTCTTGGTAATCTTATGTTACCAAGAAAATGAATATCTAAACCTACCACAATGTTGGATCACACAGCAACAACCAAACATGTAATACACAAAGCCAAATGCTCTGAAATGAACACTTCAATCTGCTCAAACATTTCTGCACTAAAATGTTATGGCCTCAGATGGGAAATTGGGAGAGTTAGGGATTTTGGACGAGAATTGGGGAGGAATTGGGGAAATGAAAAGAGGGATGCAGATTAATCACGCACATGGGGATAAAGGAGCCAACCCCCTGGAAGCAGACGGTGCCGTTTTACCTGAAGGAAGCTGCTTTGCACGTGAGGAAATTAAGGAAGCACATGGCAGAATGGACCGGTCCAAGGAGGCATGAACCAGACCAAACCGGGAGCAAGGAATTACCATAGTTTTATTATAGCTTATCTAAGACCCTAGAAGAAGTTAGACCAGTTGCCATTTGGATTGTACACAGTGGTTTTTAACAGAATTTTGTACAGAAAAATCATCATCTCTTATCAATGAAAATTCATGAACTTTTCTCTCTAAAACCTATCTTCAATCTTCTGAAATCCTTTCTTTTTCTTGAAAACTAAGCATAAACGTTACAATTGGTATCCAGAGCCACCTTGATCCACCATTACGCTGGGAAAACCAAGGAAGAACCAACAGATGGCAGAGAATGCAGACTTGTCCAAAATCCAGCAACAGTTGGACGAGTTAAAGGTCTCAAGAGGAGCTTGGGAAGACAAGATAGCTAATGTGGAAACCCAGATGGCAGAAACCTAAGCAGATGTAAGAAAGTTGATAGCTTTGATATCCAGGGGAGTCGAGGACTTGGAGGAAACCCCTGTGAAAACACCAACAGGAACAAACAATAATCAACAGAAAGCAGAGGGTAAAAAGCATGTCCAGGTGACTGTGCTTGATGACAAGGAAAGGTACTCCATTAAGTTGGATGAACCAGGGCTATTGGCCTCCAGGCCACCTGATGCGAGAGGACAACCAGAAAGATGCAAAATGGAGCAACAATGGTCACCAATAGGGGATTTTTCGATGCTACAAGAACCAGGTAACTCTATGCTACAAGAAACAGTTCATAGGGAACAGAAAACATTACAGGATATATGGAGTCAACTCAACTTAAAACCCAAAATAGAACTTCAACTATTTGAGGGTGAGAATGCTAGAGGGTGGGTAAGAAGATGTGAAAAATACTTTACCCTGTTTTCCATTTCTGAGAAAGGTAAAGTGGAGATAGCAGCTATGTATTTAACAGGTACAACAGAAATGTGGTTTGACAGTTATATAATGCAGAAAAGTAGAGCTACATGGCATGAGTTTGTAGCTGATCTTTGCCACAGATTTGGGGAAAAAAATTTGAATGATGTAATTGAAGAATTTAACAAGTTACAGCAGAAGGGTTCAGTAGAAGAGTACCAAGTCCAATTTGAAGAATTACAACCCTATGTGATACAGTTATACCCTGAAGTGAAGGAAAGCTACTTTGTTTCCAGTTTCCTGAGTGGATTAAAGGAGGAGCTAAAACACAAGGTCAAGGTGCATGAACCTAGGACCTTATCAGAGGCTTTCAGAAAAGCTCAACTTTATGAACTGACAATTGAAGTGGAAAACAGAAGGCAGAAATATCAGATTAGGGGAGCTATGTATAATGCTGCCAATAACACCAAGACCTACTAGAATGTTACTCCCTTAAGAAGGGTACCCATGCAAACACAAAACAAGCAATCATTAGTGGAGTATAGGAGGGCCCACAATTTATGCTTCAAATGTGGGAAGAAATTTGTACCAGGTCACCAGTGCAAAAGTCAACAACTTAATATAATGGAGGATGAAGAAAAGGGTGAAGAACAAGAAGAAGGAGAAGAAAGAGAGGAAGTTGAGCCCATTTCAACAGAGGGGCAAGGGGATGAAACATTAGAAATTTCTATGAATGCATTGACTGAAAATATAGGCTACAATACCTTGAGAATACAAGGGATGATTCAAGGTAAACCAGTGAATATTCTGGTGGACAGTGGGAGTACCCACAGCTTCATAACACCTAGTTGGGCCAAGGAAGGATTGAAAGTGGTGACTACTCACCCATTGGCTATAACAGTAGCTAATGGGGAGAAGCTGTACAGTTCAGCTATGAGCAATCAGCTGACTTGGGTCATGCAAGGACAGACATTCCAACATGATTTCAGAGTCTTGAAAATGGGAGGAAGTGATATGGTGTTAGGGGTTGACTAGATGAGAAAATACAGTCCCATTTTAATGGACTTCAAGGAAATGACCTTGAGTTTTGAAAAAGATGGAGAGAAGGTGTTATTACATGGGGGAAATAAGCAAACAGTGATCAAGCTAATCTCAGAGAAGAAATTGAATAAGCTAAGAGATAAAGGTGCAGATGTACAAGGGGAGTTGTATCTCCTTAGTATGGAAGAAGAAGACTCTGATGTTCCAAAAGAATTAGGGCCTGTATTGGAAGAGTTCAGTAGTGTCTTTGAAGCTCCCAAGGGAATGCCCCCTGAAAGGTCACATGACCATGCAATTATTCTTAAACCTGGTTCCCAACCCACTAGTCAAAGACCTTATAGATTTCCCTACTTTCAGAAAACTGAAATTGAAAAACAAGTGGCAGAAATGTTAGCTGCCTCTATTATTCAAACCAACAAAAGTCCATTTGCTGCTCCTTGCTTGCTAGTGAAGAAGAAAGATAGGACTTGGAGAATGTGTGTGGATTACAGACACTTAAATGAGGTGACAGAAAAAGACAAATTTCCCATTCCAGTAGTTGAGGACTTGCTGGATGAATTGGGTGGTTCTGAGTGCTATTCAAAAATTGACCTAAGGTCAGGATACTGGCAGATTAGAATCAAACCTGAAGATGTGCCAAAAACAACTTTTAGGACTCACCATGGGCACTTTGAGTTCAAAGTAATGCCATTTGGTCTCACCAATGCTCCAGCCACCTTCCAAGCATTGATGAATGAGGTATTCAGTCCTTTCTTTAGAAAATTTGTTTTGGTTTTCTTTGATGACATATTGGTGTATAGCCCTACTCTTGAATTGCATGTTGAGCACCTAAGACAGGTCTTAAGTACACTCAAGAAGCACCAACTGTTTGCCAAAAGAAACAAATGTTTTTTTGGTCAAAGACAGGTGGAATACCTAGGCCATATAATCTCAGCTAAAGGAGTTGCTACTGACTCATCAAAGATTGAAGCTATGAAGGAATGGCCCATGCCACAAAATCTGAAAAGTCTAAGAGGATTCTTGGGGTTAACAGGTTATTACAGAAGATTTATAAAAGACTATGGGAGTATAAGCAAGCCACTGACAGAGATGCTCAAAAAAGATGGGTTTCATTGGAGCAAAGAATCTATGGAGGCCTTTAAGAGGCTGAAGGCTGCTATGTGTCAATCATCAGTGTTGGCATTACCTGATTTTTCCCAACCCTTTTACTTGGAAACAGATGCTAGTGCTAAAGGGGTATGAGCTGTCCTAAGCCAACAGGGGAGGCCTATTGCTTATCTAAGCAAAGCACTAGGTCCTAAGGAGGTGGATTTATCAATCTATGAGAAGGAGTACTTGGCCATTTTGATGGCAGTCACTAAGTGGAGACACTATCTAGAAGGGAGGCAGTTTGTTATTAAAACTGACCATGAACCCTTGAAGCACCTTCTAGATCAGAAGATCACAACCACCATACAAAAGAAGGGGTTGACCAAGCTGTTGGGACTGAATTATGTAATCCAATACAGAAAGGGAAAACATAATGTGGTTGCAGATGCTCTTTCAAGGAAACATGAAGCTGAAGCTAGTTTGGAAGAAAGGACTGCTACTGTCATTACTCCTAGTTGGGTAAAGGAAATTGAGAAAAGCTACAAGGATGATGCCAAAGCAAGGGAAATGATCACTGCTGTGACAGTAAACAAGGAGACAGGAGGGGACTGGACTTTTAAGAAAGACATTCTAAGGTACAAAGGAAGAGTTTACATTGGGGAACATGGAGAACTCAGGAAGCTGATAGTCTAATCACTGTATGATTCAGCTCAGGGAGGGCATTCAGGAATGCAGGCTTCCTATCACAAGATCAAATCCTACTTCTACTGGAAGGGCTTGAAGGCCATGGTTAGAAGGTATGTCCAGGCCTGTGATGTGTGCCAAAGGACAAAAGGGGAGCATGTAGCCCCTCCTGGGTTGTTACAACCCCTACCTATTCCCAATCAAGCTTGGGAGTTCATAACTATGGATTTTATAGAGGGTTTGCCTAATTCTGGAAAGCACAACTGTATTCTAGTTGTGGTGGATAAATTCACAAAATATGGACACTTTATAGCTATCTCACACCCTTACACAGTGGTGGACATAGCTAAAGTGTATTTAGACCAGGTTTATAAACTACATGGGCAACCTAAATTGGCCTTATCAGACAGAGACAAGGTTTTTACAAGTGTCTTTTGGAAAGAACTACTCAAACAGACAGGGACTACAACCTTATTTAGCACAGCCTACCATCCAGAGACTGATGGTCAGACTGAAAGGCTCAACCAGTGTGTTGAGCAGTATCTAAGAAGTATGTGTTTCCTCAAACCCACTAGTTGGGTTAAGTGGCTACGCCTTGCTAAGTGGTGGTATAACACCAACTATCACACAGCAATAGGGATCACCCCTTTTGAGGCCCTCTATGGATATAAACCGCCTATGCTAAATTGGGACACTGAGTCGTGTGTGCTAGGTGTACAGGAAGAGATCAAGAACAGGCAACAGATGCAGAAACAACTAAAAGAGCAACTAGAAAAAGCACAGAATCGCATGAAGAATTATGCAGATAAAAAGAGGACTGAAAGAGAATTCCAGATAGGGGATGAAGTTTACCTGAAGCTTCAGCCATATCTCTAGACTTCAGTGGCCCTTAGAAAAAACTTGAAGCTAGCCGCATGATATTATGGTCCCTACAAGATAATTCAGAGGTTAGGGGCAGTGGCTTACAAGTTAAAATTGCCAGATCAGGCAAAAATTCATCCTGTCTTCCACATAAGTTTGCTTAAGAAGAAAGTAGGGAAGGACGTTGTTACCTCTATGGATCCTCCTGATGTGGGTTCGGATGGGCAACTGAAGGTTTACCCCTCTGTGGTGTTGGATTCCAGAATGGTCAAACGCCAAAATAGAGCTGTGACCCAACTGTTGATTCAGTGGTCGAATTTGGGTGCTGAAAACTCGACTTGGGAAGATTATAGTGTTCTTAAGGCTCAATTCCCCGATTTTGATCCTTGGGGACAAGAATCAACCAAAGGGGGCGAAATTGTTATGGCCTCAGATGGGAAATTGGGAGAGTTAGGGATTTTGGATGAGAATTGGGGAAATGAAAAGAGGGATGCAGATTAATCACGTACATGGGGATAAAGGAGCCAACCCCCTGGAAGCAGACGGTGCCGTTTTACCTGAAGGAAGCTGCTTTGCATGTGAGGAAATTAAGGAAGCACATGGCAGAATGGACCGGTCCAAGGAGGCATGAACCAGACCAAACCGGGAGCAAGGAATTACCATAGTTTTATTATAGCTTATCTAAGACCCTAGAAGAAGTTAGACCAGTTGTCATTTGGATTGTACACAGTGGTTTTTAACAGAATTTTGTACAGAAAAATCATCATCTCTTATCAATGAAAATTCATGAACTTTTCTCTCTAAAACCTATCTTCAATCTTCTGAAATCCTTTCTTTTTCTTGAAAACTAAGCATAAACGTTACATAAAATCAAAGGGAAAAGCCATTGGATTACCATAAAACAAGACCAAACAGTTTCCAAAATCATTCCAGAGAACCAAACCGAAAATGTTACATCAAAACAACCCGAATATGCACGGTTCTCAGATAGAGTCAGCTTTCTCTGCACAACAGGTCAGGGAAAACGGTGTAATCACTAATTTTATCTGGAGTTTAAACTCGGGTTTAATTTTAATTTTAATTTCAATAGTAGATTGTAATTATTAAATAAAAATAAAAAATATTACTACATATTATAATCTTTGAAAAATTCAAAAAACTCTTTCATTTGTGTTTATTTTCTTTTTCGTTGTTATTAAATCAAAAAACAAAAAAATATGTTATTATGTTATTATTTTATTTGTGTGTTTTAGATTTTAAAATCCAAAAATATTATGTTTTTTTTATATTATTATTATTTTTATTATTTTTTGTTTCTATATTTCATTATTATTAATATTTATTATCATTATTTATTATTATTATATATACATCAGATCTAAAATTATTAACCCAAAACAATTTAAATAATAAACCCATATAATAAACAAAAGCCCAAATATTTTATTATTATAAGTCCATTTACAATAAACTCAATAAATAACAACAAGCCCGTTTTTATTAATATACAAACCCACAAAAAATATTACATAGCCCAATCAGTGAGCCCAAACCGGGTTATTAACCTAAACCCTAATCTAATGCCTCCCACTTTCCGTCTGTCAAGCTTCTCACGCGCGCGTATCATCCACGCATAAGACCCCTCAGATTCCATTCGACCCTTAAGTTTCTCCGATCGACGACTGTTTGATCGCCGATGATGGTTCCCCACAGCTCCGACGGCCACGCATGCAACAAACAAACATTATCATCAGAGTCGTACGAGATTGTTAACATTTCCAGTACTATTTCAGAGCATAAACATCAATTCCAGAGACAAACCAACATCAGAAATTCCAGAGGCATTTCGACAAAATCAGAGCATTGCAACAATGTTTTCAGATCGAATGCAGCAAAAAACCATCAGAACCAATAGGAAATTAGCGTCATTTTTCTCTTGTAACTATTCGGCTATAAAACCGAAAGCCAACAATATTGTAAGGGGTTCCCCCATCCGAAAAAATCAATACAAAGTCAGAAATTTTAGAGGTACCTACCTCTTCAGTTTTCATATCGCATAGAAAAAATAGGGGTTCGATTTTTTTACCTGAGTTTTTCTTTGAGGGTCGATCGCGTCTTCTCATCTCCCATCTCCGATCTCTCCGGCAATAAACACATGAGGCGTTGAGCCTTCGGTGGTGAGCCCCAAACGAGAGAGAGTAGAGGAGCTTCGCTTCGTTTTGTTTTTCCATCCGAATCAAAAAAGTGAGATCTCTTCAGATCTCGTTTTATCGAAACAAAAAGAGATTTTTGATCTATTTTTAAAAAAAAAACTAGTACTGTTTTGAAGTTGGTGGTTCTAAAACAAGTGAAAAAGGAAGCGTTTTCTGAGGGTTTTACAAGAGCTTCTTGTAAATGTTGTTTATATCATTTTTGTAAATCACATCCACTTCTTAATTAATGAATCTAACGACTACATCTTTATTCGATCGTAACAGGACAACCCTCAGACGTAGTGTCGGCGGTGTATGCGCTGACTTTGAATAAAGACACAGTAAAAATAAAACTTAATTCGAATCCTTAAACAAATCCTAATTTAATGCCATTTTAAAACAAAATTTCCAAAATTAATTAAGCGGTCATTTTGATAAAGATACCAATTTTGGGCGGTTTTAAACCCTAAATCTGTTTTTAAACCGTAACCGACTCTCGAACCCAATTTTAAAGAATCTCTGGTTTTTACGATGTTCGGCCTAGCAAAGTGGCTGGTGGCGACCCCACCTTTTTTTAAAATCTTTTCCAACCTTTTTTAATCCCTAAAATTCCAATTTTTAAATCCCTAGTTTCGAAAATCCCTGAATCCAATTCTTTGATTTAAACCCTAATTTCCGAATTTTAAACCCTAGATTTTAAAATATTCCCCCAATTTCAAAACCCCAAATTTTAGGTCTAAATTCCTTTTTTTAAGACCTAATTCCCTTAATTTTTAATTTTCCTCTAGTGACTTTTTCCTACCTTAATATTCGATTTTAAAAAGGTTCGCTACAGTGGGATGCGTATTACTTGTAAGAAACTAAGCAGATTCAGTATCATACATCAGTAACATAACATGCATCAGTAACCACCTTGAGGCAATAAATATACAAATGGTTTGTGTGATTCATCATGTTTTTCAATTCCTCAGTATTGTTGTGCTCCAGGGTGTTTGGTCTCCTCTCATCTTGAGATAGTCATTTTTATATATAAAAGGTAGAATTTACATTGAATCCATCGAAAAACACAATTTCTGATATATACTTGTAAGAAATGAAGCTCCAACGTAAACAAAACAAGTCTTCTTTATCATGTTGTAATAGTTTTTGAATTTCTCTCTTCATATATGATAATTAAACGATTAAAAGAAAGAGGAGGGCGGAGACAGCCATTTTGGAAATGACGACGCCGTGTACGTCGGCTGAGTTGGGAAGAAAAGGGTAAGCATCAGGAGGAGGCAGCAAGCATTCATCTCCATTAAAGTATACTTTCCTAGGAAATGCCCACCCATGCTTGAAGGTGAACGTGTCCTTGTTTTTCCTTAACAGCACCTCCGACTGTACATTCCCTTGGGGACCTGCTTCCATCAGGAGATCATTGTAGAATTTCATGCCAAAAAACATGCCCGTGTCATCTGCACAAGTCCATCAAAGGTGTCAATAGTTCTATATAAACCTGTTTAAAACTCGAAATATTCAAACTCACTTATGGCTTCATAAGGCACCAATGGCTTGTAATCAAAGCTGAAAACTTGGGTTACGGCGTTGAGATTGGGATGCTGAGCAACAAGCGTCCACTGCGTGTAGTTCATCCGGTAATTGAAATTGGTGATGGCAATCTTGACACGCCAATAATCTTTGTAGTTGAGCTTCACATGCCAATGCACTCTGATAGGGCACATATGGTGCGTGCACTGCAACAATGGCGCATTGTCTTTCCTTGGTGTGTTTATTCCTGGCTTGTGCGACTGCTTTGAATCACTCCTGAAATACCAAATCATCCCACGTTTCATTTCTGATAGATTGGGGTAGAAAGTGAAGGAGAAATTAACTTACACAACACAGGTGTTTTTATTCTGGCAACCGCAAGCACATTTTGGGCAAGGCGTGATCGTCTGGTTATAGAAGGAGGAGAATGAAACGCAGCAGCTCGGGTTCTTTGAAGCAAGAAATTGTGAATAAGTGCATGTCACATTCCATGTCACTGCATATAGACAGTTTTACGATCACTCGCCATTGCCAAACATAGCATAAAAAGAATTAGAAACTGAAATAATGCTTACTTAATGCCTGAGTTTTTCGCCGATGATCCGATGTGAAGTATACCGTAGAAGGCACGACTTTTGCAGGGCCACAAGTGTATCCTAGTCCTGGACCAAGCAAAGTGAAATTCTGTGGTAGTTTGACTGTTTTATTGGACGTTCCGGCGAGTCCGACGCTGACCTGAAAAGCGGAGACGGAGCCAGAAGGATCTTGTCCCCAGGCAGAAACAACGCCAGCTCTACAACAATTTGAGAACTGCTGGTTGTAAGGAACTCCAGGGAGCAAATCAACTACTATGGGTTTTCTCATACAACAGTGAGGCACATTTCCTTTGAATTTTGAGCAGTCACCTTGCTCGGTGGTTTGAGCCCCAACCATGGACCATATCACTTCTTTTTTAGCCCATTGCCACCCCAGAGTCCACCCTGGGCTTACGATGCTACGGTACATTTGGAAGTTGCTCATCGTCACTGCTGCCTGATATACGGCATTTATCAGATGAATCAACACTATCATGTGGGGATTACCATTATTAAGATGAGGAAAAAAATTAAGGGCGTAACATTTGTAAAAAAATAATTAAGTTTCTTTTTTTGTTTTTATACTTAATTAAACTCTAACTAATAAATTAAATCAATTAAACATATTGGCCGATTTTAACATCAATTTTTTACAATTTTTTTATAAGATATTAATATCACATAACACATTATAATTCTATTATGTGATATTTATAAAACTTCTAAAGAATTTTCCAAAATAAAATATTTTTTTTTAAAAAAATCAATATTATAACTCGATAAACTACGCTAACTGATCCAAAAAAGGTACTCCCTCTGTCCTATTAAACTTGTCCCTGTTGTATTTTAAAATTGTTACACTTAAATTGTTTAATTGAAAAATATAATATTTTTATCGGACATTTTTCCTACTCTTTTTTTTTTTTTTTTTAATTTTTCAACAACATAAACTTTATTTTTCAAAGATAAAATTATCATTTTGATTATTTTACAACACATCTTTTATACAAACTTTCCCTTAAAATTATGTAAAAAGTTAATATAAAATAAGTAAATTGATAAAATTTTAAAATATAAAAACTTAATTTAGCGGAAAAAAGTCTGTGTACTTAATTTTTTTTCAAGATTCAAGAACTTTAAGCCAAAAAAATAGACGTCGTCGTAAACTATACATGTGAAACTCACCACATATCCATCTGCTGTCCAAGAAACAACATCCCATTTTATTGTTATGTTTCCAGTTGGATCCAGTGGATCATAAGCACCTAAAAAACCAATGAAACAGAAGAGTATGAAGTCAGAAAACAAATACATGAAGCACCAAGTTACTGAAACTTGAATCTGATATATTGGGAAAGAACTTTTACCACCAAGGGGAAGCATGACAAAAAATACAACAAGTACACCACAGAGGAACTTCATTTCCAGAAATGAGAAGCATTTCCGACATTCATAAAAACTTGAAGATGTTCTGAGAGACTGATCCAATCCCATTTTCTTTTTCCAGAAATCCAAAGTTCTTGGCATGAACTCTGAGGAAACAGGAAGGGAGGGAAAATATATATATTGGTGGGGAATATTGCTTTCAAAATGGCTTACCAACTGGTTGCTAATATTTCATGGGAGATTTTCAGCTTTTTTTCAAGTCGCCTCTCTCTTTCTTATTAAAGTATTTTTTTTTTCTTTTTGAAGCAAAACCTTGACAAGGATGGTGGAGAAGTATTTTATGTCGGAAAAGAAGACATTTCAAAACAATTTATCTACCATCACTTGGTGAAATAATTTGTTTTCTTATTGTCTGTTTATAACACAATGTTCAAAGTGTCTCAAGCTTTTCGTTATCAAGTTTCCGTTTTTTTATTCAAATGTTAATTTTAAAGTTTGAGTCGAAAAAGTTAAATATCTTGAATTACTAAACATGTCTTAATAATTATTCGAACAAATTATATATTTTTTATTTATTCTTGAAATGATATTATTGTTTGGTTGTTTTTGTTCCAAGGGGTTATATCTATGTCTGGTCCAACCAGTTGCATGAAGCTGAATATACAACGATGCACATTTTATCTACTTTTTTTCCCATCCCATCGAGACAAGAATGCAAATGGTATATCTCTGTCCATGAACGTGATATCTCAGCTTAATTTAAAGACAAATGCTTAGAAAAACAACATTGGACATACAAGGTGGCTGTGTCATGTGTGTACTCAGATAACCTCTTAATCAACCACTTAAATGTGTATATTTAGATTGTTTGTTCTTTAGTTATGTCTTTTTAGTGTTTTTATTTTTTAAAAAATAAATTTAAAGCTCAAAATTTAAAGTTAGAGTTTAAGATTTGTGTTTAGAGAATTATAAGTAATATGTATTTTTAAAATTTAAAATTTAAGATCATAGTTTAAAATTTATTTTTTAGGGTTTCTAGTGGGTATAGAAAGAGCATAGCTAAGGGCAGGAGATTTTTGTTCTATTAAAAGGGTAGAAAATCAGGAACAAAAATCTCATGCACCTTAATCATGTCTCCTTTCATGCCCTTAAATTCTAAATCCTAATCTTATTTTTTTATATCCTAAATCATACACCTTAAAAAACTACATCCTACTTTTAATTCTCTAAATTCTAACTTTTTTTTGGATAAATGTTTATTTTCATTTCATCCAAAGAACCATCAAAATACAAAATCACCCATTCGCTTTACAACAAAATCAAAATAGAAAAAAACTTAAACCAAATTCCAAGAAATAAGAAGAAATATAACGACCCAGATTTCCCGCGTCTGAGTGTTGGGTTAACCTGAGGGGTTGAGCTTCGATTTTGAGCTCGGGTTTGTGTAGTTTGGGCCTTGTTGGGTCATAGGCTTGTTGGGCTTTGAGTGATGTTGGGTTTTAGGAGTTTTGAGTTGGGGGCATTCTTGTAATTGTCTAATTGGATGAAAGTTGGGTTTTGGGGATGAGTTTTGATTTTCTGCAGAGAAAATCAGAGTAATGAAGTCATCACCCCTTCTTCTCTTGTTCTTCATCTTTTTCCCATCAAACCTCAAGAGCAAAGGTAAGATCTTTAGTGTTTTGTGTTGTAATCACGTTTTGGTGCAAGAGAGGGTGTTGTAGAGGTGTTTGAGATCTATCCAAAGAGGTAAGATTATGTTTTTTTGGTAAGGATGGGTGGTTATGAGTATGAGGTTGAGAGAGAACGAGAATAAAGTTTAAGGGCTTAAATCTCAATTTCCTTAAGTTTTGTAGTTCTGAGAATCTTCCAAAGGGTTGTCTAATGCTTGATTTAACATCTCTTGTAAAGAAGGAAGTTGGAGAACCTTCAACAAGTCTTGGGAAGAAGAAAGCTTGAGGAGAGGAAGAATGGACGTTTTAAGTTGTTGCTTGTGCTGAGGTTGGTACTCCCAACTCTTCCTAATATCATTCATATCATGGTAGATTGCATTACATGTAAATTGATGCATGTTATTTGGTTGAATGAGCTTGCTTGAGCTTTAATGGTGAAATTCGTGTTAATATATTAAATGACTGGAAAATGGTGTTAAAACACCCTAAACATCAATAATAATGATTTGAAACGTCCTAGGTTCGATTAAGTTAAGTTTGGGGGTTGATTCTTAGAAATATCAGGTGAAACTTATGGGTTCGTGTAGGGGGTATCGATACACGGGCTACCGATATCGATATCCCTGAGTGGAAAATAGGCTTTGAGGGAGGGGGTATCGAACCGAACCCTCCAGTGACATAATTGCATCGATATCTGTATCAAAGCGGTTCTTCCCCTTTTGTTAACTTTTGAATTGGTCAAAGGGTATCGATATTGACATCGATACCCTTGTTTCGATACCCTCTTTGGGTGGGCATCGATGCTGGGTGTTTTGATACCCCATATAAGGGTATCGATACCCCTGTGCTTTTGGGCCAAGTTGGAGTAGAGTTTTGGGCTCAGTGATTTTAATAAATACTTTTATTCTAAGAGTTGTAAAACGAATTATCGAACTAAAGTTTACAAATATAACCCTGAAAGACTTAAGTATGATAAGCCTTAATATATCTTGTTGTGATAAGATCCTAAGTGGGTCGCTTGTGTGGTTTGGGTCCTTGTGTTATGGAATCCGAATATCCAAAAGTGTTGCAACACGTTGAAGGCCATCCGATGTAACATTCCGGGTGATGATTTGACGACCATCTCAGATGTAGGATCCCGATGCTGTGTGGACGCGGGCCTCATTCGGAGATACTCGATATGATATTCCGAGTATGAGATTGGAGGATCCCGATGTTGTATGGACGTGGGCCTCAATCCCGGATGTAGGATCCTGATACTGTGTGGACGCGAGCCTCATCCTTGAGTATAGGATCCTGATGCTGTGTGGACGCGGGCCTCATCCTTGAGTATGGGATCCCGATACTGTGTGGACGCGGGCCTCATCCTTGAGTATAGGATCCTGATGCTGTGTGGACGCGGGCCTCATCCTTGAGTATGGGATCCCGATACTGTGTGGACGCGGGCCCTACTCGTAGTGTAGGATCCCGATGTTGTGTAGACGCGGGCATCACTACCTTGTGTGATCTGTTGATTTGTATATGATGTGTTCGATAATATATCTCATTTATGCCATGTGTTAGGCAAGCATGCTAGACCATCATACCATGCACGAGATTTATATGTCATGCTTTACTGCTTTTGATATGCATGATGTGGGCCGAGTTCGGCGTATCCATTGAGCTTTTGTGGCTTAGTGTTCAAAATGTGTTTTCGTGCGTAGGTTAGATGGAGCCGACACGTGGAGCACCATTAAGGTTTGGATTTTAACGTCGACCGCGTTGTCAGAGTACATTTATTAGATAGTGGACTAGTTATAGGTTGGGACATAAAAAGAATCATAGTAAAAGAATATAATTTTTGTTCGAAAAAGATAAAGATACGGTATTTTTTTCTTTACTCCAAACATATATAAGTTTTGTATCTTTTAGTGGCACACTAGATAAATTATGTCTCTCGATAACTTTTTTATATAATTTTAAGAATTGTTTTTATGAAATATATGATACAAAAAAGATAGCATTCGATTAAGTTGAGTGGAGTCAATAAATTTTGAGTTAAAGAGTGATATAAATAATAGGTATGATTAATTATAGGCCGGATCAGTTATAGGTTGGGTCACTTATAGGTCGAATCGATAACATGTCAAATAAAATCGGGTCTTCAAACTTTTTTATGTTTGGTTTTATCAAATATTTATCATGTTAATTTTAAGTTTATGTTCGTTTCAGGTCAAGTATAAATCAAGTTTGGTTATTTTATTATCATGTTTAATTTAAGTTCGGATCAATACCATATCGAAACTCAAATTAAGTTCGAATTACCACCATCTCATATTATAACCAATTTAGACTCGAATCAATTTCAGTTGAGTTTCCGAACAAATCAATTTTTACCTTCCGGTTAAAATAGTATAAAAAAATAGAAATGAAATTGTTTGTACTTATCTATAGACATCTCATCTGCCAAAATAATCCTATCAGCCAACGAAATCTCAACTTCATAATTAAATATGCCGGACGATATAGCATCAGGAAGCTGAGATGTGCTTTTCAAATATATTAATTTGGTACATTACCTAAGAGAAAAGGACATTTTTGAAAGCAGATTAATTTCATTGCATGAGGAACCGTTTGTCATCAATTTGTTAAAATATCAATTTTTTTAAAAAATATTACTAATTAAATTGGTTTATATTATGTATGTATTAAATTGGTTTATATTTAAAAAATATCAATAATTAAATTTCATGTACATTACATAATTATATTTCATCTTGTCAAACTCAAGACTAATTTTTTTATATATACTATTATTTTGGTGATCACTCAACTATTGAATTCATTTTATTTTGACCATCAATTAAAAAAGTGAAAATTTTACCATCACATTATTAATTGATCCTAATCAAACTATCTTGTTAAAATTCGAAAGAAGAGTAACGTGTCAGCTAATAAAAAATTATATAATTATATATTTAGTCTCTAATAATTATATATTATATCAATTCGGTCCTTTGTATTACGCTTTTACTTTTTGATGTCTTTCTCTGTGTTGTTGATCTTTTTCGTTGTTCCTCTAATGCCGCCGATGAAGGTTTTTTTCCTTTACAATATTTCTCATTCTTTTTAAATTTTGGTTGCATGCGAGAAAGAGTTTCTATCAAGGAAGAAGATACGAGTTTTCAATCCAAATTGATATGATAAGTAATTAACAAAGATTAAATGTGTAATTACACAAATTTTTATTAACCGTCACGTTAGATGTTCGTTAGATTTTAACGATCGGTGATTTGATTGAGACTAATTAAATAATTTAATGATCAAATTTTTTATTTTTTCAGTCGACAAATACAATAATTAGGTAGTAATATGGTTTGCCCTAATATTAACTTGTCCAAAAGCTACATTCTTTGTCCCACTTTGTTTGTATATGGTAACTTGAAATATTGAAACGTAATTACAAACAAATCGGTCCATTCCCGGTCCGAACTGGCTTATTAGGTAAAAAGATTTTCCAAAGAATTCCATTTCTTTCAACTTCTTCCCTGGTTTCACCACTCTCTTCAAATTGTCACCAACAGATTAGCAACAACCAGAATCAAAATGTATGCCACGGTTGAGGAGGAAACTACGTTTGAAATTGCAGAGTTTGGCAGATAAGGATATTCATCAGGAGCTGGCATCCTGCACTCGTCGCCATTGAAGTATATTTTTCTAGGGAAAGCCCAACCTTGCTTGAACGTGAAAGTATTCATGTCTTTTTTAAGGATCAACTCTGTCTGAACGTTTCCATCTGTCCCAGCTTCCTTTAAAACGTCATTGAAGAACTTCAAACCATAGAACATACCTGTGTCATCTGCAAATCATTCAAAGTAAAACTAGTCAGTTTATGAATATCCTCCATACATGTATTTCCTGTCTTCTCCAAACTCCAAACTTACTTATGGATTCATAAGGAACGAGAGGTTTGTAATCGAAACTGAAAACTTGAGTGATGTTGTCGAGATTCGGATGTTGAGCCACCAGCGTCCACTGTGTGTAGTTCATTTGGTAATTGAAATTGGTGACCGTCATCTTCACTCGCCAGTACTCCTTGTAATTCAGCTTCACATGCCAATGGACTCGGATGGGGCACATATGGTTCGTGCACTTTATGGCAGATCCTTTATGTCCACTCGATCTCGTTGACATGTTCTTCCCCACAACACTTCTGATCTCAGCATCATTCCTACAATTTCACACAAATTCGTTATAAGATTCGAATCCGCATTCCGAATTGTAAGTGTTTAGTTTTGTGGATTCTAAGGTTGAGAGTGGAGAAAAGCGGCTTACGAGATACATGTTTTGTTGTTTTGACAGCCGCAGGAACATGTTGGACATGGAGTGATTGTGGAGTTGTAGAAAGAAGACATTGAGACACAACAGCTTGGGTATCGGGAAGCCAGGATCTGAGAGTATGTGCATGTCACATTCCATGTCACTGCAACACACATTACAACACATGATACTCGGTCCTAAACGATGGGTTTATGAAGAAGATGTTTCGGACAAATGATGAATAACTTACTCAACGCTTGAGTTTTTCGTCGACCGTCGGCGGAGAGAAAAACCGTGGACGGCACTTTCTTAGCTTGACTGCAAGTGTAACCCAGACCAGGACCAAGCAAAGTGAAGTTCAAGGGCAATTTCACTGTTTTATTGGAAGTTCCAGCGACGCCAACACTGAGCTGAAAGGAGGAAACCGCGGCGGATGAGTCTTGTCCCCACGATGAGATGACACCACCTTTGCAGCAATTGGCGATCTGTTGGTTGTAGGGTACACCAGGGAGCAAGTCCACGACGGTGGGGTTTCTTTTGCAGCAGTGTGGGACGTTTCCTTTGAACTTTGAACAATCTCCTTGCTCGGTGGCTTGAGCACCCACCATTGACCAGATCACTTCTTTCTTGGGCCATACCCAGCCTAGGGTCCAACCAGGATTCATTATGTGCCGATACATTTGGAAGTTGGTCATTGTTACAACTGCCTGTGCACATCAATCATGCAAATATATAAGCTTGCATTTAAATTCCAAAGAGCTCCCAACATGAACATATCCTACCAGCAATGGTTGCATAAACCGACCAAATTAAGTCCAAATTCCATAAACACGACCAAATTAAGTCCAAATTCCATAAACACGACACTGAATTGAAGTTATACTTACTACATAGCCATCCGGAGTCCAGGATATGATGTCCCACTTGATTGTGATGTTCCCAGTAGGATCTAACGGGTCATATGCCCCTATAAACACAGTAGAAAACAGACAACAAACGATTACTAATCGAGTCTAATTCGATAATTTTCATTACAACAGTGAAAAATCTATCCACACAATACGAATACACGAATATTTTCAACTTTTACGCAAAAATAACACGAAACTCACCTGCTTGAGAAATCAATACAGCCAAGAAACCAGCCATAGCCAGAGGGTATGCGTATTTGTGGAACATGATTCTGCACTGTTAGAACTGGTATTGAGTTCTGTCTCTGTATATGGGTGTAATGGTTTTTGAGAGAAATATATATTCAAGTCTTTCTCTATATGTAAATATATTATTGAGTAGGAACTTATTTCAAATATATTTTGAGCACAACATTCTAACTGCCAATGGTCGTTAGGGCCTTATAAAAAAATACAGAACAGCTTAAACTTGATTCTGAACTAGTTTTGAGATTAACTAATTATCTACCAAACAAATTATTTCCATAGTTTTGTTTTAACTATTTGGAGTGGTGTGTTACGATGATTATGACAATTTATTTCTTTTGATAATTCGAATTCAAACAATAATATTTAGTATGAGATCAGGGTAATTTGGAATTATTTAGAAAGACGATATAACACATGAGAGTTCATGATTGAATTTTTTCGTATAAAAAATAGGATTTGAATTAAACCGAATCAAATCGGATTAAATTTAAATTATTTTAAAATTAAATTTGATCGAGTGCTCATCTCCGGTGTCACTTGCTACGATTGAAGTCAACTATCCTAATTCCTAAGATGATGACTGCTCAACTGAATTATTATTAGTACTCCCTTTGTTTGTTTATCTCATTTTTCTGTTTTTTATTTTCACATGTTAATTTACTATAATAAGAAACAAAAATCGATCGTTTAATTTTTAAAAGTAAATTTTGATTTTTGATAGAAAGATAAGAACGAAAAAAAAGATTGTAGAATTGAGACTTGAGATCATAATTAATATAATAAAAAATATATGAAGTAATTTTTTTTAGATAAAGAGATTTTTTATTAGTTTAATACGAGATGTTTTTATATAATTACATATATTTAATCAGATTGCATTTTAAAATATAAAATAAATAATTTAAAATGATGAATCACAAAATCAAATTTCAACTCGCTTATTATCAAGAACCCTAATTGAAAGATTATTAGGTGAACCCTGTTTCATCACGTCGTCCATGGTCCAAGCAATCAGGATCGTTGATCTTTAAATAACCACCTAATAACTACCACCCACTAAATCCATGTAAAAAAGAGATGGTGATTCACTTAAAAGAAATTAAAATCAACGATCCTGATTAATTGAGACGATAAATAACGTGATAAACAAAGTTCACCCGATAATTTTTTTCTAATTATACAACAAAAGTACGTATTTATTCTTGGGATTGTGAACTGGTAACGGCTAAATCATTTGACTTTACGTTCCATACCAACGTCTCTCATTGTTAAATGGAAACTAAGTATGCAACAGCATATTTCAGACAAGGATCTTCCAACCCACGATATGGTTTTCTAAAAAAAAAACTTTATTAAAATTTACAAAAATTAGTTATTTTAATAGTCAGCGACTCAAGTTAAATATAAAAATAATTTATAAAAGGATGAGTCTATCACGTGCCGTACAATATCATTAACGTTAAACATTGTATAACACCATTAAATTAATTAATAAAGATTAAAAATTTTAAGGACTTAATGTATAATTAATTTAATATAAATTTTATTTTAAATAATTCATAATTATACGTAGAGTTCTTGAGATTTTTAATATTTATAACAATCAATTTAATAAGCAAATCATACTTTTTGGGAAATCTCCAACAAAAAATATGAATCGAGCGAGATCATGTTTGATAACCTGTAGTGTATTTTATCAAGTGTATTTTTTTTATTTAGATTTAAATTTTTTTAATGAGACATTCGATTGAATTCATCCTTATTTATCAAAAAATATTTATTTATAAAAATAAAAAATACGTAACATACTAAATTTTTATTAATAAAGATAATATTTTTAATGATAAAATAGATCAGATTCTCTGATAAAATTTTTATCATAATAAAAATTTATATAAATAAATATTCGTAATATTCATTCATATTTTAAAATAACAATTATTTAGTATGTTGTTAACCAAAAAATATTTCTCCACAAATAAATACAGAATAATAACAAATGACTTTGTAACTCATGATATATTGATGAATTAATAAAAATAAATAAAAAATGAGAATATTATGACCATCTTTTTTTTTTTAATGATAAACATATACAACTTGTTTTACCGTTGTCTTTTAGTTGGTCATCAGCAAAATAATCATACAAATGGTTATAATTTGCGCATTCAAACAAGTAGACGGTTTAATATTAAGTTTTAAATATAATAGGAAAAGTAATAAACGTCACTAAATTAATCAAAAATAATTATTTAATTATAGTAGTTACAGTAGTATCTGTTCTAAAGCATACTCTCGACCATTAGACATTGATAGCTCAATCTCTATGTTGTTATTATTGGTATTCTAACCTGACTTTTAAGAATAACAACCATTACTTTAACCGATAAAGTTAGATGGTTCGTGCCGAAAGAGTTAATGTTTGATAATTGAGTTGGAAAGTTTTTTTAGGAAGAAAAAAGTCTTAATTATTTCAACTAATGATTAAATCACATTGGAAGTTAATAAACTGTACAAAGTATACATAAAACATACATGGGAGGGGGGATTTCTATCCCACTTCCTCACCAAGATCCTCCATTTTTTCGGATCAATAAAATCATTATGAATAGCTACACTTCTATGTACATGAGACTATGGCTATCTCTTTAGTGCACCTGGATAAGACTCAAAATTGTAACCTCGTTGATGAGCAACTCGATGTAACTGATCATAGACGGCAAGTACTCCCGCTCCTGCTACACCGAGAAGCATATTAGCAGTACATCCTCGAAAGAGGGCGGAAAACCCCTCAAGATGAATAATCTCTCGACAAGTGTGCATAGAACTACGATACTTCAAGGACTGTCCTGATGTTAACATCATTCGGCGTCGAACCGTGTCAAAGGGATAGGCACATATGCCAGAAACTGTGGTGATACTCCAACCTAAGAAGAAGCTAGCAATGAAATTCCCCTGCCATGAACATGAGATTAGCATCTGAAGTTTGGACACATCTCAAGAAGTAGTTATGACACAATAATTTTATGTACTCGGCAATTAAGAGAATTTGTTATATGATAATTACTGTGTAAGTCGCAAAGGCCAGCGGCTTATATCTATCCTTGATCCCGAGATGCCAAGAAGCATATTTAAGAAGTCTTGAGATTATAGCTCATAATCACCTATCTGGTCATCTAAATTATTGCAACATATGATCAAATACATTAGCTCACATAACCAGTTATAGCCTACAAAGCTGCAGACACCCACGGCAACATTCATTCCCTCTGAATACAAGCTATTGTGAGAATATGGTAATACAAGAAAGGTTCTGATGCTAACCTCTAGAGGCCCCACTAAAAGTATAGGCTTCATTGTGTCATAAATCCCAAAGTACATGCCACGGTATAGAGTAATCCCCATGATTGAAGCACCAAATCCTCGATATAGGCCCACAATGCCGTCACTTGATAAGGTTTTACTGTAAACATCTACTAGCCCTTTGAATTGGCGTTGGCCATTAATTGAGCACCCTCTGCCATCAGTGCCAAGCCTAGTACGTGCATAATCCAAATGATACAAAAACAATGATGTAGTTGCTCCAGCAGCACTCCCTGAAGCAACATTTCCAGCAAACCACATCATGTAACCATCTTCCTCTTTCGAGCGCCCAAATATGCTTTTGAAGTAACCTTTAAATGCAAAGTTGAAAGCCTATGGATAACCAGATATCAGTTAAGTGGCAGGACAAGTATATGTGACTCTAAAATGTGATAACAAAGAAAAAGATGTCCTGTTATATCAAAAAAAGATATTATACATCCCAGTACAGCCATATCAGATTGGGGACCAAAGGATTCAGCCGTTCTAATATGCATAAACCCCAAAGCTACCATATAGCTAAGGCTTGGTAAGGAACCATGCTCAAATCAACAAAGATTGATTTACTATTTCTTAGGTTGAAGAAGCAGAATCAAACAAATGAGGAAACTAAATTGTCTCCTAAAAAGTTTTAACTCCATTTCTTTCTTACTCTTCCATGTAGCTCCTATCTATGCCTTGAACTCCTATGTAAAGAGAAGATAAAGTCTCTCGGCAATAACTAAGTTCTTTTGTTAGAACCTTCGGGCTTAACCACAGTTTGTTTATTTTGTACCAAAAATGAGGAAAATTCACTGGTTGTTGTAGTTACATCAGGAAGATCCTAATCCAATTGTTCGTCGGTTTTGAGTGTCTAATTAGTAACATTAAACAAGTATCCTTCAACTACAATGTGCCAGAATTTTCAGTCTTTAGAATTCCATCAAACGTACATCACAAAAAACAATTCTTTAAGTAATCCATCTAATAGCATAGAGCACCTTCCACGCAAACAATCTACTTCCCATAGAAGATTAGAGTATAGGAAAATCTGAAATCCATGACGCATAACCTCCCACCATCAGAAGCAATTTGAAGTCAAACACCAATAACTATTTTTCCTACATGGATGATGCCCGTATTGTTATCTTCCTGTAGTTGTATAGATTATTCTGGAGCAGGAAGCACATGTTGGCCAAAGCTCACAAAGCAGTATTTAACACAAAATATTGCAACATTCATAAACAACTTCAACATTTGAAAAGAAGAAAACTATGTCATTTAAATACTCTAAAGTCTAATCCGAAAAATTCAGACATTACCAACTTCTTAAGCAATATTATTCAAGTAAATCACCAAAATTAAGGACCAATAAAATGGAAAACATAAAATCAATGCAATGAAAATCAGAAGAATGTCAAGTGAGTCACCTGAGTAGGAAAATATCTGATAACATTGGCTTGGTTACCCCTCCAGAAAGAGAAGAGACCTTCCTCCCTTAAAACCCTTTTAAAGCAATCGCCAACACCATTGTAAAGGCTATCAAGCTGTCCCCTTTTTATCATCTCCCCTTGATTTTGCAACAAAAGCTTCACTCTTTCAATGGGGGCTGCAGCACTCTTTGACATTATAGCTGCCATTCCAGCCATCATAAAGTCCGTAGAAAAATCCCCTGATTTATTCTTACCAATTTCCATCTTTTCACTTGGCCCAATGACTACAAATTCCAATACAATAAACTCAGAAAGAAAATCAATAAATTTGCATTGAACAAATCAACTAAACGTATAAAAAAAACATATTATTAACCATAAAAAAGGAGAAAATTTGATTAATACAGAATGAAAAGCATATAAATTCAAAAGGAATGTAATTAATTCAAAACTGAAAAACCTGCGTAAATTTCAGAGATTGAGAGATGAATTAGCAGAGCGATGGGATGAATCTGAGACGAATGCAGATATTCCTTATAGATTCATTGAAATTCACAAGAATTGAGAGGCCGCCATTGTTTGCTCTAATCCAATCAAAATAAAAAAGAAATAAAATCGGTTCCTACGGCTCGTGTAATGTTTCTGCCAACTTGTTGAGAAATCAATTAAAAATTACAAATTTTCTTCTATGAAAAAGTTTAATGATAAGGAAATAGAATTTATTTATTTATTAGTATTTAAACTTAAATATAAGTTGTGATTTATTTTTTATTAATATTGTAGTTAGAAAAAAATAAGATTTATTTTGTTTTTTATTTTATGATTTATAATATTTTAAATATTAAAAAGTAAAATTGATATGTATTTCATTCTATTTTTATTAAAGGAAGTTTATTTTTCTCTCACGCTTGAAGTGAGCTATGAAGGTAAAATCGATATATTTTTATCAAAATTTTTTAAAATTAATATTAAAATTGGCATATATTTAATCCAACTTTTAATGACACTGTCTAAAGTTCAATGGATTAAAAAATAAAAAAAATGCAAATATTTGGGATTTTTTTTCCTAAGATTACAATATTTTGAGAATTACTCGAAATAAGATAAGAATTAATATAACTACGCAATAATTATACTCTTCAGTTATTATTATTTTGTGTTAATAATATTATTGTTATAATTATTATTAACAAAAGTTTTTTAATTACACAATAACTGTTTTTTTTATTAAGTATAATGTAAAACAAAAAATTTTAGGATGCAATAGAATTTGTTTCCTTAATGTCTGTATAGTTGAAAATTGAGAGTTTTGTTAGTTTTTTTTTTCTTTTAGAGAGCTGCATTGATGTAATTTTTTTGTTTGATTTGTGTTTAGAGGTTGTTTGGTGAATAAATTTTATTTATTTTAAAAATAAATATATAAATAGGTGGTTAACGTAAAAATAGAGATGACAATAGAAAAGAAAAAGTTTTCTTCGTCCCGACTTCGATTCGAAAAATGAATTATTATACACAAACTCATCTTGTCTCACCCTAATTTTTAATATATCTTATTTTAATTTTATCCGATCTGATATAATAAATTATTAAGTGTTTTAATAAAAAAATTAACTAAAATTTAATCTGATCTAAAAATATTAAAAATAATAATATATAAAAATATAATTAGTTTATATAAATATATCAGAAGAAATCGTCAAATATACGTAATATTGTCATCCCCATCTAAAACGCTAACAAACTAACGGTTGATGACGTTATGGTCAATAAAAATGATTTAGTAAAAAATTAAGTCCTCAAAATTCAGACTTTATTTTAATTTAATCCCTACACGTTTTTATTTCATCTGGGTGAAGAAGTTACCTTACGCTCAGCATTCTGAATTTTCTATAATTATTTTTAAAACTACCACGCACATGAACATTTTATATAAAAAATTATTTTAAAAAATTAAGATCATTGTATATAGGCAAGTCTATGTATGTAAGCGACATTTTCATCATAAATTCTTAAATATACTATAATATACCCTATTTCCTTAAATTTAATTCCTAAATATATTATTCACATATTTTCTCTTGTTTACTAGGATAAATTAAAAAAAAAAAAAAACATTCTAATTGTTTACGTGGATCGTCACTACAGATGATGTCTAAGGATCAAAGAAACAAAAAAGATTATATATAAGCCAAGGATTTTAAAACCAAAGACCTCGACAATTTTAAGTAATTTTTTTGGAATGGAAGTGACGAGATCCAAGACTGGTATAATTATCTGATAAAAAATGATATTTTGAGATGTAAACCAACCGATATCACAATATAGCCTAAGTTGAATTTGGAAAAGATGGTGGAAGTGTTCCAGTGAGCAAAAGAAAAAGAAAAAACAGCTATTGTTTGATAAATTAATTTATTTATCTCTCATGAGGTCTGACATTGCTCTTTCTCTGAGCCTTGTTAGCCAAGGCACGAACGATCCAAGAGAGGAACATCTTGACTTCGTATATAAAATTTTACGATATCCTAAGATGACTCTTAGACATGGCTTATTGTTTAAGAAACTGAAGACAGGTCGATAAGAATCTTCATAGATTTGGGGAGGTCTAGTGAATTAACTGATAAAGGGTCAAGAAGTGGGTATTGTGCCTTTGTGTGAGGTGATTTAGTCATTAGGAGGAATAAGAAGCAAGAAGTAGTGGCTGAGTATCAAGCACTTGCATTAGAAATTTATGAAGTAAAACTAGATCACTACAAGCAATTTGAATTACAAACTGATAGTTCATCTGTGACTAATAGTGCGAAAAATCTTGTTCAATATGATCGCACCAAACATATTCAGATAGATAGACATGTCAGCTCTGAAAAAACAACAGGGTTATAAAACTCATCTATGTTCCTACAAAGCACCAGTTAGCCGATGTTCTTACCAAGACTTCCAAGAACTGTTCTACATGATTTTACATCCAACTTGAGAATCTATAGCATATATTCACCAGCTCAAATCTAACCTTAAATTGATTTTAAAATATTTATGAAATAGAGAAAATGATTAAGCCTACAAGCAACTTGAGTTAAATATTAGAATATTGGAACTAAGCTAGCTGCTAGTATAATAGCTTTCCCATCTACCCAACAGATGTATTTGTCACATTCAAATATAAATACAAGGATCCTCCATATAAGCAGAAATTTAATAATATCAAACACATAACCATATCCGCATACTTCAATTCAGGAAACATAGGCTTAAAGATTTGTTAGTTACCAGCCCCTTGAATACTAACAAATACACAAAATGGATTAATCACACGCAACAGCAGGAGATTACACTATCAAATACCATCTATTGTTAATTGTTTTGGCCACAAGAATTGTTAAATTCTGTACCATGGATGGTTAATTACTTCACAAATTTGCATCTAAAATATGGCAACAAAGGGGTTGCAATCACCAATTATAAGGACTTACTAGAAGCTACCTGAATGTAAGTTGTTGCCTCCTCCTCCGATAGCTGCTTGCCTTCGACGAGGCCTCTTACTAAGGTTCCGGCATAATCTTTACTAGGAGCACATAAAGGAATCTCTCCAGACTTAAAGCTTTCAATTGCAGAGAGTGGACACCTGAACATAAACAAAAATGTAAACACATATTATACAAATTATGCAAAGGCACATTTCAGTCTTCAGAGGATGAAAATCGAGTTGTAAAGAGTGTTTAAACATACGTCATAGTCAGTACAGGTATATCATCTTCCTTTCCAAGGTAAACAACATTATGGTACCAACCCCTCTGCATGGTCAACAAAATTGTTTGTAAGACAGCATAAACCCAAAAATATTGACAGCAGATGCCTGGATTACCTTGACAGTCTCCACAGCAAGTGAACCTTCATTCAGAATTGAGTCTAAAGCATTTAGATCAAATAAAGGAGAATTCATATCAAGATTTGGAACATTTTCCTGCAGCAAAACATCATTGAACTGCTCTAACCTGTTAAAGATGCGAAAGATATAAGGCAACTTCGATAGGGTTACGACTTATGAATTATGACTAAAGCAGGCCAATCCAAATGCACTCAAGAGGCGTTTCTTAAGAATCGCCCCGTAGATTAAAGTTACAATCCACCTAAAGAGAATGGAATTTGAACTTGAAAAGTACAATGTGGAAGAACTTACGTAATTTTATAGAGGCACATGTATACTTTATCTTCACTGTTGCTTCGAGGATCAACAAAAGCAACCCCTCCAGGACCCCATGTTTGTGTAAAATCATGACCAAAGAAAAGACGGTGAGGAAACGTTTTCCAACGAGTCTCTTTTGGAGGGTTTCTATCCATTGAACCAGAACAAGGCCTTCTCATACCTACGACCTGGAGTCATATTTACAAATTTATTGATTAACATTAAATAGATTAAAGTGGGATAGGCAAAGGAAATAGAGAGGGAGGGAAAGAAGTGGTCTGAAAATGAGGAGAAATGATGCTCCCATACGAAAACATGGTGCTCAAGAAAACAAAGGACCTATGTTGCTTTAACTCTTCATTTTTCTTGAAGCATTCAAGTCAACAATATACAGATATGTATATAGGGAGATGTCAGTCCAATAGTCCCTCTCCCTCTTATACATTTAAATATTTTTAAAAAAATTGAATATACCCATATCCAATATTCACGCATGAAGTCCATGTACCATATCAAAAGACATGAAATCATAAACAAAATCGAGAGCAAAAGCTAACACGACTGACATTCCTATAAACAAAGCTAATACATTCTTATGCTCTTCTTTGGAAAGCATTTAGATCCGGGTTAATAATAACCCCAATATGTTTCCCAGTGAAAGGAGTTAATGTGAAATGAAGCTAAAATGGAGACATGTTACTCTTATGCTAACCTTATGAATGTACATCAGGAAAACATTACATGATTAAAATGCAGGACTTTAAAGGTATTGGACAAAGGCATACTTCAATAATATATATAAAAAAAGTAACAGGTCAATTTTTCCTCCAACTTCTGCCTGCCAAATGGGAACTGAGCTTAGGACAATACCTAGATTGTAAATATTAGAGCTGACATGAAAAAAAATTAAAACATGGCAAAATACACAACGCAAAAAAAATAACACAAACACATAAATGTTTCAAATTTTATGTAGAAAACAGAGTGAAATAGTCTCTGTTACTTATTTTATTACTGAGCCGAATGGCTTCTTATATAGACTCTTGTTGCAAGAGTTTTACAATAACTAAAAATAGGATTCTAATCTCTTAAACAAATAGGACTCTAATCTCTTAATGAGATAAGAGTTTCAACATACTAATAACTCCTAAAATATAGGAGTTAGTCCTAATTACTTAGTCCTATTAAATAGAACTTTATTCTAATAATAATATTATTATTTTATCTAACACTTATAACTAACACTCCCCCTCAAATTGGAGTATATATGTTGTATATACCCAGTTTGAATGAAAGCTCATCGAAGGTAACTCTTGGAAGGGCTTTGGTGAAAATATCTGCCAGTTGCTTCTTAGTAAACACATATTGTAGGTTTGCCACTCCACTATTGACTTTCTCGTGAATGAAGTGTCGATCTATCTCAATGTGCTTCGTTCTATCATGTTGCACTAGGTTCTTTGCTATACTTATGGCCGATTGACTATCACTGAAAATCTCAAAACTTTTGTCGCCTTCACTTTCCAGTTCTAGTTCTGTAAGTAGTTTTTTAATCCATATCCCTTCACATATTCCAAGGGCCATAGCTCTGTATTCTAACTCAGCACTGTTTCGAGAAACCACAGCTTGTTTCTTGCTTCTCCATGTGACAAGATTTCCCCAAACATAGGAATAGTAGCCACTCACTGATCTTCTATCAGTCAATTCTCCTGCCCAACTTGCATCAGTATAGATCTTTACTGATCTATCTTGATTTTTCCTAAATATAAGTCCAGCACCAGGTGTAAACTTCAAGAATCTAAGTATTCTCTTTACTGCTTCCATGTGTTCTTCCTTAGGATCACTCATATATTGGCTGACTACACTAACAGAGTACGCAATATCTGGTCGTGTTAGAGAGAGATAAATTAGTTTATCAACTAACTTTTGATAGGTTTCTTTGTTTGTTGGATTTTCATTCTTTTCCTTGCTGAACTTCAAGGTTGGATCCATAGGAGTCTCGATTGGTTTGCAGCCTAACATTCCTGTTTCTGTAAGAAAGTCTAGCACATATTTTCTTTGATTGATGACAAGTCCTTCTTTGGATCGGGCAACTTCCATACCAAGAAAGTACCTCATGGTCCCTAGGTCCTTAGTTTCGAATTCTTTTGCCAAGTTCTCTTTTAATTCTTCTATCTCTTTTTCATTGTTTCCAGTGATAATAATATCATCTACATATACTATTAACAGAGTCATCTTACCATTCGAGTCACCTTTCTTGAATAAAGTGTGATCGGCTTGACTTTGCTTGAATCCTCCTTAAATCATTGCTTTAGCAAATCTATCGAACCATGCTCTAGGTGATTGCTTTAAATCATATAGGGATTTCTTGAGTTTGCAGACAGTATTTTTTGTGAATTTTCCTTCTAGTCCCGGTGGTACCTCCATATAAACATCTTCTTCCAAATTCCCATTTAAAAAGGCATTTTTAATATCCAACTGATGCAACTTCCAATCCATATTGATAGCTATTGATAACAAAATCCTAATAGTGTTCAACTTTGCAACAGGTGCAAATGTTTCCTGATAATCAATACCATAGGTTTGTGAAAAACCTTTAGCAACCAACCTTGCCTTATACCTTTCTATGCTCCCATCTGATTTGTATTTGATTGTGAAAATCCACCTACACCCAACAGCTTTCTTTCCATGTGGTAACTCAGTCAGATTCCATGTGTTATTCTTCTGTAAAGCTTTTATTTCTTCTTCCACTGCTTTCCTCCATTCTGGAATTTGAAGTGCTTCTTCCACATTTCTTGGTACCTTCTTACTATCAATGCTAGCCGTAAATGCCCTGAAATCAGATTGCAATTTTCCATATGCTACATATCTATTTATTGGATGTGCAATGCATTTTCTTACTCCTTTTGTGATGGCAATAGGAAAATCATCGAGTTCAACAACTGTAGTATCTCTATTAGTTTCATTTTCAACATTATTATTCTCGGTTTCAGCACTTCTATCTTCTGTTTCAATAGTAGGAACAGGGTCTATTTCAGCACTTCTATCTTCTGTTTCAGTGACAAGAATAGGATCTGTTTCAGCACCAATAATTTCTGTTTCAGTAGCAGGAATCGAGTCTAGTCTTTGGCTAATGCTAGGCTGGTCTACAGTGGCCTTTTTCCTTCCCGAATAGACATGGATTTGAGATGGTGTATTTTTGGTTGAAGGACTAGGAAACTGGGATAAAGGAGAGGATAATTCAGTGATTATATCCTCTCGGTTAGTCACATTATTTTTAGAAGGAGCTGAAATAATTGACTGATGAGAAATAGTAGTAGGAAAAGGGAAAATAGGTTGCTTAGGTATATGAATATGCTGAAATTCCTTAGAATTCTCCCCCTGAATTTCTGACTCGGAAAAATATGGTGTATCTTCAAAAAAGGTTACATCAAAAGAAACATAAGTTTTCCTTGTGGATGGAGAATAACATTTGTAGCCTTTTTGACTAGGAGAGTACCCTATGAAGACACATTTGACAGCTTTAGGATCTAATTTGCTGCGATGATGTTGGTGTATATGTACAAAGGCAGTACACCCAAAAACTCTAGGAGGAATGTTTGAATGTAAAGGTTTAAAGTGAGGGAAGTGGTCAAGAAGAATCTTACTAGGAATTTTGAACCCCAAAATTTTGCTTGGCATCCTATTTATGAGATAGGTAGCTGTCAGAATTGTCTCCCCCCAAAGATACTTAGGTGCACAGGCCGAAAAAAGTAGAGACCTTGTAACCTCTAGAATATGTCGGTTTTTTCTCTCTGTCACTCCATTTTGTTGGGGTGTATTGACACATGAAGTAAGATGAACTATTCCTTTTTCCCGAAAGAAAGAACCAAGAGAAGAACTTAAGTATTCACTCCCATTGTCACTTCGAAGTAGTTTTATTTTTGTGTCAAACTGGGTTGAAATTTTTTGGTAGAAGTTCTTAAAGATTGTTTCTACTTCAGATTTGTCTTTCATAAGATAAACCCATGTGTTTCGAGAGTGGTCATCAATGAAGGAAATAAACCACCTATATCCAGATATAGTTTTGACAGAGGAAGGACCCCATATGTCACTGTGAATGGTTGAAAAAGGTTTTGTGGGTTCATATGTATTTGAGACATAAGGTTTGCGAGAATGTTTTGCAAGCTGACAAGATTCACAATTAAATAAAGATGGATTTTTATTAACAAATAAGTGTGGTAACATCTTGGATAAATAAAAGAAATTTGGATGTCCTAATCGATAGTGCCATAACAAAACCTCATTTGTGCTAAGAGTGGAGAGAAAAACTTGTTTCCTAAGAGAGGTAGAGAAGGTATGATGAGGAGAGATACATCCTTCGAGTATGTATAAGCCCTTTAGTAGCCTAGCTTTGCCAATCGCCTTCTTCGAGTCCTGTTCCTGAAAAGTACAACCACCAATGTCAAAAAGAACATTACACTTAGATTCATGAACTAACTTGCTAACAGAAAACAAATTACATGTAAGCTTAGGAACATAGAGAACATTGTGAAGAGTTAAATTATTATTCAAGGTAACTGAACCACTTCCTTCGACTGGAGTACGGGTACCATCAACAATTCGAATTGCTGGAAGTGTTACAGCACCATAGTTCTCCAAAATAGTAAAATCCCCTGTCATATGGTCTGATGCTCCAGAGTCCACTATCCATTGAATAGTGGATTTGGAAAAAGAGTTACCTGCAGTAACAACATGTGCAATGTTGGAAGATTGAGGTGTCATATTTTTCAGAAGTTGCTGCAATGTGACAATCTGTTCTTTAGTAAAGGGACTCGACAATGATTCTTGGGTAGCCACATTAGCTTCATTTGGAACTTTGGATCGAGTAGGCTTCCAATCAGTAGGTTTGCCATGGAGTTTCCAACATTGATCTTTCCAATGGTCAGGCTTTCGACAGTGTTCACACCATGGTCGATTTCTCCTAGTTTGGTTCTTAGGATGAGAATTAGTGACAAGAGCTGCAGCATCTTGTTGAATTGGTGGTGCTATCACTGCTGTTTTTCTACTGTCTTCTCTTCGAATTTCTGAAAAAACCTCTCGTACCAATGGAAGAGGTTTAATTGTCAATATTCTTCCTTTAGCCCCATCAAACTCTCCATTTAATCCAGATAAGAACTGAAAAATTCGCCTCTGATTTTTCTGTTTACCATATAAAAGACTATCATCTTGACACTTCCACTCATTGTTCTCGTATAAATCAAGTTGCTGCCAATACTTGCTGAGAAGACCATAGTATTGCACAACTGAAAGATCTCCTTGTCGAAGATCTTTGATGAGATTTTCTATCCGAAAGAGTTCTACAGTATTATCATTATTCGAATAGGTATCCCTTGCTGCTTCCCATATTTCTGCTGCTGTTTGATACAACATGAAATTCTCCCCAACTTCAGGAAGCATTGAATTGATCAACCATGACATAATCATGGTGTTTTCACTCAGCCAGGTGCTATACTTTGGATCTGTTTTTGTCGGAATAACCATGGAATTAGAGAGGTACTCAATCTTCCTTCTTCCAGTGATGTATAGTCGTACTGATTGGGACCATGGGAGATAATTATTCCCATTTAATTTGTATGTTGTTATCGGAGAAAGGGATGAATCAGACAATATATTTTCTGATTGTGAGGAATTGTTCTGAGAACTAATCTCAGAAGAGGATTGATCTGGATTAGTCATGAGGAGAAACTAATCCGAGAAGAAGAAAAAAGAATTCAAATTGAGAGAAATCAAGATCGCTCTAACTTGATACCATGTAGAAAACAGAGTGAAATAGTCTCTGTTACTTATTTTATTACTGAGCCGAATGGCTTCTTATATAGACACTTGTTGCAAGAGTTTTACAATAACTAAAAATAGGATTCTAATCTCTTAAACAAATAGGACTCTAATCTCTTAATGAGATAAGAGTTTCAACATACTAATAACTTCTAAAATATAGGAGTTAGTCCTAATTACTTAGTCCTATTAAATAGAACTTTATCCTAATAATAATATTATTATTTTATCTAACACTTATAACTAACATTTTATATAATATGAAGTATTGCCATATCCAAATTTATATAAACAAAAATATCTTAAACACGATTAAACATGGAAAATACACAAACACAACACAGAAACATGAATTGCCAGGTTTAGTCATGGTTATGACATTAGTTAATGTCTTGAGGGAACCAAAACTAAAAACATATTTATTTAGTATGCAGGGATTTATCCATATTTAGAACAAAATGTGAACCTGCCCGCCTTCAATATAGCAGAGGAACCTTGACTTCCACATATTTGATCCGAAACTGGCATACCAAATGTCAGTCTTGGACAGCATCGATCTCCATGATGCATTAGTTACTTGATCTGCATTCAACATAGAGTTTATTACTTCAAATAAAATTAAGACTTGTCACTTTTGTGAAAATAGGCTGTCAGAAAGTTTTTTTTAAAATGGCATTTTTCGAACAAGAATTTTAAAATATATAGATGACTTGATAAAATCGTATCTATTATCTAGTTATTTTCTGAAAAGTTTGCACATTTGTCAAATAGTAGTCTAGACATATTAAAATGTTTAAAACTATTCATAATGATTTTATTATTATAAATAATTGAAAATATTAATATCAAACTAAAACTTTTGTGAGGCATAAGTAAAGGAAAAAAGATTGCCAAACAACTCAAGCAATCTAAACATTTCCAAAAGAGGACTAGAAGGCCATGATAGAACTATCAACCTTCTATCCTGCACCAAAAATCAACTAGATGCACTATGCTCGAGCATAGATTCAACCTAAAACTATTTTCAAGATAGACTCAGCCTCGAACCACTGTTGAACAAAGGCCCACCATCATTGGACATGCAAGTTATACCAATATAGGAACAAACTAAGGCCCAAAAAAGAGCAAGCCCACAACTGTCCATGCAACAAATAGTATCGGACCTAGCATGACAAGAAGATTTTCCACTATTTGCTCCACTACCCTCTGAACAAGGCGATAGAAAAGTTGTTATCACATCTGATTTGTGAAAATTGTGTAGTTTTAAAAAAAAATCTTACTTTCCGTTAATAGTTTAGTGGTTTCCCTTTAACCACTTAATTGTCAGTCAAAGAACCATCTAAAAATACAAAAGTCAGTTTTTTCAGAAAGCCTGTAATGCCAACAAATGGAGCCTAAAAAATGAAACATAACAGTAGTTTTCACTTTATTACCATGAGAATTGTCAATCTTCAACTTTAAAAGGGGTTCTACAACATCTTCAATAGCTTGAACTAGGTCTTGTGATATGATTTTCGAAGCTTCAGCAACCTCATCTTCAGAATCAGAGCTCAACAGTAAAACATGCTGTATTGCAAACAACTACATTAGAAAGATGTACAGGGGCAACATTATATGTGTTAAACATTTACAAGAACCCTAAAATATGATCTCACAAAGATGCATGTTCTCTCTATAGTTTCATCCTTGATGACACGAACCCCAAAACATTCACCTTGCCTATTTTTGCACAGCATACACTCTCCTTTCCAGAAATATAATTAGAGGTATTGAAGTACACAATGATTTAGCATCACAAACCATCCACATGATTTATATGTTTCTTTTTCTTTAGCTGTTAAAGGAGAAAGAACTAATTGCTGCATTTCTATTAATGTTTTATGCTACTGAATTTCAAAATTACCTAAATAAGACAAATTTAATAAAAAACATGTAGGCTAATCTACCAATAACGACTGTCCAAATTGACATGATGAAAGCATGATGGTAATTTTGCAAAAAAAAAAGCTTACAGGAGGAGCTTTTTGATCGGTCAATGTTGTTGGCAGTTCATCTGTAAGTGTTGGCCAAAATGCACACAACTTCCGACGAACCTGGAAAAAATAATTGATGGCTCAGCAGAAGAAAAGACTAAACTAATAGTGATGGCAATGGAGTGGGGCACAAGCGGATGTTGTCAAATCCACCACTACACCACAGTTAGAAAGCAATATAACACCACCCTCCCAATCCACTATATATGTATAATCTTGAAAACCACTACCATTTCCATAGATGTTGGATACATCCATCCCCCCCTTTCCCTGCCTCGCCTTTATATCATTTTGGAAAATTATTTCTAACATGTTCAACTTTTGTAAGGAAAGTAAATATATATATGCAAAATTCTTCAAAAACAATATTTAAACATAAAAAATATAACATTTTTCACAAGTGTCTAATATAAAATATAAAAGGATTCATATAATGCACTTCTACACTTTTACCACTTGAATAATTATATTTAAGGAAAAAATGGTCATTTCATACAACGAAACAGGTGGAGTGCGGCAAGCAATTACCATGCCCACTATCCAGGAAAAAATCTAACATCCACTTTAAAACAAACCCTCTCCATTCTGATCGAATTGAGTTGAAATCCATCAGGAGGTTCAGGTTTTACCCTCCTTATGAGCTAAGCACAAATTGCTAACAACTAATAAGGAAACAAAGTTAACACCACTCACAACAGAAGTGGTTAGAGTGCTCAGCAACAACAATTTTAACAGATTATTACCTCTTTTATTACTCGCCAGGTAGACTCAAATGGATATGCGTCAGTTAATTCAAAAATAGGTTTGTCTTCTAGCAAAACTTCCACGCAGGCCAAGGCTGACTTTGCAATAGAATCAAGATTATATCCTCCTTCTAGTGCCAAAACAATCCTACCTTGAGCAAAATTCATCAACTGGAAAAAAGCAGTTACATCAAATGTGAAATATATAGAAACATACTTTTTAGATAAATAAAAGAAGATATAGTATAGTAAATTTCATTTCAAAATATTACGAACAGGAATGAGTACATAAAAGTTACAGATCAACTACAAAGAAATGATAAAATATTAATTACTAACCTTCTTCAACAAAGCCGAATATCCATATGGTGTTAGCCGACATCCCCCTAGAGGATCACCAGCAGCTGTTACAAACAACATATAAGTAACATTCATGATGTGGATAAACTTAAAGAAGATGAAACATCAATAATTGTCAATCTCAATAGGTAAGTTAATTTATAACCATCAGACCTGCATCAAATCCTGCAGATACAAGAATTATATCAGGATTAAATTCCTTGGCAACAGGAACTAAAATATGGTCCCAAACTGCAAGATAGTCAGCATCCCCACACCGGCCATTCTCCCAAGGGACATTTATATTATATCCTGCACCTGGTCCTTCTCCAATCATGGTGTAAAACCCATCATCATTAGCAGGGTAGAAACTACCAAATTCATGCCTGCAAGAGAAAACAAATTAAAGTGGCCACAAAGGTCAGGTGCCAACAACAATATATGATTAAATGTCATAAGTCTATATTCTATTTGAATGCCTGAAATTTTTATTTTAAAAAAAAGGGTGAACAAACATAGCAACAAACAAAAGGTTATTAGATGAAAAATAGTAATCTTATCCTTAAAAATATTAGAAGTGACTGAGAGCATCTAGCATTGCACCAAGAAATCAAAAGTAGTAGCATTCACAACTTGATACAAAAAGTCATGGGCTCATAATAGTTATGTACCTGTGAACAGAGAAAAACAGAACACGAGGATCCTTCCAGAAAGTATTTTGAGTACCATTACCATGATGAACATCCCAATCAACTATCAGAATCTTGTTTATACCAAGTTCAGGCTGAAAGCAGACAACACAAATCAATTACAAATGCAATATTGTCCACTTTCCAAGAAGACTTAGCAATATTTTCTTGTAAAATAGGAAATTAACCCTCACTTCTCACCCTATGATCAAGTAGATAACTTGCTGCTATAGCCACGTTGTTGAATAAACAAAATCCCATCGCTTCATCATATTCAGCATGATGTCCAGGTGGCCTAACAATAGCGAAAGCAGAATTCAACTCCCCTTTTGCCACACTCTCAGCAACCTATTTGACCAAAAATAATTAAATCTGTTTTGACAATATTAACTTTTAAATTTGAATCTAATGTCTATCAGATACTTTTATAATGTACCTCAATGACAGAGCCAGCAGCGAGGTAAGCAGACTCAGATGATCCTTCATTTAAATAAATAGAATTAAACTGGGATGCAATCCGATTTCGCCTTGAATTATAGTGTTTAGAGCTGATATTACGAATCAGATCAACATGGTTTTTGGAGTGAACACCCCAAATGTATTTATCCTCGGCTTCTTTAGCATTTAAAATCACACATCTGAAACATAAAGTCGAAAAAGGAAATGTGAGGAAAATTTTAGGGTTTGAGGGTTTAGGGTAACAGTCGATTTCCATATAATATAGATCATTGAAGATTCAAGATATAACTCTTTTAGAATATACATAATACTCATCCACTTATTAATTCTAAAAAACAACTTAAAAAGAATTCTCAGCACAAATAAACCGCGAGAAAACGAAAGAAAATACTCAGACTACAGGCTCAAAACTTCACCTTTGAGGGATACCGGCGAGTTCAAGCTTGTTCCAGATAGCGGTGATTCGTTCAGGTTTCTCTGGATGATCATCCCCGTACGGAGTTCGATGCTTACACATCCTCTGATCGAAGATTAAGCCTACTCGCCGTTCCTTTCTAGAGTCGTTGACGCAATTGTAGTTGCTATTGTCCTCACCTGGTTTCCCCTCCATCGTCTCTCTTTTTCTCTTGGCCTTACAGTCTCAGCAGAGAGATCGCCAAACAAAAGCGAATTTCGAGTTCAAATTTAAAATTTGATTTCCATTTGTTTGGGAAGGCTTTAAAAGGGAATACATTTCCTTTTTTGTTTTTCCCTTTTTTGCAGTGTGATTGGTTAATGTTTAATATTTATGTTCGATAGTACATAATAACGGTTTGGATTAATAAATTAGTTTTTTTTAATAAAGATTGTAAATTAGTCTAATGAAAGTTACAATTTTAAATAAAAAATTAAAAATTTATGATTATTTGATTTAAGAAAAAAATTATTTGATTTTGTTAAATGCAATGAATGTATATAGAATAAGTTTAGAAGAGACCACGCATAATATTAAACCATTAATGTTATACAACATTATGCATCGTATGATTTTTGTATTATTGTTTCGTTTCTATCTTAATTATAGATCTTTTAATTTTATCAATCATACTATTTAATTATTTAAGTTATATCAATCAAATTGCTAAATATTAAAAAATATAGAGATATTAATGTGATAATTAAATTGTAATTATAAATTTAATTCTCAATACTTTCATATTTTATTAATTTAATCCTAATTTTAATTTAAATTGATATATAATCATCAAACTTCCAATACAACTATTATTTCTTGAAGTATCAAAAGATATCTTTTTCATACGAAAAATTATTAGATAACTTTGTTCGCTAACAAAAGAGAATGGAACACGAGGACTTTGTAAAAAATAACCCCATTAAAAAATTGATAATTGAATCAAATTGTCTCCGGTGATTTAATATTTTTTAAAGAAAACGGCCGAATAAAAGCTATTTCACCTAGAGATGACAATGGATCGGATTTTATAAAATTCAAGTACAATCCAATTAATAATCGAATTTTTAAAGAAATTCAAGTCAGAATCTAAGTCAAATTATATAAATCCAAGTCCAATATAATAAAATATCCAAAGTTCAAATCCAATTATTTTTTAATGTAACAACTCAAACAAATCTATTAGCATTTGATATAAAGAAAAATGTTTTTAACTATCAAGTTTTTTATTATTTCACTAAAGTTCAACAAAAACCTATAAAATAAGAGAAAAACATAAATAGAATTACAAAAGATATTAATCATCTAAAATATCAATCGTATATAAATATAATTAATATTTTAAAATCTAAAAATTTTAAATATTTTTATTCAGATTTATATATGGATCAGACTCATATAAGATATAGATTCAAATTGAATTTAGATCGGATCATGACAACATCCATATCAATCCACCTCCTATTAAAACTCAAACCCTTTTCTTCAAACTCAAAATCAGATTTGAATCGAATCTTTTTCTTTGATTCGAATTAGATTCAGACTATATTGTCATCCTTAATTTCACCAGAATTTTCCAAAAATAACAAATTCCTGAATTCTAGATTTAAATGTACATACAATCTGGAGAGATCGTCCAGAACCACACCAGTCTCACATTAAAATGAAAACATAAATTAAAACCTTGGGATCACAACAACACCGACCACCACAAGAGGTGTTTCCCTTTCACACTCAGGATATCATCATCCCTGAAAACAATAGGGCTGCAATGGAAAATAAGCAATATTGGATCCTAACTCCTCCATCAGTACTGTAATCTGGGTTGATCCCAATTCCTGACGGCCCTAACCCATTGCCGACTCCTCCCAAAACCCCAGTAGGCGTGGTTGAACCGAACGGTGTGGTGCTGGTTGGAGTGTTGTTGATCGGGTTCACGGTAGGCGTAGTGCTTTTAGGAGTGGTTGTGCCTGCGGCACTGGTGAAAGAAGGAAACAAAATCACAAACCATGCACGTATAGTCAGCAGTCTGGTTAATGCATTCGGTAGTTTTGGTGACTTTAGCAACAAAAGAAGAACAAATCGAGATATGGACGGAGTAAAGATTTAAGATTAAAAATAAAATACAAACGATTAAAAATAAAAAATAAAATTATAAATAAATTAACTAAAAAAATCTTTGAGAAATGAAAATACCACCGTCACAACAATTATTACCAAATAAAAACGTATAATAAATACTTATACTAATATTTTCGCACACAAAAATTATCATAACGATTTAATATTTATAACAAAACTATACCTAATCACTATCAATTTGCCAATAAAAACTATATTATTAGAATAATATTTAAATACAAATAATTGAACTTTTTAAAATATTCTATCATTCTTAAATATATATTTTATTTTTTTATGTAAAACGACAAACAATTGATATTAACATTATCGACAAAAGGACAACATATCTGATGTTAACTTAAGAGGTCAGATTTAAAGATTAAAAAGATGTGAAAAATTAAAGTTCAAATAAATTTTTTATAGTTTGAAGAGAAAATATCAATAAATTACTGTAAAATAAAAATGAAATTAAATAAATTTGAAACTAATTGCACGTTGAAACATTAATTAGTGAGTTGAAATATTTTATAACATATATTGGTTAGGATTCGTATAAAATTTTAAGATGAGTCTATTACGTCGAACATTATTACATTATTAATATTAAATCTTATTAAATATATTAAATTAATTAATAAAAATTTAGAATTTAAAGACTCAATATGTAACTGGTAAAAAAACAATAGATTTAACATATAATTATTAATTGTATATTGTGTCTTTAAATTTTTTAATATTTATTAATTAATTTAATAATGTTTAACGTTAATGATGTTCAACGATGTTTAACATCCGTTGTAAATTTTTTCAAAATTTTAAGTTTCGTATAATTTTTAAAATGTTGGAGTAATTAATTTTAACAATTAAGATTAAAATGTTAGTAACAAAATTCAAATCGGGTTGTGTTAGGATTCATATTCGATTCTCCCAAACAATCCAAATTCTCGTAAAACGAAAAATTTTAATGTCAAAATTACCTTTTATTATTAATTTTAAATAAAAAATATTTATTATAATAAAAAATAAACCTAATCTATATTCTAAATATTCCAAGTCCAAATCCAAATAATATTTCCCATTATTATTCATTACCCAACCTCAAAATTAATCAATCTAATTAATTTTTTTTATTAATTCGATTATTTAATTTTAAATAATTTTAATTAATTGTTAAAATTTTAAATTTTATAATAAATTTAATTATAACCGATTCGATTCAATTATTGATTGAATTAATTAAATGCACGTACCTAAAGTTTAGCGTTTAAAACAATATGCTGTTTTCATTTTCGTATATTTTATATCCATTTTGAATTAGCATGAACTAATACTGTGATGCACCAAACTTTTTGAAATTTGAAAAGTAACCGTTAGAACATACCTGGCAGTAGCAGGGAAGGGACAACCAGCGTAGCCTGTTAATGAGCAAGCCAAGACAGCAAAGAAATAAACAAGTGATGTGGGACTTGGTAAAAAAATTACACAGATGGTCTGGTCATTATATTACGAGGTTAATATTAAAATAATAATAATATTTTAAAAAATATAAAATTTATCGATTAATTATTAAAATAATATTTAATAAAAATTAATAAACTGATAATGTAACAGTAAAAAATAAAATATAGTAATTATATATTTATTCTTTATTCTTTATACACTTTTAATTTAGTTCTAATTTTATTATAATAAAATAATATAATAATTTAGTTAAGTGATTCACCATTTTATTAAAGGTATTATTTATACATATTTAATTTATAAAATTTATTTTTCTCCTCCAATCAAGTAATAACACATGTTACCATCTAATTAAATTAAAAAAATAAAATAATAATTATTGTTTTGTATATATTTAATTTATAACTATTAGACTAAATGCATTTATTTGATATAAAACACTAATATTTTGTATATATTTATTATTTTTTATATTTTTTCTTTTATATTTACATATATATTTTTATTTTTTTTATTTTTAATTTAATTAAAATAAAAATTAAATTATCATAGAATAAATTAAAAAATTAAAATTAATAAAATTTTATTTGTAACCCATAACTCCTAACCCTAAATCTTAAATGTTAAACCCTAAATTTATTTAAAATTTAAATTATAATAAAAATTATTTAATAAATCTTAAATCTTATTATAAAAATTAGAGTTAGGAGTTATGAATTATAATTAATTTATTATATAATAAATTAATTATTATTTTTAATTAAATTAAAAAATAAATAAAAAATTATATATGTAAATATAAAAACAATAAATATATATAAAATATTAATGTATTATATCAAATAAATATTTTTAACCTAGTAGATATAAATTAAATATATATAAAACAATAATTATTGTTTTTTCTTTTAATTAGATGTTTATGTGTGTCACTAACTGATTGAAAAAAGAAAATAAATTTTATAAATTAAATATGTATAAATAATATCATTCAATAAGATGGTGATACATCTAACTAAATTATTATATTATTTTATTATAATAAAATTATAGTTAAATTAAAAATGTATAAATAATAGAAAATAAATTTGTAATTATTTGTTTTTATTATAACGTTATAGATCTGTTATTCATATTAATATTATTTTAATAATTAAATTCTTTTTGAAGTATTGTAACTATTTTGATACTAATTGCCACCATTTATGTAATTTAAAAAAAAAAGAGAGAGAAGGACGGAATTACTTGGATCGGAGTTTGTGATAGTTGCCGTTCCGTCAAAGTCACAAGTTCCTTGAGCCTGTCCTTTCTTTTGGAAGAAACTGTTGACTGCATAGTTACAGTGTGCCCTAACCGTGTCTGGGTTGAAACAGGATCCCTTGACATGGGTAGGGTTGCAGTCTGCTCCTTCTCCACAGGCATAGTCCAAGGTCTTCTGCAACAATGGATCACTCACTCCGTCCTTGCATATACACCATGTGCAACCTGCTCAGTCACCAAGACACCATGACAATGCATAAGAATAATACCCGATTAGGATTCGGATGCACTCAAAACCCTAAAACCTAAACCTCACAATCCCAAGAGAAAAATAGTGAGATCCAAAAGTACACAAGCAAATGTGATGATGGAAATGAAATCAGAAGCAGGTTTATTTAAGCTCTTCTTCCTCTTCTTCAGTACGTTAAAAGAGGCAGAGCATAAAAGGAAACACAAAAGCCAAAAAGGAGATTCCAAGATCTACAAACAAAGAGAAAAAAAAAGAGAAAAAAAAAGTGAAAAAAAGCTTACTTGATGGGGCAGTCATGGCTGCCAGAAGGAGCAGTGGAAGCAGCACTGAAGCAGTCATGGTTGAAGAGAAAACCAAGAGGGAGAGAAAGTAAGAAACAGGGTAAAGGAAGGAAGGAAGGAAGACCCCAATGGCAAGTGACAACTTGAAAAGGAAGCAGAGGGAGAGACTAAGACAAGACAAATGAAAGCTGCAGGGCACAGTGATTTTGATGGTGGGGGCGAAGATGGACTGTCGGATTAATACTCATTTTCAAAATCTTTTACTGCATTGACACGGGGATAAAGAAAAAGGAATCTAATTACATACTCAATTGTAGCATAAATAATTTAAGAAGAATTTATTTAAAAATTATATAAAAATAATTTATAATTTTTTATACTTAAGTTATAAAATATAAAATTTAAAATTTTATTCTTAAAACTTAAGTATTAAACTTTAAATCTTAAAATTTATTCTCTACGCATTAAATTCTTAAATTTTAAACTATATGTAAACCTTAAAATTAAAAGAATAATATATTAAAATATTTTTATTTAATTATTATTTTTTAATAATTGATGTTATTATACGATATTATGTTCGTAATCTTAAGGATTTATTATATATTTGATACCTCAATTTTTTTTTTCTGTTTTGGTATCATGCTTTTTTTTTTTTGCAAATTAGTTATATTAGCTTTATTTTTTATTTTTGTTTTTCTTCGTTAAAAAATCAACGATAAACTAATTAGGAGAAAAAAAATTATATATAATAAACTAACAGATCATCTCTCTTCTAATCATATGTATTTTTCTCTCTTAATCAACCTATTATTATTTTTTAATGGTGAACTATCAAAATAAAAATAAAATATAATATAAGATATTATTTTATTAAAAAAATAATATATTGAATTAAAAAATAAATAAAAATAAGATGCTAAATATATATAATTTTTTTTAATTTTCTAATAATAAATATATTTTATAGGTAATAATATTTATATAAAATTTAATATTCTAAAATAAATATCATATTTTTTCGTTAAATTCATTTGTTATTTTATATTAATATTTAATAAACATAAATTAAATTACATATTTTAATACTAAATTAGTAATAATTGAGATAAAAATAAATTATCTAAACTTGACTCTCAACAATTATTTATTTCAATTATATTTTTTGAGCAATATTTGAATTATATATATATTTTTAGAAAATTTGAATTTATATCTTTAATAATTTTTTTAGAATAATACAAAAAATCTGAACTCCGTTCAAAATTAAGAGTTAAAATAAATTTGGTTAGCTATGTACGTTTCCGAATTTTATTAGATTTATTTATTTAATAAATATTATTTTTAAAAGGAATTGCATGTAGAATTAGAAATATAATTAGTAATAATATATTCAATAAATATAATTTGGTTTCGAATAAAGCATTAAAATTATAATTTTTGTATATAATATTATGACACCCAAATCTTCCACTTCTGCACAATTTTACAAATACAACTTGAGTCCTCCATAAATGGTTGGTACACAAAATATATTTATTTATATTTTTATATGTGACAATTTTTTTTATTTTTTTGTATCAGTATACATATTATAAAAATTTGAGGGATTCGTCTCAAACATAAAAATAAATTATTTAATTATAAAAATTCTGAGTTATTCAAAATTTTATTTTACGATACAAATTTTATTAAAATTTTTAAGTTAAATCAAATTTATAAATTTTAAATCAAATAAAAATAAAATAATTTTTTTTATTTTAAATTAAATTATTATTTTTAATTGATTCAAGTTTTTTTCACTCATTTGATGATAATATCAATGTACAAAAGAGTTTTGTAACTAATGATGTTAATGGTGAAATTGATGACGTAAATGAACTTTAAAAACGCTATAACCTTCGGATAAGCTTTTTTTAGTCTTCGACCAGTAAAAAGTAAAGAAGATAAGACGATAAAGGAGAATTCTTGTGATTCTTCGCCCACATTATAATTGATGAAACACTTAAATCTATTTCGGTACCACAAAGCCTGAAGATACCCTCTCAACATTGTCCACATTTCTAAACTCATTTATTATTAATCTTATTTTCACGACCAATACATCCCGATGAGACATCCACTAAGTTGGACCGAATGTAACGACCCGTTTTCTTCAGGTCAACTTCGGGCGTTGACTCAGGCTTAGATCATCAAGTCGGGTTTCGTGTTGGAGCTTGGTGGGCCTCGGTTTTGCCTAGTGAACCTTTCGGGTTTATGGTGGGCTTGCTTGTTGGCCTTAGTTTTTGGGTTGGGATGGAGAAAGAGATGTTAGTGAAGGGCAAAGGAGTAGTTTCCTTGCCCATCCACTTATGACCAGCCACCTTTGGAAAGAAGGGTTATCTATTTTCTTTCACCATCTCCTTTCTCCTCTCATCCTTTCGTCTTCCAAAAACAAAAGGAAAGATGAAAATTTTGGACTTGTTTTAAAGAATCTCGGATTCTTCATCAAGGAGAAGTTAATCAACAACTCAAGATCTTCGTATCAAGGTGTTCATCTCTTGGTTTGGTGGGAGAGAGGTCTGAAGCTCAAAATCAAAGCTTGGAAGTAGGAAAATCTAGAAAGAAGTTTGAATCTAGGTTTGTAGCTTGAGGTCAGTACACTTCTGACTCTTACATCTCATATACTTTATAAATTCGTGTCTTGCTTGATTTTGGTTAGTGAATGCTTGAAATGGATGGTTGGGATAGTTTAAAACCCTAAAAATGGTGAATTTCGTATTAGGGATTAAACAAATGTAAAAATGATAGAAAGTCATCTTATATGCTTCATTAATCATGTAAAATCAATTACGTGGATTGGGGGAGGTTTCTTAGGGTTTTACAACCTTAGAAGTGTAAATTCGTGCAAGAGTATCAATACACGGAAAGGGAGTATCGATACCCTGTAGGCAAAACTTAGGCTTGTTGAGGAGACATATCGAACCATGATTCGATACCGAACCTTTCAGTGGCCTTCCCGATTCGATACCTGTATCGAATCGGATAGGATTTCCTCGGTTAAACTTAGAATTGGTCAAAGAGTATCGATACCCGTATCGATACTCAGTGTTTCGATACCCTTTGGAGAGGGTATCGATACAAGGTGTTTCGATACCTCATGAACGAGTATCGATACCCCTAAGTAAATGGTGCACGTTCTTGAGGGCAAGGTTGGGAAGTCTTATAATGTTACCATATGGGTCCTATGGGTCGTTTAAAAACTACAAAATGAATTATGAAATGAATGTAACGGGTTTAATGTCCACCATGAGAATTATAACGAGTAACTCAATAAAGGGTAGATGACTTAATTATTATTATGTTTCCCTAAGGATCCCGAGTTGATTGGAAATAACGCGTGATGATTAAGGTTCCTATTGTGTGCTGATAGAATGCCAATATAATTTAAGAAGTCTTGGTTACTAAAATAATCTAAAGTGATCTCATAAACAATCTAGTGGTTTGAGTATCTAATCTTAATCATGAGAGATGACTAGAAATATTAAAAGCCTGCCTCAAACCTTGTAAGTGGTTTGACTTGTGCCGTTACATGGTGTTTTGAGTGTGGGTGCTCGAGAAGCACGATTACTTATGTCCTGGATAAAGGAAATTTAGATATCTTAGAGTCAGTGCATAGGAACTTAGTTAAGGGGACATGTACTTTGGGCTGTGTGAGCAAGTACGTCTGACGTGTCCACAGGCTATGTGATCTGGATGCGGTACAAACCTATCCGTGACTATGCTGATCCGAATAAGGAATATACCTTGATGGGCTATGTGAGCATCAAACAACTCGATGGGCTATGTGAACTCGAGTAACCTGATAGGCTGTGTGACCTCTGGATTGGACTACTTGTGGCTATGTTGATTCAAGTATGTCCCGGACGTATCTGTGGCTATGTTGATCCAGATATGGTCCAACCCGACGGCTATATGATCACGGGGACACTCGACGGCTATGTGAGCACGGGTTTAGTAGGGCTACGCTTGGCCAGTAGTTATGGATGTTGCATGTATGTGTGTATGTCATGATATCTGTGGTCAATGACCTTGATACCCTAAAGCTGTGTGAGTAGGGTAAGATAGATATAACCCGATAGAACTGTATGACCTCGACAAATCCCTTAGGTTGTGTGATCTTGGTATAACTCGATGGGCTGTGTGAGACCGAGTAGTTAAGTCTGGTATGGAATGTAAACTTCATATATATGTTGATACTTGAGAATATTAAATTAAGAACTCTAGCTAAGGTAGATTAAGAGATGAATCTTAGTTTAGAAGCCTTTTTGTACACTCTTAACCATGCTATCTTACTTGTCCATTTTTATGATGCCTAGAATTGTTAGAGTTGTTATGTACCACTGAGCTTGTTAGCTTAGTGTGTGGAATTGTGTTTTTTTCCGTGCGTAGGTGACAAGTAGCTTTGGTGGAGCACATCGAGGAGGATTTCCCAACACCTGAGCCGTTTTTAAAGAGTACAGTACTTGATCTTTAGTAGGACTTAATGTATTCATAGGACCTTACCATATATCGAGTCTGCACTTGTACTTTGAATTTCAGTTTGAGTCGGATTATGTATTTTGAAAAGGAGCTCTTGTTCTGTAAATACTTTATTATATTTTATTTTGATCTACATGAGTTTATGACATATGATATTTTAAGTATTTGAACATGTACTTTTAAAAGAATTTTGATGGATCGGATTTTGGGTGACCCAAATATGGCACTTTAGATCCGGATCGGGATCGGGGTGTTACACTGAACTTGTAATCTAACTATGACCGTAAATGAGATAAGACAGATAATGAGCTATTTGAGTTTGACTCGATCAAAACTCGATTTGATTGGATTCGGTTCGAGTTAGAACTCAGCTCAAGTTTTTGACGAGTCGAGCTACATGATACCTGACTCGAAAAGCTCACGAGCTATTCGAAATATAAATATACTATTTTTAATTTTTATAATTAAAAATCTAAATTTCTAAACTTAAAACCATGAAATTTAAACTCTAAACATAAGTCTTAAATCTTAAATTAACACACCATATCCTAAAATTAACAAACTTGAGTTTATAAAACTTGTGTATTAAAATTTTTCTCTATTAGGCTTTAAATGAGAGACGTGGCGATAAGAGTTACTCAAGTCTAACACAGTCAAAGATCAGTCAACACTTTGACTCGATTAGGCTCGAAAAAAGCTTGAACTCGACTTGAGTTCTTAACGAGTCGAGCTGAGCTTAGATTTTCCAAGCTCGTTTAAAATTACTCAAGCTTGAACTCGATTCAAAATATTAACGAACTAAGCTGAGCTTAGCACTACTTGAGCTCTATTGAGGTGTCGTGAGTGGTTATAAAATAAATGTTTCTCGTGCAGGTATACACATCGAACAAGTAATAAAGTGAGTGAGTGAGTGAGATTGTTCCCACGAGGATTGGGTAGGAAAGTTCAAAAGTAGTTATCATACACAAAAGATAATAGAATCTTTTGTATGGACATATGCTAAAGCAATTCTATAACTATCACTAAAATGCTGAAGCAAAATAAGTTGAGAAAAGAGTAATAAGACAAAGCTGCACAAGTATACACACGAAGGAATATTCAAGGTAAAAACTAGCTAGGCTTATTATGAAAAGTTCTTTACTTTTATCCCAAATGCTTACTATTTCATTGATTTAAATACATGTTCGACAGAGTTTGCTAAAAGTGCCTTCACTATCCCTAGTCAAAGGTCTAACCCTAAAAAATGCTAAGGTGTTACCTCTCGGTCTCAACCCTAACACCTTTAATGTTGATAAAGTTTTATCCTTTTTAGTCGTTGGAAATCTACTTTATCTCTAAGGTGAGTTAAGATTCTGTTTCTCAACAGTAAACCCATTGTTCATGGTGGTTTAAGCTTTGGTTATCCTTAGGTTTAAACTACCCAAACCCCTTAGCAATGATAATGTGACACCCTCACCCCGGGTTAGAAGATGGAGGTGTCGACCGGATATTTAAACTTGTAATTTAGACCAAACTTGAGTTTAATTTTGAAACGCTTCGGTAATTTGCAAGTTAATTCAAGACATTTAAATGTAATATTTACCAATTTTGGGGCCAATTTAAAATTTTTATTTATTTATTCAATTATTCGATTCGATTCTCAATTTCTATATGATTATCAATTATAATCTCTATTGAACTTGTACTAATCTTTTAACCATATTTTATTCATTAATCATCACCCATATTATCTTATTAATCAAGTTTATCTTTAATTTTTTCTTACGTTGAACCAATTTAGTTAGGGAAGTATCGATACCCCTATAGTGGTGGTATTGGAACCGGTATCGAACTGGGGTTCGATACTAGTTATAGGCGTTGACTGTTTGACTTGTTGACTTTAGGGTAAGACATTTTGGTTCGAACCAAGCTTCGATACCTTTTTGCCACTAGAGGCCCTAGTACCGAACCATGTATCGAACCGAGCCTTCTTGTTGACTATGGATAGATAGCCAGGTTCGATACCAGTATCGAACCAGGGGAACTTGAGGAGCTTACTGCCAAGGGTGGTATCGATACCCCTGCCTGAATTTGGCAAATTTCAAGCCTTTGAATAATTAGACACATCTCTAAAGGCTTTCATTTAATCTTATTTCATCCATAGACCTTAAGGGACAATTCTAGCACACTAGGCATCTATGGCAACTTACCTAGACCACTTACCAAGTCTAAATTATTTAGTTCTAGCCATTAATCAAGTCAATACTTATACAATTTTATTTTTCTCCATGGCAATCAAACTAACACCTCTTAGCTTAAATACATGCACATCTATCATATACATATGACAAGGACCACTTTAGATTCAATCATATGCCATCTCTAAGCTTTAAAGGATCATTTTAACATGTTTAGGCTTCAACTAACAACCTAACCATTGCATCTATTGTCCAATTCAACGCACATACCATTATCTAATTCAATTCTACTTTACCATGTCCATGGCCATTAGTCAATCATACCTTAACCTTATGACCTACATATTAGACCATATGGCTCATCATTTGCATATTAACACACATCACCCTAGCTAAGGTTCCATGAGCAATTCTCAACCATATCAAAAGCTAGCCAATGCATGATGTTGCCTTATGGCTTACAAACCAAGTCAATGAACAAGACACATGCACATATATATACAAATCATGGGACGTGCCCTCAATGTATAGTCTAAACAAAACATGCTCACTAATGCCACCATAACTAGGAGTTAATCAAAATACAAATAGCATACTTTAGCTTGCTTTGTGTCCTTGCTCCAGTTCAATCTCGATCTAACTCTTTAACTCGTGAACCTGTTGTTTTAGGAAGGAGGAAACAAGAGATCGTAAGTACTAAGAAGTACTTAGTGAGGCAGTCCTAGTCTAACCATATTAGACATAAAACATATAATAATTAGCATGCTTAATTCAATCATCATATCAAGATCATGACATTAAAGATGGCATGCTTTAATTAAACAAATGCATCAATTCATGGCATTAGTTCTTACAATGTACAAGTTCAACAATAACCAATATCATAGGTAACATGCTTTCGTGCTTACATTTCTATCATACCTATCAATGTCATGTTCAATATGCTCAAGCTAGCATGGAATCAATGCACCTATCTCATGACTCACTTTCATTTCTCAAGTTCAATAACCATTCACAACAAAGGCTACACTTAGCCATATGTTCATTTTCAATGTCAATAATCATTTTTAAATCAAGTGCTACTCATAGCAATAATTACATTCCAATGCATGTACATACAATTTACATTTAATCTTTAATTTCTCATTTTAGTTTCGTGTATTGCCTTGGTATAGTAGAACTAGGTAAGCGGGTCAACAAGAGTGTCACGAAGACACTAAACAAGAGTACCACAAAGGCACTAACAAAAGTATCATAAAGATACTAACAAGAGATACCCAAGGTATCTAACAATTGGTGACTAACCACCAAATCACGGTACCCATAGTACCAAACAAGAGTACCGATGTACTAAACAAGAGTGCTAAGCACTAAGCAATAAGCTCAAGACCTAGGCATGCCGTACTACCTATGACCACTATAGACCAAGGCTCAATAACATTTCAATATCTATTTGATTATTATTCAATTCACATAATCAAGTTCATATTACCAAGAGCTAGTATTCAATACATGCTAATACAAAGACAATTATCATGCTTGTATCATTTCATTTATAACAATCCAATTCATATTATCAATGATAAATACTCATAACATGTTACCAATACATGTACATTACAATATCAATAACACACATATCATGCTAACAAACCAATGTTCATATCATTACATTCATGCTTCATGCATGTTTTGCGTACCTGACATTCATAGCCGCGTGCCGTTACTTACCTTGGCATTTCCAAGCAATGCATGTGTACTAAGCTAGCAATAATAATCTAACAATCAATCAAGTATCAAACAAATTGTTTACATTTAATCCTCCTTCCCTTATTACCGTATATGTGATTAGTCAATTTACAGGGCATATCAATTTCAATTAAGAAAAGATGGTTAGGACCTAGGGTCCTAACCCTAAGGTTTGCTACACTTACCAATTCTCCGAGCTATTAAGGGTTGTAGATCGTAACCCCTTTGCCTCTTTTCCGTGCTACTTCGATCCTCTCTTGATCTTCGATAGCTTCTTCTCTCGGGTTATCTAACAATTCATATACAGTAACTATGTATTAAGACATTTTCAATCATCTATTTCAGTGTTCTCAAGCTTAACCAATATAAACATATGCATTTGTTCGTTACGGATATTTTTGCTACCCTTTGGCGAAAAGATCGTATCTCCTAGCTCCGATATTCGATTTTAGTCCATTTTACCTCGTTGGAAAGCTAGAAAAATCATCTATAAGGATAAATTAATCTCACATTTTAATTTCTATTCGATTAGCTCCAGATTTCATTCAAAACAGACCCGGCCAGATTTCCGGGACTGCTCGGGTAGCCCTACGAAAACGCTTATATCTTTCTCTACCGAATTCAGATTAAGGTTTTGTAAATTTTCACTTAAACTAGGTATACATGAGTATCATGTTTTAAAATTTTAGCTCCAAATTTCTTAAATCCCGTCCTAGGGAATTTTCTCAAAAGTGCTACCCGAAATAGCAATTCTAGACATTTTCGGCTAACTTCATCCCATGTCTTTAATCTATAGTTCCAAACTTATTCTCAAAATTTTTCAGCACTACTATCATGAAATCAACCTCATTTAATTCACTTTTCCATCACTATTTTCATGCATGTTTAACATTGAACCAATTAGTGTACATTACATCTACAAAATATTAAATCCAAGCCATAGCCAACTTCCATTTAACTTTTAACAACTTAATCCCAATTTTCAGCAACTACAAACATTTAATCTCATGTCAATCAACAATCTAAAGGGGGTTTAGAAGACTTACCCAACTCTTCTTGTCTAGGAGCTTTAATACCCTCCAAATTTACAAGATTTAAAGCTTATTTCCCTAAGCTTTCATGGATTTCCCCTCAAAAGACTCTCCCTCTTTTATTTTTGTATTTCACGTGAAATGAGATGAAATGGGGAATGGAAGATGACAACCCCATCTTCATTAAATGTGTGCAATATCATTCTTGCCCCTTTAGTTATAACTTAGCTTACTTAATTGCTAAGGGTAGTCTAGAGATTTCTTATTTTTCTCATGCAAACTCAATATTTTTCATCTCATTTAATTTAGTCCCTTACTTTAGTCTAAGTGTCACATGATTCAATTTAATTCCATAATTAATTCGATTCATTTTACTAGCCCGGTTTCAGGGTGTTACAGATAATCTCCCGAGAACTCTTACAAACTAAGGTTGAAGAAAAAGATTCAAGCTTTCATGAACAAAACATATATAAAAGCCAGACAACAATAAAAGATATTAATTTAAAATAGTAAAGCATCCATAACAAGCCTAAGTCATATTAAAATTAGTTCATGACTAAGTTTAAAAGTCTATTCACACTTCCTTTTTGCAATACATTTCCATTAAAATGAAAATAGATGAAACAAAACGAAGAGGAAAAAAATTCTAAATGATTATGTCTTGATGTCTTCTAGCTTATCGCTTCTCCCGAAGTCGTGCAAATATCCATAGCTTGAAGCTTTCAACAATGGTGGCTCGGCTGGAGGTAGAAGATAAAAAAGTAATTGCCTTTCTTCTTCTTTTCTACTCTCTCTTTACTTTCTTTTCTACTCTTTTTCAATCTGCTCTAATCTACCTTCAATGAGTATGTTGCTTTGTATTTATAGGAGGCTTCTAGGGTTTTGCGCCCTAAAGATGCAAGAGAATATTCTCTGACTTTTGTAGAGAAGTGCAGAGAATTATAGTTGGTCTGACATTCACGTGAAGGAATTGAGGGCTGCACATTTATTTTTCTGCAAATCTGTTTAGTGCACCCAAAATGCTATAGTATATGTTTAGTCCAATCCAACACTGAATATGCTATAACATTTCTTCAGCTTTCCCCCCAACAAATCTACGATACACCACCAGAAAAATACACTTCTCAAGCAACATCTTTTAAAAATATAAATAAAAACGTCAAAAACCTAATCTAATGCAAATGCAACTAAAATACAACTAAATGTCATACAAATATACTTAAAATCAAATAAATTCTTAAATAAAATAGTATAAAATATACGTTTTTAGAGCGTTAACAAACTCGATTTGATTCGTTTTACACCCCTAATTCTAACCGACGAGATACAACCTATTGACTTACCAACAATCATCATTAGGTCTAATGTAATCTTGTCAAATGTTTTGTCATTTATAATTTTAAGAGATTATAAATATCCCACAAATAGAGATAAAGAGGACTTTTCCTTAATTTTTTATAAGAACTATCATCGTTTATTTTCCAACGATCCTTCTTTCTCTTCTTTCAAATGATTATCATCCACGTCGGCCGTCGACTCTTGGCCTCAAATCAACTAAGAGTAAACCACCTGATTCAACAACCAAACATATCTTTTGCGACTCTCGACTTGTATTTCAACTTGTTTTTTTACAAGTGAACCAAACATGGTCCTCTGCATAACTTCCTCAAACCGTTATATCTACTTTTTTATCTGATACTATCCAAAATAAATATCAACAATATTAATTTTTAAATAAAAAATAAAACTACTTTTAAGAATACTAAAAAAATATTAGAGGAAATAAACTCGTTCTTCTCACATAGTGTGAGAACTGTTTTTCAAATGAAAGAAATAATTGGGACATGAAGTAGGGAACGAATCTGAATTACATCCAAAGCTAATATACTAAAATAAGATAGTAGATAGCAAGTCAATTAATTTTAATGCCAATTTTAGATCAATGTTTCTTTTTTAATTATTTAATTAAAAGAATACCCTTTTTAGAATTATTTTTAAAAAAAATTATATCGATTTATATAGATAAATTAACGTCCTAATTTTTTTAAATTAGTATTTTATTAAAAACGAGTTTTATATTAAAATATAAAAAATAAATTTTAAACTCATGTCCTAAAAAATCGAATTCATTTTACTAAATGTTTTTAGGCTATTTTTCAAATAATGTTAACTAGAGTTATTTTTTAATTAAATACTAAAAATATGTTAATTTAAAATTGTGAATATTAATGTACTTTTATAGCTCAACCTTGCTCTGCACGAATCTACATTTCTGTAGTAGAGACAATAATCGTAGTTACCATCCAGGTTGGAAATGGAGCCCACATGGTTCTGGTTTCATCTTGGCTGTCCTGCACTGAGATAATTTTTATTTAATTCTTTATAATTAATATTTTTTACAATTTAAATCATTTTGTACACGATATTAAAATTTAAAATTTTAATACTATTTTATAAATATAATATCTTATTTTACTCGATTAATTAATTGTGGATTATGAACTTGCTTTTACTACAATTATTATAGGTATAAACAAAATCGTAATTATCAACTCTTTCTAGTTTCTGGTGCTTTGTTTTGGTTTAAGAGTTTAGGCATTCTTAATGTCTATCGTTGAGATCAATTAGGTTAAAATGGTCTTTGTACAAATAAAATTATTATTTAATTAATGATAAATAATTTAATAAATTTATATGATAGTATATGTTGCGATAATGATATTATTTTTATATAATAATATATTAATTTATTTTTTTTTGGAATGATATAAAATATAATTTTTTAATATATCATTTTATCAAATCATTTAACGTTATTTCAATTGATTAACGATTTTTATTTAAAAAAACTATTTTTATTTAAACTAAAATATTAAAAATTAAATTAAGTAAAAAATAATTATTTAATCAAATATTAAACCTATTTAATTTTATAAGGAAATGGGATGGTGGTGATCCCTAATGTTGTGTTGTTCATTTGAAATATTTTTTTAATAAATCACAAGCAAATAAATATTTTCTTTTCACTTAAAATATTTTTTGTGTGTATCTTTTCGATGAAAATTTGATATTTTTTTTATTTCTGTTCATTCTATTTTTTTTACTTCTTTTTTCCCCTCGTTTTGTTTTCTTATTAAAATATTATTTATTTTTTAAACACCTAAACTTTAGCAACTAGCAAACCCAATATTCTATGGTGGATATTTTGTACGATACATTTATTTCCATTGTTTATATGATTTCTGTAGGGCATACAGTTTCCAACTTTTGCTTTGCCTTTCAATTCAAACCAATAAGAGAAGATATAAATTACAACATTTCCTTTATTGTAGAACCTCCACTAATTTAATTCAGAATATCACTTCTCTTGATCTTCAAAATTTACAATTCTGCCAAAAAAATAATAAAAAAATTATATTAATTTACGTTTATAGTACAATTTAAAAAATTAAAAATTGTATTGGCATTTGAGTCGTAAAATTAGTATTTAAATTAGAAGATTAACATTTAATATTTGAAATAAAAAATTAAAATTCTATAATAGAAAGTGAATTAAATTCGGAACCCTCCACTCTTTCAACATTCAACATAGATGAGTACAAAGGAAACGAAAATCAGATATGTTCATAGCTCCATTTCATCATCTTCCTCATCGACTCTCTCTTCAACCTTCATCTTCTTCACTGCTTGTGCAGCATCACTCCTTATTCCATTTGGAATGGGGATCAAGACCTCTGATTTCTGTCCAGTTGATGCATTCACTAACCCTCCATTCTTATCGATCCGATATACTAAATCGCTTCCGTTTGGAGCTGCATCAATGTAAACCGTGGAGTTCTCATCGATTTCTTCCTTCACAAGCATCTTTGATAGCTCAGTCACAACCTTCCTCTCTAGCCATCTCCTAATAGGCCTTGCACCATAAACCTATAACAAGAGTAGAAATAAAATGGAGTCACTTGTCCGCCATATCAACAATCAGATTGGATAACCAATGATGATATTGATACTTACTGGATCATAACTCTCGGCAAGAACGTAGTCCAATGCCGAATCTGCTACAGCCATTGCAATACCCCTCTCAGCAAGTCGGCTTGCAACATCCTTCATTTGCAATCTAGCAACTTTCCTCAACTGGTCACGTGAGAGAGGATCAAAAATGACAATCTCGTCAAGCCTGTTGAGCAACTCTGGCCGAAAGTGTCGCCTTACCTGTCAGAAACCAAATCGTTTGTTAATTCTACGACTACAGAACATCATTTTGTAATGGTATTTAGTGTAGGAAATAGGTCATTTAACTACCTCTTGCATTACTCGATCACGAGCCATTTGCATAGTACAATTCCCACTAAGTCCCGATAAGAGATGTTCGGCTCCAAGGTTTGATGTCATGATAATCACCGTATTTCTGAAGTCAACAGTGCGGCCCTGGCCATCAGTTAACCTACCATCATCCAAGACTTGAAGTAGGGTATTGAAAACAGAGGTATGTGCTTTCTCAACTTCATCAAAGAGTACAACACTGTAAGGCCTCCTCCTCACGGCTTCCGTAAGTTGTCCACCTTCCTCATGGCCAACGTACCCAGGTGGTGCCCCGATGAGTCGTGCAACCGAGTGCTGCTCCATGTACTCAGACATGTCGATCCTGATCAGAAGATTTTCATCATCAAAGAGCTGTTCTGCTAATGACTTAGCAAGTTCCGTTTTGCCAACACCAGTTGGACCCAAGAAAAGGAATGAGCCAGTTGGTTGTTGCGGCCTTCCTAATCCAGCTCTCGACCTCAAAACAGCCTCTGCAACAACGTCAACTGCCTGGTTTTGTCCCACCACTCTCTGATGCAACCTCTCCCCAAGCCCAATTAGTCTCTCTTTCTCATTCTGTCCTAGCCTCGTGACCGGAATGCCAGTCCAACGACTTACAACCTCAGCAATATGTTCTGGCCCAACCGTTTCTGTTAACATTATGTTTTCATCTGCTGTTCCTTCAATCTGGGCTATTGCAGATTCAACTTCCTGTATCGCTCCATATTTCAAATCTGCAACTCTTGCCAAATCATATCTCCGTTCAGCCTCCTGTAAAGCAATATTGAGCTCTTCTCTCTTCTGCTTCAGTCGTCGAATCTCATCCACCCTTTCTTTCTCCTTTCTGTATTTCATCATTAGTGGCTGAAGCTTGTCCCTCAAGTCATCAAGCTCTTTCCGGACCTAAACAAAGAGGAAAAAAGTTACAGATCCAATGCATGTACAAAGATAAAAGATTCATTCATTAGTTTTTGAGAGCCAATACTTACTTCAACCAGTCTAGCTTTGCTAGCTTTATCCTTCTCTTTCTCTAATGCATGATGCTCAACTTCTAATTGCATCCTTTTTCGTTCAAGATTATCAATTTCTTCAGGTTGACTATCAAGCTGAACTCTCACATTTGCACAAGCCTCATCAACCAAATCAATTGCCTTGTCGGGAAGATGACGTCCTGAGACAAATACAAATTAGTGTCATGTAGAACTTAGTAAAGAAAATCAAATATATGCTTGAAACAGATATGTTGTCACTTGATCAAACATCTTTAAAGAAATACAACATACCAGTTATGTATCGACTTGATAACTGAGCTGCAACCACCAAGGCACGGTCTTGAATCCGAACACCATGGTGACCCTCATATTTTTCTTTCAAGCCTCGAAGGATGCTAATAGTGTCCGGAACACTAGGCTCGGCAACATAAACCTGTTGAAATCTTCTCTCAAATGCAGCATCTTTTTCCACATACTTCCTATATTCCTCCAAAGTAGTAGCGCCAATGCATCTAAGTTGACCTCTCGCAAGCATGGGCTTAAACAGATTTGCTGCATCCATGGAACCCTCGGTTCGACCAGCACCAAGTACCAAGTGGATTTCATCAATGAATAGAATCACTTTGCCTTCAGATTCCTCAACTTCTTTCAAAACTGCCTTTAATCTTTCCTCAAACTCTCCTCTATATTTTGCTCCTGCAACCAATGCTCCCATATCCAAAGCAATGAGACGAACATCAGCAAGATTACTGGGAACATCTCCACTCACAATTCTTTGAGCCAAACCCTCTACCACAGCAGTTTTACCAACACCAGGCTCTCCGATAAGAACTGGGTTGTTTTTAGTTCTTCTCGAGAGGATCCTAACAACCCTTCTAATTTCATCATCTCGGCCTATTACTGGATCAAGCTTCCCTGCCTGCTCAACAAGATCAGTTCCATACGATTTCAATGCCTGAAATGTAGTGTCCCCTGATGCACTCTCCACCTTCTTCCCTTCCTTTCCTCGAAGCCTTTCAACCTCGGATTTCACTTTTGCTGGTGGCACCCCTGCTTCCTTCAACAAATCAGCAATCTGGGAATCCTCAAGGAGGCCTAGAATCAACTGATCAACAGCCAAATGGGTATCACCACGTGACTTCTGGGCCGCTTGGGCTCGGCGAATCGCCTTGATAAGAGAAGAACTAGCGGGGACTTCATCGGGTGGAGGTGACTGTGATGGAAGCTTTTTCAATGCCTGATTGAATACCCTATCTACAGATTGAGCAGCATTCACGCCTCCGGAATTGGAGATTGCTTGATTGAAGATGCCATTGGGGTCTGATACTAAAGCAACTGCAAGGTGGAGGGGAGTGAATTGGGCATGGTTATTGCTCATTGCTAGCTCATGAGCCCCAGCAAGAGCTTCATTTGTCTTGTGCGTGAATTTATCAGGATTCATTATCTTTATTTGTTGTTATAGAACCTGCAAAAAAGATCAAATTTCCCAAGCCTATTCAATACAAAGCCAAAATCTTCAAGAAGCGGTTGATAAATACGTGAGAAAAAACATGGAATTTTCATATTCGAAAACTGAGAAAATGCTTCGAAAAAGAAATCTGAAACAAACATCTTCAAAACCATTTAACACACGGTATGCAATTATTTCTAAACAAGACAAAGAAGAGTTTTCTTTCTTACCTAGTACTCAAAATCAACAAAATGAAACCTTTGTTTGGTGAGGACAGGGAGTTTCTTTCTCTGTGCTTTGCTCTGGCTTTTCGTCGTTGTTGTTCCTCCTCTTTCTGGAGAGAAAGTAAGAAACCTTTGTTTGGTATCCGAGAATCCTCGCTTATAAATGTGCTTGATGATTTCGATTTTGTGTTGTAATTGCGATGGAAGGAGGAGATTGGGGTTTTGTTCAGCTATGCGAAAAATCTGGAAAGTCGTGGAAGTTTTCCTTAGAAACTTCTAGAGAATCTAGACACGTTTTCTTAAACATCCGATTTTGACGAGCTTCCCTTCACAACTTGACTAAATTTCTATCTCACGACTCACATAAGAGATTGTTTCCTCACGCGCCATTCTTTCTTTCTTTTTTTCTCCAATAAAATATTAATATTATTTCATATATATGGGTAAAATTGGTTGGATATTGTATCCAACTTTTATATTTTAAAAATTATAGAGAGTGATTTTTTATTTCAAGAAATATAGTACTTTGAACAGTATCAAATTGAAGTCGGATGAAACATACTCTGACATCATTGAAATTAAAAAAAAATTAGTGAAGGCCGTTTACTTTCTACCCGACTTCATAAAAATTTTTAAAAAAAATTGATGAGGGCTACTTGAAAGCAACCAACCCTCATGCATAATTGAATTTTTTTTTAAAAAATGATTAAAACACATTGGAAGCAGATTCACCTTATGGGTAAAAACAATAAAAAAACAAAAAAATTGAATCAATGGCATGAGGCTAGAAGCTTTTCTTCCAGATTTTAATCTTTTATTTTTTTATAATATTTTCATGAGGTCGAAATGAAATTTCATAGATTTTAATTTTTTATTAATTTTTATGAAGTCGGGTTGAAAATCTTCAACCCTTATCGATTTATTTTTTTATTTTTTATGAAGTCGGGATGTGTTTCATCTGACCTCAAAATTGATACTGCCATAGTTTTTGAAATAAAAATCCACCTTCTATAATTTTTTAAATAAAAAAAAAATTGGATATAATATCCAACCAACTTTGACCATATATATGCTATTTATATTCTAAATGATACATGTGAAGCTATAGATGGTAACAAAGTGAATTTTTGGTCGCCATTAAAGTGTTCGAAAAAAATTTGAATTGATTTAAAAATTTTAATTTTATTTGAGATAAAAGTATTCAGTTTATCTTAATTTACTAACATAAAAATAAAATTATTAAAATGATAATTAAAAATTGGCAATATAAAAATGTAAAATTTTTAAACAAATTATCACGAAGAGTTATTAAGAGTCCAACAATAAAAATAGTTTTAAATTAAAATAAAATATTTTAATATTAGTATTATGCATGCATTCTGAAAATTTTATTTGGTTTCGTAATATAAAAAGAGATTATTAAATATATGTTTTGATTTTGATATAACAAGAATTTTTAAGAAAATAAATAAATTTTTAAGATATTTGAAATTATTCAAAAATAATAAGTATTTGAACAAAATTAACTTACTTCTAAGAATTATGTATAGGTAATCCTTTTGAGTCTCAATATTATCCAAGTGTTTTGGTAATCATAAAAATCATTTTGGTTCGTGAGTATCGATATTGTTCATCATGTATATTAAAAATAACCTAAATTCTCAAATACAATAAAATTTTCCTAATAATAATAAATAAATCTGAAAAATATTATAGTTTATACTGAAGATAAAATAAAATAGAGATCCTTTTGAGTACCAATTCACTTAGAGTCCAAGATATTATAAAAGAAAAATACTAAGAACAAACTATAAAATTCAATGTCTCTAAAGTGTAAGCAATCATAAACTCAATTTCAAAGCAATTCTCACAAAATTATTTAAAAAAGTTAAATATTATATAACACAGTTTGTCAAATCAAATTATGATGCATAAAGATAATTTTAACCCAGCATATTTTAACCCTTAACCTATAATTTTTATCGTTTTAACCCTTATTTTTGGGGGGGTTAAATTTTAACCCAACATATTTTATGTCCTTTTAGAATTTTCAAGAATCATCTAGAGACATCTAGATTCTTCTAAGTCCTTTCAGATGTGTGTGGACTTTGGTAGATCCTCCTGAAATCTTTTGGAACGTGATGGCATACTTGAGATGGATGTAGGCCATTCTAGGTCATTCCGGAAGCTTTCTTGGTGAATGGACGCCTCAAGAATGCCCAATGATGATTTATTAACCTCATAGTTGTTGGCAGGTTGTGACATTCTCCCCCACCTAAGCCCGCAACGCCCTCGTCGCGTCTTCATGGAATTGTTGGTGTTCTTCCTTGGACTTTCAACTTGTTTTCGTTTCGTTTTAGACGTACTCTTATGATCTACCTTTCCTTTGATGGTAACCTCCTTCGCAACTTTGGAGATGTAACATTCTTGAATTCCTCAAGTGTCTCCATCTGAATTGATGAGATCACTTTAGCATTCAGATTGATGGTCCTAATGGTTGGCACCACACATGCTTTCTCATCATCCATTAGGGTCAAGTTGTTGGCAAATGGTATCGGGATTGCTTTAATCCTATCAAGAAATCGATGCCCAGGATGAGTTTATAGTCATCCATTGAAGTTATTGTGAAGTCTAGGTGTCCAAGCCATGTCCTTACATCAATCTTTACCCTGTGTGCAATGCCATGGATGGGTAGGGCAGTGGAGTTGACTGTCTTGATGGACCCTCCACCTTTTGTTGCTTTAAGACCTAATCTTTTTGTTTCATCAAGAGAAACAAAGTTATGGGACGCACCTGTGTCGAGCATTGCCCTTAATGCTTTCTCATTGACTGTGATGTCCACATAGAGCAACCTTTTGGCTTTAGTCTTTGGGGTAGTTTGCATCATATTAAGCAATTGCAGGGATCCCATTTGCACATCGGGTTCATACTCATCGATCTCACTATCTTCTCAATGCTTTGCTAGGAGCGAACTAAGGGTTTGTCGTTGTGGGTACTCCCGAACCCGATGATCATCATCGTAGATGAAACACTTCTTCGGTGGTGATCTTCTTGTACCTCAAGCTTCTTGGGACTTAACCTTGTCCTTACCTTTCCATGAGGACGAGTCCTTAGACTTGTATGAGTGATCCTCATAGTGGTGGTCCCTACGAGGGCTTTTATCTCTCCAACCTACGGCTTCCCCACTCTTCTTATCCTTCGGCTTGGTGTTGAACTCTTTATGGCTAGAATAATCAATCAAGCTTTCGGCCACGACTATGGCATCAATAAGATTTTGTACTCCCCGACGCTTAATCTCAGTCTTAGCCCATGGTTGAAGCCCATCTATGAAATTAAAGAGTGAATCCTTTTCTAAGAGATCAGGGATCTCGAGCACCAAGTTGGTAATGTCTCTAACGTAATCATGGGTGCTCCCTGATTGCTTGAGCCTTCGTAAACAAGCTCGGGTCTCATCTTAGGCGTTCTCGGGATAGAACTGTCATTTTAGCTCCCTTTTGAAGTCATCAAAGGTAGAGATGGTGCACGTACCTCTCTCAATGTCTAAGCGTCTTCTCCTCCACCAAAGCATGACATTGTTAGTGAGGTATAGAGCTACAATTTGAATCTTGGATGCCTCATCCATGATGCCAATAGTTGTTAGGTATTCCTCAAGCCCCCATAAGAAGTTCTTTACTTCTTTAGCGTTGCGTGATCTACTGCAGATCTTTGGCTTGGGTACTTCTACCATTCTAGCCTCATAAATGGTGTTGGGCCCAAAGACTATTGCATGTTTGCACAAGGCAACATCGCCTTGTAGTGTCTCAACTTGGGTACGAATATGGTCTAGCTCTTGTTCAAGGGAAACATGTACTTTTGAGAGCTCTCCCATGAGAAGGTCGCGAACTTGACCTACCTCCGCAAGCATGTCAATCTCTAGCTTTATCATCATGGCTTTCATGGCCATGTGGATCTCGACATCCTCTATCTTAAGGCTTTCCACCCGTTGATGAAGGTCGTCCATTTAGGCATCTATGCCCCCCACGTCTTCTTTGACATGAGTTATGCGAGACTCCAAGCTAGAGTGTTGATCCTTAGACTTGGCCCGTATCCTAACTGCAACAAGATCAACTATCTCTTCTCGCCTTCGTTGCTCTTACGTGGTCTCCGTCTCGACTGAGTCAACAACTTGATTATTTTAACTTTTTCCATGTCACAAAAGAGATCGTAACATGCTCTGATACCAACTATCATGAACTTAATCTTTTCTAAACTATCCGTGCGGTGTTAACACTTCCGATTTATGTTAACAAGCCTTTGATTCACACAAACGCTAAGGCTAGACTAATAGAAATACTTGAAAAACTAGAAAAGGCAGAAAAGATTTAGAAAGAGAATTGTATTAAGCTTAAAAATAACTTTACAAGACTTGAATGCTTGAGATTTGTGAGATAGATTACAAATGAGGGAATTGACCTATTTATAGGCATTCACCTCCCTAAGAGAAAGTTCTAGACTATCTTAAAAATTTACATCATATTGAGTATTCTAGACTATTCTACAACTATCTACATATATCCTTAACTATCTAAAATATTCTAGGGACTTCTAGAGATTTCCAGATTAATTTTGACCTTTCTAGGGTCTTCTAGAGTCTTCTTGAATATTCTAGATCCTTCTAGAATATTCTGGATGCTTTTAGCATATTTTATTCCCTTCTAGAATGTTCAAGAATCATCTAGAGACATCTAGAATCTTTTAAGGCTTTCCATATGTGTGTAGACTTTAATAGATCCTCTTGAAACCTTTTAGAACGTGATGACATCCTTAAGATGGATATAGATCATTCTAAGTCATTCCGAAAGCTTCCTTGGTGCATAGATGCCTCAAGAATGCCCAATGATAATTTATTAACCTCATAGTTGTTGGCAGGTTGTGACACTAAGGAAAGAAGCTTGTATTATTAATGATTCACCAAGGTTGCTTGGCAGCAAGGGCTTTGTTGAAAGCTTGGAAATCCTTGAAACACATTCTTCCAACATCTTTCCCTTTGGTTAAGGAATTCCACGGGATCTAATAAATTCATTTTGATTTTTTATCAAATTTTGACCACCAAAATTTACTAATGATGGTGTTGAGCTTACAAAAGAGAGAAGGAAACTTTGCATTATATAGGTGGGGATATCAGTCACCACTGTTTTGAAAAAGTATTTTTTATTTTATTGGAGAGAGAAACTTGCCTTTCTACTCTCAATATTTTGATTGGATTTTCTCAAGAATAAAGGATAAAACCTTATTTCTCCTTCTCCCACATTGTTGGAAGGTCCAAATACATGCAAAATTTTTAGTAGGTTTTGTTGAGTTGATCAAACAATAAAAATTAAGAGAGAGTAATAAAAAAACCATGATTCAAGAATTATCTCAAAATTAGAAACTTTGTACATCGTAATTAATTTAGCAAACTCACTAATATAATCATAAAAAACCTAAAATTTCAAATTCAACACAACAACAAGAAAACATGATTCTAATGTAAAAATGTGATAATTGGTGATAATGGTATGATGCTAGATAGATTTATCTTTAACACTCTCCTAATCGCAATTGAATAGGCAAACACCTACAAACGACACGAATCTTTCAGATGAAAGGATGATGACGAGATAAATATTCTGGATGCTTCCAGCATATTTTATGTCCTTCTAGAATGTTCAAGAATTAGAGACATCTATAATCTTTCAAGACTTTCTCGATGTGTGTGGACTTTAGTAGATCCTCTTGAAACCTTTTAGAACGTGATGACATCCTTAAGATGGATGTAGGTCATTCTAGGTCATTCCGGAAGCTTCCTTGGTACATAGATGCCTCAAGAATGCTCAATGATGATTTATTAACCTCATAGTTGTTGGCAGGTTGTAACACTAAAGAAAGAAACTTGTATTATTAATGATTCACCAAGGTTACTTGGCAACAAGGGGTTTGTTGAAAGCTTGAAAATCCTTGAAACACATTCTTCCAAGATCTTTCCCTTTGGTTAAGGAATTCCACAGGATCTAATGAATTCATTTTGATTTTTCATCAAATTTTGACCACCAAAATTTACTGTTGAGTTTACAGAAGAGAAAAGGAAACTTTGCACTATATAGGTGGGATATCAGTCACCACTGTTTTAAAAAGTATTTTTTATTGGAGAGAGAAATTTGCCTTTCTACCCTTAATATTTTGATTGGATTTTCTCAAGAATAAAGGATAAAACCTCATTTCCTATTCTCCCACATTGTTGGAAGGCCCAAATACATGCAAAATTTTTAGTAAGTTTATTGAGTTGATCAAATAATAAAAATTAAGAGAGAGAAAGTAATACGAAAATCATAATTCAAGAATTATCTCAAAATCTAGAAACTTTGTACATCGTAATTAATTTAGCAAACTCACTAATATGATTATAGAAAATCTTAAATTTTAAATTCAACACACCAACAAGAAAACATAATTTTAATATAAAAACGTGATAATTGGTGGTAGTGGTATGATGCTAGATAGGTTTATCTTTGACACTCTCTTAATCGTAATTGAATAGGTAAACACCTGCAAACGGTACGAATCTCTCAGATGAAAGGATGATGACGGAATAAATATTGTTGTTCTCGGCACCCTCTTAGACGTGATTATCTAAGCAAGCAACCTCAAACGACTCTAACTTACCCTTCTAGATGTAATTACCTAGGCAAGCAAGAATGTGAAGATGGTCTCCATCACAAGAACAAGTCGAACTTATGTTGAAGAAGACTTTTAATATAAAAAACAACAAGAAAAACCTATCAACTTTGCATATAAAATGACCGATGTTCAGGGATTTTCATATTTTAAGCTCAATAATTTTATTTTTATGCAATTTGATCACTGTTTTCACTAATTTGGGTTCAATACTTTTGTTTTATTCGATTTTAGTCCGTATTTCAACTATATTAACCCTATATTTTCAGGTTCTCAGTAGATTGATCCCCTAATAACTCTTTTTTTAGTTTATTATTATTGATATTATTATCATTATTAATATTATATTTTAATATTATTTTTACCATTATTATTATGCACGTACATATATATATTAGTATAAAATATATGTATATATATATATATTCCTTCCTTTATTATTATTATTATTATTATAAGGTTTTATTATTATATATATATTATTATTATGGTTTTGATTATGTTTATATTATTATTATTATTATTATTATTATTATTATTATTATGAGTCTTAATATCATTATTATTGTTATGTTATTAATATTATTATTTTATATTATCATTATTATTAGTATTTTATTTAATCCTATTATTTTCGTTATTTAACTTATTTTTATTTTGCAGGTTAAAATATTACGGGATCATAAAATAAATATTGAATTTATATTTTCGATCATATAAAATATTTTGTAACCGATAGGTGCCGATTTCGGGCGCTGTAGGGGTGCTCATCCTTCCCTACACGTAACAGACTCCCGGACTCAACTCTGGTTCGCAGACCTTAATTTTTGGTGTTCCAATCGCACCGTGAAAAGATTGGTGGCGACTCTCCGGACCAAAAACGGTGATTACAGCTGGCGACTCTGCTGGGGACATTTTTGAGAGTCGAGCCTAAAATCGGTTACATTTTATTTAATGATCGAAAATTTAAATTCGATTTATTTTAATTTTGTGATCCTTTATTTTATTTTAAAATATTCACTAATATTTTTAAATGTTTTTTCAGGTCTCCTCATTTCATGAGCTCTCAACCCGGGCTCCGTCCATTTAAGTGGGAGCATAAACCACTCCTTCGTGAGGTTTTACCTCCGTGTAGGATGGGAAATTGCTTCGGGATATTTTTCTCTTTGTCTTCGTGAGATTTATGTCTCCGCATAGACTTGGAGAAACGTATCCCCCTGAATTGTGCTTATTATCCTTAGTAGGGTAATAAGTATTGTTCGGGTACCTTCTAGAACCGAACCTTGTATAGTAAGACCTAAAAGCCCACCCTTTAGAGCCATCAAGCCGAACCTCTGCCCGTTTAGCGATAACCCTTTTAGGCTTGAGGGCCTTTATCTGTTATTTATGTACAGTTTTCTAATCTATTTTAATTTATTCGATTATTTTAATATGAACTAACTCTTTTTCTTTCCTTTTGATTGCATCATGACATATCATAATCATGCATTTTGCATTAATTGTAACACACCATGAACATGTTTTAAATTTTTGCATTTTACGAGCATGAAGTGTTGATTCAAGATTGGTTTTGAAATTAAATATATCGGGAGAAAATCTAGCATCCTAGATATCAATGCAACATTCAAAGTTGTGAACAAATCCCGTGAGTTAAAAATTGGACACAAGAACTATTTTTGAATCAGTATCTTCACATTTAGGACATGCATCTTGCATTTACATGCATACATTTCATATTTTGAAGTCGATCCTAGGGACGTCCTGTACCAACAATAGAAGCAAAGATTGATCGGTCTAATTCCACAGTGGACACACGTAAAACCTTCGTTCAGAGGTATTTTTGACATTTACGTCTACATCATGCTTAATAAGATGCCACGATCAGGGGCATTTTTCGACGAATTTCAAAAGGTAAGAATTTGCTGCCGAGCCAGACTTTTATGTCCCAAAGAGACTGCACCAACATGCGAACCTGACCGACGGGCAACATAACACATCCATGAGGATAGTAAGAGCTCTATGAGAAAGACATGCATTTAAGGTTGAATTCAGATCTACCAGAAGCAGTCTCAGATGAAGATGTTGAGGTATACTTCCTGAAATATGGACTTAAATATGATCGAATTCAAAGGAAGATTTGGGCATCACTAGACCGAGAATTGCTCAGACCAGCATAGTTTGGGGCATCCCTTTTGAGACAAAAAAAATCATGTCACATACATGCATCTAGGTTCATGCATACATTAAAAATATCATGCCTTTAGATTAGGCTCACATCATGCATCCATCCAGGAAAGAGATTCCAATAAAGATGGTCAAATCAAAGAAGTTTGGACATCGTTGCACATGAAAGATCTAGAACCCGTTATGACCAGCAGAGCCAGGGGCATCCTTTAAAAAGAAAAATCATGGCATTCATGCCTTTTGCATTTACAAATCACATATTTTAGATTAAACATGCATCAAGCATAAATTAGGACATCCCTTTGAAAACAGAAAAATCATATCATTCATGCATTTTGCATTTAGACATCACGCATTCAGACTTAGCATATATTGAACATTCATGATGTATATGTTTTGCTTGTACATATGAACAAGTCCAGAGAAAAGACCGAACAACCTCAATCTGGGGGGCAACAACACGATGACCAACCTTTGGCCCCGAGAAGGCTAAAATAACACAAGTAATGACTCCAGAATTTTGAACAGTTACTAACTAATATTTTATTTTGCTTTCAGGTCATGACTACCCATTATGGAGTGTCAAAAACAACTTTTTCCCAATGTCACCTCCGTCGGTAGTGGGAAGTCAATTTTGATAAAATCATGCTCCTCCGACAACTATGTTGCGGATCAAGCTTTGATGCGGGTTTCACTTTTCTATATTTGTACAGATAGTACATCTAAATCAGAATTATTTTGAAAAATTGAAAAAAATGAAAAAATGCAGAAAAAATGAAAAATGAAATGAAAAATTGAAAAGACATGCAGAAGTAAGATATTGAACAATTCAAATATCCTTCAAAATCCATTTTCGCGAATGGTCGAAGGAAATCCATTCCTTTGGAAAAATCCAATCTCATGATTGGTGCAAACTGATTGTACCCAGGATAATGGTACAACTAGCCCGGAGCAAACGGCTACCGGTAGAGGCAAAACAAATCCGTTAATCCCTGTGTATTTGGGAAAAATGCATTGATAAGGACCATTCAAATGTCCATTGAAATCCATTTTTACGAATGGTCAAGGAGTTAAATCCTTGGAAAAAATGATTGTACCCAGAGTAACGGTACAGCTAGCCCAGAGCAAACGGCTACCGGTAAAGGCATATCAAATCCGTTGATCCCTGTGCATTTGGGAAAATGCAAAGAAGATACATGACATCAGTTGAATCAGATATTTAGATCTTCCAGACATGATCTTACCCCTCCGTTGATGGAGTGGATGGATCCAACTCAGTCTTGCTTCTCCGTTGATGGCGCAGTAGGATTCAAATCACAGACTTGATCTCGTCCCCGTTGATGGTGCGGCCAGATCCCATGCTTCTCCATTGATGGAGCAGTGTGATCCAGACTTGATCTTACCCCTCCGTTAATGGAGTGGATAGATCCCAACTTGGTCCTATTTCTCCGTTGATGGCGTAATAGGATTCGAATTACAGACTTGATCTCGTCCCCGTTGATGGTGTGGCCAGATCCCATGCTTCTCCGTTGATGGAGCAGTATGATCCAGACTTGATCTTACCCCTCCGTTGATGGAGTGGATAAATCCCAACCCGGTCCTGTTTCTCCGTTGATGGCGTAATAAGATTCGAATTACAGACTTGATCTCGTCCCCGTTGATGGTGTGGCCAGATCCCATGCTTCTCCGTTGATGGAGCAGTATGATCTAGACTTGATCTTACCCCTCCGTTGATGGAGTGGATAGATCCAACACGATCCTGTTTCTCCGTTGATGGCGTAATAGGATTCGAACTACAGACTTGATCTCGTCCCCGTTGATGGTGTGGCCAGATCCTCATGCTTCTCCGTTGATGGAGCAGTATGATCCAGACTTGATCTTAGCCCTCCGTTGATGGAGTGGATAGATCCAACGCGATCCTATTTCTCCGTTGATGGCATAATAGGATTCGAATTATAGATTTGATCTTGTCCCCGTTGATAGTGTGGCCAGATCCCCATCCTTCTCCGTTGATGGAGCAGTATGATCCAGACTTGATCTTACCCCTCCGTTGATGGAGTGGATAGATCCAACGCGATCCTGTTTCTCCGTTGATGGCGTAATAGGATTCGAATTATAGACTTGATCTCGTCCCCGTTGATGGTGTGGCCAGATCCCCATGCTTCTCCGTTGATGGAGACTGTATGATCCAGATTTAATCTTACCCCTCCGTTGATGGAGTGGATAGATCCAACTCAGTCCTGCTTCTCCGTTGATGGCACAGTAGGATCCGAATTGCAGACTTGATCTCGTCCCCGTTGATGGTGTGGCCAGATCCCATTCAATCATACTTCTCCGTTGATGGCGCAGTATGATACAGATTTAATCTTACCCCTCCGTTGATGGAGTGGATAGATCCCACCTGATCCTGTTTCTCCGTTGATGGCGTAATAGGTTCCAAATTGCTGAAATTTGATATTGTCCCCGTTGATGGTGTGACCAAATCTGAATCACTGAAGTTCAATCCTACTTCTCCGTTGACGGCGGAGTAGGGTCCAAATTACTGAAATGTTATCTTACCTCTCCGTTGATGGCGCGGATAAGATACAACCTTACACTTCAAGTCTTGCCTCTTCGATCTAACAAGTTCTCATTCTGTCGATCTCGTTTTACCGTTGATGGTTCAATTAGGCCAAATTTTGTATTTGCAGATATTACATTTACAAGAAGAAGAAGAAGAAGAAGAAGAAGAAAATATATCAGATCATGCTTCATCGGATGCAACTGAATCCAGCTTGGCGGCCCTTGCCTATCTGTCAATGTTACAGCTAGAACAAGTTTTCTCCAAAGATGGCAACATCATGAGTTTCACAGCAAGCCAAGCTTATTTTGTCTCCTTCAACGGTTCAGTTAAAACTTTTGTCTCTTCAAGGATTTCCTCATTTTGAAGATTTTGCTGACAAAAGCGATGAAGTAGATGAAGACAAAGCTCCAGTAGAGGAAATGGTGGCCATAAGAACCCCAACTTTACCAAAAGAAACTCAACCTTACCAGAAGAGCCTTAACCTTACTAGAAAAGCCTCAACCTAACCGAAAGAACCTCAAACCTTACCTACACTAACCCTTACCATTCCAGAGAAGAACCCCGAAACCATACCAGATGAAATGGGTTATTCTTTATCTTTGCTCTATTGTCGTTACACAACAATGAGCAAAGAGGGGCAGTTGTAATAACCCAAATCCAATACCCAGATACAAAACCCACCAGAACATCCAAGCCCATACAAAATATAATTCCAACCCAGCCCTAAACATAACTAAACCCTAAAAGAAAACTTTTGCCCTAGCAGAAACCCTAGTCGCCGCCTATGTCTGTCGCCGCCTCCACGTGGCGACCACGAATTAGTTCTCACGGCTGGCCACCGCCCACCGACTTGTCCACCGCCATAGTCTCTGCAAAACATTAAAATGAAAGGATTTAAAGTCTGAAAAAGGAAAAAGAAGAGATTTTTATGTTTTAATATTGTAACAAAATCGGGTTATATAAACTCGATCTAGATCTCATGTAAAGGACGTTTTTTTGAATGAATTTTCAGAGGAAATAAAAAAGGATTCGAAGCCAAAATATCCACCATTCAAACATTCAAACCGAAAACAGAGAGCAGGAAGGGAGATTGAACCAAAAAAAAGCAAAAATAAAAGGTAAAAATAAACCATTCGATACTCATCTTATTTTTTAGATCTGCTCAAATCCGCTTCGTATCTCGAAAATCCGAGGAGATATTCGGGTTCAGGACGTTGAAATCTTGTGGTAAGGTATAAACTTTCTCATTTCTGACGCCGGCGGCCGGCACAGCGGCCGGCGACGACCCACGACGGTGATCCCACCGGTTCCCAGAAGGCAGAGAGCTCACGTGTTTCTCCTCTGAAGGAGTAAACAAATGAGATAAGTGAAGTAAAAAAAAGAGATAAATAATATATATATGTACGGGCCAAAACGGCGCCGTTTAAGTGGTCCAGACCCGGCTCCGATCCGTTTTACCGAGCCCATACCCGCGAGTAACCCGAATGAAGGGTAAAATTATACGTGAAGTCCTTGAGCTTCCAGTGGGTTCACATCGATGCCTCCCAGTTTGTGTATCCTTGCATTGTAGTCCTTATTTTCATATTTTAAGCTCAATAATTTCATTTTTATGCAATTTGATCACTGTTTTCACTAATTTGGGCTCAATACTTTTGTTTTATTCGATTTTAGTCCGTATTTCAACTATATTAACCCTATATTTTCAGGTTCTCAGCAGATTGATCCCCTAATAACTCTTTTTTTAGTTTATTATTATTGATATTATTATCATTATTATTATTATTATTATTATTATTATTATAAGGTTTTATTATTATTATTATTATTGTTATTGTTATTATTATTATTACACATTTTATCATTATTATTATGAGTCTTAATATCATTATCATTATTATTGTTATGTTATTAATATTATTATTTTATATTATCATTATTAGTAGTATTTTATTTAATCCTATTATTTTTGTTATTTAATTTATTTTTATTTTGCAGGTTAAAATATTACGGGATCATAAAATAAATATTGAATTTATATTTTCGATCATATAAAATATTTTATAACCGATAGGTGCCGATTTCGGGCGCTGTAGGGGTGCTCATCCTTCCCTACACGTAACAGACTCTCGGACTCAACTCTGGTTCGTAGACCTTAATTTTTGGTGTTCCAATCGCACCGTGAAAAGATTGGTGACGACTCTCCGGACCAAAAACGGTGATTACACTCGTGCATGAAACTTATTTGGAAGATACTTGACTAATGTCTCAAACTAAAATGTACGAGCCGTGATATTCTTTCTCATTGAACTTAACGACGCCCTTGTCACTCCACTACAACGATCCTAAGTTGGGTCACCTTCCATGCTCCCCAATGCCTCAACTTGTTGTGGTCAAATATATAAGCTTCGTGCCTCAACTCAAATCATTATTTATCATTGCATGTTAACACTAAAAGTTTGGTACATCTTCATCATAGAAGTCTTCTTCCCAATGTCTTATTTTCCTCAACTCAAACCTTCTTGGTGTTGTAGAAGGTTTCAAAAGTCTCTACAATATTAAAAACTAAACAAACTTTCAAACCCGTCGACAATCCGGCTTACCCTTTAGTACTTTGGAAGGTCCCTTTCAACCTTTGTTTCCTTTGCACTAAAAGTTAGGTTTTACCTAACCTGCACTCATCAAAGATGTTTGAGATATACCTTTTTCTTGATCGTATTTGCTCAAAAATGTGCCGACCTTTCTTTTTGCCCAAAATCTAACACCCAATGCATCAAACCTTTTTCATTGAAATTCGATTCCCCTTGTTGCATCCTTCTTACTGACTTGAAGTTTGGCGCACTTTTTTTACGCCAGTTCTTCCTCTTTGAAGTCCATTGCCCCTTCTTGCCTGTAAGGAACTAAAATAAAAAACACTGTCGTTTTGTTGTTAAGCTTTTCAGTTTAATAGGATTAATAAAACGTTGTGTTTAGGTCTGAGTAGTTTGAAAAAATGTAGTCGTTTTAGAGTTAGGATTATATATTGTAATCCTTTTGATGTTCTGGAGGCTATCGATCAAGTGAATGGAATTTCAGTCTTCCTTAATTTCTTCTATTTCCTCCCCTCAATATTCTGCTTCTTCCTTAGCCTTGCTCTATTCTATCTTCCCCTGATTTTAATTCTTCTTTCACAGTTTGTTCTATTACAAAGGCATCAGAGCCTAGGTGAATCTTTAAGAATGGCAACGAATCAATTACACAATGAGTTTATTCGTCTGGAAAATTCTATCGATAGAATGTTTGATGAGTTTCAAGCCAAATTTTTTACAGATGCAAAAGTATTGTTTGAGAAGGCTTTCGGAAAATCAATCGATTTTCCGGTGGATATGTCCCAAGACAGTGAGGAATCGGATGCCTCATCTATCGATTCTGTCAAACCAAAAGTTCAAGTCTCGTCAACTGAAATTCCAGCTGAAATGGAGGTTAGTAATTGTATGTTGAAATCACCATCGATTCAAGGTTTGGTGTTGAATTTACCCATGATGGCTAGTGAAGTGGATCCGAACGACCTTGATGAACAAGAACATTTGGTAACAAACTCTATTGAAGTCAAAGTGTTCGATGAATGGTTTGTGATAACAGACGTAGAGTTTGATGATTCAATTAGTCGATTGCTGAAATTATCACATATGGAGAGTTATGATATTTTGAAGAGAAGTTTACCGAGAAAAACCATTGAATGCATCATTGAGGGATGTAAAAGTGATGTGGAATTGAGAGAATGAAACCAACATGCCGATTGGATTACTCTGATGGACGTTATTGATCACAAAACTTTATCGCAACCATATAAACGAAGAATTGCAAGTATGCTTATTATTTACAGAAATTTACTTGTTAGTGTTTTGGTTGAGAAAGAGGATCCATACGGATTTAGATTATTGTTAATGGAGAATGGGGTAACCAAAAAGATTTTGATTAAGGATGGATTGTATGCTTGTCAAAGGTTCGATGAAAAATACTTTAAAGTTGATAGTAATTTAGATTATTTTTCTGCTGAAAAAATATTTGTCCCGGTATTTTACATTCCACTACAGGATGACTCTTATGGATTTAGATTGTTATTAAGAAAAGTTTTTGATCCCAAAGGAGATTATAAAAGTAATGGTTTTCTTAAAGTTTCTTGCAATGGGGGCTTGGATCAAATGCCTGCAATGATCCGTGACATGGTAATTGTTGTCAGACTCTTAAATCTCACTTTGGTTGCTCCAAAACTTGATAAGAGATCTTTCTGGGTAGACCTTAGTGATTTTGAGGATATTTTCAATGAAAGATATTTTATTAATTTTCTGAGGGATAAAGTTCACATTATCAGAAGGCTGCCAAAGAGGTTTAGTAGGAAATATGGGTTTGAAGCTTTTGAGATACCTCCGGTTAGCTGGTCAAATAAAAAATACTACTTAGAACAGATTCTACCACTGTTTAGTAAGCACAAAAAACTAAGGGGCCGCGTTAATTTTCAAGGACTGAAATTTGCTCCTCAGATTGAGACATTGAGGGAGAAATTGGTTCACATTCTTAAAAAAAAGGACCCTTTGTGGCATTGCATTTAAGATATGAAATGGACATGTTGGCTTTCTCAGGTTATACACATGTCTGCACTGTAGAAGAAGCCAAGGAGCTAAAACGATTGAGGTATGCATACTCTCGGTGGAGACAAAAAGAGATAGTGTCTGAAGAGAGGAGATAACAAGGGTTGTGCCCTCGGACACCAGAGGAAGCAACATTAATTTTGCAAGCCTTGAGTTTTGACGAGGAAACTCAGATTTATATTACTTCTGATAAGATTTATGGAAGTGAATGGAGACTAGTACCATTAAGAGTTGTATTTCCACATATTGTTAAAAAAGAAACATTGTTAGATCCAGTGGAGCTGCAACAATTTCAGATCCATTCATCTCAGATGGCAACTTTGGACTTTATTGTATCAGTGGCCAGCAATACTTTTATTCCAACATATGATGGGAACATGGCGAAAGCTGTAGAAGCTAAAAAGTTCTATCTGTCGAGGCAAAGACTAACTCTTCCTGTGCCTTCGGGATCAAGGGAGAGGCCTGTTGTTCTTAACTACAAGAAGAATCTCAAAGACTACTGTGATGCGAATGAAAACAATTCAACTTTAGTGTTTAAGTACTTGGGTTCACAAGTGTCTTACCGAATACTTTTCTTCTTCGAATACTTGGGTCCTTTGATCCTCTATCACGTGTTCTACTACTTTCCGGTGTATAAGTTCTTTGGATATGAAGAGAAGCATGTTATCATCCTGTTCAAACATATGCTTTATATTACTGGTGTTTCCACTACTTCAAACGAATTATGGAAACATTCTTTGTCCATCGATTCAGCCATGCAACATCTCCATTATCAAACATCTTCAGAAATTTTGTTTATTACAGGTCCTTTGGTTCGTACATTGCTTACTACGTTAACCACCTGCTTTACACGTCTGTCTGTGACCTTCAGATGAAGATTAGCTTCGGTTTTGGAGTGGTTTGTCAACTTGAAATTTCTATTGTTATATTATACTAAAGAACCTGTGCAGATCCTACGGTAGTGGAGGGTATCAAATTCCTCGTGATTTTTTGTCCAACATCGTGACATGTGCGAATTACCCAGGGGCAGATCTGGGCCTAGGCCTACCTAGGCCTTGGCCCACCCCATGCCCAAAAATAATATTATTTATTGATATTGTAATATTAATAAAAATTAGGTTTTTGACATGGAAAAATAAAAGAAATGGTCCAATCTAAAATTTTAATTTAATTTTTAATTTTTAGATTAATTTAAGAAATAAGATTTAATTGAAATAAAAGATAAAAATAAAAATAATAAGATTATTTATATTTTTATTATATTTTATAAATATTATATAATTATTTTTAAAAATATATATTTTTTGATTACTAATTGATTATATATATATATATATCTTCTTTGAAAAATAATTCTTCAAGTATTTTTGGAGTTTTATCTTAGTTTATAGTGATCATAAAATTCAAATAACAAAACATAATTAAAATTAGATTTTAAAAATATATTTTTAGTAAAAAGCTTATAACTCATATCTAATATTTAAAAAAATAACTTAAAAGATAATAAAAATATAATATATTTTTATGTTACTTTTAAATAAATTCATACTTTTATAACTTATATTTTTAAAAAATTAATTAAATTATATATAAAAATTTATTTAAAAATATTTTAATTTTGTTTAAATAAATATATATATAGTATTTTTTGAATATGATAATAAAAGAAAATTTAAAATTATTAAATAATAAAAAAATTAAAATTATATATAAAAATTACACTAAATAATTATTATTAATATTTAAATCGACCCGGCCGATAATTATTTTCTAGATTCACCCCCTGGAATTACCCAACAAAAATTTATCAATGGTTGAGTTTCAATATTGTTACTCCGACAGTTGCAGGCTGTGTTTCTGGTGGTTGCTATTCTTAATGAAACTAAAGAGGAAGTGCAATTCATTTCTAAGCTTTTACTTTTGGGATCTAAATGGAAGCATCATTGTATGTTTGTTCATTGTTTTGGATGTGCTGAAAAGAGCCATGAAGAATATATGGTCAAACCATTTAAAGAAAAGCAAGGATGGTTAAGGTCGATCGATGATTACTTTTATGATAATACTTGGTCTAATCCTTGAGGTCAAAGATTGTTTCGAGAAGGGAGTATTGTAAGGAACTAAAATAAAAAACGTTGTCGTTTTGTTGTTAAGCTTTTCAGTTTAATAGGATTAATAAAACGTTGTGTTTAGGTCTGAGTAGTTTGGAAAAAACATAATCGTTTTAGAGTTAGGATTATATATTCTAATCCTTTTGATGTTCTAGAGGCTATCGATCAAGTGAATGGAATTTCAGTCTTCCTTAATTTTTTCTATTTTCTCCCTTCAATATTATGCTTCTTCCTTATCCTTGCTCTATTCTATCTTCCCCTGATTTTAATTCTTCTTTCTCAATTTGTTCTATTACATTGCCTTACTCGAAATTTGTTGGTTCTTTCCCATCTTGCATATGGGTGGTGTCTCCACGATTATGTCCCTCAATGGCTCACATCCTTTGACCACTCTCTAATTATGGTATCTCAAAATGTTCTTCATACAAACACCTTCGGTGAAGCAATGGTGTTCCTCTCCACATCGTTGTCTCTGAAGCAATGTTCTTGACACGAGCATGCTTGACAAACCCATTGGTAGTCTTCTTGAACATGTTCAACCCTTTTTGCTTTCGGACGTCATTTGCCTTGGTAGAACTCGACGTCACCAAACCAAGTTGTATACCCTTGCTTTATTTTAGCTCCTTCACCTCCTTGGATGAATAGACTCGATGTGAGCATTCTTGCAACTTGAGCCCCCTTACTTTAGTAGTACTTCAATTATTTTACCCTCAATTTGACAACTTTTATCGTTCACTGTCTTATTGGGTTTCTTTACTGGTTTGACTACTTTGGCATTTATAGTCACACGTCTCTTTCTTGTCTCATCACTCTTCTATTGTCTTGATGATGATAACAAGACGATTTTTCTTGAGACATCGACTTATAACATAAGGACCATCACAAAAATAGAACTTTAACATCTTGCTCAACTTTTTTTTTCTGGTACGAACTTAACCTCATCGTCCACATTATCTCTCAATGTGGGCTTAGAAGATTCAATGATAGTTGGTTTGTCTCCCACAAGCTTGACCAACAATTCAACTACAATTGTGACCTTTAAAAGTTTTTAGGAATCTCTTTGCTCTAATGCGAGCTTCGTCCCAGTCTAAGTTTTCTCTAAAAAAGTTTTGAGCACACCCATTCATTCATCATGGTCTTCCAGTTGAGTAGTTCTCTCTTAAGCTTATCCACCTTGTTTTTCAAAGCCTTTATCTTAACTTCACAAGCGTTACTCCTACGGACTCAAGTAGTTTGTCAACACGAGACTCGAAAACACATTAGATCTCTTTTGCCTCCTTTCTAGATAGATTCCTCAAGTCTAGCAACCTTTTCCATCAACAATGTTGAGACTTTAATAGGTCTTCCACCTGAGATTTGAGAAAGAAACTCCTCTCATCAAATTCATCGGAACATTTCTTACTTGGTCCATCGACAATGTTCTTTTCTGGTTCCCACCATGACACTCCGTCTTTCGTGCAAAAAACATCTTTTTGTTGCGTCATTTTGATCACTTCTTTGTCGTGAACTAGCTCGATCACCCTTACAAGCTCGAACGCAAATTCTCACCACACCTGACTACAATTGCAAGTTGTTTTGAACATAAGTTTTCTCAACTTGCTTTGATATCACTTATCACATTCTTAGAGTTTCAGTCTAACGAAATGTACGACCTTAAACGCTTCTTGGCCAATTGTGCAGCTAAGTAAGCCCTAAATCACGCCTTGTAAGAAATTAAACTCGTCAAGGACTCGGACAAGCTTTAAGGTTTTAATGATTGCAGAAGTTTAAACACCAAGGTGACTACTTTAGCCACTAAGAGATAGATAACAAGAAGAAAGAGAACAAAAGTAACAAGAATAAATAGAGTAACTTACTCTCTCAAAGTGAGAGTGGATGAACCAACATGATACAATTGGTGGAGAGTCTCTCTATTTATAATTAACTCCCAAACAATCAATGTCCTAGATAAATTTATATTGATGGTTAAAATTAACTCAAATTATACAAGATCTTCTGATCTAAAAAAAATACCAAATCCTATCTAATCACATCAATTAATAAGATTTTTTTCCTTAAACAGGTGTTCGCAATCGCATCAGATGTGGCAAAATTCCTCCACAATCTTACCTAGCAATCTCTAAGTGATAGGCCAAGTATGGTAATCTGGACACACTCGATACTCCACAAAGAACCTCTTTGACGAATACTTACACCAATAAGACAATATTCTTTTTTTTTTTAAATTAACCTTTCAACTTTGTATTTTATTCAATTTAACCTTCTCGCTATAGTTATTTATAATTTTTTTCTTTCTATCAATTCTTTGACTCGTTTATACGCTCATTAATATTTTCCTTCAAAAATCCTTTTTTCTAAAAAATATTATTATATATTATATTAGATGATATTTGATTTATTATATAACATTATAAATCTAATCCATACTTAAGAAAAACATAAAAAGAATATATGTACATGGCAAATGGTTATACAAAGCTATTTAAAATGAAGTTAATCGGTACAATAACATTATAACCTTCTTAATTAAATCTGACAGATAAACTCAAACAATTCGACTATAAAAAAATAAAATATGACTCATTGACTCGACTAACTTGAATTTTTTTTATTTAACTCATTAGAACAAATAATCACCCTAGAATGTATCAAAAAAGGAAAGCAGAACGTATCAAATAAATGGATTGTAGTAACTGGAACATGACAGTCATATACAATATACATATATCCTCCCCTCTACTTCCCAAAAAACAAACCCTCTCCATTCGAAGGGGATTGCCATATATATATACACACACATGCGCGCACGTATCACAAGAATACAAAATTCATAAAGTATTTTACTAGATCATCAACCGGCAAAAACATAGAAAAGCTTAGGAGCAGTAATTTCAGATACATACCTTTGTTAGAAGAATGTGTATGCTGTAGTCAGCAAAATTTACTCTGTAGGTTGGTGGGGATGAGTTCAAGCCCAATCCATAATGCAAGACGTGATAGGATAACATGGAGGTGGCTTTTTCACTCTTAAGTTTGATCATCAAGATTTTGGGAATTCAATTGAAGGCTGCTGTTTATTCCTGCAGAATAGGCACTCCCAGGAACATTGACTAGAATTTCATCATCGGGTATCTCCTCGATTATGTGTGAGGCTCCATAATCCTGAAATAAGCCAAATTGTAAATGCATAACACCTAAAATACGATTTTTTTTTGCTATTACCATAACCATCATCTTACAAACTTTTTTTCCAGGTTGGAACATATCATAACATTGAAATGAACAACAGGCAGCAGGATGAGTGTTCAAAATTACCCAACCCGGTTGATCAGACCCGACTACCCGAAAAAAAATTGACCAGTAATTCCCCAAAAAATTACCTGGTCGGGCCAGGTACCCGACCCAAGAATAATTGGGCCGGGCTTAGGCCAATTTTTTCTAATTACCGAGTACCAAACCCAATTAATTTTAAATTACCATGTTCCTTAATATTTGTACATAAAATTAAATTTATATCTTTAAATTAATTTTATGTTTGTATTATATACTTTTAATTTTTAAAATTTTTAAATATATTTTATTAATTTGCTAATATCAAAAGAAAAAAACGATATTAATACATTTAATATCATTTTAATGATAAACTTTAATAAATATATATGAGTATATATATTTAAATATTATAAAATTAACTTTAAATCATTAATTTTTATGTTTATCCATATATTATAAAATTTTAAATTTTGTGTTTAATATGTATTTTTTTTATTTTAAAATATATTTTTTTATATATATATATAAGAACCGAGTACCGTTACCCGATTAACGGGTACCCGGTAATGAATACCCTTAGATAGCAGCTACATAAGCGGTTAATATTCACCCTTGCCCGAATACCTTTCCACAAGAAGCATTGTTTTCTATATTCTCTGCCTTTTTGAGGTCAGCCATGATGGCGTTAAGTTTTTTCTTTGCTTTGGTCCGCATTGACCGTCGTTCTGCGCATTGTTCTGCAGTAACAACAGCATGACAAGACACACAAAGAGTCCTCATATTCTCTAGCCTGCATTCACCTGAAATTTTGGATACAGCATGAAAACAGAAATTAGGCTCAATTTAACAGAATATCTGTAAAACAAGATAGTCAAGAACAAGAAAGCCCTAGGAAAAGCATGTTCATGAACGATAATATACCTCCCCCTCTATAAACAGGGACAATGTGGTCTGCATGCCATGCATTGCCCTCGGAAGGATCACTAACAAGCTTGTCAAGCCTGCAGAAGGTAAATTAGGAAAATGGTTCATAGAAAATTCTGTGATCTGGAAAGTACTAATGTATGGATCAACTTATGTGGACAATTTCCCACAAAGAATTCTGTTAAATGACATACAAGCTCTTCTGACTTGCAATCTTTGGTGCTACTTTGTTTATATACTCCCGTCGCCTCTCTAATGATAAAGGTTTTAAGTTCTTCACAAGTTTATGGCAGTCTAATTGGCAATTTGTGCAGATACCATGCTCAAGTTGAAAAAGTTCCTGGGAAAATTGAGTAGAGAAGAAAAAAAAAGAAAGCCGGTGACATAGGTGAAAAATGGTTGAGTAGAAGCAAGAGAAGAAAAGAAACATTATGGAAAACGTACTTAAAAGGGAAAATCAAAATATAGATAAAATGGTTGAGTAGAAAAGAAACATTATGACCAAACCTCACGGAGGAAACTGTTGCTAGTTCTTAGGCGGTATTCTTCGTAGCAGCCAATATTACAAAAAAGATCCTCAAAATATTCAGGAATCTTGGCATTTCTCCCCCTGAAAACATAAAGAAAGCCGGTGACATAGGTGAAAAATGGTAAAGCAAGAGAAGAGTAATTGGTTCTTACTCGCATGCTTTTTGGCAGAATTTGCAGAGTGGTTCATCAGTAAGAGTCCAAGCCTGAGTATACTCTTTCTCCTTTTTACTGTAACTACGCCGTAGATGGACCTTTTTCCACACAGCATTGGGAGGTAAAGAAACATTTATCTCACAAAATGGAGTAGTACGCCGCTTGCTCCCACCTTTTAGTAGTCCCTGCAATAGAATTACAAAGCAACACCTTAAGTCATTCATAATGAAACAAAGAAGATACACCAGAGCAGAATAGAAGTTCATTCAGACATACCCCACTGTTATGGTTAATGCTTTCCTTCAAGTAGCATAATTCAACAGACAAAGGGAGTTGCAAAGGCTTTCCGCGTAGTTTTCTTTGTTCAATGGGTCTTAGTTTATTCCATTCATCAATAAAGGATAAAAGAGCATGCCTAAAGGCTGGGTTGTCCTTGAAATGTTTGGAAACAGTTTCTTTATTATCACAAGCAAGAGCATTTTCTAACTCAATTTCCTCCTGTCGAAAATTCTCAAATAGTGGTACTGGTCTAAGATCTTTCCCTGGGATGCAGGAATACAGGTGGATTCTTCCAGTATATGGGCTTACCTGCAAATTACATCAATGTTTCAGACAAGAAACTGATGCAAGCCTAGGAAGCAAAATCAATAAGTTCGGAACATCAGCCAACATGCAACACATTTTTGGATGGGATCTAGGCACTTCTGGTTTTAAATGTCTTCTTATGAATGCACCAACTGTCGCTTAACATTCCAATGCATCTTGAAACACATCGACATGATGGTGGGAAATCAAGTTATGTCCATTTTAGAAAAGACTGCACGAGCAGAAATTTCTATACATGATGAAACAGTCTTCTCTAAAAAGAAACATAACTTGAGCTCCCGACATTAGATTTGATGTGTTTTAAGATGCATAGGAAAATGAGTAGATCCCATCTGAAAATGGGTTTGTTTACCTCAAACCTCAGAGAACTGACTTCAATAGAAGAACATTCAGCATTTGATGGTTGAACCTGTGCACTGTCATCTGTTGTGATTACTTGTTCCTGCATTAGAACCAAATTTGAATTAATTATTTTTAAGCCAAAATCTAAATGAGGGAATCATTTTGATGTATTGAGAGAAAATTCCAATAAGTACATTTGGCAGTGGATCATGATCTTCACTTCTGTTATCCTTTTTAATAGGAGCGGATATGCTACAAATTCCAATATCATCCACAGAAGGATGCAATTCTTTTTCGTCTCCCATGGAATTAAGATCTTGGTTTATTTGTAGATCAAGAACTACATCAACCTATATAACAACAGAAGCATTGGTAGCTTGTAATAAACAGGAACATTGTTCAAAAATGAACCAGGAAAAAAAACTAATTCACTTGATCAGGTAAAGAGAAGCATCAAATTTATGGTGTGGGGTTAGGTTAACTGACATCTAGGTATTTTCTGCATGTTCTTGGTCAAGGGGAAGCTCAAGCATGCAGGTAACCATTCTACTTTAGCTTAGCTACTAGTAAATATAACAGAAAATGAACTTTTGTATTCTAATAGTAATGTTGAAGTTTACGTCATTATGATTGTAGCTGTCACCAGTATGATTCATTGTGTCAGATCTGTCATTCATTTCAGCAGTGACATTAGAGAACGCTTCTGAAGGCCACAAATCCTGGGAACATTCAGGGTCTTGCAGCTGCTCAAAGCCTAGTGAGAATTTTCTAGGTGGATCTTTCATCAAAATTTTATGCTTACAATTTCCGTCAGGTGTTACCAGATAAGAAATGTCTTCAACCTACCAAAACCACAAGAATAGAATTTGATCATTTAGAAAAGAATTATGAAACCATATGATGCCAACTAAACAAAACAAACCACAAAAATAGTGTATTTTACCAGATATGCACATGCACGGAAATATTATGGCCGGAATGGGTAAAAAATATTTCTATGCAACATGCCAATCAGGTGAAATTTTCAAACAAGTTCAGCTCTGGCAAATACTGAAAGCAATACCGATGAATAATCATCTATTGAATACAATAATTATCAGCAGTCACCAACATATCCATAAATATGTGCTTTCTCACAGGAAAGAGCAGTTAAAATAAAAATCATGTAATCCTGATATCTCCTTGCTATAGAGTCAGAAATGTGATTCTATGAATCAGTAGAGAGAACTTAAAATCAGTGCAACAAGACAATGCCAATTACACCTGCATCTTTGCCATCACATTTTAAGAAGAATCTAGGCTCCGAGCAATTTATCCCACCAAAAAATATATAGTAAAAATAATTCCTTTCATAATAAGTTGCCACTTCTTTTTTGGGGGGTGGGGGGTTAAACACAGGAGCAGAGAGAGAGAGAGAGAGTAGATACTTCTATCTCTTTCATTGCATCATATTTTCCATTTGTTGTGGATGAAACACGGTGCAGACTCTTGTTTAGTTTTTGCCAATGTAACTCGTCCAGAGTATCCTGTAGCATGAGAAAACTAGAAACTATATAAAAATTAATAACTGAAAATTAATCCGAAGAAATTTCTGCCATAATATATGCACACCTTTGCACAAAAGATGTAAATGTTAACCGCGCTTGTTTGTCCCCGCCTATGTGCTCTATCCTCAGCCTGTAAAAGATAAGGATGAATAGGAAGTAAGACAACTGATCGTATTTGAACAAGTATTTATTTATAAAGCTAAGGAGAAGATAAGTACTTAGCAAATATGGAACTAATATAAGATAAACTACTAAAAGATTGTAAGAGCTCTCTCTATTTCCCCCTCCCTCCTTCCCAGACAGGGTGCATCGAAAATAAAATTAAAAAAACTCCAATTCCAAAACCATTCCAGAATTGCTATTGTAAACTCAGGAATGGAGACTTTAACCGAAGCATCCAAAAGGATAATCTTATCTAGAATCCAGTTCTCTTTGCTTCTCTCTCTATCTCTCTGCAACAAATCTCATTGAACATAAGCATTAAGAAATATGCAGAAAAGATAATCTACTTTTGTGCTTCAACTGACACATTAATCTAGCACAATTTGTTACACATATCATCACTTTTTCAATTCTTTTAGCTGCATCAATCATCCTGCCATATAATCTAGCAAGCAGTGCATACTGGATGACTGTCCTATAAAATATCTACTTCAATTTTATTTTAATCTGTCTTGACCAATTAGAACAAATAAAAATAAAACAAAAAATATATTGGAAAAGTAAAATCAAGGGTCTAAATGGGAAAACAAGAGAATAACAAGCCAATTGGTAATTAATTTATAACAGGACCACAGAAATCTGAAGCTCCTACTGGCACTAACAAAAACAGTGTTAACACAGTACCCTTGTGAATATATAATTCAGTGCATTCAGAAAAACTAGCAAATTTTGATAGGCATAAACCTGAAGCATCAACGATGGTGACTGAGGCAACTCCAAGAACACAACATGTTTTGCTGATGAAAAATCAAGTCCAACACCCCCAGCGGTTATTCCAATTATTGCAATTTTTACCTGATGAATGAGGCTGGATATGGTCAGTCTAATACAGGTAAAAGATGCTTGGTTGCAAGTCGCTTCTTAAGTAACGTCTGCCACACAAGAAAATAATATATAGGATATATAGGACATACATGAATAAGATCGTATCTGTTCAGATTTTGGCCAGTATTTTAAGTATCCTAGGAAGTACAGAACATAAAAATTGTTGCATGGATGGATAGACCACTGGAGTAAACATCGTTTGGGTGACTATTTAGGATCGAATAAGTCTTAAAGCTCTTGATACCATGAACAAATATGAGAAGAAATATTTCTCATGTTTATTGCTTTAACAGTAGCTTACAATTTATAGTGAAGAATTAATCTAAGTTTAGGAAATAATTCCTAAAATCATGTAATTAGATTTTCCTAATTCCTAAAATCAAGAAATTAAATTAGTGACTATTTACATAAGGTCAACTCCTAGAAATAAGAAAGAATATTCTGCCCCTTGATTCTAGGAATTTCAGCAAATCTCATAGCAATATAATCAGGTTGGGAGAATACAATTTTCAAAATTCATGAGCCATGCAATGTAATCTTTTCAGCGTCTATAAACTAGATAAGAATTAACGATTATGTCAAACCTCAAACAACAAAAAACTCAATATAGACAATCCAAAAACATTTCTTAACCGAACAAAAGGAATATCAACAAAAACAAAAATGTAACACAAACCCCATTCGGTGATTGGAATGACAGTACAGCTGACTGTCGATCTTTTGGAAGCGTGGTTCCATCAATCCGGACAAAACTAATTCCTTTCTCACATATGAAATCCTGGATAATTCAAAACAACAAACTTTCACATGGCTGGTCAGGAAAAGGCAAAAAAAAAAGATGGTAGGCTTAAAAACCATTTATTTTAAGTTAATAAGGTGTCATCATGAATATAATTTGCAAACACAATAGCATTCAGATTGATACAAACTAAAGAAAATTGAAACAAAAATCTTTTATGCATAAGAAGATTTGACTTACATCTCATCAAAACTTTCAGAATTAGATCTTGACAAAAGATTGCAATTCCACTTTTATTCTAAACTTGAAAGTGATTTACGTACTTAATCCCATGTTGACAACCGAATTGTTCTTAATTTTTGTACACTGATTTTTAGCATCATCAATAATAAGACAGAAAAAATCTATCGTGCACATGTTCATCATTTAAAGATATAATCAGTTCTTTTTTGTGTGTCTTTATCAGTCCTGATGGTTATTTTTCCCCAATTAAGGAAGCATCTCCAATAGTCCCTTAGATGTTGATCCGGTGAGAGACGGTCTCTTACCTGTATTCCATCAAGAACTTTATGGTGATGGGCAAAAATTATCATTTTATGAGAACTGGAGTTAAAATCAAATTCTTCCTCGCCATCTGGATTTGAAGTTAGTTGGTGAATAGAAAACCATTCGCGAAATCCACGAAGCTTTGCAACACCAAGCTCTTGATAAGAAAGTTTACCAGCATGGCAATTGTTAATGGCATCTGGAAGCAACAAGGGGCAACAAACAACTGAAAAACTATACTCTGATATAGATACTTAACGACAAGCAAAACTTGCAACATCAGCGCACGACACCAAGCAAGAAATTAAATAGACCTACTTCCTATTCATGAAGTTTTCTCATAACAATTCAATTAATCAAGGATTTCTAAGTATGCATTCTACAAAATATATATCAACTGTAGAAATTTGTCTTTATAAACATAATGCTGCAAGAAGAAAAAAGATAGAGAAAATCATAAGAAAACCAAAGACGTTTAAAATATTCTAAAAGTTGAAGACTTGAGGTAAATTTCTACATCTTTTTCCAAGCACCGGAATAACCTCCATGATCAAAAAGTTAACTATAATAGGACTAACATAGGTCTTTATTGGCTATTTCCTAACTCCTATACATTATACATGACAAGACTAGTTAACAACCTTTCTTAAGAAAATATAAGATTAATTAAATAGTCTCTAATCATAAGCAGTTCGTGATCTTAAGGTATGAAATAAATTAAGAGTACACAACCTACAGTTAATGCACACTAAACAGCTTTGGTTGCATTATAAACAAGAACATTTCCAAAACTCAGTGAGAAAATAGGAATAGAAGATTTCATCCTAAATCGAAAAGGACTAGAAAGCATCTGTACTGGAAATAAAACCACACAGTTTGGAAAGAAGAGGAAAAAATACGTCACTCAAATCTCAATCTCTCTATAGTAGTGACCAACATTAAGAAGACACAAGAACAGAAGAAAAACAACTCATAATGTATCAACAAGATTCCACAGGAAAAGAAAAGGAACACACCCGTGCTAGGTTTAGATGATGATTCTATAGGTGAAACCAAATCCAATTACTAATTCTTAGAATACATGAGAAAGTGCCTCAATTCTAGTAAAGAAAACATTTGTAATGCATCTTCGGGACTACAGTTAATACATTACAGCTTACAGGTAATAATCGTATTCCATCCACATGACATACTCAGCATATTCCAAAGGCATAAACAACAAAAAATGCACAAAGGTCATGTAGATAAAATTTTCATCATTTATCCAAGCAACATGTGTTTGCAAAAGCAGAAAATGAATAAAGAGGAACCTAAGTGGCTTAAATAGTGCAAAACACTGTCTAATTTTCTGCTTGAAATGAGCTAGGTTTTGGCATATCCAACAATTAACAAATAATACTTGCATCAATATTTCAGAAGTTTTGACTCTATCAAAAGTAGGCATAGAGAGATAGAAAACTAACATATATGATCGCTTACAACATCAAACATTCTCACATGCAACACAAGAAAGGGTCCATAATTACCATGGTTTCCATCCAGTATTTTTATACCTATATCTTTAGAAGCATTATTTTCAGAAGCATCAGCATTGGAAAAACTGGCAGCTGCCTTGGCTGAAGCTATATCTGATCTCTTCAAATGCAACTTTATAAGTTGCCGACGCTTGGGAGGTAACTGGACAAGCACATGCTCTTTCAAACGTCTTATCTGCAATTGGCCAGCATCTATCTCCAGATGAGTAACTTAAGAAAAATAGGCCATAGAAGTACTAATCTCACAAATATTTATACTGTAATTTGATTTGTCATTTTAAGCAACAGTTACCATCCAAGCATCATATCATGCATTACTACAGTATAATACTATAATAGTAATTGTGAATTAGGTAAGATTAATATAAGTGAATTACAGTGTAGGATGAAACAATGTATTAAATTTGGACAGATGGTATAAGCCAAATTTGTGTGACTGCCCATATTTAATGCACACTTGCTACAATTGAATCAGATTGAATGTTTGCTACAACAAAAGAAATTCATTCTAATACAATGAGTGAACTGAACAATTAATAACCTAAATAGAGCAGTGGTGAAATCATATCAAAAAAAAAAGAACTATAACGTATAATTTAAGTGCATGAGAACCAAGGACATACCATAACCGTTTGGCTAAGTAACACATTCAACTCTTCCAAGCGAACACCCTCTGAGAAATCCTGCAAGACAGCTCCATCAAATGTATTAGACTTTCATGCTAACAATCAGACCAAAAGAATAAATGTTGATGAATCAATGTTAAAAATGGCACAAGGCACACTAAGGCGATAGCCGATAAGGGTCCCCGCCTAGACTCAAATAGGCGTTTAGGACTCAGCACTTAGTACCATAATCTTTCTATAGCTAACAAATCAGTCAACCAAAACAAACTGTTCTATACAGAAACTTGGGCTATAGCGATACCCCACATAAAAACCTTTTAAGAAAAAAATTGAACCAGCATACTTTGAACAAAATTGCACAAAAAGTACAAAACTGTATACCAAAAGCAATTGACCTTTTTCAGGGATATCGATTAAGCAACAGTATCTTAATCCCAAGCATTGGGGAAAAAATGGAAGAAACTAATCGTGTTCTTGAAAGACTGATCAAATTTAGACACACAGAAATGCTCGAATGTTACCTTAAAACCTTGAGTGGTCTGAGCAAAGTTGACAGCACAGTAAGTTTCAGCAAATTTGTACTTTGTCTCTCCCAACAAACCAGGCCTATACAACAGAAGCATGGTAAGCCAATTTCTAACAGACCTAGAAAAACGGCAAGATGGTTAAGTGTAAAGAAAACTTACCACAAAATATTTATCTGATGAAAAATGTCATATGGCCTATATTGGAAAGTATAGGAAGGATATTAGAATGTGCTAAGAAAAACAACAATAAGATAAGAAAGCTACGAAAGGTAGAATCACAACTGAAAAATGATTAGATAAATATTATTTCCATGCTAAACTTAATATGAAATGGATTGTGATGGTGCTAGTTTGCTTCAACCTTGATAAAGAAGGTGTTCCTGATAAGAGAACTATACGTCTGACCTTCTCCGCCAAATCAAGAACTGTTTGAATCTGTTAATACAGGATACATGCCAATATTCAGTACAAGTGAGACTAAAGCTACAATAAACAAACGATAACACTCATAATGTTACAAGTTATTTGCATGATTAAAGCAAGGGAGCCATTTACCTCTCCAGATTCTGATGCTTTTCGTGAACACCGTAGATGGTGCGATTCATCAACTATTAATAAAGCCCATTCATGTTCAAGCATGGTCTTTCTCAAGTGATGAAGCATTGTATAAGAAATAACCACAACTCTAGGACATTTGCTCAAGTATGCAGGATTATCCCGATGACCAAAAACTGAAGTCAAATAGAATATAGTGATAAAATTAAAAACATTATAGAGATTCAAAATTTCAAGATGTCAAAAAGTATGTAGAAGAAACAAAGAAATGTGCTACAATGACTTGTCAACATAAATATCAGTATTTTGCATCGGCAAAAGTCTAACATAATGCCAGGGATTATTAAGTAAAAGAGATTAATATTACATCAACCTTTTTTCAACTACCAAAACAAACCTTTTCCCATCGTTCAAGGTCAACTATACGGATCACCTATGCATCACCATGCTTGACTTACAATCATATCCTATATGGGCTTAGTTTGTACATAGTTCTTTTTCACGGTTATCAACCATATCACTCTGGTTTTTTCTTCCTCTCTCCACACACTTTTTGGGCTACAATAAAAAGAAATGAAAGTTTCCTTCAGTATATCTTCAATTATTTATTTTCCTAACAACCGCCCAATTTCCTCCAGTCTTAATCAGAAAAAAAAAAAGTAAATTGGAAAAGAAGATGAATTGTAAGCCAAATATTACCAAGATGTATATCAGAGGGTAAACAAAAGGGTAGCCATCGCTCCAACTCTTCTGCCCATGAATAACGCAAAACAGCAGGGCAAACAACGAGAATACAACCTTCATTCATAAAACAACCAGCAATAGCAATAGCCTACAAATCAGATACATAAAACAAAACCTAAGTTGAAACCATCTTCCATGTATAAACAATACAAATGAATTATACTTTCTCAAATTTATATATACTGTCCATTGCACTTAAAAGGAATATCTTGCATGCTGATTGCCAAATGTATTGATAGCATGTACCGCACAAAATAAGTACAATGATTTTTGTTGTTATGGAATCGTGTGCAGTGATGCTTTCTTTTCTCTTTTTTCTTTTATGTGTGTGGGGTGGGGGGGTGGGGGGTCAAACATAGAGGGCAAAAATGAAGCCACAGTCATAACTCATCTGCCAAGATATTAAAAGCACGTATAACATCATTATACAATTACCTGGAGTGTTTTGCCAAGCCCCATTTCATCTGCAATTAGACACCGACCACCCCTTTGCAATCCAAATTTGAGACCTTCAAGTTGAAAAGGCAACAGCGCATTCAATAGTGTTCCTGGGAGCTTTCTGGTCAATTCATTTACATCCTCCTCAGTTAAATGTTCTGGTCTAACGGGTTTCCATTGCCCAGTAATAAAGCAACGTGAAAATGTTTCAACAACTCTGAGTGTTAGATGAGGTATCTCCTTGATTTCAATCTCCTTTGATTTCCTTAAACATGACAAAACGGAACTGTAATCCCTAAGCTTATAAACACATGCCTTTCGACCTCCAGTGTCTTGGGTGTAATGTGACGGCATAACCTATAAAAATGACACAAAAATATCCAACAAAATGTCAAATGCGAGAAACAATACAACAGAACCTAGAGCTTTATTGATTCTTTAAACTTAAACAATTTCAAGAAACGAGAATGAGGAGAAAAGAGAGAGAAATGGAACTTTAAAATTAATTGCTAGTAAGAAATAAACAAGGTACCAGAGTTAAATCTTGACCCATATGAATCTAAAGAGACAAAACAGGAAAATTCAAGGAACCCAAAACTGGAAACCAAAAACCCAACTCACATCAGATAAAATATCCTCCAATCTTTGCAAGCACTGTTCATCTCCCTGGTAGATACACCCATGAAGCTGTGCCGGGGTAATCGAGAAGGAGTCAGGGGAGCAAATTTCGAGCCTGGCCTGGAACCTTTTAGACAACTGGGTACTCGAATCTTGAGATGTATTTGGGATACAGGCATTTTCCTGTGCGAGTTTAGGGCACTTGGCAATCCTCCAATAATGAGAAAGATTTTGTTGATAGTGAATGTTGGCACTTGATGATTGAGATAGCGCTTTTCTCTTAGCGATCGCAGCTAACCGGTTCGCTTCTGCATGCTTTCTTTGTTCTTCTGTGAACTCCATTACTGAAAGTTATTTGGGATCTTGAATTCTTGATTCGGTAGGAGGGTTTATAGGGTACTGATAATGGGTTTATAGGGTATTGAAAACGAAGGGGAGCGGATTTGAAATTGGGGAAAATAACGGGAAAATTATTTTCCTATGGAATTCTGACACGTGTCCAGGGGACTTGGGGTTTTATTTGAAGACGCTAAAAATAAGTGCACAAAATTATCCATTTTTTTCTTCTTCTTTAAAGCGCCTAAATTAATTTTTTATTTAAATGTTTAATGTTTTATTTCTTGATCATTTAAAATTTTATTTTATATTAAAAAATACGATATTTAATGAGAACTGATCCAGGTCAAATCTTTTAATTTTCTTTTTCTTTCTTTAAAAATATATAAAATAAAAATAAAAATAAAATTTTAATCAATTATTATCCCTTTTTTATTTTCCATTCTCATAAAAAATAATTCATAAATAATCTTAATTCATTTTTTCTTCTTTTACTCGTCTTCTTCAACAATTTCTTCATCATTCTTTTCTAATTTAAGGGTTTTCATTCATCTCTTAATCAAGTAAAATCTCCTAAATTCTTTTATTTCTTGAAAAAAAGTATTAAAAAAAAATCAAAATCACATTTGGTTCAATGGTCATGCATTATTATTGTGTTTAAGAACTTTCATTTGTAGTTTAAATAGGCCTTGGAACAAGAAATTATATTATGAGTTATTTTTATCACGTTATTAATAAGATCAACCAATCAAATGTTTATTTAATTAATTTTTTATCTTATATTTTTATCAGTGAATTTTTATTAATATTTACTGTAAATTAAGTTTAAAAATAATTTTTATCAAATAAAAATTCACTAAATAAGATAAAATAAAAAAAATAATTAAATAAATAAATATATTTAATTAATTAATTAATCTCATGGATATAATTTTTCTATTTAAACCCCCAAAAAATATTTTCTTTGTTCACAAATTAAATAGATAATTTGTGTTTTCCCTTTGGTGGGTAATTTCGAAACAATTACAAGTCTCAAAATGTTGGTTATCTTTTATTAATTTATCATAAATTAATTTTCTGATATAAATTTACTGTAAGTTTAAAAATATTAATAGGTTCTTTTACATGTGAATAATTTATGATCTTGATTTAATTTTTTTACATAGAATTACTAATTTTATTAAATAAGAATATATTCGAAAATATAATAAAAGTTTATATTTCGGTAAACAAAACACTTAAATTTATATATAAATCTAATAAATAAAATTAGTAACACGAGATCATAAAAAGATCAGACATGGAAAAAATAAAAACCTAATTCAAAGACTCAAAATAAAAGAAGGATACAAACATCACCAAAATTCACGATGATAAGTAAAATAATCAATAAACAATATAAAAATACATATTACAATGAAGGTACGTTGACAATAAAGATATTATCACTATTCGATCTCGAAAAACGGTAAATATAATTGTATATTTAAATTTTATTTGAAAATTTGAAATAAAGAGAATAACAATATAAAGAAATATATATTGAATATGTTATGAGAATTGTCTTGGCGTATTTTTTTTCTTCTAACGATGATATGCGATTTTTAACTTCTTTTTTTCATTAGAATTATAAGCAGTCTCTTATAATAAATAATTGAAAAAGATGAATCACTAATTTTGAAAAAAAAAATAATAAGAGCATTTTAAATTAGAAATTTTTACATAATATTTGTAAAGAATCTTTTATCTTTAACAATTATCAAAAATTATTAAATTAGCCTAAATTTAATATTTATTATTTTACTTTACGTGTTGACATTTGTAAGCTAATATTTTTTGTTATTTTCTTTTTTTATTTTTACAAATTTATATTATATTTATATAACTCACATATAGTTTTTAAGTAAAATATAATCTTATATATAATTTAAATAATTATTTTTCTTTCAAATATATGATATTAATATATACTTAAAATATCATTTAAATTTAATAGTTAATTAAATTCTATTGAAACTAATTATATAAATAACAAAATGATATATAGATCCTTCAAATGTGTTTAATAACATTATATTAAAAAATAAGGTAATTTTAACACTTAAAGTTTATGATTTTTATCATTTTGGCACTCATCAAATTTAACACTTAACCTATATCTTTTTAATAAATATCTTATTTTTTAACTAGCATGATGATTAGATATTTAAAAAATAACGATAATGATATGTCATATATATGTAGAATGATATTTAAGATTTGAGAATGCTTAGTAACCTTTTATTTTAGATTTAATTAATTTTTAATATTTTATTTGAATTTTAATTGTTTTATATTTTATGTTAAAATAAAATTATACTTTACGCGTATAAATTTGTCATTATCGTAAAAAATTTAATGATAATGATATGTCATATATATGTAGAATGAGGCTAAATACCATGTTATTTAAAATATATTATCACATATATATGACATGTCAATATTGTTAAATTTTTAACGGTTTAGTCGATATGTTAGTTAAAAAATAAGATATTTATAAAAAAATATAGGTTAAGGGTTAAATTTATCACAAAGAAAGAATGAGGACCAAAATGATAAAATTATAAATATTAAGGGTTAAAATTATCTTTATGTCATTAAAAAATTATAACATCCCCTTTTGAGTTTGGCAGGGAATAAGTCAAAGTATATTATCGATGTTCGATACAAATTATAACATTTTTATTTGATAATCGGTGGTTTGGTAATACAATAGCAGTACAATTTCATTGGGGCTTTGATGAAAGACTATGATTTCTATTTTAGGACCAATTTAAGCTTTTGTAAGTTTTAAGGACTAATCTATATTTTTTTTGTAAATTGGAGACCCTTTTCTAAAATTAAGCTTGTCAATATGGAATTCAATGTATAAATAGTGAGCATATAATTTTTTATTCTAATAAGATATCGCTTACCTCCTCAATTAAATTATTTAATAAACAATAATTGTTTTGTACCTATATTCAATACTCCATCCGTCTCAAAAATAATATCCTTTATTAACTTTTTGAAAGTCAAAATTTTTAAACTTTGACTATAATTATATTAAATATTTTAAATAATTAAATTTCATAAATTATATATCTAAAATCTACTTGATTAGAAGTTTTTAAGATATATTTGTCATGTTTTTATCAATAATAAATTTTAAATAATCAAGAGTCAAAGTTGAAAAAGTTTGATCCAAAAAAAGTCAATAAGAGACAATATTTATGGGACAGAGGGAGTATAAAATTTTAAATAATCAAGAGTCAAAGTTGAAAAAGTTTGATCCAAAAAAAGTTAATAAGAGACAATATTTATGGGACAGAGTGAGTATAAAATTTCAGTGACAAGTTTACCTACCGATTTTATGGCAGTAGTTTTGGTACGCCTTAACCTCTATGACAAAAAATTGCACATTGGTATTAGTATGCCATCACTCGTATTATAACGCTTGGTTTTGTAATGTTGTTTTTAGTTTAGTGTTTATGCATTTGATTAGTCAAACGATGTTCAAATCTTAAGAAAATTTACGAGCGAGTTTAATTAGTCGTAATCTTAAGGGCGGAGTTTATCCCGAAGTCTGTAGAGAAACAAGCATATTATGAGCAGATTTATCTCGATGTCTTTCTTGTAGCATCGAGCGTTTTCTCCTTTTTATGTTTTCGTGTCTTTCTTGACACGAAACACGAGTTTCTTCGTTTTTTAAAATAAAAATGTGTATGAGTGTTCTCTGCTTTATGTATGAGCAGTTCAAACTCTTATCCGGGATGTACCAAGTCTCTTGTTTTATTTGTAGATCAAGAACTACATCACCCTATATAACAACAGAAGCATTAGTAGCTTGTAAAAAACAGGAACATTGTTCAAAAGTGAAGCAGGAAAATAGAAAACTAATTCACTTGATCAGGTAAAGAGAAGCATCAAATTTATGATGTGGGGTTAGGTTAACTGACATCTAGGTATTTTTTGCATGTTCTTTGTCAAGGGGAAGCTCAAGCATGCAGGTTAACCATTCTACTTTAGCTTAGCTACTAGTAAATATAACAGAAAATGAACTTTTGTATTCTAATAGTAACGTTGAAGTTTACGTCATTATGATTGTAGCTGTCACCAGTATGATTCATTGTGTCAGATCTGTCATTCATTTCAGCAGTGACAGTAGAGAACGCTTCTGAAGGCCACAAATCCTGGGAACATTCAGGGTCTGGCAGCTGCTCAAAGCCCGATGAGAATTTTCTAGGTGGATCTTTCATCAAAATTTTATGGTAGTTTTAGAAAAAGACCCTTAAAAAAGTAAAAAAATTATTAACCGGTTTATTCGGTTATTTGTATACATAATGGTTACGAATTATATATACAATTTTTTATAAAATTGTAAGAAAAACGATACATACATAAATTGTTACAAATATAAGGATTTGTGTACATACATAAATCCTTACAAAAACTGTAAGAAAAACGGTACATACATAAATTGTTACAAACGTAAGGAATTGTGTACATACATAAATCATTACGAGAATACATAAATTAGCACAAAAATAGTAAGGATTTGTGTATGTACACAATTTCTTACAAAGTATACACAATGGTTTACGAAAAACATAAGAAAAAATATATGTACACAGATCCTTACAACTTCAAAACCATGAGCTAAAGGAGGTAATCCAAGAGTAAGGATTTGTATACATACACTATTGGTTACGAGTATACATAATATGACACAAAAATGGTAAGGATTTGTGTATGTATACAATTTCTTACAAAGTATACACAATGACTTACGAAAAACGTAAGAAAAAATGTATGTACACAAATTCTTACGACTTCAAAACCATGAGCTAAAGGATGTCATTTAAGGGTAAGGATTTGTGTATATACACAAATGGCTACGAGTATACATAATATGACACAAAAATGGTAAGGATTTGTGTATGTACACAATTCCTTACAAAATATACACAATGGTTTATGAAAAACGTAAGAAAAAAGGTATGTACACAAATCTTTACGACTTTAAAACCATAAGCTAAAGGAGGCCATCCAAGGGTAAAGATTTGTGTACATACACAATTGGCTACGAGTATACATAATATGACACAAAAATCGTAAGGATTTGTGTATGTACACAATTCCCTACGAAGTATACACAATGACTTACGAAAACCATAAGGAAAAAGGTATGTACACAAATCCTTACGACTTCAAAACCATGAGCTAAAGGAGGTCATCCAAGGGTAAAGATTTGTATACATACACAATTGGCTACGAGTGTACATAATATGGTACAAAAATGGTAAGAATTTGTGTATGTACACAATTCCTTATAAAGTATACACAATGACTTACGAAAAACGTAAGGAAAAAGATATGTACACAAATACTTACGACTTCGAAACCATGAGCTAAAGGAGGTCATCCAAGGGTAAGGATTTGTATACATACATAATTGGCTATGAATATACATAATATGACACAAAAATGGTGAGGATTTGTGTATATACACAATTCCTTATAAAGTATACACAATGAGTTACGAAAACCTTAAGGAAAAAGGTATGTACATAAATCCTTACAACTTCTCACCATGAGTTAAAGGAGGCCATCCAAGAGTAAGGATTTGTGTATATACTTTTTTCCTTACAGTTTTCGTAAGCATTTGTGTACACTTCGTAGGGATTTGTGTATGTAGATAAATCCTTATATTTCTTGTACCAATTTATGCATTCTCGTAATAAATTGTGCATGTACACAAATCCTTACCCTTGGATGGGTGGGTTCCTTTAGCTCATGGTGAGATATTGTAAGGATTTATGTACATACATTTTTCTTTATGGTTTTCATAACCATTTGTGTATATGTTGTAGGTATTTGGGTATAATATTTTTATTCGTGCATTTTTTATTCGAATATTTTTATTCGTATATTTATAATATGAATATTTTTATTTGAATATTTTTTATATGAATATTTTTATTTGAATATTTTTTATATGAATATTTTTATTCGAATATTTATTATATAAATATTTTTTTCGTATATATTTTATTCGAATATTTTTATTTAAATATTTATTATATTAATATTTTTATTTGAATATTTTTATTTGAATATTTATTATATGAATATTTTTATTTAAATATTTATTATACGAATATTTTTATTTGTATATTTTTATTCAAATATTTATTATACAAATATTTTTATTCGTATATTTTTTCTTCTTATATTTTTATTAGAATATTTTTATTCAAATATTTATTATATGAATATTTTTATTCGAATATTTATTATACGAATATTTTTATTCGTATATTTTTTATTCAAATATTTATTATATGAATATTTTCATTAGAATATTAATTATACGAATATTTTTATTCGTATATTTTTTATTCAAATATTTATTATATGAATATTTTCATTAGAATATTAATTATACGAATATTTTTATTTGTATATATTTTTTGAATATTTTTGTTCAAATATTTATTATATGAATATTTATTATACAAATATTTTTATTCGTATATATTTTATTTAAATATTTATTATATGAATATTTTTATTTGAATATTTATTATATGAATATTTTTTTTTGAATATTTATTATATGAATATTTATTATATGAATATTTTTATTTGAATATTTTTTATTCTACTATTTATTATATGAATATTTTTATTCGTATATTTTTTATTAGAATATTTTTATTCCAATATTTATTATATGAATATTTTTATTCGTATATATTTTATTCAAATATTTTTATTTCTATATATTTTATTCGAATATTTTTATTCAAATATTTATTACATGAATATTTTTATTTGAATATTTATTGTAAGAATATTTTTATTCGAATATTTATTATATGAATATTTTTATTCAAATATTTATTATACGAATATTTTTTTAAAAAATTTTATTATAAGAATATTTTTATTCGTAATTTTTTATTCAAATATTTATTATACGAATATTTTTATTCGTATATATTTTATTCGAATATTTATTATATGATTATTTTTTTTGAATTTTTAGTATATTAATTTAAAATTGTGTGACCTAATTGATAATTTTTTAGTTGGTTGATCAAAATAGGTATTTATGTTTAATTGGATGACCACTGGTATAATTTACTTATTTTTAATAGGATAACCTGTTAACCTGCTTCTAATAACATTTTTTATTTTAATTTAATGGTTAAAAATGATTACCATTCATCCAACGACTAATAATATTTGAGCCTCTTTTAAGCTTTTTTTTTTAGGAGGGCTTTTTTTAGCCTAACCCGTATTGAAAACGAAGGGGAGCAGATTTGAAATTGGGGTAAATAACGGGAAAAATTATGTCCTATGAGATTCTGACACGTGGAAAGCGAACTTGGGTTTTATTTGGAGGCTTAATGCTAAAATAAGTACACAAACTCTCTTATTGTTTACATGATGATATTTGTAAGATAATATTTTTTTTTAATTCTCGTATATTTATATTATATTTAAATAATTTATATATATTTTTAAGTAAAATATATTCTCATATATAATTTAAATAATCATTTATATATATATATATATGATATCAATATATATACTTGAAATATTGTTTAAATTTATAATTAATTAAATTATATTGAAAATAATTATATAAATAATAAAATTATATATAGATTCTTCAAATAAGCTCAGTATTGTTACATTATAAAAAATTATAACACCTCCTCTCAACCTAATAGAGAACCATGTCAGAATATATTACCGATGTTCGATACAATGCTTAATATAACATTTTTATTCAATAATTGGTGGTTTGGTAATACAATAGAAATACAATATCATAGGAGCTTCGACACAATACTATGATTTCCATTTTAGGACCGATTTGAAGCTTTTGTAAGTTTTAAGGACTAATTTATAATTTTAATAAATTAGAGGCCTTTTTTCTAAAATTAAGTTTACCTATATGAAATTCAATATAAAAAAATTGAGAATATAATTTTTCATTCTAATCAGAGATCGTTTACCTCTTCAATTAAACCTTTTAATTAACAATCATCATTTTATAATTTTCTAAACTTATTCTAATACTAGCTTTTAACAGAAATATTTGGATCAGATTGGTACAATGCTAATTTGTATCGGTATAAAAGACTTAATCTCAGTTATTTTTTAAAAGGTATAAAAATAATTTTAACTTTATAATTTTTATTATTTTAGTTTTTATATTTTTTGGATTAATTTAACTCTTAATCTATGTTTTTTGACAAATAATTTATTTTTTTAATTATTATAATGATTAGAGTGTTAAAAATTTAACGATATTACATGTCATATATATGTGATAATATATTTTAAATAACGTGACATCTAGCCTCATTCTACACATATATATATAATATGTCATTATCGTTAAATTTTTTATGATAATGACAAATATATACATGTAAAATATAATTTTATTCTAACATAAAATACAAAACAATTAAATTTCAAATAAAATATTAAAAATTAATTAAATCTAAAATAAAATGCTACTAAGCATTCTCAAATCTTAAATATCATTCTACATATATATGACATATCATTACCGTTAATTTTTTAATTATTTAATCATTATGCTAAGATATTTGTCAAAATGTATAGGTTAAGTGCTAAATTTATCTTAGAAAAGGATGAGGACCAAAATGATACAAATCATAAACATTAAGGGTTAAAATTATCTTTACGCCTTTTTAAAATTATTTGAATTGATATTGATACTCGAGAATATCATACCGATATATCGAGTCATGATTGTTAAAATGTTTGAGGGTTGGCGAACTCGTATTGGTACAATGTTAATTTGTATCAATACACAAAACTTGTTCTTATTATTTTAGATTTAGTGTCGAAAAAGTGTACCCATACAATCCTAGATATATCGGTACAAGATAAACTACTTAAAAATGATACGGACTTATACTATATTAATACCTTATTCAGTATAAAAAATCTAATGACGAATTTATATAGCAGTACTATAATAATAGAATCAATACGTCGTAACGAAAAATAATTTAAAATTTCAGTAACGAGTTTATGTACCAATACTATTATAGTATCGGTATGCCTTAACTATTATAAATGTTAAGCGTAAAATATGCATTAAGCTAGAGATGTCATTCGGACTCTCACCGCATATATGATATTGCTCCAACTATAACTCTTAGTAGAAGGCTTGATGACAATAATAATGAAATAAACTAAATATTATATATGTATATATATTGAACTTTTCATTTTCAAGACAAGTTCAATATGAATTATTTTAAATCTCATTCTAATTTAAGTTAGTATTTTAAAAATATTTGTATATTTAATTTTATCGATCTAAAACCCAATTTTTATATATTAAACTTTTCATAAAAGATTTTAGAAAGAAAATATAAATTACCTTAAATTTAATTATATATATTAAATTGAATGTAAAGTTGGATGGATCCTTACAGAACTCGCCCAACTGAGATCCTTACATTAAAGCTTTCTTTAATTATAAACCGTATTTTCAATAATATTACTACCAGCTGTATAGTTTAATTAACTAAAGTCAATGCTGAGCCTCAAGCTTGTACTTGAATTCTACTTACTTATTCTGTGAAATTATATCATGAATAAATTCTACTACGTTATCAACAGAATTAACCATATTTTATTATTTTATTTATTTTAAATAAATCTTTACTCATATTTTATTTTAAAAACAGTCTTTTTTGAGTAAAGATTCATTTGGAAAAAAATATATAACATAAAAAAATTAATGAAATATATGATTTTTAGTGATTGATCTCATAGACATATGATGAGACTTACTCATAATATAATTTTTCCTAATTCATAGAGTTTGTTGTCATTAAAAAATACAAAGAGGGTTAAAGTTGTCAAGCAATAAAAAAAAATTGAAAATGGGATTTAAACAACTGGAAAAACAAGCTTTTCAACAGGAGAGATTCTTCGCCTTTATAAAGTTAGAGTAGCATGTAAGATTTTATGTCAAAATATACATTTTTAAATATTATATTAATAAATAATTAAAATAATTAAAATTAAGAATATAAATTTAAATTATTTAAAAATTATATTAAAAATATATAATCTAAAAAAATTAAAAATTTATAGATACGATCTTTTCTATACCCATAATGAATCCTAAACAAGTTGCATAAATAAAGATAAAAAAAATTATAACTTAAAAAAAGCTGAACTTCTTACATTAGGTCTCCTTTACCATTGAAATAAGAAACAATTGTTATACCAGTAGCGGATCCACATTTATAAGAGATGGGTCCGTGTTTACCTTAAATTTTTAAAATTTATATATTTATTTTTAATTTTGTGTCTATCTTAAAATTTTATATGTGTTTACCTTAAATTTTTAAAATTTATATATTTATTTTTAATTTTGTGTCTATCTTAAAATTTTATATGTGTTTATCCTCAAATAAATTTATAAATCCACCATTGTGGCGTAGACTCTCTGCCTAGTACCTAATATTCTTATATAAATATTCTATCAATAGAAACACATGTAGTATTAGTTTCAGAATGTATAGCATTGAAAAACAAAAGCAGTTCTTTGAGAATTAACGATGTGGGATTTGATTTTGTTTTTAAACCCTGCCGACACCTAGATTCCATTCATTCCCGTTTTACTTGCCTTTTCTATTGAACGGTGATGAAGGCTAAAGGAATATGTAGCTGTTAAAACAAAGAGAATATGAATTTGGTCCATTCTTTATTTTTTGCCCCATACGTTAAAAGATCGAATCAACTAATAATATATTACCCGGTAAAAGAAATCATTATATAATCCTGATTTATCATATTATTTATAATTTTATCTTATAAAATTTATATATTTAATTATATGTATTAAAGATATAAAGGTTCACTTTGTAAAAAAACTAAAGATTTATCTTTAAAAAATGAAATATATTATTACATAAGATCAAGATAATATAATGAATCGGGTCAATCTAATAACGTTTCCCCAACATGAGTTCGTATTAGATATAAATATATGTCCGACATAATTAATTTTTTTATTTTTAATTTCATAGAAAAATGTGCATGCATGCAAGAAAGTCAACTCAGCTTTTGTTTAATTTGAGTTTGACTTAATTCACTTCTCTTTTTCCCTGTAAGAAACTATAAATACCTGTTGTCAGCAAGTATTCTTTGCCAACCACATTTTTTTACAAATACACAACAGGGGAGTTCTCTGGTATAGCGTTTGTCTGAAAAATGGAAAATCAAAACAGGTATGCCTGCATCTTTCACCGTTCTTTCTACAATTTATAAATCTTATTCAAGTGTAAAGCTACCTTAGAAATCTCTTGTTCTATCATATTCTAGTCTAGTTTTAAAGTTTCTGTATCATACTTCATTCTTCCTAGAATCCGGAGGACCGAATTCCGGCCGACCGATTCTCGGAAAGGAGAAACCAGCTAGAATCTTTTGCATATATTCATAAAATGTTAAAGCCATGTTTAAAATTAACCATTCATTACATTTCTTGTATAGATTCTCTGCTGCTTCAGGTTACAACTCTTATTCTATATTGGCATTTATGTTCCATTATACAAGTCTACAAGTATGGGACATATATCCATATTGGTATTTATGTTCAATTATATTTCTGTCAGAAAACAGAACTGGTTCCAGAAGCAGTTTTCCCGTGGAAACAGCGAAGATAGTCTGCCGAAACAAGGCTCACGCGAAGCCGCAGTTGCTGCCGCCGCATTCGCTATTCAATCAGTGGAAGAGGCTAAAACAAAGAAGCTAAAGAAAGAAAATGGTAGAAATGGGGCGCCTCATTCTAATGGAATAAGTTTAACCAGCCAATTCTCACTTAAGAAAACTAGAAGCGCAGGTAAGTTTTGGACAAATTATGTGTATACCAACTTGTCTAAAACATTTCCATTTTCAAAGAAACTAATGAAAATCAGTGGAGAACAGTTGATATTTCCAAGGAAAAGGCAATGAAACCGAAACCAAATGAATTTGGAAGAGTTCATTCAGCTGCTAAGCCAAGCTCTCAATCTGCTGCAATAGTACCAATAGCACCAGGAGATTATGCCGAATGGTAAGCTTCTACCTCGCTTATTCTACTATTTCCATTCTTTTTCAGAGGGCATGAGCTTAGTATATGCTTTAAATCTTCATGATCACAGGTATGACAAGCTGAAATATGTTGTTTGTGGAAGTGACAAGATGCCCAAAACCTAAGCTATGCTACTCTGGTTGGATCGAGTGTCATATACGAGTATGTGTTTAACGCAAATATATTCAAATTTTAATAAATTCTTCTGGTCTTTCAAGAATCGTATCTCCATACCCATGTTTATATATCGGTCCAACACGGAACAACAGAGACTAATACCGTTCTTGATTGTCAACACTGCAGAACACACTGGAGTTGATGAGGACAAACAATGTGCAACATTACTGAAGAAAACATGACAATAATTTAGATTCATCAGATTGTGTGCAGATAACAAGAGATCAGATACTAAAATAAGTTTTAAAAATATGTTATAATCTGTCTAGCCAGAACATATAACATATGTTTTTTTTTAATTTAAAAACATTGGTATGTACTATGAGTATGATGTAATGAAAGACTCGTTTGGGAGAAGCTTCAAAGCCATATTTTCCTTAGCTTGGAGGAAATAATAAATGATCTAGCTATACTCTTATGACACGTATCTTCGAATATTCGAATATATTCGAATCAGGTGGAATATATCGAATCTAGTACTTCAAGAGCAAAGAAGCAAATGTAGAATGTGTTGAACGACCATAAAATCAGGTGTAACAATAAAGTATCAATTTGATTCTTAGATATATATAAAAAAAAAGTAAAACAATCTGTAAGCTCAACATACAAGATCAAAACAAATAAATGTAATACAACTTTCTCGGCCGTATAGACCTTTATATTTTAATTTGCACATTTATATATGTACAATACATGATAAATGGCCGTTCTATGATCAGTTTCCATCGTCTGTTTCCGAGATCCCGGTATCCAGATTCGAGATGACGGTTTCGAAAGCACTGACCAATGCCTTCACCTTACTTGCCTTGGTCGCTGCAAGCCTGCTTGCAGTCTGTTCAATGATATTGTTGTACAAACTTCCTAAGCCTTTCTTCTCATTAACACCTCTGTGCCTCGAAGAAAATTTTTTGGATTGAATTTTCTTGTCAATATCACAACCGGCATCGACTTCTCTTCCTCCAGAGTTGTTTTCGCTAGTGCTAGCTTTAGGACTTTGGATAGAACCGATTTTTGTTTCATCAAACCCTTTTTGCCTGAAAATAAGTTTCCTTGGAGTAGAGTCTTCACCTGTACCATTGTGATCATCAGCATTTCTGTTGTCAAGGGCTCTTTGGCTCAACTCAGGTCTCGTCAGAGTAAACTCATCAACCCCGCAGTTTTGGTTATCAACATTCATGTGTTTAACAATTATTTCTTGCCTGAATTCAAGTGTCCTTGGTGAAAGTTCCTCAATTCCACTACTTTGGTTATCATCATTTTTGTTGTCAGCAATCACTTTTCGCCTGAAATCGAGTCTCCTTGGATTAAATTCATCGACTTTACTGTTATGGCTATCACCATATCGGTTTTCAGCTATTAGTCTTTGCCTGAACTTGAGTCTTTTAGGCTTAAACTCCTTAACTCTACCGTTATGGTTAGCACCATTTGTGTCGCCAGCGTTTACTCTTGGGCTGAACTTGAGTCTCCTTGGATTAAACTCTTCGACTTTACTGTTATGGTTATCACCATTTCGGTTTTCAGCTATTAGTATTTGTTTGAACTTGAGTCTTTTAGGCTTAAACTCCTTAACTTTACTGTTATGGTTAGCACCATTTGTGTCATCAGCGTTTACTCTTGGGCTGAACTTGAGTCTCTTTGGCGTAAACTCCTCGACTCTATTGTTCTGCTTATCATCATTTATGTTGTTAGTTACTCTTTGCTTGAACTTGATTCTCCTTGGAGTACAGTCATTGAATTTTACTTTTTGGTTGTCAAAGGGCTCTGTTTTCGAGCTACAGTCTTTGCTTAAACTCCTTAACAATGCCCTTTTCGGTTTAACCTTGTACATCATTTTCGAGCTACTTTTTTTCTTTTCTGCCACTGCTTTAGCATGTTCAGTTGAGGTATCATTATGGAAAGATTGGAGGGACGCCAATGATGATACTGAAGTTAAAGATGGTTGAGCGATTACCGATCCATTTGGAGTCGATGTCAAGCTTTTCATACCCAAGAATGAGGATAAAGACGGAGCAAATCCACTGGCTTGGCCTTGCATCCCCTTTGCCACATATATCATCTTTTTCTTCTCATATGGACGAGGTGACTTACTTATTGGAATTTTGTTTTGTATCTGTTTAATGCTATTGTCCTTGGACGATGAAGATGACCTTATTGAGACAACATTATTTTGATCAGGTTCTACAGGTTTGTTCTCAGGATTTGTCTCAGGAATATTCACAGACTTGGCTTGCTCCGAATTAAGTCTCTTAACATTCTTCGAATCCAGAAAACGAGAAACGCCCTTCACATTATCCGGCCTTTTTGCATCCATGCCTTGCAACTTATCATGCTTCCTCAAATGATAAACTACACTCAACTTCTTTTTTTGAGTATTCATGCTCGAAACAGATGGTGGCACTACACTTTTCTTATTAGCAATTGCAGAGCTCCTTATTCCTTTGCTTGTTGTCATTTCACCTTTATTTCTTCCACCAGAAATGCTTGTCAAAGTAATGGACATCATGTCTTCTTCCTTGCTTTTTGGACCTTTGGATTTCTGTTTGCCATTCGGACACATCTGCCTTAGAGATGGTGGATGCATTAGCTTTGAATCTTTTGCATGTCCAACTCCACAATCAGTTTCCTTGTGAGATAATAACACTTGTTCCGGTAGGATAAATTCTTTACCAGTCCAACATGATTCTCCTCTTTCAATGCAACCAGCATTGGCAAGTTTCATGCTTTCGGAATCAGGAGTAGGCTTCACACTAACTTGTAGACACTTTTCTCCTTCCGGCGATTTAGTTTCAGCATTTTCATCTTTCGCTTCACCTTCTACTACCATAGCTTCGTTGTCAAACGGATCTTCCCGAGAGGGCTCAAGATTGATAGCAGGATACTCTGGTTTCTGCGACTTGTCATTAGTGGAAGGCCTAACACTAACTGTGGAGTTCTTCATATCAGTTAAATCTTCTTTAATGTCTTCCCCATGGTATCCTTCTTGTGTTACTGCAATCTTGGTGGCAACATGATCATCAGTATCCTGTATTATGATATACGGAGAATCCTCAACACTGATTCCCATTTTCTTCCTCCTATCCACCAAATTACCTTCGGAGATTTTTTCCAAATTCCGGCATCGACCCGCTTCTCGTTTCGTCGTAACTACTCTCCGCATAGGACTCCTTGGGATCTTTGACTCGGTTCCAAGAGAAACATTCATTCCATATTTGCACATATCATGACATGATCCCTGTGAATACTGGAGATGACGTGAAAGAACTGTGAGTCCACCGCTCAGCATGATCACCTTCCTAGTAGACTCCCTCATTGAAAGAACATTTTCGAGCTTGTTTATCCTTCGGATAGGCGGGATGTCGACTATTGCATTGGCCATCATCATGACTTAAAAGTCTGCAGCATATCATAAAGATTTCATGAGCACTTGCATGATTCCATTGCCATATATGAAGACAAACAAGACAGAGAACACAGAGATAAACCCTATCATCTAACTGCAACACTTCAGAAAAACAATCACAGAGAACACAAACGAAATAGAAACATTTCTGGCAATCCCTTCCAAAGGGTTAACAAATTTTCTCGGCAATCAAACATTCATGAGAAAAACAGAGAACAACCCAATTGGTATTAACATGTTAAAAGCTCAAATAACAGAACCAACCATTGGCCAATGCAATTCTGACAAACCCAAAGCTCGAAAAGGAGAGAAAAAATGAAAAAATAAATAAATAAATAAATTGTGAAATGAAAGATGAATGTGCCAAAGATTAAACTTTTGTGCTTTTGAGAACTTTAAAAGGGATGGAAATGGGGTTTGCCATTACAGACATAACCTTTCCGAAGGCCAAGGAAAAATGTAAACGTGTTTGTTGAAAATTGAAACCTTAATCCTAACTAATACCTAACATTAGTGTGATAATGTCTGTTTTAGATTTTTTTTTTTTTTTTTTGCAAGGAAAGAATTTTTCAGAGAGAAAAAATAGGTCGACCCCACAATGAAAATGTGCATATTCCATGTTAACTTTATAGATTTTGGGCCATTGAATATTACTCCTCAATTCCATAAAACTGTCACATATTTATATTTTTATATTTTTTTCGAATTTAACTATAATTTTTTAAAATCATGAAAATATAAATCATAAACTCTAAATTATTGTTTTAAATTTTAAACAATAAAATTATAACAATTCAATTTTTGGGTTGGAAGTTCAGATAAAGTATTTGAGTTCTTGGTATTTTGATTTGGGACTAGATTCAAACAAATTAACGTTTAGAAACTCTAAGAACTTTAGGAATCATTTTGTAAATAGGTTAAAGTTTAAGGTTTTAAGTGTAAACTACCGAAATTTAAATGTCCATGTGAGTAATTTTTTCATTTAAGTTTCAGGTTTTAAGTGTAAACAAATTAACCTTGATTAGTCGAGGCTGCTAGGCCAGTTGTTGAGCCGGCCAAGCCACCAAGCCGTTGACCACTACATCGAGCTGTGTTGACCAATCAAGTTTTCATTGACTAAGCCGCCTGATCGTTAGTCATTGATTGTTGATCGTTAATGAATTGTCGTTTATCATCAACTTTTCAAGATATTTTATTTGAGGGATTTTTATCAATTGAATTTAATTTTATAGTCTATTATATAAAATTTGAACCTAATAAGATATTTTTATAAATATTTTGTAGAAATTAATTAGTTTATCTCTTTAAATATGATTATAACTCCTTAAACTCAACTCATTTAATACGATAAAATATCAAGAATTATATTAAAATAGTTCATTTGACTTGTTAAAGAAGTAATTATTTTATTCAAAGTATTATTAATTAAAATTTATTATAAATAACCATTATTTTTTATATTTTATTTTCCAAAATAAAAACATTAATGTTCAAGTCTATTACATAAAATAGCCCAAACAAAAATAACAAAATTATATCCGATAGTAGCTGAAAAAATATAAATCATGCGATTAAATATGTTAAAAATATTTCTAGACGATCCTCTAATTACCACAACATACTCTAAGATTACTGTTACCTTCTTGGAAGTATTGTTTTTTATGCTTATTTTACAATATTTTTGCTTGCCGTTCAGTAGGTCTATTAGCATTTAGTTGTTAATTTCATGTATTTTATTGGTTATGACGCAGGACATAAGAATTACGTAAAATTGGATGGATAATTCATTTTTTTTAATTAATAAAAAAATATTAAAATAAAGAAGAATGTCACTGGTAGGCGACGACTTCCCCCAAATCGCCACCTGCAGGTGACGTTCTCCTATGTTTACTGTAGCTTTTAGCTTATATTCTAAAATAAATTTTATACATTTTATTTATATATAAAAATTTTAAATGACCTAAAAATCTAAAGTTTCTGAAGAATTATCAAGTAGCAGCTGGTGCAGACAGACCCAACAATGTCAGGTTCGGCTAGCGAAGGATTAACGTCCAATGACCGAAGGATTAACGTCCAATGACCGGTCAAAATAGTTGTTGGACCTTGTACACATCGATACTAAGATTCAAATCAGGAGATGATAATGTGTTTTATTCGGTTTAAAGGTAATTTTTAGTATTATGTATTTTAGTAAAAATCTTTATATCATTAATAAGTACTTAAAATATATAATTTTTATTTAAGTATTTATAATATTTTTTTTTATAAAAATAAATACTTAAATTATTTTTTTCATCAAATAGATACTCAAAGTCTAAGTGTATACATATGGGTTAAGATGCATTATTGTTAATTTTCTATTTTTAAGCGATGATTTTTAAATTTTTTATAGTTAATCTCAGTTATTTATTTTACTAATTCAATTGTATAACATTCTATCACGTTAGTTTATTAAACTAAATAAATGAGACAGAATGATTTTTTTACACTCATTTAAGAAATGAACAAATACGAATAAATATGAATATTGTATACATATTTGTTCACAAACAAACTTGTTTATAGGATAAAATTATTTGTGAATGTATTTAAAAACTACTTTTTATTATTACTAAGAATATTATATAAGTTCATATTAAAATGTAAGTTTTATGTTGTTTTTATTTGATTTATTGTTAATTTAGTAAACATTTATGAATATATAAACGAATATGCGTACAAACAAATAAACGAATACTTACTTGAACACTTAAATGAATACATTTACGGATACTTAAATGAACACATTCGTAAACACCTAAACGAACACGTTTGTGAACATTAAACAAACACAAATACATTAAAAAAATAAACAAACAGAAACACAATATTAAAAATTTAAACAAAGACAAACCAAACATGAACACCTTTAAAAATAAAGGAACAAACATACGAAAATACGGTCTTGTTTGTTTAAGTTCAATTCATTTACACTCTATTTTAACAAAAAATACTTCATTTAGTAAATTTTACAACATATATGTATATATTAGGTAGCAAAAAGAAAAATGTTTATATACTCTAGGTACTTATTTGAGATATAGATCATAAAAAATACTAATTATTATAATTTAATTTTTTATTAATAAAAATTAAATTTTTAAATTCTCGAATAGAAAATGTAAAGTAAAAATATTTTATAGTAAATTACCTAAATGTTGATTTAAGCTTGATTTAAATCTTGCTCTATTCAATTTATTAAAAACTCGAATTAAACTTAAATTCATGTTAAATATTTATCAAATCGAACTCAAACCGTTTATGAACTACTCAACTCAAATATCACCTTTATTTACACCCATAAATAAGACTTAAATATGCAAATTATGCAATAAAACGAAAAGTAATAAAGCAATTTAGTAAAATGTAATCATATCATGCACTCACGATTATTTTTTTCTGTAAACGACAAACTTTTTTAGGCTAAAGATCCAAATTAGGACTTACGGTTTAAAAATTTCAGCTTATGAGCTTAAAATTGGATTATAGTTTAAATCTAAAATTTATAAATAAAATTATTGTTCATTAATATATTACCTAAAATATAATTCTAAAAAGCTTAAATTATCATCTTAAACCACATTTTCTTCCGTAATTTCAAATTTTAAGCTCTAAAATCTAAACATAAAATTAAAATTTTCTAAAAGCAATATATTAAATAATTTTCTTTAATAAAATATAATTTCAAATAATTTCAACTTCCGTAGGCTAAATAAATATTATGCATGTTCCCATTTATTCAGCCTCACCAGGGAAAAGAACACATTTTTAAAAACAATCTTAAATTAAACCATAAAATTGAAATTTAAAAATGTTTTTTAGATTTAAAGAAAAAAATGTTTAGTATTAAATTTAAAATATAACTTTCAATCAACTAGATTTTAAACATATATTTAATAATATTAAAATTTTTAAAAATAACTTTTAAAAAGTTAATAAAGAAGCAGAGATTATTTGTTATTTAAACTACTCAATCGAGTTCATCAAGTTTCTACTCAACCCTATCTACCAAAACAATCTTAGCATATCATGAAGTACGAATATTCAAAGGGAAGCAGCAGAGAGAGAAACAAGTTCTAAACTCATCATATAAACCTCAAATCTTATAAAGAATCCAGACAACAAAACTGATCCATTACAGATTATTCTCCCCACAATACCAAAAACACAATTCAAGAACAACACAGAAACATAAAAAGGAACTTCATAGGACTACCCTGAGGACATCAAACTTACCGCAATAAGGAATGACCTGGCTCACGCATCAACCCTCTCGACATCCTCAAGCACAAGAGTCTTAGATGGCTTTCCAAGAAGATCAGTGTACTCCTGGAATGGAGACCTGGTGAACCGAGTCTCTCTCCAGAAATCAGGAGTCAAGAAACCGTAGGTCTTCAGAAGACACTCAAAGGTGGCCTGTAAGTTTGCAGTGGCAAGATATCAACAATGAATAAGAATTGTATAAAAACCCTTTTCCCTAGACCTACTTGAAGGAGATCAAGTTGAACTCTCAACTTCAACAAGTTTACAAGAATTCAAACTCGCTACTTATTAAAGTTTGATCAACAACATATCAGGAATCATAAAATTCACATGTTTTGCAGATAAACCAAACTATAGTTTAGAGTTCATGAACATCTTCATGCATCTTCAGATTATTTTAAAGCATATAAACATATAGGGAGATGCACAAACACGTAAACAATCTCAAAGAGTAACAAATCAAAACAAATACAGGAAGTTTAGAAAGGAAAAGTTAATACCTTGACAAAGTTTCCAAGAGTTTTGGTTGAACCCCTTGAAGAAGTGAAGACATCTTCAATACCAGCAAACTGGAGCACCTTCTTGGGAACTCTAGCAGCCACAATACCAGCACCTCTCGGAGCAGGTACCATCCTAACCGTGACGGATCCACATTTCCCGGTAACTTTGCACGGCACTGTATGGGGTTTCCCGATCTTATTTCCCCAGTAACCTCTTCTTACCGGTATCACTGACAACTTGGCCAATATTATGGCTCCTCTTATAGCTGTTGCAACTTCTTTGCTGCATTTCACTCCGAGTCCGACGTGTCCATTTCCGTCGCCGACAACAACGAAGGCCTTGAAGCGCGTACGCTGACCAGCGCGAGTTTGTTTTTGGACAGGAGTGATCTTCATAACTTCGTCTTTGAGAGAAGGGCCGACGAGCTGGTCGATGATTTGGTATTCTTTGATGGGGAGAGAATGGAGGTAGATTTGTTCGAGGGATGTGATTTTTCCGGCTTTGACTAAACGGCCAAGTTTCGTCACCGGTACCCACTTTTCCTCCTCGTCCTTGCGACCACGGCGCCTGCCTCTTGAACCCCGGTCGCCTCTCCCGCCACCAAATCCACGCCTGAAAGCGCCGCGTTCACCTCCGCCTCTTTCTGCCATTGTATTCCTTAGTTTTGATTAGGGTTATCAAGGGATTGAGACAACTGGTGAAAGAAGAAGATGGAAGCGGCTAGGGTTATGATTTTATATGCGGAGATTGTTGGAGTTAGGGTTTGGGGGGATTACATGAGTTTATGGGCTTTTGGGCTTTGATTTGGATTGATTTTTGCTTCAATCCATTTAAATGTATGGAAAAATTATTTTGCGTTTGAATAAGATTTTACTTAATATATATTTATGGGTAATTATTTTATATATTAGTGATGGAAAATAGAAGTTTTAATAATTATTTTAATTTTATGATTTAGATATTCAATTTAAAGTATACGATTAAGGATTTGAAATTTAGAATTTTAAATTTTAGTGATAATAATTAAAATTTAAAGATTATAAATTAAAATTTATATCTCGTCGTATGACTTCAATATTTAAACGCTAAATTCTAAAGTTTCTATTTTAATAATTATCTTTAAATTTTAAATTCCTACACATAAACCTTAAATTAAGACTCTAAACCTTAAAAATAAGACAAAGAAAATTTTAGTTTCAATCATCAATATATTAAATATAAATTATATATATTAACATTAAAAATAAAAAATGAATTTTTATTTTTAAATAAAAATTTATATGTACAACTTACTTGTTATAATCATAAATCACAAATATGTGAATTTTTTTAAAATAATAGTTACTATACATGCAAAGACTTGAATGAAAAACCAGGGCTGCAATGGGTTGGAATTTGGATTTATTTTTTACTTAGTATATATTTATACGTATATATAAATTAAATTTAATTGGTTTTTTAAAAATGACAATTTTATCTATGCATCCTTAATTGTTATAATCATAAAAACAACTATGTGAATTTATTTATTTATAATATTAGTTTCTATACACGCAAAATTAATATCAGAAGGATGGAAATTAAAAAGGGAAGGATTATAGTGCTGTAAATGAAGTGAATTGATCGTGGACTATTTAACATGAAGTTTAACTTCATATTATTTATTTAATTAATTTATATGAACAAGATTTTATATTTGATTAAATAAATAAATAAATATAATTTATTTATTTATTTATATTCGTAAATATTCAGTAACCAGTTTATTTATATTCGTTTAAATTTATATACATATGTTTATTCATATTTATTATTTTTCAAAATCAGTATGGAGTGGGTGATCATATTGTAAAGGACTAGATGAACTTATACTGTTTTCTTTTTAAATTTTTAATGAATTTAATCTTAAGAGTTTGGGTGATTCTATTTGAAGACTCATATAATTCACCAGTTAGAAAGGTTGAATACTTAAGGCCCGTTTAGCATTGCTTTTCAAACCAGTTTGGGGGTAAAAAACTGGTTTGAAACGCATAAGCAATGCTAAACAGTTAGCTTTTGAAAAAGAAACTGCGTTTGAAAAATGATTTTCAACCCAAACACAAAAGCTAAAATTTTTAGCTTTTGCGTTTGGAAAGTGCTTTTAGGAGTCATATTACAATTTTAACATTTATTTATTATATTTTATTATAATCTAATTTTTACAAATACATAATTATATTTAACATAAATTATTTTTTTTAATTTAAAAATGATATATATTCATACAAAATTATATATTCTCAAAAGCACTTCTAAAAATCACTTTTCAAAAATAATTTATTTATTTATTTATTTATTAATATTTTTATATTTTATCATAATTTAAGTTAATATTATAATATAGAATAATTTTATTATCATTTAAATATATATTTTTAACTTATGACATCATGTTTAAACTAGTCATTTATTTTCTTAAAAGCACTTTTTGACAACAATATTAAAAACATATTTTTCAAATTAAAAATTCCAAAAGAATTTGAGTGATTCATTTATTGACGGCTTTGGAGAAAGTCATCTTATTTATTGTGAGAATAAGTTATTGTAAAAACTCTTAATTATTTTTGGGTGGTTTATATTGAAATAAACCTAATAAAATAACTTATATTAGTAACCTTTTATGAAAAACATTGGTCATTTTTTCAGTACTCTTACTAAAACCTAAGGAAATAAGGTTATATATATTTCTAGTTTGTAGACGCATCGAAGACTTCAGTGGATGAAAGGAGAATTTTTATAGAAAAGAAGTTAAAATAACTAAAGTGCAAAAATAGTCACTATAATTTAGGGACAAAGTTAAGCATTGACAAAGACCTCATCTCTGCTTATCTCTTCACCCTAATGCAAACCAAGTTGAAAGTTGAAAGTCTTGTTAGAAATTTGAAAAACAGACGCAAACATCATGACACAACGCATTCACAATTATAGATATACGATCTTTCATGTAAATAGACCAATGTGATGATTTTAGTCTTTAGAACAGACAGCTCAGACCAATATATATGTATGTATGTATCACACAGAACCATATAAACAGTCCATATTTCTGAAACAAGTATCATAGACTAGAATTTCAGGTTAAGAACTTGACCCAATGGCTGATGGTCTGTAGGTAACTTCTCAATGGTAGGATGATTGAACTGTCTGGGTGCAGACTCCTCCCTTAAGGCAGCTAAAGCAGCTTTTCTTCTCTGCTTCTGTTCTTGCCACTTCCTCAGCTGATCTTCTGCAGTTGCTTTGGCTTTCTCAGCTGCCTCCGCCCTCGTAGCTGCTTGTTCTGCCCGGTTCCGAAACAACCCAATCTTCGACAATGCAACTCTCAGTTCCTTCTTCAAAGCATCAACTTCATTCTTGTTTGCCGAATCTGTGTTTAACTGATTGAGATCTTCCACGGGAGACCATGAAATTTCATCTGCCTTCTCAGTTCTTCGGATCAAAGAGTTGTATTCTTCGATCGAAATCATTATATGATCAGCACACTTATCTCTTTGATCATCAATGTGTGAAATTTCAACTTGTTCATCCTTCTCTCTTTTCCTAACTTCATCCATCTCAATCTGTAGCTTCTCTAAATCACTTTTTAGAGCTTCAACATTAAAGTTCAGGTTTTTTGCCTCTTGCTTAGCATCTTCCCGTTCAAGTTCTAATCGTTTAAGTTCTATTTCCAACTCCTTGATGTAAAATGCTTGATCCAATATCTTTCTTTCCTTGAACTCCAAGTCTTGTGTTATTTGGTTAAGATCAACTCCACCATCCAAACTAGCATTCTCCATTGAACCAAGCACATTAGGTACCTGCTCAAGTTCTGGTATGGCTTCCAACCGTTTTCTCATATCTTCCATCTCTTTTTGTGTTTGGAGTATTATTGCCTTCAATACCTCCATTTCAGCATCCTTCTCAGATACAATTCTGCATTTCTCATCCTCAGCTTCAGTAGTAGCAAGCTTTGAAATATGAGTGGCATCCTGAAGCTTTGCTATGCGGCCTAGAAGCTCTTCAGACCTTTCCTTTTCCATTTTAGCAGAAGCTTCCATCATTTCCGCTTGTGTAATTGCCTTGAGCTCTAAATCTTTTGCAGCAGCAAGTTGAGATTCCATATTAAGTAGATCAGCTTGTGTAATCTTCAGCTCCATTAGAACACACGAAAGCTGCTCGCGGATCTTTGCTGATTCGGACAACTTATCTACCATCCCTTTCATCTTTGATTCAAGTTCATTGATCTGATCCTTGACTTCATTGCATTCTTGTATATTTCTGTCCCTCTCAACCTCAGAGTTCTTTAGTAGGACAGAAAGTTCATCTGCTGTTTTCTTATAGTGTTCTAGTTGACGAAGAACCTCCATGTATGCAGAGTCCTTTGCTTCCATTTGCAGCCTGTAGTTGGCCAGTCCTTTTTCTAAGCCTTCAACGCCTTTCTCTTTTTCTGCATCTGACTGACAAAAGAAAAAGAAACACATAAGAACTTGCATATTAACAGACGAGTTCATTACTCTACCTTCACTCGAACTCCAGCAGCAGGTCAGGTACATGTATGCTCATTTTTTTTTAAAAAAAAGTTCTTTTGTATTCAGAGAATCCTTGAAAAACTATGCCTCTGAACAGATATCTGAAAAGTGGGATCAACAAAGCATTATCTACTTATCTAATAGACTCCCATCCCAAAGTTCCCAGCATTGAGATGCAATAACTGCAATGAAATAACTCAGAATTTGTGATATCCAACTTCATAGGCTATGTTCTCCAGATCTTTTATTCATATTTTAGTTACCAATTTCCAAATCCTCTTTCCTATATAGAGAGATATGTGTATGGAATCTAAATTTTTTTGAAAATAATTGAACATACAGCAAATATTCGTATCCAACAATCGAATCGAAGAATATAGAATCTACTGTTTTACGAGGTGTAAAAACTTAGAAATACTATAATAACAATCGAAATCTTACATCGCTGCCGGTTGACCTGTGTCTTGCCTGATTGCTTTTTTCTCCAAATAAAGATATTGCAACTTGAACAGGTTCAATAGGTTTGGTATCAATCTCACCCATTTCCTCTCCAGAAATACCCAACAAGTGTTCCAAGTCCGAGCAGAAACCTGTAAATCAGAAAACACTCCAAAGGATCTGAATCGAAGTCTGTGTATATCAAATATGAAATATGTCTGATGCAAACAGTGAAACAAATACGTGTATGCATGTACAAGGAAACCAAAGCAGCAAGCAAAGTATAGTGATTTGACGTTGGGATCCATTACAAAATAATTAGGGTTTCGAAAGATGAAACAAACACGAAATTACAAAAGGAAAACCAAAGACAATCGGAATTGCAAAGGAATTTGTAATTGCAAGAACATTGGAAGAAAGACATACCAGGGATTTGTGGAAACTGAGTTGTAAATGAAACGCCCAACGGAAGACTGGTTTTGAAAAGAGTTCAGGACACTGAAGTTTCATAGAAGAAATCATTGTTTACTCCTGCAACTTTTGTCGACGGCGAAAACAAAGGCAGCGATTTTTGTCTCAGTTCATACAGTTTACAATGTTGCCGATGTCGATGAATTCTCAAAACTTTCTTGAAACCATCGACAATGCGGGATCCACGAAACCATAAGTCTCTTTTTTCTTTCTCGGATTTATTTTAAAGGGTTAATTATTAAAATAATCACTTATATTTCTTTCGATATAAAATTAATTAATTATTTTAAAAATAATCAATAGAATCATTTGTGATTTTAGACGTAAATTTTTTATCACTCGATAAATTTTATTGTTAACGGTTAATAAAAAAACTGATCTAATATAACTAAAATAAATAAATTATTTAAATAATTTTTAAATTATTAATTTAATCATATTTTAATTATTAAAATAAAAATAATTTATATAATTATATTTTTATTCTCTATATTTATAATTTTTTTTTATTTTTTCTCTTCTCCACCCTCTTACATATTCTTCTTCAACCTGCGTAAGTGGTATGGATTCCGCTAATTTACTTCTTATCATCTCCATTGATACTCAACTTCTCGGCTATAAACTCCTTAATAGTTTAAGGACTATTTAGTTAATTTATTCTTTTATTGTGTTAAATTAATCTTTTATTAATAATTAATATCAATAAATGACTGAATATCTAAAAGTTTATACCTCGAGAATATAAGTATCTTATTGATTGTTTTAAAAATTGATGACCAACAATTTTAAAAATAAAAAAATTATCATTTGAGAGCCTTGAACGCCTCAAGTTTTTCAATGAGTGTCGTTCATATCTCGAGAATAAGAATAACTAGGAATTACATACGTTAAATTTCAACCTAAATTACATGGTTGGTAAGTTAATCAATAAGGCTTCTTGTTGAGCATCACTTATAGTAAGCTATCAAAGTAAGTATTCATGTCTTGATGTCTTATGTAATATGAGAATATGGTTTGATGATGATTCATGATTTATGAAATTGTGATATGTTTGAAAAATGAAATGATATGCATGTATGTATATGGAGCCAAGGCTCAATCCAACATGTATGTAATTATGGTAGCTATAGTAGGAATGGATTGGTAAACCTTAAATGTATGTGGATTCGATACAACTGGTATGTTATAGGATTTATAAGTATATTAGTGCAAGTGATACAAAGTATATGACAAGGAAGAAGTATCTTTATGACTAGGTCATTGATGAGGAAAATGGATATGGACCATGTTATGTTTTCTTAGCAATAAGTAAAATTCGTGTATTTATTATGTTGTCACGTCTAAAAAAATTTGATAATTGACGATGATTTGAATTTTAAAAATTTTAAGAATTTAAAAACTATTTTATAAAAATTATTTTTTTAAAATTATTTTTTTTGCTAAAATATAGTTTTAAGTTTTTAATTTTAAAATAAAATATTATATATCAAACATTTAATTGATTAACAAGTTTTTTATCGCTTATTGACGATCAGACATCTAATATTTCAACGGTATAAATTTTATATACTTAAAATTATAATATTATAAATTTTAAACACCTAATAAATAAAATAATATTTTAAACGCATAAATTTTAAATATTTATTTTTTATTTAAATTTAAGTATATAAATATAAAATTCCATTAATAATACTTCAGCTAGGTACCCATCAAAACAATCAAACCTATATATTCAACAATAAAAATCTAAAACCCTAATTTCAACAAGTTATAATTAGAAAACCTAGCATCTCTGTAACCAGCAAAGCATCACACTTCCCGCTTTTGCTATTCTGTAAGTTATCATGTTGAAAATTAAGACGCCCAGGAACGGAAGAGTCCGAAGAGAATTAGAAAAACGAGCTCCAAAGCTTGTAAGTATTTGAGAAATTCCTCGGGTTTCTTTTCGATAGAGATTTATGAAATAATATTGGGTTTTTTATTAAAATTTTGTTTTGCAGGTTGAAACAGGGAAGAAAACACTGATACTGCAAGGTACAAAGACGAGTGGCACATTGAATGGTGTTTTGAGTGAAATTTACCATTTAAAGAAGGGTGGAGCTGTGAGATTTACCAGGAAGAATGACAATATAAGGCCTTTTGAAAGTGGGGGTGAAACTTCTTTGGAGTTCTTTTCTCTTAAAACTGATTGCAGCATCGTTGTAGTGAGTGATCCAAACCCTAAAGCTTCAAATTTTAACCTCTGTTTTTTTTTTTTCATTGATTTCAATTTTCAACTATATATTATGTTTCTAGGCTACCATTGTTATACACTTATATTATTATGTTGCTTTGGCTTGTAAAATGCTAAATTTGGTTTAGTGAAGAAGGTTTAATGCTTTTAATTCCCCCATTTGAAGACTTAGAGCGCCTCCCAGTTTCGGGCTCTTTGTGGAAATATTTCAGGACTGTCCTTGTTTTTGTTGGCTTAACTGTTTTAGGATAGCACTTAGATTGATCAAAGCTTAATTAGTTTTAAAAACATGGATTCTTTTAGAGCTGATTTCATTATGTGCTAGCCATTTTCTCAACCATTTTCGTGAATGTGTTTTTATGTTGGCAGTATGGCTCACACTCGAAGAAACGACCTAACAACCTTGTTATCGGGCGCATGTATGATCATCATGTATATGATTTAGTTGAGGTTGGGGTTGAAAATTTTAAATCCATTGAATCATTCACTTATGACAAGAAGATGGCACCACGAGTGGGATCAAAGCCTTTCATTGCTTTTGTTGGAGAAGGATTTGAGAACGTCGATGAGCTGAAACATTTGAAGGAAGTTTTGCTTGATCTTTTACGAGGAGAGGTTTGTATGCACTGCTTTTGGCACTGAATTTTTCTAATTTGTAATAGTTTTATGATGTCTGTAATAATTCAGGTTGTGGAGAATATAAACCTTGCTGGGTTGGACCGTGCTTATGTATGTACAGCAATTTCTTCAAATAAGGTATACCTGACACATTGTGCCCTTCGGTTGAAAAAGTCTGGCACTGTAGTTCCAAGGATGGAACTCGTAGAAGTAGGCCCTTCCATGGATTTGGTGGTTCGGCGTCATCGTCTTCCAAACGAAGGCTTGAGGAAAGAAGCTATGAGAACTGCTAAAGATCAACCAAAGAAGAAGGTTTGATGACTATGCACAGTAAATACATCCTTCTTTATAACAATTTTCGATTAATTAACCCGTTTTTGTTGTTTCGCAGATCAAAAATGTTAGCTCGGATGCAATAGAAGGGACTATTGGCAAGATCTACATTCCTGATCAGAAGGTAAGACGAAAACTGATTTTTAAGCTTATAGACGCCAATCTGCACTTGCTTTCCCCCACAAGTACTGGTCATTATTTGAACAATACTTTTTTGCATATAGGTTGGAGATGTGGCTCTACCAAACAAAGCCAAAGGTGTGAAGAGAGAGCGTCGTGAGGCTAAGAAGAAAGAGGCTAATGAACGAGCCTCTAAAAAGCACAAGGAAGAATCCGAGTGATGAGCCCTCTGCATGTCTGCTACATAGCCTTGAGGAAATCGAATGCTCTTTCCCTTCGTGTTGCACTAGCAGTCTTCCAACGGTAAAACAAATGGAGTGGATAATGGAAGCTGATATCTTCACAACTACATAATCTATTAAAACTTGTTTTAGGTTTTAATGTTTGGATTTGTTACTTTTTGTTCAACCTTGAATTTTCATGGAACATGAAAGAAAATTTTGTGACAAACTGTTTGATATTTATGTCGTCCCATTTTGAGATATAGGTACAAGCTACATTCATGGTACAAGCATGTTGATAATTATTGGCTAACCCCATATAAGTGCTTCTGGATTCTGCTTCATATGGTTTTGCTTATTGGCTCCTCCAAAAATACAAGATACCTTCCTACATGCTGGAAGAAAGTTACCCAATTAAAAACAATCCATTTTTTATTTATTTCATAGGTCTCAAAATTTCTCAAATTCAGACATTATGAAGATCACAGAGACAAATCTGTGGCACAACTAGCAGATAATCATTTTCCCATGTCATTGTTACATGCATGCCTGGATGCTAAATGTGAAAGGAGTCCACACAAGATCACCAAACACCAGCATGAAGCCTAACTCGGCAATTATGTCCCAGTAAATCAGAAGCAAATATTGATGGGTCGGTATGAATCATCTAGCCTCATTGGTTAAGGGAATGATTGTTGTTCTTAGAGGTATTAGGTTTGAGCACCCGTAATGTCAGGATAGTGATTAAGTGATCAATGTTCAACGGTTGAAAGTATACTCTAGAACATATACTATACTGTAACACTGTAATTGATTCAAAAAAAATATTGATAGTTCAATTTAAGTGAGTTTCTCATATTAAAATGGCCAAATCAAAATTCAATTATATATGCAAATAAATTTTAAGGGTCTCATTATTTAAGAATAAACGAACAAACTATCATCATTATGTCTAATAATAATCATTTTTATTTTTGAATATAAGAACACCACATTAACAATTTATATTCTGGTATATAACCTAAACAACATAGCACGGTAAAAATATAGATTAGGAATATATAAACAATCAACAAAACAGGACAAAAATACATATATAAGCATATATTAATTGAAAAACAAATCATTAAATATATACAGACTGTGATTTATGGACAAGGAAACCAAAATATTTTTAATATTATATATTATGATAAAGAAAATATATAATTCACATTCATAAAAAAGGAAACGGTACGTATACATACCTTATAAAAATAAATTATATACATATATAATATAGTAAAATGCATACCATACAATAATATATATATATATATATATATATATATATATATATATATATATACCATGTAGTATACAGACAGTGATATGAGGCATGAAAATAAATGAGCATGTTTCAAACAATATATAATCATGCGAACTATAAATAAAACTAAGTGAACTTAAGTCTAACAATAATTTAAATAAATGTATAAAACATAATATTTTTTCCACACTTAATATGTGTCTAATTATTTTACCCGCTGTGTGTTTATGGTCGAAGAGGTCAATTGTACTCCTAATTAATTTATAATTTATATATTATTTTTTTTATATTTTTTATCGATAATCTAAATTTACGCCTCCTAAAATTTTATATTTTTAAATTTTTAATATAATTCTCTAATAATTTATACCCTGATATAAAATCTTACTTACATCTAGGGGTGTGCATTCGATTCGGTTAACCGACTGAACCAAAATTATTTCGGTTAATTTGGTCGGTTAATTTTTGGTAAATTCGGTTAACGGTTAATTTTTTCTGATAATTTGATTATCGATTAATTCGGTTCAAAGTCGATTAATTGATCGAATTAACCGAAATTATATATATTAAATATTATATATATAGTCATTTAACTTTTAAAATATTATAAAATGTTTATTAATTTTTTATATTATAAAATGTTCACTAAATTTTGTATTAAATTAGTATAAAATAAAAGTTTAATGACTAAAAAATTATTTTAGCTTAATTTAGTGATTTATTATGTAATTTAACCAAAATTTATAATAAATTTAGGTTAATTCAATTAATTCGGCTAATAACCGAAATAATTTTGGTTCGGTTAATTCAGTTAAAAAAAATTCAGTTCGGTTAACAGTTATGGTTTTAAAAATTTCGGTTAATTCGGTTCGGCTACCGCCCAAATTAACCTAATGCTCACCCCTACTTACATCCATGATTAATTACTATTTTTGTATGAACCATCTAGCCTCAATGGTTAAAAGAACGGTTGTTATTTCTAAAAGTTAAGGATTTGAATACTAGCAAAGCCAACACGTTAATTGAGTGATCAATGTCTATTGATTGAAAGTATACACTAGAATTGATACTACTGTATCACTGTAGTTAATTAAAAAAATAAAATAATTTACTTTTTTTTTCTTTCAAGACTGGCCAATCTTTCTAATTTTATGAGTGAAAATCGAATAACCAAATATATTTAATTATTACCCATATTGATTTTATTTAGACTAACATATTCTCTCATGTATATTTGTTATTTCTGTCGTAATATATTTGATCTGTTTTCATTGGTTTGATGTTTTCTATGGCGATGAGTAATAATATTACTATTAACGTTGAATATCGTTGAATATTATTAAATTAATTAATAAAAATTAAAAATTTTAAGAACTTAACATATAATTTATAATTTTATACTGAGTATATCACTCTTTTATTAATTACATATTAAATTTTGAAATTTTTTAATTTTTATTAATTAATTTAATGGTGCTTATCATTAATAATGTCCAGTGATATTCGACGTCCGCTATAGAATTTTTTCATCTATAGCATTACCTTTCATTTCTCTTTTTCTTTTTATGTTTCACTTTTTTGAATAAAGACGATAATATAATCTGAATTTATCGAATATCGACTCAACTTATAAAGATAAAATATTTAAAATATTGTATTGAGATTAAATCGAAACAAATTATTAAAAATAAAGTCTAATTGGATTGAGTTCAAATTTAAGAATAAAATTATATGTATTTATTATATATATTATTTTTATTATTTTTTCCTGATTTGGTTAAGTCAAAATTTTTATTAAAATATTATCATTAAATTAAAATCAGTTATATTTTTATTATATTAAAATTAAAATTAAAATATATTAAAATCAAATCAAAATTAAAATATATATTTTAAAATTTAAATCAGATTGAAACATCTAAAAACAAATAATAATAATAATATATAAAATCACTGACAGTCCCAACCGCACTCCCCAAGTTGTATTATTCATGTTTTAATACTACGGCAATGCTTCCTCACCTGTCTTCCGCTTTTGGTATTTAATAAGATTTATTACATACCAACTGTAAAAGAAAAAAAAAATCAGTCCATTTTTTAATACACAAATTTAAAGATTTAACCTACATATTTTGATTTAATATAAATTTGATCTATTTAATTGTATGAATTATCTTGTTATAGTGATTAAAGAAATAATTGTTATTTTTAAAGATCACGACTTCGAATATTAATATTTATAATGTAATATTTTTAAGGTTAATTTTTAATAATTGAAATTATATTTTAAAATAGATATTATTTGTAATCATTACAATCGATTCAGATAAAAAAAATTATTGTTGTAGATTTGAAACAATATATTAACATGTATTCTTTTTATGATTGAAAGGATATTTTATGAAGAAAAAAATGTACAATTAATGCGAGCACAAGACACATTGAATCCACCAAGACTTTATCCCCAAATTCCCAACTTTTTTCCCACTTACTTTTTTAGGTCTCACCCTCACCCACTGAACAACAATTAAAGCTTAAAAATTTATAGTCAACAATGCAGATTGATGTCTAAATCTCTGATTGGAAGTGACTGATGATGAGTCAACTCATGGAGATGGAAAATGAACTCAAAAGCCTGTGTTTGTCAAAAGGGATAGTAGGAAGAAGAAGAGAGAGAGAGTTGAAAATCAAGCATTCCTTGTGAAAGGCAGAAAGGGTAGTTAAAAAGATGGGGTCTTTTAATCATGTAGATTCAAAGATTTAAAAAAGGGTATATGAAAATGATTTCCTGAGTTCAAAAGCTTTGAGATTCAAACAAGTTACTGTGTACCTGGAATATCTGCAATTGTCCTGTAATGGGAAGTGTTTTTGCAGTCATCTTCTTGTTCTGCAACTTGCTTTTGCTTCCTTATCCCTCCTCTTCTCTTCCTTTATGCACAGATTCCAGTAAGTTGATTAACCATTGTTGTTTATCTTGCATTTTTCTAAATGTCTGCCTCAGAAATTGATATCCCTTTCTTTGTGGTGTAGGGGCACCTTTTGTCTTGAAGTCAGCATTGAAATTTTGCTCCTACAATGGAAGTAGCTGCTGCAACTCCACTGAAGATTCCCAATTGCAGAAGCAATTTCAAGCTATGAATATCTCTGACACAGGCTGTGCTTCACTTGTGCAATCAGTTCTTTGTGCAGTAAGACTTCATTTCTTCCCATTCACTGTTTTAAGGTTTTGTTTCTTTAGATTCTGTTGTATTAATCTAACATAAAGAGATTATTCCTGTGGAAAATTGGAATATGAGGTTTCTTTTAAACATTGCATTGTTTGCCACTGTACGGCAGTAGATACAGGCTTAAAGTTTCCTTTCCAATGATTTTCTTCATCCTTCATGCTCGAATTATATGAAAAGTCTCATGTTGGTGCTTTCCTTTTTCGAGTTCTTGGTTGAAAAAAACATGTCTACAACTCATGTTATCCTATGCTTACAATCAAATCTAAGTAACATGAATATCTCTGCAATAGTGAATGACATAGTTGTTCATAACTACATAGTATTCAGTTGCCACAATAGGTTATGATTTTACCGAGTTTACATGTTTTAACTTTGCTTTTCAGAGATGTGATCCGTTTTCTTCAAAGTTATTCACTATTGATTTGGCTCCCCGACCGTTGCCTCTCCTCTGCAACTCTTCCGTTTCAAGGAGCTCATCTCAGTCTAGCCAAGCAACAAATGATTTCTGCTCTGAAATATGGGATACATGTCAAAATGTATCCATATTCAACTCACCATTTGCACCTTCATTACAGGGGCAAGTAGGAGCACCGGTGAATTCGAAATTCACCAAGTTGACCGAACTTTGGCAGTCGAAAACTGAGTTCTGCGATGTCTTTGGTGGAGCATCTTCTGCTGGATCAGTTTGCTATGACGGTAATCCTGTCACACTAAATAAGACTGGAACTCCTAGTGCTCCACATGGCTTATGCCTCGAGAAAATAGGAAATGGAAATTACTTGGATATGGTTGCTCACCCTGATGGATCAAACCGTGCATTTTTTTCCAATCAACAAGGAAAGATTTGGTTGGCAACTATTCCTAAAGTGGGAGGAACATTGGAGCTTGATGAATCCAATCCCTTCATAGACCTTACTGATCAAGTTCATTTTGATACTGCATTCGGGATGATGGGGATTGCATTTCATCCAAACTTTGCACAAAACGGACGATTCTTTGCTTCATTCAATTGTGACAAGGGTAAATCACCAGGATGTACTGGAAGATGTTCGTGTAATTCGGATGTGAACTGTGATCCTTCAAAACTTGGTACGGACAATGGTGCTCAGCCTTGTCAGTATCAAAGTGTTATTGCTGAATATACTGCCAATGGTTCCACATCACAGCCTTCCTCGGTACATGCCTTTATGCACCTAAAACTTCTTTTTATTTACTTTTGTTTTTCACATCCAAAATTCTAATTGATTGTTCCATCTTTAGGCAGAAAATGCTAAACCATCTGAAGTGAGAAGGATATTCACTATGGGCCTTCCCTTTACTTCTCAACATGGTGGACAGATTCTTTTTGGACCTACAGATGGCTATCTATACTTTATGATGGGCGATGGTGGCGGTGTTGGTGATCCATACAATTTTTCTCAAAACAAGAAGTCTGTGCTCGGAAAAATCATGAGGCTTGATGTTGATAATATACCAAGTGAGTACCAGCTTCTGAATTGTTTATAACCACAAGTACTTACCTACGTTACTTGGACTCAGCTGAGGTACGAGTGTGCGATATGTTTAATGTCATTCGTTTCATCTGACACTCGCAATATGGTTCCAGGCATGGCAGAAATTAATAGACTTGGTCTATGGGGAAACTATTCTATCCCAACAGATAATCCATTTAGCCAAGATGAAGAGTTGCTGCCTGAAATATGGGCTTTTGGATTAAGAAATCCTTGGCGATGCAGTTTCGATTCAGAAAGGCCTTCCTATTTTATGTGCGGGGATGTTGGCGAGGTTCGGCTTTTCTCTTCTGATGTTGGAACATTTCGAAGTTCGAAACAATGCCTTCGACTTTAATCTGATCTAGCGGATACGATTACATGTGTATTTGATTGTGTTTACCAGTTTCTGTGTTTTATGTGTAATGGTATGACTAAATTTGTACATCTATAACCCTACAGAATTTGTACGAAGAGGTCGACATGATCAGCAAGGGCGGAAATTATGGTTGGCGTGTTTACGAGGGCCTGTATCCTTTTGATCCTACATTATCACCTGGAGGGAATACATCTGTTAACTCCATAAGCCCCATTCTCCCGGTTATGGGATACAATCACTCTGAAGTAAACAAGAAAATAGGATCAGCCTCCATCATAGGTGGCCATTTTTACCGGTCCAACACCGATCCATGTATGTACGGAAGGTAAGTAACTTCCAATCTTTCACCAACAAGAAATGGATCCAACTGTTTTTTGCACACTATTAACAAGATCACAACATGGATATTTTCCTATCATAGTAACTATTGAAAACATTAAGCTCTATTTGTTTGCTTTCTAAGGCGGCTGAGACGGAACAAGTCTTCATTACCACTGCCTAGGTACTGCTAATATTTGCTGGTTTTTCAGGTACTTGTATGCAGATTTGTATGCCGGTGCAATCTGGGCAGCAACAGAAGACCCGGAAAACAGTGGCAACTTCTCAACTAGCACTATTCCTTTCAGTTGTGCCAGAGACTCAGCTCTAGAATGCAGCACCGTGCCAGAAAGCGCTCTTGCGGCATTGGGTTACATTTACTCATTCGGTCAGGACAATAGCAAAGATATCTACTTGCTAACCAGCAGTGGTGTTTATAGAGTTGCCGCTCCGAGTCGATGCAATTACACTTGCTCAAAGGAAAACGTTACCGCAGTTACAAGTCCGAGTCCTACTACTTCACTGGCATCATTACAAGCAAACCAGTTGAGCCGGGTATTCCTGTTATTTGCCTTGTTGCTGTTCATGGTATCTCTTGCCTAAGATTTCATTACGTCTGTATGATGCTGTACCATGGAGAGATGAATAGCTAGTTTTCCCAACAACGTTATTTTTCGACTATGTTTTGTTTTTGGTTGAGTTTCACGGCATCTCTTGCCTAAGATTTCTTTAACACAATCTGGTAAATTTCTTCAAAAAGAAACATGTTTTTGGTAAAAAAAAATTGATTGTTTATATCAAAATAAACAATCTAAATTAAGGTTATGAAATCACTAACCTCTTAAATTAAAAGAAAAAGGCATAAAGATAATTTTCACCCTTAACGTTTATAATTTTTGTCATTTTGGCCCCTATTCTTTTTTGGGGATAAATTTAGCCCTTGATCTATGTTTTTTTAACAAATAACTCATTTTTTAACTACTAGGATAACTGAACCGTTAAAAATTTAATAATGGTAACATATCATATATAGATGTGATAATATATTTTAAATAACATATAATCTAAACTATTAAATATATACATATATATAGAATATAATTTTATTCCAGTATAAAATATAAAATATAAAAAATTAAAATTTAAATAAAATATTAAAAATTAATTAAATACAAAACAAAAATTTACTAAATATTCTCAACCCTAACTAAACTAAAATATCTTTATAAAAACCTAAAACTCCGATTTAGATTAAAACTAAAATACCTAAGTTCAAAATTAAAATAATAAAAATCCAATTGATTATTATCAAAAAAATTTATCTTTGATTCAACGGTAACAAACTATACAAAACACTTTCTTCTCAGATTATGTTCATACCTTTTTAGATAAAATTTTAATTTTACTATAGTTAAGGTTGAAAATATTTAGTAGCCTTTTGTTTTAGATTTAATTAATTTTTAATAAATAAAAATAATAATATTTAATATTTTATTTAAATTTTAATTATTTTATATTTTTAGATTGGAATAAAACTAGATCTCGCGTTTATGTATTTGATATACTAGATGTTAAGTCATTTAAAATATATTATTACATATATATGACATGTCATCATTATTAAATATTTAACGGTTCAGTTATCATGGTAGTTAAAAATGAGTTATTTGTTAAAAAGATAAAGGTCAAGGGCTAAATTTATCCCAAAAAAAGAATAGGGGCTAAAATGACCAAAATTATAAACGTTAAGGGTGAAAACTATCTTTATGCCAAAGAAAAATTATTAGGTGAATCCTGTTCATCACTTCATTTGTGGTTCAAGTAATCAAAACCGCTCATTTTAATTTTTTTAAAGATGAATTATTACTTTTTTTCTACATGTAATTAGTGAATGAGCAATTATTAAGTAATTATTTAAAGATAAACGGTTCTGATTGTTTGAACCATGGATGACGTGGTGAACAAGGTTCACCTAATAATCTCTCTAAATTAAAATAGATGAATCTTTTAAGTTTATCTTAAAAGAATCACTTAAATTTTAAAATAAAAAATTATTAAAAATAAAAAATAATCATCTTTTTATCGGTGAATTTATTAAATATTTTCAATAAAATCATCTAATCGGTCATAATTGAGCATATTAAGAGTTAAAAGTTTATATTTTTTAGGGCGAGTTTAGTAATCTCAATATAGATATTATTTTATAATTTTAATTATTTTTATATTAGTTTTTATTTTTAATAAATTTTTAATATTTATTTTTATTAAATTTATGAATTTTTATAAAAAAACGCCATGTACTCGATTCGAAGATTTGGCTTTGCGGACCAACAATTTATCAGAAGAATTTTTGAAGGATTGTTTCATTTCTGGGTTACGTCCTGACATCAAGAACGAAGTATTAATTCATCGTTCTACTTCGATGATGGAGGTGCAAGCCTTTGCTAGATTTCATGAGGCTCGTCTCCAGGATCGTCGCTCGTGGTCTCGCGTTCCACCATCCAAGCTACCTCCCTTGTTGCCAACACCCTCTGCGCCTCCCATGGCACATAAACCTCAACCCGGTCGACCACCTCCTTTAGACTCTACTTCTGTGGTTGTCTCTAATTATCCTCATCTTCGGCGTCTTTCTTCAACCGACGCTCAGGCTCGTCGGGGCAAAGGATTGTGTTATTATTGTGATGCTAAATATGTTCCCGGTCATAAGTGTAAGGATCCGCAGTTCTTTCTTTTGGATGATGAGGACATGACAGCCTCTGTCGTTCTTTCTGATTCATCACCTTCGGTTCTTGATGGTGAGGTGGTGATAGACAATACACTAGATCATTCGTTGGTTTCTCTGAACGCATTGGCTGGACATTTTCATCCCACCACTATTTGGGTCATTGAAGAGGTCGATGGTCGTCAATTTCGCATTATGATAGATGGCGACAGCACACATAACTTCATTCAGTCACGACTTGCAAACTATTTGGGTTTACCAATCACTTCAGTTTCTAATTTTCGTGTCATGATCGGCAACGGGCAAAAGCTTCAGCATGAAGGTTGCATTCGTAATCTTTCTTTGCGTGTTCAAGGTACACAACTTGTCACTGATTTTTATGTGCTTCCATTGGAAGGCACTGAAATGGTATTAGGAGTTGCTTGGTTAGCCACTCTTGGACCGATTACAATGGATTTTAGCAACCTCTCATTCAAGTTTCGGCTTGGTGCCGTCGAACACTGTTGGCAGGGCGAGTCCAATTCCGGTCCTCAACCAATTCAACTACACTCCCTACGTCGGCTTACTTCTTCTGATGCTATGGCCTCTTGTTATTTCCTACAGTTTCAGTTTGATGCTCAGTCCATATCGACGGTTGACACAGCAGAATTAACATCTCTTTTGGACGAATTTTAGTCCATTTTTGTTCCACCACATGGTCTTCCTCCTACTCGCCCTACTGATCACGCTATACATCTTCAACCTGGGGCTGCTCCCGTTAATGTTCGTCCATATCGTTACCCGTATTTCCAAAAGAATGGAGTGGAGCGTCAGGTACAACACATGTTGGAGCACAACCTCATTCCCCGCAGCAATAGCCCTTTCTCTTCGCCTGTGTTGCTGGTAAAAAAGGACGGTACATGGCGTTTTTGTGTAGATTATCGGGCTTTGAATGCCGTTACAATTAAAGATAAATTTCATATCCCTACTGTTGATGAATTATTTGATGAACTAGGGGGTTCTCGGTTCTTTTCGAAGCTGGATTTATTGGTTGGGTACCATCAAATCCGAGTTCAATCCGCAGACGTCTCAAAAACGGCATTTCGAACACACGATGTGAATTTCTTGTCATGCCTTTCGGCCTGACCAATGCTCCATCTACTTTCCAGGCCACTATGAACGACTTATTCCGGCCATACTTGCGTAAGTTTGTTCTTATCTTCCTAGATGATATATTAGTGTATAGCCGTTCTTGGTTGGATCACTTGGTGCATCTGCGAACAGTCCTCTCTACGCTGCGTGAAAATGGATTTGTCGCTAAACGCAGTAAATGCTCTTTTGGTCAGACCTCTATTGATTACTTGGGTCATATTGTTTTCGGTACAGGGCTGGCAGTTGATCCGGCTAAGGTTGAGGCCATACGTGTATGGTCGATTCCTCAATCTATCAAAGATGTTCGCAGCTTCTTGGGTATTGCTGGGTACTATAGGCGTTTCATTAAAGGTTTCGCTTTCATTGCAGCTCCACTTTCTGATTTATTACATAAAGATCAACCCTTTGTATGGTCATCGAAGCTCAAACCGCTATGTCTTATCTTCAAACATGTCTTTGTTCTGCACCAATTTTGGCATTACCGCAATTTGACAAAGAATTTCAGCTAGAAAATGACGCATCCGGAATAGGAATTGGTGCTATCTTGACTCAAGAAGGGAAGCCATTGGCGTTCTTCAGTCAGAAATTATGCCTTAAAATGCAGCAGGCCTCGACATATTCCCGAGAAATGTTTGCCATCACTCAAGCCATTAGTAAGTGGCGACACTATTTGGTGGGGCACAAATTCACTATCATCACGGATCAACGTTCATTACGTGAGTTAACTCAGCAAACCATACAAACACCTGAGCAGCACCGGTGGTTATCTAAGTTGTTGGGGTATGATTTTGACATCCAATATCATCCCGGTAAACACAATACGGTGGCCGATGCATTGTCTCGCGAAGGAGTGGCTACTCTAATGGACATATCTCGTCCAATTTTGGGGATCATTGAAGCTATACGGGTTGCTAATTCAATGGACACAACATTCCAGATAATTCGTACTGCTCTTCATCAAGGCTCAGTCGAGTATTCCGATTTTGCGGAACGAGACGGTCTTTTGTTGTATCGCGGTCGAGTTCGTGTTCCATCTGAAATGGCTATTCGTACACTGTTATTACGCGAATTTCATTGTTCCGTTTTGGGTGGCCATGCTGGTGTCACTCAGACTTTTCATCGTCTTGCGTCTGGATTCTTTTGGACAGGGATGCACAAGGATGTGCGCCGCTTTGTGCAGAAGTGTCAAATCTGCCAATGCATGAAGAGTAAAAGTCTGTCGTCTGCCGGTTTGCTTCAACCCCTCTCCATCCCTACACAAGTATTTGAGGATATTTCGATAGATTTTGTCGTTGGTTTGCCGAAGTCTCAAGGGAAGGAAGCCATTCTCGTCGTGGTCGATCGCTTAACTAAATATGGTCATTTCTTTGCCTTGCCGCGCCACTTTGATGCTGCCTCGATCGCCAAAATATTGTTACATGGGGTAGTAAAGTTGCATGGGATTCCACGTTCCATTGTCACAGATCGTGATAGCATTTTTCTTAGTGCTCTTTGGAGGGAGTTGCATAAATTACAAGGGGCAGAACTTTGTTTAAGCTCAGCCTACCATCCTCAGTCCGACGGCCAAACTGAAGCATTGAATCGGTGTTTGGAAATGTATTTATGTTGCATGACGGGTGACAATCCGAGTCAATGGGTAAATTTTTTAGCGTGGGCTGAATATTGGTATAACACTGCCTTTCACTCTTCGACCGGTATGACGCCGTTTCGTGCTTTATACGGTCGCGATCCCCCGACCATTTTATCCTACACGAAAGGAAGTGCTATTTCTCCAGAACTCACCCAAGCTCTGTCGGACCGCGATGCCTTACTTCGTCTTCTAAAGACCAATCTTCACAAGGCACAGAATCGTATAAAGATTCAAGCTGATCGATATCGGCGTGACCTCAACTTGGAAATTGGTAGCTGGGTTTTTGTCAAACTCCAGCCCTATCGGCAACTTTCGCTTCGACTTCGACGACATCAGAAGCTCGGTCCCCGTTATTTTGGTCTCTATCGTGTACTTCACAAGGTGGGTACGGTTGCTTATAAACTAGAATTACCGGAGTCTACACGCATTCACCCCGTCTTCCACGTCTCTCAACTCAAGCCATGTCGCGGTGTTCCAGTTCAGCAGATCACGCCACTGCCCTTACTTCGCGAGTTCATCTCACCCGACACCGGACAGCCAAACCTTGCGGACAAGGTTTTTTTCCAGCCGAGGGTACTGTTACGAGTATACCAAAGGATGATGGTATTGTGAGCCCACCGAAAATAACGAAAGAAATTGGTAAAGTCATAACAACCCGTTAGCCAAGCAAGAGAGAAAGGAGGATTTCTACCGCCTTAACTGATTTTGTCTTGTATTAGGAAGAATAATATAAATAATACATTGCAAATCCTTCTTTGAATATGCAGAAAATTGAAATACAAACTCTTCTTTTCTCATATTCTTCTTCTTCTATTCTGTTTTCCTTCATTCATATCAACGTCCACAACAGCTCAATATTTTAGATGTAATGAATTCGTATATATTTTAGAAAATTAAAGCTTATTTGAGAAAAAATGATCTAATAAAAGTAAAATAATAGAATTATGCGCCTCAAAAAATTATAAATTGAACACATGAAAATGAAAAATAGAATATAACTTTTAAAACTTGTTTGACAAAAAACCTTTAAACGCATGAAATGAAATAGAAAACGACAGTTTAAACATTCAATTTTCAGTTTGGACTATTTTTTATTAGGACACGCTTTCATTTGAATCAGTTCCGCCGCTAGCCACGGAGGACGGACAGGTAATAAAACAACTAAACAGTCATGGAATCATTTGTGAATAATTTCGTAGATAGTTCATTTATTTATTTATTTATTTATTAAATGAATAAATTTAAATAAACTTTTATATTCATTTTATTAAATAAACGAACACGATCAAAGGATTTATCTTTTTATTTATATTCGTAAATATTTGATAATTTATTTATTTACATTCGTTTATTTAAATTTATTCACATATATTTATTTATATTTATCATTTTTCATAACAAAAGTATTATATTTTTAAAAAATTAAATATATTTACATGTGTTCATTTATTTATGTTTGTTTATATTTATACACATATGTCATTTTATGTTCGTATATTTGTGTTCTTTTATATTCGTTTATTATTTTAACAAATGAACATGAAAACATATTTGTTTAGTTATTCGTGTTTGCTTATTTGTTTGGTTAAAATTAAACAAACGAACATGAACATATAATCGTTCTTGTTCGTTACTTCGTTTACAAGCATAAGTGAAACATGGGGTTAAGGGCTCCGGCCCGTCAATTGTTGTTTTCGTATACTAAATATAGATATTAATTTTTAAAAAATAATATTTCTAAAGCAATCATTTTTTCCCTATCAATAAAAAAATAAAAAAAATAAATTTTAGTTTCCTCTATAATAAATTTCTAGTTTCGCTCATGTTTACAAGCTAATAGACATTATAAAAACAACCATTTTAATCTAGTTTTCCTATTCATAATGTCAAGATTCAAATTTTTAATCTTATTTAATAGAGATAATGTTTTATCATTCTAAATTAACTATTTATTAGTTTTTTTTGATAAATCTGTAATATTTATTCCAAAGCAGAACCTCTGCTACAAATTACATTTTAGAGGACCTCCATGCAACAAGAATCGCATTCTGTATAGTTTGTAATCGAACATTCTTATGACATAATCGAATACAAAGAATATTCTTTAAACACACAAAAACCTCATTACAAGTGCGTTGTATACCCCGGAAACACCTTCTATTTCGCTCTTTTCAAATCAAGTAAATGAATGCTTGCCATGCAAGCCTAAGGATAAGGGCCAACCCCGATCTCCCCTTCAAACTAGCCATTGCCCAAGCCAACTCTCCCGACCAATCTATGACCTCCCGATCAACCCCACTACAACAGAGAGCCATGCACCAAACACCTAGAGAAACCATATTCAAAAAATAAGTGATCCCTTGTCTCGGATGAGTTGCCACACAAACCACAACTACCCTCTTCATGAACCAGTTCCATACGAGCCAACCTATCCCGTGTAGGCAAACCATCCAAAATTGCCATCCAAGCAATCAACATATGCTTAGGAATACGCAAAGGAAACCAGAGAAATTTATGCCATGCCACAACCTCCCCATGCTCTCTAATCCCCTTCCAAATCTCCCTCGTAGGATAAATCCTACATGCTTCCAAAACCACTGCAGCCTCACGCCTAAGCTTTAACAGTTTCCTAAACAACCAGCTAAAATGCTGCTTGCTTTCCATCATCCAGAAGTTGTCATTCTTAATAACATACAGCTTTAGCCATGCAATCCACAAGGTATCCCTACCAGACATGAGCTTCTGAATCAAACTTATCAGATAAGCCCGATTCCACACCTGCAAATCTTTCAACCCTAAACCCCCCTCACTTTTTGGAAGACAAATGTTCTTCCAACTCACCCGAGCCCCAGAAGCTTTATTATCCTCTCCCTTCCAAAAAAACCGACAGCATAACGTCTCAATTTCACGCAAAACACCCTTGGGGAGAGCAACCTGCACACACCAGAAATTTGTCATGCTGAAAAGCACAGCTCGAATAAGCTGCAAACGACCAGCAAAATTCAAATTCTTCTCTGCCCAAGCACTCAATCTGGACTTAATTTTGTCAAGAAGAAGCACGCAATCTTTATGATTAAGCTTCCTTGTTACTAAAGGAATTCCTAAATACCGAACCGGCAACATTCCAATCTTACAATCAGTGGCAGCTTGCACCTCCACAAGACCTTGAACCAAGACCCCCGAAAGAAACATTTCAGTCTTAGAAACATTCAGTTGCAACCCTGAAAGCTCATAAAATTTCTCCAATATGCACTTGACTCTAACTATTTATTAGTTAATATAAACTATAATTTCATATTTATATAAATTTAAATTCTTAAAATAATATTAATTATAAAATTGGATAAATATGATGCCTATTTAAATGTCTCACGAGTATATATAATTCTATCCCCATCTCATTGACGCTAACTTTTGTATTTTCTCCCAAAATCTATCTATAATACTCGTTCATAAGAACCAAACTATGATCAAATTCAAACGTTAAAAAGATGAAAATTTATTAAATTTTTAAATTTAGACTAAAATCTTATTTTATTATTATTTAAATTAAAAAATCTCAAATATAATTATATTAAAAATTTTGAGAAAGACGAAAACTCCTTCCATGTTAAATATAGTTCCGTCCACTAATAACGGGTTGATCATTCGGAAGGGTTGACTCTGGTTTGTTTGTAAAATTTTTGAAAATGAGTCTACAGACATTCTTTTGCCTTAATTTTTGGGAAAAGTATGGACCATCCATCCAACCTCCACTAACGCTCAAAATTAAAACTTGATGTTCGATGCATAGTCCATACTTTTTCTAAAATTGAAACCTTGAAAACAATTCCTTGTTCCCGTCTCTACAAGAAATGGACCCAGATGCCGTGTGTTCAGACGACTAGGAGTGGAAGTCAGGTATTTGGACAAGATTTAATGTTTGTTGCGTTAATAGAATAATACAACTTAAACTCGATTAAAAAAGGACAAATAATATTTTTTAGAAACGATAATATCGATATAAAACTATTAACGTCTTGTAAATTATGTGAAATCCTCTATTTTCTTTAGTTCTAATGTGTCACAAAGTATTAGGAATCAAACCAACAACTTTTTCTCGATTCGTGTTGTTTCGAATATGGAGAAATACTTTGGTTTGTCATCTATGGTTGGAAAACATAAGAAAGAAGCTTTTGGTAATCTTTGTGATAAGATAAAGGAAAAAAAAAGATCTGTACTGTAATTATTTTTCATCGATGGGGGTAAGAAAGTGTTTATCAAGTCAATTCTTCAATCCATTCCTATTTATGCTATGCAATGTTTTTTATTGCCTAAAGCTCTATATAATTCTATGGAGTCTATTATCTGCAAATTCTGGTGAAAAAACAGTGGAACTAATAAAGGAATTCATTGGATAAGTTGAAAAAATCTTTGTTATCCCAAGAAATTAGGAGGTTGAATTTTCGTGATCTATCTAAATTTAGCGTTGCTCTCTTAGCTAAACAAGGATGACATATTCTTAATAAACATGATTGCTTGCTTGCAAGGGTTCTCAAAGCTAGATATTTTCACAATAAAATTTTTTTGACAGCTACATTAGAAGCTTATCCCTCGTATACATGGAAGAACATCTTTAGTGCTCGTGGACTTCTTGAAAAAGGTTTGGGTTGGAGAATAGAAAACGGACACAGGTTGTAAACATTTGGTATGATGCTTGGCTACCGGGAAGTGGTGTTGGTAGAGTGAATGCAGAGTTATTTACCTCACAAGTGACTAATGTAGTTGATCGTATAGATAGTTCAAGTAATTCTTGGAATGAATATTATCAGATCTTATTTTTCGGACACGTATGCTTTGAAGATCTTGAGTGTTCCATTACCTCACAGACCTATCTTAGATTCTCGTATATGAAAGAGAGATTATTCGGGTATCTATTCGGTTCGTAGTGGTTATAAATGATTATTTAATTTTGAATATGATGATAATTGAAATCCAAACAATTATGAGGATGATTGATACAATAAATTCTTCAATTTAATTTGGAGTTTAGACTTACTTTCAAAGATTGTGGTTTTTATGTGGAAACTACTTTGCAACTATGTCCAATGTTTGAAAATTTGAGATTACGCCGAATAAATACTCGTTTAATGTGTATTTTTTGTGCATCTGTCAATAAAATAAATTCACATCTCATCTCTAATTGTGCTTTTGTTTATGACATTTGCAATGAATTAAGAATCACCGTACAATTATACTTGCACAAGACGATTGACTTAAGGGGTGGCAAACTTTTTTATTAATCTCAATTCATGTCAAAGGAGGATTTTTTGTATTATTTTTTGGGTTGTATGGTCTACAAGAACCAAAAATATTCATGAAGCAATTGTTTTAATCGAAAAAGAAATACAATTTATCAAATTGTACCTATGTGGACTGGATGATTTATAAACGAATTTTACTCCATCTTGTATACACAACAGTAGATGGCAATCACCAGACTATGATTTTTATAAAATTAATTTTGATGCTAGCTTCGATTCAGCTAGTGGGTCTTCATCTTCTGGGGTTATCATTCGTGATTATAATGAGTTACTTATGGTAGCAAGCTTCTCCCTTCATCGATATGTATTGGACCCAGAAATAGCAGAAGCGCTCGCTTGTTATCAGTCTCTAAGGATCTACAAGAAACAGATTTCAATAAAATAAATGTCGAATGTGATTCTTTGCAAGTAATCAATAAGATCTTAAACCCTCGGCTTGATAATTCTTTGGTGAGTCTAATTATTTTTAATATTAAAGAAAAAGCTAAGGATTTTGTGTCAATTACATTTAACCACACTCATCGGGAGCAAAATCAAATAGCGAATGCTCTTGTTCGTTTGGGAAGAAATTCCATTATTCTCGAGTATGGATTGAAGATATTATTCAAAGAGACAATAAAAGAATTGTTTTTCAGGGATAATAATATTTTCTTTTGATCGATATATCTTCTTTATTTTCACCCAATCAGTTAGGAAGAACAAGACTCTTTCACACTTTTTTAATGTTTCATTTGTCTCTGGTTTTTGGAGCTGTGTGTGAAAAATTTAGTTGGGTGTTTTTAGCTCGGTTTGTGTTTTTGGTTCAATTTTCTCTGTTAGAACTTTGAATTATTTTTAAAATAAAATATCAGCCCCACCATGAAAAAAATACATCCAAAATCCATTTCGGTTAACTATTTTTTTTTTCTAAAATTAAATCAAATAACTACTTTTAGAAAGGTTTAATTAAGTTAAAAATATCAAAATGATGTTTTTTATTTTAAATGTTTAATTTTTTTTTGTTAAATTAAGTATTTAGTATTTATACCATTGTCATCTTACATATTTGGTTGCTAACAACTGTTAACGATTCGTTAGTTAATTAAAATATGATAGTGGTGTGATTTTAATTTCTATTTTTTTATTTTAAAAATTATTTTAAGTATTTAACTAATTTTTTTTAAATTCATAAATTTATTTATTGTCATCGCTCACTCCTTTTCTTAACAGACCTCTATTATAAATATCTAAATCTTTCATCGCCGAAAATTGATAAATAACATGATAGTAGAATGTTAAAAAGTCAAACTTTAAACGCTTCCAATCGAACAAAAGACAACTGACGAATGATCTGATAATAGGACCATCACCAGAACCGCCCTCTCCTCCATCCAAGAGCTTCTTCTGTCTTTCAACCCCAAATTTTGATTTCATCTCTAAATTTATCGATAGGTATTTAAGATCATCGATAAAAGATGATCGGATGACGATAATATCGTGAAACATTAACGGTAAAGGATCACCATCCAAAATCGACGATAACAACAACAAAGAAGTCAATTAAATATATTATAATATATTAAATTAAACATTTTTAAATGATTTTTTAATTTTTATTAGAAAAAAATAATTATAGACTCATACTAATATTTTTCTTACTTTTAATTATTTTGTGTTTTGATGGGAACAGTTGACTCCCCCACTTTAACTAACCCACCGCACCAACGAAAGTCTTAGCAGGGCGCTTGGAGACTATGGATCTTTACCAATCCATTGAATTTTGAGGAATAGAATTTAGGCTCGCAAGGATTATATTTTTTTAATTTAAAAAATAATTAATTAAAATTTTATTTTTTTTATTCGGTTAAATTTTCATATTTTAAAATTTTATCAATTTATTTTTTTATCAATATTAATTATAAATTTAATAATTTTTTATATCAATTGGTATAATATGACTTGTTACAGTATTATAACTTAAAATGTTTAGATTTTTAAATCAATTATTTAAAATATATTCTGAACACTTATCAATAAAAAATATTTTAAAAGTTTTTGAACGTCACATGACTGAAAGGTAGTGTGTCACTTTAAAATTTAATTAATTTAATTTTTTTTTGTTTTAAAAATAAATTAAATGAAAAAAATCAGATGCTTAATTAATTTTTTCCTAGCCTACAATTTAAAATTAAATCTAAAACTTAATCGCATTTATTTTGTGAAGAATAATAATCTAAATTAATAAAATTTGTTATAAATAACCTTTGCTTTGAGGCATTGTGTATGTAAAAAATTTATTGAGTGACTCATCTGTCGCGATCATTTTAAAACCGAAAAGTGTGAAAATAACCTGACGAATGATTTTTATAAAATCGGATTTTATTATTTTTAATTATGAAAACCAAAATTTTATTGAAAACACATATTATTTGAATTTTGAAAATAAATTGGAGTCGCCACCAGCAACTTTGGTAGGCCAGACACCATAAAACAAACCAGAGATTTATTTTTAAAAATATTATGGGTTCGGGAGTCGGTTACGCGTAAGGACGACCCTTACGAGCGTCCAAAATCGATACCTTATTAATTACACGTGGCATTTTGGCATTTCAAATAACAATATTAATTTAATCTGTCCTTAGCAAATAAATATCGTTCGAATAAGAATATCCTTTTGGATAAAAGGTACATTTTTTTTAAATACGAACTTTGAATAAGACGTCCTATAATAGGAAACCTTAGCTCGTATTTAAAGAAATATAAATTTTGACCCAAAAGGTTTTAATATGCATGACCAATTATTATCTTGTCGATTTTAAGTTCTAACCTAAAAATGCTCTATCAATTTAAATATTTAAACCCTATTAAATTATTAATTTTACCGGGTGTATTATGATAACATCCGAATGTACGAACACTACCATCTCGACACCAAACAAAATTAATAATACTATTGGTGCTACTAATATTTGCCTAATTAATTTTATTAAATTCTAACCCTAAATTATTTACCATTTTTTATGTTTCGATGACACGCCGAATACAATACCAAAGTACACTATTGTCCAACATAATGTTATGTCAAAACACTGACCACTTAGTGTATCCGAGATATATGATTAAAACGTCATCGTTATTAAATTATCTCCCTATTTAATTTATTATTTAATTAAAGTGATTAATCTTAAAAAGGCTCTAATTTAATTAAAGTGACTAACCTTAAAAAGGCTCTTATTTGATTAGACTGACTAACCCTGAAAAAGCTCTAATTTAATTAATTAGGTATAAATTATGTGTTTTCCTAAACATAATATTCTATATGATTTTAAATCACGTAAAGCAAACATATAAAATAAATACATAAATAAAACAATACTAATTAAAAAAAACAAGAACACAAACACAATTTCATAGTAAATAAATAGAATAATAATATAAAAAAAATTTACACGAGAACATTGAAAGATTTGCTTTTACCTTTTGCTTTCCATTTCATTTCCATTTATATGGATTTGTTTTTCAACTTGGGGAAGCAAGGAAGCTGCTCCACTTTGATTACAGAGACACCAATATTTTCTAAAGCAAATGTAGTTCCTCTGGTTGTTGTAAAGGTTATAGCCAAGCAAGATCAAGTGATTCTTGTATTCCTTTCTAGTCCCAGATTCAAATTATAAGGAAGATACATGGACGGAGATCATGGTCTTCATGGAGAAAAAAAGCCTCCTTGATAATAACATCTTAAATTATATATGAACTCCACGTTACCACCAATGGAAGAAGATAACCTTCTTCCTCCAAGCAAAGTTGCCGAATGTTCTCCCCTTTCACACCGTTTTCCGCGGGAGAAGCGCCCCCTCCCTTCAGTTTCGTTTCCTCTCCTCTTTGTAGTAGTAGTTTTTTTTAACCCATTCCTCCTCAATGCCAAATATTATGGTCCAAACCAACCCATGGTAATCGTTTCATAACTTCCCCTATATTATTATTATTTTATATATTTTTTATTTTTATTAATTTTTATATGTAATATTATTTATTTATTTATTTATAATACTTACGTAGGTTTTATTTTATATTTGAACCCGGACGAAATTTAAGTATTACATCATTCATCAAAATTATACGATACAAATAAGTTTAAATTATTCCGAATAAAATCTTAAAAATCTGAAAACTAAAAAGAAATTGTTACAAATAATTTAACAGAAATTACTTTCTTGGAAAAAATAATTAGTATAAAAATTCAAATTATTACCGTAACATTATAAAATTTTATATTTTTAATTTATACTTTTGATTTTTCATTAACTCAATAATATTAAGTTTGACTTGATAATCATTTTTATTTTTATCTTCTTTTGAATTAATTTAACACTTAACATTTTATTTTGAGTACGTATTAAACTGTTACTCAATTGACGTTAAATAACTTAAAATGACGCGGTAAAAGTACATGACAGTATATACTGTAACAATAATATTATATAAATAAATAGTTTAATTTTATATAATATTATATCAATTAAAAATATTTATATAAAATTTTAAAAAATATAATTTTAATATATTATAAAACATTAATAATTAAATTAATTTTTAAAAAATCAAAGCAAAATAACTATTCAATGAAAAGATAATAATTTTTTTAGGTTTTACCAAATTTTTTATGCAGAAGTATGTTCTATAAAATATAAATCAATAAACAATTATAGTTGAACGGTAAAAAAAGGATTGTTATTGCATTCTATTTAAATATTATGATGTGATTGAACGTTAAAAAGAACAAAATATTTATCATACATATAAATTATTAAAATTTAAATCTTTTAAAGATAATAAAAGTTTTTTTTTACTAACACGATTTATTTTGAATTGTTTAATTTAAATATTATATAAAAATATGAGAGGACAAGGCACTTACAAACGATATTTATTATATATTTTTTAATTAGTTAATAGTGATTACAATATTATCTGTTCTAAAATATAATTTTTATCATTTGATATTAATCGTTCAATCATTCTATTAACATCGTTGATACTCGAACATGTGATCTCTAAGAACAATAATCGTTTCTCTAATCACTTGAGCTGAAAAACTTGTGCATATTTACTATACTTTAAAATAAATGAATTTCGATTATTTTCTAATTAAAGTGATGCCAAATTGATCTGTGATATTAATTTAATGATAATTGGTTTAAGAGTATTAAAAGTTTTTAAATTTTTGAAAAAAAGAATTAAATTCTTTTGCCATTAATTAAATTTTTATGTTTTAAAATTTTATCAACTTATTCTTCTTTCAAAATATAATTTAATATTTCTAGAATTTTTTATATAAATTTTAAAATTCTAAAAAATATATAAAATATTTTAAAAAAATTATATTTCTCATGATATAATTATATCATGTCATATGCCAGGAAAAAAAATCTTCACAAAAGAATGATTACAATTACTTAAATTTATTAATTTAAAAACTTAATTAGTAAAAAAACATTAAAAACTTAATTATTTTTTATTAAATTTAAAAGCTTCAAACACTTTAAACCCTTGTAAATTTATTACGAGTAAAAATCTCTTACCTCGTAATTATACTTTCTTTTACACTTTATTTTAATTTTTTAAAATTTAAATTTTAACCGTAATTTTTATATCGTAAACCCTAAATCTTACATCTTAAAATTCATCTTGCCTCTACTATAAACCTTACTCAAAGTTTTAACTTTAAATCTTAAACTCTAAACCTACTAATTTAAAATAAAATATCAAAAATATAATAAAAAGACGTACAATTTATACCTTTTTATTATATATTACAAACAGAATTAGAAAGTGTGTCGTGTCATTTTCTTTAACCCCAATTAGAGGGTTGAAATTTCACAAGTAATGATTAATAATAATAATCCCAAGTTGGTAAAAGAACAGAAAAATTAAACTCTTCAGTAATGTAATTATTATTGGTTTTAAGCATAAAGTTGACGAAAACATACACAAATGGACTATGATGTTATAGTGTGAAATCTTTATTTAAATGCTTATAATTATTGACTAAACACGTTTAACCGATTAGTGACATATTTTAAATATTTATTTTAATTTAAAAATATACTTTTAAGTACTTATTTTATAGAAAATATATCTGAAAATAAAAGTTGTGGTATGCTTTAAATACTAATTTGAAGAAAAAAACATTTAAAATACTTAAATTAAGAGATTGATATATTTTAAATATTTAACTGTGATATAAACCTATAAAATGGAAGTATATCTAACAATTTGGCATTTTTTTAAGTAAATGTGAACCGAAAGACTTCAAGCCTCAAAATTTTCAATGCCAAATACATGAATAAGTCAACAACAACCCAACATTTGCAAAATAAATAAATTGAAAGGCTAGATACTGTCCAAGAACACTCATTAAAAATAGGTAGGTATAAAAATTGGTGATTTGATTGACCAGTTCGTTAGTTAGATGATTAAAATAAATATTTTTAATTAATTGGGTGATCACTGAAGTAGTTTACCCTTAATAATATAATATTAATCTGTTAAAATTAAAACTCTCTGTGCCATAAATATTGTCTCTTATTGACTTTTTTAGGTCAAATTTTTCAACTTTGACTCTTGATTATTTAAAATTTATTATTGATAAAAATATGAAAAAAATTATATTTTAAAAACTTCTAATCGAGTAGATTTTAGATATATAATTTATAAAATTTAATTATTTAAAATATTTAATATAATTATAATCAAAGTTTAAAAAACTTAACTTTCAAAAAGTCAATAAAAGATATTATTTTTGAGACGGATAGAGTATAATATTAAAATTTAATATATAATATATAGATAATATACCATTAGCAAATTAAATTAATATTAAAAAATAAATTATTATATCAGAAAAGTTTTTTTAATAAAGCATAAATGTGTATCCTTCTTTACTCATAAAAAAAATATATTATATTACCATCAAAATAATGAAATGGCAGGCAATGTTTTTGTATATATTTGAATGGTCAAATACAGGAGAAGCTTCATTAAAACAGAGTTGACAAACAACTGTGTTTTCATAGACACAGAGGAAGAAGAAGGAAAGAATATATGGCGCATTTAAGAATTTGGGTGTTTAATTTGGCAGCCATATCTAAAGATGCTTTGATTTTCCATTTCTAATATCCATGGTCCGCAATTATCGCTACACATAAAACACTTTCTTTTTCAAATATATACACATTTATGTTTCCATGGGTATCGTATAAAAGGCGCTTCATTTCTCTTTATTTCCTATCTTTTTAAAGAAGATAGAAAAAGCTGAATTCTGAAAGGAACTTGGAAGCTTTAAACTCAGTTTACAGCTCAACCCCACTGTTTGTTTCTTGGTAATTTTCGTATTGGGTTGTGGAAGGAAAAGAAAACCCAGAAAGAAAGGTTTGGGATCTTTGGTTCTTGAACACATGATCGACACTGCCCGTTGAAATCAAATGGGTTGCGTCAGTTCGAAGCAGACAGTGTCGGTAACGCCTGCTATAGACCACTCCGGCGCTTTACGTTATAATGCCGGTGCCGCCGGTAGCTTTGGGAGTAACTCGGGTAGGTCTCGGATCGGTTTCTCGGACCTGGAGAAGAAGACGAGTAGCTTCGGTGTCGGTAGTAAGAAGAACGATAAGAAAAAGAATAGTAACGGCGAGGGTGTGACTGATTTGGGGGTGAATGGGGGCGAGTTGGGTCGGGCGAGCTGGAGGTCCGACTCGCTAAGTTTGCGTTTGGGGAATTTGCAGAAGTACGTAGAAGGTGAACACGTGGCAGCCGGTTGGCCTGCTTGGCTTAGTGCCGTCGCCGGAGAAGCCATCCACGGTTGGGTTCCACTCAAAGCAGACTCTTTTGAGAAGCTTGAGAAGGTTTGGATTATTACTTTTTTAAATTAATCATTCATTATTATTTCAAAAAACAATTATTCCTTAAATAAAACATTTTCAAATCAAAATAAACTTAAATTTCTTTTTATTTTTTTAAGCATGTCAATGGAGTGACTTTATTTATTCCTGATGTACTCGTCTTGTGACTTTATATTTTTCCCTTTTTAAGTATTCAACCAATATTCTAGTTTTTTTTTTTTTTTTAAATTTTTATAACATTGGGTGATCAAAATATCATTTTTATCATAATTTAATAATTATTTATGACCTTTAATAAAAATAAAAATAGCCATATAGAATATATACCCGTTTACAACAATCACTGTAAAATAGGTTTTGATCATAGGATTCAAAAGTCTTATAGTACAAATAAGTACTTAAAGTATATCAATTTTTTTATTTGGGTATCTAAAGTATTTTTTATTAAAATAAATATTTAAAGTATACTTTTTGGTTAATATAGGTACGTAAAGTATATATTTTTAGTCAAAATAGGTTCTTAAAATATTTTGTTTATGTCATCAAGGTTTCTAAAAATTATCATATGACATTGTTAAAAAATATTTTAGAGGTACCTTAACATAAATATATACTTTATGTATTTACTTTGACGAAAAAAATACTTTGTCTATTTCGATCAAAAATATACTTCAGGTACTTTTGAACAAAAGTACTTTATGTACTTAGATAAAAAAATCTAGTACACTTAAGATACTTACATGTGATATAAGCTTATTCAAAATATAAATTTGAACATTGTTACGCTTAAAACAACTTTTTATAATTTTTGAATGCCATATTTTCCTGGTATTTGATGTAATAAATTTTTTAGTTTTACGCATGGTTTAACAGATAGGGCAAGGTACCTATAGCACTGTATTTCGAGCTCGAGACCTTGAGAATGGGAAGACAGTTTCTCTAAAGAAGGTTCGATTCGACAATTTTGAGCCGGAGAGTGTTCGATTCATGGCAAGAGAGATTCTGATTCTTCGTCGTCTTGACCATCCGAACATCATAAAATTGGAAGGGATCATCACTTCCCGAATGTCATGTAGCATATTCCTTGTATTTGAGTACATGGAACATGATGTTACCGGTCTTTTGTCTTGCCCTCACATCAAGTTCAGCGAGCCACAGGTTTGTTTACTTTGCCTTTGTCACTAAGGTTGGTCTTAATGTTCAAGGATGGCTTGTACATGGAACACATGTTTATTATCTGTGACAATGAATATTGATTTCGTTTTGTAGATTAAATGCTATGTGAAGCAGTTATTATCTGGACTTGAACACTGCCATTCACGGGCCGTAATGCACCGTGACATTAAAGGATCAAACCTCCTTGTAAATAATGAAGGAACCCTAAAGATAGCTGATTTTGGTTTGGCTAACTTTTATGTTGTGGGGAAACGACAGCCCTTAACAAGTCGAGTCGTAACCTTATGGTACCGCCCCCCAGAACTTTTGTTAGGTTCTACCAATTATACAGCAGCTGTTGATCTTTGGAGTGCTGGCTGCGTATTTGCGGAACTTTTCCTCGGGAAACCTATTCTGCAAGGGAGAACAGAGGTAAGAGCTTTGCTTAAGTGCATCCCTATTCTGCATATTTACTTCAGTGTAGATGACTTGTATTATACGGACAAGGCAAAATACAGTAGTTGATGCGCATGGGATGTTTTACTAGGAACCGATATGGTGCTAAAAAGATACTATGGAAATCCCAGGCGTATGTGACATTTAATTGACTTAATTCTTTTCTAGTATCATTGCTACTCTTGGCAGTTTTTGAAATTTGATTGCAAGATTATGTATGGGAACGGGAGTGCCTTTTCTGATAATCATTGTGTCTCTCTTTGTTTTCTAGTGGTCCTTTCAATAATTTTCTGCTGTTATAGATATCATCTAATGGAAGCATGCTGTTTTATTGTTCAGGTCGAACAACTCCATAAAATTTTCAAGCTTTGTGGGTCCCCACCCGAAGACTATTGGAAAACTTCTAGACTTCCTCATGCAACTCTATTCAAACCACAACAACCTTACAATAGTTCTCTTCGGGAGACTTTTAAAGGTTTACCAGCAACCGCTGTTAACCTGGTCGAAACTTTGCTTTCAGTGGAGCCATACAAGCGTGGGACTGCTTCCTCTGCTCTTGCATCGGAGGTAATCATGCAAATTTTTGTCATGGTCATTTCTTAATTGAAATTGTAGTTAGTTAGTCACCCTTGTTAAGTATTCTGATGGTAATTGACTGTTAGTGTTGTACTCCAACGTATAAGGTTATGTCAAACACCGAATTTAAGTAAAATCTTAGAATAATACTACTGAACATCCTTGAAATTTTTTTGGTTTGGTGCTAACCAATGAAACAAATGGCATATACATGGGCAAAAAAAAATGGAGCAATAAACAAGTTATCATCTAATAGGCGAGGCAACTTCGAAGAAGGGCTACACGATATCCCTCTTTGTGTCTAGGTGGTAACTGTGTCTGACTGAAGACACCTAATCTGATCCAAGGAGAAACTAAAATGGAAAAGATCTTGATGTGGGGAGATGCATTGTCTCAAATAGGCACAAGATAAGGAGAGGTTACTGGTGAAAAAGAGTGAGAATATGGAAGAGAGGAATTTACTGGTGTGAAGGTGTGACTGCTCGCATGGAAAATTTCATTTGGGAGGGATGAAATGATGGATTTTGATTGCGTACATGGGCTTATGATCTTTTATAACATAGTGTATGTCTGTAACCTTGATCCGAGCTTCAGATTTCAGTTCTATTTTACTTCCATTTTTTAAAGTTTTCTCAATGTGTCTTTGTTGTTCTTATATACCATCTAGCGCTTTCTTTAGAGCAACACTACAAATGCAGTATCCAATTCTGTATTAATGCTTTTGAAATACCTTTCCATCATTTGCAATGATTCTGATTCGTAATCTAAAATTTTCAGTACTTCACAACAAAGCCTTATGCATGTGATCCATCAAGCTTGCCGGTATATCCACCTAGCAAAGAGATAGACGCGATATATCAGGAAGAAGCAAAGAGGTGAGAACTTCGTTCGAAAATGTTTGTGTACTTGAGACATTAGTTTAGGTAGCTTTATGCCTTTTGAAACTAAGTTGCTTTGATTTTCCTTCTGGATTTAGCATCTAACAGAAAGTAGTATCATTTAAGTTTCTAAGATGCTACCTCAGTTATCATAAATCTCTATAGAAATAGGTTAATTTCCTTCTTGATGTTTGTGTGTCTGATTTTTTTTTCTCTTTTTACGAGGTTTCAGCACGTGTAGTAGTCGACTTACGTATGTTAGTACCTACCGGATGATGACCATTTGCAAATTTCTACCACATACGCACATATATATACAACTTAACGCCCTTTGATATCATCTTCAATGAGTTTGTCATGATAGGTGGAAACACTCAATTGGTGTTTATATACCAGATCTTTTTCTTTGAGGTTTAGTCGAATGTGTTGTCAACTCATGCATGTTACAGTACTTACCCAATGACGATCACCTGCAAATTCTACCATATTCACACTCATATATGACTTAATGGTGTGTATATAATCTTCGATGAACTTGTTTCAATGACTCCTCAGGAAAAAGATAAGCGGAAGACTTCGTGTGACTGAAACAAGAAAGCCTATACGAAAATCCCGTGGAATAAGTAAATTGGCACAGGTTGAGTTCTCTCTCGCTCTCTCTTCCTTTTCTCCAATATTTGTATTTTTGGGTACCAAGAAAAACAATTTTCAATACTTCTTTTACATGCAGGATACTGCTGCTGAAACTCGAGGTTCTCGGAAAATCAATGGTAATCATATCGAAATCTCAAAACACAGAACTACTATTATAAATGAGGGAGTGCTAAATCCATCTACTGCTGTACCAGAAGAGACTTCTTACGTAAAGCATGAATCCCAAGGTGATATTCCCTTTTCTGGCCCATTGCAAGTTTCTTCATCGAGTGGCTTTGCATGGGCCAAAACACGAAAAGATGATGCATCTGTAAGGTCTCTTAGTAGATCTATCTCAAGAGGTCACATTTACAATTGTTTGGATCCTTCTGCACAATTACATAGAAAAGATAACATTGATTCAAAACATCATGAAAATGGTGATGTAATATATGGAGGTCGAACCGATTCTAGAGGATATGATTCGTATGAAGCTGCCAAGCGTGCTATGCATAAACAATGGAATCAGTTTGAACACCAGGATTCATTTGATGCTTCTGACGAATACCACTCACAAGAGCTATCATTGGCACTTTATCGAAGGGAGGGAATGTCGGCGAAGAGAAATAATTCGGTATGTCACACTATTAAACCAAAATCTACTTTGATATTCTTTAGATTTAAAGTGATTTGAATTGTATAAAAACTAAAGCATGAGTTTCCATAGAACCACGGGTGTGAGTGTTGGACAGATATGTTCCCGAGATAAGTGAGTACTCGTGAAAACTTGAAGAACCACAGCAACATAGCTGAAATCTGTCTTCCACAGTGTGCCATTCATAAACAATTGGGAGAGAGAGGGAGATAAATACGTCACCTTTTTATATTGAACAAGTCATATTGTTGTTTCACAGGATTACCAAGATGGAGGGAACAAGGTTGAGTTTTCAGGGCCTTTGTTGTCTCAATCTCATAGAGTCGATGAACTTTTGGAACGACATGAGAGACATATCCGCCAAGCAATTCGGAAGTCGTGGTTTCAAAGAGGTACAGTTATAACAACAGAAACAACTATATAAACCATCTCTTTCTTTCTTTTTTATGGATGATTACTGTTATCAACCTTGAAAGTATTGCCTTTTGCCCTTGTACTTGCCTCTGTAGATTCCTGAACATTAATGTACTATCGAGTATTGACATCAGTACATTAAACGAATGAAGTGGGGAAATTAACTGTGTAGGGAGGGACAAGGAGGGGGCTATTTGGACTCGAGGATGAGTGTCAGATATGAAAATCTGGAGAATCATACCCGCACATCGTTCGAATGTGTAATATATGGACGTTGATACGATTATTTTAGAGAAAATAAAGTACTTGAGCAACATAGATAACTATTATTAATGTTATTTCACTTCTCAACTTGATGGCCTAAATACTACATGAAGTAACCATACAATTAAACTTGCTTAATGAAGAAGCCATTCTCCTTACAGAGTTCTTTTATTTTAGAATTTCATGTAGTTCAGCAAGATTACAGAGGCTAACATTATTGATCAATATTTTCCCTTGCAGTTAAAAAACTTGGGAAGTAATCTTCGGATACTCTCGTGTCTAATGGCGAGAAGAAGCTTCTTTCTCCGAGTGCTAAGGCGAAATTCATAAGACTACCATATGATGGTATGGATGCATGCTTCCAAGAACCTTCTCTGATTCTTTTTCCTCTCCTTTATCTTCTTACATCCTTTTTTTCTTTCTGCTGTTCCAGTTTGACCCCAGAACATATAGGTTCATAGTAATTGGTTCTAAGAGCCGCCTTGTTTATAATCTTGGTTCATATCATGATATTATACATGTTATATAAGTTTTGATCCGTTCATATTCATACATCTTCCTATCATGTATTTTTTTAAAAATACATAATTTACTATGATAATAATGGAGAATAATTTAAACAGGTTATAATTTACTTTTAAGATACAATTTTATTTTTATTTTTGAATTATGGTGCTTACATTTTATAAACATAAAATAAAATGTGTTTTTATTAAAATCATAACCTTATAAAACCTTAAATCATAAAATACATTTTATAAAACATGTTTTTCTCTTGATACAATAAAATAACTATAGGTCGGGTTTTTTAAGTATATTTATCTGTGTAACATAGAAAGGATACTATGATTTATAAAGGCTTAAGGGTCGATTTAACTCTTGATAAAAATTAATTAAATTATGAATTTTAATCCTCATAATTTAAATTGTAATCAGTTCATCTCTTCTATTATATTGATTGTGTTGACTATTATAGAGTTGAGTTAAAAAATAGATGGGATAGAGTTTGGTTTAAAAAAATAAAATAACCCGATATATTTATATAATTCACCTTTATATTTAAGAATAATTGTTATAATATTCATCTCTTTATATATTTTCTTGATTAACTTTATTGAATAAATAAAAGGAGATAATTACTATAAATATTGGTGTTAATTTTTTTTATATATATTTCGGTAATTTAGCCCCAACACTCATCATACATTGTAGAGCTTTATTTGTCCCATAAAACAAGCAATCGGAATTCGAATTTATTTGTTTTGCATTTCAACCCCAAGATGAAACCAAATTCCACTTCTGTGATTCTGCCATGGAAACCTCTATGTTGAACAATGCTGAAGCTATTCCCACGTAAACAATCGCCATTTTTTCCCCATAAAATACCCTTCAAGCCTTTGTAAAATAGAATCTTTCCCATCATCTCCTCATCGAAGCCACCCAAAGCTCTTTGAAACCTTAAAATTCAATCCCGATGTGTTTGGATCCTTAATCATTGCATTTTCACAGATGGATTTAATCGAAGATGCATTGTGGGTTTATATAAATATCAAAACTTTACCTCAAATGCAGGCTTGTAATGCACTTTTACATGGGTTAGTAAAGTTGGGCAAGTTTAACTCGATGTGGGATCTGTACAAGGAATTGCTTTCACGGGGGGTTTTGCCTAATGTTGTCACTTATGGGGTGTTGATGTTTTGAAGTCCCGCGACTTGTTTTATGATCTGTTGATGAAAGGATTTCCCCCCAATTTGTCATCTACACAACTGTCATAAAGCTTCTTTGTAGTGAAGGTAAGATGCTGGAGGCAGAAGGCATGTTTAGATTGATAAAAGAGTGTCACTTCCTACACTTTTAATGTTTTGCTGAATGGATATTTCAGGATGAATAACTTCAAACGAGCCTTTGAAATATATACGGGATGATGGTTTGGGACCAAATGTTGTTACTTTTGGTATCCTGATTGATGGACTTTGTAAGATGGGTGAATTGATAGCAGCAAGGAGTCATTTGGTGTGTATGCTGAAGTATGGTGTTTTACCCAACAATTTTGCATACAATTGCTTGATTGATGTTATTTGCTGATGAAGGTAAAGTGGACGAAGGGAGCTCTGTATTGAAGAAAATGAAGGAAGGTGGAGTTTTGGGTAATTCTGTGACTTACAATTCCCTGATTGATGGGTACTGCAAAGTAGGGAACATGGAGAAAGCTTTGCAGATATGCTCTCAAATGACTGAAAATGATGTAGCACCGAATGTCATAACTTTCTCTACATTGATCGACAGTCATTGCAAGACTGGAAACATGGAAGCTGCCATGGCTTTCACATCATTGCACGACTGGAAAGATGGCATTCCTGCTGTTTAAAGAGATGCTGGAATCAGGATTAATGCCCAATTCTTTCACGTTAAGTAGTTTAATCGATGGCCTTTGCAAGGATGGAAGAGTCTCGGAGGCTTTCAGCCTTTTGTTGGAGAAGACTAGAGCTGGTATCAGGGAAAATGTAACTGGTGAGTTTGATGGCTTGCTTTGATCCCCAAATCATGTGCAAAGTGGGTGGGGTACTTGAAGCAAGTCAAATTTTCAATAATTATACTTACTGAAGAAATGTGAATTGTCTTACCAACCATATTTAGAATTATAATTATTACTCTAATAAATAAATCATTTGATTAGATATGATAATGATAAATTTAAAGGATAACATCTATTGTTTCCCAGTAAGAATAGACTTTGTGAAGCTACCAGTTTTAAGGTGCAATGGCTACCCGTGGGAGAGGCCAGCAATGCATGGATATATGAGCAAGTTTTAGGGCAGTTTATAGTTCTCTACTATAAAACTAGACTGCTTGACTCTTCATGTGTTGGTTCGACAAACCTCGATATTATTGTTGGACATGCTTCTTTAACTTTTGGACCAACATCTTTTGTGAAGCTGCTTAGTCCTAGTCCGAGTCCGACAATGGAATCTGGTATGAGTTTCTTGGTTCGAAATCAGTTATTGAAGGAGGTAGATCATGCTTCGATACATTTCTTTTCCGGCGTCTCTCTTTCGATCTCGGGTTATCCTGAAAAGCAGATATAATAACAATAAAACGGAAAATAAGATACATCATCTGCAAAAAGCAAAATATATGATACCTTCCTATTCACTTTGCTAAACAATCATGCACTTGTAACAATAAAGTAGATATAATCAACAAAAAAGATAATGAATACCGTATAAACATGACATGTAGGCACTGTAATCAGTGCAGTAGTCTTTAAAAACCCAGTTTAGCTGACGCTTAGGGGTATGATGCTCCAAAGAATCGAGTATATATTCGTACTGGATACATGTGTATCCGACTGGGTAGAATATATGATAAGGGTCATTATTATGAATTTCAGTTAGGGGCATGAAATAACCACATTATTTCAAGACTGTAAGAGAGATGTGTTCTTAAATATCACGTACATTGGTCTCTGTTTGGCTTGGTTGACTTGATTGAACAGAACGAGTATGTTGATTCTTCATCAGCCAAATGGTACCATAGGACATCAAGGATCCCAAAAGCAATGCTGGACCAATCCTCGGATCACCTAGATAATCGTATATGTAGATTATAATGCGTTGGATTTTTTGCTTAGCTCCCACGCTTTTGGAGAGTATGCCTTGTGGGGCTCTTGACCAGAAAGGCTCTACATCCTCTTCAACTAGCGCTGGTGTTTTTACCCTCTGCAATGGAATTAATCTTGGTGCTTCAGTGGCAACTTTAAAGTTTCAATGGTGATTGATAACATGAATGTGCTGGGAAAGCAAATTGTCCCTCTATAAAAGACTAAAACATTATATGAACAGAAGATTTGTTATAGGAAATATAACTTGCCAAAATATTCCCAATGGATCGAGAAACATTGATTACTAAAATAATGTAAAGAAGAGGTTATCTATAGGTGTAGATTTTGCCCTAAACCATAAGTTCATACTAAAAATGGCAATAAGAGTTGACATAAAAGAAGTAAAACGAAGGATATGCACAAATATAAGATTTTTTTAAAAATTTTTCAGAAACAATACGGTGCTTACATAGAAGGGGAGTTTCCTGGAGTCACCATCCTTGATTATATTTGATATCCACTGGATGATCTGCAAACGTGGCAAACAACATGGACGAACAATTAAGAAATGGCTATATATTAGCTTTGGTAGGGCTTCGAATAACTCTGATCTCTTACAACTGAAGTATGAAGGAATCTGACACTGTAGCTAAACATGAGATAAATGCTTATACCAGGGAAACTTCTGCTGAACCATTGTAAGTCACTGAAAGCTGTGCTGCAGGATCAACTTCCTGTTGGTGGAAGTCCCATATGCTTTTTGCTTTATTCTCAACCTTAAAAGTATCTTCAGTAGCATTCCTTTCGTAGCGGATAATGAATAACCGAGGGACATCAGTTGGAACTCTCCTTGGTCCACATGTTTCAATACTATTTTCGGTATTAAGGTAGAAAAAACAGTAGTTCTGGAATGCACTCAAACAAATTAACAATCAGAAATATATAAAATGAGTATAATTAAGTCTATAAAAAAATAAGTAATGCTTAGGAGAGAAAATATTGATATGGACATTCTAATATTTAATGACTATCACGGTATGAGAGCTCATGTGACCTACCAGTCACCTGGCATCCATTTTCATGTTAAGAATTGATTCCAGTAAAAGATAGTGATGGTTTAAGCTTGTACCAAATGCAAAACCCAATGGGCTTGCTCATGTCAATTAGGGAGAGTGATAGGAGGTACAATGTTAGTTTGATAGCCCATCAGCTAAAGCACTTTGGTAAAAGAAAGGTTGGCTATCTCTGGTAATTAATTAGTTTCAGCCTTTCAGGGCTTGCTTTTAAATTTTGATACAAATAACTAACTGTATTTGAAACCCAGGCTTGGGTCAGCAATCATAAGGAATACCATCTAAATTTAGAACTTACTATAAGCCCTTTTCAGTTCTCAGGCATCCTTGTTGAAAATAACAATAATAGTAAAAAAGACACACCTTTTGCATTTCCCCATCAAGCCAACTTAATGTCAATCGCTTGCTTTTCAGAGCAACAGAAGCTGTTATTGAGTGCTCATCTTCAGTAGCTGCATTCAACTTGCTAGATTTTGATAATGTTTCTTGGACCCTGCGCATGGTCTATAATCTAAATTAGTTCACTCCATTTCCTAAATCAAAGAGTGCGATTATCTATCATTGTAAATTGATACACATGCATATGTAGCACAGGAATGCAGACATAATTCATTGCATATTATCCTTTATTCAATTTTCTATCTTTCCAAGCTGGCTGGTTGGAGTGTAACAAATCTTTTAACAATTATTTAAGACTTATGGTTTCCTTTTTTTACATGTTACTGTACGATTTTTCTCATTAAGAATAGCAAAACCAAATCAAGTAACAATAACCCAGAATGTCATTTGGATATATAGAATAAATGAAAGATGAAAAGCTAATCCTATTTTTGAAGAACAATGCTGTTATATTGTACAAAGTTGATTTATTTCTTTCCGTAGGAAGAAATCATGGATAATTTAAATACAGACAAAACTCAATTCTACAAAATTAGAACGGTAATAAAGAGCTTGAAAAAATGAAGAGGCAGATGATGCAACAGGAGTGCAAAGAAGCTTACTTCTCGCATGCTATCAAGGTCTGGACCCAGCCTTCCAGCTAGAATAGCACAATACCAGGTTAAAGTATCACGTCCAGCACGAGAATAGCCACGAGCATCACACCCTAGTTCCTCTGAAGTCAAACTCCTTAATTGAGGAAGCTCTGAAAAAAAGAAAAGGAAAGGATATAAGGTCCCTAAGAGGGTGCAGGGAAGAATTAGAAGATATATAAAGAGAATCTTGGAAAGTATTGATAAGATATATCATTTTTTCTGAATTTCACACTAAGAAAACTGAAACATAGAAATTGAGAGGGCAGTCATATAATAACATTTTCAGCCAGAAATTTGATAATCAGCCAGTTTAATTTGGCTTCCTTTTCACTTACAAACTAACTTCAGAAATATAATATTCCATGGTAGGCAAGAAAAAACTCCAACATTTCATGACATGCTTAGAATTATACTGAACATCATTTCCTAGATGATATCTATCTGAAACATTACATCTGAAAAGTATAGCAGATATCAGGCCATTTATATTCTGGTTTTACCATCATAGTGCAAGGGAATAACAGTCTGCATAATGTATTTAAGTAATTACACCAAGCAGCCCTTTCATTTATTTAGCACTTCAAATGGACTCATTACTTTCCTAGGATGTAGAACTACATGCAATTTTATAACCTACTGCAAGGTAAGTTTCTATATAAACCATTGCTCAAATTTATGTAACTGTGCAATCTACAACTCAACTATCCAGCTTGGACTAGTTACAACACTGTGAAACCTAAAACTACTGGCTTGGGTCCTTAGATGATGTATATATATGATTTATATGCTTGGAAATTACAAAAAATTCCTATTAAAACAAATAGAAAATAGATTTGGGAATGCCTTCACTACTCCGGTGACTGAATTTCAATACCCTGCACAGTTAATGGTCTCAAGTTCTTGCTATTGCTATGAAAAACTATATTTTTCTCTAACATATTTGCTTTATATGAAATACACGTCTTACTAGTATAAGTAATGCTCAAGCATACCTTGCTGTTTGTTCTGTTCCAACACATCCAAAAACCATGAATCATTCATCAGTCCTGCAAAGAGTAATCACAGCTCAGCTTCACACATGATCCACAGTAATTATATTGAAGTTCTACAGGCATCAAAGACTGATAAGAAATAAATAAAAAATATGCACTCACATACCATGATACACAAGAGGTTTTAGACCTGGATCTTTCAAGAACACAACAGCAGGGGCAGACTCCACTCCAAACCTGTTATTAGTTTATAAAAATCTGTCAAAAGAGGCGCTATCATTGAAAATGAAAGAAGACTAACAATACATATTGCAATAAAAAATAAACCAAAAATATAGTTAACTGTGTACAGGATTCTAATTTATATACAAATCAAGTGCAAAAGAAAAACCAAATCTACATACGTAGTCCACCAAACAGAAAACTCCTCTTCACGCCATAGGACACAAGCAAAAGTAGCATAGTTCCAATAATCCTTCGCAGCTTGACGAATTATCGGAGTTGCTCGCTCCCCTGTTTTCGAGAAGAAAATTACTTTTACCTATATGTCAGAAGCATGGAACAACCAATTATCACAAAGGCATGCATGAAAATGAAAGGAAAATTAACAAAATAAAAGAGCATTCAGTATAGAAAATGTTCAGATGTTGATAGCATTTATATTAAAAAGGACAAAAGGAATAAGGATGCCATTGTTGATATCTTACATTACACGTCATGAATATCAGCTGTGAAGTATACAAAACACATGACTAGTAAAATATCTCAACAATTATAGCATAGAAATCTGTGCTATGCTGATAGACTTCTTAAAAGGGCTCTCAAGAAACTAATGAAATGACATTCCAATCAACGTTACAAAATCACCAAAAATTTATAGAAAGTTTTCAAACAAAAGCTAAAACATAATGGAAGAATACATAATACAAAATGGAACAACCCCTACACTTGGAAGTACATTCTGTAGCAGAAACTGGTGTGTAATTTGTCTAGTCAAGACACCTTAATAATCAATATGTTAGTACTCTAGCATTGGTTCACTACATACATGATTACCAGGTTCCTTCTTGTTCTTATAGAATATGAATATCAAATCCAAGTATGAACTAGGACATTTATCCTTTCCTTTTTGTTTGTATAATATAGAGAAGAGATGCAACAGGAATTACAAGGATAGTTTGTCAACAAAAAGTATTGAACAGAAAATCCTTACACATACAGACACAAACCACTTGAACAATTTGAATAAGAAAATATGGTGAACTAAAAAAGTTCACTCCAAGATTTTTAGGTCCTTTATGAGGATAAAACTGCAATTTGCAAATGATCTCACTAAAGAACTGAAGCCCAAACTACTTTGATATGCAATGACCAACAAACTAAGAAAGCAATAACCGGGAGAAATTGAAAGGAAACAAAAACAGAGAATAATGAACAATGAAACCAGAAAAAAGAAGGAAAAAACATACCTTATGGGGACTGCTTTTTGCCAGAAACCTTGGTCCCTGTTATAATAAAGGGAAAAACATAGATTTTATCCAATAGAAATAAAAAAAGCACGGCACAAACAAGACAATGTAAACAGAACTCAAAAAGAAAAAAAAAATATATCAAGAGATGGAAAAACTTAAGTCTCATCTAACCAGAGAAAAAAGAAAAGGATAAACACTACTGTTTTGACACTGAGAGGAGTTTGTTAACCTGTGGTATGGTAGGACATCTAGTTCAAGTATGCCAAGTGTAAAACCAAATTTGACTTTAATGAACTAAAAAAATGCATAATTTCAAAATAATTCTTTAGATTGACTTCAAATGGATAAGATTAAGAATTCATACCCAAATTTATTTAAAAAGAACAAAAGTGGCACATGAAAATGGAAACAAAAATGTGTCACTGATTCTATGACTAGAGTTTCTCAAGAGAACAAAAAAGATTGGATACATTCCACTAGAACAGATTAAACTGGGAAAAACATGAAAATTGTTTTTTTTCTTTCCTCGTCAGTGATGTCAGAAAACATCTTTAGTCAAGAATACTTCAATGAAAATCAAATTTGAACCACGGTTTAGATGTATTTACCAATATTTAAATATATATATATATATATATATATTAAGAATAAAAAAGTTAGATGATGACTCAAATACATTACCAATGATTCCTTTGTATAATAAAAGATGCGAGGCAAGTTAAGTATGTCCATTGCAAACCAATCTGTAACTGCATCAACAGAGAGCTCTCCCTCAAACCTGTACATTAGTATCAATTAAAGATATCAGCATAGTACAAAAAATTTAACAAGTACACAAGACATTCAAATGCAATAACTGGAGAACAGTAAAATGTCTAATGTACACATAAAAAACAAAAATGCATCTTTTCTCTCTAAACGAAAAAATTGTGTTTCATGTATCTTGCACCTTTTTATTAGCATTTATCTGTTTTTTTTCTTTATAGTTATTTTTTAAATTCAAACCTCTAATGCAACTTACCTGATAAGACAGTCTGAAGTTTTACACCCGGATGGGAATGCAAGAACTGAAGGAAGACCTATATACATTATTAAGTTGACCAACGTTAGAAGTTCTTCGTCATGCTGAAGTCAAAGTTTCAAGAAAAACCAAAAGAAAATAAAACAGCAGTTGCCAGTGGCATAACATCTAATTGGAGGGAGAGAGAAGTATTACTGATATTAAAGCAACTGATAACTTAAATATACATAAGTTCTTAATCTTCACAGAGGAAAATCATGCAAAGTTTTAAGGAGTTAAAGCATTTGGTCAAAAAAAAAAGAGTTAATAGCAAAAACAGTGACAGGGAGGGAAGCTATATATTAGCTGGTAATATGAGTAAATACAACAGCACTAACCATTCCTGAAGAAAAACTGCCCCATAGGCTTTTTCTCAGCAAGGTAAGCTGCAATTTGAATCTCACCAAGTTCAACCATACCAATGTTCGCAACCTCGTTCAGTAAAGCAGCTGAATATGAAGAGAAGACATTAATTCATTAAAATATTAAAGCAATAACAATGATTTGAACAAAGATTTCTGAAGAAATCTACCACCTGAGAAAGCATCAACCAACACAAATTAAACTAATTAATTATAATTTTTATTTTCATTGAAATATCTTTCTTTTTTTGACACCTATTAAGAGAAACAGAGAGATGAAAGAAGCATGAAATCAGAAGAATCATGGTAAATTATTATCTTAATGCCTGAATTTAAAATCAATATATGTAACCATACTGCAATCTATATCTTTAAAGTTCATAGTTAACTAACAACAGAATTGTAACGAGCAAATAAATATTTTTCACTAGATCCAAAGCTTTCAGCATAAAACCATACCAATTCTTTTCCATGAATTAGCAAATTGAGCAGAGCGATTGCTGCTAGATGAATACACCTAAATGCAAATATCATTAGAAGAAAAACACAGCAGATAACCTCATAATCCAAGCGAAATTACGCAAGCACTAATTGGTAAATAATAAATCTAAAGTCCATGATCCAAAAGCAAATAGAACATGCATTCACCGGCATGAAGGCCAAATAACTAATTCTATGGTTTATGGCTGATACTACATTCACAAGGGCATATCATTTTCTGAATGAGACATGTCATAGTAGACTATGGAGTAAAAAAGGACATTTCTAACAAAAAACAGTTGGTCTAATGGGATGAGATGCTAGATACCTTAAGGCTTAAACAAGGTCAAAGTTTCAAATCATGGCGTTGTGAATGGAGCAAATTGGGATGGGAAGGTCAGCCCCACAATGGGCCTCTGTGGTATCCGATTCAGATTACTCAACCAATAGGTTGGATACCGGCGGTTATACCAAAAAAATACTTTTCTTCACTAAAGCTCGACATAATGTACATGTTAGATGAAGAAGGTTCTTTTCCTTTCCAAAGGGATTATAACTATTGGAGTAAGTGTACCTATGGTGACATAATGTGCAGAACTTATTGAATGAGAGAGTACTGCTCTGGTAGTAACAATTCAACTAGTGAATTCAAGTACCTGGACGCAAACCAAACCTCTAAAGATGACATGTCAATGTATTAACGTTTTCCTTACAAAGCAGAAAAATTATTATTGAGTACAGAAAAAGAGTTCAAATTTTTATGAGCACATAATTAGTATGGTCAACACTTTATCCAGGAGTTCAGGTTGAAATCATCAATAACCAAACCAAATAAAAATCCAAAATATTAAGCCTCCGGATTGCCAAGTGACCAACCCAACATGGGAATGTCCCAGTTTAGCATCTCTCTATCTTTCTCTCTGATGTCTGAGCTGCTGAATTTGAAGTTTTGAACTCTTAGTTTTCTCCATGAACAAGGAGACTATTTAAACAAGCTTTTGGATTTGAGCAGTACGGTCTATCAGACTTTCAAGTATTTTACAACCTCAAGAGAGATTTTTGATTATGGAAAGCATCTTCTTTGGAAAGTTTTATTACGAAAAAGAATGAGAAAACGTAAACATGAAATGGGGAAATCTGGTTAAAGTAGTAATACCATGCAAACATATGTCATTCGATGGTTGTATGTACCTGAAGTAACCATGGTTTGGAATCTTGAAACATAGACTGAAACTCCTTCGAAGTAATAACATTAAAAGCATAATCTCCGGTATCTGCAGGAAGTGCCCATTCATAGACCTCATGTTAACTTGTTAAAGCTTTAAAGGCATGAAAAAATGGTAAAGATTCAAAATTTCAATACCGGAAGCATCTACATGCAGTAACGGAAGCTCTATGTTATAGAACTTTTCCCCTGCATATTGCTGGCTGAGTTTTTCCATAACATGCTGCAGACAACCGAAGTAAAACCCTCCAATTAAACAACCCAAAACCAAGCATAGAGCTATCTCTCTCACAGAGATGACCCGAGGAGATAAAAATATAGACAGGAAGTAGTTTACAGCAAAATACTTACATCTTGCTCATTAATTCCAAACGCATCATAATTCCTTCTCCATGTGGGATTTGACAAAAGCTCATACGCATACCGAATCTGAAATAAGATAAACAACATTCTGATGGGATTAATATATAATTTGACCTGAGCATTTTCAAAAGCAGCTTACCATGTTCATTTAGGCTTTATCTCAGGCTAAATGTGACTTCATCTAATTGTAAAAGAGCAATTTCACACTACATACAATTGTTGCTTTCACTACTTGGTTTCTAGGTCTTAGAAAAAAAGTTACTTAGAAGCAAATGGATGAAAGTAAAATCATAGTAGTTGATTAAAACTTACCAAATGGCTAAGAAGATACAATAGTTCGAGTGTACTTGTTGTATGGTAAAGTAAACTAATGGAATATATACTTCCAATCAAATTTTTGTATTTACTCTTGTATGATATGCAATTTTCACTTTTTTACTTCCAAAAGGAAAAACGCAAGTAGTGAAGCAGCAAAGAAAGTAGCTTAAGTCTAGGGCCGCAAATGAGACGAGACAGATTGTGAGCTACTCGAGCTCGATTCAGTCAAAGCTCGGTCAAAACTCGACTCGATTGGACTCAGCTCGAACTCGAACTCGACTCGAGTTCTTGCCGAGCCAAGCCGAGTTACATGATACCCAACTCGAAAAGCTCACGAGCTACTCAAAAATATAAATATACTATTTTTTATAATTTAAAATCTAAATTTCTAAACTTAAAACCCTAAACATAAGTCTTAAACCCTAAATTAACATACTAAAACCTAAAATAAACAAGCTTGAATTTACACAACACGTGTATCAAAGTTTTTTCTCCATTAGACTTTAAATGAGACTTGAGAGATAAGAGTTACTCGAGTCTAACACGATCAAAGATCGGTCAATACTTAGCTCGATTAGGCTTGAAAAAAAACTCGAACTCGACTCGAGTTCTTAACGAGTCGAGTCGAGCCGAGCTCAGATTTTTTAGGCTCGTTTAAAATCACACAAGCTTGAACTCAACTCGAAATCTTAACGAGCCGAGCCGAGCTTAGCACTACTTGAGCTCGACTCGGCTCGTTTACACCCCTAAGCTTAACTATTCTCATTCAATATGGTAGGAGCAATAAATGCACTAACAAAACAGAAAAAAAAAATTAACTATTTTTTTCCTTTTTGCATAAGCTAAAGTTAAAAATGATGAAGATTAACTAACAGACCTTGATAAATTCAGTGGTAGTAGGAACTTCCAGTCCTGAATTCCTGAAAACAATCATGATTTAAAACATGTAAACAAGAAATTCTAAAATCTAAAAACAAAAAATGAACAAAGTCCAGAGATTCGTAAATCTGTGTAATGTTCATATGATCTGTAAATAGCATAATTTTTATACTAAAATTTGAGACAATCAAAAGGTGAACTTCTTAATCTACTCTTTTAATCTTAAAAAATTGAAAAAAATTAAGAAATAAATGAAGAATTACCATTTGGATTCAAGATTCTGATACGCCTCTTTCACTTCTTCAATTGAACTATAGGTCCTTATTCCCAAAGCTACAACTCATTAAAGAAGAAAAGATCACTATACTTCTTATTTAAAAAAAAAAAAAATCAGAAACTATTTTCCTAAGTACACTATATGGATAAGAACACGAATAGATGTATATACAGTGTTAGGACTCACCATCGTAATGAGAAGGGGGAAAGGCACGAGGGAGAAGAACGAGCTGATATAACATGCCGAGAGAGAAGAGAACCACAGGGACCGCATAGGTTTTGGTTTTCGCCGCAAAATCTCCGGTCATCGCTCGATTTCGCCGATGATTCCTCTGGTCACTTCAGATAATAGACTGAAGAACCGATTGCCTAACAGTGAAGTTTTTAAATAGGGTAAAGGCTTTGACCAAAATATACCTTTTATTATTTTGTTTGAGGTATCCAAGTCGATTTCTACAATGATGTTAAGGTTTAATTTTTATTATGTACCAATGACATTATTTCTTTTAATTTTTAAATTAATTCACTCAAATTATGGAAAGTTCGGCTTAAAAATGGTTAAAATATTGTTATACCGAATTTTTTTTAAAAGATATAAGAATTTTAACATTAATTTTTGTATATTGAATTTTTTATAAAAAATTTAATAAATTTTGTATATATAAAATTTCTTATAAAAATATACGTAAATGTACACAATTTTTTAAATCTTAGAAGACTAATTTTTTTTTTGTCTCCTAACTCGTAAGAAACAGGGTAACTACGCAAATTGTTACAAAACCTACAATAATTATTACCAAATCTATAAAAAAAAGGTAACAATATAAATTGTTAAAAATAGTGATTAATCTAAAAATAAATACATAATAATAATAAAATAAATAAATATTATTATTTAACGAACAGAACGAAAATTTAAAAAATATGAAATAAGATAAATAAATATTTTAGATCAAACTTATTTTGAAATGATAAGTGAAAATCGTGTTGAGGCCTACACAAATATAATTTCTTTAAGACAAATTAAAAAAAAGAGAAGAAAGATGAAAATTATTTTGAGTGCTAAGTGTGTTTAGAAACTGAAAGTTTCATTCTAATTTATAGGAGAAGTTTATGTTAAAACCAGTGAGAGTTCTAATTGAAATTAAATTAAATTTTATTTTGAATAATCAATTTTATCTTATCTAATATTCTTAAGTTTTATTTAAGAAAAAAATTAATCACAACGGATAAAATATCCACAAGCCACAAAGAAGTCAATAAATCAAAACATTTGCATCACCTAGTCATACATCCAACCCAAGAATCAAGTCATTCAAAGACAACTGTATGGGTAATAGGGATGTAAAAACAGTTACTCGGATGAGTTTCAGATCGGGTACTGTTAGGTCGGGTAAAATCGGATACAGGTCATTTCAAGTTTATTTGATGTTTTGACTCAATTCGGGTCGGGTGCGGGTCTATTTCAGGTCGGGTTCGTTTCAGATCGGGTCCATTTCAGGTTGGGTTCAAACAGTTCATGTCCAAATCAGATAATTGACAGTTTGATTTCAGGTCGGGTAGATTTTAGGTCGGGTCCATTTCAGTTCGGTTGCATTTCAGGTCGGGGTCATTTCAAGTTGGTTTTGTTTCAGGTCGAATTAATTTTGATTTTATATTCATAGTAATTTAAATTATTAATTTTGATTTTGTATAAATACGTAAAAAATAATAAATATTAGACCATAAAGTTAAAGATTAAATTTTGAAATTTAAAAAATCAACATTAACTTATAAGGACTCAATTACAAAAATTAAAAATTAAAAACATTAAAGTAAATTAGAAAAATCAGTAATAATCAATTCAAAAAAAATAACTTGTAAGTTATAAGGACTAAATTACAAAAATTATAACTTAATAATAATTAAAAGTATTAAAAATTTATCTTTAGTACATTATAAATTTATAATTATATTATATTTTAATATATTTCAAAAATTAAAAATAAATTTTAGACAATATATAGAATTTATGCTATAAATGAAATAATAGTATATATAAAATTAATACTATATAAGGAATTTATACTATACTTAGAAAATATACTATATATGAAATAATACTATAATTGAACTAATATTATTTTTGGAAATAGAATAATACTATATATTGATTAATATATATGAAATAATATTATTTTTAAAAGTAAAATATTAGTAGAATAAGGAATAATACAATTTATGGCATAATACCATTTATGGAATTGTAACACCCAAAAATCGGGTTAATAAATTAGTTCGAATAAATTGTAAATTAAAGAGAATCATGTGATGAATTGATCTAAGGAAAGGACCAAATTAAATTAGATTAAAACTTGATGATTGCATGACAAAATCTAAATTCCATGAACTACCCTTAGTAATAAAATAAGTCTAGGCAAATCATTAAGGTAATATGGACCTTTCACCCTCATTAATAAACAAACAAAAAGAGCCAAAATTTCTCCCCTTCCTCGTTCACGTGAAACTCAAATAAAATAGAGGAGAGGGAGACTTGAGAGAGAAACTTGGGAGAAGCCATTGAAGAAGGAGTTAAAAGCTTGCATGGTTGTGAAATTAGTCTAGGAAATCAAAGTTAATAGTCTCAGTAAGCTTCTTCTTTCATAACCCAAACATTTAAAGTTGAATTCTTAAATTTGAGAAGCTTCTATGATGTTTACATGTCCAGAATGAAGATTGTAATTATTTGGGTTTAGTGTGAAACATGAGAAAATTGGTATGAGAACTTGAGATTGGATTTTGGGAAGTGCTATGTGTATAAATTGATTTAATACTAGAATTTCATGAGAAATTGTTGATGTTAGTTTCATATTGGAGATGCTAGAAATTTTACGAAAATTAATTGGGAATTAGGCATTGAACATATAGATTGAAATTTAGCCGAAATCGCCTAGAAATGCTATTTTGGATAACACTTTTGAGAAAATTCCCTAGGTCGGGATTTAAGGATTTAGATGCTAAAATTTTAAATTATGATACTTCTATATACCTAATTTAAGTGAAAATTTACGAAACCCCAATCCGAGTTCGGTAGAGAAAGATATAAGTGTTTCCGTAGGGCTATCCGAGTAGTCCCAAAAATCCGTCTGGGTTTGTTTCGAATGGAATCTGGTGTTGATTGGGTAATGATTAAAATACAAGGTTAAATTTTACTTGTAGAGGATTCTCTTAGCTTTCCGAAGAGGTAAAATGGGCTAAAATTGGACAAGGGAACTAGGAGATACGATCGTTTCGCTAAAGGATAGCAAAATTGTCCGTAATGAATAAAGTCGCACAATTACATTTGATAAGACTAAGATTACTTGAGTTAGATGACCTTGATATGTCCTAATGTATGGCTATTGTATATGGATTGCTAGATAACCCGAGAGAAGAGGATATTGAAGAACAAGAGAGGCTCGAAGCAACGAGGAAACGAGGCAAAGAGATTACGATTTACAACCCTTAATAGCTTGGAAACATTGTGAGTGTGGCAAACCTTAGGGTTAGGACCTAGGGTCCTAACCATCCCTTGTTTAATTGATTTGAAATTTCATGTAAATGGACTAATTGTATATTCGGTAAAAAAGGGAGGGAGGATAAATGTTAAATAGCTTGTCTGATAACATGTTTGGTTGTTAGATTGCTAGCATTAACTTAAGGCATATGTATCACTCGGAAATGCCGAGGTAAGTAACGACACGCGGCTATGGATGCTAGACAATTTCTTGATCATAATGTTGTTACAATTGAAGCATTAGTCTTCTCTTGATGCTTGAGGCTTTCTTTTATCATCCAAATGAGCTTCTAGCCGTTTATGACCGTTGGGGATGTTTTGGGGCCGTTTGGAGCTGATTACAAGGTATATTTCTGTTTCTGGTGTAGGTGGTATCGATACCCCTGAGACTGGTATCGAAATACACTCTTTGGGAAATAGTCATTGACCTGCATTTATGAACTGGTATCGATACCGATATCAATACCGCTCCTAGCCGTTGGGGGTTTTCATAAAATCGTTTTGACCGTTGGGTGTATTTCGAAATAAGGTTCAAAACAAAGCATCATAGTGGCAAAAGGTATCGATACTAGTATCGATACCACTGTGGTTTTGCCTTTGAAACCATAGTATTGAAGAACAAGTATCGAAACACCTTAAGGGTATATCGAAACACCTGGGTTAAAAAACACTTATTTGATTTCTTTAAATCATTTAAAACATATTTAAAATCACTCAAAAACATCTTAAATATATTTTCAAGTAGTTTGGACATAAGAACCATTTTTGAAATCTTTTTAAATTAGTCCAAAACTATTTTTTAATTATTATATCAAAATATTAGTTCTATAATCTCCCCCTTTTTGATATAATAAAACTAACTTGAAAAATTGTTTTTGAGATTGCTCCCCCTTTGTCAAATAAACTTTGAATAAGAGAATTAAAGACTCAAATCATTTAAGGTTCCTCTTATCCATTTGAAAGTCTTTGAAAAGCAATTTTTCATAACATTCTCCCTCTTTTTGTCATATCAAAAATGGTTCAAACCAAGTTTGAAAAACATTAAAGCTCATAACATAGGAGAATTTGAAAGATATCAATTGTTGGAAAAATTAAATATCAAAATATTGGTTATGAAAACAAAAACTCCCCCTTACTTAAGGCATCACTAAGTGTTAGTCCAATATATATGATAAACTAGTTGAAATAAAACAAAAATAAGCAAATAAACACAAATTCTGTCAACACGAATTCTAATTAAATAATAAAATAATAATAATGAATAATAAAATATATAAAATACAAAAAAATATTAAAATAAAAAAAACAGAAATAGAAACGTGGGAACAGGGGACTTTCGATATGTTGAGTTGAGGTTTAGATTTGGTTGTTGAGTTTTTAGGGGATTAGATAGAGTTTTAATCTAAGTAGGTTTGTTGAATCGAATCCCTTTAAATAGGGATTCAATCGACAGTGAAGGGGGACGGATCGAAGGGTTGGGAAATTATGGAAGAAGCATTTAAGGAGTTTGAATCAAGAAGCAATCGGAAGCTTGAAGATCGGAGTCGCCGACGGTAAGCTTCTCGGCCTATTTCTTCAGTTTCGTTCTTGTTTCGGTTGTTTAGATTCAAGATTAGGTTTTTGGGTTTTGGTCGTTTTTAAGGGGTTTAGATTCGACTTAGGGTGTTTTCTGGTGTTTTTAGAGTGTTTTAGGGCTTCCGATGGCATCGCCGGCATCAAAAACGGTCACCAGAGCGTTCTGGACGACAATCGACGTGGTTTGCGATTATCGGCGAACTCGTCGGAGTGGCGCCGAACGGTGGTGACTTCGATCGAGCGGCGGCTCATGCGGCGTTGTGTGACCGTGTTCTTCATGTTCATCTTGAACATAAAAAACACTCAAGCTGTTCTTGTTTTTTTAGCCCTTTTGATCCATTTTAGTGTTTAGTTTCTGGGTTGGTTCTGTTTGTCTCAGAGGAAACTGAGTGGGCCGAGTTGGATAGGGATGATTATGGCCGAGCTGACTCGGTCAAAAGGGGGGTCTATCAAGTGTGAAACGGTGCCGTTTTAGGCACTTGGGGTACGTGGGTCGGATCCGGATCCGCGTGTTTTTCATAATAGGGGATAATTACCCCTTTGGTCCCTCTTAGTTCGAACCGTATTTCAATTTAGACACCAGAACTTTAATTTAGCCCTTAAACCTTTAGATTTCACTCAATTAGGTCCCTTTTAGTCCCTAATTTGAACCCCAAACCTAAAATTAATTAATTTAGACTTTAATTAGGATAAAAATTATTTTTAAGACTTAAAAATTTCCCTAATTAGGTTCTAAATAGAATTTAATTTAATTTTTAAGATAATTTAAAATTAATTTAATCTAGTTAGATCTAATATAAGATTAATTTGGCCCCTAAAACCTAAAAATTAGACTTTAATTAGGTTTAATTTAATTCTTAAAATTTAGAAATAATTTTAATTAATTATTTTAATTAATTTTAATCAATTTCTAAGATAAGTCTTAAAATTAGCCTAACTTAATTAGATCTAATTAACCCCAATTAAACTTTAAAACTTAACTTTCCCCAAATTAGATCTTTAATTAGGATTAATTAAAATTTGAAGTTAGGGAAATTTAATTAAATAATTAATTTAATTAAAAGTTTCTAAACTTTAAAATTAACGACTCTAATTAAATCTAATTCATCTTTCGAAGTTTGAACTCTTCCTTTTATCTTTGTAAGTCCCTTTGTACTCATTTTTGATCAACTATGATGTAATTTGAACACCCGTGTTTTAATAAAAAATATCAAGTTCCTTTATCTTGTTTGTTTATTTTATGTTTCTTTTTAATATTGCATGGCATATTTTAGGGAGTTCACTAAATAAACATCTAGTTAATTAATTTAGAGCCCTCTAGGACTGATCGCTTTAATGAATTAATTAAATAGGGAGATAATTAGTAAACAATGGTATTTGAATCTTATATCTCAGATACACTAAAGAGGCTGATGTTTTGACGTACCATGATGTTGGCCTAAAGAGTGTACCTTGATATCGAATTCATGTGCTATTAAAACCTAGAATTTTGATAAAATAACTTAGGCTTAGAATTAAATAAAATTGATAGGAAAATAACTAGTGACATTAGTGAATAAAATAGGTTTTAATACATAATTAATGGAGCCCTAGTAGGTTAGAACTTAAAATGAACAAGATAAAATTGGTCATGCATTTAACCCTTTTGAGGCGGAATTTATATTCCTTTGAATTTGGGTGGGATTTCCTATTTAGAGGACGTCTCATTCAGCTCAAGTTTAAAAGTGATCTAATTTCCAAATCAAAAGGATATCCTCAATTCAAGTAATGTTTAATTAACAATGGAGAATTAAATTAATATCTATCTTCAAAATGTCAAAATGTCACGTGAAATTAATAAGGTACCAATTTTTTTGGGCGTTTGTAAGGACCGTCCTTACACGTAACCGATTCCCGAACCCAAAAGTTTTTTAAATGAATCTCTGGTTTGTTTTATGGTGTTTGGCCTACCAAAGTGGCCGGTGGCGACTCCAAATCATTTTAAAATGAAATTATATATTTTTCTAAAATTTGGGTTTTTCAAGATTAAAAGCGATAAAGTTTATATTTTTTCAAAACAAATCGTCAAGCTACTTTTCACATAAAGTCGTGTTTTTAAAGAGGTGGCGACAACTTGGCGACTTCGCTGGGGACTTAAAAAATTCTTTTTTGTGATTCAGGCCTAACTTTTTTAAAAAAATTTACGTGGCATTTTGGTATTTTGAAGATAGATATTAATTTAATTCTTTATTGTTAAATGAACATTGTTTGAATGAGGATAGCTTTTTACTTTTGTGTTATATCCTGTCATTCATGCATAAGCTCTTGACCCGAGCTTTTACCCATAAGTGAGAGTTAGATATTATCTGACATGATGCTCTCCAGCTCCGAGTTTCGGATTTTTATCTATTTCCGGTATACTAACCTTACGCATCGTGGGGTCTTCACCTCCGTTGTAAGGGACCTATACCACCGAATCGATGTCTTATCGTCGCAGTAGGCGGTAACGACAGTTCGGGAACCCAGTGTCTAGACCAAAAACCGCATATAGAGTAGAAACCTACCCCTTCTAGCGCCAGACAAGGACCATAAGATAAGGCGGTATGCTGCCGAAATGCCGCCAAACTTAGGATTTCTCTGTTAATATGCTCTCTAGTTATTTTATGCAATTTAACCTGCTCTCTGGTTATTTTTATGCAATTTAGCATGTTCTCTGGTTAATTTTCTTTGTATTTTAAATTGTTTTATGGTTATTTTTTCAGGCCTTTATTATTTTATTTTATCTTTGTATTCATCCTACTAACACATTTTCTTTCTGTTTTCGTTTTTGATCCTTTTATGCATTTTATATTTACTTGACATATCATTTGCATGGGTATTAATTCGGGAAACTGTAAAGTTAGAAGTGTCCAAAAATATTAGAAGAGATCATTATAGGCGAAGATAATACAGAAGTCTGGACATGGTCAGAGGCAGTTCAGCACGAGAAAGGTGATAGCTTGCCTTCAGGAAGCGTCTCAACATTGAAAGGGTATGTCAGGATTAGCACAAATCAGAGTCATTGTCTCTCCGAAGTCCAGGAAATATGGGAACAGTGAAGTAGTGACATGAAAGAGCAATTCAAGAAGGAGTTTGGAGGCATTACTTTGTTAGTGAAGGTTCCTATTGATAGAAACCTAATGAGAGCGATGATGCAGTTTTGGAATCCCGCTTATAATTGTTTTACTTTTGGAAAGATCGACATGACGCCTACATTAGAGGAGTATGATGTTCTGATCAATTGTCCGACAATAAAGAGCTATATGATATATGTTAAACCCAACAACACTTCAGGTTTCAAGAAGAAGTTGATGCAGATCACCGGGAAGGATAAAGAATTTTGGGACCAGAAGATAACGGGTCACGACCACAAAGACGTGAGTGAGGAAAAACAGAGAGTGAGTTGAAAGGTTTTCAAGAATTTAATAGCCGCAAGCAGCGAAGAGCCCACCAAAGCAAGAAAGATTTATGCCCTTTGCATCTATGGGTTGGTGTTGTTTCCCAAAACTTCCGAGCATATAGACCCATCCACAGTTGGTTTGTTCGAGAGGTTGTTCAAAGGCGTAAATCCGGTTCCTGCCATATTAGTCGAGACTTATAGATCACTGATCGCATAAAAGAAGGCCGGTGAAGGAAGATTTTGGGGTTGTACAAAGTTATTAGAGATATGGTTCAGAGGTCATCGTTGGAGCTCCCCGTATAGTACCTTAAGGTTCAGGACCACTTACTCGCCCATTGAAGAGCACCTAACGAGCTACGTTTTGGAGAAGAAGACCAAAGTCCAATGGAGCGATCTCTTTCGGGATTTGACAGATTCAGACGTCGTTTGGAAAGCCTGCTGGTTGAACAGGGGAACGACTTTTTGATATCGGTGCGGAGATAACGATTGGATTCCATTAGCGGGCATATGGGGTAGAATGGCTTATTGCCCATTGCTAGTTTCGAGGCAGTTCAGATTAAGACAATTCATACCAGCTACAGTGGGATGGCAAGTTTCAGCTATACACACCAGAGCGAAGGGCACAAATCCGAGATATCTCAGATTGTGAAAGCTTGGGATTCGCCTAGGAGAGTTCAGCCTTATCGAGAGTTCAAAATTATGGCCCGATATGACGAACGAGGGAGCAAAGGGTGTATGATGGAGTTTTCCGAGAAATACCGAGGGATGATGGAACATCGTCAAACAAGGTAGCCTTAGAAGCACCATCAACATTAGAGAAGCTCAAGGAAGACCGGGACTTGGATTTTCAAAGATAAGAGAAGAAGATCTACGAACTTACGTAGGAGTTGAACCTCACAAAGTATCAGGTACAGACACAAGAGAGAAAAGAGAAAGAGATGGCACTTCAGAACGAAAGGTTACGTCAAGATCTGAGAGAGGCACGAGAAGTGTTCGAGGGGCGTAAAAGGAAATACCCAAGAGAAGATGAAAACAGGATCATCGGGGATATTTCTGACCGCTTGGACAAGGCATTGAGGGAAAAGGAAGACTACAAGAGGCTTTACGAAAGGAAGTACCGTGAAGAAAGAGAAGCAAGTTACAAAGCTAGGAAGATGTTGGACAAAGAGCAAGCAAAGAACCTTAAGTTGACAACCCAGGTAGCACAGCTAGAGGAATTGGTTACCAGGTACCACAACGAGGATAAGGCTAAGATGGAAAAAGAAAAGGAGGGGCTTCAACAGAAGATTGTCTCGCTCGAGAGTCAAGTACAAGGGTTGCGAGAGAAGTTAGTCGATTTTGAAGGGGCTTTGTGTCAAGATGCCGGAGGAGCGTGGAAGACAAAGTATGAAGCAGCATAGCGTACGATCCAGAGTCAGAATAATGAGTTGGTCAACTTCAAGAGACAAGTCAGAAGCATCGCATCTTATGTACAGATATTGTCGAGAGAAGCTACAACTCTTCTGAAGCAACCGAACATCGAGCAAGAGTACAGAGAAGTCATCGTACGCCTACTATATGAGTTGACTAATTTGGGGATTAAGGCTAGCAGTTTTCTATAGATTATCTTTAATTTGTAGTGAATCCTTTTTGGACAAACGAATATTTTAAGAGATTGTTTTTTCGAATTTAATACCCTCTTGCATTCATGCGTTCATGCATTCATACATCATATGCATTGTTAATTAAAATAAAGTTTAATAATAAAGGTTTTATGGCAGTGAACTTTAAAAATTGCAAACATACTATATACATACTCGACGCACTCGCGTACAAGAAAGCTAGCAATGGAGGAAAGACTACAGAAATTAGAGTATCATCATGTTGAATTTGCAAATCACTTGGATGCGATAGAAAATGGCGTAAAAGATGGTTTCGCCAAAATTCAGAAAGATATTATCAATCAGACAACTGCTCTATTAGGCCCAAAGCAGGATGAGAAAGGCAAGGCGTCGATGGGAGGGGCGGATGAGATAGGAGGACAGACAAACACCATAACCCACATAAGGGGGCAACCAGAAATGCATTCAGTCCCAGGAAGAGTGTAGCTCAATGTGGTAGGGGCATCCACAAGTCACCCCGTAGAAGTCGGTGACTTCACTTTGAATGTCGATGAGGTCCCAAATCTTAACTTCATGAGTAAAGTGGAATAAATGCGCGAAGACATGGGAAAGAAATATGCCGACCATTTCAAGGCGCTTGAGGCGAAGATTCAAGAAATCTAAGGGTGAGCTGATAAGAGCACCGATGCATTTAATCTCGGCTTGGTTTCTGATTTGGTCCTGTCATCGAAGTTCATGATGCTTGATTTTGAGAAGTACGACGGGACGTCATGTCCTAACGCTCATATGACGATGTATTGTCGGAAGATGGTCACTTTTAACAAGGATGAGAAGCTGCTAATTCATTGCTTTCAGGATAGCCTGACGGGTTCTACTATCCGATGATACACCCAATTAAGTCGGGAAAAATATAAAGTCATGGAATGACTTATATCATGCTTTCATGGAAAATTACAAATATGTGTCGGAGATGGGACCCATTAGAGTTATGTTGCAATAGATGGGGCAAAGGTCCAATGAAACATTCCGACAGTATACTCACAGATGGAGAGATCTGGCCTCTCAGGTGCAGCCTCCGTTGATTGAGAGGGAAATGACCCACATGTTTGTAGAAACGTTGAAGGGCCCGATGTATGATCGTCTGTTCACTAGCACATCAATGCAGAACTTCTCTCAGATAGTTGCTACCGGAGAGTTGATGGAGGCGGCTATCAAAAGCGGGAGAATTGAGGGGTTTGACAGCTCTAAAAAGAACTTCAAGAAGAAGGAAAAAGAGGTGAATAATGCTTTCGTGCATGAAGCGCTGAGAAATGTGACGATTTACAAACCAGGGACAGGAGCAGACAGCTCGTAGGGTTCAAATAAGAAGGACTCAAAATAGGAAAGACCGAACTTCTCATCTATCCTAGTCACATATGCTGAGTTGTACACTCAGCTACATGATGCTGATATGATACGTCCGTATTTCATCATACCGCTCAAACCCCCTTATCCACACTGGTATGACCCGAAGGCCCAGTACGTATACCATGCTAACGTTCAGGGACATAGTATCGAGAACTACACAGCCTTTAATAGGATTATTCAAAACATGATAAACGTCGGGGTTTTGAAATTTGATGAACCCAGTGTATCAACAAACCCACTGCCGAACCATGGCGGTCGAGGCGTAAATGCAATTGAAAAGGATCAAATGAGGTAGATTAAAATGAGTGTGTCGGAGATTCGATCACCGTTAAAGTGGGTCTTTCAACAGTTATTTAATAACGGGCTTGTATGCCAAGGGATGAGGATGAAAGAATCTACCGAGGTAGGCTTGTACTGTGAGTTCCATCAAGAATAAGGGCATACAATTCAACATTGTAGTGAGTTCAGGAATTTACTACAAGGGATAATGGACAATATGGAGGTGGAGTTCTTTGCGAAGGAGAGTGGCCGAAAAGTGATGGACGTATGCACGTCTGCGAAACCGGGCTAAAATACAGTGCAAACAGGCCGTTAATCATCTCAGCTCGACCAAGGGGCAACAATTCAGTTGGATCGGCAAAAGCTCCTCGCATAGTAATTACCCCTCTAGCACCCTTCTCGTTCAATGATACACAAAGGCTTCCATGGAATTATGCCGTGAGTGTGGCTGGGCCAAGTAGTTCGAAGCCCATTGAGGGGGTACAACCAGGAAAACCTGAAATCGTTGAGGAAGTGGAAACACAGGAGCCAGTGAATGAGGTAAGACATTTCACAAGGAGCGGGAGATGTTACTCACCGGTTCAAGAAAAAGAAGAGGACCAAGCTAAACATACTGAGAAGAAGAAAATTTTCGCAGATCCGACTCTGAAGGTGAATGAGCCTGTCATCGAGGAGCAAGCGCATGAGTTTCTGCGATTTTTGAAGCACAGCGAATATAATATCGTGGAACAGTTGAAAAAACAATCCGCCAGAATCTCTATTCTCGACCTGCTGTTGAGTTCTGAGGGGCACCATGATGCCCTTTTGAAAGTATTAAACCAGAATTTTGTCCCAAAAGACATATGAGTGAACAAGTTGGACCGAATCGTTAATCACATCATCGCGGACAATTATATAACGTTCACCGATGATGAGATCCCGGACGGTGGAATAAGGTCTATCAAAGCTTTAAACATCACGACCCACTGCAAGGGTCATGTTATGTTGGGAGTTCTAATCGACAATGGTTCAGCTTTGAACGTGTTACCTATGACAACTTTGCAAAGGTTACCCATAGATGTTACACACATGAAAAGCTACCAGAATATGGTCAGAGCATTCGATGGGACCACAAGGGATGTGTTGGGAAGAATTGTGGTACCGTTGCTGATTGGGCCATCCGTGTACAATATAGATTTTGTTGTAATGGATATTAAGCCCACCTACAATTGTCTACTCGGTAGACCTTGGATCCATTCCGCCGGGGTAGTGTCGTCATCACTTCACCAGAAGCTAAAGTTGGTAGTAGATAGGAAGCTCATGTGTGTCGGGGCAGAAGAGGACATCATTGCATCCGTCTCCACAGATACACCATATATTCAAGCGAATGAGGAAGCGTTAGAATGCTCTTTCAGGGCTTTGGAGTTCATCAACGCTGCATTCGTTGCTGAAGGCACAAAGTTCCCATGTCCAAGGTTGTCGGACTGCACAGAGATGACCGTTAAGCAGACCCTTGGTAAGGGAGCCAAAGCCGGAAGAGGACTAGGAAGAAGGTTATAGGGGAGCTTACGCCCGAAGCCCGTGGTTATGAAGAAAGGGCGAGCCGCGTTAGGCTTTTCAATTGAGGCATATTGGAATAAGTATGAAAGAACTGCAGTTAAGAAGCTAGCCTTATTGAGTACAAAAATCGACTTTATCTCTCACGGGTTTGTGAATGTCACCGAACAAGCGGAGAAGAATCGCTTGGAGGCTATTATTAGGCTACAAGAGGAAGAGATTTTCATGGAAGCTTTTGAATGTCTGATGGTGGGAGGAATTTCTGAAGGTTCGAGGATGAATCTACTGGAAAGAATTCGTCCGTCCCTCCCTGGCGAGACTTTGAATAATTGGACCGTAGAGGATTTACCTGTAGTTTTCAAGACAAAGTAATGCCATAAAACGCCCTGTACTTTTGCCTGCAAGTAGAGGGGATTTTCTGTAAAGGGCTTTTTTCATAAAATTCACTAGCAAATAAAGATGTTTTTCCCTTTCTTCAATGGCAAACATTTTTCTTTCATTCGCTTCATCCATTTCTCTCTTTATTCATTTATTATTCCCATCCAACTATACAAATTTTCTTCGCAGGTTCCCAAACAATGATTGCATGAATGATTCTGTGCCTAAACCCAAAATAGATTTGAAAGGGATCTCTTGTCTAACAGAAATCAATGAGTGTAAAGATAATGTAGACTACGAGTTTCCGAAAGAATTGCTAAGGTTGGTGGAGCAAGAAGATAAGCAAATCATGCTCCACAAAGAAGAGATAAAGACTCTGAATCTGGGTACCGAAGAAGAGAAAAAGGAAGTCGTGATCAGAGCAGCAATTCCGTTAGGGGCAAAGAAAAATTTGATAGACTTATTGCGAGAATTCAAGGAGGTCTTTGCATGGTCTTATCAAGATATGCCAGGTTTGAATACCGATATTGTGGTCCACAAGTTGCCCATTAAACCAGATTGCAAGCCCATACAACAAAAGCTCAGAAGGCTGAGGCCGGAAATGTTGTTGAAAATCAAGGAAGAAATACAGAAGCAGATCGATGCAGGCTTCCTACAGGTGGCAACATACCTAAAACGGATAACAAACATAGTCCCCGTGCCAAAGAAAGATGAGAAAGTTCGGATGTGTATGGATTATAGGGATCTGAACAGGGCGAGCCCGAAGGACAATTTCCTTTTACCCCATGTAGATGTTCTGGTAGACAATACTTCAGGGCATTCATGGTTTTCTTTTGTGGATGGATTCTCGGGTTACAATTAGATTAAAATGAATCCGGAAGATATGGAGAAGACAACTTTTACCATACTGTGGGACACGTTTTGCTATAAAGTCATATCTTTTGGATTGAAGAATACCGGGGCCACATACCAGAGAGCTATGGTGACACTGTTTCATGACATGATGCACAAAGAAATCGAAGTATATGTGGACGATATGATAGCTAAGTCCCAAACAGAAGATGGAAACGTGCAATATTTGAAAAAGTTGTTCCAAAGGCTACGAAAGTATCAGCTGAAGCTTAACCCCAATAAATGTACGTTTGGGGTTACATCCGGCAAGCTACTTGGTTTCGTAGTTAGCCAAAGGGGCATCGAAATCGATCCCAATAAGGTCAAGGCGATTCAAAATATGCCACCTCTAAAAACACAGAAAGAGGTTCGAGGCTTCCTTGGGAGATTGAACTACGTGTCTCGGTTTATTTCTAAGCTAACCGACAGATGTGATCCCGTTTTTAAACTACTTCGGAAGAACAACCCAAGTGAGTGGAATGATGAATGTCAGGAAACATTGGACAAGATCAAACAGTATTTGTCCAAAGCACCAATATTGGTGGCGCCAGTTCCTGGGAGACCATTAATCCTCTACTTGGCGGTGTTCGAGAATTCCATGGGGTGTGTACTGGGGCAACATGACGATACTGGAAAGAAGGAAAAAGCAATCTATTACCTGAGTAAGAAATTTACTGAGTGTGAGGTACGATACCCATTTATCCGAAAGATGTGTTGTGCACTTGTTTGGGTTACTCGTCGACTCAAGCAATATTTGTTATACCACACCACGTGGTTGATATCAAAGCTCGATCCATTGAAGTTTCTGATGGAAGCACCCGTATTGATCGGGAGATTAGCACGATGAAAAATGTTGTTGTCCGAATTTGACATAGTATACATCAGCTAAAACGCAATTAAAGGGAGTGACATAGCTGACTTCCTTGCAAGTAGAGCTTCGGATGATTATGAGCCTCTAAACTTTGATTTTCCCGACGAGGATGTAATAGCCGTTTCCGTTGAAGAAAATGAATAAATGGAAAAGTGGAAATTATATTTCGACGGGGCAGTCAACACCCTCGGACGGAGAATCGGAGCTGTATTGATATCTCCAGATGGCATACATTACCCTCTCACGAGCAAGTTGGAATTTTTGTGGACTAACAATATGGCTAAATACGAAGCATGTGTCATGGGATTGAAGGCTGCAATAGAAAGAAAGATAAAGGCCTTGAAGGTATATAGAGATTCAGCCTTAGTTATTTATCAGCTACGTGGGGAATGGGAAACCAAAGACACGAAGTTGATAGAATACCGAAAGTTGATGTTAGAGCTAATTGAAGAATTTGAAGAGATAACATTTGTATACCTTCCTAGAGAGGATAACCAAATGGCAGATGCCTTAGCTAAACTAGCCTCGGTATTTCAAGCAAATAGACCGGAGGATATGATGCTAATCCAGATGCAGAGCTATGAAACATACGCTCATTGCTGCAACTTGGAAGAGGAGGATGGTAATCCTTGGTATTTTGATATTCTACAATACATCAAGTTCCAAGCTTATCCATTTGGAGATAATGATATTTACAAGAGAACAATCAGAAGAATGGCTACTGCATATATATTAGATGGCGACGTCTTATACAGAAAGAGCAGAGATCAATTATTGCTAAGATGTGTCAATGCCCGTGAGGCTAAAAGTATTCTTGAAGAGGTACATGATAGAATTTGTGGTACGCACGCCAATGGTTTCTCGATGGCACGAAAAATAATGAGATACGGATATTACTGGTCTACTATGGATGGGGATTGCATAGAATATGCCAAAAAGTGTCACAAATGTCAGATCTATGCAGATAAAATCAACTCTCCGCCAGTACCGTTACATACAATGAATTCGCCCTAGCCTTTTGCTGTTTGGGGATTAGATGTAATCGGGCAGATTCACCCTGAAGCTTCAAATGGGCATCGCTTTATCCTAGTGGCAATCGATTATTTCACCAAGTGGATAGAAGCTGTCTCTTATGCTAACATCACAAGAACAACAATTTGCAAGTTCTTGAAGAAAGAGATTATTTGTCGGTATGATCTACCAGAGCGAATCATCACGGATAATGCTACCAATTTCAACAACAGATTGATATCAGAAATCTGTGAGCAGTTCAAAATAATTATCACAACTCCGTGGCATACCGACCAAGGATGAATGGAGCTATTGAGGCAACAAATAAGAACATTAAGAAGATCATATCAAAGATGACTGAAACCTACAAAGACTGGTATGAAAGGCTTCCTTTTTCCTTATTTTCGTACCGAAATTTGATAAGAACTTCTATCGGGGCAACGCCATATTCTCTAGTATATGATACTGAAGCAGTGTTACCTCTGGAAGTTGAAATCCCATCTCTTCGAGTATTGTCAGAATTGAAGCTAGGCAATGTAGAGTGGGTACAGATTCGTTTGGATCAGTTGAATCTAATCGAAGAAAAGGGGTTGAAAGCTATTTGTCATAGCCAAATGTATCAGAAACGGATGATTCGAGCTTATAATAAGAAAGTTCGACCGCGAGAATTCCGAGAAGAAGATCTAGTGCTTAAAAAGATCTTGCCTATACACCGACATTTCCGACGGAAATGAATGCCGAATTGGGAAAGGCCTTCTCCGGAGGTGCGTTGATCTTGACTGAGATGGACGGACTAGAATTAAGCAAGCCAGTGAATTCTGATTCAGTTAAGAGATATTATGCCTGAGGAAAAAAAGATAAAAAAAAGAAGAGAAAAAGAAAAGAAAAAGAGAAAAAGAAAATAAAGCGAAAACTCGAAAGGGCGCTTAATAAAAAATGATTAAAAGAAAAAGGATAGGTCAAGATGAAAACCCGAAAAGGGTGTCTTGATACCAATGGAGGATTTGGGTCGAAAACCAGGAATGACGGCTCAAATGAATAAAATAGGCATCCGGTGATTCGTACCTCGCGGTTATCAAACAATTCGGAAGGATCTTCACGTTTGCAAAGTTGGATCCTCATTTGAAGAATGACTAGACAAGTAGATCATCTTTATATCTATATCTCGGGAAAAGGCTTGGATGATCGCATGTGATAAGCGTTTGGGAATTTGCATTTTATTCCTTTCCTTTTTTCTAATTGTTTTGCCATGATTGTTTTTACACGCTTGTCATAAATTTACGAAAAGCTCCAATAAAAATATTCATTTCTTTTGTGCCTTCAATTCTATCCAAAGCATCATGCTAGTGAACTAATATGAATTAATAAATACAGAAAATATTTTGGCATCACTATGTTTTAAGTTATAGGTAAGATTTGTTTTTCCGTATCAAGATAACGGAATATAAACGGACATGTTCTGACATTCAGACAAAATCTGTCTCGAAAGAACGCCTCAAAACAGCTTTATAAAGAGGATAATCATTAAAAGTTGCCCTCGTTATGTGAGATGAAAACCTCGAATGCGGAAAAGAGGGAGACGAGTCAATCAGTCCCTTCAAATTGGTGAACTGACTGATAATACATGCCTTTCAAGGAAGTACTCATGCATCATAATAGGAATATTTGCATTAGAAGCATGCTAACAATGCACGATATTTCTGTTAAACAGGATTCAAAGAAATCAACAACAACGAACATTATTGGCAGCCTTCTCGGCGTGAGTCCCGATACAAACAGAAATTAGCAGCCTTCTCAGCGTGAGTCCCGATATAAACAAAAATTGGCAGCCTTCTCGGCGTGAGTCTCGATACAAACACTGTTGGCAGCCTTTTCGGCGTGAGTCCCGATATAAACAGAAATTGACAGCCTTCTCGGTATGAGTCCCGATATAAGTCACTATTGGCAGCCTTCTAGGCGTGAGTCCTTACCTTGGCAGCTTCCTCAGCGTAAGTCCTTACCTTGGCAGCCTTCTCGGCGTGAGTCCTTACCTTGGCAGCCTCTTCAGCGTGAGTCCTTACCTTGGCAGCCTTTTCGGCGTGAGTCCCGAAAGAAGTGGTGTATCATGAGGAATTTCGTAATAAGAAGAACAACCTCAATTTCCACCACTTGATAAGTTTGGAGAATTTCGTAATAAGAAGAACAGCTCCAAATTCCACGAGATACGAGGAATTTCATAATAAAAAGAACAGCCTCGGATTTCACTACTCTTATTTGGAGAATTTCGTAATGAGAAGAACAGCTCCAGATCTTGGAGATGAGGAATTTCGAAATAAAAAGAACAACCTCAAGCTCCACCACTTGATGAGTCTAAAGAATTTCGTCTGAAGAATTTCGTAATAAGAAGAACAACTTCAGACCCTGGAGAATTTCGTAATAAGAAGAACAACTCCAGTTATTCCAAAGAAGAAGATTTTTAGAAAGAAGAACAACCTTGAGTTGCGTCACAAGGTTTCGCTTGAAGAATTTCATATTGAGAAGAACAACTTCAAGCTTCAGGGCTTTAAGAAAATTCTTGTTTTTCAGTCTTTGCCCATCTCCTGCTCCGTAGCATTGAGTAAAAAGGGACAACTGTCAACACGGATTCTAATTAAACAATAAAATAATAATAATGAATAATAAAATATATAAAATACAAAAAAATATTAAAATAAAAAAACAGAAACAGAAACGTGGGAACAGGGGACTTTCGGTTTGTTGAGTTGAGGTTTAGATTTTCTTGTTGAGTTTTTAGGGGATTAGATAGAGTTTTAATCTAAGTAGGTTTGTTGAATCGAATCCCTTTAAATAGGGATTCAATTGGTAGTGAAGGGGGACGGATCGAATGGTTGGGAAATTGTGGAAGAAGCATTTAAGGAGTTTGAATCAAGAAGCAACCGGAAGCTTGAAGATTGGAGTCGCCGTCGGTAAGCTTCTCGGCCTATTTCTTCAGTTTCGTTCTTGTTTCGGTTGTTTAGATTCAAGATTAGGTTTTTGGGTTTTGGTCGTTTTTAAGGGGTTTAGATTCGACTTAGGGTGTTTTCTGGTGTTTTTAGAGTGTTTTAGGGCTTCCGATGGCATCGCCGGCATCAAAAACGGTCACCAGAGCGTTCTGGACGACAATCGACGTGGTTTGCGATTATCGGCGAACTCGTCGGAGTGGCGCCGAACGGTGGTGACTTCGATCGAGCGGCGGCTCATGCGGCGTTGTGTGACCGTGTTCTTCATGTTCATCTTGAACATAAAAAACACTCAAGCTGTTCTTGTTTTTTTAGCCCTTTTGATCCATTTTAGTGTTTAGTTTCTGGGTTGGTTCTGTTTGTCTCAGAGGAAACTGAGTGGGCCGAGTTGGATAGGGATGATTATGGCCGAGCTGACTCGGTCAAAAGGGGGGTCTATCAAGTGTGAAACGGTGCCGTTTTAGGCACTTGGGGTACGTGGGTCGGATCCGGATCCGCGTGTTTTTCACAATAAGGGATAATTACCCCTTTGGTCCCTCTTAGTTCGAACCGTATTTCAATTTAGACACCAGAACTTTAATTTAGCCCTTAAACCTTTAGATTTCACTCAATTAGGTCCCTTTTAGTCCCTAATTTGAACCCCAAACCTAAAATTAATTAATTTAGACTTTAATTAGGATAAAAATTATTTTTAAGACTTAAAAATTTCCCTAATTAGGTTCTAAATAGAATTTAATTTAATTTTTAAGATAATTTAAAATTAATTTAATCTAGTTAGATCTAATATAAGATTAATTTGGCCCCTAAAACCTAAAAATTAGACTTTAATTAGGTTTAATTTAATTCTTAAAATTTAGAAATAATTTTAATTAATTATTTTAATTAATTTTAATCAATTTCTAAGATAAGTCTTAAAATTAGCCTAACTTAATTAGATCTAATTAACCCCAATTAAACTTTAAAACTTAACTTTCCCCAAATTAGATCTTTAATTAGGATTAATTAAAATTTGAAGTTAGGGAAATTTAATTAAATAATTAATTTAATTAAAAGTTTCTAAACTTTAAAATTAACGACTCTAATTAAATCTAATTCATCTTTCGAAGTTTGAACTCTTCCTTTTATCTTTGTAAGTCCCTTTGTACTCATTTTTGATCAACTATGATGTAATTTGAACACCCGTGTTTTAATAAAAAAATATCAAGTTCCTTTATCTTGTTTGTTTATTTTATGTTTCTTTTTAATATTGCATGGCATATTTTAGGGAGTTCACTAAATAAACATCTAGTTAATTAATTTAGAGCCCTCTAGGACTGGTCGCTTTAATGAATTAATTAAATAGGGAGATAATTAGTAAACAATGGTATTTGAATCTTACATCTCAGATACACTAAAGAGGCTGATGTTTTGACGTACCATGATGTTGGCCTAAAGAGTGTACCTTGATATCGAATTCATGTGCTATTAAAACCTAGAATTTTGATAAAATAACTTAGGCTTAGAATTAAATAAAATTGATAGGAAAATAACTAGTGACATTAGTGAATAAAATAGGTTTTAATACATAATTAATGGAGCCCTAGTAGGTTAGAACTTAAAATGAACAAGATAAAATTGGTCATGCATTTAACCCTTTTGAGGCGGAATTTATATTCCTTTGAATTTGGGTGGGATTTCCTATTTAGAGGACGTCTCATTCAGCTCAAGTTTAAAAGTGATGTAATTTCCAAATCAAAAGGATATCCTCAATTCAAGTAATGTTTAATTAACAATGGAGAATTAAATTAATATCTATCTTCAAAATGTCAAAATGTCACGTGAAATTAATAAGGTACCAATTTTTTTGGGCGTTTGTAAGGACCGTCCTTACACGTAACCGATTCCCGAACCCAAAAGTCGTGTTTTTACAGAGGTGGTGACAAATTCAACTAAAAATTTTACCATACTTGAGTTAAAGGTAGGATGTAAAGCCTTCTTTCTTCAAGTGTCCTACTTGTGTGTATAGAGCTCCCCCTTAATCTTGCACTTTGATGCTCATACCTCCATCACACCTAAAATGAAACAATCAAGTAATTTTTGGTATCCAAATTGCTTTGGATCCTTTAGCATTAGACGTACATAATTTAGTCCCCTTAAGAATTAATTTTTCAATTTCATCCCTATTTGTTGAAGTGATTAGTTCTTTTGGGACCCAAACACTTCTAAAACATTTTTCATTTTCAAATCTAGGGGCACTAGATTGTTTCAAATAAAAATTTGATTTTCCCACATCATTTTTCTTTCATCATAATTTGATGTGTGAGGAGTGACCCATGAGTTCATCAAGCTTGAATGTCTTTAGATTTTTGGCCTCGATGATGGCGGTCTTTTTCGAGTCCCATGACTTAGGAAGGAAATAGATGAGCTTACAAACAAGCTTCTCCTCCGGAATGATCTCTCCATATCCTCTAAGTCTATTGGTGGTGGTGGAGAAACGATCAAACATCTTTGCTATGTCCTCTTCCGGATTAATCTTGAGGTTCTCATATTCTTGGTTGAGGAGTCCAATCTTGGTCTCCTTTACTTCGTTTATTGCTTCGTATGTGACTTCTAGCTTGTCCCAAACTTCCTTGGCACTATCACAAGAAGATATCTTCTCATAGATACTTGGAGGGAATGCACAAACAGGAATGTGTAAAGCTTTATGGTTAAGCATCATCTTCTTGCAATCTTCAACGCTCTATTCCATCTTTGTTCCTTTTGGCACAAACGATCCATCTTCCACTATATCCTAAAGTTTGTATTCTCTTGAATTGATGAAATATTTCATCCTTATCTTCCATTGGGAGTAGTTGGACCCATCAAATAATAGTGGCTTGTCAATGGATTGAGCCATAGAATATCGGTTGATCGGTAATTGGTCGAGCGCTCCGGATCTTCTCAATAGGATGTTAATCCTCCTCGATTGAGCTTCACTCTGATACCAATTGTTAGGCTTGGAGTGGCTCGATGCACAACCGATTAACTTGCCAATTTGATGGAGAAAGAACACTTTGAGTGATTTGTTGTGGAAGCCAAAATAACACAATAATTTTAGAGTGATTCGGCCTTCGAACAAGCACCTACATCCACTACCTTAGCTTCCCACTAAGGATTTCCAAATTCACTAAGAATTTCAACCTTTTGAGGCCAAAGGGATAACCTTACAATCCTAAACTCAAACCCGAATCTAGCATCCAAAGTTCACAACCCGAACTTTGGGAATTTACTCAACAAAGAGAAAACTTAGCAAACTTGTTTAATCCTTCTAATAAGGCTAATGTTTGCAACTAAGCACTCACCCAATTCCTAATTACACTTGTGAGCTTAATTGTCAATATATGCTCAAGTGTAATTAGGAATTAGGTGAGTGCTTAGTTGCAAACATTAGCCTTATTAGAAGGATTAAACAAGTTTGCTAAGTTTTCTCTTTGTTGAGTGAATTCCAAAAGTTTGGGTTGTGAACTTTGGATGCTAGATTCGGGTTTGAGTCTATGATTGTAAGGTTATCCCTTTGGCCGCAAAAGGTTGAAATTCTTAATGAATTTGGAAATCCTTAGTGGGAAGCTAAGATAGTGGATGTAGGTGCTTGTTCGAAGGTCGAACCACTCTAAAATTATTGTGTTATTTTTGCTTCCACAACAAATCACCCAAAGTTTTCTTTCTCCATCAAATTGGCAAGTTAATCGGTTGTGTATCGAGCCACTCCAAGCCTAACATTTATGATACTCTAGTGCCCCTAAATTTGAAAATGGAAAATGTTTTAGAAGTCTTTGGGTCCCAAAAGGACTAATCACTTCAACAAATAGGGATGAAATTGAAAAATTGATTCCTAAAGGGACTAAATTATGTGCTTCTAATGCTAAAGGATCCAAAGCAATTTAGATACCAAAAATTACTTGATTGTTTCATTTTAGGTGTGATGGCGGTATGAGCATCAAAGTGCAAGATTAAGGGGGAGCTTCATACACACAAGTAGGACACTTGAAGAAGGAAGGCTTCACATCCTACCTTTGGCTCAAGTGTGGTAAAATTTCTAGTTGAATTTGTATTTATTTGCTTATTTTTGTTTTATTTCAACTAGTTTATCATATATGTTGGACTAACACTTAGTGATGCCTTGACTAAGGGGGAGTTTTTGTTTTCATAACCAATGTTTTGATATTTAATTTTTCAACAATTGATATCTTTGAAATTCTCCTATGTTATGAGCTTTAAAGTTTTTCAAACTTGGTTTGAACCATTTTTGATATAACAAAAAGGGGAAGAATGTTATGAAAAATTGCTTTTCAAAGACTTTCAAATGGATAAGAGGAACCTTAAATGATTTGAGTCTTTAACTCTTTTATTCAAAGTTTATTTGAAAAAAGGGGAGCAATCTCAAAAACAATTTTTCAAGTTAGTTTTATTATATCAAAAAGGGGGAGATTGTAAAACTAATATTTTGATATAATAATTGAAAAATAGTTTTAGACTAATTTGAAAAGATTTCAAAAATGGTTCTTATGTCCAAACTACTTGAAAATATATTTAAGATGTTTTTGAGTGATTTTAAATATGTTTTAAACGATTTAAAGAAATCAAATAAGTGTTTTTAACCCAGGTGTTTCGATACACCCTTAAGGTGTTTCGATACCTGTTCTTCAATACCATGTTTTAAAGGCAAAACCACAATGGTATCGATACTGGTATCGATACCTTTTTGCCACTGTGATGTTCTGTTTCGTACCCTATTTCGAAACACCCTCAACGGTCAAAATGATTTTATAAAAAACCCCAACGGCTAGGAGCGATATTGATACCGGTATCGATACCAGTTCTTAAATGCAGGTCAACGGCTATTTCCCAAAGAGGGTGTTTCGATACCAGTTCAAGCGGTATCGATACCACCTGCACCAGAAACAGAAATATGCCTTGTAATCAGCTCCAAACGTCTCCAAAACATCCCCAACGGTTATAAACGACTAGAAGCTCATTTAGGATGATAAAAGGAAGCCTCAAGCATCAATAGAAGACTAATGCTTCAATTGTAACAACAATATGATCAAAGATTTGTCTTAGTGCGTAAATTCTTATTATTTGGGTAGACAAACACTTGTGAGCTTAATTGTCAATATATGCTCAAGTGTAATTAGGAATTGGGTGAGTGCTTAGTTGCAAACATTAAACTTACTAGAAGGATTCAAGTTTGCTAAGTTTCTTCTTGTTTGAGTGAATTCCCAAAGTTCGATTGTGAACTTTGGATGCTTGATTCAGGTTGTGAATCAAGGTTGTAAGGTTATCCCTTTGTTCTTAAAAAGGTTGAAATTCTTAGTGAATTTGGAAATCCTTAGTGGGAAGCTAAGGTAGTGGATGTAGGTGCTTGTTCGAAGGCCGAACCACTCTAAAATCCTTGTGTTCAACTCTTATCTTTTAGCTTCCACAACCAACCACCCAAAGTGTTCTTTCTCCATCAAATTGGAAAGTTAATCGGTTGTGCATCGAGCCACTCTAAGCCTAACAATTGGTATCAGAGCGAGGCTCAATCGAGGAGGATTAACATCCTATTGAGAAGATCCGGAGAGCTCGACCAATTTACAATCAATCGACATTCCATGGCTCAATCCATTGACAAGCCACCTTTCTTTGACGGGTCCAACTATTCCCAATGGAAGATAAGGATGAAGTATTTCATCAACTCTAGAGACTACAAGTTATGGGATATAGTTGAAGATGGACCATTTGTGCCAAAAGGAATAAAGGCGGAATGGAGCATGGAAGATCGCAAGAAGATGATGCTTAATCACAAAGCCTTGCACATTCTTGTTTGTGCATTCCATCCAAGCATCTATGAGAAGATATCTTCTTGTCATAGTGCCAAGGAAGTTTGGGACAAACTAGAAGTCACATACGAAGGAACAAACGAAGTAAAGGAGACCAAGATTGGACTCCTCAATCAAGATTATGAGAACTTCAAGATGAATCCGGAAGAGGACAAAGCGAAGATGTTCGATCGATTCTCCACCATCACCAACGGACTTAGAGGATATGGAGAGATCATTCCGGAGGAGAAGCTTGTTCGTAATTTCATCTATTCCCTTCCCGAGTCATGGGACTCGAAAAGGACCGCCATCATTGATAATAATTTACAAAAATGACCAAAATGTTCGTAAGCTTAAATAATATATATTTTATTATCTTTTTGTATTATGATAATACTAATTAATTACTACATCTAATAATAATTTACTTTTTAATATTATATTTCCTTCTTTAAAAATCAATTTGTTTTTTGTTAAAATTTGGGTGTTATAAAAATGACCAAAATGTTATTAATAAATCCATGTATTTACAAAAATAACATTATCCCTTAAATTACCAATACTGACTTTACTCGAATAAAAACTGAGGCAAAATTTTTCAAAATAATTCCAATATGAAATAAAAAAAGATATATATTTACAAGAATATATGATTAATTCTATATATAATATAGACGATTACATTTATACTTAAGTCCAACTCAAACCAAATTAACCCAAAAATTCAAAGATTGACCCGACCCGACCCGATCTGAATGACCCAACATGGACCCGACCCGAAAACATCTGATCCGATATTAACCCGACCCAAAAATAACCGATCTGATATTGACCCGAATCACCGATCCGATATTCGAACTGAATCGAATTATCATATAACCGAATTAAAACCGATACCGAAACCAGAACCGATCCGAACCGAATCTAAACCGAATGCAAACAAACCCGAAATGAACCAAATCGAAACAATCCGAACCGAAACCGAACCTAATGACCCGTTTGCCACCTCTAGGCCTTGATGACATGCATAAGTATGTAAGTAATTGTCATGGCCTAAAAGGCATGAACTAAGTAAGTATGTGAATCCTCAAAGCCATAACATGGTTAGGCTAGTTGCCATAGTAAGAAATGCATGGCATAATGCATCTTGAATGTCAATGAGCATGGTTAATTTCTTGAGTAATGAATTGACTAAAATGAATAGGTTAGTTGTCTAGTGTTAGCATGGCACAAGTTTAGCTAGGTTGTTAAATGTCATATGATAGTTATTGGTTAATTGGTAAATGAGGTCTAAACATGTTAGAAATGCTTATTAATGTGTAAGGATGGCTTGAGGCTATTGGAATGGTCCTTAGATAGGGTCTAAGTGTTGAAAAGGCTTGGAGCATGCTCATTTCGTGCAGGGGGATCGATGCCACTCACATAGGTATCTATACCATCCTTGACAGTAACAAAATAGCATCGATGCTTGGTTCGATACCAAGCCTTCGTGTAGGCTCCTTGGTTCGATACCAATATCGAACCGGGCTGCCATAGCCTTAAGTCAATGAGTCATCGTAGTAGTCCAATATCGATACCTGGATCGATACTAGAGCCTCTAGTAGCAAAATTGTATCGATAGCAGTATCAAATCAGGCTACCCAACCTTGGTCAACGAGTCAACGTAGTTGACCTGTATCGAATTGGGGTTCGATAACCCTGTCCCGATACCTCCCTATAAGGGGTATCGATACCCCTGGCTAGATTTGGGTCAAGCTTTGAAATTATCAATGCATTGAGTATCGAATTGAGGATTAATATAAGATTGAATAATGAGGCCATGTATTAAGTAAATTATGATTGAAAAATCGAAGTAAACTCAAGTTGATTAACGAGTAAATTGAAATTAAAAAAAGTTTTAAATTAGCCTCGAAATTGATAAGTGTTATAAGAACCTGGTTCGAAAAGTTATACAATGAATACAAGATCGGTTTAAATGTAAGTCGAATATCCGGTCGACGCCTCCGTCTCCTAACCTGGGGCGAGGGTGTCACAGGAATAATATTATTTTTACAAATAGAATAATATTATAAATGAATTGATACTAAATATATATATAAAAAATAAAATTATAATATATATTAAAATATGGTATACATTACACTATATATATAATATATTAATAATTTAATAACTAATATAAATATTTATATAATATATATTGATAATTAGATGTTTAGTAATTAGATATGTTATATGTATAATGTATGTATAATATATTTATAATGTATACAATTATTAATTATACATAATACATAACTACATAAGTACATTCTAACATTCATATATATAATATATGTATCAATATATGTTATATGTATATATACTGATAGTAGATTAGTATTTAGTAGTAGTAATAGTATTATACAGAGTACATTAATATATTAATATATATATACATCAATAATTCAATATATCATATATGTATGTTATATGTATATGTATATGTATAATTATATATAGTAATTAGTATATAGTATATGTATATATATCATATATGTATATTATATCAATATGTAATTATAAATTATGTATATGTATATATTAATATATATATATCATGTATGCTATAATTTATATATATATGTATTATATATATGTATGTTATACGTATATATACAATATATTATACATATACCATACATATTAAAATGTATATTAATTTTTAATATATATATTAATATATAGTATCAGTAGTTTAGTACATGTATTATGTATGTTAATAACTTAATATGTCACATGTGTTAGTATGTATTAGTACATTATACATATATATACATATGTATGTTAATAATGTAAATATGTAATGTTATATACTTATATGTATATGTATTATATATAGTAATATATATGTATATGAATTATACATATATACATTATATATATAATATGTATTATATATACATATATATAATATACATATGTAATATGTATTATACATATATTATATATATAATATACATATATAATAAATATTACATATATATAAATATGTATATATTATATAACATATTATATATATATATACGAATATGTATGTATTAAAATATAAAATGTATAATATTATATGTATATAATATATATGTACAATATATAATATGCATGTATGATATAAAGAATCAAAAAATCCCCCACCCCCGCCTAAAAAGTTCCCCCACTCAGTTAAACAAAAAAATCACCCTCCCCCAAATTAGAAAATTCAAAATTTCCCACCCACCTTAAAAATTTCCCCCACTCAGTCAAACAACCTCCTATTTATTTTATTTTATTATATTCTATTTATTTTATTCTAAATCTCAATTTTTTATTTTATATATATATATATTATATCTATATATAATTTATATATTATATTCTCACACCCGTTAAAATCAAAAATTCCCTCTCCCTAAAACCAAAAAATTTTCCTCAAAATTTTAGTTTTAGATTTATTTCAAAAATTAAATCAATTTGACTTGAAGTACTTAATAAAAATATATTTATATTTATTATGATATTTATATATATATATATATAATATATATTATAATAATATTTTATTTATGATGAATATCCATGTATTATAGGAAGGTTTAATGGACTTTATAATTAGGTTTTAATACCCATTGGAATTAGGGTTTTCATCTTGTGCATATAAATATAGACTTTTGGAGAAAGCTTTGTACACAACTCACCTTTGAGAATACAATAAAATCTCTCTCTTTTCTCTCATCTTTATTCATCTATTCTTGTTTTTATTTTATTCACAACACGTTATCAGCACGAGTTTCCTTAGAAGATTTTTATTACAAGTTTCTTCAAAGATTTACCAGGTATGTTTTTTTCTCTCTTCATCTTATATATTTTAATTTATAAAATAATATATACATTGGTAATTATAATTTAAAACAAAAATAAGTGTGTTTAATTTTTTATGTGTATATTCTTGTTTTGTCTATTATTATTATATGTTTATTTCATGCCATGAATATATATATATATATTTGTTAATTAACATGTTATTTGTTTTGATAATTTAATCCGAGTATATTGGCTGGACATCCCGTTCTGCGAGGCTACTGGTCTCAAAGGAGATTCTTTTATTAAAGGACCTTGCGGACTGGTTTAACAACGCCGCGTATGAGGATTAAATCTTTGTTTGTTTGCATATATATATATATATATATTTAAGATATAATTGATCTAATTTTTTATTTGTCTTTTATAGTATATCAATGAAAAATCTTGCAAAAATTGAGTTTGCGGCTCTTGATATTTTCGGAAATAATTATTTATCTTGGATCATAGATGCCGAAATACATCTAGATGCAAATGGCCTAGGAAACACTATTAAAGAGGGGAATGCAGAATTTGTACAAAATAAGGCCAGAGCCATGATACTTCTTCGCTGTCACCTCCATGAGGGGTTGAAATCTGAATATTTAACGGTGAAAGATCCTCTTATTCTTTGGAATAATCTAAAGGAACGATATGACCACTAGAAAACCGTTATTTTGTCTAAAGCTCGATATGATTGGTTGCAACTGAGATTGCAAGATTTTAAATCAGTAAGCGAGTATAACTCTGCTATGTTTTGAATTACTTCACAATTGAAGTTATATGGTCAAAATATTACTGATAAGGATATGTTAGAAAAAACATACTCCACTTTTCATGCCAACAATGTTGTCCTTCAGACACAATATCGTGAAAAAGGCTTTAAGAAATATTCTGAGTTAATTTCTTGCCTTCTTGTGGTTGAGAAAAATAATGAGTTTCTCATGAAAAATCAAGAATATCGCCCAACAGGCTCCGCTCTATTCCCTGAAGCGAATGCGACATTCTATAGAAGAAAAAATAAAGGCTACAACCATAATCGTGTTCATAGCTATGGGCGTGGGCATGGTCATAGCCACAGTCGAGGACATAGACGAGGTGGTCGTTTTAAAAGTAACTATACCCACCGCAAGTGGAACAATAAGGATGATAATGGTGCGAAAGATCAATCCAAGAAAGAGGAATCTATGTGTCATCGATGTGACAGCACAAATCATTGGGCCCGTGCTTGCCGTACGCCAAAACATCTTGTGGACCTTTACCAACAATCAATAAGTGGTAAAAGAAAAGGAATTGAAACAAATTTTGTTTATATCGATGACAAAGATGATTATGGCATTTACAGCAGTGGCCAGGAAAATTATGGCATTAAAAACATAGAAGTTGATGATTTTCTCATATCCCTTAAGAGAAATATTTGATGTTTTTAATTAATTTCGTATTTACTGTATGTTATTAGGAAAATATTTTCATTTTATCATGGATATTTTTCAAGAATAAATATTATGTTTACTTTATTAAAATAATTGATGTTATTTATTTAATTATTTATTTTAAATATTGTTGTAACATTTATTTATTTATTCTTTGAAGAATATGATTACGTCACAAATACAATCTGCAAAATAAGGTGACGACTTATGCTTAGCGGACAGTGCAAATACTCATACAATACTTAAGCATAAGAAATTTTTTTCCCATTTAACAATGCAAGGGAATAACGTGAGTACTATATCCGGAATTGCTAATATCATAAAGGCTCCGGAAGAGCGCATGTGTTATTACCAAATGTAACTTTATTCCATATTCAAGATTCATTATACTCTCCAAAGTCGGAAAAAAACTTATTAAGTTTTAAAGATATTCATAAAAATAGATATCATATTGAGAGTATTAGTCAAGGAGATGCTAAATATCTCTATATTAAGAGTATAACTCAATGCAATAAGAAAGTGCTAGAAAAACTACATGCACTGTCATCCGGATTGTACTACACAAGAATTAGTACAATTAAAGCACATGTTATTCTAAACTATAAGTTTACTGATAACTTTATTATTTGGCACGACCGGTTAGGCCATCCCGGATCGACTATGATGCGAAGAATTATTGAGAACTCATGTGGTCACTTATTGAAGAACCAAGAGATTCTTCAAAGTAATGTCATTTTATATGATGCTTGCTCTCAAGGCAAATTAATTACTCGACCATCACCAGCTAAAATAGACTATGAATCTATTAACTTTCTAGAACGGATACATGATGATATATGTGGGCCCATACACCCTTCTTGTGGACCATTTAGATATTTTATGGTTTTAATTGATGCATCGACTAGATGGTCAAATGTATCCTTGTTATAAACCCGCAACTTAGCATTTGCGAGGTTACTTGCTCAATTAATAAAACTACGAGCACATTTTCCAGATTCTCCCATAAAGACAATTCGTCTTGATAATGCTGGTGAATTTACTTCTAAGGCTTTTGATATTTTTGCATGTCGATTGGAATTAGTGTTGAACATCTTGTAGCTCATGTTCATACACAAAATGGTCTTGTAGAATCATTTATCAAAAGACTTTAATTAATTGCAAGATCGCTATTAATGAAGTCCAAATTATCAATTTCTGCTTGAGGACATTCAATTTTACATGCAGCATCACTGATTCGCATAAGGCCAATAAGTTATCATAATTTCTCCCCATTACAAATGGTTTTTGGTCAGGAACCAAATATTTCCCATCTTAAAATTTTTTGGTGTGCGGTTTATGTTCCGATTTCTCCATCATAACGCACAAAGATAGGTCCTCAAAGGAGGTTGGGAATATATACTAGATTTGAATCTCCCTCGATAATTAAATATCTTGAGCCTTTAACGGGGAATTTATTTATAGCTAGATTTGTCAATTATCATTTTAATGAATCGATTTTCTCAATATTAGGGGGAAAAAATAAACAGTTGAGAAACCAAATAAGTTGGAATGAATTATCGTTACCACATTTTGATCCACGTACCCAACAATGTAATCTAGAAGTTCAAAGGATAATTCATTTGCAAAAATTAGCAAATCAATTGTTAGATACTTTTGTTGACCCTAAAAGAGTGACCAAGTCACATATTCTAGTTGTGAATGCTCCGATTAATATTGAAGTCCTAGAAGGACAAACTTTAGTTGCTAATGAGTCAAACGCACGCTTAAAGCGTGGTAGACCAATAGGTTCCAAAGATAAGATTCCACGAAAAAGAAAAGGAGCTATATCTTGTGATGGTTCGATTGTGGAGTCAATGAATCATGAAATATCTCGAAAAAAGATTGAAAGGTCTCCAGCGGAGACATTAGACATGACTCAGGTACCTGATAATGATGAGATCTCTATGAATTATGTCATGTTTGGTAACAAATAGAACCGAAATAAAATCGATGTTGATAATACTTTTGCATGCAATATAGTACTAGAGATTTTGGATGATAATGTGGATCATGAACCATTATCAATTGGGCAATATAAGCAAAGAGATGATTGGCCAAAATGGAAAGAGACAATTGAAGCGGAACTCAAATATCTCTCAAAAAGAGAAGTCTTTGGGTTTATAGTCCGTACACCAGAAGGTGTAAAACCAGTGGGTATAAATGAGTCTTCGTGAAAAAGAGAAATAAAAAAGGGGAAATTACGAGATATAAAGCTCGTTTAGTTGTACAAGGATTTCCATAAAGACCTGGAATTGATTATGAAGAAACATATTCCCCAGTGGTGGATGCAACCACTTTTCCATATTTGATTAGTCTGGCAGTAAAAGAAAGACTTTATTTCCGCTTAATGGATGTGGTTACAGTCTATCTATATGGGCCTCTTAATAATGATATTTATATGAAACTTCCGAAAGGATTTAAACTGCCTGAAGCAGTCAATTCAAGTTCTCGAGAACATTATTCAATTAAATTGAATAGATCCCTTTATGGATTAAAACAATCTGGGCGTATGTGGTATAATCGCCTCAGTGAATACTTATTAGAGGAAGGCTATAAGAATGATCCAATTTCCCCGTGCATTTTTATTAAGAGGTTTAGCTCCGGATTCGTCATTATTGTCGTGTATGTTGATGATTTGAATATAATTGGAACTCCTGAAGAGATCTCATTGACAGATGAATATTTAAAGAAAGAATTTGAAATGAAAGATCTCGGAAAAACAAGATTGTCTTTGATTACATATTGAGCACTTAAAAGATGGAATCCTTGTGCATCAATCAACATACATAGAAAAAATGCTAAAGAGGTTTTATATGCATAACGCACATCCGTTGAGCACCCTCAAGGTTGTTAGGTCACTTGATGTTAACAAAGATCCATTCCATCCTCGAGAAAAGAATGAGGATATTCTTTGTCCAAAAGTACCATACTTAAGTGCTATTGGTGCATTGATGTATCTTTCTAGTCACACACGACCTGACATATCATTCGTTGTCAATTTATTGGAAAGATTTAGCTCATGCCCAACCCGAAGACACTGGAATGGGGTTAAACACATATTTCGTTATCTTCAAGGTACGAAAGACATGGAATTATTTTTCCATAATATATCCAAAATCGAATTGGTCGATTTTGCTGATTCAGGATATTTGTTTGATCCTCATAATGCTCGATCACAAACTAGTTATGTATTTACATACGGTGGTACAATAATTTCTTGGCGTTCAATGAAACAAACTATTACCGCCACTTATTCTAATCATGCTGAGATTTTGGTTATCCATGAGACTACTCGTGAATGTGTATGGTTAAGGTCTGTAACCTAACATATTCGAGAAAATTATGCTTTACTCTCTCGAAAAATCTCTATAACAGTCTTATATAAGGATAATACAGCATGTATCACCCAACTTAAGGAAGGATATATAAAGGGTGATAGAACAAAACACATCTCACTAAAATTCTTCTTCACTCATGATCTACAAAAGAATGGAGACATTGATGTGCAACGGATTCATTCATGTGATAATTTGGCAGATCTATTTATTAAGGCGCTCCCTAGACCTGGCAAACTTGATCCGAGAACCAAAAACCAAACCGAAACCGAAACCGAAACTGATGATTTAGCGTGATCCAAAACCTGAATCGAAACTGAAACCGATCTGAATTCTAGAAGAACCGATATAGACCCGTAACTGATTTGACCCAAACCGATTTTCACCCGAACCGAAAGCAACCCTAACCGAAAGCAACCCAAAATTAACTTGCTCAAAACCGATCTAAATCGAACATCAATCCGATTTTAACCTGATAATTGAGTCAAAGTGAATGAATAATATATTTTTACTATTGTTTATTTTTTAACAATATGATAAATAATTAAATAATATATATTTTATTATCTTTTTGTATTATGATTATATTAATTAATCACTACATCTGATAATAATTTAATTTTTAATATTACGTTTTCTTCTTTAAAAATCAATTTATTTTTTGTTAAAATTTGGGATGTTATAAAAATGACTTAAATGTTATTAAAGAATTCATGTATTTATAAAAATGGCATTATCCCTTAAATTACCAATACTGACTTTACTCGAATAAAAATTGAGGCAAAAATTTTCAAAACAATTCCAATATGAAATAAAAAAGATATATTTTACAAGAATATATAATTAATTCTATATATAATATAGACGATTACATTTATACTTAAGTACAACTCAAACCAAATTAACCCGAAAATTCAAAGATTGACCCGATCTGAACTGATCCGAATGACCCAACATGAACCCGACCCGAAAACATCTGATCCGATATTGACCCGACCCGAAAACAACCGATCTGATATTGACCCGAATCACCTATCCGATATCCGAACCGAACCAAACCAAATTATCATATAATCTAATTAAAACCGAAACTAAAACTAGAACTGATCCAAACCGAATCTAAACCGAATGCAAACAAACTCGAAATGAACCAAACCAAAACAATCTAAACCGAAATCGAACCGAATGACTCGTTTGCCACCTCTAGCGCTCCCTACTGCTCCATTTGAGAAGGTAACTTATAATATTGGATTGCATCGTGTCAGAGATCTTGTCTGATGTATTTATGAGGGGGAGTCAAATAAACGTTGTACTCTTTTCCTTATCCAAGATTTTGTCCCATTGGGTTTTTCTAGAAAAGGTTTTTAATGAGGCAACATATTTTGTGTATAAAAGATATGTTTACTCTTTTTCCTTCACTAAGCATTTTTTCCGCATGGTTTTTAACTTAGTAAGGTTTTAACGAGGCACAATATCTTCATGGATATTCAAGGGGGAGTGTTAAGAATATTTTATTTATGGAGAATATCCATGTATTAGAGGAAGGCTTAATGGGCTTTATAATTAGGGTTTAATACCCATTGGAATTACAGTTTTCATCTTGTGCCTATAAATATAGACTTTTGGAGAAAGCTTTGTACACAATTCACCTTTGAGAATACAATAAAATCTCTCTTTTTTCTCTCATCTTTATTCATCTATTCTTGTTCTTTATTTTATTCACAACAATATACTTATATATAAATGTATATAAGATATATATTATATGTATACATTGATATATGTATATAGGGATGGGCACGGAACCCGAACCCGACGGGTTCCGACCCAACCCGGTCCGATCGAGTTGGATTTTTGGTGAAAAATTTGGGTTCGGATCGGGTCAGGTTCGGGTTTAGGGTGGAAAAAATCCGACCCGACCTGACCCGGGACTAATAATATAATTTTTCTATATATATTTTAGGGATATTTATAATAATGACCCCTCTTTATATATTTTTTATACAATTAGATCACTAAAATTAATTTTTTTACAATTAGGTCACTAAAATTAAATATTTTTACAATTAGATCCTAAGTTTTATTTTTTTACAATTTAGTTCCTAAAATTTTAATTTTTTTAATGATTCGGGTCGGGTCAGATTTTAAAGCTTAAAAATCGGGTCGGGTCGGGTGACGGGTGAAGGGTATAATTTTTCAGGTCGGGTGCGGGTGGACCAAAAATCCGACCCGTGCCCATCCCTATATGTATATTTATTTTATATATATGTATATATATTAAATGTATATAATATAATTCTCATGTCTAATTCTATTTTTTAAGCTCAATTATATTTATCAATATTATAAATTCATCAAATTATAGTACATTTAATAAAAATATTAACAGGTCGGGTAAAATCAGATCTCGGGTTAATTCAGTTGGGTAATATCAGTTATTTGCCAGGTCAGATCAACTTCGGATCGTTACATCTTCGGGTCAGACCGAGTTTTGACTTGAATAGGTTTCAGGCAGGTTTCTAGGTCAAGTTAGCTTTTTACATCTTTAGTGGGTAAGTGTATATAAACACTTCCCACTTCATTTATCCCATCAATATGGGATAATGAGGTTTCATCCCTTACTATATTTACGACCTTCTTACTTTAAGCATCAATTTCTCATTCATCACTCAACCATTTTGAGCATATGAGATACCATTGTAAAGATCTCCCGAAGTATAATAAAGATCAATAAATTCCTTGTTCAAAACCCCATCTTTACAATTCCAAAACATGCCTCAAAGTTGATCATTTCTCACTATTTTTTCAATATAAATATCATATATCACCAAATCTAAAACTGATGAATTTTATTATAGAAAATTATATTATAACATAAACTCTTAAAGGATAACTTTATATTTTACTAAACCCATAAGAAATAGAATAACTACGCAAATTGTTATTTAACCAACATAAATTATTAGAAAATTGTTAAAAAAAAAAGTAATAACACAAATTCTTACCTCATATTACCAAATCTAAAACCAACAAAATTTATAGTAAAAAATTAGATTATAACATAAAATATTAAAAAATAATTTTATATCTTAATAAACTTATAAAAATAGGATGCATACATAAATTATTACATAACCGATATAAAATTATAAAATAGATAAAAAAAAAAAAAAGATAACATCACAAACTCTTACCCTATATCATCAAATCTAAAACTATCGAAACTTAATATTTACTAAACTTGTAAGAATTAAAATAACTACACAAATTCTTATAAAACCTACAAAAATTCTCACAGAAACTATAAGAAAAAAAAAAGGTACCGGTAAACTTTATGTTCGGTTTGTCCGCAAACGTAACATGTTTTTTCTTGGGATTTAGAATTGATTGTCTTCTTAAATTTTACATAATCAAGACCTGGTAAACGTAAGATGATTTGCCGTGTAAGTTGGTATAAAATGAAAGGAATAACCTCTGTATTTATAGGTTGAGACATAAGGACAAAACATCCAAAATAATCAAAAATTGATCTGCTTAAACCAATTGCGTAAATCCAGCCATAAAATTTGTCTCTATCGACTGTTGTAATAATTGTATTATTGCACCAGAAACGTTTTGAATCTAGAGTCAAAACCATTCCAGATTCATTCTTATAATGTATGCAGAAACAACGGTAATTTACAGTCATTACAGCCTAGAATATAACAACTATTTAAGTTGTTAATTCCTGTAATTGCGGAAATCAAACAGATTGTAGGAGTTACGACAGAAAATAAACTAACCATCTTCACTTTGCCTATAAATTACCGGTGTGCTTAGTGTCACTAACAGGCCGTCCGAACCCGGATCGGCACGTCGTACGATACTTGAAAAGAAATACATCCTAAATAAGTGAGCCTTTTATATGTTTTTTACCAAAAGATAAATCATGGAAACGTCATCTCAATTACCATTGGGTAACATAACCGTCACATATTATATCTCGCAGGGTCTAACGAATGCTTAAAGGTAACTCCGGACTCTCGGATCATGCACGATAAGGGGCACTCAGACCCCAAACCATAGAGAGATGTTGTGCCATCCTCTTGACCCTAACGCTCACACACCTAAGTCCCACATAGGCCTAGGAGAAGGTCACTTACACCATGGTAGTTCCACTCCTAGTCTATGGCGAGGGGATGGTGGAGACCAAACACCAGTTCACTTCCCCTAAAGAGCAAATAAAACTTACCAAAAATTACGGGAATAAACGTTGCTTCGTCCGAATTGGGGACACTTTCTGGACAGGGTCTTCAGTGCCTTCCTAAAACATCCCTACTCACATGTTTACTTGGTTGCTCCTTAGAGATCACCAATATCAATTCTGAGGTCCGTATTTGCTTGGTCTCAAACGGATTTGTCACGGTAGAATCTTGATACACACAAGATGTCCGTGACACTTAGTATTATAGTCCATCAAATACATTAAATATTACTTCTTAAAAAATCCTTTTTCCTATCATCCAGTTTAGTAATAATAATTCTATGCTATTAAAAGAAACAGGGTTATAGTGCATAACATATGAATGCCTTATCTTAATCGTCATTAAGGCAAAAACCATAAAATTCTAAACGAAATTGTTATTTATGGATTAAAAACCTGAAACTTTCCTGGTAAAGTTCTGCAAATACTTGCATATGATTCACAAAAATTATTCCTCGTCCCCTCTCTTCATACTATCATCACTTGATCCAATTAGTTTGGAGTTATAAAAATCCCAGAGATCCCTCAGTATCAAAGATCATATGATCATCACCATCATCATCAACAATTACGTCGTCTTCCCACAGTCCCTCATAAAAACCAGTAGCTGTAGAATCACTATAATCATCAACATTTATTTGCGTTGATACGGTACTGCTGTTTTGCCAATCCTTAAGTTCATCAACGCAACTCAATGAAGCAAATTCGGAAGCCACCATTTCGTTTGAAACACCTTCATCAATGGCGTTTACAGACTCCAGTACTCTCACCGAATCTGAGTTACTATTATTATCTTCCCAATGAGCTGGTGTTTCTGGTACTGTACAACTCGACGAAGGGTTGCAAAATATATCAGAACCTTCAGCATTGGCATTGAAAATAAATGGCATTCGTTGTTGCAGAGTTAGAGAATCTCGTAGAGGACCGATGCATTGGGTGATCCTAGTAGCTAACTTATTCAGTAGCAGTGCGGAAGATGAACGTCGAGTTGTGGGTTTAGCAGATTCAGTTTCGGTCTGGGGATCAACGGTAGTGACGGTCGTAGCATCGGAGTTTTCACTGGATGAGCTTCGACTGACCGTTGCCGGATCTACACTCGTATTAGGTAAGCGTTTCTTGAGATGAGCATGCCAATAGTTCTTAACTTCTTGATCTGTTCTCCCCGGTAAGTGTCTGGCTATGGCTGCCCACCTATATAAAAATAAATACATATGCCAGATTCAAACATCAATACAAATATAAAGTATACTACGGGAGTTAATTTCAATTAATCATAATAAAATTTTAAAGAATCGAAAGGATAATTAAAAAATATCATAATTTCTTTTACACTATAACATATTGTGATTATTACAATATCTATGTGCGAGTAAAATTAAAAAAATTTAAGATTACAATATTAAAATTTTAGATATTAATTTTTTTTATTAAAAGTGTGTGTTTTAATTGCACGTCTATTTTCTTTGAAGGTCTAAATTATTTTGGACTAAGGATTATTGAAATAAAATAACCTAAGGTTAGCCACCAAAACAACTTGTGATATTATTACAACGTTGCCAACCCAAATAATGCATATTAAGTTATAGGATAAACTACTTAAATGACCATCTAATTAATTAAGAATAATTATTTTAATCACCAAACTAACAAACTCATCAATTAAGCTATCAAACTTATTAAATCAACCCATTTTAATAACTAATGTTAAAAAATTAACGAAAGGGTGCTGGACTGATGATGTAGAAATTAGCAAAATCTTATAAAATTATACATTCAATCCTTGTTATTTACTTATTATATTAATTTGGCCCTAATTTTTATTTAATTCTCTAAAAATAATTAACCAATCAGATGATGACATTTGTTGTTGTCTGATTGGTTGATTAATTTTAGAGAATTAAATTAAAAGTAGGATCAAATTAATCTAATATATAAATAATAGAATTAAATATATAATTTTATAAAAATTTACTAACCATCACGTCATTAGTCCGTCATCTTTCCATTGATTTTTAACGAAAATGATCAAAATAGATCGAATAAATTTGATGACTTGATTGACGAATTCGATATTTCGATGGTCGAAATAGGTATATCCAATTAATTGGGTCGCAACTAGTGTAGTTTACCCTAAATTATACTGATGTAGTGATGCGAATGTCGCGCCTAAAAAAAAACAAGTAATATTAATCCCACATCGAAAAAAAAAGAGAGAGATCTTGTGGTATATAATCGGTGATATTATATATCCTATTAGACATATCTTTTAAGAAGAGGATAATAACCCAAAACACGAGCACCAATAAAACAAAACACCATCTTTGACCAAGAAGTGATTGTGTCCTTTGATAACATTAGGATGGTAAAAAAATATGCATCCGACAAGTTTCAACCTAATTTTATAAGGTTTGTTTTTTACAAGTAAGATTATTATATTATAATCATTCTATAACAAGGTTATCGACATAATTTTATAAGGTTTGTTTTTTACAAGTATGATTATTATATTATAATCATTCTATAATAAGGTTATCATTTAAATAGTACTTTACCCAAAAAAGAATATATAAATATTGTTTTCTTTGTAAAAATGAAAATAAAACAAAAATAAAGAATCTATGTTTATAGATTGTGAGTGATCTGACCTGTTGCCTAACTCCAAATGAAGTTTAATGATGGTTTCATCTTCCTCAGTAGTGAAATCTCCTCTCTTAATTCCAGGTTTCAGATAATTAGCCCATCTCAACCTACAGCTCTTACCACATCTTCTTAGACCTGTAAAACCAAAACATCTCCATCACTTGCAGTTAAATCACAGGAGCAGGGGTTTGGAATTTTGTTGAAAAAACTTACCAGCTTTCTGTGGCAGGAAACGCCAGTCACCTTCTCCATGTTTTTGTATGTAAGAAACAAGCTTCTGGTCTTCTTCAGCAGTCCAGGCTCCTTTCCTTAAACCATCGGAACTGCAGTTGGAATTTGGAGTTCTTCCCATTCTCAGCAACTAAAAAAATTAAATTGATCATATATAGAGAGATGAGGGATCTGAGAAATAGTTTGAAAATGGGGAGGGAGGGTTCACATTGAAGATGACAGATCGGTGACCGGTGAGGTCTTATTTAATAGTGTTGATATGCAATTATCAAGCTTTGGATATATAGGGATTCAAAGTTTTTATTTAAGAAAATAGGATATTTAAAGTTTATTTTAGAATATAGATTAATTTTTATATTATAGGTAGCAGAATGTCACCACTACACGGTAATTTGGGGAAGAATGTCATGTACAGATGATGTTCTCTTAAATCTGACTAATTTGATTCGAGAATCAAAAACTGAACTGATTTATTTGAACTGAAACCTGATTGAATCCGAACAAGATGATCTTAATGTGATTCAAAACCCGAACCATAACTAAAACCGAAACCGATCTGAATTCTAAAAGAACCCATATAAACCCGGAACCGATTTTTATTTGACCCCAATTCATACATTAAAAAATACAATTTACTTTTAATTCTCTAAACCCTTACTATACTTTCTAATCTTGAACCATAGACATTAAACTCAATGATTTAAAGTAAGGCATAAAAAGAATTTTGAATACGAGATAATACTATTTATTCTCTAAATTAATGCCATATAATTTATTAAAAAACTAAATTATATTCTGTCATATTTTATTATAATTTATTCTCTAAAGATGATCTGCTTTCTAGAGATGTTAATGACTTTTTTATTATAAAACTAACCATAATTAAAATTTAAGTATAATATTATTTTTTTATTAAAAAATAATATAATTATCGATTATAATAAATTATTAACTATTATTGATGACCTTACCCCCAAGTCTATAGCCAAAACTAAAACCAAAACACAGGTACACAATGTCATAATTATTTGTTTATATTATCCCTGTTTTCAGACATACATATTTATACTGGGGGTCCACACGAATATATAAATAATATTTTTTTTGGATAAATAAATAAATAATATTTAATCTGAATGTAAACGCATCCTCATAAAGCATAACTACCGAGAATTTGGAATTTTCTAAGTTTTTCCTAGGATAATCCACTCCTATCATTTTCAAACATTTCCCATCATTATTATTACTAGATATAAGATTTTAAATTTAAAATAAAAAAATTAAATTTTTAATTATAAAATATAAATTTTAAACTATAAAATTATTATATTATGTAAACTAAAAATTTATATATGTATATTAAAATATATCTTATATTTATATTTAAGTTATTTTAGATTTTATTATCTTTATATATTAATATTTTTATATAGATTTAAAATTACGTATTTAAGCATCTTAGTTTTACTTAAACAAATCTCAGGTTTAAGACGCTGTGTACACAAAAAATTCTTATCGAGAAATTCGTTCATAAAAATCAAGTTTACCACGAGGATTGATCTTATTAGTCGGCACGAGACTCTAAAACTAAAAAACAATAAAAATATATTTATTTACGGTGTATTTATATTTGTTTTTTAATAATTTTTCCTATGATCTTCACCTCTTGCAATTATTGTTGTGTCCGCTAAGGTAACTAGGACTGCTTCGGTTAGATGAAGAGATAATTGCCGCTGATAATATGGTATAGTAATTATTACCGTGGAGAAATTATATTATATGTGATTTTTTTATATTATTTGTGAAATTAATTAATTAAATATATTTATTTTATTAATTTCATATTTTTAAAGTGAGTTTTTGTTAATATTTATTAAAAATTAATTTATATTCAATTAACAAAAAATAAAATAAAAATTTAATAGAATTAAAATATTTAATTAATTAATTTTATAAAAATAATTTATAATATAATATTTTATTATTATCATAACTATGTTTTCTTTCGTGTTGTGTTCAGCTCTTGTAATTATTATTTTGTGTACTTCGTGCAGTAGTTTTCAGCCTGTCTGAACATCGTGCCACATGCCTACAAACGTCATATCTTTCTTGTTTTTTTTCTCTCAATTTTCTCTTATCTGAAAAAACCCAGTAGACTTGGTTTGATTTGGAACAGGTAAACACGGATAGTTTTGAATTTTCTCTGAGTTCACATCAACAATGTCATGAAGTATTAAGGGGTTGAAAATTGTAAAATAAAATATATTATATTATTTTAATATTATATTTGAATTCTTAATCATCTCAACTTGAAGAATAAAAATCATAAATATTATTATTTAATTTTTTTTTTCATGAAAACTTGATCTTCTAGAATTTTAAATAAGAATACTATAAAATGTAAATCTTAACCTAAAATTAATCACACTCATGCAAACTAAATTCTTATATGTTTTATTAAAATATTTTTTAAATATTTACATTTAAGATATATAGATTTTATTATCTTTATACATGAATATTTTTTTTGTTTATATTTAAAAATTATGTATTTACGAGAGATTATTACATGAACCCGTTTCATCACTTAAGATATGATCCCTAACCAATTAAATTAAGATATATCATTTATTTTTTCGATATCATATTCACACATAAGCATCATCCAAATCATCCACTTTAATGACATAGATTTAAAAAAGGAAAAAATATTACTAAAATTTTTTTATGTTGTCTTCCTTTTTTATTATTTCATTTTTTTAATTACTTTTTCTTAACCCCTAACCATAAACCTTAGACCTTAAAACATAACCCAAAACACTAGGCCTAAATCCTAACCTTAAACTCTAACCCTAATCATAAACCCTAAACCCTAATTTAACATTAAAACTTAAACTCTAACCCTAAACCCTAAACTCTAACCCAAAATTTAAATCCTAACCCTAACAATAACCATAACCCTAAACCCTAACCTTAAACCTTAACACTAATCATAAACTCTAAACCCTAACTCCAAACTCTAACCTTAACCCTAAACCCTAAACCCTAAACCCTAAATATAAACCCTAAACCTTAAAACTAAACACTAAACATAAACTCTAAATCCTAAACTCCAAATCTTTATAAAAAATTAATTGAGAAAATTTTTAAAGAATAAAGAGAAAGATGATACAAAATATCCTTAATAATATATTTTTTTTTTAAATTAAATGATTTGTACAATACTTATATATAAATATGATATAAAAATAAATGATGTATCTTAATTTAATTAATTAAAAATCATATCTTAAATGATGAAACAGATTCATATAATAATTTCTCGTATTTACGGTGTATTTATCTTTGTTATGCCATATTTTTTTTTATGATCTTCCCCTCTTGCCATTTATTGTTGTGTGTATAAGTTGACACGCGGCTGATAAGTATGCTATAGTTTTGTTTGGTCCTTCCTAGAGTATTTATTACTGTGGGTCAGAATTATGTTTTATTTCGTGTCGCATTCAACTCTTGCAATTATTATTTTCTGTCCAGCAGATCTAACACAATGACACACACCTATAAACTTCATACCTTTCTTGTTGTGTTGTTTTCAAATTTTTATCTTACCTAAAAAATCAACGTTTTTGTTTGAATATTTTTTTTAAAGAATTATTAGGATTTTACGTATAATAAAAATTATTTAGAAATTTAGTGATTGGTTTAGTAGTCAAGGATTATTTTTTTTATGGGTTAAAATTCTGATATAAGAAAAAATATTTAAAAAAATAATTTATTTGATTTACACAAAGATTACTTGTGTTCTGTTAGACACGATTTTATAATTTACGTTGATTTATACGCGAATTTTATTTGATATGATACGGATTATTAGTTGATCAAATTTTAATATTCTAGAAAAGAAAATATGTTTAATAAGATACGAGTTCGGGGAGATATTAAGTTGTAATTGTGTGAATTTATCGAAAGCATTATAACTTATTAAATTAGAGTTGCGTTTGGTGGAATATGAATTTTGGGATTTTTTATTTTAAATAATTTTTAATTTAAATTTTATTAAAAGTAATATTTAAAATTATATTTTTAAATTTAAATAAATATAATTTAACTCAAAAATAGATGGTTAAACTAAATATTTTTTAATACAGGTGTTTGATATATTTTTTGGCTAAAAATAAGTATTTAAAGTTTTATTATTAGTATTTTAAGGTAACACCTAAAAAATTTTATCACTCAATAATAGATTAACATGTGATTTTTATTTTTTATTTTAAAAATAAACAAAAAAATAAACTAATTTAAATAACATTCAAAAAATTTCACGAATCACAAAATAGTTTAAAAATCTTTAGAAACACAAACCTTAATATCGAAATTGGTGTCATTACTATCGTTGATAGCCTTATCATATCCCTCCACCATCATCGTCTTAAGCCATCGTCGACAAACGTCAAGAGGAGTTTTAATCAAACGTTGAACAAAAAACATAAAAGGCTCTAGTCGTTCAATATTCGATTGTAATGTCTCTCGTTGGTTATCGATAATGGACGGTTGAAGAAATTGACAGTGGTGGCTTCATACAACAATGAGATCTGACGAGACTATAATAACGATAGTTGTATCAACTTTGAGATTTTAAGGTTTGGTGTTTTAGGATTTTGAGATTTTTTTTAGAAAATTTATTTTTTTAGATTTTTTTAAAATTAATATTCTTTTTTTGTTTATTTATAAAAAATAAAATATACACATGTTAAATTATTATTCAGTGATGACTTTTTTAACAATGTTACCTTTACCTAAAAACACTAAAAAAATATAATTTTAAGTAACTATTTTAACTAAAAATAAATATTAGACATCTATCTCATAAAAATATTTTGTTCTACACATATTTTTAAGTTATGCCATTTTTTAACGGTGTTACCTAAAAATAATAATAGAATAAAATTTTAGTTACATATTTCAACAAAAAAATATATAAGCGTTTATCTCATAAAAAATGTATAAACACTAATTTCTGAATTAAGCTTATAAATATTTTATTAAAAATATTTTAAAAAATATTTATAAATAAAGAGAGTAATATTTTATGAAAAATATTTTTAATTTAAATAAAGGATAGTATTTTTTTAATTTATTAGAAAATATTAATTTAAATTAATGATTATATATTATTAATACTTTTAAATATTATATTATTTTATCTGATCGGCACTAACAATTTTATTTTACAATCATTTATGTATGTACTTGTTTTTTTTTAAATAAATTAATAGTGATTACAGTAATATCTGTTCTAGAATATAATCTTTACTATTTGATATTAATCGTTCAATCACTCTGCTAGCATCGTTTGTGCTCGAATCTGTAACCTTTAAGAACAACAATCGTTCCTTTAATCGTTAGTTTAACCATTTTACATTTATGCATATACTTGTTCTTAATTTTCTATGAAACACATAATTTTAAAAATAATAAAGAATGATAAAGTATAAGGGTAAATTACCTAAATGATTACCATATTATTGGTTTAGTCATAACTTGACCATCATATTTTTTTTTAGATTTTGTGTTATAATTAAGTTATACTACGATAGATGACCACATTAAGTATAAATTAATAGTATAGTGACTTAATTGCTTCAAAACCGTGACTAAACCATAGTATGATAGCCATTTATGTAGTTTTCCCAAATTATAATAAGCCTGAAAGTTTAGGGTTAAATATGATATTATACCACTTTTACTAAAGATCACATGCGTATTTTACCCCAAAAACAAATCTTAGTTGTAAAGGCAAAAAACCAGTCATCGGCCATGGCAAACCAACAAAACGTGAGAAATCTAAAACAAAATCAAACCTTTTTGGTAGTTTCCTTCCATGTTGCGGCGGTGTTTTTGGTACACAGAGAACAGAAAAGTACTTGAAAAATCTACAGCAAAAGGAGTAGGTGAAGTCTGAAATTTTGGTGCTTTGTTCGAAGTTCATTGTGGGGGTACTGGGGTTTCCTATAAATACCAAAGGCGAAAATGAAAAGAGTTAATTACGGAAAAATTTACTTATTTTTGAACGTAATATAAAGTTAATCATCTATTTTAAAAATAATCAGTAAGATTATGTATGTTTTTAGGGTATAAATATTTGGTCAATCCAACGTTAAAAATCGTCAATGGGTAACTGAAAGATGATCTGATAAATTAAAAAATAATTTTTTTTATGTGGGTTGCTTACATGGTCGCCTTCCTCATCATCTTATTCATGTAACATGAAAGGAAAAGAAAATCACCCCACCTTTTAGCACTACAACACAACCACTCTATCCCTCCGTCATTACCACAATACAACCATCAGTTCAGCACATCGCCGCCGCGATCACCCGTCACTTGTAAACTCAATTTAAACAAAATGGCGAAAAAACAAGCTCACAAGTCACAAGAAAATAACAGAGACATTGAAAAAAAGAAAGAGCTAAGGGGAGATTTTTTTTTCCATCATGTCAGAATTTTTTTTTTCTTTTAAAGTTATAGAGCTAACTCCAAATCTTTCAATTAATTTTTTTTATGAATTCTATTTTTGTTTGATCTGTTGTGTTGCAGCTGTTTTTTTTTATTTTGTTGTATTCCTTTAAAAAAAATTAAAATTTTTAGTTCAAATTTAGCTCACTAAATACCCATTTTTGAAATCTGTAGGATTTTAGTATTGAACCTAAATTTTTATCCATTTCATGCAATTTTAACTTCTGGGTTCATATTTCTTAATTTAGGGTTCTTTATCTTTCAATCTCTTTTTATCCAACATGGATTATAGTAAAAAAAATATAGTTCATGTAATTCAGACAAATGGACTTGATAATTGAGTTTTAAATTCCAGTGACCATTTAGTTTGGGCAACAGAAGAAGGTTATCGTGCTTGTTACAATCAAGAAACCTTCGCCAACACACCTTCGAACACCAATTGTGATTTAAGACAACCTCAGACACTATCCGAACAACCACTAAAAAATAAACCATAAAATTCTTAGGATTTGAGTTTTAATTTCAGGTCGAGAGCTATAGGCAAAAGGTGGGGTGGTTTTTTTCTCCTTTTATGTTGATATGAAGAAGATGGTGAAGAAGGAAGCCACATAAGCAGTTCACGCGAAAAGAAATTATTTTTAATTCATCAGATATTTTTTCGTTACCCATTAACGGTCTCTAATGTCGTAGTGATCAAATATTTACACTCCGAAAACGTACGCGACTTTACTGATTTATTTTTAAAATAAGTGACTAACTTTGTACTGCACTCTAACACAAGTGACTTCCGCAGTAATTAAACCAAAAAAAAAACCCATTTTTAGATCTCAAAGGTTCGTTTCTTTTTCTTTTAGTTTTGTATCTTCATTTCGTGTTGCAGTTCTTGAATTCTAAGCTATGGGTTTTGTTTATTATCTGAACAGTAACTGGGTGAAATATTGATTAGATATGTGCCTTTGGTTTTGACATTTCTTCTATAAAGCTTGAAATTTGGGAAACTTAGGGTGTTTGTTTCTCCTCTTTGTTATGTTATGATTAATAATTTATGCTTTGGGGTATCTTATCTCTTAAAAATGAAATGTTGAGATTCTGCTATCTTTTTTTCCCTTCTGTTTCCTGAGTAATATATCTGGCCGCGAAGATAAACTGTTGTTGATGCTGTGGAAGAACCGCAATATTAAAATTTCTGAATTCGCTATCTAGATTTGTTTATTATTGTTAAGGGTGTTTTATTCTGTTCACATGATTGTTTATTTTAAGGTTGTGAAATTTAGGGTTTTTGTTTCTCCTCTTTGTTATGTTATGATTAATAATCTATGCCTTGGGGTATCTTATCTCTTGAAAATGAAATGTTGGGATTCTGCTCTCTTTTTTCCCCTTCTGTTTCCTGAGTAATATATCTGGCCATGAAGATGAACTGTTGTTGATGCTGTGGAGGAACCTCAATATTAAAATTTCTAAATTCGCTATTTAGATTTGTTTATTATTGTTAAGGGTGTTTCATTCTGTTCACATGATTGTTTATTTCAAGGTTGTGAAATTTAGGGGGTTTGTTTCTCCTCTTTGTTATGTTATGATTAATAATCTATGCCTTGGGGTATCTTATCTCTTGAAAATGAAATGTTAGGATTCTGCTCTTTTTTTTCTCTTCTGTTTCCTGAGTAATATATCTGGCCGCGAAGATGAACTGTTGTTGATGCTGTGGAGGAACCTCAATATTAAAATTTTTGAATTTGCTATCTAGATTTGTTTATTATTGTTAAGGGTGTTTCATTCTGTTCACATGATTGTTTATTTCAAGGTGGTGAAATTTAGGGTTTTTGTTTCTCCTCTTTGTTATGTTATGATTAATAATCTATGTCTTGGGGTATCTTATCTTTTGAAAATGAAATGTTGGGATTCTGCTCTCTTTTTTTTCCTTCTGTTTCCTGAGTAATATATCTGGCCGCGAAGATGAACTGTTGTTGATGCTGTGGAGGAACCTCAATATTAAAATTTCTGAATTCGTTATCTAGATTTATTTATTATTGTTAAGGGTGTTTCATTCTGTTCACATGATTGTTTATTTCAAGGTTGTGAAACCAGTGTTTAGAATGTGATTAGTAAAAAGAACATATGGTGATTCAGACTAGGTTATATTTATAATTTGTTGTTGACTAAACATGTGTTGCACAGGAAATTGGGTCTTGGGATTTGGTCCGTAGGATTTAGAGTCATATTGACATTGTTTATCAAAAGTGCAGTTGAAAAAGTGATTTTAAAACTGTGATTGAAAAAGTGATTTTAAAAATTAAGTAGTGTTTGTCATTGATATAAAAAAGTGATTTTGAAAAGATGAAATGTCTATTTTAGACATGATGTATTAGTGAACATAAATTATATTTAAAAATTTTAAATTTTTATTAATGTTATGATTATTAAAAAATAAATTTAAATTATAATAAAAAATATTTTTTTTGTAAAATTTAATTTAAAAATATATACATATTTTAGATTATATTCGAACATAACAATTATAAATTAATAATAAATTTAAAATAAATTAAAAATAAATAATTTTATTCTCAATATAAAATATTATAAAATATATATTATTTTATAATTATATATGTATAAATATTATTTTAACAAATATATTATAAGGGTAAATAAGTAATTTTATTTTCAAACTAGCTTATCCAACTCAAAAGTAAAAAATTTTAGCTTTTGGGTTTGGTTGAAAAAACTGATTTAAAAAGCAACTAAAAGCAACAAAAAACAACCTATATCTGTCAGAAGCACTTTTTAAGTGCTTTTGGTTGCCCTTATAATATATTTGTTAAAATAATATTTATAAATATATAATTATAAAATAATATATATCTTATAATATTTTATATTGAGAACAAAATTATTTTATTTTTAATTTATTTTAAATTTATTATTAATTTATAATTGTTATGTTCGTATATAATCTAAAATATATATATTTTTAAATTAAATTTTACAAAAAAATATTTTTTATTATAATTTAAATTTATTTTTTAATAATCATAACATTAATAAACATTTAAAATTTTTAAATATAATTTAAGTTCACTAATACATCATGTCTAAAATAGATATTTTATCTTTTTAAAATCATTTTTTTATATCAATGACAAACACTACTTAATTTTCTAAAATCACTTTTTCAACCACAGTTTTAAAATTACTTTTTCAACTGCACTTTTGATAAGCAATGCCAAACTGGCCCTTAGTTTTGTTGGATGGAGGGTTTGTGTAGGATGAGGATGGCTAATTTTGCTTTGAAATGAATGTGAATACAAAATTGGTTCCTTTGGTTGCATGGAAGTACCTTCCTATTGTTTCCAGGCTCTGTTTTGAAGGCGTAATAGCTCTATCAGCTCTGTTGGTTTTAGTTCGCTTTAATCCTCGGACATTATAATTATAGGTAGAAGTAAATGCTTGCTTCTTTGTTTTATTATATTTTAGAGTGCAAGCGTGTCTGAGAATGTACAATTTATGTTCATTTCTTTGGCATTTGCTTTTTTACTTCTGTAATTGAGGAAATGCATTTTCAGTTTGGTGTTGCGGCTTGTTTATTATATTAGTTGATATATGGTTTCATAGTAGGCTGGATTGTGACACTTTTTTCAGTTTTTCCTGTTTATAGTGTGAGATGGCAACAACATCAGCATCTACATTCTTGATTGGATCGAACGTTTCTTTTAGGAGCAGGGGGAGTCCGCTTCCGCAAACCAAACCTTCTGCTGTAAGGTTTGTTTCACACAATTCACTTGCAAGTTTCAGTGGCCTCAAGGCGGGAACATCCATAAACTGTGATTCTGAATCCTCCTTCCTTGGCAAAGAAAGCTGTGCAGCTCTTGGAGGCTCTATTGCACTGAAAGCACAGAAAGCAAACCAAAGGTCTTACTATGGTTTACAGCTTCAAGCATCTTACAAAGTGGCAATACTTGGAGCTGCTGGAGGTATCGGTCAGCCTCTGGCACTTCTAGTCAAGATGTCCCCGCTAGTTTCAGCCCTGAACCTCTATGATATAGCAAATGTCAAAGGGGTTGCTGCTGATCTCAGTCACTGCAATACTCCTTCACAAGTTCTTGATTTCACTGGTGCTTCTGAGCTAGGAAATTGTTTGAAAGGTGTGAATGTGGTGGTTATTCCTGCTGGTGTTCCAAGAAAGCCCGGTATGACTCGTGATGACCTCTTCGATATCAATGCCAACATTGTTAAGACTTTGGTTGAGGCCGCTGCTGATAATTGTCCTGATGCCTTCATCCATATTATCAGTAATCCAGTTAACTCCACAGTACCAATTGCTGCTGAAGTACTGAAGCAAAAGGGTGTTTATGATCCAAAGAAGCTTTTTGGCGTTACCAAATTGGATGTTGTGAGAGCTAACACGTTTGTCTCTCAGAAGAAAAACCTTAAGCTCATTAATGTTGATGTTCCTGTTATAGGAGGACATGCTGGTATCACCATTTTACCCCTTCTGTCAAAGACAAAACCATCTGTTAGAAGTTGAGGAATTAACAGCCAGGATTCAAAATGCCGGGACAGAGGTTGTAGAGGCAAAGGAAGGTGCAGGTTCAGCCACCCTCTCCATGGCTTATGCCGCTGCAAGATTCGTCAAATTATCCCTTCGTGCTCTAGATGGAGATGGGGATGCCTACGAGTGCTCTTATGTGCAATCAGATCTGACTGACCTTCCCTTCTTTGCTTCCCGGATCAAGCTGGGAAGAAAAGGTATTGAAGCACTGATTCCATCTGACCTTCATGGATTATCCGAGTACGAAGAGAATGCCTTGGAAGCTCTTAAGCCTGAATTGAAGGCAAGCATTGAGAAGGGAATTGCATTTGTGCAGAAGCAACCAGTTCCTGCATAAAATGCAAAAAGTTTTGGAACCCTCATTGAAACCATGCTTTTCAGAGCCATAGACCCTGCATCAGTTACCTTCAGTTTTGTAGAATGGAAGTGTTGTATAAGTTTTCTTTTCTTTTTTCTTCCAAATTGATGATCATCGAGTAAGAAATTGAAAGGGTATCTTGATGGTTGCAGATTAGACAGTTTTGTAATGACAGGGATGGTGAATTCCATTGGTTGTTGAATAAATTAATTAACTTTTATTTATATGAGAAAATGTAATGGCACTTCAACTATGTCTTTTTTAGAATGTCTTATCAATACAGCCTATACTTATTGATTTTTTTAGATATTTTTTATTAAATATATACAATTTTTACAATATTTGTTTTAGTATTATTTTTTCTAGTGTTTTAGTATTAGACATGTCTGACTCATGCATGAACAAAATATTTTTTTTCTAATTAAAATAGATTTAACTTGAATTTATTTAAATACTAATAAAAATACATTTAGTTTTAAAGTTATATTAATATAAAATATTTTGATATTATATAAACAATGAAATGGGTTGTCGGGCTGCGCTGAGTCAAATTCAGACTTGGGGCATTGGTTTTTGGGGGAAAATTCTCAATTATTCGGGCGGTTTTATTTTAGTATCCAATTACTTTTTATAAAATAATATTTAATATTATATTTTATTTTTAAAATAATTATCGTCTAAAATTAACGATAAAACTGGTATAATATTTTTATTATTATTTTTTCTCTTTGTCAATAAAAATTTTATATAAAATTATGCAAGTCAATGAAAGATTATGATTAATTTAAAAAATTATAAATTTAAATATTTTTATTATGTAACAAGATAATTATATTATCAAAATAAATATTAAAATTCAAATTTATACAAATATAATAATATATATTTTTACCATTTCAACCATCATTCGATCTTGTATATTTAAATTATATATCATTAAATTAAATTAATTAAATTTATTAAAATAAAATAAATAAAGGAACCATAATAGTAATGGGCATTTATTTTCGGTAACACGTCCTGGGGATTTAGTAAAGAATGAAGCTATAAAGCCTCTTTTCCTTCCAAAGAAATTCTAAATTAAACCTCCCTTCACTGCCGCCAAACCTTCTAGGGTTTCAGATTTTCAATGGCAGAGAAAGAGCCATTGCCGGAGCCCGCGGAGACCAACCCTACAACTCAAGACATGGATCTTGAAATCCTTGATTCATCCGCTCGAAACCCCAATACCGGGGACGATGCCAATGGTGACTCCAAATCGAAGAGCGAGAGAGAAGACGACGAAGAAACCGACGACGTATCCAAAAAGCAGAAGCAGGAGAATTCTGTTGAAGAGGAAAGGCTTGAAAAGAAGTCGGACTTACCCCAGTCGGGTCCTGTCCGTCTCGGTCCGAAGGAATTCGGGTCATCGGCGGAAATGTTTGATTACTTTGTCTATTTGCTTCATCATTGGGGCATTCAACTGAACTTTAACAAGGTACCGATGAAAATAGCTTAATTTTGGGTTCGATGTTACTTTTCTTTATGTAAAAGGAATCATAGCTTCCATAGTGAAAGAAAGTAGTTGATTTCATAAAAGTACAAACCTTTTAGTTACATTAAGCTTGATGCTGTAATGGTGATATTGTATTTGCTCATTAGAATCGGATAGGTTGGTGTTATTAGCTCTTATTAGATTGTGGAAACGTTTGTTGATAGGAATTGTAGAAAATGCACATAAAATTTATTTCCTCAATCTACCATGTTCAAATTTGATCCTTGTGCACCGAAATATTTGAGAATTTTTGTTTCACTTTACATTCATCTTTGACTTTGTGTTGCAGTATGAAAATATGGTATTGCTTGACTTGCTTAAAAAAGGCCATCTAGAGCCTGAGAGAAAGATTGGTGGAGGGATCAAAGCTTTCCAAATCCGAAACCATCCAGTGTGGAATAGTAAATGTTTCTTTGTGATTAGGGAAGATGAAACTGTTGATGATTTTAGCTTCCGGAAGTGTATTGATCATATACTCCCCTTACCTGATGATCTGAAGATAAAACGTGACAGAGCATCTGGTGGAGGCGGTTGGAAGGGCCGTGGTGGAAAAGGAGGTGGACGAGGCCGTGGGAGAGGTGGTAAGCCTAGAAACTAAAGGCAATAGCAGTTAAAATGAAGTTGAATTTGGGTTAAATTCTTTTCAAAGATCAAGACCGTTTTGTTTTGCTTATATATCTGACCCTAGGTGGTTGATGTTTTCTCAAATTTATGGATATTTATGTTATCATCGCTCGTATTTATCGATTTATATATATATTTGTGTTTCATTTTAAGCAATGCATTGGGTTATATTGAAGTTTGATTACCACTAATACTGGTATTCTCTTTCGGTGACAAAAGGAACCAGAATTGACTTTAAACAACCCAAAATACAATCTTTTCTCCCAATTTGTTTTAATTAATTTAAATATATTCAAGAAAACCTAATCACCCATATCTGGTTAGTGCTTGCTACAAAGCTATTCACAACACCGACATTAATTATAGGATGAGACTTTTTTGTAACAAAACCAAAATTTGATGCCAATTTTATAACATTTAAAGGTTTAATGGACCATAATGAACAATTTGAATTAATTCAGTGACGTTTTATTTACTTTACCCTAATTTTACATACGATTGATTATCTCTAGCTGGTTTTGAAGCTGGAGTTTCACAGAGTCAACGATTCAGATATTGCCATGTCAGCTCAAAACATTGGAACCCACAATCTAACGGTTACCAAGATCATCTAAAATTTCCATCCAAGCTCATCTTTTTATCATTCACAAGCAGACGAGTTTTCTTCTCTGCATCGAGCGGAAAACAATGGAGACGACAGGAGAATGGCTGGAGAAGGCTTTGATGGAATTATGTAAGAAAATAGAGACGGTTTTGGATTTGGATAGGGAAATCATTTCTGGTTTAGTCTCGTATTGCGAGATGGCTCATCCCCTGGACGCCAAAGAATATCTTGACGTAAGTCTTCCCCGTCCTCTCCTTTTCTTTCATGATCGTCCAGTTCGGATCTTGGGTTCATGGGTTTTCTCTTTTATCTTTTAATTGAATGGGAGGATTATTTTGGGGATTTTCTGTTGATCTGGGATTGGGTTTAGTTTATATATGGGACGATGATAATGACCCAACAAGGAACTTGTTCTTGATTCACCTTTTTCGCCAAGGATTGTATTGGGTTTAGTTTTATTTGGAGCATTATAGGCTGAAATTTGTGAAACTAGGGGTAGAGATTATCATTTTGTAGATATGTGTTCAAATTTTTATCTTGAATTTTCTTCTCTGTTGCTTGTTTACCTACATTGTCTGTTGTTTTCTCACCAGCCACAACTTAACTCTTTATTGATGTGTTGAATTTTGTTTGTTTTGCAGAATATTATTGGGGTGGAAGCAGGAAAAGTTGTAACTGAAGAGTACTTGCAGAGGAGAGGTCACTCAGATCTCTGCACCGGAAATGTAGCCGTCCCTACTTCAAAACTTCAAGCCTATGTCAAACCTCCTTCGGGTGAAATTTCTAGCAGTGGGTCGAAGAAACCATTTAAAACACCGAAAGAGGGGACGAGCTCCAGTTACCAAGCTGAATCGAAAATGAATGCCAATTCGGGTAATCAGGAGAATAGAGTCCTGAATGATGCTACTGATTCAAGAAACACTCATAAAGGGAACCAAGGTAATTCTAAAAAGAAGAAAGCTGGTAAAGTTGTTTCCCTTGCTGATGCAGCCAAAGGTTCGATTGTCTTCCACCAGGGGAAACCATGCTCGTGCCAAGCTCGCCAACACAGACTGGTTAGTAATTGTCTTTCTTGTGGTAAGATAGTCTGTGAGCAGGAAGGAGAGGGGCCATGCAATTTCTGTGGTGCTCTAGTGCTTAGGGAAGGGAGCACATATGCCGGACTTGAAGGAAGCTTCACCCCTGTATCAGATGCTGAAGCAGCTGCTGAAGCTTACACAAAAAGGCTCGTTGAATATGACAGAAATGCTGCTGCACGTACCACAGTTATTGATGACCAAAGTGACTACTATGAGATTGAGGGAAACAGCTGGATATCAAAGGAGGTATCTCTTGTTTCTAAATTCTTATTCTTTGAGATTAGAGGTTATTGCTGCTTGAATTTGCTCCAAGTTCACTTGCACTATATTTGCTTTCCTTCATAGGAGAAGAAACTTCTTAAGAAGAAACAAGAAGAGATCGAAGAAGCTGAACGCTTGAAAAGAAGCAAAGTGGTTGTGACTTTTGATTTAGTGGGACGCAAGGTATTCGCTCTTACCAATGACCTGGTTTCTACATGCATAATCTTTTATCATCAAGTATAATTTGAACTTGGCGATAAATTTTCAAATACTAATTAGCCATTTCAATCGCATTGTGTCTTCCCTTCTTCCTGGTTGTGTTTTCTTTTAGTCACTATTGTCTACAATGTTCCCAACTTTTGCAATATTTTTGATTTAGCATGTAGCTTAAACTGCTTTCATCTTCCCTTTTGTGCATAAATTGCTTTTGAACATTAACAGATACCACAATTTCCCCCTTTTACTTTTCCCTTCAAACATACTATTTTTATACTTTTGCAGGTCGTATTGAATGAAGATGAAATTTCAGAACTAGAATCCGAGAACAGAATACTTCTACGTCCACCGGATGAAAGGGAAGCAAACAGGATTAAACCGAATCCAAACCTTAAACTGCAACCAGTTTTTCTAAATCCAGTCCCCAGTAAGAAGCCTTCTAAGAGTAAACAGCCAACCATGAGCTCCGTTAATGGGTTGTGCTTGGAAATTACTGGGAGGGTACAACATGACAGCAATGAATTGAAATACTTTATGAAGGATAAACAGATCTCAGCAGCTTGAAATGGAAGTTTAGTGAAGGATACCTGAGTAAACTGTGGTCTGGATGTAGCAGAATATGATGGAGAATGTTCTCTTCATTACCCTTTAGATCAATATATTCCTTACTGTAATTTTCGGTTTACAATTAAATTTGAGCAAACTTAAACAAATTGACTCGATTTAAAAAAAATTAAATAAATTTAAGTTACAAAATATGGTTATTCAATTCAATTAACTCGATTTTTTATTTGATTTGATTTGATCAAATGTCCGCACCTGCCCTAAGAAATAAATCGACAGACCATATGCCATCCATCTCATTTTCAATTTTAAAGGTGAAAATGAGGTTTTCATGTAAATAAGCAAAAGGAACAATTTATTTACATTGAAGAAGTGTCCCACCTCACTAAAACATGGAATGTTGCAGCCCTATAAGTGTACACATACATAATTATTGTTCTCAGATATATCTTTTAAACATAATTGTATGAATGATGTAGATTGAATCTTGATTTTAAATCCTCTTCCCACAACATAAATTTAGAGTTGCTCAAATCTTGGAAGGTGTCTCAGTCTGGTAATGGAAAACAGCAGTGCTGGCGAGGTCTCATCTTCTTTTTTCAGCCCAGCAGTACATAAGATTCCGGAACCTGCAAATCAGCATCCCCATTCTGTGATTGACATGGAAGATGGTGAAATCAGTGTCTTTGGTGCTGAGAAATACTTCAACATGGAGCTCGATGATGATGATGATGTCTGTCCGAGGCGGTGGCTCTATAACAAGTATGCCAACCAAATCCATCAGCCTGAGAATCAGATGACTGCAACTGCAACCAGCCTATCCCAGAAAGTTTTGGGATCCAATGCTATGGACAACCTTGAGAGGAAATTGTGTATGTTAACATGGGATGCCATTCCAAATGCTCCCACCACCATTTCATCTCTATACAAAAGCAGGTACCTTGAGGATGATAATCAGACTGAGAGCTGCTCAGATCTGTTTGAGATATATGCCGATGCCGATGGTCAAGCATCTGAATCTGATACAATTTCTAGCTGCATCATGACACCATATGCACCAAGCGAGACCAGCATCGAATGGAGCGTGGTCACTGCAAGTGCCGCTGACTTGTCATTTGTTTCAGGCTACGATGATGAAATGAAATCAGCAAAAAGTACAAAAGCTCCGGCATCGAAAGCAGTTGGCAGCAATGGCATAGCCAAAGAGACGCAAAAAAGCCGAGCAGGTGGCTTACTGGGTTGTCGAAGATACAAAGCAGTTATGGTTGCTGAATCTGCCTACAGAAAGAGATGAAATTAAGCTACTTCAGGCTCAGCATGATGTTATCTTGCTTTTCAACTGTTTTGGGAGCTTCTCTGCAACTTTTCAGCCATCACTGTAAGAGACTACAAACACAACACTTTGAGCTGGCAAAGATCCTAAACTACGGAGATCACAGATGTTTCATCAGAAGTGGAATATCATGTCCTGTAGTTTGTTCGAATTGCTGTCTCGTGTTTGTTTATTATTAGTCTATTATTGTTTGGTCCAACTGTCCTCTAGTGTTTGTCGCGGCAAAATTATTAAAATATCCCTTTATATTTAAATAAAAAAATATACCCCTTCTCACTTAATTTACAAATCTATACCCTGTTAGGACACGTAGGACAAAATAGCGTTGTACAAAAAGCGATTCCTGAAATCGCGTCCTACACATAGCAATTTCTTGCTTATTTGACATCCCTTGCCACATAAGCCATTAATTATAATCTGGATAAGAAATCGCTCTGTGTACAAAGCGATTTCTCTAGTGTCCGGCCCTAGATCAAGAAAATTGTTTTGTACACGAAGCGATTTCATTAAGAAGACAAAGCGACTTATTTGTAATCCGAGTCGTTTTTCCAAAGGAAGTCGCTTCCTGTACAAAGCGATTTCTTTTGAAATCGAATCGTCTTCAAAGAAATCGCTTTGTGCACAAAACGACTTCGTAAGGAAAATCGCTTTGTGCACAAAGCTTGTTTCGGCAGGGATGCGACCTCCCTATAAATAGCCGGCCCTACAACCTTTCATGTCATCCCAAAATCGCGTTCTACCGATTTTCATATGTTTTTCTCACTTCTAAATTGTTTTTTAGTTATTTCTATCAAAAGTCTTCGATAATATGGCGGGTCTATATAAATTAGACGAGAATCATTATTTTTGATTTTTAGCGTAATAATGAGGTAATTTTCTAATATTATTTTTAATTTTTATTTATACGCCGATTTTTTTGAAGGGTTATGAAAGGGTTCTGATCTGTTATCATCACCGAATTATGGAAGAGCCGCATCTGGCTATAATGCCTTGTTTGATCGAAGTCGGGTTCGAATTTGTGAGTCTTATTATCGGTGTGAATAAAGTAGATCCGTACTTAATTAATGCTATGCTCTAAAGGTGGAGGCCGGAGACCAACACATTTCATCTTTCGTCTGGTGAGGCAATTATTACCTTACAAGACGTTCATTTTTAACTTGGATTACATATCGACGATCCCCTATAACGGGTATTGCGGAAGACGATTGGGTTAGTCTTTGTAAAAACTTACTTGGACGTGTTCCCGATAAGTTGTCCGGCCAACCACTTCAACAATATTTTCCCACCGGACAACTTGTCGGGAACACGTCCAAGCAAGTTTTTACAAAGACTAATTCAATCGTCTTTCGCAATACCCGTTACAGGGGGCCATCAATACGTAACCCAAGTTGAAAATGAACGTCTTGCGAGGTAATAGTTGCCTCACCAGACGAAAGATGAAATGTGTGGGTCTCTGACTCCACCTTTCGAGCATGACATTAATTAAGTATGGATCTACTTTACTCCCACTGACAATAACTGACAAATCCGAACTCAACTTCGATCAAATAAGGCATTATAACCGGATGCGACTCTTCTATAATTCGATGATGGTAACAGGTCAGAACCCTTTCATAACCCTTCAAAAAAAAATCGACGTATAAATAAAAGTTAAATAAAAAATTTAAAAATAATATAAAATAATTTAGAAAGTTACCTCATTATTACGCCAAAAATCGAAACAATGATTCCCGTCTAATCTATATAGACTCGCCATATTATCGAAGACTTTTGAGAGAAATAACTAAAAAAATAATTTAAAAGTGAGAAAAACAGATAAAAATCGGTAGAACGCGATTTTGAGATGACATGGAAGGTTGTAAGGCCGGGTATTTATAAGGAGGTCACGTTCCTATCGAAGCGACATAACATGAAAATCGCTTTGTGCACAAAGCGATTTCCCTTTAAGAAGTCGCTTTGTGCACAAAGCGATTTCCTTTTAAGAAGTCGCTTTGTACACAAAGCGATTTCTTTGAAGACGATTCGATTTCAAAAGAAATCGATTTGTACACAAAACGATTTTTTATCCAGATTATAATTAATGACTTATGTGACAAGAGATGCCAAATAAGAAAGAAATCGCTATGTGTAGGACGCGATTTCAAGAATCACTTTTTTGTGCAACGTGATTTCGTCTTACGTATCCTGAGAGGGGTATAGATTTATAAATAAGTGAAAAGATATATATTTTTGTATTTAAATATTAAAAAAAAGGATATTTTAATAATTTTGCCGTTTGTCTCATTCTAATGGAATTATATAATCTATAATGCAATCCATCCATCTCTGCGTATTAAATTTAAATGACATACCTGGACTCAAGTTCTTCTACCGGTTCGTTTTTAGTGAGATTTTCCTTCCCTGGTCCCCCTGGACATACCCCTCGTAAGTGGCCTTGGCTTTATACCTAAAGTATCGGAGGAAAAATTATATCATAGGTCAGTTCTACCACGTGTTTATGAGATCGACCAATGATAACTACCTACTTCATCAATTTTTTCATGTCATATTTTTTTTTCAGGTGAATCTTCACTTTAAAAATTAAAAAATAATGAGGTGGATAATTATCATTGGTTGATACCATGGATGACATGATGGAACTGACCCATGATATAATTTCTCGTATCGGAGAGCCACACATAACTAGAAAACATCGTCAACTTATTGGGTTAAGTATAGGGTTGGTCGGCGCTTGGTAAAAAAACATTATAGGGTTAGCGCACAGTCGTTAGATTCTAGGGTAATATTTACTGATGGTTCCTTTTGTTTATGACATATTTTATCTTGATCATTAAATTTGAAAAAGCGTTGTTCTTGTCATTTAGGTTTTTGATGTTTATTATTTTGGTCACCTGATCATTAGCCTCCGTTAATTAAGAGTGTTTAGATTTCGGTTATAACCTAATTAACTGAGTGAATTAAAGTTTTTCTTTTTTAGTTAACCGGTCGATTAATTTTAGATTTGGTCGGTAAATGATTAATAATTTTTTTAAAAATTTAATTATTAATTAATTTGTTCAAAATTAATTAATTAACTATGTTAATGGATTTAATTGAAATTTTTATATTATAGATTTTAGGAGTTAATATATATTTTTTATCACTTAACTTTTAAAAAATATAAAATTATCATTATTTTTTTGATATACTATAAAATGATCATTAAACTTTATCAAATTAGCATAAAATAATCATTAAATTTACTGATTTATTAAAAATATTATTAAAAATTTTAATATTTATCAATAATTTATAATGTGTAATGAATCAATGACTATTTTATAATAGTTTGATAACTTTAATGATTATTTTATAACTTTTAAAAGTTTAATGACAAAAAATATCATTTTAACGTAATTTAATAACCATTAGTAATCTACCCAAAATTTTATAATAAATAACACTTAATTAAAAACCAACCAAATTAATCATAATTTTTTTCAATTTGGTTACAAATTTCTACAAAAGTATGCGTTAACCGTTGATAGGACAAAAATTTTGTTAATAAATTCTTAATAGTTTAATTTGATCGATTAATCAAATCGACTGAATATCTGTTACAATTCCATTTAAAATTTTATTAATCAATATTTTTTAAAAAAATATTAATGATTTTAAATATCTTTTAAATTCACTCATTTTATTTTATAATACTAAATGAACATTTTATTTTTTAAATTTATTTTTTAAAATTATTTTTTAACATCAATAATAAATATTAATATTTTTAATTTTTAAAGTTATTTTTATAATACTTCTAAAATCATTTTAATCGTATTTTTTTTAATAATAACGCCTTAATTGTATTTTTTTAGAGGAAAAGAAAGCTAAAAATAAGCCAACTACTTTTATTACACACTTTTGTCAGTAAATAAAAGAAGAAAACAACAAAGGTAAAACCTACCCTTTCTTTTAGAGTTTGAGATCAGAAGGAAGAGGAACAAAAAATCATTGGAGATCTGAAATGGGATCTGGGGCTGGAAATTTCCTTAAGGTTCTTCTGAAGAACTTTGATGTTCTTGCTGGGTAAGTCTTCATCTTTTTTCTTTTGCTTCAACTAAGAATAAAACAAGTAATGAGAAAAAGAAAACCTTTTATCTTGTTTCCTTTCTGGGTATGTGCTGTTTTGTTACTGCTTGATGGACTAAAAACTGATTTGTATGATTATTCCCAGTTTTTACTTGAAGGGAAAGTTGAAAATTTTTCATTCAACTGATGAATCTGACAAATCCAAGCTCGAATCTTGTATTTCTCATATTTATTTACTAATTTTATATTTGGGTTGAGTTTTTGCAGGCCAGTGATTAGTCTTCTCTACCCTCTGTAAGTAATTTCCTAATTTGTTTGGGGTTTGGGGTTTGTGTTTTGTGTGTATTTTACTTGGATTGTTTTCAATTGTTGAAATTCTGAAACAGATATGCCTCAGTTAGGGCAATTGAATCCGAGTCTCGGGAAGATGACAGACAATGGCTTACATACTGGGTTCTCTATTCTATGACCACATTGCTGGAGCTCACTTTTGCAAAAGTCATTGAATGGTAGCATATTTATTGGATCTGCTTTATATTTCTTTCTGTTTCTTGTTCTTGCTTTTGCCTTGGCCTTGGCTTGGATCCATGTTGCAGTTTATTAGAACCTATTGTTCTAGTTTGGCAACTCAAAGAAAGTTTGGTAGTTGAGTTCGTCCGGAATTGACAGTTTAGGTGACCGAATGAATCCTATTCTTCAAATCTTGCTTCCCATCGGAAACCATTTCATTTAGTTAATGTAGTTATTGATGTTTCACTAAGGTGTTTTTGTTCCTGGTTTTATGTTTTTTCTGGGCTTATACTCGTATTACTTTGATGAAATGTTGTAGTCTGGTATGGTCTACTGATATTCGGGACTCTAAAGAACATCGAACCTGAACCCTAAAAGCCTTGTGATTTTTATGATCGTATATCCAAATATATGTTAATGGGACTCGGGTGTGCTGGATAGGGTGATGTTCTATTGTTTATCAAGTTACTTTTTTATATTTTATGGATCTTTGGAGGTTTATATTCCAATTCCCATGTGTCCAACATGGGTTCTTCAAAAATTTCAATCTACTGCAGGATTCCCATCTGGTCCTATGCAAAGCTGATTTTCACTTGCTGGCTGGTCATTCCATACTTCTCTGGTGCAGCCTATGTTTACGAGCATTATTTGCGACCTTTCATTTTGAACCCTCAACAGACAATTAACATCTGGTATATTCCGAGGAAGAAGGACTTCTTCAGTAAACCAGATGATATTTTAACTGCCGCTGAGCAGTACATTGCGGAGAATGGAACTGATGCATTTGAGAAGCTCATTCATCGGGTATGCAGCAGCCTTGATTGCTTCTCTTTCGTTTACATTCTTTTCAAGATCCGCCTATCCTGGAACTGGGAATTAAACTATTATTAGCCATTATTTAGGGCATTATTCGCTCCCTTGTTTCGCAGGCCGACAAGTCCAGGAGTAGCAGCTATGGTTACATATACGATGATGATGGCTACAGGCATTGATCCTTACAGTAGCTCCTGTATATCATGGTATCATCCCGAAGAGACTACTTGTTCATGTGAATAACTCTTGAATGCTTGTCTAAGGTTTATGTAATTACCATAATTTGCTTGTTAAACAATACAAGTTTCCATATACTTTATGAATTGTGATGAGTTCTGAAATCTGATCCCCTTGATTTGTTAGAGTTACCCGTCGGGTTTTACATTGTTTCTGTATTTGCAACAGGGGTAGCCAAGTTCAGAAGAATATACGAACCGTTCAATCCGAATCGAATATAAAGGTTATAACAAATTAATTGGTTGAAGAGGGAACCGATGTTGGCCACAGATTGGCTAAAACAGCAGGTTTTCCTTGCCAAGAATAAATAAATAATAAGATGTTCAGTTCATGACCTCAATCTGGATCAATTCAGTCATTAATCGTTATATTTTTCGGAAAAGCTCCCATTGTTTCCACTAGTCATATTCAACACAAAAACTAAGAAGCTTTTTTCAGAGGAGCCACCAGGTTTCATTTGCCAAAGCTTCAATCATCATTTGCTTCCTCTTCAATTTCATCATTATCAAAGGCTTGGGCAATATACTCTTGAGCTTCCTCAAGTGCAGATTCATTTGCATCAGCAGCGTACAGTATTTTCTTTACTGCTACTGCTATCTGCAATCAAGAAACATTATTATAAAAGCACTCTGATTCCGGCACTCCGTACGTGTTCCGCTTCGATAATCATAATAAACATGGTGTATCATACTAAACAATTCATGCACAACACAAGCACTTACATGTGTCATCATGTCAAGATAGAGGAAGCCTATACTAGGATGAATAAGATGGGAAATTCGAACTCGTAACGACTACATGAGTATGCATGCATACGCTCATTTGGGAGAAATGTGAAGTTGGGGGGATTAAAAGTAACCCTTACCGGGTGATCCTCCACTTGAGGTATCTGACAAAGTATTTCTACGTCCCGCAATTTGGCAAAGTAAAAATCTCGTTCCTTTTCCAAAAGGTCAACTGAGAGCTTCAAATCTGTAATCTGTACAAGAACAACATGGAGAGGTATTCAGACCGATGATATGATAAAATCACAACCAAATATCATTTTTCCTTGTTATCAAGAAATTGTTAGAGGAGACATCCGGGTTAGACAGCTATCATTAGCACTAATAGAATGGAGTGTCACTTAACCTTTATAAATATAGGTTAGTTATTGATAGACGAACCTAAAGAAGAGTTCAAATGTGATTACCTCCTTGGACAACACCCGGACATCACTCGAAGCTGCTGCTACACCTGACTTCCCCTGCTTGGAAACTGACAATAAGCATCATACGATGGTGATGACAGTCAGTAGCAAGCATGGAAAAATATTGATGAGGATTAAATGCATAAAAAAATACGGATGATGGTATTAACACAAAAGAAATCGCTTTGCATTAGCAGACCAATGTTTTTATTAATGCCAGCTGCTTCTCCCGAGCCAGAGTTATGGAGACTGTTTGCTTGCAGAGATTTTGTGCTCTTAGAACCCTTCAAGCTCTTCTCTTTTCCAACTTTGAGTCTTCTTTCAACAGGATCGTAATTCCTACGAGATCACATGAAATAAATTAAATAATTCAATCATAACATTGAAATTATGTCAGGAAGGAAGATTCATAAACAGACAGGGAAAAATAGCTTACTCGTTCATGATTCCACCATTTACAGAATCACAATACCGTTTCAGCCATTGTAAGAACTCCAAATTGTCCAAAGGTCTTCCTTTAACAAGTCTATTGACTTCAATATGCTGCAAATGGAAAAATTACAGGCATCAAAATCGATCTAATTTATTATCGAAATAGTCACAATAAAACTAATATATACCGGCTTTTTCGAGATCAAATTCAGTAAAAACACTAGGAAATCTAACTCAGAGAACTATTCATGTGAAAGCATATGCTCAATTTCCAACAGCAATGAACGACACATGTTGAAATCAAATCTTAATTAATGTAAGGTGTAAGCCTCAACTCCCATAAAAGCATTTAACTAATACCATCCATTTTTATGCCAAAAGCAAAATTGTAGAAATCCCAAAGATGGAATCATGACACTTTTTCTGCTTTCCTACAATCTCATTTTGGCCTACCACCAAAAGAATTTCAAGTCACATGTGAACTAAACCAACTTTCTGCTTCCCTTTTTAGGTTTTCAGCGACACATATGCAAACTGATGTGATGAAGCACACTGAAGGTATTTTTCTTTAATTATTTTAAAACATGTGTCGTAAATACAAACTTCATATGTTAGGCATTGAAAGAGAAAATACAGAGATTTGATTACCTTATCAATTTTCAACTTGTTGAATACCTCTTGCAGAACCTTGTAATTTTGGATCATTTCATATTCTGTTTTTGCATCAAAATTCACCTGCATTCCAATTAAAATCAGGGAAAATAATTTTAATCAAGAAAACAACGCAGGCTAGATAAGTAATTCACCTTGTGCATTGGCACAGCTCCTGGATAGGTCATATCTATCATCTGGCATTGTACAGCACCATTGGCAGCCTGGAAACGAACAGTTATTTACAGTGAAGATAAGTAAGAAACGTCAAGATTTACGAAACACAGTTAATGAAGAGTAGCAAGATCATATTGCCAAGGAAACCTCAAACCAGCCATAGAAATGTCAGAAACACACAAATTATCACCCATTTTTTAATCCTAATTTAAATTCCATGTGCTCTCATGGTATCCTAATTATGATACCATCTAGCATGGCGGTGTAAAACCTTGTAAATAGACATAATAGCAGTCATCTGGTCTCAACGTTATCCCAATCTACAAAAACAAGCAAAGGAAGAATGTCCCTAAATTTTTTTCTCAGCTTCTGGCTATATCAGTGGAATTTCTTGATTGCAAATACCATTTCTCTAGCCATGGATTAACAAAATAAATAGTTTCAAACATCAGGAATCCTTAAACAACATTCCAAAATTAAAAAGTTCTTTACATGGAACAAAACAATCCCATTTCAATGAAGAAAAACATAAACCCATTTCAAAGCACCCTCTGCTTTCCCCATTAAAATTAACCAAAAAACGAGGCAAAAATTGTTCATTTCTAGTAAGAACCGACATTGCTTATCCAAAAAACGAAAACCAACCTAAACAGATCCTACATTGGCATATAGAATGTAATGGGAAGCCATTAAGTTGAGAAAAACTAATAATAATTCATAAAGAACCAAGCATTATTCATTAAAAAAAAAAAGAATAATTCAGCATATATTATTAAAAAAATTACTTCTTCAATGCGAGAGAGATTGAGCTGAAGCCTGTTATTGATCCACGTTAAAATTTCATTTCTTCCAACAAAGTAAGCACTATCCATCATCCCTATGTTCGTCGCCATTTTATCTCTGCTTCTTTTCGCTGTAATTACTATGTTTTTTGTTTTAGCTTATCAAATTAAAGACAAAAATTCCTTGTAATACGAGACAAAGAAAAGAAGGGGGAAACCAAAATAGGGAGAGAGTGAGAGAATCAGAGAAAATGTGGGTATTAATAAGGAAAGATTAAGGCGTAATCCAAGGGATGGGTTTTTTGAAAATGATTTCAAATTTGGATTTTGTTTGAATTATTTAGAAATAGTATAAAAAACTGAAAGAAATGGATGGCTGACTTGAATTCTCATCATCAAAACAGAAAGAAGGAAGGAAGAATGGCAGGCTGTGCGGCCATGGCAATTGGCAGCCACCGACCCTCCTTTTGATATGGCGAATGACAATTTATCTTTGTGTTGATAACCCAAAACTATTATGTTTCTAATTGCAGATGAGATCATGGCAACTGGCAATCTCTCTTTTAAAAGAAAAGAAAACCAAAAATATTGTTCTGTGAATCATGTAATTAACAGATTAATTAGTTTAGATAGCGATGCCGTTGAAGAATTTTGAAAAATTATGCGTCTAAAAGTGGGCTTAATTGGAGGATTTTTTTATTTTTTAATTAAAAAATAATTATTTTTAAATTTTATTTAGAAGAATAATCGCTTTCTATATACGTATATTTAATTCGCATCATGCAGGTTGCGAATTCGATTTAATTTTTATCCTGTATAATGAAGAATTCGTATTTCGTATCTTATAGAACATGGAGTTTTTTTAACTCTTCAAAATAAAATGATCTATTTTAACTTAATTTCTCATTCTACAAGATGCGAAATATGAATTCGCATTGTGTAGGATACGAATTAGGCCTGTGTACAAAAAGTTAGGGGTGAATAAAACTCGATTCTAAAAAAGCGAATAATTCGATTCGACTCGAGGCGAAAATACTTGACTCGTTTTGACTCGACTCCAAGTTTTATAAACTCGACTTGGTTCGAAAAAAAATCAAATAAAGTTTGAATTGTAAAATAGAAATTCGAATAACTTAAAATTTTTAGTAATTAAAAAAATATTTTTAAGTTCGAGACGAGTGTCTAAATTTTTTATGATATATATATTGATATATGAAAATATTGCCCCTTATCGGATTTGAACCGATGACTTACGCCTTACCATAGCGTTACTCTACTACTGAGTTAAAAGGGACGTTCGATTCAATTATTGAATGAATCGGTAGACGAATAAGATCTATATCTATATCTATATAATAAGATCTATTCATATTTATATACATTATATATAAGTATATGCGGTAGACTCAAGTGGCTAGTAGCTCTCGAGAATGATAATTTTAATTTACTTAACATGTAGAGGGTAAAAGGGTTTATTGATAGTGGATTTGATAAATATCAATACAATGAACTGTTTCAAGGTCGATCATAATTGACTTATCAGAATAGAACGAAAATCATTTATTTGATTTGATTAATAATTTATTTGATTTGATTAATACAACCTCAACAATTTTACATAGATCTAATCTATTTTATCAAAAAATATGATGAAGAAATTTGCTTTGTCCATCGAACCCGTTTTTTTTTTAAAAAACATGTAACTTTCGATAACTTCTTTCTCCCTCTTCCCAAAATTCTTGATTTACTTTTTGTTAATTTAGATTTACTTTTTGTTAATTTACTGACTTAGTCTGAGATAAAAATATGCCTGTTTCGTCGTAATAATGAGTGAATCAATGAATGAAAGTGTAAAAATGAAAGTTAACTCCCTTTTTTATGTTTTTTTTTATGTTTATGTCTTTATGTTTATGTCACACCAATCACTTCCCAAAAGGATTTTATACTTTGTATATAAAAATATTAAAAAATATTGTCATATATAAAAAAATATATATATATATCTTATATGATTAAAAAAGTTATTTAGTTGGAATTAAATTATATTATAACATGATAAATAGTTAAAATTAAATTTTTATTAGAACTCGAAAACTCGATACGATTCGACTCGAATCGAATTTCTTAAATTCGACTCGAATAAAAAAATCAAATAAAGGTTGAATGATAAAATATGACTCATAAACTCGAATAATTTGATATTTTTTTACTTATCTCGACTCGATCAAATACTCACATCTACAAAAATTATTATTCTTCAAAATAAAATTTAAAGAGAGTTATTTTTTATATAAAAAATCTAAAGGGAATATCCTTTAATGAAGCCCAAAAAGTGTGAGTTTGATTTTTTATTAAATATATTTTTTTGTTTTTATTTTAAATTAGTTGGTTTAATATAATCCTAAGGTTGAAGATTATGACTAAAGGAGGCACTAAGTTGATAAGTTATTAAAATTATGTGAGTTAATTCCTAGAATTTGAATCAAATAAAAATAAGTGTAGGACTTGAGGGTTATTTATATAAATTAACTATCACATCATTAACCGTTAATTTTTTTTAAAGATATTGGACTAATTTGTTATAATTTTTAAATTATAACACCAATTTATAACTTATGATAGCCGAAGAACTCAAAAAATAATAGAATATAATAGAGAAACCATTTATAGATAAATTAAATTATCAATAAAAATATATAAAATATAAATAAAAATATATAAAAATTTAAAATTTTAAAAAATATAATTATGTCCCAACACCCTTAAATCCGTCCGCGCATACACCGCCCACTCTCACATAAATCAAAAACCTTTTTTTTTATTGTCGAAGAATGAAACCTTCTACTGACCAAATTGCAGAAAACACCCCCTCACGAGTCACCAGCGTCGACCAAGAGACTTCCATCTAAACTAAGAATAATCAGAGAACTGTTGACAAACTCCTGTTGCTTCACTGGAGTAATATTCAAAAAACAATTTTAAATAGTAATTCAATTAGTATATGTATAAATTTATGTTAAAAAATAAAATTTTTAACAATTATATGAATAATGTTGAAAAATATTAAATAACATTACATACCTTTAAAAATTATGTGAATAATTTTTAAAATTTTAAAATTTAAATGAGTATATATATATATATATATATATGAATAATCATTAAAAATTATTAAATAAAATTATAAATCTTAAAAAATAAATTATTCATATTAAAAAATTATAAAATTTAAGATATTCATTCAATGGTTAGGTATAAAATTATATTAAAAAATTTAAAAAGTCATATGAATAATCTTTAAAAATTATTAAATAAACTATAAATATTTAATAACATATTATCAGTAATCTTTAAAAAAAATTAAAAATTAAAAATCTTAATTTAATGAGTATATATACTTATGAAAATCTTTAAAATTATTAAAAATATTATAAATCTTTAAAAATATTAAAAGAAATATTAAAATTTAAAATCATAATTTGAATATGTGTATAAATATATAAATATGTTAAAAATTAAAATTTTAAAATTATTTGAACAATCTTTAAAAAATTAAAATCTTAATCCAATAACTATATATATGAATCATCCTTAAAAAATATTAAATAATGTTACAAATATTTAAAAATATATAAATAATCTTTAAATTCATTGATTATACATATAGAACTGTATTAAAAATTTAAAAATTATATAAATAATCTTAAAAATATAATATTAAATAACATTACAAATCTTTATAAAATCATATGAATAATCTTTAAAATTTTAAATTTTAAAGTTTCAATTCTTTTAGTACATATATAATTTCACTTTGTAGGTCTGGTAAAAATAGATATAATGTTATATCATATATTTATTAAATTAATTTTAGGTTCAAGTTTATATCATATCAGATTTAATTCTGATTTTAAGCCATTTAAATTAAGTTCGATTTTAAAATTATCGGGTTAAACTTAACTGAACTCGTATTAACATCGGATCAAACTTAAGAACTTAGATTAACATCAGATCAAATTTAACTAAATTAAGATCATCATCTCCTCAAATCACAATCAATTAGACTCGAATTGATTTATTCTTATTTTTAAATCGTGACAGTTTTTACACCCTATATTGTACTCATTCCTTTCTTTCTACACGCTTTATCTTGTATTCTGAAGTCAAAATATAAGCTTAAGTTATAAAATATGTTCCCCGATAAATGTCTTATAATTATACCTATTTTAACTGAAGGGTCATCAATCTAGACCATACAAATTATATGAAAGAGATGAGGTGGTTGTCATCGAAAATCGGTTAATTCAAAATCTGGTCAGGTGAATTGTCGGAATATTCAAATTTAACTAAAATACTTTATTATTATAAATAAATTTAATCGTTTGTAGTATATGATTTGACGAGTAGCATTACGGGATCGTTTATATCTTTGTGATGAATCATTATACAAAAAAGATATGATTGATAAATTTTACGTCTTGTCATGTGATTAGACTTTAAATCAATCTATCGTATGATTTTAGATGATGTGACTCAAGATAAACGCCTAAATAAATTTTTTCAACACTTTTGGATTATCAAATTTCTCAAGCATCGACAAATGCAAAACTTTTTAAACGAAAATGATTCAAACGAGATAAATAAAAAAATTAAAAGAACGTTAAAAAAACACTCATAAAATTTAGAATAAATGCTCACTTTTATATTTTTATTATTTTATTTTATTTTTAATATATAATTACTTTTTTAACTTTCTCAATCGTAACATTATCCCCGCTTAATATTATAAAACTCTCTTAATATATGGTATACAACTATTGTTTAAGAGAAAAATTAGAAAATGAAAATTAAATACTGAGTAAGTGGAGGACACACCCCGTGTGAAAGCTGTTACTCCCCATGCAGCTTTTGTGCTAAATTTGAGTGCGTAGAGCAGGGGCTACCCATACACTCAGTCAAACAAATAAATAAATAAAAATAAATAATCCCCCAACAAACATAATGCACCCATACTACCAACAGTCAAAAAGACCATACAAAAAATACTACTTTTAAAGGGGCTTTGGAAATTTATTCAAATAAGTTTTATATACAGGTTGGAGGGGAGTTAACTTACTGTTAATGGGATGGATAGGGTATCTAAGTTTGATTTTTTTTGACAAGTTAATAATTATTACAGTAATATATGTTCTAGAATATAATCTCTATCACCATTTGATATTGATTGCTCAATCACTCTGCTGACATCGTTAATGTTCGAACCCGTAACTTTTAAGAATAACAACCGTTCTTTTAATCACTTGGGCTAGAGGGCTCGTGCTCTAAATTTGATTACTTAAACTTTAAAACATACAATTAAATGAATAAAAATTACCTAATAATTTTGTTAAGTTTATACAACCTGCGTTAGTAAGTTTTTTCATGAAATAATAATTTTGTTATCATATGAAGATTATTTTTAATTTAGAAGGGTGGAAATTAAAAAAATATTAAATTATTTTAGACAGTTTGTGTGTTTTTATATAAAGATTGTGGTTAAAAATATGGAAAATTTGAAGGAAACGACGGTTGTAAAAGTATATACTTTTGATTATTTAAAATTTATTATTGATAAAAATATAAAAAATATATTTTAAAAACTTCTAAACGAGTAGATTTTAGATATATAATTTATAAAATTTAATTATTTAAAATATTTAATATAATTATAGTCAAAGTTTAAAAATTTTGACTTTCAAAAAGTCAATAAAAGACATTATTTTTGGGACGGAAGAAGTTTTATTTAATATATTTTAAAGAATCGCATATTTTTATATAAAATATATTTTTTTTATAAATATAAATATTTAAAAGTGATCTCATAAGTGAAAAATATAATGCTGATCTCACACATACAAGGTTCGGTTAAGAAATTTAATTCATTTGAACTCGCTGATTATTAATTTATACATGAATTAAAGGTTTGATATTTTTTGACACTTGACAGTACGATTTTCTCTAAAATTTATTAAATTAAAGGTTCAATCATTTTTATTATTTTTAATCATTCATTTTAAAATAAAAATATCTTTATTTTTAACCAGTTATTTTAATAGAAAATTATCTTTTTATTCAAAACTAAAATTTAAAAACTTATCCTATAATCATGTATATACTATAATGTGAAAATATAAATCCCATTATAATCGTTTATAGAGTTACAAGTAATCACGTTAACCAATATTCAATTAAACTAAAAAACGAAGTGAAAGAAAAACTTATTGTTCTTCGTTATTCTTTATTTCTGAGGTTATTTCCCTCCTTTTCACTATTGTTCGTCCTTGATGATATAGAACTGAATCAAGCAGATTTTTTTTTCTCGTAAAAAAAAGATGTACCAAAAAGAAAAACGTTTTCTCTAGTTATTGGAAAAAAACAACTGAGTAGTTATTCAAAACTGATCACTTTTTTATCCTTTAAATTAAATTAATTTAGGTAATGATCAAATGATCAGTTTGACTCTTTTAATTTTTTATAAACTTTAAATTGACCATTTAATTTCTATATTTAACAAGGATTTCGATCTTTAATCACCACTAATCATCATTATCGAAACATACATCAAAATCATCAACTTTAAGTTACACAAACCATAATATTTATCATTAATATTCTATCAAAATCATCTCTAACAGTCGATACATTTTTAAACCGAGTATTCATTATTTTTCGAATAAAGTGTTTGTTTAATCTTAAAATATACGTTTTATCACGAAATGTTTTTAAAAACAATATCTAATATACGTCTCAAATAAGTCTTACTTAAAATTCTTATCTCGGTTTAACCAACTATTTCCTACAGCAAGGGAAGCTGCATGTAAACATATATCCATGACTAATTAATCTAATACTAAAGATCTCGTCTTGTTAAAAAAAAATACTAAAGATCTCGCGTCATATAAAATACTCTATCCTCTGGAATTTAAATAAGTAGTTCCAGGACATATATAAATTTATATATAGAAAAGATTTATAGATATTTTTATGTTTTATAATCATTTTAGGTTAATAAAATTTTTGATTAGACTTAAAATTAAAAATTAAGGTTAGAATGTTAGTCAAAAGACAAACGGTGATATAATTAATTTGATTACGTCAGAAGTTAAATTAATACAATTATATTAACAATTCTTTAATATTTTAGTGAATGATATAACTACGTTGATAACTAACTATACACAAAAAATATAAAGAAATATTATTTTATAATCATTCGAAATATTTATAGTTTAATATCTTGAAATGGTCGAGTTGATCACGTTTTCACGTTAAAAGAGGCTTGATGAGTGGATCAAGATCAGTGATCTATTATTATAAGAATACATTTATTTAATTCCTTTGCTTCTCTAAGTCCTTCAACTTCAACTAGGTTCTTAGGTAGCTAAGCTAGTTAACAAAGCTGGAAACGCCAAGAAAAGATAAACCGACTAAAACAGACCTAGTAACCCTACTGAGCCTGAGCAACTCATCTATTGCAGAAGCAAACTACGGATGATGGCAGCTTGGGCACTGTCGGTGGTTGCTAGTAACTCAGATAATCTCTCACTCAGATCATCCACTTCTCGGTGCAAGCTGCGAATATAGTTGCAAGTTTCTTGCAAAACTTTAGCAGCTGAAACCTGTAGTTTACCAAAACAACTATGCTTAGAAAACCCTTTTTTATATTTTATGTTGATAATCTAATCTCGCGTTGTTTTTCGAATTTTCATATAGTTTTACTAAGTATAAAAGTTTGTCAAGAGAAAGAGTTACAGATCCGATTATCCGAACTCCGAACCATTTTAACCCTTGTTTAAAAAGAATAGTTGAACTTGTAAGATATACCTTATCAGAGTGGTTGTTTCGAACCTCAGGAAGAAGTTGCTGCAATTTTGAAACAAGATCGTAGATCTGGTCATCTGTTATTCTCGAGCCACCTGTTGCTGATTGCCTTGATCTTGACCTTCTGCTAGACATCTTCCTTAATCACTACAAGTATGTTTCAGATGCAAAGTGAGAGATATGTAATAGAAGAGTTTATGAACACGAAAAAGTGGTAGGTAAGGGCAAGGCGACAAGTTATGGAAGAGGTGAAAGTGGAGACAATTTGCATGAGAGAAAGAAGATGGGTAAACCCAAGTATTTAAATAAGGTTCTGGAGAGAACCAGAAAGAAAGGAAAAAAAGAATCTAAACTCTCTTTGGATTCGTCTCGCTGTGTTTCTTTGGGTTTATTTCCCAATTTGCTTAAACTCCTTAACTTATATTTCAGTTTCTGACAGTGTCTCTGAGACCACACGCAATATCATGTAAGTTTATTTTAGTGTTTTCCATTACTATTAAAACTAGCTAGCTAGTAAAACTCAGAGTTTTACAACTCGTCTAGATAGTTTAATATTTATTTTTTAATATTTTTTATTTATCGTACGTGTTTTGTATTTTATATTCAAATTTTAAATATGATTCTTAAAAAAATTTAATATTCAAATATATATATTTAAATAAAATTGTTCGTTCATTTTTTAAGTTTTTATGTATATTCAAACGCTAAAAAACTAAACCCATACATTTTAATTCAGAATCTAAAAAACAAAACTCTAAAAAACTTTATCCCTTACATAGTATATCTATTTTTTTAACATTGAGGCATGGAAGATTAAAAATGGATAGAGGATTTGTATTTTATTATTTTATTGAAAGTGTACGTGTCTATCGAACAATTATTTTTTTAATTAGATTTTTCGTTATATAATTTTGATTTTAACGAAAAACAACAACAAAATCAAATATTTTTATGACTATTATTAAATTAAAATCAAAAAATAAATACAATGAGGATCTCTATATAAGCATTAAACATCGGCTAAGATATACAAAAATCGTGTTAAACGATAGAAAAAATATACCATGCATTATAAATACAAAAAAATATGTCATAAAGACGAATAAAAAATATAGCACAAAAACAAATATTCTTTTAAAAATTAGGAAAATTAAATAAAAAATCAATACTAAAATTAATGCTAACAAATGGAAAAAAGTTGCACATTAAGTTTAGAGAAAAACTAGGTTTGTACGACTACTTGAATTGCACTCGTTATTTCTTTAAAAAGTTTTAATCAAAGTGTAATATCCTAAACATCAAATTAGTTAAAAAATAGATTCGGTGATCGAAAATATTATGTCGATAAATCAAACCATAACATTGACCTTTAACTAAGTGGTTAAATTGTGCAAGTATTGAAACTCGATTTAGTATTGTTATTATCAAGTACCATATTAAAAATAGTCTAATGATTAAACCGTAAAAATTGAAACTATTAGGTCAAAACTGAGAAGAATAAAAAAATAGTTTTAAAACCTTACAAATAGGTCACAAAAGCTTGTATTGAACAATTGGAACCTTAAATGAACCTAATTACTTTGAAATTTGACGTGCATATAAGATTTATATTGAATAACATATTGACATAGTTAATTACATTTAAGGACCCAAGAATTATAGAATTTTTAGTTTAGTTCCCCAAGTCTATAAAGTTGCACATTGGCCCCTAAAATGATTAATATCGTATTGTACTATTCCGCTGCCCTCATCGTTCGGATGTTAAAGAATCATTATACCACATTGAATTATTGCTCAACCATCAAAAATTTTGTACCGAAAATCGTTATTGTACATCGATGATATCTCTAACTTAGTTTCTTACTAAATCGTGAAGGGGTGTTACATACAAGTTCAAAAAGGAAAATTTTAACTCATGTATGATGAACCTTGGGGTGGACCTAGGTCTACCCGTAACTTTTTAAAGTTCATATATTTGCTTTTAATTTTTTTTTTTAATTTTATGAGTTTAATATTTGTGAATTGTTCTCACTTTAAAATTTTAAAATTTTATGTATGTACATCTTAAAATATTTTTCTGGATCTATTACCGGGGATGAAATGAACAAAAACATGATGCTTTTAAATCAAGCTTATACACAACTTTGAGTATGAATCTAGACAACTATCCGGAATAAACATATTTATATTTACACATAAAAGGTTCAAATTATTGCTTTAAATAAAATAATCATTACAAGCAGAAAGTTTTCCACATTGGAAAAAATATAGTTAAGCTAATCACTTGATAATCATTAATTATGATTGTGCAATCTAATATTGTTATTTTTATAAATTGCTGAGCAGATACACTGGATGATAAAAGAGTGTATCCCTTTGCTTTTCGTTACTTAATAAATCTAAGATTCAATATAAGTATCATGATCCAAAGAAGGAACTTGAGAGTCTACTTTATCAGGTCTGGGAATACTATTGGATAGTGGGGTGGGCAACATCGGATATTCGGTAATTTAAATAGAATTAATTTCGGTTTTGGTAACTATTGATTTTTTAAGTTAAAATCAGTCTCAGTTTCGGTCATATCAAGTATTAAGTTTTAAGAACCGATCCCGTTATAGGTGAAAACCAGTTTTAATACCAGGTATCGGATTAATTAGTTTATTCTTAAAAAATTGAGTAATTGGAGAAAAAAAATTTCAACCACCAATAATAATATTGAATAATAAAATTAAAAAAATTAAATATTTGGAGATTTTTTTCAACCACAAATAATAATATTGAATAATAAAGTTAGAATATTATAGGCTTAGAAATTAAAGTTTTAAAACTAGTTATACTCTAGAAAATTTGATAAGAAAAATAAATTAAATAAAACCAATACATGATATTGGGTATTCACCGAATATTGGATCTAAAAAATCAAAATCTAATTTTGAACTTATTAAAATTAATATCAGATAAAAATTTATTGGGTTTTATTAAATTCAAGATTAGATAATCGAATTTTTTGTCCGACTTATTGGATAGGATGACTAAAGGGAGAAAATAAGTTTTTGAACTTTGAACTATCGGTTGAATGCGTTGTTTCCTATCTTAGAACTTTGAACTACTAATATTTTACGTAGAAGCAGCAAACTCTCATGAAATAAAGTGGAACGAGGTTGACTGGTCAAGTCCAAGGCCATTTTTTTTGCACCACGTCACATGTGTCGTCTTGGGAAACTCCCGACTCGACGTCCTAGCTAGCCTAGACTTACATAACACCGACCCAGTGCCCGGGCTTTCGGTTGTCTGGTATTTGATTGATACGAGGAGGGGTGAAGTGGATCACATTCTCTTTAAGATTGTGTGGTTTTCAAGTTCTAGTTACAATTCTATGCAAGGGATATAAGGTAAAGGTAGAGCGGAAGAGTTAATATTTTGAGTTGGTTTAAAGTAAAAGTTTATTTTACGATTTAAATTAAATTTTTAAAATTTAAATTAAATTGAATTGATTTATTTATTTTAATTGGGGAACAATTTTTTTCTCTCTATTCATATTCTATTTTATATCACATACCAAAATTTTAAGCCTTTAATTTTATATTCTACGTTCTATCATATATTTTAAAAAATATATCATACACTTAATTTTATAAAATTTAACTTGAAATCCTAAACCCTAAATTCACTATTTTAAAGTGGAGAGTAAAAAACATGATTAAGAAAAAATAAATATTTTTATTAAAATAAATATTTAAATTATATTTTTATTTGCTTTTATCCCTTAGATTATATGTTTTGTCAAAATAAATTTTTAAATTATTATTCTTGATCACTATAAGTTTAGTAGTATCTAAATCAAGGAAAAATATTTTGCCAATAAGATATTGATATATCATAAAGATTTTTTATCAATAAATAATTTAAAGATTAAATAAAAATCATTTATTTGATAAAAATAATTTACAAACTTAAAACGACTATAAACAATAATTTAAATACTTTTTTTTATCAAAAATAATTTGAGTTGAAAAAAAAAATATAGTTTAAGGGCTGAATTTTCATTTAAACCTTAACTAAATTTAATTTTTAATTTTTAAAACAATAAATATTATTAAATTTAATGAATGTTCTCAATAAAAATTAATTTGATATTCTCTCTAAAAAACAAAAATTCTAACAATTTTAATAATGTGTACTTAAATTTATGAAAGATTAAAAACAAAACCTATACCATCATGAATTCATATTAAGAATGTTAAATAAATAATATTTTAAAATAATAAATATTATTATCATGGCACTTTTCACTTTATACTTTTATATTATATTTAAATAAAACAACTTAAAATAAAATAAGTGTTAATCAAGTTCACTAGCATATGTTAATCAAGTTTAGTTGTTTGTTAAGCTCTTAATTAGAATGTGTTAGTTGGATACGGCTACTCGCACATGTCCATAAGCAATTATAAATAAATATCCCATGGTGACTGTGCAAAGTTATTCGAGAATCAAGTAATCTTATCATCTAAAACTCACTCTTCCTCCCCATTTCTCTTGAGTTTACTGTTTGAGAAAATCAACTTTCCTTTATTGTACTAGAAGTATTTTTTTCATGAAAAGTCATTATTTAGTTTAAGATTGCTTGATACTGGATATGTATGTACTCGTATCGATACTTATTGTGCCCGTATCAATACATATTTTTATATATCGATATCCTTTATCCCTAAATTTTGATAATTTTCAATAACCAAAACGAGTATTAATAACCGCACTGATACTCTTGTGATATACATACTCCAATAACTAGTTTTTTTGAAGAATAAATATTGATATTGTAAAGAATTAGTTAGTGATTAGTTAGATGGTTTAGAATCGGTTATTTTCTTTTTTCACTTGTATATAAAGCTATGTGTAGTTAGATTGTAAATCAATGAGAAAGAGATTTGATTTCTGTATTTGGGTTTCAACATGGTATCATAGGAGCCCAGCTCTTTTTTTGTTTTTTTCCTTGCAAATAAACCCGTCCAAATTCTTTTTCTCATTTTCCCTATTCTAGTATTTGTCATTTTTCCGCTTGCGCATCACCATGCCTCCAGTAGATTCCATTCTGGATTTCAACCATCCACTTTACCTTCATCCATCCGATACTCCGGGAACGGTTCTCGTCTCCCATACGCTCACAGGTGTTGAGAATTACTCTGTTTGGAGTCGCTCCTTGAGGATTGCGCTCCTTGCCAAGCATAAATTGGGCTTCATCGATGGTAGTTGTCGCCGTGAAGAGTACATCGGCTCATTCGAATCTCAATGAGATAGATGCAATGCCATTGTTTTGTCATGGATTCTTAATTCGGTGAGTAAAGAACTTTCTGCAGATGTGGTTTTTGCTTCCAGCGCTCACCTTGTTTGGCTCGATTTTTATGAACGATTTAACAAGGTTGATGGCTCCCGCATTTATTTTTTTCACCGCGAAATCGCAACTCTCGCTCAAGGTGAATCCTCTATTTCGGTTTATTTTTCTCGATTGAAGCTATTGTGGGATGAGCTTCAAACCCTAGCCCCTTATTCGGTTTGCGACTGTGATGCTTCTCACGATAATCAGAAAATTGTTCTTCAACAACGACTTTTTCAGTTTCTCATGGGATTGAACGAGACCTATTCTGCTGTCAGAAGTCAGATTCTCTTAATGAACCCTCTTCCTTCGGTTAATAAGGTGTATTCCATGTTGGTTCAGGAAGAATCTCAGCGTATGCTTCATTCTGTTCCTATTCCCTTTTCTGATTCTACCATTTTGTACTCTGGTGCTGGTTCTTCAGTTCGTCGTCGATTCAATGGAGTGTGTGACCACTGCAAAATCAAAGGTCATAGGAAGTAGAATTGTTATCGGTTGATTGGTTTCCCACCAGATTTCTGCTTCAATAAACGCAAGGATTCTTCTGTGGCGTTGGCTGCTGGCTCGGATGCTACTAATTTTACAATTGATGTTCCATATTGTGCATCAGATTCGGCTGCTTTACCTGCTCCATCTTTCTCTCAGGAGCAGTACAATCAAATTCTTACCTTACTACAGCAGCCTCCTTCCACAGCATCAGTCAATACAACAGGTATTGCTTCATTTAATCCTGCCCTTCATGCTCGTACTTGGATATTGGACACTGGAGCTACTGACCATGTATTATCTGATTTTTCTTGTTTGATTAATCCTGTTTCATGTGCTTTGAATTCTCGCCTTGTTCGTCTTCCAAATGGTAACACCGTTTCTGTTACTCATATTGGATCTTATGTTTTTTCTCCTTCTCTCATTCTTCACAATGTTTTATATGTTCCCGACTTTCATTTTAATCTTTTGTCCATTTCAAAGCTATCCACTGATCTTAATTCCATTGTGTTATTCTCTCCTATTTCTTGTTTTTTTCAGGATCTCTTCACTGGAAAGATGATGGAGATTGATAGAAAGGTCGATGGATTGTACCTGCTGGAGTCTTCTTTTTCAAGTTTTGAGTCGTCTCAGGTTCTTAATTGTTCTCATTTTTCGTCTACCATTTGTAATTCGACTGTTATTCCCTTAAGTGTTTGGCATGCTCGTTTGGGTCATGCTCCCATTAATAAAATTAAAAAGTTACCTTTCATTTCTGATATGAAATTGGTTGTTAATCCTGATGATGCTTGTCATGTTTGCCCTTTAGCAAAACAAACTAGGCTACCCTTTCCACTAAGTATATCTCGTAGTACCAAATTATTTGAACTTCTTCATATTGATCTATGGGATCCTTATAGAGTCTCCACTCACTCTGGTCATAGATATTTTCTAACAATTGTTGATGATTTTAGTCGTTATACTTGGGTTTACTTGTTGAAGTTGAAATCTGATTCCATCCTTCATCTCAAACATTTCTTTGCTTTAATACAAAACCAATATTCAGCCTCGGTTTTAGCAATTAGAAGTGACAATGGTTCAGAATTCTTTAATTCTGAGTGTAACTCTTTTTTTTCTTCTCTTGGTGTTATACATCAAAGTAGTTGTCCTCATACACCCCAACAAAATGGGATTGCCGAAAGAAAACATCGACACCTTCTTGAGGTTGCTCGAGCTCTTAAGTTTCACTCTCACTTACCTATTAAATTTTGGGGTGAGTGTGTTTTCACTGCTTGTTACCTAATAAATAGGTTACCTTCTTCCACTCTTAATTGGAAATCACCCTTTAAAGTTTTTTATAATAAACCTCCTAATGTCTCCCATTTAAGGATTTTTGGTTGCTTAGCTTATGCCACGAAACTAAATAATCATGATAAATTTTTCCCTCGAGCAATTCCTTCTGTCTTCGTAGGTTACTCCTCCACTCAAAAGGGTTACAAGCTTTTTAATCTTGATTCTAAAACTTTTTTTATTAGTATGGATGTTATTTTTCATGAATCTGTTTTTCCATTTTCTCTCCCAGATTCTTCTCCTTGTTTCTTTCCTGTTTCTTCTATTATACCAAATTCTGAATTTTTAGATCTTCAACCTTCAACAAGTATTCCGACAACTGGTCTTGAGTCTATTAATACCCATACACCTAAATCTGTACATGATAATGCTCCTCCACCCACTTCTCCAGAACCTGATCCTATCCCTTTATCTGAACATGACTTTGTTCCTTCACATGAGTCTGCACCCAACCTTGATCCTGGATCTCCTCCAATTCCTTCTAATTTTGTCCCTCAAGAACCTTGTGTTAGGAAGTCTTCTAGAGTTTCGAGGCCTCCTGCATGGTTACATGATTATGTGGACACCTACCAATCTTCTTCACATTCCATAACATCAGGAAAGTATCCTATTTCTCATTATATTTCTTATTCTCATTTACCAATTCATACTCAAATTTTTCTTTCTTCCACCTCTTCCATTATTGAACCTACTTCTTTTTCCGAAGCTATTAAAGACCCTTTATGGATTCAGACCATGAAAGAGGAGATATCAGCTTTAGAATCTAATAATACATGGTAGGTTGTTCCTTTGCCTCCTGGAAAGCATCCCATTGGTTGTAAATGGGTCTTTCGTGTTAAGTACAAAGCTTCTGGAGCTGTTGAACGATACAAAGCTCGTTTGGTTGCCAAAGGGTATACACAGAAAGAAGGCATTGATTATGGTGACACATTTTCTCCTGTTGCAAAAATGGTTACTGTTCGTACCATTTTGTCTCTTACTGCAATTTTTGACTAGCCTCTTCACCAGATGGATGTATATAATGCATTCTTACAGGGGTCTCTCCATGAAGAAATATATATGCAGTTGCCTGAAGGATTTTGCAGCCAGGGGGAGTCTATGGTATGTAGGCTGCAAAAGTCCTTATATGGACTCAAACAAGCGTCTCGTCAATGGAATTTAAGGTTGACTGAGACATTATTGACTGCTGGATATGAACAAAGCAAGCATGATTACTCATTGTTTACCAAGAGAGTAAAAGAAAAAATAGTGATTATTACTTATTTATGTGGATGATCTTATGATCACAGGAAATGATGAGAAGTTGATTGGTGAACTTAAAGGAATCCTGAATCAAAGCTTTAAAATGAAAGATTTAGGTGAGTTGAAATACTTCCTTGGGTTAGAAATTCTAAGATCCAAAGAGGGTATTTTGATCAATCAAAGAAAGTATGCAATGGAATTGATTGAGAGCACTGGTTTATCTGGTTCGAAACCAGCATCAACACCTCTTGAGCAGAATTTAAAACTTACTACAGTGGAAGTTGATTTGCTGAAGAAACAAGAAACTGTAGATGAATTGGTGGAAGACAAAACAGTTTTTCAAAGACGGATTGAGAAGTTGATTTATTTGACTAATACAAGACCAGACATCACATTTGCTGTGAACCACTTAAGTCAATTTATGCAGAATCCAAAGAAATCTCACTATGAAGCAGCAATAAGGGTGGTTCGTTATGTGAAAAATAATCATGGACAAGGTATTCTATTGAGTGCTTCAAGCATGCTGGAAATGAAAGCTTATTGTGATTCGGATTGGGCTGCTTGTCCTATGTCTAGGAAGTCAATAACTGGTTATTGTATAAAACTTGGCGAGTCCTTGATCTCATGGAAATCAAAGAAACAAAGTACGGTTTCTAGGTCTTCTGCAGAAGCAGAATATAGAAGCATGGCTGGAACGACCGCAGAAATAGTTTGGTTGCAAGGATTACTAAAAGAATTAAAGATGCAAAGTGATGAACCAGTAACAATTTATTGTGACAGCAAGGCTGCAATGCAAATAGCAGCAAACCCGGTCTTTCATGAACGAACAAAACATATAGAGATCGATTGTTACTTTGTGAGAGAAAGAATTCAAGAAAAGATAATCAGAACAGAATACATTCCTTCATCGCAGCAGCTCACAGATATTATGACAAAGGCATTAGGAGTTCAGCAACATGCTTACCTGTCAAGCAAGTTGGGAATTAGAGATATTTTTAATCCCCAACTTGAGGGGGAGTGTAAAGAATTAGTTAGTGATTAGTTAGATGGTTTAGAATCGGTTATTTCCTTTTTTCACTTGTATATAAAGCTATGTGTAGTTAGATTGTAAATCAATGAGAAAGAGATTTGATTTCTGTATTTGGATTTCAACAGATATCAATCAGTTTTCGCGTATCAATATCAATGAACCCAAAACTACAATTATGGGTGAAAATTTATTTTTTATAGCTTCCACTTCAAACACCATTAAATCATTTCATCTCAGTTTTAGTTATCTTGGTTGATCGTGAGCCTCATACCACCATGATATCAAATCTATATTCGAGATCTCGACCACAACTACAATTGTTAATGTGATTTTTATTTTTTACTTCTATATAATATCATATTCACTTTACGGAATAGAGCGAAGTAAATTTAACATTAAACTTACATTCATTTTAGAATTTTTTTCATAAAAAATATTTAGATCAAAATAAATTTTTATAACCTTAAAAAAAGTTTATAATCGAATTTTTGAATATAGAAGAATTATTACTTTAAGAAAATATAAATTTTATAATAACTTTCCGTTCACTTTAAAAATAAACAAATTTAATCAAACAAATATATTATAAACATTGAAACACTGAAATAATTTTGTTTTCGTGGTATTGAATCATCTCATAATTGAATTTATAGAAGTAGGTAGAAACTCAACTGGATAGATTAAAAATAAAAATAGAATTTATTGATATTAATTTTTCTCTTCGAGGATAATGAATGATTAAGACAACTTTTCATAATAATCTTTTCTTATCAAGTTATCGTATCATGTAAAACTCGAAACACGATTAAAAATATTAATTCTTGTCAAATAAATATTAAATAATAAATATATAACCACAAGTTGTACATGCGTGATAACTTTTTCTTACCAAAACGGATTTTGAAATACATGTGTTATGTATTGTCTATTTAGGGTCAACGTTTGATAATTCGAGTAAAAATTTTAAATTATTTAAGTTGATGTATTATATTTTATAATTTTAATTTTATTTAAAAAATTTATGTGAGTTGAATTTAAAAAATTTAAGTCGAATTTTCAGAGTTTTTATAAAAAATTAAGTATAATTATTTATAATATTATAGTATGATTTGATTATAATTTAAATGACTTTCTAGTTATATAAGACATGTATTTAAATATTTTTTCATATGTGACAATAATTTTTCATATTTTTAAATAATGATACATATATATTAAAAATTTGAGGACTCAATCGCTTAGTAAAAATAAATCATATAATTGTTATAAATTTTGAATTATTCATTTTTTATTAAAATAAATCATATAATTATTATAAATTTTGAATTATTTAAATTTTTATTTTATAATTCAAATTTTATTTAAATTTTTTTAAAATAGGATCAAATATATTTTTTAATCAAATTATTTGTTTTTTTGAGTCGAATCGATTTTTTTATCCTAATATGCGCCTAATATGCGCCTTATGAAAGTCATTAAAATTCACTTGATTTGAGCCTTAGAATTGAAGTTCAAGTTTGATCGTGGAATATTGGTATAAACAAGACATGTAATGATAAACCATATATGCAAGGGTGTAAATGAACATGGTGTTCGACGAGCTGCTCGTGAACCGTTCGTATAATATTCGTTTATTAAGTTAAATAAACAAGTATGAATATATATTTTATGTTCGATTAATAAACAAACGAACATGAACATAAGTGCTTTCGGCTCGTTTATATTCACGAACAATCGTTAATGTTCGCTTATAAGCTCGTTTATATACTCATTTATAAGCTCGTTTATAGGCTTGTTTATATTCTTTTATATACGAACACTAAACCAACATATTCGAACCGAGTTTTTTTGTCAACTTGCATCCAACCCAAAACTGTAACAGCTCCGTTCGATCCGGGTGCTCCACCTGATACTAATTTTGGAGTAAAATCTAAACTCAACATAAATAATTATTTTTTATTCAATAAAGTAGAGAATTAATTGAAAATTATAAATAAAGAGAAAATATTATAATAACTATTTTATCTATTAAACAAAATAAAAAATAATTGAAAAATATGTAAAGAGATGATCAATTATACTTAATAAAATAAAATAATTATTTTTAGGTTAATTGAATATTTTTTATCGTAAATTTGAATATGATCAGATCTATCATCTCCTAAAAACTCCAAACTCAATTTTTTTAATATGATCTTAAATGATGAGTCAAAACTAGGGTTTTTAAATTATTTTACCCGATCATCCAATGATCCAAAACATTTGAGTAACTTTTAAAAAATTATCTGATCAGATTAATTACTCGACCCAATAATAATTGAGTACTCGACCTAACTCAATAACTTCTAATATATAGTTTTAAATTATATTTTTATTTTAGATCTTTTAATATTTATAACTAAATTTAAATTTAAATATACAAATTAGTTTTATATTTATATTATATACTTTTAAGTTTTATTTTTAAATAATTTATTATTATTTTTTAATATTAAAAATCAAGACTAATATTTTTAATGTCTTTTTGGTGATAAACTTTGATATACATCAAAATATTCTAAAAATTAACTTTAGATCACTAATTTTTATGTTTAGTCAAGTATTATTATTGTAAAACTAAAATTGATTTTGATATAACAATTATGCTAAAGGACTATTTGTAATAATTTTTCAAGTTCCTAAGTCAAACTTTTGTTTTCAAGTCAAACCAAAAACTTTAAAGATAATTTTCTAAGTGTTTTTACACGAGAGTATCAATACCCTTAGAACAGGTATCGATACTACCTCTTGTTTTTCAGAAAATGTTCTTGAGTCAAAGAACGAGTATCGATACCAGCATCGATACCTTTTTCATCACAACGTTACTGCCAACATCTGTTTCGAACCAGGTATCGAACCAGAGCTTAATTTAAAAATATTTTAAAATTATAAAAGATTATTTTGATACTAGTGTCGATACCAAAAACAATCTCAACGGTTATTTTAGCTTTAAATGAGTCAACCGTTGGAGGTAGTTGAAGCTTTAAATGGTAGTTGGCATGTTTCGGAACAAGTATCGATACCAACCTTCACAGATTGTAATTGGTATCGAACCATGGTTCGATACACCCCTATTAAATGCATAACAACTCTTTCTCTTTGTGGTCTATTTCGAAACAGATACCCCGAGTATCGATACCGATGTCTGCAGAAGTGCATTTATGGTGGAAAGAAGTAGTTCCAACGTATTTATTTCAAGTTCCAACAACCACAACAGTTAAAAATCAATGAGAAGGTATAAATTGAAGCTTCTGAAGCAGCATTAACTACTATCGATCCTCAAGCAACATCAAAGCACACAAAATCCAACTGCAAAGCACTTTATTGCAAATCGTTACTCCCAACTCTTGTATTTCAATTTTATTCTTGTAATTGAGTTGGGGGATGATTTGTTTGTAATTGGGGCAATCTTCTATCTTTGAGAGATTACATATTTACCTCTCTTTCTCTTTTTAATTCTCGTGAGAGTGAATCAATTCTTGGTAGAAGAATTGATTCGAATTGTAACGGTTATCCCTTAAATCGAGAAAAAGATTGAATTCTTAGTGAATTGGTTTCAAATCCTTAGTGGGAGCTAAGATAGTGGATGTAGAGCTTGTTCCGAAGCTTGAACCACTATAAATCTCTTGTTCTTCATTTTCTAATTTTTACTGAAAATCTTCCACCGAAATTTTTAATTGTCAATTCACCCCTCTTGGCCAATTTCACAAATCGATCAACTCAACAATTATAAATTTCTAAATTTTTTGTGTTTAATATGTATTTTTTAATTTTAGAATAAAAAATAAAAAATATAAACTGAATACTCATTATTTAATTAATAAGATATCTGAATTTTAGGATATCTTATAACGTGTACCTAATTTAAATAGAATTGAAAATGAACCGAAAAATAAATATTCAAAGGAACTGATTTTTCGAGTATCTAGGGTGTTCATATTTGGGTACTCGGGGCTTTGGGTACCAAAATGTTGGTCCATGACTCGGTCCCTAAGAACCGAGTACCTGTAAAATCGAGTATCGGGTATTTGATTTATTTTTTTTATATTTTTAAAATTTATTTTTTTAAAAAATAGTATATAGGAAATTCATAAAAAATCATGATATATATTTCAAACATAAAAATACTGATTTGAGATTTATTTTAAAGATAAATATTTGGATATATATATGTATAAATTAAAATTTATCTATAAAAAATATTATTCTTGATTATGATTTTTCTTTCAAATCTTATATTGGCAAATTGGTATAAATATTTATGAAAAAAATCAAAACTTAAAAATATATAATATAAGTATAAAAATTTAAGGATTTAAAATTAGTTTTAGAGAAAAATAATAAAAAATATAAAATAAAAATATAATTTAAAATTTAAAATATATAATTATTAAAATTAGCAGGTCAAACCGGATACACGGTTCTAAAAGAATTTCAGTTCTAATCCAGCCCAATTATTGGATCTAAAAAATTTGAATATTTCATTATAAATATTCAATCATTTTTAATCGGGTGGATGGATTAATGGATATTTTTCAACGGGTAGTTCTAAGGAGAGCCCACTAATAAAAGCCTAAAAAAAGCCTTAATCGGTTTACCCGGTCACATTATATACACAATTTCTTACAAAAACTGTAAGAAAAACGGTACATACATAAATTAGCACAAAAATAGTAAGGATTTGTGTTTGTACACAATTTCCTACAAGAATACACAATATAGCACGAAAACGGTAAGGATTTGTGTTTGTACACAATTCCTTACAAAGTATACACAATGGCTTACGAAAACCGTAAGAAAAAAGGTATGTACACAAATTCTTACCACTTCAAAACCATAAGCTCAAGGAGGCTTCCAAGGGTAAGGATTTGTCTATATACACAATTTCCTACAAGAATACACAATATAACACGAAAACGGTAAGGATTTGTGTTTGTACATAAATCCTTACAAAGTATACACAACGGCTTACGAAAACCGTAAGAAAAAAGGTATGTACACAAATTTTTACCACTTCAAAACCATGAGCTCAAGGAGGCTTCCAAGGGTAAGGATTTGTGTATATACACAATTTCCTATAAGAATACACAATATGACACGAAAACGGTAAGGATTTGTGTTTGTACACAAATCCTTACAAAGTATACACAACGGCTTATAAAAATCATAAGAAAAAAAGTATGTACACAAATCCTTACCACTTCAAAACCATGAGCTCAAGGAGGCTTCCAAGGGTAAGGATTTGTGTATATACCCAATTTCTTACAAGAATACACAATATGACACGAAAACGATAAGGATTTGTGTTTGTACACAAATCCTTACAAAGTATACACAACGGCTTATGAAAACCGTAAGAAAAAAGGTATGTACACAAATCCTTACCACTTCAAAACCATGAGCTCAAGGAGGCTTCCAAGGGTAAGGATTTGTGTATATACCCAATTTCTTACAAGAATACACAATATGACACGAAAACGGTAAGGATTTGTGTTTGTACACAAATCCTTACAAAAGTATACACAACGGCTTACGAAAACCGTAAGAGAAAAGGTATGTACACAAATCCTTACCACTTCAAAACTATGAGTTCAAGGAATTTTCTAAGGGTAAGGATTTGTGTATATACACAATTTCCTACAAGAATACACAATATGGTACGAAAAAGGTAAGGATTTGTGTTTGTACACAAATCCTTACAAAGTATACACAACGACTTACGAAAACCGTAAGAAAAAAAGTATGTACATAAATCCTTACCACTTCAAAACCATGAGTTCAAGGAATTCTCCAAGGGTAAGGATTTGTGTACATACACAATTTCCTACAAGAATACACAATATGCCACCCAAATGGTAAGGATTTATGTTTGTACACAATTCCTTATAAAGTATACACAACGGCTTACGAAAATCGTAATAAATTGTGTATGTACATAAATCCTTACCTTTGGATGGCTCCTTTAGCTCATGGTGAGAAGTTGTAAGAAATTGTGTACATACCTTTTTCCTTACGGTTTTTGTAAGTCATTGTGTATACTTTGTAAGGAATTGTGTACAATATTTATTTGTATATTTTTTATTCGAATATTTTTATTCGAATATTTATTATATGAATATTTTTATTCGAATATTTTTATTCAAATATTTATAGTCAAATATATTTTATTCGAATATTTTTATTCAAAAATTTTTATTTGAATATTTATTATACGAATATTTTTATTTGTATATTTTTTATTCGAATATTTTTATTCTAATATTTATTATATGAATATTTTTATTCGAATATTTATTATACGGATATTTTTATTCAAATATTTTTTATTTGAATATTTTGTTTCAAAAATTTTTATTCGAATATTTATCATACGAATATTTTTGATTCGTTTATTTTTTATTCGAATATTTTTATTCGATTATTTTTATTCAAATATTTATATATGAATATTTTTATTTGAATATCTTTTTATACGAATATTTTTATTCGTATGTATTTTATTCGAATCTTTTTATTTGAATATTTTATTCGAATATTTATTATTAGAATATTTTTATTTGGATATTTTTATATGAATATTTTTATTCGAATATTTATTATATGAATATTTTTATTCTTATATATATTTATTCAAATATTTATACGATGGATATTTTTATTCGAATATTTATTATACAAATATTTTTATTCGAATATTTATTATACAAACATTTTTATTCAAATATTTATTTTATGAATATTTTTATTCGTATATTTTTATTCGAATATATAAAAATAAATTGGGTATCCATTATTTAAAAAAAACAGATTTACATTGGAACCGATTGGTAACCGATTCCCATTAACTTTAATGAAATGCTTTTGTTAGACTTTTATTAAAGAGCTCTCCTAGAACTACCCTTTTCCAACACCCATACTAAAAACCGAAAACCAAATAATGATCGCACCATGCTACCCACGTGTCAAGTTTTGTTCGTATGTGATAATTCTTTGTACGTGTTACCAATTCATGGGTTACATCCACTCATCCTTACGTGTCCTTACTCCTCCACTTTTGCTAGCGCTTTGCTTCTAAACTCTGACCTCCATGATTGTCCATGAACACCACCATATCAGAAAACTCTTGCATGATTGTTTGATTAGGATTTGTCCAGATGGAATTGGGAAAAACCCACACCTACATTGATATGATGAAGGTTGATAACAGGGGATACTATTCCCCGAACTCACCAAATTTAAGCAATTGATTATGCGATGGGAAGCGAAAAATTGTGTTAAAAGCACGGATCTTTGAAGGAGAAAACCTAAAACCTAGGAAAAGCGATAGCTTTTTTTTGTTCTTCACTGTTGTTTACACCTCTTCCTAACTCCGTACGCTTTGTATCTTCCCAAAATGCATAGAGTTGTATTGAAAAGAGAAGTCAGAAACAGAGCTTCCCACAAGGCTCTTTCTTGGTTCAATGATTCTAATCTATTTAGGTATGCCAACGTATTGATCCTCTGCCGGTAATTTTTCAGTTTGAATCCATGATTTTGATCATAGATGCTGGTAATTTTTTTCTTTTGATTTTACATGGATTTTGTTGAATGTGTTATTTGATTCTTTTATGTTTGGCCGATTAACCATAAAAGTTTGGATGCTAAATTCCATGTTTATTTGCGTGAGAATGCTACTTCTGTTTAGTTTGTTTCGAATCGAAAACTTCATTTGGATTTTTTTTAATATTTCACGATATCCTCTATGCTAGGTCTGTTCATTCTTTACCTTTTGCAACTGTCGAAGCTGAAGAGATTTCAGGTTCTCAACCTGCTGAAGTACAAAACTTGGGTAGGTACCCATTGCATCAGTACTTTTTTGATCATAAAGAAGCTTTGATGCATATGTTGAACCGTGCTTGTTAGAGAGATGGGGTCCAGAGATAAGCAATTTCTTGTAATATGGAATGTTTTTGTTTTTAGTGCAAGGTAAATGGAAAGGGTCTGCAGTTTGGAACACTCTTCTGGATCCTTTGAATGGAGAACCATTTATTAAAGTTGCAGAAATAGATGAAAATGGAATTCAGGTTTGTGCATTGGATGTAATGTGCTCGATGCTTGTATTGCTGCATTTCAGTCAAATCTACACCAATTAACTTTAGATGTCTAAGAAAAAGTTGAGTATGTTCAGGTTCTCAGGGTCTTTGTATTTCAAAAGAAGTGCTTTTCATTGAGCCTCGTCTCATTATCAGTTGTCTGCAAATGCAGTTTTTTTTCATGCTTTTAAATGTATGAACTAAGTATTCTGTAATGGTGTAATGCAGCCATTTGTAGAGAGCTTGTCCAAGTGCCCAAAACATGGTTTACACAATCCCTTCAAATCACCCGAGAGGTAGGTATTACTTATCCTTCCTTTTAACCACATTTCTAAGCATCCTTCCTTCCTTGTCCAAGTGCCCAAAACATGGTTTACACAATACCTAGGCCATATGTGCCATTTTCCCACATTTCTAGTTGAAGAAATAAATACAGAAATGATCTTTACTAGTTTTCTTGTATTTTTCATACAGATATCTCTTATATGGTGACATATCTGCTAAGGCAGCACACATGCTTTCCTTGCCAAAGGTAATGTGCTTTAAAGAAAACTATTTAGTCAGGCAATGTAGTATCTTGATGCTTATTCAGTATCAAATTGTTTCAAATATTTAAAGAACTTTTGCGACTTTCAGGTGTCTGATTTCTTCACTAGGTTAATACAAAGAGTTTCTCCTAAAAGTTATCAGCAGGCCTTCGGTGAAGTTTATGTCACACAAAAATTTCTTGAGAATTTCTCTGGTGATCAGGTACATCATGAACGCATTACTTGAACCTTTCTAGTTGCACCGGCCGAGTCATCTATTGAAGGTGATCATGACAGATAACGAATATAGTATCACATATCTTTGTAAAATTGCCTTAATGAATATGTAGTTTCTTCAATTAAAATGATATGGATATCAAGATACCAAAATACCTGAAATCCATACCTATGACAAAAATTCTTGACAGTCAGTTATGTTCTTTAACCTGTTCCTTTTATTCTACATCTATGGTAGGTTCGTTTCCTAGCAAGGTCTTTTGCCGTACCTGGAAATCATATAGGACAGCAAAGCCATGGGTACCGTTGGCCTTATGGTCCGGTAAGACATAATTTACTTGAGGTTGATTCTGGTTGTTGAAAGCATCGTTCATGTCTTGGTGTTCAAAATCATTTGTAAGAATGATGCAAATGACTTATTCCGAGAGAAGGACAATTTAATAAGTTTATGAATTTAAGAATTTTTTGCTTTCTATATTAATTAAAGTAACTTGAAGTTAGCTTCTCTTAAGTACTTATAAAATGATTAAAGGAGGAAATGGAAAATGTGTGATAGAATTATTCCTACTCTTATGAGTTTTATATAGTTAGACTACCGATGGTATTAACTATAGCAATGAACTTTAGTTGGAGCTCTTCATGACTTTGTATTCTAGGAGTTTGTGTGATAAAAGAAGCTTTATGCAAGAGTTTTTGTTACTTGTATAAAAAGAACAAAGCTACTCTTCCTGTACCGGCATAATGATCGAATAACATGATTCATATTTTATTTTAACAAAACATTAACATAGTGGTTCACTTCAGTAGTTTTATAATAGTAATGAAGATAATTTGTCTTATATAACTTCTAGAAAGAGTTGATATTATTCTCGTGTGATTTTGTCACTTATTGTTTTTGCTGCATGATTTATTTCGTTATTTGTATTTGGAATGAACAGTTTTTCACATTACGATGAATGATGGAGGATTTGCTGTACAAATTTAAATTTGTTTACAGTTGTTGGTCATACATCTCATATTTTCTGAAATTAGAAATAATAATATACAGGTCGCTATTATTACACCCTTCAACTTCCCACTCGAGATTCCTGTACTTCAACTTATGGGAGCACTCTATATGGGCAACAAACCCGTTCTTAAAGTTGATAGCAAGGTCTAGCACTCGAAGCTTAGTTTCATTTCATTCATGGGTTTGATTGCTAGTTTTTATGTTTACGAGTTAGTAATATTTTGAAACCTCTTTCTGTAGGTAAGCATTGTAATGGAGCAAATGATGCGCTTGCTTCATCATTGTGGATTACCAGCAGAAGATGTGGACTTCATAAATTCCGATGGGAAGACCATGAACAAACTACTGATGGAGGTCAGTTGTTTCAAGTATAAAATAGCTCTGTTACTAGTTCAATGCCTTTCTTGAAGCACTTCACCTGTTTCTAAATTTCAATTCTCATTAAATTTGTTATTTGCCTTTCTCGAGCTATTTTACAAAGCTTTGCTTAGCAGTATCTAAATGTAGTGTCAATCAGATTTAGTTATTATAGAATATGTTAAAATGACAAGTCCCTTGAATTTTATTGCTTTATCTAGGTAAGCATATACTTCAATTACATCCATATAAGCCCCTCATTTCTAATTTACACCCAAATAATCTCTTTACTTTTAATTTTATCAGTCCTTAACTTCAATTACATCCATAAATCACCCTTTTGTTTGAGATAAGCATTTATTCGAGTAAAAGTTAAAAGAATTTATTTGCATACAACAGAAGTGTAAGGGGTTAAAAAAAGTGAAATAGATTCAAGAGTTTTTAAATATTTAAGCCTATAATATATTGAGATTTATTTAAACCATTCAATGGTTTCTTCCTTTGAATCACAAATTGTCAGCTTCTGTGCTCTAAATAAAAATTAGTGAACCGTTTTTCTTTTATTTGTGTCATTGTGTATCTTATGATGTTTCCTTTAAGCAGGCAAATCCACGAATGACCCTCTTTACCGGAAGCTCAAGAGTAGCAGAGAAACTGGCCGTTGACTTGAAAGGTCGCGTGAAACTGGAAGATGCTGGATTTGATTGGAAAATTCTTGGTCCTGATGTTGAAGAGGTTTCTTACAAAACAAATTTGAAACTGTGTTCAAAACTTAAATATTCTTTTCCCAATTCTAAACCGATGTTGGATATTCTTTTTTTCTTCCAATGGCAGGTCGATTATGTTGCTTGGGTATGTGACCAGGATGCATATGCATGTAGTGGTCAGAAATGCTCAGCACAATCAATACTATTCATGCATGAGGTTAGTTGCTTCCATTTAGCATATTTGCATTAATTTAGCTCATTATCATCTATGTTACTTGAACTCGAGTGTGTCACGTATGTGCATATCTTTAACACAATTATATTTTTAAAAGTTTTTCGTGTATCTGGAGGGTCATTTGGTCATATCCCCTATTTATGTCCAAATGTGCCGGATATGGTCTTAGACGAGGACTTCTAGAAAAATATATGATCTAGAGAAAGAAGATAGCTCTTTGTTTCTAATTGTAGCGCATGGTGTTCTGTATGCTTTCTAACTTTTAAAGTTTTGTTTTATATATATATATTTCAGAATTGGTCTACGAGTTCACTCGTATCTAAATTAAAAGATCTTGCCGAGAGAAGGAATCTGGTAGATTTAACTGTTGGCCCTGTCCTTACTGTAAGTATGCTTCTTTTATTGTATTTATTTTCTTCTTTTCAGTAGGAAGGACTTTAAAATCATATATAACACCAAGTCGAATATTATTTTCCAAAAAACTGTTGGAACTCTTGAAATCGGAATATAATTTTTGATAAAAATATGTTGTATGTATTCAGTGTGTGGACAATGGTTCCCAGTAAGTTGATCAATATCATGTGATAGATTAAACCCTCCTTATGCCTCTTTTCCTTTAACACTAATTAATTAACGTCTCTACGAACACACACACCAAAATATGTTGTATATATTCAGTTTATGTTTCAAGTAGGATTAATCGGAAAAATTGCGATCGTTTAGTTGTTTAAAACTACAAATAAAACTGATACAACGAAAGAATCACAACATTCTAAATTTTATTCATAGTATATAAAATAGTATTCTGTATCTTCTAGTAGTTAGAATTCTTACATCTTTGGTGGAAGTATTTATTACACTTCATGCCATCGCTACCTGTGCAGGTCACAACTGAAGCAATGTTGGAGCACAAGAAAAATTTACTTAAAATTGCAGGTTCTAAGTTACTTTTTGGAGGTGAACCCTTAGAGAATCATTCAATTCCAACCATTTATGGTGCTCTGAAGCCAACTGCCATATACGTACCTCTTGAAGAAATTTTAAAGCAAGCTAATTATGAGCTCGTAACCAAAGAAATTTTCGGGCCATTTCAGGTATAACCATTTAAGGTATCATCCGAACGATGGGATATTTTCTTAACAAGGAAGGTAATAACATTGATTAACATGTTTGCTTGTAGATTATAACGGATTATAAGAAAGATCAGTTACCAATGGTATTTGATGCTTTGGAAAGAATGCATGCACATCTAACAGCTGCAGTTGTCTCGAATGATCCCATCTTCTTGCAGGTAAAACTTGAACTTTTCCGTCAGTTCTAAGTATGAAATTTCAAAGTCTAGCTCTACGATTCGAACGGACCTTTACTTCTTTGGTGCATTGTAATTTTCTGAAAATGTATATCTTTGGTGCATCGTGATTTCTGAAAATTTAATCCACAGGATGTCATCGGGAAAACAGTGAATGGGACGACTTATGCTGGATTGAGAGCAAGGACTACTGGAGCTCCGCAAAACCACTGGTAAGTTATAACTATAAATGGAAGACTGTTACGTACAGAAAACAAAGAACGAAAATCGACTGTGAAGTTATACCTTCAAATTTTCAATTCATTCTTATGAAACTTCTAAAATCTAAATCACAACGGTTTCCGGTTAGGTTTGGACCAGCTGGAGATCCTAGAGGAGCAGGAATTGGAACACCAGAAGCGATAAAGCTTGTTTGGTCATGTCACAGGGAAATCATATATGATTTCGGTCCTTTGCCAAGGGGTTGGGAAGTTCCACCCTCAACCTGAGGAATTGCTTTTGCCATTGCCGGTGCCAGTGCAGTTTTAGAAATAAAATGAGTGAAATGTGTCTCTGTAGTACACGTAGTCACTTAGTTTTAGGCTATGGTACCTGGGGATGGTACTAGGATACATATAGTATTGAACTTTTTCGTAATCATACATGCATGCTTATCATAGATTCTTATCGATGAATATGTATCGGACACGTGTATCTAATAAAATAAAATGTTTGTCCTTTTAAGCTTGTATGGTAGTATCATCTCCATGTTACATGTAGTTCAATATTCTTATTAGTACGGATCGAAACTACGAGTGGTCTTTGTTAAAGCTACCTTAGTATAAAACTTCAACTTATTTCTTGAATTGATAGCTTGAATTACAAAGTGTAGATACATGGCTATATAAAGAAGAATACAATGGCTATATAAAGAAGAATACAAGCAGTTTAGGAAGTTGATAACAGCTTAATAGAACCTAACAACCTACCTTAGTAGGGTAGACTTCGAACATAAAGTTTGGCTCGGGGGGCTTCAAATTTTGCAACTGACAAGGCTTTAGTGAAGACATCAATAAGTTGCTCTTGACTGGGAACGAAATTGACTTAGAGTTCTTCAGCAGTAACACGTTCCCGAACAAAATAAAGATCAAATTCGACATGTTTGGTTTTGATGTGAAGAATAGGATTTGCGGCCATAGCCACAGTACTAGTGTTGTCACACCAAAGTTTGATGCTGGAAGACATTGGCAGATGCATTTCCTTAAGTACATCTTTGATCCAAAGTGCTTCAGTTGTAGTGTCTGTCAAACTGCGATACTCAGCTTCAACAGTGGAGCGAGATACAACACGCTGTTTTCAAGAGCTCCAGGAAATGATGTGAGGGCCCTGAAAAGTACAATAGCCAAAAATGGAACGACGATCATCCTGATCATTGCCCCAGTCAGCATCTGAGAAGGCAACAAAATCACATACGGAGGCTGAAGGAGAGGAGAACCAAAGACAAAACTCAAGAGTCCCCTTCAAATAATGCAGGATTCTTTAACCGCAGTCCAGTGAGTATCGATAGGCTCCTACATATACTGAGCTACCTTTGTGACTGCAAACGCGATATCAGATCGAGTGTGGCAGACGTATAACAAAGCACCAACCACACTCCGATAATGCTAAACATCACTGAGCTTATTTCCATCGAACTTGATCAACTTGGGTGTTAAGGCCATAGACGTAGGTGTTGGCCGAGAGTCTTGTAGATTGGTTGTAACACCCCAAATTTGGGCCTAGAAGTTTAGAGGCCGGTTTAGAATTTTAGTGGACCGGTATTGTCGGTTTAGTCTAGTTCGGGATTAAATACATAAAAATTGATTTTTAATCAAAATAAATTATAGAAAAATATTATAAAATCCTTAATTAATATATATTAGACTTTGATCAAATCAATTTTGAAAATCGACCCTTGAAACTCTAAGATTTTGAAATTAGTGATCGTTTTGTAAAAATTAAATATATAGAGACAATTTTATGAAACAAACCAAAACTTTGAATTTTTAAGGGACTTTGATCCAATTATAATCCTAGTTGGTCTAGGCTTTCCAAATATTAATTAATTAAGCTCAAAATCTATTTAAATTAAATAACTTAATTAAACTCAATTTAAAACTCTTAGAACCCTTTTTAATTAACCTAAACATAACCTATTTTTCTAATTTTCGTTTTCCCTCATTGGAGGCAGCCGTTCATCAAGTTTTCAAGGTAAAAAATCATTCTTTTTCAATAAAAATCGTTTACAATAATTATCTTAACTTTTCTCCTTCAAATTTTTTGTTTTCTTGTTGTTTTCTTGTTTTAAAACCCGGAAAGCAATTGGATCAGTTTTGGAGGTGAGATTTTGTCAATCCTCTAGAACAATAAAGTTTTTACTGAAATTCCCAAGTTCTTGGCTTGGAGAAATTGTTTTAATCTTTTAATTTCATAAAAATCGATTTTTTGGCTAAAAATCTCAATTTTCGTTCAAGGGTTTTTAACCACCGTTTTTGGGTCTTAAATGGATTATTTTTAATGTGTTATAATGTTTATAAAGTGTTTTTAATATCCCTAATCCCGGACTATAGGCTTAAGTGAAGTTTGGTGTGTTCTGACAAGTTTTCGGTTTAAGTTTTGATAAGTTTTAAGGGCTGTTGTGTAGGGACCCGACTTATTGGTTTCTTTTGTGAGTTTAGAAGCATTAAACCCCTTGTTTTTGATGCCTGAAATAGGAAAAGAGTTAGGTGATCGCGTTTGAAGGCGTTCTGGTTCGTTTCGGTGGTTTGGCGAGCAAGTATCGGTTATCGGTGAGTAGATTATGAGGACTACCAATTTCGTATGGTTTTAAATGTTTTTCAAAGGTTTGAGGGTGTAGGGAAGGTGTGAAAAACCTCCCTATACTCCAAAGTAAATTTAAAGTATTGCTTTCTTAAAGGTTCCCATATTACGCCGTATTTTTATTATGTTATTCGTCATGCTCTTATTGTGTTGTACATATGAGATTATGCATGTATAAATGCTCATGAGACTGTTTTTAAAGAGATTTTATATGCATTCGATGTTCCCACGATTTTGTTTTGAAAATAAGATAAAAGTAGTTTTATCGATTTTTGCAAGAGATGCATAAAAAGTGGGATACATGTGATTTGAATTCTGTTTTGAATTAAGTTTTGAGCATTGATTTTTAATGATATGTTTGCTAGTTAAGTGATGAACCTTATGGGATAAATTGATCGATCAATAGGGTCTAGAGTGCACTATAAACATTCAAAAGTCGTACATGTATAAATTCCTTGTGTGTTGCATTTTGCCTTTTATTTTAATGTTATGTAATGGGAGTGATACTGTTACATACGGGTTGATCGGAATGGTACTGTCACCGGACACACAAGGTGAGATAATTCATGTTGAGAGTGGTATCAACATGCGTATGCTCTAGGAGTGGTACTAACAAGCGGTTGCCCGTTTATCCTAACAATTTGAAGTGGTATAAATCAGATCACTAGCACCAATATATGTTTTTACTTTTCTAAGGTAAGTGTCATAGTTTTCACTTGATTGCATATGGTATTATGCATACGAGGTTTTATGAATTGGTATACATGTGATTTGAGCATTGCTATATTGTTAGCATGTAAGACTTGAGCTTTGTGCATTGAGGTGCACGTGTAAGCATTGCTATGTGAGTACCATGTAAGACTTGTGTTTTAGCTTTTAAAGCATGTGATTACAAAATGGTTTTTACTAAAATCTAATGATGGCGTTGCTAGCTTTGGTTTGATGATACTGAGTTTTAAAAGTGACGTTGTTAGCCATGTGTGTTTTGTTTTATAAAGAACATGACATATTTTTAAATTGATGAAATTGGTTTAATATGGGCTGCATTGCAAGGTGTTTTTATACTTGTTTTATTCACTCACTAAGCTTATGCTTACCCTCTCATTTACCTTGCAATGCAGAGTATTTGATGTGGAGGCAGTAAAGAGAAGCAATGATCCAGGTAACCGTCAAGTGAAAGCTCAAGTGTGTTATCGCGATCTTTTTAAAACCGAAAACGTGTGGAAAAATAGCCTGGCGATTAATCTTTAGAAATCCGAATTTTCTTACTTTTAACCCAAAATTTTAAAAAAGTGTTTATAATTTAATTTTAAAAAATAGATTTGGAGTCACCACCGGCCACTTTGGTAGGCCAGACACCATAAAACAAACCAGAGATTCATTAAAAACATTTGGGTTCGAGAGTCGGTTACGTGTAAGGACGACCCTTACAAACGCCCAAAAATTGGTACCTTATTAATTTCACGTGGCATTTTGATATTTTGAATATAGATATTAATTTAATTCTTCATTATTAATTGAACATTGCTTGAATTGAGGATATCCTTTTGATTAAGAAAATATATTCCTTTTAAACTTAGGCTTGAATAAGACGTCCTCTAGATAGGAAATCTCACCCAAATTCAAAGAAATATAAATTCCGCCTCAAAAGGTTTAAATGCATGACCATTTATTTATCTTGTTCATTTTAAGTTCTAACCTAAGAGGGATCCATTAATTAAATATTAAAAACCTATTTAAATTATTAATTTTACCAAGTGTATGATAACATCCGAATGCTCAGACACTACCATATTGTCACTTAACAAACTTAATAACTTTACTAATGCCACTAATTATTTACCTACCAATTTTATTTAATTCTAAACCTAAATTATTTTATCAAGTTCTAGGTTTTTAATAGCACATGAATTCGATATCAAGGTACACTCTTTAGGCCAACATCATGGTACGTCAAAACACCGGCCTCTCAGTGTATCCGAGGTATAAAATTCAAATACTATCGTTACTAATTATCTCACTATTTAATTAACTAATTAAAGCAACTAATCCTAGAAGGCTCTAAATTAATTAACTAAATGATGATTAAGTGATCTCCTAACAAATATGCCATGCGATTTTTTAAAAAGAGACATAATTAAATTAAATAAAATAAATAAACAAAATAAAGGAACTTGATTACTTTTTATTAGAAAATATGAGAGTTCGAATTACAACCAAGATGATCAAAATTGAGCACAAAGGGACTTACATGGTAAAGACAAAAAAACAAGAGTTCAATTTCAAGGGATGAATTAGATTTAATTAAGTTTAAGGTTTAGAATTTTTAATTAAATTAATAATTTAATCAAATTTTTCTAAGCTTTAAATTTTAATTAATCCTCATTAAAGTCAAACTTGATGGAATTCAGTTTTAAGGTTCACTTAAGCTAAATTAGATCTAATTAGGTTAAATTAATTTTAAATTTTATCTTAGAAACTAAATTAAATTCAACTAAGAACCTAATTAAATAATTTCTAAGCCTTTTAAAAAAAATTAAACCTAATTAATATCTAAATTAACTAATTTTGAGCTTTAGGGTTCAATTTAGGTTCAAACTAGATTTAATTAGATTAAAATAATTTTAAATTCAACCTTAGAAATTAAATTAAATTCAATCAAGAACCTAATTAAATAATTTCTAAGCCTTAAAATTAAATTAACACCTAATTAACATCTAATATTTGATTAAATTAACACCTAATTAAATTAACACCACTCGGATGACACCCTAAAAACACTTAAATCTATCCGGATTCAAGAACACTCATCCATCTTCCCGGAATCTAACTTAAACATGGAAAAAAAGTAAGAAACAACCAAGAAAAAGCTCTCACCAATACTTTTGGATGATTCTCGTCAAGTGCTTGCCTTTCACCGATCTCTTCCTCTTCGATTCCCCTTTTCTCTTCCGATTTTTCTGCTGGTTCAAATTTTCAGATCCTTTGATTCCATTCCTCTTTTTCCAGATTCGAAGGTCTCTATTTAAAAGATTTGAATCAAACAACCTAAACTAATTCAAACTCCACCAAATCCCTAAAATTTCTCCCTCAAATCTCTCAACACAATCCCCACTAAATCTAGAACTCTCTCATATCTTCAAATTTTTTGTTTTTTTAATTTTTATTTTATTTTTTTTATTTTTATCTTTTTATTTGATTTTTTAGTTATTTAAAATTATTTTACAGAAATTCGTGTTAACAGTTGTCCCTCTTTGCTCAATGCTGCGGAGCAGGTGATGGGCAAAGACTGAAAAACACGAATTTTGTTTAGGCTATTTGGTCGAAGCTTGAAGCTGTTCTTCTTATTACGAACTTCTTCAAGCAAAACCTGTGACGTAACTCGAGGCTATTCTTCTGGTTCTAAGTTTCCTTGTCTCTGGGATATCTGGAGTTGTTCTTCTTATTACGAAATTCTCCAGGGTCTGAAGTTGTTCTTCTTATTACGAAATTCTTCAGATAAGATTCTTTAAACTCATCAAGTGATGGAGCTCGAGGTTGTTCTTCTTATTACGAAATTCCTCGTCTCCGGGAGATCTGGAGTTGTTCTTCTTATTACAAAATTCTCTAGATGTAAGGTGGTGAAATCTAAGGTTGTTCTTCTTATTACGAAATTCCTCGTATCTCGTGGAATTTGGAGATGTTCTTCTTATTACAAAATTCTCCAAACTCATCAAGTGATGTAAATCGAGGCTATTCTTCTTATTACGAAATTCCTCGTTTTTTGGGATCTGGAGCTGTTCTTCTTATTACAAAATTCTCCAGATGTAAGCGATAAAACTTGAGGTTGTTTTTCTTATTACGAAATTCCTCATGTTACACCATTTCTTTTAGGACTCACGCCGAGAAGGCTACCAATAATAGTGTTTTAATCGGGACTCATGTCAAGAAGGCTGTCACAAGTGTTTGAATCGAGACTCACACCGAGAAGGCTGCCAAGAGTGTTTGAATTGAGATTCACGCCGAGAAGGATGCCAATAGTGTTTGAATCGGTACTCACGCCGAGAAGGCTGCCAAGAGTGTTTAAATCGAGACTCACGCCGAGAAGGCTGCCAAGAGTGTTTGTTGTTGTTGATTTCTTTGAATCCATAGTTCTTGAATCCCGTTTAACAGAAATATTATGTATTATTAGCATGCTTATAATGCAAATATTCCTATTATGATGCATGAGTGTTAATTGAAGACCACTTGGGTAAACTGGTCTTCTTCATTGAACCTTTTTCTGTCATGACGATATTTTACATCAACAACTTTGTACTCTGCCTGATCTTTTTGAGCTTCATTTCTCATATTGACATTAACATTATTGTTTTTCCCAATCAGTTAGGATTCTGCCTCACATTTCATGGGCTATCAGCTTCTCGAAGAAATAAGTTTATGAACTTTGTACCTCCCTTGTCCATTCTGATTTGAAATCGCACGTGCAATAATGCTTTGCTGATCTTTTATCATGCTGAGTTTGCCCCACTTTCATCATTTAGGGTGTGCAAAATATCATAGGTCCCTGAATTTTTTCCTGGTCCCTAACCTTTCCTAGTCCCTAAACTTTTATCAAGCTGGACTAATATTCATCATTATAACTATGAAACTCGGCAATGACTACAGTCTGTACGTAATTGCCCCATGTTTACTTGAGTTATCTTCGTTGTTCGACATTTTGACATTTAAAGCTTCATTTGTTCCTCGTCATACCATTTATCATTAATCAAGTACCAAGGTCATCTCTTGTCCAATATTTGAGCAAAGAATATATGATTCGGTTCAAGTGGGTGTATAATAGGTGCATAAAGTATCATAAGAAGGGTAATAAATGACTGCCTTTTAGGCACTCATCAAATACCCACAAACTCGAACTATATTATTGCTTGTCCTCAAGCAATGTCAAACATCAAATTGCTAAACCTTACTCCCCTTTGGTCTTACTCTTTCATCTATTCTCCCCACCATGGTCATGTCTATCTCTCCGTTTTAGCCACTAGTTTACCCAAGAACTTCTACTAACAAACAAACTCTAGGGCTAGGTGAGTGTTTGTGTTTAATGGACAAGGTTGATTCAAGGCTTTCTTAGATAAACTCTAAGTTCAAGACAAGTAGAATCTTGGATTAGTTATCTCCTTAGAACAACAAGTCTTGAGCCAATTTCGGGAACCTCAAGATATGTGTTTTCTATTTCTTTCTTTGTTTTTTTTTATTTATTTTTCCTTTTTTAGCACCTATTTAGCATATCAGAGCCAATTTCGGGCACCTCTAGTATGAAGGAGAGCAAAACTAGAGCCGGTGATAGGCACCTCTAGTTATTTTTCCAACAAGTTCTAAGTCTTTATCACCTAAGTTTATTAAAAGAACTCCTAAATCAAACAGGTCTAAAAAGTTTTTGTTTTTGTCTAACCCTAAAGTAAGCTTCTAAGTTTTATTCCATGAGTATCCTATGGTTATCCCTTTAAAACAGTACTTGGCCATGGTAAGGAGAAAAATTTCTATAGCCTTAAAGGAGTAAACTAAAGCAAAGCTGACATAAGACAGTACAAGATTACAAACTTAAATTCAAGAAAAGAGAATATATAAAACATTTTCAGAAAAAATACTCCATTTTATGGTATTGCCGCGCCATTGGGTAGCCTCGGCAGTGCTTCTGCACCTTCAATCTCCCCCAAACTCAAACCGAGCATTGTCCTCAACGCTCAAATCACATAGTAGATATAATTAATAAAAGATAATAAAGGGAGAGTTTCTTGGAAAGATTCTAAGAAGAATAAAAGAGTTTTGAGATTGTAACGAATATAACAAGAGAGAGATTGAGTAAACAATTCTAAAGAAACAAGAATGCAAGAGTTAATAGTTCAAGAGAAAGAAGGTGCTTATATAGGCCTTGGCTATGTAGTCATTTGAACTACTCGCCGTTTGGTCTTTACTTGGATTTCTTCTTCGGGATGACACTGATAAATTCATTATTTGATAAAATTTGCTACATTATTATCGCCTTAGGGTGATCAGATGGCCCAGGTCTTCTCACGTTATCGTCATCATGATCGAACACTTTATTGTTGTTTTTTATAGCTAAAAATCTGATCTTCTAAATTTTCAATAGATGCCCAGCTATTAAATTCAACCGTCATTTTTCTTTTCGACTTCTTTTAGCATTTTTCCGTCTTTTTTCATTTTCTTGCAAGAACCTTTTAAATTGAACCCTTATGTGAGATGAATTTTCATATCAATCTCTCGTATCTACATTTCATCTGAATGACCAAGCAATGTGAAAAATAATGTCTGATTCTAAGATCGGCCGATCTTTCATGTTACCCAAGTGATCCTCAATAACTTTCTGAAATTTCTTAATCTTAACATATTTTAATTTATGTTTGTCAAAATGCAATGCTACTTTAAAAGTAGTATTTAAAACAAAATGCAATGTTTTTACCGCTTTATATTCTTTTAAAAAAATGCAATATTTAAATGATGCAATGTATGAATGCAAGAGACATCGATTTCAAAAGCTAGTCATTAGACAACATTTATCTAATTAAAAGATCGAATACAAGGAGAAGCCAATTTATTGATAGATAGATGGTCCGAGCCTCTTGGTTGATCACCTCGTTCAATATGGTTCAACATCTGTCCTGGTATGTCGATGACAATCTGTTGATGTGTCCTCTGCTTTATCAGGCAAAATCCATGTATATCTGACATTTCTCGTACTTGGTTCTAAAATTGATCACCAACTCTATCTACGCATCATCTGAGTAACCATCTCAGCTTGGCTTTTGACGTGTTCTTTACTTGAAATGCCGATTCAAAACTTGCAAACTGATTTTATGTATGTCGTGTTGTACTTTCTGAATTTCTTTTCTATTTCCCATCTTCATCCTTCGATAGTTCCTTGGGATGCCCCTAATTAAACTGTCAAATATGCTCTTTCTGACTATCTTCGCCTCTTAGCCACCTGAACTCAACCTGAAGCTTAAATAATTGTTGAACCGGACTTGAAGCTTGAATAATTGTTGAACCCAATATAAGTCTAACTTTTTTCATTTACTGGAACGGTGTAGCAAAACCTCATATCCTCCTATTGTTGATGTTGTAACCACTCTCCTGACAACAACTAAGATACCTTAATTTTGGTAGACATGCATCATACTTGAAGTCTTATAAAATATCCTTGTATAATTGGTACTTGGTCCCCTGATACTAACTCTGATCTCGCACTGAGTCTTCTCGAATATGGTCCGCCTTGGCATAATGTCTTCCACTTGTATATCAAACATTTTAGTTTATGACCATTGTCTATACAACTAGCTCATGAATCGATACCCCTAATGCATGCTATATGAACTCACTCACACACCACCAAAAAAGTGTTAGTATGGTGAAATAATAATCTGAACAATAATAAATTAAGTTGCAAAAAATAATCAGAGAACAATTTATGTCGCATAAAAATAACCAAAGAGCATGTTAAACAGAGAAATCCTAATTTGGCGGCATTTCGGCAGCATACCGCCTTATCCTATGGTCCCTGTCTGGCTCTAACAGGGGTAGGTTTCTACTCTAAACATGTGGGTTTTGGTCTAGACACTAGTTCCCAAACTGTCGTTATCGTCTACTACGACGATAAGACATCGATTCGATGGTATAGGTCCCTTACAACGAAGGTGAAGACCCCACGATACGTAAGGTTAGTATACCGGAAGCAGATAAAAATCCGAAACTCGAAGCTGGAGAGCATCACGTCGGATAATATCTAACTCCCACTTAAGGGTGAAAACTCGGGTCGAGAGCTTATGCATGAATGATAAGATATATCACAAAAATAAAAAGCTATCCTCATTCAAACAATGTTCATTTAACAATAAAGAATTAAGTTAATATCTATCTTCAAAATACCGAAATGCCACGTAATTTTTTTTAAGAAAAGTTAGGCCTGACTCACAAAAAATATTTTTTTAGTCCCCAGCGGAGTCGCCAAGCTGTCGCGACCTTTTTAAAACCGAAAACGTGTGGAAAAATAGCCTGGAGATTAATCTTGAAAAATCTGAATTTTATTACTTTTAAACCAAATTTTTTTAAAAAAAGTGTTTATAATTTAATTTTAAAAAATAGATTTGAAGTCACCATCGGTCACTTTGGTAGGCCAGACACCATAAAACAAACCAGAGATTCGTTAAAAACATTTGGGTTCGGGAGTCGGTTACGTGTAAGGACAACCCTTACAAACGCCCAAAAATTGGCACCATATTAATTTCACGTGGCATTTTGATATTTTGAATATAGATATTAATTTAATTCTTCATTATTAAATGAACATTGCTTGAATTGAGGATATCCTTTTTGATTAAGAAAATATATCCCTTTTAAACTTGGGCTTGAATAAGACATCCTCTAGATAGGAAATCTCACCCAAATTCAAAGAAATATAAATTCCGCCTCAAAAGGTTAAATGCATGACCGTTTGTTTATCTTGTTCATTTTAAGTTCTAACCTAAGAGGGATCTATTAATTAAATATTAAAAACCTATTTAAATTATTAATTTCTCCAAGTGTATGATAACATCCGAATGCTCGGACACTACCATCTTGTCACTTAACAAACTTAATAACTTTACTAATGTCACTAATTATTTACCTATCAATTTTATTTAATTCTAAACCTAAATTATTTTATCAAGTTCTAGGTTTTTAATAGCACATGAATTCGATACCAAGGTACACTCTTTAGGCCAACATCATGGTACGTCAAAACATCGGCCTCCCAGTGTATCTGAGGTATAAGATTCAAATACTATCGTTACTAATTATCTCCCTATTTAATTAACTAATTAAAGCAACTAATCCTAGAAGGCTCTAAATTAATTAACTAAATGATGATTAAGTGATCTCCTAACAAATATGCCATGCGATTTTTTAAAAAGAGACATAATTAAATTAAATAAAATAAATAAACAAAATAAAGGAACTTGATTACTTTTCATTAGAAAATATGGGAGTTCGAATTACAACCAAGATGATCAAAATTGAGCACAAAGGGACTTACATGGTAAAGACAAAAAAAACAAGAGTTCAATTTCAAGGGATGAATTAGATTTAATTAAGTTTAATTAATTTTAAGGTTTAGAATTTTTAATTAAATTAATAATTTAATTAAATTTTCCTAAGCTTTAAATTTTAATTAATCCTAATTAAAGTCAAACTTGATGGAAATTCAGTTTTAAGGTTCACTTAGGCTAAATTAGATCTAATTAGGTTAAATTAATTTTAAATTTTATCTTAGAAACTAAATTAAATTCAACTAAGAACCTAATTAAATAATTTCTAAGCCTTTTAAAAAAAATTAAACCTAATTAATATCTAAATTAACTAATTTTGAGCTTTAGAGTTCAATTTAGGTTCAAACTAGATTTAATTAGATTAAAATAATTTTTAAATTGAACCTTAGAAAGTAAATTAAATTCAACCAAGAACTTAATTAAATAATTTCTAAGCCTTAAAATTAAATTAACACCTAATTAACATCTAATATTTGATTAAATTAACACCTAATTAAATTAACAACACTCGGATGACACCCTAAAAACACTTAAATCTACCCGGATTCAAGAATACTCATCCATCTTCCCGGAATCTAACTTAAACATGAAAAAAACGTAAGAAACAACCAAGAAAATGCTCTCACCAATACTTTCAGATGATTCCCGTCAAGTGCTTGCCTTTCACCGATTTCTTCCTCTTCGATTCCCCTCTTCTCTTCCGATTCCTCTGCCGGTTCAAACTTTCAGATCCTTTGATTCCATTCCCCTTTTTCCAGATTCGAAGGCCTCTATTTAAAGGATTTGAATCAAACATCCTAAACTAATTCAAACTCCACCAAATCCCTAAAATTTCTCCCTCAAATCTCTCAACACAATCCCCACTAAATTTAAAACTCTCTCATATCTTCAAATTTTCTATTTTTTAGTTTTTATTTTATTTTTTATATTTTTTATCTTTTTATTTGATTTTTTAGTTATTTATTTTATTATTATTTATTATTTTATTATTTTTTTTACAAAAATTCGTGTTAACATGTGTCTTTATAACATTAATAATAGTGAGAGAGCAATGGGGATAACTTATCATATTGTGAATAATGTCTATGCTTTTGAGACTTAAAATACTTATATGCTTATATTTATTTGATAAATATCAAAGTTAATATTAGCTCATGAATTTGACTTGAATTGCGCATTGATATTCCTTTACTTATAATATAGTTATTTTGAAGTTTGATTCTTGATATCCCTATGTATAAATTTGAGTATCATTGATAATGAAGCATGACTACTTATGAGTTGAATCTATGATGTTGTTATTTAGGTTAGAATATATCTAGAAATCATGTTGAGAATATTGAGGTAGTTCTTCTGTGTGTTTATAAGATTGTTGATGTTGAAGCATACTCTTTGGAGTTACATGAACATATAGGATCTAATCAAAGCATGAACATGTAGGATTTAATCAAAGCATTTAGAAAAGATAAAAGATAATTTCTTTTATGGTTGTTTATCGGGGTGAATCTTCGGATTAGTCTCGGTATTCTCCGTGTAACTCGTTTGAGTCGGGTGGCGTCTAGACCGGGTTGAGGGGGTTACATTGGTCTTGATTAGAATTTCATTAATAAACTTCTTCTGAGAAAGGAGTAATCCCTGAGAAGAACGATGAACCTCAATGCCTAAAAAAAAGAAAGCAACCCAAGATCCTTAAGAGAGAACTGGGCATGAAGAGCAGTAATAACATGGTCGATCGTGTCAACATCACTCCCGGTAACGAGAATGTCATCTACGTAAACAACTAGGTAAACAATACCCTTGACAGTTTTGTAGATGAATAAAGAAGCATTAGCCCTAGAAGACACAAAACCTAGAGAGTTAAGAAAATCCTTGAGCTTTAAGAACCAATTTCGAGGGGCCTATCTGAGATCATACAATTCTTTCTTGAGTCTACAGACACATCTTTCTCCTGAAGCGCCAATCTCCTCAAAGCCAAGAGGTTGCACCATGTAAACCTCCTCAAGCAAATCGCCCTTAAGAAAAGCATTATTAACGTCTACTTGTCTGATCGACCAAGCTTACATGACTGCATGAGACAACAAAATATAAATAGTGGTGAACCTGATGACTGGACTGAAGGTTTCTGAGAAATCAAAACCAGGGACTTGAGAAAAGCCCTTGGCCACTAACCGTGCTTTATACTTGCTCACAGAATCATCTGGATTGAACTTGACCTGAAAAAGCCATTTGTACCCAATTGGCTTGCGATCAGCTGGCAGGTCAACAATTTCCCAAGTACCATTGCTCATAAGCGCATCATATTCTACCATTACTGCAGCAGACCACCGAGGCTCAAGAAATGCATCTTGAACTGTGAAAGGCACAGAGTCATGCTGAACCTTGAAGGCCTTGGGTTTGAAGACACTATTCTTGCTTCGTGTGATCATGTGATGTGTGTTTTGAGGAGCTTGATCAGGTGCATGCATTGAAGTTGATGATAATGACTCTACTGATCCACATGGAACACTTGTGGTGTGCAAAGGAGACTCAGGTTCTGAGGCTATTGGGGCAGTAGTTGAGGACCCGGTCATGGGATCGAATTGAGGAGAAACAGGAGCCAGAGTTGATGCCTGATTGTGTGTGACACTGAAGGTGAAGCCATAGGTGCAGGTTGAGAAAGTATTGGGGCTGGAGTTGATGCCTGGCTGTGTTGGGACATTGGAGGTGAAGCCATAGACGCAGACTGAGAGGGCACTGGAGCTGAAGTTGATGCCGAGCTGTGCTGTGATACTGAAGGTGAAGCCATAGGTGCAGGTTGATCTATAGGAGAATAAGACACTGAGGATCGTGTATCAATGTGCATAGAGGCTCCAGGAGCACGATCATGTGTGTAGGATGCCTGGTGATGACAACCCTGTACAACATGAACAAGAGGGGAGTAAAACATCTTAGTTATGTCAGAAGAGTCTGGTGCTTTAAATGCAAAGAGAAAAACTTTCTCATTAAAGATCACACTTCAAGAAATAAAGACACGCCCATCACTTGCTAAGCACTGATAGCCATGATGTTTAGGGGAGTAACCCAAGAAGACACATTGCTTGGACCTGAAGTCCATTTTATGCTTGTTGAAGGGTCGAAGACAAGGAAAATATTGACAACCAAATACTTTCATGAACTTGTAGTTTGGTATCTTGCCATACAACATCTAAAAGGGAAAAGTATGGTCAAGTGCCTGATTAGGCATCCTGTTTATTAAGTATACTGCACTAATGACAACATGTGCCCAAAAATCAAGAGGCATGCTCGCATGAGCCAAAAGAGTCAAAGCAATCTCAGTTATGTGCTTATGTTTGCGCTCAACTAAACCATTCTGTTGAGAAGTGTAGGGGCCAGTGACTCTGTGCTGGATTCTGAGAGATGCAAGCTTGGATCGAAGAGGCATAAACTTACCTCCTCTATCAGTTTGAAGTGCCTGAATTGTAGCGTGAAACTGATTGAGAACAAGGGAGTGAAAGAGAACAAAAGCTTCTGAAACTTCAGATTTATTATGTAACAAGTAAATCCAACAAAATCGAGTACACTTGTAACAAAATAAACATAGAATCAAAAACCATTTTAAAGTTTAGGGGCAGGTCCCCATACATCAACTTCAACTAATTCAAAAGGACTAGAGTATGTAGAGCCAGAAGAAGGAAAAGGCTGAATGTGATTCTTTCCCGACTAACACGCCCCCCCCCACTAGCTTTGTTAGGAGGTTTGAACTTTCTTTGCAGCGCAACATCTATCACACCAACTGTTGGATGGCTCATTTAATTGTGTCACAACCAATAATCAGAGGAAGAATCAGTTGTAGTTAACAACACAGTGGAACAGGTACTAAGAAGGCTAAAGCTATATAATCCATCCTTTTGACTACCAACTAGAAGCACAACATCTGTGGCTTCATCCTTCACATAACAATGTTGAGCATGAAATTCAAAGTACACATTATTATCGTTTGTAAATTTTGACACAGACAACAAGTTCTTGGTTATATGTAGAACATGAAGAAGATGATTCATAGCAAGATGCTTAGAGGCGACATGAAACTAAGCACTACCATTATGCAAAATAGATAGAGGGGATCCATCACCTATATAAATCTTACCATTGCCTGTATATGGTTCTTGGATCTGAAGAGACCCGGATGGCTTGTTACGTGATGCGTAACTCCAGAGTCAAGGAACCATAAACCACCAGAAGTTAAGGTGTTAACCTGCATATCCTCTGAACTTGTTCAGTAGCTGTAGATGACACAAAAGGATTGTGAAAGACCTCAGAGGTGGTTTGATTGCAACAACACAAATTGGCATAAGTGTCTAAAGATGCGGCTTGCTGAGATGTCAATCCTTTGAAGCCTTTATCAAACCGATGCCAACACCTTTCAACGAGATGTCCAAGCTTTCCACACAACTGGCATTGATGGCGAGGTCTAATTTTGAACCTTGTATTTGGAAAACTCCTATCCTGACGAGGAATAGACTGAAGAGTTAATTCAAGTTTTTCCTCAGGTAAATGGTGAGCAACATTGACATCAATCGAAAATCAAGAGGTATCTTATAGTCTTGACTCAATATCTTTAAGGATCGAGACAACACCTTCAAGTGAAAATGGTTCTTTGGTGACAATTATAGTAGCAACAGAAGATTCATATTCAATGGGTAACCCATTTAGAATTGTCGCGATATGCTCGAGATCAAAAACTGGGTTTTCACAAGAGGCTAGGAGATCACAAACCTCCTTAACCTAACCGTATAGTCATGCACCGAAAGCGTACCTTTCTTAAGAGATTTGAGTCTACAGTGAAGATGGATCACTTTGGTGGTGGATAAGATTGAGTAACAACGAGCCACAACACTCTAAATGGCAGCGAAAGTCTCTGCACCAACCAGCTGTAGAAGAACAGAAGGACTAATGGTGGAGAGAAGCCATGATGTAAGAGAACTATCTTGTTGAATATAGCGAAGGTAAGCCACATTCAAAGCACGTTCACCATTGTTGAGGATGATGGAACGTTCTGGCATTGGTTGTGAGAGAACGAGAAAATGAGCTAACCCTAACCCTCTCATAGTGAGCACAACTTACTGTTTCCAGAGAAGATAATTGGTATTATCGAGCTGGACATTGATTCGTTTGTTGGAGAAGACTTGCATGAGCGAATCAAGGTAATCAGTTTCAGGACCCGCAGTGAAAGCCATGAGCGAAAAATATGCAAAAGAGAGTAGAAAGAAGAAGAAGAGAGAGCAGAAGGAAAAAAACAGGCCGGTTACGCAACATATGATACCATGTTGAAGCTACGTTCGTGTAAAACTTCAACTTATTTCTTGAATTGATAGCTTGAATTGTAAAGTGTAGATACATGGCTATATAAAGAAAAATACAAACAGTTTAGGAAGTTGATAACAGCTTAAAAGAACCTAACAACCTCTCTAACTGATCAACAACTCAGCTAATAGAGCTTGCATAATAGTCTTTCATATAATTAAATATGAAAAAGTTTGAGCTTTTAAGCTTATATGCTCATTAGAACATGAAGTTCAAGATTCTTAGTACGGACCAGAGCTGCAATATATACAGGATTAACAAGGATTTGTATATTTGAATTGAATCTCGTGTCCAAATTCAATGCTAATATTTGATATAGTTAATGGAGTTTAGCTGTCTATACAAATTGAAATTTGGACACAAAGGAAATCTTGGTACAAGTTCGGTAATATTTGATAAAGTGGTATTAGACGAAATACGGCCTTAGGGCCCAGGGTTTCTCATTTTTAATAGGGGTGTAGTTTTATATTTTCTTTAATAAGGTAATTGTCTAAGTTTATAAATAATTTATATATTAAAATATAACCTTTAATTATTAATAAAGGTCGAGTGCAATACATTGTCCTTCTAAGGAGAAAATCTAAATTCAAACTTTATAAATGATATTATTAAGAGAAAAAGTCACAAATTATAAATTCAGACCATAAAATGAACATATACTTAACCAAAAATATACCCTCAATTAATTTAATTTTCAAATTTTGATTTACCTATGAAAATTCTAGAACGAATAATTCACATCGTTACAATATTTATTAAAATATGATTTTAATTGTTAGAATTAATTGTATGATTAGGATATCATACGATATATTTAAGGGTATCATGGTCATAATTCTAACTTTGTTTTCGAAATATGATTAATTGTATGTCAAGTCCCGAGAATTTTAATATTTATTTTAAAGTTATTAAAAAATAATATTATATAATGATATATAATATTAATACTATGTAACAGTATGCGTCGCTCGTTCTAAACTTATTATCTAAGTAGAAATGAAATAGCCATATACGAGTATAAAAAACTGCAATAAGAGGCAATACTATTCAACTGACTATTTTTATTTGGGTTCATTTATTTCACTGGGTTCATTCCATGTGACATTCTAAAAGAAGTACTCCTGCATCTTGGCTTCCCCACCAATGATAGACCCCATGTTTTGGTAATCATGGTTCCATAGACATCTTGCGAGACATTGGTACCCTGAAAGAACAACAAGGATGAAGCTGTAAGAAAAATTCAAACTGTTTTGGACAGGGAACTGAAAACTCTCTGCAATGCTGTTTATATAAAACTTACTTTTTAGTTTTTTGGTTGAGATCGTTGGCTACAAGGTGAGGATTGGGATTGTAGGCTTTCTTAGCAGATTCCGTTGCCTTTTCAGCTCGTTTTTGCCACACCTCATCGAAATCAGCAATGTTACCCTTGACCATGGGACTGGTTGAAAGAACAAGAAGTCCCAGAAACAATATGAATTTCAAGACCTTCATTATTATGGTCTTAACGCAGCTTTGTCTGTAAGATGTTTTTGTTATTATTTAATTTTAACTATGAAGAGTGAAGTGTCTGGAATTCGTATTCGATGGTTTGCTATAAATATTAGTGAGTGAGATCCGAACATGTTGCGATAGAATTATTTGCAACCACTACCCAATGGATGGTTCAAATTTTGGTCTCTCTCTTTTGAGATTTCTCCCCTTCTCTCGGATGTTTACGACTCAAGCCTGGTCTATAAACAATAAACATAACTGGTATTGAATCGAACTTTACGAATGATATGAATTCGTTCAGGTGGAATTATAGGAATGTGTTGATGGAAGTTGAATTCACGTAATATTTTGTCAACACAATAAAACTGATTAAATAAAGACAAGATCATACCCTAGAGTGATGAACATTGTTTCACGCTGTATAATATGTAAATCGTGATTGTTTCATTCTCATATGGTTGTAAAATAAACTGTAAAACAAAAATATTAATATACATAAAAAATAAATATATTTTAAAAAAAATACAAAGCCAAAATTTCTTTTAAAACTTAAATTGAGATAACTTTTTTTATTTAGATTTTTAATCTTATTTCTCTGACAATATTATGCACCACCTCACATTCTTCGATTTATGTCTCAATCTTTAAATAAATTAAACTTATATTTCTAAGTCATTTCATATGATTATTAGATAATAAAATACACGTATACGACTATAAAAACAATGTTGCTTCCAGCAAGCTAAAACTTCATTGTACGAGTACCTTTAAAATAGACATTACATAAGATAATCGATATCATATCCACGGCTGTAATAAGACTTGACATTCTTCTATATTTGAATTCTTCTCACCATTTATAGCTGTAATCTTGCACAATTCATAATACAATAATATCAATATTACAGAACCCCTACTATATGTAATAAATGTGTCAAAATCAATCAGTCACGATAAATATTACGTGTGAACTATACTTTTAGATATGTCTGACATCATTACCCTATTAATAAGTTATAATATATATACTCGAGTTGTAAACTGAAGTTCTTGGTAATCATATTTTTATATTACAATAATTTTTTGTTGTAACCATGAAATTGTTAGTCGTCGACCATCCACACATGATTCATGAGGAACTTTACTCAAGTATTACCTGAAAAACTTAAATATAGTATACTTGCTTTCTGTAGTTGTGACACCCAACTGTATTACAAAATCCTCCAAAGTTATCGTATATACATTAAATAAAATGTGTGAGTCTTAGGTCTTCATCGTTCAATCTATATAATAATCAATTCAGGGACAATCTTAAATTTACAGAAAAATAAAACATAATAAAATCTCGCGCGCTATGGGTAAATAAATTATGCGTTTAGAAGGTTTCTTGATCTTCATTCATTGACAACAGATATTATGTTTCACACTCTGTAATTATTAATTATTTTAATAAAAAAATTGTATTAAACATGACATAATAATTTTTATATTACTTATTTGTTTTTCACTAATATGAGACAAAAATATATTCATGGTTACGGTACAACAAAAATAAACTTTTTATTATACAAAAGAACAATAAAAAACGAATTTGACAAGAAAAAAATATTAATTAAGATAACCCATAATAACAAACTTAAACAATAAAATATTATTAAAAATAAATATCATACTTACTTTTGGGTATTCGAGAAAATATTAGCCAACTTACGTCAGTGAAAAAAACTCTTAAAAATTTAAAAATTCAAACTATCTACTCCCTCAAATTTTTCATTCTTTTTACCCCTACCCCAAACAAACTATACATAGCGATTTTTAAAAAATAACGATATCGAGTCACCTGTTGATAGCGTGGTCTAATCTATATATAATTTCGTCACTTGTTGATTGTATGGTCTAATTTATAAATAACCTCATTATCTATAGGTAGCATTGTCTAGCCTGCATGGCTCATGCATGCATTGTGAGAGGTATAAAACATCTTATCATCTGTTGGGGGTGTGGTTCAGCCTGCATGATGTATGTATACATCAATAAAAGGATAGCTCGCCAGCCGTTGGTGATGTTATCCAGCCAACGTGCGGACTGATCGGTTTGAATGGTTGAAAAAAGGTGGCGTGGTGTCCAAAAAATAGTGTTTCTTTGAGGAGGGATGAATCTACCACGTATGTCGAACATTGTTGAATATCACTAAAGTTTAATATTATTAAACACTACTAAATCAATTAATAAAAAAATAAAAATTTTAAGGATTTAATATATAATTAATAAATATTTAAATTAAAATTTTAATTAATTATCTTTTACAGGAAAAATTACATAAATGATCATTCAACTATCACTCTTTTTTTGTGTTGGTCGCCAAACTAATTTTTTTTTCATCAAAATCATCATAAATATTTTATTTTGTTATCATTTTAGTCATTGACTGTTAAATTTAACGTAGATTATGACATGATAGGGTTTAATAATAGTTTTAGTCCTTAAAATTATTACATTATATTAGATTAATCCTAATAAAAAATAATACATCAAATATTTGAACAAACCCCAATTTTTTTTTCTTTTTCTTTTTCTTCATCTTACAACACTACTTTGGAAATTAATTTGTCGACTCTCTCTTTATTTCTCTTGCATCTTTGAACAATTATTAAATTTTAAATTATAGAATATCACTTTAATTTTATGTTTTGTATTTTTAAAATCTAATCTAATTTTTTTGATTTTTCTCTCAAACTACTAACATACATCATTTTTCTATCATTTTTATGCTTATTGGCTCTATAAAAAATTCGGTTTATCAATTCACATAAAAGTTCATATAAATATCAATAATTTAAGTATGTAATTAAGATTCATTTTACCGCAAATTATATGATCTTTTATATTGTATTGCGATAATCAGGTCATAATCCGATGATTTGGGACAAATATATATAATTATACAACCTTCTGCATTACTGGGTAAATGACTTATGATGAAAGGGAGGAAAAGGATTGGAAAAGAAAAGCAGGAATATCATATATTGAGTAGCAGAAACCAAATTTTCTTCCCTGCTCAGCCGCAATTCTATTAACTTGTCTTGTAGTAATAATAGCCCGATATTTAATGCTTCTTTCAGAAGTAAGTGCCTTATTAGCCTCCGATCCATCCTGATTAAGTCAACAAAGAAACATGAAAAGAATGAAAATCAAGACGAATTGGGACAAGTATATATATAACCTTTCAAATATTTGATGAATTACTTTTTTTTAAATAATCTGATATAATATAATAATTTTAAAGATTAAAATAATTGTTAAATTATATTATGTCATAGTTTTCATTAAATATCTAATCGTCGGTGACTAAAATGTTAATAAAGTAAAATATGAATGATGATTTTGATAAAAAATTAATTGGGTGACCAATAGGGGTGTTCAAATCCGGGTACCCGGGTATTCGGATAGTAAAATAATTGGCCCGTGGCTCGACCCAGATTTTCCGGGTACCCGGTACTTGGGTAATCGGGCACCCAATTTTTTATTTTTTATTTTTATAAATCTTAAATTTAATCTTAAAAAATTATAAATAAAAATAAAAGTTTGAATTACATAATCCAATATCGAAATATAAAATTTTAAAACCCTAATTACATAATCTAAACATAAATTTTAAGACCCAAATTACATAATTTAATTCGAAACAAAACATAACGTATAAATAATGTTTTTCTTTTTAATATTTTTTAAAAATATTTTTAATTAGTATAATTTACTTTAATATATAAAAAATAATAATTTAAGTATTAATGAATCTTTAGTTAATTTTCTTATTGGTTAATGCACATACAAAATAGTGCATATCTAAACGGGTAAAATTCGAATTTTACCAACTCAAAAAACTAAATGTATAATTTTATAATGATTCTTAATTTTTTTACAATGAATTTTTAATTGTTTTTTAAAATTAATATTTGAGGTTCAAGATTTAGAAATTATGTTATTTGGTTTAGAAATATAATGAATATAAGTGTATTTTATTTAAATAATAATTATATTTAAATAAAAAAATAAAAAAGGTTAGGAACTGGGTATCCGAAAGTAACTGGGTACCCGAATTTTTATAAAATTTTGACCCGGACCGGGTACCCGACCCGAAACAAAAAAAATCAGGAAAATACCCGAATATTTTATTTGGGTAGTTGGTAATCGGGTCGGGTCATTCGGGTCGGGTATTTTTGAACACCCCTAGTGACCAACACAAAAAAAGAGTGATAGTTGAGTGACCATCCTTATAGTTTTTTTATAAAAAAATAATTGAATTAAAATTTTATTTTAAATATTATTAATTATATGTTGAGTCTTTAAGATTTTTTACTTTTATTAATTAATTTAATAGTGTTGAACAATATTTAACATTAATGATGTTTAACGGTATTTAACGCACGTTATAGATTTTTTTTTGAGTATATTCTCAAATAATTTTTAACTAAATCTGTTCTTTAAATATATTTTTAATCTCATTATTCACCTAAATTTCTGAAAAAAAAAAAGTCCTCGTTTAGGAATGAGGTTAAAATAACTTTTGAGGTTAAAAAGTTGATTTGAAACACTAAAGTTCTGTTAAACGGGTAAAAAATAGAGAAAACCAGGCTTTTGAATTGTGATTTCAAACCAACCCAAAAGAACCATATTGTTTTAGCTTTAACGGTGGATGGTCCCGATTAAAAGAAGAAAAAGATAAATTAACCCTTAATTATTCTAAACGACAATCAACTTTATAAAAGTTTTCTTGTAATTTTTATTTTTACACGTGAACAACTTTTTACCAACAATATCAAAAATTATTACACAATTTTCAAAAAATATTTTTTAAAATCTTATTCTGACAGCAGTTTTCAAATTTTTTTTTAAATAATGCTAAACTGATTAAAAAATGGGTGTAGAAAAAAAATAAAGCTCGGAATGGGTGGCATCAACAAAAAATAATATTTTCCCATTATAACCTCATATTCTAAAACTTAATTAAATTGGTCTAAACTTGACCCTATGAACCAATCACCCAACCCAGCATGAAAGGTTAAATTTAAGACAATATTTTATCCTTGACTCAATACAAAATTTTGATATTTACTGATTTTCTCATTACTTGGTAAAAATTTTATTATTAAATTTTAAATTTGTATATAATAAGTGTATTGTGATCCAAGAAAACAGTAAACCAATCCAAGTAACATGAGCATATAAAAGTGCCCTAAAAATTCCCCAAACTGCACAAAGAGAAGTATTTACTAGAACGGATAAATTTGATCCGAGAATCGAAAACTATATCGATTTATTCGAACCAAACCCGATTAAATCTAAACAAGATGATCCTAGCGTGATTCGAAAATCAACCGAAATCGAAATCGATCCGAATTCTAAAAGAATTGATATAAATCCATAACCGATTTGACTCGAACCGAAAGCAACCCGAAATTAACTTGCTCAAAACCGATCGAAACCGAACATCAATTCGATTTTAACCCGATAATTGAGTTAAAGAATGAATAATTTATTTTTATTATTGTTTATTTTTTTTATGAATTTAATTTGAATCCATGTATTTACAAAAATTTATTTTTACTATTTTTTATTTTAATCTGATAATTGAGTCAAAATGAATGAATAATTTATTTTAAATCCGAAATAAATAATTTGTTTTTACGATTTTAATCTGAATCCATGTATTTACAAAAATGATATTAGCCCTTAAATTATGAATACTGCCTTTACTCGAATAAAATTGAGGCAAAAAAAATTCAAAACAATTTCAATACGAAATGTCATAATCCTTGAGTCATCCTACATCATTCTTTAAAATTTTATGATATTTCGAGTTCAAATGATTATTCAACTTTAAAAATCGAAACTTTTCCATTTTATAGCTTTTCACGCAAATCTTGTATCGAAATTTTTCCCTTTTATAGCTTTTTATTGGGATCGTTATCAAGTTGGTACTTATATTTTTTTTCTCTTTTCACTTTTATCATCAAACAAATAAAAAGATATATTTTTATAAAAATATATATTAATTTTATATATAATATACACGATTAGATTCATACTCAAGTCCAACTCAAATCACATTAACACGAAAATTCAAAGATTGACCCGATCCGAACGACCTGATACGGATCCGCCTCGAAAACATTCGATTCGCTATTGACCCAACTCAAAAACAATCGATTTGATATTGACCCGAATCACCGATCTGATATCCGATTCGACCCGAATTATCATATAACCAAAGTAAAACCAAAACTGAAACACGAACCGAATCTAAATCGAATACAAACAATCATGAAATGAAATGAACCAAAATAATTCGAACTGAACGACCCGTTTTACACTTCTAGTATTTAGTGTGTATTTGTCTATGCCTCTATCTGCAAGCTTAATCCGGACAATCTTCTTAATTAATTAAAAATTAAAACCACTATACGATACCACTTGAGAAGACTTCTATTTCTCTCACCCCAAACAAGATAGATCGTATCCTTCCATAAGAGCTTGAGAATGAGTGCGAAACAACTTTCCTTTCATGAAATCAATATCCCCAGGAAAGATCCTCATCCCATCCAGTAACACTTCCACTGAGCATGCTCGACTCAATGTCTCTAGAATATGGACATTCCAAGCACAAAGTGGTCCCAAGAATCATAATCAGTAGCACAAAGTAAACACTATGTTATGCTTAGGAGTTGGGTATATGTCGGGAAAACCACAATAGTTTATGTCAGTAAACCCGAACATGTTACAATCTAGTAAAAGATCATATTAACATAGAATTTACAGCATTCAGATCGGTTGCAGTACCAAAGAGAGGAGCAGCTTCCTCCCTTAATTTAAGCAATTTTCGTTTTAGCATGCAAAAAAAAATCTGATCCCAGAAATTAGTATGAAGTTTGTTAAAATATAATTTAATTCAGTTGATGTTAACGTTATATTTAATCTTGGTAAAAGATTCCCTGAATACCAGGAACTTGTAGTCGAATCCCTCAAATTGTGTAAGAAGAAAGGTTGATGAAGTCAAATCTGAAATCTCCATAACCTTATCTCTTCTCCTCAGACCAAACATCAACGACAAAAGCTTATATTTTGCCCATCTTTCTCCTCCCATCCACACCTCATTAGCAACGAAAAATTTTAATTATGTTCATTAGAATTATAACACATAAATAAGTAATATTTTTCAGACAGTTTATGCCTAGCCTAGGTTGACTGTATATCTTGTGGTCATGTCTGACAAAAGACGGCGAACCAATACAAACGAGATATTATTAGATGAATCTTATTCACTACATCATCTATGGTCTAAATAATCAGGATCGTTGATCTTTAAATAACCACTTAATAACTACCCAGTACATGTAGGAAAGAGGTGATGATTCACTTAAAAAAAAATTAAAATCAACGATCCTAATTAATTGAGATCATAGATAATATAGTGAACAAGGTTTACCTAACAATTTTTCCGATACAAACACACAACTTGCCATAGAAATTCGTGGGAAAACAAAATTCTATCTACAAAACAATTAAGGGGGGTAAAGTAAAAAAACAACCATTTATATTTGATTTTTTTTGGTTATTTTAACTTTTATTTTTTTTTATAAATAAATTTTTAATATTTTTATTTAAAATTCATTATTGATATATTAAAATCGTTAATCAACTAATAATTAAATTTTTTTAATAATATGACGATACCACGTGTTACTTTACTGACATAATATTATATTTTTTAATATTTTAAAAATTAATTATTTTTAAAAAATATTTTTCATTTACCGATGGTGAATCTTGAACAAAAATAAATATTAAAAGGTTATGTGTGCAAAAATAAAAATAGAGAATAAAATAATTAAAAATTCAAGTATCACAGATTATTTTTAACTTACTACAACAGTTAAGTCCACTCAAAAGACAATAATTGAACGACGACGAGATTATAAATATATAAAAGTAATTTCTCAATAAACACAAAATAGAACCAATAAGTTTCACATGAGTTTAAGTTTTAGGGTTAACAACTATATTTTAGAGTTTACTACTGCATATGAATTTAGATATAATAATTTAGAATTAATGTATTCTGACTAGTATTTAAGATTTAAAGTTAAAATTTATAGATTAAAATTAAAATCTTTAATCATATTATTCTAAACTTTAAACTTTAATTTTAACTACAATCCGAGTTTAAACTTTGAACTATTGTAACCAAATACTTGATTAAACCACCAAACGAACTTATATTTCGATATGTTACACAAATAATACATATATTAATTGCAGTTGAGATTAATTAATTTATTTTTTTAAAGATTTTTTAATTCAAATAATAACTAAATTAGTCTTAATGTTTTACTTTTTTTTTTTAATTTTGCCCTTCATTTTTTTAAGTTCCAGACTCATTGTTTTAAAAATTTACAAAAAAAAAAAATTAATCTTTATTTTCTCCTAATGTAATACAAAATTATCCTCAATATTTCATTATGATTTTACAATAGCAATCTCGTAATTTTAAAATTTCCTTTTTATTCATTAATTTTTATTAACATCATTTATTAATTTCATTATTGTTGAGGTTGGAATTTTTGAAATTACAAGTATGATATTGTAAAAAATAATAAAATAATAAAGGGATATTATAAGTTTTTTTTTTAAAACGAATATTAAAATAATATTATTTATTTTTCACGAAAAGATCCGATTATATATGGTATTAATTATATCTTTTGATTTAAATAAGAAAGTGTCCGTGACTATTAAAATTTAAAATATTTATTATTCTCACGTTTAGAAAAATTATTACATGAACCCTTTCCATCACCTAAGATATGGTCCCAACTAATTAAATTAAGACACATAATATATCTTTTTCATATCAAATTTACACATAAGCATTGACCAAATTATCTAATTTAATGTCTTTTATTTAAAAAAAAATATTATCAAAGATTTCTTGTGTCATCTTTCTCTTTGTTCTTTAAAATTTTCCTAATTAATTTTTTATATAGACTTGGAGTTTAGGATTTAGAGTTTAGGGTTATGGATTAGTGATTTAGAGTTTATGTAGTTTAGGTTTAGGGTTTATGTGGTTTAGGTTTAAGGGTTAGGGTTAAGGTTATGTGTTATTGTTAGGGTTAGGGTTAGGGTTAGGTTTTAGGGTTTAGGTTTAGGGTTTAGGGTTTAGGATTTAAGGTTAGAGTTTAGGGTTTAGAATTAGGATTTAAGGTTTAGGGTTTATGATTTAGGGTTAGGGTTTAAGGTTAGGGATTAGAAAAAATTAATTAAAAAATTAAACAATAAAGACGAAGATAACATAAAAAAATTTTGATAATATTTTTTTTTATTTTTAAATTAAATGCATTAAAATGGATGATTTGGATGATGTTTATGTGTAAATATGATATAGAAAAAATATATTATGTGTCTTATTTTAATTGGTTGGGATCATATCTTAGATGATGAAAAGGGTTCGTGTAATAATTTCTCCTCACGTTTAACCTAATTTGTCCCGTATATAAAGTATGTTTATACTTAATAACATAATCAGTCGGGTAAATTATAAGCCCATTGGAACGTCCAACAATGAGATCATTCTTACCTAAGTATGATGCATTTGGGCCAATGAATTTTATAGGCCAGCATAGATAAAAGGTTCGATTTTTCAAACCCTGAAAGCCCATTAACCAACAAATATATATTTACATGTATATAAAATGTTATAAAAAAATATTAATTTGGTTAAAAGAAAAGTGATCTAAAATAAATAAGGCATTAGATATCCAAAAATATAAAGCATGGACAAAAGCAACAAGGGAATAATAATATAATATATAGTGGCTAAAAAATTGAGTTAATAATATTACCATTTATTTATGGATTATTTTTTTAATTGTTTTTTAATTGGGTTTAAGCATACTATAATCTACCTTATAATTATTTTTTCAAACAGTTTTAAGTTAGGTTTTATCACATTCAAATCGTATGTAAAAGAAAATATTTTAAATTAAAAAAAATAATTTAATTATGATTATAGGTTGAGTGGTATAGAATTTATGTATAAATTAATTCAACACATATTTGATTCTAAATAAATAATTTTTAATTGTACTAAAAATCTAAAATTTTCACTTTTCTTAAAAAATTGGTTTAAGGGATAAATCTTGAAAAAACTTGGGGTTTTAAAATAAAATTTATATAATAGTAGTATAAAGGCATAAAGATAATTTTCACCCTTAACGTTTATAATTTTTGTCATTTTAGTTCTTATTCTTTTTTTGGGATAAATTTAGCCCTTAACCTATATTTTTTTAACAAATAACTCATTTTTTAACTACCATGATAACTGAACCATTAAAATTTAATAATGATAACTTGTCATATATATGTGATACTAATAGGGGTGTTCAAATCCGGGTACCCGGGTATTCGGGTACCCGAAGTACCGGGTACCCGGACCTTCGGGTATTAAAATAATCGGCCCGTGTCCCGACCCGGATTTTCCGGGTACCCGGTACTTCGGGTACCTGTTTTTTATTTTTATTTTTATAAATCTTAAATTTAATTTTAAAAAAATAAAAATAAAAATAAAAATTTGAATTACATAATCCAATATCGAAATATAAATTTTTAAAGCCCTAATTACATAATCTAAACATAAATTTTAAGACCCAAATTACATAATTTAATTCGAAACAAAATATAACGTCTAAATAAAGTTTTTCTTTTTAATATTTTTTTAAAAATATTTTTAATTAGTATAATTTACTTTAATATATAAAAATTAATGATTTAAGTATTAATGAATCTTTAGTTGATTTTCTTATTGGTTAATGCACATACAAAATAGTGCATATCTAAACGGGTAAAATTCGAATTTTACCAACTCAAAAAACTAAATGTATAATTTTACAATGATTCTTAATTTTTTTTACAATGAATCTTTAATTGTTTTTTAAAATTAATATTTGAGGTTCAAGATTTAGAAATTATGTTATTTGGTTTAGAAATATAATGAATATAAGTGTATTTTATTTAAATAATAATTATATTTAAAATAAAAGAATAAAAAAAGGTTAGGAACCGGGTACCCGGATTTTTATAAAATTTTGACCCGGGCCCGACCCATAAAATGACGGGCCGGGTATCCGGCCCGAAACAAAAAAAAATTTCGGGAAAATACCCGAATTTTTATGTTCGGGTAATCGGGTAGTCGGGTCAGGTCATTCGGGTCGGGTATTTTTGAACACCCCTAGATACTAATATATTTTAAATGACATAGAATCTAACCTATTAAACATATACATATATAATATAATTTTATTCCAGTATAAAATATAAAATAATTAAAATTTAAATAAAATATTAAAAATTAATTAAATCCAAAACAAAAATTTAATAAATATTCTCAACCGTAACTAAACTAAAATATATTTATAAAACCCTAAAAATCCGATTTAAATTAAAACTAAAATACCTAAATTCTAAACTAAAATAATAATAATCCAATAGATTATTATCAAATTAATTTATCTTTGATTCACCTGTAACAAACTCTACAAAACCCTTTCTTTTCAGATTATGTTCATACTTTTTAGATAAAATTTTGATTTTACTATAGTTAAGGTTAAAAATATTTAGTAGCCTTTTATTTTAGATTTAATTAATTTTTAATGAATAAAAAATTAATTTTTAATATTTTATTTGAATTTAAATTTTAATTGTTTTATATTTTTAGATTAGAATAAAATTATATTCTATATATATGTATATGTTTAATAGGTTAGATTCTATGTCATTTAAAATATATTATCACATATATATGACAAGTTACCATTATTAAATTTTTAACGGTTCAGTTATAATGATAGTTAAAAAATGAGTTATTTGTTAAAAAAATATAGGTTAAGGGCTAAATTTACCCCAAAAAAGAATAAGGGCCAAAATGACAAAAATTATAAACGTTAAGGGTGAAAACTATCTTTATGCCTAATATAAATATAATAGTTGTATAAATTAATAATATAATATTAGTATAAATATGGCATGATATATAGTAGTATGAATATGTGATTAATATATGTGTATATAGTGCGTAACAAACCATATAGAAATATAATATAAACTTATAATATATGCATAATACCTAATATATAAAACACCATGCCATACATACATACATACCATAAAACACTAATACGCATAATATGTAAACATATAATGATAATAATAAATAAAGAAATATATTAATTAAAAGTTCAAAAGGGAATGCATCGTTATACCTCTCATTCAAATCATGCCGGCCATTCAATGTAATATTAGATGATAGGGTAAATTATATGGAATTATAATTTTTGATTTAAATTCATCTTTAATTCTAATTTTATTTTTATTACATCATTCTATTGTTAAAATATAAACAAAATAATATATATATATATATGTTATAATAAAACAATGTCGTTTTAATCGCGTTATTTAAGATCTAATATGATAATGTTTTGAAGGAAAAAAAATAATAAAATACTCTTGATAGGCGAGTAATCGATGGAATTACAAATGGAGTAGGCATTACAAGTTTTTTTGTAGGAGAAAGTATAAAATATGTAGGGGGGAGTCGCATCTCGTTTTATCTATTATTGTATTTATTTTATGTATTCATTTTTTTATTAATTTACTACTTTATTTTATTTTAATTTTATATTTTTATTTATTTTTTTATTTTATATTTTATATATTTTTATTTTTTTCTTTCCAGTCACTCGTAGCTTTTCTGTTTCATCGATTTTGCTCGGATCCACCCTTTCCTCCGAAAAAAGGGAAGAAGAAGGAGTTTAAACCAAAATTTTTAACTGGTAAAATTATCTTTTGTTATAATTAAAAAGAGAAATACAAACTAAATAAAAAAACGAAAGAAAAGATTAGGGCCGTAAACGAACCGAACGAACACGAATGAGGGTGTGTTCATGTTCGTTCATTTAACTTTAACCGAACAAACGAATTAATACGAACATAAACAATCACAAATTTTCTTGTTCGTGTTCGTTAGTTAAGGATTGTAGCTTGTTCATGTTCGTTTATGTTCTTTCGTTTAAATGATAAACAAACGTAAACGAACATAAATAAACGAACGTAAACGAACAAATATAAATAACATATATAATATGCTAGTTTTTTAAGATTTTGGATTAATTCGATTAGTTCAACTAATGATCTGATTTTAAAATGAATTAATTGATAATTAAAATTTTTTAAAAAATCTTAATTATTAGACAAAACCTAAAATTTAATTTATTAACAAATTTTGTTTTAGTTCGATTCGTTACTCAGTTTAACAGAACAATGAACACCTCTAGTCTATAACAAGGAAATTTTTAACGAGTCATAAAATAAAACTTCTCAACTCGAGTAACTCAATTTTTTTTACTCTACTTGATATAATGCTCACCCTTGGATATATATGAATAAATTTAAACGAACATAAACGAATAAATTATCGAACGTTCACCAAAGTTCGATTCGTTTACGGTCCTAGAAAAGACACTAAAGAAACATACAACTAAACCCTAAAAACTTTCCATCTATAGCTGCAAGGAAGGGAAAGTAAAATCTGAGGCGGTGAGGATGAAAAGTTAGTCCCATGAGATAATAATAGAGGAAATTGTCCTTAATTTAAGATTACGAGGGATTGCCAAGCTAACTTAAGGACGAGTCCTTCAAATGATTTTCCTTTAAGATTCATAGTTGTCCAGTGCAGCTCTTCCCTCCGGTCTAAGGGAGACCTCAACAACCTACATAGCTCAAGTGCTTTACTCCAGATGTCTCACATGAATTGGCAAGACGAGAAGAAAGTGGTCCTTACTCTCAGGTCCCTCACACAGTTCACACACAAGTCATCCACCTTCAAACCTATGTGAATCAATCCATCCTTGGTTGGGAGCCTAATGCCTATTAAGAATCATCATCCACACAATCATGATTCGACATATTTAGGGATATACAAAAGAAACCGTACCACTTTCTGCCAATCCACCTCTGGTGCATGTATTCGAATTTCATTTTTACAGGTATTTCACAGTCATGCAATTCACAAACGAAATTAAGGGGTGTAACGATACTTTTAAAATCGTGTTATTGATTAATTAGGTAAAAAGGGTGTTAATTTTAAAACGATTGAAAAATTAGGATTTAAAATTAGAAATCCAAAAATTTAGGGTTTAAAAATAAAATTGGGAGTTGAAATGGGAAAATTAGGGATTTAGGGTTTGAAAAAATTAGAAATTAAAAAATTAGGCTTGGAATTGAAGAATAAAATTAGAAGAAAAAAAGGACTTGAATCTAAACATTTAAATAGGGAATTAAAATTTAGGAATTTTGAAAAGACTAACCCAAAATTGGAAATATAGGGTTTCAAATGAAAATTAATTTGAGAAAAAGAATTAAAATTGTTAATTTAAAAATTGAAATATGAGAATTCATAAAATGAAAATTAGGGGTTTTAATTAAAAATTAGGATCAAAAGAAGAATTTAAAAAAAATGGGGATTAGGTTAAAATTAGGAATTTTGATTTAGAAATGGGAAATTAGGAAGAGTTAAAAATGATTTCAAAAAGGAATTGGGAGTCGCCACCGGCCACTTTGGTAGACCGGACACCGTAAAAACCAGAGATTCGAAAAAGACGGGTTCGAGAGTCAGTTATGGTTTGAAAACGGGTTTGGGGTTTAAAAACCACCCAAAATTGATACCTTTAAAATAACCGTTTAATTAATTTTTGAAGATTTTGTTTTAAAATGGCATTTAAATTAAAATTTGTTTAAAGATTCGAATCTAATTTTATTTTTTACCATGTCTTTACTCGAAGGCAACGCATATACCGTGACCGTTACATTGAAACACGGACCCGTTACGACCGAATAAAGACGTATTTAAAATAAGTTCGTTAATTATAGAGATAGATGTGAAATGTGACTTAAACGACAAATAAACATAGGAAATATGTATAACATAAGAAAATATGAACAATAATATAAAAATAAATAATGTGACAAATATTAATATTATTAACAAGGTATACAAAATATGTGCGTAAAATAAAAACATAAATGAAACATACATGAAATAATAAAATATGAAGCGTGAGTAAACAAATATATAAAATAAAAGGTACATGAATAAAATGCATGAAAATAAGGCAAACCTATGAACATGATAAAGTAAAATGCATGCACGTCGTAATAAATTAAAACACAATATATGCAACATATGTACCATAAAAAAAGAGATGCATAAATAGAATAAACATATAAGACATAGATAATAGCATGTATGTAATCAAATAAGCAAAAGTGCAAATGAAGCAAATATGACATGGTAAAATATAACATGTGACTACATGTAAATGAAATGCAGACATATAATACAAACAACGTATGTGTACATGTACATGTACATAAACAATAAAAACGCATGGTGTGATGAGCAAATACACCACAAAAATAAACAAGCATATAGGCATGAATGAATAAATACAAAAACACAATAAGACAACTAAGTATGCATACAAACATAATGACATAATAAAAAAAGAGCAACAATAAACTAAACAAAAATAAATACATAAAAATGAACATGCATAAATCTAAAGGGCCTAATACAATATAAACAAGCTAAAAAAATGCATGAGATAAATAATTACAAATACAACAACATAAATAAACATAAATAAATATAAAACTAAAATTAGGATAATATAAAAAGGAAATGAAATAAATATTACTGTAAATGATAAAAATAATACGAAAACAAAACTAAAGGGTCAAAAACAAAAGAAAAAAAAAGAAAAAGAAACAAATTATGTTCGAATAGTGGCCAAATCGTAAGATTTCGAAAACATCCGAGGACCTCAGAGGTGATTTAACAAAGGAAAAGGGCTTAAAAGCTTATTCAAAAACAAGGAAGGGCCTGAAAATAATGAAACCATTTCTTTAAAACGTTCATCATTAAAATCAGGAATAAATTGTAATGTGAAACGAAGTTTCGAGGACCTCACGTGTTTGAATGAAAACACGGAGGGGTTTATGATGCAAAAAGACCATCTTTAAAATAAGTCCTTGAGTATATAAGATAACCAAAATTAAAAAAAAAAAAAACTTTTATTATACTTGGCCAAAAATCCAAAGAGAAAATTTTGTTTTCTCTGTTTTGTTCCTCAGAAAACCCAGGAGATGAAGAACACGATGAATGTTCTTCATCTTCTCAGAACCCGACCTCCGTACTCCATCGTAAAACTCAGTTTTCGGTCATTGGAAAAATAAAAAAAAACTTTTAAAACACTTTTCACCTTCTTTTGAAAACAGAAACAACTCAAAACCCAAACTATCTCTGAAAAACAAATTCGAAACCCTTTTTCTTCTAAGGAAAATGGATCTGAAAAACTAAAAGCGGAGAAAGGAGACGAAGGCAAGCTTCTCGGCTCACCCTATTTGGCGCGTTGACCGTGAGATTATCACCAGAGAGAGGCCCGTCTTCACCGAACGCCTCTCCTTTTAAACAAGTCGAACCAAAAACGAAAGAAAGGTAAAAACCCTAACTTTCCCCTTTTGCTATTTTCATGCATGCAAGATTGGAAAACAGAGAAGTTTTGTCTCTAAGAAAATTTGTATTCGATTGAGAAAACGTGGGGGAATCGAATCCCTTTACATGGTTTGTCCTTTGACCTTTATAGTCGGATTAAAAACAATAGAAAAATAACCTAAAATTTTTATCTGCTCTCTTTTGCTCTGTTGAATTTATTGGTATTCGACTCTGAACTTTTTGCTATTTTGTGTGTTTGCTCCTGAAATTGTTCGTATGTTTGCCTCTGATATTCTGCAATTTGGTCGACCGATTATCCTCTATAAATCTCTGATAATTGTTGGTGTATTGTGGCCGGTTTTGCCTCTACAACTCTTCTGAATTAGTGTCGATCTATTGGTTAATTTTTGGTGTACAATCTGACATTTTTCTTTGTTGTTTGCACATGTACGACGCCGGATAATGAGGGGACCACCTGAGAAAGACTACTGGTGAACGAACGATGAGAGGCTGAACGGTCTGTTGGACATCGAAGAGTCCAACCCGTGAGTTGAGTGTGCGCGTGCGGCTATCAGAGAGTCGTGCGTGGGGCGCGTGCCGCCTCCAGAAACTTCTATCCTCGCATCTGGACCGTTGGATCAAGGTCCAGATCCAACGGTCGTCTTTCGGCTACGCGAACAGAAAAGGGCAATTGTTAGGGTTTTCAGTTTAAACCAACTCTGGGCCAGGGAAAATGGGCTTGTTATGTGGGCTAGATGTTATTACTTCGAGCCAATATATTAATTTAATTCGGGCTTTGTTATCTTTGTGTATTTAGACTGAAAAATATTAAATAAGACTTGGGCTTTTAATTGTGTTTATTAATTATATGAATGTTTTATTTATTATGCTTATATATATAATAATAATATCAATAATAATAATAAAAGATATATAATAATATATAATAAAACAAAAAGGATAATATTTTAAATTAATGTTTTTGGATTTTTCTTAATCAAAACAACAATATATTAAAAAGGATACATAATGTTTTTAAAATTTTTAAAATACGAGAACTGCTTAAATATATAAGAAACTATAGATATTAACATAATATTTTTGTATATATATTTTTTTAATAATTACAAGCCCGTTAATTAAATTTTAATGAAAAATTTAAAATCCTGGTTTAAACCCCGGATAAAATCAATGATTCAAAGGGTAGGCGACACCTCTTAGCTTCAGTAGTTTCCTGGGAGTCCAACTAAATGAAGCTTTACAATCTGTCAGAAATCATTCCCATGGATGACATATTCTTGTAACCATGTAATTCAAAGGGAGCTAAGCCTACTGCCATCGAATAAGTTCTGCACCAGATGAATAAAGCAAGCTAGATTCTAGAAGTGTAGGTCTTTTAAGCCAGTCCTCTTTCACGCTTTGACAGACAGAGATTCATCTATTTTTTCCGTGCACCTTGAATGGGAGAATTCTTCCTCTTACATAGGAATCGACTACACAATTGCTCCACCTCCTTAATCACCGTGGTTGTCTGCACCAGTAGTTTACCATACTGAACAACACAACCCTAATAATTGACCTTACATAGGCCCAACAACAGTCAACAAACCCTAATAATTCATCTATTTCATATCTCCTATTAAATTTTTTAAAAAATTTAAATTTTAAACCCTAACTCTTATTTTTTATATCCTAAATCTTACACCCTAAAAAATACACCCTACCCCAAATTTCCTTAATCCTAATCATAATCCCAAATTTTAATTTAAAAAAGATACATAAAAAATATATAAAAAAGGTAGACGATTTACACCATTTTTATACTTATTTTAAATCCCTGACAAATTTCTAAAATTTATGAGATCCATCATATAAATCTCCATGAGCAAGCTTACCACCCAAAACACCCAACATGCAAATTCTCAACCATACCTTGGGTCAATGCATGGATGTTGACTCATAAATCCGGATTATTACATGCAATTAACTTCAACTGAAAGTTAACCTAAAATATGTATTTTTTTCCATTCTTTCTTTATCTTAGTGATTAGGCGTTGGACTCTCTTTGTAGTTGACCTAGGCTTCAATCCTTCCGTTTACAATTTGTATAATTTATTCACTTAATGGTATTGATTTAATAAATAAAAATCATTTTTTACTGACGTGGAAATATGTCTTATAACCAATAAATGTGAAAATATGACTAGGGTTGTGTGAAAAATATGTTTAGTGGCAGTACAACTTAGACAAGATTCTTGTACACCAATTTCGAAAGTTTTGACCAGCTCCGCAGGGAAACCTACCCAACGAGTCGACGGAGCTTCATTTATTGGCTTCAACCGTGTAGAAACAGAAAAATTATTAGGTGAATCTTGTTTATCAAATTATTTATAATTTTAATTAATTAGGATTATTTATCTTAATATTTTTAAAGTGAATTATCACAAATACAGAGGATATAAACGTTATCCGAAATAATTGGACGTAAAGCGTTTGTAGGTGGCTTTTTAAGTCCGTCGTCAAATCCCAGGGTTCAACTTTGGACAAATTTTTATATATAATTAATGGATGAATGATTATTAAGTAATTATTTAAAGATGAACGATTTTAATTATTTGAACTGTAAATAATTTGGTGAATAAAATTTACCTAATAATCTAGTGCGAAAACGAGTATTAAAAAGTCAATGCAAACGGTTGCCTTTACTATATTAATAATATAAGAGATAATATCATCTTTACTCCTTATACTTTCAAAATCTTTCAATGTGGTATTTATATTTTAAAACATCCAATGTATTCTTATAGTGTACGTCCGACGACAGTAATGTCTCATCTGTACAAAATATGAGGACCATCCCTTAGGTGCCACGTGACACTTTTATGCATGAAAAAAGTCAAGGGAATGAAAACAATTTTTTTTGTTTTCTTTAAAGAAAAAAATAGAACTCAAGAATCTTTAAAAAATATGAAAGGTAGCCTAATAGAATTTTGACTTAAATATTATATTTAATTTTTTTCAAACATACGATACAATATATTTTAATTATTAATCTATGATATTTGCTACAACACATGTAAAGTCGGATTAATAAAATTTGATTTTAAATTATAATTTTTTAGAAATGCTTCTAAAGACGAGTATAAGAAAATCTAATTTTATGTTATATTTGATGTTATAATAGGGGTATTTTAAAAAATATTATTCATAGTTGAATTCAGTTGAATTCGACTTTACATGTACTAGAACTTAAAAAAACGATCGAAAATCAATAGACTACATTAAAAATAATTAAAAATATAATTTAAACAATATTTTTTTAAACAGATAATATATTTATTGTGTAATTACATTGAGAGACGAAAATAAATATAGAGAGCACACAAAATATTTTTAAAATATAAGTATCATATTAAAAGATTTGACAAAGTACAAGGGGTAACGGTGCCATTATACCATAAAATAATGTTAAATTGAAAAGTGATGACCCAAATAAAAGGAGCCGCCTTTTTATGATTTCTTTGCTGTTTTTGCCAAAAAGATGCTTTTTTTCCCACTACTTTTATTCTTCAAAACTCTGTTTTGAATTGTGAGAGGAAAAACAAAAGATTGATTCTTTTAGAAGATGAATAACTTACAGCATCCCACGCCAGATTTGGCTGATGAAACCAACCATGCCGGAGATGGTCTCATCAGAACTTATAAAGCTTGGAAGGGCAGCAATGTAAGCACAAAAGAAAAGAAAAAAGCTTCTTTTTTGATTGGTTTTTTGATCTTAGATCTGAAACTTAGGGTTCATTTGATGGGGGTCTGAAGTGTGTTTTAATGGGCTTTTGTTGCTTTATGATGGAAAAGTTCATTTTTTTTCTCTTTGTTTAATGTTGTTTGTATGGTTATGGACCTGTTTTGGCTAATTGGGTTGCTTTTCTTTTATAATTATGATGATTCAGTAATATTGTGAATTCTCAGATTGGTTAACATTTCTGAATAGATGAATTGCTTTAGTTTGTTGTGAATTGATTAAGCCTGACATTATCATATGCAACTCTGGAATTTTGAGAATTAGTTGAGATTTTGCAGTGTAGCCAAACTTTTAGCACAGAGAAGATCATTTGAAGTGTAAATTAGTGAAAATAATTAAGGGAAAATTGACATGTCAATGCATTTGCTTTAACTATGGTTCATCTCACTGCTCTCTGTTCTTTTTTCTCCCTTTTCTGCAGATATTTGTTTTGGGGGGAAGGCTTATATTTGGACCTGATGTTCGATCCCTTTTCTTCACCATCATCTTAATTGCTGCTCCCGTTGTTGTCTTCTGCGTGTTTGTAGCTAGAAAGTTAATGGATGAGTTCCCTCATCACATCGGAATATCGATAATGGCTATTGCTGTAGCTCTCACTTTATGTGTAAGTTTAGCCCTATGTTCCTCTGTCATGTCTTTAGTCACTAAGGTTCTGTATCTAACTCTTCTTATGGTAACATTTAGATGGTTTTATATTGTGCTGTCTTTGAAAATGATTAAAAGTCATTGTTGGTTTACTTTTGAATGAAGTGAATCATTTGGACTTGCTATTTGATGTTGATTTCAGTGTTTACCTCTAGTTTTGACATCCGGATTCGATTTATCTGCTTCATATGTCAATAGGTGGAGAATCATATAAATCAGAAGTTTATTGATTATTCATATTGTTCTCTTCGAATTTTTTCCATGACATCATTCAGAAGCACCAAAGAATTCTATGATCACTGTAAATCTGATGAGTTATTGATGCATCTTTAATTTTTCCAGGATATAATGCTTCTTCTACTAACCTCAGGAAGGGATCCTGGTATAATTCCTCGAAACTCCCATCCTCCCGAGCCTGAAGGTTATGAAGGAATTACTGAAATCCGGCCTAGCCTAACTCCACCATTACGTTTACCACGTACAAAGGATGTGATTGTGAATGGTATAACTGTGAAGATCAAGTACTGTGATACTTGTATGCTGTATAGACCTCCCCGATGTTCTCACTGCTCGATATGCAATAATTGTGTTGATAGATTCGACCACCACTGCCCTTGGGTTGGTCAGTGTATTGGAGTGGTAATGCAAATTGTTTTACACAGATCTTTTCTTGTCTGTTTCCATGTCTTTCTATATCTGTTATATCCCTTCCTTTACGGTCATTAGTTGTACCTTTCCCTGCATATTTAGATTCTTTGCAACTTAGGAATACTTTAATGGAGGCATTATTGATGATGTTTCTGGATTACTTTTCTTGGTTTATTGCAGCGGAATTACAGGTTCTTCATGTTTGTCTTCCTAACGACTCTTATTTGCTTATACGTGCACGGACTTTGCTGGTTGTATATCATAAGAATCATGGACGACGAGGAAACAACAATATGGAATGCAATGACTAAAACTCCTGCCTCCATTGCGTTAATAATCTACACCTTCATTTCAGTCTGGTTTGTTGGTGGACTAACCGTCTTCCATTTGTATTTAATCAGTACGAACCAGGTAATCTTCCCTTTTCCGGGTCATTGTACCTCAGAAATATCAAACCGAGTACCTTTCAATAGTTTTTCCAGTATATGACAGGACTAGTTCCTCAGGAGATATGAACTGATGAGTTTATGGCTTTATGCTTGAATCATTGTTCTTTTGGCAGTCTACATATGAAAACTTCCGATACCGGTATGACCGTCGCGAGAATCCATACAACAAAGGCATCATTCAGAACTTCATGGATATCTTCTGCACCAGTATTCCTCCATCCAAGACTAGTTTCCGGACAAAGATTCCAAAGGAACCAGCAATTTTACCTAGAACGGTGAATGGAGGTTTTATCAGTCCAAACAAAGGGCAAGCCATTGGTGACATAGAAATGGGGAGGAAGCCGGTTTGGGACGAGGCTATAGGAGAGATTACTGATTACGAAGAACCACGCAGCGGTAACACTTTCTACAAAAACAGCCTATTGTCTGATGTCTCTCCTGATTTCAGTAGGATCCTTCCCCCAGAAAACATAGAGGGTCGCAGTGTCATGCATCATCCTAGACGGTCTAGTTGGGGAAGAAATAGTGAAAGATGGGAAATATCACCCGAGATTCTTCCTTTATCCAGAATTGGAGACTCAAAGAGGATGAACATCACGAGCAGTGTTGAACCTATGAACCGGAACCAACGGTCCGAAACAAGACTATGAACTGTAAATTATACACGAGAAAAGTAGTATGGGATCATGTGGTTCAAAAAGATCACGAAAATGAAAATTTGGGTGAAGAAGTTGCTTTATTGTTGTTTGATTGGCGAGACTGATGCTTTTGAGCATCCTAACTGAGAGTGTTCCATTTGGTTTGTTTATCTGTCTTAGTTCATGGCATTTGGCAAGTACAGTATCTTAACAATCTGTTACTTTCTTTTATGTCACGGTTTTCTTCATATAAAAAGTTGAGGCTGCCACCAAAGTATAGAATTTTGGTTTGGTTATATATTGGTGTTGTATTTATACTATAATTTTTGTAAAAAGGGAGTTTTTTTTATAAATAATCTCTAATAATTTAAAAATCAGATATTTTAACTATTCTTGATATTTAATTTCGATTCTGACTCTATATGTTGTTTAAAAGTAAGGCAAAGAGTTTTTGGGTTGAGAGAGTTATCGTAATATATTTGTCAGATTAATTAGTTAACATGTTGGATAATAATAATTAAAGTAAGAGAAATTATTAGATTAGTTTGATTATGTATAAAAATAAAATTAATTATTTTAAAATATATTATCAAATGAAATCATAAATATAAAAATAAATTATACGCAAGTAATAATTTTTCAGAAAAGTCCGAATCAATAGAATAGGATTATCTACTTTTTTTTCAGTATTTTTTTTTTATTTTCTACACTTGATCCTTAATTTTTACTCTGCTGATCTAAAAGTTTTACACTTTATCAAATAGATATTATTTACGTCTCTCCTCTTAAATATCTTTTCATTTTTTACTTTTAATCTTAGACATCAAACACCAATCTACTCTCATGATGTCACTAATCAATGTTGTCGGGACCTCTTTAAAAAACGCAGATTTAGGTGAAAAATAGCTTGACCAATGATTTTAAAAAAATATGAATTTTATCATTTTAATCTTGAAAAACTCAAATTTTAGAAAAATCTATAATTTAATTTGAAAAAGTTGACTTGGAGTCGCCACCGGCCACCTAGGTAGGCTAGACACCATAAAAAAAATAAACCAGAGATTTATTTAAAAACATCGGGTTCGGGAGTCGGTTACGTGTAAGGACGACCCTTACAAACGCCCAAAAATTGGTACCTTGAAAAACATTACATGGCATTGATACTTTGAAGATAGATGCTAATTTAATTTTTCATCGTTAATTGAACATTATTTGAATTTGGATATCCTTTTGATTTAGAAGTTACACCACCTTTAAACTTGAGTTGAACGAGACGTCCTCTAGATAGAAAACCTCACCCAAATTTAAAGGAATGTAACTTCCGCCTAAAAAGGCTAAAGTAAAATGCATGATTATTTTTATCTTGTTCATTTTAAGTTCTAATCCTAAAAAAGGCTCCATTGCTTAAGTGTTTAAAACCTAAGTTACTAGTGTTACTAGTTATTTGCCTATCCATTTTATTTAATTCTAAATCTAAGTTTTTGTCAAAATTCTAGGTTTTAATAACACATGAATTTGATGCCAAGGTACACTCTCTAGGTCATCATCATGGTACGTCAAAACACCAACCTCTTTAGTGTATCCGAGACATAAGATTCACATGCTATGTTACTAAATTTTCTCCCTAATTAAATTAATTAATTTAAGTGACTAGTCCCAAAAAGGCTCTAAATTAATTAACTTAAGTTTATTAAATGACCTTCCTAAAATATGCTATGCAAGACAACATAAAATAAAGCATAAACAAAATAAAGGAACTCATCAATTTTATTAGAAACATGGGTGTACAATATTATGTCAAAAAATTCATCATGAATGTGTACAAAAAGGGACTTGTACTGAAAAAGATCAAAAGGGACTCGGAAGCAAACCTTGAAGATTGATTAGATTTAATTAAGTGTAAAATTAATTTTAAAGTTTTAGAAATTTTTAATTAAATTAATTAATTAAACTTTCCTAACTTCAAATTTTAATTAAAACCTAATTAGAATCTAGCTTGGCGAATTTTAAGTTCAAAGATTTAATTAGGGTTGGATTAAACTTAATTAGATTAATTTTTAAACATTACCTTAGAAATTTTAATTTAATTAAGAGTCTTAAATAAAATAATTTCTAAATTTTTAAGAATTTAATTTAACCTAATTAAAGTTTAATTTTGGTGAAATTTGGGCTAATTAGACCTAAAGTTTTAAATCTTATCTTTTAGAAATTAATTAAAATTAATTATAATAATTAATTAAAATTATTCCCTAAATTTTAAGAATTAAAAAGCCTATTTAAAGTCTAATTTGGTGAGTGTTTTAAGGTTAAAGGCAAAACTAAACCTAATTAAGTTTAATTAATTTTAAAACTTATTTTTTTAGAAATTAATTAAAATTAATTAAAATAATTAATTAAAATTATTTTCTAATTTTAAGAATTAAATTAAACCTAATTAGGGTCTAATTTCTAAGTTTTAGGGTCAAATTAAATTTATATTAGATTTAAATAGGTTAAATTAATTTTAAAGTTTTCTTAAAAAGAAACTAAATTCTAATTTAAAGACTTAAAATTAAAATTTTTTACCCTAATTGAGTCTAAAATAATTTAATTTATTCCTAAAGGTCTAATTAGGGGTTTAAATAAGAATCTAGGGACCTAATTGAAGGTTTTCAGGGACCTAATTGAGTAAAATCTAGAGTTTAAGGGACCTAATTGGGGTTTAGGGGACTAAATTGAATAGCACCTAAAACCTAGGGGGATTAAAAGGGTGATTATCCCTATTTAAATAAAAAAAACGCGGATCCGGGTTAAACCCGGATCCGATCCACGTACCCGCGCCCTAAACGGCGCCGTATCACCGTGCACTAAAACCCCCTGTGCCGAGTTGGCTCGGCCATTTAGACCGAGTCCAACTCGGCCTGACTCAGCCCCTTGGATTTTTCTCTGAAACTAACACCCACTAACCCAGAAACTTAAACAAAATGGATCAAAAATATGAGTTTTGGATGGTGTTCTTCATTGTTCTTGAAGAACAATGAAGAACACCAAGAACATGCTCCAGGCCGCCGCGAGCCCCGCCTTCAGATCCGTTCCGCCGTCGTCCAGCGCCGCTCCGGCGTGTTCGTCGACCACCGCGAAACACGTCGGTCGTCGCCCAGAAGCTACCGACGGTCGTTTCCGACGCCGGTGAGGTCGCCGGAAGCCTTAAAACGCCTTAAAAACCACCGAAAAACCCCTATTTCATGAGATCTAGCCCTAAAAACTGACCCAAACGGCTCAAAACACCCTAAAAACTTAAACTTAAACATTAAGATGAAAAGGAAAATGAAAAATCAGACTGAAGACTTACCTAAGAACAATTGCTCTCTTCCCCACTGCCGGTCGTTCAAGCTCCTCTTTTCTCCATTGCCGATTGCTCCAAAAAAAAAAACCTTGACTTCTGCTAATCGAATCCTTTTAAAAGGATTCAAAACAGAGTCCATCACAACTCAAACTTTCTCCCTCAACCGAACCTTATCCCTTAAAAATCGAAATCCCCCCACATCCTAACAAACCGGCAATCAAACTCTTCCTCAATCCCATATTTTCCGTTTTCAGATTCTTTCGGTTTGTTCTTTTGAATTTTTTTTTTTGATTTTTTTAATATTATATTATTTAATTATTATTTATATTAATTATTATTTATTAATATATTATTTATTATATTTCGTATTATTCGTGTTGACAAATGTAGACTAAAAAATGTTACATTTTTCTATCATTTATTCATATAATATAAAAATAAAATATATATTAGAACGTTAGATGAATATAAATTTATATTTAAAATTATTATTATTTTCTTTAAGAATCTCTCGACTTCCACCCCCAGTATCCGTCTGATCCAAAATCATTGAAGTTTAAACTCCACGTACCTCAGTGTCAATGCATCCAAAGGGTGGAATTTTCATATAATTAATTACAGATTCGGATGTGTCATTTGGGAAAGAAACAGTGCAACAAAAAGTGGAATTGCTTTCACAGATTTATAGGATCAAATACATACAAGTGGGATAAAATTTGAGGAAAAAGTATTCTAAATATCAGGAAGAGAATGAATAATGCCTCCAGAGAGTGGAAAACACTAATTCTGGCTCCTCAGAACCTCAGATTTACCTTTAAAGAGCATATCCATGGATATACCAATCGAGGATGGTTTGAAACCACGGACAAACTTTTGAGACAGACCACTGTTGGGGTCTCTATTCGTTTTCCTTCGTCTGGAAGGACCGACGGCAGGTCCGAAACTTTTGGAGGTTCCGGATGATTTGGTGTGGAAAAAGGATGAGCTGAAAGAAGTGCCATTTGTACCAAAAGATACAGGCCCTTTGTTTGAAGAATCAACTGGATGTCCAACAGCTCCATCGTGATGAGGTGGTGGGAATTTCTCACTCTTGCTCTGAGCAGTTGTGTGTGTCATCACTCTCCATTTCTGGAAAACAGCAATCAAACACAAATTTTTGCATCAAATTCAAAGTGATATAAGCTCTTATATGAAACCATCGGAAATAAAGAAACATGCGACGCAATCAGACATTATACTTGAGAGTGAATGTCGAATACAGATATATGTCTGACACGGATAAGGTCAATTTATTTAAAGATTCTCATCTATTTGTGCAACAAAGCATACCAAAGCCTTTAACTGATGAGTTATGACTATAGGTTTAGTGCTAAGCAACTAAGACTTGGAAAGTTACACATTTAGTGACCAATGATGATACAATATACATATATCGAAGTTTGGCACAAATGAACTAATATACTGCTAATATTCATAACTGAACTAATTTATATGGTACGAAATATACAGCACAGATAATTTCCAGTAGAAATATACAGCACACTTACTTCTAAGTTCGCTTGAATCTCTGCATTTGCTTCAGGGGCTGGAACTGCCCGAGCAGGACGTTCACGAAATTTAATTCTTCTGGTACCATCAACTGCATTGACTTTTCCTGTTAGCCTTCTGTGTCTGTACACGGCAATTGTATATCAGGTATCAACATGAAGCCAAATTGGGAAAAGAAAAAGAAAGGTGAAAAGTAAAGCCATCCAACCTTCTTGCTTCTTCGTCTCTCAATTTTACATCAATTTCTTTACTGGGAGGATATTTTGGTAAAGTTGATGGCTCACAAGCATAAGGTTCAGTCGTAAAGAACTGCAAACCCAGAGACCAAATATGTCAGAAACTAGTTTAGAGATAAATGCATCAAATCAATGGTACTGAAAACAGAAATATCAAGTACTCCACAGTGGATATATATGATCATGCAAGTCCCCCGGGATGCACAACATATTCTTAGTCGGGCTATATAGCAAATTAAATCCGAAAAAGATATCTTCAAATATCATAAAAAAGATTACAGGTGCCAAAACAAAATATCGATTTGCTAGAGAGATGCATACAACTCACTTCACTATTAAGAGCTGCAGTGGCAGTACACCTCTCTTCGGGGTCTATTGAAAGAAGAGTTCCAATTAAAGATAAAGAAGAAGATGGAACATCCTTGAATACTTCTGCTAGACAGCGTTTGTATGGGTGTTGAGGCTTAAAGAGTGTTGCATTTGGCAATTTGGATTTCTTCCAATATTCCGCAGAAGGGGATCCGCATAACTTGAATATCTTGTGCAGTTGTTCAACCTATAAAATACGATGTTAGCCCAATAAAAGGAAAGAAAACTTCCTATGAAGATATGGAAAATATTGCGCTACATAACTAAACCAACTAGAAGCAACACTGGTTATGAAATAAACCCCCAATAGTTAGATTTTTTAGACATCATAACCAAGGAATGTATTCATCTGAGACGTCATTGGCGGTTCCCCCAACAAATACAGTAAGCAACAAACAACAAGACAAAATATTGGAGAAGTCAGAATTCATACCTCTGTCCTTCCTGGCATTATAGGCTTCCCTGCAAGTAGCTCGGCTAAAATGCAGCCAGCACTCCACAGGTCAACCCCAACTCCGTAATAAGTTGCCCCAAGAAGTAGCTCGGGTGGACGGTACCAGAGCGTGACTACTCGACTAGTCAGTGGCCTCTGCCCAGGGCCATAAGAGGTAGCCAGTCCAAAATCTGCAATTTTTAAAATGCCTTCACTGTCGATAAGAAGATTAGAACCCTTGATATCACGGTGCAAAACACCTTGTTTGTGGCAATGCTCTAGCCCCGAAAACAACTGCTTCATATAGCATTTGACCTGCCAGAGGTAAGATACATTCAAACAAACGGATCATCTAAATTTCACATCTTCATCCATGGAAACCTCTTCAAGAAATACTAACAATTACAAGTGCATCATACCACAGGCCATAACTGGACCCACATTTAACTTAAGAATTCCTATCTTCCATCTGCAAGATGCTGATTAAGCACTATTTAAGCTCGATTCTATCTTGAAGTTATGCTTTTAATTTGAGATGATCATTCCAAGGCCCAACTATTTCTAATCACTCCTAGAATACCTTTATATACATCACATAATTATAAACTAATTTCTCCGGACTTATCTACACTGTAACAAATATCTAACATAACATCATGATTAACCATCCTTCTAAACCAAAAACCAATCACTTCCAAATTTCTCTAAATATAAATATTTATTTCCAAGGACTCTGGCTTAAAAAAGGTGGCATATCACCATGAAGAAACATCAGACACAATTATAGCCTTGCATGATTTGATCACTGCCGTGATCATCAGAAAAATGTAGATATTCATCTACATAACAAATGATAAACAATTATCATTTCATCTTTGCTGCCAATGGATGATGATATAAGCAAACTGGTAGAATCACCTGTTTACAACTTGACCTCTTTACCACCTTTTTCTGTTTCCAGGAGTCAACCAGAAGATAGACAAAGACCTATACTGTTAATCAACAGTTTTATAAAAATAAATAAATAATGAGCTAAGGTTTAACTTTTCTGTAAGGCATCTAAAAAGTTGACTATTTTCTTTTCTTGTCATTTATAGTTCATTCCATCTAGAAACTGTCTCAGTAAAGATATGACAGGAGTTGAACTTCAACACCAGAAATTGATATGAAGCACGAAATTTGCAGGAATTTGCATAATGCATACCCATAAATAGTACAAAAACAAAGATATAAAAAAAAAAAAAAAAAAAAAAACTCAAGACTAAATTTTGGATTAAAAATTCAATAGGTATGGGACCCAAGTAGTTGAAGAAATACATAGGAGTAACATCAAATACCCAAAACAACAAAATCAAAGCAAGAACAAAAATGAGGAATGAACCCCAAACCTCCAAGAACCCCCCACCCACCCCCGAAAGAACACACCCAACAAAAATCAAAATTAGGAGTAAAAGGAAACTATGAATCAATTTGAAGACGGGTTTGTTACCTGAGGCTCAGTGAACTTGATTCCTTGGCTGGCAGCTAAGCCAGTAAGATCATGTTCCATGTATTCAAAAACCAAGTAAAGACTAGAAGACATTCTTGACGTAACTAGGCCTTCAAGCTTGATCACATTGGGATGGTCAAGCTTTCTTAAAACAAGTATCTCTCTGGCCATAAACTTTACACTTTCTGGCTCCAAATTGTCGAACCTAACCTTCTTTAATGCCACTATTTTCCCTGTTAGTAGATCCTTGGCTTTGTACACATTGCTGTAAGTCCCTTGCCCGATCTTTAAATCCAAAAAATACAAAACCCCAAAATTATTAAAATGAAAATAATCATAAAAATTAAAGCTTTTTGATTAAGTTGATGTCATGATACCTTGTCCAGCTTCTGGAAGGTGTTGGCATGTCTCGGAGTCCAATCACGAATGGCTTCACCAGCAACGGCCATCAACCACGAAGGCCACCCTTTCTTGTTCAAGTCCGGCGTCATCCGACGTCTCTCCAGCGTCGGAACGGTAACCGAGAGATCACCGGTATCTCTATCTTTCGGCTGCCGTTGGCTTTGTCTACTCTGCTCTTTATCAGTCACGACCCCGTCAACGGCATCGTTGACTGACACAACCGTTGGTGACTGGTTGGAGCTCCGTCGACGACGAGTACGTGAATGATGCGGTGGTGCTTCACTGTTTCTCCGAAGCCGGTGATCCGGCGACGAGGATTGTGATTGCTTTCCGATAACACAACCCATTCACTCAAAACAAATGCATGGGGGATAATGTAATCCGATTAAAGGAAACCCAGCCGCGGCTTTTAAGCTAAACCAAAGACCCCCTCCCTCCCAACACGGTTAAACGCGTTTCCAGACTGAACTATTAGGCCAGTTTTAGAGAGAAGACTGACTGAGTGAAGAAGGCAAAGGTCAGGTAAATTTAGCTTTGGCTTAAGAAGCAGAGATAACAAGGAGAGTGTGAAATGAGTTTTGATTTTAATTAAAATAAGAAGATAAAAATATTTATTTATTTTGGGTTTTGAAATATAACCCTGAGTTTAACAATAATTACGGAATTGTCACGTATAGTGAAAGGGTTGACGTCACGTGTTTCAAAGTCAAAATAAACCCAAGAAGAAATGAAAGACAGATGACAGCTTTTTTTCCGGATAAAATACTTTGTTGATCACTTAATAATACTTTTTTTTTATTTTGATCACTTAATTTTTAAATTTTTTATATTTAATAATTGAATTTTATACATTAAATATTTTTATATTTATTAATATTTTAAATTTTTAATATTATTAAATATAAAAATAATTTATATTTTTTAAATTGGCTCGAGTGGAAGGATTTAGAAGGCAGCTGAAATGGTTCTGCAGAAGATTATTTGACCTAAATTCTAATTATTAATTAAGTTAAGATTGTATTATATTTTTTAATGATAGAAGATTATTTGATAATTTAACTTATTAAATAAAGAAATATTTTGATTTAGGCAAAAAGTCTAATAGAATCATGTTTCTCGATTATTATGGATTTGACTTTATAAATATAGCATAAATCTTAAACTTTAAAATTATATTAAAAAAATACTATTTTAGATACATGTAAATTTTTTATGACTGTTATGACTATATTGTAAAAAAGTTAAGGATATTGAAAGAATATTTTAAGATACGTCATTTTAAAGATATATTAATATTACTTATATTATATAAAATTTAATTATTTTTATTTTTTAAATAATTAAAAGAAGATAAATAAATGATTAAGTATAGTTTTTTATATTTTCTATACCAATAATAAAGTGACTGAGTAACTCGAATGGTAAATAACCTACAATAAAACCATTTTTGTTTTCGTGACGATCTTCCGTTAAGGGTATAAACGAATTGAGTAAAATTTGAGTAGTGTTAAATTCGATTCGATTTGTTAAAATTTTAAATTACGTTTAAGTAATTTTTAACGAGTTTGAAAAATCTGAGTTCAATTCGATTCGTAAAGAACTTGAGTCGAGTTCAAGCTTGATTCGAGCCCAATCGAATTAATTATTGACTAATCTTTGATTGTGTCGGACCCAAGTAGCTCGTCATTTGTCACGTCTCATTTAAAGTCTTGCTTAGAGAGAAAATTTAATATACAAGTTGTGTAAACTTAAGGTTGTTAATTTTAAGGTACAAGATGTTAGTTTAGGGGTTGAGTTTAAGATTTAGATTTTAGACTTATGTTTAAGCTTTATATTTTAGGGTTTTAAATTTAAAAATTTAGATTTTAAATTATAAAATTTAAAAAACATATATATTATATTATAATATAATATATTTTTAACATATCACAAATATTTTAAATTTAATATCAAATAACTTATTTTAACTCGTCAAAAATTTAAATTTAATTTAAACTCAAATCAAATTTAATTTAATTAAATTTTAATTAAATTAAATTCAAATAACTCATAATTCATTTAGTTTCTTCCCTACCACTACCAGCATGGTCTGAACTCTGACCGACTCTTTAATGTAAGCTTCAGAAAGCACGTCTGAAAGTCAGCTTGTCAGCCATGGAAATTGCAGCATCAGATTCTTTGAATCATTTGTCTTTATTATGTCACAAATGCAAAGTTATTATTCCTATGCACCTATCAATTTCTTTAATTTTTTTTGTTAAAGTATTAAAGTTCAATCATAATATCAAATTATGATTATCTAATTGTATTTATTATCAAATAAAATCATATTTATAATATTATATTTACACTAATCTCATCATTTTCTCTCATAATATCATTATTTGGAATCGATAAGTCTTTCAACTTAGATTAATTCTTAAGTGTATATTTGGATCGAGCAATTTTACATTACCAAAATAATGTAAGATTTCAGAATAATATTAGTGTAATTGATTTTTTTATATTATTTGAAACGGTAATATAATAGTATTATATAAACACTGTTTAGTAAGAGTGTGTATTCGGTTAATTCAGTTGGTGACCGAATCGAATTAATTAAAATTTTAAAATCTTAACCGTTAACCGAATTAAATTTTCTTTAACCGAATTAACCAAATCAAAATTATGTCAGGTAATTAGCCGAATTAACCGAATTAACTAAAATTTATTATAAATTTTGGTTAAATTACATAATATGTCACTAAATTATTCTAAAATAATTTTTTAGTCACTAAACTTTTATTTTATGCTAATTTAATAAAAATTTAGTGATCATTTTATAATATAAAAATTTTAATGAATATTTTATAATTTTTTAAAAGTTAAATAATTAAAAATAAATATATAATATATTAATAAATATATAATAATTTCGGTTAATTCTGTTAGTTAACCGATTTCGAACCGAATTAATCGTTAAACGATTTTTAAAAAAAAATTAATTGTTAACCGAGTTTATCAAAAATTAACCGACCGAATTAACTGAAATAATTTCAATCTGATCGATTAATTCGATTAAAACCGAATAATACATACCCCTAACATTCAAGAATATTTGCATTAATGCCATTATCTTTGATTTTTTAGGTAAGGTAAGATTATCATTTATCACTATTAAACACAATTTTGAATAATTTTAATTTATTTATTTTTATCAATTTAATCATATTAAGTAAAATACAAAAGAATCTTACTAAAAAAACAAAAACATAGTTAATTGAATTTTATACTAAAAACGAATTTATAAAGTTTTAAAAAGATAAAAATATTTTTTATAAAAATATATAAAAAAATTAAATGATATAGAAATTTTAAATTATAGTGGTGGCCACCCCTTCAACCCCGGTCTATCATTGGTGCAATCTCACGTAACATTTATAATTATAATGTATAAAAGTAAAACTTTAAGCTCACCTTAAAAATGATAAAATTGTTTTTAAATATCTCTAAAATTCGTAAAAATTACAAGTTTATATACAATAAAATTATATTTTAATTCCTAAAATAATAAAATATTATTTAATCTAAAAATTTATTAACAAACACCGTGATAAAATTACATTTTAACTCCCATAAAATATAATTTACTTCGGAGACCTAGAAAACATTTTGGCTTCATCCTAGGTTTGGGTTAGAAATTAGGGTATTACATATTTTTTAGGTTTAAAATTTTTAAATTCAAATTTATTTATTTTTAGTGTTAACACATTTAAAGAGATAATTTCTTTTTGTCTAACTTTATCAGTAAATATTTTTAGCGTAGTAAGAGATATCGCGTGATAAAATATTTTTTAAAAAATTAAATTTATTATTTTCAATAAATGATTATATTCAATCAAAATTTATTTTTTTATTAATTTCTATATCTTGTTCAAATGAATATTATTTTACTTTCCGCTATTGTTCTGTATTGTAGACCACGTAATTATTCAAAGCAGTGGCGTGATAAGAGGGAAATGGTAGGGTTTGACGAATGGTATGTCTCTTCTTATACTTTTCTAAGAAAGAATAATCTACGACTACGACCGAGATGCTGAATGAATGAAATGAGACGCTATGAACCGGTAAGAATGGGTCAAAACTGAGGAACACAGTTCTTACACGGGCCGCACATTGCTCCCAATCCGCAGGAGTAAAGAGTTTTAAATAGATACAATAAAAACGATTGCACAAAATTTTTACAAAAGTTAAAATATAAAAAAAATATTATTTTTAGATAATAAATTAAAGATATTTAATTTTTAAATGTTTAATATTTATTTTTTTATTATTCAAGAGGATAATCTAATTTCTTTATTAATGTAATTTTTTTAAAAAAATTATATATCTTATTAATTATAAAGTAAGAGTCTCATTTTAATAAATTATATAAGACGTGTAAAATTTTTGAACCATATAGTCTGGACTAGAACTAACATATAAAATTTTAAGAGATAAAATTTTTAAGTTATATAAAAAATAATTTTTAATAAAATTTTATATTTAAAAATTATATGTTAATTTTAAATTTTTATGAGTATTCACTTCCCCAACCACCCTTAATCTAGATATATTCTATTTAAACATGATATATATATATATGGATTATCCGAGTTTTATATTAAATGTTTTTTTTCTTAGAGTATAATGTAACAAGTTTCAATTTATTTAATTGTTTGTTTTATAAATTATTTTAATTTATAAATTTAATTTAGGTTTCTAATTATATTGTTTGATTGGATTGTAATCCATTATACTTCCATTTGGATAAATTTTTAATTCTAAATATTTTTTTAGATTTTTTTAATTTAAAAAATAAAAATCAATAATCTTTAGAGTGTACGATTAAACACTCTCGATTGATATCCTCTCTCTTAGATTGTAAGTTCAATATCCATTGAAGCAAATTTTCAATCCTTTCCTCCGGGTAATAATTGATCTAAACATAATTAAAATTAAAGATAATTTTCAATTCCAAAAATAAATTATGAACTTTCATATATAAAAAAAAAACTGAATTTTATATTTTTAATATGGATTACAAATGTTGAAAAAATATCAATTTTTTAAAACTATAATTGAGGTCAAATCAATGGCGAATGTGGGCCTTGGCCTGCCTAGGTCTAGGCCCACCTTATGCCAAAATAAAAGTTAAAATGAAAGTTAAGGTTTTAGATATATAAGAATAAAAAAATAGCCTAATATAAAAGATTAATTTATTTTTAAATCTTAAAATAATTTAAGAAATAAAATTTAATTAAAATGAAAGTTAAAAATAAAAAAATGAGATTGTTTATATTTTTATTACATTTTATAAACATTATATAATTATTTTTAAAAAATAGTTTAAATATATTTTAGTTATTAATTAATTAAATATATTTAAAAAATGATTTTTTGAGCATTGTTAAGGTTTTATCCTATTATATAATATCATAAAATACAAACAACAATACATAATTAAAATTAAGATCAAAATTATATTTTAAAATATATATTTTTAGTAAAAGACTATAACTTATATCTAATATTTTTAGAAAAATAAGTTTAAAAATTAAAAATATAATATATTTTCATGTTATTTTTGTTGAATTTAATTAATTTTAAATAAATAGATTTAAACTGATATTTTAAAAAAATCAATTAATTTATACATAATTTTTTTAATGAAATACACCAATTTAATTAAATAAATAAATAGATAATAAAAGATTTTTTGAATATGATAATAAAAAAAATTAAGTTTATTGATCAACAAAATTTAAATTTTAAAATTATATATAAATTATATTAAAATATTCTATTACTAATTAAATCAGATGGATTAACTAAAATTAGCCCAATCGATTATAATTTTTTAGATTCGTCTGGGTCAAATAAGACATTAACCATTAAGTTAAAATGCTATGTCATCCCCTTAAGGACAAATAACAATGGAAAATTAAAATATAACCTCCTTACATTACCTATTCTTCTTCTTATATTTATATTAGAGCATTTCTTAATGATCCTTTATGGAGAATATAAACTATTTATATTATAACCAATAATTTCTCTTATTACTTTAAAAAATAGTGGATTATTAAAAATATATAAAATAAGCATTTAAATATTTTTTTAACTATAATATTCTATTATTTATTTGATAACATATGAATACCTGATTGAAATTTCCCCAAAAAAATAGATTATTATAATCGGTGATTAAAGGAATGATTATTATTTTTGAAGGTCACGAGTTTAAACACCAATAATATAAACACAGTGATTAAGCGTTCAATGTCTAGTAGCTGAGAGTATACTCTAAAATAAATATTACTATAACCACGGTAGCTGATTCAGAAAAAAAAATTATTTTCCTATTAAAATAAATATTATTGTAACTACTGTAACTGATTCAAAAAAAAATTATTTTCATATTAAAACAAATATTACTATAACCACTGTAGTTGATATATTTTGGGCTCGATGGATCCCCTTCGTGTAGCCCATGGGTCGATCCAATACATTTCATGTTCAAAAACAGAAGCTTGAACACCGTCATTTTTCTCTTATTAAACACCAGTCTGTTATTTTTTTTATTCAACCCTTTTTTATAAAGAAAATCAAGTTTTTAATTGTAATATATTATTAAAAAAAATAAATTCTTGTTTAATGTGGTCTCACATCATTCACTAAAAGTAGATTTTATGTATATGTACATGTACAAAAATATGTTTCATGTTGTATACAGAAGACGTATATTGTATATAACTTTTTTATATGTAGACATAAAACATATACATATATAAATTTAATATATTTAATGTATTATGTTTGAACCGGTGATATTTATTTTATAATCTATTTTTTAACTAATTTTAATTTTAATCTTAGTTAGAGGAGGGGGAAATAGAGAATCTCGGAGAATGAGGAGGGTTTTGTAGTGAGTTTAGAAACAAAAAATAAAATAAAAATAATAATAATTTGATCAATTAACTTGGGTTTCTCTCAACATACAAACAAGTCACTTTTTGAGATAACATTTAAAATTAATTTAAGATTTATAATTTTGAGTTTAGATTTAAATTATTTTGAACTAAAATAATACTAGAGTTATTTTTCTGAGTCATGGTAAAATTGTTTTAATATATAGATATAAAAATTAAATATATTATTATATAAAATATTTTACTTGATATGTCACTGTTTTTAATGATTGTTAATGAGTTAGTGAATAATTAAATATAAAATTAAAAATTTAATGATAATATTTAAATAATTAAAATTTAATTATCAAATTAAATAATTTACTGAAATTTAATTATCATCCATTTATTTTACTTTAAAAAGATATCTAAAACAATAATAATTTAAATTTTTTATTCTAAATAATAATAACGCTTATATAATTTTAAAAATAATTAAAATGTTTAATAATCTATTAAACAAATCATGTTGACTCCTGACCAATCCTTACATGCCAGCCATCCTACCTGCCAGCAGATTCCCTCTTGAATTTAAGTGAACCCATGGCAGACTTGGTCCCATCAATAGCGACACCAGAACTTACCTAACTTGACCATGCAGTATTTACTACACCAGTTATTCAGGAAGATATAATATAATATGTATGGGGTTACGGAGAAAGAATGACAAAGATGTAAGATAAAATATAAATATTAAAAAAATAATTATATTATAATTAATTTAATTAAAAAGTGTATATATATAATGTGTGGGGATAAAAGTTTATTTTTATTTGGAGTAAATCTCGCCTTATTTTAAAATATTATTATTTTAAAATAATAGATTTATAATTTAACGTTTAAAATTTAAGGTTAAAGGTGTGGATAAAGTTTAATGAATTAGAGATATGATGTATTTTTAGGGTTTAGAGTTTAAGATATAAAAATTAAGGTTAAAATTTATAATTTAATATTTAAAAAATTTTAAATGTGAAGCATAGAAGGAGACATGAATAAAGGCTAAAGATTTTTGTTCCCTCCCACTTGGAACATGAGTTTGTCACCCATGTATACGTGCTTGTCCTAGGGATGACAATAGGTCGAATTTGGATGGGTCGGAGCTTCACCCATCCCACCATCCGTATTCTAACCGTGTTACCTGGTTCATCCATCACCCACTTGATCATTGATTCAAATTCATCCCATCCATCAACCGCGAATGTGGAGGTGGATCAAATCATATATAGATTATATTATTAAAAAATTAAAATTAAAAAACATATAATATCCTATTTAAAATCTATAATATTTAATATATTAAAGTCATTTATTATTAAATTTTCAAATTTTAAAATATTTTTACATAGAACGTAACTACATAAACAATTTTTTTATTTCTCGATAATAAACAAAAACTTAAAATTTTTTAAGTTTTATATTTTTTTAAAATTAATATTATATCAACGGATAAATGAATGGGATGGGTGATGGATTAGATGGTGGATTGAAATTTTTCATCCGAATCCATCATCTGTTTCATCCACCACTCACTTTAAACGGATCAAACTCATATTTTATCGGATTTTTATTTATTTAGTTACATCGAATGAATTCGATGAATCACCATCCATGGATAGTTGTGACTTGTGAGCCCCAACCTGTCCTATTTCAAACTTTTAATCCAGTTTAGTGTCATATTCTAATACATAATTATGTGGATTCATATTTTCAGTAAAAAAGTACAACACAGGTGTAAATAGAAAGAAAAAGAACAAGAAAATGTTACTGGAAGTTACAAGAGGTAGTAGCCTAGGATGTTATAGGGGAATTCTGCATGGGAGGAATCAAAATAAACACCAACACAAAGGATCAAAAAAGTGTTGATGTCGGCTATAACTGTCCTTCCTCCATTCATGTTGCTTTGATTGTATTCGTATCTTCAGATGCTCTGCTCCATAACCTTCTCTACTGATTTCATACTAGTATTTTATTGCAGGAGAGCAGACAGGACATTAGGGGTTTAAGACTAAATGTTGTGTAGGACGGGTTCATGCATTAATATCAATGGAAACAACCAGAATCCCACAATAAACCACCATTATCCTGAAACAAACAAAGAAAAGAGATGTTTGTTAAATGGTTAGAATACAATTTGGATTCATGTTTTTGTGTTTTGGTAATAACCTGAGAGGGCCACTGTCCTCCCTGGTGAAGAAAAAAGGAAGCTGAAGCATCCAGAAGAGGTGGAGCAAGGGTGGGGTGAATAGGGCTGCACTGTTGCAGTGGTGGTGATGGAACGCTGTTCATCAAACTCTAGAAACAAAAAGATTTTCTTCAGCTATTGTCATGGGAGAAAACATACATACATACATACATACATACATACATACATACATACATACATACATACATACATACATACATATATTATATACATATATCTTACCTCTGGTTTCACCATTAAAGCATCCAGATCCACTCCAAACTCATAAGACATTGGATGAATAGAAGCAAGCTTCATTGACAGGAACTTCAAAGCAAAAAAGATACTAACAAATTAGAGAGATGGTGGATTGAACATAGTTGGATAACTAGGAATTCAAAATTCTGTACCTCAACTTGATTTTGTAGGGACTGCACATAATTGATGATTTCATCCAACATAAGGGCCTTTCCACTTACCTGTTTTCAGGCATAAACTCCATGAACAAATCAGAAAGAAAAACAAATAAACAATCACAGACATGGCATGTGGAACAGTGGAAGCGAAGAAGGGAAACTCCCACCTTATCGCAGCCTGGAACAAGACTTTGCAATATCTTCATCCTCTCACTGATTTTCTCCCTTCTTACCTGAAATCCATTGGGGTTTAGTTTATTCTTCTTTTTTCTTGGCCAAATGAATATGAAAAGAGAGAGGTGTATAGATTATAGTGTATACTGTATAGTACCCTTTCTGCTAGACTGTGGCTGTCAGTTGCTTGCCCCCTTCGGGCTCGTACATGAATGTACTCCGTTGGAGCCTTTTTCTCTTTCTTTTCATTCTCCATGGAATCATTGCTCTTCGTTTGCTTCCTTTTCCTCCCTGTTTCTTGCTCCTGATGGAAAATTCCGAATTAATTTAACCGAACCCCCACCCCCCATCAAGGAAAATCTGGTTTGAGAAAGGAAGAGTTTATGATTACCATAGACTGAGCAGAATCCAAGGTTGTCCCAATCCTCATCTTCCTTTTTACATTCTGAGTAACGTGTTCCACCCCAGTGGATGGTGTGTCCGTGGCATCATAGACTTGAGAGGAAGAGTTGTTTATGGGAGACAGCATCAGGGACGGGTAAGAAAAGGAAGTCATGTCTGTGGACTGTGATGGGCTGGGAAAGGGACGAGAGCACAGGTGAGTTGATGATGTTTATTATGTGTCACAAACAAAGCTGCAACTGCTGAGCTTTATATAGACGTCAGAGGAAAGGGAAAGGGAAGGGATTGGGTAAGTCTCAGTCATCAGTCCCATGCAAAAGCAAAACCCTATGTGTTAGGACTCGTCCCACCTTTCTTTCCCTTGCTTCTCTCTGCAAAAATATACACATGAACAAGATTTTTTTATGTTTCGCAGATAATTTTATGATATGTATTGATATTTTTTATTTTTTATTTTATTAATAACATATATAACATAAAATTATGATTTAATTGTCAGAAAAGTACTTAATATATAATTTATTTTAGGTTATTTTAGTGTCTAACGTTTTATTTTAGGTTATTTTGGTGACTAACGTTTTATTTCATAACTCAAATCATATTTTCTTTGTGATTAAAGTTAAATTTTTTGTTATCCAATAAAAACAGTACACATATTAATATATTTCTCGTATTTTTTTAAATTTTAAAAATCAGAAAAAAATTATTTTTAAAACCTAAATTCTTTAATTTTTATAAAACTTTAAACTCTAAATCCCTAAATTTCTTCTCTTCGAGCCGTGGTTGGTCTCGTGAAAGTATCAAAGAGCACCTTGTGAGCATGTCACAAATTCTAAGCTATAGTTTTAGATTTTACGGAGGTTTATAAAAGAGAATAATAACACTTTCGGTTATTTAAATTTTAAAATTAATTAAAACAATTAATGATACATTACGATATATAAATATTTATTGTGATAGATGGTATTTATAGAAAAACTATACAGTGAATCTTGTTCACTATGTCATTCATGGTCCCAAGCAATCAAGACAGTTGATCTTAATTTTTTTCCAAGTAAATCATCACCTCTTTCTTACGTGGACTTAGTGGGTGGTAGTTATTAGGTGATTATTTAAAGATCAACGGTCCTGATTGCTTGGATCATGGATAACGTGATGAACAGGGTTCACCGTATAATCTCTCAGTATTTATGATAGAATTATCCTCTATCTATAACTAACTTTTAACTTGTAGAATATTTTTGAATGCGACTCTCTAAATGAAACAAAAGAACGCCGGTAAGAGAATTGTGTAGATCGAAATGTAGTAGTTAGTAACAAAACATAACATAGATCCCATGTTTATTGCATGGATTGAAATGGTAATTATCAATATCATATTTTATAATTCAATTTTTAATTTTAAAAAATTAATTCAAATAAAATTTTAGTCGACTTCGAGTTTTTAATTTTTTATATAAATTTAATTATAATTATTTATCAAGTTATTGTACAGTTTGGTTCTAATTTAAATAATTTTTAATAATAAAATATATATTTTATCATATTTTTCATACGTGACATATTTCTTCATGTTTTTTATATATAAAAAAAATTAAGAGATTCAATTAAAAATTAATCTACTAATTATTAAAAATTTTAAATTATTTGAGTTATTCAAAATTTTATTTAAAAATTTTTAAGTTGAGTCAAATTACTAGAACGAGTAGATTTTTTTTTACCTTGAATTGAGTTATATTTTTATTTTTTATTTTTTGAGTTTTATTCGCCCTTAAATATATATATTATAATCGTTGATGTAATATTATTATAATCGATTCCGATAAATTAAGAATTATGCTATCGTGTTTGAATTATGAGTTAATTGCATGTTTGATGCATGAACTATATCGAATCCATCGATGTCCATTAGCTGGTTTTTTCATTTCCTGACGAAATCTGACGTGGACTTATTAGACCAATCATAAATTGACACATGATATTTATTTTTTATTATTATTTAAGAGATAATAATGAGATTAATCCTAATTTTATCGAAACTACTTATATATTTTTTTTATTATAGTGAAAATCTTCATCTTATATCTATAATTTTTCTCTCCTTTTAGTTTTCCACGTAAAGGTTAATATTTATTTATTTTTGTTTGATTTTTTTTTTATTTTATCATTATCGTTTCGTGTTTAATATATATCTAAATATAATATAGAGATATTTTATCAATCAGCTCTTATCAGATAAATCTCTATTAATATTTTTAAACAAAATTCTTAATAAATTTTTTTCATAATTAGATTTTAAAAGAATCTCGTCTGAATTAGACGTGGGTGCTAATCATATACTCTTAATCGTGTCCTCATTGATGCTCTACTTTAAATTAGTAGATCTAAGTTTTAGGGTCTAAGGTTAATGGTTGTGGTTAGAGTTCAGGAAATTAGGGGTAGGGTATATTTTTAGAGTATAAAGTTTAGGTTTAATATATATCTAAATATAATATAGAGACATTTTATCAATTGTTTTTATCATATAAATCTCCATTAGTATTTTTAAAAGAAATTAAATCTCGTTAAAATTCTTTCGTAACTAGATTTTAAAAAAATTTCGTCGGGTATAAATCGTATGTCTTTAATTGTGTTTTCATTGATGCCCTATCTCAAATTAATAGGTCTAAGTTTTAGGGTTCAAGGTTAAGAATTGTGGTTAGAGGTTAGGGAATTAAGGATATGGTGTATTTTTAGAGTATAAAGTTTAGGGTTTAAGATATAAAAATTAAAACTAAAATTTAAAATTTAATTTTTAAATTTTTTTTAATAAAAAATATAAAATAAAACACGATTAAAGACAGAGGATTTGCTGACAATATGAAACGTGCTCGATGCTATTGTCTTGCCTAGTCGATATCAAATGAAGCTTCAATTCACTACAAGTTCGAGTTTTTATAGTTTGTTTTAATCACTACGGCTCTATACAGATTCATATAAAAGTCCAGGAAAAATTAATTTTTGTTTTGTTTTGTTTTGTCCGGTCCAATTTCTAAACTTACATTAAAACCTAAAATAAAATCAATAATAGTTTTAAAATAAGAAAACTACATTGGTGGTACTAAAATATTATGTTTTTTGTTTTGGTCACTTAATTAATTTTTTCGTCAAAATTATTCAAATGTTTACCTTTTTCTTTCTAACAAATGAAAGAAAATATTTGATACACGATCCTAGAATGACGGATATATAGGGTAAGAGCATGCATAGATGATCCCACTTTGATGTGTATGGTGTTTAATATATATGAGAGGACTTTTGAGGTAAAATGGCTATCTTATGATCAGGGACGGAATTAAGATTTGAAGTTAAGGGGCAAAACATAAATGGTTAGAAGTAAGGATAAATTCATAAAAAAATTAAAATAATTTAAATAAAAAGATAAAAAAAAAAATCTTCGGGGTGAGAGGTGATTACCCCTCCCCACCCCTTAGTAGCTCTGTCCCTAGTTATGATAGTGAAAGTTTATCTAAAATAGTGTAGTAAATAGATTCGAAATGATTTAAAATTTGATACACAACTAGATATAAGTTAAGAGTATTGCTGGTAAAATTTTATAAACATTGAACATTGTTTGAATGCTTAAAACGAATTTAAACAAGACGTATCGATATACGAGTGTGCATTATACGATCAAATCGTTAAGACGTATCAATATGCATTCTTATCATTGTAATTTATAAAATGAACAGGGTATCAGTATGAGTGGGGACTGTGTTGATCCCCATGTGCATCAAAACCTAAATCATATTAATACGATAAAATGCTATTGAAATTTTTATATTGTATGATGTATTGATACAACTTGATTCGTATTGATATCAGTTTTTAATTTTCAATGGTAATAACCATCATGTTTATCAATACGATCTCTTGAATACCAATACCGATATAAGTAAATTGGTCAAAAATATTAAAATTATTTTTTAAAGTTTACAAACATATCATTGATTTGGTATTGCTCAATTGGAACCCTAAATGAATTATAAATTCTTTGAAATTTTACATAGATGTTGTTTGAACATTGAATTTCATATTGAATAGGCCAATTACAGTTAAAGACCTAGTAATTATAGAATTTATAGATTAATCCTTAAACTTGAATAAATTACAAAATGGTCCCTAAATTGAATAATACCATTTTGTATAGATCCACCAATCACATTGCATCGATTAAAAGACATTGAGCTATTGTATTGCATCGAATCATCAACTGTTGACTAAAAATATTACACCGATTACTTTATCATTCACAGATAATATCTCCACTCTGTTTTCCTATCAGACCAATAAAAGATGTTACAATTTAATCCAAATTCGAATCCTACATTCATTATTGCTATGATAAATTTACGAAAACAACACTTACCTTCAGTAAAACACATCATGAAACATGTGGTTATATTTTATTAAAATATACCTAAAAACTATCAGGAAGCTTGACTTGACCTAATCCAAGTGTCTGGTACAGCTATTATCTATGAGTGGCAATGACGTGCAGGTAAGTTTTCAGATCTTGTAATGAAAAATTATCTTTCGGACACATGATAAAGAGAAGTTAAATGTTTCTGAACCAACCTTGGGACCTATCCTTTCAGTACCAAAGCATCCGACCCATCACCTCCAGTTCAGATCCTAATTACCATGCTGACAAAAGTATTGCTTTTCTGTATCAAATTCAATGCATCTTCTTGGCCTGTTTGCTTCCTTCTTTCCCATAACATTGTAAGCCATGAGCCAAGGCTCACTGTTTAATTAACACGCCTGCGTATGGAATCAATGTTTGGACATAAATAAAACATGAGAAATATATGTACAGTTAGGTGAAAGTTGGATCACACTTATCAAATCTATCACGCACCCATTGACGGATCTAGAAATTCATTTAATGGTGAGCACATATGAAATTTTGTATTCTCAGGGTGGGCACAAAGCTTAAATATACAAAAACTTAAGGACCAATTCATAAAAATTAAAAAAATTAAGGGTAAATATACGAACTTTAATTTAAAGGGTGCATCCGCCAGTGCATGCACCACGTTCTCCTGTAGATTTTACTTCGACTGTGAGTATCGGATATAAATATATATTTTTAAATGCATGATAGGGTCATGAAATATATAAGGTAATTATTTAATAAAGGGCAGTGAAATCAAAAAAAAATTAAAATGTTACAGTTTTAGGGTTTATGATTAAATTTTAGAGTTTAGAGGTCAGGGTTTGCGTTTATTGGTTTACAATTGATGGACTGTTGCTAGAATTTAGAGTTTAAGATTAAACTTTAAAATTTATAGGTTAAAACTTAAATCCCTAAACATATTAGACCATACTTTAAATCTTATTCTTCAAATTCTAACTTCTAATTTTTAAACTCTAAATTATAACTACGACCACCTTACAAAGGAACTTCAACCTCAACCTCAAAATCAACTATGGAATAAACTAATAAGAGTAATCAATATCTCTCTTTTCATACATGATTTACTCGGGTAAAAATTATTTACCTCTTTCTCATGTCTCATTTAATTTTTTTAAAAAGATTCAATTATTAACTCTAACTCTTATTTTTTAAACTCTAAACCTTATACTCTAAAAAATATACTTTACCTCTAATTCTCTAAACTCTAACTATAATCTCTAACCTTAAACCCTAAAAAATATACCCGTTGTATCCCTTCTTAATACCTGTGTCCATCAGGTCGTTTAAGAGCTTTCCCAGTGCCGACCTACCCAATTGTATGGCAATTAAATCATTGAAACTAGTCTTTGTCGTGCAGGGGAGAAATTAATGGAGTTGGATCACGTTTTCTTCAACACGGGGAAATCTTGTGGTGGGGCAATAGATACAAGGTTACAAACCTATCATCTATATAAAATTAAAAATTGACTGATACTATAAAATTTTTAGATTTTTATAATATTTATGTTATTTTATATTTTATTAAAAATTTAAGTTTATATTTTTTATTATCTAATTATAATTTTATATTTTAATTTTTTTGATAATTCATATTACTGATATATAATATGTATGTTCATGTATATGACGTAAAAATGAACATCAATGATCGATTGGTAAAAATTGTTGACTAGTAAAATTAATAAGAGTTAAAGAAGATTATTTGGTGGTGGTTTTGTGTTTAAGTGTGATTTCTCTGATTCGAGTGATAGTTTTATCGAATAAAAGATCGTGTCTCTTTTTTTTTTATATGTGTCTTTTTATAATTTTTGGAGAAGTATCGTAATAAAATTACCGTGACATCGTAATAAGACATTATTGATAATATATCTTCTTCCTTTACCTCATTACTTGGCTCAATAATTTATGCTTATAATTTACTTCTTTATAAAATTAAAATTAAAATTAAGATCAAGATCAAGATCAAAATAAAAATATTTTTAGTAAAAGCCTGTAACGCATCTTTAATGTCACTAGAAAACATAACTTGAAAAAATTATAATATATTTTAAGATATATTAATCGATCTGATAACTAAAAATATTTATCTAATCTTATATTGTATATATTCGGATCTTGACTTAAGAATATAATACCCTCACCATTTACATTTTTATGACCTATCTTTTTGACAAATTAGTTAAATCATAGTTAAAATTTTAAAGTTTAATTAAAAATACTTCAATTTTATTTAAATAAAAACATAAATAATAATATTTTTTTAATTCATTAAAAAATAAAAATCTAAAATTTAAAAATAATATATATAAATTGTTTGATAAATTTTTGTTTTAATTTATATCGATCCAATTGATTATAATTTTCTAAACTCGCCATTATCGCTTATCGAAGCAAAGAAACTAAAAGTAGAGATTTTGTTGTCTTTCTGATAAACTATAATAACGATCACTTAATTATGAGTATAGTTATATTTAAGTCACCTAATTATTAAAAGTTATATTTGGATTATATATTTATAGATAAAATTATATTTGAGTTATCTAATTATTAAATATTATATTTGAGTCACTCAAATATGGGTAAATTTATGATTGAGTCACTCTTCATATTTAAAAAACACATCAATTTAGTTGTTTTTTTCTTCTAAATTACTCGTATACTTTGTTAACATTAGAATACTTTATTTAAAATTATTAATTAATTTAATACATGAATTGATAAACTTTTTTAAAATATGAATGGTGACTCAAATATAACATTACTTTTAACTGAGTGATCCAAATATAACATTTATTAATTTGATGACCCAAATATAACCTTACTCATAATTATATATGTAAATATAACTTTTAATAATTGAACAATCCAAATATAATCATATCCATAATTGAATGAACTCTATCATAGTAATATTATCATATTTATAAAAATATCATCATAAAAATATTTTAAAATTTTAAGTTTTTTTTAGTTAGTGCTGATCATATTTTTCGAAAAATAGTGTTTATCGAAAATTTGTTAAATATTTAAGTATTAGTATATTTGATTCAAATAGTTATTGATTAAAGTTTATTTTTTTATTATATATTTTCATGTAGGTAATTTAAATTTATTTTATTTTATTTTTATATAAATTTAAAGTCTTAAATTTTATATTTTGTGATTATGATGGTAGCTTGATCGTATCAAACTTTTATCGTCAACGATTTTTTTTTTTTTATAATTTTTGGGTTGGCGCTTGATTTATGACCAATAATACAAGGAGAGGCGATGTGACTTTCGTCGTCTTCAGATTTGTTAGTACTGACTGCGGCTCTACCATCACCAGTTGTCCTGAGTAACATCGTGTAAACATGTCTGGTAAAAAGAAACAGAATAAGAAAGCATCCAAAAACAGGTCAGAATTTACAGTGTACAACTTATAACACCATGAGACTGAGACCAACAAACTGATTAATCCTAATTTTTATAATTCTAATGTTTTAAAAAGTTGATAAACTCCCATAAGATGAAGCAGAATCACAGGGAGGAGTGGAGAAACGAAAGGGGGGATTAGTGACTGAGGTCTTGGAAGTGTTTCAACCTTGTTTAAAAACTATTATGAAGCTTAAGAAATGCCTAATTGACCATAGGCATGCAATCAAACGACTTCAAAATCAACTGCAAACGACTCCAAACAAAAACAGACTAATACTGCAATGAAAATGAAAAAGGTGCAAACGACATAGCCAAAAAGGTTAGACAACTGGAATTGGATCAGACAACGACTCGGGAGCACCACTGTTGCCATTCAGAACCGTAACGTTGCCATCCGAGTCAACATCCACAATGACTGAATCACCCTCCTTGATTTCTCTAGCAAGCATTTTCTCGGCCATGCTGTCCTCCAGAAGTCTCATGATAGCTCTTCTCAAAGGCCTAGCACCATAACTCGGGTTGTATCCTTCTTCCACCACCCTCTCTCTAAACCTTTCGGTTACTTGAAGCTCGATCTCTTTCTCTTTAAGCCTGTCAAATACCTCCTTAAGCATTATATCACCAATCTCCTTCACTTCCAACTTAGTGAGCTGCCTGAAGACAATCATATCATCCAATCTATTCAAGAACTCGGGACGGAAATATTGTTTCAGTTCTTCTGTCACCAGGCTCTTGATTCTATTGTAGCTGCTGTCTTTCTCATCATAATCAAGATCAAATCCTATCCGTCGGCCACCCTTCTCAATCACACTGCTTCCGACATTAGATGTCATTATTAGAAGAGTGTTCTTGAAATCCACAGTTCTTCCTTTACTGTCTGTCAACCTGCCGTCCTCGAGTATCTGAAGCATCATATTGAAGACATCGGGATGGGCCTTCTCAATCTCATCGAAAAGTACAACAGTGTATGGTCGTCTTCTAACAGACTCGGTTAGCTGGCCACCCTCAGTATAACCAACATACCCAGGAGGTGAACCAATGAGCTTGGACACTGTGTGCCTCTCCATGAACTCACTCATATCAAGTCGAATCATAGCTTCTTCCGAGCCAAAATAGTAAGCTGCAAGAGCCTTCGCTAGTTCAGACTTTCCTACACCAGTTGGTCCAGAAAAGATGAAGCTGGCAATTGGCCGGTTGGGGTTCTTGAGACCAACACGGGCACGTCGAATAGCACGGCTAATGGCAATGACAGCTTCATCCTGACCAATGACTCGCTTATGAAGAGTCTCTTCCATCTTAAGAAGACGATCAGATTCATCAATTGATACTTTCTCGACCGGAATACCAGTCCACGAAGAGACTATATGCTGAATGTCCACTTCAGTCACAACAGGACCTCCATCCCCAGCCTCTGCCTCTGCCTTATTCATCTCCTTGTCTTTCTCCTGGATCGCAGTAATCTGAGCCCTAAGCTCAATTTCTCGATCCCGTAATTCTCCAGCCTGTTTAAAATAATGTATTATGATATGCATTGAGCTGAACCATAAGTTGTAAAAACAAAAAAGATAAATAACAGTAGACCACTTAACAACATTGTAAAAGAAAAAATGTAACAGACCATCAAAAATCAAATAAAAGCGTAAGAAAACAAATGTAAGAGACCATCAAATAATCAAATAGAAGTTAGGAACCAAAGGAGGACCATTAATAAATTTTGATCCATACTCCTAAAAATTAACATAAAATGGTCCCCAAGAAATTCAAAACAGTTCTTTACCTTTTCAAAGTCCTGGCCACGAACAGCTTCATTCTTAGACTTTGTGATTTGCCTGAGCTCCTTTTCAAGCTCTTTAGCTTCCTCCGGGAGCTGCAACAATAATAATGATATCAAATCAACGGGAGAAAAAGAAAGGCAAAAAAGAGTCACTCATGACTAGATATTAACAAAAGCACACCTGTGCATGTTGAAGGCGAACACGAGAGCCGGCTTCATCAATCAAGTCAATTGCTTTGTCAGGTAGAAAGCGGTCACTGAGATATACAGAAACCAATGTGGGGGGTAAATGCAGTTCTAGTTTAGTGACTAACAAATTACAAATATACTCGAGGAAAATAAAACAACACATGCCTGATGTACTGGTGTGACAGTTGTGCAGCAGAAATTATGGCCTCATCTGTGTAACGAAGCTTGTGGTGAATTTCATAACGTTCTCGCAAACCTTTCAAAATTTGTATAGCTTCATCAACAGATGGTTCGGGCACTTTGACTGGCTGGAATCTTCTTTCCAAAGCAGGGTCTTTCTCAATATGCTTTCGGTATTCATCAAGTGTTGTAGCTCCGATACACTGCATGAATTAAGAATAGAAGATATATGAAATAGCTAGATTTTATTAGCATAACAGAGACAAACAGTTGCATATAGCATTATAGCCCACCCAATACAGTTTCAAAAGTAGCACAAATACCAGATAATAACAATATGCTTAACTTCTCTAAACAGAAAATAATGACATGTGCAGACAAGAGACAGGGTCCGAATAGTTCAGCTAGAAGTGAGAAATAATAATCAACTTCAATCTCTAACAATTTATAACATTTAGTAAAACTATAAAGAGAGAATTGCTAGTATGTTGATATACAACACCAGACAATGCTGCCTAAACAGTAGTAACACTGTACAACCCCGCTCAAAGAACAAGATTTACCTGCAATTCACCTCTTGCAAGAGCTGGTTTTAAGATATTGGCAGCATCAATAGCACCTTCTGCAGCTCCTGCTCCAATTAAAGTGTGCACCTCATCAATAAACAATATTATTTCATCACTCTGCTTGATTTCCTCCATTAGCTTCTTCAATCTTTCCTCAAATTCTCCACGATATTTTGTTCCAGCAACAAGGAGACCCATATCAAGTGTAATAACCTAATAAGAAAACAGCTGTAAATGTACACTTCTCACAGATAAAATAATAAAAAGCAATCCCAAAAAAGTGGATGTAATTATACAGATGAATGTTACACAGGGTTATACAGCATTTTAGTATGGAACTCATGCAAAATGAACATATAAGTTGAGGACATTCCAAATGGGGGCATGCAAAAGAAATACCAGATTTGCAAGTCAGCCAGAACCAACACACAATTCCAAAATAAATAAAAAAATACTATCAATACTTTTAATCCCTGTGCTAAGATAAAATGAGTTAAGATACAAGATATGCATGCACCTTCTTTCCCTCAATTGTATCAGGAACATCGCCACTAGCAATACGTTGAGCAAGACCTTCCGCAATTGCTGTTTTTCCAACACCAGGTTCTCCAATAAGACATGGATTGTTTTTGGTACGTCTACCCAATATTTGGACAACACGTTCTATTTGATCCTGCCTCCCAACAACAGGATCTAATTTCCCCTGAAAATGGAAAAAAGAATCTTCTTAGAAACGGGTACAACAAAATACCAGGATGATAAAATTGTAAAACAAATTCCATGCCTCCTCAGCTAGCTTAGTCAAATTAGTTCCATATTCCTCAAGTGTTGGCATCTTTGTGTTGGCACTTGCTCCTCCAGTAACAACACTAGCTTCGTTGCCCTCACCAACCATACGAATAACCTAGACAGTCAAATAGATGGTTGACCCCATTAATTTTTTACATAAAAAAACTGTACCAGAATTTTGAAACAAGAAGAAATCCAACTGCATTTCTTACCTGTGTGCGGATATTACTTGGGTCAGCACCTAAACTCTCAAGAACACGGGCTGCTACCCCTTCACCTTCACGAAGCAGTCCAAGAAGAAGATGCTCTGATCCAATATAATTGTGACCTGAAGTTCTCGTAAAATAAGTTCCAACAGTTAAAGTAATTTTTCCAAGTCCAAAAAGCAAGCATTATAAACAAAATGAACAAAGGAGTGAGTCCTAGCTGACAGTCAAGGATTTGATGAGACAAGCTAGGATCTAGACCCAAACATTAAGGTTATTATCAATGAAGGAAAAGACATGACACCAAAAAGTCCTTCAGTACTACTCTTTTCTGTTTCATCATATGTAAAGCTTTTCTTAGACCTATTAGTTAGGTTAAATGGCAATCTGATTACTGTCAACTTGGGCCAAATAAATAAATTCTAATGTCAATGCATATGAATGCACGAATTTTCATATGAATAACCAACACAAAAGAAAATACAAATAAAATCTAATAATATGGTTGAGTAACTCCCCAGGTAGGCTAAATCCTAGTTTGAAAGCTGTAGAAAAATAATTAAAATCAGAAGGAAGAAACTAAAAGATAGAGATACCAAGCTGACGGGCTTCTTCCAATGAGAGTTCAAGAACACGTTTTGCACGAGGAGTAAATGGAATCTCCACAGCGACAAACCCACTACCCCTTCCAATTATCTTCTCCACTTCCACACGTGCATCTTTAAGATTGATTCCCATGGATTTAAGAACTTTTGCAGCAATGCCAGTACCTTCACCAATAAGCCCCAACAAAATTTGTTCGGTACCAACAAAATTATGGCCAAGCCGTCTGGCTTCCTCTTGTGCAAGCATAATCACTTTAATTGCTTTCTCCGTAAAACGCTCAAACATGGCTTTCGGTACACATCTGCTCCCCCTTCCTCGTCGAGAAGATACTGAAATTGCAACCTTAGAACGGAAATCTTGGCCCATACTGACCATATTATCTAAAGAATTAGATCCCCGCAACCCAGAGAAAGTCCTTATCCTCAATCCAGGAGTTTGTAAGCTGCACATCATTTTGACAGACCTCTTCAGTTTTCCAGATTCTTTGGACGGACCATGACTCCGAGTAGTAACTAGAGCAGGGAAAACGGGTGACTGAGCCAGACACTTAGCCATCACTAGTAAGCAATCTGCATTTCGTAATAAAACAAGTCACTCAAAATGAATACCTCAAAAGAGACTATCAATAAGTCGGCATCATTGGCAAGATTACAAGACCAGAATAAGCATAAAGGTAAGAAATCATCAACCAAGAATCTGATCATAGGAAGAACATAACCAAACAAGAAAGAAGATGTCATATAGCATCAAAGCCAACTAAAAGTGAAAAAAGTACACCAGATGCTTGCCTATAGACAATTCTATTTACCTAAGTTATTTTACTTCACCAAGAAAAACATAAATTCACAGCATTTCGCAAAGAACAAAAAATAAACCAAACAGATTCAACTACACTACTATATAACCTCAGCCAAGACCAAGAAAGTTATCAGCATAAATATTGATCATTTAATAGAAAGCTAACAGCACCATTTAGATTAAAGAATGAAATTCTTTTGAATCTAACAAGTGAAATAAAAAGAAGCAAAATCTTCCCACATCCAGTGGGCTTAATTTATTTTACCATAGCTCTCTCACCATATTCACAACCAATCATCCATTCACCACAGAAAACACAAAAGAAAAAAAATAATAATCAATAGGTGCTAATTAAAACCAAACAAAAACCCTAAACCAGATCTTGAAAAACAAACAGACAGAAAAGACTGAAGTCTCAAACTTTGGAAAAAACCAGACAGGCAAAAACAAAGCTTAAGATAAACCCATAAAACAAGAAATGAAGAACTCACCCAAAGGAAAAGCGTATAGAAGTGGGCAACAGAAAACAAATAATACGAGTGAAACAAGGGGGTCTTTCTTTTTCTCCCTTCTATCTGGAACAGGTCGGCCGAAGAGGGTATGAAATATGAGTGCACGCAGAAATGAGGTTTATATACTACATATTTATTCTGTATTTTCTGAATTTTTACGTATTCTACCAGAAATTTCGGGTTTCGAAACGGGGCGGGTCGAAAGTTAAAAAAACTCAGGACAGGGCAGGTTTAGATTTAGAATAAAAGAATTTTAAATTAATCCGACTTATATATTTTTAATTATATTTTTATATAATGTATACTATTTTATTTTTTAGATCAAACGAATTAGATTTATAATCCTTAATTTTTTAAACAGATTCGAATCGAGTTTAGATCCATACGTTTGCAGGGAATGAAGGATATTATAATTTATTTTTCGGATCGGAATCAGGAAGATAAATAATTGACCCAAATTTTTTTTATTTTAATTAAAAATGAATATTTTAATTAAAAACATTTATAATTTATGTTATTTTTTAATATTTTTTTAATATATTATATGATTATATAATAGTAAATATTTATATAATTTTAACTATTTGATAATATATTTATTTTTCACACATAAACATAAAGTTTACTTATATTTTTTTTAGAATCAATAACAAGACATTTACGTTTAGTTTCGTATGCAATTACTCGAAATCGAATTTTTTAAGATAAATATTATTATATTTTTTACATAAAAAATTATTGAAAAAAAATGGAAAATAATAATTTTCAGATTGCCATATCTGAGTTTTTCTCTTTTCTCAGTAACCTAACCCATTGAAACTCATGTTTGAATTTATTATATGTCGCTGTAGCATTGTCGTACACGTCACCCTGGGTTTTTGGGGAAATCTGTCAAATATTGAATAAAAAAAAATTATTTCTAAATATATTGATTGTTCTTGAATATTTTTAGATATATTGAAGTTTGAATAGTAAAAGGAAAGTCGGGCTCAAAAGAACCCGACTTTGAACAGTTCTTATCCGAAAATGAAAAAAAAAATAAACAAAACCAAAGTCTGGCTCAAAAGAAGCCGACTTTGAACAGTTCCGAAATTAAAAAAAAAAATGAAAGACCACCTCAAAAGAACCCGACTTTGAACAGTGTTTTACTGTTTGAAGTCGGGTTCAGCTGAACCCGTCTCCCTTGTTCAGATGGCAGGAAATGTGCAGGTGCAGGTTGGGTGGTGCAGGCGTGCTGGGTGAGTGAGGGTGGCAGGCTGATTAGTCATAGGGATGCAGGGGTAGGGGTGTAGTATTTTAGAGGGGTATTCACAGGTTATTTAGGTATAAATAGTATTAAAAAATATGAATTTATTTGGTATATATAATACCATTTGGCAGTGTAAAATCTCAAATCTGGTGTAAAAGATTGTTGTTGGAAGTCGAGAGTGTGTAGAAAAAAAATTTAGAGGGAGTGAGCAGAAGAAATTTGAAGCTTTGTTTCAGGTAATTGTTAATTTTTGACTGTTATTTTTTTTTTCTAGATATATTTTTTAATTTATAGTTCATAGAGTTCATTATGTTAAAATTTTATGAATAATTTTAAGTTTATATATTTTATGAAACTAGTGAAATTGAAGTTATTTATATACAAAACTTGATATTTCTTTATATTTATTTATTAAGTATGAATTATTAAGTATATTATTTTATTTTATGTTATTTTGTTTTATCTTTGATATGTGATTTGTTTTATTTTTTTATATTAATTTATTTTATTAATTTGATTTGAAACAGAAAATGAATCAGAATAAATTTCTGACAATTATCCATTATAATGGAAAAATTGTGAGAACGGATGTCGGGATTGTATTTGAAGCTGAAAACACAACAAAAATGCGATTTGAAAAGGAAATCACGCTTCGACAGTTGAAGGGAAAAATATCTCAAAAGATTGGAAGAGATATTCATGGTTTGCGTTACCGGTGGCTTACATGTGAAAATCCGGTAACATATTGTGCAATCAATCTTGAAGATGATGATGATGTTGTAATGATGATTGCTGAACATGAATCTGTAGGTACTCGATATATAGAGTTATTTGCGGAGATTTCTGATGTTCTGAATCCTTCTAGAACTTTTATTGGAGAATCTTCTCAAATGAATTACGTTACTGAGACTGAACTACCTGGAGGCAGTTTTCTCGCAATGTTGTCTAGTGGTACAGCTAATGAATTTAATCCAGTTGACACTTCAATAGATAATGTGAACAATCTACGCGGTCGATGGGGAGAAGCTCTTGACGATTCTAGCGAGGACGAAGATATTGATGATGATGATTTATTTCCGGATGATGTTGGTAATGCCCCTAATTATGGTGTGGGAGAATTTGTGGCACCCACAGGAGATATTACATGTTATGAGCCTCCTACTCACATGGTGTCATTGGATTTTGATGCTATGAGAGCTGCTGAATTCCCGGATATTTCCCGATTAACTTATACTGGCTCGGATGAATTATCGAATGACATTCAATTTAAGGATAAGGACCAAGCTACATTGGCAGTGAAAGAGTATAGCATCAAGAATCACGTTGACTACATTGTAGTAGAGTCCAGTCAGAAGACATTCTTAGCCAAGTGTGTCAAGTATGGGCAAGAGTGCAATTGGAAGGTTCGAATTACCAAACGTAAACGGTTAAATATGTGGGAGGTCAGAAGTACAGTGGAGATCATACATGTTTATGAAGTTCCATTGCACAAGATCACCGAAAATTAGATACGAGTGTAATAAGCCACCATGTGAAGAATCTGGTCGAAATAAATCCAAGGGTTCCCGTTTCAACGATTCAGGCAACCATTGCTCAACAATTTCAATATCAAATAAAATACAAGAAAGGTTGGCGTGCTAGAGAGAAAGCATTAAACTCTGTTTATGGTGATTATGATAAGTCATACAACGAGCTACCAGCTTTATTGCTTGCAATGACGCATTTCATCCCAGGCACCATCGTGAGATATCAAACAAAAGATGCTTACGACCAACAAGGACAAGTTCATCAAGATTATAAATTTTTCCATCGACTATTTTGGGCGTTCAAGCCTTGCATAGATGGCTTCCCTTACTACAAACGTATGATCCAAGTAGATGGTACATGGTTATATGAGAGATACTCTCATATATTATTGATTGCTATTGCGCAAGATGGTGATAACAATATATTTCCGATTGCATTCGCAATTGTGGAGCAAGAGTCGGCGGAAGCTTGGAATTTCTTTTTGACAAATCTACGTGAGCATGTCGTGAGAGAAGATGGTGTATGTATTATATCTGATCGAGGGACAGGTATCAAAACTGCTATTAATCGAGAAAGAAGTCGTTGGACACCTCCTCACGCGTACCCCGCGTACTGTGTTCGCCATATCGGGAAGAATAGTATGGAACAATTCAAAAATACATACTTTCGTAGTGAAATTGTTAGCATGGGTACGTCTCTGATATTTTATTATATTTTTTTATTCTATTTGTATATAAGTACACTAACAATATTATTGACAAACATGATATATACTAACACAACCCGATTTTGAGAGGAAAATGGCAAATCTAACTAGGTATAGCGACCGGCATTGGAATTGGGCAAACAATCTAGAAAGGGAAAAATGGGCTCAATGTTACGATGAATCTGGAAGACGATACGGCCAAATGACAACCAACCTTGTGGAGTGCATCAATGGAGTACTAAAAGGATCACGACATCTTCCGATTGCAAGCCTTGTAAAAGCGACATACTACAGGTTGGCTAAAGTTTGGACCGTAAAAGGGAAAAAAAATTGAGGCATTAATCAATAGGGGCCAAAGTTGGGCTACAGACCTAGTGAGGAAAATGCAAGAGAATATGACGAATGCAACATCAATGAGAGTTTACAGCTTTGATCGAATGAATCAGACGTTTGATGTTGTTGGTCCGAGACGCTTGAATCAAGCTGCACACGCCAATGTATTTAGAGTTGATTTCCGACGGAGGTACTGTGATTGTGGAGTGTTTCAGGCATGACGATACCCTTGTCCTCATGCAGTTGCGGCATGTATGTCTGTCGGAGTTGATTCATACACCTATGTCGATGAATGCTTCAATCTGCAGAGGATAGTTAATATCTACAGAACTGAGTTCCCACCAATTGCTAATTCAAACTATTGGCCACCAGTAGGGAATGAAAGATAGTTACCCGATCCTACCCTTCGTCGTACTCCAAAAGGAAGACCCAAATCAACTCGAATTCATACTAGTATGGATCTACATTATAGAGAGAAAATACAACGCAAACGATGCACAATATGTAGAGCAGAAGGTCATTCTAGAACTAATTGTCCAAATAAGCCCCAATTTGTATCTATTCCTCTTTGAGTTTTGAATAAAGTTTGTTTGTGTACAAAAAATACAAGTAAAAAATAATAACATTACAAGTACGGAATGAGATTAAAAGTCTGAATAAAAGAAAATAATAACATTACAAGTACGGAATGAAATTAAAAGTCTAAATAAAAGGAAATAATAACATTACAAGTACGAAATGAAATTAAAAGTCTAAATAAAAGGAAATTAAAAGTCTAAATAAAAGTCTAAATAAAAGTACATCACTTCTTATGCAGCTTTTGACCATGACGAGGTGTGGTAGAAAGATAACGTCGCGGTGGACGTCTCGCCCGTTGTGGCCTATGTGATGTATCATCTTCAGCACCTTCATCAGCATCCTTTTCAACATCATCTTCAGCATCCTCTTCAACATCATCTTCAATCACAGAGGGATACGTAGGTGGAGTCATGAAAATAGAACTAATATTCCCTCCCGCCAAATCTGGTGAATTCAGGATATTTTGCATTTCCTGGAATTGGCTATGATCGTCATAAACAAAAGTGGGAGACTGATGCTGACTAAACTCAGGTCTGTATAAAGTTGCATCATCAAACACAGGATCATGATATCCACCACTGGAACACGCAGCTGGAGGGATATATGTAGGAGTCAGTTCTGGTTCCCATACCGCATATGGTGTTACGTTACTCATATCTGGCTCCCATGTTATTGGCCAACCCTCCGTGTTTTGACTCGAAAGATTTGAACTTCGAGATGTTCCAGCTGAAGCTTTCCCTTTTCCACCATATTTTTTCCTATACCGTTCGCATTCTTCTCGTCCTTCAACAGTGGTTAAAAATGGTTTTCCATGATGACGATACCACTGAATATACTCCAAACTCTCAAAATCAAAATCAGCTCCTTCGATTGGGTATCTTACTGGTAAGGCTAGAGCTCTATTAGCCCACAAAGTAATATACTCAACATGTACGGCTTCCCAATCTGTCTCAGCTTTACCATGGCCATCATAAGCATGAAGAAAGTAATGGTCGCATGGAATACCCGGAATAGGCTGGTGAAATCCAAATTGTCTCAAGACTCTATCTGGAAAGTGGAACTCGACCGTAGAGAAATGGATTAAAGGTGTCACGCTACACTATAATACAGAATCGAACATCAGATAATCCGGTACAAAAATGCGGTCGTCATCATACGCCTTCCAAATAAACTGCGAAAATATGAAAAAAAATTATAATCACTTACAAATAAAAATACGAGATTGAAAAAAATTATAACTTAAAAAAATAACATCATTTACCTGGTCTTGACAATATAAATCAATAAGAGATCTGCATACTCTTACATTATTATGTGCTAATCCAGTATCATGATTTTCATCGCACCACCTAAATGAAAAATTATAATTATTTATAAAAATATAAAATACAAATACAAAAATAAACTAAAAAAAATTAAATTACCTCGCACAGAGCGGAAACTGTATAGTAGTTCGACTAACTGGAGTGAAGAATGGCAGTCGTTGTCAAGCCCAAGCCTGTAGTAACAAAAGACAACCGCCAATACCGCCGACTCTCTTCCCTTTTTCTAGTAAAGCGCATTTGCATAACTCACGATACAAACACGCTAAAATGGCGGATCCCCAGCTATATTCACCTTCAGACCAAGGTGTACTAAAAAATTTGAGGTATCGAACACTAACTAAATTTCCAGATTTATCAGGAAGTAGTATACCACCAATCAATTGCAGAATATACGCTCGACTAATCTGATAAATCTCTTCTATCGGGCTATAATCATTCAATTCAAACTCACTCTCTAACCAACTTAATTTAACCCGAGAACCTTTGACGTTATTTTCATATGAGACTTTTTCAAGGTACCTCTCACAAATGGAAGCAGTGGACCCTTCACTACGCTCAATCACAGGTCTCCCATTGACCGGGACTCCTATCAGATAAACTACATCTTCTAAAGTGATTGAGCATTCTCCACAAGGCATGTGGAAAGTATGAGTCTCAAGTCTCCACCGCTCGATTAAAGCAGTTACTAAGCCTGGTACCAACTTATACCCACGAAGAAACGTAGCATAATAAAAACCACTGCTATGTAAGAAATTCAAAATCCTATTATCGAGTGGAGTTTTCACAATACAACGATGATGTCTAAATGTTTCAGTTGTATCCTACAATAAAAAAAATATAACATGATTAATTAACAAATTACAAATTTAAAACATAATTTATATAAAAAAATATACCGGTTCAGAAACCGTAAGGCTAGAAATGTGTCGATCATCTAAATACAATAGTGGAGTTTGCTCAGCCATCCTGTAAAAATTTTAAACAAAAAACATAAAAATAATTAAAAACTATGAACTTAAACTATCATAAAAATTATTAAAAACTATGAACTTACAATATCATAAAATAATTCAACTAAACTAAACTATCAAACTAAACTAAACTAAACTAAACTAAACTAAACAAAACCAAACTAAAATAAAATATAAAAAATATACTTAAAATTTATCAAACTAAACTAAATGGCCAAAATAAAAAAAAATCAACTTACAATATAATAAAATAATTCAACTATAACCAAACCAAAATAAAATAAACTAAACTAATAACTAAAATAAATTATCATAAAATAATTAAAAAATTACCACCTTACACTATCATAAAATAATTCAACTAAACTAAAATATATCATTAAATAATTAAAATACATATAAATTTACAGAATAAACAAATACTTAAAAAAATTGGAGGAATAAACTAAAATATCACTATATAATCTAACAAATTTAACTATCAAAACAAAATAAAAATATATCAAGTTATAATATCATAAAATAATTCAACTAAACCCAAACTAAACTAAACTATCATAGATAATTTAAAAAATTATCAACTTACATTATCACTAAATAATTCAATATTTTACCCTTAATAAAATAAAATAATTAAAAAAATATAAACAAAAAATATAAAATTACAGAATATAAAAAAATTAAACTAAACTAAATTTTTCTATCAACTTAAAATAAAAACAATAACATTAAATAATAAAAAAAATTAAATACTTACAAATTTCAAACTTCTTCTAACACTTTCAACTCTATAAATCTCAAAACTATCTAACATTCTCATCTATTTATAACCAAATTTTTCTTCTTCCCACCATTTTTTATCCCAAAAATACCCTAAATTAATTTTTCACACTACCCTATAAAATTTTCAAAATAAAGCTTACACCTCCCTACCACCCTATCACTAACCAGCCTGCCACCCTCAATCACCCACCCCGCCTGCACCTGCACATTTCCTGTCGTCTGAAACGCATCTTATTTGCAGCAAAGGAGACGGGTTCAGCTGAACCCGACTTCAAACAGTAAAACACTGTTCAAAGTCGGGTTCTTTTGAGGTGGTCTTTCATTTTCTTTTCTTTTTTTTTTTTAATTTCGGAACTGTTCAAAGTCGGCTTCTTTTGAGCCAGACTTTGGTTTTGTTTATTTTTTTTTCATTTTGGGATAAGAACTGTTCAAAGTCGGGTTCTTTTGAGCCCGACTTCCTTTTACTATTCAAACTTCAATATATCTGGAAATATTCAAGAACAATCAATATATTTGGAAATAATTTTTTTTTATTCAATATTTGACAGATTTCCCCCTGGGTTTTTGATATCTGCTTTGTTCGTATTATTTTCGAATTAAATTCTATAATTCAAACAAAATAAAAATAATATTAATATAAAATATAACAGAACGACAAAAATAAATATGTTCCGATATTCAAAACTTTGTACTAAAATGATAGTTTTTGCTGTGTTAGAAATGAACACGTAATTGGTGGATATTTATACGTTTACTGTATGAATATGAATTTACGTGTTCAATTAGTATTTGTAGTTAATTATATATATTTATTTTGATATAATGAAAAATAAAACATATTATATCAATATATCGATTATCAATAAATTTCAGTTATTTCTAGCGGTGAAATCACAGTCATTATATTTTTAGTGATGGGCTGAAGTTATTTGAATATGATGCGATTTATTGTAGGTGATTGTGGGAAGAGTTGATAGAGACGCGGGCTGTCGGACCCATTAATTTTAGGATCCGCTCGAAAATAAATAATTTTATTATATTTTTTTATAAAAAATAAAATCTATTAAAAACTCTTTTTATAATCGTCAATGTAACGGAATTTAATTTTGAAAACAAGAAAAAAATACGTAATTTATTTTTAGTGTATTTTTTCTATTTTATTCATTTTTTTTTTCTAAAGAGATTACTTTTAATGTATATGTAATATATATAATATAATTATCTGAGCTTATTCTCGAGTTTTCGAGCCGAGTTTGGATAAATTTGGTTCGACTCATTAAGATCTTGAATCGAATCTGAGTCTAAATTAAATTCGACTTTGATCAAATTTTAACTGAACCAAGCCCGAGTAGCTTACAAACTGGTCATGTTCATTATCACCTCATGCTCTACTAATATTGTGGAGTTAATAAATGATTTATTTTTGAGCTTGTTCATATGTGAAATTTGGGTTTCCGACGAATAAAATTAATTGTCGATTATTAAATCTATTAAATTATAAAAGAAAATTTGTTTAAGAAAGATTTGAAAGACATGCCTGATTAGTTAAACGTAGCTCTACCGACTAAAAATTTATGTACCGAAGAGGTAGATTTTCTTCCCCTTGCCATTTATTAAAGAATAGAATTTTTTACCTTATAGTTATTTTGATATGTATCAATTCATCACCTATTTAGAGAAAAAGAAAAAACAAATTTAGAATTCTTGCTTCCAAAGAAACTCAAACATGGGTTTTGAGGGAAGAAAAGTCAAGCCTAAACTATTGAATCAAACACATATCTATGCTTTAAATCATTAACATATATATTTTCTATAATTAATCTTTTAATTTCATATATAATCATATATTTAATTGTTTTAATTTAATTAAATATTAATTAAACTATTTTTATATAATAAATTAAAATTTTAAAATTATAATAAAAATTATTTAACAAACACTTAACTCAAATCATAATCCTCAAACTTTAAATCATAAACCCTAAATTCAAACTCCACTCTAAATTCTAAATTCAAACTCTAAACCTTAAATCCTAATTTTATTTAACCTAAACTCAAATCTAAACCTTAGACACTAAATTCAACCCATAAACCTTAAACATACGCACTAAAATCCGAACCTCAAGTGCTAAACTCAAACTAGAAACCTTAATAAATGCTAAACTACAACCTAACCTAAACCTATTTCGCAAACCCTAAACTCTAAATTTGAACTATAAATTCTAAACCCTTAATTCAAATCATAAACTATACATCCTAAAACCTAATCATGAATGTTAAATTATAAACCTTAAATCCTATCATTTATGGTTTAAGGTTTAGGGTTTAAATTTAAGGTTTGAGTTTATGGGTTAGAGTTAGTGTTTAGTATTTGAGGTTTTGGTTTAGGGTTTGAGTTTAAGTTTTAATATTTAGGATTTGTTAAATAAAATTTTATTATAATTTTAAATCTTAATTTATTATATATAAATAATTTGATTAATATTTATTAAATTTAAAAAAATATATAATTATCTCTGAAATTAAAAAAATAATTATAGAAAAGAGTAACAAATATATATAAGTGTTAGTGATTTAAAGCATAAAGATGTGTTCGGTTCAATGGTCTAGCCATCATTCTTCCTCACTCAAGATTTAGGTTTGATTCCCTTTGAAAGCAATATCTTTTAATAAAATGGTGACACATATTATTTTTAATTAAAATATTTTGTTAGAATGAAATTGAGATGAAATTAAAAAAATATATAAATAAAAACAATAACGGATTTAGAAATTGTCGCGACCGATTTAAAACCGAAAACGTGTGGAAAAATAATCTGGCAAATTGGTTTTGAAAAATACGAATTTTATATTTTTAATCTTGAAAAAAACCAAATTTTAAAATAAACTTTATTTTAATTTTAAAAAATTGATTTGGAGTCGCCACCGGCCACTTTGGTAGGCCAGACACCATAAAACAAACCAGAGATTCGTTAAAAAACATTTGAGTTCGAGTGTCGGTTACGTGTAAGGACGACCCTTACAAACGCCCCAAAATTGGTACCTTATTAATTTCATGTGGCATTTTGATATTTTGAATATAGATATTAATTTAATTCTTCATTGTTAATTAAACATCACTTGAATTGAGGATATCCTTTTGATTAAGAAAATACATCCCTTTTAAACTTGTGCTTGAATAAGACGTTCTCTAGATAAGAAATCTCGCCCAAATTTAAAGAAATATAAATTTCACATCAAAAAGTTTAAATGCATGATCATTTATTTATCTTGTTCATTTTAAGTTCTAACCTAAAAGGGCTCCATTAATTAAATATTAAAAATCTATTTAAATTATTAATTTCGCCAAGTGTATGATAACATCCGAATGCTCGGACACTACCATCTTGTCACTTAACAAAATTAATAACTTTACTAATGTCACTAATTATTTATCTACCAATTTTATTTAATTTTAAACCTAAATTATTTTATCAAGTTCTAGGTTTTTAATAGCACATGAATTCGATACCAAGGTACATTCTTTAGGCCAACATCATGGTACGTCAAAGCACTGACCTCTCAGTGTATCCGAGGTATAAGATTCAAATACTATCGTTACTAATTATCTCCCTATTTAATTAATTAATTAAAGCAACTAATCCTAGAAGGCTCTAAATTAATTAACTAAATGATGATTAAGTGATCTCCTAAATATGTCATGTGATTTTTTTAAAACGAAACATAATTAAATAAAATAAAACAAATAAGCAAAATAAAGGAACTTGATTACTTTTCATTAGAAAATATGGGAGTTCATGTTACAAAAAAGATAATTAGAATTAAAAAGGGACTTACATGGTAAAGACAAAAAAAAGGACAAGAGTTCGATTTCAAGGGAACGAATTAGATTTAATTAAGTTTAATTAATTTTAAGATTTAGAATCTTTAATTAAATTAATCACTTAATCAAATTTTCCTAAGCTTTAAATTTTAATTAATCCTAATTAAAGTCAAACTTGATGGAAATTCAGTTTTAAGGTTCACTTAGGCTAAATTAGATCTAATTAGGTTAAATTAATTTTAAATTTTATCTTAGAAACTAAATTAAATTCAATTAAGAACCTAATTAAATAATTTCTAAGCCTTTTTAAAAAAATTTAAACCTAATTAATATCTAAATTAACTAATTTTGAGCTTTAGGGTTCAATTTAGGTTCAAACTAGATTTAATTAGATTAAAATAATTTTAAATTCAACCTTAGAAATTAAATTAAATTCAACCAAGAACCTAATTAAATAATTTCTAAGCCTTAAAATTAAATTAACACCTAATTAACATCTAATATTTGATTAAATTAACACCACTCGAATGACACCCTAAAAACATTTAAATCTACCCGGATTTCTCCCTAAAACCGAAAATAACAAAGATGAACCAAAAGCAACTAACGAGAGAAAAAAAAAGAACAAAACAAGGGCTTACATCCTCAATCTACCGAAAATCTCTTTCGATTGCCCTCTTGTCGATCCAAACTCTCCGATTCAAACTTTCAGCTCTTTCATTCAATTCCCCTACCAGTTCAAACTTTCAGATCCTTTCCTTCCATTCCCCCTTTTCCAGATTCGAAGACCTCTATTTAAAGGATTTGAATCAAACATCCTAAACTAATTCAAACTCCACCAAATCCCTAAAATTTCTCCCTCAAATCTCTCAACACAATCCCCACTAAATCTAAAACTCTCCCATATCTTCAAATTTTCTGTTTTTTATTTTTATTTTATTTTTTGTATTGTTTATCTTTTTATTTGATTTTTCAGTTATTATTTATTTTATTATTTTTATTTTGTTTTTTATTATTTTTTTTATTATTTTACAAAAATTCGTATTGATAGAAATATATGTAAAGAGAAGCGTATCTCAAAATATTTTTTAAGAGCGGGTGGATTAATTCATCAAAATATTTCATTTATAGAAGGATTCAATTTAATCAATTGAACCCGTAACTTTTAAGAATAATAATTGTTTATTTAATCAATTATACTAGAGAGCTCGTGCTAGCGAGATATATATATTTATCTAAAAAAATAAATATTATTATGAAATCCATTGAAAACATTACAAAATTACTAAAATCGTCCACTCGCTTTAAAAGGTAAGAAACAAATCATTACCTTTTAAGGATAATTGGTCATAATATATTTACGTTACTTTTTATTTAATTTTTTTCTTTAATGAAAATATATTTTATGGACGGATAAATTTATAATCAGCGTTGAATATCGTTGAATATCATTAATATTAAACACTGTTATATATTATTAAATTAATAAAAAAATTAAAATTTTAAATTATAATTAATAATTATATTAAATTTATTATGTTTATTAATTATATATCAATTTTTTTAAACTTTTAAATTTTATTAATTAATTTAATAATATTCGATTTAGTATAATTCAACCGTTTTCTACATTATAGAATTTTCCTTTACGCTCGAACAAGAAAATCGAAAATTTCATCCGTTACTGTTTTTCACTAAATCTGATTCAACCAAAAGCTTTCGCCTTTTCTGCAACGTTTTCTTCGCTCCTTTCTCTCAAAAGCTGCCCCCTTTCCCACTATGTTAACTCCGTATATAACCGCTCGCTCAACAAAAACAAGCTCAGTTTTTTATTCTCTCACTTTCTGAGCAAAACCAAGTTTATTTTACTCCTCCATAACCAAGAAGCTCTCCATAAAACCATGTTTTCAAGAGGTAGTGGTGGTGCTACTTGGATGGAAGATAAAGAAGATGAAGATTCAGCTTCATGGAACCGATCCAACAAAAACAACAACGATAGTGTCATAATGGAGAAAAAAGATGAGATGGGTTCTTTATCTGCATTCAAATCCATGTTAGATGATGATTGGTTTGTAGGAAACAACACTATTTCAAGCCATCAAGATATTAGAGACATGTCGTTTAATGCAAATCTTGGTGATCATCATCAAGATAATCTTTTGCTTTCTCATCATAAACATTTGGTGGGTTCTTCATCTTCATTCTCACCATCTTCCTCCCTTTTGAACAATCTTGACCCATCTCAGGTACAGTACCTTTTGCAACCAAAACCATCCTTATCTTCCATCCTTAATTTTGTTTCTAATAACCCTTTAGACCATGGTTTTGATTTGAGTGAAAATGGGTTGCTTGAAAATCAAGCAACAAATGGCAATACTTTGTTGAACAGGGAAAATACTGGGGGTTTGATTAGTTTCAATGATTTAAGCCATGGTAATCAGTTAGACACTGCTAACTTATGTCCCCCGGCTCAGTTATCGAGTTCTCCTGTGGTTCAGTCACCGAAAAATAGAGTCGGGTTTGAAGGGTTTGAAGGGTTTAAAGAGAATCCTGGAAATGCCATGCTCTTAAATAGGTCTAAGTTGTTAAGGCCACTAGAAAGTTTTCCTTCAGCTACTTTGTTTCAAAAAAGAGCTGCCTTGAGGAAGAATTCAGCTGATAATGGACCGAATTTGGGGCTGTTGGATGGAGGAAATATTGATGTTTTGAGAGGTTTCGAGGGAGATAAAGGGAAGAAAGAAATGGGTGAAGAGAATGAGAAGATGAAAAGCAACAACAGATCAGATGATGTAGAAGATTTGAGCATTGATGGGTCAGCTTTGAATTATGATTCCGATGAGTTTACTGTGAGTACCAAGGTGGAGGAAATTCTTAAAAATAGCAGAAATACCATAAATGCAGACTGTAGTCTTAATGGAGGAGACCAAAACGGTAAAAATAAAGGGCTTCCTGCTAAGAATTTGATGGCCGAGAGGCGCCGTCGAAAGAAACTCAATGATAAGCTTTACATGTTGCGGTCTGTTGTTCCAAAGATTAGCAAAGTAAGAATTTTGTTTCAAGTTTTATTTCATCTCATGAATTCAAGTATGAACTGTTGTGTTGATTTAGATCCTCAGAAAATATCAGACATTCTTTCTTCATGTTTTGTTTTTGTTTTCTCGGTGGCATTTTCGGATTATATGTGTCAGTGGCATCTTTTGTTATATGTTCTCAACTTGCTCTGAGATAGTATGATGTACATTATCCTTCTACTTACAGATGGATAGAGCTTCAATTCTCGGGGATGCTATTGATTACTTGAAGGAACTATTGCAAAAGATCAATGACCTCCACAATGAATTGGAGTCAACCCCTCCTAGCTCGTCCCTGACACCTACAACCAGCAGCTTCCATCCTTTGACGCCAACTCCAGCTATCTTGCCTAGCCGTATCAAGGATGAACTTTGCCCCAGTTTGTTACCAAGTCTGAATGAGCAGACAACAAGAGTAAGCTCATATCTTCATAATGAGAAGTTACTTTCACCTTTCACTTATAATATATTATCAAATCAGTGTTTGTTTCTGGCATACTTAATATTGTTTCTGCTACTTTAAGTCTATTAGAATATTTATGTATGTTATACATCTGAACTTGAAGAAAAATGAAGAGTAATATGGAAATGGGTTGCATGTAGCAACATTAAATATGTGATTGTAGAACTTTGTGTGTGTATATAGGTTGAAGTGAGGCTGGGAGAAGGAAAAGCTGTAAACATCCACATGTTTTGTGGGCGGAGACCAGGTCTTTTGCTCTCCATAATGAGGGTTTTGGACAACCTTGGACTTGACGTCCATCAAGCAGTCATTAGCTCTTTCAACGGTTTTTCCATAGACATCTTTGGAGCTGAGGTACATTTTCTGACCTGAATATGATTACGACATGTAAAAATACACAAAAATACACACTTCTCCACCTGATTTTGATGTACTTCAGTTATGATATCCTTTTAGTTTATTGAGAAAAACACCTGCAGTTTGATTCATGTATAAAATCAAAAAATACTCATTACTCTCGACATAATAATCATTTTTAGTCTTTTTTCTAGAGTAATTCAATCCCCAATTTAATTTTGGATCAAAATAGTCTTTCCGTGGATGAAAATTGTCAGTCAACTGATAGTAAATGACTTGAAATGACATGATAAACCTTGACCGTACACCTTGATATGATATTATCATATAGACAAATATATTGACTTGAAAAATATTACATCAATCAAAATAATTCTATAAAATCATATAAAATATAAAATAATTTTTCTGTAGACTTATCATTCTGTGAAATTATTTCAAACTATTTACTGTCTCATTTCGAGTTTTGATATTTTCATCTGTACGTGTTTCCAATTTTCAGCTATGCAAGGAAGGGCAGGTGATCAATCCTGAGCATATCAAAGCTATACTGTTGGATTCAGTTGGTTTACACAACATGATATAGAGGTTTCTTCTCAAGGTTATATCTTAAGTTTAACCATGAACAGGCTTTGAATCACAGAGGGTTGCATTTTGTTCCACCAGATCAAATTGTAGTAGTGAGCAACCTAGAAGGCTTTGAATTAGTTTGAACAGGTTGAAAACTCATCAAAAACTAAAACTTTTGGAAGAACTGAAAATATGTAATCCTTGAAAATCTTTGTTTCTGCATTTTAATAAACTTGTGTTCTTATATTTCTTCTTGTTTGATAAGCCTCTCATTCTTGATGTATACGAGGGTAAATGCATGATTGAGATTATTGATAGAAAATAAAAAAGAAAAATAAATAATTTCACATATTCATAATGATCTTAAAAAATGTAAAACTAAATCATGGTAGTGAATCTTGACTATTATAGATGTAGATCCTATTTATGTTTATCTTACTCTTTTTTAGACCGTTGAATGAAGATGATTTAGATTAATAATGATGAGAAATGAATAATTTTTATGGGAAAACAAAGTGGATAATTTTAGTTGTCCATTTACTATCAATCCAATAATTTAAAAACTGCAACAATATGAGTTTTATATGGTGTATGATACGATATAGATTTTGATATAAATTAAATAAAAAAATATTTTTAGACTTAAAATAAAATTATAAAAAATATTTTAAAATCTATTAACTTGAAAGATATGCTTGAAAGATTTTTAAAATATTTTTAACATGATTAAATATTTTTAAAATAGCCTAAGTGTCAAAAACAATAACTACTACGACCATCCTGCACCAATACACCCTTTGTTTCTTTAAGTTTTAAGATTTTTTAATATTCAACCTTCATACTGTACAATCAAACTTATATCGGTAATAAATATCACGTATCATTATGTGTTGCATTGATTGTGTGACACCCTCGCCCCGGGTTAGGAGATGGGGCATCGACCGACTTATAAACTAATAATTAAATCGATGTTGTATTCGTTTCAATGAAATTGCCATTCAATTACATGTTAAACTTATCAATTTCGGGTCAATTTTAAACTTTTTCCAAATTCAATTTACTTATTATTCGACTCTGAGTTCATTTCATTTCTCGATCATTACTCATCAAACATTCGATCTTCAATGAACTCAACTAAGGCTCATAACCAATTTTATCCGTTTATCGAACTCTAATATGTTCATATCATTCAATTTATTTTTACACTCAAATAATGGCTAAGTGTATCGATACCCCTATAGGAAGGTATCGAAACAGGGGTATCGAACTGGGTTCAATACAAGTTGCTTACGTTGACTTGTTGACCGAGGCTGAGTAGCCCGGTTCGATACTGGTATCGATGCAATTTCGTTACTGGGAGCACCAGTATCGAACCAAGTATCGATACTGGCCTACCTTGATGATTCATGGCCTAAGGCTAAGGTGGCCTGGTTTGTAACACTCCAAATTTGGGCCTAGAAGTTTAGAGGCCGGTTTAGAGTTCTAGTGGACCGGTTTTGTCGGTTTAGCCTAATTCGGGATTAAATACCTAAAAATTAATTTTCTATCAAAATAAATTATGGGAAAATATTATAAAATCCTTAATTAATATATATTAGGCTTTGGTTAAATCAATTTTGAAAATCGACCCTTAAAACCCTAAGATTTTGAAATTAGTGACCGTTTTGGTAAAAATAGAAAACTTGAGAACAATTTTATAAACTAAGCCAAAACTTTGGATCTTTAAGGTAATTTGATATAATCCTAATCCTGGTTGATCTAGGTTTTCCAAGAGCCTATATAAACAACCTTTAATCCCTAGTTTTAACCTAAGTAATCTAAATTCTCTAATTTTGTTCTAAAACACAAAAATTCACTTTTTAAAAATATCTCTTTTTTAAATTTCGGTTTCTTCTTCTCCAAGGCAGCCTCCTCCTCATCTTTTCAAGGTAAATATCCATTCTTTTTAATAAAATTTTGTTGGTTTATTTTCCTATATTTTTCTGGTTAGATTAATTTTGGAGTTGATAATTCTTAAAACCTCTGAAACCTAAAGTTCTTTAATGAATTTCCTAAGTTATTCTCTTATTGAAACAATCTTTAAAGTCTTGAATCAATAAAATCGGTTTCTTTGATAAAAATTCCATTGTTTTCTTGATTTTCGTTCAAGGGTTTTACATGGCTATTTTTGATGCCTAAATACATGAATCTTGAAGTGTTTAGATGTAATTAAGATGACTTTGAAGTATCTAATCCCGGACCTAAGGTTTAGAGGGTGTTTCGAGAGGTTTTCAGTGAGTTTCGGTTAAGTTTTATGGTGTTTTTAGGGGCTGCCATCTATTGATCCGACTTGAGGGATGTTTGAGTGTGTTTTAATATACTAAAACCTCTGGTGTTGATGCTTGAATTAGGTCAAGAGATAGAGGAACAAGTTTGAAGGAGTTTGGAAAGTCGAATCGTGTTTTCGGGTGACTTGTCGAGCAAGTTTCAGTAAATCGGTGAGTGGATTATGAGGGCTGCCAATTTGGCATGGTTTTAAATGTTTTCAAAGGTTTGGGTGTAGGGAAGGTGTGAAAAATCTCCATATACTCTGAAGTAAGTTTAAAGTATTGCTTTCTTAAAGGTTCCCATATTACGCCGTGTTTTTGTTATGTTATTTGTCATGCTCTTATTGTGTTGTGTATATATGATTATGCATGTACATAAATTCTCATGAGACTGTTTTTAAAGAGATTTTATATGCATTCAATGTTCCTACGATTTTTATTTTGAAAAATAAGATAAAAGTGGTTTTATCGATTTTTGCAAGTGATGCGTAAAAAGTGGGATACATATGATTTGAATTCTGTTTTAAATTAAATGTTGAGCATTGGTTTTTGATAATATATTGGCTAGTTAAGTGATGAACCTTATGGGATAAGTTGATCGATCAATAGGTCTAGAGTGCACTATAAACATTCAAAAGTCGTACGTGTATAAATTCCTTGTGTGTTGCATTTTGCCTTTTATTCCAATGCTATGTGATGGGAGTGGTACTGTCACATACGGGTTGATCGGAGTGGTACTGTCACCGGACACCAAGGTGAGATAATTCATGTTGAGAGTGGTATCAACATGCGCATGCTCTGGGAGTGGTACTAACATGCGGTTGCCCGTTTATCCTAACGATTTGGAGTGGTACAAATCGGATCACTAGCACCAATATATGTTTTTACTTTTCTAAGGTAAGTGTCATGGTTTTTACTTGATTGCATATGATATTATGCACGCGAGGTTTTATGCATTGGTATGCTTGTGATTTGAGCATTGCTATGTTGTTAGCATGTAGGACTTGAGCTTTGTGCATTGAGGTGCACATATAAGCATTGCTATGTGGGTAGCATGTAAGACTTGTGTTTTAGCTTTTAAAGCATGTGATTACAAAATGGTTTTTACTAAAATCTAATGATGGTGTTGTTAGCCTTGGTTTGATGACACTTACTGAGTTTTAAAAGTGGTGTTGTTAGCCATGTGTGTTTTGTTTTATAAAGAGCATGACATGTTTTTAAATTGATGAAATTGGTTTAATATGGGCTGCATTGCAAGGTGTTTTTATACTTGTTTTATTCACTCACTAAGCTTATGCTTACCCTCTCATTTACCTTGCAATGCAGAGTATTTGATGTGGAGGCAGCAAAGAGAAGCAATGATCCAGGTAACCGTCAAGTGAAAGCTCAAGTGTGTCTTTATAACTTTAGTAGTAGTGAGAGAGCAATGGGGATGTGTTATCATATTGTGAATAATGTCTATGCTTTTGAGACTTGAAATGGTTATATGCTTCTACATATTTGATGATTATCAAAGTTAACGTTAGCCTGTAACTTTGAATTAAATTGTCCATTGATATTCCTTTAGTATTAATATAGTTATTTTAGAGTTTGATTCTTGATATCCCTATGTTTGAATTTGAGTGTTGTTTATAATGAAGCATGACTACTTAGGAGTTGAATATATTGTTGTTAATTAGGTTGAAGTGCATCTAGATAATATGTCATGATATGTGCTTAAAGTGTTTTTATATAAATTTACGTATAGAGAATGTCATGAAATCTTTGGAGGCTGGAAATAGTCTTAAACTTTGAGCATGCAATAAAATGACTTGTATATATTATTTTAAGATAAAAATTTATGTGCAAGCATGAAAATACTTAATTAAATATTGATAACTTTAATTTCACAATCAGAGTATAAAATTCTGGAAATTATAATTAGGTCCTTTAAACTTGTTCGATTAAATTAGGACTCGTTTCTCTTTAGTTTTCGCTGTAATTGAATTCAGTCCTTGCATTAACATGTAGGATCTAATCAAAGCATTTAGAAAAGACAATGATAATATTTTTAGGGTTGTTTATCGGGGCGAGTCTCCGGATTAGCCTCGGTATTCCCTGTATAGCTCGTTCGAGTCGGATGACGTCTAGACCGGGTTGAGGGGGTTACATGGTTCGATACTGGTATCGAACTAGGAAGCCCATAAGGTAGCTTGGCATCGAACCAAGCTTTGATCTATTTTCGTTACTGCCAAGGGTGGTATCGATACCCATGTAAGTGGTATTGATACCCCTGCCCTAATTGACAGGTTTCAAGCCTTTTTAAACACTTAGATACAATTCAAAGACTCCAATTTAATCTCATTTCATCCCTAAACCTTAAGGGATCATTTTAACCTATTTAGATAGCAATTAACCACTTATCGACTCTATCTATTTAACCACTTCATTGCATAAACCAATACTCTTGTCATTCTACCTTACTCTCACTATGGTCCTTAGTTCAACCATACCTTAGGCTTGTAGCCTACATGATGAACCACACGGTTCATCACTTACATGCCATGATATAATACAATAACCAAGGTTTCATAGGCAATCTAAACCACCATATGCTAGCCCATCCATGACTTTGCCTTATGGCTTACAAACCAAGTTAAGTAACAAAAGCCTTATATATACAAACCATGAACCAATTATCAAATGCATAGGCTAGTCTAGCATGATCACTAAACCATCATTCTAGGAGTTAACAAAATATGACAAGATACCATACTTTACTTGTTTGTTGTCCTTGCACTCGATCAACTTCAATCTAGCTCCTTAGTTCGATTACCTGTTGTTTTGGGAAGGAGGAAACAACGAGTGGTAAGTATTATGAAGTACTTAGTGAGGCAGCCTTAGTCTAACCATATTAGACATAACACAATAACGTATATAGCATGCTACAAGGAGGCAACAAATTTAATTCATGGCATCAATTCAATATGGCAATAGTTCAATCAATGTTCAAGTTTGTCAATAGCCAAATGTCATGGTCAACATGCTTCTCAAGTCAATTATAAGTCTAGCATACTAATCAATTTCATAATCCATATGTACAAACATTAACTAACATATGTTCGATGCATGCTACACAATAATCAATTTTCAATTCTCAATCTTTCCTTAAACAATTCATACCAAGGGCTACCCATAGCCATATACACATTTTCATTAGCCATTTCATATTCTAGTGCTACTAATAGCATCAATTACATTCCAATGCTCAATATCAATGCATGATCAAGTACCAATGTTTCTCAAGCCAACACATGTTCGTATAGTTTACACTCAATCCTTTAGTCTTTCATTTAAGTCGTGTGATGCCTTAGTATAGTTAGACAAGGTAAGCGAGTCAACAAGAGTGTCACGAAGACACTAACAAGAGTACCACAAAGGTACTAACAAGAGTATCATAAAGATACTAGCAAGAGATACCCATGGTATCTAACAATGGTGACTAACCACCAATCAATGGTACTCATAGTACCGAACAAGAGTACCGAAGTACTAAACAAGAGTGTCGTAGCACTAAACAATGAGCTCAGACTCTAGGCATGCCGTACTACCTATGACCAACTACCGACCAAGGCTCAATACCATTTTCCATATTCATTTGTTCATTATTCAATTCACATTAATCAAGTTCATGTCACTAAAGTCAATTATCCATAATATGCTAATCACAAAAGCATCAATCATGCTATCATCATACCATGTAAACATATAACATGCATATCATGTCATCAATTCAACATTTAAATCATTATATACATGCTCCATGCATGGTTCACGTATCTGGCATTCGTAGCCGCGTGCCGTTACTTACCTCGACATTTTCGAGCTATGCAAATGCTAAGCAAGTACTAACAATCTAGCAAGCAACTCATACCGTCAAATAAGTTATTTAACATTAAGCCTTCTTCCCTTATTTATCGAATATAGATTAGTCTATTTACATGACATATCAATTTAAATAACAAGGGATGGTTAGGACCCTAGGTCCTAACCCTAAGGTTTGCCATACTCACAATATTTCCAAGCTATTATGGGTTGTAGATCGTAATCCCCTTGCCTCGCTTCCTCGCTACTTCGAGCCTCTCTTGTTCTTCGATATCCTCTTCTCTCGGTTTATCTAACAATACAAATACAATAGCTATACATTAGGACATATCAAGGCCATCTAACTTAAGTAATCTTAGGCTTATCAAATGTAATTGTGTGCATTTGTTCATTACGGACAATTTTGCTATCCTTAAGCGAAACGATCATATCTCCTAGCTCCCTTGTCCAATTTTAGCCCATTTTACCTCTTCGGAAAGCTAAGAGAACCCTCTACAAGTAAAATTTAACCTTACATTTTAATTCCTAATCGACCAGCTCTAGATTTCATTTGAAACAGACCCGGCCGAATTTTGGAATTGCTCGGACAACCCTTATGGAAATGCTCATATCTCTCTCTACCGAACTCGGATTGAGGTTCCGTAAATTTTCACTTAAACTAGGTATGTAAGAGTATCATAATTTAAAATTTCAGACCCTAAATACTTAAATCCCGACCTAGGGAATTTCTCAAAGATGACTACTCGGATATATTTTCTAGGCGATTTCGGCTAACTTCATTCTATGTCTTTAGTCTATAGTTCCAAACTTATTTTCATAATTTTCCAGTACTACTATCATGAAATCAACCTCATTTAATTCACTTTTTCATCACTATTTTTATGCATGTTTAACATTGAACCAATTAATGAACATTATATAGCCAACTTCCATTTAACTTCTAACAACTTAATCCCAATTTTCAGCAACTACAAACATTTAATCTCATGTCAATCAAAAATCTAAAGGGGATTTAGAAGACTTACTCAAGTCTTCTTAACTAGAAGCTTCAATACCCTCCAAATTTACAAGATTTAGAGCTTGTTTCCCTAAGCTTCCATGGATTCCTCTCACAAGACTCTCTCTCTTTTATTTTTCTTTGTCTAACGTGAATGAGGGAAGAAGGAGGAGAAATGTGCTGATTTTGCTCCTCATTTAATGAAGGTGAAATGACCGGCTTGCCCTTTTAGCTATAACTAGAGTTAACTTATTACAAGGGTAGTCTATGAAATTCCATTTCTTATCATGCAATGCTCAAGTTGTCATTTAATTTAATTTAATTTAGCTCCTATTTTTAATTCAATTAACCACATGATTTATTTTAATTTACTAATTATTCGAACTATTTTTTTCAACCCGGTTTTTTGGGTGTTACAGATTGCTTATAAATAATGGTTCTATATTTCTAGCCTTGATTCTTTTGCTACAACCTTTCCCTGCTAAAGCTCGATCTCAATAGTCTATGCACTCTCTAACTCTATTTCGTATATTATTATAAATAATCGGTTTTATCTATTTAATATTCGTATTTTAAGAAAAAAATTAATTTTTTTAATTTATATTTAAGTTAAATAGAAACTCTTCTTGAATATTAAAAAAATGATTTAATAAAAAAATTAAGCAATTTCAGAATATTCCTCTCACATATTTGACCTAATTTTCCAATGAACGAAATTTTCAGTTTTTGAAGCACCAAAAAAAAATTTCTTCTCTAATTTTTTTTATTTCATGATTGACAAAGACAGGAAACTAAATTCGAGTTTTCTATAATTTGTGCCTCTGTCGAAGATCTTCTTACCGGTCAAACAACTCAAATACTGCAAAATGGTTAAAAATTATCTTAAAAAAATTGATTTTACAGGTCTCAGCATCTCAGAATTAATTCAGTTTGGTTTTTCTAAATTCATTTTTAAAATTAAATTTTGTTTATTCAATTTATTTTTGGTTATTTATTTGTTACAAATTGCTGTATAAATTCAGCACTCTTGATTTAATACAATAGGCTCCCATAAGAAATCAATTATAATCATTCTTTGTTGACAAATAGGTGCATGTCCGAAAAAGGTATGCTCGGGGATGTAAAGATTTAGATTTGTTCTCAGTCGATTCTTACAATTGTCCGTCCTGTTGACCTTAAGTATGGGCGTTTAGTGTAAAATCAAATAATTAAAAGTGGTTTCGATATTAATTATATCAAAATCTTTATTTTTTTCCGACACGGGATTAACGACCCGTCTGCTCACTCATGGCCTCGCAACAAATGGTAGAAATAATGATGCCCTCCATATTTTCTATCATTTCTGTCATTTCTAGACTCGGTCATATGGAGGAAGCTGTCAATCTTAATTTATCATAAGATGCATAGAAAAAGCTTGGGAGATGTTTAATAAAATCCTGCTGAAAGGGAAAATTTATATCAGGGGTGAGTCCTACCACGTTATTTATGGGATCAAGCACTAAAAACTATATACTTCAGTAACTTTATCATGTTATATTATTTTCTTAAGTGAATCTTCACTTAAAAATTAAAAATTGCTAATGTGGTTAGTTTTTAGTGGTTGGTCCCATGGATGATAGTGGGAATGACCCATGATATAATTTCTCGCCCGAAAGGCCTTATCATCTAATACTTATTCTATGATTATAGACGGATACTGCAAATCTGGGAAATTTATTTCAGGATTTTCTGTTACCGGATAAAATTCCCTCAAAGAGTGTTCCGGTAGATAGTTACCCGAAGAAATGGCAGAGCAAGACGTTTCCGGAGAGCTCGATCCGGCTTGGATGGGTTCCAAATTCAACCATAACTTTGAATAAGCAATGTTGGCAGTGCCAGGTTTTCTCACATTGTTTGTATAAAAGAAAGGTTTTGTAGTACTGATATTTCTGCAGCTTTCTTTGCTGGAATTCATGGTCCCTGAGAAATAACATGTTTTATCTATCTGTTTGTATGTTGATTTCTCTGTTTCTTGTGTCACAAGCAAGACTTTGGGTCTCGAAAAAGCCAAATAAGTGATGAACTTCTGAATTTTCTCCTGTGATACTTGTATGGTCATTTTCTTTCCAATTTCAGAAAAAAAATCATATCTTATTACTAGCTCAAAGTGCATTAGCATGTGTTTTAATGTCACATTTTGTCTTGCAATTTAGCTTAAGCTACCCGGTAAAATTTACATAGTACAATATATATAGCTACTATGACAGAGCACCCAAAGGAACTACTAAGATGGCGGGAGGAGCTACACACACTAGAAGAAACCTGTGCATTATAGTATTCATTTATCTGGTCTTCCGATTCACGGATCTTACGTTCTCTTTGGGGGGTTCTGAACTGTTATAAGTATCAATCTGTTAGGAGTGTCAAAACCTCATTTTCATTGACACCTGATGCCAATGCAAGCTGAAGAGGTGTTTTACCTTCTCCGTCGACAGCATGTGGGTCGGCTCCCCTGCAATTTTCATCGGAACCAGTCGGTTGCATTCATAGCACCGGGGAAGATAACCAGTGTGAACAAAATTGTGTCTGTGTGTGTAAGATAAGAAAAAAAGAAAAGAAAAAATCACCTTGTAATAAGCAACCTTGCTATTGCAAAATTCCTGCCAATGATACAAAGATGGAGTGGCACCCGGCCTCTTGAATCGGATGCATTTACATTAGCGCCGTACTGAAGCAGTAGCTCAACCATGCTAATATCCGTGTTTAAGCAGGCAAGATGAAGCAGTGAACAACCGTCAGAATGCTCCTCTTCGGTCTCATCTTTGCTTTCATTTTTATAGTTCATGGCTTTCGAAGACGGGTCCAGAGAGTCAACTGCAAAAGTAATCAAATCTGTGTAATTAAAGGGTTTCTTTGGCTTCTCCCATTACATTAATCTGGAGTAATGAGCAGGGGGAAAGGATGTACAATATGTTGCATGACCATAAATAGCATTGACATCTGCTCCATTGCAAACAATGTGGCGGTATACAGCCTTTGGGTCATTAGAACGAACACTTTCCCACACCTCTTCTGCTACCGAAAGGGGACTCTGATTATCCGTTATCTTAGAAACAAAAGCTTTCTCTGCATACTGAAACAATCAGAAACCATCAACTCTACATCCTAAACAAAAAGATTACTACCTTTGCAGAGAGCAGACATCATTGATGCAGTCTTATTTCAAAAAAGGAAACACGAGGAAGCTACCTTTGCATGAATGAACAACTCCTTCACTGAAATTGGGTCATCCTGATCAGGTTTCATTTTGAGAAGCTGCTTTTGTCCTTCAGGCTTTGAAGAACTACAACAAGTAAAAAGGTGTCATTCTTGGAAGAGCTCCCCCGTGGAATCGAATAGTTTTACTTACCCCACAGGTATGACAGTTCTTGAATGACCTGATTGCAACAGCTCCTCCCAGACTGAATTCACATAGAGATTTCCCAGTGATTGAAACAAAGCCAACACAGACGGTTCCCACACTTTAACATCAAGTTTCAGAGATCTTACCTGAGTAATACAAAAGCTGCATGAACATGCAATCAAAGAAAAGAAAAGTAAAACAGAAACAAAAGCTTTCTTTTAAGAAACTATTAAAGAATTGCCAAAATCATTTCTTAGAAAGACATAAGGTTCCCAGAGCACATTTATATGACATACCTTTGATACATGTACGCCAAGATTGCGATGAACTCCAGAACATTCAATGCATATGAGTATACCAAGGTTTAAAGATGCCCAGTCTGGCTCAGGTGCACAACAATCAGCACATTTATCATTCCCGGCTACTTTTCTTAAGATATCAATTGGCTTTTCACTCTTCCCGCAATATTCTTGATGCTGCGAACTTTTAGACATATCTAGGAGACTTCCGGTGGAGGGAATCTTAGGTATAGGTTGGCCAGTTGCATCAGGGGACTCCACTACTGAACTATCACTAGTAAAGTTACTATCACCACTTACAGTTGGGAAAGCAGGTTGACACTGACATAAACATTGTATGGTCATTTTCATGGAGAAAGAGATCAGTGAGGAAAACTTGATCAATGCCTCCTTTTCCAATTCAAGAAAATTAAACAAAACGTATAATTCATTTTGTGTTTAAGAAGGAACAGTTCAATGTTTTCCCCCTCATTTTCTTAAAAAAAAATTTAATCAACTTACCTTTTCTGGTGTTTGGGAACTCAATAATGAAGTAATCACTCCAGTTATTTTTTCAATCCAATCCCTCTGGTCTAGTGCATTTTCTGCCTGCATTGCCAGCCTAGTCCTTTCAATAGTTTGCTCATTTCCAAACTTAATAACCACAAAACATTACCAAAAAGTCTAGAGTAACAAATAAAATTGATATATTGAACAAATACCTGCAATGTATAGATTTTGGTTGGTGAGATAATTCTGAAACAGAACATTAAATCAGACTGATCTGCGTCAATTTTGATTGTTGATGTCAACAAGTTTACAGTGTGACGTGTAACAGATTTTTCATCATGTACAGTACTATGGTAATGATTAGAAAGCCATCGACTCAGCAGCCCAGGACCATTTTCACAACTACTCCTTTGTACAGCACACTGACTTCCACCTGCCTGAATAAGTAACATTTAGTGTGGACTATGAAGAAAAGGGAAAGAGTAAAACTTAAAGCCCAGTGATCTTCGTTTAGCGACTTACAGAAGACCAGACATATGGTTTACGATAGTAGTACAGCATCCCTCGACTGTCGAGAACAAAAAACCTTCTCTTCCAATCACCTCTCAGGTTTGAGGAACGTTTTGAAAGATAACCTTGTCGTATAGTTTGGACCTATGTATATAAACTCACTAAGAATACAAAAACAATTTAAATTCAAACCATGATTAAGAATCTCTAGACGTGGTATCACCTTTCCCTTTGCAGCAGATTGCATAACTGCCTCAATAACTTTTTGGGATCCCCTTGTGAAAGGTTGCATACCATCGACAACAGAAGGACCAGTATAGCCAGTTAAGGACTGTTTACTCTCTCGATCAATCTGCCTGATATGTTCCTGCATCCTTTCAGTGAGGGATTCCTGTTCATAGTTCGAACATTCCCTAGACTGCTGTGCGTAAGTTAAGACCTGTAACCCACATACATTGGTTTCTGAAATTCTCCGGATTAAGAGATATGGAAGTTCAAAGATAGAAGAAATAAGTTTCTGGGGTAGAAAACTAGTGACAAAAAGGTGCATCTCCTCAGGAAATAAGACGACAAACCTGGTTAATAAAGGGTTCCATCTTATGTAAGAGTTCATATCCCTGCAAAGAAGAAAGGGTCCAGATTCCATAAGTTGAAAATATTAAAAAAGATACAAGTGGAAGCAATATGAAATGTTCCAAACCTGTTTGAAGAATTGTAGGTGAGCATCCATCACCCCACTAACAGCCTCCAAAAATTCAAACCTCTTTTTGGCTTCAAACTTGGATAGAGCACTAATCTGTAGGCAGCAGAACATGTACAATGAAAGCTTGGTCTTGTTTTGCATTGCTTTTCAAATCAACTTTTGGACCCAAAAGTTGGTTTGAGATCGAAAACAATAAAAAACATGTAGCTTTTTGGGCCAAAACTGTTTTTCAGCTTGGTTTGAAAAATAATTTCAAAAGCTAAAATTTCTAGATTTTAGCTTTTCCAAAAACAATTTTATGTAAAATTACTTGTATATTCTTGTTTATATTATCAATCCTTTTATATTTTCAAAAAGAATGCTTACTTAAAAATATTTTTTTGACAACAATAACAAATAAACAAATGAATGCCTTCGCTGGAAAAAGTAACTTACCAGATTGAAGCGAGCCAGCTCAAATGAGGTTTTAGCAGTAAGCAATTCCTGGAATGTCTCTCTACCAAATTAGATTTTGAAAGATAATGGTTAACCATGACTTGTAGGATAAATCTTTGGGTCAAGACAAGAGTTGATATTGTATATACCTCTTCTATGGCTGCAGCTACATCAGTCCTAGTGCTTTTCCTTAAAGACATAAATTTATCCCGTGCCTGTATGCCCAAATCAAATGTAATTATTTTTTAGAAAACATCCATCCATTCTTTTATTTATAAACCTTCATTTTTAATTTGTAAGTATTGATTATACAAACTCGCGTTTTTTAGCAAGTAAAAAAGGAAACAACCAAGCAGAGGCTTTATGATAACATAATAGCATTTTGTGGGGAAAGATTTTAACACTGTATAAGAAGCTAGAATCAAATAAGACAAATGTTTGCATGGCCCTTGTCTCCCTTCTGGTTTTTTTGTGCATTATCAATAATCAACATAGGAAAGTTAAGAAATCGAATTCTAGAATGTGGATTGAGGAATAACCTATCAAAAGATGGTTGGTAACATGGTATTTTCTATTTTCAACTAAATATCAGAACTTTTTCTACCAATTGTTTGTCAATAAATTTTAATTAGCAATCATGATGCTTATAGATTACAGGCATCCTTATTGCAGTAGAAATGGAATTCATGATGAAGGTTAAAAGAAGATTTGAAATTCACCTGATCATATGCAAGTGAAGCCTTGTCAAAAGGTTTTCGGGCATCCTGAAACGTTTAACAGTGGGTCAGAAAATATGAGAGAAGCCACTCAATATCACCAAGACTTTCTCCTTTCCAACAGCAACAAAGAAATACATTTTGTTAAAATACAAGTTAGCACTAGTCTCTCCCAGTATTGTTACATTAAATCATATGAAAATAAATCCAGAAGAATGGAGAAAATCTAAATGATATCATTTTCTAGTGATAACTAAGACAACATCTAGTTATTGTCCCTAAAATACAACACCCTTAATTAAAACGACTTGAACTTAAATTAAACATCTATCATATGATAGAGAGTACCTTAATATCTTGCAGGTCAACATTCACAAACTGAAGCAACCTATCATTTAACATGTGCTCAATCTGAAAAGGTAAAATACAAGTGTCAGAAGTGTGAAAATTAATTCAAAATCTTTCACCAGACCTCAAAAAATACTTTGCAAGGATGAAACAACTTAGGAGTTTAATGGTAAAAAAATAAAAACACTTTATTGTAGCAGAAGATCTCAGGCATATTTCTAGACAATGGTCTACCTTATTGTAGCAAAAGGTCTGCAGTGTCCTTTTCTTTGTAGTTATTCATAATTTACATTAAAATTGCTAGATGAAATTGGTTCTACAACTACAAATCTTAACAAAGAACAGTTTTTACATTCTAAGAAAAAGAAACATACACAAAATTAAGTCGTATCACCATATTCAGTTGTCAAAATCCTACAGAAAATGTTAAGATCATACATGATATTTTAACAAGGCACCTCTAAAATACAAAAGTCACTACCTTTGAGCGAAGAACTTCCTTGTATGAGGCAATTTCTCTTAGTGCAACAGTGAACTTTGACATGACTGGTCCTGGATTTCATCATTAAGAACACCACTCATATGTTGAGCAATTTATTGCATTTTCAGATCTTATAAATCTAAGAGGGTATAGAAGGCAGCATGTGTACCTCCAAAAGCAACACATGTAGGATCATTTTGATCCCCACCAAAAGTTTCAAGGGCATTTACAAAAGCAATGTCACCAGCATTCCCTTCTACAAGCCCTTCCCTAGAATTTTCAAGGATAGGCCATGTAAGATTGCAAATAACTGAAGAGCGTTTCCTTTTTAGAAAGGGTATGTGCAGCAAATGATTGAAACAGTAACTAAAATATAGGCCTACGTATATTTTCGACATGCTTTATAAAGCTTTAAACATCTTCCTCGCATCAACTCAGCATTCTCTTCCAGGCATTGTATCTATTTCAGGCAACCAATACAACTGTTACTACCAAAATCTAACACAAACACAATGCAAAAATTACTAATACTAGTAAATAATAAAAAAATGTACAAATGCGCTTGCAACTTAAATTACACTGCTTAAAAGAAGCTTAAAAGATTCCACTTAAAGCAAGGCAAGAAATGTTTCCAAATAACAATAAATTCAATGATAACCCCAGATAAGTTCTGTTCACTTAAAAAAAACAAGTGGATGAAATTACTGGTACAAGTTTCAAGGGTAAACCACACTGATTAGTAAGTGTTTCTTGTTTGTTTTAGTCATCGATGGGTGGTGAGTGGTATAGTAACACATTTAGCATTCAATATTGAACTATTCTATCAATTTGATCCTAATGAAAAATAAATCAACAAATTTTAACCCTTCACATCAACAAATTCTATCAGTTTGATCATGATTCTAAAAATATAAAAAATCCAAAGCAAACCTAAAAATTAAAGAATATATATATATATATATTAAAAGTTTAAAATAATTTAAAAAATTATAAACTAAGACCTTTTTATTTTTTTCAAATATGTTGGTAGAAATTTATTTTATGTGGATGCTTAATGTTTATGCATAATTCTTTATCTTTTTAATTCATTTGGAGGGTTCAATGAATGCCATAAATAGTTCATTGGTGTATGTTTTCGAACTTACTATAATAATAACATTGTGTTTTTCAGATTTTGTTCATTTCTTGTTAAGATGGGACAAAAACTTATGTTTACTATGGCTAAAACTTAATCCATTTCATTTCAGTGGCCCTACATTTAGATTAGGAGGTGGGAAGCGTGGATATATTGATTTTCTCATTCCATATCATTTTTTCTCTCCATGAATTTGATAGTTTGGGATTTCGGATTTCCTTTTGTCGATGCCGGAGAGGAAAAATGGTAATTTGAATTGACAGAATCTTAGATCTAACTTATATGCAGAGAAGAGATTATGAATTAACCAAAATCTGGACGCACTTTGAATTGTAAATATTGAGATGTTACCTACATAGTTGTCTTAAGCACAATTTATATTGACTGGTTTCAACTTTATACTAAAACCTGCTTTGAATGGCAGCATAGTTCTGCTGTTTCACACATTAACTTGGCAGAAAGCACCCCCCATGCCATTGCTCAAGCGTGCAGGTTCAAAGTTTCCTGTTTCTGATTTACTCTGCTACAAAAGTTCAATGAACTGAAATACTTGCTATATGCATTGTTTTTTATGTTAATTATATGCAGATGCAGATGGCTATATTTGTTGGTTTATTTAGAATTAGTACTAAATTGATAGAATATGTAAATATCGAATATTAAATGTGTTATTACTTTAGAACAAAGATGAAACTGAAGTTATTAGTTCGGTGACCAAAACAAAAACATGTCGATACATGGGTGACTAACAACATAATTTACCCAAAGTTTAATTACAGCCAAACTCAGATAAATAAAGTGGGAATTCATAAGCAAATAGATAAAGAGATCGTAACATAACCACAACAAAGAACACCTTATTTTCTACTTCTATTTCTCTAAAAAAACAGCGCATGCGTTGTAAACAATACCTAGCGGCAAATAGTTGCATTACTGGACTATTGTTACAAGAAAGAGGAGGAGGAAAACGCACCTCTTGCCTGAACATGGGCGTATCTTCTAGTTTTGTGAAATTCATTATTGGCGGAACGAGGAATTGGAGCAGATGTTTTCCTGTAACGAAATTAAATTTTCTACCTGAGATTGAAAATTTTATTTGATTGGATTTGTGTGTTCATGTTGGGGACGGGAGGCTTTGAGAAAAAGGCGCGAAACGTAGAACTTCCACCGCAAACTTCCATGGCTCTCACGAAGACAATACAAACATAACCCGACTTTTCTGCTGCTCCCTCCGACTCTCGCTCCCTCTCCTAGACTACAAGAGATCAGTGGATTTGAATCTAAAAGTGATTAATTAATCGGTGGTTTAATATTGTTTTTGAAAAATATAATAAAAAAATATTTTTAGTTTATTTAATTTAAAAATTATTATTAAAAAATATTTTAAAACAGATAAGATATTTGTTTTAGATATTAATTTTAAAAATTATAAAAAAATTGATGATATAAATAAGTTAAATTAAATTAAACTGAGTTTGTCAAGTTATATATAGAAAATACCCTCATACAGCTTATACTTTTTATTTATTTAAGTATAAATATTCTTTTAACTCTTAATATTTATATAATTTGTGGATTTCATTTTTATATTTTTAGTAAACTCCGACCTTTAAAAACAAAGTTAAGAAGATTTTTGTTAACAAAAATTTTAACTGTAAAATTAAATATCGAACATATCAATACGATAATTCAAACGTATTTAATCTTATTTTTAAAGGTAAATATAACTTTCTTTGCTTAATTTCGATATTTATGTGTAATATAATATCCAAATTTTTTTACAATTAGGTACCTAATATTTTTAGGTGCATTTAGATACCTAACATTTTTTAAATATACTCGCAAAATTATAAGATAGTATCATTTAAATTTTTTAACTCTTTTATAGTACACCGTACATATATGATGTTCGAATTTAAATCACTTAAATAAAATACATTATCCTGATACACCGCAGAATTAAACAGTACCCACATCGTTATAGAACACATCAATAATATCCAGAGGAGGCTCCATAAACCTATAATAATCAAGAGAAAGATCATTTACTAATTTCATTAATTTATCAATCGTTGCATTACAAGAACGACTCACCCAAAAAATTAAAAAGCTAGGCGTTGAAATTTGAAGTATAAACTCACGAAATTTTAAAAAAAAATGCTAATTCCGAAAAAAAAAAGTACTTAATTGCACCGTTAAAAAGTTAGGCACCTAATTGCACTATTAAAAAGTTAGATGCCTAATTATACAAATAAATAGATCAATATTACACATAAATAGTAAAGTTAGGTAGCAAAAGGTTATATTTATCGAGCGCGTTTATTGTCAGATATTAGATTAGATTAAATTCAATTTTTTTAAATGTTTGTGTTGTCAAATTTGTAATATAGTGATTTGTATCTGTTTTTTTCTTCTGGATATCTATTTTTTAGATTTAATTATATTTTTGAATTTATATATTATATTTATAAAAATTCTAAAATTTTGAATATAAAAAAAATTAAATTTAATAAGATTCATATCTATAAAAAATTAATTGTTTTAATTTTTAGATATAACCAACATAAAATTATTAAAAATAAAAAATAATATTAAAAAATAAAATTTTGAATTAAAAAAAAATCCAAAACATAAAGTATTACGATTCATATTCAATCTAAAAATTTTAAAATCAAATTAAATATACGATTCAAAAATAAAAATTAAATTAAATTTTCAAAATTTTAAATCAAATCGATCGGATGAGTTTTTGAAAATTCCTAATTTACCCTTTGTCGAAACGTAGCGCTGCGAGCGCAACACGACACAACCCTTCTGTTTCTCTTTCTATATCTAAAATCCAAAAATCTGTTTTTTAACCTTTCTCTTTTGTTTCTATTTCCAAAAACACGCATCGGTGAGCGACCGGCGAGAAGCCAAATCTCGCCGGAGTTTCGCTTTGATCGTCGGAATTTTGCATTTCTTTCTGTTTTTTTTTTTTTTTGCGTCGTCCTCTCGGAATCAAGCTGCCGTAAAAGAGAGGGAATAAAATTCCATTTCTGTATTTTTATTTTTAAAAAATCGCATTAAATGATTCTGTAATTATGATTTTGAAGAAGAAAACAAAAAATTGTGTATATAGAAAAGGAAGATATTCTCTCTCGTTTTGCGAGTAATGGCTTGAAATGCAGGGGGAAAGATGCTGATATCCCTTGCTTCCTTTATGCGTTGAATTTTTATTTTTCTTCTCTTTTGCTCTAAATTTTTCTTTTTTAATATACAAATGCCTGCTGCTCCCACGTTGGACATCAATTCATGAAAAGGGTTGCGGAATTTTCAAGATTTTTGGTTCAAAAGGTAAGGCTTGGTTTCTGTTTTGTTCAGGTCAAACGTAGACAAATTTTGGGCTATTTACCTCAAATTTATTGTAAAGTTTCAAGTATGCTTTATATATATAATCCGATTCCCTGATCTGATCAGTGATCTTGTACAAATTTGTTATTTGATACGTGTAAAAATGAGAATTTTGTTAACAATTTTCTTTCCAGGGTTGAAGTTTCATAAATAATTCAGGATATATATATATATATATATATATATATATATATATATATATTCTATTAGTTTAGTTTCCTTTTCCTTTTTCTGATCATATTTATGATTTAAGATGTTTCTTTTTAAAATTTTCTCACCTTTTCCTCGAAACATAACGGGGCAAATCTTGTTTGGTCGTTGGTAGGTAAGTGGCTTTATTTTTCATGGTACATCTTGTTTCAACTTACTTGAATTGTTAAGTAAAAAGATGGCCATGTGTTTTCTTCGGAAATCCTTGTCAGTTGCCATTTTTTTTTTTGAAGAAAATAGCTAGCTTTTGTGTCATCTTCACTTCCTTCTACAACTTTTGATATTTTAAAGCAAAACAGTTCAGAATTTAAATCAATGGAGTGTTTTCTCTTCAAATTTTTTAACAACCTAAAACATTTCTGATGTCATTTTTAATGTTATAAATTAACAAGTTTAGTGACTAGAAAACTGTCTTGAATGCTTTCCAGGATAGAAGACCATTAAGTGGGGACCGTGCTGGGAGTGAGACATCTCGACGGTTTGCTTTTGGTTTCTTAGTTTGTGTTGTTTTCGAGCTGAACAATGCCATTTCAGATAATGGATCAAAGAAATGCATCGGCATCATCCCTCTGTTTTGAAGACAGTTTCCCAGCTGAGGTACTCACTCAGTCTGGTGTATAGTAATACAACCAGTTCTCGATGTTGCAGGGTTTCTGTAAGGGATATTTTAAAATTGTGATATACAGGGTTCCTGTAAGATATTCTAGAAAACATAAATTTGTCTCATGTCGGTTTAATAGCAACTTTTTTTGGTCAGGTACAAGTTGAATTTTTGAAGCCGAAAACCATGTGTGATAATCAAGGTAAGAACAATGCTGTGAATATCTGAATCTCTGGTTCAATCTGCTGCTAATCAGTTTATGTAGCTGCTTTGACTGTTTAAGCTGGCTGTCAATTTCTTGTCTGTTGTCTTCGATTCTAAGACCGAAGGTTTTAGTACTGTAATCATTTATCTTAATAAACAGTAAATTTGGCCTCTTGGTTACGATGAGAAACTATGGCCCCTGAATTATTGATGGTACGTGAGGTGTACATAAGAGTCATAATTAACCTTTACACTGGGCTGAAAAGTCTTAAAGGATTGATCTAATAACTAGAGTCTTCCAACTGTTATGTTTTGTTGGAATGAAAGGAGTCCCTTCTGAGTTTTTAAGACAATGATAAACTTAAGTATAGTTTTATTTCCAATTCATTTCATATTATTGCATAACAGAAGGCTGTAGTCACTCCAAAATCTGTTACGAAAATTGGTATTCATCAAAAGAATGCAGCAATCAGCTTACATAGTTGATGGTTCTCCTAAAGCACCTCATTTGCCTATTTCCGTAAATATCAGTGGGAGAATCTATAGTCTCTATTGATGACTTTTGTTTCATTGTATTAATAAGTAGTTCTCGGTTTCATGTGATACTTGATTGTGTTTATTGCTCTCTCTCTATATATAAACTTATATATATTATATAAAATGAATTTCGTCCGATTATTTTTTGGAAGTTCCTGAAATTCCTTGGTAAAATTAAGGGGACAAAGTTGGTATTCTTCTTGATGTTTTTCCACTTTGAAATTGTGATATTTCTTTTCGCAATTCACCCTTCTAAAGATCTTGCTTAGAGCATAGGTTTGTCCCTTAAGATAGTTTCTGTGCATTTTAACCTTGATTAATTTAGTAAAGCCCCTTATTTTGCATATTCTTTTTAGAAATTGTTTCTCGCTTTATGAGATTTTTGTTTGTGCGGCATGCAAAACTTTGTTATTCATTCCTAAATTTTTCCTTTCCTACAAACTTGAAACGCTTTATATTAGACAAGTGGTGTGGTTTGCGTTTAGAAATAATCTTTTAAATGGATTTTTTTGCTTTCCGTGCAAAACTTGTGCATGTTTGTCTTAATGTCTGTCAAATAAAAACTTCTGTTCTCTGCGGACAAGGTGGTTGCTTCATATCCAAGGTGGTTGGAAGGCATCTGCCAATTTGTCTATGCCTTCAAGGAATCCTTTGAAGCAACGCCCCAAATCACTATCACATCTATATATGCAAACACCAGACAACTTGAATAGAAACAACACCCGTGTCAATGTGATCCAGCATGAAAGCAGCCTGTTTTCAAGTTCATTTTCTGAAATATCTAGTAGAAAGTGTAAGTTTCTTTATCTATGTATATCAAGCTTATGTACATGTATATTGGTGTCTATTGCTGTGAAGCAACATTCACATGCATTCCATGTTAGCATTGTTTCTCTCTTGCTTTTATCAGATCAATAAATATAGCCTTTTATGGTTTGATAGATGACTATTAATTCTCTAAACATCAGGAAAATGTAAATCTAAAAGAAAGTATGGAACTTTTTATGGTTTAAGTTATTGGCATGTCATATGCACTGTTTTTATTTCTCTATTTCCCCTTTTATCTTCTGGAGGACATTTTCCCTCTGCAATTTTTTCCCAGTTTCTGCTTTCAGGTGTTTTTATTGTAACGGAATTGATAATTTTCTCTTCTTTGCTTTGCTTTTATCTTTATGCAGTGAAATTATTGGGGAATGATGTATCTTTTCAACATGCTAGTAAAGCTGCTCCACATAATGAGGAAGAACATTGCAAATCTATGAAAGAAATAGAGGCACAGACCATCGGAAATCTCCTCCCTGATGAAGATGATCTCTTTTCTGGAGTGAATGATGAATTGGGGATTAATTCTCATGCCATTAAAGGATATGAATTTGAAGATTTTGACTTATTCGGCAGTGGCGGAGGAATGGAACTAGAAGGGGATGATCATGTATCCATGGGTACAAGGAATTCAGATCTTTTTAGAGTATTCAATGGTCTAGAGGGTTCCAATGGCTCAACTGTAGGCGAACATCCTTCTAGGACACTTTATGTAAGGAACATTAATAGCAATGTCGAAGACTCGGAGTTAAAGGCTCTCTTTGAGGTTTGTGTTCCTTTACACCTGTTGCATGGCATATTGAGACTTTTGTCATTGTGCAAGAGATTATCCTCCATCTTCTCCTTTCGAAGGGTATATGTTCAGGTAAGTTAAATTGATGACCTGTTTCCTTCTGTCAGCAATATGGGGATATTCGAACACTCGATACTGCCTGCAAGCATCGTGGGTTTGTTATGATTTCTTATTATGATCTAAGGGCAGCCGAAAATGCAATGAGTGCTCTGCAAACTAAGCCATTGAAGCACAGGAAACTTGATATACATTATTCAATTCCCAAGGTGCGGCTTTGACCATTTAGTGAATAGTTACGGTTTATTCATTATGTTTGAAATTTCCTTTTTAACCCCAGGATAATCCATCTCAAAAAGATGTAAACCAAGGGATGCTGGTTATTTTCAACCTCGATTTTTCTGTTTCTACTGATGAACTTCATCAAATATTTGGTGCTTTTGGGGAAATTAAAGAGGTAAGTGTTCATTCAATTCCACCAGCTTCACAATTCCTTCTATTTAGGATGATAAATTTTAGATCGTGTACTTGTGTGACAGATCTGCGAGACTCCAAACAAGAACAACCTAAAATTCATCGAGTTTTATGATGTTAGAGCTGCAGAAGCTGCTTTTCATGCACTGAATAGGAGTGACATTGCTGGGAAGCAGATCAAACTTGAACCAAGCCATCCATGGGATGTTAGACGGTAATATCATCTACCTGTTATGCTTTTTGATGTTAGACAGTAATATTTACGTGTTATGCTTTTTTAACTTCTTTGGGACCTTTGTATTTTCTCCTTTTCATTGATCCTGGCGCCTGAAAATGTGAAATCTCTTTTAGTGCTTACACGATGGTTTTGTGACTTCACTATTTCTGCTTTAACTTTCCTTTATAGAGTCGGTAAATATTGACATTTTTAATAAAATTTTTTTGATGGCTTATATGTTTTTTGTGCATCCAAGGTGTATTTCATTCCGTATTGCCTTTTTAAGTAGTGATGGTAAACCCAAGTTTCTTTTACAGTTTCATGCAACAGCCTGAGCCTGAGCAAGATGCACCTAACCTATGCCACAACCCTTTTGATGAGGTATCATCAGGGCACACTGGTACGTTTTTTCCTGTAAATTCTGCCATCTAGTTGGTTTATTGTAAGCTGTTTCTTCAGAAGAAAAGTTTCGTTTTTTCATACATATCATTTGTTGCAACGATTTCTCCAGGAGTAGTTGTATCTGGCTGCATGGATAATGGGTCTACTCAGATTTTTGCACCTGTAAACACATTGGTTGAATCTCATCAAAGTTCTAGTGTTCCAATTAGCTTAGCCACTCCAGCAAGAGTGACACCTATAGGTGGACAATTAAGCCTTCAGGAGTCCAACCTCTCTATGGATGAAATGAAGTTTGCTAACCAATGTGCCCCAAGTTTTCATCCTCGATCCTTTCCTGATTATCACGATAGCTTGGCCAATGCTGGTATTCCAGCGAACTCCTCTATCACCATAACAGACATGGCTTGCTGCATTGGTCCCATGATAGCTGAGAGACTTGAAAATAGGAACATTCGGCGAGCAAATTCAAATGGGCACCTGATGGAACCTAAAGCCGGGGGTAAGTTCAGCTGATGCTGTTATCCATTATTAATTGGAATATGTTTTACTTATTTATTCTCTGTCACATTCCATCGTGGGATTGTAGGGAATTTCATAATTTATTCTGTTAATATTATTTTATAGATTTCACAATTCACTATGTTACAATTTTAGGGAAAATTTCATTCTTTATTCTTGAATTTCACTCCGTTTCTTATGGTTTGGATTTTACTCATGTTCCCTTCTAACTTTGAGTTGCTAAAAATATCTCTGTAGTTTTTGGGTCACCTGGAAATGAAAGTTTGTCGCTTAATGGAAATTATTATGCATGGAACAATTTGAATTCACGCCAGCAACATCCATCAAGTGTCATGGTTTTGCCAAATTCTCCATCATTTGTCAATGGTTTTCATGCTAATCATCTGCAAATCCCTTCATTTCCTAGGGTTTCTCCTCTAGTGTATAATGTAGGATCACCTTTATCCGACCACATTGGCTCCGCACCACCAGTTAATTCAGCATTCTGGAACAGACGTCACCCTTATGCTGGGGAGTCTCCTGAAACTTCAGGTTTTCACCTTGGATCCCTTGGAAGTGTGGGTTTTACTGGTAGTTTGCCATCACAGCCAGTGGAAATTGCTTCCCACAACCTTTTTTCTCATGTTGGTGGAAATTGTATGAATTTGACAAAAAATGGTGGGGTACATTCTTCTCAGCAGATGTGCCACCTTCTCCCTGGCAGGAACCCTATGATTTCAATGCCTGCATCTCTTGATTCTCCTAATGGTTGTGTTAGAAACTTCTCACACCGTAGAAATGGATCAAATTCTACTAATACTGATAAGAAACAGTATGAGCTTGATATTGACCGCATCATACGTGGGGAAGACAGCCGAACAACACTTATGATTAAAAACATACCCAACAAGTATGTACTCTGCTCCTCATGCAAATTCCAGTACTTTTATTCTTTATTTCTTGTTTATTGAGTTGTTCTTTATTTCCAGTAAATATTTATTTTCCTTTACCTATGTCTTTTCTTTCTAATGATGATCACTTTAAAGAAAAAAGTTGATGGTAATTTTGCAGGTATACCTCAAAGATGCTTCTGGCAGCCATTGATGAGCACTGTCGAGGAACTTATGATTTTATTTATTTGCCGATTGACTTCAAGGTAAGCAATTTAAGTATTAGATCAAACCATTTTCGAACCCTGACACTGATTCATTCTAGTACAAGTCCTCGTTGAATATATTACTGATCCTGAATTTTACAAATATTATCTGCAGAACAAATGCAATGTGGGCTATGCATTCATAAACATGATCGATCCCCAACAGATTATTCCTTTCTATAAGGTTTATATAAGGATATGATATGCCACACTAATATCTCCATCATCTGTATCTTTGGTTGCGGTGTTGTGTACTTCTCTTTTTATTTTTATATATTAAAACTAATCAGGTTAAACCAATGCATATCTTCAGGCATTTAATGGGAAAAAATGGGAAAAGTTCAACAGTGAAAAGGTGGCATCTCTTGCATATGGTAGGATTCAGGGAAAGACTGCTCTTATTGCTCATTTCCAGAATTCAAGCCTGATGAATGAAGATAAACGATGCCGTCCTCTTCTCTTTCATACTTATGGCCCAAATGCTGGTGATCAGGTAAGTTGCATCACACTCAATAAACAAGCGCAATGTAATTTCTTTTTCTTTCTCACTTTCCGGATTCGTATTGTAGTTTTATCTGTGCATCTTTCCCTACTGTATATCTGTAATTAAAGAAGTCTTGAGCATTTTTTAACCCCTAGTTTCTCATTTATGTAGGAACCCTTCCCTATTGGTACCAATATTCGATCAAGACCAGGGAGACCTCGAACTACTAACACCGAGGAGAGCCACCTCCAAGGTACTTCTGCTACTTTAGCTAACGGTGAAAAACTTTCCGATGGGGTATACTCATAGTTGGGTTCTTCCAAGGATTCTGATTGACCTATCCACTTATCCAACCCTATAATTCAAAATACCAATCCAAAGCACCAGAACTGCCTGTTCTCTTTTTTGCTTCAGAGAAACAGTTCTGGTAACCTAGATTGCACATAACCAAACCCAAGTAGAACTTGAAAATTTTTTGTCTGTATTATAAAAGCATGTCTGAGAGTTTAGAGACTGGCATAACAGGGTGCTTCAAATTTTGTATTAGTCATTGTCTGCACAACGCTCATGATGTTAAAGAACATCCTGGGCAGGGTTTGTGCATGAACATAGGGACCCTTCTGATGTTTCAGTTCTGTGAGTTTCATTTTTGTTCCTCCCAAGGTTCTGGATTCTCTTAGAGTCCTGGTTTTGGTTATACGTGGGGAAAGAGAGAGAAAGATAAAGAGACTACGCATTGAAGTATTCTAGTTTTGTAATTTTTGAACTTCTTGTGTACCTTAAAATCAAGTACATTCTCTTCTTTTGAAGTTGAAAAATAAAGATAAAAAAAAAATATAATTTTATACATTCGATTTTAAAGTATAGTTCGACTATAGTGTAAAATGATATTTTAGTCGCTTATGGTTGTTAGAGATATTTTTTGGAATCATTAAAAATCGTAAAATTAAACTTTAAAGTAGAATTTTAAAAATATAGTCTTTACAAAGTTATGATTTCGAAAGTTTGTTGCAATTTTAATTCCATATCATTTGTCTCGGAAGGTTTTGAGACCTTCTAAAGAAGATTTCAAAACTAGCACTTAAAATTCGATCTCGATGACTTTTAGATGTTTTAAACATGTTTTAAATAATACTTTAAATATATTTTTAAAGTTTTATAGACTTTAAATATTTTTAAATTATGTTTAAAGCCAATGATTTTTTTATATATATTAAAATTTTTATCTAAACATTTTCACTATTTTGATAAAACGAAATCAATTGAAAATTTGTTTTTTAAAATTCCCCTTAAAAAATAATTAAAAAAGAGAGAATATTTAAAAAAAATATTATTGAGATTTTTTATATAATAATTAAAGAAAATATATCAAACACACACCATTAAACACTATAAATAGATAAACTATACTCATAAACAGTGGTAATTAAACATATTATATAATTATATATTTATTCCTGGTTACTTATGTAATATATTAATTTTATCCTAAATCTAAATAAATTAATTTAATTCTATAAATTTAAAATGTATATCAATTTAATATATATATATATATAAACTCTACGTTACGAAATATATTACATACTCAATGGTTCTATAATAAAATTAATGTCAGTATTTGTTTAGACTTGTGTGAACTGCTAACAAATAAGTGGTCAAGAAGTTAATTTATATTATTTAAATAATTAAATAATTTAATTAATAAAATTAAAAATCAGTAATTAAAATAAAATTAAAAAATCAGTGGTTAAAATAGAATTAAGATAATAATTAGTGGTCATGAATATAATTAAACCATTTTTGTGTCTAACGCCGTAATAATATGAGGTTAATAATATATAATAATATGTATCGTTTGTTCTATATTTATTTAATAATTAATGATAAATTATAATTTTATTTGTTAATATTTTATTTTTCTAAAAAATAACTTATGTCACGACTATTTTAAATAATATTTTCTATTTGAAGTAAACTAAATTAACGAAATTTAATTTAAAATAATTCATTAAATCATAATATCTCAATTTCCCCCTAAATTTCCTGATTGCATATAAAAAGAATTTCATATAAATTAATCGAAAATAATCATACGAATTTAATCAGTATGAAAAGTGAAAATTATAAAAGCTAGAAAATACAAAAAGGCTTCTTTGGGGCGGAGAAAGCCGAGAAAGTGGCCGAAAGAGATACAAGTGAAGAAGATATGAGCGCGGGTTCTACGATTTCGAAGAAAATAAAGGTGGAAGCAGAGGAAGAAGAAGACGAAAACTCCATAGCTGAGCAAGAAGAAGCATTGGTGGCTTTGATCGAGCATCGCACGAAAGAAGTCCAACAGCTTAACCTCCGTATCTCCTATTACAAATCTCAGGTTCTTCCTCCCTTTTTCAGGAATATCTTCTTTGTTTTTTCATTCGGTTTTTGGGTTTTTCTATTTTCCTCGATTGAGGGATTTTTTTCTTGATTGTAGATTCTGTGTATTTTTTATTGAGAAAGTTTCTTCTTTTCAGTTCTTCGTTTTAATGTATGTCTTCGGAGATTAGTAAGTTCGAATAGGTGATATTTAAGTGAAAAAGAAACCCAATATTTTAATCTCTTGTTACTTAGTTTTTAGAATTCTTTCGTCTGCTTCCATTTGTTTTGTTAAATGATAAATTGTTTTATTGGATTATCAGATTGTTTTAGAAACACATTATTAGTGAATCAAATATATGCTAATAGATTTGTTTGCACTGTTAAAATTGTATTGATGTGAAGGTTTGTTTTAGTGTAGGATTAAGCTTTAACTTGCACTTGCTTTTTAATCGATTTGTTTGATTGTTTTGTTCTTCATGCTTGTTTGAAACATAGCTTAATGAAGCAGAAAAGAGGCTGCAAGATTCACAATCTAAATTGGCTCGCCTCCGAGGAAAACAGAATACAGCATTTTCTAATGCTTCTCTGACAAGTAAAACTGTGAAGGCCGAGCGGAGATCAATAACTCCAGAACCTATAAATGGGGGCTCTAAAATGAAACAGCAATCAAAAACTGAACTTGTAATCCCTTCTGTGAATCCAAAGATTTCACAACCTATAAAACCGGCAGGGTCAAGTGCAAAGACTATGGTTGGTCATGAAGCAAGTCCTGCCTCTAATAGGGCTGTAAAAGTGAAAACTGAGGCATCTCATAGAAATTCTTCCAATCCTGAGGTTGCTGAAACTAAAGACAGGGGGACTAAAAGGAAGTTTGGTAAGGCAATCACATCTAACTGAGTTGTTAAGCTATTTTTATAATGGATTGTGTTAACATTTCAAATTTTCTATTGTATCAGAACAAAAAGAGCACAAAGAATTGATTCCCTTGGTGCGGAACAGTTCTTCACCGACCACAATTGGCTCCTATTCAAGCAATCACATATCTAGTCAGCACAAAAGAAAGTTGAGAAGTCTTGCTGTGTGTCCAGTGAATGATCAGCTATTTGTGATCAGGTGTGCTCTTTGATAAGTGAAAAGGGGCTTATGCCATTAATTATGCAAGAATTTGCATTTACTGGCATGATGGAATTCCCTCTGCACCTCATTGTTTCAACTGTTTAGCATTTCAAGTTCATTACTTTCTTTATGTTCTATAGGGTCTAACTGTTCCTGGTATCTTGGGCTATTTGCAGTGCTTTGGATGGAGTAGTCCATTTGTGGCAAATTCAGGCTAGAGGGTAAGTTCAATTTTTTTTTTGATTGGACCTGCTATGTACTATCTGTGGCTTATATGTGTTGTTGATCAATAGATTGCTAGGCAAAATTTTATATAATTGAGCTTCTAAATATATCATAGATTGAAATTGATAAGGACATATACCACTGTGCGGTATTATGAATACGATGACGTGATAGACGTGTGGAAGTTTTCATTTTTCAGAAAGGTAATATATAGAATCTATGACCTTTTTAACTTCGACGTTTGTTCTGACATTTGGGGAAAGAGAGGTGTAGGGATGTCGTACTAGAATTTGACAAAGTTATGCGGCGCTGAGACTTGAAAGATCCTTGCAAGTTTGTTTAGTACTATAGCAAGCAAGATAAGATTAGTTTGATTAGATCATGGGTAAAGGAAAATGATTTAAGGGGTTGGCCATATTTGTTTGATTAAGGCTTAACTGTGTTAGGTATAGCAAGAGGCAGTTGATATCAAAAGTTAACTTTTGAAACATGTGGTTTATCTCCTGGGCTCACTACAGAATATGCATTATTGAGTTGTTTTTATGCTTAGCACTTATGAAGCTCCAGTCGTATATTCTGTGATCTCTTATCATTGAGCCTTTTGTTTTCTCTCTTTCACTTTCTAGTTTGATTATGGCAGCATCATAGGTCTCATGTCCTTTCATTGTTCATGCTTTTGTTTGGATGGCATTTATGAGACATTTCCAGATATGAGATGGATCAAAGCAAGTTGTGATTGTTGCTTACCTAAATTTTGTGTATTGCTTAGCAGCATTTAGAACCATCTGAGTCCTAACAGTTTCTTATTCTTCCCCCTTGAACGTTAGGTCATCAGCCTCTTTTCTTACTAGCACAGATTGTGCATCTGCTGTAGAGAGAAGATGGCCAGAAGATATAGCATGGCATCCACATGGAAACAGCCTTTTTTGTGCATACACTGCTGATGCTGGGGATTCTCAGATATCAGTACTAAATCTTAACAAAACACAAGGGGTAAGTACAGTGGTTGCCATTTCTTTTAAAAAACTTGCTGCTGCTACTTTCAGAATTAATATATTCTTGGATTTATGGAGGCTTTGGAAGAGCTTAGTCCCACTGTAATATTTTACTTGGAACATTCGGTTTCCATCTTAGAAGGGGTCTATCTTTATGTAAACTGAACTCTTCTTTTGCTTGTTTGTGCAATGACAGAGAGGCCGTTTAACTTACTTAGAGGACAAGCCTCATGTTAAAGGTATCATCAACAGCATAATATTCATGCCTTGGGAAAATACATGTTTTGCCACGGGTGGCAGTGATCATGCGGTGGTGCTTTGGAATGAGAGAGATGAGAATGTATGGAAGCCAAAATCCTTGCATCGGAATCTGCATTCTTCAGCTGTTATGGGAGTTGCAGGGATGCAGCAAAAGCAGGTTATATTGTCAGCTGGGGCAGACAAAATAATTATCGGGTTTGATGTGAACGTTGGAAGAGCAGACTTCAAGCATCAAATAGACAGTAAATGCATGAGTGTCCTGCCAAATCCTTGTGACTTCAACCTATTCATGGTTCAAACTGGGTAAGGAACGACTACTTTTCGACCAGTAAACTTCTTCAACCTATGTTGACTGTTTCCGGTTTACATTTCTAAATATACCTACTGTTTCTTTTGAATGTATTATGTATGCTATAAACGATGGAAATCACTGTAATTACGTTAATAGTGTCTGTTTGAGTTAAGAACTTGAGATATAAAATGACTTCTATTTAACTGGTAGATTCAGATGTATATTGTACATCAGTTTCTGCTTTTGCTAGCATTGTTAAGATATGATTTACAGATTAGTCTAGACTCTAGTATGTTAGCAATTTCAGGCTTTCTATTGCCCGTGTCGTGTTAGATTCTGTATTCTAGTTCAAGAGAAATAGTTGGCAACAACTATGACTCATTATTTTTTTCTTAAAGTACCTGTTCTGAACACACGTTCCTGGCACTTATTTGGACATGGGTATATGAACATTACCCTTCAAGAGACATGAAAAAATTGCAAAAAAAATGAGATCCAACATGCACATCAGGGTCCGAATAATAAAGGGTAATCCTGTAGTTTTCAGTTTACCCTTAGATCGTTGCCTGTTTGTGTAACTCGTGAAGCACATGATTTATTACAGGAAGTTTTGTAACTTTATCTTCACTTCAGAGTTTTAGACAATGAGATGTGTCTTTATTTCTTCAGGACCCATGAGAAGCAGCTTCGTCTCTATGATATTAGACTGAGGCATACCGAACTGCATTCTTTCGGGTGGAAGCAAGAAAGCAGTGACTCGCAATCAGCGTTGATCAATCAAGCTTGGTCCCTTGATGGTTTATACCTCTCATCTGGTTCAGCAGACCCTGTCATCCACATTTTTGATATTAGGTACAATGCTCGAAAGCCATGCCAGTCGATACGAGCTCATCAGAAACGAGTTTTTAAAGCTGTATGGCACTACTCTTTACCACTACTTATTTCCATATCTTCTGATCTGCAAATCGGACTGCACAAGAAGTATATGTAACGTGTTTGTAACTTACAGTGTTTTCGTTCCCACAAGTACACAACTTCTTCCTTCTCATTTTGATTCATCCGGTCCTAACTTTGCTCTGGATCGGAAGTCTGATGAATTTTTCGGCGAGCTGTTTCTTATTATCAGGCAAAACCTAGTCGGTAATGATGCCGACAAACCGGTTCCGAACAGAACCCATATATTATGACATTTTCATAATAGCAAAGATGTTTAGGTTTTCTTTTTGATGAGCAGTGCAACTGACTCTGATAAGGTTAGTGATTTTAGTTACTTCAAGTTCTGTAGCAGTGAGATAGAAATTGTAGGGTATTGTGAGAAACTTTTTGGAGTTTAAAAAAAATCAAATTTTTGTTTTTTTAAATGAAAAGAAAAGAAAATTAAAATTCATGATTTATGTCAAGTAATAATTGGATGATAATTTTTTAATAAATTGACCTTAAAACGATAATGAAATAAGATTTTAGATATATATTTTGATTAAAAAATATTAGATACTTAATACAAAAGGGATAATTAAAAACTTGTTTTGCAGTTAAACATTTTTTATTATAGTTTCATTAATAAAATAATAATTATATATTATACATAAATTATACAAACTCTTCAGTTTAAACTATAAAATCTAAAAACTAAAATTTTAACCCTAACATCTTAAAACTTAAACTTTAAACATTAAATTCATAAATCCTAAAACTTAAACCTAATTTAAATTTCTAAACCTTAAAACTAAAAGTAATACAAGCTTGTATCAAAGTATTTTGCATTTTATACATGATTGTTTGCATATGTTTTTTATATAATAATAGACTGTCCTTTTATTTTATTTTTTAAATAACTTTTTATCTAGAGCTCATAATTTAAAAGATTAAAAAAAATGTCAACCTGGAATTTTATCCGCTTATTTAAAAATTACTAACGATAATATTTTTTTGAGTAAATAATATTTTTTTTAAAGCAATGAATTGTGCCATCCAAAGTTATTGAAATGTGACCCAAATTTATTAAAATATGTCTTAACTATTAGACATTAACTCTTAATCATTATATTTATAAATATTAATATTTAAATTCAAAATTTTTAAAAATAACAATTATTTTTTAATCATTAAGATAAGATTAACGAGGACAATGTGCAAATGTTAATATTAATATAATGCATGATCTATTAAGTATTATTTTTGACCTTGAGATGGTGTCAATCATTTCTTAATTAATTCTCGAATTATTTTTCTGGATTTTAAGCACAAATAATAAAATTATTATATAAAATAGATTTTCTTAAGTAATATTTTTTAGAAAAATAATTTTATAGATATTCGATCTTATTTAGTCTGAAATGATGAGAAATTATATTATGAACTATTTTCATCACGTCATTTGTGGTCTCAATCAATCAGATTCATTTATCTCATATTTTTTTTAATGTGAATCATTACCTCTTTCCTATTTATAATAGGTAATAGGGTAATTATTAAATAATTACTTAAAGATAAACGGACCTATTACATGAACCACAAATAACGTGGTAAAAAGATTTATGATATAATCTGCTGGACAACCACTTAAAATTTCTTGATGAAATAGATCAAATATCATAAATTCAAATCAAATCCAACTTATCACAATCTTTCCTAATAAAAGCCTTACAAATTCTCCAAACTTAAAGAATCTTTTCCACAACAACAGAATATGGATTTTTGTTGTTCAAAATGTTCTTTTATCTTTCCGGATTTTCTGATTCATGTTATGAAATAAAAAAAAGTTAGATGAATTTAATTTATTATGTTATTTATAATTTCATTTAATAATATTTTTATAATAAAATTTTACCTATTTTTAACATATAATTAAAAAATTTACATAAAAATTATATTAGAATAAATAGATATGATTTAATAAATTATAAATGACGTAACAGATCGAATTTATCTAATAATTTTGTATGAAATTCTAAAGTGGGAATTCTATTTTTACTCTGTGCTTGAGTGGCACCATTTACTTCCACTTCCATCTTCCATCTTCCATCTCTAGTGGTTGACCTCTTGACTTCTTGTGCTCCTTGACTCATCATTTGCTTTTCCCATGAAAAACATCTGAAACAGCAGATCTTATCTTTTCAGTTGTCGGCTCAGGCTTAATAGTTATCTATTATTAAATTAGATATTAAAATAACATGAGAGTGTGAAACCATAGGAATTTTATACAACTCTTAAGTGGGTTTTGGATAGGCGTAATAGAAACAATCATATAAGATTTTTGAAAAAAAAAATTTAAAATTTTGATAAATTTTATTTATTAATTGATGTTAATTATAAAATTTTAATAAATTTGATAATCTCGTAATTCATTATAAATTTTTTGAAAATAATCTTAAGAAAGATGAGTTATAATAATTGTTAAAACTTATAATTATGTTCTAAATATGACAATTGGTTATAGAATCTTATTAATTATTCTTATTATTATTGCTTATGTAGAATTAGTAAGGTTCTGGATAGGCGCAATAAAAATAATCGGACAGAAATACTTAAAAAAGATAATTATTTTTGAAGGTCACATTTTAGAGCTAGTAGAATAATGACAATTACTTATATTGTCCCTAAAATCTTTGAACCACTCCTGTAATTATCATTTAATTTATTAAAATTAAATACTGTTAAGATGTTTCTCTCAGTATAACTTATTTTAAAATATCAAAAATTTAACTTAAATTTATTTTTAAATTTTAATATTTTATTTTATTAAATCAATTATTCATTGATATACTCTTATCTTATTTTTGATAGCATATAATCAAAGTCTATTTTCAATGTGATTGAGTGGGCCCAGTGTCCAAGCACACTGCACACTCACTAGTTTTTGATGGAAATGGTTAATTGGGTTACAAAATATCTAACACAACAAAGAAAGAAAAGGTGGAGCCATTATGAAAAAGGTAAAATAAAGTAAAGTAAAGTATATAAATAATTATTTAATTATTGGATTAGTTTTAATTTAATCTCTATATTTTAATTAGTTTTTTATATTACTAACATATTAAGATACAGTATTTTGAAGCTGATATCAATAAAGTGAATTTGATGCAATAATAGAGCTATAATACTTACCGTAAGACTATCATCACCTAATTAAATGTTTAATTTATTTTATTAAATTAAAATTACGAAATAACAAGAATTAAATATATAATTATATAATTTTTTATTAATTATTATATCATTTCCTATGTTAGATTTTAAAACCAATTTAATACTGAGTGATCATATTACTATATTGTCCCATGCCAGGCTCAAATAGTGCTGCTTTTTCTTCTCCTCATTACTTCCCCACATCAATGATGTTCCTAAAGCATGACTTATTTGACTTATGACTCAAGAAAACTTCATCACTTTCTTACATTTAATAGACATTATATTTTCATTCATTTTATGGGTAGGGTTTATATTCGATATATGTACGGTAACAAAAAAAAATTCACAAGCACCTCAGTTTTAAAGTTTAGAATTAGAATTTAAGGCTAGTGGTTATAATTTAAGGATTATAATTAGAATTTAAGGTTTAGATGTTAAGGTAATATAATTAGGGACATAAATTTTAACTTATAAACCCTAAATTCTAACATCAAACCTACAATCCTTTAATTAATATATATGCTCTAAAATAATGGTGATTATGGAAATCTTTTTTTATCGTCCGTGTGTGAAATAATTACTTGTAAGGTATATTCTATATCCGTTTTATAGTTTGGATTATTATTCTATATATCGGTGATGGAAAAAAATTTCGACAACCGGCGTAGTTTAGGAGTTTAAAGATTTATAATACAAGGTTTAGAATATAAAATAGGTAAAAATCTCGAGATTAGTTTAAAAAATTACATATGGGCTTGATTTACAATCCAAAGGTTTCAAAAATATCAAACTACTCTCAGATTTTTACCTATTTCATATTCTTTCCCTTGAGTCAGGATTCCATTTCATTCAGGCTTTCGTTAAAAATTTAATTAAACGAGTAATTTGAAGTACAATTGATTTTAATTCTTAATTAGTACAATTTTAACACTAAATTTTAAATATCTGATTATTTATGTCATTTCATCATTAAATTTTTAATTTCATGATCACGTATTTAATATTGACTACTATGAACACTGAATCAAAATATATATTGTTATATATATATTTATGAAATATACACAGAATATTATATTTAATTAATAGATATAAATTATAGTAATAATTATTATTATTTAACCTGTATTTTTAATATATTTATATTTTTATTACTATCATATTTAATATGAATATACATATGTAAGTTGATTTTGTTCTTATTACTATTTCAAGTTGCATAATATATATTTATTTTGGCTTAAGGTAAAAAAGTCTTTAAATTTTTTTTAAAAAATAACTGTCTTTAATTTTTTTACTTAATTAAGTACTTAAATTATAAAATTTAATTAATTAAATTATTAAATTTAAATAATTTTTGATTAACTATTACAGTGTGATGTGTCATAGTATTTCTACTTATTTTTTTTAGTGTTTTATTTTATTTAATTTTTAAAAATATTTTAAAAATCTAAAACACATAAACTTTGTAAAAATACTTTTAATTTTTTTTAAATACAATATGGTAAAACTGTATTATATCATGTGTCAATAATACCTGAAGAAAACTGTCAAGATTTAATAATTAAAATTTTATCAAATTAATGAATTTAATTTTTTGGTTTAATGACTTAATTGATTATTTTTTTAGAAGAACTTAATTGAATGAAAAAAAATTAAGAACTTAATTGAATTTTTTAAAAGTTTAAGGGCTTCTTGAACCCTTAAACCTATTTATATTTTTTAATGTAGTTGTATTAACTCTTTTACTTTGTATATGTTATTATTTTATTGAATAATATTTTAACCTAAATACTATAAATAATATTTTATTTTAAAAAATTATTTTAATTTAAACTCAAATATAAATCAGACATAAATTAAATTCCGATAGAATTCATATTTAATATATCTCTTATTATAACTTAAAATATTTTTTAAAAAGTCAATTCAAACTATTTCCAATTAAGTTATTGTCCTTAAAACAAATATATATTATAAATTCATCTAATTTTTATAGAGATATTGATTATTTTACTAATATGTAATATATTTATGAAAAGTATGTTCATATTTAAAGCTAATTAAAATACCAGATGACTCAAAAGTTGCCGCTAAAACTTGTTCATCTTTTTCTTTAACGCGTTTTCTGTCTGTGATTGTAAAGAAAAGTGGGCCACTCAGATTTCTACTATTCATACAGAGAACTGTAATCAAAGATCCCTATAAGAAGTCAAGATTTCAGTTGCAATTTTAATTTATTTATTTCAAAATATATAAATGTATATCGTTTACCGACTTGGAAAAGAGAGTTCAGCCAGTATATAGTCAGAGATGGGAAATTGCTGCTCGGACGCCGCCGGCGGTATGTCTCCTGTGGGTGGAAACGCTGCCACTGCCAACAAAAACGGAGCTGTCGACATGTACTCAAGGTCTCGTGGTATCCGTGGCTTCTTCTCTCAGATCGAGGTTCTTTTTTTTGTTTTTTCCTTCACTTAAGTTTTTTCTCGTTGATAACTGTCTAAAATGTCTTGTTTTGCCTTGTAATGAATGGTGGGATCTAGTTTGTTACTGAGTACATGATTGGCTAATCGATTTAGCTTTGCTTTTTACGACTTAATTTGTTGGGAAATTATTTATAAAATTCTTTAAACTAGGGATTTCTAAGTTTATTTGTATTTAGATTTAGAGTTTGGTTTTCATCTGTGTTTACTACACGGTCTACTTTCGGTTTCTTTTTTCTGGATTCTCTGGAATTTTGCTGTCTCTCTGTTGTTGCATTGATTCTTTTGTGCAAAACAATGTTATGCAGTTATCATTTTCTGCTACAAGTTTGCGAGACCGGGATGTTTTCTCCAAGGTATGTACGTTACGAACAAATGCAAAGACAGACCCTGGTTTATTTGCTCGACAAGCAATGATGTAATTATGAAATTCAGTGCTGTGTTTTTGCTGTATCATATTTAACTTTGTTGTTGAAGTTAAAATTATTGCCAACATTTCAGTTTAACTTATGAAAAGTTTTACCCTCAAGGGTATACATGGTTACCTTCAGTTAATATCTGCGGTTAGATTGTGACGGATCCTTCCAGTGTAGGGTGGCATAATAATGCCTTTGAATTAGTGGAATTTAGTAAATAAAATTTTGGTTGTAGGATTTAGGGAGTTGCAGGTGAGAAGTGGTTCTTTATGGATGAATGGAAAATTGTATGCCATATAGATAGGTTAAACAATGCAATTAAACGACCAATGAAGACGTACTAGCTCATCTTGTAGTGAGTAAGGTATGGGGTGTTTCTGTCTGAGTGGTTGTTAGAGTTGTCCTATGACGGCAGGTTATGGATCATGACAAGTTTAAAAGATGAAACATGTTGGGCAGTCACATAATACGCAAGTACTTAAAGAACTCCTTTACTCACCCCATATCAAAAAATGATAAAGCAAAGGCTCTTAAGAAATCATAGGAATGTAACCTTGATAAATCCAAGAATTATGCCTAACTCTAGGAATACTCCTATTTCCTTGATTGAACCTTATGTCGCACACGAAAATTTTGAGACAGGTACAGTTTGGTAAATCAATCATAAATGAAAATAAAGCTTCAGTTTAGCTTTAGTTTGAATTCTTAGTTGGCTTTTAAAACTTTTTTCGGCTGTAGTTCTTTTGTCACATTGTAACCGTTATGTACTTTACTGCCATGTTTTATTACTTAGTTACAAGAATCTTTTGTTGCAGAAAACTTAGCATCATATCTCATAACTTTTGTTTGCTTTAGAGTGATCCAATGGTGGTGGTTTATATTAAGGAAAGAGATGGAGCAATTAATGAGGTATTTCGTACTGAAGTAGTTCTTAATTCATTGAACCCTAAGTGGATTGCTAAGTATACAATTGTTTGCCATTTTGAGGTGATCCAAAACTTGCTGTAAGTTCTCTTCTTCCTTTTCTTTGATCTAAAAAATGATGGTTTGGGTTGTTTCATGCCATTTAATTTGGTGGAAATTATTTGATCACAGGTTTCAGGTTTTTGATGTTGACACTCAGTATCACAATGTTGAAGTAAAGGTATATTTAAGTACTTCTGCCTTTCCTTGTTCCTGCCCTCATTCTGCCTGTCCCTTTAACTAGTTCAGTTTACATACAAACTGTAAACTTGGAAGGAATACATATATGTTTTTAAATATGTATCCAAGTTTGTGATACAATTGTACTTGTGTTTGTATTTGTCTTCTTTGAAGTCATAGTATCAACGTGCATATTTACATTTCTGTTAATTGGAAATATGATCTGACTTTGCTAATGAACAAGATTCTTGTACAACAATTTCAACTCATGTCACTATCATTGTAGAGCATAGAACATGAAATCCTTACTTATACTTTCCCTTCTACTCAGATGCTTAAGCTGGAGGAGCAGCAATCTCTTGGTGAGGCATGTTGCGCGTTAGCTGAGGTAGGCCATAAATATTTGAATGTAAATTTGTAATATAGTACAACTGAGCCGGAACACGTTAGTTTAACTAAAAACATTTAGGTTTAAAATGAAGTTGTCTTCACATGCTGTTTTGCTTAACTTGATCTACTTTTTTGTATCTTCTATGCTCATTTTATGGTCCATGTTCGGGTTCGTGGTTGCCCCTCCCAATCTTATAGGTTGTGACCGAACCAAACAGGTCTTTAACCTTGGATCTTGTACGTAGAGAGGAATCTGTCTCATCAACACATTCCCTGCACTCTGGGAAGCTTACCGTGCATGCTGAGGAATGCTTTAGCTCAAAGAATACAGCAGAGATGATATTAAGGTGTTTTGATTTGGAATCCCAGGATCTCTTCTCAAAAAGTGTATGCATTGCTGATTTTATATTCTTTTACATTTTATTCGTACTTTTATCGGGGATTTTAGTTATCTCTTGGTGTGCTTTTTGACTGCCTTCCAGGACCCCTTTTTGGTTATATCAAAACTTGTGGAAAACGGAATTTCTATTCCTGTATGTAAGACTGAAGTCCTAAAGAATGATTTCAACCCAACATGGAGGCCAGTTTTTCTAAATATTCAACAAGTCGGAACCCAGGTATTACAAGTTTTCATTCATACTTTTCAACAAGATTTGTCATTCCTTTGATTCCTTACATGGAATGTAAGTTTTGTCTAACATTGAGTACTGAGGTCTTTTGGGGAAACAACATTTTCCTTTCCATCAATTTGTTGATTCTTCCTGTTAGTAATTGTGAATTCTTTAACCAAAGAATTGGTTAATACTACTGAGCTGTCTATATATTACACTCAGCTATATAAACATGCTGGTGAGTGGTGTCTGCTTGACATGAGAACAAATACTTCCATTTTTTATGTTGAGCATTTGTATCAGCCTTTATTGTTTTTTGTTCCTGCTTGATTTTTTTTGAATGTTATAAATAAATTTGCAGGATAGTCCATTAGTGATAGAGTGCTTTAACTTCAACAGCAACGGAAGGCACGATTTGATTGGGTAACTGTAGTTCTTGTCTTCATTTTCCCTTTTCCCTTCTATACTTGCTGATATGGCATCTTTTCTTGGTTTTATCAGAAAAGTCCAGAAATCACTAGCAGATTTGGAAAAGCTTCATTCTGGAAGGGAAGGAGAAAATTTAGTTTTCCCTACTCTGGTTGGGAATGAGTACCAAAACAAGGTTTAACTCTGTGAGTCAGAATTAATTGCATGATACCATTTTTACTTGGCTTTATATTATAAATTTGTTGACTTTGTAACAGATATTAAAAAGCAAGCTTTTTGTGGATAAGTTCTCTGAGACTGTACAACATACCTTCCTGGATTACCTGGCTGGGGGGTTTGAATTAAATTATATGGTGGCTATTGATTTCACTGGTACTTTCCTTTTACTTGTAGCACTGAAGTTTAATGAAAAAAACATGTCTCATTACAATGAAGTTAATTGAGGAACCAATATGAACATAAAATCTGAACCTACGTGGAGCTTTTTTTTATTGAAAATAGTATGGTGAATTAAACAAACAACTTCTAAGAGTAAACCATTACTGCTATTTATCCTGGCTTGTTTCTCTCAATATCCATTTCCTCCTAGTTTAAGAAATTGTTCAGAATGAATCACCTAATAAGAGGACATAGGTTTGAATGATGCTGCAGTTCTGCATTTTAAGACCTTAGGACTTGCTCATATAAATATGAAACTGTTACAACTTACAAGTTATATAAATAAATGTGGAAGGCATCTTGCTTTACGTGCAGTTTTGCAGAAATACCATAGGTTTTATATATGCTTACACTTAAATATTTAATTCTGGTCTATCAGCTTCAAATGGAAATCCCCGCCTTCCTGATTCCTTGCATTATATTGATCCATCAGGGCGGCTGAATGCATACCAGAAAGTAAGAAATCGATTTCTTCAATAGTTTCATTTTTACATGGATACCCTAGAAAATGTTATGCATCTTTTTACCCAGGCAATCTATGAGGTTGGAGAGGTATTGCAGTTTTATGACACGGATAAGCGGTTTCCTGCCTGGGGATTTGGGGCACGGCCTATTGATGGTCCAGTTTCTCATTGTTTCAACTTGAATGGAAGCAGTAACTACTGTGAGGTGAGACGTTGCAAGCAGAAATCTTTTCTCGGTACCTTGGATACCCATAGTATCTCTTATCTTTATACTCTAGCATTAACCAAATATCATTCTCAGGTTGAAGGAATCCAAGGAATTATGACGGCATATATCAGTGCCCTTTTTAATGTTTCTCTTGCAGGGCCAACACTATTTGGACATGTGATTAACAGAGCTTCACTAGTTGTCAGCGAATCTCTTGCTAGTGGCACTCGAAAATACTTTGTGTTGTTGATAGTCACGGTAAGATATAGAAAAGGAAAAAAAAATCCTGACAACCACTTGATGTTTGATATAAACACTTCTGAACGTTGTCCATTACCAACATTGGTATCTTTCATCATCGTTTTTGTTGTTATTGTTCTCATCACGATAAACATTTATCACTGTTTCTGATAGTTGTTAATATCACTCTAGGACGGGGTTATAACCGATCTCCAAGAAACAAAAGATGCTCTTGTAAAAGCATCAAATCTCCCATTATCAATCCTCATCGTCGGAGTCGGTGGAGCCGACTTCAAAGAAATGGAGGTACTTGCTCTACATGTATCATCTTATATCCAGTTGAGGGAGTATGATACCTTCAAAACTCATCCTTTCCTTGGTACTCAACTCGAAAGATTCAATCGGTTTATTAACCAAACCCCTTTTACAGATTTTAGATGCAGACAAAGGAGAAAGACTTGAAAGCACATCCGGTTCTATAGCTTCGCGTGATATCGTTCAGTTTGTTCCGTTTCGGGATGTACAGAGTAAGTCATCTACTCAAGCTTTTACTTAAACAGAGAAACTCATGAATAAATTTGCTTAAATGGTTAAAAACGATTAGGAACCAATTTTGTAGTTTTGGAACCATGACAACCCCCTGCACTTGCAGGTGGAGAGATCTCCAGTATTCAAGCACTTCTAGCAGAATTGCCAACACAATTTTTAACCTACATGCGAAGCAGAGATATTAAACCAAACACTTAAATCTGTCCCTGTACACATAAAGACATTATTTTTGTTTTCCTGCCCTGAATGTGGAAGCAGCCATGGCTGTTTTCTTGCAAGAAATTGGACAAACATACATGCATTGCATGTCACGTTGGATTTAAGATTGATCCGAGGTATTGCTGCAAGTGTCTGCTGGTTTCGGCCGCCCCGAGGTTGGTTTATTCATTTTGTTATGTGCCCAATGCACGCTCTACTATTGTGCCTTGTTTGTATAATTGTGTTATAAGCATGTTTATCTTTTCGCCAAAAGGACAATTATATTATTAATAAAAGAAACATCCAGGCTCTGTATATCAATAGAAGAGTCAAAATAGAAAAAAAAAATGACGAGGGAAAGTGATTTTGAAAAATGATTTGAAAAAAAAATATTTTTAGATTATTTTGTTTAAAATAGTACTGTTTGGTATTATTGTTAAAAGTTGTTAGGCTTGGAGTGGCTCAATGCACAACCGAATTTACTTGCCAAGTGATGGAGAATTGGCCAATTTGGGTGGATATGTGTGGAAGTAAAAATATAGACAATGACACAAGGATTTATAGTGGTTCGGCCTCGCCTACATCCATTACCTTAGCTTCCCACTAAGGATTTTCCAAATTCACTAAGAACTTCAACCTTTTGAGGTCAAAGGGATAACCTTACAATCCTAGACTCAAACCCGAATCTAGCATCCAAAGTTCACAACCCGAACTTTGGTAATTCATTCAACAAAGAGAAAACTTAGCAAACTTGTTTAATCCTTCTAATAAGGCTAATGTTTGCAATCTAAGCACTCACCTAATTCCTAATTACACTTGAGCATATATGACAATTAAGCTCACAAGTGTTTGTCTACCCAAATAATAGGAATTTAAGCACTAAGACAAATCTTTGATCATATTGTTGTTTACAATGAAGCATTAGTCTTCTCTTGATGCTTGATGCTTCCTTTTATCATCCCAAATGAGCTTCTAGCCGTTGGTGACCGTTGGGATTGGTTTGGAGCCGTTTGGAGCTGATTCCAAGACTTATTTCCTCTTCTGGTGCAGACTGTATCGGAACACGTGAAGTCTGTTTCGAAATAGCTGCTTTGAGAAATAACCATTGACCTGCATTTATGAACAAGTATCGATACCAGTATCGATACCGCTCCTAGCCGTTGGGGGTTTTCATAAAATCGTTTTGACCGTTGGGGTTGTTTCGAAACAGGGTTCGAAACCACTATGGTTTTGCCTTTGAAACCATGGTATTGAGGAACAGGTATCGGAACACCATAAGGGTGTATCGAAACACCTGGTTAAAAATACTTATTTGGTTTCTTTAAATCATTTAAAACATATTAATAATCACTCAAAAACATCTTAAATATATTTTCAAGTAGTTTGGACATAAGAACCATTTCTGAAATCTTTTCAAATTAGTCCAAAACTATTTTTCAATTATTATATCAAAATATTAGTTCTACAATCTCCCTCTTTTTGATATAATAAAACTAACTTGAAAAATTGTTTTTGAGATTGCTCCCCCTTTGTCAAATAAACTTTGAATAAAAGAATTAAAGACTCAAATCATTTAAGGTTCCTCTTATCCATTTGAAAGTCTTTGAAAAGCAATTTTTCATAACATTCTCCCTCTTTTTGTTATATCAAAAATGGTTCAAACCAAGTTTGAAAAACTTTAAAGCTCATAACATAGGAGAATTTGGAAGATATCAATTATTGGAAAAATTAAATATCAAAATATTGGTTATGAAAACAAAAAAACTCCCCCTTACTCAAGGCATCATTAAGTGTTAGTCCAACATATATGATAAACTAGTTGAAATAAAACAAAAATAAGCAAATAAACACAAATTCAACTAGAAATTTTACCACACTTGAGTCAAAGGTAGGATGTGAAGCCTTCCTTCTTCAAGTGTCCTACTTGTGTGTATGGAGCCTCCCCTTAATTTTGCACTTTGATGCTCATACCTCCATCACACCTAAAATGAAACAATCAAGTAATTTTTGGTATCCAAATTGCTTTGGATCTTTTAGCATTAGACGCACATAATTTAGTCCCCTTAGGAATCAATTTTTCAATTTCATCTCTATTTGTTGAAGTGATTAGTCCTTTTGAGACCCAAACACTTCTAAAACATTTTCCATTTTCAAATTTAGGGGCACTAGATTGTTTCAAATAAAAATTTGATTTTCCTACATCATTTTTCTTTTGAAGTTCTTTGGAAATCAAATCTTTTTCCTTCTTAAGATCATCTAGAGCCATTTGATGATCTTTTTTCATCTTTTGAAGCAAATTTTGTAAATCGAAAACTTTAAGCTCAAAATCTTTTAATTTTGCTTCAATTTCGAAATTGGTTTTTGAAAGCAAATCATTTTCTAATTTAAGCTTTGAATTCATTTTTTTGTTTTTAGAAAATGAAGCCTTGAACTCAAAAGTCAATTTATCATAGGCTTCTTGTAACTCATCAAATGAATATGAATTTAAACAAGATGAGTTAGAAGTTACCTCCCCCTCATTGAGGGCCATCAAGCATAGGTTGGCTTCTTCATTTTCGGTGGAGTCATCATCACTCCATGTAGCCACATATGCTTGCTTCTTGGAAGATTATCACCTTTTGATTGACTTGTGGGAGTCCTTCATCTTCTTTTTGGATTCGTGCTTTGAGGATTTTCTACTTTTGTTCCTCACGAATCGATCGAAGTCAATGAAGAGTTGGGCAAGCTCTTCATCTTCTTCACTATCCTCTTCACTTGAATCTTCAAAGTCATCCACTTGGAGGATTTTAGAGCAACGGTGTTGATATTTACACCAAGCTCTTGAACCTTCTTCTTCCCCATCGCTCTAATCTCTTCCTTCTTCTTCTCCTCTTGTCTTCCTTTCATCATAATTTGATGTGTGAGGAGTGACCCCATGAGTTCATCAAGCTTGAGTGTCTTTAGATTTTTGACTTCGATGATGGCGGTCCTTTTGGAGTCCCATGACTCGGGAAGGGAATAGATGAGCTTACGAACAAGCTTCTCATCCGGAATGATCTCTCCATATCCTCTAAGTCCATTGGTGATGGTGGAGAATCGATCGAACATCTTTACTATGTCTTCTTCCGAATTCATCTTGAAGTTCTCATACTCTTGATTGAGGAGTCCAATCTTGGTCTCCTTTACTTCGTTTGTGCCCTCGTATGTGACTTCTAGCTTGTCCCAAACTTCCTTGGCACTATCACAAGAAGATATCTTCTCATAGATGCTTGGATGGAATGCACAAACAAGAATACGCAAGGCTTTGTGATTAAGCACCATCTTCTTGCGATCTTCCACGCTCCATTCCGCCTTTATTCCTTTTGGCACAAATGATCCATCTTCAACTATATCCCATAGCTTGTAGTCTCTAGAGTTGATGAAATACTTCATCCTTATCTTCCATTGGGAATAGTTGGACCCGTCAAAGAAATGTGGCTTGTCAATGGATTGAGCCATAGAATGTCGGTTGATTGTAAATTGGTCGAGCTCTCCGAATCTTCTCAATAGGATGTTAATCCTTCTCTATTGAGTCTTGCTCTGATACCAATTGTTAGGCTTAGAGTGGCTCGATGCACAACCGAATTTACTTGCCAAGTGATGAAGAATTGGCCAATTTGGGTGGATATGTGTGGAAGCAAAAATATAGACAATGACACAAGGATTTGTAGTGGTTCGACCTCGCCTACATCCACTACCTTAGCTTCCCACTAAGGATTTTCCAAATTCACTAAGAACTTCAACCTTTTGAGGCCAACGGGATAACCTTACAATCCTAGACTCAAACCCGAATCTAGCATCCAAAGTTCACAACCCGAACTTTGGGAATTCACTCAATAAAGAGAAAACTTAGCAAACTTGTTTGATCCTTCTAATAAGGCTAATGTTTGCAATCTAAGCACTCACCTAATTCCTAATTACACTTGAGTATATATGACAATTAAGCTCACAAGTGTTTGCCTACCCAAATAATAGGAATTTAAGCACTAAGACAAATCTTTGATCATATTGTTGTTTACAATGAAGTATTAGTCTTCTCTTGATGCTTGAGGCTTCCTTTTATCATCCCAAATGAGCTTCTAGCCGTTGGTGACCGTTGGGATTGGTTTGGAGCCGTTTGGAGCTGATTCCAAGGCTTATTTTCTCTTCTGGTGCAGGCGATATCGAAACACGTGAAGGCTGTTTCGAAACAGCTGCTTTGGGAAATAGCCGTTGACCTGCATTTATGAACAGATGTCGATACCAGTATCGATACCGCTCCTAGCTGTTGGGGTTTTTCATAAAATCGTTTTGACCGTTGGAGGTGTTTCAAAACAGGGTTTGAAACAGTGCATCACAGTTGCAAAATGGTATCGATACCAGTATCGATACCACTATGGTTTTGCCTTTGAAACCATGGTATTGAAGAACAGGTATCGAAACACCTTAAGGGTGTATCGAAACACCTGGGTTAAAAACACTTATTTGGTTTCTTTAAATCATTTAAAACATATTAATAATCACTCAAAAACATCTTAAATATATTTTCAAGTAGTTTGGACATAAGAACCATTTTTGAAATCTTTTCAAATTAGTCCAAAATTATTTTTTAATTATTATATCAAAACATTAGTTCTACAAAAGTGTTTTTAAGACCATAAAATATTGGTTTTAGATATTTTCTTGAAAAATATAAAAAAATTGTTGATATAAACGAGAATATATGAGAAATTTTACTTAAATGCCAAAAGTTTTTTGTTTTTTAAAAATGTTTTTTAAACTAGATTGAAAAGTAGTGTTAATCTGAACAATTATTTATTGTTTTTTTATCTTAAATTAAATTTTAGACCTAAAAACTAATTCGAAAAACAATACAAAATAAGACTTTAATAATCGGGGGGTTAGATTAATATTGCCTTTTAATTTAAATTTTAAAAATATAAGGTATGTTGTCTTATAATTGGGAGAAATTATATCATGGGTAAGTCCCACCACGTCACTCATGGAACTAACCAATAAAATTCATTTATATCGTCATTTTTTCGTATTATATTTTTCTAAGTGAATCTTTACTCATATTTACTTTTAATTAATTTTAAAAATAATTTTTTCAAGTGAGAAAAAATATATGACATGAAAAGGTGATGAGATGGATGATTTTTAGTAGTTGGTCCCATGGATAACGTAGTAGGACTTACCCATAATATAATTTCTCTATAATTGGAGATCTATAACATGTGACCTCTTTTTTATTTTTTTATTATTAAAATTTAAATTTGAATTAATACACTACATGCGAGTGACATTTTGAACTAAATTATAAAATTTGAACCATAAATAAATAGTTGGATCATATGTATATTTTATCTTATATTATAATTTAAAAATTATAAAATTTGAACCATAAATAAATAGTTGGATCATATATATATTTTATCTTATATTATAATTTGACGATTCAAATTTTATAATTTAACTTAAAACTCCACATGTATATAACATCTTTATTAAAATTTAAATTTTATTATAAAAATTTAAAGATAATTTCTTTTATATTATAATTTTTATTGTAAATTTTAAATTATAATATAACATATTTTATATCTCTGAAATTTAAATCGAAAAACAATTTTCGCCAAAAATCCCCTCATAATCTCACTAAACTTAGGCACAACACCCTACTCTACAAACTTCTCTTTAATTTCCTGTATACAATGATATGCTCTCCAGTCTCCACCATTTTCATGTTTTGCTCATTGATAGCTTTCACAGTGTTTAAAGAATCAATTTCAATAAAATCATATATTTTATTTATTTTGATATATATATGTATATTAGGGTGAGTATTCGATCGAGTCGAGTCAAAAAATTTTGAATTATTTGAGTTGACTAGTCATGTTTTACAACTCAAACTTTATTTGAAATTTTTTCGATTCGAGTTGAGTTTAAGAAATTCAAGTCGAGTCGAGTTTTTGAGTTTTTATAAATATTTAATTATAATTATTTATCATGTTATAGTACGGTTTGATTCAAATTTAAACTAATTTCTTTAATTATATAAGATATGTGTATATATTTCTTCATATATTTTTTTTCTGACAATATTTCTTTATATTTTTAAATCAATATTTATATATAGTAAAAAATTGAAAGACTTGTCTCAAACATAAAAAATCCTTTAATTATTAAAAATTTTGAGTTATTCGAGCTATTCAAATTTTTATTTTACTACTCGAACTTTATTTTTTTTGAGTTGAGTCGAGTCCAAACAAGTCGAATATTTTTACCTCGAATTGGGTTGAGTTATTTGATTTTTCCGAGTCAAATCGAGTTTTGCTTACCCCTATATATACACAATGTATTAAACTTAAAACCTCATTTAGAAAAATATAAGTAAAAATAAATATTACTTTATTTATTATTTAACGACTTTTTGAATACACTTATCTGATTATTGGTTATTTTGCACACATAAATATTTAAATTTGATTCCTTAAAATAAATATCATTTTTTTCCACGACAGCTGGTCATTGATTTTACTACAATACCAATTTAAATAATCATAAGTTGTATTATAAAATTAATTGCAATGGCAAAAAAGCTGATAATTTAAATATGTAGTACTTCAATAAATTATCCCAAGTAAATAATTTATATTAAGCGATGATCAATTTTACATTTTTTAAATCGATTCCAGTAATTATAGTAATATTTGTTTTATAATATATTTTTATTATTAAATGTTAATTATTTAATTATTGTGTTATAATATTAATACTTGAATTTAAAATCTCTAAAAATAATAAATATAAGGGTAAATTATATCAGTGACTACCGAACTAATTGGAGATACCTATTTTGGCGACCCAACTAAAGAACTCGTTAATCAGATCACCCAACTTTAAAACCTTACCTATTTGAGTCACGATCGTTAAAATTCTAATAAAAAATAATGGCAGCGACGTGTCATCAATCGATTGGGTGATTAATTTTTTGGCATAAAGATAATTTTAACCCTTAACGTTTATAGTTTTTGTTGTTTTGGCCCTTATTCTTTTTTGGGGATAAATTTAGCCCTTAACCTATATTTTTTTGACAAATATCTTATTTTTTAACTAGCTTAATGACTGGACCGTTAAAAATTTAACGATGATATATATATAGAATATAATTTTAAATGATATGGAATGTAACCTATCAAATACATACATATATATATATATATATATGGAATATAATTTTATTCTAATATAAAATATAAAATAATTAAAATTCAAATAAAATATTAAAAATTAATTAATTCTAAAATAAAAAATCATTAAACATTCTTAACCCTAACTACGATATAATCAAAATCTCATCTTAAAAAATATAAACACAATTCGAATAAGATTTTGATTTTATCGTAGTTAGGGTTAAGAATGTCTAATAATCTTATATTTTAGAATTAATTAATTTTTAATATTTTATTTGAATTTTAATTGTTTTATATTTTATATTAGAATAAAATTATATTCTATATATATGCATTTGATAGGTTACATGTCATGTCAATTAAATTATATTCCATATATATATATATATGTATCATCGTTAAATTTTTAACGGTCCAGTCATCAATCTAGTTAAAAAATAAGATATTTGTCAAAAAGATATAGGTTAAGGGCTAAATTTATCACAAAAAAGAATAAGGACCAAAACGACAAAAACTATAAATGTTAAGAGTTAAAATTATCTTTATGCCTACTTTTTTTTTATTAATTTATTTTTATTTAATATATTTTCTCTCCAATCAGGTGGTGACACGTGTCACCACCTGGTTAGTGAGAAAGAATGAAAGAAATAAAATGTTGAGTACATAAGCCATTGAGGGGATCTAAACCCACACTCTCTAACTAATCAAGCACCCAACCAATAGGTAAATCGTCAAGCCAAGCATGGATCATGAGATGTAATATATTCACATGTATTATTAAATGATTAATTTGCTAGTAAAATCTTAAAATACATTAAAAGAATTATAAAATTTTAAATCGATTAATATTTATATTAAAATATTAAATATTTAAATTAAAATAATAAAATATTTAATAAATCAATCAAAATAATTAAATATTAAATATTTGAATATTTTTATTTAATATCATTCGAATTAAAATATTTGAATATTTAAATTAATATTTTAAAATATTTAATATTTGAATTAAAATATTCGTTTATTTAATATTCAAATTAAATTTATTAAATATTTTAATTAGAATATTAAATTTTTAAATATTTTGATTCGAATCAATATATTCTAACATTAAATAAAAATATTTAATGTAGTATTCAAATATTTTGATATTAAATAAAAGTATTTGAATATTTTAATTCAAATATTGAGTATTTAAATATTTTAATTCAAATAATAAATGTTTTAATATTTTAAATCAAATATTAAATATCCATGTATTTTAATTATAAATAAAATATTTAAGATTCAAATATTAATTGAATAGAAATCTTATTAATTCCTTTAATAATATTTAATTTTTACTAAAAGCCTAACCATTTAATAATATATTTTTAGACATTATATCAAAGAAATTTTTTTGGCTCAGTGGTTCACCCGTTGGTTGGAGAAATTATATAATGGGTCAGTCCCACCACGTTATCCATGGGATCGACCAATGATAATCATCCACCTTATTATTTTTTAATTTTTCCGTTGGTTGGGTGCTTGGATATCAAAAAAAAAAATGTTGAAGAGCATCTGTGTTCGATTGTTAGGTTGAATTTTGGAGAATCAAACGTGGAAAAGATTTGAGAGTTTCCATGGGTATTAGTGTTGCTTGATTCCAGCCAATCCCAATTCCAATCATTTAAACCTAATCTATGATTTGTGCTAACCACTTTGAGTAACCATTAAAGACTTCAGTAACTACATTAATCATCATCGTTTGTGATAAAAGTGGATCTAAAAGAAACTACACTTGGTTCTGCAATCAAAGATCTAGAGACGGTGCCACTGTTACGTTCGGCATGACAGAGTTGGCGAAGCTTGGTGGGAACATACCAAATGGACAGACGAGGATGAGCATTGAAAATTGCATCCATGTCCCAACCCTGGCGCGCAGAGATTTTGACGAGAGGCTTGTAGCAAGCCTGTCTCCAAGCCCCAACATTCTCGCCTCTCTCCTTGAAACTTCTCCTCAGTGCATTGGATGTGTCTTGGTCAAGGCATTGCAGTGCATAGCAGTGCACGTAGTGTCGAATTTTGGGCTTGTTAATGTAGCTTGCACCAACCTTCTTTGCGTACCTGAAAACTTGATTGGTCACCTGCAGACAGATATTTTCTTCTACGCCATCAGATTAAATGGTTGGCTACTTCAAGTGTAAAGACTATCGTTTGTTGTTACCTTGGTGGGGCATTTTTCGCCACGCTCCTTGGCCAGATTTTGGACCTGAATCAACAACTCCCTGCATTGCTCGTAGAGATGGAAGAGGTAATCCAGACCGTTCTTTTTGCCCCGTGCAACCTCACCTGGCTCTGTCACGATGAAAGGGTGCTCTCGTTGTCTCTCACACCCTCCATCACCATCAACATCGCCGCCTTCTAGTTCATCTCCGTGATCCACTTCTACAACCACCTTCTTCTGCCCCTTCCTCCGCCGTTGCTTCTTCCTTCCCTCAACCGCTACCACCTCCCACGTCCCCCCTCCGCTGCTCCTCAACGCGTTTTTCTCTTGCTCCTCTGATAACCCTGTAGTCACAGGGATTAGATTACATTATGTCCGGCGAGACAGCAATTGTGAAATTGTGATATATCAACAAACAAATTATTAAAAGTAACCTTCCTGGGAGAGGGAACCAATGGCAACACCTGAAACCAAGTGTCGACGCCTTGAATCCTCTTCCTGAAGCCTTCTTCTTTCAGCCCTAACAGCCGCTTTAATACCATACCTTTCACCGACAAGAAGCTCCCACCTGAATAAATGCGACACACAATTCATCATCTCATCTAACTCTCCATCCTTCATACCTAAAAGTGTACTCACAGTGAACCCTAACTCAGCTATCTTCGCTGCAGTGTAGTATCTGACCCCGTAAGCTTGAAACAACTCCTCTAACTCTCCAAGTTCCCTAGGCCTCCCTATGTAAGCGGCCGCAACTGTCGTATGTGGCTGAGGCGCCGCCCCTATTTCCATTAAACGACCAGGCATTGGTGCCATCACTCCTCCTAGATCCCATTTGAAGAAGTTTCCAGTAGCTAAAGCCTCAGGGTCCATTTCTCGGGGATCCTCTCCTCTCTTTTTCTCTCTCTACAAGCCTCAAGAAATGAGTGGTAATAGGAAAATCTAGTGTGGTTCTCGTTATGTTTAATAAGTTATATCGATCAGGAATCTAGTGAGAGAAAGGGAGCTCTGAAAATCTAAATCCTACAATTAAAACAAGTTTAGAGAAAGGCTAGCTCAGTAAATTCAATGAAAATTATATTACTATAAAAAAATTTAATTTTTATTTTATTATATTATTATTTGAATAAAAACAAAATTTAAGTGTCTATAGATCAGATCTTACTATTCATCAGCCTTTGGCAACGTAAAAAAGTAGAGACAAGTACTGGAAATTTGTCATCTTTTGATTCAGCTGACTGAATCCCAGACACCTTCACTTTCTGATAAAAACACTGTTCCATTGTGTACTTTAAAGGACGACAAAAACATGTCAAATTCAACCATGATCTGATGTTTGTCTCGTTTTCTGCTCTCATCCTCAAGAGCCAACACCATTGGTCCAAACACACGTATCCACATGTCATTGGTTGTCTGTATTTCTGGTGTTCCAGCAAGATCTACTGGTTTTGTAATGAAGGAAACAAACCTTGGAAAGAAAGTGAAAGAATAAAGAAGGGTTTTAATTTGAAACTAAGAATCCATGGCCAGTTTCAGAGGAAGCCATGGAAAGACGAGAAGAAAGGGTTGTGGACCCAAGGAGTCCCATGAGTCAGCAATCCTTGTACTGGTTTGTTTCATGATGAGATCTCATGTCCAGTAGTTATTGCTTTCCATGTCTCTAGAGCTTTCAATCACTAGTACGAAATTTCTAATTTTTTTAGTTTAATAGAAAATGGGGCCGATTGACGTGGATATTGAGGTTTGGAAAAAAATTCCTGAATTATTATTGAACCTGTAAAATTATTTTCACCAATATTGATGAAAGAATAGTACCAAGGAAGTCGGATCTTTTAGATACCGACTTCCAACAGTAATCTCTCCAAAAACGGCACCAGAAGATGCCGACTTTTAAATGTTAAAAATGGCACCATTAGATACCGACTTTAAGTGTTAAAAATGGCACCATTTGATGCCGACTTTGGTGTCAATTATGCGTCAATTATGCCTCTGAAAAGCATGCAGTCTGCAAGCATGGTGGAAAAATTGAGGGGAATCACGTGCCTCTCTCCAAAGGCTGCTCCAACAGTCTGCATGCAGCATGCAGTGTTTACACTGCAACAATCTGCTCCAACAAATAAAGAAACTGGTCATGCTTAAGGAGTAGGTGGCGACAGTCGAAAAAATAATGGGGTAGATGGGCAGTGTAGTCTGAAAAAAATTAAAGTTTTATATGGGTGGACTGAAAATTTTGGAAGATAGTGATAGGATAGATGTGTGGTGTAGATTAATTTAGTTGTTTGGTAAATAGAGTAGATGGTTGAGAAAAAATAGATAGATGAGTTTTGAAAGTGTGGAAGAACAGAAGAGTTGTTGAAGAGAAGAGTTTTGGTTAAAAAAAATGTAAGTATTATTTTTATTAAATTACATCTTTTTAATATTTTATATTTTAGTTGGATATATGTTAATTACGAAATTTTAATTTTTTATGTGTTGTTATATTTTGTTACAAGGTTTGAGTTGATTATTTTGAAGAAGAATATTCGAAGAGAATTATATTGTAAGTATTTTAGTTTTAGTAGTAATTTGTTCAAATATTTTTATTTTTTTTTATGTGTGCAATGAAGTTAATTTTAATCATTTTAGTAATTTATCGATTATTTTTTGAAGAGAATTATATTATTTTAAGTTTTTTAGTAATTTGATTAATTAGTTTATTTTTTATTACGTGCGTTGAATACAATTTAATTCTAATAATTCTAGTAATTTATTAATTAATTTTTGAAGAGAATTATATTATCTTTATTAATTAATTTTTTATTATATGTTTTAGTTGAATACGTTGAGTAGGAGAAATAAAATGATGGTTTTAGTAGTTGTAAGATAAGAAAAGAGAAATTAATTTAATAATAAAAATATTTATTTTAATTGAATTAAAAATTTTATGTGAGTTGAGTTGAGTAACATGAACTTCAACTTTTATTATTTGTATTTTTTAAGTAAGTAGAAATTCTTACTAATTTAATAGTTGTTAATTAAAGAATTATTAGTAGAAATTAAAATTTTACTAATTTAAGAATTTAGAGTTTTTTTTTTAATTTTTTTTAGAGTTTTTAGAGTTTTTTAGAAATTAAAAATCCTAAGACTGGCCTAAGTAAGTAGTTGATTTTATAATTTTTTTTAAATTTTTTTATAGATGAGTAAAGTTTGTTTAGGTATGCTGTTGCACCATTGATTCATTTTTCTACGGTGGAGTTTCAATTTGGAGATAGAGTGCTTAGACAATTTGGCTTCCACCAACCTATTCCGCTAATTCCACGTGATCATTATTATCTTCATGCGCATGATGGACGTGGTAGAGCAGATACAAATTGGGAAGCCGTACATATTGAGTTTATTTCTTTGTGGCACAATAGAGCTCTATCGTTGCCAGAACGATATCCACTAGAACCTACAGATTATGACTTTGAGAATTCGGAGTACCTTATTTGGTATCGTTCTAATGGAAAGCCGTACTTAACGACTAATGAACGTCGAGAAGAATGCCGAAGGTATAAGAAAACATATGGTGGTAAAGGAAAATCATCAAAAACAGTTGCAGGCTCATCTTCGAATACAAATATATGTAGTAAAAACCCAGAAGGTTGGCCAACCACATGGGAGCCAAATATGAGTTCAGTAATTCCTACTGTTGTATGGGAAAAAGAATCGACTTCTACATGTGCACAACCAGACGTTGAACTAAACGTGGGTCATAGCTCTTTCTCTAATTTGGGTTTTGATGATGTCAATTTATATAGGCCCGAGTTTCTACCCCCTCAGTCTCACACTTTCGTTTATAACACTACGCATGATTTTCATGAAATACAAAATTTCATAAATTCACCAGATATAATGGGAGGAGAAACAACTTCTATGTTTATGACACCACCAGCTTATACCGTTGCTAATGAAGAGGATGTTGAATCTGTTGCTGAAGAGGTTGATGAAGAAGCTGATGAAGAAGATGCACCACAGAGGCCACAACGTCTTCGACGACCACCAAAGACTTATATGTCAACCACACCTCGGCATGGTCAAAAATTATGCAAGAAATGATTATTATTTTGGATATGTAATTTGGATTGTATTTTATTTGTAATGTAATTTTGGTTAATGTATTTTATTTTATTTCGTATCTTATTTTATTTTATATTTGATATTTAAAACAAAGCACCAATATTCGATATTTAAAAGAAAGTATCAATATTCGATATTTAAAACAAAGCATCAATATTCGATATTTAAAACAAAGCACCAATATTCGATATTTAATACAAAGCATCAATATTCGATATTTAATACAAAACATCAATATTCAATGGATCACTACTGAATAGGAACAAATCTTGGCTCATTGGGACACTTTCCTCTAGAATGTCCTTCAGCTCTACAGATCATGCATCTTTTACGTTGACCCTTCTCTTTATGATGAAGATCCATACTAGTATAGATACGTTTCGATTTGGGTCTTTCATTTGGAGTGTGTCGAATGGTAGGATCAGGTAACCACCTTTCATGCTCCACTGATGGCCAATAACTTGAATTTGCCATTGCAGGAAACTCAGCTCGGTAAATATTAACCATCCTATTGAGATTAAAGCATTCATCAACATACGTGTATGGGTCTACACCTACATACATACACGCTGCAACCGCATGTGGACAAGGATATCGCCATGCCTGAAACGCTCCACAATCACACCATCTGCGCCTGAAATCAACACGAAATACATTGGAGTGCGGTTGTTGATTGAATCGCCTAGGACCAATAACATCAAATGTTTGATTCATTCGATCAAAGCTATGAACCTTCATCGATGTTCCACTCACCATATTATCTTGCATTTTCTTTGCTAGATCCGTAGCCCATCTTTGACCCCTATTTATTAAGGCCTCAACCTCTTTCCCTTTAACAGTCCAAACTTTGCCCAATCGATAGTATGTCTCTTTCACTAGACTGGCTATTGGAAGGTGACGAGATCCTTTGAGTACTCCATTAATACACTCAACAAGGTTGGTTGTCATTTGCCCATATCGTCTACCACCTTCGTCATAACACTGCGCCCATCTTTCCCTCTCAATATTGTTTGCCCAATTCTAAACACGTTTGCCATACTTCTGTAAATTTTGCATTTTCCTCTCAAATTCTGGTTGAGTCAGTATATAACCTGTTTTAAAATAATATTAGTATATGAGAGAAAACAATAACAGTCGAACATTAATTAAAGATTCTTACCCAAGCTTAGAATTTCACTACGAAGATATGGATTTTTGAAAATCTCGAAACTGTTCTTTCCAATATGTCGAATACAGTATACAGGATATGTGTGTGGAGGTGTCCAACGACTTCCTGCTCGATTTATAGCTGCTTTGATACCGGTTCCTCGATCAGATATAATACAAACCCCATCTTCTTTGACGACATGCTCACGTAGATTGATTAAAAAGAAATTTCATGCTTCAGTATTTTCATGTTCGACAATTGCGAATGTAATCGAAAATACATTGTTCTCACCATCCTGCGTAACAGCAATCAATAATACATGAGAGTATCTCCCATACAACCACGTACCATCGACTTGGATCATACGCTTGCAATAAGGGAAACCTTCGATGCAAGGTTTGAATGACCAAAAAAGACGATGTAGAAATTTATAGCCCGGAACAACTTGCCCTTGTTGGTCATATACATCTTTAGTTTGATATCTCACTATCGTTCCTGGGATGAAATGAGTCATCGCTAGTAGTAAAGCAGGTAGCTCGTTGTACGATTTATCATAATCACCGTAAACAAACTCCATGGCCTTATCTCTTGCGCGCCACGCTTTTTTGTATTTTATCTGATACTCAAACTTTTGTGCAATGGTTGCCTGAATCGTTGAAACCGGAATCCTAGGATTTGTTTCTAACAGACTTCTTACGTGATGACTTACTACAGCTGAGTCCAATTTTTTATGGTCTTGGTCGATGGACGTTCTCAAACATGTGTGTTCGCCATTGTATTTCGTGATTTCCCAACGATTAAACCTTTTTAGTTTGGTCATTCGGATCTTCCAATTACATTCTTGACCATACTTTACACATTTTGCAAGGAAAATCTTCTGACTAGATTCTACAACAACATAGTCAACATGGTTTCTTATGCTGTACTCTTTTACTGCCAATGTAGCTTCGTCCTTTTCATCAAATTGAAGAACAACTGATAATTGACCATGTTGACTCGAAGTTAACAGAGGAATATCTGGAAATTGAGGGGCTCTCATCGCATCAAAATCAAAAGAAACCATGTGAGTTGAAGGTTCATACGGGCTCATGTCAAATCCGATCAGACAGAATTCCCCAACACCAAAATTAGGTGCATCGCCAACATCATCAGGAAATAAATCAGGATCATTAATATCTTCATCTTCGCTTGAATCAGCAAGTGTTTCACCCCAGCGACCTTGTAGGTTCTCTACGTCAACACCATGACTCGGATCAATTGTTGATATCCCACTAGACAACATTGCAACAAAACTGCCTCCAGGAAGATTAGTATCATTATCGTACTCCACTCGAGAAGACTCTCCAACGATATTTCTCGATGGGATGGGAACATCATGGACCTCGACAAATAACTCAATATATCGAATATTCTTAGAGTCGTGCTCTGCGATCATCATTCTAACATCATCATCATCTTCAAGATTGATTGCAATGTATCTAACTGGATTTTCACATGTAAGCCACCGATAACGCAAAGTACGAACTTTTGCTCTAATCTTCTTTGATATTTTCTCATGTAACTGTCGAAGACTGATATCTTTTGCAAATCTCAGCTTAGTAGTGTTCTCAGATTCAAACAATATTCCAGATTCGTTTTTCACAATTTGACCATTGTAATAAACGATCGTCATAAATCTATCTTCGCTCATTTTATCTGCATATTCGAAATAAACTTATAAAATTTCTAATCTACATGCAAAAAAAATCTAAATCTATATACAAAAAAATTCGACATATAAACATTCAACATACCAACTACAAAAAAATATTTTAAAATTTATAAAACCAACATTCAGCATTTAACATACAAACTAAAATAAATATATTCAAAAATAACTAAAGAATCAAAAAATTAAAACAAAAAAAGACAGCTTAAAAGTAACCAAAATTAAATAAAACCTTACCATAAAACAATTTCTTCTTCTCTCTCGTTCTGTTTTCTTCCTTCTCTTCAACCAGCAAATGATTTATCTTTCACCTTCATCTTTAATTTATAAACCATTCAACAATTAAATTAAAATAAAAAATTTATTCTCCCAAAAATTAGTCAATTTCAATCTGAAAACTATAACCTATATCCTACTTACTTTTACATGCATGCAAACCTACGAATATAAATATGTATGCTTAATTTTTTAGTTTTCCCTGCCATCACCCACCCACCCCTGCCTTTAAAGTTTGCTTTCTCGTGACCTGACCTTGCATGCTTTTCATATTGCTTGCAGACTGCATGCTTTTCAGAGGTATAATTGACACCAAAGTCGGCATCAAATGGTGCCATTTTTAACACTTAAAGTCGGCATCTCCTGGTGCCGTTTTCAGAGGCATAATTGACACCAAAGTCGGCATCTAATGGTGTCATTTTTAACATTTAAAAGTCGACATCTCCTGGTTCCGTTTTCAGAGGGATTACTGTTGGAAGTCGGTATCTAAAAGATCCGACTTCCTTGGTACTATTCTTTCATCAATATTGGCGAAAATAATTTTACAGGTTCAATAATTCAGGAATTTTTTTCCAAACCTCAATATCCACGTCAATTGGCCGAAAATGTGTCCCCAAAAATAATTTATTATCTTAAAATAACATTTTTATATTTTAATTAAAAGGATTATAATTATTAGTTTTAGAAGAACATAATTTTAAAATATTTTAAAATATCGATTCATATTTAAAATATCTTAATTATTAAAAAAATCTATTCATATTTTAATCAAATATAAAATAAAAATCGAGAAATATTATAAGGGTAAGCTACTGTGCTGATCAATTTTGTTTACTCCCAGTACATTTTTAGTTACCGATTTTGAAAAATGACTAATAAGGTCACTATCGTTTTCGGGGCGTAAAGTTTTAATTACTCCAACGTTAAATACAGTTAAATATTGATGAAAAATAATCTGATACAATAAAAAATAATAAATTACTTAAATAGTACTTAAAATTTTATTATACTTTTGTTTCATTTTACCATCTTCAGAAAAAACTAATTCTAACTCTTATCCAAAATACCAAAATCCTCACCCAAACAAAGAATCTGCAAATTATATTTCTTCCCAAAATTTTCCTGCAATAGTTACTTCTGGAGCTGCCTTTTTTAGTTCCCTGTCTCCCAAAAATATTTGTCTACTACATACCATTGGATGCAACATCTTCAATAATTAAGTTCAATTAACTAGGTCAGATTCAAAGTTCAAATGTATTTTCAAACAAAGAGAATTCTATGCAAATCAGACTAAAATGCTACATTTTTTCGAGTCCTGTTCGATTGAGGCTTTAGGTTGTTTAGTACTCCATAATAGCTACTGATCTAGATTTCAAGTGTCACGATAATCTCGTGTTTGAATTTCTTCTCTCCTTTCCTACATAAATTGAAGACACGTCCGGTTTGGATGGGGATTTTAGGGTTATAAGGGTTAGGGTTAGTTTTTTTGGGGAAAATGATAAAAATATAAAGGTTTGAGAGTCAAATTAAAAAATAAACAAAAGTATAATAATATTTTAAGGACTATTTAAGTAATTTATTATTTTTTATTGTACCAGATCATTTTTTCGTCAATATTTAACGACACATAACGTTGGAGTGATCAAAACTTTACATTCCGAAAACGATAGTGACCTTACTGGTTTTTCAAAATCGGTGACTAAAAATATACTGAAGATAAACGAAAGTGACTAACGTAATAGTTTACTCATATTATAATAAAATAAACGAAAAAAAACACACATAAAAAATCAAAATTAAGAAAACATTAAAATTTTAAATTATTATTAGTTTCATTGAAAAGTCGTTTCGGAAGGAATGTAAAGACTCTTATAAATAGGACAGTATTACTCTCATGATCTCAGAGTCATAGCATCCATCTCCTCCTTATCTATTTCTTAGTAAATACTATTTAAAAATTTTAAATATTCGATATAAATCGTGAAATTACTTAAGTTAGATCAATTATATCTCAATTATTTGCGGACAAATAAACGGTATAACATCCCGAATTCAGATATTATATTTAGGTTACAAGCCTAATCAATTCTCATAATTTTTTTCTCATTTTTCAAAATAATTAAATAATATTATATACCACGTCAAAGATAATAAAACAAATTATCGAATTACAAAAGTAATTTAACAAATTTAAAAATAGTTAGAAGCTCTAAATATATTTTAACAAAACATTTGACCAATATGATCGACTCAAAATGAATTAATTTTATGCACTTTTATTATTATTATTATTTAATTTTAATAATATAATAAATAATAAAATAATATATGTTTTATTCTTCTTTTATATTATATTATTGAATAATCGCCGCTTATAATATTAAATTAGTTATTTAATATAAAAATTATAAAATAAATTACTTACTATCTAAGTTGTTTTTTTAGTAAATTTTAATTGACATCACTTAGAAAGTAGTAGGGATGGTAATGGGTCGGATTTGGATCGGATCCAGTTGGATCCAGATCCAGATCTATTTTTTCACCATGGATCTAAATCTGGCTCAGATTCGCGGGTCTAGAAAATTGAAACCTAGATCCAGATCCTATGAATCTTACGGATCCGAGTCTAAAATGGGTCCAAAACAGATCTTTTAAAAAATGACTATTCGACCTATTTTTAACGTAATAAAACTATCATTAATTAATTTCATGTCACAATTTCGATGAAGAAAAGATTAATTTCAATTAACTAGTATCAAGATAAAAAAAATGATAAATTAAATCTTAAAAAAACTCAACAATTACACAAATATCTTTTGAGTAACACAAATATTAAGAAATATAGATCATAAAATATTTTACTGTCGCAAATCGAGTATCGTACTTTTACTTTTTAGAGTACTAGTCTTCATCACTACTTAAATCATAAACATCCTAAAACAAACAAAAAACTACCGACTAAAGAGATTTTTTTAAAAAAAATAATATTTGTGAAATTTAAATATTAATATTAAGGTTATGTAATATAATAACTTTTTTATATAACTTGTCAATGATATTTACCATTTTCGCATCAGTATCATCTTCATTAATAGTAGAACAAACATGTGTTCATTCAAAAAAATTCTTTATCATAAATAAATAAAAATTATATTAAAGAATAATATAAAATATAAAACCTACTATTATATATTTATATATTTTTTAAAACTAAAGGTGAATTTTTTAATAAATAGGTAAACGAATCCGGATCTAGGTTCGAATTTTAAATGTCAAATCTAGATCTAAATTCGTATTTTAATCAAAAGACCTAGATCCGACCAAGATTCATCGGGTCTAAAATTTTAAAATTTAAAACCTTATAAAATGGATCTAAATTTACAGATCCGGGTCGGGTCTAGATCCATTGCCAACACTAGAAAGTACAAATCAAACCAAAAATTCAATAAAGATTCTTCTTATGTATCAAACCAGGTTATATTAAGTTTCTTAATAATGAGTTGTTGATGCAATAAAAATTTAATAAAGACGCTAAGATTGACCACAACTGAAAACTTATTTAATCTTATTTTAAGCAATATAGAAATTATAAAATATGATATTGATTTGACTTGTAATTCTTTAAATCAACATTGACCTATCTTAAACTAAGACACCAAGTTTCTAGATCGATAGACCTCAAAAATTTTTAAGTATAAAATACGAAAGAATTAAGATAAACAACGAAAAAACTAATTCAATACTCTCGATAAAGAATTGATAGGCGATATAATTCTCTCTCTCTCTAATAACATTGCCAATCATCGGTAGCAAAGAAGGATGTGTGAAGTAGTATTACATGTTTAGCTGTTTTGAATTGGAACCAATGGAAGCTTGCCACCCAATGTTTCAGGGATCTGGTTTTCCTCGATTTCTTCGAGCAGAGTCGATCTCAGAGATTTTTTATCAACAAATATTATCTGAAAAAAAAGATACCCGGTTAAAATATTATGCAGCATTTCTTGTGTTGTTTCAGAAGCGTTACTGGTTTACCTTGTTCCTGGTTTTCTGGTCTATGAAAGGGCAAACAATTTTCCATGCGGTCATGAATATGTAAGGCGCATGGACTATGAAGAGCTTTTCTAGTCTTTCAGGGTAATAATCCTGTCATTTCCAGGGAACAAAACATTAGATTCAGGTTCAGGCCATTGTAGGAAGATGGAAACAGAGTGGAAATGGAATCAAAAGAGATAAACCTGCACGAGAGAGAGCGCTGCAAGGTATGCGCGGATGTCGCTGTTTGCGTAACCCCAGCCTTTAAGATCACCGATCACTATGAATTTCTCCTCCCCCGGAGGCATCCTGCCATTGATTCCAATCCATAGATAACATACAGGCAGTCAGGCACTACTGTATATATGAATTTCTTTGAGGTTTAGTACGAGAATAAACCTTACAATCTATTTTGTTTTATTTGTAATGTCAATATTTGAATTGAACCTTAGATATTAAAGGTGGGTAAAATTGGGTATTTGATCAATTTGATTAGAATTGATCCCGGTTATCGGTTTTTGAAAATTAAAATCAATCCCAGTCACACCAGATCTTAAATTCTAAGAATTGGTCACGTTATTGGTGGGAACCAATACCAATACCGAGTACTAAATCAATTTGACTAGAATTGGTCATGATCCCAATATCCAACGATTTCTAAAAATTAGAAACAGTCTCAGTCCCGGTTACACCAGGTCTCAAATTCTAAAAATTAATCCGTTACTGGTGAGAATCGATACCAATATTGAGTACTCGATCAATTAATTTATTATTAAAAAATTTGAGCAACTAAAGAGAAAAATTCTAACCACTAATAATAATATTAAATAACAAAATTAAAATATTATAGGTTCGAAAATTAAAATTTTTAAAACGAATCGTACTCATAATATTCATACATAAATAGAAAGTTTGATAAAAAATAAACAAAGAACATTATCTAACAAATCAGTACCGGATACTTGGGATTAGTCCCGATCTCATTAAATACCCACCGGGTACTATATCTAAAAAATCAAAATTTAATCCTGGTTTTGATTACGATCTAAATTTTAATCCAATCCGTTTTCATATGAACTAATTCTGGATAAAAAATTACCGAATTCAACCAAAACCGGTAACCAATTTTTTCCCCACCCTATAAGATATTATTATTGGTTATTTTTTAAAGTTTATCTCAGCCCCGAAATTATTTCCGTGGCTTATCCCCTTGCTATGTGGATAAGTAAATAAAAAAAAGTATCCTTTAAGAATAGCTGATTGGTTGATTTATACATAAGAATAAAAAATTACCTTGTGAATATTTTGTCAAAAAGGTAGACTACGAAACCTGTGAGTCGACATGAATCATTAGAAAAAAAAGCATGGTGAGAAAATTCAAAGTCATCGGCAAAGACATTTCGAGAAAATTTTGTTGAAGTTTGAAGGTATTACGTACGCTTGAATTCTTCAACACCGCCTTCGTGTTGGAAATGTCTTGCAGCCAGAACAACTGCCATCGGTCGTCCCTTCTTGTCTGAGCCTTGCAAGAACATCTTATTCTGTTCGAGTTCATGCCGGATTTCGGTCGGTGAAACGGAACCGTTGGGAACAAAGTTTCGTTTCCAGTTGAGATATTTAAGGAACATGTTTGATGCTTTCTCTACATCCAAATCACGAGCTCTCAGGAATCTTCTCAATGTCGAATCATCAACTTCCTGGAAAAACACCAGATTCATGGTGAAATTATGAACTGAAGAGATCTTGACGATCCTTACAACCTTGGCCTGTTTCCTTGCACTTGTTGGTTAATCAAAGCTTTCAAGTTCATTACAACATGGCTAACAAACATAAAAAGAAACCATGATTCTGTAGGTATCTAAGTCAGAAATTCCAGTTTTAATCCAGAAAAACAAAGAAACAATCAAAGGGTCAAAAACCCCATGTCCAAGAAACAGACAGTAATCACAACAATGGAACAGTACACTCACCTTGGAGGATGGATCTTGTCTTTCAACCAAGATTCTCATAAGACTTATCTTCGTCTTCTCGATCTCATTGGCCCCAAATCTCTCCTTTTCTCTTGCCATGGAGTTTTCCATTTTCTCAGAACCCATCCTCGTCACAGTTCTGGTTCAATCTCTGTGTGTATATATATACTCTATTTATATACAGTTTTGTCAAGTGATGGGCTTTAGTTTTCCAGCAAAGAGACAAAACGTAGTCCATGTTGGTTACGTATTCAACATTAAATCCGAACTAAGTTCAAAGAAAGCTGAGTTGCCACATTAAGTCAAGCTCACCGCTTTGAGAGAGAGACTCCAGGCTGGGGCTGGGAGTTTAACTACACATTAAAAGACCGTCTGGTTAGGCAAGCTGCCGAGGTGGATCGAAACAATTAAAATACTCCCACCCTCCCATAATTAATAATATCCCGATTTCATATTTTATAATCGATAGTATATTTAGAGTTTAAGGTTAAGAATTATAAGTAATAATTAACCTTTAAAGAATTAAAAGTATTGTATGTTTTAGGATTTATGATGTAAAAATTAAAATTATAATTTAAAATTTAATTTTTAAATTTTTTTAATAGAACATATTAGGAACAGATGAATTTTATTCTTAGTTAACCTTGTTTTTATTTATTGTTTTATATATAATTACCGAGATAAAGGGATGAGGAAAAAAATAGCTTACTCAAATTTGAATTTTTGATCTAATCTCAATTAGAATTTTATATTTAATAAAAGTTTCATTTCATTGTATCATGAATAATTAATTTAAATTTAAAGATAAATGAAAATTAAAGATTTTAAGACGTAAAATATACCCCAAAATAAATTTTTTAAGATATATTTTTATTTATCATTAAATTAATCCAAAAGCCTATAATGAAAGGATGAGTCTACCACGTGCATCGAACACCGGAGAACATCATTAACGTTGAACATTGTTGAACACCATTAAATTAATTAATAAGGATTAAAAATCATAAGGACTCAACATATAATTATTAGTTATTTAAAATAAAATTTTAATTAATTATTTTTTATAGAAAAACTACCAAATTGATCACTCAACTATCATTATTTTTCTGTGTTAGTCACCCAACTAAATTTTTAATAATAATTATAACCAATATTTTATTTTATTATCATTTTGATCACCGTCTATTAAATATTTAATGAAAATCATGACATGGTATGATTTAATAATAATTCTAATTCATAAAATTATTACACTATATCAATTTAATCCTAATAATAAATAATTAATTAAATATTTAAATTAAACCTTAAAATTTTCATCCTTTTTCTTCTAAATTTTAATAAAGTTCAACTTATAACTACTTTTTCTATAAAAACCAGTTTAAAAATTGAGGAATCGTAAAGATAACTAAAATTCTTAAAGGATTTAGAGGCATAGGAGTGTGGAGAGGTGACTTTATCCCAACAGAAAGGATAAAAAAAATAATAAAGAAATACGAATAAAATGAGTGTTTCATCATCCAAACATATTTCACAAAACCAATTTAGAATATGTTTTCTTTCTTCTGTCACCAATCCTGCATTTTTAATCCATAAACTAATCTTCGAATTTCATACTTTTTTTTTATAAAAAATAGAGCTCAAATTGACCCGACCCGTCAAATATTATTTTTTGTCTATTTTTTCATACCCATTAAACCAAGTCCACCCATTTCCCTGAAGTCTTTTCATTTGTTTTTTTAGAAGAGAAATTCCATTTAAATTCATGATTTATTTTGCCCTTTAATTTGAGTTTTTGGGTAGTGAACTTTGAGTGTTTTTTTTAATCAAAACAATGGTGGTTTCTTCAATTCTTTTCGGTGTTAAATGAGAGCGTTTGTTGATCAATTCTTATTCATCACTCTCGGCTTCTTTTTTCGGATTTATTCTCTTTCTCAATAGCAAATGAAGGCCTTTTTTTAATTTTATCGTTTGAAGAAAGGTTTAGTTCAGAGAATTGATGGAGTTAGATGTGAAATTATTTAATCCAACACCATTAACGAAGACGAAAGAATCATTCTCTTCGAGGCTTTTCGCTCTCCGTTCTTGAACAACTCAAGACTTTCGCAACTGATAATATGTTTACCTTTAGTTTCTGCTAAGTTTTTCTTTTTGTTTTTCTTTTTCTTTTATTCTAACAGAACGTTTACCTTTAGTTTTTGTATTTTTTAACTTAAAAAATATTTTTTTTTTAAAAAATAAGTAGTGAGATACGAAGAAGATGATATTCTATTATTGTATTTCTAACACTTAAAAATAAGTGTTTTTTAAAGTAGTGCTATGGAGAAGAAGAAAATGGACGAGAAATTTGGAGTTTAATCCAAATATTTGATAAGTTACTTTTAATTAGGATTAAACTGATATAATATCACTAGTACAATCTTATTAAATATTTAATGACTGGTGACCAAAACGATAATGAAATTAAATGCCAATGTCGATTTTGATAAAAAAAAAAATTAATTAGGTACCCAAAACAAAAAGGATAGATAGCAGGATAACCACTAATATAGTTTTCCCTCTAAAAAATAATTTAGTTAAAATTTTAATTTAAATAATTGTTAATTATACGTTGGGTCCTTTAAATTTTTAAACTTTATTAATGAATTTAATAGTATTCAGCGGTATTCAACATTAACAATGTTCGACGCCTATTTTAAAATTTTTCATAATGAAATTAAACTTCCTGGTTTTGTACTGGATATATAAATATTATTTATTAGGTGAATAATATATATAAATATTACTGTATTAATATTGAATATATTTTATAATAACAATATAAGAGAATTTCCAGCACTATAGATGTAGACTTTTTCCCCTCAAAATATAGTACTTGTAGGATTTTAAATCTATAATATTTGTTATAGTAAAAATAAATCAGATGAAACCTAATTCGACTTTAATTTATAATATACGATATTTGATTTTAAATTTAGAGAAATCATGTTTGAAGGGCTATAATGAGGAATAAAATTTATCTATTCATTTTCTACGCTTCTTTATATGTCTCACCAATAATTTTATGTCATATAAAGAAACAAAAAGTAACTGATGAATATTATTTTATAATAAAAATTGTTAACTGATTGAACGTTCGAAAACACTTATATTTTTTTATCTTATATGAGTTCGAATACTAACATTTATCTTCAAAATATATAGTATCTTTCTACGTGGTTGAAGCATATATATATATATGCTTTATATGTAGGTAGATTAGCTTTCACAAAAAACTTAAATAAATTTCTCCAAAATGTTGTTTTAAGTCAACAAATCATCTTTAAGAATAAAAACAAACTTCTAAACCCTACAATTATGTAACCTTGTCATTGTCTCAGAACTTCAATTCCCGTCTCTCAGCAAATAGTTTCCCTGTCACCTCCTTGTTGGGAAGCAGAGCAAGCCAGACACCCGTGTCCGCCGCATGCTCAGCCGAAACATTTCCGGACCAACCTGTCATGGCAGTTTTCACCCATCCAGGACAATAACAGTTTATATAAATCTTTCCACCCTCGGGTCGTCCAGCCAGTTGGTTCGCCATTAGCATACTGAAAAGGTTAACAGCAAGCTTAGATACGGCGTAGTCGGTAAATTTCTGAGGCCAACCACCCGATTGCCAAGTATTATCTTCAACTTGTTGCAGAAACGTGGACGCCATGTTGTCAATTAGTTCCTCAGATAGGGTCTCTAAATTGCTTAGTTTTTCCCTCAAAGCTTCATCATCAATCCTCTATCAAACAAAAAGTTATAACATACGTAAATTTAGTTTGCATGCAAAATAAAAATAATAAACACGATTCGATCCGATCCGAAATAAGTATATATTAGAATACAACGAGAAACCATACGAGAGATGATTTACTTACACTGCGACGGCCATTTAGTTTACCTAGCCGTGAGCTAACATTAACAATACGAGCACCAGCAGCCGAAGGTCTCATCAATGGAATCATCACTTTAATCATATTTTTGGTGCCATAATAATTTGTCTCAATCACCTGCTTCGCGAACTCCACTGAATTTTCAGACCCAAGATTGTAGTTAACACCTGCGTTATTTATCTGCAAAACAGTAGCCATTAATTCGGAAACCAAAACGATGGAAACAGTTTAGATGTTATGTTATACCAGAATATCAACGCCACCATATTTTTCTTTTATCCACTTGGTGAATTCGGAAATAGATTCATCGTCCAAGATGTTGAGCTGATGAACATCCACATTGAAACCACCTTCCTGCAACACCTTGGCTGCTTCAATGCCGACACTCGTGTCCCTTGATGTTAGGACTACGGTCAGTCCATGTCCCGCAAGTTGTCTTGCAATCTCAAACCCTATTCCTCTGTTTGCACCAGTTACTACAGCAATTGTTTCTTCTGACCACCACCTATATTATTAACAGAATATGCACAGCCAGCCAAGGTGAGATAACATGCACCAATCTGTGTATCGAATCGAATTCGTCTACCCTTTTATATACCTCACCAATGATTTTATGTATAAAGGAAAACAGAAAAGGGACAAATAAATTTTATTCGAATCACCGGTTTCCGAAGAAAAGGGATAGAAAAATACCTTTGATGATCAGAATAAGGAATGGTTCTGAGAAGGGAGATCTCTTGGAGTCTCTTTTCCCTTTTCTCAGATTTTTCCTTTTTTCCTGTCATCTCCTTACCCTCTTGATTAGTTTTCAGGTGTTCTGGGAACAATTTTCAGCTAGGCGTCTACTAAAGAAGAACAGGGAGGAGCAGATCTATAACCATGTATGTAAATGTAATAGGAACACAAGGAAAGGAAGGCATGGAGATTTGCAACAGCTCATTTGGTGTCCGATCTTAACTGTGGAGATGTTGGAGTCAAATGTTTGAGCTTATTTTTAGGACAAATCTTCCTATTTTCACGCCATTAGAAAGTAAGATGTCGTTGCTCATTAATTTCTTTTGCACCACTAATATTGCACCCTTGGTGGAATATAGACCAACCAATTTCTAATCATGAACCAGAAATAGTAAACTAAAGATACTAGCGGTCAAAGATACTCATTTTATCCCATCTTATATGAGTTTGAATCCCGGTATAGAAAAAAGTTACGATCTTTATCTGATAAAATAAAATACTGCTTTGGAGGTTTCCTTCCAAAATGTTAAGTTCTTTAAAGTTACATGTTTAATATTTGTATTTAGGGTATATTACAATATTAGTTCCTAAATTTTTAGGGTAATTTTATTTTAGTCACTAAACTTCTAAAACTTAAAATATAATCACTGAAATTTTAATTCGCCTTCATTACGGTCATCGTCTCCAACCACTGATAACAAAATTGATGTAACATGTTAAAATCTTCTTATAAGAAAACATTAGTCTCATTGCAATTCCACAGTTTGACTGTGAACAAATTGTTGATAAAGAGATAGAAAAGAATATTAGTTTTGTTGGTACTTGGTGGTCCATTTCATAATCTTAAATAAATCTTAATCGTCGGATATCGTTGAAATTAAATTAAAATCGTCGGAGATTGATTTTCATATTGAATTTTTCTTTTTGATATCTTTGATATTGATATTTGGGTGTGTATATTGATACGGTACCTATTATAAAAATGATCATTGAAGGGTTAAAAATAATAGGGTTAAATTTTTTTAATATTTTGATCATGTAAAATCATTTTAAACCATGATAAAAAAAAAACCCTATGAAACTACTCTAAGTATAATTTTAAGTTGTTTAAACTTAAAATCATCTTTAAAACTTTTTCAATTTAATCCAAAAATATATTTTTTTTAATTATTATATAAAAAAATCATAACATATGATATCAAGAAAAACAATTCATAAAAATCATTACTAAAAACTTATAGTCACTCTAGGCCACGTAATATCAAAAACATACACTCTGTACAAGACTCAGAGTCATACAACATAAAAAGTACATAATCTATACTTAAAATACCCATCGAGTATATTCGAAAAATATCTTGATCAGCCCAAAATTTAAGTCCAATACTCTGAGAAACCTATTTTAGGTTTCATAACCTCAACTCAATACCTAAAGTCCAATGTCTAAACAATGCACTTATCATACAAGTAATGTCGTTAAGTGAGTCTTCAAATCAAACACTATAATGTTAATTTTAATTTGCACATCGAAGTATAATTATCTAATTTTAGTGGTTAAAGAAATGATCATTCTTTTTAGAGATTTATAGTAACACTATAATTGATTTAAAAAACGAATGTGCCTCGAATAATTCGCTAATGCATTTTTTATTATCTTGATGAATAAATTATTCTTGTTAATAACAGTGTTTAACTTGAAATAAGACTCACTAATTGAACTTTGTCAAAATTGCTAATAGTTTAACTGATTTTAACAAGACTCTAATTCTATAATTTCTTTCCAAATCACAATATTTATTGAACTTTGCCCACTAACACTGTTAAAAGAATATCTTCCTTTCTTTTCCTCTACTAGGCATCTGCTTCTTTCAATCCTTGTACATGTGGTAGACAGAAGGCGAAAGCAAAGCAAAGCAACTTCAAAGACCCAGAAATTTTAATCATTCGATTCTGACTTGGTGCTCTCAAAGAAAAGGGATTTTGGAAGGTCCAAGAGCTTTGGGAGCCAATAAGCGATTGTTCATTATCCGGACGTCGGAATCACTACTCTTTCTTCTATCCTTCAATAATAACTTTCTTCTTATTTTGTTTTATTTTCTTTTAGTCTGCTGTAATAGTGTTTCTTTGATCGATTCTTTTCATCTTAGGCTAAGTCCTATGAAAAAGGCTGAGAATTTATCTCAATCGCGTGCTAGACCCGTTCCTTTGAAACTTTGACTCTATTTCCCTTTATTTTTGACCTTTTCTCTCTTGGAACCCAAACGAAAGTTTGCATCTTTCGTCTTATTTCGCTCAGTAATTCCAGTCAAATTCGTGGGTGGTTTCTTTAATTGATTCTTTGGGGCTGTTTAATTATTAGTCAGCCTTGAACAAAAGGGTTTTTTTAATGTCCTTTGTTCCCAATTTTATCAAACAGATCTCTTTCTTTGCAAACTTCCATGCTTGCAGAGAAGAACAGCCATAAGAGATAACATCCACAGGGAGATTAGGTGAAAATTGCGTAAGGGAATTAGAAGCTTTGTCGTTTTGCGATTGTTATGTCCGGGGCTGCGGGGCAGGGTGTGGAGCATGTAGGCTTGCCTAAAATGGAGGCAAAATCCAAACCCGGACCTGTCTCAATGGATCATGTTCTTTTAGCATTGCAGGAGACTAAGGAAGAAAGGGATTTAAGAATTCGAAGTTTGTTCAATTTTTTCGATGCTGCCAATGTGGGGTTCTTGGATTATGCTCAGATCGAAAATGGTCTTTCAGCTTTGCAGATTCCTGCTGAGTATAAGTATGCCAACGATCTGTTGAGAGTTTGTGATGCAAACAAAGATGGGCGTGTAGATTATCAAGAGTTCAAGAGGTATATGGATGATAAAGAGCTTGAACTTTATAGGATTTTTCAAGCTATTGATGTGGAACATAATGGCTGCATTTTGCCCGAGGAGCTTTGGGATGCCCTTGTTAAGGCTGGTATGCAGTGTTCTCTTTTTTTCTTTTACGTTTTCAATGATTGAAGATTTTTGTTTTCTTTACTTTCTTTGTCTTACCTTGACACGTTTGACTGGTTTCGTGAAGTAGTTGCATTGATTGGGGTTGATACTGAAATCATAAAGTTCGCACCTCTCATTGGTTATTTGCTTATAAATGGTGAAGCTGTGATCTTTTTAATGTCCCTTTAACTGGTAGCTTTTGCAACCTTTGGCTTTTTTTAGTGTGTAATTCTGTATGTGTTTGCCAGAGAATTTGTTACCTTTGTATAAAAATATTTTAATACTTTACCAATTGTCTAACTTTTCTTGGAGACTAATTGAAGTGATTAAAACTATAATAAAAAAAATGCTATGCACAATGATGGGTGACCGTAAATCATTTTTCTGGAATTTTTTTGGTTGGTGGCGGACTTTAATTTTGTGATGCCTCTGGTGCGTAAATCCTTGTTACTTGGATAGTGGTTTCTAAAAACATGTTTGAATGAAATAAGTCTTTTGGCAAAGAAATGTTGTATGTCTTAGTTAAATTTTGTGAAATAATTAATGCTAAATGGATTAGATCATAAATTTACTTGGCATGACATAGTTCGATTATACTTTACTAAATGGATTGGATTGTACATTTACTTGGCATGCCTTGGTTCATTTAGTACTTTATGTAATGTACTCTCAAAACTTACCTATAATGAAAGTTTAATTGAATGTCACATGCTTGCTGTCAGATGTCATTATGTTTTAAGTTTTAACAGCTTTGTCATGACATGTTTGAGTGGTCGGTGGAAGTAAAGAAAGGTAAACATTGACCTTGGCAATCATCGTAGAGTAACAAAAGTGTTATCTTAATGGTAATATTGGACTTGTGGCTATGTAATGTGTATTGTCTAGTTCAGATTCTAAAGCAATTTGGATTAGGTTATACTTTGGTGTTAGCAATCTGCCTCCATAGTTTGTTGTGCAGGGTGTTTCTTTGTAATTGTCTCAAGGGAAGATTCTGAGATGGAATAAAGCTTCACATGCCAGATTAGTTTTTTATTGCACGTTTATACTTGACATATCTTATTTCAGTTCTTAATTGATGACAATGGGTGTGTTTTGAACCAGGTGTTCTCTTGTTGTTCAAAAATGTTTTTTTTTTTCGAAACTTTTCTGAAAAATAATTATTGGTGAGCAGAAATCTGAACGATAGGTTCCTCTACTATGAGTGTGTTTTTAATATTTGAAATGTATTTTTAAATGTGAATAATTTATTATTATGTTTCTTTTGTGAATGCATCTGTGTTTTCTGAGGTATTTCCATCAATCCTATGGCATGGTTAGACACCTAGGTGCTGTATGAACTTTTTAGGCTCATTTGCCACCATCTAAGGATTGTGTTTGTCTGGCTTGATGTTTGAGACATGTCTTGTTGGTATATTCATATGTGAGTTTCTTTGGCTTGACAGTGAATACAATGTCTAAAAATTATGTGCCTATTTGTTTTGTTGAAGGTTCGAGACATCATCTTTGTGGTTTATATTTAGCCATCTATTGGAGTTTTTTTATATTGAGAAAACATGTAACAAATCGAGGACTTGTTCATGTTATTGATGAATATGGTGCTCGTTTTTTTGAATCATTATTTGGGATTTTCAGAGATTTGGAAAGTGTAGGTTTGCTTCTATGATAATCAGTGTATGGTGTACTTTGTGGAAGTGTTTCCTTCTTGAACTTTACTGTTTCCTAGAAAACATATGATTGTTCCCACTCATCATGATTTCTCGGATTTTCTCCTTTTAAATGTTTCTTGTGGAAGTCTGATAGTACACATGGTTTCAATTAAACAGTTGTTTTCTTCTTATTAGCCTGGCAGTTTGTATTTTCCAGGGATTCAAATTGATGATGAGGAGCTTGCTCGATTTGTAGAGGACGTCGATAAGGACAATAATGGAATTATAACATTTGAAGAATGGAGAGATTTCCTTCTACTTTATCCTCATGAAGCTACTATTGAGAACATCTATCATCATTGGGAAAGGGTTTGCCTCGTAGATATCGGAGAACATGCTGTTATTCCTCAAGGCATCAGTAAACATGTTGAGAGAAGTAAATATTTTATTGCAGGAGGAATAGCGGGAGCAGCTTCTCGCACTGCAACTGCTCCTCTCGATCGCTTGAAGGTAGTTTTGCAAGTGCAGACTACACGTGCTAGTATTCTGCCAGCTGTAAACAAGATATGGAAGGAAGATGGTGTGTTAGGATTTTTTCGAGGCAATGGGTTAAATGTTGTGAAGGTAGCCCCTGAAAGTGCTATCAAGTTCTATGCATATGAAATGCTAAAGAATGTTTTAGGAGACAGTATGGGGGATAAGAACGGTGATATAGGAGCCAGTGGAAGACTTATTGCTGGTGGTGTAGCAGGTGCAGTAGCACAAACTGCTATCTATCCAATGGATCTTGTAAAAACTCGGTTACAAACTTGTGCTTCTGAAGGTGGAAGGGTTCCGAATCTGGGGAAATTAACCAAGGATATTTGGGTTCAGGAGGGACCTCGAGCATTTTATAAAGGTCTTGTACCATCTCTTCTGGGGATTATCCCATACGCTGGGATTGACCTTGCCGTCTATGAGACCTTGAAAGATTTCTCGAGGACATATATTCTTGACGATAGTGGTAGATTTTTGTTTGCTTCTTTTTTGGTTGCTTAGTTTTTCGTTAACTTGGGAGCTTCTTCTGGATTCCTTTCTTCTTTTATTGTAGAACCTGGTCCTCTGGTTCAACTAGGCTGTGGAACAATTTCTGGAGCTTTAGGAGCCACCTGCGTTTACCCATTGCAGGTTATTAGAACAAGGTACGATCATAACGCGTACAAGTACCTTTTATCTGGTAATTCGGTTCACCTGCATATCATATACCAATTATGATATTTTTATTCCTTTATATTTTTCTCACAGACTTCAAGCTCAACGTGCTACCTCAGAAGCTGCATATAAGGGGATGTCCGATGTATTTTGGAGAACTTTTCGGAATGAAGGTTATGGAGGTTTCTACAAGGGCCTGTTTCCTAATCTTCTCAAAGTTGTCCCAGCTGCAAGCATTACATATCTGGTTTACGAGGCTATGAAAAAGAATCTAGATCTGGACTAAGAAAAGTTTCCAAATGCAGAAGCAAAACTAGAGGTAATGACGAGTATCTTACGATAATAAGATCATTAAACAAGTAACATTGATTGTTTGAAGTTATATGATAGATGATACTTCCCCCTCAGAGAAAGGGGTGCATAGTTTTTGTGTTAAACATCCCCCCCTCCCAAGGCTTATCTAACCAAAAATGTTGAGAATGACCAAATGTGGTTCTTGTTCAAGGAGAGAAGCTGGTTTTATGTTGGTTCTTTCTGATGTTATGCTTTTAAGTATATTTCTACTTAATTCTATAAATACTGTGCCTATTTGAAGAAATTATATAGATGATGATCTATCTACGAGGGAACTGTGGAGTTTCTTCTCCCTATGGCTCATCGACTTCATGTATGGAGTATTGAGAATTAATCTCGGATTGATAAACGATCAGGACAGTAATAATTTTAGCTAAATCATGGAGTAAAGTAACAGGTTCTTAGTGTATGCTGATACAGTGTCTATGCTGTCCAAATATATATAAAAAGAAATATTATTTTAAACCTAACTTAAACTGGCTTTATCTGTAAAATAATATTATCAAATGATTAAAAATATATAAACAAATATCATCTTATAATCATCTTAAAATTATTAAAATCAATATTATAGTAAACGTATCTATCTTATGATAATACTTTATTATAAAATCACCCTTGAAGTATGCATTTTATTTACTTTCACCCTTAAACTATTTTTTTATTACTTTTCAATCCTAACATTTCTCATCATTGCCATTTCTAACCCACCCATTTTTGCATCATGTTGATGACGTGGTGCTCGAAGAGAAGAACACGAGGCACATTTTCACAATGTCACGTGACAAAAAACATAAAAATGTATAAAAATTATAAAAGAATAAAATTTTTAAATCAATATGATTGTTTGGAAAAAAATTGATACTTTTCGCTTTTTAGGTGTATATATTTTAATTATTACTTTTTAAAATATAAAATTACAAAATTTAAAAGAAAGTTAGATAATCTTTAAAATAATGATTGTATAATATTTATATTTTATAATTATTTTATTTTTTGCAATATAGGCTTATGTTAGTGTGTCTCATCATTAGTTAACAAGGCGAAAAGGGGAAATGATGACTTATTCTTATAGAAAAATAATTTAAGTACATAAAGTGAAAAACAAAATCATATCAAGGTGTAGTTCAAAACAAACAAAACAAGTTAATAAAATGGTGAACATACAATTCTATAATAGAAATAAACCACATGAAATGGAAATAAAAAGATCACAGAAACAAAGAAAAACCAATAAACGTTTCTAAAAAAAAAAAACTTAGTCCGAGGCTTGTGCTATCACAGTGTCCTTAAAACAGATTTGTCCCCTCTTGGAGCTGGAGTTTCTATGGAACGTCTGTCTCCCAAGATACAACGGTAAACTGCAACAAAGAGAGCAACGCAACTTAACTGCAACGACGAATTTCTCAAAAGCAAAACACTATCAAGAATTTGGCTAGAGGATGTTTTGTTCAAGCAGGGGACATGTTTAATCTGTAATTAACAATTCCTGAAGAGTTACAACTCCCAGAATTCAAAAAAGTATTTAACAAAGAATTAATCCAAATAAATTGGAGGTCACAACTAGCTGAGAAGTCTGCAACTTCATAATAAGCACACCCAAGGTGTCTAACCCAAGCCTTTGACTTATTTCCAATAATAATATGAAAAGCTTTTACATATAAAGCTTTCCAAATCTATGTTTCCAACAAGTTTGGGATATTCTACTTTTTATCTTATTTTTTTCAACATCATGGGTGTAACATTGAGCAACAATTTCTCATTCACCCATTGAACATTTTGAGCATGTAAATACACAAAGTTAATCTACTCTTATTGTAGAGTAATAATATACTTAGTCCCAACTAATTTGAGTAATGAAACTCTCTCAAATTTAAGCTCAAATATCCATGTACCATACCATTTTTTTAACTGTAGGTGGTTTTACAATAGTCTTAAAATAATAATTATATCTATAAATAGAGACGGAGCCAAAATTTATAATTGAGGGGTAAAATATAAATATTTAAAAGTATGAGGGTAAATTTATAAAAAAATAATTTTAAAAGAATTTAAATATAAAAAAAATAAAAATATTCTTTGGATTCTTGTAAAAATTTTGATGGTAAAAATTTAGGATTCTTGTAAATTCAAATATAGAAAAGTTATTTAAAAATGTGTAAATTTTGATGGCAAAAATTTAGGAATCTTGTAAGAGATCACGTTGCATAAGATGTGTCTGTACTGTCTGAGAAATAAAATTGGATAATTTTGAATTCATGGAGAGCACCATGTGCGATATTCCATGGAGTTGTCAACCGCAGTATTGTCGAGAACCTTGGCAGCGTGGAACTGGCACATTCACTCGTTACTTCACGTTAGAACATGATTCGAATTCGCATGCCAACTGCCAAGCAAGTAGCAACGGCCTTAGACTATGGATTCTCCGTATTATTAGTTAAATCTTGTTCATTGCGTAATATATAGTTTAAATAATTAAAATTGTTAGTCTTTAAATAATTATTTATCCACTAATTATATGTAGAAAAGAAACGATGATTCATCTTAAAAAAATTAATATGAATAAATCTGATTATTTGAGATCATGAATGATATGGTAAAGAGGTTTATCGAATAATTTTTGATGGATTCTCTACTAAAGTTGACGCAAACCTGCAAATGCAATCACCATTCTTCCGTGCAAACACGACAGTTCCACCAACTGTAAGTTCATCTTTCCTCTTTTTGTGTGTGTGAATGTTGATCTCTTTCAATTGTTCAGATTTTTAATGGATTACTCAAACTGTAAGTTCATCTTTCCTCTTTGTCATGCAGGCCAACCCTAGTTTCGACTTTCTGCATCATGCTTAAGGTTCCGGAGCATCAGGTTGCAGGCCATCGAGCCATTGACGGAAATCTTGGTCCCCTCATAGATGATTCAGGACGTTTTTACAAGCCTCTCCAGGACGGTGAACGTGGCACCAAGGAGCTGGCCTTCTATCGTTCACTATATTCATCCGATACACGGGTTCCGGACCACATCCGCAGATTCTTTCCTGCTTTCTATGGCAGCCAACTTTTGGAGGCCTCCGATGGCTCCGGTTTACGCCCCCACCTAGTCCTACAAGATTTGGTCTCCAATCACATGAATCCGTCTATCTTGGATGTTAAAATGGGTTCAAGAACATGGTACCCTGAAGCATCCGACGATTACATCCAAAGGTGCCTGGAGAAAGATAGAACAACTACAACCGTCTCCCTAGGCTTTAGAATCTCTGGACTGCAGATATATGAAGGCAAGGAATCAGGATTTTGGAAACCTGCGAGGAAGGATGTCCTCAGTTTTACTGCTGATAATGTCAGATTAGTTCTGAGGAAGTTTGTTTCGTCGAATCCGAATGCAGAACCGGATTGCTGTTTTGCTCATAGCGTATACGACGGTCCTGCAGGGATTTTGCACCAATTGTTGGAGCTGAAAACATGGTTTGAGGATCAAACGATTTACCATTTCCATTCATGTTCACTTCTCATCTTGTTTGATAGGGAATCACTTTTGAAAGGAAGGAGTCCGTTTTCTGAAGTTAAACTCATTGATTTCGCTCATGTTGTGGAAGACCAAGGCGTTATTGATCATAATTTCCTGGGTGGACTCTGCTCTTTCATCAGGTTCATCTCCCAGATTCTCACCGATTTGAAGGAATCCACAACCGAAGCTCGTTTTACAGAACCTGAAGAAGTGGGGAGGGCAAGACCTGTGTTATTGATTCATCAATAATTTACTGGTAATGTTATTGTATGATGCATGGTCATGAAATTTATTTAAGATTATTGTGATGTCTTAGATCGATACAGATAATTCGACTTATCCAAAATATTACATTCGAATTTCGTGAAAGATCTGTAAATATAATTACAATTAATTTAAAGTTTTAAATAAATCAATACAATTTAAAAATAGAATTTTGAATCGAAAACAAAATTTAAATCACACAACTCTAACATATTAATATATCAACAAATAAATAAATCTTATTAAATAAATTATAAATAATATTATAATCTGGTACGATATAATAATTTCTCTTGATTAAACATTATCATAAAATATCACTAGTCCATACCCTTAAAAGGATACAGTGGTCCAGTTAAATTGGGTGTTTTTTGGTACGAAGGTATTTTAGGGTTTGGTCTTGGATTCAGTTGCACATTTATCTTCATTGTTCCATCTTTGTTGGGTAGTTTAGGTTTTTTGTTGGGGGGTTGGCAAAATTAAACTCAATTAGATCTTAAATCTACGTAAATTATTTTGATTGAATCGAATTTTATTTTAATTAAATTGATTAATTAAAATTTTAAAATATTATTTTTAAATCAATTTAAATTTTTATCCGACTCTGGTCCCAATCTAACAAATCCAAATTTATTTTATTTGAATAATTCAAATGATTACTGAACAGAAAAACCTCAGTTGTGGATGGAGATGGACATTTTATCGGACTCGATCGGGTTAGATTTTTTGATAAAAAAATCGGGTTCAAGTCGGGTCGGGTGATTTTTTAAAATGGTGTCGGGTCAGGTCGAGGGTGTAAAATATCTAACCCGATTCGGGACTAAATATGTAATTTTTCATAATTTTTAAGGGGTATTTATATTAATGATCCTCTATCTATATATTTTTTATAATTAGATCCTTAAAATTAATTTTTTATTTATAATTTGGTCCTTTAAATTATATTTTTTTATAATTAAGTTTCTAAAAATTATTTTTTTATAATTTAGTCCTTAAATTTATTTTTTTCTATAATTTGGATCGGGTTTAGGATACTTATTTTCGAGTCGAATCGGATTTAATTTTTTTAAAATATATTTGAATCGGGTCAAAATCAAATTTAAAATATCTATATTAGAATCAGATTCAGGTGAATTAAAAATCCGACCCGTAATCATCTCTAGTTGTGGAATATAAACAAGGCCCAATGCTAATGCCCAGCAGGCTGTGCCGAAAGAAGATCAAAAACAAGAAAAAGGGCGAAAATTTGTATAATTAGTACTGGTCCTTAACGGGAACTCAAGAGTCTAGCTTCTGCGGCTACATTCGCCGTTAAAGTCCCCTTCTGCTATCATCTCCTGGAGTCATGTCCCTGCCCTCCCACCCTTTAATCAAGTTCAATTCCCCCACCGCCTCCATTAAGCAAGAACCAGTGCCATCGCCGGTATCCCTACCACCGCCGGAACCAGGTCTACTTCCGATAGCGGTTACCAAAACCGAAAACGAACAACAACTTCCATCACCCAAACCGATGCAACAGCAAGAAGAAGAAGAAGAAGAACAGAAACAAGGGCAACCCCAATTCTTAAAAGCCATCGACGATCTTACCTCCCTCTCATCGGCACTCCATGCTTTCAAATGCAGATACGATGACTTAACCAAACACCTCGATTTCATCAACCAAGCCATCGATTCAAATTTCCGTGAACCACAACAGCAAAAATGCCCACAAATTGAAACCCAATCCGCTCCAAAAACTACAGAGACAGACGGTGAAACGGAGAAAAAAGGACCCGACAAGGCTTCTCCTTCGAAATCATCGCGTTCTGAAATTGAAAGCCTCTGCGAGATGATGTGTAGTAGAGGACTCCGTAAATACATCGTCACCCATTTATCAAACGTTCCTAAGCTTCGAGAAGAGGTCCCCAAGGCTCTAAAGCTTGCCCCGGAACCCGTCAAATTGGTTTTAGATTGCATTGGGAGGTTCTTTCTACAAGGAATAAGGGCGTATGATAAAGACTCGCCCATGATTCCGGCAAGGGAAGCCTCAATCTTAGTGTTGGAGTTTTTCCTTTTGATGATGGGAGGTTTGCACGGTGAAAGTAGGGTTAAGGTTCCGTCATTCCTCAAGGCGGAAGCGGAGAAAGCTGCCATTGCTTGGAGAAAGAGGTTGATTACTGAGGGTGGTTTGGCCAAGGCCAGTGAAGCTGATGCTAGGGGTTTGTTGCTTTTTGTTGCTTGTTTTGGGATTCCAAAAGTGTTCTGGATTGAGGATTTGGGGAATTTGCTGCGGTTGTGTAATCTCAGGGATATTTCGGATGCCTTAAAGGGCTCTCCTGTACTTTCTTATAAAATGCCAGGTAATTTAACTTTGGGAGTCTGGGTTCACTAATTTACAATATATGATTGCTTATAAAGTTGTAGTTTTGTTGGAACTTATCAATGATCGTATGAGCATTGAGTGTCATTGTTCTTATCTAGTAGATAAAATTGTGTTTTGATTCCTGCTGTTTGGTTTTTAGTTTACAGTAAGATGGCTCTGTTTGAAGAGTTTGAAATTTGCCATAGTTTCAAGTATATAATCCCATAGATTAGTACTGGACTTCAGTTTTTAGCAAATGAGCCTGTAAACTACCATTTTAATTATAAATAAGGAAATCAATGTTGATTCTTTACTCTAGCAGGAAAATAGGAATACCTCAAATCCCTTGTTTATGAGCCTTAAATCCCTTTCTTGGTGACAAGAACAATGAAAAATCAGTGCTATCCTCTGTTTACGAGCCTTAAATCCCCTTTTAGCTATTAGCCAGCTCTAAGATACCCCTAGATTTTGTTCTATTTATGCCTGGCGAGTGGATTAGTAAATTGCGTATCAACACAGTATCCGGTCTTACTTTATATAGCTAGAATATTAATAGCTGAACTGAGTGTAGGAGGAGGAAATATGGGTAAACATTTGGTTTTCAAATTATGTTTGATGGCTACATAGCAAGTGGTGATCGCTGTTAATAGATAGTGAATATTAAATCTTTGGAGGGTGTTAGCTGCTAGTTTGTGATTCTCATTCGAAAGAGATCAAAGGGAAGATTATGAAAGAAATTGTGGATTTTATGAATAAAAGTGTGGTCTATAGAATGAGTCTTTATTGGTGCGTGTAGATTAGGTTCTGTAGACTTCTTTGTGCTCATTAATTTTCTGTTGCTATAGTGCAATCCTTCCTTCTTTAAATCTCCTTGGTTTGTTGACAGTTTCATGATAGTGAGGGTGGGGCAGCGTTGTGCATTGTATGACCATTTCTTGCAGAAAGAGAGTTCGAATGACTTTATTCAACCTTTTGAAAAACTTGCCGTGGTTGCGCAACTTTAAAGTACCTATAAAGAGAATTGTCCTAAAATTTAGACATCCATTTCTTTACCATATACAGGCTGTGAAGAACTAACAGTGGCTGCATCGGATTTATTATTGATGTAGCCACTACTATTAAATTTTTGGTAGCTCAATCCCTGTGTTCTTCACACATTTGAAATTTAATCTCTCTACTTTTAATTCCAGTAATTTATCCCCTCTGCTATTTTGATTTAAAAATTGAAATCCAATTGTTATCACCATTAGATTTCAATTTTCAACCTTGGCAATATTAAGGCCCACAGAAGCCATGTATGAAAATATGTGCTGACATGTCACTGTAACTCAAGTTTTACCTTTTAAAGTAAAAACAAAAATGAATGGAAGAACCATAAATGGCAAGGCTCGCTTTATTGAACTCTATTTTCAAAAAAATCAAGTTTCCCATCCATATCATTCTCTATTGGATCGATTTCTAGTCTTGTTTGTAGTACTTTTCTGGTGACCAGTGAAGTTTTCTCTGCGGTTCTAGCGGAGAAGTAACTGCTGCTGCCACTGTTGCAAGTTGCAACATGAGATGTGATAGGCTAAGGCTTCTTTTCCTTGGAAAGAAAGTGCAACAGTGAGGCTGCAAATCATTGCTGGAAGCAAAGATAAGTGGTTGGCGATAATTGGTACAATAGATGAGTTTTTTTCTTCTATTTTTAGCTGTCGGAATGACCAAGATATTAGTTCTCAGCGTTTTGAGAAATTGGAAGTTATTTTCATTTTTCTCGTGGAAGGAATGAAAAAAACTTGGGCTTTTCTTCATTTTCGTGTCTTCTCTCTCAACATGAGTAAGAGGATTTGAGATCCAATTTTGATTTTGTCACCGAAATTGGATTGCGATTTCAAGCTGGTTTAGGATATCAATCTACGGTTTCTGAATTTGAAAGATAGTGTAGTAGTTAATTGGGGATTTCATGTTTTGTTGATTCCAATCCCGATTGGAATGATGCGGAGTTGGGGATTTTAAATGGCTATTGGTGTTCTCACAGGTTTACAAGAATTAAAGGAGATTCAAGACTGGGTTCTTTTTATCCTCCTTCAGTTTATTTATTTTCTCTTTTACTTTTCATTCTTAAGACGAAACATTAAACAAAGAATTAAAAGTAGATGGACTAAACTTTAATATGCAAGATGTGTAGAGATTAGGAACATAATTAGGCCTAAATATTTTCAATGGAATTGTGTAACGTACCAAAACAAAAGAGAGCTGTTAGTGCTAGTTGTTGGAGTTAGTTATTTTTAAATTTTATTTTATTTGCTGTTAAGTAGCTGTTATGGCGTAGTCACGTGTCTCTTATTTTCCTTATTGTCCCTAAACGCTGCGTTTGAGTTAGCTAGGGCTTTTTCTGTCCTAACTGCTATTCTCTGTTTGTCAAATGAATGATATGAAGTTGGTATTGTTTGTGAGCAGGGAATAATTTGTCAAGTCTCCCTCTTTTCTTCTTGATCATTTGCTTCTTTAGTTTCATGTTATTACAATTTGGGATGGGTGGTTACATTCAGATTATTGATCCAGTTGTTTCTGCAATTCTTGGGTCTTATGATTCTTTTGTCTGTTATAGATATCATAGAGACTATGGCGAAGAATGGAATGCATGTTGAAGCTGTTAATGTTGTTTCTATCTTTGGGCTTGAGGATAAATACTCCCTTAAGGTAATTTTGACTTTATTCTTGGAAGAGTCTGCAAAAGTATTCAAGAGGGCCAAGCAAGAAGCGCAAAATTCCCCCGAAGCACTGGTATGGTCCTTTTTACTCTGCTGACACTAGTTCCATATATACCTTTATTTAATATCGGACTGATCTTCATGGCTTTGCAGAGAAGAGCTAATAAGAAGCATTTAACTGCTCTTAAATCTGTTGTTCAATATTTGGAAGATGGCAGTAGTGATGTAGCGGAGTATCTTGGTTCATGGAATATTGAAGAGAAGATAATCAAGATGGAAGAAGAAAATTTAGTGCTAAATAAAAGGATTCCAAAGAGAAAACCGGATGAAATGGGATCCTCAAGTAGGATTATGAGTCAAGAAATCAAACGTTCACGGTTTGCCACCATGGGGTCACCATTGCCAAATGCTTCTCTTGTCAATGGGTTGCATGAGCAACGGACTACTTCTCTCGCCGAAGGCATGAGGTCATATGATGGTTTAATGCCAAACTCATACGACAGTGCTATTTCTGGTCATGCCACCAGTTATCCTGCTGCCTCTTCTATATCACGTGGACCAGCTATAGGTTCTTTAACTAGAAATGGAGTTGCCCCGATGGTAGGAATCAGTGGTGTTGGAAGCAGCAGTTTGATGACAAGCATAGGACGACAACACTCTGTTGGGCAGTCTGCATCCATGTCATTTGCTAGTTTATATGGGACATCCTCAACTGTAGAAGGCTTTGCTGGTTTCCCGGATACCACTGGCCGGACATCTGCAGATCTATACAGGTTTGCTGATTCTATAGGTGAAAACGAGTCTTATATGAGTAGTTCTCACCGGAGTGGCACATTGCCAAATGTTGCAACTGCCCGTCCGTCCAGCTATATGTACTAGTAAGTAATAGTGTACCCAGTCGTGTTTTTCGTTTTACTTGTGATAGCGAGAAGATTAAAACCCTCTATGTTCTTGTTTCTTCCTTTTGAACCAAGTGGATAATTTTATGTGCAAAAGTTCTGGTGCTTTCATTCATTTAACAAACACAACATTACAAACAAAGCTAAAGAGGTGCAGAAAGTCTAGTTCAACATGAACCCCAAAAATAGAAAACAAGGGGACAAATGTGCCACGGAGGATAGAAGGATGGGTGGCAGTGTGCCATGGAAGCCCGAAGGGTGGGTGGTGTTGAGACAAACATCTAAAGTGTAAGAGGATGGTGTCGTACGTCTGTTATGGTTGAAAGAGTCGAAAGAATACATGGGCGGTTTTCTAAAGTTTTAATTATATTCCTTCCAGCGGAGTCGGAACTGCCATCGCAGCTACTGCTACCTCTGTTGGTAGAGACCCTGCTGCCGTTTCTTTTGCCGCTGAGGTGAATAAGAAGGAAAAAATTGAAGAAGAAGAAAAGGAGAACATGTGTTTGAACCCTCCTATACAGAAAAATCGGTATCTTATTAAAAGTATCTCAATTTTAACTTTGATCTCTTGAATAAATGAAAAATTGACCGATGAAATGAACTACTTTTTTTTGAAAGCAAAAGATTTACATTGATTTTCAAACAATACCAACATATAAAGTTATTACATTTTTATGATCATTTAACAATATTTTTTTAATATTATTTTCTCATCCTAGATCATCCAATGCGCTGAACATGCAAGTTACTCGGCATGCACGTTGAACATGCAAGTTACTCGGCATGCACAATAACAACATGCAAAAGCCATTATATTTATAATAGGCGAGAAAAACTTTAAAGTTAAAAATGTATTTAACTTGTGATAAGTATTCAAAAGTCTTTATTTTTTTAATATTATTTTTTTATCCTAGATCATCCAATACGTTGAACATGTAAGTTACTCGGCATGCACAATAACAACATGCAAAAGCCATTATATTTATAATAGGCGAGAAAAACTTTAAAGTTAAAAATGTATTTAACTTGTGATAAGTATTCAAAAGTCTTTATTTTTTTAATATTATTTTTTCATCCTAGATCATCCAATACGTTGAACATGTAAGTTACTCGGCATGCACAATAACAACATGCAAAAGCTATTATATTTATAATAGGCGAGAAAAACTTTAAAGTTAAAAATGTATTTACCTTGCGATGAGTATTCAAAAGTCCTCATTTTTATATCATTTTCTACTTATTTATTGCTAGTAAAGACAGATTTAAAGACGATAATGGATATTTTTAGTTATTTTTCATACTTCAACATCCGAACATTGATTTTATGAATTTATCTATTATTTGGCATAAAACATATGCGTTTGATAGTTTTCTTTCTTAGACAGAAAACTACATCATAGATATGGCCAATTGAGAAGATAGATGTCGAATTGCAGATGAAGCACCCGTCACGACAGTACTTTGGAGGCTACGACAGCAACGTGAAGATAACAACTGGTGCTCGATAGAAAGAGAAAAAGATGTTGATCTTAACGAACAGAGAACGAGAAAAAGACGGAGCTCGTTTAACAGGTCAAGCCCTTGTCAAAGTCAACCGCGGGAAAGAAGAGTTATTTTAGGAAATAAGAATAGGATATTATAGTTAATTAAGAGTTATATTTCTTTTTCCTGTAGAACTCTTTCCTTGCAGGAAAACTTCAACTTAGGACTTGGCCTATATAAAGCACTTATCAGGTTTAGGTTTAAGGGAGTCGAGTTGGATTCTTTCTTTCACAAACGTTTAGTCGCCGACTACATCATGTTCTAAACCTTTCGGAGGTTTAGGTTGTTTGTGAAGTAGTAGGAGAAGAAGATTGTATTATTATTGATATTTATTAATGCAAGAACTTATTTCATAGTTTATTCTCTATTGGTATTTACTCTTCTTTGCATATGAGCTCGGGATGATAATATGTGAAGAAAAATACATTTGCCTAGCATCAGGAGATGTAGGTTCATGAAACGAGAGAATACGGTCTTTGCTCGTCGGTATTAACTAATTCGGTTGAGAGATTAACCGTCAAGGATTTCAGCGACTAACAAGACGCATGTGTTTAGTTGTCATTCACCCTTGATTCACCCCGGGAGGTATCATCAAGACGTGGGTTTCAACAATTCTTTTTGCTTAGGGATAAGGAAGAAGACATACAAGGATGCTCTGTCGAACTATGAAAAGTTGAATTGTCGACAAGGCATAACCTCGCCTAGGCAGCTGCGACGACAGTTCAACCAATTGCATTAATAAGTGGATAAATAATACAATTAGATCCTCCTTTATGAAGCATTCAACCTAACCTCACTTTCATTATATTTATCTTTCGTTATTTAATTAATCGAGTAGTTAATCTTAGTATTCCAACTCCACAAAATACTTGTGTTCTTATTTTCTATAGTGCAGTCGTAAAAAATAGTGAAGTCGACACAGTCCCTGTGGGTTCGACAACCTTATATACTGTAATCTGACAAAGGTGGAACGAAAAGGACTTCCGAGCCTCCATCACCTTGATTTTTTTTTTCCAAATACAACATTTGATTATTTTTCTTCAAGATTTCTTCTACTTCTTTTGTGTCCTCCATCAACTAATCTTATTCTTGGATCTTATTCTTGGATCTTGTTCGTAAGATTGATAAAAATCAATATTTTTATGTATTCTTCTAATTTCTATGTGTATTAAATTACTATAGTCTGATATATATTTTCTTATTTTTTTTCTTTTATTTATTGTTTCTCCGACCTTTTTCGTTAATGAAATAAGTGTAAAATCGAATTATTATATTTCTAAAGGATAAACGAGAAAATTAATGAATCTAAATCATGAAAATAAAATTGAATGAACCTAATCATCTTCAAAACAAAAAAATCTTAAAACCCCATAATGTTTTTACCACCTTTTTCAATAGATTTTGATTTTTTAAGCTTTTGAATTAGAGATTACAAATCTGGAATTCTTGAATCATGGATGGGAAAATTGAATGATAAAGCTTGAATTTTTAAGAGTTAATTGTTAAGGATTTATGACAGAAAAAGAAAGGGTAGACAATCCTCTTTTTCACAAACAAGTTAATTCCCTCTTAGTCCTCATCTTTCATATTTTTTACTTAAAATAACACCAAAAATCCAATTAATTTTTCTGTTACCTGAAAAATTCCCTTAACATTGCCTAGGATCACAATCTTGTATTATACCCGCGAAAAGGCGTGTACAGACCAATTGCTGCGGATTCGTTTCTTGAAACAACATGATGATCAGGTAGTATTTAATAATCAAAACGGATTTCTTGTAGCCTTCGTTTGATTCAAGTTGGAAGCAAGATCCGAAACTCATCTACGATGGAAACACAACCAGCAACTCCAATGCCTTTACAGTTATCTGGGTTTCTCGATGGAAACACCATTCAGGTTGATGGCGACACTGGGAATCTGCAGTTCTCTGTCAAATTCAATATCCATCAGACACCCAGAAAGCCCAATAAAGACACCGAATTTCACTTCCCGAGTTTGAATTCCATGGAGAATGACATGTTTTGTCAGAGTTCATGTTCTTCTCCCTATCAGACACCCCAAAGTACTCAACAGACGGAAAATGAAAATGGTGTTTTAGATTTAGATACATTGACGCTGGAGAACCATGGGGATGGGGTTGAAGAAATTGAAAAGCCTGAGACAACTAACAGAGGGACTATATTGACGAGGCTGAAGAGTGGGGCTATATCTCAGGTGAAGTACTGTTTTTCTCGGATTTCTAGGGAGAAGTGCAGGGATTCAAGGTCTTGTAGGACGACGAAACGGAAGAGGAAAAGGGGAGACAACTTGTTCGACAAATTGCTTCAAAGACGTTGTTGTCCTGTCAAGCCATGCAATTCCTATGTTTTCTTTGTAATGGCCAGATGGGGTTCGGCTCAATCTTCATCTTCTTCCTTTGGCGAAACAAGCAAAAGACTAGGCCGGATGTGGTGCAAACTTCCCCGCAAACACAAGAAGGTCCTGCTTTTGCAATTATCTCTCTACTAATTCTGTAACTTACGATTGATATAGACAACTGAATTTTTTTGCAACTGATATTTAAATCTCTGGTTTCGATCTATCATGAAATCATCTTGTTTTCCCGAGTTTCAAATGGAAAATTCCATGCTGTGTGTGCAATTTTAGACGCTATTTACAACCTATGTTTGCAGATATACGAGGACATTGCTGTAAAGGATAGTGCAAGGTATAAGAGGCAATGCATGCTTTTGAATTGCAAAGAGCAGAGGACCTTTCCGCCGACCAGAATAGCAGTGTCGACGAGTTGCACGAGGCGCTCAACAGGTGGAGGCAAAATGCATAAATCCAAGGAAGGGGCAACACCTTGGTCTTCCAGGGAGAGTAATGACCGGTCTTGACAGACACATTCAGCAAACTAGGTACTGCTCAGCAAATTATGAACAGACTATTTATAACTATTAACTACAAGTATAATTATTTTCTGACACATGACTTATGAAATTAGATTAGATTGGTAATCTGTATAGATTTGTGGCATTTTTTGTGTATCAAGTAGATAGTTTAATATATCATACTATCTGTAGATTCTCTCCTCTCTTGAAATGAATGTTCTTATCCAAACTGCATTTGATTTTGTGTCATGATGGACATAGATAACTTTTATACTTCAAGATAGAAAGCAAAGGGTATACCATAATGATGATGAATACGAATACCTCAAACAAAGAATCTGGAAACTTTTATCATTGTCTGTAAGTTAATTAGATTATAAGATGAATATGTTACTATTTTGCAGGAACTGTACAACCTCCAATTCCATTACAATCTGGAAAACATATGTTGTAATGTTAGACAATTGACCACTTGATGAAGTGGTCATTGTCTAAGTATTGAACCCTAATTAAACATTGTTATTAGTTTAGAACTATATTGAAATTATTGTAACTTTGTTTAATGAAAGTTAAAGATTGAGGAGCCTAACCATAATGATGCTATGACACATTCAATGCGGCTACGAAGAGTGATGCTACAACAAATTTTGAGATACTTGATGTCCGTATGAACACATACAAGATCAACAAGATGGTGATAGTATGCTAATAGAATATGAGTGGTGATTTAAATTCTTGAAAAAATAACATTGTTAGATTTGAATCCATCAAAAGCATCATATGATCGTTGGGGAGATGCCACTCTTAGTAATGCACTAAAAGCATTAGTTGCTAAAACCTAGATATTTTTAGAAAATTATCCTCTTGACTTAAGATTACTACAATAATTGACTAGAGTAGCAATCGTAATAACAACGAAAGCTACGTCTATTCATGACGAAAGTTGACAAAAATGAGGTAATCAAATGATTGAGAGTTGATTAATATATTCATGCTTTCAGGAACAACATGGATATTGTCACTTGATAACGGCAGAGGAACATGACACTACAACCTCCAAAAAAGCATGGCTGAACCAAAAATTAGTACACGAAGATAATGCAAGAAGGTCCTCCAAGAGCACTAGGGTAACATAGGAACCACTGTTATCAAACCTGCCCCAGCAAGTGCACATGTTGTTAATATTTAAATTAATTAATTGAAGGAAGAAAGGTTATAAAATTACATGATAATAGAGTAGGAGAGTAGCATGTATGTTTCCATGAGATAACAGATATGCATTTGATTCTGCTGGAATAACTATGTGTGATCGTAAGGGGTTTCACTGGATGCTCGTGGCCGATACCACTTATCTCTTAAAGAATATATTCTTGTTGGTTCGGATGAATGGAGCAGCGCCTTCTGTCGCTGAAACACCAGCGATTCATGTTGGGTGGTCGTAGGGAGTCATAGAAGTTCCAAATCAAATCAAAACGAGACGGATTTTTTAGCATGAAATAATGTCGGTGAATTTTTTCAACTGAAAAAATGTGTCGGTGAGAAGGGTTTGTAGGTCTGGCGCGGCGACGACAGGATGTGTCGGGGAGAAGGGTTTGTATGTCCGGCGAGGCCGCGACAGCATGTTTCTGTGTTTACTTGCTTCAAGGATGAGAACGTTATGCCTGACGTGGCAACTAGCTGCCCAACTTGAATTACAATATTATTTTTTTTAAACGATATATTGTTACAATAATATTTATTTTTGACTATACTTTTAATTGTTAGACATTGATCGTTCAAACATTATATTAATATTATTCATATTTAAATCGTATTTTTTAAGAATAAAAATCGTTTTCTTAACTATTGACACTAAATAATTCGTACTAAATTATAATGTTATTTATATCTTTAACAAAAAAACCAATAAATAATATCGTGAAAACATTAGAATTCTCATCCATCATTATTTTATTTATATATTTAGTTGGTCAAGATTACCATTCCAGTCCAGCCACCCTACGTCTAAGGGTAGGGGTGATTCGGGAATTCAACGCTCTTTTCTTTCCTAATATAAAGGAATTTCTATAGCAACCTTCTCTAAATGAGCCATCGCCGCATATCTTTATTTGGAATTATTTGGTATGCTAGTGTACAATGTATCAAACCATCAACTAGGTAATTTTATATGAATATATTTTTATTTAATTAATGAAAAATAGTTATAAGTTTAATTATTTAAAAAATATTTTATTATCGATTTATATAAGATAACTCGCATCGTATAAAAAACGAGCTTTAAACTCACGTACTATTAAAAATTAGTTCCATATTAAAAAATTAATAAACTCACATAAGGTAAATTATTTTTTTATCAACTTACACGACATGAAATTCGTGCTTTGTTAAGAGCGAGTTTCAAATTAGAGTCCTATAGAAAACAAGACTGCTTTACATGGTTGATTGGAGAAATGACATATCCGCGTAAAAAGTAGCGTCCACCCTGAATTTTTTAAAATGTATGTATTTATTCTTATTTTTCTCATTTTTATGAATTAGTTCTTAAATTCTTATAATATTTAAGTTTTGTGTTCATATTGAGATTTTGAGATTTTATCTATGTCTATCTTTAAATATATTTTTAGATTTGTCACTGATTTAAAGGTTATTTTTTAAATAATCCTAAATAGGGTCATTTTTCTAATTATATAATAAAAAATATTGATTAAAAATTGCCCGGGGTTTAAAAAGACCTAATTCGGTTGACTCGTCGGCCTAAACCTTAAAAATTAAATAATTCTTTAAAAAAATACATGACTCAAGAATTTTTCCAAATAGTCAAATCGAATATGAGCCAAAATTTTCAGTGACCATGTATTCGACTTAAGTTCTACCTGATATTTTTAATATATTTATTTTTATTAGTTTTAAATTATATTTTTATTTTAAATTAATCAATATTTTTAATTAAAATTAAATTTAAAATTTAAATTGTTTATATATTTGTATTATATACTTTTAAATTTTAAAATTTTAAAATACATTTTTATTAATTTGATAATATAAGATTAGAAGAACAAAATTAATATAATATATATCTTAAAACTAATTTTCAATCACTAATTTTTGTATTTAGATTTTGTACTATGAATTTTAAAATTTTAAAGTGTTTACTATGCGACTTTTTTAAAACGGGGTCTGGTTCTAAGCCAGCAAGAACCATGGAAGAGCCACTAAGAATACACGACGCTTCAAGATTATCATCAGTTTCTAGTCCAATTCGAAGATAACTCAACCTCCAGGCATGATCAGGAATATCATGAATGATGAATCGTCCAAAGTTCAGCAGAAAGAACCGAACAGACTTGGAGAAAACCTATTGATCCATGCAGCCTCAGCATCTCGGAAAATACCTCCTGCTGCTGCATCACCACCTGCACGTTAACAGCGTCTCCACTGTGGCTTTCACCCACCCATATGGAGGTCTTTGCCAGGCTTGTGTCACATGTGACAATAGGGCCGAGCGCATTGGAGAAGTACGATTGTCCTCCCATCGCCAACCCGGAAAGTCAGCCCCCAATGGTGCCTTAGGCTGGCTTACTGCAGCAATACGACTCATTAATGCAGAGACTGGTGCATAGAGACGAGACCATAAATTCTAATTCCTTTAAATGTGACCATTGATGCCACTACACTGGACATGGGTTAGGGCCTAGGGGGTACGTCCAGCAAGCATCTCGATACAAGCGGTCCTTCCTTATCCATATAATGGCATCGCGAACTTCATCCGAAGTATGGCTAAGCCCTCGCCATAAGCGTGAACAATTCAGGGATAAACTCATCACCCTAACTATATTTGGCCTTCAACACTTGTAACTATAATTTATTAGCATCTGAAACTAATTGAAATCCAATCTTCATGAGGAAAGCTCGATTCCGTTGACTCCTACTCTTCAACCCCAATCCTTCGTCGTCAATCGGTCTTATCACAATTTCCCACTTAACCAGGGATAAACTCGGCTTCTCACGGCTAGAACCCTACTCAAAACGACGAATCATCTTTTGCATGGTTTCACAAATACCAACCGGAAGCCATGCAAATTGCATGGTATAATAAGAAATACTCCGTAGCATGGTCTTCCCTAGGGTGATACGCCCATCCGAACAAATGTTGAGACATCCTTTCTAACAAATAAGCACACAGATAGCGTTAGTACGCGGCTGTAAAGGGTGTTCAAACCGATAATTTAATCGGTGATCGAATTAAATTATCAAGAACTAAATTAATTGAATTTTTAAATTTTTAATCGATAATCGAGCTAAACTTTTTTTTGAAATATATTAATTGAACCAAACAAATTTCGGTTAATTTGGTTAACCTAAATTTTTTATAAATTTTTAGGTAAATTACAAAAATAATCACTTAACTATGCTAAAATAATCTTTTTAGCCACTGAACTTTCAAAAGGTTATAAAATAACCATTAAACTTATCAAATTATTATAAATTAATCATTATTTATTGTAATATTATAAATTATTGATAAATACCAAAAAATTTAATAATTATATTTTAATAAATTTAATTATTATTTTATACTAATTTAATGTTTAATGATCATTTTATAATTTTTAAAAGTTTAGTGACTAAAAATAAATATATATAATATATAAAATATAAAATTTTGCTTAATTCAATTAATTAACCGATTTGTTAGAACAACATTTGACGATTGATTATTTAATTGAATTAATTCAGTTTAGTCTGTTAATTCAGTTAACTTACCGTCTCGATAGTACCCCTGCCAGGACTACATAATAAGGGAACACCAAGGTAGTTGTCTAGATTTTCCACGTCCTCAAAGCCGAGGTAGTGCTCAATTGTTTAAACATGGCACAACAATTCTTCAAGAAATAAATTTGATTAGGACCTTGGTGATCACCTGGTAAAAACAATACATAAACTACTTGGTCTAAACTGACTTAATAATTTATGTGAGTCTAACTTAGAAATTAGTAACAGCGATTTAAAAATTTTAGGGATCCAATACAATTTATTAAAATGTAATCTTTAAAAGCAATTGTCTATAGTTTTCACTGATTTTAAAAATGTGGTCCTTAAAAGTAATTGTACTTTTTAGGGGTCTCTGTGCAGTCGTTTGTATTGCGTCTACCCATAACCTCATTAGATTTAAAAAGCTATAATAATAAGAATAATCAATAATATTCTGTATTTAATTATCATATTTAAGACGTAATTATAACGTTTTAACAATTATAACTCATCTTTTTTAAGAGTAATTTTAAAATTTTTATAATAAATTTTAAGATTAATATCAATTAATGACAGTAATTTATCAAATTTTAAAGATTTTTTTAGAGATCACTCGTTCTTATTGTGTCTGTTCAAAATCCATAGGAAATCAACACAAGTAATGTACAATTAAACCACTTCTCTAGAGGTACCTCAAAGAAATTAACCACAAATTAATGAACAGCATCATCCATAGCAGCCCATGTTTTTTTCTTAAAAAACACTACTTGAAAGTCAAAATCTAGAAACTTTCAAAGGGTTCATACTAACCTCCATCGTGACCGCCCAAGCAATGGACGGAACATCAGCACCCAACAGCCTAAAGTCATTCGGAATAAAAAACAAAGGTTGTTGGGGTCAAGTGCCGATCTAAAAATTTCAATTTGATAGTTTACCGATCAATGATAAATTATATATATTTAATATATTTAAAATTAATTATTTAATATTATATTATATTAAAAGTATAAATAAGATTATTACTATTAGAATTAAAGTTCTTGTTATAGTATACATCTAGGATTATATTGATTATCAAAAAATTGTGATGATCAAAGGAATCATTAATAAAGTGATTATTTTTTAAGGATAGAACCTCATCACATGAGGTGTGGTTATTTTAGGGTCATGTGCATAACTTTTTAGAGTTAATACTTTGATGTTAAATTTTAGGGTCTTGAGATTCTCTGCGTGGTTCACCACTGTTAACTATTAGATTAATTTGAAACTAAACTATGTTAAATTTCTAACAAAATGAATATTTTCATTGTTGGGATATTTGGTACGCACTGTTTCGTCCATCAAAATTTTGACCTTGATAATAATTATAAATTCGAAAAGTTAGGATTATTTTTTAAGAAAAAGACTTTATATGTCACAACAATATTTTTTAACTGGTTAAGAGAAGTTAACATAATGAAAGATTATCACAAATTTAATGACTATAGTAAAATAATTCGATTTCAGTAACTAAAATAAAAATATTCTAAAACTTTAATTATTAATAATATAATTTACCCTATTTTTAATGGTATTGTACCAAAGTGTATCCGTCCCTGATTGGGGTGGTGGTTCAATTATTAATCTAATTCAACCGAACAATAAACCCTAACCTCCCATCATATATTAATAATTATTATCCATATTTTTAATTTTTATAAAATAATAATACTAAATATTTTAATTTTTTAAGTGAAATGCATTAAGAGGTATCGCAAATAAATATATTTTCTATAAATAAAAATCAACGTTCTAAAATATTTAAACTAATAAACACTTAAATTTTACAGCTAATAATATTCTCTGATTATAATTGTTAATAATATCCATTTTGTAATAAAAAAGGAAATACCAACGTACACGTCATCAGGATATAGGCGGCGAGTTGCCGCGTCTTCTCCTAGTCATCAGTCAATCCATCTACTCGTAAAACTCAATTCTACCTTAAAAGAATGGGTAGAGGGGTAATCAGCTATTGACGTTCTACGATAGGACTGCTGAGTATTGATATTTTATACTAACATGGCTTTAGGATTTGGATTAAGCTAAATGGACGGCTAAGATATTTCTTTCTTTAAACTAACAATGAAAGCCATAACAGAGGATGATCCGTTACTGCTACATCGATTTTTTTCACGTGCAAATTATCTGGCTCCGATATTTTTATATGTAAATTAAAAACATTCAATTATAATTTAAAACCGTCATAATTAAAATACTACATTAAATATAATTAAAAATAAAACTATTTATACAATAATAATATTAATTATACAATGTCCCAATAAAAAAATCATATAAAGACCAAATCAATTACGGCAGCACATGTTTGGTACGTAGGCTTTTTATCGAAAATTGTATTTAATAATAATTATTATTTATTTTTGGTATAAAGATAATTTTAACCTTTTACGGTTTTTGTCGTTTTGGTCCTTATTTTTTTAGGATAAATTTAGCCCTTAACCTATATCTGTTTGATAAATATCTTATTTTTTAACTAGATTGATGACTGAACCGTTAAAAATTTAACGATGATACATATATATGTAACCTATCAAATATATATATATATAGAATATAATTTTATTCTAATATAAAATATAAAATAATTAAAATTCAAATAAAATATTAGAAATTAATTAATTCTAAAATTTAAGATTATTAAACATTATTAACCCTAACTACGATAAAATCAAAATTTTATTCGAATTGTGTTTATATTTTTTAAGATGATATTTTGATTCTATCGTAGTTAGGGTTAAGAATGTTTAATAATTTTTTTATTTTAGAATTAATTAATTTTTAATATTTTATTTGAATTTTAATTATTTTATATTTTATATTAGAATAAAATTATATTTCATATATATATATATATATATTTGATAGGTTACATTCCATATCATTTAAAATTATATTTCATATATATATCATTGTTAAATTTTTAACGGTTCAGTCATCAAGCTAGTTAAAAAATAAGATATTTGTCAAAAAAATATAGATTAAAGACTAAATTTATAAAAAAAAAAAAATAAGAATCAAAATGATAAAAATTATAAACGTTAAAAAATAAAATTATCTTTATGCCTTTTTTTTTTTCTAACGTCTGCGTCTAAATAGTAATATATAAAAAACTATAGAAATAGTATTAAAAATAAATGCAGGATGTTAATATTTTATCTTTTATAAAATTATCCATGGGCAGTATTGTAAATTCAAGTGTTTCCTGGGTTGTTGGATTTATTTTTATTTTTATTTTTATTATATTTGTTGTAAGAAGATAAGAAGAGTTTGTATTTTGTTGAACACCTTGTCCTAATGGAATTTGGAACAAAATTTTGATTCTCATATTATCCCCTCCTCGGCCTATATATACCCTTCTCTCCCTTGGTGAAAGCCAGTCCTTTTCATCTTCCTCTCTTTGTCATTGGTTTCCATCAAGCTGATAACGAATCAACGTCTTTCTCTTTTAATCTCTATCCAGCCGTTGCTTTTTTCTTTCTGTGTATTTCTTGTTTTACAAGTTCTCTTAGTCGGTAGCCATGAATGCTCTTGCTGCAACCAACCGCAACTTCCGACTGGCGTCTCGCCTGCTCGGGTTAGACTCTAAGCTTGAGAAGAGTCTTCTCATCCCTTTTAGAGAAATCAAGGTATTTCTGCAAAACCGTCTTCTTTCTTGTTTTGTTGGGTCATGGGTGGTTTGAATTTGGTCATGAATTTGTTGTGTTTCCTTTGGCGTTTGTGATCGAACAGGTGGAGTGCACGATTCCCAAAGACGATGGAACCTTGGTGTCATACGTTGGGTTTAGAATACAACACGATAATGCTCGTGGTCCCATGAAAGGAGGAATCAGATATCATCCTGAGGTGTGTGCACTTTTCTGCCTTTGTTCTGTTTCAATTTTTGTTTTTTATTGCTGTTGTTGTTTTATGACTTGATTGTTTCTTTATGTTTTGCTGTTCTTTAGTTTTGTTGGGATGTAGGATGCTTCATATTACAGCTTTTGCTCTTTTTATTATTTAATGTCTGTGGGATTACAGTAATGGCGTCTCTACTTTCCTTTTAAACCCTTTTTAATTGATTTTCTGCACCCTTCAAAGGGTAACCTTTTCAGGCCAGCAATGATAATATACATGCCCTGTTCTACCAGATCCCAACGTTAATGAAATTTAGCAAAGATTTCTGTATATTGGGTTTCTGGATTGTACTTTCATGTTCCAAGTTCAAACATGTCCCTCTACATTTGATTTGCTTCCACTGTTCTAAATTACAACATGGGATTTCAGTTGTGCATGTCTGTGTTTGATCTTACAGCATAGAAGAGCGACAAAATATATTTGGGATTCACAATCTCTGTTTGTTAATTTTGCTTGAAGGTTGACCCTGATGAAGTAAATGCCCTGGCTCAACTAATGACCTGGAAGACGGCTGTAGCCGACATTCCTTATGGAGGTGCAAAAGGTGGCATTGGATGCAATCCTGGGGATTTAAGTAAGAGTGAATTGGAACGTCTAACTCGTGTCTTCACCCAAAAGATCCATGATCTTATCGGTATACATACAGATGTTCCTGCCCCAGACATGGGGACTAATGCACAGGTCCTCACTTTTATGTTTCACGTGCTTTCTTTCGGTTTCTAAATCACAAATTTGTTTGAGTTCCATTTAGCTTAATGTAATACTATTTTCAATTACAGACCATGGCATGGATTCTGGATGAATACTCTAAGTTTCATGGACACTCACCGGCTGTTGTTACAGGGAAGCCTATAGTAAGTGCTAAAGACAGATTTAATGCTTTTAATAAATGTTTGACAAACTTTGCAATAATTGAGCAGAATAACCAAATCTATATATACTTATATTGTTAATCTCAGGATCTTGGTGGATCGCTAGGCAGGGAGGCTGCAACCGGACGCGGTGTCGTATATGCAACTGAAGCTTTACTTGCTGAACATGGGAAGTCAATAGAGGGGATGACATTTGTTATTCAGGTATAGTCAACATGATCTGTTCCATGGTTAAAATGTATTTCCCTTTGAGGTGTTTCGAAACTTCCTTTTTTTAATAATATATTATTGTTATTATTAAATTTTCATAGGGTTTTGGCAATGTGGGATCTTGGGCTGCAAGACTCATTCACGAGAAGGGTGGTAAGGTGGTTGCGGTGAGTGACATAACTGGTGCTATTAAGAACCCAAACGGAATCGATATACCAGAACTGCTAAAGCATAAAGAAGCTACTGGCAATTTGAAAAGCTTCAGCGGTGCAGACTCCATGGATCCTAATGAAGTGCTTGTGCATGAATGTGATGTTCTTATCCCATGTGCTTTAGGTGGAGTCCTGAACAGGTTAGGATCAATTTCCAAGCATATTGGTTCTAACATTTCTGTATATACTATTGCATGGTCTACTGTCTTTTACCGTACGTTAGTCGGACATCGTCTTATATCCCCATGATTGCTTCACACACTGATTATCTCACATATTGACTTATTATCTTCCCCTTTACAGGGAAAATGCTGCAGATGTGAAGGCGAAGTTTATAATAGAAGCTGCAAACCATCCCACAGATCCAGAAGCAGATGAGGTAAATTCCTCCCTTTGTTTTCTGCCATTATAGGTGGACGAATATCTGACCCGAAATTTCGACACTGCAGATTCTGTCAAAGAAGGGAGTAATAATACTACCCGACATATACGCAAATGCCGGGGGTGTGACTGTCAGCTACTTTGAATGGGTTCAGAACATTCAAGGTTTCATGTGGGATGAAGAGAAAGTGAACCAGGAGCTGAAGAAGTACATGACTCAGTCTTTCCATAACATCAAGAACATGTGCCAGTCGCACGATTGCAGCCTTCGGATGGGTGCTTTTACCCTTGGGGTGAACCGTGTAGCCCGTGCAACTCTCCTTAGAGGATGGGAAGCATAAACTGCTCCCTTTGAGTCCTTATATCTGTTTCTTGACCGGTATTTTACTTCTAGTCTCCATTGGAAAGCTGATGGAATAGCTTTCATGAATTCATAACTCCCCCTGCCCTTTAACATTTTCATTGTTCTCTCATTTTTACTTTGTGAAACTTCAAATATATATTTACAGGGGGTATTATTTGGAATAATAACTTTAAATATATTCGATATCTAAATTGCAAGATAAATGCTTGTTTAAGCGTATTAAGACTCGTCAACTTAATTAACTATAGTTGTTCATTTCAATCAGATATTGTACGACTTTTAACCGTTGCTTATTTCATTTGTAATCAATCAATGAAAGAATTAATTTTCGTCAACAGACTGTTATGATCGTGTAATTAAACAAAACGTTTAACAAATTGTTTGTCAATCGTTCATTTAATGTTTTAAGTTAATTAAATGAGTATAAATAAAATTTTTATATTCGCTAAATAAATGATATGAAGAAGATTTGTTCAGTTTTTTATGCTTGTGAATAAACTTATTTGTTGGCTTGTTTATAAGTTGGTTCTTTTATTAGTGAAGGTATGGACTAAATTAAACATATAGTGAATTTTGAAATTCAAACGATTAAGTCTGAGGAATTTAAGGACTAGTGTTGTAATTCCGAGTAAACATATAAAAAAACATGTTTGAGAACATCTAACCGAATATGTTCACGAATGCTAAACGAATCTAACATGAATACTTTAAAAATTAACAAACAAACACAAATATATCATTATTCTTTCAAACTCCGTTCATTGATATCTTTATCTACAAAAAATTATTAAATGAATCATGTTCCTCACATCATCCATAGTTCGTTCATTTTAAAATAACTTCCTAATAACTATCCACTCTCCAATTACATGTACGAAAGAGATGATAATTTACCTTTTTTTAGATAGACGAATCTGATTGGTTAAGATCACAAATGATACAATAAACATGATTTATCTAATAATTTTCTCTTATTTGTCGATAAACTTTTAAAATCCTCGGATTTAGTTTTCGAAAATTTTATTTTTTTAAATATAAAATTTAGCAGTTAATTAGAGTTAGGTGTGCGTACCTAATAAAACATGTGTATTAAGCAAACATAAAAACAAAGCTTGTAAATGTATAGTACAAGTATTTCCAATGTTATATATTTATATCATTTAAGTAGTAGCTCCATGATAGATTGATAGTATAGGATTGAGCTATCCTAGGCTCAATCTTCTGTAACCCTTTTCGTGCAGTTAGCTTTCCCATGGAGGTAAGTAAGAAGCTTCTAAGGTCTGCTTTAAACCACTTTTGGGACCACAATATGTACTATCAGGGGTTATTTTCTTAAATGATGAATGAATAAGATGATATAGATTGATAAAGATAACAAATAAGATTAATTACATGTTTCGACGTAATATATTAATAGCATAGATGTATGATAAATTATGTGATGGCGAGTAATAATAATAATTGAGAGATTTTTTGGATAAAATTGTTTGGATATTGTGTCTGACTTTTTTATTTAGAAAAATATGGTTGTCAGAAAAATATTTTTGAATTTATAGCACTTTGAACAGTGTTTAAATTTTGAGTTTGGGTAGAATACCTTCCGCCCTCATGGTCGAAAAAACATTTAAAAAATCATAAGGGCTACTGGAATGCAATCCGAACTCAAGGGTGTTTTAACAAAAAATATGTTGAGTTCAGATTGTGTTCATTCCAAACTCAAAAATAGTAATAAAAAAACCTATGAAGACCAGTTGAACACAATCCGACCTCATGGGCAAAAATAATAATAATAAATTATGAGTTCAAGTGAAATGCAATCCGAACTCAAGGAAAATAATTAAAAAAATGATTGAGTTCGGCATACTTGCAATCCGACCTCAAGGCCTCGAAAATCGATTTTCCTGACTCGTCTGAAAAAATAGTGTCATCAAAGTAAGAAAATTGGTAGCCTGGAAAGTAGCCTGCAAAGGGGTAATAGTAGCCTAAAAAGTGGTCTGAAAAAATATAGAGTGTCAGACCTCGAATTAATGAATTGCTGACTGAAAATTGTATAACATAATATTATGGTGGATAGTAGTCTGCAAAGGGTAATAACTTTAAATTTTAGGGTGTCTTATTATTGGGTTATAGGGGTAATTTCGTTAAAAAAAATCTTAGAAATATCTTTTTCTTTATATAAGTAAGGTGGGTAATAGAAGTTATACGAAATTGAGAACTTATGTGAAGAAGAAGAAGAAAACAGAGGAGAAACAAATTTATGGTAAGTTTTTATTTTATCATTTAAATATGTATGTTGTTTGTTTGTATTTTTTACAACATTATGATAGCTTTGATTTCTTTATTATGATTCGAAAATGTATATTTTTTGTACTAACAGATACAATGAGCAATTTTTTTATGGCTGTTATTCATTACGGTTGGGAAATTGTAAAAACTGATATCGGTGTCATCTTTGACTCGAAAAATACAATAAAGATGAGGTTTTCCAAAAACATTTCCCTTCGAGAGTTGAAGCAGGAGATAGAAAAAAAAATAGAGTCTGAGATTGTTCGTTTGCGGTACCGGTGGAAGACATGCGATGACCCGATTCGATATTCTGCAATAGCTCTTAAAGATGATAATGATGTTGAAATCATGATTGCAGAACATGAATCAACTTGTATGCGAAGTATTTCGTTACATGCTACGTTGCATGCTACATCTGATGTTCCGGGTTCATCTAGAAATGTATATGGAAGTTCTTCTCAGATGGGTTTCGGACGTACGACTGATGACCAATCTTATAGGTTTGGAGACCGTTTTGTTGCGTTTTTGGAAAGTGGAACGACATGTGCTTTTAATCCATATGCTTGTCCATCGACGTTTCCCACTGTTGAACCGACGTTTTTTACTGACGTTGACGTTGAAAATCTCCAAGGTCGATGGGGAGAAACACTTGTTGATTCTAGTAAAGATGAAGAAACTGTAGATCCAAACTTGAGTGTTGATGACCTTGGTGATGAGCCTGTTTTTGGTGGTGATGAAAAATTCAATTCTGGCAGAGATGATATCAAATGGTATGAACCTCCCGCTCATATGAATTTAATAGATTACGATATGATGAGGGCACCGCAATACTCAATCATCCCACAGATATGCGATAGTTCTTCTGATGAGTTATCTGTTGGAATGCAATTTATTGAGAAAGAAAAAACCGCTTTAGCAATCAAAGAGTATTCCATCAGAAATCATGTAGACTTTTTGATTAAAGAGTCAAGTCCTAAAAATTTGTTTGCAAAGTGCGTTAAATATGGAGAAGACTGTAATTGGAAGATTTGGGTATCTAAACTTCAAAGGAGAAATTGTTGGGAGATTACAAAATACAGTGGTCGTCACACTTCTTTACAAAATTCAATCAGTCAAGACCATCGTAAATTAGACTCGGATGTAATAAGTAGGCACATCAGGACGTTGGTTGAAGCCAATCCCCGAATTACAGTGTCAACGATTATGGCATCTGTTAATCAACACTTTAAATATCAAATCAGATACGGTAAAGGTTGGTATGCAAAAGATAAGGCACTGAAAAAGGTTTATGGTAATTACGAGAATTCATACAATGAATTACCTGCTTTACTGAATGCAATGGTAACGTTCATTCCGGGGACCATAGTCAGGTATAAAACATTGAATGCATGCAACCGGGAAGGTCAACTTCTAAAGGGGAAGAAAATATTTAATAAATTGTTTTGGGCATTCAAGCCATGTATTGACGGGCTTCCATATTGCAAATGTATGGTCCAAGTGGCAGAAAAAATTACGTAAAAGATTACATACATTATTTTTTATATAATTTCTGTCCATGCTTAGGTGTAGTTGAATGGTAACGTCGCGGTGGTCGTCTAACCCGTTATGGCTGTTCAGTTACATCGTCGTCGTCGTCGTCGTCGTCGTCATCTTCTTCCTCTTGTTCATCCTCTTCAACATTATCCATCACCGGAGACATTGGAGACGGCGTTGTAAACATATTTCTAATATTATATGGCGAGAAGGTCGGACTACTAATTGAAGTACACACCATAAAATTTGTTAGCCCCTCATAGTCCATATTTCCCCCATAGTTTATATTTCTACCATAATCCATGTTTTCACTTTTCAACCAAATAATAAATTACATACTGCACGAGATATGACAACACACTGCACGAAACATGATAAACTCTCTTCCCAAAAAATAATATCATTCACTATCATCCACTATAATTCAAAATTTCCAATCAAAAATTATAAATTAAATAATTTACCTTATCTCGGTTAATAATTTATCAACTCAATCTACTTTTCTTTTCAAACTACTTTTCAAATACCACATTTATTTTTTCAGATTACTTTTATAAAACCAATTTTTTTTTCGGATGACTATTGAGTCAGGAATACCGATTTAAAATTATTACCCCTTTTGTAAACTACTATCCACCCTAATATTATTTTAAAAAAATTTCAGTCAGCAATTCATTAATTCGAGGTCTGACACTCTATATTTTTTCAGACCACTTTTCAGGCTATTATTACCCCTTTCCAGGCTACTTTCCAGGCTACCAATTTTCTTACTTTGATGACACTATTTTTTCAGACGAGTCAGGAAAACCGATTTTCAAGGCCTTGAGGTCGGATTGCAAGTATGCCGAACTCAATCATTTTTTTAATTATTTTTCTTGAGTTCGGATTGCATCCACTTGAACTCATAATTTTTTATTATTATTTTTGCCCATGAGGTCGGATTATGCTCAACTGGTCTTCATGGGTTTTTTTATTATTATTTTTGAGTTCGGAATGAACACAATCCGAACTCAACATATTTTTTTTAAAACACCCTTGAGTTCGGATTGCATTTCAATAGCCCTTATGATTTTTTAAATATTTTTTCGACCATGAGGTCGGAAGGTATTTTACCCGAACTCAAAATTTAAACACTGTTCAAAGTGTTATAGATTCAAAAATATTTTTCTGACAACCATATTTTTCTAAATAAAAAAATCGGACACAATATCCAAACAATTTTGCCAGATTTTTTGGGTCTCGTTGTTTGTATGTTATATAGTTATTTAGTTAGTTGATGTTTTTCGGTTGATGATATATAGGTATCTAATGGAAGTATGGTAATATCATGATTAAAGATATTGAATGTACGTTTATAATATTGTGTGACATCGAGTCTCATTTAAAGATACTTGAGAAAATATTAAGTATAAATTCTATGTTCTTGATGTTGTGTGACTTTGGGTCTCGCTCACGTACATTCTCAAAGCTATATGACTCAGTGTCTCGTTCAGAGTGCATGTTCTTGCTACATATGATTACGGGTCTATTTCAAGTTTATGATTTTATTTTGTGTGCTCTTACCTAGATGGTCTCATGAGATCTCGGGTATGATTGGATTTTGTGTGTCATATAGGATGGTTATTATAAAGTTAGCATATGTTTAATTATAGCATCATATGTTTATTTATTTATTTTTATTACTCATGCTAGCTTATATATTTATGTTTATGATTAACATAAAATATAATAGAGTATATGGGTATTATTGAATTTTATATGCTCATCGCGCAGAATCATTGTTTATGGCGTAGGTTGATCGTTAGATTGAGAAGCACTATTAGTACGAGATTTTAATATATAATGATGATAATTGTAAGAATCTTACGTGGTGGAATCTATAATTTTTATCTTTGAAATTATATTAATCAAATTGAATATTCAAATATTTTAAATAAATTAGAATTCTTTTGTAATGTTTTGATTTCTTATCTGTATTTTTAACTATTGACTTTAAATATTTTTGAATATTATTTGTTGTAATAAACCTAGTTTAAAATTTTTTATGGTAACATATATGAGGTTAAAGCTCAAATATAACATTCGAATTTAGAGTTTATAATAAAATTTTAAATTATTTGAGTTATGAATTTTATTATATTATTTAAAATTTATTTATTTATTTTATTTAAATTTATAAAATTCAAATCGAATAAAAGGTATTTTTTTTCAAATAGAATAAATTTTTGCCCACGCTAATTCTAGGGAAAAAAATATAAAAATTGGAAAACAAAACTCTTAAAGTCTTATCATTTATCGTGCTATCATTATATCCATTTCTTCTTCTTTCTTCTCTCTGCTTGTCTTTTTCAAGTTTAGCTTTCAGATGCAAATAAAAAGAAAGGTGAAATCGAATTTGAAATGTCTACTCTCTCTAAAAACTCGAATTCCTCGGCCCGGTTGTTGTCGGACAGCGCGGAGGCGGAGCGACGGCTGCGTGAGGCGGAGGAGCGATTGAGGGAAGCAATAGAGGAGCTCCAGAGGCGTCAAAGGACGGTGACGAGTGGCGACGAGCCGTCGTGCGACCATGCGGATGACTCCTGCGTGGCCAACGCCATTGGTAATCTTTGCCAAACTTTTCTCCTTTCTTATGGTGTTAGAGTAGGTATCGGAATTCTTCTTCGCGCTTTCAAGCTTGCCAGAGGACAGTCTTATTCTTCGCTTCTTGATCTCAAGGTTAGGGTTTTAATTTAACTTTTCAAAAGAGTCTACTAAGCTAGTAAAAATAAACTTTTCCCCAAAATTAAAAGATGTCAATGGGATTAGATGATTGTTTGGCAAATTTATTGTTTTCTTTTATTTAACTTTGCTAGGAATTATTATATAGGAATATGCAGAAATTTGTTATTAACAATGCTTGAATGTCTAAATTTGTTCATCAGCAACTTGTCTCCGAGAAAGATTTGATTGTGAGAGAGGAGGCATGCCGTATTGGTTTACTTTTTGGTGGTTTCACAGGGTCATACCATGCGCTTAGATGTTTATTAAGAAAGCTGAGAAAGAAAGAGACACCAGTGAACGCGTAAGTTCACTATATAAAGACTTTGGCTTTTTTGTTTTTTTTTAATGGTTGATTCCACTGATATGCAGATCTAATTGTGGTTTATGATAAATGATTATTTGAATTTGAATATTTGGAATCTTTTGATGCGTGCTTGAACATATTCTTTTCTTTGACATTGTTTAAGGTTGTGATGGAACAGACTTTTAGCAGGTTCGATTGCGGGGTTGTCTATTTTGGCTTTGGATGATTCAAGCCGAAGACGTACACTTGCACTGTATCTTTTGGCTAGATTAGCCCAGGTACATGAATGCTTTTAAATTGTAAATTTGCAAAGCTAGTTGAAATTGTGGATTACAGCTCTCTGTTTGCAGTTTAATATTTTTGCTTTAATTTTCAGTGTGCTTACAATTCCGCAAAGTCGAAAAATCGATTTCACTTGTGGGGAAGTCATTGGAGGCATGGTGACTCGCTGCTCTTTTCTCTAGCATGTGCCCAGGTAATGTAAAGCTCAATTTGCTATTTTATCTGTATTCATCAATTGATGATAGTGGAACATTCACAACACCAGAAATTGTTAAGTTTGGTCATTGGTGAGCTAAAGGTGCCAAAGAAGAGCTTTAGGTATATTAACTGCAGAGCTTGACTCTTTCACATGTGAAGTTCTGGAAATGTTTCATCTGTAATCTGCTACCATGAGATAGTGAATTTTACCCCCCAAATTAATTTTTATCTGACTACTTTTTATGTTCTAAAAGCTTACTTTTATTGATGGCTGCTATTGTTTTATGTTTAACTTCTGATGTGGTAATTTTCTTGTGGTTTCGTATCGGCTTTTCACTTTCTAGGGTTAGGTTGATCCATTTCTCATCATCTGCATTTGTTTTCACTTTCTCCCATTTCACCGATTATCATACCAGGTTATGTATGCCTTTGTGATGCGTCCTGAAAGCTTGCCCAAAGCATATCAAGATTTTATTCAGAAGACTGGTCCTGTTGCAGCTCCTGTATATAAGGCCGTAAGGGAAACTTGTAGAGGTGGTCCAGTGAATGTTGCATCTATATCAGCCTATTTATCTAGCCGAAGGAAGTCCAATAGTGTGAAGTTGGAAGAGTTTCCGTCTATTATTCCTTGCTCTATTATTCATCCTGACACAAATTCTTGTCTAACACACAATGCTAAGGCTGCATCAGCTACATTCAGGAAAACTTTTCCTCTCTACTTCTCTCTGACGTTTGTGCCGTTTGTTGTTCTGCACTTACAAAAGGTACTTGCATTACATATTGGTCCTTTCTGCATGCATGTCTGGAGGAGCCTTGGAGCTGGATTTGCTTTCAACCTTTCCTATCATATGCTTTCGTTATACTTTAAATGAAAAAAGCAAACTTGGCTATCATAATCTTTATGCATTTGAGCTTTATAATAGGTCAGCTTGAGACTGCCTTTTGCATTTAAACACTTCTTTTGAAAAAAATTAAATAGTCAACCGGTTAAGTAAATGCCACTTTAATAGTGTCAGGTGAGTGCTGTGGGAATAATGTATTTTATTATCTGGTTAATCTGTGAATAGTTGAGTAAAACCACTAATGCGTGGCAAAGCAAAAGAACCAATCTGATAGTTTTATCCTTTTGTCAATGAGACTTTTGTAGTTGACATTTGACAATAGAACTTCAGTTTGAAATTGATCCTTTTTTAATTTTATGATGTCATTTTAGTTTATGGATACCCCTGCTCGTACCTGTTGGCTTGCTGTTAAAGGGTCTGTTCGATCAACATGTTTCTTGTCTGCATTTGTTGGAATCTTTCAGGTAGCTGGTTTCTCATTTCTCATTCACTTACATCTTTTGTTAAATTCAGTAATAATATGTTGGATATTTTTTTTCTTGTTGAATCCAAGGCGGTTATATGCGGGCATAGAAAAATTGCATCAAAAGACCACAAGCTGGTATATTGGGTTGCCGGTGGTTTATCAGCTCTTTCTGTATTACTGGAGAAAAAAGCTAGACGGAGTGAGCTTGCACTATATGTTCTTCCCCGAGCTGGAGAATCGTTGTGGTATATTTTGGTTAACAGGCGGCTACTTCCTGATGTTAAACATGCCGAGGTATGTTACAATGTTATAAATGTGTCCCTTAATTTTCTGTTCCTGAGTCAAAAATCGGAATATGCTTCCAAACTGTCGCAGGTTGCCTTATTTTGTGCATGCATGGGAGGAATCATGTACTACCTAGAATATGAACCCGATACAATGGCCCCTTTCCTACGTGGTCTAATCCGTCGCTTCCTGGCTAGCAGAATAAGCAATCCTGTCCCATCCGTTAGTCGGACAGCTTCCTACACCTACTTGCAGACTCTTGATGCCATTAAGAAACCAGAAGTACAGGATAACCGAGAGGTCGAATCTTCAACTCCTAAACAATACAACCTTGAATCTATACCAGGGCTATAAGCACGTATTTGTTGATCACCACTGAAATTTCAGTCAACCACACCCATTCTCATGAGCCAAGCTATATACTCAGTGGTGGAGAACATGCTGAAAGATTTAAAATATTGTTTTTTTAGCGCTGAAATGAAGCCTGAACCGTTGCAGCATCGTGTGTAGTAATTTTCAGTCAGTTACAGTCTGTTATTTCAACTTGTTTAACGCCAAAGGTTTTTTTAGTCGCTCCGGTTGATACTGAGAACCAGTATCGACACAAGATCTGCACACTGGAATGTTGTTCCAAATTAGAGTACCGATACTACTCTGTATCGATATGAATAATATTGATATTTACAGTCATAAAATTACATTTTTTTTTTCCCAATTTAAATCACTTCCTAAGTCAAAGCTAAAAAAGTTTAATTAAAAAATTAATATTCATAATTTTCAACACTGATATTAAATAATCAATTAGGTATCAATTTTGGGTGTATAAAGTGTTCATCCTTTCTCATACGTAATTAATTTTTTTTATTTTTTTTAATTATTTATTAATGTTCACTCTATTTAATCTAAATTACCGGTAACAACTCAATTTTTAATTTCAAAATATAAAATTAATCTATAGACGGTTTTGTTATTACAGCTTGACAATTTTGCTGATGATATTTTTTAGATACTCAAGCCGTGAGTCAAGTACCTTCTATTTAGTCTTTGAAAATTATAAATTTGATTTAATTTAATTATAATTCTTTTATAAATCATCTTTTTGAGTTTATTATTATTTTTTAAAGTAAGAATGTTTTTAAGTCTTTTATTTTCATGATCTCTACCCGAGTTTCATCCTTTTAAGTGAAAGTATGATACTATTTTTGTACGAGTTACCATCGTATGGTCTAGTAAATCACTTTTGGGATGCATGTCACATGCTTTTGTGTGGGTTGCTTCTATATGGGCATAGGGTATAGATCCCCATGATTTGTTTGAAGTTTATAATGGGTGAAGGTCAAGAGCATTGTTAGCGTTAGTAGGCAACAACAAGAACAATTTGAGTATTCTTTTCAGAACAAAACCACGTATAGTGAGCCGTAAGATCTAACGCTTCAAAGCCATAACATATCCTTGTCCATTCAAGCTTTGATGCATTCATTTGTTCTGCTTTACTTTTTTCATATTTGTTATCATTTAATTTATTTATGTCTTCTTACTCTTATCAATATCTGTTTGCAATAATATTTGTTTCTGCAATATAAGCATGTGATAGATACCATGTAAATACGATTTATTCTCCTTAATAAAGCATGTAAGCTAAGCTTTTTATTCGATACAATAAATTTTTCTGCCACTAAACGATTGAATTCCTCGTACAAAAACAATATGACAAATCCATGGATGTGGGAAGTAGTTTCAGTTCATTAGTAGGCTTGTTTAAATCTGGGTGTTTCTTTTATTTATTTTTGGTTTTTGTATTAAGATCTTTGATAGTTGTTGTTTGGAGAATTTTGTATCCGGGGGAGGCCAAGAGAATGACATGTTGATTTACATCTTCAGGATGCGTACCAATATGTTCAGAGTAATGTCTTTTCTTGCTTCTACGGTTTTAGCTTCCTTGGTAGGCCATGTTCAGATTGTGTGGAGGATGCGTTGTTGTTTAGTTTTTTTTTAGCTTCCTTGGTAGGGGTTGATAGGTTGTCGGGTGGTTGTAAGGGTTGAAGGAGTATTGTGACTTGTGAGTTTAGCTTCCTTGGTAGGTGTTGGTAGCTTGTCGACTCTCGGGTGGTAGCTGTTGGGTAGCTTGTAGTTGTCGACTGTCAGCTTCTCGTAAGGGATTATGTATTTGGGGTGTGTTCTGATTGTAGTTGTATGGTTTCGTTATGGCTTGATATGCCTTATACTATTGATAATGTACTGCTGGAGAAACTAATTATTGTAGGACACTGGACACTGGACACAGGCATTGAAGTTGTCTTCTGTTATAGTTTTTGAGTTCACCTGTCTCTAATTTCATGTATATAATATATCCGGAATCCAAAAGTTAAACTAAAATTAGAACCAAATTGATAGGATACGGTGTCGATGAGATATTCTAATCACTAATCAGTCATGATAGCAATGGCAAAATGAGGATTGAAGTTTTTCATTTCAGAAGGTCTCCCTAACATTCATTTTCATTCTTTGTATATGAAAAGAGATTTGGTTGTCTTGTCACAAACTGATACAGACTACAGAGAAGAGCTCCCTACATTTCAATGCAGAAGAGGGTGGGTGGGAATGCACCTTTAATCAAATGGGTCGATTCGCGGGTCATGTTCGCTAGCCATGGCCATTCCAGTGCAAAGACATGTAGGGCACATAACCTGTCAAAGTATAGATATAAAAGGAACTAATAAAAACCATGAAATCTAACCCTAAAAATTCCCAAAATCGGATTAAGAGCTCGCACAAGCAAACTATTCTTCCATTCATTAAAATTTAACAGTTGATGAGCAGAAGTAGACAATCAACTATTAAAGCCATATATTTTTAGTTAGATGCCATACCTTTCCAGATCCAGAACAGTTTGAACATCTTTCTGTTTTGGGGGTGGATAAAGGCCGGTCTCCACCATGCACTGTCGAGACTGGTTCAATAAGAACAAGTGATCCGGTATTTGAGCAGCGAGCACAAGCAAGATATCCTGCATTTACCATCGTGGATAAAAATACAATATCCGCAATACATCAGGGATTTTAAAAAGGAAAGAGTGAAGTATCAGAAAATATACCTGTTCCAAGACAATACTTGCATCGTTTATGTTCCTGCTGTTTAACATTGTTTATTTCAACTACCATCAAGGCTGAGATAACACCGACTGCTCCTCCAGAGAACGATGCCACTATAGGATCAACCTCACTGCAGTTACCACCAAAGGAATGTGTTTAATACTACATGAAATAAACTTACATACAGTATACCGAACTGGAGACAAATGGCTGATGCCTCTTCTTTGTAGAAGCAAACTTTTGTAAGTTAGTTTGCCATCAATCTTTCTAATGTTAATATCTTATATTATTGCGATAAGCTGGCTTGCGCCAACAGCAACTGTCATTCTTGCTCAACACAGTCTCAAAAAGAATATTCCATTATGATATTATCTAGGGTATCCCTGATAGAAGCAAGAGCGTCTAAGGAAACCAAAAGTATGCCAGCTTCATAGTAAAAGGGAAGCATCAAGAAACTCAATTCAATCTCCTAGAAATAATACAGATAAATTACGAACAAGAGGATTGCCATACCTCAATTGCATTGGCAGGTGCATACTACTGATGAAATCTGCATATGAAGTGCCCCCTAATCCTAGCTTAAGCTCCAGCTAGGATATGGGAACAAAATGAAATAAGGAAAAACAAGTTATGACCTCCGGAATCATGTTTGAATATTTGTATTAACATCAACTAAAGTGTTCAGTGGCATCTAATTTGTTGCTTCAGCATAATAAGGTGTACACTGTCATCCCCTTGCCAGTTTCCCTATATCTAATTAATTATTTCCATTAAAGTATTTTATACTCTTATAGAGAATACATTCCCTTCCATTTCTTCCTTAAAGCTATGTTGCTCGGACTCAGGAGTAAGTGTTTAATATAGATGTGTCTAACACCAGTTTAGTTAATTTTTTCCAATTTTTTTCTTTTTTCTTTTTCATATATTTTGGAGGATCGCACTCCAATATCTGAACATGTGTCTAACAAAGATATTTTATGAAAATGAAGAGTGCGGGCAACATATCTTAGAAGCACCGCAACTCGGTCGGCAATTGACTCCAAAGGAAAGACTAGATTATGAGAGTTGAGGACATGAGAAGCTCACAGTGGGTGCTATAAGTCCACCAAAAAGGATAATCCCAGCAATGAGCGAATAACAAGTTGCATAATAAACCTTGAGATTTGCTGAGGTCTGTACAGAACAAAATACATTAGTTAACTTTAATTAATGAACATGATTAATGAACAAAAAGGTTGAACTAAGAACAAGCTGATGGAAGAAAAAATAGCTTACGAAAAATGCATCTTACCAGCGGAGGAAGGAACGGAATGAATGATGGAAAATTCGGAAGTTCATTTTCTTGCTCTTCCTTTAAAATGCCGAGTTCAGCACTTTTAATCCTCTGTTGAATCCTTAGTCTCCTAACCTAAAATTGGGTAAGTTTAAGTTAGCATGTGGTACTTTTCAGTAACACTGCCTACTCATTAAGCAGATGCGGAAACTTCCACCATTCATATTGTAACTTAATGAAAATGAGAGCTTACAACAAGATCCAAAGACTTCCCACTTTGGTACAAAAAACTAACTAAAAAATCAAAAGCTTTCTACTTGATGAGCAATTGAGCATAGGCGGCGATATCCCTAATGGTATTTAAAACTCAATGGAAACAGAACTTTCAACTTGATGTGCAGGTGCAGAAACTTCAATTATTGATATGGAAACTCAACAGAAACCAAAGCTTTCTAATTTTATAATCAATTTCAGAAACTTCCCCTATCAGAAACGGCAACTTGCTGGAAATAAGAACTTTCAAATTGAATTGCAGATGCAGGAAGCCAAAAACTTCCCTCAATGAAAACAATCAAAGCAAAAAAGAAGTAACCAGAGTGGTACCTCTTCCATTTGGAGAAATATTTTGTTCCGCCGGCTTCGGATATTATCCTGAATTTCTTGAAGTTCCATATTAGCAAAATCCTGGACAGTTTCAGGCCCTTCTATGATGCAAAATCTGCAGATTTTTAATAAAAAAACAAAATAACTAAAACATCCTGAAAATCTTAATTAAAGACAGGAGCAGAAGAAAAACTACCCTGCGGTAACTTTATCAGCGGAAGAATCGGAATCAAGAGAAGGCGCGAAGGAAGAAGAGTCTGGTTCAGTGGCCATGGATCGCCATTTCGAATTCAATTTGGATTTTTGTAAAAGTTTATATCTTAAAGAACAAGTTCGAGAGGGAATCAATGGGTTTGGCGAGTAGGAAACAACCAAGACTCGACTCAAAGAAGCCATCCTCAACCTTCCTTTTCTTCTTCTCCAAATCAAATCGCGTTGTTCTTCTGCAGTAGTTGGATGAAGAAGGGGTCAATTAAGCAATCGTTTTACAGAACAAGAGGAAGGGTCCGAGGAGATAGTGAAGACAAAGTGGAAGCATAGTTTTGTTGCAGATGGGAGTGGTGGGTATCTATTGAATCGACCCATTTAACTCATCGATTACCTGTTCAGACTCGGCCATAACCCGGATTTTTTTATTTTATGGGTAAATTACACCGTAGGTGAATCTATTATTGGTGAGTATACAATTAGATATTGCATTTCAAAACCATACAATTCAGTTATTCAACGTAATCTTGTTAATAATCAAATCAATGTATTCTTCAATCTCAGTCTCTCAATTAAGTACTCGTTTGTAAATTTTTAAAAAGATAAACTAAATTGATAGGGTTTGTAAATAATAAACCTTAATTTATTATTTTGTTTGAATTAAGATCAAATTAATTTAATATATAAATAAAAGTCTATTTGTTCTATTAAATAATTTTAATCTAGATTGTCATATCACCCATCTAACTACAGTTAGGACTCAAGTGATATTTTTAATAAAATCGATAATTTAATGATTATTTTATAATAAATAAAAGTTCAGTGACCAAATAAACATAGAGGTATAGTTTAGAGATCATCTTAGATATTTTCTGTAGAATTAATATTTTGATATAATAATTAAAAAATAGTTTTGGACTAATTTGAAAAGATTTTAAAAATGGTTCTTATTTTCAAACAACTAACTTAAAAATATATTCAAAAGTTTTTTTTTAGGTTTTTAAAGGTGTTTTAAATGAATTAAAGAAACCAAAGAACTATTTTTAACCCAAGCGTTTCGATACCATTCAAAATTGTTTCGATACAGTCATGTTTTCAAAGTCAAGATTAAATAGTGTTTCGATACACGTTTCGATACCTGTTTGCCACTGTGAGTCTTGGTTTCGATATCTGTTTATCACTGTGAGTCTTAGTTTCGATACCTGTTTCGATACACTCCCAACAGTCATAAACGATTTTATAAAAAAAAACAGCTAGGAGGGTATCGGAAACCCGTTTCAATACCTATTTGCCACGGTGAGTCTTAGTTCCGATACCTGTTTCGATACAGTTTTCCCAAAGCAACCGTTTCGATACCAGTTTCAAGCGTTTCGATCCCACATGTACCAGAAGAAGAAATATGCCTTGAAATCAGCGTCAAATGGTTTCAAATCAATCCCAACGGTCATCAACGGCTAGAAGCTCACTTAGGATGATAAAAGGAAGCCTCAAGCATCAAGAGAAGAAAAATGCTTACATTGTAACAACATTATGATTCAAGAATTGTCTTAAAGCTTAATTCTCATCTTTTGGGTAGACAACACTTGTGAGCTTAATGTATATGTATGCTTAAGTGTCTTAGGATTGGGTGAGAGCTTAGTTGCAAACAATTAGCATTGTTAGAAGGATTATCAAAGTTTGCTTAAGTTTATCTCTTGTTTGAGAGGATTCTCAAAGTTCGGGTTATGAACTTTGGATGCTTGATTCAGGTTTGAATCAAGGTTTGCAATGTTAGCCCTTTATCCTCAAAGGAAGAGATTCTTAGTGATTTTGGGAAATTCTTAGTGGGAAGCTAAGATAGTGGATGTAGGTGCTTGTTCGAAGGCCGAACCACTATAAATCCTTGTGTTCTTTGTCTACTTTCATTGTTTTCACAACAACAACCCAAATTGTCAATTCTCCATCACTTGACGAATTAAATCGGTTATCAATCGAGCACCTTCAAGTCCAACATTTTCTTTACTAATAATATAAATATCTTGACAAAACTTCAATTAATTGATAGAATATGTTAGTAACGAGGATCGAGTAATTATATAAATTTATTTAAAAGTTATATCAATATTTTAATTAATTTTTAATAATTAGTGATTTGATTGATATCATTTAAATAGTCAAATGATTTGATTAAAAAACATTAAAAGAATAGTGGTCAAAATAGAATAAAAGTAATAATTTAATGGGCATATGTTTAGTTTATATATTTTTTGGTGTGTAATGGTGTGTGACATTAGTACTCATGCACATTTTAGAATTTCCTTACTTTATTTGTAATATAAGCCTTAAAATATCGAGGGCAAATTTTATTGATTTATTAGATAAGACTTAATTGAGGGTAAATATATATTTGACTGGTTTGTCAAGTTGTTTATTTTGTTTGCTGTATTTTTTATGTTACGGGTTTTCGATTATTATAAATATTTTTTCTCTTTTTTAAAGTTTTTTTTATCATCTCCTCTCTGATTGAATTTTAATAATTAATTTTATGGTTTATGTAACTTTAAGTCAACAATTTTGATGTATGTTCCCGTAGTGATGATTAGCGGTGATTAAAGATCGAAATTAAAGGTGAAATTCCTTTTCTCTCCGCTCCTTATTTAAATATAAAAAATTAAAGGGTCAATTTAAAGTTTGTGAGAAAATAAAAGGGTCAAACTAATCATTTGACCATTACCTAATTTAATTTATTTAATTAATTAATTTATTCATTTAAATTAATTAATTAATTAATTTAAAGATAAAGATAAACAATTTTTTTTATAAGTTTTTGACGCTGGTTTTAAAAAGATAACCAGATAAGAACTTTCTCCAGTGTTCTATTCATCTTCTTCTCACGACAGAAAGAATTGATTAAGTCCGAGATCATTAAGGACAAAGAAAATCAATAAGGAGAAGGAGAGAAATCATATTCAAAATTAACTACAATGGAAAACAGTAAGTATATCTTCTTTAATTTTTCAGTTTAATATTAAAATTGATTAACGTGATTACCCATAAATCTATTAACGACAAAATTGTTCTTTCCGCATTATAGTTCTTAATTCAAAGAAAATTCTAACACTCTCTTCTAAATAACATTAAAGATTAGATTTAAAATTTAAAAAAAAAAACATAAAATATATAAAATTTGAAATCAAAATTATTATTATTTGAGACTATAACACCTTAAAAGATCGATGATCGATAAAATAATATAATTTTGGTGATTAAATTTAACAAAAAAAAATCAGAGAAAAAGTTTAAAAAAAAACTATACTAACTAGGTGACTAAAAATGTAGTCTACTCTCTATATTTTTTTTCTATACAAATGTGGTTGTAGAATACGGGGAAATTCCTTTCGAGATGATTAAATTTTAAAAAGTTTTAGCATATGGATTCATTTTTAAATTAAATCATTTTTTTAGCTCAATCATTTAATTTCTGGGGGTGTAAGTGAAGATCTAATGTTATTTTTTTTTTCAAACTAATCCTATTTTTATCATTGTTACTATTGTAATTTTAAATTTTATAATCATATCGCTAAAGAAATTTAAATTAAATTTTAGTTATAAAATGAGAAATAGAATAATTTAATGTTTTCGTAATTAATGTATTTAATTTAAGTTTGAAATAGATTTTTTTAATTTTGTTTGATATATTATATATATATTTCGTATGTAGTTAATTGTAGAAAGTTTATTAAATTTTAATAAATACGAAGAGGGGAAGGAAATTGAAAGCAGGTTCGAGTGTGCGAGTGTGGTGGCACTGTCGACACGTTGTTCAGGTTTATTACCGGACATTCAGAGATATCGTGTTCGGATTAAAATAAAGAAAAGAAAACAGATATCGTGTTGGTATGAATTAGGGGTGGATAAGATCGGATATTTGATCAATTTAAATAGAATTATTCTCGGTTTTAGTAATCATTGATTTTTAAAAATTAAAATCAGTCTTGATCTCAGTTATACTAAATCTTAAATTTTAATAATCGATCTCATTACTGGTAAAAATTGATATTAATATTGAGTATCTGATCAATTAATTTTTTTAAAAAAAATTTAATAATTAAAAAAAATAACTACCAATAATAATATTAAATAATAAAATTAAAATATTATAGACTTAAAAATTAAAATTTTAAAACTAATCATACCATAATATTCATACATAAAGAAAAAATTTGATAAATAAAAAAAATGAATACTATATATTTAATATTGATCTCGATATTATTAAATACCCATTAAATATTAAATTTAAAAATCAAGATTTAATCCAATTATAATCGTAATCTAAATTTTAGATTTAATTTTGATTTTACTAAAACTAATAGATAAAAATCTATCAAATTTTATAGAGCTCGGAATCAAAACCGGGTAATGAGTTTTTTTACCCACCACTGTCAGAATCTTATCTCTTGTTCTAGACTGTTCCAAAATCCAGCTAATAATATTTATAATATTATATTATTTGGGTTTTCTGGAAATTATGTATCTGGAAATAGCAATATAATAGCATCACCATTGTTGTTGTCAAATACCCCAAAAAATGCTCCCAAGTCTTACGCTACCTACTTCTTCTTCACTCATCTCCAAACCTTTCTTTTCTCTGTCCAACAAGCTTCCCCACTCTTTCTCTCCTATTTCCCATCCTTTCCCTCAAACCAAACGCTCTATTTCGTTTCACACACGCCCCATGAACATCCTTAAAAACCTTGGCTTCGGAGCCAACAACAAGCCAACCCCGTCGATTGAAGATTCGTCCATCGCACAGGGACCAGACGACGACGTGCCGGCTACTGGTCAACAGTTTGCTCAGTTCGGCGCGGGTTGCTTTTGGGGCGTTGAATTGGCGTTCCAGAGAGTTCCAGGGGTGACCAAAACGGAGGTTGGGTATAGCCAAGGGCTTAATCATAATCCATGTTATGAAGACGTGTGTTCGGGGATTACCAACCATAACGAAGTTGTGAGGGTTCAGTATGACCCTAAAGAATGCAGCTTTGAATCTTTGCTTGATGCCTTCTGGGCTCGACATGATCCTACTACCCTTAACCGCCAGGTGGGTTCATATGATTGCAAAAAAATTGGGTTTTCTAATGGTTTTCTTTTATGTGTTTTAGAGATAGATCCTTTTCCCCCTTGTTTTAATTATTATTCTTTATGTTTGTGAATTCTGTCTCTTTTTTTTTTGGTAATCGTGGATTTTTGTGGCGACTAGAAGGTCAATTTTGTGTATACTGTTGCAATCATATGAATTATATTATTATAGTAATAACTTAGAGGTAATTTTGGTTTCCTTGCATGGATTTTTAGATGATAATAACTTTTGTAATCTGAAGCTGATGTGCTTGTGGTATATCTCAAAGTTTACATTTAAAACCAGTGAACCTTAGGGAAAGTTTAGTAGTTGAGCCTTTATTTGCATCAAAATCTGGAGTTTGCTGGTGAAATTATTAATTGTTATTGATTTTCAGGAGTAGATGTGTCATCAGGTTCTCCTTTCCTGTCTTGTATTTGTGTGTGTTATTTAATAGCTTCAAAGGAGCTAACAAATAGAACAATTCTACTGCAAGAAGTTCAATTTTTGGGGTATATCAAAGTTATTTGTATAGTTGATTATTAAGGTGCTGCTTGATAGGTGATTTGTGGCCATTTTCTTCCCACTAGTAGTAGTATTTTTTCTGAAATCTTGAACTGTAAGGGTGGGAATTAGATTTCATGCTGCACTTTTGCCTTCCATTTATTGGTAGATTGGTCCTCTGTGACTTGTGAATATGATCACAGAGTTGATATACCCATTGCCTTTCAGTTTCTTGTTTATCGTCATTGGTATGGCTAATATGTCAGTATGCTTGCACGGTTGCACCTATGGTGCGATTCTAATATGTTGTGCATCATTCTGCAGGGGAATGATGTGGGAACACAATACAGATCTGGTATATACTTTTACACCCCTGAGCAAGAGATGACTGCACGCGAGTCCCTGGAAAAACAACAGAAACTCTTGAACAGAAAGATTGTTACCGAGATTCTGCCTGCCAAGAAGTTTTATCGAGCAGAGGAATATCACCAGCAGTACCTTGCAAAAGGAGGTCGGTTCGGTTTTAAACAATCTGCTGAGAAAGGCTGCAATGATCCAATCCGGTGCTATGGCTGAGTTCCCACTACTCAATATGCAGCTTTTAGCTTATGATTGTTTATAGTTTTCTGCTTTTGTCTATCACAAGCAATAATATTACTTGTAAGCCTCCCTTTTCTGACAGACCCGGAATGAATGCCAGCTGATTTATGTAGTTACTGAACATGGATTTGTAATTGTTTACAGTCCACAATCCAGTATTTATATTTTGTTAATTACTGTTTTAGGACATCATGTTTTTCAACTCAGACCTATGTTTGTTGTTTGAAGCAACAATAATCTTAATTATCTGAATCTTGGTCTTTATAATTCTTCTGTCCAAAGTGGGGGAGATTGTTCATATATATACAGATTTGCCTTGAACTAAATCAAGAAAATAATGAACTCTTTGTTGGTGTTCAACAATGTAAAGCAACGATGATATCAATATGGAGTAATGGTGCATGTCTATGAACATTATTCTCAGATGTGGAATAGACCAAACGTTGCAGAGGCCATAAACAGGATGGCTATTATAAGGGATTCAGTTCCACCATTGATGAACCCATCTGAACTGGGAATAACAGTTGTAGGATCATTGTTCTTCGGAGTTATTTCTCGAGCTTGTGGTTGTGCTTCAGGGGCAGCAACAGTTGAAGATGTTTGATCATCTTCTACATTTACTTGAAGCTTCATCCCTCCAAGACAGTGCAATTTGTTGCCACAAACAAAATATCTGGTTCCACCATTTGACAGTGTTACAGTCGTGTTCCCACTGGAAAATGTTCTTAAACTATTTGCTGTATTACAAGTTTCGAAACTTTCTTTCGTAACCTCGCTTACGCTGTGAGATGACGAGTATTGAAACACTGCAGAGAAACAAGAACAAGATCGAAAGTTGTCATCTTAAACTCGGATTTTCGGAGACAAAACAACAAGAAAAACACTTACATAGAACATCACCAACGTTGAATTTCTTGTCATTAGCCCATGAATCAATGTCAGTGCTTATGTCCCAGCCAGAAGTGTCTCCAACAACATATGTTGCTGCATGACTTGTTAATGCAAAGCAGAAAATAGAAAGAACACAAATCAGAATCAGCTTAGCCATGTCTGAAAGGTATGGTTGAGGATTGAGAGTTGAGAGGATTCAAATTTGGCATTACATATATATGCAAGTACTTGAGGGTTGATTATTATTAGATGACCTAACTTGAGATCTGCAAATAACATTGTATTACTTGAAGAAGTAAGACACCTGGCTTTAGGGTCTTTGCCTTTCCATGGTTATTGTTGTAAATGGAAAGTGGTGGTTAAAGATTTGTTGGGTGGCATTAAAATGGACTGATGGAGACCATTGAAGGTGAATTTGGATCATCTGAATGATTTCTCTTGAATTTCATTCACTACTAGCTTTTCAAACCATTACATTGTTTAATCTTGTTCTGGTGGTTGTTTTTTCTTTTTATCAACTTGATTTAACTTGAAATCCATTAATTGTTCATGTAAGGATAATGATAAGTAAAACTTTCAAGTGCCGATTCCCCAAAGGCGATGAGATTGGCTTCAGAATTCCGGTGGTTTATCTGCTTCACCACTCCTCACCAACAATGGTTGAAAGGCTATATAACTTTTTTTCTTCTCTTCGAGATATCCTTATTCTAATCCTAATCGTAAGGGAGGGGAGGAGACTCTAGGAAAGGCTATATATATTAGCCAATAACTTACCACTTATTAAGAAAGGTTACACATGATAAACTCATTTGAATCTGATTATTTGAATTAATATATTCAAACCAAGCTGATGGCTCAAACTAGTTCTGAACTGAAATTGACTTAAATTTTAGATGAATCGATATGGAACTGAACCGGTTTTTATCAAAATAAAAAATAATTTAAATAAAAAACAACTCGAATCGAATGTTTAAAATTAAAAAAAGCAAAAATCATACATACCACGTGTTTTTTTTTTTAGATTTTAATGAACATGGTATGTTAAATAGGAGAGAAAAATGACATGATAGTCTGTCATACATAATTTTTTTATCCTAATTAAATAAAGAACCGCATGCTGATTTTTCTGGTTTTGACTTTGGAATTTTTAGGATGCGAACTTTTCGGACATGTCTAACAAACTTTATTTTAGTTCCAAACAAAAACAAAACAAAAGATCTTTTCCACTTTGTCTCTTTTTTCACTCAACAAACAAAAACAAAACAAGCTCTAAAATTTATTTTAATTTTTTGGCTTTCTTGTCTGTAACCGGTCCCATCCTTCCACCAACGGACAGGCTCGTGTTGGGTCAAACCAACAGTCATGAATGCTGATTAGTATGCTTCATGATCTCTAGATTTTATCTGTTTCATTCTGTGTTGTTTTTGTTCTTTCCCATGATGAGTTCCTTTCAAGTTTGGTATTCTATGAATGTTAGCATTTCTATGTTCAGGGTTTTAGATTTAGTACATGCATCGGGTTTTTTCGATAAACATGTTCTAGGTTTGTTATGGTTTGGATATCATTGCTAGTAATTGTTTAGTTGGAATGTTTATCGGTTTTGAACTGTTCTTTGGCAGTGACTATTTATTCAAGCTTTTGCTAATTGGAGACTCCGGAGTTGGAAAATCATGTCTTCTTCTTAGATTTGCTGTAAGCTTCCATTGTAACAATTAATGTAACCGAACTTTGTTACATCTTTCGATTAAGCATATAATCGGTTTTCTCGGATGCATCGTTTACGAGTTTCGTTGTGGTGCGAGCTTGATCGGTTCTGAAATGATCCCTGCAATCTGACTACATTTCCTATGGCTCAACTACAGGATGATTCATATCTGGAGAGTTATATAAGCACAATTGGCGTGGATTTTGTGAGTTTTTTCTGAACCATAGGTGAACCTGATCATTCCTTTTATTCGAATTTCGTTGACGTACACGTTTGTTATCCGCCGTACAGAAAATACGCACCGTGGAGCAAGATGGGAAAACTCTAAAGCTTCAAATTGTGAGAATCTTTCCTTATTTTTCTGCTCCATCTCTGCTCGTTGGATCAAGCTAGCAGACAGGTTTATCTGTTTTATGTGGTATCTTGTGTTTTCTGTTGCTAATCTAGCTACTGAACCGTGCAGTGGGATACTGCAGGGCAAGAACGGTTCCGGACAATCACCAGCAGCTACTACCGAGGAGCACATGGCATTATAGTACGTTTTCTTGACAAGCTTCTTCATTGTTGTCCCAGTTTTAGTACATGTTTTTTCACATATTATGGACAAGTTTGTAACATTTGTTTCACATCTGGCAGATAGTTTATGATGTTACTGATCAAACAAGCTTCCACAATGTGAATCAATGGTTGAATGAAATCGATCGTTATGCAAGCGGGAGCGTGATCAAGCTTCTGGTCGGAAACAAGTGTGATCTTACTGCTAACAAAGTGGTTCCTTATGAAACCGCAAAGGTAATCATGGTTCAACTCTCTCTTCTGTTTCTTTTCATGAACAACCGGAAACTAGACAGTCTCGAATCCTTAATGTTATGTTAATAGGCCTTTGCAGATGACCTTGGCATTCCTTTTATGGAGACCAGTGCCAAAGATGCTACCAATGTCGAGCAGGCTTTTATGGCAATGGCCGGAGATATTAAGAACAGGTACTTGTCATATAAAATGTGTCACTAGGCGCTTGGAATATGAAAGTAAGCAGTATTTCAGCATCGATGTCGTTCGCATCTCATCGGCGGAAAACATATATTTCTTCCGAATTCCGATTACTATCCTTTTTTATTCTATTTTGTTTGTCCTTTTACGGCAGGATGGCAAGTCAGCCGGCGTTAAACAATGCAAGGCCACCGATGGTGCAGATACGAGGACAACCTGTTAACCAGAAGACAGGTTGTTGCTCTTAGTTGATGTTAGAATAGGCTCCCCCTGCCTTAATTCTGCTCTCTTTCAAGAAACGTAAACTATGCAGTTTCAGTTTGTAAGAAAAACTATGACCTGTACAAATTGATTATATCTGCGATCTAAGTTTATTTATTATTTTTAAATGTTTGTGATTAATATATTCTTATAAGGATTAATATTTGATATATGGACAAAACAAGTCTATTTAGATTTTAAATTTTAAAAATTAAAATAATAAAATAAATATCTTATATTATCTAATGAGTGGTATTTATCGTAGAATTATCTGTAATAAAAAAGATAAGGAGTTGCAAATGTAGTTTAATAAATTTTGAGTAAAATAATACATAAAAATCGATCATTGTTATCGCCATAACTATGAACTTATTTGATAATTAATAGATAATCGATATCATTTATAGCTTATATTTGATTGTATTAACTGATTTAATTAGTGTATTATATTATCAAATTATAAAAGTTTTGATAAAATTAACTAATAAATGTTTATAAAAGTGAATGTTCGATCGAGTCGAGTTAAATTTTTTTGAGTTATTTGAGTTAAAACGTCGTATTTTATTATTTAAATTTTATTTATTTTTTCGATTTGATTTGAGTTTATAAAATTCAAATCAAGTTTACAAGTTAAGCTTTTGATTTTTTATAAAAATTTAATTATAATTATTTATCATATTATAATAGAGTTTAATTCCAATTTAAATAACTTTCTTTAATGATCTAATATATGCATATTATATATATTATATCGTATCTGTCACATATTTTTTTTAATATTTTTATATTGATATATATATATATATATATAAATCACCCAGTTCAAACTTAAAAATTAATCCATTAATTATTAAAATTTTGAGTTTTTAAATTTATATTTTATAACATAAACTTTATTTAAAATGTTTTGAGTCAAATTTATATAATTTTAATTCGAGTTAAAACAAGTTTTTTTGCCTTAATTTATGTCAATTTTTTCGAGTTGATTCGAATTTTATTCAACCTTAATTATTTGATTGTTTAAATAAATAAAAGTATATGATTATATTCGATAGTTATTTAAATAATTTATTACTTACTAATATTTTATATCAATTAATATTAATTAGATTATAAAAATTATTTTTAATATAAAATTATTAAAATATTTAATAATCTATATATTATTATTTTTATTTATATAATTATATTTTTGATACAATTTATCATTTTTATTTATAATTTAAATTATGTTTAAAAAATTTCTCAATCAATTAAATTTATAAGGATCAAATTGTGTTAAAATAATTTATTATTATTTTTAATTAAAGTCGAATTTTACAGTCTCCTAATTATTACCTAATAGTCCAATTGGAATAAAGTTAAAAAATAAAATAAAACAACACAAAACAAATAAAATAAAAATTGCTTCGAGAAACGCACAAAAACTCACCCTCCTTTCTCACCCTTTTCGTCGACTATATTAACTTATCGGAAAAGGGTTTCATTCTTATTCCAGAATTGAAGTTTCACTTCCCATTTCCAAGCTCCCAATTAGGGTTCTTTAGTTCTCACACAGGCCAGTTCATCTTCTTCTCTCAATCTCTTTTCATTTCATTTTGTTTCTGTTTTATATATTTTTTTTTATTGATTTGTTCTCATTTTAGTTCTCATCATCTGCTTCACCATTTTCTCTGAGATTTATTTTATAATTCGCAAAATGACATTTGAGCTTTAACCTACACTAGAAGTTGTTTTCGTTGTTAATTATAAACCGTTTAAAAAATAATTAGAATTTACAAGCTTTGATTTCTTCTTTGCAGGTTTAAGGTGGTTGATTTTTTTAGATACTTTGTGGGGGACAGAAGCTGAGGGAAAGCTATGATACTAAACTTAAGTGTTATGTATTAAGAATGCCGGGCATTCCTTTAGTGGCTCGTGAAACCTCCTCGTATGTTCTCTCCGATTAAAACATTCGTTCTTTTAATGTTATGCTAGCATTTATGTTTGGTATACTATTCTGAGTTTTGCCTATTTTTTAATCATGTCATGCTAAAATTTTCCTTTGCTATATGCTGATGTAGAATGAAGTTCTAGGCAAGCTTTCTAATTTAAGCTTTTCATCCTCTCCAACTACGCAAAACATCGCTTAATTGTACAAAACATTACTCAATTACCAAAATTATAACAGCTTTTTTAATGGTACACAAAGCATTACCCAATTACACAAACTATTTAATTTTTATAATGTTTTGTACCACATTGGAGTTGATGAAAAACTCATAGTAAGAAGCTTTTTAAGGATTGCTTAGCACATCACCGAGTATATTATATTACATTGTTTAGTTCATTTAGATGGAATGTAAGATTTTATTGTTTGGTTTACGAAATGTACAATTACCTAAAAGTAACTTTTACTAGAATGTCATTGCTTTAGAATTCACTTTTTTTTATTTTTATTTTTTATTTTTTTACGTTTAAAAGTAAAGAAGTTGAAACAATTTTAGACATTATTAGCATGCAAATTGATCATGTGGAAACTTGGAGAGATTTTGTGCATGCAATGTTATTTTGATGGTTAAATAATTAGAATTTCTTGTGATAGTTATATATCATTTTCTTTTTACTAAAAAAGATTTTAGGTAAAATTTTATGGTTAAATTATTTATTATTTTTTTATTAGTGCATCATGTTAAAATATTATATAACAAAAAATTTTAAAAGTATATGCTTATAACTTAAAATATAAAGGAAGTTATAAAATGAAGGGAGAAAATTAACCAAAATTTTATTAAGGAAGGTAAAAATGCCCAAAAATGCAGAATACATTGGGAATCTTACATTACCAAAGAAAGAGGTTATATTGAGATTATCCCCTACATTTGGGAATGTAAGATCAATGGCTCACGGTTATCTTTGTGAGCCAAATGTGAGAAAATTATGCCACAGTGTGAGATTACTCGGGAACCTTACATGACTTAACCAAATGCCCCAAGGTTATTTGAGAGTATCTTATTCCTAGTCGTTTGATTATTGTTGATTTTTATATTTTCTTTTTTCCGTATTGTAATGTGTTTATTATATAAGTTCATTACTAAGAGTTCTCGATTGATATTGTCATTTTTTTTTCCAGCTATTCAATAGGCACAGATCAGATGTGCCGAGAAGATTCCTGCCTGCATTTATCTGAAGAAGAGGAAATTGCTGCTGAAGAGAGTCTATCTATTTATTGCAAGCCTGTAGAGCTCTATAACATTCTTCAAAGACGGGCTGTTAGAAATGTAATATTTCTGCTTCATGTTGCATCAGCCATTTTATACATTTAAGTATTTATGCTTTGAAACCATCTTCATTTTCTTTTCATTGGATGAGATTTTCCTTTTATCTTTAACACACATTTATGTGTTGATTTTATTCTACTTATTTTCGTGGCTTTCACTGTTTTTTTTTTCCTTTTAACTTTCAGCCATTACTTCTTCAAAGATGTTTGAGATACAAAATTCACGCAAAACATGAAATGAGGTAATATTTTATATAGTACTGAAGTTCATATTCGTAAGTGTTTTTTTGTAGCATTACCCTTTTATGGTGAACTAATGTGTTATGAATCTGCAATCTTGTGTTTTGGATTAATGATTCTACTTGTTGAAGGGAGAGTGAAACCTTCCAGCTCATCAAAGGGAGACGGAAACCTTAGTGCTCAATAAAAGAGAGAACTTTTTGTTTTGAATTTTGATAAAATTCTGTTTTTTTTTGGATTTTATTATTTCATACATCCTTTTAAATAAGGACCTGTTTCATTAAATAAAGAGGAAAGCTATTCTTAGAAGGAATAAAAATCAACTGAAATAAGAAAAATAATCAATAAACCTAAGAAAAAAATAAAATCATAACCTAAACCTTAATTTAATAATCCAAACTAAGGGCCTTTCCTAACACAGATTTTGCCCGTAACATTACTCCCCTCCTGCGAAAAAAAACTTGTCCTCAAGCTCAAAGGATAAACGTGGTGAGAGGTCCCTTCCATTAGTAATAGTCGTAACTGATAGGGTTGTGCACCTCCACAAATTTATTACCATTTATTTGCACAATTGAATAAAAATCTCAATCTTCTTACCAATATTCATAATTTTCAAACATATTCGAACAAGTTTAGACCTCTTGAATGTTTTTTTGGGTCAAATTTACAGAAAGAAGATAGTTTTTTGGATGTGAATTTAGAAGGGGTTAGTGAATAATATAAAAATGCAAATTGGTTGTGATTGCCACGTTTTTGTCAAGATAGGTTTATGGGGGTTCGATTCATAGGACAAGGAAAAGACATCAATATAGGCCATCATGGATTGGTTTTGTTCAAGTAAAGGATCTACCTCCATACCAGCCATGGAGTTCCTAACGTTTTTAGTAGCAATTATTTCACGTAATTGTTATAGTAGAGTTTTGACTTCAGCAATTTTCTGCGGCATATGTTACGTTGTCTGTTTTATCTTCTTTTATATTTCTACTAGTTGCCCTGCCGATCACATTTCTTCCATTGTTGAGGATTGTTGGCTGTGAATACCAAATGTTATGAATCTGCAATCTTGTGTTTCAGATTAATGATTCAGCTCGCTGAAGGGAGTCTGAAACCTCTCGGCTCATCAAAGAGAGACTGAATCCTTAGAATTGTTAAAGAGACCTGAATCTTTTTAGGGTTTTGATAAAATTTTAACTTTTTTTTTCTTACCTCATCTCAAATAAGGATCAGTCTCATTATAGAATGATGAAAACTATACTTAAAAAGGAAAATATAAACAATAAACCTAAAGAAATAAATAAAAGCATAACGTTAACCTTTATTAAATAACCCAAATTAAGGTCCTTTCCTAACGTAGATTTGGCCCGTAACATGGAGGGCGTAAAGGCATTCATGCCATCATAAGTGCATTTTGGTAGAATATAGGGATTTTAGAGATGGATGTTGATGGTGGGGCAGGCAAATCTGTTATATGCATTCTTATGTTTGGCGATGCATATGCTTGTGGGATTAGCATTGGCCATGGAGCAATGAAAAGTTCATTTACAATAGGATTAAATCTATTTCTGGATGATTCTGGATGAATTAAGTAAAATGTTGATGATTTCTAGTCTCTATAGTTGATGGTGTGCTTTCTTGTTTGCTTTGATCAAAATTAGTTATGTACAGGTAAATTTGAGTTATTAATTGCAATTTATTTGGTTGCTATGTAGAATACAAATGTCAGTGTCCATATCAAGGATTGTGAATGAAGGTGTACCAACCCAAAGCCTTTTTCCGTTATACATTTTGTTGGCAAGAGTAGTTTCAGATGTTGCGGTTGCAGAGGTGGGGTGTCTCTTGAGTTTACATTCAGTGCTAAATAAATTATTATATTATTAATTTATTTTTTATTGTTGTTATTTTTATACTTATGTATGATATATTTACATTTTAGTCCCACATTGAAGTATTCTGCAGTTTACCGTTTCGGTCGAGCATGTATCTTGACTGGCTTCACTGACATTGAGGGAAGTAACCAAGCTCAAGCAAATTTTATTCTCCCTGAGATTAATAAGCTAGCAATGGAGGCCAAAACTGGTTCGCTTGCAATTTTGTTTGTCAGCTTTGGTATGTATTTAATAGATTCTTTTCATGTAGGTGCATTGATTAGATTAGATCCTCCATAATAGCTTAATTTTTGCATGAATTGTTTAAAGCTTCTTAAATGCATACTTTTTTTGTCAGCGCATTTATTTCACATTCAATTTATTTTGACAGCCAATGCAGGATGCTGCCTATGGGGTAGGATACCATTAGAATCATTATATTTGTCATGGGAAAAATCCCCAAACTTAAGTTTGGGACAAAGAGCTGAACTGATATTCCCTGTTGACATGCATTCTTGCTTACTGAAGGTGTGGCATCAAAGCCTACTGTTTATCATTTTCTTTTCCTAAAAATTCTGAAGCACTGTTCTGCAAATTGCTTTGCTTCTATCTATTCCAGTTAGTATCATAACAAAAATTTGATTGTAACATTTGGTGAAAATTTTACTTGTACCAATTGTTGAGCAATTAATGTGTCACTTCTAGGGCAGTATTCAAATTATGTTTCTGGGCACTTTTTTTTCTCATACATAAAATGGGATTATTAAGGAATGATTCTGGAATTGAGCTTGGTCTGGCTCCTTTCCCTAGTGTTTTCATTGGGCATATGCCTACAATATCATTGAACCATCTCTCAAACTGTACCTGAGAATTCATTCTAACCACTGCTCGAGTTCAAGGGATATTTTAACTCCTTTAATGCACATCTACAAGTTCTTCAAAGAAATCTTTAACTGCGGTTGAGAAGTTGGTAGAAGCAGAGAAATATTTGTTCAACACTGCTGAAGTACTGCTGAAGTACTATAATAGTCCAAAGAACTGAACTAGCTAGTTACTTTAACTACTTTTATTTGTTAGTGAAAATGTGAAATGACTTATATGGTTTTAATCAGTGTAGTAAATTGCAATGAATTTTATGAAGTGGTGATTGGAACTTATATAAATTTTCAAATATCTGAATTGTGGGTAATTTTATTCTTCTCGCTGCAGTTGACTTGTTTGAATGAGGACAAATGCATCTTAATCCAAAATTCAAGCAATTCCTTGTTAATGGTAGTTCTTGTGGTTTTTCTGATAGACGTTTTTGTTTTTTTTTTCCCTAGAAAAATTTACCTGATGGTATTTACTTTGGCTATTTTTGATGAAAAAGAGCCAGTCACTGCAGCTGCAGGTCATCGTTTCTGCCGAAGAGATTGGGGCAAAGGAAAAATCTCCCTACAATTCATACACATGTAGTGGCATTTCTACCTCATCACTGTTTCATATTGTTCGGTAATCCTTCTGGTATCAATTATAATAATTATTAAATGTAGTTTTGCTATTCTAATAAACCTATTCTCTTTCCATTTCCTTAAAAATTGATGTTACCCATTTTTTCTTGATGTCAACAATATATATGTTCAAAATAACCTTGTCATTCTCTAACTACTTCATCACTTCCCATCATTCAGATCTCTCAAGCCTTGATTGAACTTTAAAATATTACTTGGATTTCTTTATTCTCATAAACCTTTGGTGCTCCTAGAAAACTTATTTTACAAGAATGTGAAGGGCAAAACAATACAGTCTGAACCTAATTCTATCATTGGTGATTTGTTTGCTTGTGATGAAATCATTACGATTATTTTGCCAAGGCTACATTGATTTATTATTGAGGTTGTACTAGTCATAGATATACAGCAGAATTAGCTGCGCTGTATCATCAGTAATAAGTCTGTTGACGATTTGTTTCATTATTCTTTTGGATACTGTGTTTAATTAGATTTACTACCCATGTAAACATCTTCATATTTAAATGCTTTGACTTTAATTTTTGTGTTTCAAGCCAAGCCCCTACCCGCACCCCCCCAAAAAAGAAAAAGCAATTTAAAGAGAAAAGGATTGTTTTTTTTTTTGCAGTATGTGCTATCCTTCTTGAATTGGAGTATTTTGCTTTGCCTCTTTCTAAGACTTAAACTTTTTTTCTTTTGGTTCTAGGTTGAGAGCAGGAAATGTCATCTTTAATTATAGATATTACAACAATAAGTTACAGAAGACAGAAGGTACTATTTCTTAGATCTTACATTTTTTCTGTTGGGAATGGGAGATTTGAATCATATACTCGTTATGCCTTTGCCTGCAAGTATTTGAAGAGTAGGAGAGGATATGATTAGGAAATTAAACTTTGAAATCAAAGATATTATTTTTAGCTGGCAAGGCATTTTTTAGAATTGGAGTTATTTTTTTCTTGATATTGGATCCTTTTCTTTAGTTGCTTATACCCCTAAGCTTAGGAGAAATTATCTTCAAACTTTTTGGTTCTCTCCTGGACCTAGTATGGTAGACACCTCCGTTAACTAGTTAATCATTACCCATTGGTTTTGAAAATTTATATCATTTATGCACAGTACTCATCTTTTTGATTTAAGGTCATAAATTCCAATTATTTGCAGTAACCGAAGATTTCTCTTGTCCTTTCTGCTTGATTAAATGTACAAGCTTTAAGGTTGTTCCTTTTGCTTCTTTTTTTGTTCTTTTGTATCATTTTGATTCAAACAATCTTGAATCCATATTACTTAGACATTTATGGTTGCTGCTTAAATTTTTTATAGGGCCTGAGGCATCACTTGCCAGCATCCCATGATCTCTTCAATTTTGAGTTTTGGGTTGGTAAAATTCTGGAATCTGCTGCAGCATTTTAATACTTGATACTTTAATACCAATTTTTCTAATGCATAGGTATTTTGTAGGTAACTGAAGAGTATCAAGCTGTTAATGTTTCAGTCAAAACTGATAGTTGGAGATCTGAGGTAAGGGCATTTTCTTGCGTGTCTTGAAGAACTCTTTGTTGACTGGTTTTGACTCCCCCTCTCGTTACTGAGTTAAAAATCAGCTGCTAGATAAACTGATTTGGACAATTGTTAATGAGTGGGGCGGCGCATTTTTACTACTGATTCTTACAAAATTTACACCGAAATGTATACTGCAATTCTTCGTGCTTTTAATCTTATTTTATGAAGGATCAAGGTGAAATTTGACTCACTGTTGAATTTGCCACTATTCCTGAATTTAAAAGTTGCTAGCTCTACCTACAAATTGGAGATTTGGAGCAATGTCCATATAACCAGTTCCCATAAAAAGTATGTAATTTACATGCGTATGTTTTCTGTTCAGATCGTTGCAGATGGGATTGATCCTAAACAACAGACTTTTTAATTATATGGTCAAAAAATTGCTAGCTTTATCTACAAATTGGAGATTTGGAGCAATGCCCATATAATCAGTTCCCATAAAAAGTATGTAATTTACATGTATATGTTTTCTGTTCAGATCATTGCGGATGGGATTGATCCTAAGCAACATACTTTTTTCTTTTGGTAAGTTGTTTAATTTGCCATTTTTATGTGATTGTGAATCTCTTTTCTCATCTTATTTCCATGAAGTGACGTTGGTAATTTGTGTTTGCCAAGCTCAAAACAACTGAGGCGTAGACAACAAAAGAACCTAGGTCAAAATTCAAGGCATGTATGTCCTGTTTCCATGGACTCTAAGCTGCTGGCAGGAGGCTGTGAGCTTCTTAACAAGGCTCATGGTATGACATTTTTATTTATGATTGCTTGGATTGGGTTAAATTTTATTTAAAAAATCATTTTATTTAACCGAGTTTAATATATTCTTTAAGAGAAAAAGGTTGTCTAGGAACTCCCTGAGTACGAAAGTGAAACTTTAAAAATGAAACAAAAGAATTAGAGCTTTGGCTAAAGTAAGTCCCTTCCTGGTTATCCCTTAAACAGGTTGAATGTTGGAATTTGAAGTTGAGGTATTGTTCTCTGGTATTTTCCAACTATATTTTCCCAAAATTTTCAAGGTAAAAATTCTTAATTAGCATGTTCTGGTGCCAAAGATACGACGTGTTGATGGTTCTCTATGATGCTTAAGTCCTTGGAAATGCAAGATATGTGCAACTACTACTGATGGATCATATGACCAAAGAAAATTACAAGGATTTTGTTGTAAATTGACCTTTTACGGTTTATGTGCATAAGTCTAACATGTTATTCTGTGGATTGAAGTGATCGACCTTAAGTTTATTGTTGGGGTTTCAGGAAGTACTGGACAATTATATTATGATTCTGAGCGTGTTCAGTCAGTGTGTGGAAACAATCTTGCACCTCCTGCCTTGTTGCAATGTGTGAAGAGAAGAAAATTATCGATAGAACATTCTGATCCAAGAACGTATGTTTCAGTGTTTTTCCCCCTTTCAACATTCTTAATTCACTCCAAATTTGTGATTGGTTAAATGCATTTCTTTTGTTTCATTAAAGAATTACTCATTGAGCTTAATCCATGAATTTAAAAACTTTGCCTAGTCTTTACTGTGGTGAACCTTTCTACATTAGACTTTCTTGGTGCAAATGGTAATAGCTTCTGTCAGGTTATTGTTGCTAAAGAAGGTTGGTCTCATAACTATAGGGTGGAAGGTACTTTATCTACTTCCCTACCTGTCAAGCAACACTGGATTCCTGTTTTAGGCAAAAATGGTTTCAATCCTACATCTATCATTTCTCTCTAGTTTAGTAATTGAACTGACAATAAAAGCTGTGACTAACCAGCTAAAGATGGAAGTGTGTTCTCCTAAAATTCATGTTCTCATTTGGACTTGTCCCTTGTTTGGATAATTTATTCGTCTCCACCCACCTTGCTCCATTTTCCCAATTGACTAAGGTTTTGTTGTTATACCATGAATATGGGTTTGATTTACTCCTTTCTGTCTTTCCAGCAGTACTCTCCTTCAGAAGAGACATTTTTTTCACTCGCATAAAGCACAGGTGAGAGAACTTTGTAATTTGCTTTTGTCATTTTGTTTTGAAAATTACTGTGATATCAGTAATTTGTACAATGTGAGAGGAAGGTTGAGGAGGGAGGAAAAGAAAATTATTGCTTGTTTTTGCTTACACTTGTCTCTCTCACACATTCACACTGTTAAAAGTTCGGATTGGGTCTAATTCCTGTCTTGTGGCCTATCTGGTTGTCTGTGGAGGACATATGAAATGGAGTGGGATCTGGTTGTGGTTCTCTTTTGCATGGTATAATTGATATATGTTTGCATTAGCTTTTATAAAGAGATATTAAGCTTAGTAATAGTCAATTAGGAAATTTGTGCTTCACTCAATGGTTTATACGTCAGTTCTCTTAAACTATATTTCTTGAAGCCAATGGCAATAGATCAAGTAATGTCCGATAGAGACAGCGAGGATGAGGTTGATGATGATGTTGCAGATTTTGAAGATCAAAGGGTATGTTTTTGTTAAGATTTTTTGTTGTTTATACTTTTCATAATCATGTTTGGATGCTTGTTTGGAAGGAGATATTGTTTTGGATTTTGGTGAATGTCAAGCTAGGAATTGAAGGGTGATGTAGGTATCAACAAGCATCATTTTAGACAGTTTTTACCCTAATTTTCAGCAAAATTGGAACCACAGTAACCTACTCGAAATCTCCTCGAATGGAATTGGCAAAAATTGAAAAATAACGGATAATTTGAACAGTTGATTTTAGAGTGATTCGACTTTGGTTACAAAGTCTACATCCATTACCTTAGCACAATACTAAGTGTTCTTCAATTTACTACTATGAAGTGTTTTCAATTTACTACAATGAATTCTTTCTTTTTAGAGGCTCAAGGAGGGTAACCTCTACAACCTTATATTTCAATGGCTAAGATAGAATCACTCTAGTTTTTTCTTAGGCTAAACTAGAAGTCTAGAATCTCTCACTTTTACAAGGTAATTTGTGTAAACAATTGAAATCTCACAAGATAGGTATTTACAAGAATTAAGCTTACAAGAATAAAACAATGAAATCACTCTCTACCCATTGTATACAAGAGAAATGAAAAAATAAGACTTAAAAGCTATTTCTCTTGATTATTATGCTTGGATGTGTTTTCTTAAGCTAAAGGAGGTTTGTCAATGGATTGCATTATGATCTTTGATTAATGTCGAAAGGTTGAGAACTTCAAAGATTGACTTTAGAATGTTAATCCGACGTAGAGACGAAACTCTGATACCAATTGTTGGAAGGTTCAAATGATCTATCGAGTCACCAAGAGAGGTTGAATTGAATTTTGAGTGGCTGATGGTGGAAGCACTTGGAAATAAAAATTGTGCACAAAAGATTTATGGTGGTTCGAATTTTTAATCAAAGTCTATATCAACTATTAAGCTTCCAACTAGGGATTTTTTTTTCAAATTCAATATTGAATTTATTTTTTGACTCAAGAAGATAACTCTTACAACACAAGATTTATACCCTAAAATCTTGTTAAACAATTTTTCTTTCATTGAATGTTGGTAGGTTGTTTCTTTTTGTTCTATAGTTGTTTGATTGAGTCTTTTAAACCCTCTAAGGAGTATATGACTGTTATTAGTTATTGGGGTTGATTTGGAATCGTTGGAGATTCCATTTTCAACATTAAATGCACTTTTGGAGTATGACTTATCAGGACGCATGCAAGTGTATAGGTACCTACCTCAAAGAAGAAAGAGCCGTTGGGTAAATTTACATTGGGTATCAGTATACTATGTAAATGTACCGGTACACCTCGTGTATCGGTACGACCAAACCTATATGGGTACGGGTTTTGACTACTGAAAAATCAGATTATTGTGGACAAAAAGGGCATATCGATACACGAGAATTTGTATCGGTATGATCTTTTCTAGGTGTCAATCAGTAATCAATTGTTTACCAGCCATTACAAAACTAAAATTTTTGATGCTCTAAATCTCAGCAATGCATGGTTTTATTTGTTACGGCCCTTGATTGAATTACATTTGTGTTTTATTTGGACTTGATGCTTTTTTATTTACAAAGACTGCGTTAAGATGCTCTAGCATGTTGCAGATGCTCGATGATTTTGTGGATGTAACCAAAGATGAGAAGCAAATAATGCATTTGTGGAACTCATTTGTGAGGAAGCAAAGGTGAGATTGTCTCTTTTTTTTTTTTTTTTGCTTTTCTCTATTCCTTTTGCCTTCTCCACTTGAAACTGGTTAACAGATTCATTAAGCCATGTTCCGTACATTCTTGCTTCGACATTCCTGTTAGTTGTTTCTGTTTAAAAATTGTATATGAACTGAATCTGAGAGCCATGGTTATCTTCCCTCCTCTCTCTGTAACCATGACATATTTCCATCGTCATCTGTTTCCCTTTTGTTGTGAACCTTGTGGTTGTTGATTTTCTTCTGTTTCTTCTGTTTTATATTTTTGATGTCAGGGTGTTGGCAGATGGTCATATTCCCTGGGCATGTGAAGGATTTTCAAAATTACATGGGCGTGACCTTGTGAAAGCCCCAGCTCTCCTCTGGTAGGTCGTCATGCCCTGTTTTTCCCGTGCATTGTAAGTGTGTTAAGTTTGTGTTTGCAGGTGTTGGAGATTATTGATGATTAAGTTGTGGAATCATGGTGTTCTGGATGGTCGAACGATGAATCATTGTAATCTCGTTCTGGACCAATACCAACAGCAGGAATAGGATTTGTTTCCTATTTGGCAATTGGCAGTAGGTGGTGGTGCTCTTTGCCAGCCATGTAGCCCCACTGTTTCAGGGTTCTGTGTACCCGTGTACTATCGACTGGTATGACTCATACATTTTGTGCGTATTTTTAACTCTTTACGGAAATCAAAATTTATCCTACTTTTTAGTACATATAACAATCAGCGGTGGAGTAAGCATAAAAAAGTCTTGTACTCACCCCATTATATCCAGTTAATAGGTTATATTTTATAATTTATTTTTTATTAGATTGAAGTTTATAAATTTGAATCAAATTCTTTAGATTTTATTTAAATTTATTTGTAATTATTTTATATTATATTATTATTTAATTTAAATGATTTTTTTAAGACATGTATATATTTTTTATTCGGTGTATATAAAAATGAGAAATTTAATTTAAATTTAAAAATTAATTTGTTTATTATTAAATTTTTTGAATTATTCAGATCATTTAAATTTAGATTTTATATCTTAATTTTTTTAGTTGAGTATATGGTATTTTAAACTTAATTTTGTGTTAAAAGTTTTTAGTTTTTTTGTGTAAGAAGTCATTTTTCCTGAACGATTATTAATAATTAAAAAATTAAATCTTTTTCTCTAGTTGCATGTGTATATAAGAATGAGATTGTTTAAGAATTCATTTTTCCTTCCGTGGTAATGCTGGATATTCGGTCAATTTATATAGAATTGAATTCGGTTACAGTTATCATCGACTCTTAAAAATTGAAATTAATCTTGATTTCGGTCATACCGGTTCTAAAATTTTAAGAGCTGGTCCCATTATTAGTGGGTACCAATGCTAATGTTGGATAGCCAGTCAATTAGTTTATTCTTAAATTAAAAAAGTTGATTAATTGGAGAGAAAAAATTCAACCACTAATAACAATATTAAATAATAAAATTAAAATATTATAGGCTTGAAAATTAAAATTTAAAAACTAATCATACTTATAATATTCATACATAAAGAGAAAGTTCGATAAGAAAAATAAATAAAAGAAAATCAATATCGGATATTCAGTATTAGTCCTGATCTTATTAGGTACCCACCGGATATCGGGTATAAAAAATCAAAATTCAGTCATAATTTCGATTATAACCGGGACTTAAATTTTAGATACAATTTCAGATATTTAATATTCTGAAATTTTAGTTAATTAAATAGTTAAAATAATTTTGTTGAAAGTTTGAAAGATAATAATAAAATAAATATTTCTTATTAAAATGGGATAGCAAAAATTTGTATTTAAATAAAGGTTTAATCACCTCTAAAGTATATACAAAATACCGAACTATCTTTTCAATTATTTTAAAAATTATCATTTGATTATAATAATATATATAAGAATGAGATTGTTTAAGAATTCATTTAAACTCGTACTTTTAGAATCAACATTATTTATTTCTTTACTGATATACTTGTTGAGTTCACAAATGAATAAATTTTAGGGAATAAAACTAAATATAGTTTTACATGAACACCAAACAATTCAATTCCAATTGAACTAAAACCTTTCTAACGATTCAATTTTGGATTTTACTTTAAATTCATTGATTGTTTGATTAATGTCGACAGATTCCGTGGCTGTCAAAAATGGTGGCCGCCGCAAGGATCAGCCATTCAGCGGTGGATAGTAGTAATGCAAGTGGATCAGAATTTTATTCTTTTCGCATGTTTGATTCACCATTCAATTTTTTTAAAATTAGTTGAATTTATTACATTATTTATAGTCCAAAAGGAGTAATAAAGTTTATTTATTTTATTTTATTTTGATTTTTAAATATTTTTAAATATTTTATTAATATATAAAAAATAAAAATTCATATTAAAAAATAAGATAGATAAATTATATAAATCAGATCACATATAATCGAGAGATTAAAATATGATATTTTTCAAAAATATTAAATTTTAATATAATTTAAATATTTTTATTCATACTTTAATTATATATTTTTAAAACTTTAATTGTATCTCTTAAATTTCTAGTGTTACTTTCTTAATGTTCACACCTTAAAATAAAATTTTATCTATTTATGCTCTCAAATGCTCTGCATATTCAACGATTAAATTTTGAATAATATATTACTTTTTAAATTCTTTAAATAAATAATTTAAGTGTCTGATATACTATTTTAAAAGAGATGTTTGAAAATTATTGCATCTATTTGTGTCCTATTTATCTTCATTTATAATAAGATTATATATGTATATATACACACATGACACATAAATCTTAATTAAATATAAAAATATAAATAAAAGGGTAAATTCTCTCTAACGTCGCTAAACTATTAGCTTGATTCTATTTTAACCACTGAGCCATAAATTTTATCACTTACACCATTAAATTATAAATATAGTTTCTATCAAGTCTATTTGTGCCCTATATATTTAAAAAATCAATTAATTTATAATTTTTTTTATTTATTTTAAAATATTTATATTCTATCATTAACCTTAAATTATGATTTTATCCCTATTCATAAATAGAAAATATTTTTAACCTACTATGAACAAACGACAATGTTCCATTACTTAACCTATTTGGTTCAAAACGAACCGTTAAATAACATAATTAAGCAAACGAAATTAAACTCTCTTTTTTTTCTCCACTTCTTCGCTTAAGCTTCTTATGTTCCGATGGCGGTCTAGAAATATTATTAAATGGTAAATATAAATTAAAATATTATTTAGGATGAGAACAATTTATAAATTCTTAAAATTTAGGGTGAACATAAATTATAAAAGACTTAAAAATTTAAGAACCAATTCATAAAAATTTTTAAAAATTAAAACCAAATATACGAGTTTTAAAAAGTTCAGGGTGGCACGAGTCCACCCTTTCTTATATGTGCATCCGTCAGTTTACTTACTCGATTGGTCAAACAATTCATATTTGTTTTTATATTCTTTTTAGATTATAAATTTTAGATCCATTAGAAATATTATTTTTTTCTCTAAAACCTTGTATCTTTTCCCGTCTAAGTATAATTGAGATTAAAATTAAAACTTGTCGAAAAAAATTAAATTCAACTACAATATTATTTGTATACTGTTTTCGTTAAGATTATATTAAGTTTTTAAGTTAGTTTGGTACTTTAGTATAAAATTTTTGTCTTTAAAGTTCTTAGTTCAAACCTCTTCAAATATAATTTTTTCTAACAAAACGATATCGTTTTATTTTTTCTTATACACCAAAATAACTATACTAAAATGAATGTATAATTTAACGGTCAAATAATATTTTCTATAAACAAATTTAATTCAATTACATATTTACTATAAAAAATAAAATTTAATGACATTTCACATACTTTAACACTTAAATTTTTGCACACGCTATTCACCGTGCTAATTTTACCAGCTTTAGTTTTCAGTGTTTTCTTGGTTCCATAAAATGTTTTTAAAAATAAGGAAAATCATATAGATAGTATTTCACTTGTTTTTGTGTTATTGTATTAATATTCTAATTATTATTTTTAGTAAAATTATATTTAACGTTATATTTTATTTATTTTTATCATTTTATATTAAACGAAATAATGATATAGTAGGGTGATTTAATAATAATTTTGATTTAAAAATTTATATATTTTATTAATTTAATTTAAAATTTTATTAATTTAAATATTATTTTAATTTTTAGATTAAAATTATAAATCTCTCATTTTTCTACTTTTATTCAAATATTTTTGGGGTTTGGGTTTAGAAAACACGCTGAAAATAATTAAAAATTTAAGATTTGAGAATCAATAAGAGGCTGATACAGACTCTAATGAAGATTTAAACTTCATAATTAGGATATCAACAAGAATATAAGGCGCGAAAGAGATGTGACAAAATAAGATCAAAGCTTTGTTAATCTCTATCGGAGTATTTTAGACTAAATTAGTTATTATATATAAATATTTTAAATTAAAACTATAATTATATCAAATCTCAACATTATCTTCGATAATTTTAATGATCGAATATCAAAATAAAAAGTATTCTATTACATATTATTTTATTAAAAATAATAATTTAAATATCAAAATAATAACACCATAATAGATAAATACTATTCATATATTTTTTTTCCTAAAAATTATTGATATATTATTGGGTGGAACACTGCCTTTCCCAACACCACCACTACTCTCGATCACGCTCTTTAATGGGCAGTTACCCGTCATTACAATCATAGGAATTGGACTAAATGACAGTTCTCCGTACACTTTTAAAAATATTAAGAAAATAGAATTTGTTTAGAACACAAGCAAATATAATTAATTACGTAACAAGTATTTAAAATTTGTAATAATTATTAAAAATAATAATATTTAATAATATATTATATTAGTAATATTAAATGATATATACGTCTCGCAGCAAAATTTTGTATAATTTTTTTATTTGGGACTCATCGGAAATGTACGGTAAATTCGTCACGGGTTCGTGCATAATCTTTTTAGCTTAAATGATTAAAAAAATAATTATTATTCATAAAAATCACAAATTCAAATCCTAATGATACTAACAGAATAATTGAGTGATCAATATCAAACAATAAAAATTATATTTTAAGACAAATAACTACTATGATTGTTATTTCTTTATTTTCTTTTATCTATTTGCATTATTTACTCAAATTTTCCTTCAAAAACTAGTATAAATATTAAATCCAATTACGTCACTCATCTGAGCAAAATCTTATCCTGTTCTATAAATAGGGTTTCTTCTTCAAACTGGTCTTCCTCTAATAATTTACCTGTTGACTGGATTTATTAATAATCAATTAAATTTGAAAACACGTGGTAAATAAAAGTCAGACACAGACTGAAAAGCTGTAAATCAATAGAATATAAATACTTTGACCCAACCCTCATCTGTCAACATGTCTTAACAAATTAGCGATCAGACCCCAGAATCTACTGTAGTAAGCAAAGGAAGCACCCTGGAAGCCAAGATTAAACATAAGAAAATAACAAAGGAATTCAATTTGGACACAAGTCTGTAATTTAATACAAAAACTAACCACCCTTTGGTCCCCAGGATCCTTCCAGGATCTATCCTGGAAGCTTGTCTGAAATCTCCTCCTGCAACTGCTTGTCTTGTTCTTCCCTTTAAATACCTACACTCTTGTCTTTCTACTTAAAGTAGGCGTTTCAACTCTTCTGCAATTCTCTGAATCTTGAAAAGATTGCTTAAATGTCATCTTCTGAAGAAACTTTAGCTTTGGAGCTCCTTAGAGAACATCTGCTTACTGACTTTGCTTCCATGGATTCTTTTCTTGCTAATCTTGATCACTGTACTTCCATTGTTGAAACCCCGAAATTTGCTCAAGTTCCCAAGCCATCTTATAGCCCTAACCAGTTGAAACAATCTACGTTGAGTCAACGTCGTCCTGCTGTGAACGTGATGATCCCAGCAGCGAAAGTGAACATAAGCGATTCTTTAAAGCCGGCGTCGGTGGAATCATTGGATGGTGAGGAGAAAAGGCATTACAGAGGTGTTAGGAGACGACCGTGGGGGAAATTTGCAGCTGAAATTAGAGACCCTAACAGGAAAGGTGCTAGGGTTTGGCTTGGGACCTTTGACACTGCCATTGAAGCTGCTAAAGCTTATGATAGAGCGGCGTTTAAGCTTCGGGGAAGCAGAGCGATTGTGAATTTCCCTCTTGAAGCTGGGAAATCAAATTCTGAAGAGTCTGAAGTAACAGATGATTCATCTGGTATGAAAAGGAAAAGAGAGGAAGAGGAAGAAGAAGGGAGCCTGGAGAGGAAAGTAGTGAAAAGAGAGGAGGTAGTGGAGGAGGAGAAGGCGGCGGTGGCGGAAAGTGTAACGCCGGGAGTATGTTTAACTCCGTCAAATTGGAGGGGGTTTTGGGATAGTGAAGATATGAAGGGAATATTCAGTATCCCTCCGTTATCTCCGTTATCTCCTCATCCGTTTGGGTATCCTAGGCTTGCGGTTGTTTAGAAGACAAGAAGTCAACGCTGTAGTAAATGAGGAATGGTTTGCTGACGTGGCTGGTTGAATTATCCGAAGATGGAAAATTTAATGGTTAAAACATAAAAAAGGGAAATTAATGAGATTTGTTGAATTATTAGTGTACATACAAGGCAGAAAAGGCATGCTTAAGCCTAAGCATTTTGTTTAATTTGTTAATTTTCTTTTATTTGTTTATTTAATGAATACTTCGATCACTTTGTATTTCATCTTTTCTATTAATAAAATTATAATTATTTGTGAGCAAATACATTTTCTTAAAATCTTATTTTCTTTTCTTTTAAATTCTAGGTAAGATTAAAATTTATCAAAAAATTATAATTATTTGCATATTTTTACGAGGGATGGAAAAAAATCTCATTCCCAATGGCCATTTTAATAAAAAATTCAAGTTTTAGAGCAAATTGAGACAGGCGTTGAAATAAATAAATTGGGGTGGATAAATTTGGATTTAAGATAAAAAAATAATCGATCCAACTTTATTTAATTTATTATTATATATATTTATATAATATATAATATTTTATTATTTTTGAGTTGCACAGTTCAATTTTTGTATAACCTTTAAATTTTGGGTAGGTTAAAATTAAATTTTGAATTTTACGTTCTAAGACGAGACGGAATAAAATATATAAATTAAAATTAATATAATAATTTGTTTTTTTAAATCAAAGTTAAAACGATAAAAAATTCATCCTTTTCATTATCATCTTTATTTTCACGTTTATTATTCGGATCAAATATTTTATTTAATATCTTTATTATTGTCCGGCGTGTATGTTATTTTACCGAAAAATTCTACAACAGACATCGAACATTAATGGACATCATTAATATTAAACACTGTTGAACATTATTATATTAATTAATAAAAATTAAAAATTTTCAAGATTCAATATGTAATTTAAAAAAGAGTGATAAACTTAATATATAATTAATAATTGTGTGTTGAATTCTTGATATTTTTAATCTTTATTAATTAATTTAATAATATTCAGTATTAATAGTGTTAAATGATATTCCACGCTCACTCGTCCTATTTTACCACATGTATTTCTTTTCGGATTTTATGCTCTTTTCTTACAAAAATGTACATATCAATAGGATTTTGTATAAAAAAGACATTGGTTACGTATTTGCTTGAGTTACGTTTCTTGAAGTGATAATGATTTTGCTTGAAATGTGTATTTTCTTACAAAACTTACATGTGAATTGAAAATATTATTAAACTATAAAATAATATTATTATATTATTAGAATTTATTTTTGGCTTCGATCCGAAAACTTTAAAACTAATATTAAAGTCCCGTTAAATATAAAATGATATTTTTTCGTATAGTTGTTTTAATATTTAAGATAAGTTAAACGACATCAATTTAAAACTGAAAAATTAATAAAATATTAAATTAAAAAAATAAAATTAAAAAACCTATAGAAACAATGTTAACTTTATACATAAAATATTAATTATGATTTATAATACAAAACTAAAATATTATTTATAATATATAACTAAACCTAAAGCTCCTCCAGAACTTGATCTTGTTAGAAAAACCATTCATGAATTGCCACTTAATTCATAATTTTGGAGGACAATGTAAAAAGAGTAAATCCTATATACTACTATAAAATAGAGAGATGCATAACATACCCCAAATGCAAGAAACACCCTTTAATCAATTAAATTACCATCACCCAAAATGCTTTACATTTTCTGGGTTCCTAGCATTTGGGTGATGATATTTTATGGGTCCCTAGCATTGAGGGTGATGACCATTTAATTGATTGATGCACGGATTATCTTATCTCAGTGGTTAAGGGAACAATTGTTGTTTCTAGAGGTTGAGTTTGAACACTAATATTTATAGTAAAATGATTAAGAGATCAATGTTAGAGTATATTTTAAAACACATACTAAATACAACCATGGCAGCTAATTCAAAAAAAATGATTGATGGGGTTCCTTGCATATGGAGCATGTTGTGTATCTATCTAAAGTATTGAAATTATAGCAAGCTTCCTCAACTATAGAAAGTCTAGCAAATTGAAATTATCTAGTCTTGATTAAATTCTATATACTGTTATAAAATGTCAAGACAATAAATTATTAAAAACAGCTTTCAGAAAATGTAAATTACTGAATAGTTATCATTTAAGAACATACAACAGAAATATGTATTACGATATATATTTCTCGTTATCGCTTAAGAACATAAATATGATCAATGAATGAACAAAACTTTCTTCATGAATGCTAAAAACTAATCCCATCCCTTCCCCAGAACCAAGCAATTAATGGGGGATTTAATGGGGGATTTCAAGCAGACTTACAGTCAACAAGTTGGGGATATGATTCTGATCTCAGTTGATGATTTGGAAAATTAATTACCAAGCAGAAGATTGTATACCTGCATATGCTAGATATTTCTAAGACTATCGATTTTCAAGTATGAAAATGGTCGATCATATGTTGGATCACATCTGCACCTTCTATATGCATATATTCATCTTTCACCTGAAAATGAGAATAGTAGGAATTTGAACCTTCAAAACAAGCAGTTTTGCTTTGGACAACATAAATGATCTCAGGTATAATATCACTAGTGCCAAATCTCAGTAAAAAAAAGGAGAAATAGACCTGTATGACACTGTGAGCAGCAAATCTTAGTCTACTGGTGTGGAAACTAACATCTATTTTTTCCCATGAAACTCGGGACAGGCCTCTCACCAATTCCTCTGCACATCATTATTGGATTAATGGAGTTGTGCAATCTGGAAACAGTAAAAAAAGTAATACATGCCGATAGCAGGAAAAAACATGCATGTAAGAATACTAGTTACGGAAATTCATTGAGAACAACAAACAAACCCATTTAGATGCCATGTCAATTGAATTCTTAAGAATAAGCTTCCAAAGATAGCCACAAACAGGAAGTGAAGCACTAGTGATACAAAGGAGTAAAACCTAAGATGAATCAGGGAAGAAGCAATAGGGAATGTTGGGGAATTAAACGGTCCCGGCCTAGATGGAATCCCACCTCCTAAGTGAGGTGAGTGAAACACTTGAGCTAAGGCTTGGGTTCAGAGAAACACGGTATTTTGTATAGATGCAAAAAGTATTTTGGGCAAGCAAAACTAGCAACCTAGGAATGCTGAAGACAACCAACAACAACAAACTAAACTTAGCAAAATTTATGTTCCATCTCAAGTCAGAAAGTGAGTTTGCATACCTTCTAGCTTGTCGGATGAGCCATCATCCTCTGTTGAAAAACATTCAAACTGTTCGGCATCACAGGCCTTGCAGTGTTCTTCATACACGATATGTGGATACTTTTCATTCAGAGACTCCCCCCACTGATAGCATGACAGATATTCTGGTCATCAATTTCTAACCAAAAGAGTTGTACATATGAAGAAAAATGTAAAAAGTTGGGAAAGATGATAAACCTTTGGCAGTTCACTATCACGTCTTATTGATGATGTTCTCCAGCCCACAATATCTTTACAAATATTTTATTAACAAAAACAAATACAATCAAGTTTAACACAAGTTTTGAACAAAAAAATACTTTTAAGTTTTAACACAAGTCTGGAATGGGTGATAAAAAATTTGAACAGAACATGGAGAAAGGATACGGTCATAGCCCACATTGGCATACAGCACCCGGCGTTTGAATAATTGCAATGCAGACCTACATAAAGAAATTTATTACTATTTCAGTCTATGAATTTATGCCTCAAAGTAAAGCATCTTAAGTAACATTACGAGAAGAAAGTAATTTAACGAAGGTAAATGATGCATACATGAAATAACACTCTTCATAATCTTCCAACATCCGCTTAAGCAGTGGAGGCTTTCCCTCATCATCATCAGTGAGAAAAAGGTGTCGACCTGTTCTCCTAAATATCCAATGAATAACAGAACTTGCAGCTTTCTCAAAAGCGCTCACCCCAAAAAGAAATGGCACCTGTAACGGGAACATTTTACCTCGACAGAAAGTACATAAACCAACAATGGGTAAAATCCATCCAATAAAATACTGGATATGAACTGGTGAAGGGGCAAAATGTAGAAGAGATATTTGATTGGGTTTAAAATTAAATAAACTTGACTGTTTAAATCCCAGCACTTACATAAAATATTTGAACAGTAAAATAAATATAAAACCAGTTTCGTAGGTTTTAACTGGTTCAAGTCAACTAAAATAAATAATGTATTTTGGTTATTACATTCTTAACATATGTTAATACAAAGAAGCTACCTGCTTATTGCCCCTTGAACCAAGATGAGGTGATGCAACGGTTATAAAGTTAATAGCCTCTAAGCCACCAATTGTACCCCTTTGTTCTTCCCTGCATTCGTTGCTGCATGTATCTTTTTTAACTTCTTCCTTAGGTGGTCTATAGAGTTTCCCAATTGCATATCTAGCCACTAGTCCTCCCACAGAATGTGCAACAAAAGAGATCTTGCGTAAATGAGGCTTTCCTTGAATAACATCAAGGACCTAGCATTCAAAAATTTGTTGTTGATAACAAATAAGAATATGCAAACGAATGAACGGTATATGTTAGAACTATAAATCTCATTGATTTTGAGTTTTGACAACTTAAATAGGGTATTAACAAAAAAAAAGTGCTAACCTCATTTGCCAAACGTTCTCCCATTACATCCACACCATCTAAAGTAAGTGTAGCCATGTTGCGTTCACTGCCTGCAGTACAAGTAAATCATTCTAGTAAAATCAAGCAGACATGCTCCGACCAGAAACTTAAACATCAATATCGCTGCCCCCAAAAACTACAACACATGACAGCAGGACAAAGCTGGGTATGGAGGAAAATTTTGAAGCTGAGAGCTGATTTCATGACAGCAGGTCACTTCTCAAGAAGGTTTTCCACTCGAGTAGTTTGGGAGACGATCAGACACAACAAGCTAGTATCTCTTGGCATAGACTCGTGTGGAGTGGATTAGTTATCCCTAGGCATTCATTTATATCATGGCTTGTGGTGCTTGATAGATTGCCAACAAAATACCGTATACGACAATGGGGATGTTTTGTTGATACTATTTGCTTATTATGTGGGGATGGTATGAAAACTAGGGACCATTTGTTTGGTAATTGTAGGTTCTCATCCAATCTTTGGAGGCTAATTTTATTAGAATGGGGAATGATCAGCTCTCCTGGTTGCTGGGGGATATTTTCAATTGGGTCCTGCAAGTTAGTAAGGGAAAATCTTTGAAAGCAATTATTGTTCGACTCATTTGGAGGGGTTTCAATTATTATATATGGCAAGAACGTAATCGAAGATTGCATGGGAATGCTCCAAAGATGGAGGAAACCATCCTTGCTATCCTTAAAAGAGATGTGAGATTGAAAAGTTAGGAATATACTCTACTGTTTAATAGCTTCTTTATATTATATAGGCTGTTGGTTGGTTATTGAAAAATCAACTTATTGGCTACTGATGCCACTGCCAATAAATTAGTGGTTCCAACATCCACTACATTCTAAAGCAGATACCAACAAGTAACAAACATAGGAGAGCAGCAGCAAAGCTAGCAAAACAGGAAAGAGTTTTCCTCTGAAAAGGAATGGTGCCCAAAAATTGCTACTTACAATGCACAAATACTTTATCGGGTAACCATTTGACAAACTGCTCTGCTCCGTACTTCCAATTTGAAGAACTGCACAAGCAAGCATACAACCCATGCCAAAGCCAATATCAGGAGAGTTTGTAGTAATACTGATATCGGATAATACATGGTCAATAGATATGATAATAACAATATTTAACACCAGGGAAATGGAAATTTATATGTGAATTGGAAATGACGCAATGAAGAAAAAGCAGATATTCAGTTTAAATCCAACACTAATAGAGGTAATCCTAGACTCAAATTATAACATAATTACTTCAAATTAAACCGACTCTAACATTAAACTGATCACAGAATTTGGCTATAATTATGACACAAATGTTAAACTAAATCAAACCGAAATCCAATCGAAAAAGATCTCATCGTAATTTTTAGAATATACAGTAAAATTTTAAAATATAACAAAAATTAGAGAGAAGGAGATGACCTGCCGAGGATTCCATGGACCATGATAACAAGATGATCAGCTGAGGAAGCAACAGATTCTTCACAACTCCAAACATCACGACTCCCATTGACCGACTCCGACGAGCAAATCCCGTCCTTTGCAACGTCGTTTTGCATCCTTAATTGCTTTGAATCTTAAAATCCTTACTTGTTTTTGATGAGATGATCCAAGAAAAGGAGAGAAAGCGCGAGAAAAACCAGGTTGTTGGAACTGTGAAGAATTAATTAAATGAGGGAAAGTAAAAACCTGAAAGCCAAGGAAACAAAGGGGAAGGCGTGACGACATAATGGGAATTTGGAAACGATATTTTAAAATAAAACTATTTCTTTATGAATCGAAGGCGGTCAAAAGGCAATAGCTACATGAAACCTTAAGCGCGTTATCTTTACGCGCCATTCTTTGTTTATTGTTTAGTGGTGAGCGGTGACGTGGGAACAAGTTGGCGGTCGGTAGTACCGACTAATAATATTTCTTAACAGTTTAGGTTTATTTCTCAAAATAGAAATATAGTTAGGCATAATTTTTTTACCTAATTAAAATGATAAAATTAGGGGGTTTAACAAGTTGAATTAGTTTAATTTAACTCGAATTAGTTTAATTTAAACTCGAACTCGATTCAATACCTTAACGAGTTGAATTGAGCAAAATCTAACTCGACTCGATAAGTTCGCGAGCAACTCGTTAATTTTTTAAAATATTTTTAATAATTATTTTAAAATAATTTCATTCAAAAATTAAATTTAAATAATAATTATTAATGTGTGAATTGTTACTTTAATTTTAATATACTAGTTTTGTGTATTTATGGAATGTTAATTTTGAATTTAGATTTTAAAATTTTTTATACTATTTTTGATATTTTTGATTAAATTTGTTAATTTAAGTTAATATTATACCTCATATGGTATTATTAAATTTTACTTTTAGTTAAAAATAAGTTAAGTTTTTAATGAGTTTAACGAGTAACGAGTCAAATTGAGCAACAAAATATTTTAATGAGCACGAGTCGAACACAATTTTAACGAGCTCAACGAACAACGAGTCGTGTTGAACAATAAATTCTTTTAACGAACACAAATCGAACAATACCCAACTCGCGATCGACTCGTTCGATAAGCACCCCTAATTAAAATATTTGCATATTACATTGTGTCACGCGCTCACGCGAAAAGGTGAATATTAATCTCATAACAAAAATAAAAAAAAATAATATTATATATTTTATTAGATATAATTTTGAGAAATTAATTCTTAAAATAATATATATATTTATATTGCTATTGCCTTGAAGTTTTGACAACTAATGCGTATGCGTCTTGAAGCTTATGCGGGATGGGATAGGATAGACACGAATTTGGACGTGGGTTAGGTCACATGCGTTCGTTTTCTAAATCTATATATTATATAGATGACCATTTAATTATAAATATAATATTATTTTGATTATTATATTTTAATTTTGACAATTATAATATATAACTATTAAAATGATTTTAATATATTTATTTGTCGTTAAAATTTAAAGAAAGGTAATATGATAATTAAAAAAGTATGATTATATACTTAATCTCTGTTATTTATATTTTTTTAATTCAATCTGAATTTTATTTAATAAAATAAATTAATTGTACAAATTGGTGTTGATATTATTAGAAGATTTTAGTTAATTTTAATTAATTTATTAAATTTATTTTTTCAATCAGGTTGTGATATGTTTCAGTAGATTAAGAAAGAAAAACACCAATTTACTTCTAAAAGATTCAAACCTGGAATCTAATGTTCAAAAACACACATTAACCACTAAAATCAGGGTTGAAACTATGTATAGTGTAACGACCCAAAAAATATAAATGTACGTTGAAATGAGGTGATAAAAATTGGGATCGTTAATAAAAAAATTATTATTGTAAAAATTAAGAATTTGTCTAAAGAATTAGGGGTTTGAGATAATTAAAATTTTATTTGTGTGAAAAATAAGAAATTTGAATGGTATAGTTTTGAAAAAATCTAGGACTAGGTTTAAAAAATCGAGAAATTAGGTTAAAATTGAAGAATTAAATATTTGATTAAAAATTAGGGTTTAAAATTGACAATGACTCAAAATTAGATTCGAATGAAAAATTAGGAATTTTAGGAAAAAATGGGGATGTTATTTAAAATTAAGGTTTAAAAGAGATTTTAAAGAATATGATTTAAAAAATAATAAATTTGGTATTTATTTAAAAATGGAGATTTAGGTTAAAATTGGTGAATTTTGAGGTATTAAAAATAATTGGGGACAAGATTTAAAATTTAGGTTTAGATATAAAAGAATTGAGAATTATTTGAAAATAAAATTGGAATTCATTTTAAAAAGGAATGAGGTTTATTTTTGAAAAGAATGTAGTTGTCACCGGTCACTTTGGTAGACCGGACATCGTTAAAAACATAGATTTTAAAAATAGGTTCGGGAGCCGGTTACAGATGAATATAAAATATCTCACACCCCCCCAAAATTGGTACCTAATCGAATATAATTGTCCGAATTAAAAATTTACAAGTTCGAATTTTTATTAATTTATTATCCGTTTAAGAATTCGAACAAATTTTAAAGACCTCGATATTCAAAGGTAAACACATACAAGTAAATAAATAATACGGATCATTCCCCATTATGGGTCACCGTAAAACCGACATCTAGAACAAATAAATAAATAAACACAATACAAGTAAATGATAAGTAAATAAATAAATTTAAAAAAATGAATAAATAAACGAAATATGATTATAAATATAATAATATATATATAATAAATATAATATATACATAAATAATATATATATAATATATACATAACAAAATATAATGTATGATAAATATGATTATAAATATATAAATACTTTATTATAAAATATACAATATATTTATACTACATACGAAATACGGACCAAAACGGAAAAGAAAATAAATTTGGGAGCTGATCTAAAATGAAAATAAGACTTGAATGGATAAAATCAAAATGTAAAAATAAATTTAAAAAACTAAAATCATGATTAAAGCATGTCTGAAAGCCAAACGTCTAAAACTATAAAAACTAGCTCATTCTCGAAACATCCCTCGAGTATTTATCAATATTGTCTTCTTTCTCATTCTCGACTGCCACAATCAATAAATTTAGCTGTTTTGAGATGCACCGGCGATTGGGGTTGTATTCCTCTCATAATGAAAATAAAGCCTTTTTTTTTTCTTTTCTGTTTCTCATGATATTCTGCAGTAGATAGTCTTTTGTAATATCCTCATTGTGTTGCAGAAGATTTCATAACAATTATTGTATTTTTTAAAAAATTTTGATTACTTAATTTTTTTTTTACTTTTATTAAAGTTTAGATTTGTTATTTTATCGTCACTAAATTTTTAATTTTATTTTTATTATAAATATTTTTTAAAAAAATGAGTATCATTTGAGCTTTATTAAATTCAAAGTAAACACAAAAGATTCACAAATATTACAAAAGATAACAACAAAAAGTAAAAGACACATACTCAGATGATCCATAGATCATGTTGGCGATGATTTGGGTAAAATAATAGATTACAATCGCCACAATAAAAGGGTTAAAACAATACCCCAATATATTCTCAACATGTCGAAAAGCTATGGCAGGTCTATATTCCTTCGATCCTCGGAGGCTGTTAGAATTAAAATATATTCAATACGAATATAAACCCAAGATCTATATGTCAAATCATCAAGAACAATAAAATAAATAAATTGAATGCGGAAGCGTACCTAAATTAATCGATAGAGTTTTTCCAGAAGGTTTGATCTTCCAAGAAGTTAGGTTTTCTCTTGCAACACAACTCTCAGACGGGGAAAAGAGATATGCAAGTTGACCTAATTCTTGGGGACCATAACCCCTTTATATAGTTGATTTAATAACCAACTAGTAGTTGATTTAATAACCAACTCTGAAGTATTTATAACTCTGTCCCTCATCAAATTATAAATACACCTTATGGTATCTGCACTTTTAATTCCATGATAATTTAATACCTATAACACGTGTAACATAATTGGTCACTTAATTACGTATTAAATTTCATAATAGCAATATACATTATACATATGTTCCCACTATTATTAAATTTTAATCCAACAGAGGCAACCAAAAGAGCTGAAATTGGTGCATCCTCCACCCAAAATTTATCCACGTGGTCGGATTTTTCAACAAGAGCCATCGTATGTGCTAATTTATTCTTATTTGCATCAACTATTAAGGGTCTGACAGTTGAGAGATCATCCATTTTAGAGTTCATCTTTCCTATTATGAATTTTGAACCACCCTCGACAATTATATCTTCAAGACACAAATCCATAGCAAACTCAATTCCTTGAAGCATCGAAAGAGCCTCAGCTTCAAAAACAGATATAATACCCTGATTGATTCGATAACCCAAACTCATAATTTCTCCCTCTGAATTTTTAATAACAAATCCTGACCAATATTTATTTTCCTTCCTAGAGAAACTAACGTCAAAGTTAACTTTATGTGATGGAGGTGTAGGTGGAATCTATACCATATCAGATCTGGTGTAAGGATGATGAAGATGTTCAACTAGCACTCCTAATTCGGATAAATAACCTTGCACAAAAGTGATAACAAAGATAACACTTTGTCTAACCCATTCATTAATAAACTTATTGCGTGCAAACTAGATAGACCATATTGTAGCTTCGAAAAAGATAATTGTAGCGACCCTTTCGCTAATTTAAAAATTTAAAAGTTTAAAAATCGGGATTTTAAAAAGGTGAATTTAAAAATTGGTAATTTTGAAATTAGGGTTTGAAAAGACCTAAAATAAAACTGAATTGAGAATTTTGAAAAATAATTAAAAATTGTAAAACTAAAATTGATTTTGATATAACAAATACATGTAAGGACTAATTTTGAAATAACTTTTTGGTCCTTAAGTCAAAGCTTGATCTCTAAGTCAAAACCAAGAACTTTGAAATACTCTTACAAGCCATTTTTACACGAGGGTATCGATACCAAGAGGATAGGTATCGATACACCTGGGATTTTTCAAGGCTTGTTCTTGAGATCATGAACAGGTATCGAAACAAGGTTCGATACCAAAACTTTCTGTCAACCCATGTTTCGATACTGGTATCGAAACATCTTGGTTAATTTTCAAATTATTTTTTAATTTAAAAAATGACTCTTGGTATCGATATAGGTATCGATACACCCTTAATCTCCAACGGCTATTTTCAAGCATTAAATGAGTCGACCGTTGGTGTTAGTTGATTTTTGAATGATGGTTAGCCTGTATCGAAACAAGGTTCGATACCAGGCATCACAGAAAGTTTTTGTATCGAAACAGGTATCGATACACCCCTTATTAAATGCACAACGACTCTTTCTTTTCTTGGCTTGTTTCAAAATGGGTACCCTGTGTTTCGATACCACCTGCTGTAGAGTGCATTTATGATGGAAAGATGAAGCTCCAACGTCTATATTTACTTTCCCAACAACTTCAACGGTTAGAAATCAATGAGAAGGTATAAAAAGAAGCATTTTCAAAAGCATAAACAGAGAATTGAACCTCAAGCAACATCCAAGCACACAAATCCAACTCAAAGCACTTCATTGCATACTTTGTCCTCCCAACTTGTGTATTTCACTTTGATCTGTTGTAAATTAAGTTTGGGGAGAGTTTGTTTGTATTAGGGGCTATTATTTCTTGTGAGAGAATCCTTTTAGCCAAATCAAACTTCTTATAACACATTGTGAGGTCTAAATCAATTTTGGGTAGAAAATTGATTTGTTTGTAAAGGTTATCCCTTAAACCTAGAAAAAGGTTGAATTCATTAGTGAATTGTTTTCAAAATCCTTAGTGGGAGCTAAGGTAGTGGATGTAGAGCTTGTTCGAAGCTTGAACCACTATAAATCTTTGTGTTCTCTATTTCTCGATTTTTACCGAAATTTTTCCTACCAATTTTTAATATCCAATTCACCCCCCTTTTGGCCATTATCCAATACCGATCAACTCAACAATTGGTATCAGAGCTAGATCTTTGAAGGGATTCACCTCCACCAAAGAAGATCCAAGGGTTGTTGATCATCTCTATAACAAAAATCCAATGACCTCCACTTCCGGTTCGTGGAACGAGTCTCACTCCATCACCAAGCCACCCTTCTTCAATGGGGACAATTATCCTTATTGGAAGAATAGGATGAGGCTATTCATCAACTCCAATGACTATGTCCTTTGGGATATAATCGAAGATGGACCCTCTATCCCTATGAAGTAAGAAGGAGATCGGTAAGTGCCTACGAAGAGGAACGAGATGACCGATGAAGAAAGAAGGAGAATGTCCACAAATGATAAAGCTCTTCACATTCTCTTTTGTGCTTTAGGCCCCGACATCTACTCCAAGATGTCTTCATGTACAAGTGCCAAAGAAGTTTGGGACTCCTTGGAGACAACTTATGAGGGCACCAATGATGTGAAGGAAATAAAGATTGGTCTTCTCAACCTAAACTATGAAAATTTCAAGATGGAGCCGGATGAAGACATCACCAAAATGCTCACCAAAGATTTTTTAAAATTGAGTTCGAGATTCGATTACGGTTTAAAAACGGGTTTAGGGTTTAAAACCGTCCAAAATTGACACCTTTATCAAATTAACCGCTTAAATTAATTTTGAAAATTTTAAGTTTTAAAGTAGCATTTAAATTAGAATTTGTTTAAGTTTCGAATTTATTTTAAATTTACCGTATCTTTATTCGAAGGCAACGCATATACCGCGACCAATACGTCGGAACACGGGCCCGTTACAATCGAATAAAGACGTATTTAAATTAAGTTCATTAATTAATGGAAACATGAGTGTAGCTTAAGCAAAATGAAGCAAATGTTACAAGATAGCAAAAATTAAATACATGTACAAAGATAAAGACATAACAAAATACATGAAACAAAAAATAAATATGACAAAAAATATGTATGAACAAAATAAAAGACATATGCATAAATAATAAATACATGACAAGAATGTAAATAAATAAATGTGCATAATAAAAATAAATGTGACAAAGTAAGCATGCATGAATAAATAAAATGCAAATAAAATAAACATACATAAATCTAAAAGGGCATAACAAAATGAATATGTACAAAATGTAATTAAAATGCATAATAAATAACTGGTCATGTGATAAATTAATTAAAAAAGAAACCAAAATAAAAGAAAATTAGCCACTGAAAGTGACCAAAATAAATAAAAATAAAAATTTGGGGTTAAAATTAAAAGAAATTATTTCGGACAGTGACCGAATCAAAAACTTTTAAAAATATCCAGGCCCCAAAAACATTATTTTAGAGAGAGGAAGGGCTTCGAAGCTTAAACCAAATCAAGGAAGGACCCGAAGCGAAATAAACCATTTTTTTAAAAGAGATTATGACTTGATTGGTGATGAGATTGAAAATATCTGAAAATGTGGAGGGACTATAGGCGTTATTTGCATGACACAGAGAGATTTAATGATCATAATAAACCCACTTCCTATTATCCATCGGTATAAAACACATTTTAAAATGAGGTTCTTTTCTTTTTTATTTTAAAATAATAATCAACCCATTTTCTCTTCACTCTCCTTCAAACCGAACCTAGAAAGGATGAACATTCATCTATTTTCCAGAAAATCGTCGTAAGAAATCGAGTAATGATTAGAGGCCTATTTTAAAGAAAACTCCTTATGAGATTTTAAAGTCTAAAAAGCCTAACATTAGCTATTTTTCACCCTTTTGGGTGCAAGTGTTTTGTTTTGAACAATGGAAAAGACAATTTAGGTAAATTTGATGCAAAAAGTGATGAAGCTATTTTCCTTGGTTATTCTTTAAATTCTAAGGCTTATAGAGTTTTCAACAAAAAAACCTTAGTTGTAGAGGAATCTATACATATGTTTTTCGATGATAACCTCCTTCCTAGGAAGGATTCTTGTGATGATGATGATGTAGGAATCATTGAAACCATTGATGATGGACAAGCATCAAAGGTGGATGAGATTCCAAGCAATGAGGAAGCACAAGATCCTCCAATAGAAGCTTTGGGAAATGTAAAGCTTGAAGAAAGGGAAGTGAGCTACCCAAGGGAGTTCAACTATGTCAAAAGTGGTGAAATCTTGGGTGATCCATCCAAGGGGGTAACTACTCGTTCTTCTCTTAGATTAATAAATCATATTGCTTTTATCTCATGCATAGAGCCTAAAAATATCAAAGAAGCCTTAGGTGATGATTATTGGATTTTGGCTATGCAAGAGGAATTAAATCAATTTGAGAGAAGTAATGTATGGACATTAGTTGATAGGCCTAGTAATAAGTCTACTATAGGAATTAAATGGGTCTTTAGAAACAAACTAGATGAGAGTGGTAACATTGTAAGAAATAAAGCTAGATTAGTAGCTCAAGGTTACACTCAAGAGGAGGGAATAGATTTCGATGAAACCTATGCACCCGTAGCTAGAATGGAAGCCATTAGGATGCTACTTGCATTTGCATGTTATCATGATTTCAAGCTTTTTCAAATGGATGTCAAAAATGCTTTCTTAAATGGTTTTATAAATGAAGAAGTGTATGTTGAACAACCACCGGGTTTTGAAGACTCAAAATTTTCAAACCATGTTTTTAAATTAACAAAAGCTTTATATGGTTTGAAACAAGCTCCTAGAGCTTGGTATGAAAGGCTTTCAACCTTTCTAATTGAAAAAGGTTTTGAAAAAGGGAAGGTGGACACTACACTTTTTATAAAAAGGTTTAAAAATGACATCTTAGTAGTTCAAATTTATGTTGATGATATTATCTTTGGATCTACTAATGAATGTTATTGTCAAGAATTTTCTAAGCTAATGTAAGGTGAATTCGAGATGAGCATGATGGGGGAGCTCTCATTCTTCTTGAGACTCCAAATCAAGCAAAGGAAGGATGACACCTTCATCAATCAAGCAAAATACATCAAGGATATGCTCAAAAAGTTTGGCTTGGAAAATGTGAAATCTCAAGCCACACCAATGAGCTCATCTACTAAGCTTGACAAGGATGAAGGAGGTAAGTGTGTTGATTCTAAATTATATAGATCAATGATAGGTTCTTTGCTTTACCTTACCGCAAGTAGACCGGATATTATATTTAGTGTTTGCTTGTGTGCTAGGTTTCAAGCTAGTCCTAGAGAATCACACCTTATAGCCATTAAGAGAATTTTTAGGTACCTTAGAGATACACCTTGTTTAGGTCTTTGGTATCCTAAAGCTTCTTCTTTTGATCTTCATGCTTATTCGGATGCGGATTATGGAGGTTGTAAGATAGATAGGAAAAGTACTTCCGGAACTTGTCAATTCTTAGGTAGTATGCTCATATCTTGGTTCTCTAAGAAACAAAATAGTGTAGCTCTATCTATCACCGAGGCGGAGTACATATCCCTAGGGAGTTGTTGTGCACAAGTGTTATGGATGAAGCAACAACTCTTAGATTATGGCATTAAGGTAGACATCATACCTCTTAAGTGTGATAATACTAGTGCCATATGTCTTACCAAAAACCCCATTCAACACTCTAGAACCAAACACATAGAAATTAGACACCATTTCATTAGAGATCATGTGTCTAAAAATGATGTTGCTTTAGAGTTTGTTGACACCTTAAATCAATTAGCGGACATCTTTACTAAACCTTTGGATAATGAGCATTTTTGGATCCTTAGGAGAGAGTTAGGTCTAACTAGCCTATCTTGACTTGCTAAGTGTCATCTTTTTGCTTATCTTGCTTGAATCTTGAATTAAATCATGCTTATGTTGCTCTTGTATCTTAATGAATCCATGCATGTTGCTAGGGGGAGTATGAACTTTTTCATGCATAATAAACATGTCATTACATCATATGCATGCTTCTAGGGGCTTTAGAGACTCATTTCTAGTACTTTTAGTAGCCAAAATGTAAAGCAAAGGTCGAAGGTATCGATACAGCTAATCCCTGTTTCGATACCTGTTCATCAGCCCATCTGGGTTTTTGTCAAGAAGAACTGGCATCGATGCTTGCATCGATACCTCTGTTTCGATATTAGCATCGAAATAGGATGTTTCGATACCAGTATCGATACACGAGGACGGAAGTTGTTTTAAAACACTCTAAACCTAATTATAATCTCATTAAAACACTTCCATATTTAAAACCCTAAAACCCTAGCCGACCCTTTCTTTAAAATCCCATCAAATTCACCTCTCTTAACACAATTTCATCACGTTTTCTTTGAGGGATTTTGATTTACGCATCAAAGACTTCATCATATCAACAAACGGTGCTTCATAATCACGAAATTCATCCTAATCTACACTCAAGGTATACTTTCGAAAAATCTTAATTTCGTTTGATTTTAGTTTGTTAAAAATCAGTTTTTGAGTATGTTTTAAATGTCTATCTTATGGGTTTCAATAAACCTATGATTTTGTCTCAAAATTCCAACTTGTTTTAATCGAATATAAATTTTTGTTCGAATAAGTTTTTCGATGGTTTTTCAAAATTTTTAATCCTTAAATACCTTGAATTGTTAGATTATTTCATAGGATTGAATTGGATTATATATACAAGCATACATATTGTTCTTAACTAATCCAAAAATTTTTTTATCCAATCCTAGATCATGGCACCAAAGAAGCGATCTCGTACCGAAGCCGGATCCTCTTCATCATCTCGTGTTGCACGAGTTGATTTTGAGAAGGTCTATGCTAAGAGTCTTGACAATGATCGTAGATTGAACAACTACAACCTTTTTCGAAATTATCCTCTCAAAAAGGAAAGATGTGTGGACATTCAATTCATCACGTCACATAGATTTCCTTTTCGTTACTATGACCAACTTGTCGATTGGAAGTTCTTGAGTTTTCTCACTCATACCGACAAGTTCTTTCCAACTCTCGTCCTTATCTTTTACACCAATTCTAAGTGTACCTTATCTCCGGACAAGAGTAAAGTAGTAGCCATTGAATCGTATCTTATGGGAAAATCTTTCAAGATTAATGTCTCTACTTTCCTTGATGTTTTTGGTCTTGAGGATAAAGGTGTAGATGATGAAGACTCTCTTGCTCCTTTCACCGGATCGGTTACATCTCTTGACGCACACGACCGTTTTCTCCATCTTATCATCTCTTGGTGGATTCATCCTTCTAATGGGAGATACTCTAGGATCCGTCAAGTTGATAGTTTTTGGATCACATGTTTCCGTGATAACATCCAACCAAACCTTGCTCGGATTGTCTTCTCGGATATTGTGTGGCACATCCAAAACCGTGCTACCCCCTTGTTCAATCTTTTCCTTATGCGTGCATTCTAAGCACCATCTTCTTGCATTTGGACATCGATTGCTCTTATGACAAGGTGGGATCTTTGAAAGAGCTTATTGGAGAAGCTTCACTCAACCGTGCTCACTTTGTCTATGCCTCTAATGGTGTGTGGACTCGAGGTGATCCTCCTTCTCTTCCTCATGCTTCGGTTGATCCGGAACCTATCCATCAGTTTGATATGTTGACCTTCCTCACGACTAAGTTTGATTCTCTCAACGCTCGTTTGGATTCCATGGATGGCAAGCTTGACACTCTTTCCACTCAATTCACTTCGGGTTTTGATGCCATCAACACTAGGATGACAAGCCTAGAGACTCAAGGACACTCCTTGAGAGTATCTCTTGAAGCTCTCCGTCAAAGCCAAAGACTTAATGATGAGGGAAATCAAGATCAAGAGGAAGATGAAGATGATGAGGACGATGATGATGACGGTGATGACATGGCCGATGATTGATCGTTTCGATCTCTCTTATGCTTTGCTTTTTAGTTATTAAGACTAGTTATGATGAATTCATATTAGAACTTATGCACCTATTTTTATTTCCTTATGTTTTTGTCTTTATTATTGTTGGATTATATTTTGGATACTTTGCTTGCTATGGTTTATGCTTATCATATGAACTTCTATATTTAAGTGCTATAATTGCTTTATTCTATTACCTTGATTATCTTTTTATATTTCATTGATTTTGATCTAACAAAAAAGGGGAGAAAGTTCTAAGTTTTTAAGTTTTCGAAAACCATCAACAATTTTAAAATTTTTTTTGGCACATATTAAGGGGGAGTCTTTCAACCAAATTATTTCAAAACTTAAAATTCCTTTTGGTTTTGTTATATCAAAAAGGGGGAGATTGTAAAACTAAAATTGATTTTGATATAACAAATACATGTAAGGACTAATTTTGAAATAACTTTTTGGTCCTTAAGTCAAAGCTTAATCTCTAAGTCAAAACCAAGAACTTTGAAATACTCTTACAAGCCATTTTTACACGAGGGTATCGATACCAAGAGGATAGGTATCGATACACCTGGGATTTTTCAAGGCTTGTTCTTGAGATCATGAACAGGTATCGAAACAAGGTTCGATACCAAAACTTTCTGTCAACCCATGTTTCGATACTGGTATCGAAACATCTTGGTTAATTTTCAAATTATTTTTTAATTTTAAAAAAATGACTTCTGGTATCGATACACCCTTAATCTCCAACGGCTATTTTCAAGCATTAAATGAGTCGACCGTTGGTGTTAGTTGATTTTTGAATGATGGTTAGCCTGTATCGAAACAAGGTTCGATACCAGGCATCACAGAAAGTTTTGTATCGAAACAGGTATCGATACACCCCTTATTAAATGCACAACGACTCTTTCTTTTCTTGGCTTGTTTCGAAACAGGTACCCCGTGTTTCGATACCACCTGCTGCAGAGTGCATTTATGATGGAAAGATGAAGCTCCAATGTCCATATTTACTTTCCCAACAACTTCAACAGTTAGAAATCAATGAGAAGGTATAAAAAGAAGCATTTTCAAAAGCATAAACAGAGAATTGAACCTCAAGCAACATCCAAGCACACAAATCCAACTCAAAGCACTTCATTGCATACTTTGTCCTCCCAACTTGTGTATTTCACTTTGATCTGTTGTAAATTAAGTTTGGGGAGAGTTTGTTTGTATTAGGGGCTATTATTTCTTGTGAGAGAATCCTTTTAGCCAAATCAAACTTCTTGTAACACATTGTGAGGTCTAAATCAATTTTGGGTAGAAAATTGATTTGTTTGTAAAGGTTATCCCTTAAACCTAGAAAAAGGTTGAATTCATTAGTGAATTGTTTTCAAAATCCTTAGTGGGAGCTAAGGTAGTGGATGTAGAGCTTGTTCGAAGCTTGAACCACTATAAATCTTTGTGTTCTCTATTTCTCGATTTTTACCGAAATTTTTCCTACCAATTTTTAATATCCAATTCACCCCCCTTTTGGCCATTATCCAATACCGATCAACTCAACAATTGGTATCAGAGCTAGATCTTTGAAGGGATTCACCTCCACCAAAGAAGATCCAAGGGTTGTTGATCATCTCTATAACAAAAATCCAATGACCTCCACTTCCGGTTCGTGGAACGAGTCTCACTCCATCACCAAGCCACCCTTCTTCAATGGGGACAATTATCCTTATTGGAAGAATAGGATGAGGCTATTCATCAACTCCAATGACTATGTCCTTTGGGATATAATCGAAGATGGACCCTCTATCCCTATGAAGTAAGAAGGAGATCGGTAAGTGCCTACGAAGAGGAACGAGATGACCGATGAAGAAAGAAGGAGAATGTCCACAAATGATAAAGCTCTTCACATTCTCTTTTGTGCTTTAGGCCCCGACATCTACTCCAAGATGTCTTCATGTACAAGTGTCAAAGAAGTTTGGGACTCCTTGGAGACAACTTATGAGGGCACCAATGATGTGAAGGAAACAAAGATTGGTCTTCTCAACCTAAACTATGAAAATTTCAAGATGGAGCCGGATGAAGACATCACCAAAATGCTCACCAAAGATTTTTTAAAATTGAGTTCGAGATTCGATTACGGTTTAAAAACGGGTTTAGGGTTTAAAACCGTCCAAAATTGACACCTTTATCAAATTAACCGCTTAAATTAATTTTGAAAATTTTAAGTTTTAAAGTAGCATTTAAATTAGAATTTGTTTAAGTTTCGAATTTATTTTAAATTTACCGTATCTTTATTCGAAGGCAACGCATATACCGCGACCAATACGTCGGAACACGGGCCCGTTACAATCGAATAAAGACGTATTTAAATTAAGTTCATTAATTAATGGAAACATGAGTGTAGCTTAAGCAAAATGAAGCAAATGTTACAAGATAGCAAAAATTAAATACATGTACAAAGATAAAGACATAACAAAATACATGAAACAAAAAATAAATATGACAAAAAATATGTATGAACAAAATAAAAGACATATGCATAAATAATAAATACATGACAAGAATGTAAATAAATAAATGTGCATAATAAAAATAAATGTGACAAAGTAAGCATGCATGAATAAATAAAATGCAAATAAAATAAACATACATAAATCTAAAAGGGCATAACAAAATGAATATGTACAAAATGTAATTAAAATGCATAATAAATAACTGGTCATGTGATAAATTAATTAAAAAAGAAACCAAAATAAAAGAAAATTAGCCACTGAAAGTGACCAAAATAAATAAAAATAAAAATTTGGGGTTAAAATTAAAAGAAATTATTTCGGACAGTGACCGAATCAAAAACTTTTAAAAATATCCAGGCCCCAAAAACATTATTTTAGAGAGAGGAAGGGCTTCGAAGCTTAAACCAAATCAAGGAAGGACCCGAAGCGAAATAAACCATTTTTTTAAAAGAGATTATGACTTGATTGGTGATGAGATTGAAAATATCTGAAAATGTGGAGGGACTATAGGCGTTATTTGCATGACACAGAGAGATTTAATGATCATAATAAACCCACTTCCTATTATCCATCGGTATAAAACACATTTTAAAATGAGGTTCTTTTCTTTTTTATTTTAAAATAATAATCAACCCATTTTCTCTTCACTCTCCTTCAAACCGAACCTAGAAAGGATGAACATTCATCTATTTTCCAGAAAATCGTCGTAAGAAATCAGAAAACCTCGCGGTGGTCGATGAGTTTGAAAACCCTAAAAAAAACTCTTCTTTCGAAAACAAAACCCAAAAACAGATCTCTCTTTTATTTTTCCATCGATCCTTTCCTTAAAAAACAAAACATTTCTTTTGTTTTAACGATTTAAACGAAGAGGGTGAAGGAGAATGATTTCCCCCTTTCACCGGCTCACCACCATAACCCGAGGGCTACAAGGCTTATTGCCGAATGAAGAGCAGAATCTCAAACACCACTGTTCGACCGAGGTAAAAAGAAAACTCTAAAACTCTTCTTTTTTTATTTGATGTTATGCATGCAAAAGGAGAACTCGAGGATTTATCTCTAAATGGTTTTTTTTATTGATAAGAAAGGAGAAAGATCCCGATTACAATATTTTTTGGCTCTCTTATAGCCGAATTACATGAGATTTTTAAGAAAGAAAATGAATCGTATTATGCTATTAGCTTGTTCTCTGCCTCGTACCATTTGACTGAAGTTTGGTGTATTGCCTCTCATATTTGTCGTTGTTTTATTGCGAATTTGGCTTGCAAATCTCTGAAATAATCGTTGTTTCGGCTCTGTGATTTCTGATTTTGTTGGCCACTCTTGTTGTACTATCTGACATTTTTGGCTTCTTTCGCATATGCGGTGGCCGATCGGAGCAAGGAGGGACCACCTGGAAATGATCGGATTGTGACCGACGACGGAAGATGAACGGCTTGATCTAAAACCTAAGGGTCGCGCGTGGAAGCTGAAGGGCGCGTCGACGCGTTGAGAAAACCGAAGAGCTCATTTTCCTTCGATCTGAGTCGTTGGATCAAGATCCGATCCAACGACCCAGATCGGGTTGCGCAAGAAGAACAGAGGGATGTTAGGGTTTTTTAGGTTTAACCGATTCTGGGCTTAGTAATTAAAAACGGGCTTGATTGTAATTAAATGTGCATGGGCTTGTAGTTATATTATTAGTGGGTTTATGAATATTTTGTATAAGTGGACTGTTATAAATAAAGGTGAACTTTTTATTTAATCTAATATATATATATATTTTGGGTTTTAGTTTATTTAATATTTTATATATAATAATAATAATTTTTATAATAATAAAAAATAACATTTAAAATAACAAAAGAAAATAAAATAATAAAAATAAAGTGACGAAAAATGTAAATAAACATAATATTTTTGGACAAAAATAAAAAAATTATATTTACATTTATTAATAATAACTTAATAATATTTTTTTCTTTTTTGATTTAACAACGAAAAACACAAATACAACGAAGTATAGATATAATTAATTTTTTTAATTTTTCAAAGATTAATATATAGTAATATATTTTTTTATTTTTATTTTATTAATTTTTTAATAAGAAATAAAACTCGTTATTCAAAATTAAAATTAAATCCGATTTTAAAACCCCAGATAAAATTATTGATTACAATAATCCAACCAATCATAGAAAGAAAGGTGATCTACATGATTAGGCCAATTATAATTCATAACCATCCAAATCTGTTTCGCAAATGAACACTACCTACTAACATAATTTATATCTTTTGTGCAAAGTGAACATCTAGGACAAAGCTTGGGAATGACTATTCTTTTCGTGTAAAGATTCTTCATAGTGGGTATATAATTAGATGCAAACTTTCATATCAAAATCTTGATTTTAGATGGACAATTTAAAGACCATAAAGACTTGAAAAACTAACCAGAGTATGCATTGTCAATTTGATCTTGAATAAGCCTTTTATATCCACTTCTTACCGAGTATTGTCCTGTATGTTCATCCAAGTAAGAATGTCATGTTGTTCCGATTGCGATAGACGAATCGATAGAATATCTTTGGCATCGTCAATTGAGAACGTTGCTTCAATAAGACTTTTATTTCATTGTCTACTCTCTTGGTCTATAAGATCAGCTACCCAAGATAAATCTTTCACTCGAGGTGATGGAATTAATTTTATTGGGTTTCTAGGAGCCAATAATCATTCCAAATGGAATTGCCTATACGAATTTTCTAATATAGTCTCAGTTTGAGTGTTTTCTTAGAAGTTCAAATGCTCGTCCAAATATAAGAAAGATTAAAGTCACGCCTTGCTGTAAGAAAATTACCTTGTGAAAAATATTTTGCTTTCAATAAAAAATTTTAATTTTTTAAATTTATAATCATTACTGAGACCAAAACTCTGATAAGCACAGTCAATTTAAATGATGAAAAAATTCGTTTTATCAATAAATTAATATAATTTAGCATTAAGTTGATCTAATGATTAACAATGACAAAAACAAATTTTTAATCAACCGTTATCTTTGAAATTAAATTATGTTAATTTTTTAACAAAAGGGACTATTCAACTATTGGAACCGATGGATGACCACTTTAAGTCTAATAATTATCTAAGTAAAAAAATATTATTTCAGTCGATAAATGTTGACACATCACAACGATCTTCTGATTAATAGATAATTTAAGAATTAAAAAAATACATAATTTAAGTAATTATTTTGACAGAAATAGTTTAAAAACTAAAAAACAAACAAAATACATAGCTTAAGAGTTTATTTTTCATTTAAGCCTATAAAAAATTAGAATTTAAAAAATAATAGGTCTGGAGATTCAAAATAATAAAATTAATGAAAGTAAATTAAAATTTAATATTTTTCATAAAAGTTTATCAATTTCGATAGTCAAAGCAAAATCATTTTAAAAATTTGATGACTATCAATATCCTTTACCTTTTTATTTAATAATCCTAGACCGGATTATCATGGACCCAGTCTGTTAGTCCGTTGATATTTGTAATTGGGCTTTTGGGGCTAATGGGGTTATTGAAAGTCATGTAGGATATTACGAAGTAAATCGTCTATTTTTTTCTTATATTTTTATTTGTGTCTTGTTTAAATTAGAGAATTTAGGGCGTAGGGTTTAAGGTTTTAGGTTAGGGATTATGATTGAGGTTTAGAGAATTAGGGATGAGGTATATTTTTTAGGGTGTATGATTTAGGGTTTAGGATATAGAAAATAAGAGTTAAGGTTTAAAATTTAATTTTTTAGATTTTTTTAATAGGAGACATGAATGGAGGTATAATAAAGATGCAGAGGAATTTTACCCGGGATATTACGAGTGAACAACTTATCAAACTATGTTTTTTAATAGAAGTATATGTTCGTATAAGTATAATGCACATACATTGTTAATAAAATGATATAAACTCGAATAATTTAAGATGAATATATATTTTTTTATTAGAATAAGTTATGAGCGTAACCACTTTTGATCTGCCAAGGAGAAGACATCTTATCTCACCCTACACATAAAAAGTTCCTTCCCCTCCCCCATGAAAAAGATGCCATCCTTTTTCCATACCAGAAATCTGTCCAAATCCTCCATTATTTGTTACCAGCAGCAAGGACCACAGCCCACCAAATCCAAAACCACCGTTCGCTTTACCATTCACTCCTCGGTCCCTTCTCTCATAATTGAAGTCGTTCGGCATTAAAGTTTATATCATCATTTCCCCATCTCTCCCTTCTTTTTCATCATCGTACCATATCATAATTTATTACAGAAACTGCTGCTGTTATCTCTTGGGATGAGGCAATTCAGGACAATCACCCATTGTGCAGCTATGCCCTGCTCTTAAGGCAACATAGGCAATGCCACCTGCATCAGAAACCAACAAATCAGACAAAATAATGATCATACAAATTATGGAGGAAGGTAAACATTTATTGAGATTTTGAGAAGCATCTTCATCTTCTTTACTTGCTGGTTGCTGCTGCTCTCTTACATGAGAAAACAATTATTGCTTTTCTTCTTACCTTGCGAGTGTGGTGGGCTCACCATCATGTGATTTTATTCTATGAGAGATGGTACCAAAAGCAAAAGGTGAATTGGATTTTGATGGTTTTCCTAACTGATGAACAAGAGAATTATAGGGTCCCTTCTTCTTCATGCACTTCTAAATCTAATTTTTAGTTATATCACTTGCAAAAGTCCGATAGAGAAATTATTATATGGTTCCAGTTATATAGGTAATAAAGGAGAAGTTATATCATAGGTCATTCTCGCTATCTCCTCTAAGACAAACCAATCAAATGCATCTATTTAATTATTTTTTTACCTCGTCGTTTTTTTAAAAAAATGATTTTGAGTACAAATCACTAATAAGAATAGAAATAAGTCAACAGACTGAGGAAAAAAGAACTTGTAAAGATTTATATATAATTGGAGAATCAAATTAAATAAAATGTAAAGTTAAGGACTATATTACCTAAAAGGAAACAAAGAAATCATGAAACAAAACAATCAAATTACTTAATTAGAGGGGGAAAACAACTGTAATTTTAATATTCGGATTGTTAAGTTGTTCGAATTTTTAAAAATTAAACTAACTTGAACATGAATTTCGAATCAGTAATTCAAGTTAGTAGAGGAATACAAAGTTATAAAGAAAATCCAGAATTCATTTCATGGAAATGATTAGAACTTTGTTCAAATTGGCACAAATGGTCAAACAAGATAGTATTCCCTCACATGGCAGTTCTTCTCTCTTTTTCCAACATTTTTTGACTCTGCGAATTGTCACGCCCGGAAAGAAAGAAAATATTAATCCAACATCAAAAAAGAAAAAAAGGTCTTGAGGTATATAAACAATAACACTGCACATCTTATTAAATATGTTTTTTTTTAAGAAGAGAGTATCATTCTCCTCTCTCAATTTTTCTCAGCACAAATGAAGTCTTTTGAGTTACAACTTTTGTCAGTAGTTGCCTAAGAATCATGCCACAAAACAAAAAGTTCAAATCTATCTGCACTGTCTTGTCTTCTACTATATCCAACGTGTCCCAAACAGTAGAAATTTTCCACTGAACGAGATTCAACTTTCTTTTTCTTTCTTTCAGTATTCTTTAACAAGCTGAAAACTTTGTAAAAACCATTAAAGAGTCCAAATTTTGATGAAATGAAAAGCACAATAGTCCTTGTATTGTCTTCAACGGCATTCTTGTTCTTTCTCATTGTTTTCATCTCCTTTTACCTCAAGAGGGCAGCAAGAAATGACCATCCTGATGATATAGAGAGTAAAGCGCATAGGCATGATGAAGAGGAGTCAGAAATGGAGGATTTGATCACTTTTAGCGGCGGAGAAGACCTTACCATCGGTGACATCCTCGATGCTCCCGGTGAAGTAATTGGGAAGTCCAAGTATGGAACCTTGTACAAGGCCTTGTTGCAGAGGAGCAACATGGTCAAGTTGCTTCGGTTTCTGAGGCCAGTCTGTAGCTTGAGTGGTGAAGAGTTTGGTGAAGTGGTTAGGCTCTTGGGGCGCATTAGACATCCCAATTTGGTGCCTCTTTTGGGGTTTTATGTTGGTACTAGAGGAGAAAAGCTTCTGGTTCATCCATTTTACAGGCATGGCAATCTGGCTCAATTACTCAGAGGTCAGTCTTTCTCTTTCCCGTTTATGTTCATTTTATTTTGTGCTTGCCTAGGAAGTAAATGGAGAATAAACTGAAAAACTGAATAAATTGACTTAGTTTTATAAACTAAAAGTGTTTTAACTGTTCCATTTGGCAGATGGGAATGAGGAGTCTCATAGATGGAGTGTAATTTGTAGGATTTCCCTTGGCATTGCCAGAGGATTAGACCACCTGCACACTGGTTTGCAGAAGCCAATAGTCCATGGAAATATGAAGCCTAAGAACATACTATTGGACCGTAATTACCAGCCATATCTTTCAGATTTCGGCCTATATCTACTACTGAATCCTACCTCTGCACAAGAAATGCTTGAAGCTTCAGCATCTGAGGGATATAAAGCTCCTGAGCTCATCAAAATGAGGGCTGCAACCGTAGAGACTGATATATACAGCCTTGGGGTGATCTTTCTCAAACTACTTTCTGGCAAGGAAAAGCCAACAACCGATGAAAATTCTTATCTGCCAAACTATAAGCGAAATGCAGTTCTTGATCATAGAATCAACCATCTCTATCATCCGGACATACTTCGGACAAGCAGCGAAGATAAGGAAATTCCAGTCACTGAAGAATCCATTCTTAAGTTCTTTCAGCTTGCCATGGCTTGCTGTTCTCCTTCTCCTTCTCTTAGACCAAATAGCAGACAGGTACTGTTGAAGCTTGAAGAGTATTGCCATTTTTGTGACAGTTGACCAGATTTTCCCCCAGAAAAATTTATTATACAAAACAGCATGTTCTCATTGATCAACTCATATCTTAATTGTAGAGTCAAGTAGCTCTATATGCTAATTTGCATTCAAATGAAAAATTTTCAGTGTGTTGTTGTTTGCAATCTTTCAGATGGCACAGGAAATAATGAACAAACCTTGTTTATGAAATTTAATATTAGGTTAATAGAACTGGGCAACCCATCTTTCTCTCAAGGGTATAATTACAACATAAATCCCCCAAGTTTCTCACCTTTTTTAAAATGGTCATTTACCTAGCCCAAGAAACTCAAAAACTCATCTAATAAGGCTCGATCTCCACCCAATGAGTTCCATAGCCTAGACCAGCACGTATATTTATAATTCAGATAACACCCGAATATTAACTTGAAAATTCGGGTTGTTATAATCGCTCAAAATTAATTTTAACGAACAAAAAATATAGATATCTAATAATTTTGTTGTGTATTGCTATAATATTATTAATTGTCAAAAATAATTTTATAACGTGTATATTTTCACAATGATTAGATGATATTATCAAAAATGTTTTAATAATCAGGTCACTTAAGATGAACATCATCGGCTTCCATACTTGTATTTATACACCGTAAACATAATCAGTTTATCAACATTATATTTGACCTGCTATAGTAAGCACAGTAAATTCAATGCAGGTAACATGAAACCTATATGTTTTCATCATCTAAACTCTGCATTTTTTGTTCGATGTTTAATACATGTTGAACAGAGGAGAAACATGTCCAATTATTTGTTCCAGTCTCACTAAGCAGCTGTGTCTGGCTAATCATAAATATCAGACAGAAACTAAGTCTATAACCCTTTTTTAAGCAAAACTAAAACTAAAACATGTTCCAAATGAAAACTTAACTATCTGTCTAGCTTGTAAATATTGTCATCACCTTGATCTCCTACAAACCTTCTCCAAAACCAGTGTTCTTTCCACAGTTGTTCCATTTTTTCGATCGGTACGTTTTTAGTCTCCGGCAACAAGAAGTATATGAATGTAGTCATCACAGCCACCCATCCGCCGAAAAAGAAGAAAATCCCTGCCTTCATGTGGCAAAGCATGGCTAGGAAAGTTTGGCCGATTAGGAAACAAAAGAAAAAACTGACTGATACTGTAATACTTGGGCCTGCTGAACGAATCTCCAGTGGATAAATCTCACTAGGGACTAACCATCCCAAAGGACCCCAAGATAATCCGAACCCGGAAATGTATATACATACCAAAACTAAAACCACATAAGCACTTGCCTTGCTCAATGCTCCATGGTCACCTAATAAAGCTGTCATAAACCCTCCGATTGTTATTTGTGTCGCAAGCATTTGAATCCCGCCGAGCATAAATAGTACTCTTCGGCCATGTTTATCGACTACAAACATTGATATGAATGTACAGGTAACATTGAAACAACGGATCACAACTGCAGACAAGAGTGAAGCACTTTCATGTTGACCAATTGTCCTGAATAGTACTGGAGCATAGAATGTAATGACATTAATCCCTGTCATCTGTGCGAAAAACGGTATCGCTGCTGCCATTACCAGTTGAGGCCTATACTTCCTTTGCAAGATTTTCTTGAATGGGTCTTTGACTGCTTTCGAGATCGAACTTGCTGTAATGAGATCATCAAATTCTTTTTGGACATCATTAGTGCCTCTTATACGCCGAAGAACAGATTTGGCCTTTTCCGGGTTATTGTTGTTTTCGATCAAACTGTTTGGTGTGTCTGGGAGAAGAATTGCACCTACAGTCAAGATTGAGGCAGGAACTGCAGCCATGGATAGGGAGATACGCCAGCCCCAACCACCGTCAATCTTTTCGGTGAAAAAGTTTACGACATTAGCTGTAAGTACTCCAATGCCAACTCCACCATCAAAGATAAAATTCATTGCTCCTCTATGTTTCGGTAGAGCCATTTCGGAGATGTAGACCGGGATTGACTGCAGAGCAAGTAAGTTGGAGCATAATAAACCAGTTGATAGATTTAGAGCTATGCATGTAACTTATCATTGAGCATGTTTTAGCATTATATTTGGCAACATTTTTTCTATGTTTTTTCTCATGTATTCAGACAATCTCTGTACTCGTGTTTCACGCATAGGTGTCGAATCTATATACTCGAGTAAAAATATGAAAAGTTCGAGTAGCATAGACCATTGATTACAAGATTTATTGTAGCATTCTTTTTTCACTAAATCAATGAAGTCATTTCGTAACTGTTGTTACTACATGTTTTACTCTTTTTACTGTGTTTTCTTTAAATTCAACAAGTATATTAGCCAGTGTCCATTTCCACAAGATTTTGCATAAGATGAAGACAGAACAAAGTATATTATAGTACCTGGTTTCCAAATCCAAGTCCAATGCCTAGAAAAATACGACCAAATACAAGCATGTAGAGGTTAGAAGCACCACCACCAAGGGCTGAACCAATAAGGACAGCCACCCCTGCAACAAGCATCGAAGCCTTTCGTCCAAAGGCTCGAGTCACGACCGATGCAAAGAAAGAAGAAGTAAGGCCAGATAGGTAGAGTGAAGACGTAAACAAGGTCAACAGTTGGCTATCAAATTTGCAGTAATTGCTAATCTTGGTATCTTCTTTCATCCTTCGATGCACATCGGGGAAGAATTTTCTGAGAAAAGGGTCCATAGAAGTTACTCCCCCTTCAAAACAAGAGTAAAATAATTGGTGTTAATGGCGGAAATTTAGGTACGAGAGCATGAAACAGTAGGTTACAAAACATAGCCTTCAGAGTTCAGACAGACCTGAAACTCCAAGATCGTAGCCGAAGATAAGTCCACCAGTGGCAGCCACCATACATGAGAACACAACTAGCAGTGTAATCCTGCCATTGTATTGCCCTCTTTCACCTGTTGTTCCCTCTGGAAACGCCATTGCTAAGAGGAACGTCTAAGCTGATAACTCTGCGATGGAGATTATAAATGACTTACTCAGCCAGGGTTTGAAAAAGGAGCCATAGGGTTGATTGGCTATAGTGGATGACTTTTTGCCATAAATTAAATAATATCTCCATCTTCGTGTGGACAAAAAGGAAGCATGCAGTTGTGGAGTTCATAACTGTGCCTGTGGGGTGGGGTTTGATTAAGCACGACTTGTTGAATTTGTTTAATGAAATTCCATGAGGGTATGCAAGAACAGAACATTAGAAGGACACGAGACATGTGTTTCTGAAAACAGTGTTTCTGGTGTGGGGAAATTTTTTTCTTTTTACGAGCATGAATAATTCCATTCGAAAACTTTTAAAAAATATATTTGATGCAAAGTCAGTTTAAAACTTTAATTAGTTTAAACAATCAAAGTTATTTTAAAGGTTTAAAGTTAAAATTTAAAGGTTAAATAGACATTCTCGTGGAGAAAAATATTATTCATACATCAAATATTAACCCAAACTAAGTCTTAAACTATACCCTAAAATCCTGACCCAAAATTTCAATAAAAAAATCTTTCATTTTAGATATTATAATCTAAACTAAACTTTTAAATATTAAATTGGATGAAATACAAATTTTTCACCTTCTGTGTATGATTATTATTAGATATAAATGTAATATACTCTCCATTTAATTATAGATTTTATAATAAATTTATCATATTTTTCTAAAATTTATAAATATGTAAGCCAATTAAAAATATTATTGCAAATAGTCGTTAGCCATTAAATACTAAACAATAATAATGATGTTACGTGTATAATGATTTTAATTTTTAAAATTTATATAATCTATTTAGTCTTAATCAAATCACTTCAATAAATTTAATCTATCCTTTTTTTATCATTTTAGTTTTTATTTTTACTAAATTAATTGTTAAAATGTTATATTATTCTAATGTTAGTTACCTATTATAATAACAATTTAATAGTAATTTGTTATTGCTTTTATGATATAATATAATTATCCAATTATTATTTTAATTCTATGTGCTTAGATAATATCACAATAAAAAAATAACTGATTAAAATTTTTAAATATAAAAAATTAAATTTATCAAATTATTTTAAATTAAAAATAAAATTAATAAATGCATAAATTTTGAATAATAAATTAACATTTCATACATCTATTTTAATTTTAACAGCTGATTGACTTTATAATAATATTTAAATAAAGTATTATGTTTGTAATATTATTATAAAATTACTAGATTTTTTTATCAAACTCATAATTCAGCGAAATTGGATCTAATTTACCCCTTTAAACATCTGATTAAGTCTTCTGGGGCCAACACTTTAATGTTCGAGCTCCAGGTCAAATTTTCATAGTGGAATATTCAGTATTCTATCCTTTTGCTGCATTTTTTCTTTGTTCTTTATAGCATGGATGTGACAAACATTAACTAATGGTTGAAGAATTCTCCAACACTTGGGGAAGTCTTCACACATTGGGTTTAAGAAAGTTGTCGAGCACGAGAAGGATCAGTTTCCTTGGTCAGACGGATTTAGTTTACAAGACGTTAGCATATGCATCTTACATTCGGTATAAATCGTCTATCTTATAATCGTGTCTTTATTAATATTTTTACTTTAAAATAGTAAGTTTAAGATTTAGAGTTTAATATTAAAGGTTGTAGACAGAGTTTAAGAAATTAAGGATAAGATATAAGTTTAAGATTTAAGAAATTTTTAAAAAAATAGAGTTAAAGTTTAAAATTTAAATTTTTAAGAATTTTTAATAGAAGTCACGGAATGCGGCATAATTAGGAGGAATAAGATTTTTACTGCATGCGTTGTTAGTGAGTTTCAGGATTAGAAATCATCTGTCCCTAATCGTGTTTCTTTTCATGTTCCTATTATTTTTTAATAATTGAATTTTAAACCTTAACTCTAATTTTCTGTTTCTTAAACCTTAAATCCTATACCATAAAAATACACTCTTTCTCTAATTCCCTAAACTTTAACCATAACTTTTAACCTTAAACCCTAAATCTACTAAGTTAAAATAGAGACACCAATAAAAATATGATTAGAGACAGACGATTTACGCCTGAATTTCGGTTCCGTAGATTTTTATACTATTTTAGGTTGTTTTCCAAATGGTTTCATCAGGGCCAAACTGTACCCCAATCGGACACTATAAGCTGAACTCACCTTGAATTGTTTGTGGGCAATATGTTTCCAACCCCGTCTATCTTTCAAACTTTAACTACTAGGAGCTCCACTGCTGCTAACCGGAGTAAACCTGCCTGAGAAACGAAATGTTCAAACTCATACCAACGCCACTGCCGTCTGCCCAAATTCATCAACTATACCATCAGACACCTTGGCTTCCACATTAGCATACTCGCCCCAACAACAAGATTCGAGGCAATTGGACCAATTCTTCCGATCCACGGATCCTTTCGGCTTCCATAACCTACTGTTATCACCATTACCAAGCTGCCAAACCATATTCTCCTTAATGTCCTCCCATACCATGCAGACCACTCACCAAAGCCGGTAGCATGTTGATCAGATAAGGGGTTAACAGGGTGATCATTTAAAGTAAAAAAAAATTTCTTAACTTTAAGAAGGTTGGATGAAAAATATTTTCTTTTAAGTGACTTTTTATTTCAATTATTATTTTTTATTGTGATAACTTAACTGATTTAAATAAAATAGTCTAATACATTTAGATCTTGTTAATTAATCTGTCTCACGTTATTAGCTAATTAAATCATTTATGAAAGCAGAATATATGATTGAGAAACGATCACATACAACAAAGTTCAATGATATTTTAAAATAATTAAATAATAATGTATTATTTTATAATAATTAAATATTTATTTTATAAATTAGATAAGTATCTAACGACCCTAAATCATTTTGTAAATTTTGTTGCGTGTAAAAGTACTTCGCGATTGCGTGCAAGTGTACACGTTCAAGTTATAGTATAAAAGTATCGAATCCACAGGGATTGGTGCGTCTTATGAAATTTAATCTCTTGCATTGTAATAAGAAAAACACATTTTGTTTAAAAAGTTGTATTGAAATAAACTTAAATGATAAATGAGCAAATAAAGTAGTTGAGATAATGATAGAGAAATGAGGTTGGGTTATTCCGAATTATGAATGACTGTCGAATGATTCCTTCTTCGTGAGTGGGTGCTCGCACCACCCAATTTGTTCCAACAATTGGGCTCAATCGATTGCTTATGATATTTCTCCGAGTTGTCAGTTCGTAGATTGTTTGGGCAATTGCGACGAGGGAATTGCCTGGGCAATTTGGGCGACTATCCTTGAGGTTCGGCAAAGCGTAGCTTCTTTTAGCCGTTGAAATCCTGCATTTATCCCTAAGCCGGATTAGTTCTTTTGCACTTGGATCGAACCATACCTACTCGTTTCGTGAATCCAATCCTCTCGGATCTGAATAAATAAATCGTCTATCGAGTCCTCTCCCGATTCTCTCGCAAACAAATTTAATTGCCAATAGTAGGTAAACTTCAATTTAGAACACACTAAACACTTGATAAAAATCGAACTAAGTATTCATAACATAAGAATAATCTAAGCCAACTAAAATTAGTTCATGGCTGGGCAATAGTTTCCAATAACATTCCTCTCATCATTCAAATAAAAGAGACAAAGATAAAAAAACAATTGCCACTTGCTTCCCCTTCAATCTCACGATCCAGCTCACCTCTCCTGGACGACAAACTCTTCCTTTTAATGGCTTGACTTGATCAATTTGGATGACAATGTAAGGTTAAATTGGAAATATTCATAAAGAATATTTTTATTCTTTATTTGATTCTTATTATCTATTTTCCTTTTTGTTTTATTCTCTAATTCTTTGTCTTTTTCATTAACCTTTTCTTTTTCAAATCGATAGCTCCTCATCAAGGAATGAATCATGCAAACATGAAAATAAACCACAGTAATATCTTTTTCACAAAATTCAACCAATTAAAAAATTAAAGTGACAATCAATAAAATAAAAAAAATGCATAAAAATAATAAAATATAACTAATTATATACTTAAATATAAGCATAATAATAAGTAAAAAGTGTAATAAAAACAATACTCATCAAATTTTATCTTACTAAAATTTTTTGTACCTTGCAGAAGGCAAGACTGGCCTTTTTCTTAAACTACTTTTCTCTCTCAAAGGCCCATTGTTTTCTTCGCTGTTGAAAATGGAGGCGAACAACTTATGGGGCAGATGGGATGGAGAAGCGGTTTCCAAGCTCGAATCTTTGAAACTGCTTCGATCTTTAAGGCCACTTTATCCTTCTTACGAACAACAGTGAAGCAGAGTACGAGGTGTTCGGTGAAATGAACCATGGGATCGTTCCTCTGTTAAAGTCTCCATTTCCGTAAATGGATTCCAAGTTCTGGTGATTTTTCCAACCAATAAAACGGGTTCTCTTTTTTTATATATATAGTTTTGGAAATGGTAAATGATTGCTGAATGAATGTGGATGTTGACGACCCCTGTTTCATTCTTCTTTGTTTGGGAAATGAGTGAACTTTGCTCCAAAAAAGATCAGTTTTTTGAGTTTTGTTTATTGAATTTTGTTCATTGGGCTTATAGGAGATGATATTGTTCATGGAGAGAGCATATCTGATGATAATTTTGGCACTCGCCAACAGCAACTCACGCAAGCTACTTTTGTTTTCTTGAAATGATTATTTGTGCTTGAGTTCACATCCAACAGTACGAAAAGCAGCTGCAAAGGTTTACAACTTCTCCCCTTAACTTTCTGCCATATTTGTTGTTTAAGTAATTTTGTTTTGCCAACTTAATTTCCTACATGCAGCTCAAGAGTATGGAATGGGCCCAAGGGTCTCCCTCTTAATCTGCGGATACACTTACCACACCACCATAGATTACTGGAAGCTTGGCAAGTTTAAAGAATAAGGAGGTATAGACTTTGGATTAGACTTTACTTCTATTGTTGTCTTTTTGGCTGTTGTTTAAGCCATTTGCTGGTATGCTCAATTCACTACTTTCTTAAACATGTTTGGGAAATGATAGTTGATTATAGTCAGTGTGGTGTTCTTATTCTTTCAGCATTCTTATGACCATTGATATTCTATTCTAAACATTTTAACTGAAGGCAGATGTTTTCTTTTATGTTCCTAATTTATGCTTTAGGACTGTCTTCTTTGCCCTACAGGGTTTTCAGCCAATATGACATTGATGGTAGCACTTGGAAACATTGCATTGCTCCTTGCGGGCAACAAGCCTTTGAAGGATGAAAAAAATGCCATTTTTTATGAACCAAACCATGCATCAATAATTGATGGTATTCGTCTTGCTGAAAGACAACGAAGTGAGTATATAAACACTATCCTATGAAAGTATATAAACCGATAACGGATAACCAATCTTTCTCTTTTGTTTGCATGTTTCCGAATATAACTAGATTTTTGCAACTGTGTTCATTTATGAATGAGGTATTATCTACTATATATTGTCACAGGATCATTATATTTTCCCAAAAGACATGTCAATGTCACCGTTTATATTTTCCAAGATATTGTTTTTATTTTATGATGTGGCATCGATAACCCCGTCTCTTTCTTAAACGTGATAATATATTACAAATTTCTAATATTCATGTTTTAAGAACTTATAGCTGAAAATCCACTTTCTTTATCTATTTGTTCTACAGCTATTAATCTGTATTCTCGTCTACAACTAGTTTAGCATGGATGGAGACTTTGCCTCCACGCTGGAGCTTGTAGAGGTACGCCGAAAGCATAGTTTGTTGTTAGCCATTGATGTTTATAAAACTCCAAGAAGCTCTTAGCTGTCTACTCTAATGTCAGTGCAACATGATCTCTGATTTATAGCCCCATAAATTATAACATCTGTAACATGAAAAATTTAAGCTATCAGTAGTCGGACGAACAATACTTGAATTTAGGGACGCAAATCGTCTACTTATTTCCCATGTATTTATTTGTGCTTCCGTTTTAAATTAGAGGGTTTAAGGTTTATTTTTTAGGGTCAGGGGTTATGATTAAGGTTTAGAGAATTAGGAGTAGGGTATATTTTTTAGGGGGTAAGGTTTAAGGTTTAGGACATAGAAAATTAAAATTATGGTTTAAAATTTAAATTTTTAAAAAATTTTAACAAAAGACAGAAAGAAAAGAAGCAGAAGATTTTTGCTCTGAATTTAGACCCTCTAGTGTCAGTGTAACATGATCTCTGATAGATCTATCGATGTTATTCACCCATTTAAGTCCATTCGCCCTGTGAAAATGCTTTCCATACCCCTTTCCTTTTAAAATGTTTTTAGTATGATCACCAACTTCAAATAAATTTTGTTTTCAATTCGATCTGAAGACCAGTGTTGACCCTTCCTTAGGAAGGATACAAAATTTGGGTTATTTGCAACCCAAGACCTTGTTCCTTTCATTTTGTTTAATTTGGCATTGTTTAATCTATGCTTTAAGTTCCTGCTTTATATACTATTATATGATTTGTTGTTCTTGTATATTTGTATAGTATATAATATGTGTATACGTATATATAGTACTCCCTCCGTTCCAAAAATAATGTCCCTTATTGACTTTTTGAAAGTCAATTTTTTAAAGTTTGGCTATAATTATATTAAATATTTTAAATAATTAAATTTTATAAATTATTTATCTAAAATCTACTTGATTAGAAAATTTTAAAATATATTTTTTATATTTTTATCAATAATAAATTTTAAATAATCAAGAGTCAATTTGTATATATTATTATGTTTATTTATTATTTTTCATTTGATCATGATTTGCTTAATGTAGGTGAGTGTTCGATCGAGTCGAGTCAAAAATTTTTGAGTTATTCAAGTTGATGAGTCATATTTTACAACTCAAACTTTATTTGAAATTTTTTCAGTTCGATTTTAAGAAATTCGAGTCGTGTTTTCGAGTTCCTATAAAAATTTATTACAATTATTTATCATGTTGTAGTACGATTTAATTCTAATTTAAACGACTTTCTCTAATCATATAAGATATATATTTCTTCAAAAAAAATTTATATGTGACAATTTTTTCCATACTTTTATATATCAATATATCTATAAATATATATCACAAAAAATTGAGAGACTTATCTCAAACTTAAAAATAAACCCTTTACTTACTAAAAATTTTAAGTTATTCAAATTTATATTTTACAACTTAATTTTTTTTGAGTTTGATCGAGTTTTGCCCATCCCTATTGCCTCCGACCTTACGGGGACTCACATTGGGATATGATCCATATTATTTACGAATATTTATATCATAATATCTTGACGTAATGGATATTAACTAAATATTCTAATTAATTTATATTTTCAAAGACAAACTTTAAAATGAATTAAATTTGACAAGTCTTAACATCTACTTAATTGTTTGAATCATGTATAAATGTAATGTACTTCACTTAAACCACAAAACTACTTAGAATATTTAGTCAATATCCAAGTTTAAAGTCACTCTTACTAGTTAAATTACTTAATAATCCAAACTCATAAACATAAAAACTCAATTAAAAATTATATTCAATTAAAAATATTTTTTAAAAAAATCAATTTTTATCAATAAATGCAACGTATAATTTGATATTGATTTTGAATATTGTAAAATTCTATTTTTATTACACATAATTAACTCCTGAAATTATTTTTAAATGAACATCCAATTTTATAACGTTGAATTCTATATTATCCTATCGACGAATAACGAATCTTCAAATTTTATTACACAAATATAAGCTTTGTCAAAATTTTCTTAAAATAAAATATTTTTAGAAAAAGTAAAAAATCTATTTTTAAAAAAGGAAAATTAGTTTCTACATATCTACATATCTGGTAGGGTTTATTGGTTAGAATGGTTTATAAATATATATTTTGTAGTAAAAATCTATCATTATTGCTTTGGCATTTAAGTTCGTTTCGCTTCTAGAAACACGACCCCAAAGTCCACAACCATGTGAAAGTAATGGTTTCATTGGGCCCATTGGTTTCATTCCCACGTGTCCGTAAAATAAACTGAAAAAAAAAATAATGAAGGGTATTTTATCTGATCCGACTTATTCGGGTTAATTTTTAAAAATATATATATAATTCAAAATTAATAATGTAGTTTTCATATGCTGTTTAAGCATATTCTTAATAATGTTTCTTCTTTTTATATATATATTTTTAATTAAGTTATTAAAATTGAATTTTTTATTAATTGTCTCTAAAAGTTATTTTTTATAATTAATTTATTAAAAATTATTTTTTAATAGATAAATCTAAATTGGGTTTAAATGTATATTTGATCGATTAATTATCTTTGTTCTCTCACATTCTCTTAGGTCATGAGTTTTAGATCCGATAGAAGCATCTTTTTATATTCTCTAAAATTTTCTTGATATAAAATAAACTGTTCGATACAAAATATACTGGTAGAGTCAATTATATCAATATTAAAGTTGATCACTAAAAATATTTATTCATGACATACACAAATATGGTACTTCAATGTATTGATATAATTGTATCGGTATGAACTCTCGTACCGTACCGATATTAAAATTAATATTAAAATTTGAAATCGTGTTAATGTATCGGCATAATATTTCTGAGTATTGATATGATATTAATTTAAAAAATGGTTACGAATCTAAAAAAAAATATATGATTTAGTTCCTAGATTTCAGATTTTTACAAAATGATTCCTAATCATTAAATCACGACATGAATATGATTATTTGCATGTCATGTATGACAAAAAAGCACATGGTTGCCTTATGTTTACGTGATTAATATATGAAGATCATAAGTTTTGATTTAATTTTTGGGTAACGTCTTCGATTTGGTTTTCTCTCACCATACCGTTTGATCTTTGGATGCAACATAACCTCACTAATGAAGCTGTTTTTTTTTTCGTTGGTTAATTAATAATTTTTATTTATTAAAAATCATTTTAATTCAAAAAATTATTAAAGGTTAAAATATTTTTATAAAAAAAAATAAAAGATTAAAATAATTATTTAATTAAATATGTAGATATTTTTGATATTATATTTCTACCTTTTTAGAATGCTAATGACAAGTTAAAATATTTCTTTGGGTAAAAATTTTAAGCTTAGAGACAAAATCGAGACAATCCATATTAAAACGTAACCAAGATTAAACTATTAGAGTCAGATTATATAACTAAGATTAAATTATGAATGTCAGATCAATTAATTTTAAAATAAATATAATTGTAAATATTAATTAAACATGAAAATTAAAAAAAATGGATTTAATTTTATAAATTTTAAAGATAAAAAGTCTTAAAAACTAATTAAAAAAAACGAGAGATCGATGTTTAATTTTATTAATTTTAAATTACATTATCTTAGAATAATAAATAAAATCTTGGGAGGAACAAATTCTCATTTATAATAACTTCAGAGCTACCAAGTTTTAAATACAATTAGACCGTAAAATTTGGGGTCATCGTTACTTTCATCTTAAGGTGTAAATCGGGGACTTACCCTTTTATTGTATCTTCAATGGTGTTTTTATTTTAAAATAATGGATTTAAGGTTTAAGATTTAGGGTAATGTTAAGAATTATGATTAGGATTTAAAGAATTAAAGATTTAGGGTAATGTTAAGGATTATGATTAGAATTTAAAGAATTAGAGATATGGTGTCCAACTTCTGATTAAACTTAAATATTTTTTTCTATAAATTCCAATAAATAACTCCCAGTCAAATCACTTCAAACAGGCAAACATCAATATTAACCATATGATGTAATATCTACCATTCATATAAATCATTAAGCCCGTACTAATGTATCTGAAGAAAAACCATATATAATTGAAGTTTGTCCATGAATTCTACTTTGTATCTGGTTTTTATCTTCTTCTGTAAATAATTGAGCTTTCAAGGGCCCCTCATTGAAGAGTATTAAAAAGCAGGCAGAAGTCTATATATGTATATTCATTGCCTTGCCTACTACTGGTACAAAACTCCAGTAGCTCTCAATCATAACACAACACACTCATTACGTTGTTTTAGCTTCTTCTCCAGAGTCTTCATCCATCACCATTCACAGCCTCTGCTTCTTCAATTGATCTCTTCTGGCATTTATGGATTTGAAGTACATAAAGCAATCCTTAAGGAAAAAGAGATCAAACCGAGGAAAAGGGACGTCCACGTTCATGGAAACCAAGGCCAATGAGTTTGATTCCAAGAAAAACACGAAGAAAGGTAAAGCTTATCGGCATCCAACTTATCGTGGCGTGAGGATGCGTAGCTGGGGGAAATGGGTATCTGAAATACGTGAGCCTAGAAAGAAATCAAGGATTTGGCTCGGGACTTTCCCTACTGCAGAAATGGCAGCTCGAGCACATGATGTTGCCTCCTTAGCCATTAAAGGTCGCTCGGCGTACCTGAATTTCCCCGAGGCAGCACATGAGCTTCCCAGGCCTGCTACTTCTTCACGTAGAGACATTCAAGAAGCTGCCAATAAAGCAGCTTATGCCATGATGGACCAACAAAAATCGAGTCAAGATGAGATGGCCGTACCTGATCAGTCCTCGAGCTCCACCTCGATGTCATCGGAAACTCAAGGCTCCCCATCCTCTCCATCCGTGGATAGTTCTCAGAGTATGTGGTTTGACCTGCCGGATCTCTCCGTCGAATCGAATTCGAGCCATGGGTTCGGTTGCACTTCCTGGTGGCAACAAGACGGAATCGACACCGAGTTCCAGTTCGATGACACAATGCGATGGGACAAGTAATGGTGAAATCAAGACGTGGGATTATTCATGTCATTGTTGATTCACCAACTTTACCTGTATAAACACCTTAATCTGTGTCTCTAAATCCCTAGAAACATACGTTTGGTCCTGTTCCAGTACTTCTGGTCTGTGTTGAACTTGAAGATGAATATGTACGTATAGTAATAAAGTTTCTATTAAGTTAAATAATGTTATTGTTTTTATAAAGACAAGAGTCAAATCCTGGCTTTATGTAAAGGAGGGACTGTGGCTTAATAATTTAATTAAACAGCGTGGAATTCAAATGTCTTTTCTTACCGGACAAATAATAAAGTTTAATTTGACAACTCTAATGAAAGCAAACAAACGATGCCGTAGCTATTGAACAGTGAACACTCGCTAACCTCACAGTCACAACTCACAGCTGACTTTATTGTCTTCGTCTCTATTCACTTTCGCAACAATTATTTGGTTCAAGAAAAACGACGGTTTTAGATAAATACAGTAAAAACGATCATAAAATTTTAAAAAGAGAAAAATTAAATGATTAGTTGAAGGCTAATGAAAAAGTATTTGATAAAAGTAAAATATTATTATATTTTATAAGTCCAAGTTATATTAAATTTAATTTTTTTAAATCGAAGGTTTTACTTTAATAAATTGTACTGTGCATCTTAAATCATTGAGTTGCCCAATCAAAGACCATGATGGGCACAAGAACCACTGTGTAATAATGTAGGATTAATCTTTTGAAAAACAATGTTATAAGATAACCAAAAATATACAATAAAAACACCAAAATTTACATTAAAATTATTTCAAGAAAAAATAAGGGTAGAGAAAAAGAGAAATATGTTTAAAAATAGATACTTAATTATAAAGGAAGTCTAATCAAACTGATACTTTAAAGTAAAATATATTCTCGCTTCCTTAGCATCCGCCACATATTCCTATTTTACTTTAATTATAGAGTTAACTATATTATATAATATGATAGTTGATTCAAAAATATTATCGAATTTTTAAAAATATTAAAATTAATATTAAATTTTAATTTGTGATTTAAAAATATTATTTTATCGTTAACTTTTAACACCTTATTAAATCAAAACGGTATCATTTAATATGGTTGTTTTAAACTCTAACTTAGCCCAAACAATATGGTTTTACTAAAGAAAATATTAAAAAATATATGCCCGTAAGTGTTTGAACCTAGCTAGAACCTTTAAATATGAAGGTTAAACTTTAATTACTGAATCAACATGATATTATATAATATTTTACGACAAATATTATATATCTTAAACTACTTGAGACTAATTCAAATCATTTTATACAATAAAAAAACTATAAATGATATTAATATATAAAAATATAAATATATTTTTATATTCTTATATATTATTTAAAAAACCTCAAGTATTTATAAAAATATATTTATATTATTAATAATATAAAAAACTCTAAACTTTAAACTATTAACCCATCAACCAACTCTCAACACTTAAACTTAAACTTTAACCTAAATCTTAGATATTATGATTTAGGGTTTAAAAATTTTATATATTAATTTTAGGAATATTTTTGAGTTTTTTAAAATAATATATTCATATTATAAATAATATATATTTATATTATAAATATGATATAAAATAAAACAATGCACTTTTATTTATATATTAAATAATATATTCATGTTTTTATATATTCATATTATTTATAGTATTTTTTATTTCATAAAATAATTTAAGTTAATATCAAGTAGTTTGAGATTTATATTATTTCGAGTAAAATATTTTATAATATCATGTTGGTTTAATGGTTAAAGCTTAGTTTTACATTTGTAGGTTATCGGTTTAAACCCCTGCAAGCACATATTTTTAATACTTTTTATTTAACAAAATGACGCCATTTTGGATTAAGTTAGACTTCAAAATAATCCGTGTTAATTTAAAAAAAAAATATCTTTTGATTAATTTTAATCTCTTTATCGTATCTTTGTACGATATAAAGTGACTTTTTTATGTTATTGATCATAAAAATATTTAAATTTTATGATTATGAACCTTTATTATAATTTTAATATAATAAAATTAACTGCTTTTATAGAAAGTTAACTATTTCTTATACAACCTATGGTAATTAATGTTAACAGATTAATTCAAAATTTTATTACTGATTGAATATATTAAGCTTGATTTTATTTATAAATTTGATTTTATCTATAAATTTTATTACTGATTAAATTAATCTGATTCGTTCATTTTAAAACAACTATCTAGTAACTATCCACTTTTTAATTACATATAGGAAAAAGATGATGATTCACCTTAAAAAAATGAGAAATAGATAAACTTGATTGACTGAGACCAAAGGATGACTTAATGAATATGATTCATCTAATAGTTTTTTGTATAATTGTGCTTATATATATAAAAGACGTGATGATGGCTTAGTATCACTTTGCGAAGATAATTCAGCAAATAATATTCGGACAAAAATCATTTATTTTTTAGCGTTCATTTTTACACTCTAACATTAAAAATATTAAATTTTAATTTATAGTACTAAATTTTAAATCTTAAACAATAACATTAGACATTACAAATACACTTCATTCTTAATTTCTTAAACACTAAAAATATAAAATTACGCGTATATTATAACCATTTATTTTACAACCATATATTGGCCTTATCCTAAAGTTGTAGCCTCAAATGCGGGAGTAGAATTAGATCGATTAACTTACGCAATGTTATTCACATGGTCTTGAGGAGGCAACAAGAACCTTAAATATAGCAATATCTAATACCATCTCTAACCATTGAATTCGAATTGATTCTCCATTTAAGAGCAGAAGAAACCTGCATGTTGGGACCAGATTTGGTCCCATGTCATCCCCAAAGTACATGTCTCAGACATCACCATCGAAATTGAAATTTTATTTTTTATTTTTAAATAATGACTGTAATTAATGTTTGGGGGCCAAGAAAACTTGGTGAGAGGGAATTAATATTTTAGGGGAAGAGAGCTGATGTCACTCATGTCTCATGCACATGTAATTGCTACAAAACTTAAAAAGAATAAGGAGATGAGGTCATTAATGTCTCATGCCAACGTGAAACATTTTATTTGTCACTTATGGTCAGGGATGTAAAAAGTTGATCCAAGCTGAAAATTCGATTGAAACATATTTGAGTTAGAATTTAGTTTGATCCAGAGATGTAATGACCCAAATTTAATTTATATCTGATTATTATTAACCCAAACTCGAGTTGGACCTATTACTGTAGTAATCGAACCCGAATTATATCTGACCGAAAAATTACCCAAACCCGATTATTGTGAAGTAGTTTTGTATTTTTTATTTTAGGAATCATCAAATTAAACATTCATGAAAAATCAAAGAAAAGATTACAAAAATGATAGATTTTGTCAATCCATTTGTTATTAAATTATTGATCTTTAAAGATCAATGATTGATAATCAATTAATCTAGTAAAATAAAATATTATACTCCTTAAGTAGAGTTACGAGTTTAAATCCTAATGTTATAAATGATGAAATTTAAATAATATAGATATTTCTTAAGGTTTTTTGGATAAATTTTATGATTCATATTCGGGATTAATTGCTAAACTTCCTAATAATACTATTTCTAAGATTTGAACCTGTATTTATCGCACGAGAAAATTTTAAGTTACATTTTATTACTCCAAGACTTTAAATTTAAACACAATATCGTACGTTTAATGCCAACTATATCTCGAATTAGTGGCAATGAAGAAATTCTGAAACCTCAAAGTTATTTAGTCTAAGCTTGCAAGGACAGTAAGATTTAGAGATTAAAAGAAGTAAAACATAAAAGTAAAAAAGTAAAAAAAAAAAAATTATGATTAATTGATTTTTTTTCCTATAATAATGGTTCCTCCCACCCCTCACTTAGATCAGTCCTTGCTATCATGAATATATGTTTGATCAAAATTTAATCTAGCGAACTAAGTATCGTGTCTTGAACTAAAAGAATATTTTTTATTATTGGGTATAATTATATTTTAATAATAATATTTTTAAATTGGTTATTTAACAAATTTAAACTTAATTAATATAATATCTGGTATTATTTTAATAGTTTAAGATAATAGTAACGTGTACTAATAATTTTTTTGGATAAAAATAGAATATAATAATTTGAGTATTTTATTTTTAACATAATTGTTTTTGAAGTATAAGTTTATGAAAAAAAAATCAAATTATTACCTTTCAACAATAAGTGATAACTGCCAAAAAAAAATTTATCTATCCTATTCAATACTTTTTGTTGAAATTTTATAACAAATAAAAAATTAATATTGTTATTAAACAATAATATAAATTAAATGATTAAAACTTTATTTTTCCATGAAATTAAACCCTTCAATGCTTTGTCAAATACACTCTTGTAGTATGAACAAGGGTTGGTCTAAGTGATAAGTAGTTTAAGTAAGTCTCGAGTTCGAGGTATTGTGTACGAAAAAAATCTTATTGATAGATTCACTCACCAAAACTAGGTATATAATATAAATCGATCTGGATTAATCAGGACGAATCATTAAAAACCAAAAGAACAATAAAAAATACACTCTTGTCATGTCCAAATATGTTATACGGTACCCTTTGCAGGTTTTTACTAGTTTTAACAATTGGAGTAGAAAACATGAGTCGTATAGTTTTGGTTCTGAATGTCCCTCCAAAGATGGAGTGGAAAGACTTCTGGAAGACAGTCCAGTTTCATGTCATTGTTTTTGACATTTTCATTCCATGTGCATGGCGGATGTAAGAAAACAGGTCTAAATGGGTTGATGCTCTTTGAATGCAGCATAAAGGTGAACATGGTCAGATTCAAGGGAAGTAGAAGTAGATAATATTGAAAGAGAACAAGACAGTGCCTCACCATATAAAACGTCTGGTTAACATATTGCATAACATAGGTTGGTATAGCAGCCAACACAGTTATTCTACCAACAAGCACAGATTTTTCACCTTCGAACATGTTGGTTATCACGGTCCTTCTCCACAACATATTGACAAGTGGCTTTGGACACCCTCTTATGCAATAAAAGAACACGCCAACTCATCCCCAAATCCGCCACGTTTTTGAAGCCAAGTGTATGACTTATATATTGGCGAAGAGTGGGATCTGCGCAAGGATTATAACCCATTTTATTCAAATATACCCTTTATTGTACGGTTGGTAGTTTCCCTTCTCCACGTATAATAGACTTCCGGATCCAACTCTAACTTAGTAGACTTATTTTTTGTGCTTCAATCATACCGCAAAAAAAGATTGGTGGCGACTCCCTAAACTATTTCCGGTGATTACAGATATAATCATGACAATATCCCTTGTTCACTCTATTTTGTAAAATTAAGATGCACCAACTATGAATATCAACACTCAAGTGTACGTAGTGAGCATTGAATTATTAACAACGGAGTGGGATTTTCGAAACAAGTCGAAAAGTCTTTCATTCAGTTTCGACTATTAGATCTTGATAGTGAAGTAAACAAAGTAGGGGTTCGATGGAGTTGAATGAATGGAAAACCAAACAGGGTTTTAGGGCAGTGGACGGAGGTTCAATGGTAATAAGAAGGCGGGGGAGTTGAGAGGATTAAGAGTTGTGGGACGACGAAAGGAAAAATGGTATTCGAAGGGTCAAGATTAGGTTGAAGTACGTCTAGTGCTGGCAAGAATCAAATGCAACCCACACCCTAAACACTGTACAGCAAAATAAGTAGCGACATTTTTCAACTCTATCGTGTCGTTTTTCGGTGCTGCCTTGAAAAAACGCTGTAAAAAGCGTCAGCAAAAGATTGTGGTGTTTATGTATAAAAAACGTCGCAATAGATTGTGTTCTATAGAGGTGTTCAATCGAGAGGACTTGAGAAAGGGTACTAGGGATTGTGGGTTTGATTTGGGGATCGAGTGAGGGTGATGGTGAGGAAGAGTGGAGAGTGACTGGTATACCTATAAAAATGAAAAACGGTGAGTTTTAATACCTTTGCGGCGTTTTATACCAAACGTCACCAAAACTAAGTACTTGCACTGTTTTACTCACTAAATGCTATGAAAAATATATATTTACGACATTTTGTTAAAAACGTCACTAAAAATCGTAATTGATGCGGCATCTATATTTATAAACGCCATTAATATTTTTATTGTGACGTTTTATTTATTAACGCACTATTTATGCAATATTAGCGACGTTTACTCAATAAGTACCGCTAAAAATACCGCTATATATAGCCCATTTCAAGGTTTAAATTTTTAATTAAACCACGATATCTTGAAAATATTCAAATTGATCCCAAAAGATTAAGACAAATCAATTGTGCCAAATTTAGGATGTTAATCTATTGAATGTTACAACCGCACCTACAGAAGCAATACATGGACAAAACACGCTCACCCCAGACAACATGGAGCCACAAATGACTGAAATAAGAGTCTTAGTTGCATCAAGAGTCACAGTACAGCATCGACCAGTGTGTTTTGACTCGTATTCATACTTGCCCAAAAAACTTGTTATGAGTAGACATGCATGATCCAATTTTGTAAGATTTTTTGGAATCATTGAGAGAAGTTAAATTAAATCATTTCACCTATAATAAAGTGTTTTTTTCATTCAAATTTAATGTTCGTATTCTAAATTCGTTGATTAATATTTTTGAAGATCGAGAGAATACGACTATAAAAAGAATAAAATAATTTATTTTAGAGGAATTATTGAGTTGTTTTTGAAGGTTGGAACATCAACTAACTTGCAATGACTTTTTATATAGTATTCAGGCATTTATCGGTTGGATTTACCTATTATGAACCGACTTTTATTCAATTATTTTTTTAACATATGTTTACTTTTTATCAAAAGTTATAAATTCGAGATATGTTCGTTTTAGCAAAAAAAAAACATTTAAAAAACCTGATTATGGGCTAAATGTAAAAAAATGCAAATTTTTAATATTTTATTGATTATTCGTAATTAAATTTAGCCCAGGATTTTTCTAACTTATTTTAAGTATTAAAACATTTATTTTATCGTCAAAATCATGTTTGTTTTGTGTTAAGCAAAGTTGGTTTACTCTCTCTCTCTCTCTCCCCCCGAATATATTCAATATCAATGTAAAAGATACTAATATTTTATATTTTTACTGTAGGTAAATTTTATAAACAGACGATCTTTTAATATAGATTTTCAAATTATTATAAATTTTATAAGATAAATGTTTAATATATTTTTTAAATAAGTATTTAAAATTTTATTTTATTAATGTTTTAAGGTAATATTATTAAAGCTATCACCCAATAATCGATAGATATGTGAATTTTATTTTTATTTATTTTTTAAAAATAAACTAAATAATATCTTAAATTTTCAAAAATCATAAAATAGGCTCAAAATTTTTAAAACTCGAAAACCTTAAACTAATAATTAACGATTCTATCATTGTAGATAGCTTATCGGATTCCGCCGTCATCATATGAGATCACCCTATATTTTTCTCAACCACTTATCGCTAATAATTAGCAGGTTAAGAGTCAATCGGATGTCAAACGACAAACACAAAAAGCTCTATTCGTTCGATGTTCAATTGGTATGTCTCTCGTCTTTTATCGATGATTGATGATTGAGAGAAATAATTGGTGACCTCAAGTTATTACGGAGTCTGATGAAACCATCGACAATGATAGAATGATAGTGACATCAATTTTAAAATTTTAAAGTTTAAGATTTTAGGAATACAATACTTTTTTTAGAGATTTTTAATTTAAAAAAATCATTTTTAATTTTTTATTAAAACTAAAATCATATATTAAATTACGATTAAATGATAAACGTTTTTAACGATATCATTTTAAATTATTAATAGATAAAATTTAAAGTACTTATTTAAAAAATTAAATATATATTAAAAATATATTTTAAACCCTATTTCTAGGTGCAAGAAGTCACCAAATCCTATAAACAATATCTTTTTGAAGGGTTTTTTGTGTTTTTATATATTTTTTTATTATTACATTTTTTTTTTTGACATAGATGGATGAAGCCGATGTTCCTAAATTTGGTCTGCGAGACAAGTTGGTATCCCAAGTTCCAACGGCTAAATAGAAAAAAGAGACATCGTAATTATCTGACTGCTACTGTAAGGGAGACAAAACACGGGGCATCCCATGAGATTACAAGTTACAAAACACCTTTCTCACCTTTCAAAATTACAGTATTCGCATAAACACCAGTAATTTCTATTTTTATTGTAATTACTCTGTTTTATAGTTTTTTTTAAATAATTTAATAGTGATTATAAAATTATATCCGTTCTTAAATATTTTTAATTTTTAATAATATATATTTTATGAGTAAATAATTAAATTAAAATTTTTAAAATATACATCATTTATTTTTTATTGGATTATTTATTAAATACTCTGATTTATAATTTTATTATTACATAAGTTCTAGAAATAAGATATATTTAAAAAAAATATGCTAACATGACTTCAATTTTGGTTTTGATAGTCGATACACGGCAGTTAGGGTGAGTTTTCGGTCGAGTCAAGTTAAATAATTTTTTTTTGAGTTATTAGACTTATGAGTCATATTTTATAACTCAAACATTATTTGAAATTTTTTAGTTCGAGTCGAGTCGAATCAAGTTGGATTTTTGAGTTCCTATAAATATTTAATTATAATTATTTATCATGTTATAGTATGATTTGATTATAATTTAAACGACTTTCTCTAATAATATAAGATATGTATATATATTCATATATAGTAATATTTCTTTATATTTTTATATATCATTGCATATATATCATAAAAAGTTGAACGACTTATCTCAAACTTAAAAATAAATTATTTAATTACTAAAAAATTGAGTTATTCAAATTTTTATTTTACAACTCGAACTTTATTTGAATTTTTTAAGTCAAATCAAGTCTATAAAATTTTGAATCGAATCAAAACAAATTAATTATTTTCACCTTAAATTAAATCAAATTATTCAATTTTTTTCGAATCTAATTTTGTTTACCCTGACGCCAGCCTTACCACTTAAATTGTAGATTTGTTAGCCACAATTTTATATATAGTTTACAAATCACTTCTTACTTTTAAAACCCAAAAATTAATAAAAACATTATATGATTAAGTCTGGTTTAATCATCATAAATTTACCATAGAATTAGCGTCGACTAAATTAATAATCCTTTATAAAATTAACTAATATTTAATGGCGGGTATATATGTAAAATAATAATAATAATTTAACTCTTATTTTTTTTTTAAATTCGAAAAATATTGTATTATAGTTAAAAATTATTAAAATGGTAACTAAAATTCTGATTGTGCTAATTCTTATAAAAAGGTTAGAATATTAATTGCACCTTTGAGTGGCTGCCACTTATATAAATCAAGGAGACGTTGAAGCTCCAGAGGATAGGAGGGACATCACCCATCATTAGTATTAAAAGTGTGCATAATTAATTATAATCATTAAAAGTGTGCATAATTAGTATTAAAAGTGTGCATAATTAATTATAATCATTAATCGTTAATTTTATAATTATTATATTTTATAAGTTAATTAATAAAATTATTATAATTGCTATTAAATTATTTATATATTAAAATATAAAATAATTTTTAGAATTTTGATAATCGATTTTATGTTTTAAAATTTATTATTATTTGTTATTCTATCTGTTCTAATAAAAGTATTATTTATTATTTTTTTGCCTTTTTTAATTTTAATTCATAATTATTTAAAATTTATTATTCATAAAAATATAAAAAAATTATTTTAAAACTTTCAATTTTTAGGTATATATTTTATAGAAATTAATTATTTAAAATATTTTATTATAAATATAGTCAAATTTTTAAAAAATTGACTTTCAAAATGTAATTAATAGAAAATTTTAATGAGACAAAAAGAGTAGTCATAGGGGTGTTCAAAACTATCCGACCCGACTACCCGAAAAATTATTCAACCGGGTCGGGTACTCGACCCGAGAATAATTGGATTAGGATTGAGATAATTTTTTAATTATCGAGTACCCGGCCCGACCCGATTAATTTTAAATTATATATTTTTTAATTTTAAATTATATTTTTATTGTAGGTTCCTTAATATTTATACATAAAATTAAAATTTAAATTTAATTTTATGTTTATATTATATGCTTTAATTTTTAAAATTTTTGAATATATTTATTAATTTGTTAATATCAAAAGATAAAAAATATTAATATTTTTAATATTATTTTAATGATAAATTTTAATAAATATATATATTTAAATATTATAAATTTAACTTTAAATCACTAATTTTATTTTTGTTTAATATTATAATTTTTTTAAATTTTGTGTTTAATATGTTATTTTTCTAAATTTTAAAATATTTTTTTAAATATATATAATAACCGGGTACCCGTTACCCGATTAGCCGAGTACGCGGATTTTACGAATACCCGATAATAGGTACCACATATAAATGAGCCAGGATATGGTCCGAGAAATTTTTATCCGAAAGAACCGGATACCCGATTTTTCGAGTACCCGGTAATGAACACCCTTAGTAGTTAAAGATTTGTCTTTAATTTTTTTATGATGATTTTTATTTTTTAAACTCTGACATATTGTTATAATATTATGTGTTATAATTTTTTAAAAATTAAAATTTTTAAAAAATTATAAAGTTTGCATATTTTATCTTATATTAAAACTTTATAGTATGTAAATATTTTTAAAATTGTGACATAAATGATTAGGGATGAAAAAATTTAAATCGACTCGAAAAATCGAATAACTCGACTCATCTTGACTCGAAATTTTATAAACTCAAATCGAGTCGGAAAAAAATTCTAAATAAAGTTTGAGTTGTAAAATAAAAATCCGAATAATTTGAATAACTCAAATTTTTTAATAATTAGATGATTTATTTTTAAGTTTGAGATGAATCTCCTAAATTTTTATGATATATATACATATATAAATATATAAAAATATTACCACATATGAAGAAATATATATAAATATCTTATATGATTAGTGAAAGTCATTTAAATTATAATCAAATCGTACTATAACATAACAAATAATTACAAATAAATTTTTATAAGAACTCGAAAACTCAATTCGACTTAATTTTTTTTAAAATGAAAGTTCAAATGATAAAATTATACTCGTCAACTCCGGTAACTAAATTTTTTTTGATTCAATTCGACTTGACTCGACTCAATCGAACACTCATCCTTATAAGTATTATAATCTTTATTAAAATATTTTTATAAATACTTAAATAAAGATATTGTATAATTTTGGACGATTCATGATGCAGTTCACCATGCTTGATGCTTGGCAGCTTGGATTTCGTGGTGTGAAATTGGAAATAAACAGTCTTAAAGCATTTCGAGTTTTGTTGGGCTCTTTAAGAGAGTTGCGACTTATGCTCTTGATAGGTGAAATTGACTTTGAGCCGGTTACTTTTGGAAAACATAGTAAAAAAAATCTATTTAATTTTTTAAGTGATTTTAATTTTTTTTATTTAAGTATTTAGTAAATATCTTTTTAGACGTAATATTATAAATTATATATATTCTTTAATATTATAATATATAAAATATATTAATTTAAATTATAATTAAAATATAAAATATAATTTTATTGATATATATTTTTAATAATTATATATGTTTTATAAAAATACAATAAATTTAAAATAATTTAATATAAAAATTTCAAATTAAAAATATTTTATAAATTATATGTTTGTAAAAATTATAAAATTATAAATTATAAATAATTTTTTTTAAATTAACTAATATTGATTACAGTAGTATTTATTTTAGAATATAATCTCCAACATTTGATATTGAGCGAAACCGTAACCTCTACATTGACAAGTAAATGTTAAAATTATATTTTAATTCTCAAAAAACCTTTTTCGATCATAAAAGTTAAAATTTTTAATATTTATGCATTTAAAATTAAAAATATTTTTTAAATATATTTTTTTCTAAAAACTATCCTTTTAAGATTATTTTTAAGTCGAACCAACTTTTGAAGCTAAAATATTACTATTGATCGTATTTATGTAGGATTTCCTTTTCTTATTATCTAAAAATCTGATTAAATGTATCTTAATTAATAATATTTTCTATACATTATATAAAAATATGAGATTTAATATATTTATAAACATTATATATTAAAAAGTGGATAACAATTTTTTTCTTTCAAAAATCTCAAATTAGAACGTCCAAAAGTGCCACGCAAATAAATTTGAAAAACAGATTCAAAATCCCGACCCCACCGCTTCAATGAATCCGTTAGCCGCATCAAAGTTCTAGACTGAACGGAAATATTAGAAAGAAAACTTCCCCATCTCATCTGTGTCTGTGTGCGTCTTCTTTGAAATAAAAGATAAAAAACACAAAATCTTTAAAAAAAATTCTCAGAAAATGTGGATTTCCGTTGTAATTGCTGGAAATTCATAGACTTTACCTTAGTGTAGTTGCAGGAAAAAGGGTCGAGGGGTCAGTGACAGAAGCAGGGAGGAGAGAAAGAGGAAACATTGCTTGAAACGATGTCAGTTTTGGAGGAAAGCCCAGATTCGCCATTGAAGAAGAGGCCGCCGAGGTGGTCAGACATTTGGCTCAAAAAGACGAAGCCATTGAAGCATGTGGTGTTCGCTATGCAGCTTCAGTCCTTAGCTTCAAAAGACCCCAAATCCCAAACCCTCATCCCCCATTTCGCTAACATTGACCGAACCCTCCTCTTATCCGACGAGCTCCTCTTGAAAATCCTCTCGAAGTTACCCCTTTCGCAACGGAACCCTAACTCTCTCGTCTGCAAGCGCTGGCTAAATCTCCAAGGACGCTTGGTTCGGTCCTTGAAGATCCTAGATTGGAACTTTCTCGTATCAAGTCGGTTAGTCACAAGATTCCCTAACTTAGCACACGTGGATTTGCTTAATGCCTGTTTGTTTTCGCCACGGAATTCTGTGATTCGGTTAACTCATCGGGTGGTTTCGACGCAAACCAGTTCTGGGTTCTGCTCAAATTGTGATCTTTTGGAAGAAAACATATTGCCTGTTGAAGTTGTTGATAGGGGTCTTCAAGTACTTGCCAATGGTTGCCCAAATCTTCGTAGACTCGTGGTAATTAACGCCAGCGAGTTGGGATTGTTAACGTTGGCTGAAGAATGTTTGACCCTGCAAGAGTTGGAGTTACACAAGTGTAACGACAACGTCTTACGCGGGATTGCAGCGTGTGAGAATTTGCAAATTCTGAAACTTGTCGGAACCGTTGATGGTCTTTATAGTTCATTGGTTTCCGATGTCGGGTTAACTATCTTAGCTCAAGGGTGCAAGAGGTTAGTTAAGCTTGAACTTAGTGGATGTGAAGGGAGTTTCGATGGGATCAAAGCAATTGGCCAATGCTGCTTAATGCTTGAAGAATTGACTATTTGTGATCATAGAATGGAAGACGGATGGTTGGCTGCATTGTCTTATTGCGAGAATTTGAAGACTTTGAAGTTACTGTCTTGTAAGAGGATTGATTGGAGTCCTGGTCCAGATGAGTACTTGGGGTTTTGTCCCGCTCTCGAGCGATTGCATTTGCAGAAATGTCAACTGCGGAATAAGAAGAGCATAAGAGCATTGTTTCGAGTATGTGAGGCTGTAAGAGAGGTCGTGGTTGTGGATTGCTGGGGATTGGATAATGATATGTTCAGCTTTGCAAGCATTTGCAGGTAACAATGAATTGTTCTCATTTTCATTACCATGTCTTGTGGTTTCATAGAATATGTTTTAGATTAGGAACTAATCTAGAGATGGCCAGGAAATTGTTTAGTTTATGTTACACTTCTGTAACCCTTTCATACCATAGATGTTGTCTTGCCTGAAAGAGAAAAAAGGGTCCATTTCTGTTGCATTGATGAGAACCTTTGGACATTTATTTCGAAATATTAAGCCATGTGATAAAAGCTCAAATGATTGTGAAACATTGTCCTGTCTACTTTTATTTTGTATCTCTATACATTGTGCAGATCTGCAGATAGATGAGATTTGATTGATCGGCTCGGCTGGACCCTGATAAATGCAATTACTAGTTCTACCTACTTTTGTAATTGTGTATAAATATATACTGGTTAAGTAGTTTTTAAATGTTTGATGAGACTTGGTTAGATTATTTCCAGAAATATATTATCATAATGTTTGTTAGGTAGCAATATGATGAACATCAATTACGTTTCACATGGAAGAATACGAGAACTCGGAACTAGGCAACCAACATTGTCTTTAATTGTAAAACTAACTGCCATTCCTTCTTCTCACAGGAGAGTAAAGTTCTTATCTTTACAAGGCTGCTCAATACTGACAACCGAAGGTCTGGAAGCTGCAATTCTCTCATGGAAGGATCTCGAAACTCTGATAGTGGTATCATGCAAGAACATAAAGGAAAGTGGCATATCCCCTGCACTTGCAACCTTATTCTGTAAGCTTAAAGAGTTGCGGTGGAGACCAGAGGCGAAATCTTTGCTTTCATTCAGTCTTGTGGGAAGTGGCATGGGAAAAAGAGGTGGGAAATTTTTCAAGAGGTCCTGAGATGCTGAATTTCTATGCATCAAGGATCCAATTCTTGGCTTCCCTTTCTGTAAGACTAACTAGGTTAGCAAACAGAGACTATGGATTATCATAATATTGATGTAATTTACTATGTAAAACATTTCTTTATATCCTATTATGGATAGTTGAATGCGTGTAGAGAGCATTAGATTAGTATTACTCCTTGTATCTGCAAAATTCCTGTATTTTGAACAGTTTGGTTCCTATATGTGCAGGAACCAACAGACCCATCCACTTTGTTTTTCAATTCCTCGTGTGTTTGTTTTCTCTAAGGTGTGTGTTTCAGACAGAACATCAGAAAAGTCATTGTTAAGTTTTACTATTTTTTTTATAATTAGAGGGAATAAAGACCAAATTCTAGGGAAAAAAAAATCAAGATCATTTAATTATCAAACTGATCATATTTTCTCGGTTGATTAAATTGTTTAATTTTTTTTTCAATTATTCGGTTCTAAAAGTGATGGGATACTATCAAATTGTTATTAAAAAAAATTAATATCACCTACCACTAAATGTTATTTAGTAGGGGTGTGCGTTCGGTTAATTCGGTTGGTGGTCAAACTGAATTAACCAAAATTTTTAAAATCTTAAACGTTAATCGAACTGAAATATCTTTAACCGAATCTAAATTATTTCGGCTAATTAGCCGAATTAACCGAAATTTATTATAAATTTTAGTTAAATTACATAATAGGTCACTAAATTATGTTAAAATAATTTTTTAGTTACTAAACTTTTATGTTATACTAACTTAATACAAAATTTAATGATCATTTTATAATATAAAAAATTTAATAAACATTTAATAAATTTTTAAAAGTTAAATGACTAAAAATAAATATATATATATAATATATAATGATTTCGGTTAATTTTAGTTAATTAACTGAATTAACCTATAACCGCTTTTTAAAAAAAAAACGTTAACTGAATTTACCAAAAATTAATCGACCAAATTAACTGAAATAATTTTAGTTAGGTTGATTAATTCGGTTAAAACCGAATAATACACACCCTTATTATTTACTCAAAAATATCATCAAACTTTAAAAAATGCAAATTTAAGATTAAACTTTAATTTTTGACTAAAAAATGTCTCTCCGTCCTTAAATCGGAATCTTCAAATTCAAGAGTTAAATCTTAACTATTAAACCAACACGACATTAAATAGTATTTTACCACAAATATTATATATCTCAAACCATTTAAGACTAAATTATTTTTTTATGAAATAAATAATACTATAAATAGTATTAATATATAAAAATAAATATATATTATTTTTATATTTTTACTATATTATTAATTTTACAGATATATTATAAAAAAATAAAATATCTATAAAATAATATATTTATATTATTAATAATATATAAAAGCCCTAAATAGTAAATTATTAACCCATAAACCCAGACTCTAAAAGCAAAATCAAATTTAGGGTTTGAACTTTATGATTAAAATTTTTATATATTATTTTTATGAATGTTTTTGGCTTTTTCATTAATATATAAAAATAATTCACTTATATGAAATATATTTTATATTTTTATATATTAATATTATTTATTTTATAAAATAATTTGAATAAATCTGATGTGGTTTGAGATATATAATATTTATGGTAAAATATTATATGATATTACGTTGATTTAATGGTTAAGGTTTGACTATTATATTCGAAATTTCTAGATTTAAATTTCATTAAGTGCATGGTTTTAAATATTTTTTCACTTTCAAAACGATGTTATTTTAGATTAAATTATACTTTAAAACAATCGTATTAAAATATACCGTTTTGACTTGTTAAGAGTTAACGATTGAACGGCAATTTTGAACTAAAATTAAAATTCAGTGTTATATTTACACTTTTTTAAAATTTAATTGTATTATCGAGTCAATAATCATATTTAAAAGGTATATGGTATAGTTAAACCTAAAAAATTTTAAACAACAATTTTACTCTTAAAGACTATTTTTTGAAATATTTAAATAAAGGATAGAAAAAAATATAAATTTTAAAAAATATTTTTAAAAAATAATAATTGAAGTAAGATAATTTTAAAATATAAAAACAATAAATTTATTGAGACAAATAAAATATATGTTTTGATTCTCTTGGTTATTCAATGGTTACTTTTATTTAGATGCCTAAAACAAAAATAATATAACTTAGGTACACTTATTGTACAATACCTCACAACTCAAGTATTTTCTTTCTAAATATTAATGACTAAAACGTAAATCTACTTAAATATGAGGGAACATTTGTGTTGTTTAACCATTAAATAAAACAAAGAGGAGTTGATTGCTGAAGTGGCAAAGACGGGGACGGCGTTAGCCGACAGGTCGCATTTTAAGTCGAAGGAAATTGAAGGTATAAAGTAACCATTGAAATCTAAAAGGGAAAAGGAAAAGAAGAAAATGGGAGAAAATGAGAGGACGATGAACAACTTCAAAGGCAAGGGAGTCGCAGAGAGAACAAGAGCTAACCGCAGTTACAGTGGCGAAGACGACGACGATGATAAGATTACCGGCCTCTCTTTTCCCTCAGTCAAATCCAGTCCTCGCAACGCTTCCTCCAAATACGATTTCGTCAAGGTTCTCTCTCTCTAAATCCCGTTTAAACTGATTAATTTTAAATCAAATCTTCGGATTTTCATATATTTCATCTTCTTTTCCTTTCCAGGTGAAAGTCTGGTTGGGTAATAACGCGGATCACTATTATGTTTTATCCAGGTTCTTGCTTAGCAGAATGTTAACTGTCACAAAGGTCTCAATTCTCTTTTTAAGTTTTAAAGAGTTTTCTTAGAATATGCTTGCTTGAATTTCTTTATTTTCTTCACTGTTTTGTTATTTATGTGGTTTTTACTTGAATATGGTTTGGTTTATTTATTCTATGTTTATCGCTATAACATGGCGGTTTCAGATTCCAAATCATGTAGCTATTAAGATCGCTCTTGAGCTCAAGAAGTTGCTTATAGACAACAGCCTTTTGGATGTGTATGATTTCTTTCTCATTCTTTTGGTCTTAGTGTCATTTTGCACCTTATATCATTTGTTCCAATATTTCTATTTGTCAAATTATTATGCAGCTCGCAGTCTGATTTGGAAGCTAATCTTTTTAAGGTATGTGCTGATAAAATTTGTGAATTTTCCGTATGGATGAAGTAGAGCATTTTATGTCTTGCTGGAGATTGTTATTTTTCTGAGTGCTCTAATCATACTCTGTGCAGCTGATGGAGCGGCGTGGTTATGGGGAAGAGTACATAAATCGCTACAAAATGATGACCAGGTCAGCTAGCTTTTCAAGATGATGCATCATGATTTTATGGTGCTGCTTGTGGAATTAAATATTCATTTTCAACTTTATTGCATGTTTAGAGGATCAAAGCTAATTGAGCTAAAAAACTGTACTAACTCTGTGATAATGGTGGTTGCTTCCTTCTTGTATAATATTTCCCCCCTTTTGGATAACTATCTTCCTTTTGTTATGCTATATAATTTTACTTGTATTCCTGTTCTAGGTCCAATTTATGTTTTCACCCTAACTTGATGATATCATAAAGGCACAAGTAATATTGGCAAAGGTTTAAGTTGGATTATTTGTAAAACTTTTTTATTCTCTTTCCATTCAAACCAAAAATATCTAAAGAACTTCTCAGAGTTGCTTCATTTGCTAATAATGTTCTTGTTTCTTATTTTCAGATTTCACCATCAAAGGGTTCCTTTGGTGATTCTTGTTTGTGGGACTGCCTGTGTCGGGAAGTCTACAATAGCTACACAACTTGCGCAGAGGCTAAACTTGCCAAATGTCTTGCAGGTTCAGCTTTCTGTTTTTTTCTGCAGAAATTTTTATTTCCTTCATCATATTTGTTGGTTAAATCTGCTTATTGCTTTTCTGGTGTATTTACATTTCTGTTTTGACTTGTGGCAGACGGATATGGTTTATGAATTGCTACGCACAGCAACAGAGTACGTCCGGAATCTATTTTTTTTATCTCTTCTTTAATCATACAGCTTTCTGTTCCAATGTAGAGTTTTTTCTGATTATATCAAACCAGTTCAACAGATTAAATAAAATGATGGTTCTCAGTTTTGACTTCAACCAAAGGAGAATATCAGGGATCACCAGTAATAGTTCACTCTAGTATGGATTTGTTCTATACATTGTAGGAAGATGTTGATTTTGCATTTAGAATGGATCTTTTTGGTTTTCGAAATTGAGAAGTGTCACAGAAGCTATGTATTTGACTGCGCGATAGCCGATAAGAAGTAAATTTTACTAATCGCTTGCAATTTCAGATAAATGTAGAAGAAAAGGCACTACCTTAAAAGGAATAATGAATTGGATTTAAAAAATTATTATAATTATTTTCTTTATATTGTCATCCTCAACCCACGTGTCTTAGAAAATGTAGATTTTCCTAAGTAGAAAATTCATCCTGTGCAGCTGATTTCCAGACACTGTACATCCCTTTAACAGATTGTAAAAATGCTTACATCACTTATTTGTTTCAGTGCACCATTGGGATCCACTCCTGTATGGGAACGGGATTTCAACTCCTCTGAGGAGTTAATTACAGAATTTTGTCGAGAATGCAGGATAGTTCGTAAAGGTAGTTTCTGAAATTTCCATTTATAGCTATGATGAATCTCTCTCATAAATGAAACCTGAATATCATGTTATTGTTTTCTTACGATATATTCATAATTGATTTTATATTCTATTTCTTTCATAGGGTTGAATGGGGATTTAAAAAAGGCAATGAAAGATGGAAAGCCAATTATAATAGAGGTGAGACATATGATCGTTGTTTACTTTCTTTTAACGATATTCTCAACCTCCATCCTTGCGACGTCCAAAACATTCTTCCATTTCCCTCCCTCTCTTTTTAATCTTTGCAACGGATATTGATTCTATTTAACCCTTATGTGCTCAAGAATTAGCACTGTGATATGTGCATGTATGTAGAGTACTTTATGTTTTGATTGTTTGTGGTTCATACTAATTATTTTTTTGAATTAATTCATTTACTTTGATAAGATATTTTGGTGCAATCTTGGAAATATAATCAAATGTTTCCATAAGGTTGTATAATTTGTTTAGGAAGTAGTCTCTCTGGTATTGTCTGTTTTGTAGCATTGGTCATGAAAGGGTGTCACACAACTTGCACATTCAAATAAGCAGAGTCTAGTTGGCAATGAGCTTTGTTCCATGAATGAATAGATTGTTTAGATTGTACACATGCATTTCACATGCTTATAGTTATGAAGTTTCAAGTTTGATCTTTATCATGTTACCCTGCAGATTGTTGTAATTTCTAGAATTTTTTGCACTATTTTTTTTTGTTAGTGGCCAAATCTATGATAGGAAAAGGTCCTTAATTTAGGCTGTTTAACTAAGTCTTAGATTACACTTTTATTTCTTTCTTTAGATTTATTGATTATGTTTTTTATTTCAGTTGATTTACTTTTTCTTTTAATGGTAACTTTTCTCTTTATGCAATGGATTTGGTCCTTATTTAGGTCACATGAAATAATAAAATCCGAAAACTTGATAGAGTATGTTTAAAAATTTTGAATGCTAGTAAGAAGTTTGAAGATTTTTATTCAATGGCGATGATGAATGGAAATGAATTTGTGTGGGTGCGAGGCCAACTTCAATTTTGGCTATTACTAATGGAACGGGGACCTTTCACCAAATTTATCTCGACTTTGAGCTCGAGGACAAGCTCTTTTTAGGGGTTAGGTTCTTAATAATGATTATCCAAATCTATATTTGGAAAGGCCCTTAATTTGGCTTATTTAATAAGGGTTAGGTTCTTTCCTTAGGTTCATTGATTGGAAAATATTTTGATACATAGACTGACACAAGCTTGTTAATTTTAGGGGTTAAGTTTTAGAATTTAAGATTTAAAGTTTGTGGTTTCAGGGGTTATGGTTAATGATTTATATTTTATAGTTTAAATATGAAGGATTGTGTAATTCTTTTACGCAACTTGTGTATTAAAATATGATTCTTGATTGATTATGTTTATTATTTCAGTTGATTTATTTTCCTTTTAAGAATAGCTTTCCTCCTTATGCAATAAGATTGGTTCTTATTCAAAAGAACACATGAAATAATAAAATTCTGATTCTGAATTTTATAAATAAACTCCTAAAAAGAGAGATCACGATCTTTGGAGTTTTTGATAAAATTCAGTCTGAGGTTTTTACTAATTCATTTGTCCTTTTTAAATAATGACCAGTAGGAATTTTTTTTTCTTAAAGGAAAATAAATCAACTACAATAATCAATAAGCCTAAGGAAAGAAATAAAATTGTTGTAACTTGAGCCTTAATTAAATTACTTAAGGACATTTTCCTAACATAGATTTGGCCTGTAACATTAATCCTCTCTTGGGAAAAGCATTTGTCCTCGAGCTCAAAGTCAGTATAAACTTGGTAAAATGTTTATTCCATTGATAATAACGGAAATCGCTAAGGGTTGTGCAGCTCCACAAATTTATTAGCACCATTCAATAAAAATATCCAAGCTTCTTATCAACATTCAGAATTTTCAAATATATCTGAATAAGTTTAGACCAATTGAAGGTTTTTTCATTCGGGTTTATAGAAAAAGATGGGCTTTTGGATATGAATTTAGAAAGGGTTAATGAAGAAGATAATGAAGCAAAATTGGTTGACTGTCATGGTTTTTGTTGAGATGGGTTTTACATGATTCAGTGCATAAGACAAGGAGAAGACATTGGTAGAGGCCATCATGATTTGGTTTTGTTCAGGTAAAGGGTGTGCCTCATATTAACCATGGATTCACTGACCTGTTTAGTAGCAATTACTTCACGTAGGGGATTTGATAGTTGGATTTTGACTTCATCAATCTGGTGTGACATACAATGCATTGTTTGTTGTATCTTCTTACATATTTCTACTTGTTGCTCTGTCAAACACTGTTTTTTCATTAGTAAGGATCATTGACAAATGTTACAATCTTGTGTTTCGGATTGATGATTCAGCTTGTCGAAGGGAGATTGAAACCTTAGGATTCGTTAAAAGAGTGTCTAATATCTTTTTAGTGTTTTTTTTTATAAATCCAGACGTAAGTTTTACGTTAGTTATCCAAGAAGTGTTAGAGCTTGAGAAGTAGTTTAAATTAACGAGGAGTGTTAAGAGTTTTTATTTAATATTTAATTAGAGTTTATTTCTAATAAATAGTTTAAATTTATTAGAAGTCTTATTTAAATTAGGAATAAATATTATTTAAATTATAGATAAAATATAATTTTAGTTATATTAAAACTCTATTTTAGCCTATTTAAAGGCTTATTCTGTAATCATTTGATATAGAAGAATAATAAGAAAATACAGAGAAACATATTCTTCTTTCTGGAAAATATCTTTGTTCATCTTCTTCAAACAATAAATATCTAACCACCTATCACATACAAACCACCATCATCCGTTGCATCTACGACCACCATGGCTTCTTTCTCATATGGTAACAGAGCCAACAACGATCTTGATGATGTCACTGCTACTGTCATCTTTAATCTTAAATATGTCAACGGTCTGACTTTTCAGATGCACGTTATTTTTTTCGCTGCTATTATTAGATCACAATCGTTCTCTAGATTTTCCTCGTGGAAATCTTACATCTCTAGTAAAATATCTACTCGTTTAATTTTGTTGGTTCTTCATTTAATGGTTCTATCTTAGCCAATAAAAAAGATAGAAAAAAAAGGTTATAGTTTAGCCTTAAAAAACTATTTAGTTCTATCTTAGCCATCCGTTTTAAAAGATAGGAGAAAAGATTGGAGAAAAGGTTGTAGTTTAGCCTTAAAAACTATTTGGTTCTTTCTTAGCCATCCATCTAAAAAGATAGGTGAAAAGGTTATAGTTGTGAGATTATATATATAGTATTGATAGGAATTTGAGTTAGGATCTATTACTTAGAGATAATTTTAGTAGAATTAAAAGTCTTAAGTTAATAGGATTAAAAGCCTAAAGTAATTAGGACTTCTAATCCTATTCAAAGTCTTATTCTAAAGCTATAAAAAGGCATTAGCTTGTGTAAACAAAATCATTCATTCAACAACAGAAAAACAATTATGTTTCTTCTTCTGTTTCACAAAAAGCTTAAATTTTCTTTTTTCTTTTTTCAACATTATTTTTCCACAAAGTTGGAAGTTGATTTTCTACATGGTATCAGTCTAATATCGATCCTAGTCTGAATTCTTAATGGGATTCCTTTCGATAACCTCTGAGATGTTACCCACAACAAAACAAACGGTTGAATTAGAGTTTTTTCAAGCAATTCCAGGTTCGATAGTAACCTGTGAAACAAATTTAGCTCTCGTGGAGGATAAAGGCATACAAAATATTTGTTCTCTTACTGCACTCTTTTCTTTTAAAGGTACATCAATATGGATCATCGACTCTGGAGCATCTGATCACATGACTGGTAACAGAGAATTATTCCTTAATTTTTTAGATTCATCTTCTAAAAGTTCTATTAAAACAGCCGATGGCTCTTTTTCTCCTATCAAAGGAAGTGGCTCCGTCCTCATTAATGATAACTTGTTGCTTGAAGATGTTCTGTTTGTGCCTAATCTTGCCTGCAATCTTATCTCTGTTAGTAAACTCTCCAAGAATTTGAAGTGTTCATTACAGTTTACTGAATCTGGTTGTTTTTTACAGGCAATGAATTCGAGGAAAATGCTTGGTAATGCTAGCTTACAAAATGGTCTTTATGTCCTTCTCGGTAATCAACCAACTGCCATACCAAATACTTCTTGTTCCTTTACTTCTTTAGGACAAATTGATAATATAATGTTATGGCATTTTAGGTTAGGGCATCCTAATTTTCATTATCTTGCTAAATTATTCCCTAAATTGTTTGTTAATAAAAATCCAAGTTCTTTTAAATGCCATATATGTCCTCTTGCTAAACAGACAAAAACATCTTATTTACCATCTTTCTACAAACCATCTCACCCTTTTTCATTGATTCATAGTGATGTTTGGGGTCCTTCTCGAGTAAAGAATGTAACTGGTAGTAGGTGGTTTGTCACTTTCATCGATGACCATAGTAGAATAACTTGGACATATTTGTTAAAGGATAAATCTGAAGTAGCCTCTGTTTTTGAGAAATTTTATCATATGGTAGAAACCCAATTTGGATGTAAAATTCAGATATTCAAATCTGATAATGGGAGTGAATATTTTACCAAGTCATTGGGAGAATTTTTTAACAAAAAAGGAATTTTGCAAATAAGCACTTGTGTGGATACACCACAACAAAATGGGGTTGCAGAAAGAAAAAACAGACATTTGTTAGAGGTTACTAGGTCTTTGATGTTCACCAGTAACACTCCTAAGTATTTGTGGGGCGAGGCTGTATTAACTGCGACCTATCTCATTAATCGAATGCCTAGTAAGGTTTTGCAACATAGAACACCTAGAGCTGTTTTTTTAGAGTGTTATCCAAATTTTAAACCATTGTCATCTATTCTTCCATTTAAAGTTTTTGGTTGCACTGTGTTTGTAAAAGATTCTGCTCCCTCTTTGTCAAAACTAGACCCTAGATCTTTGAAGTGTGTCTTGGAAGGGTATTCTTCACTTAAGAAGGGCTACAAATGTTACCATCCTTCTCAAAAAAATTTTATTTCAATGGAGCTCACCTTTTTTGAACATGAACCTTATTTACACTCGACTGAAAATCAGGGGGAGAATAGTGATATTTTTCAGCCTCTCAGAAATCAGGTTTATTCTTCAGATTTATTTATTAATAATCCTTTATCATTTGAACCTGATAACTCGTCCACTTCTACACCTACAACTCTTCATCCTTCACCTATTGTTACTACTCCTCAATTCTCACCTAAACCTCCCTCACAAACTCCTCAACCCTCTAAGCAATTGAAAGTTTACACCAGAAAACAGAAAGCTATTCCAGAGACTGTTTTGCAATCTGACACTTGCCAAGAATTGGACTTGAGTTCAGTTGCCAATGAGAATGATGAAGATAATGTTCTAACTGAGATTCCTTCCTCGTTACCTGAGGTTGATGATTTACCAATTGCTAAAAGGAAAGGGATAAGAGAATGTACAAAGCATCCCATTCAGAGGTATGTTGCTTATGGTAATCTAATGCCATCTTTCAAGGCTTTTACAGCTTGCTTAGATAAAGAACAAATACCTGACACTATTGAGGAGGCTCTAAATGATTCTAAGTGGAGAAGAGCTGTTGAAGAGGAGATTGAAGCACTTGAAAAGAATAATACTTGGACCATTACAGATCTTCCGCAGGGCAAGAAACCAGTTGGATGCAAGTGGGTGTTCTCCATAAAATACAACTCTGATGGTAGTATACAAAGGTATAAAGCAAGATTAGTAGCCAAAGGTTTTACTCAAACCTATGGAATTGATTATAATGAGACTTTTGCTCCTGTAGCTAAGCTAAATACAATTAGAGTTCTCTTAAGTTTGGCAGTAAACAAAGACTGGGTGCTGCATCAACTTGACATTAAGAATGTTTTTCTTAATGGAAAATTGGAAGAAGAAGTGTACATGAGAGTTCCTTCGGGTTTGAAGTCGATAAAAGGTGATCAGAAAGTTTGTAGACTTAATAAATCCATCTATGGTTTGAAACAGTCGCCTAGAGCCTGGTTTGACAGATTTACCAAGGTAATTCTGAAAGCTGGATATAAACAATCCTTAGCAGATCACACACTCTTCATTAAGATAACCTCTAACAATAAAAGGGTTATTTTAATAGTGTATGTGGACGACATAATTCTGACAGGTGATGATGAGGAAGAGATAAGTCACCTGAAAAGGTTATTAAATACAGAGTTTGAAACAAAAGACCTAGGAAAACTCAGATACTTTCTAGGCATGGAGGTTGCTAGGTTGAGTAAAGGTTTAGTAATAAATCAAAGAAAGTATGTTTTTGATTTACTTAATGAAACTGGGATGCTAGGATGCAAACCGGTTGATACTCCCATGAAAGCAGGATTAAAATTTAGTAAAGATGACTCAAGTCATAAAGTTGATAAGGGTAAATTTCAAAGGTTAGTGGGAAAGTTAATTTATTTATCATTAACCAGACCAGATATTGCCTTTCTAGTTAATGTTATCAGTCAACACATGACTGATCCAAGGGAGGATCACATGGAAGCTGCAATTAGAATTTTGAGATACTTGAAAGGGACACCAGGGCATGGACTGCTATCTAAAAAGACTCAAGAAAGTTCTATTCAGATTTTTTCAGATTCAAGCTGGGCAGGTGAACTGACAGAAAGAAGATCAACTAATGGCTATTGTTCCTTTGTTTGGGGAAATCTAGTGACTTGGAGAAGTAAGAAACAAATAGTTGTATCCAGAAGCAGCGCTGAAGCAGAATATAGGGCCTTAGCATTGAGAATGTGTGAAGGAATTTGGTTATTAAAGCTACTGAAAGAGCTAGATGTAAACCAAGAGGAAAAGTTCGAGATTTTTTGTGATAATCAGTCTGCCATACAAATTGCTCGAAATCCAGTTCATCATGATAGGACGAAACATGTAGAGATTGATAGACATTTTATCTCGGAAAAGATTACTAATAGGACAGCTTCTTTATCCTATGTTCCTACAGAAGAACAAGTGGCAGACGTGTTTACAAAAGCATTACCAAAAGCTTCATTCGACAAGTTTCTATTCAAGTTGGGAATATATAATATATATTCTCCAACTTGAGGGGGAGTGTGAGATTATATATATAGTATTGATAGGAATTTGAGTTAGGATCTATTACTTAGAGATAATTTTAGTAGAATTAAAAGTCTTAAGTTAATAGGATTAAAAGCCTAAAGTAATTAGGACTTCTAATCCTATTCAAAGTCTTATTCTAAAGCCTATAAAAAGGTATTAGCTTGTGTAAACAAAATCATTCATTCAACAACAGAAAAACAATTATGTTTCTTCTTCCGTTTCACAAAAAGCTTAAATTTTCTTTTTTCTTTTTTCAACATTATTTTTCCACAAAGTTGGAAGTTGATTTTCTACAATAGTTTAGCCTTAAAAACTAAATAATATTTTTTTAAAGGATTCTACATCAAAGGTTCAAGTTGAAATTCTAGTCTGTGTAGCTATCAACTTGAGGGGAATGTAGATTCCTTTGATCACTTCATACATTATTCACATCAGATCTTTTAATCAAGAACCACATATTGGGGAATCTCAATCAAAGACTCCTAACCCGAGAACATGGAGTATTTTTTTCCGAAGAAACAACAGAAGAAAAAAAGAGTAGGGCATTACATCCAAGATCCAAGCTGGTGCTTTACTATGTTTGTTCACCAGCTTGAAGGGAGTGTTAGTTATCCCAGAAATGTTAGAGCTTGAAAAGAAGTCTAAAAATTAACGAAGAGTGTTAACAGTTTTTATTTAATATTTAATTAGAGTTTATTCCTAATAAATAGTTTAAATTTATTAGAAGTTTTATTTAAATTAGGAATAAATATTATTTAAATTATAGATAAAGTATAACTTTAGTTATATTAAAACTCTATTTTAGCCTATTTAAAAGCTTATTCTGTAATCATTTGATATAGAAGAATAATAAGAAAATACAGAGAAACATATTCTTCTCTCTGGAAAATATCTTTGTTTATCTTCTTTAAACAATAAATTCCTAACCACCTATCACACACAAACCAACATTATCCGTTGCATCTACGACCACCATGGCCCATTTCTCACATTACTATTTCACACATCCTTTTAAATAAGGATCAATCTCATTACATAAATAGAAAGACTGTTCTTAAAAGGAAAATAAATCAACTGAAATAAAGAACATAATCAATAAATCTAAGAAAGAAATAATTCTTTTTGGATGCAAAAATTGAGAAGTTATAATATGCTTAAGTATTGTAATTTTTTCTGTCCGTGCTGGCCTGATCATTGCATGAGTTTTGGCTTTTTCATGTCACTTTAATGACTGAGTTTGAAGTTAGTGGGGTTTCCTCATTTCTTACAACAATAACAGGGAATACATTTGGACCCAAGCATTTATTTAATGGATGATGAGTGTAAAACTACCTCCTCTGTAACTGAAGGGCATCAACCAACCACACAATCTGTGGCATCAGATGATAATTCTGTAGTGCAAATGGAAAATAATTGCACAAGTTCATCTGGAAGTAAAGCGGAACATAGCCAAAACCATCTTGTGCATGGTGCTTCTGCTGATCAAGTGAACAAAATCTCTGAAGCTTTAGAGTCTATTGCTCTAGCAACTGCTTCTGAGAATAAAGGTAGATTTCTGCTCTCAACTTGTATTATTTGGTATAGCATCTAACTTTGTTTCATGTATGTGTTCAGTATTAGTCTAAGTGCTTGCAATATGATAGTTTATTGAAGGTTTTTGTGTTCGAGTAGGTGAAACTGTTAAAGCTGCAGAAGTAAATGGAAGTACCAATAGAAAAGAAAAACATGGTCCTGAACCAGTAATTATACCCATAGTTCTGAAGATGGCTGAATTTGATCATAAGGTAAGGTTGGTTTATCTGTTCACTTTTGTATATTCCGCTTTAACTAGTGAAGTATGTGAGAAGCTTGTTGATGAGTATAAATTTGGTTTGGTTAATAATGTGGTGCACATTGCTAAACATATCATATGGAGGAGACACCAGTTCTAATTCACATTTGGCAAAGCTGCAAATATTGGTGCTGTTTTCATGTCCGTTTCTTGATCTCTCTTTTGATGGAACCTGTGCTATCAGAAACCTTATTTGTACAGATAGAAAAGCCCGTCTAAGGATCTGAACTCTCAACAATATGGACGCTTCATTTAGTCCACTATTCTTGTGTGTGATATCATTTGTTGGATAGGCTATTCTGAGCATAAAGTTATACAAAGATGGGTTCTTTTAATGGTTATATCCTTCAGTTTGTGGATGTTTCATTTAGTTTACTATTCTTGTGTGTGATGTCATTTGATGGATAGGCTATTCTGAACATAAATTTATAAATAGAAATGATACTGCTGCAGTTTGTTCTTGATGTTAAAAAGATGTAATCAGGTTCATGCAAAATTATTCTTAATGGTATGAAGGTGTCTCTCGTTAATTAGGACTGTATCTCAACTGTTCCCTTGTAATGTCTCTTCTCAGTCCTGTATGATTTCCTAAGTTCTAACCGTACTCTATGCAGGCTTTACTGGAGGAGAGGATCACTACTCGGACATTAAGTGGTAAATGTCTTGTCCAGGTATTAATAGTACTTCTGGGTTCTCATTCTATTATAAACTACTGCTATTGCTGAAGGTGAAGTAGCCTATTATCATGCCAGAAAAATAATACAATTTGACAAAAAGCTAAGTGGGGATTGCCTTGTATCATAAGAATCTCTAACTGAATAGTTAGGCTGATTTGAAGCTCTCTTTCTCAATTTTGAATGTTAATAGTTGTCCTCTTTAATCAAGGACTATGATTAAGTACTGAGGTATACAGTATGATTCTATGAATATGGAGTAACCATTGGGCTTCATTTGGTGTTTGGAAAGTGGATCCTGGAAAATTCAAGAAGTCGTATTCATGTACTTTCTTCAAGTAGTTTTCTTAAATCTTTTACCTCTAGCTTGCCTAGAGTATTGTGGAATCTCAAATACAATTACTTGAATATTTAGCACATGGTAAAATTTTCCAGAATTCTCTTATGCTGGAGAGGTGTTCTGGTGTGAGATGATGCCTTCCAACCATGTTCATATGTGCAAAACCTTTCATTGTTGTTTCTGGTCAAAAGTGGGCATGGTGATGCCTTGTTTTTTCTTTTGCTCGCTCTCGGTTCCTTTTCTTCAGTGATGTTTTCATTGTGTGGTCCTTGGGGCTTTGGTAAAATGTTTACTCAATTTACTTCTATATTTTATTGTTTGATGAATTTATAACTAAAATAAAGTTTCTTTTGTTATTTTTTATTGCAGGATACAGATAAGCTGATAACCAACTTGAAGACCATTCAAAATTATCTTTGCTCCTTTGAGTCACAGGTATGACATTTCATGACCCTTTCTTTGATTGTCTGGCTGTAACATCTACTCCATACTTATCTCGTGTTTTCAGTGAACTTAATATGTAATGTCTATTTACATTGTAACATCATAATAATGTTTCTTAGATTTAATATAAAAGCAGATTTAGACGGGAAGGAGCTAACCATGTATGCATCATATTTTGGGCAAACATTTGATTAGATTGTTGGAAAAGAAAGTGGGACATATGTACGATGTCCCTTGGCATTTATAAAAGGAGTTTCTTGATTGTCTCATCAAACACTCTCCCAGATGATCTCATGGGTTTACTTTTGTTGGAATTACAGTCTGATGTTTCATGCTTGTGCTTCAAGATTCTTAGTTAGATAGTTGGATTGCCCTATCATTTTAGGTATTCTAAAATTTTATTATTGGTGTGAAGAGTGTGCAATAATGAGCCACCTTACATTTTAAACAAACCAACAGGCATTTTATTATTAGTGTTTTAACTTTTTGCTGATTTTCATTCGTCTTTGTCCCTTGGTACAGGGTTTGACCGTTGTCAATGTATCGGCAACCACATTTCCACAGACATTGGATTGGCTGCATGGGTACCTTCTTCAGGTATACATGTTATCTTCAATGATTTTCCAAGTTGCAGTAAAACATAGTACCGACGCTTCATTTTTGTTTTCACCTGACTCTAAATTCAAAGGATGATTTTAGTTGGAAAATGAGACAAACTCTGCAATTCAGCTACGAAAATAGATTAAAACTTGTTTTCTGTTATTTATATTGACCATGAGCTAACTATTGTGCAATAAGTTCAAAAATGGCAAAGTGTGCACCAGGCTTTGTAATGTGAAAACACACAGCGGGTATCGAGGGTACTAGTAAACAAAAAATTTAGTACCATTAAAACATACAAGAAGGCAGTACATGGCAATTGTCATCCTCTTAAGTTTGTGGCAATGTAAAACAACCATTCAAAATGACAGACTATAGAGTGTTTTTAAGATCCATAAACTTGCTTGTAATTAACAAGCATTTACTAGCATAGCTTGTCATATAGTATTTTGAAATATTGTTGCATCATTTCAGCCTTAGGTGCATTTCCCATATTTCTTTTTCAGCATTAACTGATTTGCTATACACTCTTCTTAATAACACTTTTTGTAGCGCATTGAGCAAGGCATTTCCTCTGCGTCCAATGAAAACAGGAGTTCGGACGAAAAATAGGTTACGGGCTGTCATTAGGTTGAGCAGTCGGAGGTAAGAATGTCGCCTTCAATACTTTTGATATTTTGTGTACGTAGAAGATGGAGAATCTGACTCTAACCAACACATGCCTGAATGGTGCTTCCTCTTTGTTATGATGTTGTGCTCCTTGTCTGTTTTTTCAGGCTGAATGATGCACATTCATGGATATAGCTGCCGACCTTATTGCGATGGAATTTTATAAATCAAATTAAAGTAGAGATTGTTGCAAATAATTAATTAGCTGAAATATGTATTGGATAAGGTCGTGTTGGAGAAGACTGCTTCCCTCGGTGCAGTAACCAAATTATCATTTTACAACCTCTTTTGGCAAAGCCTATATTATATTGGTTTTTAGACTATTTTTAAAAGGTCTAATTATGAATATCTTCGCTCTATCCAACCCCTTATAAGGAGTCGAGAAAAAGCTGAATTGAAAAATGGAGCATCGTTCAATTTTTTTAATGTTATCACCCTCTAACAAACATGCAATCGTGTATCTTACAATTGATGCAAATCGTCTATCTCTTTTTTGTCTTTATTTGTGTTTCCGTTTCTAATTAGAGAGTTTAGGGTTTAAGGTTAGGGTTTAGGGAATTAGATGTATGGTGTATTTTTTAGAGTTTAGGGTTTAGAGTTTGAGATTTAAAAAATAAGGGTTAGAGTTTAAAATTCAATTTTTTAAAAATTCTCAATGAGGCATGAATAAAGAGGTAGGAGAGTTTTACCCACTACATTATACTTAAAATATTGAATCCCCTACCACAAATGAGAGGTCAAACGAAGTCAGATCAAGTAAAAGCTGTAAGTTTCATAAGAACCAAGGCATAGCACATATGAGTATCCATTTAAAAGATGCAATAGAGTTGGCCATTAGAAGGGTTCACTAAAGGCAAAGATGGAGCGCACCTAGCGCAGACATAGGTGAAAAATATAAAAAAGTCAAGAGGATCACAAGCAATACGAGAAAAACATGAGTTCCAAAAAGTAAAAAGTCCAGAATGAAGGATCCCTTGCTAAAAGAGAAGTTCTGTTGATTAAATTCGAAGTTACGAAACTTAATAAGCAATGTTGTTCCCATGACTTCTTTGTTAGCCGAGACTTACTTACGAGTGGCATCTGATGCAAAGCATGACAACCTTTAACGTGTCAGTAGAATAGCCAAGACGCGAGAGAATAACGGCTTGTCATAAAGCAAATATGCACTAAACAGGTAAAGGTAGGACAACTTAACTCATATTTGTCAATATGAATTTTGCTTTAAACTCTTGATCTCATCACTATTTTGTTTTAAATACTTTGAATAGTTCAACATTATATGTGGTCGTTTTTGTTGATAAGGGTCCATTAGCTACTTTATAAAATAAAAAATATTCTTTATACCAACGAATGTAAAAAATATTCTTTAGTCGATAAGGGTTCATTAGACGCTTTATAAAATAAAAAAAAAATTATATTAACGAATGATAAAACAAAGATTCATGAACCGCTTTCATGGTAAGTGTACATAGTAAAACGATCGTCAAAGTAAGAATTCGTTAGTCACTTTGAAAAAGTACTCATAATAAAACAGTTGTCAAGAAAAAATTATATTATGAGCAAGTCTCATCACGTGTCTATAGGACCAACTACTAAAAACCATATACTTTATTAATTTTTTTATGTCATATTTTTTTAAGTGAATCTTCACTTAAAAAGTACTTTTAAAATGAGATAACAGTAAATATAAGTAAAGATTCACTTAAGAAAATATGACATGAAAAAAATGATAAGATAGATGCTTTTTAGTGGTTGGTTTCATGGATGACGTGGTGGGACTTACCCATGATATAATTTCTCATTGTTCGCTAGCTACTTCCATAGTAAATGTGTATAATAAAGTGACAGTCGAGAGAAATATGGGTGCTCATATTCGGGTATCCGGAATTTTTAGGTACTTTATTCGGGTACCCGCAAATCGTGTACTCGTAAAATTCGGGTACCCACAAAATCAGGTATTGAGTACCTGGTTTATTTTTTATATATTTTTTAAATTTATTTCTTAAAAAATATAAGAAACACATAAATTTCATGATATATATTTCAAGTACAAAAATATTGATTTGAGATTAATTTTAAAGATAAATATTTGGATATATATATGTGTGTATATTAAAGTTTATCAATAAAAGAATGTATTATTCTCGATCATGATTTTTCTTTCAAATCTTATATTAATAAATTAATATAAATATTTATGAAAAAATCAAAACTTAAAAGTATATAGTACAAGTATAAAAAGAAATTAAGGATTTAAAATTAATTTTAGAGAAAAATAATAAAAAAATATAATTTAAAATATAATTTAAAATTTAAAATATATAATTATTTAAATTATCGGGTCAGGTCGAATACCTGATTTTAAAAAATTTTAGCTCTGACCCGTCCCGATTACCCAAAAAAAAAATACGGATCGGATACCCGACTCAAAGAATTCAGGTATTTAATTATAAATACCCAGTAATTTTTAATCAGGTAAATGAATTAACAAATTGAGTAATTCAAGTCGGTATTTTTGGATACTCCTAAAGATAAGAGTTAGCCACCCACTTTCGCAATAACTATGCATAGTAAAGAGAGCCAAGATAAGGAAAAATTATATCATGTGTTAGTCTCACCACATATTCATGAGATCAATTATTAAAAATTATCCACCTCAGTAATTTTGTTAAGTCATATTTTTTTTAAGTGAATCTTCACTTAAAAAATTAAAAATTATTAAAATAAATAGTTTTTAATGGTTGATTATTTAGATAACGTGATAAAATTGACCCATAATATAATTTCTGAAAGATAAGGGTTCGTCAGTCACTTCCACAATAAGCGTGTATAGTAAAGCGGCTGCCAAGATATAAGCATGTTTGTGTGAAAAAAATAGGGTTAAAGATTTATTTAGATTTGAATTTTAATTTTTAAAGTGAAATTATGAATGTTTGTGAAATTTTTTTTCCATGTCAGAGAGAATGTTCATATACTAGAGGTAGAAAATTTGTTTTTTACAAGCGGATGTAATGCAGGTTTTAGATGCATAAATTAGGGTTTGAAATTTAAGACTTTAAGATTTATGATTTATGACATAATTTAAGGTTTAAAGGTTAAAATTTAATTTTATAGATAGGAATTTAAATTTTAATTTTGAGTGAAAATAAGCATGCCTATATCATTAGGCTTAAAGATTTTGGGATAATCTAGAGTTTAAAGCTTATAGAATAATAACCTTAAATAATAACTCATTAGGCTTTAAGGTTTAGATTATAAGTTTAACATATGATAGGAATTTAGGTGTTAAAATTTAAGGGTTAGAATTTTATGATTAGATATTCATATTTAATTTTTAGAGTTAAATTAAGCATGCTCGTAGAAAAAATCACTACTTATCCCTCAAATATTAACCAATATTTGATGCACAAGCATTGCAAAACTTTTCTCCCGCAAGCATGTCTTGTTTAGGCTTTAAAACCCTAAAATTTTAATCCTCAAATCATAAATTTAAAATATTAAAATCTAAACTCTAAACTAAACCTCTTACTTTAAAATAAGCATATTTTTTTTTCTAATTTTAATAGTCTTTATTTTTTTTCTTTTAAATCAAAAACGCTGGGATTCAAATATTAACATCAAATATTAAATATTATGAGTCATTGATTAAATTTAGGCTTAAAATCAAAAATATTTTAGCTATATATTAATATTTGGGTGAACTCAATTAATTAACAAATTTCAGACCAAAATAACCAACTAAACTTTGAAGGAAAAAAAAAACAGTTTACCAATCTAACATTTCAATGACCAACTGGTTAACCAAACTAAATTTCAATCAGTCAATTTATTCATATTATTTTTAAAATGTCTATTTATTTAATTTTAATATAAAAAACCCTCATTTTTTTAATTCGTAGAATTAAGAAATCTTATTCGTTAAGATTATTTATTCAAGGACATCATTTTCAAAGTTAAATCTATAAGCAATAAGGTCTGCGATGCATACATGTAGTTAAAGACAAAACAGACTTAAAGAATTCAGTTGAAAATTACTAACACATCGAGTTCTGCGAGGTGCAGATTGCAGAGTCAATATGAAGAGAGAAGTTGAACATACACGGCTTAAATATCAAACTAAGGCTTCCAGTTCTTAAAAGTTCTCAGTGTTTAGACTTTAGACCAGAATTCACAGCCATATAGAAAGTGGTTTCACTTAGTTTCTGACTGGTGGGTGAAATGGACGTACCGGTGATCACCGGCTAGTGCTAGGCTTAGATGCAACAGTCCTCTGGACTGTCGAAACGCCATCCACGAATTTTGTTCGGAAAAGAACATTGGCGTTATTAAACATGCCCTCTTTTAGTGAAACAACAATAAACTGCAAGAAGCAAACACAAAGTTTGAGAATTAGATATGTGTGTGCAACCTATATAATTCCAGAAACTAGAATTTCCTGGAAGAGAGGGAAATAACAAAGAATCATAGAACCTGAGAGTGTGGAAAGTGAGCTTTAATCATTCTTCCTATATTCTGAGTGTGGCTTAGATCTAGTGCTGCATCAACCTGTTGCAACCATCCCATAAAGAGGTTAATCACTTTGACCGTCATTTAATGAACTATAATTTGCTGAAAGCAAAGAAAAAAGGTAGAATATGAAAAGGTAAAACTAGAAGTACAATTTCAGAAGACAAGACAGGTAAAGAAGAACACAATGATTGTGCAAGTTTGCATATTTGCAAGTGTCTTTAGATGCAACTAAATGAAATGATTAAAATCCATTAATCAAATAAAAGATTCAGAAATTATTCAAAGTCTAGCTTATATAAGCAATCGTCTAACTTCTTGTTTCATGCTGTTACTTACTATGCTATTTGTAATCATCTGAAGTATACCATAATAACCCAAAACCTTGTGTAGGGTCCTGCATAGGGTTAACATAAAGAAGCAACTAGAAACTCTCAGCTAGATCAACTAAAAGGAGAAGAAAAACTAAACTTCTAAAGCATAATAGAAGCAATCAAATTGCAGTATTTCAATGAATCCACTTCCATTAAAAAAATGAAGTCGCGTGATCTGGGACGAATGCAGATGGTTGTGTGGGAAGTAAAGGCAAATGGGAAGAAAAAGAGGGGGGAAAAACATACTTCATCAAGTATATAAAGTGGAGCCGGTTTAAACAGCAGCAGAGCCAAGATTAGAGAAAGTGCAAGTAGAGACCGTTGACCTCCACTCAATTCAGACAAGGACTGTTTCCAAACACCACCAAATGCAACACGGACCTCAAGACCATCTAAGAAGCTGCAGCCTTCTGGTGGTTCAAGTTTTGCCATGGTTCCCGGCAACAGGGTAGAAAAAATGGAGCCAAAGTCTCTGAAGAAAAGTGCATTACAAAGGACAGAGCGACATAAATATTTTAGAAGCCCCAAAACAAAAAGAAAAATCATAGAGATGGAACATAACATCTGGAAAATGAGATTCAAACAAGTAAATGCAGAAAAAACACAATGCTTACTGGTTAACTTTGACCCAAGTGACCTTGAGTGTTTCTTTCTTCTTCTCATCTAGCTCTTCAATTGTCTTCTTAATTTTAGATTTGTCATTCTAGGCAGAGGAACTATAGGATAAGTACGAGTGAAATGCTAAAAAAATATTATTACGGATTGAGAGTAGCCAACCTCAACAGTGTTTTTCTTAGACATCAAATCATTATACTCATCTTCTGCTTTCTCAAACATTGCCATCACTTTCTTGTTCACTCTTTTTTCAAGACTTCATTAAAGGGGGTTGCAATTGAAAATCCAATAAAACCAAGTGATGAGTAATCACATCTCATAATGATATAAAATGATAAGTATGAAATTGTTCTCAAGTATATGAATTTGAAATATTTGCAAACAGAATTGGTCTAACTCTGCATACCTTGATTGTTCAGTTTGAAGCTTGTCAAGTTCTTCCCTTGCTTTATGAGGATCACGGGATGAAAAATCATAATCAGTCCCACCTCTGCCAAAAAGCTGTCTTTCAGTAGAAATCCAGGCATGCTTCTCAATCAGTTTGTCTACTTTCGAGGAGCAATCTTTCTGTTCCATCTCCATTTGCTTTACCTATATGAAAAAATTATTGTACGTCAATGCCTCAAGTTATAGGACACCTATACAGCTGACTAAATAAAATTACCTCATTTTCCAACTTTTTCCTCTCAAGCTTTATGTTGCTAAGCTTATGCTGAAGTTTCTGCTGCAGCTTAAGAATACTGCTAATTTCAGTATCACACTCCTTCATCTTTAAACGAACAGAATCCAACTTAGATTGCAATTGGTCACGACTTTTTTTTAGGGAATTAACCTGCATCATGGTATGAGGAAATGAATTTTATATCATAGAAGTAAAGTAGAGCAGAAATCTGCCAATACCTCGGTCACTTGTTCCTGTACTTCCAAATTGAGATTGTTAATTTGTGATCTCACAGAAGCTAACTGATTCTCTAAAGATGATTGTTCTTGTATGAATGCTTCCCGTTCCATGACAAGTCTCTCTCGTTCATTTTCATGCCCCTAAAATCACAAAAGCAGGTTTAATATATGAATGAGCCATATAATAAACTTATTATAAATCAGTACAGAAAAATAAAGCAAAAAATGACAGGAACATTGCATGATAAGTTCAGATAAATTAACCCTTTGTTTCCTCAAATTTGTTAGGAACAACAAAACTAACAGTATCAGATTTTACCTTGAGATCCTTTGAAGATGACTGCATTTGAGATTTTGTGGCCTTTATCTTTCTCTCCAAGTCTTTAAGCCTGCCCTCTCTATTATTATCATTATCCTTAATTGATTTTTCAAGTTCTGAAACTGTTGTGACAAATTTTTCATACAAAATCTGTTTTTCTTTAACAGCTGATCTTGCTAGTTCAAGTTCTTGTTCAATGCTCTTTACCATTTCTGCAAGCTACTTGCATCCAAAAAAATAGGGAGGGGAGAGAAATTAAACCAATCCTCTCAAAAGTGTCAAGATGATGACTTAAATGAGTTAAATTGATTGGTTAAAAAGAAAATAAATAAAAATAGTAAAGTGCAAAACCTTATGATGCTCATTTTTCTCTGCCCTGCTCTGGAACAAGGAAAGGTCATGCATTTTAAGCTCTAACTGTGTTTTAAGGTCTGTGAACTTTCTCTGAAGAGGCAGAAGGTCTGCAATCTACAAGAGCAGAAAACTGAATATAATAAAAAAATTGAATCAAGTGGAAAGTTGATTCATATTGAAATTAATTCAATTAGCAATGTTTTCATCTAGTCCTTACAATCACATTTAAAGTAATACCTTTGCTTCAATTTCAGATAATCTCTTCTGATGCAGTGCAAGTTTTGATTCAGCCTCTGCCAAATCATGAAGTTGCCTTAGAAGATCACCACCACCCCTGTGGAGAATGATATCAAGTTTTAAACCCTATATCCTATATATAATATAACTACTTGGAAACAATTTGTTCGAGAAAGAAGTTAAAAGGAGAAATTATTCATCTAACAAATTTGATTGCTCCCCACGAATGCGCTCCAGAAGCAAAACAAAACCATAACTTCCGAAAGAACAAGGCGATGAAGAAAAAGAATGGATAAATCATACACATTTTCAGAGAACCAAAAATCGTGGAATGCTTATAGCCTAGTAATTTACCTGCGGCTTCCACCAGTCAAAAGACCACTAGGTTGAAATATATCACCTTCAAGGGTGACACTAGGAGTACGTATTTCGCGATTAAAAGCAACCTACAAAAGAATCGTTGAGTTGAAAAGGAAAGTAAAGAAAATAAATCATAACTGAACTTGCAGTGCATGCAATTAGGAAGTGGCAGAGGATAAAGGCAAACTTTTGACAAGAGATATGGCCAAAAATCAAACAAAATAAGTGAAAGTGTTTTACATTGTTCAAAGAAAAAAAGCTGGATATATTCAGATGCACATACCTCCTTTGCAGCTTCAGTAGTTTTACAAACAAAAGTACCACCAAATACATATTCCATAGCGCTCTGAAATACCATTTAAAACTTTTAGAAAAAGACAGCACCAAATAAAAAAATACCAATGAATGCCTTTGACTGCCTATAGCGGTTCAAAGTATATCAACTCATCTAGAAATTGCCAATGGGCAACATGCAGTGTGAGGTTTAGGATTATAAAATCTGAATACCTCCAATTCCTTATCATAGCCAACCAATGAAAGTGCAAGCTTTGCATTCTCCTTGCCAACCTACAAATATAGTATATATTGATGAAACCAAAACAAAGAACAGAGCAGAGATTTGAAAATATAATAGATGTAAAAGAGTAATTAAAGACAAAAGCAACAACTAACCAATCTCGTAGCAGCCTGCTGTGCCCTAGGGTGTACATTATTAGGTTGGATTTTGTTTAAAGGTATAATAGTTACTCTTCTGCGTAGATCACCATTCTGAAGCAGTTGTTTACCAGTGTTTTCACTGTCAACAACCACATTAAATAACTTTCCACCTGCAGTAACCTATAAATTGATTTGAAGTGTTACCATATAATTTGATTGTAGCCAATGAAATAATATCATGCACATGTTGCCAACCTCTAATGCTGTCATTGCGGAGCTATCCTTCACTTTTATTAGTTTTGCAACCACCCCTTTCACCTTTGTACGGTCAAAGTTTTTCACAGGATCACGAGAATTGAACTGAACATTTGCTAAGTGTGTTGAAAGATCACGTGCTTCATCTTTCAACTTCTGGATGAGTTCCAACTCAGATGCACGGTCCTAGAAGAGTTTGTTCATTAAAAAAGATTTAGTCAAAAGAAAATTCAAGGGCAGTCTGCCGATAAGGGAGAGTGGTGGAACCTTTTGCAGTGCTTCCATCTGGCCTTCTTTGTATGGAAGAGACTCCAACTCAAGTTTAACTTTTTCCAAACCTTCTCTCTTAGAATTAAGTTCATTCTCCACATCAACTGCTTCAGCACGCTTCGACTTTAATTGGCGTGTTTTCTCTCCCAGCTCCTTTTCACAATGGCTAATTTTTGTTTTCAGCTGCTTCAGTTCTGTTTCAGCAGTCCCAACAGCAACTTTGGCATCAGCTAGTTGATCCTCTAGACATTTCTCTTCATTGCCGCTGCTCTTGCCAGCTAGGACTGCCTGCCATGTTAATCACACCAACTTCCTCAAAACACTTGGTTTGTAAAGAAATTAAAAGTTTATAAAATTAATGAAAATGACACATGCAAGTATTTACCTGGTGTTCCTTTTCAAACTCTCCCAAACTCTTAGAAAGATCCTCAAATCTCTTCTTCAGATCAGCTGCCCCTTGTTCAGAATTCTGCACTGCAATGGCTTTATCTTCTATAGACTGCTTCAAATCTTCAATATTGTGAATGATCTGGACCATCAAATGTGGAATTCAAATCTTTAATAGGAATAACAAAACACTAGAAAGCAGATAAAACCAAACAAACTGAACAGAAGATAAACAGATTTTCTCTAATGTAAGATGATTAAAATGCTTGAGCTGATGCTAAAGAAACAGAAGAGCTTGGGGCAAGAAATCAGTAACCTTTTCAGCGTTCTCTTTCTCGCCCTTGAGAGTATCCTCTTTACTCTCCAGCACAGACACTTCTTGCACAAGAGATTTAGATATTGAATCTACTTCATCAGACAAAGTTTTAACTTCCCCACCCATAGTAGCTTCCTTTTGAGCAGTCAAGTTTGAAATATTTGTCTCCATGTCCTGAATTTCCACCTTTGTTCTTTCAGCATCATCATCAATTTCAGTTATCTTAGCCTTTTTTCTTTCCACTTCACCAACCGCATTATCTCTAATCCTCTCTGCTTGAACATACTCATAAGCCACGCAAAATCTTTTAAGTCGATCCAACTCCGCATTTCCATTAGCCCATTGCATATACTGCATACGTTCTTTTCTTAACTTCTCTAAAGCAGGCAGTATTTCCTGATCAAGAAGCTTATTTATTTCATCTACCTTACTTTGTTTCTTCTCAAGTGTTTTCAACGCGAATTCCTTTTTTGTTTCATACATTCTTGTCCCTGCAGCCTCTTCTAGCATAGATAAAATCTCAGGAGGTTTCATATTTAAAACCTTGGTGATCCGACCTTGCATTATGAGAAAATGCGGATTATTAACATTAAGCTGAACCGAGTGGAAGAGGTTCTGTACTTGACTTGGCTGAGCAAGTTTTCCATTGATCAAATATTTGTTCCTTCCACCAACTACAATCTGCAGACATTTCAAATACATTTTCAATTTAAAAAAAAAAGGATAGTGTTCAATGAAAGCATGTAAACTAGAACTAGAAGGACGCGGAAATTTGCAAGAATAGTTCAAATTGAGAGAGAATTATTTGTCACCTACTTGTCGAGTTACAGTAATCTCAGAGTGATCCGCATAACCAAGTGGACTCCGAGATCTATCAGAGTTATCGAAGATAATGGAGACGGTGGCCTTGGTAATTCCAGCTTGGCCTTGTTTGTAAACAAGCTCTTGAAGATTGGCGGCACGAACTTGCTGCAGATTGGTGATACCTAAGACAAAGCAAATGGAATCCAAAATGTTGGATTTCCCCGACCCGTTTAAACCGGTTATGGCATTGAAGAAGGGATCGAAACCAGGTACAACGGTCCTGGTGGCGTAGGATTTGAACCCTTCCAGGCATATTTCCTTGATGTGCATTGCGCCTGAATTGCAGAAATCCGAGAAGGAAAACCCTATAATCTGATAAAATGAAGAGAAAAACGCCGAAGAAAATAAGTACAGATGAGTTCTTTCAATCAGCTTTACCTTGATGCGAATCGGAGTTCTTGAGTGGTAGATTTGGAGGTATCTATCTGTATAGAGCAAGAAAGGGGTGAGTCAAATGGAAAGGTTTCCCCTTTCCCAATTTCCCAAAACTCAAAACCAAAGAAAGAGCGGGAAATAGATGTGCCAAATGCCAATTGATTTCAAAATAAATATTATATCATGGGCCCACTTACCACTACTCTTTCCGCCCAACCAGAAGGCCTTAACACTATGCCCGGTTACAATTACATTTCCGACCAAAACCCGTTTGTTTAATAGAAAGAAACATTAAATTCTTTAAATAAAGCTAGAAATTTGAATTCTCATATTATGAACGGTTAAAATTGAATTAAAAGAATTTTTTAATTTAATTTAAACTTAATTCAAATTAATCGACTAATAATACAGATGTCAGTGATAAAATCAATAAAAAAATTAAACCATTTCCGCAAACAATCCATCCTTAATTCTTCCGATCCTTGATCAGTTATAGATGGCACCATTCCTCAAAACTTTAATATAGATAATTAATTGTTTTTGAAATATATAAGCTCTTAATATTCTGAAAGTAGCTAATCTTATTAGTATATTTTTTTAACATATCATTTCTTTACAAATTTATTAAAAATATATATATTTAAAATTTAATTCGTGAGACCAACTTAATTTTATATATCTAAATATTCTTATGAAAACATTATGCGCTTTAATTTTAATTTATCTCCGTCCGTCTCCTTGACTTCAAACATAAAATTAGTTTAATAAATATGAAATATGCTTAGTATTTGTATTAAAATTTGAATTATATTTTAATATATAATATGTGTAAATTTTTATAGCTAATCGAAAACCTCACCAACATGCCTCTTTTTGTACTTTTCTGAACACTAGCTGATCAAAAGGGTCAATAGACGCAGCATGCAAAGAGTACTTTTGTGAAGACTAGCTAATTCTACAGAGAAACAAGACATGAGTATGAAAATAAAAATCCCTCTTAACACAAAACACTTCACCAATATGCCTTTTTTGTTCTTGTACGAAGAACGTCGGATCTTACAGAGCTTGCATCTCCAAGTTTGCTCTAGTCCCGGAGGGTGGGGATGAATCATGGTTGTCACTGGAGGAGTTCATCTCTTGAACAGGGGGAGGGTTGACAACAGTCGTTGGCATGACAAAGTTATCTGATAGCCTTCCCTTCATCTCTCTATGCTCTTGGCATAAAGCACACCAGTGCATGCAGCAGTGCACGAGGCACGGATCACAGGGTGAATTCTGCAGTTAAAATGCAAGTCAGAAAATGTACAGAACATAAGCTCTTAAGCACAGTGTTTTCGGGAAAATTCCCTACTGAATACTGGCATAGGAATTAATAGACATGTTGGTAAACAACCTTAATTTTAGGCAGGAATTTCAAATTAATTTGAATATGAACCAACATCATCCTGTAGAGGATTTGCTCCATCCAAAAAGCACAAGTTAGGCGGCATGGGTGATCTTGGTAAGATACAGGGTAGGAATATCCTAACCAATACTAAATTACAATTGATAGAATTCAGAAACAAAACGTTTCAAAAGGTTCAAATTGTTAGATTGAACTTTATGACAAATTATACCATTTTGAAACTACTTGAGCTTGACACTTACACTTAGTATCTTGTATTTGTGTTTCATAATATTAAGTACATAACCGCGAAGTAAGGTTAGATACTACCTTGAGATGATACTTTTTCTGTAAGGATTGCCGAGTAAGACCAGTATATATTCCACACATCCACCAAGCAAACAGCAAACTCTCGCAGATGAGAAATGATGTATTCGGGTCAATACCATTGAAGATCGCTGTTGCAGCAGCCAATGCCATGCCACCTTCAACACAAATAGCATGACAAATGCATGGTGTAGTCCAAGGTGTGTCATCTCTCAAGCTCTCAATGTTACGCCCAAATAGAACACATGGGCAAAATAGCCCTGTCCAGCCTGCAGAGCAAGTCAATATGCTAATTTCAAATCAAAAGCTTTAATGAAGGATAATAAATTGCATGGAAGTGTCCTATACAAAACCATTCTATTAAAGCAGCTTCCATATAAAGTTTTTTCCCTCTGTGTCACACATGTATAAAACATGCTTAGAATAACCGAGCAATCGTATTAGGAAAATGAGCTGGTAGATAACTGATAAGATATGTAAAAATTAGTTACTGATTCAAGCATGTAAGCATTCCCGCACAATTAATTACAGTTTCTCAACAAAGAACAAGGGCAGTCACAGATTGTCTAAGTAGTAAGTAAAGACATGTCAACTCACAACTTTCTGTATCTTCAGCACAGCCAAAAATTCCAGTTGTCCAAGGTTCAACAGCCGGAGGCTCAAAGTTTTCAGGTAAAGCCTGTCCACATTCATTGCACTTTCGAACATGCAACTAAGAAACAATCAGCAGATCAGCGAATATCCCAATGTGCATCTCCCAACAAGGATTTTTTTTGGCACAGAATCTTACAGTAGATCATACTTTATCATATAAACTAATGACCTATTATCTTCATTATTTTTACTTTCCAAGCTCATTTCTAGAGGATCAAGATCTATAGGCTAATTACTCAATTTAGGACCCAATCTTTCACGGATTGAAAAAATCAGCATCAAACTTTCATTTTAGTCTAGACGGGAATAAGTTTTAGCAATTTGTAAAAAGTATAAACTATTTTGTAAATGCGTAGCCATATGTTTGTGATAGAGTTAGAGGAAGAAATGAAGTAGAAAATTTTAAGCGAAAAAATGACATTTTAATTTTTCTAATGTCATGTTATTTTACCAATTGTGTCCATTAATATCTAACTGGTGCATTAAGCTCAAAACTCGGCTACAAAAAAGGGGGAAATCCATGTCGAAAATTGCAAAAGCTAATAATATTCATTAAAAAATTGATCCTAATTCACTAAATTTGATCCTGATATGTGCAAATACCCAGATCTAAGAGTAAAAGGCCTACAAACAAAATGATTTTTCCTGGAAACAGCAAGAAAAAAAAAAGTTATAACAATGTGACACGTTTTTTTAAATGGGTACTCCAAACAGATCTGGATGCCCCCTTCCAACAGCTGGTAATTTGAGCACGAATTTCGTTGATTTCAAGCAATAGCCAGCCCTAATTTTCAGGCTGCATTGGAGCCTATGATTACAAACCTAAACGAATAGATATCTCATTTTCCTCATATCATCGTTCATATTTAAAGCGAGCATTCAAGAAATAATTAAAAATGTGACATGACACAGCAGATTCAAAACTCCAAACAACAAATTTCTCTAAAAAAACAATCCAATTAAGAAAGACTCGAATACAGGAAAAGGGAATCTGTTCAAGTAGTGAGAGAGAGAATCAAAAGATTATTGAGAGAGAGACCTGGGGAACATCAATTGGCTGATTAAGTTCACGAGGTTGGATATCCTGTAAAGGATCCTGATCTTTCGTCAGCTTGACGTATCTGGATTGCGCATCCGTCATCTGATCCAAAAACCACCCGAAAGTAAAAATCAGAAATACGAAGATGAAATTGAGAAGAAAGAGAAAGCGTACATAGATGAGTCTTACAACCTCCGAAATGTAGGAGATCTATGGACTGAACAGGGGGTTGTGTGGAGTCAACTACAACTGTTGCAGTCTCTGTGTCTCTCCTCCAGTTTTTCGGCCTCAAGTCTCGAAATGTCTATGGTTTCGCTTATAGTCTTAATAACAATATGTCAAGAGTAGTATTCGCACCGGCGCCGATGACTAGCCAAAACTTCGCCCATGGACTTCGTTTAGAACCGAGTTAGAACCCACGCACTTTTTAGTCTTTTATAGGTGTGACAATTCGGTGAATAATAGTAATTTATGGGAATTTTAATCTAAATAGATAAAAATAATAATCGAAATTTTTATTCAATGATGCGAATAAAAAAAATATTCTCGAGGATCAAATGGGAATAAACATAGAGTTTATTATATATGTATAGTAGGGATTTTCAAACTATACCTATATAAATTTCAGCAGCGATCCTGATTTTGATACGTATATAAACAAATCAAATGAACAAGAACGATGGTACCTTTATATTTTTTATTTAATTTTAATCAAACAAATAAACACAAATAATTAAATTAACATAATTTTTAATTTTTGTTAATTTATTAAGGAATATAATTTGTGTCACGACCTCTTTAAAAAACACGCGAATTTAGGTAAAAAATAGCTTGGTAATTAATTTTAAAAAATACGAACTTTATCGCTTTTAATCTTGAAGAACCCAAATTTTAGGAAAAATACATAATTTAATTTGAAAAATTGACTCCAAGTCGCCACCGGCCACTTTGGTAGGCCAGACACCATAAAACAAACCAGAGATTCGTTAGAAAAAAATATTGGGTTCGAGAGTCGGTTACGTGTAAGGACGACCCTTACAAACGCCCAAAAAATCGACACCTTGAAAAAAATTACGTGACATTTTGATACTTTGAAGATAGATATTAATTTAATTCTCTATTGTTAATCAAACATTATTTGAATTGAGGATATCCTTTTGATTTAGAAATTACATCACCTTTAAACTTGAGGAAACCTCACCCAAATTCAAAGGAATGTAACTTCCGCCTCAAAAGGTTAAAATAAAATGCATGACCGTTTTTATCTCGTTCATTTTAAGTTCTAATCCTACAAAGGCTCCATTAATTAAGTGTTAAAACCTAAGTTACTAATGTCGCTAGTTGCTTACCTATCAATTTTATTTAATACTAGGCCTAAGTTATTTTATCAAAATTTCAGGTTTTAATAGCACATGAATTCGATACCAAGGTACACTCTTTAGGCCAACATCATGGTACGTCAAAACATCAGCCTCTTTAATGTATCTGAGATATAAGATTCACATACCATTATTTACTAATTATCTCCCTATTTAATTTAATTAATTAATTAAAACGACTAGTCCTAGAGGGCTCTAAATTAATTAACCTAATGTTTATTAAGTGATCTCCCTAAAATATGACATGCAATACTCAAAATAAATCAATAATAAATAAAATAAAGTAAAGGAACTCGATATTTTTATTAGAATCATGGGAGTACAAATTATATCAAAAATTGTCATCATAAGTGAGTACAAAAGGGACTTACATTTGTAAAGATAAAAGGAAGAGTCGAAAGATGAATTAGATATAATTAACTGTAATTAATTTTAAAGTTTAGGATTTTTAATTAAATTAATTATTTAATTAAGTCTTCCTAATCTTCAAATTTTAATTAAAACCTAATTAAAGTCTAATTTAATAAATTTTAGGTTTAAAGGTTTAATTGGAGTTTAATTAGATCTAATTAAATTAGGTTAATTTTAAGACTTATCTTAAAAATTAATTAAAATTAATTAAAATAATTAATTAAAATTATCTCCTAAATTTTAAGAATTAAATTAAACCTAATTAGAGTCTAATTTGGTGAATGTTTTAAGGTTTAAAGGCTAGACTTGACCTAATTAAGTTGGGTTAACTTTAAAACTTATTTTAGAAACTAATTAAAATTAATTAAAATAATTAATTAAAATTATTTTCTAAATTTTAAGAATTAAATTAAACCTAATTAAAGTCTAATTTTAAGTTTTAGGGGTTAAATTAATCCTAAATTAGATCTAACTAGGTTAAATTAATTTTAAATTATCTTAAAAATTAAATTAAATTCTATTTTAGAACCTATTTAATAAATTTTTAAGTCTTAAAATTAATTTTTATCCTAATTAAAGTCTAAAATTAATTAAATCTAAACCTAGGGGTCTAATTAGAGGTTTAGGGACCTAATTGAATGAAATCTAAGGCTCTAGGGACCTAATTGGGGGTTTTAGGGACTAAATTGTAAAGGAGTTCGAACTAAAGGGGCCTAAAGGGGTAAATAGCCCATTAGCTTTAAAAAGACGCGGATCCGAGTTAACCCGGACCCAACCCGCTTGACCCGGCTGCCAAAACGGTAGCGTTTTGCTACCTCACAAAACCCTCATGTACCGAGTTGGCTCGACCATTTACACCGAGGCCAACTCGGCTTGACTCACCTAACCTGGGATTTCTCTGAGATTAACACTAATTTCCCAGAAACTCAAGCCTAAACGGATCTAAGAGGGGTCTTTTGCTTGGTGTTCTTTATGTTTTTGGAAGAACATGAAGAACATCAAGAACAAGCCTTGAAGCCGCCGCACCAACCGCCCTTCGATCCATTCTGCCACCGCCCGGTACCGCTCCGACGTATTCACCGACCACCGCGAATCACGTCGACCGTCGCCCAGAAGCTTCCGGTGGCCGTTTCCGACGCCGACGAGGCCATCGAAAGCCTTAAAATATGCTAAAAACATATCTAGAACCCTAAAAACCAATCGAAACTTCTAAAACTCAATCCCACACCTTTGAAACAACACAAACAACAACCTAGGCTAAGAGAAATCGAAACCCTTCCCACCAAAAAGAGATCATGAACTGGAAAAACAACAAATCAAACTCACCTTTCTAATCCGAAAACTCCTTTGTCGATTGCTCTTTCTGATTCCGGCGACAATCCCAGCTCACTGCACTTGTCGATTTCCAATCCTTTCCTCCTCTAAACCGGTTCAATTGAATCCCATTTAAAGGGATTCAAATCTAAAAACCTCAAATCCACTCAAACTCTACCGAAATCCCCATAAAATCTCAACCTAAAACAACCTAATCCTATCCTAACAAACCGGCCACATCCCACGTTCTGTTTTTTTTGATTTTTTTATTATATTTTTTAAAATATTTTATTATTTATATATTTATTAATTATTTATTATTTATATTTATCACCTAAAATTCGTGTTGACAATTTGTTTATGTTCGTTCATGTTTATTTGTTAAACGAATGTAAACTAACGAGTATAAACGAACACGTAAGAATAAATTTAGACGAAGTGACGAACATATATGATTAATTCTAATTTTTAAAATATAATAATTTTGTTTTAAATATAAATGTACATATTTAAACGAATATAAACGGACGAGTTACCGAATGTTCATAAACGTAAATGAACGAACAAACCATTTATTCATATTTGTTTTTTAATTAAATAAAAAAAATTATTTATATTCGTTCATTTAATAAATAAACAAACACAAATAATTTATGAACGAATTTTAAAACATTTCGATCATTTAAACCTGAATTTCTGATATTTTACAATTTTTTTAAAAAAATACTTTTACCTCTCATTCATCTATATACCCTTGATATATATATATTTATATATATTATCGGCAAAACTAGACTTTTTGTAACTTTAAAAATTTAATAGGTATAAAGATAATTTTAACTTTTAATGTTTATAATTTTTATCATTTTGGCCCTCATCCTTTTTCTGGAATAAATTTAACCCTTAATCTATGTTTTTTTTAATAATTTATTTTCTAACTAGCATAGTGATTAGACCGTTAAAAATTTAACGATATTGACATGTCATATATATGTAATAATATATTTTAAATAACATGACATCTAGCCTCATTCTACATATATATAACATATCATTATCGTTAAATTTTTACGATAACGATAAATATATACATGTAAAATATAATTTTATTCTAACATAAAATATAAAACAATTAAAATTCAAATAAAATATTAAAAATTAATTAAATCTAAAATAAAAGGCTACTAAATATTATCAAATCTTAAATATCATTATATATATATGACATATCATTATTGTTGTTTTTTTAACTATCTAATCATTATGCTAGTAAAAAAAATAAGATATTTATTTTAAAAAATATAGATTAAGAGTTAAATTTATCTTAAAAAAATAAAAGCTGAAATAATAATAGTCATAAACGTTAAAGGTTAAAATTATTTTTATGCTAATTTAATATTAGATGTTTCTTTTAAAGTATTAAGATTTAAAAAATTTGAAGGGTAATAAATATATAACTTGTAAATTAAAGTATGTTGGGATCCGTGCGAAGCGAATGTGAGAGAGACAAAGTACTATTCTAACTTTGATTAGTTTTCACCATGTGGGTGGATGTCCTAAATATAAAAAGAAAGATGGGACTATATTAATTTGAATGGGTCTGTAGCCCAAATGACCAACATACAAAAATTAACATAAAAAATCTATGTACATAATCAAACTGGCCTTAAGCCCAAGAATTAACCGTTCAAAATGTGACAGCTGCTATCTGTCCTTGAGTATATTTGTCCAATTAAAGCATGATTTTAGACTTGACCGGTTGATTTTGATACAACATGAAAATTAAGCTTCCATCCTCCCACTCGCTGATTTCAATGGATAGACATATATTAAATCTTATCATATTAATCCAATGGATTAGAAGTTGGAGAAGATGTGATGTCAATGTGAAATTTGAAAAGGACCGGACAATAATGTCATTTTCTGGACCATGTAAAAGAGAAAAAGAGCCCAGGCATATCGACCGTGCCAATGGCAGTCCATCTCATGCCGCACATCAGTGTAAATTGAGGTTGATACTACGCAACATCAACTATTTATCCCTCTCCATGTTTTAGGCTCCGTTCGGTTAGCGGCGAGGGGAGCTATAAAATTCTGTCAGTATTGAAGCTCATTCTGATTAGAGGTACGTTCCAGCGTCGAGGAAAGTCTAAAATGAGGTCTGCAACCTTGCTCAGATTAGAAACTGGGGGAGACGAAATGGGCTGAGAAGGGACGATAGAGAATAAGTAGTCATTCCAGATAGATACCTATTGGCCGTTCCCAATGCGACAACCCATACCCATTTCACGAAGACGACGTGAATTCGAGGGATAGACTAAACCCGATCCTTTAAACCATCTAAATTAATCTTAAAATTCTTAGGTTTAAAATTCGAGATGTTACACTAAAACCAAACCAACATCATATATAACTATATGATAAAATAGGAAAAGATATCTACCCTTCCCTAGATATTATACGGAGATGCCCACGGGAGGATGACATAGATATCGTACTGGGAGTTTGTTCAACGTCTGCCATGAGAGAAAACATTAGAAGATTAAAAGAAAAAACAATAAGCAGGGGTGAGCGTTCGAGCGAGTCGAGTTAAAAAATTTCAAGTTATTTGAGTTGAGTCAACATATTTTTCAACTTGAACTTTTTTTGAAATTTTTTTGATTCAAGTTGGTTTTAGCGAGTTCGAGTCGAATCGATTTTTCGAGTTTATGTATAAATTTAATTATACTATTTAGAATACTATAATACTACATTTTGATTCTAATTTAAAACTCTCTTTATATCTACATACTTATTTTTTATATTATTTTTACATATATAAATAAGATTTTGAATTATTATTATTATTATCAAACATCTTAGATATAAATATTTTATTTTATTAAATTACGAGCTTCATTAAAAAATATTTTTTTATCTAGAAAAAGTCAAAACGAGATAAAAATAATAATAAATTAAATACAATAATATAAATATATAAATTAAAAATATAAAATAATTAATATAATTTAAATAATATAAAAATAAAAATAAAAATTATATTTACAAAAAATATATGAAAAGTGACCGTATTATAAGAAAAGAAAATTAAAATGTAAAAATAATAAAAAAAGAGAAGATATGACTGAAATAAAACTGAAAATAAAACTACAGGGGCTAAGTGTGTAATTAAACCCTATAAATTTTTGAGTTATTCGATTTTTCGAGTAACTCGAATTTTAGAAATTCAACTCGACTCGAAATTGAAATTTTTTGAGTTATTCGATTCGATTTCAATAACTTGAATAACTCAAATAACTCAACTCGAATAACTCGAAATTAAAAAAAAAATCAATTTTTTCGAGTCGAGTCGAATTTTATTCACCCTTAATAATACGTACTACAAGAATATATAGAAACGTACCACAAGAGCATATTGCCTTTATTTTTTTTTGTTAATTAGTTATGACTTTGAACAATTAAATTATTATTTTCTAAAATGTGGGTGGGCATCTAATCATACTACAATATTTAATATTAAATTGAAAAATAAATGAGGGTTAGGCCACGTTTTCTTAAACTCTTGGAAGTAAAGAACTTAAATGTTAGAAAATGCAGTTCACCAACCACCAATGACGAAGGTAATACAGATTAATTCTTTTAAAAAAAATTATGTTTTAAAAATTTTAAAATTCTTAATTAAATTCCTCTCATTCTTTTCAAAAAAATCTTCTGTCAAAATATTTAAAAAATTAATTAAATCATAAATTATATTAAAAAATATATAAATTCAACCCTATGAAATTTTGCAAAAAAATAGTTCAAACATCTAAAATTTCGTCAAATTTTGGAAATCGTAATAAATTTAATAATATACATTGTGTTGTCACTTTTTTGCATGCCAACTTTTGCTTTTAAATTAGTGGCATAGATAGTATATGGAAGTTGTTACCTTAATTCGCGTCTAATTTAATAATTAGATGCCATATGCTTAAGGTGTACGTAGGTATGTATGGTTAATTTAACAATGGCATAAAGATAATTTTAATCCTTAACGTTTATAGTTTTTGGTTATTTTGGTTATTAGTTTTTGGGATGAATTTAGCCCTTAATCTACATCTTTTTGACAAATATCTTATTTTTTAACTAGCTTGATGACTGGACCGTTAAAAATTTAACGATGATCTATATATGGAATATAATTTTAAATGATATAGAATGTAAACTATCAAATACATATATATAGAATGTAATTTTATTCTAATATAAAATATAAAATAATTAAAATTAAAATAAAAATATTAAAAATTAATTAATTCTAAAATAAAAAAATTAAACATTCTTAACCCTAACTACGATAGAATCAAAATCTCATCTTAAAAAATATAAACACAATTCGAATAAGATTTTAATTTTATAATGGTTAGGGTTAAAAATGTTTAATAATTTTATATTTTAAAATTAATTAATTTTTAATATTTTATTTAAATTTTAATTATTTTATATTTTATATTGGAATAAAATTATATTCTATATATATATGCATTTGATAGGTTATATGCCATGTCACTTAAAATTATATTATATATATGTGTATCATCGTTAAATTTTTAACGGTCCAATCATCAATCTAGTTAAAAAATGAGACATTTGTCAAAAAATATAAGTTAAGGGCTAAATTTATCCCAAAAAAAGAATAAGGGCCAAATTTATCCCAAAAAAAGAATAAAGGCCAAAACGACAAAAACTATAAACGTCGAGGGTTAAAATTATCTTTATGTCTTTAATAATTAGTGGCATCGATAGTATATAAATTAGAGTGTTAACTGAGTTTAAAAATTTATAAATAATTTAAATTTAATTCGATTAAGATTTGATTAACATTTAATTTGAATTAACTTAATTTAAATTTAAGTTTGATATAAGATTTTAGTAGGTCGAGTCAAAATCAACTTAACTCAGTAAATTTGTAGCTAGCTTGTTATTTTTTATAATTTTTTTTTAAATAAGTTATAACAATTAAATTTTCTTTTTTATTATTTTTTTGTTTTATTGTTACTACATGCATAAGAGTAGAAAAGAGAGAAAATTTTGTTTCGCATGTAAAAAATATAATTTAAAGATAAAACTCTAAAATCTTTAAGGTTTTCACGTTTGTATTATTCATCTAAGATTATTAAAAAATTAAAAAAAAATTAAACTCAAATATAGATTTTATCTTTAACTCGATTATGACAAATTTGTTTATTTATCTCTTCAATACTTAGTTTTTTTTCTTTTGAATTTATATATTTATATTAAGCTTTAATAATATCACTATAATTTACTTATATTTTAAAAAAGTTGGGTAAAACTCTATCGCCTATAGGTTTATTTTTCTTCCTTTGATTAGTAATCAACAATAAATTTTAATATTGATCGTCAACTATTGTCTCTATTTTTTTATATTTTAATAAAAAACTCTAGCTTTGCAATATATATATATTTTTTTTGTCTTTGTAACATTTTTTATGTGTGGTTCGTTTCATCTATTCTTCTAACATGATTTTATCGTACCCTAATAATTTCTTTGTCTAATATTCGGTCAACATTTGATTTGAATTAAATCGATTCAAACTCATATTTGATATTAGATTTTAACGAATCAAATCAAAATTAACTCGATTCAAATTATTTCTTACGATAAACGCTCTTAATTTAATAATAAGGTTGAGTCTCAAGAGTCAGGACAGTGATTAACATATTATTATTAGTATAATCTTTCAACTTTTAATTCGAGATATGAAAGATCAAAAGCCTCAGATTTCGAGACCCTTTCTCATAATATGTGAGATTGTAATAATTTCCCTTTCAGAACATAGAGGAAACATCCACAGGCATGGTTGAAGCTCGTTAATAAATGCAAAAATCCAAAGAGACTGATGGAACAGAGGAAGTTTCGTTCTAGTTTCCGACGAGTTCCATTTTATGGGGGAAAATGAGCAAGCTTGCTCATCAGACATACAACTCCAAACATCGATGTCACTATCAGAAGGATAACTTCATTCTTTGTTGGTTATTACAGTACAGTACAGTGTCTGTTCATCCTTGCATGGCTGTCAACCTACAACATCAACCACAAAGCCATGACGCTTCAGTTTTCGGGAGGACACCAGAGAATCAAATACTAAATACTAAAAATTAATAAGATTGATCCAAGTAATAAATAATATAATATTATTTAAATAAATTTTAAATTTGAATTTTTATATTAATGATATAAAGCGGTTTAAATTAATCAAATAAAATCTTAAAAATATAAAGATAAAAAAAATATTTATTACTATTAAAATAACAATGATTCATCCTTCCCTGTAACGCCTTCGTCATAAGCTTTTGTTTTCGTGATTGGCCTCTTATCACAGTTGTTCACCCTGTCTAGCTCTCTCATTGGTGCTCAGCGAGAAATCTAACAATCAAAGATCACTCTGATACAACTTGTCGAGACTATTACCTTATTCTTAAAAAACATATCTAATAGGATGTACAACAGTACTGTATATATCCTAAGCCTCTCTTTTCTTTTTTCGATATAAGATTAATACTCTTTATTTTCTTCTAGACGTGACATTAACTCAATCAACGTACTAATTACCATTACCCCACCTCAATTCATGATGAAGATATACATCAACGTACACGTTAATGTCAAGACATTATATATAATAAGAAACAATTGCAACTCAATAATTGTATGGATATCAAATTCATGATGATGACTGAGAAAACAAAGCAGAAAAAATATCTCAAGAAAAATTTAGTGTCCTAGCCATTAGGTTTACCCAATAGCTTGATCCTAACTTTTTATTACAAGTTTCATATTTTATATACATAGAAACACTAAGAGCAGTAACAAGAGAGGAAAGTATCCCTGTCGTGACAATATGCATGACATAATCGAACCCAATTCCATGTGGTTAACCCTAGGCCTTATGATCGCATTAGTCACTAACAAACAATCCGACTCCATTGTAATCTTATTCCAGTACCTTAGCATCGACCACGAAAGAGATTCTGGCGTTGCCATGGCCTCAACTACATGTGACCCATGTTGGAAAATTGTACCAAATAAACATAATCGGGATATAGGTAAATTACGAGACAACGATCTTAAAGATATTTCATCGTATAATGTATTTTTTAAAATTTAACGAGTTTTTTATTATAAAATGTGGCTAATGAATAACAGTAGTTCTAAATAAAAATACTTCGCAAACTCGAGATGAGTGGAGACAACCTAAACTTTTTCTTAATTTTTACGAATTAATTCTTAAATTTTTATAATATTTAAGGTTTGTGCCTATTATGAGATTTCAAAAATTCATACGTGCGCACTCTTAAATAAATTTCTGAATCCGTATAATTATAAGAGGTAAACCCTCTCACACTACATAAAATTTAAATTTTATTTAATTTTTAAATGATAGTAAACATAAAAATAGAAGATTTTAAGAAAAAAATAAGGAGATTATCCATTTAATATAAAATAAAAAATACATTTTGTAATAAATCACATCTCTTTATCTATTTATTTTATTCATTTAATAATTATAAAATTAATAAAAATTTACGTCTTATATGTACATCTTTTCTCTATGCATAACAAAAGTGACGTCATACCTTGAAAACCATTGGGAATTGTGGGTCCCAGCTGTAGTTTGCCAGTTTTGAAAACCGGGGGAAGGAGGCAAGGATTGACCGTGGAGGAGAATAATTGTTTGGTTGGATATTCGAATATGCGTTTTCGACGCCACCCGCCTTTTCTATTTATAAATCATCAATTGACGCATTTATCCCTAGACGTTGTCCGAATATCATGCATCTCACACTCACGGTTTCATCTCTATTTTCTGCGTTGTTTGACAGAAATGTCCTTTTCCCCACCATTTGCATTTTGCACAAATATATAGTGTACGTAGTATATATACATGATTTTTTTTATAATCTTCAATTAGTTGATTAATTAAAATTATATAATATATAAGTTTATTATAAAATAATTTTTCTAAGTTTAAATATAATTTATTTTTTTATAATTTTAAAATTCTAATATTTAACTTTATTTAAAAAAATTAGTCTTTCATCCAATAAATCAATTAGTAACCGACGACACATATCTTCTTCTCCTATAAAGTTATTCGAGTTAAAATTTAATGTTAAGAGGGTGGAAGTTTATTAAACCTTTAAGTTTAAAAATAAGGGATAAAAATCCTTATTTAATTAATATTTAAATTAAAAAGCCTAAAAGTATAATTATACCACAAAAAATTTAGGAAGGGCAACAACCCCTCACACTCTATATATGGTTCCGTCCCTGAATTACACCATATAAAACTTAAAAAGTTTTACACTAAACCAGTGGCAGATCCATAAACTTATTTGAGGGTGTGTACATATGAAATTTCGAAATTTCAGGACGGGCACAAAACTTAAATATTATAAAAACTTAAGGGCTAATTCATAAAAATTAAAAAAAATTAAGGATAAATATATAAAATTTAAAAAATTCAGGATGAGTACGGATCCACCCTATTCAAAGCATGGATCTGCTACTGCATTAAACCATAATTATTAAAGGAGTGAAATAGATAAATAAAATTAATAATAAAAAATTAAAAATTATCATTTAAAAAATAAAAATAATCTTAATCATGTCTAAAATTAATATAAAATTCAATAAATTTTATACAATATAAATTCATCCTAACCCTGTATATCTAGTCATGTTTTCCTCCTGTGTATCCATGTTTATTATAATGCCTAAGGGCCTTTGCAGATAACAAACAGCTGCTGTCTGGCTGTAGGGGATGCAGGAAAACGTATTAAAAATAAAATATTAAATTGGTATATCTGAATCATATAAAAGACGAACCTGGAAACTCTTAGAATCATAGACTTAACGAGAAGTCCTCTCCGCATGAATATTAGTTGGGATGGTTCAGTTCACTACATACAAATAATCTTTCTCATTTATTTTTGTGGAACCTACTGGATGTCAACTATACAAAAAAAACTTATATAGAAAACTTCTCATTTCATTGAACCAGATGGATGATTAAACTACTGTAATACATCACTATTTATAGAGATCCATAGAGAGCTAAACTCTTTGATAACAGAGCCTAACAACTCTAACAAATTCACAAATTCAAAATGTTAACAATCTTATCAAATTCAACAATTTAACAAATTCAACAATTTCAATTATCTTTTAATATTTCCCTTGCTTCTTCAACTTCGGACAACTGACAAACACAAAACTGATCTCTAAACTCCAAAAATTGAGTAAGAGAAATCGGCTTGGTTAAAACGTCTGCAACTTAACTTGAAGCTGGGACATAACGTACTTGCAGTGACTGCATCTTGATTTTCTCCTGAACAAAAAATAAGTCGAGATCCATATGTTTGGTTTTGGCATGCATGACTGGATTTGCTGCCAAGGCCACTGCGCTCGTGTTGTCATTCCAAATGACCGGTGAAGTCTCAACCTGAACAAACATGTCTTTGAGCACAGCTTGTAACCATAAAAGCTCAGAGGCTGCATCTGCTATGCTTTTAAATTCTGCTTCAGCTGTCGACCTCGAGACAGATCATTGCTTTCGTGAGCACCATGAGATCAAATGAGTACCAAGATACGCACAGTAACCTGAAACTGATCTTCTGTCATCAGGATCACTCCCCCAATCAGCATCGGCAAAGGAGTGTAATTCTTGAATTGAGGGCTGTTGTGGGGAGAACCATAGTCCAAAGTCAATGGTACCTTTTAAATATCGAAGGATCCTTTTGACAGCCATCCAATGAACTTCAGATGTTTGATGCATGAATTGTGCAACCTTATTGACTGAAAAAGAGATGTCTGGGCGTGTATGACACACATATTGTAGAGAACCAACAATGATTCGATATTGATGTGGATCAGAAATAGGAGAACCATCCTCCTTGCTTAGCTTACCAGCCATAGGTGTTGAGATAATTCCAGTATCTCGCATATCAGTTTTAACTAGCAACTCAGCAATGTACTTTTTTTGAGTTAAGAACATACCTCCATGAATTTGCTTGACTTCTATTCCCAGAAAATAGTTGAGCTCGCCGTGATCTTTAAGTGAGAATTTTTGATCCAAACAACTAATTACTATTGTAATATGGTCTAGAGAGGCACCAGTGATCAATATATCGTCGACATACACTACCATGTATGTGACTATTTCATTAGCATTATAAACAAAAAGAGATGTGTCTGCATTGGAGGAGCGGAATCCTAGTGTGCATAGAAAAGATTGAAGCTTGTTAAACTAATTCCTTAGCGCTTGTTTAAGACCGTAAAGTGCCTTGTTGAGTTTGCAAACCAAAGGACTTCCATCTGCCATCAACATTTGAAATCCATCTGATTAAACCATATAAACCTCTTCCTAGAGGTCTCCCTTTAAGAATGCATTATTAATATCAACCTGTCGAATTTTCCATGCATTTGTAACATCCAAAGAGATGATGACATTTACCGTAAAAGACTTCACAACAGGACTAAAAGTCTCTTTAAAATCTGATCCTGCAAACTGGGAGTAACCCTTGGCCACCAATCGTGCTTTGTAACGGTCAACGGAACCATCAGCATGTCTTTTTATTTTGAAGAGCCATTTGCACCCAATAGCCTTTCTGTCTTGAGGCAGAGGCACCAGATTCCATGTGTCATTATCCACTAAAGCATTGTACTCAGCTAATACTGCAGCTTTCCATTCAGGTTGTTGTAAGGATATATGTACATTAGGAGGAGTTTCATCTGCCGCTTGTAGATGGTATATTTTTGGTTTGAAAATCCCTGTCTTGCTTCTGGTTCTCATACCATGAGTATTTCTAATAGGGACAAGTCCAAAAGATGCATCAATAGGTGCAGTTACACTATCAGAAGTAATTGGAGGGGTGTCATCGACTAGAGATGACTCAAAATGAGCCTCAGTGTGTTGTGGAATTGTTTCAGTTGAACTTCCAGTAATAGGAACAACAATGTCATGAACAAGCATATTAGCATCAATGGTGGTACCCTGTTTAGTATTAGTTGCATCAATATGAACATGAGTGTCAGTAGCAATAGCCTCCTGTGGATTATTAACATGAGCCGGAGTATTAAGAATACCAACATTATCTTCTCGGTGTATATTCTATGCTGAGTTATCATTTGATGGTGCTAACGTATCAGAAGAAGTTTCTTGATTCATTGCTGGAGAAGGTTGAACACGAGCAGGTGCTGGAGTAGCAACAGTAGCATCCTTGGTGTTGACAAAAAAAGGATGTGAAAGTCCCGCTTCTACAGGTTTGTGTGTCAGAAGAGAGTGATCTTTGTAAGGAAAGACAATCTCATTAAACACCACATTCCTTGATATAAAAGTTCTAGAGTTCTTTAGGTCAAGGCAAAGATAGCCATGATGCTGAGCTGAGTATCCAAAAAAAATACATGGACTGGATCTGAAGCTAAGCTTGTGTCGGTTGAATGGGGGTAGGTGAGGATAACACAAGCAACCAGAGACTCGAAGAAACTTGTAATTGGGTTGCTTGTTATACAACATCTGAAAAGGAGACTTGTGGTTCAAAGTCTTAGATGGCATTCGATTAATAAGGTACACTGCACTAATGACAGCCTGGGACCAATATTGCATAGGCAAAGATGCATGAGCCAGGAGTGTGAGAGCAGTCTCGATTATATGACGGTGTTTACGCTCAACAACACCATTCTGGGAGGAAGTATGAGGGCAAGTAACACGTAATTGAACCCAGCTTGTGTCAATTGAGTCTCTAAAAACTTAAACTCTCCTCCACCATCTACTTGAACAGCCAAGAGATTTGCATTAAACTGATTTTTTATTAAGGCAAAAAACATTTGAAAGGCTTTACATGCATCAGATTTTCGTTTAAGAAGATATAGCCAAACATTTCTAGAGTATAAATCCACACATGACATGTAGTAATAGTAACCATCAGATGCTACAAAAGCGGGTCCCCAGATGTCAATTTCTACTAACTGGAATGACTTGGAATATGTTGTGGTGGATGCTTCAAAAGGAAGTGTATGACTTTTTCTGAGTTGACATGCATGACAGAGGCTAGTCACATCTTTATTGAATTTTTTTTGAAGAACCGAACTAACAATATCAAAAGAAGGATGACCCAACCGATTATGCCAGAGCCAATAGTCACTAGTTGTGGTTGAGTAAGCAAAAGCTGAAGAAGATGCAGGTGAGCGTAAGGCATAAAGACCACCTTGTTGACCACCCTTAGAAGTTCCTTCCCTGTCTTTTCATCCTTTATAGAACAATAAGATGCATGAAATTCAAAATACACTCGATTATCAGCAGTGAATTTTGAAACGGACATAAGATTACGAGTTATACTAGGAACATGTAAAAGCTTATTAATCATCAAAGATCGAGCTGTAGTAGAAATACAAGACTAACCAATGTGACTAATGGGAAGAGGAGAACCATCACCAATAAAGACTTTTCCCCGACCCGTATATTGCTGGCTATCGAGCATTTGTGGAGAAACATTCGTGACATGATGCGTGGCCCCGGAGTCTGGATACCAGATCGAAGAGGAGGCAACCAAGGCATTAATCTGAGGAGCATCATCAGTAGCAATTACTGGAGATTCGGTTGGTACAAATGGAACATAACTATTTTCTGGTGGATCGTGAGCACAACATCATGTATGAGCATGAGCATGAGATTCTCCAGTAGTGTTAGAATTCTACGACTGACTTTGATACCCTTGATCAAATCGGTGCCAGCAGCGATCAGCCAAGTGACCAAGTTTCCCACAAATCTTGCATTGTAATCTGGTCCTACCACGGAATCTTCCAGCTAGGCCTGAGCGACCTCTACGAGCAGGTAGAGTGTACGAATATTCTTGTCGTGAATCTTGCACTGATGGTTGTTGGGCAATAACAGTATTATTAACCCCAGCTAAAAAACGCAGTGGATCTTCCAAGCGAGTTTCTGCATCGGCAATTAAAGACACTGCTCCATCAAATGTATATGGCTCTTTACTGGCCGTGATTTCAGTTACAACTGATTCAAATTCTGAAGGGAGACCATTCAGAATAGTTGCAACTTGTTCAACTTCAGATGGCAAGAAGATCGCAAATCTCTTTGATTTTTGTGGCGTAGTCATGAACCGAGAGATTCCCTTTCTTTTGTATGCGCAATCTGCAATGTAAATGCATGACTCGAGTGGTTGATAATTTGGAATAGCGTAAAACCAACGTACTCCAAATCGAAGAAGACGATTCTGAACCTACAAGATGAGGAAGGATCGACAAACTTACTGTCGATAACAACCAGGAAGCCAGAGAGCTATCCTGCTTAAAAAGATACGTTGTCTTTACGGGACTGCCACAGATGGCAAGAAGATCGCAAATCTCTTTGATTTTTGTGGCGTAGTCATGAACCGAGAGATTCCCTTTCTTTTGTATGCGCAATCTGCAATGTAAATGCATGACTCGAGTGGTTGATAATTTGGAATAGCGTAAAACCAACGTACTCCAAATCGAAGAAGACGATTCTGAACCTACAAGATGAGGAAGGATCGACAAACTTACTGTCGATAACAACCAGGAAGCCAGAGAGCTATCCTGCTTAAAAAATCGTTGATACGTTGGATTCGGTGTTTTTGACCCATCAGCGTTCACCAAGAATTTTTCCGGTGGTGTATACGTACTATCAAGATGATGTTCCAATCCTTGCCCTCGAATCATCAGGAGAACTTGCTGCCGTCATAGAAGAAAATTACTATCGTCGAGTTTCACACTAATTTGCTTGTTGTAGAAGCCCTGACTAGATTCTTCAGTGGCATTATCTTGAGCAGTCTGTATGGCGACGACTAAGAAAAGATCACAGTAATTAGAAGCACAGAGAAAAACGATTTAAGGCACCAGGACGAATATGGCGTCAGATACCATGTCAACTATACAAGAAACTTATATAGAAAACTTCTCATTTCATTGAACCAGATGGATGATTAAACTACTGTAATACATCACTATTTATAGAGATCCATGGAGAGCTAAACTCTTTGATAACAGAGCTAACAACTCTAACAAATTTACAAATTCAAAATGCTAACAACCTTATCAAATTCAACAATTTAACGAATTCAACAATTTCAATTATCTTTTAATACTAGATTGTCTTTGTAAATTAATAATATTGAAAAAGACCAATTATTTTTAATAGAGTACTAATTTGACATTTTAAATAATATAATTTTGAAAATAATTATTCAGAAAATCATAGTAATAATTTTATATAGAAATGAATAATAATAGAAATTTATTCATACATGAAAATTGACAACACTTTAAAAATATTGTTTTTTTCAAAAATAAAAAATAGAGACGTTTATATTAAGATTAAAATGATATATTGTTGTTAGAAATTCAAACTAACAAGAATTCATTAAACACAAATTGATTACTCTAATTCAACATTTTTTTTTGAAAAATAAAATAGAAACATTAATAATATAAAAATTATTTTAATTAAAATTGATTAAATTAAATTCGTAGAACTGAATTATTTGATAGACTGCTTTGTTACATAATTTTGATTAGATCAACAAATAATCTTTTATTAAAGAGGGATTTAATTATATATGATCATCAACAAATCAACAAACAATCTTTGTGTGACAATCAAAAGTTTACACTAGCATGCAAAAACGTACCAAAAATTATAAGGATCGTGTCATAGGGGAGAAAAAAAATAATTCGAGTCAATATTGAGCATTTATCCGAGTCTTGAGTGAGAATCTCATTTTAGTCATCAAAAATAATTTTTTTAGCATACAAAAAATTATAGGTCCCATGTTTATGTAGAATAGTGTTTATAAAAATTATGTGACCAAAAATCTATATCAGATAATATTTATAAAAAGTAAAGGTTACGATTATCGCATAAGCCCTATAACCCAAGTGATTAAAGGAAAGATTGTTGTTCTTAGAGGTCATAGGTTCGAGCACCAGCGATGTCAACCGAGTGATTGAGCGGTCAATGTCATAGAGATTATATTCTAGAATAGATACTACTGTAATTATTCTAGCTTGTTCAAAAAAAGGTTAAGATTATCTTTTTCGATCAGACTCAAATACGATCTTAAAAATTTTAATATTTTTTAAACTTTGGACATAGAGAAAAAAAATGATTTTTGTTCTTAAAATTGCAGGAATTCGGACCACGTTTTTCTCTTGACCTAATCCTAAACTTTTCCTAATTTATTGACAATAATGCTTTCCTAATTCCTACAGCATGCGGGAGGGGGCAATTGAGTCATCTCCAAAAACAACTAGGAGTTCCCCTTAGCGAGTAACCAAAATAATAAGAGAAAATAAGCAGGGACATGATTGGCAATTCAAGTCTTTAACGTCCCCTATAAATCTCGCTGGGCTCTGCTCTGGGAAACTTCAAAAATTCCTGAAACCGTTTTTCCTTCGTTAACTTCCCAAAAAACAGAGCAGAGGAGTAGAGTGTAGAGAGATATAAGAGTTTCAGAGCCAATAGTACAAGAAGATATATATCAAAGCAATAGCAAACGAGTTTACTATATTCGCCTCCACTAAGCAAGAGGTAATGGTCTTCTTCCTTGTTCTACTTCTGTTAATGTCTCTGTTTCGTAAACGTTGTCTCTTACCTTTTTTTGGTTTTGGTTATCGTTGGATTATGTTTTGTTTGATTTTCAAGTGCCGTTTCTGAAACTCTGTTTTTTTTTCTTGGATTCATACTTGGACTTTGGGTATAATCTCTTCCAATTTCCCAGTTAATTTATATTCTAAATTTGGGAAGATTTCATCTTCGAAATAAATAAAAATAAGGTATTTTCTTCACCGATGATTGGAATATTTCTTTCAATTGGTTTCCTAAAGGGCAGGCCTTGTTGGGTTTTGTTTATTCTTTAGAGAGCGTCTGATTTTTTATGGAAAAAAAAATACTTAGCATATTCGGCACTGTGCCTTGAATTTAACGAATTTAATGCAATATTCTCAGCGATGATGTCAAACAAGAACCTTCTCTCCTTGTTTGTTTTATAGTGTGAATCAAGTTTTGACTTTGATTGTTTGGTTATAGTTTCTTTCATGATCTAGGATTGTATTGGTTATTTGCTGTTCTGTTTCATTCAGTTACTTTGTTGATTGATTAAGATTTAGCTTTGAATTTGCTTAATGGTTTTATAAATGTCCAGGTTGCTGTTTTTGGCCTAACAGAGGAAGTTGGAGGGTCTACTTTTTATTTAACTTTTTGAGGAAATCAAGGTACATGGGTTCACCATCCGAAATGCCTCCTATGAGAAGTTATAGCAAACCTCTGGGGATTCGATTCTTGGAATACATCAAGAGAGAAAAGCTTTCCTACAGGAGCCATCAAGCAATTGTCTTGATTGTATCATTTTTAGCTTATGCTAGTTACCATGCAACAAGGAAAACCGCCAGCATTGTCAAGGGTGCTCTTGATCCTCAATCTGTTGCAGGCTTGAAGTTCCCATGGAGGATAGCACACCTTAGCACACCACTTCCTTGGGTTCGAGGAGATGGTTGGGCCCCATTTAACGGATCCGATGGGACAGCCTTGCTCGGTCAACTCGATGTGGCCTTTCTCGCAGTATATGCTTTTGGAATGTACTTCTCTGGACATTTGGGTGATAGAATGAATTTAAGGATCTTTCTGACTGTGGGAATGGTGGGAACTGGCTTGCTTACATCACTATTTGGTGCTGGGTACTGGGCTAACATCCATAGTTTTTACTACTTCCTGATTGTACAAATGATTGCTGGTCTATTTCAATCCACAGGATGGCCTTCGGTTGTTGCAGTAGTTGGTAACTGGTGTGACAAGAAAAAGAGAGGCCTGGTTATGGGCATATGGAATGCTCACACATCTATTGGGAACATTACTGGTTCTTTGGTTGCTTCAGTACTATTGAGCTATGGATGGGGGTGGTCCTTTGTTGTGCCGGGTTTTCTTGTTTCTTTCATGGGCATCGTAGTCTTCCTTTTGCTGCCTGTCAGTCCTGAATCAGTTGGAGCTCATAGAGAAGATGATGATGATGATGACAACGAAGTGGATTCCCCTAAGAAGAACGGAGAGGGAGTGACAGAGCCTCTATTAGGCTCAGATACAGAGATCACGGAAACTGCTGTGGGGTTCATGGAAGCATGGAGAATCCCAGGGGTTGCTCCTTTTGCATTATGCCTCTTCTTTTCCAAATTGGTTGCTTACACATTTCTCTATTGGCTTCCATACTACATTAGCCATAAAGGTATTTAATTTATTTTCTTTTTGGATACATATTTTGGCATCTATTTACTACCCTAAGAGGCTAAATTTGGGATGTAGACCATGAAAAGGTCATGATCATGCGGCATAGAAGTCTCTGATTTTTGTAGTCCAAGATACACATTTCTGCTCTTCCTATATGTAAATTTAAGTACTAGTGTACTACTTCATTTGGGATCTTTAAACATGCTGAACTTATTGATTCTTTGAAGTTGTTGGCTGATTCATTGCTAATTATTTTTTATCAATCTTGCAGCTATCGAGGGAAAATATTTATCCGATGAAACAGCCGGAAACTTGTCCACATTTTTCGATGTCGGAGGGGTGCTTGGAGGGATCTTAGCTGGATACATTTCTGATCGCCTAGATGCCAGAGCCATAACGGCAGCAACTTTTATGTATTGCGCCATCCCTGCTCTGTATTTCTATCGAAGTTACGGACATATTTCCATGTCAGTGAATGTAGCTCTCATGTTCACCTGCGGCATGTTTGTAAATGGCCCCTACGCTCTTATAACAACTGCTGTCTCAGCTGACTTGGGAACACACAGTTCATTAAAGGGGAACTCCAAAGCATTGGCCACCGTGACGGCAATCATAGACGGAACAGGTTCTGTTGGTGCTGCGATCGGACCGTTATTAACCGGTTACATCTCCGCCAACAGCTGGAGTGCGGTTTTTACAATGCTCATGGCAGCAGCTCTTGTTGCGGGGCTGCTGTTAACGAGGCTTGTAGCCTCCGAAGTAGGTGCAAGGATTTCCGAAACAAGGTCTCGAGGAAGATCCCAATCAAGATGTCAAGATCCGGAACAAAATGTATGAATTACCTGTGGGAGCAATAGAATCAACATGTGTATAATAGTTTGTGTGCTTTCACGGTCTCTCTTCACCTTTAATTATAAGATGAAAGGGAAGGTTGTGTAATCCTGGGTTGGTGTAGGAGAAGATTTTTGTACCCTTCTCCATGATCTGAATTGGTAATTACCATGGAGTTCCTAATTAATCTCTCTTTTGCCATCCAAGTTGTAGAAATAGGGGTGTAAACGAACCGAGTTTGAACGGACAAAGGTATGTCCGTGTTCGTTTATTTATTTTTGAAGGTGTTCAAACTCTGTTCGTGTTCATTTAAATTTTTAATGGTATGTTCAAGTTTGGTTTGTTTATTTTTTGTCGTGTTCGAGCTCGGTTCGTTTAATGTTCACGAACGTGTTCATTTAATGTTCACGAACGTGTTCGTTTATATGTTCAATAATTTGTTCGTTTAACATTCGTGAACATGTTCGTTAAGCGTTCGCGAACGAGTTCGTTTGTATATATTCATCAACTTGTCTATTTAACATTCACAAACATGTTTCGTTTAGTGTTCATAAACATGTTCGTTTAGTGTTCATAAACATGTTTGTTTAGCGTTTGTATATAAAAGAACATGAACAAGCCTATAAACGAGCTTATAAATGAGTATATAAACGAGTTTATAAACGAACATAAACGAATTTGTAAACATAAACGAGCCGAACGCACTTATGTTCGTGTTCGTTCGTTTATTAATCAAACATAAAATATCTATTCATAATCGTTTATTTAACTTAATAAACAAACATAAATGAACATTATACGAACAGTTCACGAGCAACTCGTCGAACACCCTGTTGATTTACACCCATAGGTAGAAACATCAATGCTAGGAGTTGCTTTTTCTGTTAAAACCAAGAGTAGCCACCAAGTTTCAGTAACGAAGAGCTGTGTCTGCTTATGTAACAGGATTTTAGATAACCTGGTGTCCATATATGCCTGAATGATTACAAAGTGTTTACAAAATCCTGTGATGAAAGAGTGGGAGAAAATTGGTCCACACAAGAAGGGTCATGTCATCAGCCAGTTGGCAGGCCAGATGATTCAAAATAGCTTCATAACTTTTCCACCATTTATTTTAGACGAGGCGTGACCAAGGTAAGCATAAAAAATGTTTGCTATCAGATTTGCAGAAATAAAACAAAAATGGTCCAAGTGCAATCTAACAGATTGGAGTATTGCATATAATTAACATATAGTAATCCTGGAAGAACAAGCTTGGTCAATTGAAACTGAAGCCATTGATCTGGTTTATTATTTGCTAGAACCAGACCCGTACAATAAAGAAAGATGATAAGACCAAAATGCATAGGGAACATTAGTGGTTGTCAGCCATTCAACTTGCAGAACTTTCATGTTCCTCATTCTTGCCAATCAGGAGGCGGCTGCCGCCTGCCGGGAAGGGTATATGTTTATATTAATTAGATAAGTTATTTTAATAACTACTACTCCCTTCGTCCCAAAAATAATATTCTTTAGTGATTTTTTAAAAGTTAAATTTTTTAAACTTTGACTATAATTATATTAAATATTTTAAATTTAATTAATTTTATAAATTATATATCTAAAATCTACTCGATTAAAAGTTTTTAAAATATATTTTTTATATTTTTATTAATAATAAATTTTAAATAATTAAGAGTTAAAGTTTAAAAAGTTTAACTAAAAAAATTTAATAAGAGATAATATTTATGGGACAGAGGGAGTAATTTTTTATTCAATTAACCTGATTTTTAAATTTTTTATATAACCACTAATTTTTGAATTTTCAGATTTTATTTAAAAATAATTTTATTTTATGAGATAAAAATTTAAGGGAAAGTCTAAAATAAAACTCGCTAAAATAACTAAAAATGAAATACTAATATAATACTTAGATCGTGTAAAAAAAATTAAATCGTTGAATTTAACAAGGAAAAATGATAAAAGGTTAAACAATCAATAAATTATAACATAAAGTATTGCCCGGTTATAACAAAAAAAAATGTAAGAAAAGTGTTCAATATAAATTCTTACCTAGTTAACAGGGGCGGTTCAAAGATTTTGGGAGCCCTGCGCAATTTATTAAAATGTGATCTTTAGAAGTAATCGTTCATAACTCGTACTAGTTCAAAAAATGTGACCCGTAGAAGTATTTGTCCTTCTTAAGGCCTTTGTGCAGTCATTTTTATTACGCTTGTTCAAAACTTCACTAGTCTATAGAAACATTAAAAATAAGAATAATCAATAAGATTCTAGAATCAATTATCAAATTTAAGACATAATTATAACATTTTCATAATTATAATTTATCTTTCTTAAGAGCATTTTTAAAATTTTTACAATAAATTTTGAAATTAATATCATCTAATTAATATAGTTTATCAAAATTTGATCATCTCTTTTTTAAGAGCCCTGTACAATCGCTTTTATTGCACCTGTCCAAAACCCACTACTAATTAATAAATCTAAAATCTTTTAAATATATAGTATGAATTTATGTTATAATCTAAAATCTTACCCAAAAATATATTACTTCTTATCAAACTTATAAGATTTTATGTTCCTACATAAATTTGTACCAAGATCAACATAAATTCTGAAAATTTAATTTATTAATTAAATAATAATTAATAATACATTAATATTATTTTAAATATAAAATATTAATTTTACATTATAAGAATAATTATAAATTAAATCAAAATCACAATTTATAAGCTTGTGAATCATAAAATCATAATATGACCGTTCAATTTTCCATTTAACTATACACAGCCCTAACTGGCAGCAAACAATTTCTCCCATTTTTCAAAAATTTAACGAATATTTATTTCATGCAGTTCAAGAGCCACGTGTCACCTAACCTTCAAGATTCCGTGGGCTCCATCCACTTATTTTTCCTTCGGGTTAAATGGCTAAAACTAAAAGCCTATTTTATTTATATGGTAAAGTACCAGCTAAATTATCCTAAAATTAAAAAATGATATAAACTTTTAAAATATATATAATGAACATTGAATTTTATTTTTTTTTATAAATAATCATCGATCATTTAACTATGCTAAATGAGTAGTATGTAGTTACGAAAATTTTCTAATAAAATATTCAATAATGGTTAAATTCAATGATTTTCTTTCGAAATACGATTAAATTGATTAAATGTGTAAATAATTTAAAGTGACAACCGGGTTATTTGGTTTGGATTATTTCGGGTTTGACTACATTTAGTTTAAGTTTGGGTCAGGTCGAGTCGTTTTTGGACTGATTTTAGTTTGTATTTATGATAATTTTGGTTCAGGTATTAGGTTAGGTTGTTTGATTGTTAGTTTAATTAATATCTGATCGGTTGATTTTGGTTGATCAATCAGATTAATAGAGAGATCGATTGATTTTAGTCGAATTTTTACATCAAGTTAGATTTTTTACACCATACATATGACTATATATAATTTGTATATTTAGCTTTTTGATAAATTATAAGACAATTCATATCTCATTGTTCTTTATTTATTTTAATATTTTTATTTTATGTTACCTTTGATCCGAGTAAAATCGATTCAAATCTATTTTTTATTCAACTAAAATTTGGATTAATTTTCTTTCAATTTATTTTGATTTTTAAATAATTTTGGATCACTGTGTACAAGTCAATTTCAAGTTTTTGTTTGAATCTCAGGTCAAATTTGTTAAATCTTGTAAATATAAAATATAAAATATGTTATTATACAAATTTTTATAACGTCACATCATTATTTTAACAAATTTAATAATTTTACGACTATCCTATAACATAAACTAAAATTTAAAATCTATTATATAATTTTTAAAAATTTAACAATTATTTTATATTTTTTAAAATAATTCATTGACCATTTTTATATTTTATTTGTATTTTGAACTTACCAATTATACTAACAATTGAAATCGTAATTAATTTCCGGTTCTTCAGTTATATGAATAAAGAATTGAACTGCACATCATCTCAAAAATCACGCGCCGTGAAATCTAGATACAGAGAAGGAGCGTAGGTAAAACCCAACCTGAATGTATCTCTCTCTCTATAAAGACAGATTCATTTATGTTTCTTGATTCAACAACAGAGCGTTTGATATGTAAATCTCCTTCCGTCCAAAACGAAACTCTATAAATACACAAAAGATATAAAAATGTTAATCTCTCCTCCGCATCAAATAGGGTTTTGAGCTTGATTCTCGTTCACGTTCCCGGCGATTTCTTCTCCTGTTCAGGTGATTATAATTTTATAATGATCTCCTTCTCTTTCTCTTCCTCACGTTTTATTTGCTTTCTTTTGTATCCTGGTCGCCGAGAAGGTACTGATTCAGTTCGTTATGGCGTCCTCAGTTTCTTTTGTTTTAATTTCTTGGAAAAGAAATTTTGGCGCATTAATCGTTCTGTTGATTAGTTTTTCCCTCTTTTCATGTTTTCGCTTTCGCGGCTTTTGCCCGCGAAGTCGCCTATGTCTCTCGAGGGGCGTTTGGCTTCGTTTCTTTTTCGCTGTTTGATTTTCAAATTTTGTCATCAATTTCTTTGTGGGACAACCAATGCTATTTATGAATGAATGCTCCTGTTCATTTTCCTTCTATTAATATTCAGTTTTTTTTTCTTGCATTTTCCTTCTATAAACTGAAAATTTTAACTTCTTGATAACATTTTTAGTTGTTTTTTTTGCAAGCTTTGATATTTATTTATTTTTGATAAATTTTTACTTTGAATGTATCAATACTTGTAAAGAGTCTTAACATTTTTAGTTGGTGGACAAATTTCAAAACATGTTGTACATGTCACATGTTAGACTCATCCTAATTTTCACATACTCAGTTACAATTATAAGTACAATTTTAAGTTAAACATTGTAATTCTTGTTTGTTCATTTTTTTTTTCAAACAAGATCGTACGCAGGGATGGAGCCCGGATTTAAGGTTGGTAGGCAAAACATAAATATTTAAAAGTAAGGGACAAATTTACAAAAAAATCAAAATTTTAAAAAAATTAAATAAGAGGATTAAAGTCTAAAATAGATCTTCTTTAGAGTTCAACCTTACCTCATGTGAACGAAATTACTTCGTCACTGATCGTACGAGACTCTAAGGACCAATTCATATATAAATATTGAATCTTGTGATACATTTTACACTAATGACAATCATTAGAAATATAACATTCTTGCTTGCTAAGAATTATTGTCTTTAGACGTATTAAAATTCTTTCCCTCAACCGCTTGTTAGCATCATCATTTTTCATGCTACTTTGCATCTCTTTGAGTGGTGCTTGGATATAATATTTAATTATGCTACTTTACATCTATTCTAAAGTTTTGCATTATATTTTCTGAGAATTATATGAAGTTAAAGGTGTTTTTTTAAAACTATAAAGTTAGAGTGTTTTTAGGGGAAAAATATTGAAATATTTAGTATTTGAATTAGATAAATCACCGGGATTGATTGAATAAGACAATTCATTGACAATAATGCGCAATGAATGATTAGAATTAGAATCTAGGTCTACCTAAATGTATGTGTAGCGACCCTAAAATTCTTAAAATAATAATAGATGTGGTAGAAGAGGGAAAAAGGGTCACTAGTGGAATTGAAATTAAGGTTTGAAAAGTAGAATTTAGGGATTTGAGTTTGAAATAAAATTTTGGGGAAATTAGAAAATTAGGATTTAAAAATTAGGTTTTTAAATTGTGTACAAAAATTGGGAATTTTAAAATGTTGAAAGAAATTTGAAATCTAGGGTTCTTTTTTTTAAAAAAAAATAGGAATTGGAAAGTTAAAATTAGGGATTTGAGATTTAAAAAAAATTAGATTGAAAAGGAAAATTTTAAAATTAGGGATTTTAAAAAAGGGTGGAGTCGCCACCGACCACTTTGGTAGGCCGGACACCGTAAAAACCAGAGATTCGAAATGATTTGGGTTCGAGAGTCGGTTACAGTTAAAAACGGGTTTAAGGTTTAAAACCGCCCAAAATTGGTACCTTTATAAATTACCGCTTAATTAATTTTAGATTTTTTAGATTAAAGTGGCATTTAAATTAATTTTTGTTTAAAGATTTGAATCAATTTTATTTTTACCGTGTCTTTATTCGGAGGCAACGTACACACCGCGACCAATGCGTTGGAACACGGGCCCGTTACGACCGAATAAATACGAATTTAATTAGGCTCGTTAATTAGCTAGGTGTGACGTAAGCAAAATAAGAGACATAATTGTAAAGACAACAAACATAAAGACAAAATAACATATGACACATAATAACAATTAAAGAGGCATAACACCATAATAAAATAATATAAATATAGATAAATATTATCACTTCCATAACCCTAACAAAGCATGTGAACTAAACCAATAACATGACATATATAAAAAGTTACTAACAACATTAAAAATAAATAAATAAATGTCATGAGTAAAAAATACATAAACACCTAAGAAAATTACATAACACATGATAACAAAGATTAAAATAAATAGACCAACGAAACAAACAAATAACATATATAAATAAACAAAACAAAACATATAATAAACAAATAAAAAAAATAAAAGATACCAATAAAAATATTCATATTTTCATTGAACCATAAGAATGGAATACACAATAAATATTTCAAAAAGAACTATATACATCTAAATATGCTCGATTAAAATCAATCCACAAATTAAACTAAACGATAAAAGTAATGATTAGATTAGGACATAACTTGAAAAATAACCGACTGAATGGGTGAAGTGATTCAATGAGAATAAAAATATAAATAATGGAGGCTACCAACTTACAAATGGAAATGGAAATGGAAATTTGGGACAGGGAGAAGGCACGACTATGAGTGGAAAAATATGGTTAGGTCCTTTATTTTTAGGGTAAATGTTATATATATAGTTAGGGTAAAGGGTAACATATGAGAATAAAATAGGTTTAGGTTTTAATATATAAGGATATCTATAATATGATGAAGGGTATTTTAGGTTTATCCCTTTAAAAATAATAACCAATTAAAAACAAGACCTTGGGCACCAAGTAGGGATTTTTATTATATTTTTTATATTATAAAATTATATTTAATAGGTCAAATTTATTTATGGTTTGGGCTTATAAAAGTGGGCTCTAATAAAAGGCTTTTATTTATATCATATATTTATATATTTTTGGATTTTTGGTTTTAATTAAGAGATAGTAAGGATAATAATAATTATAAAATAAGTGATAAAATTAGGGTAAGTTAAGGTGATTTGGGTATTAAAAAGGGATGTGGATTGATTTAATTCGAGCATAAATCCGGATAAAATTAGTGATTACAGTTGCCCCTCTTTGCTTATCGTTGTGAAACAATGATAAAGCAAAGACTACAAGCACTAATTTTATCCGACTTCCCTGTTTGGAGGTACTCTGATTTCTGATCATTGCAGCATCTGATGGTCCCTCTCTTCGAGCGTATACCGTGGTGGGCGACCCCTTTCTTCGAGCATATGTCGCAAAAAACAATGTTGATCCCTTCTCCGTAGAATCCACGTCTTCGAGATGCTTTGATTTCTGATCATTGCAGCATCTGACGGTCCCTCTCTTTGAGCGTATACCGTGGTGGGCGACCCCTCTCTTCGAGTGTATGTCGCAAAAACAATGTTGATCCCTTCTCCATAGAATCCACATCTTCGAGATGCTCTGATTTCTGATCATTGCAGCATCTGACGGTCCCTCTCTTCGAGCGTATACCGTGGTGGGCGACCCCTCTCTTCGAGTGTATGTCGCAAAAACAATGTTGATCCCTTCTCCATAGAATCCACATCTTCGAGATGCTCTGATTTCTGATCATTGCAGAATCTGACGGTCCCTCTCTTCGAGCATATACCGTGGTGGGCGACCCCTCTCTTCGAGCGTATGTCGCAAAACATGACCTCCTTCTTCAAGCGTATGTCATAGAGAACGATCTTGTTGAAAAGTGATGTCTTGCCTAGAGGCTTTTGAGGTTGTTGGTTGCCTTGACTTCTGGTTGTCTTGGCATGAAAAAAAATCTTTGTTGGTTTTTGTATATTCTCGATTGGTTGACCTCGATCGTTTCTTTACTTTCTTCATCGTCTTCTTCTTCTTCATCTTCTTTTCTCAAATACCCTAAAAATCTTATAAAAGGTATCGATCTTTGATCATCTTTTCTCACATTTTTTTTTCTCATTTTCTCTTTTTTTTCTTTTCTTTCTTTCTTCTTTTTTCTTTTTTTTTCTTTTTCTCTATTTATTTTTCTCTCTCTTTCTTTTCTCTCATTTTTTGTTTTTTTTTGTCTTTTTTTTTTCTTTTTCAAATATCCTTAAGAAAGGATCGGATTAAAAAAGAAATTCATCTTGAGAAAATCATCCTTAAGAAAGGATTTAATTGAAAAATTTGTTTTGAGGAAAACAACCTTTAAGAAATGATCAAATTAAGAAATTAGAGTTTTGAGCAAAACATCCTTAATAAAGGATCAAATTGATAAATTTGCTTTTAAAAAAGCATCCTTAAGGAAGGATCAAACTAAGAAGTTTATTTTGAGAAAAACATCCTTGAGAAAGGATCACATTGATACATTTGCTTTTAGAAAAGCATCCTTAAGGAATGATCAAACTAAGAAAATGCATCCTTAAGAAAGGATCAAATTGAGAAATTTGCTTTAAGAAAAGCATCATTAAGGAAGGAGTTAAGAAACTTGCTTTGAGAAAAGCATCTTTAAGAAATGATCAACTCAAGAAATCTGCTTTGAGAAAAGCATCCTTAAGGAAGGATTAAGTTAAGAAACTTGCTTTGAGAAAAACATCTTTAAGAAAAGATCAACTCAAGAAATCTGCTTTGAGAAAAGCATCCTTAAGGAAGGATCAAGTTAAGAAACTTGCTTTGAGAAAAACATCCTTAAGAAAGGATCAAACTAAGAAGTTTGTTTTGAGGAAAATATCCTTAAGAAAGGATCAAATTAAAAAATTTTCTTTAAGAAAAACATCTTTAAGAAAGGATCAAATTTAAAAATTTGCTTTGAGAAAAGCATCCTTGAGGAAGGATCAAATTTTCTTTAAGGAAAGTAACCTTAAGAAAGGATAAAATTTGCTTTGAGAAAAGCATCATTGAGGAAGGATCAAATTTGCTTTGAGAAAAGTATCCTTAAGGAAGGATAAAATTGAGAAATTTGCTTTGAGAAAAACATCCTTAAGAAAAGATCAAATTTAAAAATTGGCTTTGAGAAAAACATCCTTAAGGAAGGATTAGATTAAGAAATTGACTTTGAGAAAAGCATCCTTAAGGAAGGATTAGATTAAGAAATTTGGGTTTTAAGAAAAACATCCTTAAGAAAGGATCAAATTTGAAGTTCAAATATAAAGTGATATCTTGCTTAAAGAATACCTGAATATCTCATAAAAAGTGGTGTCTCCCTTTAGAGAACACCTAATATCTCGTCTAGATGTCTCGATATTTGATCGCCTTGACACAAAAAGCTCTTTGCCCCCAAATAACCAAAGGTTGGAAGGCCTTCAAAAACCACGATCGTGTAATTTGAAAGACTTTTGATCTTTGCTGAGGTCCATCTCTATAGATCAAATCTTTAATCAATCTTGAAAATTCCTGTTTAAAAAGAGTAAAAAGCAATGATGGCATGAATTAGAATGCTCATGATGCATGGGTATCTAACTTAGATGCATAAATATTTAATCTAAATGACGCATGAATATTTAATATGAATAATGCATGAATGTTCTTTTTTTTTCTTCTTGGAGGATAGGCTCTCGCTTTCTATTTACTAAACTCATCGGGCTTTTATCCTTCACCTTGTGTTGAAAGGAGATCATCATCTTGTGCCGATCGGAACAAAATCTTTCGCCTTTTGTAATTCAACAGCTCATACTTGGTTGACGATGACACATCTGAACCATTTGTCTCCGAATTCAGTTGCATTCAGTTTATGGTAGTAGCTCTCAATCTCATATTCAGGCTTAGATCACTTAAGGTCTATCTTCAACATGTACATTGGGGGATATTCTCTTGTATTTTTCTGTCTTTGGGTCATCTGATTGACTCTCTTTAGGCCCTCAATATAACTTTTGCCTCAAAGGCTTGATGTTCATCTCTACTCAATCTGTAACCACAATAGGCTCAGGTAATCTTTGTTTATTTATGCTAACCTGAATTCTCAAAGAATATCATCTTTCAAACGAAGTGGTATTTTCAAGAGACATCTTGTATCATACATTGCCCCTTCTTCTCGGGTCATATCAAAGATGATCATTTGCATCAACGACCTTGCATTTTGTAAATATTTTTGAACAAAACTTTTATTAAAAAATAATCTGCTAATTGTAAGTAAAACAATATATACATGTTTTAGAAAATCCAAAAATTAGAAAAGAAAAGAAGAAAAAAAACATGGTTTCCTTGGATATCAAATGCGAGAGTGCCTTAGACTCAACTCTCTGTGTTCGGTTTTCAACCTTTGAACGTTGCGGCGATATTTGAAGTTTTGGAATTCCTTTCAGATTGCTCGGTTCATCCTCATGATTATCGTATTTGCTTGATCTATTCAAAAACTACTCCTTCTAGTTCTCAATATCTTTCTCCTTTTATATATTCAAACTTTCCGTACTTGCCCCACTGGTATCTTCTTGAGAATTCGAAGTGTGCTTCAGACTGCATCTAAACATATGAGTACTTTCTTTTTCTTTCTATCTCTCTTTTTCATTTTTGCTTTTCTCTCTCTCTCTCTCTCTCTTTTTCTCATTTTCTTTCTTTTTTTCTTTTTTCTTTTTCTCTCACATCTATTATTGTTCTTTTTCTTTTCAATTTCGGGGAAATCAACTCATCACAGTCCTTTGTCTCGAAAGTAATGATGGAGCATACAACAAAACTCCGAATTACTCAGCATAGTCATGAATTTAAAAATATTACCATCACTCATGAAGGAAAGACTTTGGATGGTACATTGTTACCTTATTAGGTCTATTACTTCAGCGGAGTGCCCCGAATACTTCCACACTCTTGTTCGAATATACCCATTATCAGGTTTCGAATATTGGAGTGCTTTTGTTTAATCTTTGTTCTCTCCTTTCTTTCTCTCTTTTTTCCTTTTTTCTTTTTTTTTTCCTTTCTTTCTCTTTCTCTTTTTCTTTCTTTATTTTTCTTTCTTCTTTTTTTTTCTCTGGATGCAATCCTTTTACTTAGAGGAATTCTTGAGATCAACCAATTTCACCGGGCCTTTTCTAGGAGATTTTCTTATCATTGAACATCACTGAAGGAGTAATAGTCTCATTTCTCGTGCATTACTGACCAAAGCTACTGATTAAGAAACCATACTTCATCGTAATCACAACGTTCCAACCATTTCTGAACCCACGTCACAACAAGCATGTGACATCCAAGGAACTCCGAGAGAAAAAGGAAAACACATATATTTTAAAAATATGCATTCTTTCATTGAAACGACAAAAGAACAAACATAACATAAGCCCTTACAAAAAAAAAGTATTTGTTACTTTCGGGCAAAAGGTAACAAAGTTAATTGATGCATTACTTTAAAAGAAAAACTTAAAATGCAAGGAGGCAGAAAATGAACATCCAAACTCGAAGATTAGAATCTTCCCAAAGATCATGTCCTCTACTCTTTCTTAAAACTTCAGAATACCGGCCTCAATTAGTCCTTGAACCTTGTTCCTCAAAGCTCCACAATTCTCTGTTGTGTGGCCTGTGCTCCCCATATGATAGTCACATGTGGCATTGACATTATATCCTTCAGGGTAAGGAGGATCCTTTGGCTTAGACTACACCAAAGTCAAAAGTTTCTTCTCAACGAGAATTGAGAGTAACTTGGTGTAGGTCATAGGAATTGGATGAAGCACCTTTGTAGCTCTTGTATGAGTATGGGGACGGCCTTGAGTTTGATTGGTTGAGTGAGAACTCACCACATAGACATGAGAATCTTCCTCTTTCTGAGAAATTGTGCTATAAGGGTCCTTCATCTTTCCCTTCTTAATAGCATACTCGATGCGTTCTCCGGTCATAACCAACTCCGCAAAACTACTGATAGGGTGGCTTATCAAGTGATCGTACAACACTCCCTCTAGTGTATCCACAAACATTTGAGAAAGTTCACTTTCGTTGAGCGGAGGTTGTACTTGTGCTGCAGCATCACGCCAACATCGAGCGTACTCTCGAAGGCTTTCGTTATGCCCTTGTTCCATCCCTTGTAGCATGAGCCGATTTGGAATCATATCGGTTACGTGCTTATACTGGTTTGTGAAAGCTTTGGCCAGATCCTTCCACGACTTAATTTGAGCACGGGTTAACTGATTATACCACCTTGTGACAGATCCCACCAGACTATCCTGGAAATAGTGGATTAACAACTTCTCATTGTTAGTAAAGCCAGCCATTTTCTGACAAAACATAGTTATATGTGCGATAGGACAAGTCGTCCCATCAAACTTCTCAAAATCTGGGGTCTTGAACTTATAAGGGATCTCTAGACCTGAAACCAGACTAAGCTCACTGGCATTCAACCCATACCATTCTTCTTCATCCTCTTTTATCTGAAGCTTCTCTTCAAACTCGTTCTTGGTTTTCTCTAATTGTTTTGAAAATTCAACCTTTAATTTTTCTAGCTCATCGAAGTCTGGAATGTCATCCCCAAACCTTCCATATTAGTGAAAGTCACACCTGGTAGGGCTTGGGTAGGGCACAAGCTTGAAGAGATGATGTTACTACTCCTTGAAGAGGTCTAGAAGTGTTAACAATAAAAACGGGAGGGCCCGAGGGGTCTTCAACAGAACATTTCCTTTGTTGGTCTTCCACTTTCCTTAGTCCCATCAAGTGAGCAATTTGTTTCATCATGTCTTGTTGAGACTTGATCATAGAATCTTCTAATTCTTTTTGAGTACGCTCTAATTGCCCCATAAGATTGGCTTCTAACTTGGCAAAGTCTTCTTCCATTAGCCCTTCTTGGTGTTGGTAAAATGCAAGCGAGAAACCTTCAATTACGGATACGAGATCCCATAATTAACCTCCTTGTTTAATTAATGCATGATATATGCTATGAGATGCATGAGATGTATGTATGAATGCAAGTAAAGGTGTTGATCCTGCTAGTGATCGCCCTTTGAGCAACTTTCACCGGTTAAAATCTTAATTCCCCTTTTATTTATTTTTTTATTATTTTTTCTATTTTTTCTATTTTTTATTTTTTTTTCTCTCTCTATTTTCTTGCTTCTTTCCCTATTCTCTCGATTTTCTTTTTTTTTTCATTTTCATTGTTTTTTCCTCTCTCTTTTTCCTATATTCTAAATTTTTTTCTTTTTTTTTATTTTCTCTTTCTCTTTTCAATTTTTTTTCTCAACCTTTTCTTTTTCTTAGTTTTATTTCCTCATTATTTTTTCTTTCTCCCTTTTTCTTTCTCTTATCTTTTTCTCTCATTTTTTCTCTCTTTCTTTTTCTTGTTTTGACTCTCTAACTATAGTGAAAGCCTCTGATTGAACAAACCACTTAGTTCAACACCTTCATGAAATGTCGATACAAAAATGATAAAGCAAAAATGCAAGCAAGATAGGAGACAAAACAATCCTATTTATCCCATCTAAAAGAACCTAGGTTAACCGCATGGCTCTAATCGGGTAGGTTGACTAGATTCTCTAAATGCAGTTTTGGTTCTACGAGGTACCCAAATTGTCCTCGCTGTCCTCTTCTAAGAGTAGCAAGGCCCCCGATCATCACCCATTACAGGCTCATCTTGACCGAGTTCAATTTAGGGGGACCCTTTCGCTATGCCCATACGGAGGAACAATATCCTCACGAAAGCATAGGATAGTCGAGCCCCGAAGGTACTTTGCTAGGCCCATACGGAGGAACAATATCCTCACGAAAGCATAGCGTTTCCCCCCCACTTAGAGACGAGTTGAAATGTGTTGAAAGCTCGAATTAATAAACAAATAACAATTTAATTGTCACTTTATTCCACAACTTCCAAAATTAATTAAGCGATATTTAAAAACAAGGCTTGACTCGTTTGAACAATTTGTCCCCAGCGGAGTCGCCAACTGTAGCGACCCTAAAATTCTTAAAATAATAATAGGTGTGGTAGAAGAGGGAAAAAGGGTCACTAGTGGAATTGAAATTAAGGTTTGAAAAGTGGAATTTAGGGATTTGGGTTTGAAATAAAATTTTGGGGAAATTAGAAAATTAGGATTTAAAAATTAGGTTTTTAAATTGTGTACAAAAATTGAGAATTTTAAAATGTTGAAAGAAATTTGAAATTTAGGGTTCTTTTTTTTTAAAAAAAATAGGAATTGGAAAGTTAAAATTAGGGATTTGAGGTTTAAAAAAAATTAGATTGAAAAGGGAAATTTTAAAATTAGGGATTTTAAAAAAGGGTGGAGTCGCCACCGGCCACTTTGGTAGGCCGAACACCGTAAAAACCAGAGATTCGAAATGATTTGGGTTCGAGAGTCGGTTACGGTTAAAAACAGGTTTAGGGTTTAAAACCGCCCAAAATTGGTACCTTTATAAATTACCGCTTAATTAATTTTAGATTTTTTAGATTAAAGTGGCATTTAAATTAATTTTTGTTTAAAGATTCGAATCAATTTTATTTTTATCGTGTCTTTATTCGGAGGCAACGTACACACCGCGACCAATGCGTTGGAACACGGGCCCGTTACGACCGAATAAATACGAATTTAATTAGGCTCGTTAATTAGCTAGGTGTGACGTAAGCAAAATAAGAGACATAATTGTAAAGACAACAAACATAAAGACAAAATAACATATGACACATAATAACAATTAAAGAGACATAACACCATAATAAAATAATATAAATATAGATAAATATTATCACTTCCATAACCCTAACAAAGCATGTGAACTAAACCAATAACATGACATATATAAAAAGTTACTAACAACATTAAAAATAAATAAATAAATGTCATGAGTAAAAAATACATAAACACCTAAGAAAATTACATAACACATGATAACAAAGATTAAAATAAATAGACCAACGAAACAAACAAATAACATATATAAATAAACAAAACAAAACATATAATAAACAAATAAAAAAAAATAAAAGATACCAATAAAAATATTCATATTTTCATTGAACCATAAGAATAGAATACACAATAAATATTTCAAAAAGAACTATATACATCTAAATGTGCTCGATTAAAATCAATCCACAAATTAAACTAAACGGTAAAAGTAATGATTAGATTAGGGCATAACTTGAAAAATAACCGACCGAATGGGTGAAGTGATTCAATGAGAATAAAAATATAAATAATGGAAGCTACCAACTTACAAATGGAAATGGAAATGGAAATTTGGGACAGGGAGAACGCACAGCTGTGAGTGGAAAAATATGGTTAGGTCCTTTATTTTTAGGGTAAATGTTATATATATAGTTAGGGTAAAGGGTAACATATGGGAATAAAATAGGTTTAGGTTTTAATATATAAGGATATCTATAATATGATGAAGGGTATTTTAGGTTTATCCCTTTAAAAATAATAACCAATTAAAAACAAGACCTTGGGCACCAAGTAGGGATTTTTATTATATTTTTTTATATTATAAAATTATATTTAATAGGTCAAATTTATTTATGGTTTGGGCTTATAAAAGTGGGCTCTAATAAAAGGCTTTTATTTATATCATATATTTATATATTTTTGGATTTTTGGTTTTAATTAAGAGATAGTAAGGATAATAATAATTATAAAATAAGTGATAAAATTAGGGTAAGTTAAGATGATTTGGGTATTAAAAAGGGATGTGGATTGATTTAATTCGAGCATAAACCCGGATAAAATTAGTGATTACAGTATGCATGCTTTAAAGTGATACTTTAGAAAATTTTGTATAAAGCTATAGACTAGTAGATAATCACATAAGTAATTTTTAAAAATTGTTAAAACTTGTGTTCAATATCTGTATCTTTCGAAAAAAAAATTGATATGGCCTTGTGCTTCATTTTATTAATTCTAATATTTCCTTTTGATATCAGAATTTTGGAATCTTGAGCTTGATGGACTGCTTGCCGAACATCAATGATTAGAAAACTTTGAAGAGGTGGTTCTTGAATAGTTGAGATCATCAAGATTGTTTCTTTGCACTTAAGTGGGTCATTTGCTAAGGAATCTGGTAGCTTTCACATATCAAATAGTGGTGATCCGAGACTGGGTTCGATGGATGTGAAATCCAACCACACTTCTCCTGTTCTTACTGATTTTGCACCACTAAGCAAGTCAAGATTAAGAATAACTTCTGGTCTGTTGCAATACTCAAGTGCGGCTTTCTCTTCAAATTTGTTTTTAACTGTTCCTAGGATGGAAACTGGAATTATTGATATTTGTGCCAGTAGCTGTTTGGATTTTATGGAATCCTCATCCCCTCCTCATAACAAATCCATGGATTTCAACAATGACCTTGTGTCAGCTGATACGGATGTTGCTTATCATACATGGCTGGTAGTAGACTTTCTTAACTGAGTTTAATTTTTTTACAAATAGAGGGGTAATTGATCTGATCTATGTACTTTACCCTTTGCTTTACAGCTTAAATATCCTTCTGCACTTGCAGCATTTGAGGAAATCACAAATTTTGCTAACGGCAAGAGAATAGCATTGTTTCTGGATTACGATGGGACTCTTTCACCAATTGTGGACAATCCAGATTGTGCCTTTATGTCTAATGAAGTAAGGATGACTTGCTTGAATAGTTTGAGAAAATTTTGGTCAAAGATCTAACTTTTTTCTTTTTTATCACAGTGACCAAAACGTTTTATTCAGATGCGAGCTGCATTAAAAAATGTGGCAAAATGCTTACCAACAGCAATAATTAGTGGCAGAAGCCGTGACAAGGTGATTTGAAAACCATGATTTAGAATAATTGGCAACTTTGTTGCACTGTTTTATTATTTGCTAATATTTGTTTTATTTGATCTTTGGTACATGATTGCCTCTGTTTATTCAGGTATATGATGAGTTTGTAGGACTAGCAGAACTCAATTATGCGGGAAGTCATTGAATGGACATCATGGGTCCTGTTAGGCAACACTCTGATGATTGCTCTAACTACATTCTATCTACTGATAAGAAGGTCCAGGGCTGTAAAGTGTAAATCTCTTTGCGCAAGACCCTATGTTTCTCTCCTATAATCCTTCATATCTCCTTAAGTTAATTTTTTTCATCTTATTTCTCTCTAATTCAGGGTAAAGAAGTTAACTTATTCCAGCCTGCTAGTGAATTCTTACCTATTATTGATGAGGTATGCAACTTTCTTGGAGTGCCATACATGCCCCAACCTTTTCCTTCATGTTCTAATGTATAATTCTCATACACCTCAGGTTTTTAACTCACTTGTCAATAGCACCAAAGAAATTCAAGGAGCAAAAGTTGAAAACAACAAATTCTGTGTCTCTGTTTATTACCGGAATGTAGATGAAAAGGTGGGAGAATTTTTCTTTGGCATTAGAGGCCTTCGCTGATTCTAAAGAGAATGTAGGTACGTTTTCTTTACATGGTAATGTATTAAATTTTAGGAACCTTTGTTACTTAATGTTCAGGAATAGACGGACAGTTGCAGAACGCGTTCAGCTGTTCATGATATCATCAGAAACTACCCTCGTCTCCGGTTGACTCATGGGAGGAAGGTGATCTTTAAAGACAATATGCTTCTTTTCTCATTGGCTTCAATGATTTCCCTCTTATGACTTGTGCTATAAGAATGCTATACTTTCTGTTCACGTCATTTAAAATCTATTTGTATCATTAGGTTTTAGAGGTTCGGCCTGTGATCAATTGGGATAAAGGGAAAGCTGTTACATTTCTACTTGAATCACTTGGCCAAGTATGTTCTCTAACCTATATGCGCGCACACATATATATTATACGTTGTCATAAGTAGGGCCGTAAATGATACGAGGTAGATTGCGAGTTATTCAAGCTCAACTCGGTCACTTAATTTGATTGGACACGACTCAAGCTCAAACTCGGCTTGAGTTCTTAACGAGCCGAGCCGAGCCGAGCTACATGATACTCGACTCAAAAAGCTTACGTGCTACTCGAAAAAGTAAATATACTACTTTTTTATTTTTTTATAATTTAAAATCTAGATTTCTAAACTTAAAACCCTAAAATCTAAACCTTAAACATAAGTTTTAAACCCTAAATTAAGATACTAAAACCTAAAATTAAGAAGTTTGAGTTTACAAAACTTCTTTTATCAAAGTTTTTTCTCCATTAGTCTTTAAAAAAGACGTGAGAGATAATAATTACTCGAGTCTAACACGGTCATAGATCGGTCAATACTTGACTCGACTAGGCTCGATAAAAGCTCGAACTTGACTTGAGTTCTTAACAAGCCGAGTCGAGCTCAGATATTTTAGGCTCGTTTAAAATTATTCAAGCTCGAACTTGACTCAAAATTTTAACGAGCCGAGTCGAGCTTAACACTACTCGGACTCGGCTCGTTTACACCCTCATTGATGAGTATACATATTATTCTCTATGCTTAAAACATGCTATAGGGCTTGGCAACTGTGATGATATGCTTCCGATTTATGTTGGTGATGACCAGACGGATGAAGATGCGTTTAAGGTCAGATATAAATATTGACTAGAACGAAGTTCATGTACAGGTTCTAAGAGAGGGAAACCATGGATATGACATTTTAGTTTCATCTGTTCCCAAGGAGAGCAATGCATTGTTCTCTCTCAAGGATCCCAAGAGGTACATTTTTGTTTTGGTTTGTACTTTGTAGGAGTCTAAATAGTGAGGTACTTGATAGTCTTGATGTTGTGCACTTTTTGTCCATCTTAGGTTTATGGGGTTAGCTTTTAATGATTCAGGTGATGAAGTTTCTTCAATCATTGGTGGTTTGGAAGAAAAAGAAGACCAGTACAGTCTGAAACCCAAATGAAATAAACAAATAATATAGAGAAGAAGAGATACCAACGTAGACCAAGTCCAGTTGGGTTGGCTGAGGGGGCTAATAATTGTGCAGTTTAGCTGTAGCCTGTAGTGAGTGAATCAGTTGAAGTTCGTGTAATAGAAAATGTGGGGCTTCAATCAGCTGTATTATTTTCTTATTTCTGTGCTCGAGTAATGGAATTGATATTTATTTTTGGATACGAAAATAATCACCCACCCCTTCATTTGTGCATTTATTTGGTACCTGGACAAAGAATAAAGGCTATCTTTGAGATATACAAGGCATGGAAAATGAGTGGGTGGATTTCAAGAAACGCTAGAGGCACACATTTCCATCCCTCATGGGAACCCTAATTTCACACCATATTTTTCACGTGTAGAAAAAAAAAGGCACATTTAATCCGTAAAAAATTATAAATAAAATATATAAATGGTTATTAAATTATCTCACCGATTATTAATTTTTTAAAAGTTATATAATATTATATTAAATTTTAACTTTTGTTATAAAGTGATTATCTGAGTCGTTAAATGAGTAAATGTAATAGCTATATAAATTTAAATAATAAAACATTTAATTATTTATATTGATATATTCAATTAATTTATTTTTTAATTTAATCATTGATATTTAAATTGATTGAATATACAAATAGTAAAGTTAAGTATATTTTTAAACAAATTTTCATAACTGTGACATTTCTATTTGTGTACTTTATTTTAATTTTTATGTTATTTTCTTAAATAATTTAAAATAGAAATTACGGTTGCAACATTCATTTTCTGATAATAAAAATTCAAATTTACATAGTCAATTATTTTGTGTACATGCAGCATAAATAATAATTTTTTAAAAGTATTTTAGTTTTAGGGTTTAATGAATTTATTTAGGCTTTAAGTGAAGTGATTTCAAATTTAAGATTTATAAGTTAAAATTTAAACATTTAAACATTTTACCCTAAAACATATTTTCTAAACCTTAAATCATAAATTTTAATCATAAACCCTAAATTTTAAATTCTCACTCTTAACTCTTAAAATATAAACCTAAAATCATAAACTAAAACAGCTTATATATATATATATTCATTTTCACTGTTAATATATTTTTTCACACAAACCTTCTACTTTTTGAGTCTGAACTTACTTTGAATCTCACCAAATTTCCATTTTAACGAAAAAAAACGATGAACATGTGGAGAATTGTCTTGAATTTAATTTAAATTTAAAAATGTTTTTAACGAGTATCTGCAAAATTTTATTTCTTATATATATCTTAATTTTAGAATTTAAGAGTTTTGCTTAAGATTTTTAATGAACAAATTTTAAATTTAGAATGTGTAATTAAAATTTAAAATTTATAAATTAAAATTTAAATCTTTAATTATATTAATCAAAATAATAAATCTTAAATTTTAAATTCTATATTAAATTATTAAATTAAATTTACACATTCAAAATTAAAATATTTATAAAATCTTTTTATTTTTATCATCGATATATTAAAAATTTATATATTCAAAAATTCTCTTTCAATTACGACTACTAATAGTGAATATGCATTTTGATTAGCCTTGAACATATCGTAATGGGTCCCGTCGATGCTGGACATCATGCTTGACCTACCAAATCTTGATAAATTATAAGGATTAAGGGAAACGTGAATAAAATTTATTTTTTAATATTTTTTATACAAAAAAATTTTATATCTATAATAAATATTACTGTAATTACTATAGCTAATTTTTTTAAAAAATATAATTATATAAAAATTAATAAAGAAACATTTTATTAAAAATTAAAATAAAATAATATATTTTATAAAAAAAATATATAAAAAATAAAATTTCTAAGATAAAAGAGAATATAACCTAAATATGTTTGACATTTATATGTCTGTGGTCAACCCAATTGCCCTCCCTTTCTTTCCGTGCCTTGTACCAACAGAAGAGTATCGGCCAGACGTTTATCCACGTCTCTCTCTCTTCGCACATGCCAGTTTAAGCTACGACCGAAGCTGGCATCGCTGAATTATACTTTTCTTCCGTTTTAACAGCACAAATCAACTCTAATTCAGAGCTGGAATTATTTTTATATTAAAAATATTTTTATTAATATTTTAATTTTAAGATTTATTAATTTTGTTTAGAATTTAATGTTTGAGATTATAATTTAGGGTTTTAGGTTAAAATATTAATTCCTAATCTCTAAACCCTATATTCTAATAATAACCATTGAATTCTGAAACCTTACATTAAATCATTAGACCTTAAAGTAATTATTAAGCCTTAAAATTAAAACGTTTGTATTATCTAAAACCTTGTATTTACTTTGAAATTTAAAACTAAGAATTTTTGTATTATCTAGTTTGACTGGAAGATAAGAAAGAGTTTCTTCACCAGCAAATACAAAATCAAACACTAATACGGTTTTGATTTGGAGACGTATTGAAATGAATACTTTTCTTGTACGGCTAATTACATGAGAAAATTCAATATATAAATTATCATAATATGGAGCAATTAAGCCTTTCACCTGCCCCCTTGCTTTGGTTTCATCTCCCCTATTAAACTGCTTTCATCCATTTCTTGACTAGCTTTATCATGGAGGAGGCCACCACCACCACCTCCAATGACCTTGAACAAAACTCCGATTTCCATGCTCCCTTGCTACGCCAACACCCGGCGCCCTCCTCACGCCCTCCACCCTTGAAGGCTTTCACAGCCACCCTTGTCTTCGCCATTTTCCTACTCTCGCTGGTCGCATTAATCATTAACCATTTCCCTTCACCCTCACCGACGTTGCAGCCTCGAGGTGTGGCCGAAGGAGTGTCGGCTAAGTCCAATCCCTCTCTTTTGAACCAGGCTCCGTTTAATTGGACCAACGCCATGTTTTCTTGGCAAAGAAGTTCGTACCATTTTCAACCCCCAAAGAATTGGATGAATGGTACGTACCACAACTCTTGTTTTGTCTTTCATTTTATCATTGTTTTTGTACTGATCAAATCTTGTTTTATTTCTCTGTTAACATTGGATTGGGGGCTTTGGATATGCTGCTTCAGATCCGAACGGTGAGTTGTCATTTTTCAATACCTACATTCGTTTCTTTAATACTAGTATTTAATATTCGTTAAACTCGCTGATTAAATTAATAAGAATACGATTAAAATTAAATTTATTAAAAATGACATTTAAGTCCATATGCCCTGTTATATGAAATCTTACCCCATATGTTCCCAGAAAATGGAAGCACTTTTAATGTACATCATTGAAGCCGTGAATGACTTTTCTTTATTCAACGAAGAAAGCAAAAAAGCGTAAATGAGAAAAAATTATATTATGAATATGTAAAATTATGTGTTCATGAGATCAACAAAGAAAAAAAAAGATGTAAAAACTTTTATATCCGGATTATCGATAGAATTAGTGAGGCCTATTGCTCTAAAATTTAAAAAATGTTAAATTTGTTCTTAAAATTTTAGTTTTAATTTTAACTCTATTGAGATTTTTAAAATTTAAATTTAAATTTTAAATATTTTTAATTAATTTTTTAAATTTTAATTTTTTTTAAAATCCCTCAAAATATTAAAATTTAGTTAAACTTTATTTTTTTGGTTTGTTTAAGCTTCCAATCATTTTTAAAAAATATATTATGTTTTGTAGGTCCATTGTATCACAAAGGATGGTACCATATTTTCTACCAATATAACCCTTATTCCGCTATATGGGGCAACATCACATGGGGCCACGCTGTATCAAAGGACTTGATTCATTGGCTCCATCTTCCCCTAGCCATGGTACCAGACCAATGGTACGATATCAACGGTGTATGGACGGGATCCGCAACTCTACTTCCAGATGGACAAATCATAATGATCTATACCGGTAAAACCAATGAATCAGTGCAGGTACAAAATCTTGCATACCCCGCAAACCTATCTGATCCCCTACTCCTACATTGGGTAAAATACCAGGGTAACCCGGTTATGGTCCCCCCACCCGGTATTAAACCCGATAATTTCCGGGACCCAACAACTGCTTGGCTTGGACCCGACGGCACCTGGCGTATCACCATAGGCTCCAAGTTTAATACCACCACTGGAATCTCCCTTCTTTACAAAACCAAAAATTTTAAGGATTATGAATTATTGGATGAGGTTTTACATGCGGTTCCGGGTACGGGTATGTGGGAATGCGTGGATTTCTACCCGGTTTCGAGAAATGGGTCGGTGGCACTGGATACATCCGCACTCGGGCCTGGAATCAAGCATGTGTTGAAGGCTAGTCTGGATGATACAAAGATGGACCATTATGCAATTGGGAGGTATGACCCGGTGACTGATAAATGGACACCCGATAACCCGGAAGAGGATGTGGGTATCGGGTTGAAAATGGATTATGGAAGATACTATGCCTCCAAGACATTTTTCGACCAGCAAAAACAAAGGAGGGTTCTTTGGGGTTGGATTAATGAAACGGATACTGAAACAGCTGACCTTCAAAAAGGATGGGCTTCCCTTCAGGTACCTTATAATAACAACCCCAGGATCATAAACATATATACATTGAATCAAATATCAAGAAAAGTCTGGAATTTTGAAAGCAAATTCTCTGTATTTTACAGACAATTCCCAGGACTGTTCTATATGACAACAAGACTGGAACCAATATACTTCAGTGGCCAGTGGAAGAAGTAGAGAGCTTGAGATTGAACAGTACAGTGTTTAAGGAGGTGCTTGTGGAACCCGGTTCTGTTGTGCCCCTTGACATAGGCACCGCCACTCAGGTTTTGTTTACCACTTTATCTATACAAATACAATGTTATTGCAGTAGTTCTTAAGTGATGTCTTAATTCACCCCTATATGTGTTGAATGCAATATTGCAGTTGGATATAGTAGCTGAGTTTGTAATAGAGCCATTGGTATCTAGAACTACCGATGAAGTCCTTGATTGCGGTGATGGTGCAGTCGACAGGAGCACATACGGACCGTTTGGCGTCTTGGTTATTGCTGATGCTTCACTTTCCGAGCTCACTCCTGTATATTTCCGTCCCCTCAACGCATCCAATGGCAGTCTCGACACTTACTTTTGCACCGACGAAACAAGGTTTGCTTTACATCTCTTTCTGCAGATTTCAGCTAACAAGCATCATGTAATCCAATTTTTGATGTAGGTCTTCTAAAGCTTCCGATGTGTTTAAACAAGTATACGGAGGCAAAGTCCCGGTGCTTAACGATGAGAAGTACAATATGAGGGTCTTGGTAAGTAGGCAACAATATTTTTCCATTCCGAGCTAGAGGTGAAAAACCAGATAGACATTTGAGATAAAACAAACAAACTGTTTCTTCAGGTGGATCATTCCATTGTTGAGAGCTTCGCCCAAGGAGGTAGGACCGTGATATCCTCTAGGATTTATCCTACGGAAGCCATCTATGGTTCAGCGAGGTTATTCTTGTTCAACAATGCAAGTGGAGTCAATGTGAAGGCCTCACTCAAAATATGGGAAATGAATGCCGCATTTATTCGTCCTTTCCCAGTAGAAGGAGACGACAGTGTAGAGAAATCAAGGCAATGTGAATATACACAAATTTCTTGCCATTGAATTTATTTTGTAATACATTCGTTTCGTTCAGGAAAATTAAATTCATAATTTTTGAGATTCTTAATCTGATGTACAACTATATATTTTTTGATTTATATTTTTTTAAAAAGATATATAATAATCGGATAGAATTTTTAGTTCGATATTAATAAACAAATAAATATATTAATTACGGAACTAATTGCAATAGAGATTTAAGATTTTAGAACACGTATGTCCGGATGTATAAGCTGTGCGGCAGCCTACCCCTCTTGAGCTTCTAATCTCATTCACGATATTGGAATTTTAGAAGCTCACGAAACAGCATAGATGTAGATTTCGAATTAAGACTTTGTATACCTTTATGATATAATGGAAAAGGGGTTTTATCAAAATACTTAAATAAAAATAACTTATTTATGAATTTGTTGACACAATTTGTTTTGTCAAATTCGAACTTAATAAGCTGTTTTTATACATTTAATATTATGAAATAGTTAGTGAATGGGTTTAAGTGTTAATTTTGCATTAGTAAAATCACGAGGATTGTTTGGGATCTGATATCGAATCAAGAGAAGCGATAGGAAAGCTCAAATAAGGACAGATCGATTATTGTTTAAGGGTAGTAAATCTCGAATTGCATTACTTCACGAGCATCAAGAGATTTGATGTTTGTGTAGAAATTGATGTTTGTTGCGATTATTATGAGACATGAAGGGAAACCTCAATGTTTGTGTGAAACTGTTCAAGATATCTATGTGATTAATTGATAATTGTTGAATTAAGTGATAGTTGTGTGACCGTTCAACGATATGCGTATCATTCGGCGAGGAAAGATCACTTTATTTTCGTGCTAGAAATGCACCAATAACGATGGCAGTGACCGAATTTGGGGTTAAGAATTTAGAGATTATTTTAAAATTATTTAAAAATTTTAAGATACTTAGTAGTGGCCGAATTTGACAACCTACACAGATGGTTGCAGCCGAATTTGGAGGTGCATGCTTATCTTGTTTACCGAGAGGTAGGGACGGTGCTACATATTATGTGGATTTTTTGGTATAGTTATATTTTTAGTTTTTTTTAGTTTAAATATTAATTAAATAAGAATTTTTGTCCCTCACAATATTTAAATTTGAATTCTAGCTTTATCCCTGCTGAGAGGCCGTGGTGGATAGAATGTTCAAAAAAGCTTTCAACAAATCGCCATGTTTCTACCAAATTGCAAATCTACCAGTTAAGATTTGCCGATTGATCATGGAGGAGAAGCTCGGATTACATGCTAGGAATACTCCAGGCTTGCTTTTTAATACTCTAACGCTCCTTTCTTAAAAAAAATAATAACTTGAATTAAATTCTGAATAAAGAAAATATTGTTCTGTGGTTAAATCCTTTGAGCTTGTTATAACATTTGGAGTTTCCAGAGAGATGCAGAAAAAATAACATTAGATAATTTATTATGTATGTATGTATGACAGGAGAAATTCTTAACATGATCATGAGGATTTCTCCTCGTATAACAAAGACATGGCAGCAATGAAAGAACAAAACAATGGAGCAAATCCAACACGAGTGATGCAATTAATGTGACAAACTCAAAGACCAGGAGTGAAGGGTATCCCTACGTTTGGCAACCATGAGGGTCCAGCAATGAAGTTAGCCACTGTGAACTTTGATGCTTCAGTAGCACTGGTTATAACTCGATAACCTTTCCAGTTCACCCTACTGCTAGTCGAAGCGGCAGGGCCGATATTTCTGTACTCACCATAATACAAGGTACTTAGAGCAAAGTCGCCATTCCATTCTAACCAACCAGCAGGATCCACCAGGGAATCAAGGTATGTTTGCATGAAAACAGTACGCGAGTACTCCTTCCATGGCCGTCCCAAGAATGTTTTGAATGAACTAAGCACCGGGACAAGGTCGGCGGCTGCCATTACCCGTGAATTATGGATTACAATGCCAGTATTTTGGTTAGGGTCGGTCCTGCCTTGGGCAGTAACAGTATTCTTTTGCTTATCCATTGGTCTCCTTGCATATATCATGCAGTTCTGCAAAACCGCAGCTGCATTTCCGAAAATGAAGTCCACGGTGCCATATATGTAGCATTCTCTGTAGAACTGTCGTTGAGAATGGACATAGAGTGTATCTTGGTATCCCTCGAAGCCGCAGCGGTAGAAGACGGAAAGATCAGAGCCTGATCTCAAGGCGACCGCTTGGTGGTCCTGCGGTCCTGCGGTGTTACGGAATGTTATGCCACGAGCAATGAATCCTTCACCCGTTACCGCTGAAAAGTGGATACATAACATGGCATAAGTATTGTTTACATGAATTAGTTTTGAACTTGTAGCTATGATTTAGTTATATTGACTGTTCTTACCAACAGTTGCAGAGTCAAAAGTGGTGGAACCTCCTCCAACGCTCCTGCTGCCGGTGATAATGGTGTACCTCAACCCATCTCCGATCAACATGATATTCTTCATCTTGTTGCCAATCTCAAGGTTTTCTTTGTAAACCCCCCTTTTCACTCGGATCACGAATCTACCATTCCCACTCCTTTTTGAAGCAGCATCAAGCGCTTCCTTAATAGTTCTATGGTTCCCGGACCCATCTTGAGCCACCACAAGGTTTGGTGTTGGTGATGACGACTGCAACAGCTTTCTGTCACCAGGCTTGAGCCAACTAGGAAAGTCATGTCCATAAGTTTTCTGCACAAATGATGCATTGGTGTTCAAAGCCAAAGCATTGCTTATTAGCTTCGAGACATTGTTGGACATGATTAGTGGCAACATGTAATCAGAAACTCCCAGCTCCACGAACCCTGCCCGACAAGTTTCAATGTTGGTCAAAGCAGAACTTAACCATGTTTGCATGTCGAAATCGGTGCATTTCGTGGAATCCAAGGTTTGGTTGAGTTGAAGAATGGTTTGTTGGAAGAGCTTCAAGCAGTCAGCCCATGCAGCCTTCTCCTTGTCATTTCGACATTTCTTGCCGAGCCACTTGTTATGACTCTCAGCATTGATCGCACGGTCCAACGCTATTCTGACAGCCACTTTGTGGAACTCAGATTTGCTATTGGGCAGGAAACTTGTGGGGTTTTGTCTCATGAAAAACTTGCATGGCTGAGGGTTTGGGGTTTTATCGCACCAATAGTCAATTCCATTAGCGACAACAGAAGAAAGGGTTTGCGAAACTAACACTGACAAGATGAATACAACAAATAAAGCAAGCTTGGTTTCCATTGTCGAATGCAATTCTTTTCAAACACAAATCATTTGCTTTATTCTTACAGGTCTCCATGTTGTTGTTTATATAGGAGAAAGGAGATGTCGTGTACGCTTGTTGACAGGGTGGCATAAGTTTGAACATTTGAAAACGATAGTGAATTATCATACCAATCCAGCTTAATACATTGATTAATCATTCAAACTTTGTTCTTAAATGATATCTTATGATTGATTACTATGTAATATATATGATCATTAATTGTTTACGCACGAAATCTGTAGGCTGAAAGTCTCAAAAACTGTTGTGTCGTACCACGTCTTTATGCCTCAAAAGTTGTGTCGAACCACATGTAATATTTTATATTTGTGTTGGGAGTTGAATATATGGGAGCTGACTTGATATATTCTATAGGAGTATTAAACATGGAGCTGACTTTGAAAAATAACGCGTCACTAACCACAGCTTACGAATAAAACCCCTCTCTCCTAATCTACTTATTTTTATATATCCTAATATGTAAAAAATAAATTTTAAATCTTAACTCTAATTTTTATATTTTAAAAACATATTTTACTTTTAATTCTTTTAACCTTAATCATAAAATTAAAATTAGTTAGAGATGAGTATGGGTCAGGTCATTTTTGTTTCACTCAAACCAGATTCAAATATAAATATCTTAAACTTGAGTTCGATCTGACACAAACATTTTCTAAAAAAATTGACTTAACCCGAAAATAAATACCTAAATCTGACCCGATCCGGCCTATAGAAAAAATAATTTTAGGGATTTAATTATAAAAAGTTAATTTTATAGGATTTAATCATAAAAATTAAAATTTTAAAGACTGAATTATATAAAAATTTTCTAGGACCTAATTATTAAAAATAGGGAGCGAGGAGGGTTATTATAAATATTTCTAAAAAATATTAAAAAATTATATATTTAATCTCGTGTTGGATCGAGTATTTTATATCTTAAACTTGAATTCGATTTTTTATTACAAAATCTGACTCAATCAGATTAAATTGGGTCAAAACCCGAATGAATCGAGTAAAATACTCATCCTTAACTTTAACCTTAAAACTCTAAAATTTTAATATATTATTTTAAGATAAGATACTAAAAAAATATATAATTAAGGAATATATGATTTTTATCCATCGCTTATAATATTTATTTGAGATGCGATAATTCTGTGGTAATTGAAAATTTAGGCTTCAATTTTTTTATTATAGCGTTCAAATCTCAGTTGAAACAGCAACAATCGTTTTCAAAAAATTATAAAATACAATTATTGATATATATCCGTTTAAATATTAAAATACACTTATTTGGCATAAAGATAATTTTAACCCTTAATATTTATAAATTTTATCGTTTTAGCCTATACTCTTTTTTCGGAATAAATTTAACGCTTAATTTATATATTTTTGACAAATAACTTATTTTTTAACTACTGTGATAACTGGACTGTTAAAAATCTAACAATGATGACATGTTATATGTATATGATAATATATTTTAAATAGCATGGCATCTAACTTATCAAATACATATATATATATATATACACATATGAAATATAAATTTATTCTAATATAAAATATAAAATAATTCAAATTCAAATAAAATATTAAAAAAATAATTAATTCTAAAATAAAATACTAATAAACATTCTCAACCCTAACTACGATAGAATCAAAGTTCTATTTTAAAAAAATAATTAATTTCGACCTGTGTTCATATTTTTTTAGATAAGACTTTGATTTTATCGTAGTTAGGGTTGAGAATGTTTATTAGTATTTTATTTTAGAATTAATTATTTTTTAATATTTTATTTGAATTTGAATTGTTTTATATTTTATATTAGAATAAAATTATATTTTCATATATATGTATTTGATAGGTTAGATATCATGTTATTTAAAATATATTATCATATGTATATAAAATGTTATCATTGTTAAATTTTTAACGATTCAATTATCATGATAATTAAAAAGTAAATTATTTATTAAAAAATATAAATTAAGAGTTAAATTTATTAAAAAAAAACTGTTTATTACAAAGGAACACTCCACGAGATATTAATCAACTCCACGAGTGCCATGAGACAGACGCTTGTAGGAACCAACTCCCCCTAAAGTTTTAAAATTTCATCTTTAATCCTTTAAAGATATTAATTTAGGCTTTTCATAAATTTTAAAAGTTATTATATTTTATTTTTTAAAATATTTTTAATTAGATCCTCTTTTAAGATGTTTAAAAGTCTTGATAATTTTTTTTTTTTTAATTCAGTTGAACCCTTATATTCTTCTTAAAAAATTAGCTTAAATCCTTTAAAATCTTTAAAAAAACTAATCCAAAATTTCATGTTTTGCTTTAAATCTTAAATTATATTATCAAGATCCATCCCTAACCAATAAACCCTACTCGCTTTCTCCATTTCTAATATCTTATCTCTATACATCTTCAACCCCATGAAACACACGGGTTTGACATTAGCTGGAAGCAAGTGCTGCCCATTGGCCATTGCAGACTAATTAAGATATCAACGGTCTGTAGCCTGTAGGTAACTTCTTCAACTTTGGCATTGAATCAAAATGCTCGGCACTCAAGTCTGTATTTTCTTCGGTTCAAAATGTCTGAGCTGGTTGGATGATTAAGGGTAGCACCGAATAGTATATTTATATATTTTTTAAACTCAATTTGCAAATTTATTTTAAAATATGAAAGAATTTTATTACTCATATTAAATAGACTATTACTATATCAAATTCCAATGATTTAATTGAGGGTAGAGTGTAATGGAGGTCACTTAATCAATAATATAATTATATTTGAGTTATTTAATTATTAAAAGTTATATTTGGATCATTTATTTATGGGTAAGGTTATATTTGGGTCACCCAATTATTAAATGTTACATTTAGAACATTCAATTATAGGTAAGGTTACATTTGGGTCACTCTTCATATTTGAAAAAAAGTTTATCAATTCGTGTATTAGATCAATTAATGATTTCAAATGAAGTACTATATTGTTAATAAGGGTATACAAGTGATTTAGAAGAAAAAAATGACCAAATTGATATATTTTTTCAAATATGAAGAGTAACCCAAATATAACCTTATTTATATTGAATAACTCAAATGTAACCTTACTTATAATTGAATGACCTAAATGTAACCTTTAATAACTGAGTTACCATTACCCAGAAATGAGTGACCTAAATGTAACTTTTAATAATTAGGTGACTTAAATATAACTATACCATCAATTAAGTGACCTACATTGTATTTTATCCTTTAATTAAAGGATGAAATTTTTATACAGCGTAAAATTTTTATTATAAAATCTAAATCCTAAATTTTTACTCTTAAATCTTAAAAATTAAACCTTATATTTTAAATTTCAAACCCCTAATCCTTAAGCTATTAATTAAAACTCTAACCCCTAAACTAAAAAACTCGTGTAAACTAAAATTTATATACATTATACATCAATTTTTTAATTAAATTATTTCTTAGATATTCTAATTTTTAAAAATCATATTTTTTTATGTAAAATAAAAGAAACTTGCTATTGACGAGTTGTCGATAAGAACTACATATATTCTTATCGTTAATGTTTGTTTTGTTTTATCAATGAAATCTAGTATAATATAATTAATTATTGTTGGTCTTGAAATCGATCAATCGAGTTCTCAACGACGTTAAAATTATATCTTGAATGAATTAGTTAAAACCTAAAAAATGTTGGATAATTTTTTCATGATAATTTTAGATTGGTTTGACTACTCAATCGAGTTTCTATCCACTAGTTAAGCACACCATTAAGGATTCACTACTACAAATTCTTATTTTTACAAGTCAAATGAATAATTTTTACTACCTTAACTTTTTAATGGCAAAATAGAATCATTCTAGAATTTTTATGCTAAACTAGAACATTTTCTTTTACGAGGTAAATTTACGTAAACAGTAAAATCTCACAAAGTCGATATTTAAAGATTAAAACTCACAAAAATATAAAAATAAAAATAATTAAAAATACTCTCAAAACACTATATTCAAGAGAAATAAGAAAAATAAAACTTGAACGTCTATTTCTCTTGATCATCATAAAGTTAATTTCAACTTTATTTTTATAGTGTGAAATGATATTTTAGCTGTTTATAGTCGTTGAAATATTTTTCAACAATTATAAATAAGAATATTAAGACTAATATATTTTATTAAATTAATAAATATTATTAATTAGATTAGTTAATTACTAAAATAAGAATATCATTTTAGATTATTAAAACATATAACTCAAAACTCATAAATTTGGGCTTTCAAATTGAGAGATTTTATGACAATCAGTTAATCTATTATATTTTTCTATTTATCAAATATCTATATTAGCATATTTGATTGGTTAAATTACTAAAAATTGGTCAAACATTTGATTTTGACTAGAAAAACAATGCCATTGTAATTTTAACTTGCTTAAATAATGATTTTATAAAAATAAATGTGTCGCGACCTCTTTTGAAAACGCGTTTTTTTGGGTGGAAAATAACTTGGCTATTATTTTTTTGAAAATGTGAATTTTATCAAAAAACTCAAATTTTAGGGAAAAAAAGACAGTTTAATTTTTAAAAATAATTGACTTGGAGTCGCCACCGACCACTTAGGTAGGCCAGACACCATAAAAAATAAACCAGAGATTCGTTTGAAAAACATTGGGTTCGGGAGTCGGTTACGTGTAAGGACGACCCTTACAAATGCCCAAAAATTGGTACCTTGAAAAATATTACGTGGCATTGACATTTTGAAGAAAGATATTAATTTAATTTTCCATTGTTAAACGAACATTATTTGAATTTTGGATATCCTTTTGATTTAGAAGTTACACCACCTTTAAACTTGAGTTGAACGAGACGTCCTCTAGATAGGAAACCTCACCCAAATTTAAAAGAATGTAACTTCCGCCTCAAAAGGCTAAAGCAAAATGCATGATTATTTTTTATCTTGTTTATTTTAAATTCTAATCCTAAAATAGGCTTCATTACTTAAGTTTATAACCTAAGTTACTAGCGTTTACTAGTTATTTACCTATCCATTTTTAATTCTAAACCTAAGTTTTTATCAAAATTCTAGGTTTTTAATAACACGTGAATTCGATGCCAAGGTACACTCTCTAGGTCAGCATCATAGTGCGTCAAAACACCAACCTCTTTAGTGTATCCGAGACATAAGATTCACATGTTATGTTACTAGATTTTCTCCTTAATTAAATTAATTAACCTAAGTTTTAGGGCTAAAACTAAACCTAATTTAGTTTAATTAATCTTAAAAACTTATTTCTTAGAAATTAATTAAAATTAATTAATTAAAATTATTTTCTAATTTTTTAAGAATTAAATTAAACCTATTAGAGTCTAACTTTAGGTTTTAGGAGTCAAATTAATATATATTAGAATTAAATTAGATCAGATTAACTTTAAAGTTTATTAAAAATTAAATTAAATCTTAATTTAAGAATTAATTAAAATTTTTAGTCTTCTAAAATTAATTTTTAACCTAATTAAGTCTAAATCAAATTAATTTTAATCCTATTAGTCTATTTAAGGGTTTAATTTAGGATTTTAGGGTCTAATTGAACTAAATCTAGAGTCTTAGGGACTAAAAAAGGTTCTGGGGACCTAATTGCAAACCAAGCTAAACTAAGGGGGACCTAAAGGGTAAATAACCCTAAATAATTAAAAAGACGCAGATCCGGGTTGAACCCGGATCCGTCCCACTAACCCGCGCCCAAAAGCGGCGCCGTATTGCTATGTGCTAAACCCCCCCTTACCGAGTTGGCTCGGCCATTTGGACCGAGTCCAACTCGGCCCAACTCACCGCTTCCAAATTTTCTCTGAAACAAACACAAAAAACCCAGAAACTATGAACATCATGGATCAAAAGGCTTAAAAAACTAAGAACATGATGAATGTTCTTCATGTTCATGAAGAACACGACCATGCACCGCCGCCCAAGCCGCCGTCTGATCCGAAGCGCCACCGTGGGGCGTCGCTCCGATGAGTTTTCTGGCCGTCATCGATACAAACCCGACGACCTTTCCGAGGCCGTTTCCGACGCCGGAAAGGATTTCCGACACCGGCGACTTCGCCGGAACCCTTGAAAAGGCCTAGAAATCACTCTAAAGCAACCAAAAAAAACCCTCTTCAATCTAAATACCCTAAAACTGATCGAAAGTACCCCTAAACATCAAAACAGTCGGCCAAACCTTCTTAAACTTAATTCTAACAAAGTTTAAACACCAAAGTAGTGAAGAACGGATCGAAATGCTTACCTCCGATGATCGAACGTGCTCCGATTCCAGTCTCCACTCAAGAATTTTCGATCTCCAGCACCAATCAAACCTTGAATATTGCTCCAGTCGAATCCTCTGCTGCTGCCGATTCGATGTGTCCCAAACCGAGTTGATCGAATCCCTATTTAAAGGGATTCGATTCAACATTCCTACTTAAACTCAAACACCCCAAATCTCTTAAAATTCTCACCAAACCCCTCAATCCCAACCTACCAAGAAATCCGTCCACTCCCTTGTTTCAAATTCTCCCGACTCCTCTGTTTTTTGATTTTCAGTTTTTTTATAATATTATTATATTATATAATTTAATTATTATTATTAATTATTTATTTATTTATTATATATTATTATTATACATATTTTAGAAGAATCGTGTTGACAGTTGCCCCTCTTTGCTCGATGCTGCGGAGCAGGAGATGGGCAAAAACTGAGAAACACGAATTCTAAAAACCTGAAGCTTGAAGAAATTCTTCAAACTTAACATCATGCCCGGAGGACTTACTGATGACCCAGAGGATTTGACATCATGCCCAGAGGACTTACTGATGACCCGGAGGATTTAGGATCGTATTGCCTCCTAGATTGTGCAAACGACATCATCACTCCCGAAGGTGATGGCCCGGAGGACTTAACATCATGCCCGGAGGACTTAATGATGACCCAGAGGATTTAGGATCGTATTGCCTCCTTGATTGTGCAAACGATATCATCACTCCCGAAGGTGATGGCCCGGAGGATTTAACATCATGCCCGGAGGACTTACTGATGACCCGGATGATTTAATAACAGAACTGGACTCACGCCAAAAGGCTGTCGGTAATGCTCGTTGTTGTTGATTGATTCTTGAGTCATTTCTCATGGAACTCATGCTTCACCCTCCTTACGCATGAAAGAAAGGGTTCTATTCTCCATATGCACCAATGGATATGCAGGTTCTATTCTCCGAGTGCTCGAATGGTTAAGCAGGTTCAAAAAGGGTTTCATTCTCCGTATGCACGAATGGATATACAAGTTCTATTCTCCGAATGCTCGAATAGATAAGCAGGTTCAAAAAGGGTTCTATTCTCCGTATGCACGAATGGATATGCAGGTTCAAAAAGGGTTCCATTCTCTGTATGCACGAATGGATATGCAGGTCCTGAAATGTCTTTTCTCGAATTTCCTTCCTCTGAAATCTTTTTTTGTCCTGATCTGGATTGCTTTGTTGATCTGTAAATTCCTGTTAAAATTAACAACAAAGATATCTTGAATGCATGAGTTAACATGTTTTACCATGTGGATGCCTAACTATATGATGCATGAACCGTGGTCATTGAGGGACACTTGAATGTTCATTGATCCTCTTCATTGGACCTTTTTCTGTCATGACGACATCTCACATAGACAGCTTTGTACTCTGCTTGAACTTTTTGAGCTCTATTTCTCAACGTGGCATTAACATCATTGATTTTCCCAATCAGTTCGGATTCTGCTCCACATCTCATAGTCTATCAGTTTCTCGAAGCAAATAGTTCATGAACTTTGTTCCTGCCTCGTCCATTCTGATCTGAAATAATGCTTTGCTGATCTCTTATCATGCTGAGTTTGCCCCACTTTCACCATTTAATGTGTGCAAAATAGGTCCCTGGATTTTCTCCTGATCTCTAAACCTTTCTTAATCCCTGAACTTTCACCAAGCTGGGCTAATATTCATCTTTACAACTACGGAACTCGGCAATGATACAGTCCGTACGTAAATGCCCCATGTTTGGCATTTCAAAGCTTCATTTGTTCCTCGTCATACTATTCACCTCTTGTGCTGTCTGCGCTTAAAGGATTAATTGCATCACCCTAAACCCATGAAATCCTTTACTTTTTGTATCTAATCAATTCATCTGCAGGATGCTTGTCAAGCGAAAAAAATGCTCAAAATAATATTTTGAAAACATTGAAAAATTTGATTGTCATGGCAAACAAAAACAAAAGTTAGACCTCTGAAAATCAAGTGCAACAAAGCGTTCGAACAAATTTGCAAAGACCAACTCGGATGTGACCATTTTCCAATTTATCAGACTTTCAGGAGAAACATTCCCATTTTTCTAATTCTACCCCGTTTAGGTGGCACTCTTTTTCTCACTAGCTCCCATACCCAATTTTCCTCTCTTTTTTGATCTCAATCAAGCATTAAAAGACTAAAAATCCTTGAAGAAAGGTTAACCCTAGTAAGCGGGATATGTTCTGAAGACTAACTCTCCTTGTTCCAATATCCGTGTATGGTCAAAATGGTCTTTCGTGACTTGTAATGTGGGTTATGGTTTATGGCTACCAAAGAAAAGGATATATAGGCTCAAATAATTCGAGGGTGGTAAAAATCAAAGATCATTGTCGTACTGTTCTGAACATGCTCTGATGAAATAATTTTTCTTTTGCGGATCACTCTAGGTTGACCCTTTTTGTTGGGCTTTCGCCCTAGAGATCATTTCCTTTTCACCACTACTTTTTCCAGTGGTTCATCCCATCAAAATTTTCACTGAACTTTATGTTTGCTTTTTGTGCCAACAATTTGAGTTTGGCTTCTTTTCTTGGTTTTGCATTTCACTTTGAAACACATTTTCATCCTCTTTTGCCCCCAGTGTGGGGGTGATCCTTGATTTGGGTTGAATCGAAAGAAAAATAACGTTAGGCTCAAAGGGGACGACAAATGGTGTTTTTCTCATTTTCTTTCTTTGAGAAGGGAAATCAAGGAATGCCAAATATCATCCCATACTCGGATGTCTTTAAAGTAAAGCAGACTTCAGTTGGATGATGTTTTGGGTTATCACTTCATTCAAAGACCTTATTCAACAATGCTTGAGAGGAAACTCCCTCAAAATTTCTCTAGGATTTTCCTGTGATTCCTGAACACTCATTAATGTCATCCTTTTGGCCTAAGTAAAGTGGTAACGAGTCACATTAGTGAAGTTGATCTCCGAATTTGATTTAATATCAATTTCGCAATTGATATTCAATATCTGAAAGAATGAAATCAATGATATATGTATGGGTGTTCAAAAATTAACCCATGCAGGGAATCAAAGAATCAAAAAAAAAGTTAAAGAATCAAAGTATATGACATGTTTACCACTTAAAAAAACACGTATGAAACAAGCATCATTGACAAATGAATTAAAAAAAACTCCCTTACAAAAGACACCCAATGCATATAGAATAAAAAGCGCAACTGGGATTATTCAGGGCATTACTCCGCAATCGATCCCAAAAACACCCTTTTCCTTGATACTTAGACATGAACAAGACAGATTTTTTATAACTCTGAACAATCTTGGAAAAGCTAGTCCTGACGTTCTGAATCTTCAATGAGCATATCATCTTGAGCATTTTTTTTGGTCTTCCATTGTTGCACCAACTCCTTTGTCAAAATTCCCTTATCGATCAATTTCTTGATTTCTTCCAGTAAAGACCTACATTTATTAGTAGCATGACCTGACAATCCCATATGAAACTCACAAACATTGCTGGGATCATAGCTTTGAGCGAAAGGGCTTGGCGCTTTCTTCATTGGCTTGGGAGTAATATATTGAACTTCAACAAGAAAAGGAAACAAATTGGCAACAGACATTCCAAATATCTCCCGATCCGTATTTCTTCGGGGAATCTTTTGTTGCCGCCCTGAAGAACTGGGTGATCTTTCCCTTTTACGTCTTCGAGAACTTTGAATATTACACTCATTTACCTCCTTCGGCTTCTTATCTTCTATGGAATTTTTGAGCCTGGGTTCAATTTTCCCATGTTGGATTCCAACTTCTATTATTTCGCCAAAGGCCATAAAATCTTTAAAGTTGCCCCTTGAATTCGTAAGCATTTTATCGAAGAAAGGAGACGACAAAGTTTGATGAAACATTTCAGTCATTTCCTCTTCTCCCATGGGTGGTTGCACCTGAGATGCTAGCACCCTCCACCTCAATGCATAGTCTTTAAAGCTCTCATCATCCTCCATTCTCATGCTCTGTAAAGTCCGACGATCTGGAGCTAAGTCTATGACATACCTGTATTGCCCCAAGAATTCTTTCACCAAATCAATCCGTGTTCGAATCTGCTCTCGACTCAATCTGTTGTACCATGTTATAGCAAGCCCAGCCAAGCTATCATGAAAGTAGTGAATCATCATTTGGTCATTATTTAGATATCCTTTCATTTTCCGACAATACATCGTCAAGTGAATTTTAGGACAACTAGATCCGTCATACTTCTCAAAAACAGGGATCTTGAATTTTGGTGGAATAACCAAATCAGGGACCAGACAAAACTCTCTTGCGCTAAACCCGGAGTCCACCCCTTTTTCACTTGCCTCAATTTTCTTCTAGAGTTCCGTACACATATTTGTCAATTGATCAACACGTTCAAGAGAAAACGTATTCATGCTCGAACTTGATGCCCCCGGGTAGATAATTAGACATGGCTTCGAGATTTGATCGTTTGCCTTTGGTTGAGGCTTTGTCATATGCTCTTGGATACTTGCAACTTCTCTCATATTCTCGTCCATGATGTCTGATTCTCGAATTTTTATTAATGTGTGGCAACTGTCATCGGAACCCTCAACCACCTTAGATTCATGTATGTTAATGCAATATCGATAAAATAATAATGGCATGATATAAAATAAATATATGCATGAATGCAATAAGGTATTGATCTCAAGTGTGATTATCGTAGAATAACTTTCATTTCAAGTAAAAGATTTATTACATCAAATATCAAACACTAAAGGTATTTACGAGTCTTAACCCCTAATTTCTTGACTTTCTCTAAGAACCCTGCTAACTTTCCACTGTGACCTATCACCGGGTTGATGTTTTGACTCAATTCTGCCGCCATATCTGCTAAGCTTGTAATCTCTTGAGCCATCTCTCGTGCTGCAACTTTTATGTCACCATCTGTGCTTTCTACACATTCTTTCTTGGCGAGATCTTGGTAATCTGATTGCAAGGTTTGTAACTCTACTTCCAAGTTGTCTCTCTCTTGCATTACCTGAACCTCGTATTCGGACTGATATTGTTTCCTCAAATATTTTCATCTTGGACTTCATGTTTGCCCCCTAAATTAGGCTGGCTTTTTTCCTCGAACTTTAACTTCCCGTATTTCAACAGACATTGAACTGTACGCTTCAAAGCCGTGCAATTTTCAATCGAGTGTCCTCGTACTCCATCATGAAATTCATAATAAGCATCGACATCATACCATTTCGGGTACGGCGGTTGTAATGGTAAGATAAAATACGGAGTTATTAGCTGAGCTTCTAGCAACTGTGGATATAACTCTTTGTATGAAATGAGAATTGGGTCAAACCGATCCTTGCCACTTTCTATCTTCTGAGAACTAGGAAAAAGGACCTTGGAACCTAAACTTTGCTCTGGATGTTTGACCGACTTTATCGGACAGAACGCTTCTTTCATTTTTGATTTTCCATGGACCGCTGCGACTTTCTCTGGTTTTAGGTCTGGTGCATTTTCGGTTGGTTTGCTCACACCAATTATAAGTGGTGATTTATATGTGTACTGATCCTTTTTCGGCTCTTCTTCCATGCGCCCCTTCCCTTTAGTCATGTTCATCATCATGGTCTTCAGCTCACTCATCTGTCTTTTTAACTCTTGTATTTCAGCGTCTCTAGAGTTCGAGTAATCTTCAAGTAAATTGTCCATCCTTCTCAAGCTCTGGCTCAACCTCGTCTTCGACCTACAAATCCTTTTAACTGTTATGATCGCCTTCTATCTCGATAATCACTTTTGGATCAATACCTTTATGCGATGTGATGCAAAAATATCGACATGTTAAGATGATGCAAAAACAAAATAAAACATAAATAAGATAGAAATCAAACAACCTAAATATAAATCTACTTTATGATGCATGAATGCAAGAGGGTATTAAATTCAGAAAACAATCTCTTAAAAACATCCGTCTGTTCAAAAAGGATCACTACAACTTTAAAGATAACCTACAGAGAACTGTTGGCCCCTAAGTTGGTCAACTCATGTAGCAGGCGAATGATGGCTTCTCCATGCTCTTGCTCGATGTTCGGCTGCTTCAGAAGAGTTGTAGCTTCTCTCGATAACATCTGTACGTAAGATGAGACACTCCCGACCTTTGAAATTGATCAGCTTTGATTCTGGATGGTACGCTACGCTGCTTCATACTTGGTCTTCCACGCTTCTCCTCCTGACGGCAAGCTATCACTGCTTCTGACCATGTCCAGACTTCCGTATTATCTTTGCCTATAATGATCCCTTCTGACATTTTTGGACACTTCTAACTTTATTGTTTTCTAAATTAATACCCATGCGAATGATATGCCAAGTAAAAATAAAATGCACAAAGGACCAAAGAAAGACAAAAAAAAGAAGAAGAAAATATGTTAGTAGGATAAAGACATAGATAAAATACAATAATAAAAATGCCTGAAAAAAATAACCATAGAGTAGTTAAAAAAGCAAATAAGTTAACCAGAGAACAGGATAAAATGCGTAAAATAACCATAGAACATGCTAAATTATATAAAAATAACCAGAGAGCATGCTAAAGTACGCAAAATAACCAGAGAGCATGTTAATAGAGAAATCCTAAGTTTGGCGGCATTTCAGCAGTATACCGCCTTATCTTATGGTTCCCGTCTGGCTCTAGAAGGGGTTGGTTTCTACTCTATATGCGGGTTTTTGGTCTAGACACTGGGTTCCCGAACTGTCGTTACCGTCTACTACGACGATAAGACATCGATTCGGTGGTATAGGTCCCTTACAACGGAGGTGAAAACCACACGATACGTAAGGTTAGTATACCGAAAGCAGATAAAAATCCGAAACTCGGAGCTGCAAAGTATCACGTCGGATAATATCTAACTCCCACTTAAGGGTAAAAGCTCGGGTCGAGAGCTTATGCATGAATGACAAGATATAAAAGTAAAAAGTTATCCTTATTCAAATAATGTTCACTTAACAATAAAAAATTAAATTAATATCTAACTTCAAAATGCCAAAATGCCACGTAAAGTTTAAAAAATTAGGCCTGACTCACAAAAAAAATAATATTTTTTTTAAGTTTCCAGCGGAGTCGCCAAGCTGTCGCGACCTCTTTTTGAAAACGCGTTTTTTTGGGTGGAAAATGACTTGGCTATTATTTTTTTGAAAATGTGAATTTTATCAAAAAACTCAAATTTTAGGGAAAAAAGACAGTTTAATTTTTAAAAATAATTGACTTGGAGTCGCCACCGGCCACTTAGGTAGGCCAGACACCATAAAAAATAAACCAGAGATTCGTTTGAAAAACATTGGGTTCGGGAGTCGGTTACGTGTAAGGACGACCCTTACAAATGCCCAAAAATTGGTACCTTGAAAAACATTACGTGGCATTGACATTTTGAAGAAAGATATTAATTTAATTTTCCATTGTTAAACGAACATTATTTGAATTTTGGATATCCTTTTGATTTAGAAGTTACACCACCTTTAAACTTGAGTTGAACGAGACGTCCTCTAGATAGGAAACCTCACCCAAATTTAAAAGAATGTAACTTCCGCCTCAAAAGGCTAAAGCAAAATGCATGATTATTTTTTATCTTGTTTATTTTAAATTCTAATCCTAAAATAGGCTTCATTACTTAAGTTTATAACCTAAGTTACTAGCGTTTACTAGTTATTTACCTATCCATTTTTAATTCTAAACCTAAGTTTTTATCAAAATTCTAGGTTTTTAATAACACGTGAATTCGATGCCAAGGTACACTCTCTAGGTCAGCATCATAGTGCGTCAAAACACCAACCTCTTTAGTGTATCCGAGACATAAGATTCACATGTTATGTTACTAGATTTTCTCCTTAATTAAATTAATCAATTTAAGTGACTAATCCTAGAAAAGGCACTAAATTAATTAACCTAAGTTTATTAGGTGACCTTCCTAAAATATGTTATACAAAACAACATAAAATAAAAAGGACAAGATAAAGGAACTTCAATTTTTATTAGAATAATGGTACATCATATTACATCACAAATTTCTCTTCACATGAGTACAAAAGGGACTTGTACGGAAAATAAATTACAAGGGACTCGAGAACAAACCTTGAACAAAAAAAATTAGACTTAATGAAATTAATCTTTAAAGTCTTAGAAATTTTAATTAAATTGATTAATTAATCTTCCTTAACTTCGAATCTTAATTAAATTTTAAAGTCTGACTTAGTGAATTTTAGGTTCAAAGGTTTAATGTTGGGTGAAACTTAATTAAGTTAATTTTTAAACCTTAACTTAGAAATTTTAGATTAATTAAAAGTTTTAATTAAAATAATTTCTAACCTTTTAAGAATTTAATTTTAACTTAATTAAGGCATATTAGACTTAATTAATTTTAAATCTTAATATTTTAGAAAATTAATTAAAATTAATTAAATTAATTAATTAAAATTATCTTTCCAATTTTTAAGAATTAAAACCTAATTAAAGTCTAAGTTGGGTGAATGCTTGAAGTTTAAGGCTAACTAGACCTAATTAAGAAGTTTAATTTTTAAACCTTAGAAATTAATTAAAATTAATTAAAATTATTAATTAAAATTATTTTCTAATTTTTAAGAATTTAAAAACCTAATTAAAGTCTAATTTGGTGAGTGTTTTAAAGTTTTAGGGCTAAAACTAAACCTAATTTAGTTTAATTAATCTTAAAAACTTATTTCTTAGAAATTAATTAAAATTAATTAAAATAATTAGTTAAAATCATTTTCTAATTTTTTAAGAATTAAATTAAACCTATTAGAGTCTAACTTTAGGTTTTAGGAGTCAAATTAATATATATTAGAATTAAATTAGATCAGATTTACTTTAAAGTTTATTAAAAATTAAATTAAATCTTAATTTAAGAATTAATTAAAATTTTTAGTCTTCTAAAATTAATTTTTAACCTAATTAAGTCTAAATCAAATTAATTTTAATCCTATTAGTCAATTAAGGGTTTAATTTAGGATTTTAGGGTCTAATTGAACTAAATCTAGAGTCTTAGGGACTAAAAAAAGGTTCTGGGGACCTAATTGCAAACCAAGCTAAACTAAGGGGGACCTAAAGGGTAAATAACCCTAAATGATTAAAAAGACGCGGTTCAACCAAACCCGGATCCGGCCCACTAACCTGCGCCCAAAAACGGCGACGTATTGCTATGTGCTAAACCCCCCCTTGCCGAGTTGGCTCGGCCATTTGGACCGAGTCCAACTCGGCCCAACTCACCGCTTTCAAATTTTCTCTGAAACAAACACAAAAAACCCAGAAACTATGAACATCATAGATCAAAAGGCTTAAAAAACTAAGAACATGATGAATGTTCATGAAGAACATGAAGAACACGACCATGCACCGCCGCCCAAGCCGCCGTCTGATCCAAAGCGCCACCGTGGGGCGTCGCTCCGATGAGTTTTCCGGTCGTCACCGATACAAACCCGACGACCTTCCCGAGGCCGTTTCCGACGCCGGAAAGAATTTCCGACGCTGACGACTTCGCCGGAACCCTTGAAAAGGCCTAGAAATCACTCTAAACCAACCAAAAACAAAACCTCTTCAATCTAAATACCCTAAAACTGATCGAAAGTACCCCTAAACATCAAAACAGTCGGCCAAACCTTCTTAAACTTAATTCTAACAAAGTTTAAACACCAAAGTAGTGAAAAACGGATCGAAATGCTTACCTCCGATGATCGAACGTGCTCCGATTCCAGTCTCCACTCAAGAATTTTCGATCTCCAGCACTAATCAAACCTTGAATATTGCTCCAGTCGAATCCTCTGCTGCTGCCGATTCGATGTGTCCCAAACCGAGTTGATCGAATCCCTATTTAAAGGGATTCGATTCAACATTCCTACTTGAACTCAAACACCCCAAATCCCTTAAAATTCTCACCAAACCCCTCAATCCCAACCTACCAAGAAATCCGGCCACTCCCTTGTTTCAGATTCTCCCGACTCCTCTGTTTTTTGATTTTTAGTTGTTTTTTATAATATTATTATATTATATAATTTAATTATTATTATTATTATTATTTATTATATATTATTATTATACATATTTTAGAAGAATCGTGTTGACAAAATGTATGTAAAATGATTTGAACTTTGTGAAGTGAAAACAAGGTTGTACTTGTACATGTAGGTAGGGATTTGGATCCTTTCATAATTGTTATATTCAAAATGATAAATATTCTTAACTGATAAATAATTATTACATTTTTAAATATAAAGGATGAAATTAAAATTTTTGGAATTTTTATAGGTTTAGGGGAAACTTTTAAAAACTACAGGTGGGATTTAATTAAAAAAAATAATATTTTTTAATATTTTTTTTTTTTTACTTTGAGAAAGCTAAATTTAATTTTTTAAATAAAATAAATAAATTTTAATTTTTTAAAATTTAGTGGGTTCAAAATCCCACCTGTCCCAACATCTTTTGATAGGCCTATCATTTATGATTTCATTTAATAATAAATTTATTTCTTATTTTTTTTTAAGGTGCAATCTTTACTTCTTTCTTTTTTATAAGGTGGATCTTTACTCTTTCTTACATATTAAATGAGTGAATCTCATTGAATAAGATCATAAATAACGTAATGAACTGGAACTTTCTCGTATGCTTGCATGCTACGAGAAAGAATCAAATTTTCTACTTTTATTATGATTCATAGAATAACACGTAAATTTATTTATTTATATGATACTAATATATTTTTTATGATTATTTATTTTAATATGATTGTTTCTAAGATTTAGACTTGATTATCTTCTCAGGAATATATCATGTCATAGGATTACACCCAATGGTCAATGCTAGTATGATACCTACTTAATTTCATGTGTTGCGGGTTAATTATTTAGCCTTTTTGGGAGGGGAAAGCATAGTCCTCGACTAAAGCCAATGCATTGCTCGTCAAATGTGCAATTGTAAGAATCTGGGATCTAACGGAAGTCTTTTCGTCGCTGGATATGGTCTCCCCTTCGATCCCATCGGTGCAGGTGCTCTCATCCGTCAAAGCTTCGCCAACCCAGGACCGAATATCGCTGATCAATTTTTGGAAATTGGAGGGTTTAATCTTATCCATCTCGATCACTGACTTTCTCAGCTCTTCTACTGTCTCGCTCAGTTCCTTCAAGCAACCCTGCATGGCTTGCGCCGCTGTGGGTTGCAATCCATGGCTTTGGGAAAGTTTGGTCAACGACTCAGTGGCTGATTTCACATCTGAAAGGGTCACGTTAAGTGCCGCATGGGCGATGAGTTGCGGGCTTGTTTTGATCTCACTAGCCTTATCTTGCAGAGTTTGACAACATAGGTCAGGGTACGTCGTTGAAACACAGGATGTTTTTATGAACTCGATACTGGATTTAGGGTCGATTTGCCTACCACCTAAACTTAGATTTATCAAGGAATTAAGGGCAAGAACAACAACAAGGAATTGCAGAGAATGATTGAAGGATATAGGTTCCATATTTCTAAAATCTTAGGAGAGGTAGTGGAATGGCGATGAAGATGGGAGAAGCAAAGGCCTGCAATTTATAGGGAAAAAGGTTACTGTTTGTCCATGCATGCGCATACTTCTCGCATATGTGGTGCAATTAGTGCGGTTGGCCTAAAAGGAGGCAATAATCTGTGCGTAATTGGAGATCATTAGAGACCAGATGTGTTCAAAAGGGAGGGACAAAGGGTTCTTGTATTTTATTGTTCAATGAGTTTTCATTTTAGTCACTAACATTTCAAAAGTTACATTATGGTCACTGAAGTTATCAATAAATTACAGAATGTTTCATTTGTTTCACCTATTTTCTGATATTTGGCTGATAAACTACAGCAATGGTTTACGTATTAGATTCCCTGGTTATTTGTGATATGTGATTCCTTCTTCTCTAACAAATCCTATTATATTTCATATAGCAATGGTTTATGTCTGTCATTCAACTTACTCAATGGTCATGTCTACAAGTCGGGAACCAGCAGAGACCAAATTACTTGTCAATGGAGGTAAATTACGCTTCACGCTCCTTTAGATTGAACAGATAATTGATATATGGATATGCATGCTAATGACAGATTCAATGGAGGCAAAGGAACTCCAAGAGATTGAATGAGAGACAGATTCAATATTAATGGTTGCTATCATTTGCAGGATTTTTCTCCTGAACCAGTGCTTCCTGCTCTTAGTGCTCGTCCTGAGCAGGTTGCCTTATGAATTTTTTTTTATTTTTTTTTCTTTCTTCCTTCTTTTAATTACTTACTGTTGTATTTCATTTTATTGATTATCCTGAATCATCAGAGATATGATATTGTTAATGGTGTTGATGAAGCTGAGGAAACTAAAAATGAAGAAGACATGGACCAAAGTGTTGATAAGGATGCTGAAGGTGTGATCTTGTTGGTTCTCATACCTTTTTTTTATCCTATCTATAGAAATACTGGTGCTCAAATGTACATGTTTTGAGATTGGACCTTACATGTAAACAATTTTTATTAATTTATATAAATCATAATCAAATCTAGTTTTTATTAATTTATATTATTATATAATATAGTATATTTTTTATTTGAGTTTTTGGACGTATGGCTAGGGGTGTAAACGAACCGAGCTTGAACGGACAAGGATACGTCCGTGTTTGTTTATTTATTTTTGAAGGTGTTCAAACTTTGTTCGTGTTTGTTTAAATTTTTAATGGTGTGTTCAAGCTTGGTTCGTTTATTTTTTGTCGTGTTCGGGCTCGGTTCGTTTAATGTTCACGAACATGTTCTTTTATATGTTCGATAATTTATTCGTTTAACGTTCGTGAACATGTTCGTTAAGCGTTTGCGAACAAGTTTATTTGTATATATTCATCAACTTGTCTATTTAGCGTTCACGAACATGTTCGTTTAGTGTTCATGAAAATGTTTGTTTAGCGTTTGTATATAAAAGAACATAAACAAGCCTATAAACGAGCTTATAAACGAACATAAACGAGTTTGTTCGTGAACATAAACGAGTCGAACGCACTTATGTTCGTACTTGTTCGTTTATCAAGTGAACATAAAATATATGTTCATACTCGTTTATTTAACTTAATAAACGAACATTATACGAACGGGTCACGAGCAGCTCGTCAAACACCCTATTCATTTACACCTCTATATATGGCATTATTAGCGACGGTTATAAACACATATACTATTAAAAATATATATATTTATGATTTTTTTTAAAATGTTGTGAACTATTATTACACTGATTTAAAAAAAGTATTATTCTAAAAATTATTACTATAAAAATATCGCTAAAAACCTATTTTGTTGTAGCAATTTTCCTTATGTATCCACCAAATTGATCAAATATGAGCTGCTACTGTTTTCCCTAACCAATAACTAAACAGACGCCTTAAACCAAGAATCTTTGTCCAGTTTCCCTTGTCAAATGGCTAATCAAACCTAACAAATAACAAAGCAAATTGTGATTTGGATTGGAAAGATGGAAACATCTTATCTAACCTTCTTCAAACCATATTGTGGGGGTTCTAAAGAGGCTAAGCCGCCGGGTTCACAGTTCCGACATGCATTTAGTCATGCTGTTAATTAGCCACTTGACTCGTCTCCGTCAATCCTTATCTATCATTTGTATGATTTTAGGCTTGCAAACCATGAAGGCAGATTCATGCATGCAATAGAGAATTTGAAGAACAACGTTATCTTAAGGTATAATTTTAAAAATCTCTAAACATTTTGATTGTATGATTATTTTGATTTTTCAATATTTTAGTTTTTAACATTTTATTTTAATCAAAAATAAATTTTTATGTATAAAAATTATTAATTAATAAATAGTAAATAACTTGAAATGATGTAACAAAACCTAATAAACACAAATTTAATTAATAATAAATAACTTAAAATGATTCGATAGACGAAAAATAAATAAAAATAATAGTATATTTTATAAAATCTATAAACAACTAACAATTTGAAATGATCTTTACGAGAGTGTTGATTTGTCCAACTTTCGCTTTCTGTTGCACTAGTTTACTGCTGGTTTTCAAGATTAACGTCACTTTAGTCAAAAGGATTTCCCACTTTTCTTGGAGTTCTCTAACATAGAAATGTAAATAGAAATCAATTATTTTTAGTATTTTTAATTTATATTCTTATATTAAAAATGTCCATATAAATGTATATTAAATTCCACGATAACCAAGTTGGGTTTAGGATATATTCTAATTTAGTAAGACACACAGTGAAGGAAAGAGTTTAGACGATACAAAGAGAACGATCAAAAAACAATAAATCAAGTAGGGATAAGTCTTTCCAAGTGACCACCGATAAAACAATAAATCAAAAAACTAGAATCGATTGAATCTCTATGCGAATAGTAACCGATCGTTAGGGTGTGCTACAACATGTCATAAAGACAGACGAATCAAACCCCCAAACAAAAATAAAAACACGTCACAAGGACAGAGAAAAACGTGTCACAAAGATAGAGAAAAGAGATTCTTATTAAAATAAAACAAGAAAAGAAATAGATTCGGGGGTCGACAACTAACACTAAAATTAATTGTCGACCACTGATCAAAGAGAACGATCAAAATAAAAAACTAAAAAAGATAAAATTTGAGAAAGGAGAACGATGACCCTAAATATTTATTAGAATCTTATTTTTTTTAATAGTCGTAAAGTAATAACAGTTTATAATATATGTTTATATTATTTGATTAGTCTTTATAAAATATTATTTTTGAATTTGATATTAAAATGATTATTATTATATTTTTTCTATGGTTGTTTTAATTTTGTAGCTGCCAAAAGGAATATATATTTATATATCGAATATTCTATACACTGAAAACGAAAATTAAAATTTTTTATAAAGTCTTAATTTTAGGGTTTATAAAATTAATTTATGGTATAAATTTTAAGGGTTTAAGTGTAAGGGTCTAGAATTTAGAGATAATAGGTATATAATTAGGATTTAGTTTTAACTTATAAATCTTGCATTATAACTTTAAATCTTAAATTCAATTATTATCTTCAAATTCTAAACATCTGTATCTAAATCTTTAAATCTTATACTCTAAGACTCTAACCCTAAAATCAAAACATTTATAAAAGCTTTTAATTTTTATTATCGATATATAAAATAATAATTTACATCGAATACCCAGATATTTTCGAATTAAACTTTAAAAAATGCATGCATGTGGAAACGTTTTTTTTTAATGTAAATCAATGAGTAGACGTCTTTATATTAACAACTTTTGATACTTCCAAATTCCCATCGTCATCTCTGCATCCGGGTTTTGATATTTATGGACAGTGATGGCCTTCAAGGCCATGGCTGGGACCTTCAAAGCCACCATTATCTTCAAATTGTGGATCGTCTTTTTGCTACGTATAAAGTTAAGATATTTAATGGTTCTAGTGGGTTCAGTATTAAAATAAAAAATTATATTAATATATTTATATTTTATTGAACAATAATTCAAATCAGAGACATAAAAATATCTAGATAGTTAAATGAATATAAATTCTCTTTCCTTTTTATATTCTATGTATGTCGTATATTAAATATTTAAGTTTCAAATTTAAAATTTTAAAATTCTAAAGTGATTTATATTTTTAAAAATTATATTTATTATTATTATTGAGAATAAAAAAATATTGAAGAAGAGTATATATTTTTTGTCCGTCACTGGTAATGTTTAAATTACAAAATTTTAATTAATTTAATTATTATTATTATTATTATTATTGTATATGTCCCGTCTTTTCGTGAGTCGAGATCAAGCACATTATTGTTTTTAACTACTTTTCTATACATTAACATCACCATTAACATGAACAAATGTAATTGCAGGCCAAAAGGAATAAGAAAAATATCCTGATAAGTGATATCAAACGTTAAACGAAGCAATGCAGGGATCCCTTTCATTTTGCTGGTAATAGGGGTGTTTAAATCGGTAATTGAATCGATGGTTGAACTGAATTATTTAAAATTGAATTAGATTTTTTTAAAATTTTTAATCGTTAATTAAAGTGGTTTTTTTTAAATATATTAATTGAACTAAATAAATTTTGGTTAATTCAATTAACCGGAATTTATTATAAATTTTAGGTAAATTTCAAAAATATCACACAACTATGTTAAAATAATCTTTTTAGCCACTATAATGATTGTCATTAAACTTACTAAATTATTATAAGTCGATCATTGATTTATTGCATATTATAATTTATTGATAAATATTTAAAATTTTAATGATTATTTTTTAATAATTGAATAAATTTAATTATTATTTTGCGCTAATTTAATAAAGTTCAATAATTATTTTATATTTTTTAAAAGTTTATTGACAAAAATAAATATATATAATATCTAAAATATAAAAAAAAAATCCAATTAACTCGGTTAATTAATCAATTTTAAACCAAATAAACAGTCAACCGAACTTTAAAAAATAATCACTCGCCAATAGAATAAAATTCGACGATCGTTCATTTAATCATATTACTTTGATTTTGTGATTAATTTAGTTTAATAGATCGTTGAATACCCCTAACTACTACTACTGCTGAGTTAAAAGGTGTAGTGTGTAACTTACAAATTAAAGATCTGCATTAGTAACAAATAACAAATTTGCAATGGTCTGGATGCCCTTTCGTACTTATAGGGTTTGTAATTCTTGTTTTGGATAAATGCAACACATTTTATCCAAAAAAAATTACAATGGTCGATCGTGTTTGACATGTATGGTACTTTGGATAAGAATTAATTAGTATATACTTGAACCGATTGAGTGATCCAAATGAAAAAAAAAAATGAGCGATGTTATTTTTAGGAGATTGAGGTTCAAGTAATTTGTTATTTTTTTCTTAAAAAAATAGAAGTAAAGAACATATAATATTATCATCTAATCATACAAGAATGTTAAAAAATAGGATAAGTCTAAAACAAGAGATACATAGCTGAACACCATTAATATAATAAATAATTATTAAAAATCTTAAAGGTTTAATATGTAATTAATCATATTTTAAAAAATAAAATAAAATCATCAAATAAGCTCAAGATTATCTTAATTTTGGACCCTACGTGAGACCACTCCATGTGACCTATAATTCCCCCACTTGGTTTTGAACCCCTAAACCTTCCCATTCTCAATCCCTTGAAAACTCATTTATTTGTGGAGATTTGTCAACGGAAAGATCATCTAAAATATGGTGAAATAGCATTTTATTGTTTCTTACTAGTACTTATCTATCCTTTTCCTTCTTATATAAACATTTTAATTTCTATTATTAATAATATTAACCACCCCATACGTTCCTGTTCCCATTCCTACCATCCTATCCAACTCTATCTCTTCAGTTTGTTGTCGCAATTCAATTATTGGTGGAGTTCACTCGACCCTACCTGCAGGTCCCTCCCAGGCCCACTAGCTTTTGCACACAGTTTTGGCATTGGATTTCCACTCCATTATATACTACTTAGAATCTATGTTCTCTCCCCACTCACCTTCACCGATCCATTAAAGAAATTCAGCATCAACAATGGAGTATTTGACATTATCAAAACTATCCTTTCTCCAATTCTCTGCCCTTCAAGCCACTGTCGCACTCACTTTCCTCCTCTACATTACAAACCCTTCCTCGGCTGCTAGACTTGAGCCACAATCCAAGCCTTCCAACACTGATTTTGTTAAAACTTCCTGTGAGGTTACCATGTATCCCGACATATGCTACCAGACCCTCTCAGCCTACGCTAGCACCATCCAGACCAGCCCTCGGGAACTTGCCAATACTGCCCTCTCCGTCAGCCTCAACAGCGCGCAATCTACTTCGACGCTGGTGCTAAAGATGTCCAAAGAGCATGGATTAACGCGTGGAGAAGTTGTTGCCATTGCGGATTGTGTGGAGACCATGAGCGACTCTGTGGATGAGCTTCACCAATCCATGGCAGAAATGAAGGATCTAAAGGGCCCTGAATTTCAGCTGAAAATGAGCAATATCCAGACCTGGGTTAGCGCGGCTTTGACCAATGAAGATACGTGCATGGATGGGATTGAAGCCAAAGCCGTGAATGGGAAAATCAAGAACACTATTAGGAGTAATATTTCCCGAGTGGCTCACTTAACCAGCAATGCATTGGCCTTCATTAATAGACTCTCTCATTAGTCTTCTTGTTTGTTTCCCTGGGTGAAAATAACACAAAATCTGAAAGGGTAAACAGGTGTGGAATGGATAGTGACAAGAAAAAGTTGTGAAATAGATTTTAATCTTGTCGGCCGCTCTGTGGGTTTGTTACAGAGCAGACACATTTCCTGCTTTTCCTTTATTTTAAAGGGACAAAATCTTTATAGACCCTCCGATGATAGTTTTAGAGAGACCGTATTGGATGCATCCGGGAACGGACGTATATGAGGAGTAGAAGGGGTAATTATTCTCTTGATATGTTAATTATATTTTAAGCTTTGATAAAATTTTATTAGTTTTAAAATAGATTAAAAATTGTCTTGCTCAAAATTATCGGATATAAATTAAAACTAAGATTTACCTTTTAATTTTTTTAGTTCAATTAATATTTTTTAAAGATTTCTTTTAATTTTGAAATTAATGAATTAAATCTGAATTATTTTTTTTTTATAATTTAATTATTTTTAGAATTTTAAACATTTTAAAGTTAAATAATTTACCCCATGATTTAATCTTGGTTCCATCTCTAAATACATGTAAATATATAAGTCATAGTAATATGTCCAGTCTAATAATTTTTTTTCTTATTCTTTGTATCCTGATTTTCTTTTTTGTTAGTTTCCTCGTCAATGTTTTGTTGTATGTTTTTTTATCTCGATTGTTCGTTAGTAGATTCACTTCCCAATACCAAGGCCCTCCTTCGAGTTGACGACTTAGGGTTAGTTTAGGTATTCTTTCCGATGAAGACAATTTCAAGTGGAAAACGATGAGAAGCCCTCGGTTCCTCCTCACGGTGTTCTATTGGTATGGTCTTGGTATTCGTTGTCGGAAAATTATGGATCGAATATCGACTCTATCTTTTTTTTTCCTCCAATCGCCGACGACTCTTAAGTCTTAACCTTAAATTTTAATTAAAATATTTAATTAAAAAGCGAATGTTTTTACATTCACAACCAAGAAAGAAGTTTCGCTCTGAAAATATAATTTTTATATATATTTTTTTAAAATTAGAGTATTCACCGTCAAAATAATAAATATTACAACTGGTGTTTTTTTTAATCATAAAAAGTAAATTGCATAAAAATGACCAACAATCAACTATTAACATAAACTTACATAAAACAGGCTTATTAACATCAACTATTAACAATTTGTATACTATTTTTAAAATTTTAAGTTAATCCTTATAATTTTTTAATATTTATGAGTTGTGTCATTGAGTAAGGTTAAATTTAGGTCACCTAATTAATTTTATATTCCATCAACCAAAATTTATCATATATTTCTACCAAATAAACCAAACAAGATAAGATAATATTCGTAGTAATATGTTAAGTAATGTTATATTCCAAAAATCTTATTCTTAAAGTTAATTTTACATTTTGTGAACCAAACACATGTGATGGGTAATCCAATCATAAACTTACCCATAATTAAATGACTCAAATATAATCTCACCTATAAACAGGGGCGTTTCAAAGATTTTTGAGGCCCTGTATAATTTATTAAAATGTGTCCCTTAGAAATAATTGTTCATAAATTTCATTAGTTCTAAAATTATGACCCTTGGAAGTAATTGTCCTTTTCATGGTCCCTGTGCAGTCGTTTCTATTGCGCTTGTCCAGAACCTCACTAGTTCTTTAGAAACAATAAGAATAGAAATAATCAATAAGATTTTAGAATCAATTATCACATTTAGGGCATAATTATAACGTGAAATTTCAAGATTAATATCATCTAATGAATAGTTTATCAAAAATTTTGGACCCCTTTTTTTTAGAAACCCTGTGCGGTTGCTCCTATCGTGCTTGTCCAGAACTTTCACTGCCTATAAATGAATGGTCCAAATATATTATTAATAATTAAATCATCTAAATATAACTATATATATCCATAATTGAGTTTTTTTACCCAAATAGTAAAAAGGTAATGCAAAAGTAAAGACCCCCCAACTCCTGTGAACCCTAAATCATGGAGAAATATTACTCTTTCTCGTTGTAAAAAAAGTCTAAAAGGGGACTAGTCTATGACCATCAGAATAGTTAGATCCCAACAAATGAATGAGACGGACTCTTCAAAAACGTCATAAAATGGAAAGAGAACAGGGGACCACCATAACTAAATGACAGCAAAGAAGAAGATTGGATGGTCGAACGGAGTCCGATAAGGTCAGAGCCATTGAAAAACACACTCCCACCACGTGAGTGCTTACCCTAATTTCGAAAACATCAAAATATATACTTCATCAACAAGGAACCGCAGCTTGGCTGCTCGCACATATCTTGAGATACACAGCTAATTATACTATTAATAAAGAAAAAGAAAACATGCGAGAGTCGTGTGCCGGTGCAGGAGATGATATGTTGCCAAACTCAGCCGTCTAAGGTGATCTCTCCATTAATTATAATACTTCCATTAGATGAACTAATTGCGTTACGTGTGAAGGAGAAAAAGATGTATACTTAGGGGTGCAATTAAATTAGAACATGAAGTTTTACCTATAAATTGTGATACACAATTCCCTAGGAAACACAAGATAGAAAATCCGACACTATTTCATAATGTCAACTTCCTGTTTCCATATGTTCCGATTAGTATTCCTATGTTATTTTTCCATTCTTTCTCTTCTTCTCGTGTCCACATCCATGCAAACAATCTCAGCCGCTACTACTGACAAAGGTTGTATCAGAACTTACAAAAAGTTCATCACATCCGCCTGCAACTCCACCACATATCCCAATGTCTGCTACAAAGTTCTATCCCCATATGCATCCGCCATTAAAACCGACCCCTACAAGCTTAGCAACATTGCCTTGTCTGTCACTATAAACGCAACATACAAAGCATCTTCATCCATCAATTCGTTGTCAAAAATGAAGGGATTGAGTTCGATCGAGAAACAAATCATCAGTGTTTGTGTCGAAACTACAGATGATGCCATATACGATCTGCAGAGATCCTTGAAGGCCCTGGCTATCTTACAAGGCTCGGATGATAAGGCTAAAGAAATGAGTGATTTAAAAACATGGGAGGGCGCTGCCTTGACGTATGCGTACACATGCACCGATGAATTTGAGGGCCAGAAAGTAAGAAAAGCTGTCAAGAACACACTCACTAAGAATGTGATGTATCTTGCCAAATTGACCAGCAATTGTTTGGATTTTCTCCAGCTTCTGGAGTGATTCAGTATTAATGTATTATCATCGATCACTTCCATCCTTTTTTATTATTTATTAAATAAAAAGTATGCATATTGTATAAGTTAATTGTATGCTTACTTGGCAAGGATACCCTAAAAAAGAATTGTATGGTAAGGGTGCTCTGATCTTTTAGGTACATGCATGATCGTAGGGTGCTATGATAGTTAATGTATATGTTTTACTTCATTTTAAATATTTAGATAAATTATGCTAAGGGTCACTAAATTATTCCTTAAAATATAAAATGGTCCCTAAATTTTTAAAAATTATATAATGGTTATTAAACTTTAGTTCTTATTGTAAAATGATCATTGGATTGTTAACTACCCTTAACTGGGAGATGTAGTCCGTTACTAAAAATTGTAATGTTTTCATTCAAAATAATGAACATTATGTTTGATCTGCTAGAGGAAAGTCACAAGCTACCATTTACTGATTCTGAAACAGTTTATAACCTTCCTTTCAGCTTGTTTTTACTGATTTATGAGGGTCTACTTATGTGTCTTCTACAGGATTTTCGTACTATGTATCCTTTGTTGATGTACACTCCCGGCACACTTGGCTATTTTTGCTTTGAAATAAGTCCCAAGCAGTTCAGGCATATGATCAATAGTTCTTTAATATTGTGAACACTAAGTTTGGCGTTGAAATAAAAGAAGTTTAAAGTGATTGGGGTGACGAATTTAGAAGTTCGACAAATGTTCTTGTTGCTGCTGGTGTTTGTCAGTTGTCACCGTGTCTTAGTGTCCACATACGTCTAAACAGAACGGCGTTATGGAAAGAAAATGTTGCCATATCATCGAAAGGCTCTTACTCTCCTCGCCCAAGCCTCGATGCCGCTGCGTTTTTGGTCCTACGCTGTGGTAACTGCAGTTTCCCTGTCTAATAAATAGGCTGCCCACGACAGTTCTTGAAGGCAAATAACCTTTTGAGAAAGTCTACAACAAACCACCAGACTATCACTTTATGCGGGTGTTTGGATGTTGTTGCTACCCATATTGACGGACGTTTGAGACGCATAACTCGAGTTTCAGTCACAAGCATGTCTCTTTCTAGGTTATATTCCACAAGAACAACACAGAGGATACCAATGCTTAACTTCTTAGGGAAAGGTGGTTATCTAACGTCATGTGTTTTTTGACGAGTCGATCTTTCCTTTTGCAGAAGTCCACTCCAGTGGCAAGTGGCTGCGGAGTCATCGCACAATACGTCATCTACTGTTTTTCGGTCTGCATCTTTGAATATTCTTCCAGGAATGGGTGTTCGGAATAGCACAGTACCAACTACCAACACCACAAGCTGGCTCAGAAAACCCTTCCAATAATGAGTCTCCGCCTATGAGTCAAAGTCATGATTCTCCTCCATCCAGCCCTCAGGTGCCAACACCTGTCTCAAGTGGTAACTCACCTGCTGGTCAGAAGACTCAGAACTGTGTGGAAAGAACATCCGTTTCAAGCCTCAATTCAAGTGAAGAGGAGCATGTACCTGAACCTGAAAATGTGGTACATGCTGATGACACACCTTGTACCAACTTCAAATCTGCAGCTGCTGGTGATAATGTAAACACATCTGCCAGTGATGTTGTTGAGCAGACTTCGCATATCAGCCTAGAAGCAACACAGGGTGCTGAAATTGACTCGGGTGCAAGATAATTCACTGGTACATGATGCGGATCTATCTTGTGTTGCTACAAACATCACATGCTACAAAAAGGTTAACCTTGAGTTGCTACAAAAAGCAAGAATGGATCCGGCAAAATCAACTCCCACGCCGATGCTCTCCTCTACAAAACTTGTACAAGATGATAGTAGTCCACTAGAGGATGCTCAAGAATATCGAAGTATAGTTGGAACACTCTTATACGTTTGCCACACCTGTCCTGATATCGCATTCAGCGTCAATAACGTTGTACAATTCATGCAAAAACTCTATGAGACTCACTTAAATGCGGTCAAACATATACTTCGGTACCTCGTAATTGTCCCCATAGATCTGGCTTGGCTTTCACACCACTGGAGAATGATGTAACAAATATAGTAGCATATTCGAATATTCGTAGATCAGATGAATATTTAGAGAAGATATAAAGAATATGTCCTTTGACCTTCGGCCAACCTACATCTCCTTGGTCTCTATCAGAGTTTTCTTTGCGTTTTCATTTCCAGGGTGACAACTGTATAGCTTTTTCTTGAAATATTTTCAGATCTCTTTAATTCTTTGTCAGGTCATCTCTCTTTCTCACCTTAATTCTGAATAATATAATCAAATTAAAATATTTTAAAAAATAAGGATTCATCCTGCAGACCTTAAGCATTCAATGCAAGGTTACTGATGGCAGCCAGGTAGGCGTAAATCAACTCAGCGTGACGATAACAAAGTTAGATCCAAATCAAGGAGAAAATGTAAATCAAATGTAAATATAAGTTACTGGCAAAAAGTGGAATAGCGAAAAATTGAGACTACCAGACAACGAAGAGTGGTCATTTTTTATTTGATAAAATTGAGCGAGAATTATACTATTAATTATCTCATTAAAAAACTCTTTTAAATCTAAATATAAAAAAGTATATTTGATAGTACTTACAAAACGTTAAAAGAAATAAATAAATATAAGAGACTCATACCTGTATTAAGTAACAAATCACTATAAACTAAAACCAAAACTTCATCCGATAAAAATAATGAAAACACTAAATGAAAATTTTAGCTCTCCAAAAAAAGCATATCACGATATTGAGATTGCATTTAATGCATTAAGGTTGTAGTTTTTATAGCGGTTATAATTGTGGTTGCGATATTATTTTTATAGATATTATAATTATTATGTAATAATGAGTAACGACTATTATGGTATAATTATCATAAATAGAAGCATTTATATAAATTTTTAATTTTTTAATATTTAAAATTATAATTATTTTTTAGTACTCATTGTCAGGGGTATAACTTTAATTTTCTTTTCAACATTTGTCACTAATGGTCTAATTTTTTAATATGTGTATGATCAAATTGATAAATTGTTATAAATTATATAAGTTTTTAAACTAAAAATATTATTATATTATAATATTAAAAAAAAGAGATAATAATTTTTTAATTGAGTGACATGTATTTAACGTTTTAAAGAAGGATTGTTTATTTATTATTAAACCCATAATTAAATGACCTTTAACTGTAATTTACCCTTTCTATCAATCCATTTTTCTTTGATTGGTTAGATTTTGACAAATGCAGAAGCAACTGGTATCACGTGGTCTGCGTCAGAGACTGGCCCCACTCTCCGGCCCATACGCACCCGACAGCCCATCTCTACTGCCTTTTGCTTTTCACACGCAACCACGATTCACGATCACCGTCCTTAATTGGAATTGTACAAACATTTTATACACACGACACCAATCAGCTCAATTCCGGAGGAAAAATTATTTTATAGATCAGTTTTACCACGTTATCTATAATTTTTAATTATTAAAAATTGAATAATTAATTTTTATTTTTTATATTTTTTTTTCTTAATTAACCTCTATTTAACCACTCACTACTTATTTACATGTCAATAAAAAAGTGAAGATTCACTAGAAAAAATGACATGGAAAATAAAAAATTAGTTGTCCAATTTTTAATGGTTAGGGACCATAACTGACGTGGTGGAACCGGTCCATATAATAATTTCTCATCTCCAAGGAAAAAAATATTATTTGAAAGAGATAACGCTCAAAAAAAATTAAAATTTTTATTTGATTGAATATAAAATATTTAATTTGTTTTGAATTGATTTAAAATTTTATAAATTATATTTAATTTTAAAAAATTAAATAAAATATAAATTATGAAACAAAATTTGAATAATGTTGATTTTTTTTAATAATTAATAAATTATTTTTTAAGGTGAATTTTTAAATTTCTTCTAACATATAACAAATTTGAAGGAATATGTAACACAAAAAATAAAGAAATATATATATTTTATTATTAGAGAAAGTCGTTTTAATTAAAATTAAATTGTATTATGACATGATAAATGATCACAACTTATTTGTATATGAACTCGAAAAATTAAAGTTAAACTCAAATTTTATAAACTCGACTTAAATTAAAAATTTTCAAGTAGAGTTTGAATTATAAAATATGATACATCAACTCAAAAAATTCAAAAAAAATTGATTCAATTGGATCAAATACCTATCCTAATAATAAAATTGACCTCCTAAAATCATTTATTTTGTTCATAATTTCAATTGTCGAACATTTAATCTAATAGATTTAGCTCTCATTTCACTAATTCAATTAATAGTTATTTTGTTAACAATTTTTAAAGTTAATAATTAAAAGTTTTACGTCATTAGTTTTAAACTTATTAGGAGTAATTTTTTCTGTTAGGTGAAAATTATTAAAAAAATAATAATTAATTTTGTTGATTATTTTATTAACAATGACCATGTGAGACAATAATACGAAGGATAGGTAAATTTATATAATTTCTTAGATTTCGGGTAGATTCATGTAACAACTCATAAATAAAACATGATTAGGTAATTATATCTTCCCAGCGCAAATGTTTATTAAACTTAGAGTTATTGTATAATATATTCCTAAATTATGAATTTTATTTTATATAGTTTTTTAAATTTTTAAATATTATTTTTAATCGATCTTTATGTTTTTAATATTTTAATTATATCTTTAAATTATAACTCTCATTCTAGCTTACTTCAAACTTTTGAATATTCTAATTTCATCTTCAAATTATTATTTATGTTATTTTTGACTATTACATAATACACATCAATATTTAAATAAAAATTAACATTTTATAGTTATTGTATTAACATAAGATTAGATTAGCATATATACTAATAATTTAGAGATAAAATTAAAATATTTAAAACTTTGGGAATTATTTTAGAATGAGATATATAGTTTAGGGATAAATTTAGAATGTTAAAAGTTTATAGGTGAATATAAAATGAGGGTTATAGTTTAAGGATGAAATTGAATCATTTAAAAGTTTTAAGATCGAATTAGAATGAAAATCTTAATTTAGGGATGTGTAGTGCAGTTAACTCTTTCTTTAAGGAATTCGGAAGGAAAATTTGTTATTATAAATATTAAACTCACAACCTAAGAAAGAAAAGAATTTCAACTGGCACGAATCATCTAGTCTCATTTATTAAAAAACGGTTGTAGTTCTTGAAGATTACGGATTGGAGTATCAATAATGCTAGTACGGTGATTAAGCGATCAATATTAAATAATTGAGAGCATACTCTAAAATATATACTATTGTAATCATTATAATTAATTAAAAAAATCAATTAAAAACTTTTAACCACGTACTCTATTGACATTTACTTTTAAAATCATCTAAAATAAAATAAAATTAATTGCTTTGTTAAGTAAAAATAGTTGTATAAGTTGATCCAAATATTTAACGGAATAAGTTGTTAAATGTTATATACTTCATTAGTGAGTATTTATTTAAACGAGTCGATTTAAAATTTTTGAGTTAATTGAATTGAAAACTTTATTTTATAATTTAAGTTTTATTTTTTAAAAAAATGAGTTGAGTTGTAAAAGGTTTTGTTCAGAATTAATTGTAAAAATTTATAATATTACGATACTAATTAGTATTATTCCAATAGTTTTTATAACCATATAAAACATATTCATATTTCTTTTCAATACGCGATATACATAAATCAAAAAAAATGTATAATTTTATTCAAACTTAAAAATCATCCACTAATTACTATAAAATTTTAATTATTGAAGTCTAATTTCATAATTTAAAATTTAGTTAGAATTTTTTAGTCAAGTCAAATTTATGAAATTATGATTCGAGAATCGATTTAATTTTTTATGTCAAATTAAATTTATAAAATTACGATTTCAATCGAATCGAGTCTATTTTTTTGTAAATACAAAAATAACACTTTCAAACCCGAAAAATTATCTCAATAAAAAATAAATAATTTTTATCTTAAAAGACATAAATTTAAATTATTTTATCTATATATATAATATTAAAATAAATATTACTGTATCACTGATTCAGAAAAAATATAGGAATGTCTTAGTCTAACCAGCCAAGAATAGCAGGGGACTAGTTGAAAACGTTTTATACGTTCTCAGATCAATCCGTAAATTACGGCGAATAACGTGAAAAGTCCCTTAATTCAAGGGACCTTCAATAACAGTCCAAGCCACTTGCACAGTACATTACTGGAGTTAATTAAATACATAATAATAAATAAATAAATAAATAATGAATTAAACTCTACGAGATAATGACCATAAAACTAGGTTCCATTAGATGTATAGGTAATTTGAAGTCTTTAGTTTAAAAAATAATATATTTGAAATTTATTTTAAAATTAATATTTTTTATAAAATTTAAAGGGAGAATATCTGTATTTGTATTGTAAAAATTAATTTAGATTTTCAAATATAAGTAAGAATAATTTATAAATTGAATTATTTTTAAATTTTTATCATATATTTTAAATAATTTAAGTGAAATTAAAATCAAGTTAGGATTTATTTTATATGAAAACATTTAAAAAATCTATTAATTAATCAAATAATAAAAATACTCAAATATTGTATGAATCCAAATCCACTGCTTTTGCCCAGAATAAGCTTTTCATATTTCATATTTATAATTTATATTCATATGGATACATTTGAAAACGGGGTTCAAGACCCAACCACATTACAAAACTGACCCAAAGCTCGTCCTCTCTGGCCACTACGACTAGTACTTGGATGCAAACTGGTTAATCAAAGACAGAGCATTGCTGGTGACCTGAGCAACATTGAGAACACGAGCTCTAATGGAGGACTTAATCTTACCATCCAAACCCTTCCCTGCAAAACCATCAAAGCAAGTGTTCTCATCGGTTAGTGCGGCACTAACCCACGTCTCCACATTGCTGATATGCCACAAGAAATCTTGACCCTTGGCTTTACCCATGTGCTTCATCTCCTGCACTGATTTGCTCAGCCTGTCCACCCCCTCACTCATCTCCTCTATGCAATCTTTGATGGCTTCGTATTCCCTCTTTTTAAGCCCTCTGAATTTCTTCATCTTGGAGACGAATGCCTGCGAGGACCTAGCCCTGTCTAGGCTCACCGATAGGGCGGTTTGAGCCAGCTGCCGTGGGCTCTGCTGGATGGAAGGAGCGAACGCAGCCAGAGACTGGACACAAAGGGATGGGTATTTGGTGGCACCGCATGAAGACCTGATGAAGTTTGAGGCACGAGAGCTGGCTGCGATCGGAGATCTGGCCTCGCAAGCGATGTGTACAAGGGAAAGGAAGAGTAAAATAAGGGAGGATCTTGCCATTTTTTGTTCAAGAGCTTTGGGAATTTGAGACTTGGGTTACCAAGGAGAGTGGCAGGGTTTCATATTTATAGAGGGCGACTGGGTTAGGTTAGGTTAGGGTTGATACAAAACAGACTATGGCCAGTGCAACCGTGTTGGATTTTCTACGTTGCCAGTAGTAAGCCAATGACCCTACAGGTGCAGCCAGGGAAGCCCTGTTGGATTTTAAAATATGATGAAAATGTGTACTTTTGTCAATACAAATCTAACGCTGATTCTTCCACTCTCTGTCTCTCTCTCTTCACATTGCGCTCAATTAAAAAACAGGCAGATTTTTGGCTTAAAGCGAGCTACCGACTTTAAGAAAGGAAGTGGGAAACGCTGAATATGTGGGGCTACTACTAATATTGAATAATAAAATAATAATAATAGTAGTTTTATGAGCGAATAAAATTAGATTCGAAAAGTTTAATTTTAAATTATTTAAGTTAATTTAAAATAAATAAGTTTAAGTTAAACAAAAATTTGCTTAACTCAAAAATTAATAAATAAAAAAATAAAATTTTATAATTTAGTCCCTGGTTATATTTTTCTTCAATTTCTCTTTATTTGAAGTCTATTTTTTTATCAAAATTAAATTATATTTTTTATAATACTTATTTAGCTTCAATTTATATTTTTAAAAATAAATTTCATCCTTTTCAATTTAACCACTTAACTTTATATGTTTGTTTTTTTATTTCTCTAATTTTCAGTTCGTTTTAAGTTAATTTTGATAATTTTAAATTAAATACTCCTAAACCAGTATAAAATATTTATTCAGTTTTAATTTATATTTTTTAAATTAAAATTTTTTACTTTTACAATTTAGTTCTTTGAATGATTTTTTATTTCTTTCATTTTTTATTTTGTTTTAAATCTATATTTAACGAAAATTAAATTATATGATACAATAATTAGGAACGGAGTTGTGAGGGGTGGGAAGGGGTTATCGCCCCCACCCTCAAAGAAGATTTTTTTTTTTTACTTTTTTTTTTCTCATTTTAATTTTTTTAAAAATTATATTTTATGAATTTGTCAGATATTTACGTTTTGTCCCCTTAACTCCAAATCCTGGCTTCATTCCTGATAATAATAATGTATAAAATTATAATATAATTTTAAAAATTATTTATATATATAAAAATATATAAATATATATATAGATTTTATATAATTATAAAAAATGGTTTAAATCAAAACTAAACGTATTATAATATTATAAATAATTACAATTAAAATTTGTGCATACGTTGGGTGCAATGCTCACTGTAGGTAGTAGTTGATAATTTCGTTTGGGTTGTGGAAGTGGAAATCCATACGAGGAAAGTGCAGGGATGATCAGGGAACTGAAAAAGGGAAATGAAACAGAGGCAGAATGAAAAAGCAGTCAATAAAGATATGTGAAAATACAATTGCCTAACAAATGGGGCTGATTTAATATGTAAGTAATTTGGTTCTGTTTAAATGAGTTTCAGATTTAAAATATTGTATATGTAGAAAATTTTTGTTAAAAGATTCATTCATCAAAATTAAATATACGACGTGAATCGATCTAAATTAATCAGGACTAAAGTCTAAAACCAGAAAAACAATAAAAAAATACAATTACCTAAAATCAGTATGAAACCAAAAGAAAGGCTAACTAAATTATAGGCAAGAGTTTTATCTTATCTTTCCCTCATCAGCTTTTCTCTGCACCCATAGCCCAAGTCTTGTTGGTTTCTCAGAGGATGCTTTGCTTATGTTAAATCACAAAATATGGCCCATACACATAGCAGGCTCAAGCTCAACAATCTTTGTATGTGTGTGATAAGCACCACAAAAAACAAAGTACTTGCGTTTTAGATGGATTGACTCACCATTTTCCTTATCTTCAAGCATCGCTGCAAGGATTTCATATCATGTAAATCAAATAGGGCTTTTATGTTGTACAAATCCCATCTCCTGAGGCTGTGGAAGTAGAATCAATCCTCAACAAAGATCCCCAGAGCAGTGAATAAACAGAGAGAAATGTTAAAGAATCTGAAGTTCTTTCAATCCTCCCTGCAGTTACTTCAACCACCAACTTCAGCAGCTCGTGGTTTTCCCATTCTGCAACACCTCAAATTTTCCCGGAGAGAGATTACAGTTTGTACCAACTCCTCTCTGCTGCTTCTCTTGGGTTCACAGGCACTGGAACCACTCTATCCCCTCTCTAAGGCAAAGGCTGAAGAAAATTCACCTGAGGACAATGTTACTGCCGCTAAGGACGAAGAAAATTCAGCCGGCGACAATGTTACTGCTGCTAAGGACGAAGAAAATTCAGCCGGCGACAATGTTATCGCTACTAAGGATGAGGAAAATTCACCGGAGGACAATGTTACAGATACTAAGGCTGAAGAGAATTCACTGGAGGACAATGTAACTGCTACCCAGGCTGAAGAAAATTCACCCGAGGACAATGTTACTGCTACTAAGGCCGAGGAAAATTCACCCGAGGACAGTGTTACTGCTACCAAGGGTGAAGAAAATTCACCCGACGACAATGTTACCGCTACTCCTAGTTGCAACAACAGAGTTGCTACCAAACGAGCTTTTCTTGACATATCCATTGATGGAGAGCCTGTTGGACGCATTGTTATTGGACTATACGGAGACGAAGTTCCAGCGGGTGCAGCCAGGTTTAGTAGCATAGTTAGTGGAGCTGCTGGAATTAGCTACAGACGAAAGGAGTTCGTTAAGATCATGCCAAACTACGTGCAACATGGTGGGCTAAGATCTTATGGTGTTGATGCTGAGCTTGCCAAGAAAACTGGAAGCAATTTGGCAGTTGAAAGTCTCAAGGAGGAGTGGGAGAGAGGGTATGAAAATTGTCCGGGAGTTAAGAACTTGGCTGGAACAGTGAGCATACTGGTGAGGGATCCCTCTAAACCTCCTCCCAAACTGAAGTTGGTTGCACGAAAGGGAAAGCTGGAGATCGACCAAGAGGAAGTCGGAACCGAACCTAATGGTACAGAGTTTGTGATTTCCATCAACGATTCACCAGAGCTGGATGCTTCAGCTCTTGTGATTGGACAAGTATTGGATGGAATGGAGGTTGTAAAGAGAATTGGACAAGTCAAAACTGTTCAGGAGAACACTGGTTCACCTTATTTCAGGTATGCTTTTCAACTCATGGCAATTTGATTTTAACAATTGGAGATTACTAATTTCTGATAAATTGAGAATTGAAAGTTGATAGCTTGAAAGAGAAGAAACAATGAGAACCATGAACTTACTTGTGTACTGTGAGCAGGGTGGCCAAGCTAATAGGTGATAAAAGAGCTGTGGTGGCAGAAAGAGGGTTCAATCGCCCCTACTCAAAGGTGGTAATCACCAATTGTGGCTTGATGAACTGAACCAAAACCCCATTTTTCGTGCTTTTTCTCATATTGTTTTAAATTTTGAATGATGGGTGACCAGTTTTATGGCTGTAAGATGAATGGAATTCTACTCTCATAAGCCTTAATGGAATTGAAACCATGTCAATTGCCCAAAATTGCAGAAACTCTTAAGCTTAGTCTGGTAATTGGAAATGAAAGTCTTGCTTTGATCTCAGCAGGAATTTAGTTAACAATGGATACAGCATATTTCAATGCAAGGGTAGAAGCCGATGTCTTTGATCAACTTCAGGCACAACAACGGTCGCTCGCTTACTTGGCAAGATAAGGGGTTGTAATATATTTAGGGTAAATTATAATTTTCACCACTCTACTCTCTTCTTACTCATAATTTAGTCATTCAAATCTTAAATATTTCAATTTAATCATTGAAATTTCAATTTGCTCCTCTTTTTGACCATTCTACCCTTAAATACTTAAAGCCATTATGACTAGATATATAACTTTTTAAAAATTATGAAATGGACTCAAAACTTTATTTTTTATGAAAAATCTATGATTTCGAATTTCAATTGATTTTTCAATAGTGGTTCTTCTAAATCTTAACGACCGAGAGGTAAAGAATAAAGAAACAGACAATATATCTTGATTTAATATATGATCGAATGATGGATATTATAAATCTAAATAGTTTGATGTTTCGCATATTTTAACTTTTGGATTGGTTTTGTATATTTTAGGTTTGGTTTTAATTTTATATGATTTAAAGTGATTTTGGCACATGTGTGATAGAAGAGTAAAACTATAAAATTTGTATCTTTGAAGGAAGAAGATAAAATTAAAAAATAATAATTTTAATGACATGCAGCTGCCATTACAACAAAAATTAGTGCATACTACCATACCAAGTCATCATCCCATTCTTCTATTTTTAATTTAGTGCACGTCAAAGTAAGAATAAATCTAAAATTTAATAATAGAAAATATTTAACGAATGTTACTAGAAAAAAATATAAAATATTTATTTGAGCTAAAATTTATTTTAAACCCCAAATTAAGAAAGTATATTTAATTGATAGTTAAACCTTTATTTACAATAATAATCATTTAATTTGTATAGATTATTATCCTTCTGGAATTGCATGTAATAGAAATGTGATCGTGAGATTCGTGACTTGCTCGAAGAAATCTCTATCACACTTATAATTGATTGACTGATGACGAGACGGGGGGGTTTGTCGACCACCAAAGCTGGTTGGGAAAGCCGAGAACCAGAATCAGAGACGTGGAAGCAGAAGGGGAGAGCCCTGAGTGGTGTAGAATCCCATGCCCAAACTGCACCAGGCAATTTGGGCTGTGGGCAGGGCCAGGGCCAGGGCCAGGGGTGGATGTACAGGAAAGGGTGGTGGTTAGTTAGTAAATAAATGGGATGATGAGAGGAAATTTCCAACTTACCCCCAAGAGAGTAGCATTGGAAGCAGAAATGGATAGAATACCAGCTCATATCAGCCATTCTTTTTTATCCCTCAAACCCTACGGTCTGAAACCACAAGAATAAGATAACAAAATCACACAAATCCATCCTCAGTCTTCACCCAACAATCCACAGTCCAAAGGAAGAGTCATACCCGTTGCAAAAGAAATGGCGATTTCATCAACAGCAGCCGCAGCCGTCGCTTCTGCCAAGCTTAGGTACCCACAGGTCTCCCCTTTCCCTAATCACTCATCAACCACTTCTGCCGCTGTCCCTTCAATACCCTATAAACGAACCGCTGCCCATTTCTCGTCTTCCTTCCTTCCTCCTCTCATCACCACCGTTTCCACTACCTCCGTATTCCCACGCCGAAAAGCCTCTTTCACCGTCAAAGCTGCCCGGGGAAAATTTGAACGAAAAAAGCCCCATGTCAACATCGGTACGATTGGCCATGTCGACCACGGCAAAACCACCTTGACAGCCGCACTCACAATGGCCTTAGCTTCTATGGGTAACAGTGCCCCTAAAAAGTATGATGAAATCGACGCCGCCCCCGAGGAGCGTGCCCGTGGTATCACCATCAACACCGCCACCGTCGAATACGAAACCGAGAGTCGACATTACGCCCACGTGGATTGCCCCGGGCATGCGGATTATGTCAAGAACATGATTACAGGAGCTGCCCAGATGGACGGTGCCATCTTGGTCGTTTCCGGCGCAGACGGACCCATGCCCCAGACCAAAGAACATATCTTGTTGGCGAAACAAGTCGGTGTGCCAAACATGGTTGTGTTTTTGAACAAACAAGACCAGGTGGATGATGAAGAGCTTCTGCAATTGGTCGAATTGGAGGTGCGTGAATTGCTTTCTAGTTATGAATTTCCTGGTGATGACGTGCCTATTGTTTCTGGCTCTGCACTTTTAGCTTTAGAAGCCTTGATGGCTAAGCCGAGTATTCCAAGAGGGGAAAACGAATGGGTTGATAAGATTTATGAACTTATGGATGCTGTTGATAGTTATATTCCTGTTCCTCAAAGACAAACAGATTTACCTTTCTTGTTAGCTATTGAGGATGTGTTTTCCATCACCGGTCGTGGTACAGTTGCCACCGGTCGTATCGAGAGAGGTACAATTAAGGTTGGAGAGACTGTGGACATTGTGGGGTTGAAGGACACGAGGAACACCACGGTTACCGGTGTGGAAATGTTTCAAAAAATATTAGATGATGCCATGGCTGGTGATAATGTTGGGTTGTTGCTTAGAGGTGTTCAAAAGGCTGATATCCAAAGAGGGATGGTTTTGGCTAAACCAGGAACAATTACTCCCCACACCAAGTTCAGCGCCATAGTCTATGTGTTGAAGAAGGAAGAGGGTGGTAGGCATTCTCCCTTCTTTGCAGGTTATAGGCCTCAGTTTTACATGAGGACCACCGATGTCACTGGAAAGGTGACTGCCATTATGAATGACAAGGATGAAGAGTCTAAGATGGTTATGCCCGGTGACCGTGTAAAGATGGTTGTCGAGCTTATTATGCCTGTTGCTTGTGAGCAAGGTATGCGGTTTGCTATCAGAGAAGGAGGGAAGACGGTCGGAGCTGGTGTTATTCAGTCTATCATCGAGTGATTTCTGGATAACGTGGCATTGCAAGAACTGTGATTTGCTTTTGCATTGATGTCAAAAAACTTCATATCATCACAATTTTTAGAACCTCTTTGATTCCAATCTCATAACTTGAGTTTTGTATTTCTTTTTCTCTAACTCGTGATTGCTATAGTTGGTTAATATTCATGTTACAATTTGTGTCAATTCGTTTCTGTTGCTTGCGAAAATCTTTGCATATCTTTACCAAGATTTCCACAGAGCAGAAGGGGCATGGAAAGAGTACTCTTGCATCTTCTCCCCCCTTCAAAATCATCATTGTTTCCTTCTGCTTCACATATTAAACGATAGATTTGGAATAAATTCAAGAATCTAAATCAGGTGTTCCATGCTGAATCATTATACAAGAGAAGATTGCAAAAGCATACTCGTAAGTCTTGCGTCTGAGAAGAGATAGGAGCCCGTAACACTAGTGTTACGTCTGAGAAGAGATAGGAGTATTAATTTTAAATTAAGAAGATAGGAGTATTAATTTAAAAAAAGTCTTGAGAAAAATTTTAATTTAAAAAAAAGAAAAAAATCGATTTTTTAAAGATATATAAATAATAACATTGCGATATAAGCACCAAACAATTCAACACTTTCTCTAGTCACGGGTTCGAGTACCAGTGATATTAGTAGAACGATCAATGCAAATGGTAGAGATTATATTTTAGAACAGATATTACTGTAATCACAATTAGCTAATTCAAAAAATTGTCTCTAGTCAAATGAGATGCTTTATGTGATAAAAAGAATGATAAACAATTAAATTATTAATTAGATTGTTTTATTATATAATTTTAATTACATCGACTAACAAATCATCAAATGAGTGAGAATTAATCTTTTTTAAAATCATCGATAAAGTCAAATCATAAAGTTAATGTTGTGATAATTTTTTACTAACACCAAACAATTACTATAGTATGTTGAAATCGTATCAAACGACTGATAAAATAAATTATAAAAACTAATAATAAGCGTGTCACAAAGACACAAACATATATTACAAGAACATAAATTTTTATTTAAATAAAAAATAAAAAACAAAACATATAATAAACACGGATTATAACGATCAATATTAATATTAAGATTAGATGTCATCAACAACTAAATTAAAACTTAAAACCCAAAATTTTGATCTTTCATAAATATGAAGTGATGTTCATCCCATAAATTGGGTAGCTATGTTAGAGCCATCCAACAGTATTCTATCCACCCACAACCGCTACCATGTGAGGCTCTAATTTATCTCAAGGAGGACGACACATGCAATATGGATTGGCCCCTACATCACGACTTATTGCCTACACACCACCACCACCCATGAAGAAAAAGCAGCACCTTCTTCAACATGACAACACCAAAGACCTTCAAATCATCAAAGCTGTTGCACAAGCATGGCACTCTCACGCCGGCACCGCTCGGTCGACCAATGAATTCGATGCTTACCCGCGTCGACATTTCCAAGCTAAGCCTTCAAGGTTCAAGCTCGAAGCAATGAACAACCCATCCGCCAAGCTCAAGAATAGGGACAGTAATAGTGTTGCCGGTGCTCCACACTGGGACTTTGCTCAATCACTGTTGGATTCATATGAGCTCGTCACCCTCGCCAGAAAGCTCGATACCGCCCTGGTTCTCGATGACCCTCGTTTAGCACCTGGCTTGGGAGTGGAAGAAGAAAAATCAAGCAAAGCACAAAAAAGAAAGGAGAGTAAGAATAGCCTTAGAAATCTGTTAAAACGAGTGTCTTCCAGGAGATTCAATGAAGCTGATATTAATTTACCCTGAATATAAGAAAATTTTCTTTCTTTTTTTTCTTTTTTACTTGGATTTGATTTGAGAAACCACAATTTTAAACTTAGCATAAACAGTTATTTCTGGTTTGGTTGGTATTTTTACTAAGCACTAGCATATAACTCTAGATTATTAATTTCTTCAATTAGCTCTAATTTAAGTGTTTGATTACTTCAATTACCATTTAAGAGCTTAGTTAAGTTCAAAGAGAAACAGAAACACAAGATTTGGTAGCCCACTTAGACAACAAGATGTCATTTATTTAAGTAACTAGTGTACCAGCAGCAACACTACACATAATTTACCTTAAACCAAGATGGACATGGTTGCTCCAAAAGTCCTGAAGTCTAGTTCATTTTTAAGGTCTTCCATTTGCAGAGTTCAAACTTCAAACCCTTTGTGTGTCTGCTGGCTGTAGCCATCAGCTTCCGCATCAATGGTGGCTTCATCAGCGAGATCAACCACTTGAACCTTCTTTACAGACTCTGCCGATGATGACTGGTCATCTTCTTCCGGAACCTCAACCTTGTTGAAGGCCCTGTGGACATTGGGGTATTGAGGTGCACCAGGGATGATGGTGGCCTTTCGTTCCGTTCGGGAAAGATGGGCTTGGTAATCTTGGGACAAAGTGTCCCAATCTGTGTTCTGTCTGGGAATATATCCTAATCTCTTTCCCATTGTTGTCTTCATAATTCTATCCCTTCACTTCCCAAATATGGCTACGAGTATGCCTGGAATACTGGAACCTGCACATTTATAGAGCAACATTACTTCATTTATTCGTATGTGATAAGATTGCATCTGGTTCGCTGCTTTAGCATTTTTCGAGCTGGATTCGGTTTAGCTAAAAAGATATCTTGAAAAGCAGACCAGTCGCTCTAACAAAACTGTAATGACAACATAGTGACTGAGCCATCAATGTCCAATGGTTAAGAGTATACTTAACAGATACTATTATAACCACTGTAGCTGAATAGAAAAAAATGCTTGCTCTCTTGGAACCATGAACTACGTTTAGCACAAAATTACAGAAACATTAGATCGTACAGATCCTAAAATTTGCTTTTACTTAACTGAATTGAACTTCCACTTAAAAGGTAATTTATTATTCTAACATCCACATATATATGTATATGGTTTGATGTTCTAAGAAAGTGTACTTGTTATTGAAGTGCTCCCTCTTCGTCTTCTTTTGATTCCCACATGGAAACAGCTTCCTTATCATTTCATCTATTGCTGCTAAGGGGCTAATAGCAGCAATCAAAGCAGAAGAAGGGGTTGTACCTCTTGGAGACTCCGGAGCAAAGATGGTGTTCTCCGCAGCACAACTTCGAGGAATAGCCGTTGGTTCAGGAGGACGAATACTGCAGCGATAGTTTAGGAGCATCTGGATTTGGGTACTCCTTCCCACATGAATGGATGGCCAACTCCTCTGGCAAGGTGTTCAGCACTAGGCCTCACATTTTGTAGTTGAAAACATCAGCTACATATAACAAGAGTAGAAATAGATAAGGTAAGTTTGATGAATCAGTATCACAAGATGACTTCTAAACATTAACTTGAGTTATTTCCTGCATATTCTGGCTGGAGATTTGACAGTTCTGTACACCGATCATAGTTTAGCCACAACCAAAATTACTTTACAAAAAGGATTGAACAACCCTTGGAGGTGGAAGTCGTAGTAAGTTTTATCACACCACTCCTATGGTTCAACGGTTAAGAATAGATCCCTTTTGCTTTATTAAAGATGAACTCAAATCTTCTCAAACGTTTTTTTCCCTCAAATCTTTAATTCTAGAACAAAATAAATATGCTATCAAGATTTAATAAATGGTAAATTATATAGATTATCAATCAACTATCTTCTCACTCCTATTTCAGTCACTCAACCTTAAAAAAATTTAAATTAATGACTGAACTTTCAGATTAAAACACATTTTATTATTATTAAATTTATATATTTAAAATAAAACAATAATAAAATAATTTAAAGTGACTAAATCAAGAACAATCTAAAACTTTAGTGATCAAATTGAATTTTTTTATAATTAACTACATAAATAATAAATTACGTTAAACTAATTTTAATCTAAATGATGAATTTAGTGAATTAAATAATTTTTATTTATTTTTTTATAATTTACTAAATCAAGAACGATCTAAAAGTTGATCACCGATCAAAGAATTTATTGAATTAAATAATTTTTTTATCTAATAATACGTATCACAATTCAATTGGATAATTAAATTTATTAAATTAAATTTAAATCAAAAGTAAGTAATATGATCAAATATATTACTATATAAACTTTTTACATGTCAATATATTTTCATAAGTATCATTTAAAAATTAAGTGATCTAGTTAGACAAAAATGAAAACATAATAGTCAATAATATACTAGAAATTTTATATTAAAATACTTGAATTAAATTTTCTACTTTTTTCTAAAAATGTTATCAAGTGTTGATGCATCGGAAAAAGCATCTTGTACTTTTAAAAGGAGATAGTTAAAGCTTATAACTTGATATAAACAGCAAAATGTTTACAACCCTTGGAAAATATTAGCATCACTTAAGAGAGAACCACAACCAGAACCTAAATCCCAAATGCAGGGACTTACAATGACAGTTTAGACACACAGTTCATTTATTTATATATAAAAAGCAGAGCAGAGAACTCAAGACCCATCATCCAAGATTAATAATTTATGCACCTTCACCGGTTAGAAGATCCATGACAACTCCTTTGATGCTTCCATTGTTCTTCTTCAGCAGTTTCCTGTTTACTTCAGCATCACAGAAACCCTGCACACAATGTCAACATGAGTAACAGTTTAGTAAAAAAGACAAAACAAGACTACATATTTTGCAGACAATTTACCATTTCCTGCAGATCCTCAAGGATCGGATCCCATTCAGACACACCACAAAGATCATCAACAGATTTCTCAAGATCATATTCATTCCTCCTCAAAATATCCTTGTTCAAATCAGCTTGCTTGAATCCCATATCTTCAAGTTCCTTAAGGAGAGTGTGCTCCAGGGTATTGTTACTCTTCTCCTGAGTAGGTGTTTGTACGCTGATTGGGTGTGGCACTTGATAGGGTCCAGCAGGAGCAGTGTCAAAGAAATCAATTTTAGGATAAGACACAGATGAAGAGGATGTTTGTGGAACAACAGGGGCTGAGACGCCTTTGTCACTGGTCGGATACAGCTCAGATAGAGATAGCGTAGGTGGTCGGGAAACAGATACTACAACACCTCCTTGATCAACTATAGGATAACTCACAACTGAAGATTTAGGAACAGGGTTCAGGACATCAATGTTGTTCACTAGCTGCTCCTTTGCTGACTGTTCAGCAACCATGGGACTCACTAACACAGGGGCTGCATTAGAGTTGCAAGTCTCCGTAACCAAATCAACATTCATATCCAATAACTCAGTCTCCATTGGGACACTGCTTTCAGGGGGCAAATTCAAGTTCAAACCCTGAAGGTTATCATCAATTGAATCCTTCAGGGAAGCATCAACCTGCAATAACAAATTCTAATCATAAGGGACTAAAGCTCTAAAAGCATAATAACCTATTACAAAATACATGACTTACATGGATGAGAACCCAAACACGTTGTCCAAACTTTATGCCAGCTTCAGATGCCATCCTCCAGTACGATACATATCGCCCAGGCAACTCTGGTGCAGTCAAATCAACAGCGATGTCCAGTTCCCCATCAAGAGGCACGCCCTCAGCAGGAATCTGTCATGAGTTGGGAAGACCAAAAACAATTAAGCACAGCAATGAATTACGTGGTCACTTAGTATACATTTAGCATCACATTGAAATTAATGCAAAAAGATAAAACGCTCTACCTCTATATCAACTGAGATTGCATTTGTTAACTTGTCTCCCCCAATCCATACAAGTTGCATCCCACGGTACCAAGGAAGAGTACCATTGTTGCGCATCCGCCAAATCTTTGTAAACGGTGTAGATGGAGCCATTACAGACCCGTCTGGTAAATTGACATCCAAGATAAAGTGACTTTCTAGTTTTGGCTGAGCTACCTTCAGTCCACGATTCCTCAAGACATGCGGAAATTCTGGGGCAACCCCTTGAAACTATAAATGAGATGGAAAAAATCCAACATCACTTAAAAGTAGAGAACAGTAGAGAAGCAAACAATTAAAGAAAATTACATGATTGTTTGATGCCCTGAAACACCATGGATGTCGGTAATGTTGAGGCCTATCCATTCTTATGTACTCTGCTTCATTTCCCATTTTAGTAAAACAGATGCTGCAAAGGTCATAGTTGTCTTTTCTGCATTCCCAAGTTCAGTAAGTAACAAAACAATTAAAAGAAAGATGAAAGATAAGCGCTTAGTAGTTTTCTTACACTTTGGACTTGAACCGAGGTCCAGTAATGGGAAGAACCCCACAACCATCGCATTGAATTCCCTTGTGGAATGTATTAAACATACCATTTCCATCCGTTGAGACAAAGTTCCTTTTACTTGGACTAAATGGATTGTATGAATATGGAGGCACATTAGTGTCATTTGCTACAGGCAGTCCACTGAAGGGACTTTCATTTGAAGGATAATATCTCCTTGTAGTATCAAGGAAGGGAGTTGATGTGTCAATGCTAACACTCTTCCCTTTGATACGGCGATTTTTCTCCTTGGTGTTTTTCTTATCATTATGAGCGAAAATGTTTGATGCAGATGGTCCAGGGGACAAGGTAGTATACCTAGTAAGGTTATCATCTTGAGGGTCAGCATTCAAATCAACACCAACTTGACTAGAAATAACAGTGCTATCCACAACCCCGGATACATTTACAGAGTTGGATTCCTTGCTAGCATTGGAGCTTAAATCAACAGCTGTAACATTTGGTAAAGCCGCTTGTAAACCATCACCCCTTATAGGATCTGGACCTGTTGGTGCAGAAGGGTTATCAGGAGATCCAACAGGTTTGCTTGAATCAGCAAGCACCCCAGATTGGGAAGCAGGACTCAGATAGGATTGTCCTACCTTAGACAAGGACTCCACAAGATCACCCAACAATGGACTAGCAGAAGCAGCTTTGGAAGCAACATCAACTGAAAGTTTTGAGATAACTTCAGTTAGAGCATCACGAAAAAGCTCTGGTACAGAATTCACTACATCAGCAGCATCAGTATTAAAACTTGGCAACGGATGCCGAACAGATGGGGATCTCATGGGAGTAGAACCACCAATTGACCTAGCTTTAGGTTTATTGAGCTTATCATTACAAGGCTGCACATTTATCCTCAAGAATTTAAGGCGTTGCCTCATCACATCACACAAATCATCATCATCAACAAGGGTAACAATATCCCCATCTTCATCAACATAAGTCAGACTAAGTTCAGTGTCAAAAGGAAAATTAAAAAGCCCATTAATTTTTTCCCTCAGTCCGGCCATATTAAGATCCAGGTGTCCACCATCAACAACTCGGGCGTTGAAACGCCTAAGAGTATCACCGTACTTGACCTGCACCCATAAATTTTAGATTGAGAAAGAAAAGGGATAAGGAAACTAAATAAACGATGATATAAACAAAGAATCATGTTCAAACAACCGATCACAACCAATTATTAGCAAAGTTTTATAATAAGGGAACCAAGAAATCAATTGAAATATATCAAAGAGGAACAGTTAGGGTTAATCATGATTCCCTTCTAAAAAAGACACTCGGATCACCAAACGTGCATGATAGATAATCATGAAATCAACTCAGAGTTTGAAGGCAAAAAGTAAATAAAACAATCAAAACGGACATAATCACCCACGAAATTGGGGGGAAACGGAAAGGGTCATTTTTTTCGCAAGGAGACATAGAAAACATTAAAAATAAATAAAAGCATACAAGGGTTGTGTCATGTGTGTGGCGAAATCGCACCGATGAGAGGAAATGAAAAACGCCCAAAAATAAGGTGGAAATGTTTCAAAGATAGATGAAAGAACGAACCTTGATAACGAGATTGGATTCCATTTCTGACGAGAAAACAAAACCCAGGAAAAGATCAGAAAACCCTAACCCTAGAAGATGAAATGACGAGGTGTGTATTTATTTTTTAAGGGATTTGAGTTCCTTTTCCCTTTCCTTGTGGCGGAAGCTGTGTTCCCAGAGGAGATGATATTAAGGTGACTGTGTCGTTTCACTTTCATTTTGGGTTTATAGAATTACAGTCATAGCCCTCACCTATAACTTAGCCAATAAGAAATTTCCTTGACTTTTTACCCGTCTTTATCGCAATTCCTTCGTTAGTTGTTACGTGTTTACGACTTTAATAACAGCATTTAATAATGAATTAACATTTTGATGCATTTGAATTAACCTATGATTTTTAAAAATAACAATCGTTCTCTTGAAAAAATAATTTGTTCCTAAGTTAATAGTTTTCTAAGGATATAAATTGAGACTCTGCGGTCGACAGGGAAAATCGTAACAAAAAATACCAACGAAACGGGGAACGTTGATTAGATATGATACTTGAAACTTAGAACTAAATTCTTTTGAAAGAGGTAGACGGATCAAATGGATCGAAGTGATAATGTATTGGAGTTGGAGGTTGAAGGTTTACCTTTTCGTGTGCATTTAGTTGAGTTTGAACCTTGAGAGGATTCTGAATTATGCACCCATTGTGAAGCTGTTTGTTGGTCTGAGGGTAGTAGTGAGAGTGATAGATTGAAACTACAGGATGTTGGTAACCTTGAGCACGGCAAAATCAGCAAGGTCAATCAAGAGAGGCAGATTCCTCACCAGTATGGCAGTCCAATGCTTTATGGGATGAGCAGCAGCAGGAAGATAATCAGGAGGTCAAAGTTGATAATTGACAGATGAGGAGGTGGGAATGACTCTACTGCCACAATTTTGGATAGGGTGCTCGATGATGATGCATTGGTGGACTGTCCAGTGTTTTCTTAGTCCTTGTGGTTATGAGATTGGAACTATTGATGTAAGGTATGAGCCATGAGGTGCATGTTGATCCTTTAACCGAGTTGAATCAACTTAACCCTGAGAAATTAGTGAATACTTGATTGGAGCCAGTACAGTATTGCCTGCCGTGTGGAAACCTGCAAGTAAACATCTGGGAGTGGGCAGGAGAAAAGCGTTGCAACATCAGCAGTTCGTGAGTTGGGCAGTAATTCGCAGGGTGCAAGTCGACAAAAGGCTCTGTTGATAGAGGCACGAGCGAAGGAAGGTTGAATTGGGTAAGTTCCTTAGGGCGTAGAAGGTTGAAACTTGAAACGGGTCTGATGAGCACTTAATTATGAACTGGACGGCAATAGAACGATTATATTTTTATGGGTAAATTACACCAGTGACTACTCAATTATTTGGCGATACTTATTTTGACCACTCAATTAAATAACTCGTTAATCAAGTACCCCAATTTTGAACCCTACTTATTTTGACCACTGCCGTTAAAATTCCGAAAAAGTTAACAATAGTGACGTGGTTGTTAATTAAAATCGGTAAAATTACACGTTTAATTCCTCTAATTTATTTATTTTTTAATTTAATCTTAATTTTAAATTAATAAATAAAATTAAATCCACAACCTCCAACATAACACGCACCCAACCAACAAGTGAACCACTGGGCCAAGTTACTTCTTGTGTCATAGTATATTCACATGTATTATTAAGTGATCAAGTTTTAGTAAAAGTCTAGAATAACAAAATTTCAAGTCGATTAATATTTAAATTAAAACATTAAATATTTAAATTAAAATAATAAAACATTTAATAAATAAATCAAAATAATTAAATATTTAAAATACAAATATTAAATATTTAGATTTTAATTATTCGAACAAAAAATATAAAATATTTAAACAACAAAATTCAAATATTCGAATAATTAAAATCTAAATATTTAATATTTTTATTTAAATATTAATCGATTTAAACAGTTGATCTTTGTCAGGGTAATTCAAATACTAAGACATAACCATTTAATATTGCATTTTCGGGTTTCATATTATAAATATTATATTGGCCCAATAGTTTAGTCCTTTGCTTTATAAGCAAGAGGGCAAGGTTTCAAATTAGTTGGGTGATTAATTTTATTTATTAATTTATTTTTATGATTAATTTAAAATAATAAATAAATTAAAGGGATTAAATGTGTAATTTTATAAATTTTAATTAACGTCCACGTCATCACCATTAACTGTCACGTCATCACTGTTAACTTTTTCGTCAAAATTTTAACGGCAATGGCCAAAACAGGTAGGGTTTCAAAGTTGAGGTACCTGATTGACGAGTTTTTTAATTGGGTGGTCAAAATAGGTATCCCAAATAATTGGGTGGTCACTGATGTAGTTTATCCTATTTTTAATTATTTTATTATAATTATTTAATTATTTAAATAACATCAATTAAATCACATACTATTAAAATCTTTAAAAAATAATTAATAAAATTCGTAAAATTATATATTTAATTTTTAATAAAGTAATAAGTGTTATAACTTAATTAAATAATTAATTTATTTTTTAAAATTAAATTAATAAGATATATAAATGATAAAGACCGAATATATAATTATATAAATTTATATTTTCGTTAAATTTTAATATCAACACCGACCTGTAATTAAGTAGTTTACAACTATTGCGTGCTAGTTTAATAAGATTTTCATTGATTTTAAAGTAAAAAACGACTTAAATTGCTTAATTGAGCCAATTCAATCAAAATCAATTTGATTTCAAATTATATTAAATTTTAAATATTATATCTAGTTTCAGTCTAAATTAGTTTCAAGCATCTTTTTATCAAACAAGAACATATTATATTCTCAAAATTAACTATCTAAAATAAAATAATATAAACACAAATCATCGTTATCATTCAATTAATTAATAAATCATATTTTTTAAATATTTATTTTAATCATAAAATCAGATTAATAATCAAATTGGATTTTCTCGAGGGTCAAAATTAATAGGTATGTTGGCAAGTTCCTTGGCAGTTTACCCAGCTTGGACTTGGTCTTCAAGTTCCACCGTTGACCGGTCTGCAACAGAGGATGTAAATTAAAGATTTAGTTGATTATATAAAATACTTAATATAGTTAGAGAAATATGAGAACATCAAAATATATTTAAAAAATTATAATAAAATTTACAGTACACTAAAGATTATTTTTTACCACAAACTACTATATACTGAACACTTTAAATATTAATTAAACCCACGACGCTACCTTTCGCTAGTATTTCTTCTTTTTAGAGAAATTATTACATAAACCTTTTCTACTATTTAAGATATGGTCACAACCAATTAAAATAAACCACATAATATATTTTTTTCTATATCATATTTACATATAAGCATCATCCAAATCATTCACTTTAATGCATTTAATTTAAAAATGGAAAAAAAAATATTGCCAAAGATTTTTTATGTTATCTTCCTCTTTATTGTTCAATTTTTTAATTAATTTTTTCTAATCTTAACCCTAAATCCTAAATCCTAAACCTTAAACCTAATTATAAACCCTAAACTCTAAACCCTAACTCTAACCCTAAACCTCAACCCTAAACACTAATCCTAAATCCTAAAACCTAAACCCTAAACCAAAACCTAAATCCTAACCCTAACCTAACCCTAACCCTAACCTTAAACCCTAAACACTAACCCTAAATCCTAAACCCTAAACCTAAACCTAAACCTAAATCCTAATCCTAATCCTAACCTAACCCTAAACCTTAAACCTAAACCACATAAACCCTAAACCCTAAACATAAACCACATAAACCCTAAACCATGAATCCCTAACCATAAACCCTAAACTCTAAATCCTAAACCCTAAATCTATATAAAAAATTAATTAGAAAAATTTTAAAGAATAAAGAGAGAGATGACACAAGAAATCTTTGATAATATTTTTTTTTCTTTTTTAAATTAAAGACATTAAATTAGATGATTTGGCCAATGCTTATGTGTAAATTTGATATAAAAAATATATATTATGTGTCTTAATTTAATTGGTTGGGACCATATCTTAGATGGTGGAAAGGGTTCATGTAATAATTTTTTCCTCTTTTATTATTTAATTACAGTAATTTCCAAATAAAACTTAAATACCTTTATTTCCCTAAATATAAAACCAAGGGCAATATTCTCCAAATTTCTCCTAAATTAACAATACTAATTATTTCCGGTAGAATTCATGAATAGAACTAGAATTGCCTGCAACAAATTTTCTACTCTTCCTCTCTTCTCCAAACCACATAAACCATAATATTCCATTGCAGCAGGTCAGATCAGGTAGTCAACTAATATGACATTCACTTCTTAACCAAGTCCACGGTCTTCGTCTTTCATCTTACCATCACTACCGGGAATCGGTGCACAATGCAGTACAGAGCAACAATTCCAATTCTCAATTCAAGAACCAAACAGGGCTACGAACCTGTATTTTCACCAACCACACGCATAAACAGTAAACCGAGAAAACTTGTGCGTGTTAAGAGATCTGGACGATGTTAAATCAAAAATTTTAGAAGAATGAATCCAAAGGTGAGCAGGAGAAAAAGTACACCAAAAATTTATCAATTTAAACAAATTGCTTCTCAAATCTGGACTTAGCTATCCAAACGCATCCGGAAAAATTTGCAAAAAATCCACTAATGTACTTCTTATAATTCTCTACTTAATCGCCATCATCTATAGTTTTATACCGTTTGTACGTTTTTCTACGGTATAAGCATCCAACTGATTCTTCCGTTCTGGACTTTCGTTTCAATTTCAACGCCGGCAATTATAACAGGGAGCGTTATAGAAAGCCCTACCAATATGTTGCTGGTAGCAACTGTTACAATAGCATCCTCCGACGGGATATCCCATCAACGGCGTCGGGTAGAAACTCTGCCGTTGTAATCTGGCTTTCACTGGAGAAAAAGAGCCGGACGATTTTAACGAACACAGATTGACGCTGGAAGTATTTGACAGAGGAGGAGAGATTTTCTTGAGCGATTTTGGGGGTGAAAGGATTGCACGGATCTTAGACGGTGCAGATTTAGAATTCAACGCCGCTTCATCGTACACCTCGATTATATTCGTTAAATCCTCATCCGATTTTATCGAAATTAAAGAATCTAAATCATCGTTCGGCAATTGACACCTCAAGGTTACGGAAAATCCACAAAATTCAACGAGTTTCACCATCAACTCTGCAACAAAAACGAAATAATTGAATACTCTTCCTCTTTTCTATATAAAAATCAAGGAACAAAGGAAAGAAGATATAAACCTGTGAATGAAATAGAACGATCAACGGCTAGAACTCTTGTAAGTCCGCCGACGTAACGTAGCTTTCCATCTGTGGAGCGAGGAAGAATATTTCCTCCATAACTGCAAAGGAATTTAAGAGTTTCTGAGGTCTTATTGTTTGATTGAGTTTGTGAGACCATTATTCTTCACTCACACGCGACTCTGTTTGGTTAGGTCAAAGAAGAGTTAGGGTTTGGAAGATTCTGGAGAGCAGAGATCTGGGAAAGGGAGCAGAGGTTTCGGTTACGAATTAGAAACTGAAAACGAGAAGAATGGGAACCGATGGATATTTATACGTGTACCGATGTGGGTCCCACACGGAAACGGGAAGAAGGGTTTTGGTCTTAGGCTTGGAAAGGAGGCTACGCCTACTACTCCTTGGTGGAATTAGGAAACAGAGAGGAAAGGAAAGGAATTACCTATTCTTCGGATATTCCGAGCTGTTGGTCCAAGGTCCAAACCGGGATGCCATTAGACCCGAATTTTTTCTTTCAATCTCCTTAATTAATTATAAATTATAATTATATTACTCTTGACAACAAGTCTTTAACTGTAATTTGCACATTCCATTTTCTTTCCCCTAAAATGTTATTAAAAATGTGAGAGTTAATTTTAAAAAACTGCTAATAAATAAACAATCCGATTTAATTTTAAAAAAATAACAAAAATATTAAATATTAATTATTATATATAAAAATATATATTAATAATGGATCTGGTTAAGTCGAGAATCTTTACTACAACGCTATCGAATTCCAGCTCTAGTCGGCGGGAACCAATTCTCCATGCATGACCGAGAAGGATAAAAATAACCCAAAGTTATGTGTAAAAATATTTAGTATATTTTAAAGGATTATACATCTTACTTATATATATATATATATTTAATTTTAGGATAAATATTTGCTATTGAACTTGTAGGAAAATATTATGATGATTCCATGTACATAAGGTTTGGTCAAAAATTTTAATTTAGTTGAAGTCAATCAATTTTTTCACGTGCATGAACTACAAGATAATCTACTTTTATCATTATGATTATTTTTTAAAATTATTTTTAATATTATTGTAAATGAAAGTATTTTTATACTTGACCATTTCGTTTTATTATTAATTGATTTGTTGTTGAATGAGGATTAATTTTAGATATCTTTCTGGACAGTAATGGATTCAAAAATATATTTAAGGGTAGGTACATATAAGATCTTGAAATTTTATGGTAAACACAAAGCTTAAATATTAGACAAAGTCAGAAAAACCTGTGAAATTATTTTAATATTGGACCTTAGACATATAATAGTTTTGAATCGAATCTTTTTAGAAAGAATTTCTTTTGTCTCATGGTAGCCTGTTCCAGTCCCCTTACGAAACTTTCGTTATTAGGTTAACCATTCACTTCACATGTTTTTAGTGATTCACATAGCATCATCAAATGATACAAGAATCTACAATGCACTAGATGAAAAGAAAAGAGTAAAGTAAATAAAAAAAGACTCTTTATTTATTTTAAAATTAATTATTGATCGATTTATTTGACAATAACAAAAGGATTACTAGTAATTAGTAATCCGCGTCGCTCTCACTTAAATGTATACTCGTATGGATATCAATATATCATTAGTGCCTTTGTTTGTTACAACACAGCGATTGTAAAATTTTAAAGATTAATTTATAAAAAAAATAAATATATAAAATTTAAAAAATTTAAGATGAATACGGACTTACCCTACCTTTCACGTGCATCCGCGGTTACTTTCAGACATTTATAATACTATAAATACTATGCACATATACTTTAAAGTATTTTTATTCTCAATACTGCTGCAATATATAGCTATGTATTATCTATGAATTTTTATGGATGCTTTTAAATAATATTTTTATGTTATAATATTGGATCATTAAAAAAATCTTACGCCTAATTTTTATGCTTTTAAAATTTTGTGAATTGACTTTTAAACATAACTAGAGTTGGTCACAAACCCAAAATAATATTTTGAAAAAGAAAAAAAATAATTTATATATGTTAAATTTTATAATTAATTGTTAGGATGATATAAAAATGAATGTTTAGGATTAATTTTTTAAAGATTTAATATTTAAGAGTGCGAACGTAACTTTTCTTTCTTAAGAACCTATCTGGTGCATTACTTTTCTTTAATGTATTATTTTCATGTCAAAAATTTAAATCTTGATATCCTGAACAGAAAAAATTTAGTTAAAAAATTAGGACCGAACATAATTAATCGTAAAAACAAAAATCGAATCGAATTAAGACATTTGGATGGTTTATAACTGAATTTAATTTTTTAATTAATTTATAATTACTTTTATAAAGTAAAAAATACATATTTTATATTTAAAATACTATAAATATATTTTTAATTATTATTTTTACTTAAAAACTATTTTAAATAAATACCTTAAAATTTTACCTTTTAGTGTTTTAAAGTTATAAAATAAAATTATTTTTTAAATAAAATATGAATTTTTAAAAACTAATGTTAAAATGAAAAAAAAAATGAAGATAACTGAAAACCAATAGTTATTAAAATAATTCATCGAATTAAACCGAAATCGAACCGAATATACCTTTAAAAACTGTCTTTATAGTAAATTTTTATAGTGTTCAATCTAAATTAATCAGTTAATAAGTAAGATACTGATAATTATAAATTAAAATAAAATGTTTCGAAAAGTAATAACCCGACTTCGCATAAAGCCCTAAATCCAATGGATCTAAGTTTCACAAAACTCGATCCAAATCGATATTAACACTTTAAGTCAATTAAACTCTCGGTTTAATTCGATGGATCTAAGATTTGATGGGAAGTTTGAATTCTAGTGAATACGCTAGTAGTTGAGTAAATTTTGATTTAATTCGAAAAAAATAAATTATTTTATTTAATATAAAATAATTAATAATTTTTAAATAAAATTTGAGTTATAAAATAGGAATTTAAATGATCTAAAATTTATACTAATCAGTTTTATGATTTTCAAGTTAGGGTTGATTCCCTCAATTCTATCACACATACATATTATACATGAAGAAATATGATGAAATATATATATGTATTTGAATTAATTAGAACCATAATATTATAAATATTCATAATTAAATTTGAATAAGCCTGATAAATGGATTCAATTTGACTTCATTAAAAAAATTAAATAAATTTTAAGTTATAAAATAAGACTCATAAATCTGATTAATTTAAAAAAGTTTATTCGATTTGAGTGGATTGAATGCTCAGCCCTAAATGTGGAAAAATTATTACATGAACCCTTTCCACCACCTAAAATATGGTCTCAACCAATTAAAATAAGACACATAATATATTTTTTTCATATCATATTTACACATAAGCATCATCCAAATCACCCACTTTAATGCATTTAATTTAAAAATAGAAAAAAATATTACCAAAGATTTTTTATGTTGTCTTTCTCTTTATTGTTCAATTTTTTTAATTAATTTTTTTTCTAATCCCTAACCCTAACCTTAAATCTTAAACCCTAAACTTTAACCCTAACCCTAAACCCTAAATCCTAAACTCTAAACCCTAACCTAACCCTAAATCCTAAACCCCAAACCCCAAACCCTAATCCTAACCCTAAATCTTAGTCCCTAAATACTAACCCTAAATCCTAAACCCTAACCTTAACCCTAAACCCTAACCCTAACCTAAACAATAACACATAACCCTAAACCCTAACTCTAACCCTAAACCTTAAGCCTAAACCACATAAACCATAAACAACTAATCCCTAAACCACTAATCTCTAACCCTAAACCCTAAACTCTAAATCCTAAACCCCAAATCTATATAAAAAATTAATTAGGAAAATTTTAAAGAACAAAGAGAAAGATGACACAAAAAATCTTTCATAATATTTTTTCCTTTTTTAAATCAAAGACATTAAATTAGATGATTTGGTCAATGCTTATGTGTAAATTTGATATGGAAAAAATATATTATGTGTCTTAATTTAATTGGTCGGGATCATATCCTAAGTGGTGGAAAGGGTTTATGTAATAATTCTTCCTAAATGTGTTACTCAAAAATAGAAAATTATTAGGTGAACCATGTTCACCACGTCATCTATGGTCCCAATTAATCAAGACTGTTGATTTTAATTTTTTTCTAAATGAATCATCACCTCTTTCCTGCATAGATTTAATGGATGGATAGTTATTAGGTGGTTATTTAAAAATCAACAATCCTGATTGCTTAAATCATGGATGACGTGGTGAATAAGGCTCACTTTATAATCTCTCAAAAATAAGTGACACAATTACTCTTTTCACGTTTAAGACTCGGAGCATACACATGATTCATGGAGTGCGAAGTTATATATAATAAAATTATATGAGAATTTAAAATTTTTAAGAATATAAAATTGAATTATCACTATAAAATAAAATATATATAAATTTCTTAAGGCATGAGTATCCCTAATATACAATGATTAAACTAAAAGGGAGCAAGGAGGGCGAATTTTTTAACATGTTTTCCTATTTAATTTTATTAATTAAAATTTTCTCTTTGTTATTTGTAAATATTTATCTCCCAAATTCTAATTATAATTTCGTTCCTGCTGACATTCATTTCATCCATCTCGCTTAATGCTTATCGTTATTACTTTCGTCCCATCTAATGGGACGGAACCAGGATTTAGGTTTAAAAGTAAAATATAAATATTTAGAAATTAAGGACAAATTCATAAAAATTAAATAGGAGGACAAAAATATAAAAAAAAATTCTTTAAGAGTGGAGGGAGTGATTACCACTCCCCACCACATGTAGCTTCGTCACTACACCTACGGGTGTGCAAAAACCCGTTAAACCGAAAACAATTCCGAAACCCAAAAAACAAACCGAAAAATGGTTATCCAAACCAAAAAAATTGATTTAGGGTTAGATTTTTATTTTTTTAATAAAACTCGGTTCGATTACGGTTATGAATTTTAGAAAAAAACGGTTAATCGAACCGACCGGTCATATAATTTAGATAACATATTATTTTAATACTTTATATTAAAATTTATATTTTAATTTATTTTTCTAATTTTAGAAAAGTAAAATTATAATTTCATTTTATAAAATTTAAGTGAACTTGCTAATATTAAAAATATATACTAATATCATGTGTTATTTTTTAAAATTATTTATTTTTCCATACATGTAATTAAAATTTATATCGATAATAAATAAAATAAAAAAAACATTACCTGAACCGGTCTGAATCGAAGTTTTTGGTTAACCACTTAACCAGATAAACGATTAACCGGTTGAATGGTTACAGTTTAGGGTCAAATATTTGGTGACCCAAATTTACCGGTTAACCGAAATAATTTACTAATGGTTAACCGAACCCAGTTTTGCACACCCCTAACTACACCCACATCACCTCCACCATCCAATCTAAATATAATCTAAATCATTCACTGTAAATATGATTTTTTTATCAGAGAAGGGATACCATCATGAATCCCATTTTAAAAAAACTAATCCTAAAATGGGGAAAAAGAGTATGCATTTTGGTATTATAATCAAACAAGGCACAAAAACCCAAAATATACAGTAAAATCAAACAATACTCGCATCGCTATGCATGTAACACCTCAAAAACCGGGTTAATAAAATGATTTGAATAGATTCGTAAATTTAATTAAATCATAGGTTATTTGAATTAGAATGAAGACTAAATTGAATTAATTAAGGAATTAAGAGATTGCATGATAATTATAAAGGTTCCCTAGACTACCCTCCTTAATAAACTAAATTTAGTTATAACAAAAAAAGGGTAAAAGCGTATTTTGCATGATTAATGAGAAAGATGATGGTCATCTTCCTTTCTCCCCTAACCCTATTTTCACGTGAAAAGAAAAGAAAGAATAGAGGAAGAGTTTTTGAGAGAAAACTTGCGACAAGCCATTGAAGGAGGGCTCCAAAGCTTTGCATGGTTAGGCTTTTGAGTATAGAAAATCAAGTCTAAAAGTCTCGGTAAGTTTTTTTCCTTAACCGAAAATTTTGGGGATTTAAGCAATTGGATATTTGAATGATTATATGAAACTATTGTGTTAGATTAGATTGTTAAAAGGCTTAATCTAAAGTTAGAATCTACTTGGTTATGGGTTTCTTTGAAGCATGAACAATAAGTTAGAAGATTGAAATTGATATATTGTAAACGATACACATGAGATGATTGATTTCATAGGTTGTTGTAAAATGAGTTTTAAGATGTTGATTTCATGTTTGAAGGTGTTGGAAATCCATGAAAATAAGTTGGGAATTGGGAATTGAATGTATAGAATGAAAACAAGTAAAAATTGCCTAGAAAATGTCATTTCGGGTAGCTATCTTTGAAAAATTCTCTATGTTGGATTTGAAGGAGTTAGAAGCTGAAATTTTGAATTAGAGTACTTCCATATATCTAGTCTAAGTGAAAATTTACGGAACCTCAATCGGAGTTTTGTAGAAAAAGTTATAAGTGTTTCCGTAAGGGTTGTTCGAGCAGTCCCGAATCTGGACAGGTCTGATTTGAACGAAAACTGGTACTGATCGGGAAAGAATTAAAATGTGATGTTAAATTATCCTTGTATAGGGTTTTCTTAGCTTTCTAACGATATAAAATAAACTCGATTCAGATATGGGAGCTAGGAAATATGATCAATTCTTTATAAGGTAGCAAAATTGTCCCTAACAAACAAATGTGCATGTTTACATTAGTTAAAGTTTAAGATCACTTGAAATAAGTGATCATGATGTGTCCTAATGATTTATTATATAAATATGGTTTACTAGAGAATCCGAGAGAAGAGGACAACAAAGAGGAAAGACTCGAACTAGCAAGGAAGAGATACAAGGGGATCACCATCTTCAACCCTTGATTGCTCAGAACCATTGTGAGTGTGACAAACTTTAGGGTTAGGACCTAGGTCCTAACCACCTTTTGTTTAATTGATATGTCATGTAAATGGACTAATCATATATTTGGTAAAAGGGGGATGAGGTTTAAATGTTAAAGGACTTGTGTGATAACATATTTGGTTGCTAGATCGTTAGCACTAACTTAGTACATATGCATAGCTCGGAAATGCCGAGGTAAGTATGACACGCGGCTATGGATGTCAGGTACGTGAATTATGCATGGAGCATATTTATGGTGATATGATTAATTGTTTGGTAACATGACATGCATGTATCCTTGTTGTTATGTTATAAATGTATTGATTGATAACATGCTTTGGATATTTGCTCTTGATGACATGAACTTGGTTAATATGAATTGAATGATCAGATGAATAAAGAAAATGTTATTGAGCCTTGATCGATAGTTGGTCATAGGTAATACGACATGCCTAGGGTCTGAGCTCATTGTTTAGTGCTTTGGCACTCTTGTTTAGTACTTTGGCACTCTTGTTGGTACTTTGGGTACCTTTGATTGGTGGTTAGTCACCATTTGTTAGATACCATGAGTATCTCTTGTTAGTACCTTTATGGTGCTCTTGTTAGTACCTTTGTGGTACTCTTGTTAGTGTCTTCGTGACACTCTTGTTGACTCGCTTACCTTGTCTAACTTACCAAGGCATCAAACGAAATCGAATTGAAAAACTAAAATTTAATTGTGATTTATATGTACATGTATTTACTTATGAAGCATTGAAATTAATTATGAATTGCTATAGAGCCTTGTAATGAAATTGATGCTATGAGTAGCACTTGTATGTGAAATGGTTAATGAACATTGGAATTGAATATATAGCTATAAGTAGCCCTTAATATGAAATGACCTATGAAGCTTGAGAAATAGAAAAGGATAAATGAGTTACATGCATTGATTATATACTAGCTAATGCATGAGCATATAGATTATGAATTGAATTGTATGCTAGAATTGTGACAAGCATGATATTTAATGATTGATAACTTTGTATATTGATTGATGCTAATGCCATAAATTGACTTATTTGTTTAATTGAAGCATGCCACCTTTATTGCCATGAACTCGATATAATGTTTGATTTAAGCATGCTATTTGCTATATGTTTTATGTCTAATATGGTTAGACTATGGCTGCCTCACTAAGTACCTAGCAAGTACTTACCATTCGTTTGTTTCCTCCTTCCCAAAACAACAAGTTATTGAGCTAAGGAACTAGATCAGGATTGATCCAGGCAAGGACACCAAGCAAGCAATGTATGATATTTTGTACTTTTGGCTAACTTCTAGATCATGGTGGCATAATACTCATACTTAAACTAGTTTATGCATTTTGAACACTTATTTATGGTTTGTATATATGGTCATATGAACCCTTGATATGTAAGCCATAAGGCATGGTATTCATAGTAGGTTAGCCTTGCGTATTGGAGTTTCAGCTATGGTTTGTATATTGGTTTTGGTCACATGTTTTTGTAGAGGTTAATCTTGTTGACATGTAAAGATATGGAACAAAGAATGTTGGTACGAACCCATTAGAACTATGCCTTGCTTATGATGGTTGCCATGGTGAAAGTACATGGTATAGTTGTATCTTGAATATTGACGAGTATGGTTAATGGCTTGAGTAATGAATTGGCTAAAATGAAAAGGTTTAGTAAATTGTTACCTGTTACCTAAAAATGTCTAATTGTCCCTTAAGGTTTAGGGATGGGTTGAGATTATCTAGATAGCCTTTTTGATAATGTCTAAATGTTCTAGAAACTAGAAACATGCCAATTGGAGCAGGAGTATCGATACCAATTACGTGGATACCGATACCAATTACATGGGTATTGATACCACCCTTGACAATAGTAAAATGGATTCGATGCTTGATTCGATGTCAAGGCTCTTAATGGGCTCCCTGGTTCGATACCAGTATCGAACCAGGCTACCATAGCCTTAAGTCATTGAGTCATCAAGGTAGACCCGATTCAATACCAGATTCGATACTGGAACCTCCAATGGTGAAATTGGATCGATGCTTGATTCGATACCAAGTCTTCTAGTGAGCTCCCTGGTTCGATACCAGTATCGAACCAAGATGCTATAGCCTCAAGTCATCAAGTCAACGATCAACACAGTTGACCAAGCATCGAACTGGGGTTCGATACCCCTGTTCCGATACCCCTTATAGAGAGGTATCGATACCTCCAGCTATTTTTGGGTCAAGCATTGAAATTAAATGCGAAGGTTTCATATGATACTTTAGGGATTCCAAAGGTTAGATTAAAGTCTATTTTTGACTCCAAACTGATAATAAGTTAAGTTTGGATAATAAGATCAAATTGTAATAGCAAGAGAATTAAATTGATTGTGACTAGAATTGATAAATGAATTGAACTTGAAAAATTAGAAATGGTTATATGTATAAATCCAAAAAAAATTTAAATTGGCCTCAAAATCGAAAGGTATTACACATAATTGTCTTGAATTAACTTACAAATAATCGAAACGTTCTAGAATTAGATACAAGATTGGTCTAATTTACAAGTTTACAAGTCCGGTCGACGCCCCCGTCTCCTAACCCGGGACGAGGGTGTCACAATGCAGCACATCAATAATATCCAAAGGAGGCTCCATGAATCTGTAATAATCCAGAGGAAGATCCTTCATCAATTTCGCTAATTTATCGGCCACTACGTTATAAGAACGACTCACTTACATAAATCGAACCTCCCAATCCTTACTTAGCATCAAAGCTAAATGAGTTTTGAGGGATGAATGAATACTATCTAGTTCCCTCTCGGACAAACAGTTAAAAACCTCTTTATTGTCCAACTCAACAATAACATGACGAAAACTAGGAGACCAAGCAGTCTCAAAACCCGTAAACACTCCCCATAAATTAGAATAAAAAATAATACAAATACCAATTTTTTTCGAGAAACCAAAGCACCAGCGTCCATGCTCGTCCCTTCTCATGCCTCCACAAGTCGAATAAGTGAACAAAGAAAAGAGAAAAGAGAGACTACTTTTATTTCTAATAAATTACGATTAATATTTACTCTATAAATATGAATCATTATATATAATAAATTACGATTACATATATCTTTAGAAAATTATCAACTAAATTATAATTTATTATTTAATTTCTATCTAATTTTTAATAATTATTATATATGCCTTTTAAAACGAACCACTCCCTGTATCTCCCTCTCGAGGGACTGGCCATGTCAACCACAGTTTGAACTTGACCTGAACAAGGTTCTGTCAGCTTCAGCCTTGATGATTTTGGAACAAGATCCTCACTTCATGTTAGTTTTGGATTTGATATCAGATGACCAATTCTGTTGTCGTTTACCTGACTACTTGCACATGCCGGAACTGGAACTGACTGTTTGTTCTTATCCACTCTGCTGGAAACATGGCTCTGGGCCCTCAACATTTTGTTTCTATAAGTCATACCTGTTTTATGATGAACTCTGTTTAGGATTTTATCACGCTTTTTTCTTAATTTGATCATTGAACTTTAAAATTTTTAGTTTACTCGATCCCTCTTCTAAACCTGCGGTGTTTTCCTTGCTGGTGTGAGTTATTTATGGTGAGATGTTAACGTTGTTGTAATGGCTTATCAACCTGAAATAATTGGATTTGGATTTGGATTTTATGTCTGTTTGTATTAAAATGGGTTGAAGAGTACTAAAAATGTTTCAACTTTAGATGGTTGAGGATGAAAAAACAGGGGATGGCAAGCGATGGGAGTAGACAATAAACAAATTCAATAAAAATTATATTAATAAAATATTAATTAATGTCTACGTGGAAGTTCAAAATTAATATAAAAAATAATTTTAAAAAATTATTAGGTGAACCGTATTCACCACGTCATCCGTGGTCACAATTAATCAGGATCATTTATCTTAATTTTTTAAGGTAAATCATCATCTCCTTCCTATATATAATTATTGCGTGAGCAATTATTAGGTAGTTATTTAAAGATGAACGACATTGATTGGTTAGACCATTGATGACACGGTACCTCAAAACTAAGAAAAAATATTAGGTGATCCCTGTTCACCACGTCATCCATGGTCCAAGCAATTAGAATCGTTCATCTAAATTTTTTTAAAGGTAAATCATCACTTCTTTCCTACATATAATTAGTAGGTGGGTAATTATTAGGTAATTATTTAAAGATGAAGGGTTCTGATTTCTTGGACCATGAATGACGTAGTGAATAATGTTCACCTAATAATTTCTCCAATAGAAAGAAAATAGTGGAATAACAAAAAAAAAATAGTTTAAAATTGAGTGAATAAATTAAATTTTTTAAGATTGAATGACTAAAATAGGAGAGGAAAGAAAGTTCAATGATGAAATTTTTATTTTACCCAAATGTAAAGATTACCCTTAATTATTTTAGAAATTTTAACTAAGTTCCTTAAGTTTGTTAGAAATTGTTATTAAATTTTAAATTATTTGACTGCTTTTAATAAAGTTGTAAAAATTATTAAAATTTTCATTAAACCTCTCAAAAAATTTTAAAAAATAGATTTTCGATTTTTTCTTAAAAAGCATTCATTAAATTCTCAAAATTTTCGAATATTTTGATTAGATGTCCAAAATTTTAAAGAATTATGATCAAGCCTTCAACTATCACACCAAGATTTAGCATATATTGCACATCATTAGACATTGCCCCCGTCCACCACTTTCGACGATAAGATGTGTTTAGGTAAATAAGTGATTAATTCATGTTAAGAGATGATAGTGAAAAACGAATAAGAAAAAAAAAAATCATAGACGACGTAGCGAGAGAGGTGAGGTGGTGTTAAAGCATGTGTTTAAGTGGATTTCCAAGTACAACCATTGGTGTTCAATGTCAACTTCAATTTTAGACGAAAACAATGGTGATGAACTGTAAAGTTACAGCATTTCCATTGTTATATTTCATATTATTAGTGGTGTTCATTGCCTCTGGATTTTCGTTTCCCTAGGCTGAGGAGTTTGGTGATGAGTGGAGAAATATACCAACTTTTTTGTTTGTTTATATTTGATAAGTTGTTATCCACTTATTGAACATGACTAGAGATCAATTAGTTTTTAAAAATAAATGGGGAACAACTGCTACTTATAGTTCTGTGGTAAGGCGAGGGGTGGTTAAAAAATTCGATTATTCGGTCTTGATTTTGGATCGGTAAGTTTTGGTAGATTTTTATTTGGTATTGATTTTAGTAGGATTGAGACTGGATCCAAAATTTAGGTCCTGATCATAACCGGGATCGGGACCGGGATTGGATTTTCATTTTTTAGACTCGGTATCTGGTGGATACCCAATAGGACCGAGACCAATACTAAATATTTGATATTGATTTTATTTTGTTTATTTTTATTATCATACTTTCTCTTTATGTATGAATATTATGAATATGACTAGTTTTAAAACTTTAATTTTCAAGCCTACAATATTCTAATTTTATTATTTAATATTATTATTGGTGGTTGAATTTTTTTCTCCAATTACTCATTTTTTTTAAGAATAAACTAATTGATCGGGTACCCGATATTAGAACCGATTTCCACTAGTAACGAGATCGGTTCTTAAAATTTAGAACCTAGTGTGACCAGAATCGAGAGTGATTCTAATTTTTAAAAACCAATAATTACCGAGACTGAAACCAATTCTATTCAAATTGACCAATACCTAATCTTACCCACACCTAATAAGCCCAATGCCAAATAATTATTAATTTCTAGTCAACTAATAGCTTTCATTTTCCTTAAAATAAAATAAAAAAAGAAGGAATCCCTACTCAAATAAGAGAAGGGTTTTATGCAGCATGAAGCAGAGACCACTTTTTAATATTTTTTTTTATTTTTTACTTTCATGATTTTACTCCGTTCAATTTAAATCGACCTATATCACATACTTAATTTTAAAAAGTGAATCTTTTAACAGAGACTTTTATATACATAATATTTTAAACTTAAAACATACTTAAACGAAACTAAACTACTTACTACTCGATCAATCTCCGTAGATAAAGACCACTTTTATTCGTAACATTCTTGTGATTCATTTGGAATTGAGTTGATGTTGTGGTACTCGTATGTTTTCCATTTATAATTACTACTATAACACCATATATATATATATATATATATATATATCATATTGGTTATCACTTTCCACTAGTGATGGACAGCTAGCAGCTTATTCAATAATAATAATAATAATAATAATAATAATAATAATACACTTTCTTCCTAAGACCTTTTCTTCTAATATGAAAAGAAAATTGAATTTTTGTAAAAATAGATAAAAACAAATTCTTCCTATTGATTTAATTTGTAACAAAAACATGAATTTAAGATAATTTTCTTTTTGAGATTTATTAGTTAAATTAGTGGTTAAAAATATTTGTATTATCTTATATTATATATATTTAAATTCTAATATAAAATATAATATTTTTCTATTTAATTAAAAATAATAATTTTCCTTTTATCATCGCTTGGTAAAGTTAAAAAGGGAGAAAATAAAATATTTTTTAAACATATAAATTTTCATTTTCTCTCATTTTAACATTTCAATTTGAAATTTATAATACTTTGTTTCTACTTGCTTCTCTTCCTCAATAAACACAATTAAAATCTTTTTATTTTCTTCTTATTCTCTCCTTCTAGTCTTCTACTTTCCTAGCAACCAAACATACATTAACATATCTCATTTTGCTCAAAGGAAAGTAGAAATATACATCACATTTTCAATTTCTTTAGGCGGAAAATAACAAAATTCGATATAAGTTCCGATGATATAACAATATTTTAAATTTTAATATTTGATATATTCTCGAAATACATTCTTATAATAATAAATTTCAGTAACGTGCGACGTCTGTTCTAGACTCATCTTTTATTATATTGGATAAGTCTAATTACTTAAATATAGTTCTTTAAAATTTTGTTTGTTATATTGATTTTTAATATGAACGAAGTTATAAAAAAATAATCATTCTATTTTTTTACAATACCACTAGTAGTTTTATGTCTAAAAATACATGCAAATTGGAATTAACATAATTAGCTTGTAGATATTAAATAGAAAAATAATAATATTAGTATATAATATCATTTTAGTTATTTAGTTTCGTTAAAATGTTATCTAAACCGTCGCATAAGTAAATGGGGTGTCTATTAACATATTAATTTTTTTGAAAAAATATATTTGTATATAAAAAATTTAAAATATATATACTTAACCCTCGTATAAATAATTTAACATTCTTATATATATAAATCTTTATAAATAAATAATATTTTTATATATCGTTTAAAAAAACTAATATCCCTTAAATAAATTCTTAAACCGCTACTATTAGAGGCAGGTGGGGTGTGATTAAAGCAAAACCATGATATTAATGAAATGTATCTTTGTCCATTTAGTGGATGCTCCATTGGCATCGATTGTACCCTTAGTTTCCACTTCAACCACCCAAAAGAAAAATTAAAAACAAATGAAACTGATTATCATAAAATCAATATCAAGATTTGAACATATTAGGATTAATTTCGAAAAATTAAATTTATTATCATCTAAACTACTTTTCATAATTACGTCTCTATGATTTTTAAAGTAAGCCACGTCACGTCAAAATCAAATCAAGATTGTTGACAATTACGGAATGTTTTGAATTTAAGAAACTTATAGAAATTGTGGTTTTCAAAGTTGATTTATAATTTTTTTGACGTCATTATTCAATGTGAAGTTTTTAATAAATATTATCGTTATTAATTATTCTGGTAATAGTAATAAAATGGCTAAGCTGGCATCGTCTCGCCACTTTGCAACGACCATTTTTGAAGACATTCCGACCAAGCTACGGTCTTTGGTCGTCCATGAAAAGATTTGTTTTCGACTTGTAACTGATGTTTTGTCTTTGTTATACGGCTTAGACCTCCTTAGATCCGAATTAATTCTATTTGATCTGAGATTTGATATCAACACAAGTATATTATCTGAATTTAATTTAAAATCTAAAATAAATTGAATCAAAATGAAATTGATCTAATTTTTAGTTAAACTGATATGAGTATGATCAAATTTTTAATCAAACCGAATAGACCTGAATTACTTTTTAAGTGAATCGAATAAACCCGAACCGAAATCATCTGAAACGAAAATAACTTAACTGAAGGCAACCTGAAATGAAGAAAGTATATTAAACAATGAAAGATTTAATATGAACCGTATACAACTCACTAAAAAATCAAATATATTATCTTTATAAAGCATATCTGGGTTTAAAAAATTGATCCGACTTAAAATCAAACTGAAATATTTCATTCTCTTATTGAACTTATCTTGACTCGACCTAAAATCAATCAAATTAATGTGATCAGATACACGACTCAATTTTTGAGCCAAATTAAAATCAAACAAAATTATATTGAACCCGATTAAACTAAACCCAAATATAATAAAAAAAAAAACAAACCAAAAATTATATAAGACGTTTATCAACGATAATTATAAAGGATAAAGATGTTTTTAAAAAATATTTTCATAATAACATTAATTATCTATTAAAATAAAAATACTTAATAATTTTTTGAATTAAAATTTTATTTAATTAACTCGTAACAGTGATTCAATTAATTATTTTATATATTTAAAAATGTTTGTACTACGATAATTATATATTAATATATATTATCGATCATTACAACCTTGATATAAAAAAAGACAAGTTGATTTATTAATTGTTTTACTTTAATATATAATTCGAGATTCTGGACAAGCATATTGACAACAATTCCAACCTTGTTACTTTTAATCCTAATTAATTAAATAAACAAATTAGATTCTGAACAGAGAATAGATAAGGACGAGTCCACTGATCAGAGGATATATTAAGGGATTATTATATAAATGAAGTGCGGAGAATATCTGTGGGAACCTTAGATACCAGAATACACTAGCCTTGTTTTATTTTTAGAATTTTTTTTATTAAAGGAGTATTATATTTTTATAATAAAATTCGAATTTATATATATTGAGATAATTAATATGAGTATCTTTTATTATTAAATGAATTAATAAATCTTAAAATAATTATAATATAATATATGTTGATATTTTTTTTAATCTCGTTAAAATTCATACATACTTTATAAATAATGATACTCGAATCTTAATCACTTAAAATGAATATTATTTTTTATTAAAATTACTCGTTAAATTCAATTATTGATCTTTAATTGAATTATGTTGGTTTTAATTATGTTTGAACCCGTAATTTTAAAGAATAATAACCATTTATTTAACCACTAAGATAATATGATTTATGATTTTTTAATATGTTTTCTGTATTCTTATCGTTTTTTTTAGATTCAAATATAATATTATCTCTCTGATTAATTTTTATTTGATTATTATATTTATTTATCTTTTAATATGATTTTATTGTTTTATTTATTTAATGAAATTTTCTATTATCAGTAAAAGTTTAAAGAGTATATAACCTTAACTGAAGTTGATAAAATTAATTCAAATAGGATAATAACTACTGACGTTGGATCTAACTCATTAAATCTTTATTTGTTTATATTTTCCAAAAAAAAATATATTTTTTATTTATAAGATTAAAGGTTTTCTTATGTATAAAACTAAAATATATTTTATGATCAGTTATTTACTTTTTAATAAAATATTTATAATAAAAGAATTAATAAAAATATTTATGACGAGAGAATTAATTATTTTTATCGATAATGTATACCTTTGTCTAATATTAGGATCTTCTACATCATTTAAAACTTGATTAGTTTTGAACTAAAAATTATTGCATGAGTCTAAATTAATGGTTATATTGTAACTATATCTTAACCTTGTGTACATATAGAGTTAATTGTAACATCTTAATAAATCGATTTAATTAAAATTGGGTTTCGACGATTATAAATTTTATACTAGAAAACTAAATTATAGAATTGATTTTTGACTGAGTGATCAATTGTTCAAATATTAAACCCTAATTTAGTATTGTTATTGACCAAGGACTATATTAAAATTTTAAAACATTATTTGATGAATAAATTATAAAATTGAAACTACTGAGGTAAAAGTATAAGTAAGGAGAGATTGAGGGATTAACCCGATAATTAATCCCTTGTGGATTAATCATCCACTTACGTGGATATAGAAGATGAAGTTTCTCCATCCGAAGGAATTATTCAATTTAAAATTGAAGTAATAGAAAAAAAGAAATAAAATTTTTACCCGTTTATTTTGATAAAAAAAATATTATATATAAAAAATTAATATCAAAATTTTTATTTATTTTTATTGTTTTTTCGTTTCTTAATCTATCACTGATTAATCTAGACCGACCTATATCTCACACCTAATTTTGATGGGTGAATTTTTCAACATAAATTTTTTATCTATATAATATCTCGAATTTAAGATTTATTAAACGGAGTAAAACTGTTTACCACCTATTAATTTTATAATTTGTATTAAAAATATAATATCTTTTAACTGTTTTTAAGCCTGTGATTCTCTAAAATTATTTTATAAATTATATTATAATCCAAAAATATATAAAATAATCATTATATGTTTTACCCCAATTGTAAAAAAATATCTATCAATAATATCACATCATGTGACACATTTAACTATCTCACTTTACTACAAAAAAAAAGTCAGAATTAGTTCTGAGTGATAGTGAAATGAAAAAGTGAAAAGCAATCATATGGTGTGCTAGGTGAAATTGAAGTCCTTACAAAGTAATATGTTGAATTTGTAAGGACTTATCATGTAAATATTATTAAAAAGTGGAGTGAGCTCGTGAGTGGTGTGTGTGTATGTATCATCCACCCCCACACCACTTATCCTCTCCAATAGGCAATAGGCTATAGGCTATATCCTACTCGTCCTATTATAAGCACTCAAAAAGCCTACACAACAGAGGAAATATCAACCCAAAGTGGAGGTGGAGACAACGCCTCTTTCACCAGGGAGACGACACAACACCGTCCCATCCATCCATCTGTACTTCTACTAGATTATTTTTAATATACACAGAGACTAGAGATGACAAAAATATCCGACTCGGTGTATCTGACATGATCCGATCAAATTTTTCGTTTTAATTTTAGGAGATTAAAGCGAGACGAGATAAATAAATTAATATTTTAATTTAGATTAGATTAAAATCAGATATAAAATTAGAGTCAAAACGGCTAAAAACTTGATTAGTTCCACTCCGTTATCATCTCTAACCAAGATTCCATGTTCTCATTAATTAAATAATATTTTCTTTATTTTAGTAAAATTATTATATCTTTATTTTAAAATTATTTTAGTTAAAAAATTAATATTTTTATAAAACACATTTATTTTTATATTTTTTAGTTTCTAATAAAAATAAAAATTAGCTTTTAAAGATAAATTTATTGTTCAAATTATTTTATATCAGATACCTTATCTAAACATTCAAATTTCATTTCCTCCTCTGATTATTAATAAAATAAATAATATTCTACTTATAAAATTAAGGTTATGTGTCGATAGTGATTATATTAGTTAATATTTGATAGTTTATGATAAATTATATTCTTATTCGTTAATTTTATTATTTTTTTAAAGAAGAACTAATATATTATTTAATATTTGTTTGAATCGTCAATCGATTGTGATTTCGAGTTATGACTCCAATTATGTCTTCCTTTAATCGTTTATAGTTGATTGTAAAAAATATTTGATATAATTAATTTATATTGTATAGTTTTTATTTATTTGAATAAATAAAATGACTTATAAAAATAAAAATGCATTTGATATTTATTTAAATAGTTGTTTAATTATCAATATTTATATTTATTCATATTAATATGTAGTATTATATTATAAAAAACAGTTTTCGATAATAACATAATTAAAATATTTTTGTGTATACTTTAATTCATTATTTATGGAATTATATTTGTAATACAACTTTACTAATTTAAGTTTAATTATCTACTTTTCACTCAAAACTTTAATCGCCGAACAAAATTGAGTAGATTTTACATAATAATATTCAATTTAATTACACACTTATTATTATTTTTTAAAGACATTTCATAAAATTAAAAATTTCACATATTTAAAAGTAATTTTTGTAAAAAATATATATATTAACTAGTCTATTAATTAAAGATATTTATATTATTAATAATTATAAATAAAGAAAACTAAATAAAGAAAATTAAATTAAAAAATAATAAAATTTTAAATTTATTATTAATAATTATTAGAAGAAACTATTTAAAAATTCCAAATTAAAACAAAATAAAATTGAAGTGTGAGATGTCTGCACGTGGTTCTGTATATAGGAGTGGTATGGTATATAAAGGTCCTTCCTTTTCCCCCTCTCCAGCCTTTCTAAATTGCTTTTCTTTTCCTCTTCTTTCCTCAAAATCACATCTCCTTTTCTGCCGATGAAAATGGGAGGCTTTCTCGTTTTAATTGCCACTCCACTGTAACAAATCTTTGAGGCTTCATTTCTCGTCTATTTCCTTGTTTATTTTGGTTATTAATATAGAAATAGGTACAAGAGCGAGTGAGTGAGGCATACAGAGTCGACAGATCAAGTTTTGCTGTATGTCAGTAGATTGTATTGAGACTGACTGCGGTGGATTTGGCGAGCTTGCTAACCCTTTACAATGGCCTCAGCTAAGAAAACGACGACGCGTACCTCTTCTTCATCCTCTTCCCCTCTCTCTGTTGTTTCCGCCGCGCCTCCTCCAGCCTCTGCCTCCAATATGCTGCACGAATGGACAATCGCCTCTGCGGATCGCCGTGATGATCAACGAACCACCAAAACTGCCATGACGTCCTTGATTCGTCCTGTTGATCCTCTTCCTGATACTTCCTCTACTGCATCCACCAAAGGCATCTCTCTCTTTCTCTCTCTCTCTTGTGATCGCAAGAAATGTTCACGTGATCTTCATTTTAGATCCTGGCAGTTTTGAATGTTGTTACGGTTTTCTTTGTCTATTATTTCATGTTTTCAGATTTCTGATTTACTGCATCGTTCCCCTGGGATTAATCATCTACGAATATCATGAACTAAAATCTCCGGCCTCGATATATATATTTTGTAAAAGAAAATCTGACTATTGTTCTTGTTTGCGCCGACTGTATGCGTATTTCTTTTTTTAACTTATCTATATTTTATTGTTGTAAGTTATAACCTGAAAGAATATTGAAAGTGTATGATTCCTTTGAGAAAGGACGATCGATTAATTACTTAATGCTTAACTTTTACATTTTTATTTACTCTGCTGATTGTTGACTAATTTCATTTAGCTTACAATTTTCCTTAGAAAAATTGAGGAAATAATTTGATGCTTAACCCAACGTGTTTGAGAGTTATATACGTATGCTGGTATTTGTATATTTTGCGCTCTTATGTCGACATGGATTTTCTCTCTGTCGGGTTGATTGTACAGGGATCCAAATCTTGACAAGGCCTCAAACCAGCCATCCTTTGGACCCTTTATCTGCTGCTGAGATCTCTGTAGCAATTGCTACTGTCAGGGCTGCTGGAGCCACTCCCGAGGTTGTTAATTTCTGTATAATGCCTTTATTTGTCCTCTGTTATATCTCTTTCTAAATTGTGCTGAGAACTTTTTGATGTCTATATGTTGTATAAAATGTCGAGCCAAGTTCTCTTTTTGGTTTTCAGGTAAGAGATAGCATGCGCTTTGTGGAAGTTGTTCTTTTGGAGCCAGACAAGCATTTTGTTGCTTTGGCAGATGCTTATTTCTTCCCACCTTTCCAACCCTCATTACTTCCCAGGACCAAAAATGGTCCAGTGATCCCTACCAAGCTCCCTCTTAGACGAGCTAGATTAGTTGTCTATAACAAAAATTCCAATGAGACAAGTATTTGGATTGTTGAGTTATCAGAAGTACATGCAGTAACTCGCGGAGGACATCACAGGGGAAAAGTAATATCATCTCAAGTTGTTCCTGATGTTCAGCCTCCTATGGTAAACCTATTTCCTTGCATGTACATGGATGCTTTATTTTTTCCCAATTGGTAGATTTTAGAAGTCTAGACTAATTGCAGTTACGAGTAATGATGTTAGACTCATTTATACCTTGAATTATCCAACTTATCTTGTATGGATGTTTGTGTAGAAAGCTTCACCATAAATTGAACATACTTGTGTAGGGTTACACATAATCTTATGTCCCCCATTGCAAAGATTAGGTTAAGGGGAACTTACCCAAAGCAATACCATTTTATATTTAATTTCTCACTTTTGAATTCCTTTCAGGATGCCATGGAATATGCTGAATGTGAAGCTGTTGTAAAAGACTTTCCTCCATTTCGAGAAGCAATGAAGAAGAGGGGTATTGAGGACATGGATCTTGTGATGGTTGATCCTTGGTTAGTTATATCTGCATCTCATTCACATATTAAATGTTTGCCTAAGTTTTTTTATCATCATGCATTTATACATGTACATTTTGGTTTAAATCCATTTTCAACAGGTGTGTTGGTTATCATAGCAAAGCTGATTCTCCTAGCAGAAGACTTGCTAAACCACTTATATTCTGTAGAACTGAAAGTGACTGTCCCATGGAAAATGGCTATGCTCGCCCAGTTGAAGGAATTTATGTACGTGTTGATATGCAAAAGATGAAGGTGATTGAGTTTGAAGACCGTAAATTTGTTCCTTTACCTCCAGCTGATCCTTTGAGGAATTATACTTCTGGAGAAACAAGAGGTGGTGTTGATCGAAGTGATGTGAAACCCTTACGGATTGTTCAGCCTGAAGGTCCAAGCTTTCGTGTGAATGGGTTTTATGTTGAGTGGCAGAAGGTAGGTCTGCATTTGTTCAATTGGTTATATTTCTTGCTAAATGCAGAAACTCACGAATGTTCTCTCTTTTTTTCTAATGCTGATAGTGGAATTTCCGTATTGGTTTCACCCCAAAGGAGGGTTTGGTTATATACTCTATTGCATATGTTGATGGTAGTCGAGGTCGAAGGCCTGTTGCTCATAGATTGAGTTTTGTGGAGATGGTTGTGCCGTATGGGGATCCAAATGATCCACATTACCGAAAGAACGCTTTTGATGCTGGGGAAGATGGCCTCGGAAAAAATGCACATTCTCTCAAGAAGGTTTGATCATTAGTCTGCCTACTCTCTGTCTGATAAATGTTGGAATTTACATAGTGCTCTTTTCATAATGAAATTAAAATTTGTTCAAATAAATTTGCTGTTACAGGGATGTGATTGTCTTGGCTATATCAAATACTTTGATGCTCACTTTACAAATTTCACCGGAGGTGTTGAAACAATCGAAAACTGTGTCTGTTTGCATGAAGAGGATCACGGGATTTTATGGAAGCATCAAGATTGGAGAACAGGTTTGGCAGAAGTTCGAAGGTCTAGGCGGCTAACAGTGTCTTTTGTATGCACTGTCGCTAACTATGAGTATGGGTTTTTCTGGCACTTTTATCAGGCAAGTCTACTGACATCACATGTGCTAAATTGTGGTGCCAGAGATGCAAATGACTACTAGCTCGTTTTAAATCTGAATGATGAAATATAAAATGCATATGAACAAAGGATGAAAAGTTATATTTACATATGAATTTGTACATATAACAAACAGATACTTGTGAAAACATTTAGGGAAGTCACACGGCGTATTTAGGGAATTTGCATAATGAATCTTGTCTTTGTTACAAACTTCTATGTCGTTATGACTTTGTATGTTTTTAACGGTTTTCTTGACCTTTTGTTATTGGTTACTACAGGATGGAAAGATTGAAGCTGAAGTTAAGCTTACCGGAATTCTTAGCTTAGGAGCATTACAGCCTGGAGAATCTCGAAAATATGGCACAATGATTGCCCCAGGTTTATATGCACCAGTTCATCAACACTTCTTTGTTGCTCGTATGGACATGGCTATTGACTGCAAACCTGGGGAAGCTTTCAATCAGGTACTAGACTTTGAATTTTCGGATTATTATTTAATTACATCTTAAAACGTTTCTCTACCATATGACATAATTTCTACTATATTTCTAGGTTGTCGAGATCAATGCTAAAGTTGAGGAACCTGGGGAAAATAACATTCATAATAATGCATTCTATGCGGAAGAAACCCTGCTTAAAACAGAACTCCAAGCAATGCGTGATTGCAATCCCTCAACAGCACGCCATTGGATTGTAAGGGTTACTTATTTTTGCTGTTGAATTGTTTGTTTGTGTTACTTGTTTGGGCTTAGTTGTTCTACTCCTTGTATGCTTGGATTTTTCATATTATCAGCCAAAAAAATCGTCTTTGATTTTGTATGTAGGAGCTTTTACTGCATAGAAGTACTTATTTTGTGTTCTCCATAAAATTGTAGTCACTATCTTTTGTTTCACCTTTCTTACAAGTGTCTAGTGCCCTTTTTGTTGCATACTATTTTCGAGTAATCACATGATTTCTGTGCTCTTGCTGCCAAAGTAGATATTGATGTGCCATTTTTGTTTTGGTATTGATACATACAAGTACTGCTATGTTTCCTACTTGTTTCATGCTTATCGACATTTTAATATTTCTTTTTTCACACACACACACACTATTTTGCTCCGACTCTTTATTTCTCTAATTATACTTGTGTCCAGTACATGGGTATAGGTACATGCCCCCAAGCATCATTCAAATACAAGGATTAACTGAGAAGATCTAACCACACTAGTTTTTGGATACATACCGTAATCTGCAGTCACACCTGAGTCCTAGTCATATATATATATATATATATATATATATATATTTATATTTATAAACTATTTCCAATTTCCTTAACGAAGTATAATATTATATGTAAATATGAACACATCTCCATCATGTGCATCAATATGCTTATATGAAAATATGAATTTAAAAAATTAAAAACATTTAATACTTAAAATTTCCAAACATCAAACAAATAAAATATACCTAATATTAGAAAATGTAGATTTTAATAAATATGTTTAACAGACTAACTTTAGTGAACATACTTTATTTTTAATTGAATTATGAAAAAATAAAAAAGAATGATCATGAGTGAGAAACATTAGGAATTGATTTAAAAACCAAGTAGGTGAAAGGCTAAAAGGAAAGTAAATCTTGATCTGACGGATAACCATTATTCCTTCTACATCTAGTACTCTTGCACTAATAACCATGGTTGTTACCTTAATCTTATAAATGTTGGTTTTATGGGTTTCAACATATGCTCATAGATTTAGAGTGGCGTACCCAGCATATTGTTTTTAAAGTTAATTGCACCTGGAACAATTTAATCACGGGTTATGTAATCTGATGGCAAAGTAATATTTTACCAGAAATAAAAGTAATATATGCTGTTTCCAATTGATTAACTTGAATTGGAGTTTGTGTTTTTAATTGTTAATTGTTTCTGACTTGTGTTTTTCAGTATGTAGATGAATTTAAGATGTGAGGTATGAGACTTCCTTTTTGTGATAGTAGTATTGAATGACACAATCTTAATTGTGCCTCCCCTAGTATTTTATCTTATAAATAAGAGATTTATACATTTGTTCTTGCTTTTGATTGTAAGTGGCATAATTACATATGCCAGGTGAGAAATACAAGGACGGTGAACAGGAGTGGTCAATTGACTGGTTACAAACTTGTCCCTGGCTCGAACTGTCTACCGTTAGCTGGTTCTGAGGCAAAGTTTTTAAGAAGAGCTGCTTTCTTAAAGCATAACCTGTGGGTTACTCAGTACGCTCCTGATGAGATGTTTCCCGGAGGAGAGTTTCCTAATCAAAATCCACGTGTTGGTGAAGGATTGGCTACATGGGTGAAGCAGGATCGTCCTCTTGAGGAAAATGATATAGTTCTCTGGTTGGTTGAATTGGACTTTCTTATCAAAACATACGCCTTTTAACACTTTAAACTTCACAGCTGCATGCCAATAAAGCGTTGGCGTCTTGTCAAGCTACAGTTTTTTAGTGTTTTGAAAATGATTCTTATCAAAGTGACGATGAAGAAAACTTTGTCCTTTTCCTTAAAAAAAACATCTTTTTGGTTGGATAGGCCATGGGATACTTGTGGTTTTCTCCCTCTAGTATATGGGGAATGGTTATGGTTTTGAAAAAAATGCATTTTCTGTGTCATGTTTTGATTTGACCGAGCATCATGCCTTGTTACTTCAGGTATGTCTTTGGAATTACCCATGTCCCTCGATTGGAAGACTGGCCTGTTATGCCAGTGGAGCGCATTGGTTTCATGCTCATGGTATCCATCTACTTGATTTTGGTTTAGAATTTAGATATGTGGATGGGTTGTGCAGGCGTTGATGAGTTGATTTTTTATTTTTGTTCTGTGCAGCCGCATGGATTCTTTAACTGCTCTCCGGCTGTGGATGTCCCTCCTAGTGCATGTGAATTGGAAACTAAAGACAGTGATGTCAAGGACAGTGTGGTACCTAAGTCTATTCAGGACGGTTTGATGGCAAAACTCTGAGCATTTGAAATAAAGCATCTTTAAAAAAACCATGGTACTATCAATTACCATCACTGTTGTTGAATTTCACATCAATAAAAGACTACTTTTTCTTTTCTGTGTTCTTGACTGATGAGCATAGCATGCTCATGCATTTTAAGGTTCTTTGCCCTGCACTGAGCCTTTCTGCTTTTCTGTTCCTATGTTTAATCAAGTTTGGATTTTTTTTTTCTTTACAATTTGTATCAGTTTAGATATTTCTGCCTGTTTGACTTCAAATTAATTAGCTTCTTTTTATCAAATCAAATTTTAGACATATTCCAAAAGGAAGTATTGGTTTCAAATTTATTAGCTTTTTTTTTTGAAGTATTGGCTTAATTCCTCTTTCAATCCCTGCTGTCTTTATCTTCTTGTTTTTATATTAGTTCTACATTTTATATACTATGTTATATATATAGTTTTACTTACGTAATCCTTTTAATGTAAATGCTGTATAGTTTTTATTTTATACATATGTATTATGTGACGCATGATATATAGTATCTTTCCTTTGTGTATTGATTTGTGTATTTACATTCTATTTAGTATGTTATCATTTTGTTATTTTTTTTAACCTTTATGTTCTTTTTTTTATATAGTTTTGTTTATATTACTGTTTGTCTTTTATTTATATTAGCTTTTTATATGTTTGTAGGTTACCTTTAGATGCTCTAAATTTAATTTAGTTAGTTTAAAATATACTCTTAATTTAATGGGTTGTGTCTTTAAATTAATTAAAATAAATTTAAGTTTTTAGATTAGTCGAAACCTTTAATTAAATTTTGGCTTGGATTAGTTTAGTAAATTAATTTTTTTTTGGATAAATTATTAATTAAAATTTAGCTTTGGCTTAATGAGGCATATTTTAAAGTTGATAAATTTATTCTACTAATTTTAATTATTTTAGGAAATAAATTAATGTTTCAAATTTAGTTTATAATCTAAATAATCATAATTATTAACTTGATCTATATTTTAAATGGTATTCTTGTCTTAGTAGGATGTAATTTAGAATAAATCAAATTAATATTTTGATTAAAAATAATTTTATAAAATATATGATTTAGGTTTTTAGGTTTTAATCAATTAGAATTAATATTAGAGCAACTTAGTTAACGATAGATTATAATAATTACCAATTATATTTTTCATAATTTAAGCATTTTGTTGGTTTGATTTATGGTTCGAATTTAAAACCGTCCTTATTAATTAAACGACAAATTAATTTAAACACACTAAGTATAACGTCCTTCGTTAAGGACGAGATGAGCGATCACCACACAGCGTGTCATGGTATGTTTTTTTAAATTTGTATTCAATTTAAAATAATTTAAATTTCAGTGATTTCTCTAGATAAAGTGACATATAATTTAGTGTAGATTTAGGGTATTGTGGAGTGCTAATCATTACCCACACGTATCTTATTCTCGAATTTATATTTTAATGATTCTTTAATTATCTTTTGTGTCTGACCTATCTAATCTATGTAACCGATGATAATTTCAAACTTTATTTTTAAAATATAATTTTAAAAATTCATAGAATTTAATTTTTAAAAACGTGAGGTACTTTGCATATTTTTTATTTAATCGTTAAATTGAATATAATAAATAATTTCAATGGTATAAGAAGATTTATTCTCATCAACGATGTCTGCGGTCATAGGTACGCCATTGTTTGTAAAGGGCAAGGATACCTTGTTTGTAATGCATGGTGTGATACGATCGTGATGCGCTGACGCCTTCATCTTTTCTAGCTCCTCGTCGTCGTCGTGTCGAATCTCGTTGTCGTACGTGGTTGCTTTTGCTTTTGCTGAAGTTGCAGAAAGCTTGGGTCTTGGGTGTCAGTGGCACGGGTTGCACCTTCTTGCATAAGATAATGAACAATTTAAAAATAAGAATAAATGAATGTATTTTAATATTTTTTTGACTAAATAAAGAAATAAATAAAAATAAATTTATAGAAAATAATTAAAAAGGTAATTTTAAAAGAAACTTTTGTCAAACCCACATTATTCTTATTAAGAATATTTTTAGCCATACATATTTAAATATTAAGAGAAGGGTCTATAGCTATACATATTAAAATGTTAATTTATTGAGGATATTTCTTAATTAATCAATGTGATTACGGATTGTTGAAAATTTAGCTGCCCCTCTCCTATTTCTTCTGCAAATATATATAAATAATCAACGTTTTTAAAAAATTAATGAAATAATTTCCTCAAAAAATTACTTACAAAATATTCTATTTCAGATACGTAGGACGAAAATGTTCATTATCTTACACGTTTTTGAAAAAAAAATTGTTGTGTACTTCAAACGATAAAAATAATAATTTAAATATTTATTTTAATCAAAGATATATTTTAAGTATTTTATTTCATCTTATTATTTTGATAAAAAAATAAGTGAAGTATTTTAAATGATAAACATAATAAATTAAATATTTATTTTAACTAAAAGTATAATTTAAAAACTAAAGAAATCATAATTTAAGAATTATTTTTTATTTACGCCTTATAAAAGATCTTAGCTTAAAAATTAGATTTAAATAGAACCATTTAAAATTTAAACTGAAACTATATAAAAAATATTAAGTTTATTTTCTCCCTATATATTTTTCCTTTAAAATTCTGTATCCCCTTGCATCTCTCTTCACACATTCCCGCCGCCAAACAAACCCTTCACAACGATTCTGCCCCTGCTTCCTCCTCCTCCTCCTCCAGTCTCAGGCATTTACCTTAAAGTTTCCGACAGATCAAACCAAGGACCAGTAAATTAACTAAGGTAAAGTTTGAGACCATTAGGGTTTTAATAGTTATAGCTCGGTTTGTGTTATCTGGTAACTGTCTCTGCATGACTCTATCTTTACTATGTTAAGGAAGATATATTTTTTAAAGTAACGTTTTAGCGGTAATAGCAAACCATTAGTACCGCTATTTGAAACCCTTTTGAATGAAGAAGTAAAACGATATGATTTTGTTTGTTTGTTTGGTGGAGTTAGTGAAACAAATGTCGGTTTCTGATGAACAAATCACGAAGCTATTCAAAGCACGAAGAACAGTATTGCAAATGCTGAGGGATAGGGAATATTCAGTCCCTGATTCAGATGTTAACATGACCAGACAACAGTTCATTGAGAAATTTGGTGAGAATATACATCTCAAAAGGGATGATCTTTTAATCCTTTCAAAAAAAGGCGATGCTCCAACTGATCAGGTACATATCTTCCTACCCTTTTTTATTCATATATTTTATGCTTATTGGAGTTCTTAGATTTTAGGTCTCGAGTAAATTCCCTTCGGATATAAAGGTTCATCTGTGATAATGTTTCTTACCATTGTTCTTTTTTGTGAGAAGTTCGGTTTCCTAAGTGAATGGCCTTATTTGAAATCATTAATTGCAAAATTGAGGATTTTGGTAGCTATAATTCTGAGCATGGTTGGAATCATGTGGTTAATGTGATAAGTTTGTACACGATACAGTTACCTTAATAATTGTTTGTTATTTCTTGTTATTCCTCTGCTGAGATATATCCAATTTCTTATCACTGCTCTCATGTGTCTTACACCTCATATACTTGTAAAAGCTATTTTTTACAATTATAGAAAGCTTCCTATTTGTAACTGGTTGTTTCATTTTAGAATATATTTGTAACTAAAAAAATGGAATTTTGAAAAGCATTAGGAACATCTTTGAAAGGATTGCATTTCATATTTCAGGTTCAATGTGCGCATTGTTTGTACTTGTAGAAATATTTTTCCTTCACCCTTGACTTGGTATGATTATGATTTTATGGTTTGTAAAATAATTTTTGCTTCAATAGCAGTTTACTAGGGAAACTTCATTCTATACCTTGGCAATTGGAAAGCTCCAAGCTGATAAACTGAAAAGAATCACTTTCACATATTTTTAGCTTTAGAATGTATTTCTGTAGATGATGAAGAATGGAAATAAAGTGGTGACGAAATAAAATAAGATGAGTAAAACACTTTCATTAATCAGTTTATGTGTTGAAACTTTGCAAAATTCTGTGAATGCATGGCAAATATGTTTGTCAAAATTGATTGAGAATCCAAGGATGTCATTGTTCTTATCACTCAGGTCAATTTTTAATTTGCTGTTGTTCCTGGTAGAGTTACTATAAGCTAAAGTATTTTGCTGCATCTACAGTTGAGTTTTAGAACGAAATTATTTGCCTTTTTACCCTCTATTAAAAATTTACCTTGCTGTATCCAACTTTTTCTGCGATAAACAATGCATTTATTTTTGTGCTTTTCTAATTTTACCTAGCCCTTAGTTAGTGTTGGGGTCCCCCATTTTTTCAAATACAAAATAATAAGCATATCAAATAGTAATCTATGAGTTATTTCCGAATCATCAGTTTATTGATTGGAAGGCCATCTTTCAATTTGGTGAATTGTTTAAATTCTTTTAAACAGTCTGCACGAGTTTGCACTCTCTTGTTGTAAAGATCGCTTAGTCATTTGCTTTGTTGGAGTTTCTGTCTTGAATTTTCATTCTTCATGGAATACAAAGAGTATGTTCTTTTTGTCACATGGGGTTAAGTTCTGCTTTGAAGCATCCAAGTCAATCAAGTAAAAACTGGTCATTGCTTCTAACTCTAATATTAAAAATTCATGTTAATGCCCTTTTCCTTTTTTGTTACAGATAATTTTATAACTTTAATAGTGATGTACTGATGGTTTATCTGTTTGTAGATTTATGTCTTCTTTCCCGCAGAACAGAAGGTTGGTGTTCCTATGGTAAGAAACTGTGCAAAGCGAATGAAAGCAGACAATGTTTATAATGCAATTTTGGTTGTTCAAAGAGCTCTGACAGCCCCTGCTAAAGCAGCAATAGTTGAAATTAATTCATACTTTCACATGGAAGTTTTTGAGGTGAATATTTGGGGGGGCTTCATGAGCATTCCTTAGCTTATTCAAATTACATGTATTGTTTTTGTTTGGTTACATATAAACCACTCATTGAATCATAATAGTTGAATCTCTTGATTACGATCTATCTCTAAGAAGTATTAGAAGAACTAATGTTAACAAAAAAAATTTGTCAATGTCAGAGTTTACAAAAGATATTCTGCTTATGAGGTAGGCTGATCCCTGAAGTAAATATTATTTTCCATTTCTATGTAAGTATAGGAACAAAACTGCTACTAGGTCTGAATTCGGCACTGAAATTTATTTTTCTAAAATAACTGATAGAATGTTGACGAGTGTTGAAATGCCCCTTGAAAGTGTTTGATTAATTATGCTAAAGTATATGTTTGCATGCAAGTGCAACTAGTCAGTTCCCTTTGAAAGTGTAAAAATTATATGCTTACTCAGTACTACTATTATTATGTTGAGATTTATTCTTTCCGGCAATTGGAATGATATGTTCATTTTTCTGTTAGGACATGGCTTCATAACTCTATTATGAATGATATAAGGACAGTAGTGTACTACAAGTGAATTTTAAATATGAACCAAAGTATTACACACCACATGAGAGGGCACTAGAAGGTTGCTGTGGAAAGCTAAATATTTAAGCTAAAAGTTTTTCCCCTTATTAGTCATGATTATTTTCTTTTTTTCTAATTCGTCTTGATTTGAATTCAGTAAGTTGTCTGATTCTTATTAACATTTTGTGCTTCCAGCTGACACTTAAAACAAGTAGTAGACCATCATAACTATCTCTAAGTTTTAAGTGTCTATGAAGTTTTTGGTATTTTATATTAAATCACGTATCCATATAATAGTTCATTTAATTTATAATTTTTGTTTATGGAAGTTTTCCTATTAATTGTAAGATGGTTTTCTTAGCAACCTAACAACTTATGGGGTACAAAATTGTTTTCTGAACAATTTTAGTTATTTTTTCTGTTGTCTTAGCAAGAGCCGTCAAGCATGACTAAGTTATGTAATGTCCATGCAGGAAGCAGAGTTATTGACCAACATCACAGAACATATGTTTGTCCCAAAGCACACAGTTCTGAAAGATAAAGAAAAGAAGGAATTACTGGAAAAATACAGGGTAAAGGAAACACGGGTTAGTTACTGCTATGCTAACACCATATTTGGCTATTTCTTTGGCAGAGACCTATAAACTGTTTTATTGTGGTTATTTTTGCAGTAAATTGATACATAACACTTGATATACCAACATTATCTGACATATGCTTCCTCCACCTGAGAAAATAAGCAAAATGGGGGAAAAGAAAAGAAAGAATTAAACAAAACAACAGGAGAGGATAAAACTTGAGATGGATGCGAGCTTTACATTTTCATCAGATGAACTTGCATTTTAGAACTTGGAGTTTTGAGCTTTAAGATGGAGTTTATGGGATTAATGATATTCTTCAAATGACTTTTAATTGCTTTATCATGTTCAACTTAAGTTATTAAAGATCATTTAATGCTATGAATATAACTAATTAACCAAAGGTTCCAATTATGTAAGTTATTTAGGTACTAGTGAGAGAGAGAACGCCATAGCATTCCTTACTTTGTGGGGAATGGGGATTAGTATTAAGCAATATGATATTATATCATAAGTACACAAGTGTCCCCTTCTAAACTAAGAGTGACAAAACGTGTAGATACGTCTAACTGAATTCAATTTCTTTTAGCATCTAGCAATTTAATACATCCTGTACCTGACTTCTAATTTGCTCCTTTACAATCCTCATGAGTCCTAAATAGCTTTTATTTACTATTATTTTGGTGAATGATTCACCAGTACAGTTTTAAGGTCTTCTAATTGTTTATTTGTTTAATTCTTTTTTAGGATTTAGAGGGTAGTCTTTGTTAAATTGATATTTCAAGTTTTGTACAGTTTTAATCATAATCTATGTTGCAGTTAATTTAGGTAACATATTTTTGCTATTTTTTATGAACATATATTGGGGAAATTTCTTAAAAATAATGCAAAAAAATTATTTCCCAAAATATTGAACTTTGAAAATTATTTTCCAAAATATTGCACTTTATAAAATAAAAGTCAAGACTCATTAGAATCTTATTTTGAATAGTGATTTACTTTTTTTTCAAATTTAAAAATTAAAGTCAAGAGCAAGAGGCTTCTACTTTGAATAGTAAAAACTAAAAAAAACACTAAAGTTGCTGGCTAGAGGTTCAGACTTGGAATAGTATTTTCATTTTTTAATCTGGTCACTATTCATAGTTGGATTCTAATTAGTGAGTTCAAGTTACTGTTCAGAGTGCAATATTTTAAGAAAAAATTGCAAAGTTCAATATTTTGGGAAATAATTTTTTTGCATCTTTTTAAAGAATTTTCCATATATTGGTGTATTAGTTTTTTCAAGATCAATAATATTTTGATTACAGGGTAGGAATACTGAGCATGGTTTTTGAAGTGGTTTCTTTTCTGTTAAGAAAATGGTTTTATGGATATATTTTGTTTTAGGCAAGTTTATAGAGTTTGAAACAATCATATTCACCCCTAGATATGTTTTCTGCCTTATTAATTTGTTGATAAGCCGTCTTATACATAATACAGGTATCAGTGATGTAGATTAGGAAATTAATATCTTTTTATTGCTTGAGTTACTACTACTCTTGATTTTCTTACTGATTGCTCTTTCTTTTGAACTTCAGCTACCTCGTATTTTGGTCAGTGATCCAGTTGCTAAATATTACGGTATGAGGCGTGGACAAGTTGTGAAGATTACTCGGCAAAGTGTGACGGCTGACACATACGATACATACCGATATGCTGTATGATTTTCTTATCTTAAAGAGGTTGGGGTGACCTTTTAGGGTACAGATGATCTTCTCATTTTAGGCTAAAGCAATTGAGCTATTTTTGTGGTGACTTGAATTTATACTCTTAAATTTTACTTGGAAGTTCCCATCATGTTACTGACAGCTGTGACTAATTTGGCATGTTAATCATATTTGTCAGTCTGTAGTGTTGCTGGTGGATATGTCCATTCTTTATAAAAATGGAATTGATAGAAGAATCAAAGTTAGGGAAGTGGGGATTCCAGATGCAGGAAGTGAAACCCCAAGGACTAAATTCTTCTTTATACTCTAGCATAAAAATGGAGTTATCGACTCCCTCATATTTATCCTGTATTATCAGAAGAAATGTGAGAGGAACTATCTTTTTATTCAAAGCTAACCTAAAGATGTCCTTATTACTTTTTCGTGATGTTCTCTAAATCATAAAAAAACTGTGTAAATCTTCCCATTCCTATCTAAACCCTCAAAAGTTGTTGCAAGAGATGAACGACCATCACGGTGGATTGACCTGGCATGATAATAATGGCAATGTTGTCTCAAGCGTTGCTTAATTATATTTTTTAAAAGAATTTCATAGTAATATGACCCGGGACTTTAGTTCATTTACTATGTGAGCGATACTCGTTCATTTAGTTTTTATACGAAGGAACAAGTACTTTTCCACCACCCCGTTACATTTGTAAGTATAGTATTAAATTACTGTTGAGGTTGTAACATTACGGTGGTAGATATTATAACATGATTTTTGTCTAAAAAATAACTATGGTTTTAAATATGTTATAGTATCTCTTAAATCATTATGATGTAAATATTACATTGTATTGCAATCGTAATTCAATACCATGTTCTCAAGTCTTTTTCTTAAAAAAAGTTCATGAACTATCCAACCAGTGTTGTCAGTGTCTTGCAGAGTGCAAACACTTTATATTGTGTTTTTTGTTTCATTCTTTGATTATACTAACTTACCCACAATTATTTATAGAACATGTTTTTATTATGCCAGCAAAAGAATTGTAACTTCTTATGCAAGTCATTTCTTTCGTGTTTGGTTCAATGGAATGCTTCAACTACAGGAGCAGAACTTTGTAGCTTTGTCTCATGTTTATTTTCCACGAAGGCCAGATCATGATGAAGTTTTTAATGGACTTGCATTTGAATATTTGAGTTCAATGTCCTTTTGCAGCGTGTACTGTAGGTGGATACTGACGTCCATGATGGTAATGGTGTAGAAGAGGTATTTTACACTACTGTCAGAGTTATGATTATATCTTTCCATAAATTTGGGGATTTGTTTTTGACTGGACACATCAGGTATGCTGGGGTGGGTAGTGGCAAAGACTATGCTTTGAATGCCCCCGTGAATAATGGAATGGATGATGAGAGTTTTTTTTTTTTTTTTTGTGTGTGTGGGGGGGGGGGGGGGGGGGGTTCTTCCTATAATTCAAAAGGTCATGGAAGTGTATCAACCAGATGCAGTTGTTCTCCAATGTGTAGCAGATCCATTGTCTGGTGACAGATTAGGTTGCTTCAACTTGTCTGTGAAGGGCTTTGTAGATTGTCTCCGATTTCTTAGATCTTTCAATATTCCTCTAAATTCTAATGATCTTGGGGGTGGGGGTGGGGGGTATACCAGCCGCAATGTTGCCCAATGATGGTGCTATGAGGTCTCTCTCCCACAGAGTTCTAGGCTTCTAGCAAATGTTGTAAATATCATTGCTGATGAAATATTGTTCCTCTAAATTGCTTCTTTTGCTTCATTTCAGACAACTGTTGCAGTTGGGGTTGAGCCTGATCATAAGCTGCCTTGTAATGAATATTATGAGACTGTATTTTGGTCTAGATTATACACTTCATGTTGACGTGGGCAACATAGAAAACTTGAATGCACCTAGAGATATGGAATATGGATTAACCAAACTTTGTACCTTTTAGAGCAGCTTTCTAGACTATCTGGTACCTTTTGAAACAACACCTTCCGGCTTCCAGCAACAATTACTATAATTCTGTGTATATTATTTGCATCAAATTCCCTGTTATTTTATCTTGTGTGGAAGATTCTTTTGGTTGTAGGCAGAGGACATGGAGGAAAGACCAAAACCTGGGATATGGACTGGTGATGAATATGAACCAGACCCTAAAGATGATGAGAAACCTCTACACATATTCTCCCATTCTGATAGAGATAGACTATCTTTCTTGTCCAAGCCAGGAGAAGGTAAATGCTTGAGGTTAAATTCCATTCTTAGTAGGCAACCACCTGGTGCATCTTGCTGATCTCTAATATTTTAGCATCTTACGTTTGTAGTACTCAAGTAGTCCCCTGGCATCTCATGACCTCCAGTCTTGTTGTGCAGTCAGCAGTCAGCAGTGTGCGATGAATTCCACCCCTTGCACTTGTGTGTGAGGTCATGAGGCAGTGAGAGACAGAGAGAACCGATTCATATGATCTGATACATCTGTCGGTCCATGTTTTATTCAAATAATACTACTGAGAAATAGAAATAGAAATATATATACAGTGTGTGGTCCTGTCCCACCACCACCACCACAAAAAGCACAGGATTTGTGGATTGAAAGTAACCTCCACGTTCTCTCCTCTTGTTTGTTTCCTCCCCCAAAATCCATCTTTGCTTGATTGCTACACAATAGCCTCAGCATTCAACAGGTAATTACCAACTGATCTTACCATAATAATGGAGGGGAGTAGGAGACACCACACAATCAATCACTTCACCCTACTTTACTATGATTATGACGAGGCAATGATACCTTAACTAACATCAGACAATATTTCATTAGACACACAATTTTAAGTGAAGTTTGTATATCAACACTCACTACACAAGTGATTCAAATAAAAAATAAATAATAATTATCTAAATTTTAATTATTTTATCTATAAAATATATATATCGAATAGATACTACATTTGATGTGGGTTTAATATTTTTATTCGACTTGAAATTTGATTTGGATAATACTGTAGTTCAATAATGCATAAAGTAGATGGAAAATTAAATGAAGTTGATTTGTTTAGATGGAGAAATCAAACCCTTCAATGCCAACTCTGAAATAAACGCAAAAAGTAGGTACGAGCGTTCGATCGAATTAAATAATATTAAGAAAGTAAAGTTTAAAAAAAAAATTATTTTATAATTTAAATTTTATTTAAAATAATTTAGATCGAATTAATCTTATGAGATTCGAGTAAAGTCAAATCAATTTTAGTTGTTTAAGTTTCTCTTCAAATTTAATTATAAATGTTTATAGTATAACGATAGTAGTTGGTTCTAATTTGAACTGACTTTTTATAGTTATATATGATATATATTTCATATATATATGAGACAAAGTTGTGGGTCTTAATTTAAACTTGAAAATTATCTACGACTTACTAAAAAATATAAATTATTAAAATTTTGTTTTATAATTTAAATTTTATTTAAATATTTTAATTGAGTCAAATTTATAAAATTATAATTTAAATTAAATTAAAACATATTTTTATATTAAATCAAATTATTTTTTTTTTCGATACGAATTTTACTTGCCTTATCTAAAACTCACTTGTGACCAATTTAACCCTGAAATCTCCTACTATCCAGCTATTCTCCAATATCATCCCATTATGTCTGTTTGTGCAGCAAAAGGGCAACACTTTAATAATTGCTGCCACTGGTTTCAGCTTCAACATTATACCTAGTTTTGTAATTTCCTAATTAAATATAAAAATAATTAATAAATAAAACTGGTATTTAAAAAAAAATACAAACCTATCTTCTTTTCATTCATTTTATTGGTTGAAATATCAATTCAAGCTCCTGTACCTTTAATTGTTTTAAATTATATATGGTTGATTGATTAAGACCAATCCAAATAAAACCAACTTTCTAACCAGGACTGGATTTGTAAATACAACATAAATCAGGGGTAAAGTTGGCATTAATTATTTTTTAAAATTTGAATGAACTTCAGTATTGTAATTTTGGTTTGCATGGAAATTAATTAAAAAAAATATTTGCATCGTGATTGTTCATAATTTTTTATGTACGAATTAATAATATTAAGGAAATTCTGAAATTCGTTACATATTAGTAAACATTACATACCGTTACGTATTAATATTTTTTAAATAAATATCAAAATTTAAAATACTCAATATATAATTAAATATATTTTAAAATAAAATTAAAATTAACTGTTCACTGATTTTATATTTTTTTAATAATATAAATTACGTAAATCATCGATGATATAGATTGAGATGTTCAGAAACACTAAGGCATTGGATGAACACATAAGGCAAACGATAAAGTAAATCTAATGACGTGGCGAAACTAGTATTGTAATTAAGGAAAATGTAGAGGAATTATAATCCGAATTTTTCTAAAAATAGTCTAATCTGATTTTTTTCTTACGAAGATAATATAATTTAATTACGTTGGGTTAATTTAAAGTGATTTAATTTTTCTAAAAATTATTAATTTAATATTAAAATAAAAATAATTTATTCTTTTAAATATTAATGTTTAATTAAAATAATAATAATAATAATAAATATTGAATTAAAATATAAATTTTGTATAATCAAGTTTAGATAAAAATAAAATTTTTAGTTATTAAATTGAACTAAAAACAAATTTGAGAGACTTAATATGGCGCGATATCATTAGTTGAAAACGTTAGAAATAATAATATCAGGGGAAAATGAAAAAAAATATTAATAAGCACATAAACCCAAAAAATATTTTTTTATTACTGTTCTGGTTTTAAAAGTTTAGTTCTGATTAAACCAGATTAAACTACGTTACACACCTAGTTTTTATGTGTGAGTCTCTCAGTAAAATTTTTTAGTGTATATAACATCTCAAACTTGAGACATGCTTAAGCAAAAACAAGCTGTTTACCACTTGAACCAATCCCAATTAATATAATATTAAAATTTAAAAAAGTTATAAACGTCGTGAGAGAAGTTATATATTAAACTTTAATAAAATTCGATTTCTTTCTAAAAGTACAGAATCCATGAGTGAAATAAATTGATCTCTAATATATTACAGTATCTTAAAAATTAATTAATTAACTAAAAAGTTAAATTTGGAAGCTTTTTTCATCGGTCCCTTTAAGATTCAAACATTGTATATATTCAGTGGCGGATGCATATGATCTTTAGGGTGAGTATATGTTTATCCTGAACTTTTTAAAATTTATATATTTACTTTTAATTTTTTAAAATTTTATGAATTAATCCTTAAATTTTTTAATATTTATGAGTTGTACCTACCTTAAAATTTTAAAATTTTATATGTGTTTATCCTTAAATATTTTTCTGAATTTGTCACCGTATATATTACAAGCAAATGATCCTGTTTTTTTTTTGTCCCCACTGTTAAGGCTCCTGTTATCTTAGCTTTCATTGGTCAAGATTAAAGTCTTTGAAAAATCTTCCAAATTTGAAAAAAACACCCGAACACATAATTTATGTTTGATGGTGGAGTTGTTAATGAATGCAATCATTTCAAATTAACATGAAAGAAAGATAAACTTTAATCTTACTTTTTTAATATCACTGACTAAACTCAATTAACAATTAATTACAAAGTCATATAATGAAGTTCATTTCACATGACTCTTTTACAATAAAATGTTTGACATTCGTTTTTTATATAAGAATATAATATTTTTTATTTAATAAATTTTTAATTTGAATTGATTTATGTCAATTCACTGTTATAATTTATGTTTACCACCAAATAGTTAAATTAACAAATTTAAATAAGTAACTTTTAAAAATAATTTAATTATTTTAGTTTAAAATATTATTTATTATATAAAAATTATTTTATTTAGATTACTCAATGGATTCAACCGATTCTATCTGAACAATGAACCTGGTAGGCAGTGAGCGAGCGCTCTCTCGAAACTGCTTGGATTCCTTTGTCTGTTACTGTTACGGTTCGAGTAACGATTCCCTCCCAACTGGCAGGCGGCGGGATTCAAGTTGATGGTATAGTTTCCGTGGGGCCAAAATCCCTTCCGTTGTGCCTTACAACTCGACTCACACTAGGCTGCTGGGAAGGGAGGAGGAGTGAATAGGGAAAGGACATAAATGGTCCTCAAGGAGTATTTAAATTTTTGTTGAGATTTCTAATTTTGAGAATCATAAATAAATTTTTTATTAATCGTGATTAGTAAATTAATTTAATTTTATTAAAAATAAATATTTAATGACGCGATAATTAAAACAACTTATATAATATAATAAATTTAACTTTTATCTTATATATTTTATTTTAAATTTAAACTTTTAATTTTTAATATTCAAATTATATAATATTTTAATCATCAAATTTTAAACTTTATCTTCTCTTTTAAAAACAAAAAATATGCATTTTTAATGTGGGCAAGTAGATGATTACCGTAAACATAATAAAGATTTTAAATCTTCAGCGATTTTTCATTACTCACATGAATGAGATTGCAGATTATCATTGTTACCGTCAATGAAAGTTTGTTTTACGAAAAGATGAATTTTAGGATTTAAAAGAATAAAATATTATAATATTTAAATATCGAAAGATAAAATTTTAAATTTAAGATAAATTAAAATAAAATATAAAAATTAAAAAAAATAAATTTGTTATTATACAATAACAATTTTTTATTAAAATTGAACTAATTTATCAATCATAATTAATTAAAAATTTATTTATATTTTCTCATATTCAGATAACTCAATAAAAAATTAGATCCTAATTATAAAATTATTTATATATTTTACTCTATTTACTACTACACCATTATAATTATTACGGCACATTTTTACCATTGGAGCCGCCCACCCCGGCCTAACCAAGGGAACATGCTGGCCCTCGCTTTGACTGTTCCCTAAAAAAGTCTCCTTTTTCGTTCCATTGGCCCTTGGTTTGTGGGCACCTAATCCCTACACACTACCCCTCCCCCATGTGACCAGCCTCTCCTAATTCCCCAAACGACCCTCCCCCTTCAATCATTTGACTAACTTTCCGAGGCCAATCCAGTCATTTAGTAACAAAGGCCATGTAGTTTTATCAAAAAGGCACAAGGTGGCAAATGGCACTTGATATTGCCAGGACTTTTCTACTCTTTACCTTGTCGGTGCATACAATTTCAATGAAGTTTCTACCTTTATTACGATTCCAGACGATAAATGATGTTATGTTATTATTAGCTAATTTGTTTTACTATTAAATGTGTAATTAAGAAACTGTAGTTTCCAGAATAGAAACAAAAAGACCACTGGTTCATACATTATAAAGAAAAAGAGAGGAAAAGAAAAAGGAAAAGAAAGAAAGCTTAGAGTAAGAAGTAAGTTAGCACTCTCCTTTTATCATTCAATTCAATCTTTGTTTCTGAATTCTCATAAAGATTTCTCAGTTTGTTTTTTCTTTTCTATTTTGAAACTGGGTTGTTTGATTTCTTTCTGCTGCAAATTTTATAGGTGGTGGTGTGGGGTAACATGATTTATTATTGACTTTTAATGCCTTTCATTAAGTTTTGCTTTCAAGTTTGTCAAAAAGGTTCTTTCTTTTTCTCAGTAAAAAACTTCTTTTTCTTGCTCAGTATTTTGGTGATGCAATTTGTAACACCTCCTTGTTCTCAGCTTGGAAGATCTCTCAACCGAAGATTTTATCATCTTTGATTCCATTTTTTTTGGTTCCTTGCCTTTAGCTAAGCCGCCCCCATCTCCTTATTTTCCCTTCTGTTTTTAGCTCCATTTTAGTAGTTGCACACTCTTTGAGCATTCTGCATCATCTTGTTTCCCCTTCTTTTTCTCCAGCTTGTTGTTGTTTACCTACTGTCTTCAGGATTTTGGATCTGGGTAGTTCTCAGATTTAGTAGTTTACTCTTGCTGATTTTAAGAAGTTGATTTTTCTATATTTTTTTAATAGAGAGAAAAGGAGAGTGAAAGAGAGAGAAACCATGGCAGGAGGAGGAGCTCCAGCAAAAGCAGACGAGCCACAGCCACATCCACCGAAAGAGCAGTTGCCCAACATTTCATTTTGTATTACAAGTCCACCTCCATGGCGTGAGTTTCTTCTACTCTGCTTTTCTGTTTATCTTCTTTTTTTGTCTCCTCATTTTTTACAGCTTAGATTCCTACTCTTATGTTTGGTAGATTGGGTATTATGTTAGATCTTCGTTTGGTCTACAGTGTGATTCTTGTGAATCCCAGGAATATTTTAGGTATATCTTTGGTTGATTTACAGTGTGATTCTTGTGATTCCCAGGGAATGTTTTAGGGATATTATGGTGCTAGTCATTGTTTTTTCGGGTTTATACTTCTCTATTTTCTTTTTCAGCTGAAAGTAACTTTTCTGGGGTTCTTCTTTCGGCTGAGGTACTCCTTTTTGGAAAAGTGAAATCCAGTCTTCTGCAGAAAAAAAAAAAGAACTTTATTTTTAGGGGAAAAGAAAAGAAAACATATTTGCTTTTTATAACTAATCCACTAATGTTCGTCTTTATTTTATTGAATGAGGAATATTATGTATCTGTGTTATATTTTATATGTATAAACTATTTTTTAAAAAAATGTTTTTCCTCTATGTATTTGTGGTCACTAAGGATGATAATTCTAGTCATATGATTATAGATTTGGTTGGAGTAAATCAGAGGCCAAGCCAAGTTTTTTGTGCAATTGACTTTTCTTTTGGTTCAACAATTTTGTTTAACATTTCCCTCTACTGTTTGGTCCTTTCTACTTCTTTTTAACCAATTTTCTTCCTCAATCCTCGCTCTCTTCAATTTCTCCGAGGTCTTATATTTCTACCTTGAACATTTTAGGAATTCTTATTTTCGTTCCTTGTGGATTCAAGACTTTGGATTCCTATTGTGGATATGCCTTCACTTCACTATTATGTGATTAACTACAAGGGGCAAGTGTTCGATCGAGTCGAGTTGACTCACAAAATTTCGAGTTATTTGAGTCGAGTTGACTCAAAAAATTTTGAGTTATTTCTAACCTTTTCGATTCAAGTTGAGTTTATGAAATTCTAATCAAGTCGAATTTTTAAGTTCTTATACAAATTCAATTGTAATAATTTACCATAGTACGGTTTGATTTCAATTTAAACGAATTTCTTTAATTATATAATATATATTTCTTCATATTTCTATACAAATTCAATTGTAATTATTATCATGTTATAGTACAATTTGATTCCAATTTAAACGACTTTTTCTGATCTTATAAGATGTGTATATATATATTTCTTCATATTTTTTATTTTACATTTTCCATATCAGTAAAAATTGAGGGATTTGACTCGAATTTAAAAATTAATCTACTAATTACTAAAAATTTTGTTTTATTCGAATTTTCCTATTACAACTCAAATTTTATTTGAAAATTTTTCAAGTGAGTGTTGTTCACCCCTATTAACTATTGTTATTGTTGGCATATGTTGGTTAGTAGGAAATAATCGCAACTGATCCCTTGACATTTTGATCTTGTACTCATGCAGCCGATGCAATCCTTCTTGGTTTTCAACATTATCTTGTGGTGCTTGGCACGGCTGTGATCATTCCCACTTCTCTTGTTCCCCAGATGGGAGGCGGAAATGTAAGGCCGGTGAAAATTAATCAAATATGATGTGTCAATAATGGTTACTTGCTTTGATTACTATGGTAATTTACCCGTACATTATTATCTCAATCATGTTATTGCAATGACCTCTATAGGAGGAGAAAGCAAAGGTGATCCAGACTCTACTCTTTGTTGCCGGTTTGAACACATTGCTGCAGTCACTATTTGGCTCTAGATTGCCTGCTGTGATAGGAGGGTCTTATACCTTTGTCCCAACAACCATCTCTATTATACTTGCTGGTCGGTTCAGTGATACTTCAGATCCTATTGAGGTTGTGATCTAAACTCCATTTTCTATATTAGGTGATGTCTGTTTGGAATTGCCAAAGTCACTTTAAATTTTGAGAAACAAGCATTTACTGTAATGAGGGAAACAATTTTTATCCAGCTTGTATGTTATTAATGTGATGCCATATGTCTTCACTCTTCAACATTCTATTGAAAGAATAGCATAAAGGTTTAGAATGCATGCCTTTTTTTTTCTTAATAGGAGTTTACAACCTGTTCTCATTATAAGGCACCACATTCTAGATTTTCTGTACTTTATTACCTTAAAAGTATATACACAAAGGATTAATCAAGTTTTCTAGTTTGAATACCAACATTCTGCATATTGATGTTTCTTGGTTTGTTTAAATGTTGTGTTTTGATACCTTTCAGAGATTTAAAAGGATAATGCGGGCAATTCAAGGTTCCCTCATTGTCGCTTCAACTCTTCAGATTGTCCTTGGCTTCAGTGGCCTTTGGCGTAATGTTGCTAGGTTCGTTGATACATGTTTATATATTTCTGGGAATGCTTGACCAGCTTGGCTACATTTGCTTTTTTTTCCATGTAATTTGGAATTAGGTTGATGGTATGCAGGTCTTCTATGTTTAATAGTAGTTCTTGTAAGTGGATTCAGTTTCTGAATTATATAGGTTCTTTGATCAATACTTGCTTCTTGTTGATTCACTTGAATGTTTGCTTTAGGATATTGAAAACATAGTAAAATATTATAGTGCGTCCTTTTTATTTGAGTTATTCTAATCATACATGTTTTATTTTCCATTTCAGGTTTTTAAGTCCACTTTCAGTTGTTCCTTTGGTGTCCCTAGTTGGTTTTGGGCTTTATGAGTTTGGGTTTCCAGGGGTAAGTCTCTACTTTATATGATACACTATGTGAATGAATATCATGACATGGTATTGTATCATCATCTCTATGTTTGTTGACTACTGTTTCGATTAATAGGTTGCCAAATGTGTGGAGATTGGACTGCCTCAGTTGATTCTTGTAGTATTTATCTCACAGGTACTGATTTTTGGGACAAGCTATTATCCATTTTATAGTTACAGTCTTGCATATTTGTGACTTTTGATTTCAGTTGACTTCAGGACTATAATTTTTTATTATCAAATAACCATCATTTGTCTGTGTTTATTTGCAGTATATGCCTCGTGTGATAAAATCTGGGAAACGCGTGTTTGATCAATTTGCCGTCATATTTTCAGTGGTGATTGTTTGGATTTATGCTCATTTACTCACCGTGGGTGGCGCTTATAACGGTAAAGCACCAAGGACACAAATAAGCTGCCGTACCGACCGTGCTGGTCTAATAGATGCTGCTCCATGGTGAGTTCATGCAGAACCTTAGTGCAGTTGCTCTATCATGTTTTTGATCGGTATATCATGCATGATTTAACCTATTAATTAGTATTTATTTTGAGTTGAGGTACTTATAAAAGACTTCTGGCCAGGGAACATTTTCTTAAATCATAGGGCTACACTATCAATTCAATGGTTAAGTTAATCCATTTTAAATTATTTGCAAACTAAATTGCAAGACTGGTATATACATGTTCCATCTGAGGAAAAGTCTGCTTATCAACAATCTTGTTACATGTTGGATGAAGCTTTGGATGTAGTAAATCAAGCCTGCTTGCATTTTATGAAATCTTAATTTGTAATTGGTTTAGAAGTGTGAAACAGTTTTTGTTCCGAGTTTGCTTCACTGGTTAGACTACTATAAATTGGATCTTTTGGACTCATGTTTGATAACAAACTCAAGATATCTTTTTACTATAATGTGGTATCATTTGTCAAGAATGGAATAGTTATAAGTTCTTACAAGAATTGGCAATGTCCAGGATAAGAGTTCCTTATCCCTTTCAATGGGGAGCCCCTTCATTTGATGCTGGTGAAGCCTTTGCTATGATGATGGCTTCTTTTGTTGCTCTTGTAGAGGTTTGTTTTCTTCTGTTACTTCTGAAATTCATTAACTTTTCAAATGTTTTCTTCTGTTTTGATTTTTGTAAAACTAAAAATCTGAATTGAGTGCCCACTGTCACCATTTTTGTTGTCTGTGTTGCTCTGACCCCTGTTTTTTCCTCAAGTACTTATATCCGGCACCCATGCCTGTAGCTTTTTCGAAAATGGGTATGGAGATGCAGTTCTTCTAGGACCCTTCAAATACATGGGGAAACATAAACATACTTGTGTTGGAAACATACCCATATCCGATGCTCACATCCGAGTTCAATTAACACAAGCTGCTTTTCTTTTTGCTATCTTTTTCCTTTTATGTCATTTCTTATTGTCTCTCCTGCACTGCTATTCATTTACACAAATCTTCTATGAACTGTCTTAAAATTTTCTTTTTTTAATTTTCTCCCTGGCGGTAAAAGTATCACATTTTTAAGTTTTCTTTGCTGATTTCATTGTTCTATATTTTTGCTTAAACATGCACCAAAGCAAATTTTCCATAATTTTAGGAAATTAAAAGTTCAGTGTTGTTCAATAATTCAAAGTACTTACTTTTTCATGTTCAATGTCATGAACAGTCCACTGGGGCTTTTGTTGCGGTGTCAAGATATGCTAGTGCAACTCCAATGCCACCATCTATTCTTAGCCGTGGTGTTGGTTGGCAGGTAGATAAAGCTTGTTGCATAGGCCTATGATGTGAAGTAATTTTGTACAATTCAGATTATTTGTTAGATTGGCTGTCTTATATTCCATGGTAACACGGATTCGCGCCGTTGCTAATGCTGTGCTTAAACTTCCTTCAATTCCATGATAACAGGAGAGAAGATCCTGAATTTCCATTTAACATCTGGAAGTTTCATCTTAAATTACCGAAACTTCAGTCCCATGTTAATATTGCATTGTTTATCTTTTAAAAAGAAACGTAATAAAAAATTCCTTTTTTGCCTGCTTTAGGGAGTAGCAATTCTGATCTCTGGTTTGTTTGGAACTGTCAATGGATCCTCAGTATCCGTGTAAGGCTTGTTGTACCTTTTATTTCCTTGTTTAATTAATAAAAAAAAACCAGAATTCATGTACCGACTTTGGTCTTGTTTCAGAGAGAATGCTGGTCTTTTAGCCTTAACACGAGTTGGCAGCCGAAGGGTTGTCCAAATCTCGGCAGGATTTATGATTTTCTTCTCCATTCTTGGTAATTTGCATTTTTTTCTCTATTTAGATCTCATGCATTTTGTTTTCAAGTTTAGTTGATTTTTGTTATAATCAACGCGCAGGAAAATTCGGAGCCGTCTTTGCTTCCATTCCAGCACCCATCATTGCTGCTCTGTACTGCCTCTTCTTTGCATATGTCGGTACGTGTCTGATTTCATCTGTTTACGAGGAAGCACGTTCTATGATTTAAGGTAAGCTCTTTCAAGTATCTAGTATTTTGACTCCTGTGTTCCCGCAGGTGCTGGAGGTCTTAGTTTACTTCAGTTCTGCAACCTGAACAGTTTCCGCACCAAGTTCGTATTAGGCTTCTCCGTTTTTCTGGGCTTATCTGTGCCACAGTACTTCAACGAGTATACTGCAATCAATGGCTATGGCCCCGTTCACACAAGCGCGAGATGGGTATTCATGCTAAATCTCTTTCATACTTGTTAATACTAAATAACCTACCTTCTGCAATCATTTTATAATGAACTGAGGCTTATTGACAAGGATTTTATGCCTGCTCTGAACAGTTCAACGACATAGTAAATGTGCCATTCTCCTCTGAAGCCTTTGTGGCTGGTTGCGTGGCATATTTTCTTGACAACACCTTACACAAGGACAGCTCCATTAGGAAGGACAGAGGTAAGCATTGGTGGGACAAGTTCCGGTCGTTCAAGGGGGATAACAGGAGTGAAGAGTTTTATTCCCTCCCCTTCAACCTGAACAAGTATTTCCCATCGGTGTGAGGCGCGGTCATGATATCTGATATTTATCTCCTCTTACTATCTGTTAATTGTCGTAGAACACGCTATAGCAGTATGACAGTGTTTCCATTTATTGAGATGTTTTGCTTACTTTCTGCTGTAAATCTGGATTATGAAGCAGTTTTAATGCCTCCCTTTTAATTCCTTGTTGATGTGTGGTTGCTGCACTTGCTCGCGTGTGCGTGCATTTTTCGCCTCTTCTCTCATCCCACTTATCTTGCCTGTGCCTGTGCCTGTGCCTCCCAGTCTGGTCTGGCTGGGACTACAGGATCTTTTTGATCACTACCCTCACCCTACAATCTGGCACCCGGGTGTTGCGTATTTGATTCACCGTGGTTTGTTTTGCCTGGTTATTTCTCCTTTTTATGCTTCAGATATGGTTCTGTGTAACCATGGAACCAACCAAATAATTTAAACGTCACCTTCCCTAATGGTTGAAGTTTATTCACGCAGTGGTTGTTGACGGTGGTTTGAAGCAGCCATTGATTTACAAAGACTTGTCTATCCATAGGTTGTTAACTTGTTATCTCTTTTGACATGGGAAGAGACGTGTTTAAAGCAATACCATTGCCACAAGTTACTTGATATGGTGATGTTAAAACTATGTCTTCTGGTGTTTAGAAAATAGTTCTTTTAATTTTCCTTTTTATAATCATGACAACTTATAACTTGGCACGGTTAAAATTTATTAAGTAATTTATCGATGATTATAAGATAATCGTTACAGCATAAGTCCTCTAGTCCAAGTAGTTTGAGATTGAAACAATTGTTCTTCCTAAAGCTCACGGGTTTGAGCATCAATAATATCATCAGAGTGATTGAGCGATCAATGTCAAATGGTGGATATTATATTCTACAACAAATACTATTGTAATCACTATTAGTTAAAAAAAAGATAACCGTTACAAGTTTAAAGGTTAAAAGAACGAAAAAAAATAATAATATATTAAATTTTTATAAAATTCAATCTAGATTAATATCTTGTTATATTTTAAGCTAAACAAAGTAATAATGTATACAATTATTTTTGTTTTAGCACACACGGTGTCATCTCATAGGGTAAGACAGAACCATAGAAATTGCAATTCGTTTAGTATCCAAAATCTACTAAATTCTACCTAATCAAAATCTAAAAATTAAAATCCAGAAACTTGATTATAAAATTTAAAACAGAAAATGTCTGAAATAGTTCGAACCAAACCCAAATCAGCTAGATCCGTCTATTCCATGGTGTTTTGGCTGAATATCGTCTTCAAACTTCAGGTAAAAAATACTGTACGTACTTGAATTTCTCTTTTCTATATACTTTGAGTTATGTTTAGATAAAAAAAAAAATGAACCTGAGTTATAGTTGGAAGTTTCAAGTAGTGGCTTGTAAATTTTACAGGTAAATCATGCTTTAATGATTTGTGCTTTTTTCAGACCGGACAGCGTGACTAGAGATCTTGGAGACAAGAAGAAAGAACAAGACATGCATGCTGTTACTGTATGAGGTGTCAAGGTTATAGCGTTAACAATCAGATAAATTGAGTAACATGCAGGCACATGGAAGAACCGAGAGGTAGTTAGGAGAGACGGTTGCATTTCTAAAAGGTTCAAATTGTCATATATTAAAAATATTTGTATCGTATATTAAAAATTTAATCCTGCACCTTTAAAATTTAAATTTCTCATATAATTTTATCAAGTATGAAAATTATGTGTTGATCTTAAAATTACTCTTATAAAATTATACGTTGATCTCGTACCTTTAAAATTTAAATTATACTCTTCACATACAATTATGTGTTGATCTCATAATTGCTCTCATAAAATTGTGTTTCTCATTGAATTGTTTAGGTATCATATATTTGGTGTTATATAGATTTTGACAAGTATTTGTGTTATATATTTGAGAGGGAAAAATTATTAAGTAAACCTTATTTATTATATCATCTGTGATTTTAATTAATTAGGATCATTCATCTCAATTAATTAAATAATTATTTAAAGATAACTAATTTTATTGTTTGTAATATAGATAATATGATAAACAAAATTCACTTAATAGGAGAGATTCTTGTTTGTACTGTATTTTCTGATTTGATCATGTGACTGACGTGTTATGTTTCACACCACTCATCGGTTTTGCATTGTTTTTGTTTTATTCACAGCCTGACATATGCAATGACAACATAAAAGGTTCTTTTAAGTAAAAAAAATTAAAGCTTTAAGTCATTTTTAATGTCGTTAATTTTAAATATTAGTAAATAGAGGGCTGTAATAATGATTGGAGTTAACTTTTTTTAAATATAAAATAGCAACTTATTTTAAGAGTTTTGAGGTAGAGATTTGAATATATATTTATAAAATACTCTTTCATCATTTAATAATTTAAGAATATTTAAATAACATAAATTTAGATTATTAATAAAATTAAAGATACAATATCATAAACAATATATATTTAATAATTATTAAAATCATATTTAAACAATAATTTTATAAATAAAAAATTAATATATACAACCTATATATATATATATATATATATACTTATTGCTTAATAATGATACTAGAAAAAATAATAATAATTGCCTCATAAACGTTGGGTTGAAGAATTTGAGCGGATGCTGCAGCAGGGGAGAGACCGTTCCTCGAGAGCTAACATTTTTCGGTTATATCAAATTATTATATATAGTAAGAAAGGGATAAAAAGATATATAAAAGATAAAGGCATTCGATCTCTGATATTTTTATTATATTAAAGTATGATATTAGAGTTAAGTTGATAGATTATAAGAAAATCTCTTTTGATAACGGTTTAAATGTAAATCGGAGATTTACGAGAAGAAAAGTACATAGTAAAGAAGGAGGATGTTTAATCTTTTCTGTTATTTTTTTGTTTGTTTAATTAGACGTAAGTCTTTTATTTTTATTGAGCAAAATAAATTAAAGATTTTTAGATTAATAAAGTTCATATATAAAAAGAGAAAAAATAATTTTATAATTTAATTAATATTAATAAATATAAATATTAATAACTACTAATATATATATATATTTTTTATCTTTCTCGGTGTTTTTATTTATGCTCATTTATTAAAAAAATAAGTTTATGATTTAAAATTTAGGATTAAGGTTTAAAGTTATAACTTAGAGTTAAGGTTTATATTATTGATTGTATTTTTTTGAATACTTATATTATTGATTGTAGGATGTAACTTTAGGGTGTATGGTTTATAATTTAAGATTTAGAATTTATGGTTAAGATTTAAAATTTAAATTTTAGTGTTTGGCACAAATAAGAGCAGAGAATTTAATCCTAAATTATTCAAATAAATATTAATTTAATTATATCCTTATACACCACTTTTTTAAATAATTAAATAACTATCCATAGTTAATTTTACAAATATTTTTATATAATCAATTAATACAATATATTAATCAAAAACAATTAATACTATCAATAATCAACTAATATAATTTGTTCTCAATTATTCACTATTAATTATATTCTTATAACCAAAAATTTCAAAATTTACCATCCATGTCTGATCAACAGCTCAATGTAACCATTTTCATCGTAGTTTGCATACGAGCTTAACAATTTAATTGTATTAGGTTATATTAATTATATATTTTATTAAAATTTTCCTACTCCGTTTCATTTGGATAAATGGAAATGATTGTTCAAAAGAGTGTGCCTTCTCAGTTTCTGGCAGCTTATCAGTTGTAATATACTGGCATTCTGAAAGTAGACCTGTCACTTGTGCAACCTTGTTGAAGACCACACCAGGATTCTACTGAGAACCAGGAGGGCAATACAAGTAAATTTTGTGATCAAGAACACATGTTCGAGCATTCTCCAGGGTGACTTCCCACATCTTCTCAGACATACCTGTGCCTAGGGTCTGTTTTACTATCATTGTTTTAAGATAATCAGAATCCTGATTGTCAACAAAGAGACAAGGTGAACAAAAAATGGAATCAAAGATTATGTTGATATATGTCCTACTATGGAACTCTTTCTGTGGTTTCATCCTAGAGCACGCACAACAGAGTTTATTTATGAAAACCTACAGAAACTGATTAAAAAACATAAAACTTTAAAGATTCTCAGGATAAAGAATGTACCAACTTGAAGACGGATGCAAGAAAACTGGAACAGTCCAGAAAAATTCTAAGCAGTTAGCAGCGTACAGAAGAAAGAGCAACAATTCTTACAGCCTTGGAGGATCTAGGAAGAGCGTGGTCAAGAAAGATGAGCAGGGGGCTTAGGGAAAGAAGGGGTGCTTCGGGTGTAGGACCTATAACTTAAAGGAGTATAAAGAAAGAAGATTTAAATATACGTAGTGTTTCTTAATTATGTATTTTTTATCTCTTTCAAGTTGATACTTAAAAAATATTTTAAAGTTAATACTTGAATTAAACATTTTTCCGAGTTAGTATTTAAAGAATATTTGCTCTTAAATTAATACCCGAACATTAATTTAATTCACCATTTTAATACTTTTATTAATAATTTTAATCTCTCTATTTCAAAAAAATTAAATTATGTACTCAAAATTTGATTAATTTTGTTGATTTTCGAATTACCCCACTAATCATATATTTGAGCCGTGTCCTAACAGAATCAACTTGTGGAGCTTAAGCTATCCTGGGTAGAAGATTGGTGTTGAGGTGGAAAAGGTGGATCCAAAGTAAACCATGAAAAATAGCTAGCGGAAAAGTGGACAAAAAATCAAAAAGAAGAGAGTAAAAGCAAGACAAGAAAGGAAAAGCAAAGCAAAGGAAAGCGCTGGGGATAAAGAAATATGCTAGCAGGCATAAAAGGGTTCTTCAAGTTCAACAGACTGGAGGTGACCAAATTGATTCAAGTCATAATGTTTAAAAGAGGATCATTAATTTTGCCTAAAAAATTTTAAAATATATAAACGATGATATTATATATTCTATCGAACTGTGTTTTTTTAGAAAAGAATAATAACCCGTAAAAAAAATCACAATTTCACTACTTCATAACATAATCAAATTTCCTTGTACATTAAAAAAAAACATGAACCATGAACTTTACCTATACAGATTGAAATCCCAGATTATAAACAAGAAAAAAGATAAAAATTCTACTAGAAATCAGTTGAGTTTGCACCAAAATCACCTTTACCAACTCGGAACCGAGTCCGACTGACTCCACTCGAATCCAAAGCTGCTTCCCAATCAATCTCTTCATCTTCATCCTCCTTCCTTTCTCTCAGCATCTGCAAGATCCTTTTCGCTTTCTCTTTGGCCCTTCCACTACCTTTCTCTTCAACTTCCCTTAAAACCTCCATAGCTCTGGCTTCTTTTGCCAGTCCCTTGAACCTCAAGCTACCGTGACTCAGCGCAAACAAAGCTGCAACACAGTTCTCTCTGGTTGCTGTTGGAACCAACTCGCTTTCCCTTAACATTCCCACCAATATGGCTACCGCATTGGCGTCCAGCATTGCCGATTTCCCCTCTGCACATGAAGCTAAATTGCACAGTACCAGTAACACTCGATTGGCGGAATTCCCTAATTTCACCATTGATAACAGAGTTGAAACAGCACCGAGCTTTACCATTTTAACTCGGTTTGATTGAATCAAAGAAAGATGGTAAAGAGCAAGGGCCGAATCATGCTGAGTTCGCTCGGAGTCCGATCTCAGAGCATGAAGCAACGGTTGCAACGCACCTAAAAACCCAATCGCCATCTTATTTTCATCCTCTAAAGCTAGACTGAAGAGAGCGCCGGCAGCATGTTCCTGCGCCTCACTGGATCCTGCCCTCAACGCGTCTATCAAAAGAGGAACAAATCCTGACCGTACGATGACCACCTTGTTCGATTTCTCCAAGGAAAGATTAACGAGTGAAGCGATGGCGTTGATTTGAACAACGCTATATCTGGAAGTGATTAGAGATCGGAGATTTGATAGTAGTCGAGGGGAACAAAGTGAAACCCTAGCCTCCTCTTTAGTCCTCGTGATTTTCCTCAACGAAATCAAACCTGTTTCTTGCTCAAAAATATCACAACTTTTAAGCTTTAAAAAGATCTCTTGTTCTTCCGACGACGACTGGGATTTAGGGTTAAGGGCTTCAGATTCGGTTATTTCAGTGGAAGAAGATGAAGAACCGGAAACCGAGAAACAGGCGGGTCGGGTGGCGAGAGGTAACGGCGTGTGAGGACTACTCGCGGTTACGATAACAGATTCATCGGAAGAAGACGAGGAGGAGGTGGAGCACAATAAGCTATTGTTGGCACGTGGACCTATTTCCGTGACCGCGTGGGAGAACAAAACCGGAGGATTTTCAGCGACGGCTTTCAAAAGTTCCCGTTCGGAGACTCGAATATCTGGACCCGAATAACTTCCCGCAGGAGACGACTGTTGAATCTTGGAGCGAACGATGCTCTCAACGGAGGCGTAATCAGCCGGGGCGGGGTCCTGTTCCCCATGGTCGCGACACCAGGTGAGTATAGTGGTTTTGATGGCGAGGTTTGGGATGATGGTGGAGAAATCCGGGTTTGATCCGTCTTGAAGAGCCGGAACAAAACCAAGGTCGCGGCAGACTTGTATGGAGATTCTATCAAATGATTGACCCGATGGTATTACAACCGGGTCGGACATGATAGACCCAGAAATCGGGCAAAGGAATTCAGGCGGAGGTTGGGTTTTGGCATGCTTCGGAGACGACGAACTGGAACGCTGGTAGAATGAAAACTTCCATCTGTGCTTTCCATTTCCTCCCATCTCTAAATTCTGTTTGGTTTATTTTTTCTGGAGGGATAGAAAATGTGAGCTGGGAAGCAGAAGCAATAGCAGATAAACCTGGCAAGGCTTACACTTGCACTATGTCTTGGCAAGATTAGACTGGGTCTGAAGGGTACAATTACATAATTGACCCTTCTTTTGTTTGGTGTTTGGGCCGGGTATTATAATTTTATTTCTGGTAAAATATATATTTATATTTCATACGTCTCTTTGGAACAATACTAATACTTAATTAATGTATTAATTAATGGTGGAGTATATAAATAAACTCAAAATTTATTTAAGGGATGTTATTTTTTTAACGGTATTTAAAAAAATTAATTATTTATAAGAATATTAAATTATTTATAAAAAAATATTGATTATATATATATTTTAAATTTTTATATATAAATTATATAAAAAATATAATTTCTTAAAATTTTTCGATATCAACAAGCACTCATGGTGGAGTCCATTTTGTTTTTGTTCAGCTTTTCTTTATTGATATTTATCCTTTGACAAGTCTACGTATGTGACTGCTTCCCTTGACAGCTTCTTGTTGACCCCCCAGCCCCCCTTCATCATTCTCATGCATCTGCTTGTGTCACGAGGCGCGCCCGAGGCCGAGAGCAACGTCCAAAGGGTTTACTTCAACCCATGGGAAGTATTAAGTCCATCGAGATTGCTCAGATCTTGCTACAATTTAGAGGAGGGTAGAAATCTTTGTTTTTCTAGATTTATAACCGGTACATATATTTAGAATCATGTATGATTAATCGTAAAATTAAAAATTAAATTTAATTATTTGATTTATAAATTTATGAATTGTATTAACTGTGGTTAATTGAATGAAACTGAATTTAATTTTTAATTATTTTTATAAAATAAAAATGTATATTTTATACTTAAAATACTATAAAATACATTTTTAATAAACATTTATGAAAAATATCTTAAAATTTTACCTTTTAATATTTAAAAATCTTAAACTAAAGCTATTTTATTAAAATAAATATAAAAAAACTAACTTAATATGAAAAAATCGAAAATCAAGACTACTCGAACCGAGACCTATAGTTACAAAAATAATTTTATCAAATTAAACTAAAACCGAACTAAATACACACCTAGATATACTTTTTTTTTTTTTTAGTTTATAGAGTTTGTTAATACATGTGAACCTTTGTCATTGAATAAGTTAATAATGATTACAGTAGGCATCTATTCTAGAATAGAATCTTCACCATTTGACATTGATCGCTCAATCACTTTATTGACATCGCTGGTGTTTAAACTCATGACCTCTAAAAATACTAACCGTTCCTTTAACCACTTAAGTTAGAGAACTCGTACTTTTCATGTTTTTCAAATTCTCTAAAATAGGCGGAGATCCACCAGCTAACGTGAGTGAAATGATCCCATAATATCTTGATCCAACGACCAACTCGTTTGTGGCAACAATCATGTATCAACTACAACAGTTTCAATAGAATTTTGGGACTCATCTCTTTTGTGACTTACGACGACACGCAACCACCTCTGGGTACTATCACCATCGAAGTGGAGCAAGCAATCATTTGGACATACAAAGAAGACTGAGAAGCAGGAAGGTGATGCGGGTATCGTGACGACACCCTAGAGAGATCCAATCAGACTTTTTCAAGTACGATCACTCGGCCACCGACCAAACAATTTAAAGATACTTTTAAGACGGAATATTTGATAGAATCGAGTTGAATCAAAAAGTTTTGAGTTATTTAAGATGATGAATTATGTTTTATAATTTAAAATTTATTTATTTTTTATTCGAATCGAGTTTTTGAATTTTTATAAAAATTTGATTATAATTATTTATCATGTAAATTTGAATATAATTTAAACGATTTTCTCTAATTATATAAAATATGTCTTTATATATATTTCTTCGTATTTTTTCATACGTGACACTATTTTTTTTTATATATTTATATATAAATATCATAAAAAATTAAAAGATTTGACTCAAACTTAAAAATAAATCCTTTAATTATTAAAAATTTTGAATTATTCGAGTTGTTTAAATTTTTATTTTACAACTCGAGTTGAATTTATAAAATTTTGAGTCAATATTTACGTCTTAAATCAAATCAAATTATTTATTTTTTTTCAAACCAAAATCATATTGAATTTTACCCTAAATACTCTTACCAGGCTAGTCATGCATGTTTGGGCTGCAATATACGTAGAACTTTACCCTAGATATTCTAAACTGATCATAGAAAATGATTTTTATTTTGGATATAAATCGTTACAGTCTACGATGTTTATTTATTGTAATTTATCTTTTTTTTCGATAAATCGATAATCTCAAATCAATCTTAGAGATTTAGTCTTTACTTGACTAATCACAATTGTCATCGCTAAAACAAAAATTGTTAAAATTTTAGAAAAGTCCAACTTAGGTTATATTATCTCAACGTGAATTAAACTCGATCTCAATTTCTTTTAGTGGACCACCACTAAGTGTGTTCACAAGAAATCAAATATGCTACAAGCCGGTCTTTCTTTCTAATTTTAAATCGAAGCAACATTTAAAACAACGAGCTCTTTTTTATTTGAAAGTGAAAAGATTTTAAAAGAAAGATCAATTACCAATCCAAATTTATAAAAAAAAAATTAAGAAAGATATATAATTTTTTTAAGTGTTTTTCGATTCTTACAATTAAAATCGAGTCATTACTTTAAACCTTCAATTCATTGAGAAATTAGCTAAGTACAGTTAAATTCATACTTAGTATAATTCAAAGAAAATAAAAAATGAAAAAAAAACTAAGGTTAAAAATAAAAATTTTATAAAACTAAAATCCCAGTAAAAAATAATTTAAAATATATTTTCAAGTTTCATCCTAAGGGCTATTTATAACTTGAGATAAAGTTATCCGCTCGTTCTAAGTTCCTAAACAATTGTTATCCGCTCATTCTTTTAAAAATTCCTGATTGGATTGTTAGAATCTGTCACGTTGGATATTATCATGTACCAAATTATACTTATGTATCCAATAGTCGAGTACAAATCATCTATCCCTTCTTCATGCCTCTATTTATGTCCCCACTTCAGATTAGAGGGTTTAGGGTTTTAGGTTAGGGATTTTTGTTAGGTTTAAGGAATTAGAGGTACTGTGTATTTTTTAGGGTATAAGGTTTAGATATAGAAAATAAGGTTTTAGGGTTTAAAATTAAAATTTTTTAAAAAAATCAAAGGAGACATCAAAGAAAGCATGGGAAGGGGCAGAGAATTTTTTGTTCCCAGCAGCCTTGATTTCAAAAAGTAAAAAAAAAAAAAAGAAAACTGCAGTGAGTTGGAATTCCATTGTCCAATACTGCCACTGAGTTTTGCATCACCATTAGCATTTGTTACTGATTCCAAGCACTGGAATCAAATATGTAAGATTGAGGAGGTGTGCCTCTGCAACAAAGTAGAAAGATGACATAAATCTAGATACCAGTCGTAGAGCACTGGGAAGCAGGTTGATCTTTTAATCACAAACCACAAGGTTTACAACAATTGCAGTCTTTACAGGCTATGTTTACCCAAAGTTGGTTCAGTGATGTGTCCAACACAACGCTGATGTGCTCCATTTTTCCTTTCCTATATTCATGTTCAAACTTTAAATATGTGATGGATATAAGTCCAATACAGATGTTTTTAAGAGAAATGAAGAGTAAGATCAGAAAAAACATAAATGCAAATGTACATATCAGACAAAGATCTGCCATGTTTAAGATAAACCCAGCTCTTCATCACCGGGGAGGACAAGGGAGGCGGAGAACAGGGAGAAGCATCCCAACTCCCAAGTATATGCCAAAACTTGTCCCACATTACCGACTGAGAATAACAGTTATAACTCTGAAATCTTAAACTGGGAAAAACCAGCATGAGAAATATCCAAGTTTCTGAAAAGAGAATATTTGAAGTCATGAAACTTTCAAGGAACAAAAGAAATGAAGACAATACCAAAGAAACGAAAGTGCTTAGAACGGAAATCCTTTCAGCAGTATCTTCTTTGAGGATTTGGCCAATGGCTTGAGACCTTTGGCATGGTTGTAGAACTCCAACAGTTCAGTGGCCACATCTTGTGGATGACATCTAACAAACACATTCAAGAATCGATTTTCTGTCATCCTCAGTGCCCTCAACATGATGGATGCATTAACCTGGGGAAGAAGGTCCATTTCCTTTATCTTCCGAGCCAATAGTACTCGCGGCCTCAATATGGCTTCCAGATTGCAGAACAGCAAAAATGGGTGATCAAGCACAACTTTTGGAGACAACTTCATGGTGCCCACGACAAAAGTCATGTTCCTTTGAACTTTATCAACTGAGAGTGTCAAAATAAGGGGAGAACGTCCAAAGAGACTCCAAATCTCCTCCTCCGAGCAACCAAATTTCTTCAAGTTTGTCACCTTCTCACATAGTGTCTCGATCCGCGATATGCCAATGAGTGAAACCACATACTTGTACATTTTGGAACCATTTGAAACCCCTGTTTTCTGTATATATTCCATTTTCTCCTCGTTAAAAGAAGTCCTTGGAATCAATGTAGGCCGCGAGATGAGCATAGCAATCAAATCATTCCCGCTAATCCCAAACTCTTCATACAATGAAATGACTGGTTTCATCTTATTGTGGAAATCATACGTCAGGAGTGAAGGGTTCCTAATAATTGCTTTACGCAGCATTTCTCTTGATCCAAACAGCCTAATGAGAAAATCGACCCGCTCGTCGAAGCAAACACTGATACGAGAACAAAAGAAACGAGGGCGACAATTGATAATCTTGACAATATCAGAACTGGTAAGTCCCAAGGTACTCAGCAAGTTGAGTTTGGATAAAAGAGGAGTAACTTGAGCGTGGCGCAAAGAAGGCTGTCGCGAAAAGATCTTCAACAAATCATCTTCGCCGCAACCCCATTTCCTGAAAACTTCAATAGAGTCTCTCGGATGCTCTATAGCCTTTTCTCTCGGGCTTTCAACTTGGTTTTGACATATTGTCGAACAGGTGGCAGTAAACCGAAAAGCAGAGTTTGTAATTGTAAATTTCCGGTTCGAAGCAGAGACGAGAAACTTGAACTGGAGTAATACATGATGTTTGGGGAACATGAAGCTTTTTCTATGTAATTTTAAGCGAAATTGCCAGGGAATGAAATAAACTCTATAGTTGTGGGGTAAGGTGTTTAGGAAAAAAAACGCCCAAAAGAAAAGAAGGAGAAGCAGTTACTTCCGTTCTTTTTCAATCATGCGGCGAGCCGGCGGTTATCGGTTTTTAAAGGTAACAAGGGCTACACTATCCGGATTCTCTGTAAGCCGGTGGGAGGCAGTGGCGGGTGGCGGCTGGATGGATCCTTCACAGATTATATTTCTAATTTATTCTGCCAATCCGAGCTCTGGTACATTTCATTGTTTATTTGCAATTTATTTCTTGGCACTTATTTCTGAAATAATAATAATAGGTAAATCGCACCATTAGTCATTGAATTTTAAGGTTTTTCTACTTTTGACCACTAAGTTTTAAAACTTCAAAGTTTTATTTTTTAGCATTCTGATGTAGAAGTAAAACAATATTATTTTTGACTTTTCTACTTATTTTTTCATTCCATCAATCATTGAATTTGTACAAAATTTTCCTTCCATTATGATTAATGAATCTGATTAATTTAATTATAAATGATGTTATGAACAAGATTTATATAATATTTGTTTTCAATTTAACGCTTTGTGTATCAATTATATAAAGGCCTTCTCGATAGTAAATCAAATCGACCAGCAAGCAACTACCTTCATTCATTGAAACAGTCGGCAATACACGACCAGTTAGCAGGACTTGAATTACTTACATTTACCAGTTAGCATCTTCATCTAGAGTTGTCCATCAGGATATCATGCTTCAACCATGGTCTTTTCCATGCAATCTATTCTTCTTCTTCTTCTTCTTCTTCTTCTTGTTTCCCTCCTCTTATGTTTTGGCTTCATCTGAACCTTCACCTTCTCCCATGGAAATGTCGAATTCTCATTTATCAGCATCTTCTAAAGCGAAACTTGTGAAGGCCATTGCTGCAACTGCTGCAACGACACTAGTTATTGCTTTGGTTGTATTCCTCTTCTTCTTCTTTTTCAGAAAGATTGAAAGATGGAGATGGTGGAAGAGAGGCAAGTATGAATCAAGCTTCCGGCGAGAAGCAGTGGTGATCCCCGATAAGTTCATGAAGTATGGTGAAAAAGTGAAAGGATTGGTGGTGGAAGAAAACGGGAGAGATGTCCTTTGCATGACAAAACCTGATCATGATCGACGATTAAAGAATGAATTCCCAAAGGTCATGTTCAATCCAAGCTATGAAGAAGATGAAGGAGAGAAGACGATGGATACGACGGTGGAGAGATCAAAAAAATCAAAATCTCGAGAGGATTTTCAGTTCCTTGAGCAGCCATCTGATGTGATTCAGCCTCCAGTTTCAACGACACTACCACCAGAACCATCGCCGGCGATGGTTTCAATGAAGAAAACAAAACCCAACCCTCCTCCTCCACCTCCTCCACCTCCATCAATAACGCAACCTGCACCACTAAACCAGGCCAGAACAAATTCTGCAGCGCCACCCCCACCCCCAGCAACAGGCATCTCTGTTCCAGTACTAAAACCCCCAACAGCACCAAGAGGTACAGCAAACAACAGGGATCGGCCGAACACATCGCCTGAGAACCGGAGAGGGGCTGGCTTTGGCCAGCTGAAGCTGAGACCTCTGCACTGGGATAAGGTTATAGCTGATTCTGACCATTCCATGGTTTGGGATCAGATCAAAGATGGATCTTTAAGGTAATTATATTGTCTTAAAAAAACATACAAGAGTTAAGTACATGCTTCTTATTGTCTTCTTACTGACTTTTATTCTGTCTACAGATTTGATGATGAGCTAATAGAAACTTTGTTCGGATACACTACTGCCAATCGCAAATCGCCGGATAGTAATAACATGTCGTCAACTTCAGGTAGTTCCGGTAACACTCCGTTGGCTCAGATTTTCATCGTTGATCCACGGAAGTCGCAGAACAGTGCCATAGTGTTGAAATCTCTTGGGATATCACGGACGGAAATTATCAGTGCCCTCAGCGAAGGCCAGGGACTCAGCTCTGAGGTCCTGGAGAAACTAACCAAGATTGCTCCCACCCGTGAAGAAGAAGCTAAAATCCTCCATTTCAATGGCAACCCTCGGTTACTTCCAGATGCGGAATCATTCTTTTATCATGTCCTGAAAGCTGTTCCTTCAGCTTTTATACGTATCAAGGTAATGCTGTTCAGATCAAATTACGATTCAGAGTTGCTGAACCTCAAGGAATCATTGCAAACACTAGAGTCATCCTGCAAGGAGCTGAGAAACCGGGGACTGTTCTTAAAACTCCTGGAGGCTATCCTGAAAGCTGGTAACAAGATGAATGCCGGGACAGCAAGAGGAAATGCACTGGGTTTCAACCTTACTGCCCTCAAAAACTCTCTGATGTCAAAAGCACCGACGGAAAGACCACACTTCTTCACTTTGTGGTCGAACAAGTTGCTCGGTCCGAAGGTAGGCGACATACCATGAACATGATTTTCTGCACTACTGGTGATGTGAAATCAGACAACCTGATGCCAGAAGAGAAAGACCGGGAATATTTGATGCTAGGTTTACCAGCATTAGCAACCTTGGGGTCTGAATTTTCCAATGTAAAGACAGCAGCCACCATAGAATACGAGAGTTTCATCAATCTGTGCTCCAACCTGACAAGCCGTGTTGCAGAAAGCAAGCAACTTCTACCACTCTGCGGCCACAGTCAGGAAACTGGTTTTGTAATGGAAATGAAAGGGTTCCTAGAAGAATGTGAAGATGAGCTGAAAGTTGTTCGAGAGGAACAGAAAAGAGTCATGGAACTGGTGAAGAAGACAACAGATTATTACCAAGCGGGAGCATCCAAATTAAGAGGAACAAATCCACTTCAACTCTTTGTTATCGTTAAAGATTTTCTGGACATGGTTGACCGAGTACGTGCAGACATTACAAGAAAACTGCAGCTTACGAATGGAACACACAGTGCAGGATCATCACCGCCACCAACACCCCCAAGGAGGAATCCCCTCAAATTAATAAATTTCCGTACACAATTCATGTCCCCAGAGATGTCTACCACAACTTCTAGTGAATCAGATGATGATTTCTAAAAAAAGTTTGCTTCTATTCTCTGAATTTGATTAATAAAAGAAACTGAAATTAGAATTCCGAGTCATTGCATGTAAGGTAATCTTTGTTCATTTCCAAAAGAGAATTGGAGGTTTATCAACTTGTCTAATCTTCATTTAAGGTGTTTTCGATAATATTTAATTTCATTAATTTTAAAAACAAAAAATCTTAAAAATAAATTATACAAAAAATATTAGTTCATTTATATTTTCGATTACTGAATTTAATATCCGCTTTCATTTAGATCACAAATCTTTCTCTTTTGCGAGGGAGCCAATACCTTCAACCACTCCACCCCATTCTTTACTTCAACACCCTGTTTCAGACATTGATGGTTGAGATCAAAATTATTAACCCACCCACCCTAATCTGTGTACAAGCAGCTGGGATTCTTTAATGGTGGTTGGATCTTGTTGTTTCTATTTAATTGCTTTAATTCAATGTCTGAAACTATATCAATTATCAATGCCTTGTCAGAATCTACTTTGTTTTACTCCCAACGGTTTCCTATCAGGTACTGTCATCACTAGCAGGCAGCAGCAGTGAACTAAATTGTTGGTAGGAACAATGGTGGTTTGAATCCAAACAAGGGTCTACCCGAGTCTCCTACTTGTTTAAGGCCTAATTTAATTGGGAATTAGGTTTTGTGCTATAAACATTGAATTTGTCCAGTCTTAATCTGAGGCTGAATAGAAAATTAGAGCCTTGAGGATTGATCGGTCATATATGTTAATTTGATTATTTGAAATAAATGATTATAGTAATTAATTGAGATGAATTTTTTACGATTAAAAAAATTGTTAGGAGTAGTGTTTTGGATTTAGAGATTGAATATAAATGTTGTAAAGATGTTTTTTTTGATAATTAGAATTAGGTTCTTTAAATAATTTAAATTTGAATAAATCACAGATAACTTTTGAGTAAAACATATTTCTATATATACAGATAACTTTTGAGTAAAACATATTTCTATATATAATTTAAAAAAATTCGACGCACGTGATAGACTCATTCATAATTTAAATACTCATTTTATCATGAGATTAATATATATTTTAAAAATAATTCGAACAATAATTAATAAAATTATATTAAAACCCGCGGACAAAAGTTGTCCCTCTTTTACTGTTTGACTCTATGTTAGTATAATTTGACTGGGTTTTCTCTTCATAAAAGAATTTGTATTAAAAACATGGTTTTGTAAATAAGAAATTAATATATATACTTTAAATATGCTTAATAATATTTGAGGATGCAGCACAATGAGGACTCGAAGGGGTTTTATCTCTGCCCAATAATTTAAAAAATTCTTAATTTTTTTGTTTTTTTAAAAATAATTTAGTCTCTTAAAACTTTTAGAAAATTTTATTAAAATTTTTAATAAATCCTCTAAAATTTTAATTTGATTCATTCAATTGTTTAGTCTAATAATAATTTAGATTCCTATAAATTTAAATATTAGATAAATTAAATATTACCAATTCATTTTGAGTTTAAATATTTAACAAACTCTTATAATTTTAAGTTCAATAATTCATCCCCTCCTGATATTTGATCCTGGCTCTATCCCTGATAATGTTAAATGATATTTGCCGATCTAGTTTTAGTGCATCATGTATGAATAAATACTATCCTAGCTCTATCCCCTCCTGATATTTGCTGTTGAAGGACTGACGTCAAACCTTTGCTGCGAGCTAGTCATTTGTTTCTTCCTTAGAAAAAAGAAAAGAAAAGAAACTCAGAATAGCATAATTTGCAGGTCACTAAATTCAAACTCAATACAGATAGAACTAGAAGAGGAACAGGTGATTTTACGTCCTGTGGGGTGTGATCCGCAACCGTACAGCGCCATGACAAAGAGGGTTCACTAAATTCATCGATGGTCTCTGTTTTGGAGGCCGAATTATGGGGGATGTACACTGGGTTGCTTACGGCCAGGGAGCTTGCCTATCAATGCATTGTGGTCGAGACTGACAGTATGGATGTTCTTCGTCTAATTCAACATGGGAGTGCTTGACATGGGGATTTGTCTTTATTGCTGCATATTAAGGAAATTTGCAATCGTAATCGGGTGGTTATGTTTCGATACGTACCCAGGGATAGCAATAATGTCCCAGATGGTTTAACTGAGCTTGTCCGCTCCGGTGACATGGATGCAGTTCATTTCCTTTCTCCACCAGCTGAAAATAGTACCCCTCTTGCATGAGGATGGCTTTTCTTAGTTATTAAGCTTTCTAGGAGCTAATTCCTCGTTCTTTCCTTTCATCAACAACAACAAAAAAATAGTATTGATTCTTAATATCAAACTCAAATAAAGACTGTGCTACTTCATTAAACAAGTTAAAAATCCCAAAATGTAAGATAAAGAACGAGTTATAAAACATATTGGAAATTGATGCTTAGATCAAGTTGTCCTGCTTCAATAGGATGCTGTCCCGCCTCCAATGCTGTTGTGGTCCAAAAATGGTACCCTGACAGCTGAAATTGACTCAAACAAGCCAAACTGCTCAGCAAGTTTCTTGATTAGTTCACCAACAAGGTATGAGATGGCGGAAGCCAAAATCCCGAGGCAAACATAGTATAATATAGTTCGAAAATATCTTCTTTGTGGTTTTCTAACCTTGAGCTTTCCCAAGTGCAAGCAAAATGATGCATACCAGAGAAGCACCCTCCGTAACTGCAAACTTGAGGCCTTTGTCATCACTCTTAGGAAATGAGAAGCCATAGACAACAGGAGGAACTATGCCTAAAACGAGGAATGATATAATAGCTACAATCACATGCAATACAATGTTCTCTCTCCGTCCTAACACTGCTCGGTAACGATCTTCCTCGATGTCAATTTCAGTGAAAGCTCCATGAGGTCGGTCATTTTTCAGCTCTCTAATCTGTGGAATTTAACTGAAAGTATAGTTAAATGGAAATCAGAAATGAGATCAAATATCATCTCTGGAGAAGCACCCCATACTCGTCAAAATATTTGACGCTCACAAATGCTAATACGCATGTACTTCAAGACAAATGAAATGCCCATATAATATAGACAACTTTTAATTTGATCACATATTCTACAAGAGAAAACACTTACATTATGACTAAGGATGACAAGTCCTCCAATCACATTTGCCAACCCAAAAGCCAAAGTTTTCACTGCAATAATAAGCAAAATATGGTGTAAACAACAGAAAAAGTTACAGTCAAATACTACTGTGAGTCTGTGTCTGTTCTCATAGGGGATGCATTACTCGGTCTATGAATCCGAAAGCAAGCATGAGCCCTTGAAAAGGTCAGCTATAGTAGATTGCATGCAAGGAAGTTTAGCCATTATAAAGTTTCAAATTCAAATTGCTCTTTCTTCTCTATGTAAGGAAATGCAGGTGCAGGCATTATAAATAATTTGCTGGAAGTGAGATATATTCCAAGTTAATCTAGATAGTAGTAAGGTACGAGAGAACAAGCAACAAATGCATCAAATCAAAATCCATTTGCTCTAATCAGGAAAGAGGGAGAAAAGAGGGAAAACTTACATGTATCAACTCCGGCACCTGCTGCAGAAGACACAACACCTAAACTAGTGATTGATTCGATTAATCCACCATAGACAATGCTTTTCAGAATTTCCCATTCATGAGCTTCACCAGCATCACTGCCTGTACTTTCATTTTGGGTTCCACTTTGAGATGAAGGTGCCACTTCTGTACTTCGGTATAATTTTGGCTCAACTAGCCCAGCTTCAAGATCCTCTGTCTCATTGTACCCTGAATCAAATCGCAATGGAGCAGATGCATAAAAGTCACTATATCTACAATTTCAACATGCAATAATTGCATTACAACTACCAACTAATGAGTCAACCCGTGTAATAGATTCTTTATCCTATTTTGAGGAAGGAAACTTAATTTTAAACATTCAACTGAAGGGCACAGACATTGAGTAATTGGTACCACTCTAAGAACAAGGGAACATGTCTTCAACAAGATTAATCACACCTCAAAGAGACTTCATATGAATTTAAAAGACATGGTTGGTTATCAATAACCATTGACCTTAAATACATCCATTTCATCTGTTGAGAAACAACAGGTTATATCAAGTGATTAACACATTGTCAGATGCAAAGAAGTAATTTGTAAGTGTTAATTATCAGTGACATTTCTGCAAAAAGCAAATATTAGAAGGATGGATTAGCAGTAACATTAATGACTATATCTAAAGTAACGCGACTCACAGACTATTGGACAACTTTTGAATTTCATGAAAATGTGTTTTTTATTTCCATGCTTAGCCCCACAAACATGGTCCTACCAGCCTTTCTCTGAAGCATGTCAGCATCGAACTTCTGTTCTCTGGATTCAGCTTTCACATTGTCACATAGAGAGCTGTTTGTTGAAGAAAATACATTACTTATCCCAGGTCCTTTGGATTTTCTAACTACACCATCTATATGTTTCCCGGCGGTAACTGATTGGATTGGTGCTGCAGCACTTTGTACGAATGAGGCTTTACCATCTTGAACAAATAATTTAAGGAGAAGAATTTAATATGCGGAATACATCAAGATCCTTAATACTTGAAAAGAAAGAAAGAAAAAAATGCACCATTTAGCAGGATTTTGTCTTTCATATTCAGGTCATCAAATCAAGAGAGAGAGAGACTACAGAAAATTGGACTGAAGTACGGAAAATATTTCATACAAAAGTGGTGTACAACATCATCCCAATCAGTTATATGACTAACTGAATATTCTACTATTCCAAATCAAGTACAAACAGCATAATCCTTGTCAGAGTTATAAGATGCTAAATATAATAAGATGGAAAGGGATATATACACACAGAGTGGGGAACCAAGGAAACTAAAGAATGAAAGAAAGAACTAAATTTCCTAACAGAAATCAAGGTGCATTGTATTGATCGCGTCACAAAACATGCTACTACTTCAAATCAAGCATAAACAACTATATCCTAGTCACCATGACGAGGTCGTGATTGTCAAGATGGTAAAGGAGCTTCATATGAAAGCTGAAAAGACAATGAGATGACAAAAGAGAAAGAAAACACCAACACTTAAAAGACATTGTAGCTTTGAATCCACAGTTTCCTTAAAAATGCAAAGCAATGAGACAAAAATCAAGGGAATCATCAGTGAGATGTTTCCTTTTGGTCTAACACAGTCCAGTGCATAAGAAATACTAGAGAAGGAACATCACAATACTCCAATAAATTCGATTAGAAAAGAAAACCCTGTTGACAACAAAATATTAGAAACAGAGTGGAAAACATCCACAAAAAGATTTCAGGGCAAGCTGAAACTGTCTGCACGTGAATAAGAAATCCATACAAAGAGAAAAACAATAAGCCGACAAGACAACGATGACAAAAAACATAATAGAATTTCATCTTTTAATAACTGGAAAGTTAACTTACTTTTCTCAATAGTTTCTTTACCCTTATGAAAACCAAAAAAGGAGATAATCCAATTTGTGCTGGCTGTAGGTATCTTTCGAGGACTTTGCTTGTTTTCATTCTGGTTTATGTCCCGAGGTCCTTGTTTACTTGCATTATAGCTTATAGTTTGAGGGAATGTTGCACTTGCATCTTCATTGCAGATTATATTATGAGGACCTTGTATATCTTCATTATGGTTTAAATGTTGAGAACTAAGCTTGTTCGCTTCATGGCTTGCCTTTTGAGGACTTTTAGTGTCTTCATTGTCACTGAACTTTCGAGGAGTTTCTGTGTTTTCAATCTTACATATCCCTTGTTGAGGATCTTCTGCATCTTCATCATGGTTTTTATGTTGAGGATTGTGGATGTTCTCTTCTTGATTTCCCTTTTCAAGTCTTTGATTTGTTTCATTGTCACTGACCTTTTGAGGAGGTTCTGTGTTCTCATTCGGGCTTATCCCCTGAGGCCTTTGTGTTTTTTCCATCTGGCTTATCTCGTAGGGACTTTGTGTGCTTTGACTCAAGTTTCTCCCTTGAGTACTTTGAGTGTCTTCCCACTGGTTTCTCTCTTGTGAAATTTGAGTATGTTCTCTCTGGCTTATATCTTGTGGACCTAGTGTTAATTCATTTTGCCTCCCTTGTTTGAAGAACTGAAAGATCTTGAAACAACCATTTCCTTCAAGATTTTAACAATGAGTTAGGTTTCAAGTTCATAATGCCCAAGATAGGAATGGTTTATAATGTGACAAATTAAAATAAGGTAAATGATCTGAAACTCGTACCAAGGAACTAACTATTAAGATACTATCATGCATGAAAATAGGCATTGCATGCATGTGAGATTATTTCTATATCATGGATTAGTTACAATTTATTCTGAAGGATGGTGAGATACTTGGTGGTTATGCAGCATAAGAAACGCAATACCTATAGGAATGAAAAGGCTGAAGCATGAAAAGCAGCTGAATGCTTCTTGTTCTTGTTCTCTACTATTATTTTGCTCACCCGGTGCCAGTATTGGGCTAACATTTGCATGTGTCTCAGGTGTGCAACCACTATGACCATCATCCGTGGAATTAAGCTTTTTCAGATGCTTTGGTTTGTGGTGTATATTTAAAAATTTTGGCTTTCTTCTAACAAGGATAACCTTTCTTGTGATGCAAGAATTGCAATTTGGACAATACAAATCATGTGTACTTTGCTTCTCTAAAACGGTTTTAACATCTAATTCCATCAAATCCTCTTCAATTTCTCCAGCCAAGTCAGCATTGGTATCTACTTTGATCACACAGTCAAAATGATTGGTGCTTTTATTTGTTTCTTCATTTAATTGTCCAACTAGTGCTCGGCTCAAACCAAAGCTTTGTCCGTCTACATTTTTCACCTGCTGATTATTGGCTTCCATGCTCAGAATTTTTGGGATTTCATAAAATCTATTGATGGATTTAGTTCCTGCAATCAATCAGCAGATAAAGCACTTTGTTATGAAACTTTGAGCTAGCTTTTTTATATCAAGAAACATTTCAATGTGAAGATGTCCAGATAATATGCCATGACTATGTTAAATGTAAAAGCTTGCGCTTGATAATTGGAATAGTAGAATATAAAAACACAGTTTCTCCATAGATGGAAAGGAAATATCTACTAAACACAATAAAACCTCAGTAAGATCTGATATTACCAGCAAGATATTATTTAACAATTAAACCGTAGTTCAACATTTGTCGTCTTACTCTGACAAATTAAATAAATCAAAAAGATATTATCTGACAAGTACTAACCCACCGTCAGGAAATTAAAGCAACTACTACACTTTTAATGCTATTAGCAGTTTAGATAAACAAGAAAAACAACAAGCTATAATGAACCAAAACAGCTTGACCCAAATCACAACTATCTATTGACAAGGTTCAGTTGTTGCAGTTTTACCAAAAGCTGGTGCTACCATCCGTGCAAAAAATCTTGGTATATACTGACCTTTAGTTCTAAAGTATAACGGTTTGCACTGAAACAAAGTTCTGGTATCCACCACCATGTTCACATATCCGATAGGATTCCGGACATGAAGTATGCAACTACTTCAAATTTGATAAATTCGATTGCAATTATATGTGCAAGGACTTCAAAAGTTCTCAATTGTAATTACTCGTGTTTTTATCAGAAGCCGGAACATTTAAAAAGATATGCATTGTTGGCAAAGAAGATTCAGGAGAGGAAAGTACAAAATGTTTAAAAAAACTTTAGATTGACAGATGAGGGTGGCATTTCACCATCTAGCAACAATAATTAAAGAGGAATGGCAGCAATACAGTGAAGCTTTGAATTTTTAAAGCACCCATAAGAGTTAACTTAATATTAAGCCCTCTTCAACGAAAAAAGATAAAATGTTGACTGCTTCAATCTGTTATAGACTACAACATGAGTTTAGTCCAATCTTAAAATTACTTCAACTTAGCTTTGTTCAAAGTTCAAACGTCTTAATGTTAAAAAAATAGTTAATTAAGCAAATTTTCCTTAATCTTTGGAACAAGCATACCTTATATTCACAGGAAGGAAATTATGTGATACATTTCAAAAGAATTTTTAATTGTGACTGATGTAAAGGTTGAACTTCGTCAAGCATATTCTGAAGCAAAAGAAACGAAACCCTCATCGTCCTCATCAAATTTTACATGAGAGTCAACCTCCAAGTTGCTAATAATGCCAATGTAGCATATGTGCAATGAGCAAAAAGCTCCAACACTGAAGAAAATAATTAAAGACAGAAGAAAGAGAAGAAATTCGGCGGGATCTTAATACTCAGAATAAGAAAACAATCCAAAAGTAGACTAAAATGCATTGATAAGTACAGAGCACTGTACCTTGAAACTTGTCGAAGTGAACGATGTTTCCATTTCTCTCCCCTTCTCTTTTCAAAACATCGTCCTCCCCGTTCTCATCGATCAGTTCTTCATTCCGATGAATGTCACCTGCAGTTGCTTCATCTTCTTCTTCTTCCTCCTCTTCTTGGATAGAATGATCGGATGTAGTTCCACTGGTAGGGGCGGAGGAAGGGGAAGGCGCAAGCTCACCACAAGTAATATCGGCTCGGATCCGATTGGTTGGATGCCTGGTTAATAGACCCGCGCCCGTCTCTTCCTCTTCGTCTTCATCCCGGTTTACCCGTAAACTGTTTTTGGGTAACTGTGGGTAAAGTTGTTGTTCCATGTGGTTATATTTCTCTGACTTCCAAGTTCTGCAATCTAGATCCCAGTATTCCCTTCAGTCAGGTGTCAATGGCGTCCATGATTTTCAACTATAATACTCCAGCCTCATGATCCAAATTTCCAAAGCCATTACTTGGCATCTATATTTCTCTCATCTTTAGAATAAAGTCTCGGGTATCCACGACATAAATACGAGTCTTAGAAAACAAACTGGCCGGGCACCGACCTGAATCAAGATTTGGGCTTCAATTATGATCTTCCGGCTACTGAATCTTCTGAATCTAAATAATAAAATAATTACATATTTAGCAATATGTATTCTGTTATTATTTTATTTATTTTTTATAAAATATATTTTATTTTAATATTTTATTATTAAAAAGTTAATGTAAATAAATTAGGAGAGAGAAGACATATAAAATAATATTATATGTATAATTTTTTAATCAATATGTTATATCAACTAAAATCATAGAAAGATAAATAATATATTGATTAAAAAATAATATGATAATCTATCTATCTATATTTATATGTAATTTATATTTTTAATCAGGAGAAATTATATTATGGGTCATTTCCGTCACATAATTCATGAGATCAATTAATTAAAAATATCTATTTACTTATTTTTTATTTTATCTTTGACGTAAAAAATAATTAAATAAATATATTTGATTGATTGATCTCGTGGATGACATGATAACAAATACTCATGATATATTTTATCTCCAATTAAGGATATATTAAGGGTGTTGGGGCCCTGGAGGTACAGTCGCACCCTTTAAAATTTTAATTTTTTATTATATATTTATATTTTTTTATTAATAATCTAATTCAGTATTCCCTAAAACTTTTATAATTTTACATTCCTACATTTTTAAATATTTTTGATAGTTTATATCTATTATATAAAATTTTAGATTTATCCTTGTTTATCATCGATATGTTATCAATTTTTAATAACAGATACTAAAATACAAATAAAATATAATCTTAAATTTTTTATAAAAAATAAATAAAATATAAAAATACTAAATATATAATTATCTTTAAAATAAAAATAAAATATAAAATATATAATTATTTCTAAAATAAAAAACTTGTAGGGGTAGTTTAAACGGTATAACTAATCCAAATCATATAACTATCCCGCTCGCCATGGTCAAATGTATATATTTGCAGAAATGTTTTATATATTTTTTAATGATTTTATGGGGTTTTTTATTTAAAATAAATAAATTTAAGCATAAATCTTGAAAAACGTATAATTTCAAAATAAATTACCTTTTTATTTTTATATTTTAAAATTTTTAATGACTGTATTTAATTTTTTTTACTATTTTTAATATTTATTACCGTGAGCATTTTCTCTAGGAATAGTGCAAAAGACTAATGCGGTAAATATAATGAAAGTGTAAATGGTCCAGAACTAACCAAAAAAAAAACTGAAGGGTCAAGCTAAGAATTTCACTACAATATTTGAGGTAAAATAGACATTAAGCTAAAAGTAAAATAAGAAGTATAGATTAACAAAGTTATAATGGTAACTTAACCTTTTATATTAATAAATAACTATCATTGAAAATAATTAATTTTTTAGTTAAAAAACATTTTTTAAGGAAAAACATGTGTATATAAACTAAAATTACACTACCTAATATTTTCCATTAAATAAAAGAGAACCTTTATCTATTATTTAATTTTCTTTTTCCAGCAAAGCAGCAAGCAATGGAAGAATTTTCATTTCATTAGCAGATTTCAATTGACAAATTCAATGATAGTAACCAATGTGCATTCTACTGTCAAAAGAAATAAAACAATGTGCATTCAGAATCTGTTAATCCTTTCTTGAATGAAATGTGTTCTGTTTTAATCTTTAAATTGGCCTCAAATGCTGCTGTATGGCACCAACCAAAAGCCATATTGATCAATTATGTCCACAACCCCTTCTTTTCCGTCTACCGGTAGCCGAAACTACATTCCATCTTTCCTAACCACCCGAGTTCCACTCTTGGATAGTAGTAGATCTCTCATTTCTCTGTAGCTCTTAAGCTCTTCCAGTGCATCGGCTGTTTTACACGGCATAAAAAAACCAGAAGCAGTACCAACACCTTTCTCATATTCAATTGTCTTTGACGAATGTGTTGAATAACAGCTTGAGTCTTGTCGCAGAGGAGGTGCTGTTCTAAGCATGTGAACAAGCATGCCAACAGCAGCATCTTGTGATTTTTTACCAACCAGAACAGACTGTCCAGTGAAATCCGAAGCTTTTCTCCCCTCTACGTTCTTACTGTAAATCATAGATTCCAGGTATACATAGAAGCATTAGAAATCCAAGCTGAAGAGGGTTACCATTGATATCATTGCATAACATCAAACTCTAACAAGAGAAAACACAAAGGTACACTCAAGAATAGGAAGTGACAGAATTGATTTAAATCATTAAACGTCAGTAAACAACAAGATGCAAGTGCCAGTGCAAACTCTGATATATATATTTATAGGATTCGTTGTGGAAATATGGAACTATTCTACAGAGAAGTTTCCTTGTTTGCTTTACTCTCTTTGTATCCTTCCATCAAATGACATAATACGCCAACTGTTAACAGGATCACAGCTTCTAAACTTGAAGTTATTTGGACTATTTCCTTGTTTTAAGATCTATGTCCTTTATCGCCTTTCAGGAACAAAATCTTTATCTTAATCAATATCATATGCTCTACTTAGAAACAAGTGTATAAAATCACTCAAGCATCCAGTAGTTTTGCATTGTAGTTACCTCAATGATAAGAAACAAATAGCATTAGCGATGTAATAGGCAAGACAGATTTTGAGCAAAATAAGACGAACTAAACGAATGCAGCTTCAACAATAAAAAATACCAGTTCAGCAATAGTCTTTCATATAATTAAGTGCTATTCCAGAGAGAGAGTACCTCAAGATAAGCACTAGTTCAACTGAACAAAACTAACAAATATCAAATCAACATAAGATATTTCTTCAACAAGGGGTTGCAGTACAGGCATTGAGACTGAAATACTGAAATAGAATAATAAAACTACAAACCTGGACTGGGAATCAGATACATCAATGTCATCAACATCAAAAGGGCATGAGAATTCACAATCGTCCATGTCATCCTGGAAAGATAATCTACTAGAGCTTCTAGAGAATCCAATACGGGGTGATCCACTAGAGGATAATAATCCAGAGAACCGGCCTGAGTCATCTTTACTGTCTCTTACCATCTATAAAACAAGAGTACTGGCATTATCAGATGACACATAGGGAAAGATTCAAGGTAGGAACAGAAATTTAAGCCTACCTTCTGTGCAGAATAATTAATTGATAAACCAGGAGACTCTCCAGGCTTTGGAGCATCTAATTTCCTGTATGACCTAATCCCAGAGGGAGACTCCTGAGACGAGGCATCATGCTTTGAGCTTCTGGGAGACAGAGGAGGAAGAGAATGTCTACTTGGATCAGAAGAGTTAGGAGAAAGATATAAAGAATTTCTGCCGGTCAGTTGAAATGGAATGGTTACAGGGGCAGTCTCAGAACAATGATGAGCAACTACCGGGTTAGCACCAGATAAGTACGCAGGAGGTGATGAAGAAGCAGATGTTAAAAATGGTGGTGAAAGCTGATATTCATCATAAGCAGTGGCCTGTTGTAGAGCTGGCAGTCTATTTCGAATTCTATTACCATGCTTATCAGACTGTGGAGAAGCTACATCATATGGCTTGGGAGATGTACGATAAGCAGGGGGGGATCCTGCAAGGGATTGATTTTGCATAAGAGGTAATCCTTTGTAAAAACCACTAGACCAGCTGTGTGGACGTTGAAATGGGGATGAAGATGGAGGCCGCACCCCTCTTATCGAGAAGGAGTTAGCATGAAAATTCATCTCAGAAGAAGGAAAGGATCTCATAGGGTCTGTGGTAGGGCTACCAACATAGTCTGGTATAATATTTGATGGCAAAGATACCAAAGGCTCAAGGTTGAAATCAGATAGAGTTGTACGGTAAGTCACAGACACGCATAGACGACCCGGAAATGCCTCAACAGGAACAAAACTGTATTCCTTCATTGCACCCTCCTCTTCCCTAGAGAATGGATGACTGAATGACGAAACCTTGTAAACAAGATCAAAATTATATGTCTGGCTCAATGAACTTAGCTGCCGAAAGATTTTATATGCAGGGAGAAGCCTCATTTGCGCAAAAAGAGATCGCAATAGTATGATGGACTTCTTATAAGTCTTCTTATAAGAACTAGAAGTATCAGCACCACTTGGTGTAGCATTAACCCGGCCACAATCATATTGAACAACCCATCTTTCTATAACAGTCTCGTCGGAATGACTGCCAGCAGCAGCTGAAGGAGTATAAAGATTGTCCACTGACGAGGAACAAGAACTACGACGAACAAGTATTATGTCGATTATCATTGGATCCAATAGATTTCTAAGGGAGAAATTGAGATTCTCCAGAGCCGCAGCTCGGTCTCCCAATACCAAATTGAACCATTTGTCACTCTTTCTCACCCGAGAAAGAGAAACAGGTTCTTGTTGTCGGCAGTGGTGGTGAAGTGAAGGAACCCTAGAATTCAAAATAACGTGCAAGACCTTGGAACGAAATTGAGAAACAATTTGTTCCAATCTTCCAGATTCTCGATCCATTTCCATGTCGATCAATCAGTCCATCCCCAAATAATACAAAAGTTGTACCGATGTATAACGAAAACGACTCTAATTATTAATCAAACAAGGAAAAGGGAATCTCCCTCTCAACTCTGATCTAGCAACGATTTCACTCAACATTAATGAATACTAATGATCCAAAATCATTCACATAATCCCCCGTCACTAAAATTTATCCTCAAAAACTGTAACATTCATGAATTTCGCAAAGAAAAAAATACCTTTGATCGGATTGGAAACAAGGGCACGAAGAATTCAAACTCCACAATGGGTCTAAAATAAATCCTAAGGTTCAACAAACCCCAAACAGGATGGTTGAGAGATGAAAACAAAAGGACGATCTAAACCATAAGAGAATTAGAGTACGAAATTTGAGTGAGAATCACTCCAAGTCTAAAGAAACGAGACGTGAACATCGAAAGCAATCATTGCGTAGAACACAGAGGATGAATCGACGAGACTTTTAGAGAAGAAAATTACTAAAACGCTCTCAGCTGCTGCTCACTTGGTTGGCTACGTCGCCCTCGATAAAGTATTGGGTAAAGTTTACAAATAGTCATTGAATTATTCTAGAATGTTTATTTTAACCAATCAACTTTTATATGTTACAAAATAGTGGTTGAATTTTAATTTTTATTTCAAACTAGCCATTGAATTATTAACTGCCGTGACGATTAACAGAATTGATAATTTTACCTATCGTGACCTTTGTAAAATCAAATGTTGATATAACAAAAGATATTGCAGCGTTACCATGCGCTCGAGGTTCGGTGAACTCGAAATTTTAAGTTTAGGCTCGGTTTAAAAATAATATTTAAAGTTTGTTCAAGCTCGAAGTTTGTCAGTCTCGGTTTGGCTCGACTCAGAATAGATATTTTTGTTATATTTTTCTATAAACGATAGGATCTCGTTAAAAACTATTTTTATAACCAACAACAAAACGAAATTTAATATCGGGAAAGGTGGAAAATACTTAATTTATTTTAATTATTTTATTTTTAGTGAATTTTTCTTATTTTTCTTTTGCTAAAGATATTACCTTTAATGTATATGTAGTCAGGGACGGAGCTAAGATTTAATATTTGGGAGGGGCAAAAGTCTATTAAACCTTTAAATTTAAAATTTTGGATGGACAAAAACTCTAACTTATTAACATTTAAATTAAAAGGATCAAAAGTGCAATTATACCAAAAATTTTAGGAGGGACAACCGCCCCTCTCACTCCCTGCACAGCTTCGTCCCTGTATGTAGCATATATATATATATAATTATTTCAAGCATGTTCACAAGTTTTTCAAGCCGAACATAGGTAGGCTCGGCTTGTTAAGGTCTCAAGCCAAACCTGAGCCTGAATCGAGCTCAGTCAGATCGAACTGAGCCCGAATAGCTCGCGAGCTAATTAGGCTCATTATCACCCCTAATGTTAACGATTAAATAAAGGATAAAGTTTACAAATAATCTCGGAACTTTGTTAAAAAAATAAAACATTAACCAAACTTTTAAAATTTAACCATTAAATACTTAACATGACTATTATAAAATTTTACATAATAACACATTTAATTATTTATATTTATACATTTAATTAATTTAATCTTAATTTAAAAAAAATCACTAAATCTAATTCTCATTATTTACACATTTATTTTAATTTGATCCTTAGCAAAATTTTAAACTTGTTCCGGGAGTGATGTTTGCAAACAATCTTTATTTGGGTAAAATTCTTCTCCTCTGTTATGTCTCCTTTTAGTTTCATATTAAAAATTCTTAAAAATTAAATTATAAACTATAACTCTTAAAATTACTTTCATATTTCTAATTTCTTAAACTTTAATTATAAACCCTTATTTTAAACCTTAAACTCTAAATTTATTAATTTAAAGTGTCGATTTCTCAGCTTTAAAAGATATTCATCAATCGGAATCAAGCTACGATATAAAAGCTTCATCATCTTTTTAACATGTAATACCATCATGGTGAAACCTGCTGCTCAGCAATCATCAAGTCTAGCATCTGCATACCCTCCTTTCACAGGTACTGATTTAGAGAGTGCTAAGCTAACCCATACAAACACAAGAATTTTAGAGACTCGGGATAAATCATCCTAGCTCAAAAACGATACTGCACAACATAGAGATTGTGGTATTCTCTGAGTGCTTTTACAATCCTTAGTTGCAAAAGTTTTCTGCCATCTTCGAGTGCATTGGTCAAAGCTTTTCTCTGAAGATCCATCAGAACAAATAGCATGTCTTGCTCAGGGACAGGGGTGGGTGGGTATTTAACTTTACCCAATCTACAAAGCACAGAAACAAATCAACAATAGCATGTTTTGTGGAATGATGACTATGTTCAGTTAATTGGCATTGTCGTGCATATATATATTACACATAACTTGACAAGTAAACAACCATTTTATCATAAAAGTTGGCAAAGAGCTTGATTCACTTGAATGTGCCGCAAGAATATCCAGTGCAGAGACCCGTGGCACTGTTGTAAGGGAACAATGCGACGGGTCGACAAGCTGGCAGCTCTGGAAATGGTGTGTCCATGCTCAGATACCCCAACACCTCCTCCATGCTAGGCCTACCTTTCGACTCGTTCAATGTACAAAGTAGCCCAATGTCCAAAACCCGAATGGCTTGCTCAGAGTTAACCAATGACCCCATCCTCCCATCCACCACTTTCACCTTCTCATCCTTCACATGCATTCTCCACGCATAATCCAACAAGTCCCTTTCCTCTTTCTCTGCTTCTGTCTCCAACCTCCCCCGGCCCGAAACCACTTCCAACACGAAGATTCCGAATTCGAAAACATCAGCTGTCTGGCTGATTGCAGACTCAAACCTTTTAGAATCTGTTGCTGAAAGCACCATCCCGAAATCACCTAGAACCGCTCGGAAGCTTACATCAAGGAAGACGCTACTTGTTTTCATGTTCTTGTGAGCCAGCTGCTTTGAATGAAGGAAGCTTAGTGCTTCTGCAACGTCGTTGATGACTCTGAAACGTTGTGTCCAAGGAAGAACCCCGGCCCCGAAGAGCCATTTGTCGAGGCTTCCATTGGCGTAAAAGTCGTACACAATCATCATTTCGCGGTTATCATGGCACCATCCCCTGATGGGAACTAAATTCGGGTGACGAACTCGGCCCATGGCACCGATTTCTTTGAGAAGCCGTCGTCTATCCAGCCCTGGCTGCGAGTTAAGAAACTCTGCTGACAGCCTTTTGATGGCCACTTGACAGCCATTGGAAAGTTTCCCTCTGTAATGAACACCTCTGGCATCGCTACCTAACATTTCCGCCTCGCTAAAACCCCGAGTTGCTGCTGAAATCTCAGAAAACGTGAAGCGGCGGGGCTTGTTTGGAGGTCTGGGTCTTTGGGTTTTCTCTGACAACGCTGTAAGTTTAGAGTTTTCAGTTCTTCCCCTGCGGCTACAAAAAAAGAAACCAATCATGGTAGCCAAAGCGAGTACAGCAACGGCAATGAAAATAAAGAAACTGGTGGACGGTTCTTCAGTAGATCTCTTTTGGGTAGTTTGAGTAGCCTCAGTTTTCTGGAGGTTGATTCTACTCTCACAGGTTTCCTCCGAAGGGAAACGAAGAAAAGCTTGGCTGGTTGCGCTAAAGTTCCAGGAGAGTACGTTATGAATTTGCGTCATGTTTCCTGTGGATGCTGAGAATCCGATGAACATGTACTCATTCAGATGAGGAGACAGATCCAGAGAGCCAGAGAAGATCAGCTTAGAAGGGTAATCATGGCCATCAGATCCGAGGTGGATGTCCATCCATCTACGAGGACCATCATATGTAATCCAAGCTCGATGAACTGAACCATCGTTAAGCAACACTCCAAAATCTGATGCATCGACAGTCTTGGCGGAAACAATGCTAGCAAGATTAATGCCAACATGATTGTCATTCGGATCTCCGAATTCCGGATTCTGTCGAGTATCGAATTCAATACCAACGGCCTTGTAATCTTCCTGACAAGCATCATTGAGCATACCTAGCCACGGTCCAGGCCGTCCTACAGTGAACTCATCAGGGACTATGATAAACATGAGACCACTGCCTCCATGATGAATCCCATCGGCGCTTGCGTTAGACGAATTGCTGAACTGAAAAGCAAAGGTGGTTTGGAAAGATGCTGGGGTGTGGGTGTGTGGATCAAGCAGGCGGACCGGCGAGGAGTATATCGCTCTCCCTGCTTGATGCCTCAAATCAAAGGCCAACGACTCATCTGGAATTTGAACAACACCTTTCTCCATTGAAACCTTCGCACTCCCAAGAAGCTTCACATCTGATATAACTCTAGGATCATCAAGGCTGAAATGTGGGAAGGAGATGTTCTTGGTCACGTTTATCACAGGTCCACTTGATATAGGTGACGAAACCACAAGAACCAACAAGTGTATCGAAACCAAAAGACGATGGATCGAAGTTGAACAACAAACTCTTTTCCCCATTTTCTCTAACAATGAATTCTTGCAGGATCGTCTATGAAGATGAGTTTCTGGTATGACAAACTTCCAAACCAGCACGTTATCGTTTCGTTTTGTTTGGGGTGAGGTAGTAAAAGAAGTGGTCCCATCCATTATCAAACATAATGTTAAAACTCATACCGATGTGGTTATACAATCTCCCCCCATACCAGTCAAGCATTTCATTACAAAACATGATTAGCTTTCTGTCCTTTGTCCCCTATCTGTGACCAATCAACTAGTTTAAGATACTTACAAATACCATAAACAACGGTTATGGTGTGATGCCAAAATCTCACATATCCGGTGAGGATCACATGCAAACACGTTTCATGAGTTCTATAATTGCATTATTTCATGGTGGGGCTAATGATTGTAACAGGTGAGTACAGGTTTTCCAGTCATCTTCCTTGGTCCCCCTACTCTATTATTGAGCATTTTTTTATTACAGACACAAATCTAACTGCCAATGTACTAAATATCCTATTACTATAACTTTTCTAGAAACTAGTCAGCTAAAACAAATTGAATAAGAATTCAGATTAATGCTAGAAAAAACAGAAGCATTAAAAAATGTTAGCAAGTCATTTACAGACAAAACATTCTGTGTTGTATACATGCATAAGAATGGAAACGCTCACTCGGTGAGCAGGATATTTATTTATGTGCTTTCCACCGAGACAAGACAAAGTAAATGCAAATAGGACCAAATCATTAAGGGTCGGTGAGAAGTGCAGAAAGGAAGAAAATATTTGATCGTAGTTTATTTTAAGGCTAAATGCCGAATAATTTAATTAAATTTGTTTATTTGGTATATAGGAATCTCTAAATATTATTTAGGGATTTGAGTATTTTTTACAGTAAAACATAAAAAATATCATTTGCAGATGATTTTTTTCATAAACAATCTACTCAACTTGACTTATCCTCGTACAAGTTTAGAAAAAAAAAAACATGTACAAGTGACGTTGGATGAAAAAAAATTACAGATGATTGTCTTTTTTATGTTTTACCGTAAAAAAATATATAAATCTTAAATATAGTTTTAAATAATTAATTATTTTTTAGTTATATATAAAAAAATAAAAATTACCTTTTAAAAAATATAGAAATATTATTAAATAAAATTATTGATTATGTGTTGAGTTAGATTCGTCTAAACGAACAATGTATAATGCAATCAGCAATGAAAATGACTTGTTTACCCCTAAAGGCTACAACATGGGTGAAAAGAAATCCGTGCTTGTCCTTCAATCGATCAACCTTGAATTGCCTAAAGGACATGTAGGTCTTAATATTTATAAAATGGTCCTTAATTATTGTATACCTAAATTGATTAAGGGGTTGAAATGAGATTAAACTTAATCTATGGGTCTCATATAAAATTAATTATAACTCTATACTTCTGAATAAAAACTCTAGCCGTCGTTCTTTTCCAAAATTTTATCTTTTTTCGTTTTTTTTATCGTTTCCTTTGATCGATGATCGACAATCAATTTTAGTATTGGTTGTCGACCACCAGACCCATTATTTTTTCTTGTTTTATTTTAATAAGAATTTCTATTTTTTTGTCTTTGTGACACGCTTTTTCTATCATTGTGACATGTTTTTATTTTTGATTTGGGGTTTGATTTGTCTGTCTTTATGATACGTTGCAGCATACTCTAGCGATCGATTGTTGTTCACACAGATTCAATCGATGCTAGTTTCTGATTTATTGTTTTTGTCGGTGGTCACTTGGATAGACTTATCCTCACTCGGTTGATAGTTGTTTGCTGATCAAATCAGTCATGTGTAGTGGTACTTTTTGCACGACAGTTTGGATCGCCTACAACTCTTTTCACTATGCATAGACAAGGAGATTAATGAAGCTTTTAAATTTTATTGATATGCTTATTTCCATAAAAAAATATTTTTCTTTGTTTTGGATGGTAAGAATTTTTGGATTTTTTTAATCTAATTATTTTATTTCTTAATTACGATATAATTATAATTTTCTATTGATTTAATAAAAATTCAGTAGCATTTGTCAAAAAGAAAACGTGAGTTGTATGGAAGTGTGAATTAGTCCTAAAAACTTGCATGTTTTACTTATTGGTCCCTAATAAATAAATTTAAGGTCGATGACTAATGAAGTGAAACTTGTTTCCTCGGATCTGTGATCACAAAGAGACGAGAGGTGGATTGTTTTCTACTTCTTTCCTTGTTTTGGACAGCATTGAATTACGATGATCGACATCGACCTTGACTGCTGGTCTGTTGGAAAAGGCTTTAAGTTGGCCCATTGTTGGTTTGGTGGTCTCAGCAGTTGTCACTACTTAATATAATAATTTAATGAAAGAACCGTATAAAGTTAAAAGGTAAATTACAAAAATACCATTTAATTATGAGATTGATATTGATATAATATTTTAATTTTTAAATAAAATAAAAAATATATTTTATTTAAATTTCTAAATTCTAAATTTTAAACTCTAAATAATAAAAAATAAGTTAGTTGGATTACTTATACAAGTTTGTCTACTGCTATGTCCGTTTATTTTCTTTCAAACCCTTAAGCTACAACTAGACGATCGTGGAGAGAAATTATTGACATTTAATATGTCATATTTACAAGTCCATTTTTAAGATTTTAGTAAACTTAAAATAAATTAAAAAATTTAACTCGTACTCAAAAATTTAAGTTATAATCGTGATTATATTTTTAATCGTATAGTGTATATTATAATTACGAACATAACGAATGATATTGTGATCATTGTGAGTTTCGTAATTATAAAAATTTTGATAGCATATATTATGATGGATATAACAGTTGTGACTGGTGTGATTTTAAACGATATTGTTATTGTTTTATAATGATCATTGTTGTGGTTACAGATATTTTTGAAATCCTTGTTCTTAGTAACAAATGTTAAAAATATAATTGTTGTCAGAAAAAAATAAAAAAAAAATAAAAGCTGATCAAAGTTGAATCGAAGAAGGACGATAATTTGAGCTGATTTGAAGAAAAAAGGAAAAAAACAATTAGGGAAGATTTGACTCAAAATAACGAGGAAAGAATATTACCAGATTTGGTCAGATTTAAAGAAAAAAAAGAATGAGTCAAATCAAATATTTTAAGTCAATATTTCACTCAATTTTGGATATTAAATAATTATTTTCCTTGTATTTGTCCTATATAAACCTCTTTCCCCTTCACTACTAAACACACCAAACCGTAACTCATAGACACAACACATCCTCTACTCTTGTAATTCTTTTTTTCTCATACCGCTATCACTTTGTATTGAATTTGATTATTTTGGATATTAAATTTGATTATTTTTCTTGTATTTATAGATTAAAAATCTTATATAAACCCCTTTTTCTTTCACTTGTAAACACACCAAACCACAACGCATAGACACAACACATCCTCTACTCTTACAATTCTCATTTTCTTCCACCACCATCACTTTGTATTGGAGCTTTACGGAATATAAGAAGGAAAGCTTTTTTTAGGTATTTCTTAATCTTTCGCTGTTTATTTATTTCTTTTATTTTGAATAATCATAATTGGAGTATATTTTTTTAGTTATAAAACATTTGTTCTTCTTATTTTTTTTAGTTTTTTTTTTCAATTCATGAAGAATATTGATGAACACATGTGAATTTTTTTAAAGGAGTTTTTTGATCTATTTTATTTAATGAAGGTTATTAAATAGAGTTTTGAACTGCATACTCATTTTCAATAAAGTGAATCATTTTAATTATACTAGTTTTATTTAAAAAAATCATTTAAATATCTTTTAAATTTAATATATTTTTATTTATTTTTAATCCAACTATTAATTTTTCTCTCTATTATTTATTCATATTCTAACCATCTTATCTTTTTTAATTTTAATTGTTAAACATTGTATGTCTTTGTTATATTAGTTTAAATAAAACCCTTAGGTATAGGTTCTTAATTGTCTTAGTTAGAGCCTTGTGTATATGGTAAATAATTTTTCTTCACATATAATAAGATATACTTAATTATACTTGAACTTTTATAGGTATAATTTATTTAGATAATTTCTTGATTGATAATAATTAACTTAGAATAATAAAAGTTTTAACACACTACATTTCTTTGTTTGATTGATTAAAAAATAAAACTTAATTAATGCAGAGTTCCACTAAAGGGAGGTAATAGGTTAGCGCTAAAAATGTTGATAGTGATTAAAACTTACTCTCCAGACAGTGGAACCGTTAAAATTGAATTATATTCATAAATGGACAATAACTTAAATTTTATACGAACTTGTAAATTTCGGTATTAAAACGTTTTATAATCGACTAGGTACCAGTTTTTTGGTGTTGCGAGGGTGCTAACCCTTTCCCCACACGTAACTGACTCTTGAACCCGTTTTATATTTTTTACAGACTAAAATTATTGTTTTAGTAAAACAAAATTGATTTTATTAAAATAACTCGTTTTTAGGTTATTGAATCACACCTTTAAAAAGATTGGTGACGATTCTATTATTTTGTTTTTTTTTAAAAAAATCGTCGAACCACTTAAAAAAGGGTTGCGACAATAATATATTTTAAAACAAATTTATAACAAGTATTAAAAAAATTGAACTCTTAATAATAAATATTGAATAAAAAAATTTTAAGTGTATATCTATAAAATTAAATATTAGAGAAAAAGATTAGGTAAGTAATAAAAAATATTAAAAAATTAACCCTTAACCACAAATATTAAAAAAAAATTGAATTTTAAGCATAGATGTTAAAAACAGTAGTAAAAAATAAATTTAGTATAAAACACCCCAATTTTGGGCCCTTAATAACAATATAAGAATTACATATTTATAAGTATATTTAAAATTTATATTCTTTTTAATAATTAAACGATTATTAAAAATCCTAATAATGGCTCCAAACCTTATTAGTAACTAGACCAATTAAAAACCTAACATTCCTTTTTATTTAATTGATTTAAACCGTCTAATCTTTATTTTGTTGTAATTATTTAAAAAATAATTGCCTCAAACATTTATATAAGTTAAATCATGATGTGAGTTAGATAATTAACTGTACTCTATTACTGAAGCTAAAGTTTCATATTCACCGAATTATACACGTTTCTTATATAAAAATAGTTGGATGAAAATTAGAGTATAAATTGAGGTTGTGAACTATAACTAATATAGTATAACTATGGATGAGCACGGGTCGGGTTAGGTTAAATTTTCGGTCATGTCAAATTTGACTTGAATATAATATCTTAAATCAAATTTTAACTTTATTCGATTTTTTTAAATCTGATCTTACTTGACCCGAAAATAAATATCATAAACCCGATTTTGACCCGACATAGAAGAAATAATTTTAGGGACTAAATTATAAAAAATAATTTAGGGGATTTAGTTATAAAAAGTATAGTTTTAAGGACTAAATTATAAATAAAAAATAATTTTAAAGATATAATTATAAAAAATATATAGATAGAGAACTATTATTATAAAAATATTCCTAAAAAATTATAAAAAAAAATTATATATTTAATTTCAAGTCAGGTCGGGTAGAATATTTTATACCTTAAACTTAAAGCCGAAGCATAATTAGGCGGGTAAATTCACAGTGTAAATGAAGACTTAAAAGAAGTCCAGTCAGCGTCAGGTATACATATGTCTATGACTTACACATAGACATTATTAGGTGAACCCTGTTCATCACGTCATTTATGGTCCAAACAATCAGGACCGTTGATCTTTAAATAACCACCTAATAGCTATCCACCCACTAAATTCATGTAGGAAAGAGGTGATGATTCACTTGAAAAAATTAAAATCAACGGTCCTGATTAATTGAGACCATAGATAACGTGGTGAATAGGATCCACCTAATAATTTTTCGTTACACAGAGTTGTCTGACTGATTATATTATATATATGGCATGACATCTGTTACTGTAAGAAATCCAATGTCCCCTGCACTCTCTGAAACCCATTTGTCGTGAGTTGTTTCCGTTCTTCTTTTGTCAACTAATTTAAGGCGTTTCCCTTTCTGTTTCACTCGCGTTTTCATAGGGAAGCTTGGAAAAGAAGTTGCTGAAAAGGATGGCGACGGTAATGGGAACAGTGAAGAAATGGTGGGGTGGGTCACAAATATTTGCCGGCATGATGGCGGTGCAAGTGTTTGCGACGGGGCAGCAATTGCTTTCCAAAGTCATACTCACTCAAGGAACCTTCATCTTCGCCCTTATGACTTACCGGCATCTGGTTGCTGCTGTCTGTGTCGCTCCTTTAGCTTTATACTATGAAAGGTTTTGTATTTTCTGCTCGGCTTATATGTTCATACTTTTTCTTAATTCTTTTGCAACACGGACATATCTTATACGCACAAATACTCGAATTTGATCTCTTAATATAAACATCGTCCTCTTTTAATCTAAAGCTGCAATGTGTCTTGTGTAACTGTGCAGAGAGACATGGAAGAAGATGGGGTGGTCGACTTGGTTCTGGCTCTTCACCAATGCCTTCACAGGGTAGGGTAACCCACTTTCATTCCCTGTCTGGATTTCGATTAAATTTATCAAAACTGATGGGCGTTCGGACATAGTCTAAGCATTGCGTGGAAACTGCTTACTTTTTATTGCATCCGCCAACCCTTCTTTTACTTTATTGTTTTGCACGTTGAACTGTTTAATGATCATTCCAAACATCTTCATATTTACTTCTAAATAAATCTCCTGTTACCTGCATCTTTATGTTAGAATCGTATGATTTGACATCAAATCCTGTGTCTGTAATTACGTAGAAAGGTGGTTGGCATGTCATAACCAAGCTTCCCCGTCTGTTTTTTCTCATAAAGCATAAACCAGATGTTCCTGTCTTTTTCTCTGGCCATGTCATAAGGACAGGGCGGTTTAAAAATTTCGGAGTTTCTGTGTAATTTATTAAAATACAACCCTTAGAAATAATTATCTATAACTTTTGCTAGTTATAAAATTGTAACCCTTAAAAGCAAATGTCCTTTCTAGGGGCTCCTGTATGATTATTTTTATTCTGCCTATCCAAAACTTCACTAATTTTATAGAAGCAATAATAATAAGAATAATCAATAAGATTCTATAACCAATTAGCGCATTTAAGAAATAATTATAACGTTTAAACAATTATAATGCATCTTTCTTAATTGTATTTTCAAAATCTTTCAATGAATTTCGGAATTAATATCATCTAAAGAATGTTTTATCAAAATTTTGGGCTCTTCTTTTTTAGGGACCCCTGTGTGGTCACTCCTATTACGCATGTCCAAAACCCCACTGCATAGGGATAACAACCATACTTTCCCTTTGGTTTGGTGAGATAGGTTTTTATTTTATTTTATTTTTAAGACAGAGACATAGCAAAGGTTGATTGCTTTTTTTTTTTTTTTTTTTACTTTATTTATTTACTTTGTCATGAATCATGATGTGAGACACGAGGAACTTTGGTTGCCTCATGGTTAAAAGGTTTAATTTTAGATGAATTATTATTATTGAATTAATATATAATGCATTGATAGTATAGAATACTATACGTTATCGATAAATAAGATCACTGTACGTTATTATTAGGGGTGTTTAAAATTATTCGATCCGATGATCTGATGATTCAAAAAAAATACCGGGTAATTTTCGAAAAAAATTTACCTGACCCGAGAATTAGTGGGCCAAGCTTGGGCCAAAAATTTTGAATTCTAGGGTACCCGACCTGACCCGATTAATTTTATTATATATTATTTTAATTTTAAATTATATTTTTGTTTTAGATTTTTTTAATATTTATACCTAAAATTAAATTTAAATCTCTAAATTAATTTTATGTTTGTATTATATACTTTTAGGTTTTAAAATTTTTAAACATATTTTTATTAATTTACTAATACCGAAAGAAAAAAACATAATTAATACTTTAACTTCATTTTAGTGACAATTTAATAAATATAGATGTATATATAAATTTAAATATTCTAAAAATAGTTTTAAATCATTCGTTTTTATGTTTGGTTATGTATTATAAATTTTTGAAACTTATATGTTTAATATGTATTTTTTTTAGTTTTAAAATAAGAAATAAAAAAAAATAAAAAATTTGAATCGGGTACCCGGGTTTTACAGATACCCGATTTAAATAGGCCGAGACACGGACCAACTTTTTATGACCCGAAAAAACCGGATACCCGGTAATGAATACCCTAATTATTATAGATATTTATTCTTAAAATTTTATGATATGTTATTATTTGATTTGTAAATAATACATGGATTTTATAAACGATTATTGTATAAAATACAGAGAAAATATCCATGCACTGATGATATTAAAAAAAATACTTATTAGTGTTTTAGTTTTAGAGTTAAAAGTTTTTAAGTATACGAATTTAAGATTTATTGTTCATGATTTAGAGGTTAATATTTAGGTTTTAGGGTAATGTAAATATACTTGGCAATTTAAGATTTAACCTATAAACTTTATATTTTAATCTTAAACCATAAATATAATCATACTCTATAAATTCAAATTTCATACACTTAAACCCCAAACATTAAACTATAAAACTAAAATATTTATGAAAATATTTTATTTTCACAGCCTATATATATCATTTAATATACGAAGAATTCAAAACCAAGTTCTTTAGACTTGGAAAACCATGTTTTAATTAGTGAATTAAATGTTTATGTTTCATTTAATTTTTAGTCCGAAGACCTTTCTCCTAGTTCTTGACGTAGCACATGATAATCCATGCAGGATAACGATGGCTATGGGACTGTTCTATTATGGACTTCGAGATACTACAGCTACCTATTCTATAAACTTCCTCAATATAATTCCGATAGTCACTTCTGTTTTCTCCGTCGTATTTAGGTATTTTTTTTATAATCTTCGATATTTAACTTATTAACTAATGTAACGTGGAAGGTAAAAAAATTCATTCGTATTGTATATCGTAGAATCGAGAAACTCGGTCTAGGCAGCAAAGCAGGCAAAAGCAAGACGGCTGGCGCAATTCTGTGCGTGGGAGGAGGACTGACAGGAAGCCTGTACAAAGGAAAAGCTTTTCATGTAGGTGATGGTCACCATTTCCACAGGATCGCAGCCATGGACGTTTCCAACTCTCACTGGACACGTGGAACATTCATGCTTGTCGGTAGTTGCACGTGCTCCGCTAGTTGGTATCTATTACAGGTTTGATCCAACCATCTAATTATTAATTAACTCCTCCTTCTCGTTGTCTAATCTCCTTCAATTCCCTAATGAAAAGATGGGTTCTGTTCCTTCCAACAGGTGAAATTGCTCAAAGTATTCCCATCAAAATACATGGCAACGATGATAACATGCATCATCGCGTCCTTACAATCAGCAGCAATAGGCCTATGCTTAGACAGGAGCACGGCAGCATGGAGATTAGAGTGGAATTTGCAGTTGATCACAATAGTTTACTCGGTTAACTTACTGATCCTTTTTTATATTTGCATGATGTTTATATTTCCCTAGAAGAACAAGATCCGACTGTGGCTAGATGTTTACTTCATGCAGGGAGCACTGAGTACTGCAGCAACATTCTGCTTGCTTTCATGGTCGATTGCTAAACGAGGCCCCACTTATGCCCCAATGTTCAATCCTCTGGCCCTAGTTTTTGTTGCCATATCAGGAATTTTACTACTTGGTGAACAAATATGTCTCGGAACGTAAGCTCTGTTTTCCTTCTATCGCCTTCTTTATCAGATATAATGGGGGTAAGACCGGGTTGAACACTTGAACTAGACCAACCAATTTGGTTGGTTTGTTCGTTCAATACACAGTTAGAGAACCATTCAAAATCAGTAAAAAAACCCAGAAATTTTATTACAATCACTAACATTATTACAATGGATTCATGATTTCAGAGTGCTGGGAATGGTGATGATAATAGTGGGGTTGTACTCGTTTTTATGGGGGAAAAGGAAGGAAATGGAGCACTTGCAGTTGCCTCAGTCAAATAAATTGGCGGAAGCAGTCCCTCAATCTGTAGAGTTGAAGACCTTGGAGCCTGTTTAAATCCTTCACGCCATGGAACAAGGAGGAACCCATTTTTGTTCTATGTTGATCTAGGTAATAAATTCAAAGGTTTCTTCCATAGTTTTGTTCTAAAACACAGTGATACAAGAAAGATTAAGAGCAACATAAACTCAGAAAAGCGTTTGAGATTATGTGATGAACCTCGGGTGAGTTTACAGCGATGTAACAATAAACCAGCTCTTCCATTGTATTCCAATCCCTGACGCCTGCATCATCAATCATTTCCAGTATCGATTTTCTCACATCGGAAAAAGGGTCGTCGGATAACTTAACTGCGCAAATAGTACCGGCAAAAACACCGCTAACATCACCAGGCAGGGTGGCGGAAAAGCTAAACCTCTGGTGCCGCTTTTTCTTCCTTTGAACTTTGTTAAGCTCCCCAGCACCATCCATCTTAGCTCCTGCAACACCAAGCATGTTCATTACCAGCTCAATGAAGATATGTGATCTGTCATTTGGTAATAGCGTGCTTAAAAGGTCAGGCGCGGCGGGTCAGGATTTGTCTGGTTGTAGCCATGAATTAATCAAACACATGATGGCTATGTTACAAAGGCGCATGAGACCATCCCATGCATGCTCGTTAATTAATGTTGCTGTGAGGTAGTTGGGAGCACCGTTGTCATAACCTAATGCCCTGTGGAATGGTACAAAACGGACCAAAAATATCATTCATTCAATAGCTCATCTTTGAAAATTATAATTTTATAAATTTATTTCAAAAAGTTATAATCTTTGAATATTAAAATTTACGTGCGACACAGAATCTGAATCATATCTTTACTATAAAATTATCATAAAATTTATAATTATTTGTAATAAAAATCCGAATCGGATGATGTTTGAACAAGTTTATCTTTATTGAATTGGTTAATGTTAATTAGGCTAACTTAAAATTTGATGCTATTTTTTTTATAGAACTTAAATACTCTTTTTGAATATGTGCTTTTATATTTTATAATTAATAAATTTAACTATCAAACATATACATTATTATTGTAATGGGAACATTCATTGTTATGTGTCACATGTGGATATTAACTATGCCTCATTAAAGTTATGTGTGTAGGACCACATTTTATTTTGAAACATAATAGTAATAAAGTTAGTTTAAGTATTATTTTTTCTCTCGCATTAGTGACCAATTGAATTTATATTAATGTAATTTAACTATTGATTAGTGTTATAAATGTTAATTAGTGTTATAAAGGTAATATTTATCATTAATGAGAATAAGTGGTTCTTTATCTATATACAAAAGCGTAGGTTAGCTTATTTTTATTAAAAAAAAATATACACCAGACAATAATATTTATGCGGGAAATCATAATAAATAAACTCTTGTGAAGATTTTAAAAAAAATCATAAAAACAATAAAAAGGTTCGAAGGAATATGTTATATTTATGCGAAAAAAAAAACTTACGTGGCCCAAATTCGTTGGTCAAAATATGTGGAGAGTAATATTATCACTTCTAACAATGAAAAAGAATAGGACATGGAATTATTCTTTAGACTTGAAGAAGAATAGACAGCTCTCATGATGATTACGTTAGATAAAATAAATTATAAGAATGATTAAATTATTTGGACCGTTGGTTAAATTGTCGAATTATGTGATATTTTTTAAAATTATAATAAATAAAAACTGATAGAATATGTAAATAAATATAATAGAAATCATTAAATATTTTTAAGTTAAGATTAAATTTATTAAATATGTAAATATAAAAGATTTAACGTTAACTATCAAATCATCAAATATAAATAATAATATCTTGATTAACTTTTTTAATTATTTATTGTTATGGTTAATCACTTATTTTATATTCATTGGTCGATTAATTTAAATTAAACTTTATATAATATATTATAAAAATAATTTTTTAATTTAATTTTTTATTCATAATGCAATAAAAGCAAAACTTTGAAACTTCAAATAATTTAAAAATTGTTTTTATATTCTTGTTGTCCCTGTGAGGCATCATGGAATGAATTGAAAGCCAATCCCAAAAATTCTTCCGTTTTCAAGTCATTCTCGTTCATCCACCGTCACAACTTTCGGTAGGAATAACAAAAGAACAAATTCTGTGGGGTTCTTACGGTGTTTCGCGCAGAATTAAAAATTTATTATAAAGGGATTAAAATATATATCTTAAAGTTTTATTTTGATTAATAAAAATTAAAAATTTTAAATTTTTTATTTTTATTTAATATATAAAAATGATTAGCAGGAATTAGATATCCTTAAACCCTATAAGTTCCGCCCATGGTGCTTCAATTTATCAATCAACTAGTCTAATTTGAATTTTTAACCTTTGCTTTGATTTAATATCCACGTGTAATATATAAATTTAATTATTGGAAAAAAGTTTGAAATTAGGACAATACTAAATTAAGTGCTTAATTATATTTTTATAGAAATATATTTTTTTCTGAAATATGAGCATAACATTTTATTTTTAATCTGTTTTAAAAAAAAATTATGCACTTATTTACTAAAAAAACTTGAAACATCTATCTCAAAAAACTTCAGATGTCTGTCTTAGAAAATGGTACAATTTGATAATTTATTTTAGTATTAAGCATTGAAATTACTCTCTTAATTTTATATTGCATTTAAATAACTTTTGTAAGTTTTTGAAGTAAAATATATTCTATTATATAATTTAAATAATTCATATTTAAAAATTAATTAAATAAAATCAAATTAGAATTTCATAAACAAAATTGATATATACACATCATTCAAAAATACTTAAATATACTTAATAATATTACCAACAAAAATTGAGTTTAATAGCAAGATCTATTATTTTTAATAACAAAATTAAAATTCGATCATTAAAAACAATATTATTAAAAAGTACTACAAATCTGAAACATATATCAGAAAAACATTGAATACAGTGTTAGCCATCTTACATAATGATTGTCCTAATAAGATGTTGGTCTTTGATTAAGCCTTAATACTTTTTCTTCGTATATAAAAAGTAAATTATCAACCAATAAAGATTGGTTCAAGTGATCTTAATAATAATTGTATTTTAGGTTCGAGACGTTATATATAAAAAATTATTATCGAAAGACTTACCCATCAAAATTAGGTGTACGACGCGGGTCGGTCTAGATTAATAAGAGCTAAACTCTAAAATTAAAAGAATAATAAAAAATAAACTATTAGTATAATTAATAAATAAAATATTTAATTAATTAAATTATTATATTGCCTCGTATTTTTTTAAATGAGTAAATTTAAAAATATTATTTTTTTTAAAAAATATAATTTAATTACTAATTTTATTTAAGCTTATAAAAAAAACCAACGGACGAAAACAAAGCATGAATGCGTTACTTTAAAGCAATAACAGGAGGGGGAGAGGCCGACATTTAAAAGGAAAAGAATAAATAAAACCCTAAAATTTAGCACGTAAAAATCGATTGCATGCCATATTCATATTACCCAATATTTATATTTTCCATAAAAAGTAATTTGTATTTTCAAAATAATTTTTTCAGTAATCAAAATAAATCCCGAGTTTAAAGCATTACATATATGATTTTTTTTTAAAAAATTTATTTATCAAAATTAAGTATATAAGTAAATCAATCTGAACTAATTTAAACAAAATTTTAAAAATTAAAAAATAATAAAAATATAAAACATAATAAAGTGATTATCAAAAACTAAACCCATGCAAAAATTGAGTTGGACCGAATTTTTTTTCAAAGTAAACAAACGCAGACGAATTTATTACTCCAATTTGCATGAGTCATTTAGCCTTAATAATTAAAAGGATGATTGTTATTCTTAGAGATTATGAGTTCGAATACCAATAATATCAGTATAGTGGTTGAACGATCAATATCTAATAATTAAGAATATTTACTAGAACAGATACTATTGTAATTACTGTAGCTAATTAAAAAATTTATTACTCTAATTTTCTTCAATATTTTTAATAGGACATGATTTAAATTTTAATATTTTCAGATGATTTTATTTTATTTTTTAGAGATTAAGTTGCCCACTTAAATAATTTATAAGAAGATGGTCAATTAATATTATTGATTTATTATGTACTTTTTTCTTTTTTATATAAATTTTTATTTAATAAACTAACTATTATTAGGTAAAAAGAAAAAAAAGGAAAAACAAGAGTATAAATAAGAGGAGAGGAGACAGGACCCGAAGGAACCAATTACACAACACAAAGCCGAAGGTAAATATGAGGACGGGCATTGTTTTAGTTGAAAGCAGAGCAACCAAACACCGTGGTCGTGGTGGTCGGGATGCTGCTTTCATTTTCGGGGCTTCTTTGGTTTCATGACCGATCATTTATCCTCTCAAAACCATTCCTCCGAAAGCCAAAATCAATTGCCGCGTCCGTTTAACTTTCAGACAACACTCTGTTTTTTTGTTTCTTCTTTTAAATTATTATTACCATTTGTTTAAAAACCAGAAATGAGAAAGGACAGGAGGCCGAAGATGAAGGGAAGGGTGTCGAGGATTGGAAGCTACGCGATTGCATCTTCCATGAAGGATCATCCTCACCAACCTTGCATTACCTGCACCACTTTTAACATCCTTGCTCCCATTTACAAACGCCTTTCCCATAAGGTTCACTCTTCTTGTTCTTTTTTAAAAACCATAATCGAATACCCTTTTTCATGTTTTGTTTTGTTTTGTTTTGCATATATTGAATGGATTCAGGATCAGAACTGCCGGGAGAGCGATTATAGGACGTATTGGTTGGCCAGGAATCAAAGAATACTGGATTCTTTATTATATGAGAGATCTTCAATTATTTGCCTGCAGGTATCAGTTTCAGGTTCAAACTTGTATGCTTCTTTTTCAATGATTCTGATTTGCATTGGATTGCTGTAGGAATTCTGGGTTGGGAATGAGGAGCTTGTAAATATGTATGAGAAGAGGCTGGGTGATGCTGGTTACCTCAATTTCAAGCTGGGACGTACCAACAACCGGGCTGATGGTAAGTTTTAACTTTCCTTTCCTCTTTTTTTCCATCTCTATAGGCTCTGCTCTCAATAGGCAGCCGCCAGGCATACTGGCCATAACTCACCAACCGCATGGGCCTTGGTTAGAATAGCCGATGCCAACAATCATGTAGTGTCGCTTTTTTCCTGCATAACATGTTGCTAAGACCTTTGGTAATATCATAGGAGCGCTATGCTTTATGTCTTGAATGATGTTGACACCATTCCTTTCCTGAAAATGTAGTCTTTTTTCAAGTTCATATAGCGTTTTTAAGTCTCAAGATTTGGGGTTTGGGGATAGGCCTTTTTACACATGAAGCTGGTTGAGCTTACTTTCCATTAAGCACTGAACTCTGAAGTGGTCCATTTTTCTTCCACTCTAGACCAGTTCTGTTGATTCCTTCTAACTTGACCTTGTTTAACAGGTCTGTTGACTGCGGTGCACAAAGACTATTTAAGAGTTATTAATTATAGGGAGTTGCATTTCAATGATTGTGGAGACCGTGTTGCTCAGTTGCTACATGTTGAGTTAGCTACCCCTGCTTCACAATGCCGAAGCAACGATCCTTGCCAAGAAATTCTCATTGTAAACACACATTTGCTTTTTCCTCACGATTCGAGTTTGTGTATAGTTCGGTTGCACCAGGTACAAGAATCATCTTCTCTTTCTTATACTTAAGCTCGATTTTTTTTTCATGAATTCCTTTTCTTATCATTGTTATACACTAATTCTTTTGTCAGGTGTACAAAATATTGCAGTGTCTTGAATCTTATCAGAAGGAGTATAACCTTAATCCTTTGCCGATTATGCTTTGCGGGTGAATATATGATTCATTTCTTTCAGTTTGAAGCAAACGTTCATATCTTGCTCTTGTAGAGCAAGACTAATTTTCCTTTCTTGCTCGTTTCATGTAGCGACTGGAATGGAAGCAAACGCGGACATGTTTACAAGTTCCTTCGGTCACAAGGCTTTGTATCTTCGTATGATACTGCACATAGATATACCGATGCAGATGCACACAAGGTGAATACTCATTAACATTTCGCTTAACCTTTTGCTAAAACTTTTAGTTAAATGTCTAGTAATTTTCTTACACCTTCTGTATTTTAAGAACAGTGGGTTAGCCACCTTAATCATCGAGGAAATATATGCGGTGTGGATTTTATATGGCTCCTTAATCCCAATAGTTATCGGAAACTGCTGAAAACAAGCTGGACTGAAGCAGTATTTGGCATGTTCAAGGTCAGAAGCATAACATTGTTCAGTTGATTTCCATTCCCCTCAGGTTTCGACTTTTATTTTTCGCACAAAAAAGGGGCAGACGAAATCTACTAGATATTGTATCTTGTTACTGTTTCCATGGTTAATCCAGGAAAGGTAACATCCTTTGGAACATTTTTAATCTGATGGTGGAAAGATCTGTTACAGAACCAACTGAGGAAAGCTTCATTAACAGAAGATGATGCGTTTGCTTTTCTTAAGGCTGATGGTGATTACATTACCTACTCGGGTTTCTGTGAAGCTCTTACGCAGGTGATACAACATTTCTGAATTTATTTCTTTCCATTTCTCCATCATCTTGTTGCTATGTAGGAGAATATAATAATTCATGCAGTGTTCCTTCTTTCCATAGTTCAACATAATTGGTCATCGCCATGGACTAAGTGATGAAGAGACAAAGGACTTGTGGGTTCAAGCAGACATTGATGGAAACGGTGTTGTTGACTATAAAGAATTTCAGGTAACTCTTGTATGAAGCTTTGTCTTTGATGTTGTGTACGTGATGTACCGACATCGAACAACAGGCATTGGCTACTCAAATTGCTATGAATTCCATTAGGCAGATGATCTATCATAGATCATGCTAATGCGGTTGAATAATGACTTTGCAGCAGCGAATCTGGAAACCTACATGGTCCGAGCCAAGAGACGGAGACGGCAAAGAAGGCCAAGACAGGGGACATAAAGGATGTGATGAACATAGTAGAAAAGAGCAAGCTATTGGTTTTAGTGTGAAGAATGCAGTGTTGTTCCCTCCAGAAGTGGAAAAGGGAATGTGGCCTGAAAATTATTTCCTCTCCGATCACGCCCGACTCACGGTGGTGTTCTCACCGATACAAATGCCTTGTTCCCAGTTAACAGCATGACAAAATCTGAGAGAAATGAAGAAGAGTTGAAGGACAAGGGAGTTTGTGCTATCCAGACACCCAGTAGGAGTGTTGTCTCACGGAGTGCTTGAACTCCTGTCCTGTGCTAACCATCTCAGGAACATGATATTTAAGGGCTTCAGTCCATTGGTTTGCCATTTTGTGGGTCATCCGGCAGATAAATGGGCTAGTTCAGGGGAAGTGGAAAGGAATAAACAGCGGAGTTTTACATTTCATATATATTTTTTCATCACAAGTAGTCAGGTTACATTAGCAAACGGTCATGGTGAGTTCACCATTTAAGAAGAGCAGTAGGTAATTGAAATATGCATGTAAACTACTAGACTAGAACTACACTAAGATGAAGGGAAACCTCCTACCTATGATATTAAAATAATCGAATAAATTTATATTTTTTTCTTATTTATTAAACTTTCATACATGAATAATTTATAAAATATAAAATTTAATAAAACTCGAGTATATTAAGATGAATATCATATGTTTTTTTACTAAAAACAAATTACATGGACGAGGACATCGTCTACACCAATAAAAAATTTTATGTGCTATTATTGATGCTGGGAAATTTTGAATCATTATTTTTTTAATATTTTGATTTAATTAGACGATAATATTATATATATAAACTGAACCTCACCTAACAACTATATTAAATGAGAAAAATATCGTTTTTAAAATGATAAATTATTACCGGGTGAAATATTAGTTGTTCACGAGGTCCTCGGACGGCATGAAGTTGACATTTTTATTTGGTTGTCTTGTCGTTTGGTTGTTGCCGTTTAATCAATCTGTTGCCGAGCTTTACAGTCAACTGTTTAATGGTTTCCATCGCTACTGATATGGGCGCCCTGGTTTGGTTCACTTTGCTTTTCTCTCTTACCTGTCCCTCTGCTACACATGGCGGACTTGACCAACATTACAAAGATCAACTCCTCAGCTCTGCCCAGCAGGACAAAGATTGGTTGGTTTCCATCAGGAGGCAGATCCATGAAAACCCTGAACTTCTCTTCCAAGAACATGATACCAGTGCTCTTATCCGCCAACACCTGGACCAATTAGGCATCCCTTATTCTTACCCCTTTGCCAACACAGGTATTGTCGCCCAAATCGGCTCCGGTTCTAAACCCGTCGTTGCTCTCCGTGCAGACATCGACGCTCTTCCCCTTCAGGTAACCCTTACTCCTACAACCTTTTTTTCTTCCTTACTGCTTCATTTATTCAGGTGACCGTCGGAATGTTTGTTGTTCTGTTAGCTTGAATTGTTTCCATGGCCCTGCTGCTATAGGAGCTTGTGGAATGGGAGCATAAGAGCAAAATAGACGGAAAAATGCACGCATGTGGCCACGATGCTCACACTACTATGCTTCTTGGTGCTGCCAAGTTGCTTAACCAACGCAAGGATAGGCTTAAGGTAAGCTTTGATTGGTGCAAACTTTTGTCCTTGTATCTTTTTAGCATTTTAAATCCATCTGCTTATGTTATTATTACGGTTAATGGTTCACAAATTTCAAGCTTATTCCATGACCAATTTTCCCACTCAAGGGAACTGTCAGGCTACTTTTCCAACCTGCAGAGGAAGGGGGCGCTGGTGCGTCTCACATGATAAAGGAAGGAGCTTTAGGTGATTCTGAAGCAATATTTGGAATGCACGTTGATTTCACAACTTCCACAGGAAGCATAGGACTGCTTTCAGGGCCAGTATTAGCTTCAACATCTATCTTTGAAGCCAAAATAGTAGGAGTTGGTGGGCATGCCGCAGGGCCTCATTCAACCGTAGATCCAATACTTGCTGCATCCTTCACAATTTTGGCATTGCAACAGCTAACTTCTAGAGAAGCTGATCCTCTCCACAGTCAGGTATGTTCCATAATCCATTTTCTTATCTAGAATAGTCCAATGTAACCTAGCTAATGCCCGATGTATTGTCTTCTTTAAGGTGTTGTCTATTACTTACATCAGAGGTGGATCTGCATTCAATGTGATCCCTTCGTATGTCGAATTTGGGGGAACTTTGAGGAGTATCACCACTGAGGGCTTGTATAAACTACAACAAAGGTTGAAAGAGGTACACAACATTATTGAATCTTGTTGAGTTTCAGTAACTGATGAACCTTTTTTTTCAGCTTCAGCAATTTTATGTACTTGTAACTTGCCGTAGGTCATTAAAGGGCAAGCAGCTGTCCACCGGTGTAATGCTTTTATCGATATGAAAGAAGAAGACCACCCAATCTATCCTGCTGTTGTCAATGATGATGGCTTGCATCAACATGTGCAGAAGGTGGGTAGCCTTTTGCTTGGTCCTGAGCATGTGAAAAGGGGTGAAAAAGTTATGGCAGGAGAGGACTTTGGGTTCTATCAAGAAAAAATCCCTGGATACATGTTAGACATTGGAATTAGAAATGAGGAGCTGGGCTCAATTCATTCACCACATTCCCCATATTTCTTTCTCGATGAAGATGTCCTTCCCATTGGTGCAGCCTTGAACACTGCAATTGCAGAACTTTACCTGAATGAACACAAACATTCCTATGTAGATGAATCTTTTTGAGGGCTTCTACAGTAATGATAAACTCTTTTATACTGGTATACTTGTCTTGTGTTTATATGCAGTGAAAGGAAGTAGTACAACTTTACAGTTAATGTTATATGCTTAAGTTTTAGTGCAGAAGGTTATATTTTGAATCCCTTTCCATTATTTACTGATTAGAAATGGGACGAAAATTGTATCCCTCTTTCTTATATCTCCGTTTAAGGTTTAATGTTATGGTTGTGGGTAGGGTTTAAAGAATTAAGGTGTATGGTTTAAGTTTAGAATATAGAAAATAAAGATTAAGGTTTAAAATTCAATTTTTTAGAAATTTTCAATAGAAGACATAATAAAGAAGCAGAAGATTTTTATCCTTTTTGTACATCTTGTTAAAAAATCTTAAATAAATGAATTATAAACCTGATCTTAATTTTCTATGTCCTAAATCCTATACTCTAAACCTTAAAAAACCATAATCCTAATACCCTAAGCTCCAACCATAATCCTAACTTTAAACCCATTAATTTTAAATAGAAACACCAATAGAAACAATTAGAAGGTAGACGATTTGTACTCATATTTTTTTTTTACTTTTTAGGTGTATAAACTTTTTTACCCCTTTAAAAAGGAAAATGATTGAGTTTATACTATTTATGTATTAAAGTTTTTATTTCTGATAATGTTTTAAATGAGACATAACAAATAGTAAATTATTCGAGTTTGTCTCGATCAAATATTGGTCTACACTTAATTTTATTAGGCTTAATCAGGCTTGAATCGAATTTGTTTGTTATATAGACTGCAAAATAGGACGTTAACACTGACAAGAAAAATAAAATAAACGAACTGAAAGATAATTAGACTGTGTCGTGGTATGAAGGTCACTGCCTTAGAAACAAATCGCACCGATGTGTACCCGCTACTTTAGGCGGTTGTCCCTAAAAGTTAACACGGTCCTCCAAACTTTGGGATAGTGCTCGTCTGAACCGGAGTCGAATAAAAGTTAGCATAAGCTTTTAAAGAATGTTCTCAATTTCTCTCAAAAAAGCAGAACGAATTATGAATGGCATAATTAAAAATGAGAGAAAAACCTCTTATTTATAGGTTGAAAGCAGGGGCAAATCTGTCCAAGAATCATATAAAATCTAATTTAAATAATAAATTATATTCAATAGAATCTCTAATAATATCATATAATATCCATTTAAAATCTCGGATAATATCAGATAATATCTAACTAAAAATAGTAGATTTGATAACCGAAAATATTCATTTAAATCTCGGATAATATCTATTCAAAATTAGATTTAATAACAGATAATATCAAATTAAATCTTTGATATTTATTAAATCTAATCGGTTACACATTTAAAATTCAAAATGAATTTTAACTTAACCGAACTGCTTTCATGTCTCCTATAAATACGGAATTTGAACTCGATTTTTTAACGAACCAAATCGAGCTCTCAACAAACTAAGTCAAACTCAAATTTCTCGAACTTGTTAAAGATTATTTGAACTCGAACTTGAACTCAACTCAAAACTTTAACAAATTAAATCAAGTTCAACCTTACTCAAATTTAACTTGAATGATTTACGCCCTTAATCTAAACTATAAATTTTTATGTGCCTCAATTGACCTTAAAAACCATTATTCTATACCTAAACGGAATAGTCTGTAAACTTATTTTTATTTTAATATTAACCCAAAACAAAGAATGATTAGAATTTATGCCCAATTCAAATGGAATTACTAAAAAATAAGCAAATTAAAGGGCAATGGAATATATGGACACGATAATCTATCACGCTGGAAATGACTATTAATGGAATTTATTCACAATGTTGGTGTATAATGAGAGTCGGTAATTTTGAACCTTATATGAAATAATAAAGGATAAACTATACAACCCATCCTTCAACTATAGATATTTTTTAATTGAGTCACCATTTATAGAAAATTATAAAAGTTCACTTGAAAAATCGGAAGTTATATAATATGCCCTCGACCATAGATATTTTTTTAATTGAGTCACTGTTTATAAAATATTAGAAAATGGTCATTTGAAATTTTGAAAGTTATAATATGATCTATTTCCGTTAGTTTTTCATAAAAAATAATAAAATTTAATCAATAATGTGTACGCATTATTTTCCTTTAATTTTAATTTTTAACGTTTATTATAATCTTAATATTTAATTACCGTATAAGAGTTTATTTTCGTCCGGATCTAAATAATCAATATATCAACCCAATACTAAACTGACCCAAAATATTTATATAGTCCTAAAATTAAACATTTAAATAATAAAATAATATTCGAATCAAACTAAATCTCATGTATTAAAGTTTTAGTCAATTTCTAACGTTCTATGGTATTGTTTTTTTCTATAATAATAAAACATTTTCCATATTGTTTATTTAATTACTATTTTTTAATATATAAAAATATGATTACATGATAATATTTATTTATATATTTTTATTCGAATCTGAATTTTTTAGTTGGAACCAAGAAACTAAAGTACTGGGTTGTTGGGAATTGATTGTTTTATTAATCAGGCAGACAGATTCTGCAAACCGACCATACAACACATCGAGTAATTTTAGTATAAAAATATTGCTATTTTCATATTTTTTTAATCACATCATACAATTAAAAATTATCATAATAATAATTATATTTTTTAAATATAAATTATCATAATTATTCATTATATTTTCTCGTATTTTATTAGGATATGAATTCTGAACTTAATAAGAATATCTTATTTCCTCCGTAAAATCTCTTTTCCTATTGCTTCCTGCTTTTCCATTTTTTATAAAATAACTTTAATTTAAGGTTAATTTAATTTAAAAAATATATTATTTTCAATGAGTTTTAATAATAGGAGTGAGACTAATCATTTAACTGAAGAAATAAACCTGATTCATAAAAATATTTAAGTTTTCATTACATTTTTAAAAAATCTTGATAAAAATTATACAATTATATAAAAAAATATTTTTATATTATTTAAAATATATCCGACCACAATTTAAAATATTTAAGTTTTGAATGAGTTTTTATATAATTTAAATATTAAATTTAATATTGAAAAATATATAAAGACATTAAACTAGTGCTACTTGGTTCCCACTTCCCAATCTTTGCTGAGTCATTCCCACGTGTTCCCATAAGTTCAAGTTGTTCCTTCACTTTCTATACTGCAAAAAAGATAATAAATCTCTCCTCACTCTCTTAGGTCTAAACTTTATTTTATGTATCAAATCAGGAACATAAAACCAACACAGCATTTTTTAAATATAATTTTATTCGAAAAAATAATAAAATATTAAATATATATAAATATATTGGTCGGATTAGAAAATTTTTATTTTAAACTTGATCTTGACGTAACTCGACTTAATTTTTAATAAAAATTTTATCTTTATCAAATTAGATCGAGTCCCGCAGATTTCGAATCAAATTATTTGTGAAAAATTTTGAAAGAGTTTAAAAATCCAGATTTAACAACAAATGATGTCAAATTTCTGTTCTGTTTATGGTAGAAAACCTCTGAAAGAAGCAATGGGAAAAAAAAAGTTTGTAATTTGAAGGTCGGCATCCCATGTGATACCTCTCTTTCCACGCCGGAACTTGATCCCACATACCAACTTTATTTTTATTTTTTTTATCCAAAAGGGTAGTATCTGATCTTCACGACTCAGTGCCACTCACTTACTTGGAGTAGGACGAACAAATTTGGTAGTATTGGAAATTAAAATATTTTAAAAAATGAGTACTTTGGATACAATAAAAAATAATAATATATAAATAAATCAGATATTTAATAAACATAGCATATTTTTATTTATTTTTATGATAGTTTAGTGTTTGTGTAGTGAATATAACGTATGATAAAGAATGATCAATATATGATTAAATCTTTTTTTTAACAGTTTTTTGATGAAGTTAAAATCATTAGTATCGTAAAATAATTTATAAAATTTATTTTCTCGATATGTATTTATACATCAATATATCATCTAGTTAGAAGAGATACAATTTTCATAAAGATTAATGTGTTTTCTATAGAAGATAAAAGGATGTATTTAAGGGAATGTTTAATATTTTTCTCCACGCCCTATAGGTTTCATATTTTAGTTTTGTTTTTATACGAGTCTTTTCGGGGTGAAATTGTCTCTTAATACTCTAGTTATGAAAGAGTTATATCTTGAGTAGAAATCTTTTGTCTCTTTATTATGCTTTTTATCTCTCTTATTAAAAAGTCTTAAAAATTTAAATTTTGAATCCTATACCTTAAAATATACTCTAACCCTAATTTCTTTTATAATCACAACTCTTAATTTTAAACCTTAAATTCTAAACTCATTGATTTAAAATGAAGGTACCAATAAAGATACGATTAAAAGGTAGACAATTTGAACTTATATTTATTATACTTTTCCTTATTTTTATTTAATAAAATCCATTTTTTTAAGTATGACAGGTTAAGAGAGATTCTGTGAAAACCCTAGGTAACTTGAAGCATAGGTATTTGACGCTAAAGGAGAGAAAATTGAATCAGTTAAAACGTCCCAATACAAAAAGCAGACCTGAGTGGACATTGTCTCCTCCTCCATGTGTATCCAACCGAAAGCTAGGATAAACAGGTACGTAACGAGTTCATGACCAGAGAGGCTGGAGGGATCATGCACCAGACAATAACTAAGCCTACCTTCGAACATACCAAACACATGAGATTGTGTAAGGCTGAATAAAAATTGTCTTGGTTAAAAAAAAAATTATTTGAATAAAAAATTATTTAAATTTAAATTATAAAATATAATATTTCAATTAAAATAATTTAAATTTTTTATTTAATTTAATTTGATCGAACATTTATCTTTAATTAAGTGGCCATCGAGTCTCTGAAGCATTCTTTCCTTGGAGAGATCATATCATAGGCCCGACCTACGACGTTAGTCGTAGTCCTTAACTAATAAAAATCACTCATTCCACCACTAATCAGCTATGTAATTAATATAATTTCTAAATTTATATTTTTAAAATAACATAAAAATTATAAATAAAGATTCGTTAAAAATATAAATTAAAGATTAATAATAAAATAAATAATTATAATTAAATTAAACCATAACTAACTTAATAAACTAAATCTATAATATAATTTTTCCTTTCCTCGTTAAGTGGAAAACCAAAGAAAAACTACAGATTACTTCATCTACAATATCTTCCAAAGAAAATATATTTAAAAAAAGTTTTTGAAATAATATACGGTTTCCCTAGCAACGGATATGGCCTTTCTTTTAAATAAATAAATGGTAAGGATTCCAAGTTCAATTTTTTTCATTCCATCTCTATAAAATAATTAAATAACAGTCAATTAACTAATGGGGTGGATCATCATCATTAATGCAAACATGTCGAGACTAGGTTGATAATGGTCGATAATGAGTCCAATCGACTCGCGAGCTATTTAAATTCGACTCGGTTAAAGTTTAGTCAAAGCTCGGTTTAAGTGAGTTTGACTCGAATTCAACTCGAGATTTATAAGCCGAATTTACCCAAATTCGTCTCGAAAAACTCGTGAACAAACTTAGAATAATTATATATAAACATACATATATATATATATTTATATACATTAAAAGTAAATTTGTTTAACAAAGAAAAACAATAAAATAATTGAGAGTACATCCATTAAAAATAAATTACAAATAAATAAATAATATAAAAAATTATCCATTTCGAACAAACCGAACCGAGTCTGACGAGCTTTGAGCTTTAGCCGAGCTCAATAATATTTTCTTGCCGAATTCAAACTTAAAATTCCGAATTCGACGAGTCTTAAACCGAGCTAAGATATGTCTGTTTCCGAGGCAAGCCGAATCTAATCCGATTCAAGCTCGGCTCCGATTGTTATCGCCCCCAGTCGAGTGAAAGGCTTAGATAGCTGACAAAGCATGTGATCTGGCAGGCAAAAGCACACTACAGCAAAGAATCCAATCTAAAATAAGAAGGGTTAGGATGACACCTATAAGGTTAAAATAAGATAAAATTAAAATTATTATAAAATTTATAAAAGTTTTAGTATTATTTTTTAAAATATTTTAAATATTTTTAAAACTTAAAAATTTTGGTATATGTAAAAAATTAAAAAATTTAATATATAAAATTTCTTAAAAAAATATAAAATTAAATTTTTATAATTATTATAATAATTTTTAGGGGTGTTCAAACGGTCGGTTCGGTTAACCGACCGAACCGAACTTCTAAAATTTCATTAACCGAATTTTTTTTTCGTATTAACCGTTAACCGAACCGAAACAAGTTCGAAAATTTTTAACCGAACCGAAAAAAGTTCGGTTAATCCGATCGGTTAAATTGGTTAACCGATTTTTTTTTAAAAAAAATGGATAAATTACACAAATGGTCACTAAACTATATTAAAATAATTTTTTAGGTACAAAACTTTTAAAAATTATAAAAAACCCATTAGACTTATCGAATTATTACATTGATTCCTCATACATTATAAATTATTGATAAATATTAAAAATTAAAAAAATATTTTTTTTTAATTTAATAAATTTAATTATTATTTTATGCTAATTTTATAAAATTTAATGACCATTTTATAATTTTTACAAATTTAATAACTAAAAATAAATATATAAAAATATATAATATATAAAAATTTCGATTAATTCGGTTAATTAATCGATTTTGAACCGAATTAACCGATAATCGAAATTCTAAAAAATCATTAACCGTTAACTGATCTAATCTAAAATTAACTGACCGATTAACCAAAAAAAATTTTGATTCGGTCGGTTAATTCGGTTAATCGAAATTTTGAACACCCCTAATAATTTTGACTGTGGCTAGTTTTAAAATGTCCTATATTAAAAAAAACTAAATAAAATCCCAAGTTTCCCAAATTTCTTTTACTTTAATCCATAATTAAAAGTTTTATTCTCATTTTAAATATAAATAATTTTATATATTTAATTTACTTTGATAAATATTTTTAAAATAAATAAAAATAGGGTTCACCACTTGTCTGACAAATCACCACCTCAGTGAAATGGAACCCCCTAGGTCGGTGGATGATGGAAGCATTGCCTTATGATCGTCAATTTGTTTATCCTTCCTCTTTTACTCACCCTTTCACTCCCAATCTTGTCTATAAATCTGCCAACTCTGCTCCACTGCTTTTCCTCCTTTATTCTCCTTAACATCTTCTGCCTAGGAGATCGGAAAGATTTCCAAAAGAAATATTAAACTAAGAGGGTCTTTCTATGTTAAGTGGCACACCATGTGATGAGGAATCACAAGCCATGGGTGGATTTTAGATGCTGCTAACCGCACCGCCCATACCATTATCGTTTCACTCGATTATATTATATATATGAAAACTACTCTATACTCTACTGCGACCACTGCTTAACTAGATATCATCCTCTACCTTTGGCTTCTTCTTCGCCTCCGTCTAGTTTTGTTTAAGTTAATTCATACAGGAAATGGGGGAGGAAACTAAGCAGGTGAGACTGAGAGACTGACCTTGTTAAACAAAGGAAAAATAAACTATTTATCTACAACATGAATCGGAAATGTTTTGCAGGAGCAACGGCCGGAAGAGAAAAAGGAAGAGGAGAAGCCGGTGGAAAAAAAGAAAGAGGAACCACCAGCACCACCGCCGCCACCACCTCCTTTTGTCTTGTTTGTGGACTTGCATTGTGTGGGATGTGCAAAGAAGATTGAGAAATCCGTCATGAAGATTAGAGGTAATTATATCCTAATCCTTATAAATTATATTAATCTCTATAATTTGCAACAAATAAAAAAATATACTTAAATGGTTAGCAGGTGTGGAAGGAGTGGTGATCGATATGGCTCAAAACCAAGTGACAATCAAGGGAATAATTGAACCCCAAGCAGTATGTGCTAAAATCATGAAGAAAACCAAGAGAAGAGCTAAAGTACTCTCCCCTTTGCCTGCAGCTGAGGGTGAACCGATACCAGAAGTTGTCGCTTCACAGGTTAGTGGAATAGCAACTGTGGAGCTGAACGTAGACATGCATTGCCAAGCCTGTGCTGAGCAGCTCAAGAGGAAGATACTAAAAATGAGAGGTACTAGTAGAATATTAATATATAACACTCGGTTGTTTATTATTGCTTGCACGCAGTTGATCAGAATGATGAGATGAATCCATGGTCGAATGAAAAATCTGAGTTTGCTTATACTTTGAGTGTGATTTACTATATTCGTTTCATTACTCGTGTTCGATTTCTTTAGCCATGATTGATGTTTATATAGTATACACATGTTAAAGGCGTACAGAGTGCGGTAACAGAGCATAGCACCGGGAAAGTTACAGTGACGGGAACCATGGATGAAAACAAGCTAGTGGATTATGTATATAGACGCACGAAAAAGCAGGCGAGGATCGTGCCTCAACCTGAGCCTGAGCCTCAACCGGAACCGGAGAAACAAGAAGAGAAGAGAGAGGGCGAAGAGAAGGCAACCGAAGAAGCCAAACCGGAAGAAAACACTGAGAAAAAAGAAGGAACTCCTCCAGAAGAAACAGATAAAAATGAAGGTGGTGAAAACAAGGAGGATGAGAAGAAAGAAGGGTGTCCGGAAGCAGAAGGGAACCTTGGAATCAATAATGTTGTTAACGAAGAGGAACCGATGAAGAGAATGGTTTACTATTACCAACCCCTTTATGTTATCGAGCGAATGCCGCCTGCTCCTCAGCTCTTCAGCGATGAAAATCCCAACGCCTGCTGCATTTCATAGTCATCACTCATCATCATCATCAAATGATGACAAACTTATAGCTTTGTTTTCCTTTCCTTTTTCTCTCCTTTAAATTAGTTAAATTTTACTTTATGGTGAAGTATATCGTATATAGTTATATGTATAATTAATGTTCAGTCCTTACCACCGGAGATGAGAGTTTTAGAGAAATCCGGTGAACGGTTCTCACATGAGCCATCGGGAAATGTATGGAGTGGGATCATTGTACGACTGAATTGATTAATAACATGATCATTGTGTGCTAAAGATATATTAATTAGCTTTACACGCAATATATGGATATTAGTACGTAGTTATAGAAAAAACAAATACATTGGATAAGCAAAATTTAGATATATAAATGGAATCATTAGATATATCTTTTAAGAATAAGATAATGATCTTGTAATAAATAGTATTAGAGCGATCGTTTGATTATTTAATTTTAGATTGTATTTCTGTGAGCATAGTAGATATGAGCAATTGTAGTAAATGACTTGTCACGAGCGGACGCCACAAAGTTGAGTAAAAAAAATATCACGTTTAAAAAGAGATAAAAACATTAATTTCATATTAAAAAAGAAAAAAATAGTACTCATATTTTTATATATTTAAAATATTATAACATTTATTATAAATTTATATAAAATTATATAGTTTACTATTAATTTTTTTGAACAAGCTAATAGTGATTATATTAGTATCTGTTCTAAAATATAATCTCCACCATTTAACATTGATCGTTCAATCACTCTGTTGATATCGCTGGTGTTCGAACCCGTGATTTTTAGGAACAACAACCTATGACATTGATTTGGACATTAACATTATTACTATCATAATCATTAAAAATTATACATTTTTTAATATAAAAGCTTTAATTGTTAAGATCATTTAATATTATAATTTACACTTAAATATCGCATGACATATTTAATGATCTTTTTACAAAAGATTCGCATCATATAGTACATGGAATTTGATCCTAATAATTTTACCCTTTAGCAAGTCCCCAACACCAGGATGATTTGAGCGGCGCCGTAGATTCCAATATGATCCAGAGAGGTACGACCGTGGGTGGTAAAAAGAGTGGGACCAGCACAACATTGATTCCATTTCCTCGTAGTGAACAGATGAAAGGATATATTATTAGACAAGACCAGAGGTTGGGTTGGGTTGGGTTTCACGTGGTCGGACCCACCTTCTCTATAAAAGATCCCGAGTGAGTGAAGTGAGGCTGATGCCTGATGGCCGATGGGTGTCGTCCTACTAGAGCCACGAGAAACACCCCCACTGTCGTGTTTCTCCGGTTGACAGCCCACCCTCGAACCCCAACAAGATTACTCCTACCAAGTCCCTGTTGTTGAGTTGAATGTTCAACTACCAACTACACAGACAACATGATGAGGCAGTCTCATCCATAACAAAGTTTCTTAACCAAAAGGGATTTATTTTTCAGCCATGAAAAGTAGGCAGCGTGTTTGGGGACGGGAGGGGTTGTAGATGACTAGACGAGTGGATAGATTTTAAAGTTCAAAAAGCATTATAAGTATCTGTCCCAGGAGACTTGTGGATATAAAGGAAAGTTTATAAACTCCAACACTCCATTGTATTGGAGACTAAAGTGTTAAAAGCTTTGTTCTTGACCATGTCTTTAAAGTAAAAATGTCCATATGCTTTTATTCACCAATGTTCTACTGGCCTCAGCCTCAGGATTCAGAACCGTCGGGATCTCCTCGGATCATGTGCAGGAAACGACAACACAATTTTTTCTCATATATTTCGGCTAATACAACTTTATGTTATTCTCATGTATGCCTTCGGATTTGAAGCTTCCGAAAAGTTGATCTCCGAAATATAAAAGACTACAACCTCCGTTGCAGCTCCTCTGGAATTTTTGGTCTTCACACCATTCCTCAACGGGGTGGTTTTGAAAAATGTACAATAAGTACAATCGCACACGATCCTAAATAAATTTCTATAATATATAAGTTTAATCATAAAATAAATTTTTAGATTATATTTATTTTTTTGAGATAAATACCTTCTTTGTTGGAATAAATAATTTTTTTAAGGATGAGTTTAGCACGTGCGTCGAACACTGTTAAACACCACTAACGATGAACACTATTAATTAATTAATAAAAATTAAAAACTTTAAGGACTAAACATATAATTTCGAATAATTTAAAATAAAATTTTAAACAAATTATATATATTATATTTTAATTTTTTAAATTATTTTTAATATAAAAATAAAAAATATTAAATCCAAAACCTAAAACCTTAAACTCAAACTAAAAATACTAAACATTAAATCCTAAAATCCAAAACACTAAATCATAAACTCTAAGCCCTAAAACAATAAAATCATAAACCATAAAATCTAAAAATATAACTATAACCTAAACTGAAAATTTGAAACTCTAAAAGGTATAAATTCTAAACTTAAAACCTAAAATTAGTTTAAGATTTAGATATAGGGATTTTAGTTATTTTAGGGTTTAGGGTTTAGGGTTTAGGATTTATGGTTTAGTATTTTTAGGGTTTTTGATTTTAGGATTTTGATTTAGGGTTTTGATATTTTATATTTTAGGATTTAGAGTTTAATGTTTAGTGATTTAGGTTTTGAATTTTGGTTTTAGGGTTTAGAGTTTAAGATTTTTTTATTTTTTAAAATTAATTTAAATTAATATTTTATTCAATTATTTAAAAATAAAATAATATATAGAAAATAATTTAATTAAAAAAATATTTTAAATAATTTATAATTATGTGTTGAGTTCTTAAATTTTTAATATTTATTAATTAGTTTAATAATATTCAGTGGTGTTCATCATTAGTGGTGTTCAACGGTGTTCGATGCCCGTTATAGAATTTTCCTTTTTTTAATCAAAGTAGGTGTCTCAGTTAACTTTAAAAAAACTAAAAAAAAAATTTTGGGTACCTATTTTAGTCAACGGGTTACTTTAGACGCATTGCAAAAAGAGGGTACAAATCTTTATCACTTTTTTATACCTCCTTTTATGTCTCCGTTTTAAATCAGAGGGTTTAGGGTTTAAGATTAAGGGTTATGGTTAGGAGTTTAGGGAATTATGAGCATGGTGTATTTTTTAGGGTTTAAGATATAAAAAATAAAGATTAAAGTTTTAAATTTAATTTTTTAGAAATTTTGAACAGAAGACATGAAAGGTGGCACGATAAAAAGATTAATTTAAACACTTATTTTATAGTTAAACCTATATATATATAATATATATATATCAATTTTTGATATTTTTAAAGAAATTGATATTAAAAGAGTTTATAAGTAATTTTGCTTCAAAACATACAAGAAGAATAATATTTTTAAGTACAAATATTAGACTTTTAGATATTTTTAATTCATTTATATGTTTCTCACAAAATCTAACATTTTGTGTATTAAGTGAACATTCTTTTGAAAAAGACATTGTATCTCCTTCATATTTCATCTTATAAATTAAGGGATCATTTTAACTAATTATATATGACGTTTTAAATCTTTGAATTGTCCATATTCCCTAGTATGTAAGGCACCATCTAGAGCTCTCATTCTCTAGTTTGCTCTCCATATTCAACCTGAACAGGACAACTATCAAGATTACTTGCATGATAGCTCAGCCTATTACTAAACAATCAAACTTATTATAAATCATGCAAGTAAACTTGATTTGATTTTCTACGAGAGCCAATTTTCTTTTCTAACGCTTGAAATGGTTCATGTTTGAACTTCCAACACAGTTCAATAGTTTATGTTGGATGCCTCAACAGTGGATTGGTGTTTCTCGATGGTTAATAGAGGATCAGTATGTCGTGGATCTTTCTCAAGCAAAAACTTGTGGTCTATTGCAGGGGGCGGAGCCAAATTTTATTTTAAGGGGTGTCATTTTTTAAAATATTATTTAAAAATAATTAATTATTTATAAAGGGTATCTATTATATTTATTTTTAATTTTTTATATACAAATTATATAAGAAAATTATTTTTTCAAAAATTTTGGGTGTCAATGGACACCCCAATGATGCATGTGGCTCCGCCCATGGTCTAATCTCCTCTTCTATGTATTGGAGTCTTTTTGGCTACACTAAAAGTATCTCGATTAATATACTTAAAACCGATAAAAATTTTAATATTAAGACATAAATAAAAACTCTAAAAAGTCAAATAATTTCTGCCCCATCGATTTACCTTTCTCAATATTTTTTTTCTGAAATATACTTGTCTCAATATTAGTTTCAAGGTTTAAAAAATCTCAATATTTTTTATTTTATATTTTATCGTATTTTAAATTTTTGAGTAAATTGTATCACATGTATTAAATTATTTTCTTAATATTTTATTCTAATAATATTAAATTTTATAATTAATTATTATATTTTAAAAATTATAATTGATTCATTCAATTAAGTATAATAGTCAAATAATTATATTGTTAAGTCTCGAATAAATATCTTTAAAAGTAATTTTAATTATTATTTTGTTATACGTGATGATGGTTGAAATCATTTATTTTTCTCAAATATTAGTGGTTTTATTCAACGTTTCGAACAAGGATATAAATCGTCTGTCCTCTCTCTATGTTTTCATTTATTCCCCATTTCAAATTAGAGAATTTAGAATCTAGGATTTTAGGTTAGAGGTTTTGATTAAGGTTTATTTTTTAGGGCGTAGGATTTAGGATTTAAGATAGAAAACAAGTTTTTCGGGTTTAAAATTAATTTTTTTTAAAAAAAAATCAGAGGCACAAAATTAGCCATATAAAAGAGACAGAGAATTTTTTTTCTTCGAACAGTGGAGAGAATGTCGTTGATAAAATGAACACAACTCCAGATAGAGGCTATCTAATGAGTAATGGCGTAGATTTGGATCGAAGAAATTTGAAAGTTTTGGATGATTTTATGACTTTTGAGAGAGATTTTTTGAAATCTTATATAAATTGAAATAAAAAAATAAAGTGAAAAAAAAAACTTAAACCGTTAGCAGCGTTAAAGAAACTCTAACCGTTCTCTCTTTTTTCTATTTTTTTTTATTTTTAATCGTTTTTCACTTTAACTTTCCCTTTGATCGGTGGCCGGTAATCAATTCTAGTATTGGTTGTCGACCACCAGATCTATAAATCTATTATTTTTATTTTTAATAAAAATCTTTGCTTTTATAGCATGTTTTCTGTCCTTGACACGTTTTCTTCTGTCTTTGTGATATGTTTCCGTTTTGTGGTTTGATTCATCTGTTCTTGTGGCACGTTACAACATACCCTAGCGATCGATTGTTGTTTGCCAGTGGTTTGATTTATCTGCTCTTGTGGTTTGATTCAATCGGCGCTAGTTTCTGATTTATATTTCTGTCGGTGGTCTTTCAAAAAGTTATATCCCCACTTCGGTTGATGGTTGTTTGCCGATGAAATTAGTCTTGGGTAACGATGCTTTTACATGACAGTTTGGATCGTTTACAACTCCTTCTTCCTTCTTTATGCGTCTCGTTTGGACAGAGACAAGGAGATTCAAGAAGCTTATGAATTTTATTAGTATGCTTAATTCCATAAGAAATTTAATTTCTTTGTTTTTTCGGTTGTAAAATGGTTGGATTGTTTAATCCAATTTTTCACTTCTTGAAGATGATGTAATTATAATTTTTTATGGATTTAATAAAATTCAGTAGCATTTGTCAAAAAAAATAAATAAAGTGAATATTATAAAATTTGACATTCATACCACCGCATCGACGGTTGTTATCAGATTGGATGTTTTAAAGGTTTAGAAGTCTTGTATAATTTATTAAAAATATATTTTTATTTATAATTGATAAGATATATAATTTTTTAAAAAATATTTTAATAAAAAATATTATTTGATTACTCTCTTGAAAAATATAAAATTAAATATTAAATATCTAAAAATCAAACATTTTCATTTTTATCGAAATAGTAACATTTTTATGGTTTAAATTTTAGATAATTGTTATATATATACATACATAATTATATATATTATAAATATATATATTTTTTTTAATTTTTGGGTCTCCTCTTTTGGAGGTCCTGTGCAATCATTCCTATTAAAAATATAATTATTCAACTATACATTTATTAAAAAATAGTGAGATGTGGTATAATTTACCTTTAAATTTGACATGTAGGACCAGGGATGGGCAATTTGATTTGGAATCATCAGGTTTTGATCTGATCTGATTCAATAGAAGCGAGTTTTTATTTTAAAAGAAGGTTTGAGTTAGTCCGAATTTTTAGAAAAATAAGGTTATGCCAGGTTTTGTGTGAATACTCTGACCCAATATATTTTTATATATTATATTTAATATTTTTATTATTTTTTCTAGATTGAATTGAATTTAATCAGTTTTTTATTAAAACATCGGGATCACATCAGGGTCAGATTATGATTTTTATTATGTCAGATCAAAAATAATATATTAAGATTGAGTCGAAATTAAAATGAATACTTTAATTTTTGGGTCGGGTTGGTAGGGTAAAAAACCCACCCGCCCCGTTTCCATTAGGTAGATCATCAAATATCAATAAGTTCCAAGCAAAATAGCCTGTGATTACACCCAGCGAATGAAACCATTCGCATATATGCTAGATAGGGTCTTCGATGAAGAAATGACCATCAAAATTATTAATTAGGCAGACATTAGGTGACAATGGTCGGACAGATTAGCTGCAAATTATACAATTAAGTTCAGTTCAGTACACATAATCATACTGTATTAAGTATCCATCGTCTCTTGTTTTCATGTCGGAAAATGTCTTCTTTTCTGCTTATAACCATTGCAGGACATACTGACATATCCATGTGTTCCTGTCCCCTAACTTGTAAGCTCTTTTCTCGAGATGCTTCTGATGAAGGTTGAGAAGATTCTCGACTGTGGAAATCTGTTTGAGTCGGTTAGAGTGTTAGTTAATCAATTGTAAGTGGTTAAGGTAGTTAATCCTATCTGAGTTTCTGTGTATAAAAGCAAGGTCTTTGTATAAACTACGGTAGACTTCTTTCATTAGAATAAAGTGTTTCTTTACATGGTATCTTCGCTGGGATCCTGGGGTTCTCTCTGATTCTTCCGCCTGTGCTTTCTTGGGACGTTCTTCTTCACCGGAGTCTTCTTCCTCCTTGGTTTTTTTGTGCAAGTTTCTGTTAGGAAGCAATGTCGTTCAAGAACAAGAAAATTAATGTCGTTCTTGATGAGTTTAACTTCCTTTTATGGAAGCAACAGATTCTCTTGACTGTAAGAAGTCATCGGTTGGAAAAGCTAATGACTGGAGCTTTGCAACCTCCACCTGAGGAAATTGTTGGGTCAGATGGTTCGATGGTTGCGAACGAAGAATATGAAGATTTCATTGCCCAGGATAGTGCGTTGGCTTCGTGGTTACTTTCAACCATTAGCTCCTCGCTACTTCCGCAGTTTGTTGGTGCAGAGACGGCTGCCGATGTGTGGAACACAGTCTTGAAAATATTTGCTCGGAAGTCTACAACGTCCGTGATGAGTCTTCACTACAAGTTACGGGCTCTCAAGAAAGGAGATAACAGTGTTAGTGTGTACCTCACTCAAATAAAACAAGTTTGTGATGCTTTAGCCTCCTGTGGCAATCCCGTTCCTGAAGTTGAATACGTTGCCAGTATTCTAAATGGGTTACCTAGAGAGTACCAACCATGGATAACGCTTATCACTGTTAGCAAAGAGTCGCACTCAGTAGATAGTGTTCGTTCCATGCTTATGGATGCTGAGTATCAACTTGCTGGCTTTGGGAGTCAAAATGAGGAAGTACTCATAAGTGCAAATCTTGCTCAAACGCTTGGTGAGCAGGCGAGATCGTTTCGTGGTGGTTATGGCTTTAGGGGCCGACAAGCCTCACCGATACAGACTGGGAGGTTTGCTGGTCGTGGGCGAGGTCGAGTGAAGTTTCAGTGTCAGTTGTGTGGTAAGATTGGACACCTAGTTGATAGGTGTTGGTACTGTTTTGATCAATCTTTTTCAGGGGTTACTGGTGCTTTGTCTGGAAGTTTTTCTCCTGAGTCGGCCACTGCAAATTTTGGTGTCTTTGGTGAGTTGGAAGGTGATGAGAATGTTGATCCACAGGTTAATTTGGCTGCATCTGGAACTTCTTGGGTTGTTGATTCAGGTGCTACACATCATGTGACGCCTGAATCAACCAACTTGCTTCATTCTTCCTCTTATAATGGCCCAGGTAAGCTAGTCGTTGGTAATGGTGTTAATATGAATATTGCCAATAAAGGGAGTTCATGGCTAGATTCGTTGTGTTGTTCTCGCAAGCTTTTGTTAAATGAAATACTACATGTTCCCAATGTGACAAAAAACCTCCTTTCTGTCTCTAAGCTTGCTAGGGACAATAAAGTTTTCTTTGAGTTCCATGCTCAAGCTTGTCGTGTTAAGGATGAGGACACTAGTGCTGTGTTGCTTGAAGGTCGTGAGAGTGGTGGATTGTACAAGTTTGATGTTGGGTTCAATCAAAGAGAAGTTCATGCTGAAGCTAATGCTGCTGATCTTGATGTTTCTGAGTACGAGTTGTGGCATCGACGAGTTGGTCATCCTAGTTTTGATAGTTTACTTCAAGTTTGTAAAAATGTGGGTCTTTCAAACTCAGTACGCTGAGCCTTTTCAGCTTGTCTACACTAATCTCTAGGGACCCTCCCATATTGTTTCAAATGGTTATAAATATTATATAGCTTTTGTCGATGCTTGTACACGACACACGTGGTTGTATTTGTTGAAAGATAAGTCACAGGCTGCTGGTGTAGTTCAAGTGTTTCATAAGCTGGTTCATACTCAGTTTGGTTGTTCGATTAAGGAATTGCAGAGTGATGGGGGAGGCGAGTTCAGAAGTTTGTCAAGCTGGTTCGCAAAGGAAGGGATTGTTCATAGAGTCACATGTCCTCACACCTCTGAACAAAATGGTGTGGTAGAGAGGAAACATAGACATGTGATCGAACTTGCATTGGTGCTTCTGGCACAAGCTTCCTTGCCTTTAAAATTCTGGACCTATGCAGTTTGCACAGCTACGTTTTTGATTAATCGGTTGCCCACTTCAGTGTTGTCAGGCCAATCTCCTTTTGAGAAGTTGTACAAGAAGAAGCCAATATATGACAATTTGAAAGTGTTCGGGTGTCGGTGTTTTCCACATTTACGACTATTTCAGAAGCATAAGTTGATGTTTCGGTCTCAGCCGTGTGTCTTTCTTGGCTATAGTTCTCAACATCGTGGTTTTTATTGTTTGGCGCCCGATGGTAAGGTTTATGTTTCTCGTCATGTAATCTTTGATGAGTTGGTCTTTCCATTTGCAGATCAAGGTTCTAAACGTCAAGTAGAGGGAGATGCTGTGCCTAGCAGGTCGCGTGGTATTCCTGTTTTTCCAACTGCTACAACAGGTCGATCGGCTCATAATTCAGCTGTTGTTTCTGGAGGTTTGTCTACTAGTAGGAGTGCTGTGAACCAAGATCGTGTTCAGGTTGATACTGCGAATGGTACAGACTCAATTCCTGTGAATGTGCCTGTCTCTCATGCTCCTGCAGATGGTTTTGTGGTTCCTGGTGAATCTGCAAGTGTTCCCATAGGTTTTGAGGAGTCTGCTGCTCCCGTAGGTTCTGGAGGGTCTACTGCTCCTGCATCTCCTGCACCTGGTTATGCGTCTGATGCTGATATGTTACATCAATCCTCACCTTCTGTACATGGAACTCAGGATGATGCGTGTAATGAGGACAATAGGGAACGGTCGGCTAGTGATCACTGTACTGAAGGGCAACCTGTTCATTACACAGAAGGGCAACCTGTGTGCGAAGAATTCAGGTCTTGTGAGGCAAGCAGGTCTAGTCCAGCGTTGAGAACTCATGCCATGGTCACAAGGAGTCGAAATGGAATTTTTAAGCCGAAAGCTTACGTCTCAGAAATAGCTAGTGATGAAGTCGAGCCAGTAACTATTCAAGAAGCTTTCACATCTCTCAAATGGACTGAAGCAGCACATGCCGAGTTTGATGCTCTTTGTAGCAACAAAACTTGGTCACTGGTGAGCTTGCCTGAAGGACGTACTCCAGTAGGTTGCAAGTGGATCTTCAAGTTAAAACGTAATCCTGATGGCTCTATCCATAGACATAAAGCGAGGTTAGTGGCCAAAGGTTTCTCACAAGTTCCTGGACAAGATTTTCGAGAAACGTTTAGTCCCGTGGTTAAGATCGCTACGTTGAATATTGTTCTTTCGCTTGCTGTGTCTAAAGGGTGGGCTTTGCGACAAGTAGATGTAAATAACACTTTCTTGAATGGCGATTTGCTAGAAGATGTTTATATGATTCAACCTCCCGGCTTTGAAGAAGTGGCGTCTGATGGCTCAAAACTAGTCTGCAAATTAAACAAGGCTTTGTATGGGTTGAGGCAAGCACCAAGGAATTGGCATGCCAAGCTGAAAAGTTTTCTGCTAGAAATGGGATTTAAAGAAACCCGAGCTGATGCGTCTTTGTTTGTTCGTTGTAAAGAAGGAATTCAGACGTTTATGCTCGTCTATGTTGATGATATAGTCATCACTGGTGAGAACAATGTAGAAATTGAGAGTGTGGTGCGTCAGTTGGGAGAAAGATTTGCTTTAAAAGATCTGGGTGAGTTGAATTTTTTCTTGGGCATACAAGTTATTCGAAGAGGAGGATCGTTGGTGTTAAGTCAAAGGAAATACATTGTCGAACTATTACAGAAAGCTAATATGTATGGGGCTACTGGCACTCCAACACCCATGGTGCATACGTCTGCATTGCATAAAGAAACAGCAGGCAGTCCTGTTACTGATGCTCGAGAGTATAGAAGTTTGGTGGGTGCACTTTTGTATGTGTGTCATACGCATCCAGAGATTGTTTTTAGTGTTAATAGATTGGCACAATTCATGCATGAGCCTCGTGAGCAGCATTTGGCTGCTGTCAGACGAGTTTTGCGATATTTGAGTGGGACACTTGATCATGGATTGGTTTTTAGTCCAGCATTGGATGGTGATGAGGTGTGTCTTGAAGCATTTGCTGATGCCGATTGGGGAGGAAGTTTTGAGGATAGAAGGTTTGTCACAGGTTATGCTGTTTATCTGGGAGGAAATTTGGTAACTTGGAGCTCGAAGAAGCAGAAAACAGTATCGAGATTGACGACAGAAGCTGAATATAGGAGCGTTGCCGATGTTGCTTCTGAGGTCCCTTGGGTTGCGGCTTTACTTGAGGAAATGAAACAGGTGCCACAGTCAGTTCCCGTTATTTGGAACGATAATTCCAGTGCGGTAGCCATAAGTGCTAACCCTGTATATCATGCTCAGACCAAGCATGTTGAGCTTGATATTCACTTTGTACGTGAGAAAGTGACTGGAGGTTTGATGAAGGTCAACTATATTCCGGCTATACACCAAGTCGCCGATGGATTGACTAAAGCTTTGACTCGGACTTATTTTCTTAATTTTCGAAGGAAGATGTGTGTCGCTGCTGTTGATGAAGTAGGAAGCTGAAGAAGCAGGGAGAATGATGAAGGTTGAGAAGATTCTCGACTGTGGAAATCTGTTTGAGTCGGTTAGAGTGTTAGTTAATCAATTGTAAGTGGTTAAGGTAGTTAATCCTATCTGAGTTTCTGTGTATAAAAGCAAGGTCTTTGTATAAACTACGGTAGACTTCTTTCATTAGAATAAAGTGTTTCTTTACAGCTTCATCCAGAGCTTAACATTTTATGCACACACACATACAGGTTCCAATTTTAGATTATCAGCCCAACCCCATAGTATTTCGATGGCATTCATTGGACCCACAAACCAACATTTCATTACCACGGCTCTCATGTTGGTCCATTGAATCTGCAGAAACGTAATCAAAATACATGGGATAGTTCCATAGGAACAACATTTTGTAAGCACACTCTTCTTGTCTTTGGTTTTTCCCCTTCATGCATGCATGGACGTTTTCTGTACCAGTCGGAAAAGACTGTAAATCTGATACCATACGCTCTCTCCTCTGATTCGTTTGCCGGTTCAAGATTGACGACTCTTTCTGTCCTTAATAGTTTATAAATGTCTTCATGTTCGGTACAGATTCAAACAAAACACAATTTGTCTTCAATGTCATTGAAATGACCAGTAATTCGTCATGCGTGTTTTGACCATTTGCCGTATTACTTGAAAATGGGCAGGAAACCCCAACAAACCAATAAAAAACTATATCTATTACAATCCCTTTGGTCATAACTTAAAACTCATGGGAAGCTTACAGTGAGTTAAAATGAGAAGCAAAGCATGTTTCGTGTTTGTTTATTCCTATAAAGGAAAGAAAACGGGGTCTGTAACACTGGTGGTACCAATTCCTCCACGCAACACCCTGGATTCACATGACTTTAAAGACACTCCATGCCCCACCTAAATTCATAACAATCCCATCTTATTTAGAAATTAAAAGAAAAAAAAAAGTTTTTTCTTAAAGTTTTTTTTTAAAAAAAAATCATCTATCTTTTAACCGTGTTTTTGTTTTAAACTATTAGGTTTAAGATTTAGAGCTTATGATTCAAGGTTAGGGGTTGTGTTTAAGGTTTAGGGAATTATGAGTAAAGTGTATTTTTAAGATATAGGGTTTATGATATAAAAAATTAGGGTTAGGGTTTAGAATTTATTTTTTAAAAAATATTTTTAACAGTAAACATAAAAAGAGACGATTAGGAGGGAAGAGATTTTTTTTTTCACGCCTATTATTGGGAGTAAAAAACTCTTACCTCCTAATCGTGTATTTTTCATACCTTTTGTTAAAAAAAATCAAAATTTAATTTTAAACTATAACTCTAATTTTTTACCTCTTAGACCCTAAATCCTACACCTTAAATAAATATATCATACCCCTAATTTTCTAAATCTTAACTACAACCTTTAACCCTAAACCTTAATCTCACTAATTTAAAGTGAAAGTACGAATTGAATCACGATTTATTACTATTATTGATAACTAATATTTTTTCCTAAAAGAATTTTGAAGTTGATAAAGCAATTTTCCTTTAGGACAGAAAGTGAAACAAAGATTAGAGATGAGTTCGAAAACGTGGATTTAAGAGGCAATGATTACAAATTAACGCGTCAGCAGACCATGTCATGTGAAAACCAATCTTACTGTAATAATTTCTTAACCTATTATTCCTGTTATGGATAATCATTTCATGGATGAAAATGAAGCAAATACCAAAAAGATATTAAAAGCACAAAAGCGAAAGGTTTGGTACATGGTAGATCCCACTAATGTTTTCCAACTTTGGCTGCATCTTTGTCCATCTGGTTATTTTCTCAGCACTCAAACACCAAGCTAAAAGCAACTTCATATCTTTTGGTTATAAAAAGGACAGTTTGGAATGGGTGGTCTAAAACAAAGAGAAAAAAAAAAGAACGAGAAGATTAAGGTAAAAGGGAAGATGATAAAAGTGTCGACTATGGCGGAGCTGCTAGGAGAATGCAGGGTGGCGCTGGCTAGAATGAGGGCGAGGCTGTCAGCACCGAGACCTACCCCAACCTTTCATTTTCGCCGTCTGAATCATGACTCTTCTTTCCTTGTTTACTTTTAGTAGATTTCTAGTCTGGATTTCTTGTGATTCAGAACTTATGATGCATCATTTCTGTAATCAGAGTGAAAGATAGGTTAATAATGTTAGATTCATTCATTGGTGTGAACACAATTCTATATTGATTTCTATGGATTCATGTCCCTGCTGAATCTAAACTTCTGCACATAAACATTCCTTTTGGTCTGTCTGAAGAATCCCCATGCTGTAATTAGGCTGTGTTTGTGGTCGAAGTTCATAACCTAAATTCGAGGGTAAACGTTCGCTTACGGAAGTCAGAAAATCTGATTGTTTCGAAACAACTATTTAAAACGAAAAAATCGATTGTTTGTTGAACAAATATTTAAAATCGTACATAAATTATATAATATTATTGTTACTGATAAAAATTTATTGCCGGAACAACAATAAAAAAACACAGCCCTTGGCCTTACCCTCTCTTTCCTTTGCAGCTTTTACACTTACTTTTGCTCTTTCTGAACCAAAAAATGGGGAAAAAGTCATAGGTGAAGCGTTTAAGGCCACTGTTTCCTTCATTTTGTTGTCGTTTCAACTCTAATTCTATACGACGAAGATGAAATATGTATGCAAATTAGAGCAAATATGCTCATCGATAAAATAATAAAGTAATGAAGTTGAGTGTCGAACCCACAAAAATTGAATTTGTAACTTCAAAGCAATCATACTTAAAAGTTAATCGGCAAATAATGGTGTGAAGATGATTTATAGAACTAATTGTAATAAAAATAAAAATAATTGTGATCAAATATTGTAACAGATATTTAGATGATTATGAAAGTTGTGTTTATTACCTATGAATAATGTAAATTTCTATTCAAATACTATAACAATCAGGGATACATGTCTACATTATTCAATAATATTTTACTTGTTCTTGTTCGATAGTTTTTTTTTAAAATTTTTGACTCTCTTGATACATAAAAATTGATAACAAGGATGTTGTGACAATATATATATCTGTGAACCCTAACAACTTTATTATCTATTCAAGTTTCTTTTATTAGTCGTTGAATGTTGTCTAAACTTTTGTCTTACACTCCTCGAGCCTCTCTGGCGCTCATTGTATAGAGACTCTTCTAGACCTTAAAATTTGATGGTTCTTTGATAACGAAGATTAAGTGTTGTCGCTTAAGATCAAACTCGCTTTACTTGTGATCCAAGTATTTTTTATATAAACAACAAAGTTAGGGTTGAAAATCCCTAAAACGCATAAAATCTCTTAATGAGATTTTGTTTTCTCCATTAAAAGCATTAATATATATATCAATTAAGAGCTTTATTGTTGTTATACAAGAACGACAAACTCAATCATCGTCTATAAAATCCAAAAATTTGTTAGTTGGTCAAAAATCCTAGTTAAACAAATATAAAAAGTTTCGCTGAAAAATAAAGAAGAGACATTATATGTTAGTAAAGGCAGATGAAACTTCAAACAACGTAAATTTGATAGGTTCAATAAAAATCCAAGAGAAGAAAACCTAATAAAAGAAAGATTATAAAAACTATAATCATAAAAAGTTTAAATAAATCTGTTATAATTACAGGAAGAAGGGTTACGTGACCAAAGTATGTTGATCAAAGAAAAAAATTGTGTAGTGTAATGTTGTTATTTTCAATAGCGAAAGAGAATGAGATGCGGGACATTCTTTATGATAAAAAAATGATTTTTATGATAATTCTATTAGATAAAGTTAATTTTGAGAATAATTAGAATGTTTGTTCAAATCATATGATAGATGATAAATAAAAACATGTTAGAATACAAGAAAAGTCGCAGACCCGTGATGGCCACAACAAATAACTTTAAGTTATCAATAGCACATATTGATAATACAATGGTCTCTCCTCTAAATAATGACACTGAGATGCCACTTCAGAATGCCACAGCAAGTCTGATACGCAAGTTTGATTTCATAGAATGCTTAAGCTTGTGGAATCGGTTGGATTTAAGCCTGGCACTTCTGCTATTACTTTGCTCCATTAATTATGTATGCAAAATATTTTTATCTGGTTGGAAAGGCAGCTTATCCAAATTGGCGAGTCAACTCATACACATCCTTGTTAAACGAATCAAAGTGGAAAATGTCATTAGAAACTTGGAATTTTCATTTCCAGAAGATTTGGGGAGAAAACTATAAAGGATTTGAAAACAGTTTAGAGAATCAAGATGGAGATAACCTTGTTTATTAGATTTTCCCAGCCGATGATAACATGATATTACACTCTATATTTGAATTTACACCAAGTATAGGTTTGCAATTGCAACAGGCATATGAGTTAGCTGAATCAGGCAACTCTGGTGAAAATCTGTCGAGTATAAAATATCACAACATTATTTTACAATAATTACATATCAACCTGTATCATGAACCACTAATAAGTATGGACATGTGCTAAACTATGTATAAAAGTCTGCCTCTTCTCTGTTTCTTCAGCTTTACAAAACAAAAGGTTGACAAAGCCAGTGCCACCATTTCTAAACATCCAAGCAAATTTGAGTCCCTGGTTTCCTCTGTTTTTACGGATTGTAATGTAACTAGGCATATCCACCCGATGAACGCTCAGCTTCTGTATGCATAGGATCAGCCTGCACTTGACGGACAAACTGACCCTTTACTCGTGGGCGCTGCTCTGCAAGCTTCTTTCTACTCTCATATCGGACCTGCCAAAAAGAATTGAGCATGAAACTTTAGCTGCGTGCTCAACCGATGCGAGTGTTACCCACACATGATTCTATGTGTTACATTTGCAACTGGAAACTAGCGCCAGAATGTAACACAGATTCTTGTTAATGGATTCTAAGAATAATTTTCTTCTATGCAAAGTAGTGAACAGGAAACATGTAACCACATAATGATGGCAACTGAATCTCTTTACCTTTTTCTCAAAGCATCTATCCTTTCGCTTCAGGCGGAACTTCATGAGAGCTGCTTCTCTTTGGATAGAACGGCATGAATTTCCACTAGGACTAGGAAAACTTTCATCGTTCTTGCTCTCTGTAGAAGCCCGGGAGATAGCAAACAAATCAACATTGCCATTACTTGCACCAGTGCTTCCATATGCAACACCGTTAAGTAGACTTAAGGAGCCATTACAGATATTGCTGCTTACACTCTGATCAGTGGTGGGAGAAATATGCCCTCTATCCTCAATTGAATCCAGCTTCTGCAAGGGCTGGTTGGGTGACTGGTTTGTATTGGAGGCAAGTCGGTCATACAACTGTCCAGAGTTTGCTTCAAAACTGGAATGACGAAACAGATTCACGTGAAAGCCAGGTTCCTGCTGGTTGGCTGAGCTTGGACTTGGCATGGATGAACTTGACTGTGCACAAAAGATTGGAGTAACTATAGAGTTATAACCATTGCACGGATTATTCAATCTTATACCCTTCACTGGTACCGGGACAGGAAATACTTTCTGCTGTGTGCACGGTGCTGCTACTTCAGTTTGCTTCAATTCACCTGTAGCTCCAGTGGTAGAAGGAATCATGCTTCTTTGAGAAGTTAGTGTAGGACTAGGAATCCTGGAGTTATATTCGGATATAATATTGGTCAATATCTTCTCAGAATTAGTCTCAGAGTCTTTATTGCGATCACCAACACTCATCAATGTTGATTGCAGCGGCTGTGATAGTCCACTAGTGTACCTACAATAAAGATAATTGGTATGGTCAGCACTAAAAGTGCAAGTATTGAATATAAGATGAAAGCAAAACCTGTTTCAATCCATTTTTTCTAACACACTTCGAGTGAAGATGATAATAACAAATACAACAGAAACCAACCTTGTGAAGGCTGATGAGTTAGGATGCCAGAGGGTAGGTCTTTCTTGCGTAAAATGATTCTCAAATACACTAGGATTATTTCTCAAGGAAAGGTCCAAGTATAGAGAAGAATCAAACTTTTTTGTGCTATTTATTGAAGAAGAATTGCAGTTTGTATTAAATTTTCCCATGAAGTCGATAGCTTCTCTTGCTGAATCAACTAGCGTATCACCAGCAACCAGGATATTAGTATCCCTTCTTTGATTTTCCAGTTCAACACCCTCGTGCACAATTGGCGTGTAGGCTTCGGAAACTGCTCATAATGTTGACCGAGACATGGAGAGAAAGTTAGATGCTCTCAAATTGAACAGAAAAGACATTGCAAAAATTCAAAATTTAGTCTTACCCTCAGTTTGTCTCTGATGCATAAGCAGATTCTGATTGAAAGTGGCATGAGCTTCCTGCTCCTGCAATTCCTTTGGTAGAGATTTTGCCTTTATCAAGTGTGAGAATTCCTGCATATTGTCCTTGTGGTTACTCTCAGCTTCCATATCTGGCTTCGTACAAGTGCTCTGCTAGAGACAGAAAACATACAGTCTATATGAAACTTCAAGTAGCCAACTTAAACTGAAAGAGAATTCCTTTTACCACGAGAATTAGTAGTTCCACGTAAACATAACCAGTCAACGCATAAAAAAAGTTGTCAATCCAGAAAAGTAGGCAGGTGTAGAGCAATCATCTCTTCTATACAGTCAATGAACTGATCGATCATAAACAAAGATGACAGATGAAGAGAACTGACCTGAGCATCACTCCCTTTCTCAGTTTGTTCCTTATTTTTTTCGACACCAGCCAAGCAACCAATGGAATGAATACTTGCAGCACCATTTTCAGAGCTAGCTTCAACCTGTTTCTGTCCAACGCTCTCATCCCGGGGGGAGTTTCCACCAATTAACTGATTTGAGAAACAGATGTAAATCAGGATTTGGGAAAAAAGTAAATTACATCTTCAAAAAACTGAAAAAAGGAGAGGGAAATAAAACGTAAGAAGTAAGCATACTGATCGTCTTCTCCATACATGCTGCCATAAATTTCTCAGCTCATTTCTCCTTATCGGCTTAACAAGGTAGTCAGCAGCCCCTCTCAACATGCACTTGTATACCGTGCTAACTGAATCTTGTGAGGACATCACTGCACAATCATGCCCAAAGAAGAAGAAGATTTATTTAAATTGCTTTTTTTGTAGATATATAGTAGAAAATCATAGCAACTGTACAAATGTAAACAAAATAATATAGAATCTTTCAAATCATACTTATAACAGGGATGTTTTTACAAACATCATGCTCCATGATTAGTGTAAGAAGAGCGAATCCTGATATAGATGGCAAATCCACTTCTGTCAAAATGAGATCTACATTATGAGGTCTTCCTTTCAGCATCTCCCACGCCTTCAAGCCATCGGGAACAGCAGCAACTACTCAAAAGAAAGAGGAAAACCAAAACTTTTTTCAGTCCCAACTGTAGCATGATAAAATCATAAACGGTTTCTTATTTGAGGCAAGAATCAACATGAACCACAATAAACCATAAACAATAAAACTAATGCAAATTAACTTTTACACTCAAAGAATTACTAGATAAGCTAAACATGTTCCAGTGTGACATAATACCCCTAATGAACTATCAACTAGATATGATCACCCCCTATCCTTGTCCATAATTACTTGAGGGGTAATTAACTAATACAGCCACTCTGTACAGCATCCAATCTACAAACAATCCAGGATTCAATCAATGTGGGATAATACCACTTTAAGACACTCAATCTACCAAGCTCCATGAGCCTTCAATCCCCTGCTTACCCACTCTGAACCAGTGAACTGCCTCATGGCATGTCTAAATATAGTAAATATGATAGTTTCGGTTATTAGATCCCGATGACAGACTTCGAAGAATCCAAGAATCATGTAAGCACCCCAAAGTAATGTTCTGATTTGCCTCCTTTCAACACTTGGACATAATTATATTTACCCAATCTTGGAAAGCATGAATCGGAATTGAGCAGCTGAATTCTAACCCCAAAGGAAATTTTACTAATAATTAACAAAATCTATAAGATTTTTCTCATGAACATAAAAAGGCATGTTATTTAATCTAATCTACTTGAGCTGAGGAGAGAAGGTAAGCTGAACTATTAGCTCTGAAGTTTAAAGTAGCCATTAAAAGGTTTAGCTGGAAATCCATATCTTGAAATCCAAAACCAATAGTCCTAATGAATCGAACAAATTCAACATTTAAAAAGGAATAAACAAACCATCTCTGGAGTTGAAACGAGAGTTAGAGAAAGCAATTGTAATTGGGGGAATTAGAAGAAAAAAAAGGAAACCAACCTCTATAAGTGCATTTTCTGAGAAGAGCACATATAATCTGCCTGGTTGAATCATCAGCTTCAACCAACAAAACCCTCAAAGCCGGCATGGGTAAAAACCTTGCCAAATTCAGCACTGCCCCAGAAGCAGAACTCCCACCCTTGTTCTTCGTTGTCGTCTCCAAATCCCCTTCCAACACCCCATTTTCCTTCTCTGTTTCATTCACATCCTCGCTACTCACCACAACCTCACCCATGCCTCCTATTTCTGCACTCAAATCCAGAATCACCCCCGAGTATTGTTATATTCACCTTGTTTTAACCTCTAAACATACCAAAACTAAAACAGAGCAAAAGAAATAAAAAAATCTACTATCATCTGATGTTAAAAATCTAAACTTGGGAGCTGCTGCTACCTATAAAAGAAAGAAAATATCTAAAACCAATCGGACGGCAAGCACAAAGGAATTGAATTGATTAATCAAAGGGTGAAAAAAAATATCAAAGAAAATATCTACAATCATGTTTTGTATGGCCTACGGAAACCATGTCAGCTGCCTATCTGCAAGTCGCTAGATTTTTGGGTCTCTCATTTCCTTTTAAATTCACAGGTCAACAGAGCACAAAGGCAAAACCTTTGAGGAAAGGGTTTACCTTTACTTTCGGGTGGGGATATTTTCGGGTATTGCGGGTCCCAGTGCCTAAAAATCTAATTTTTTTAGGTCCAAATGCAAGATATTTTGGATGAGTGGCTTTTAACAGTGGATTTATTTCCTGGACAGGAATCCGACACGTGGGGGCATTCCAACTGATCGCTTCTTCTTTTATTTAGGGTTTGTAATTCAGTCAATAACCCAAGAAGCTGTCCTCCTCTACGCGCTACTTTTAGGTATGTGGATTCTACTCTCTTTTCTATTGAATGGGAGTGGGCAAGTGGCTCTGCTTTTTTATTTTACCCTGTGTCTGTCCACTGGGAATCTGCGTTTGGTTGTCAAATACTAGTGGTGCGAGTGTGGGCATGTTTTTGTTGGAATAAAATCATGTTTATTCACATTCCTTTTTGATTGGTGTTTAGGTTATGTTTTTAATACTGTCGGTATTTACTAGAGGATGAGGAAATTTGGGGGAGAAAGAGAAGATTTTCACCATTGATTGTGTTGAAGCAGATTCCATTTCTACCTGTTCTTTTTGCTTAAGTGCCAACCGACTCTCATAAACCTCTTTCTAAAGCAAATATGATAATATAGATTCAGTGTCGGATTCAGAAAAATGTTCAAGGGTAGGTATAATTTATAAATATTAAAAAATTTAAAGATTAATTCATAAAATTTTAAAAATTTAAAGATAAATGTGTAAATTTTAAAAAGTTTAGAATAAACTCAGGCTTATCCTATCATACATATGCATCCGTCGTTGGTCACATTTATATTTTTTAGGTTATGATATGAATTTTAAATTTATCGTGAACATATTTTTGTTAGTCTTTATTATTCTTTCTTTTAGATAAAATTAAGATTAAAATCCAGTTTTATTAAAAGATAATTACAAAAAGTATATAATATTTGATTTTTTTTAAAACGTATGAGAGGTTAATACTTATGCTTCAAATATTAATTAGATTTAGAATTATTTAAATTGTATTAAAATATATTATACAAATAAAAAAATTAATATATAGATTCTTTAATTATGTCTAATGACAATATAATAAAAATAATTGATCGATTGACTAAAGATAATCATATTATCTTATTTTGTATAAATTTAAATATCGACATTAATATTAATAATAAATGTATCTTTACTTAATAAAAAATTAATATTGATGATTAATAAATTATTTAAATGAATATCAAATATAATCATATATTTATATATATATATATTATTTTATTTATTTAAATAATCAAATAACTATCACGTATTAATTAATTTTATCAAATGATTTTATACAATCAATTGATATTAACCGTTAATTAAATTAATTTTAAATAATCAAAATTTATAATTAATCCATGTAAAATAGTATGAATTATTAGTTAAGCAAAGTAGGTGTAATTAGATAGTGGTGGTGGATCATTATCTTCACCTCAAATATAACTGAAATAGTTTAACTCAGAAAGCGACACCTAACCAAACCTAAGACAATAAAAAAAAAAAATTATTTTATAATAAAAAAATCATTATCATCCTTTATTGTTTGGTTTATACAAAAAGCATTACAAATGATATTGTGACAAATTGAAAAAAAAAATGATAAAATAAGACCAGAAAAGATCAACCAAACCATTCTCTGTGGTGGATTATTTCTTGGGTAAATTACATGAGAGGTCACTTTTGATTCTAGTCTATTTAATTTTGATTATCAATTTAAAATAAATTTAATTTATTTTAAATCGATAATTAAAATTAAATAGACCAATTTTTTTTTAGTTTAATGATGTATCACGTTAATAAAATGGATAATTTTTAATTTAATTTTAAATATTTATTTTTTTTATTTTTTTATCATCTTTAAATAAAAAATCTTAAAATCTTCTTTCCACAAATTTGTGCACTCCAACCATAACCTTCATTTTTATTGTTGCTTCTGTTAACCACCTCTGTTGTTTTCGTCGAATAAAGATCTCCTCCCTCCTATTCGTGTGTTTTTTCATTTCTTCTATTAAAATGTCTAAAAAATTTAAATTCTAAACCCTAACCCTAATTTTTTACTTTCTAAATCTTAAACCATATACTTTAAAAAATATATCTTATCCACAGAGCTGTTTTTGAGATCTTAGTGGTCCTAAGATAAACATAAAAACATAGGTCTCTAATAATAAGTATTAGAAAAAATAGTTTTCTAATAAGAAGTATTAATAAAATCAAATTAAGTATATGTCTACTAACAAATATTAAAAAAAATAGGTCACTAATAATAAGTATTGATAAAAAATTAATCATTAATAATGAATATGGGGAAAATAAATTTTAAGAGTAAACCTTTAATAACAAATATCGTAAAAAATCTAACATGTAATAACAAATATTGAAAAACTATGATCCTAATAATAATTATTGAAAAAAATAGACATCTTATGTAAATATTAGAAAAAATTAGACCCCAATAACAAATATATTGAAAAAATAGGTCTCTTATAATAAATATCAAAAATAAATTTAAAAGTAGATTCCTAATAACAAGTATTAGAAAAAAACGCGACTTTAATAACAAATAACGAAAAAAAATTTAATAGTATATATTAATAAATAAGAAAAAAAATATTTTTTAGAGTAGGCCCCTAATAATAAGTTTAGTAAAAAAATAAGCCCCTAACAACAAACATTGTAAAAAATTAAGATTTAGGAATCATAATAAAAAATACTGAAAAATGAATTTTGAGAGTAAATCTAATACAAATATTGAACAAAAATTGAGACCAAGATAAAAAATACTAAAAATACACTCATATAATAATAAATATTAAAAATTAAATCCTAATAATAAATATTAAAATTAAATATATTTAATAAAAAATAAAATTAAGGGTTCAGGATAGGGGTGGGCCCACGTCATCCTTATTGCCCACCCAGGGACGGCTCTACTTGTCCATAATTTTCTAAACTCTGACCATAACCTTCAACCTTAAATTCTAAACACTAAATTTTTAATACTAACTTAAAGTAAAAACACTATTAAAATTACGACTAAAAAATAGATGATTTATACTTATATTCGCCACCATCAACTGTCATTTTATTCAGCATGTAATTAATTCAAACATTTATTGTACATGAATTTACATAAACATATAGTGCTGAGGGTACCTTGATGCCCTTTTCGAGTAAGAAACATAGAACTGAGGAGATCATGTGAAGCAGATTCAACCCAAGAGGGTATGGAAAATAAATTCCTTTAATGACAAAACCCGTTGCAGTTTTCACAAAATGGGAAGACATAAAAGGATAATACAAACCATATGAATCAGACTTGCAAACTAATGAATCATATAGAACAGTATACTCTCGACAATTAAACATTGATCGTTTAATTTATTGTGTTAATATTACTAGTGCTCGAACCCGTGATCTCTAAAAACAGATATAGCATTTTATTCAAGGACTATGCTCAATTATTTTATTAATACAGTTGACAAGGAGCATGTAATTTTGAAACAATATCTAACCCTTTCAAGTAGGCTATGACCAGATGAAAACATATAGTTCAATAGTTTACGAATTGCAAGCTTATGGTTGCACATGATTTTACTTTACATCTTTAGTTGTCCCACAATTTATATTCTTAGGAATACACAAACTATTCCTTTTATTTATGTTCAGTTCTAGAATTACTGTAAACCATTGGACAGGCTTCTCTGCTTGGAGTTAGCATGTTCTCATCAGAAAATGCTTTCTCCAACCTCAGTTCTCACAGATATCGGAATTCTTACCACATGAACACCATCTGTCCATGTCAGGCTTCCAAAGTAGTACCCAGCGTTTACGTCGTGAGTAGATGTAATCATCACGGAGAAGGAGATGGTCTTTGTCTTAGAGGTGAAGATCAATGTGTCAGGTCTCACTGCTATGTTTATCCCGGATGTGGACTCGATGCTGGCCTTGTATTTGGAGTAGACAGGTCCCACATTTGTGACGGTTCTGGTAAGAATTGTTGGTTTTTTAAGGCTTGGGATGGTTATGGATGGAAGGTTTACGTCCAAAATAGAGGGTTGTTTAGAAGGGCAAAGTATTGGATGTTCAGTGAGCTGGAATATATCAGAGTTACTATAGCCCATGGCGCAAAGATATTGCACATAATCCTCTATGTTCATGTCATAAACCAGGCCAGGATCTGCTGCGTTCTTCGGGTTTATGACTCCACCTCCGAAGTCAAAGGGATCGGCGAGTTTTGGCGGTTCGCCCTCAGCAAAAATTGGTCCTCCAGATTGTTGTGAAGTCAATGCTGTAGTTAAAGAGATCAAAACAGTCCAAGAAGGTAAACCGAGTGAATTGTGTTTTGAAAATATTGGGATTTTGGAATATAGTTTGATGAATATTGAATATACCAGTAGTGACAATGGCTGATTTAATAGCAGCAGGGGACCAATCCTGGTACAATGATTTCAAAAGAGCAACAATTCCTGACACATGAGGAGTTGCCATTGATGTTCCTGAGAGAAATGCGAATGCACCATTTGTTGTTTCATCAAAAGTAGGAATTGCTGCTAATATCTGAACGCCTGGTGCAGCAATATCGGGCTGCGCCACACAAGATCAAAGCAAGATTTGATCTGCTTTTAGCATATTAATATCGTTGCGAAAGAAAGAATCGTTTTGGATGAGGTGAGCAGAGCAGACTAACCTTAAGAATAGCAGGGGCATTGGAACTGGGACCTCGAGATGAGAAGTATGCCACATTGGTTGAAACAGGCTTGCCAATATGTGTTCTTGACGGGCTCAGCCGTACTTGGGGATTACTGCGAAATTAATGACACTGGTTCACAGATATTTAATGATGTAAAAACTGGATAATCGATAACGATGATAAGGATATGAATCGTACCTTGTGGATCGAATGTAATATAGAATCTGAGTTCCGGTTTCGTAAGTTACTTGAACACAAGGGAAGTTGGTAACAGATGAATAAAAGGAGTTACTTGCAGTCCTAGAAACAATCACTCCCAAACCACCAGCCTTTTTGACAGACGATATACCATCATCTAACAAGGTCTGATTGGAGTCTGAAGCAAAGCAAAGCACCACTTTTCCTACCATCCAATCGTCATCTGATGAGAGGGATTCGCAATAACTGTATAGCCACTCAGTTAGCTTAGGCACTAAGAAGAAGGCTAATGAAGCGAACAAGGGTTATAAGTCGTTACCGTGTAACCATGAGATCTGAGACTTCAGGGTACACCAGTGTTGCAGACACTGTATCCTCTCCTGTGAACATTGCTTGACCCTGAAGAAATTAGAACTTATACTTGTTAGTTCAAATCCAATCGAACCATTTTTCATTTTCTGTTTAGTATTTTGTGGCTTACAATGATGGTATGGTTATTCCCTAGTGTAATGGGTGTGGAAAAGGATCGGTCCACAGTGCTTGCTGCAACAGTCAAAATCCATGGTGCTGTGTTCTGTACGGTTTCAGCTCTTGGACCTGCGTTCCCCGCTGCACAAACAACAGTGATCCCTTTCGCTACGGCGTGGAATGAACCAATTGGAATGGAACCGCGATGGTCTACTTCGGAATACATAGGAATATCAGCAGCAAGAGACACTGACAACACATCCACACCATCATTTATCGCTTCATCAAAGGCTTTCAACACATCAGCATCAGCACAAACTCCTCCATACAAACGCCAACACACTTTGTACATAGCCAGACGAGCTCCTGGTGCACCACCTCTCACCGTCCCAAGACCAAGCCCATCGTAGCTGGCATTAGCCACGAATGAGCCACCCGCAATCGAAGATGTGTGCGTTCCATGTCCACTTGGATCTCTTGGGGACATGTAATCATCGTTCTCTCTGGTGTTGTATGGCTGTCCATACTCAGCTTCAAGTCCTCTGACGAAATAACGAGCTCCTATCAGTTTTCTGTTGCATGCTTTGGCACCATCGAAGTGCTCTCCAGATTCACAAACTCCCTTCCATCGAGATGGAATTGGCCCCAGATTTCCATCATTGAAAACTTCTAGTTCAGGCCATATCCCTGTTCATTACCAAAAGATCAATGTAAACCGTAGCAGTTTCACATGCAAACACGTAAAGGTAGAGATGAGAACCAGACCTGTATCAAGGAGACCGATGATCACACCATTTCCCATTTTACTTTTGTTAAGAAGATTAGATAGTGAAGAGGAGGAGAGTCCAAGGTAATCCCAGCTTCTGGTTGTTTGGAGCTTGTAAAATCGATTGCGTGTGACATGAACCACGACAGGTAACTACGAGAAAATGATAAAATGTCTCCACTCCATCAATGAGAATTTTATTGTTAAAAAGTTATTCGGTAATTATCTTAATTTTTTTATAATAATCGATAATAGAATTAAAAAATAAATTATAATATATCAAAACTAAACCTAAACCATTAAAACTTTAATCATAAATCTTAAAATTTAAAACCTATAACAAAAATTCTAAACCCCAAATCTTAAATTAAACCACTTGCCACTAAATTTGACAGCTTTAAACACGCTGAGAAAATTTGATTAAGCTTATATCTTAAATTTTCAAGCAGGTTTTAAAAAAAATCCATGATAATATACATATATAATTTTTTAAATACTTTTTATGAAAGTAAAATAAAATTAACATGATGAGATATAAAAGTTCTAAACTTACAAATAATTTATTAAGTTTATATCTTAATAAAAAATTATAAAACATAAAATAATTTCACAAATAAACTATAACTAAAGGTTGAATGTAAATTTTACTTAAAACAATTTTTTAAAAAGACTAAAAGCATACCTTTTCAAACACAAAAGTTATAAATTTTAAGTTTTAACTTTTTTTATAAAAAAGTGCATTTAAAAATATTATTTTCCATTAAAATTTATTTATTTAACATTTAAACATCACTCAATAAATACTTGTCTGAATCAACTATTGACCCAAAAAAGATTTTTTTTTCAGACATTTGTAATTCGCAGCGTAACTAGACAACATCTTGTTCAATATAGGAGTTGTGAAGCATAATATTTAAAACAAGTTCGAATGTTTGAGAAATACTGCAAGAAATTATACGAGAACATAATATATCGTAAGGTAGAATGTCTATCGTGCATGGATTGTGTATACAAGCATTTTTAACATATTTTAATAGGACACACTGTATGTTTACATTCGGGTTTGGTTATGGATAAGATCGAAGTTAAGATTTATGATTAGAGATAGAATATAAAATTTTAAAAGGTGAGAGTAAATTTATAATTATTTTAATTTTTTAAAAATATATAAAAATTTAAAGGTAAAAAAAATCGCTGCCTGAGGTAGCAGCCCCTCGTATTAACAAAGTAATTTCGTCCTTGATAATGAACATGTGTAACAAGAACAATCGCACTAAGATTAAAGAAGGATCACAAAATTAAATACTATAAATGGAAAACAAGAGATTATTCATGGATAGTGGAAAAGCACGCTAGAAAAGCAAAATATTATTATAAAGGTGTTTATTGATTGAGTTAATCGTGAGTTGAGTAGTACTTAATTTGTATTTGTTAAAATTTTTGTTGTTTGATTTTATTTGTGTTCGTTAAAAATATCTCATTATTTGATTCGACTTGTTACTTATTAAACTCGTAAAATTTTTACTTTATTTTTTAAAAAACATAAACAAAATCTAACTATACTATTATAATTTAATATAAACATACAAATTCAGAAAAATATACGGACTGATAAGATAAATAAACAAACCTATAATAATCAAGTTAAAGATAAAATTGATATTGTAATATAAAATTTTTTACTCTTAACAATCTTTGGTGAATAAAAAAAAATAAGATCTCGTAAATTTTAGAGTTTTTAATTTTTAATCATATTTTTTACACAAGAATAAAAAACTTTGCTCCTTTCTTGCCTTTATACATAAAGCAATAATAAAAGAAAATGAAAGGTTTAAATAAAAAGGAGTAAATCATTTTCATTAAAAATTAACATGTCACACTCAATAAATCTAATAAATATTTATTTACTTTTTATAATTTAATGACTCAATTTTATTAAACTATACAGGATCCTTAAATCATTGAATCATCCATGTTTACCTCAAATGGTTGTGCTTTTGCTTCCAAGAAAGGTCTAAACAACAAAAACTAGTGGTAATCAAAATTTATTTGAAGATAAAGAAAATTAAATTATTTAGTATAATTATGAATATTCGATTCATCAATCGATTAATTTAAAGGAAAAATATTTCTTACAATTGTGGTTAAAAAAATTTCACAAATGCCTAGTTTTTAGGATTTAGATAGTATTTATGGTTTGAGGTTAATGTTTTAGTTTTTGTGATGGGTTTTAAGGTTTGATAATAGATTTTATGGTTTAAAGTTTAGAATTCACGGAAGTAACTCTTCTATCTAACATACTCTATTCACAAAATCAATATTCAAAAGTTCGTTCCGATAAACAATTGTTATTAAAAATATAATTTTTAATTTGTACTTAAAATTTTATTTTTTTTTAGAAATTTTTTTGAATGCAATAAAAGAGTTTAAAATGCACACACTTGAGAGTTCTTGAGCTTGATCCTTTGTCATCTTTGCCGCGAAGCCAGAGAAACCGTACCTATAGCTGTATACCATGGACTCTTTGGTTGTTTCTTCGCTGCCATTGTTGAAAAAATTAAGCTTCTGGTTACAAAAATCTAAGAATCTGTACTTTAACGACAAGAAGCTACATAAAATAACATATATCAGTTAATTTATATAAGCAGATGTTCTGGTTTTGAACCTTCCAAGAACAGTTGCCAGCATGTCGTGATGAGTTCTTGTAAGAAGCTCAACATCCTGGTGCTGTCTTTTCCCCATGTAAACAATGTAGACCTGTCCAGTTTTATATAATTTTTACCTTAATCCGCATATGAATTCAAAAACAAATGAAAGAAGTAACTGAATGGATGATTCATGGTTATGTTCTTATGGCTGGATTTACTAACATTTCGACTGGACTCTGCAATTGCAAGTGCCTGCAACAGTAAGACAAATAAAACAAACGACATAATGATGTTCATGAAGAAGGAATGTCTTTTTTTTCTTTCTTTTGTTGCAATGAGAGAGAAACTAAGAAGAAGAGATGGGTTGTTGTGCTTAGAAGTTGGAACCAATCATCCTTTAAATAGAGGGGGGAAAGTGGAGTGGTTACTTCACACAAAACCTAATTTCTGGAAAAAAAAAATTAAGGTTAGTCCTATGCATGCTTCGGTATCAATGGGGAACAAAAATCCTATGTTATTTTATTATTCCCTCTTTTTAATCTTCGATAAAAAAATATTTAAAATTTTAATTTTAATTTTTATATCTTAAATCATAGATCTTATATATATCTAGTTCCCTAAATCTAAAATCTATTATCTAAAAATAAAATATAAAAAAATATTAATAAAAAAATATACGATTTGTACACGTTAATTAGTACCAAATAGTTTATAGGTTAACAGTAGCCAGTAGCACGAGGGAAGCCACATACTAGAGGCTGGTAGGGGTCAGGCTCATGGTCTATACCCTTATTGTCTATTTTTTTAATTTGGTTTCCGTAAAATTTTAAATTATAATTTATTTTAATATTATAAGTGGATATTGTCTTAGTGATAATATATGTACAAGAAATTAAATTTGTTTTATCTAAAGTTAAAGTTAGTGAATAGAATTCTAATATTTTTTAGTATTTTATTCTTTGAGGCGTAAGAAACTCTTGAATTTAAAAAAAAAAAAGATAATTAAGCTTATTATTTTTTTACTCTCAATTAAGCTTTTGAAATAAAAAATTAAATTAATTAAATTATTTGATAAATTTTAATTATTAAATTTTTATTTTTTTAGATATTACCAAAACATGATACACTATAATTCTATTGTCTTGTATTTACGGATTTTTTAAAAAATATATTTATACAATTTTTTAGAACTTTTAAACATTTTTTATGTAAAATATTTTTTTTTTGAAAATGTCAAGATAAGAAAGACACTGTAATAAAATACACTACACCAACATATTCAAAAATATTATCAATATTTAATGGTAAAAATAATTCAAATGTTTAATTGATTTAATTTTTTTCCAATTACTTAATTGGGTGTAAAACAATTTATAGGTTTAATTATTTCTTTTCTTCAAAAATTTAAGGGCATTTTATATCTTAAGCTTTTCTTTATTTCAAACCCTTAATTTTTAATTATTGGCTTTATCCCCTCGTTAATAGATAAATAATTGCATTAACCCCTCAATAAAGAGTATAAATCGTCTGTACTTTTTTATTTTATGTTTTATATTAAAAAAATAGATTTAAAATTTAAGATTTAGAATTTAAAATATTTAAAATTTAGAGATATAACTTAAAATTTAATGTTTTAGCGTTGGGACATAAAAATACATCAATTGTTGGAGAATCGATTTTATATATTTTTTCAATATATTATGGAATTGATACGGAGGCATTATTGTGTTAAATATTGACTCTACTTATAATCAATAATTAAGTTAGATTTTATTGTAATTTAAGTAGTCTAAGGATTTTTGCTAATCCCTTGCATTCGATTCTTTATGATCCCTACGTCGTAGATTGTTTGTTTATCTCGTCCGTGAAAATAAACAATCGAATCACGTTAAATTTTGTGTCTCGTGTCTTAGTCTTAGTCTACGTTGATTTTGTTTTTTATTGTTCAAAAAATTTTCTAATATATTATATAAATAAGGACAAAAATCCACAATTTCTTTTTGATACCCGTTTCTATGCCTAATTAAATCTATATCATAAACTATAAACACTGAACCTTAAAAAATACACCATACTCTTATTTTTGTAATCTCTAATTCTAAACTCAAACCTTAAACTTTAATTCTAAATTTAATATTTGGTATTAACCATAAGAGGTCGAAAAGGACAGATGATTTCTATTAGCCGAATGCTTCCACCGTTGGAAGCAAATTACTGTCGTGTTTTCTTTAAGCATGTACCTGTAAGTGCACCATTCCTGCTGTTATTTTCAGATAGGAACAACTCCCCGTTGAACCTAAAAGCATCCACTTTCACTCCCATTTTACTCATCAATTTCCACAAAATTATATTAAAAAATGATGTGTGTGCTTCATCTTCAATTTGTCTTTGCTGCTATCATTGGCTGCTGCAATTATTTTTGATCATCCCTTCCATTCAAACCCTGAATCAAGTAGGATTCCAAATTCAGCGGCTGTGATGGTGTTTACATGAAGCAACCAACTGGAAATTTTTATTTGAGTGCAGCCACGATGTGTAGCAGTCTGGCCCGACAAAAGGAACCTTCTTTTAGGCCTATGAAAGACATATTGGTGTCGTATAGTTTTGTTTCTAGCGATGATCATTATGCAGAAAACCCAGAAATACTTTGTTTTCCATTATTCAGATGCCACTTACATCATGTATCTTCTAGTACGTCTCCACTTTTTTATTACAAAACATTAGTTTCCAATAGGATCAGCTGAGTTATTGCTGGAACAAGACATGGAGCAGCTTATGGAGAACGGGTTTGTAATAGTATATGTGAGCTTAGATAAATGGCGAATATGAAGTTTTCCTGAGGGTGTTGTCTTTTAACCTTAAAATGTCTATTCCCTAGTAACAACTATCTTTATTTTAATTTTTTATTTATTTCTGATTTTTTTTTAATTTTTAAATATTTATGTTTTGATCACGATCACTTTTCTTTCCTCTGCTTGTCTTGTAGTTCCCATCATCAAGGTTCAATCACAGCTGCTGATTAAGATGGAACAATTATTGACCTTCCTTTCTTTAAATTATTAATATCGTGTTTATGTTTATTTATGGATGTGTTTGTGTTCATTTATTTAACATTTATAAACATGTTTATGTAATATTCTGTGGATATATTTATTTATATATCTGCTATCACGTTTGCTTATATATTTTCAAATTGCACCTAAATTATGCATTTTCTCTTGAGTTAGTCTCTAAAGTATTTTTCGAAATGTTTTACCCAAATTTATAAATTGTCACCTCATGTGCCCTTTAAAATTTCTCATGGGCCGTCGTGTTATTAACAAAAAGGCATAAAGATAATCTTAACCCTTAACGTTTATATTTTTTTATCGTTTTAGCCTTTTTGATAAATTTAGACCTTAATCAATATCTTTTTGACAAGTAGCTTATTTTTTAACTACCATTATAATCGGACCGTTAAAAATTTAACAATGATGACATGTCATATGCATATGATAATATATTTTAAATAACATGACATCTAATCTATCAAATACATATATATATATATGAAATATAAATTTATTTTAATATAAAATATAAAACAATTAAAATTCAAATAAAATATTAAAAAATTAATTAATTCTAAAATAAAATATTACTAAACATTCTCAACCCTAACCCTAACTACGATGGAATCAAAGTCCTATCTTAAAAAAAAACACAATTCGAAATTAATTAATTTTTTTAAGGTAAAATTTTGATTCTATCATAGTTAAGGTTAAGAATATTTAGTAGTATTTTATTTTAAAATTATTTTTTTAATATTTTATTTGAATTTTAATTATTTTATATTAGAAAAAAATTATATTTCATATATATATATTTGATAGGTTAGATGCCATATTATTTAAAATATATTATCATATGTATATGGCATGTCATCATTGTTAAATTTTTAATGGTCTAGTTATCATGGTAGTTAAAAAATAAGCTATTTGACAAAAATATATATGTTAATGGCTAAAACAATACAAATTATGAACGTTAAGGGTTAAAATTATTTTTATGCCTAACAAAAAATAAGACCACTTAAATAGAAAAAGGTGAATTAGACAATAGGTACGCCAGATTTTATTTTTTGTTCATTTTAGTCCCGAACTAGTCATCTTCTTCCTCTGTTTAGACTCAATTTAGCTCGAAAAAATACTATTTCTTTTAAGTTTCTTGACAAACCGATCACACCTGATAGTTCAAATTTTATAATGAATAAACTCAATGCTTGTTACATTGAAATTTGAAGAAGATGCAGCTCCCAAAAAGCTAATCCGCAGTTGTTGCGCCTGCCAACAACATCAATTTCTTCCTCATCTATACAGAAGTGAAACTAAGAATTTATTATAAAAGGATCAAAATATATATTTTAAAATTCTTCTTGATTAGGATACCAAAGAACAATTGCTTTAGAAAAATTATGTTCTTTTTATTCTACTTAATATATAAAAACAAGGGAGAGAGTCAGAGACTATACCCTTGAACCACCCCTATGATCCGCCCATGTGTCTATGGGTACGGCTATGAGATCTACTAGCCTGGAAGACAGCAATGAACCAACTTATGACCCTGTGGATAGAACCAGGCCAATCAACTGTGGACAGTGAACCCTGGGAGCAGATAACACAATTCGATGCGGTAGAATATGCTTAACCCCTAATGGAACCTCTCCAGGAAGCAACATCATTACCTTCGGTTGCAACAGGGGTCCCTGTGGTTACAAACAAATGGGAGATACCTTCAGTTTTCTCTCTTGCAATGGAATATTGTGTTTCTTAGCTCTGCTTTGCTTTAGTTTATCATTTTTGTCTTTGGAGACATGTTTGCTCCCCTGTCCCAGTGACGAGAAATAGCCATGTTGACGCCGTTACATCGGAAGAGAGAACGATTAGCCGGTTGAGGACAGCCAGACGGTTCCGATATCACTTCTTTGTGCATTAGACAATTAAGTCCATAATTGATATTTTTACAAGGTAAAGAACAAAATTTTAAACTTCAACTTCTGACCCAACATGAATATCTTGTCGAATCAAAATATAAATTTCATAATAAAAAAAATGTCATAGGAAGTAGGAAAGGTTGATGAAATGGTACAAAAGTTTCATAAACATATTCACAATTTACCCACAGGCTTGGACTGGGGACCAATTTTAGCCCCAATACCTCAGCCATACACCTTTGAATTCCACCGATCAATAGGAGTAAGGTATAGTCAAATAGAACCAATTGCTGGTTCAACTGCAGAATTGGCTATTTTGCCAGACAAGTTTCATGGTTTTATAACGCTTTAAATTGCCTCTGAGAGTCCTTCAGGCGGTTCGTAGCAAGCTTTGCACCATTTTTCTTGTCTATCGGAATACTCTTCATAAGGATAACAGAAGGACTTCCCTTTCCTGATTTCCGAGGTAATCTGGAGAAAGGAAACCTGGATGAATTTAAGTTAAAGCACAGACAAATCAAGTAAATTAAAATTATAGAGTAATAGAAGAAAAAAGAAAGAAAGAAGAAGAAACAGCGGTAATTTGCTATTCTGCTTGCCTCTTTCTAAGAACTTGGGTAAGATCATCAGCTGCTTCATTGCGAACTTCTTCCCCTTTGCCATCTGGAGCATTTAGTCCCTTGCATAGAAGATGAATATATCAACGAGTTAGAATCACTTGTCATTAACCTTTTAAGATAACACAATTGCTGAAAATGGGGGCATTCTCTCCACTATGTGAATGATCAAAAACCATCAAAATCCAGGCATACACACACAAATGACAGGCCCATACAAACCATATTCAACTGAGGCTTCAACTGAAGTGTGTGCGTGCAGGCAAACACATACAAATACAAATGACAGGTCCATCTGTCTCTGTGTATCCAACATTTCTGGTGAGTAACCAAAAAAATAACTTTTTTTAAAAGAAAAAAAATACTTTCAACAAGGGACAAACAGAAGATTAAACCACATGTTTTCAAGGATCTCAAAACAATAACTCGCAAGAAGTAACAAAAATTCAGGATAGTTGAATACATATAATAATATGGTTTTAATTGTTAGCCTCGACGTCGCTGGAAGCAAAACTTTTAACTAGATTTACAAGTCAAAATTACACATTTGTTGCACAACTGGCATAAAGTAGCACATACCGTATATGAAACCAAAAGCATAGTAGAAATTCAAGTATATCCATGTGAAAAAAGCTTTTTATAAGTAGCTCAATTACCAAATTGCTATTAGTGACTTTCAGAGTAAACAATTAAATAGGAATCATCTCTGTTGTCATTTCACAACACCAAAATTAAATCAGTTGCACTTGCACCTTAGAAAATCTGAATCTTCCAGTCACTTTGCACCATGAGTTTTATTACCACTTATATAGGTAGCTGTGTTTTGATTTAGCCACCAAACATCAAATTAGAATATCACAATAAAATCTGATAAAACAATGCTTGAAGAGCTCTAAACAAATAATATTATCATATTCAAGACCATAATCTGAAACATAAAACTGAATTCTACCATGTTACTCCAACTCTTCATTTTTGAAGCACTCGCGTATAAGCATATCTGGACGTACATATGTTGTATGACTTTCTAGAGGTCCTCTAAATATAAGAAAAAAAACTATGAAAAAAATTAAATATACCCATATCAGACACATACTTGTATCCATCACTTGCACACTATACTAAGTTACATAAGAATTCTATCCTCAGCGGAAAAGAAAAGAAAAGAAAAGAAAAGAAAATGCATCAAAAACAGCTAAAGTTAACAGCATGTAAAACAGCATACCACTCTGGATTAGAAAAGGAGCATAAAGGATATCAAGCCCAGGTTCTCAAATTCATAAGGTAAAATGTTATGATAAATAGGAGCCAAAAGTAATATATTCAACGTTTTGAACAGCTTAAAACAACACCAAATGTGACAACTTCAATCGAACCCAGAAAAATTCACCAGAATAGTATCCACTTGTGTGCAACATCATCAGCATTCCCATCTAAGTAAACGTAAATGATGAGTTCGCCGTTCATTAATTTACATAAACAATAACCATTCACACTTCCAAAGCCAGCAAGAAGTGCAAAAAACAACAAAGAACAATTACTCACACATGCAATACTGAGCTTTTCAATGAAAAACAAAAAACAGAATTGTACTTCATTGATAATGACTGAACTTTTAAAAGCTATACATATCACCTCGAAGGCCAAAGCTGAATACCAGGTTAACTAAATTGCAGTCATTGATTTAAAGGAATTATCAGAAAGGATATTTAGGATATGTAACCTTAAATCTTACATGATTTGCAGGCGACCCACATTGTGTTCCACTGGTTTCTTTCAGTGCCTGAAGCTCCAAACTCGAAATCTTTCGTTTCTTATTACAAACACCAGCATTGTTGTCGTCAGATGGAGGAGGAGGTTTCCTCTTCTTTCTAACAATGGTGCGTGACTTTCCTTTCTTATCCTTAACTTTCCAGATGTTTTTCCTCCGGAAGATAAGCTTGTCAACTTTCCACAGCTCGCAGCTCGTGTCTATCACCGTCACTTCACTTCTCGAGAACCCTACCAGCTCCCTCTCAACTTCTCCTTTTAATTCTTCTTCTTCTTCTTGCGCGTTATTATTTGCGCACCCTTGTTCGGATTCCCTCTTTGCTTCTTCCCTTGAACTCAACGACCTCGTTGAAGCGAGTATATCCTTTCCTTTTCCCACGTTGTCCGAAGTGCTTTTCTGTTCCTCTGTATAATTAACGTTAGGGGCGTGGCAAACGCAAATTCTAGGGTTTGCTTGTTTCCTGGAAGATTTTTTCCTGGAAAATCTTGAGGTTTCGGCTTGTTCTCCCATGTTGAAAAGCTTCGACAGGACGTTGTTCATTATACCAAACCATTCCTTTTCTCCGGAGGGATCGCCGGATATCACCTCCGGAGTTGGTGGCTTCGGATTCTGGAGTTGCTTATCGTTTGAGTGAGTTGACTCGGCATTGGAATTCGGAGAATCGGAAGCATTGATGATTGGGGAAGTGGGAGGGTTGTGATTTGAGAGGAAATGGTCTAGGTCAAGGTTGTCGGCTGTGGGGAACCCCTTGCTAGACCGAAGCCGATCCAGCCAGTTGGAACTGGACTTACCGTTCGAGATTGAGCAGAGCATTGGGTAATGACGGATTGAACTGGTTCCACGAAAATTTTGAGAAAACGAGAAATCAAACAAAATTGAATCACAAAAATCAAACAAAATTTGTGCCTTCCGTTTCCTCTGCAGAAACGGAGCGGCGATCGTTTTGTAGTTGAAGAAGGGGGCAAGTTGAGTTTCTAGTGCAAGAGTGCGCGATGCGAACAGTGCCACGCGTCGTTTTCTGATGCCGTCTCTACTCTAGTGTCTCCCTTTAGAACCCGTGATTCATGTTGACGATAAGAAAGGCCTGGGCTGCATCACTACTGGATTATAGCCCAACTCAAATGCAACCGAACCGCATGGCGTATGTAATCTGCGACATAAAAAATACACATTATTAACACGAACGAGGTCGTTAATTATTGAGTTTAAATAAACATTTTGAATTTTTAAAATATATTAAAATTGTTGATTTTATTTTTTTAATATGATTATGTTGAGAAAAATATAATGAAATTTTACAATTTAAAGTAAATAAATTTGATTTAAGTATGTATTAAAAGGATAAAAACTAATATCATTCGATGTAGATAAAACTGTATAAAGAAAAAGTAAAAATTGAAAGGTTAAAAAGATACAAGTATCGTTAAAGCTCAATGATGAAAAATAAATAAAAATAATAAATAATATAAATATATAATAATAATAATAAGATATGTTGATAATATTGTTATTATTGTGATTCAATTATAAATAAGAACAGTGACTGTAAGAGATTATAATTCAGTTTAGTTAAATGATCCAAAACAAGAAAGATCAATTACAATACATAAAGTGTTTTTATCGATCGTGACGACATCAAACTTAACTATGATAAAAGAAAATCAAATAAAAAATTATATAATTGATTAAAAAAATATACCAAAAGAAAAAGATACATACCTAAACGATAAAAAAAATCATAAGGATAAAATTATTAATTTAAAAATAAAATAAAAAAATATTAATGTTAATAATCAATACTAGAATTAATACCGTAATCGTTTACAATAAAAATAAAAAATATATACATAAATACTATAGAAAAAGGGACGGCGACTAAGGTTTTTAGTTTCATAGTCTCTTAGAAAATAATTATTGATTCCGTACAAATTAAATCCACAAGATTAAAGGAGTACTATAAACTAAAATTTACATACACCTGTATATTGAAGTATATTTCTAATTCAAAAGGCAGGGTCCGGGAGTAGGTATTCCCATCGACTTTACCTAGGGATGGCAACGGGGGGGGCGGGTTTTTACTGCCCCGACCCCAATTTAATTTAGTAATATCTAAATCTGATCCTACTTTGCTTCGGGTTAAAATATTAATTTATCCGTTTTGCCCTGATATATTAATTTTAAATCTGATCTTGATCCGATTTGACCCGAAAAATTTTAAAAAAATAATTTTCGTCAACGATAAAAGTTAGATTCGATCAATCTTTTATCACAATCATAAATTATGGTTTTTAAGTAACTTTAAATCTATATAGAAAAATTAAATAAAATATAATTTAAATTACTTACATGTTAGATTACATATTTAAAAGAAAGAAAAAAAAACTTGAATCATCGACTAACAGAATCGAATATATTAAAATTTTAACAATATCTAATATTTTTTATTATAAGAACAAACTTCAAAGTATAAAAATTACTTAAAATCCATAAAAATGTTTATATATAATAATATTTTTTTATAAATATAATAAAATATATAAAAATATACCGAGGCGGGGCGGAGAATTTCAAACAAATACCCGAACCCAACCCGACCCGACTTAGTGATTTCTCCGCCCCACCCACCCCGATCCCCGAAATTCAAAGAGAAAACTCGACCGAGTCGGGTCGAGGCACACCAGGTCTGATCGGGGACGAGTATTTTTGTTATCCCTAAATTTACCATGGAGGGAAGTTAATGCGTTGAGTGCTATGCAAATTCAAGCAATTAATATCGTTTATTTTTAAATAATTATTTAATAATTAATCACTCATTATGAAATTATATTATGAATGAATTTTTTTACTACGTTATTCGTGGTCTCAATCAATCAGATTCATCTATCTTATTTTTATTTAAGGTGAATCATTACTTCTTTCCTACATATAATTAGTGGGTGGTATCATGTATTTACTTAAAGATGAATGGATCTGATTGTATAGACCATGGATAACATGGTGAAAATGATTATGATATAATCTCTCCCACCCATTAATTATATATAAGAAAGAGGTGATGATTTACTTTGAAAAAAAAATGAAATTGACAAGTTTAATCGATGGGGACCACAGATAATTTGGTGAACATGATTTATCTAATAATTTTTACTTCAATGAGATTATGTGGATCTTTTCTTCTTGTATCTTACTGAATGACAGTTTACTATGGAAAAATCCATACAATGGTACTCTTAAGATTAATGTATACATCTTCTTCTAAATGATCTGCAATTGGTGTTGTGGAAACTGGAAAGTAATCATGATAGTCATGATCATGAGAGCTGCTCATGCAAGGACTTGGTTCGATTTATATGATAGTAAAATGATGGAGGCTCGGGCTTCAGGGCTCGTATTGTTGGAATATTGTTAGCCGTGGAACAAGGATGGTCGTCGTTTGTTGGGGATCACTGCCCTGTAAGGTTGGTATAGTTCTTGGATCACTGCCTGTAAGGTTGGTCTGTCAGCCTTTTTGTTTGAGATAATGTTTTACATTCTTCGTTTTATATGCAGGCAGGGTAAGCCAATCTAAGACACCTGCTCGGCGCCTCGGCCCCGTCCGCTTGACCCTGGGATGCAGTGAACCACCCGTAGGCCGTAACTTTTCTGCATGTTCTGCAGTGAACCACCAGTTGATAGGATGCATTCAACAACCTTCTCTGTTATTCAAAAGGCCGAGTCTCTTTCTATTTTTATTTTATTTCACAAAAACAAAAGAATATATTTCTAAAAACCAAACCTAAAAATGTCTTCAACTAACTGTAGTCTAACATTATGTCTTGAATGTTTCTCATGTTTGAATTATATATATTTGTTTTGAAAATATAAAAAAATAAAACTGTAAACCCCTTTCCCTTCCCATTTTTGCTAATTCAATGTCACAGGCTTTACATTTACACCGTTGAACTTTGTGCAGAGGCAGCTCCGGTGACTTCTTCAGTTGCTGCACCTGCAGTGCAATTGAAAACAAGCTTTTTACAGTCACATATTATATCTACCTCAGTAACCACTCTGTAAATTAATGCAGATAAAACTTAGAGATGACTCAACCAATGCTAGAAACCGATGACGGAGAGGGTGACGGTGGAAGCGTTAATGCTCGATATTTGGCATACTGGGGAGGATGCAGCGGGAAGTAACTCAAGTAGACTCCAGCAGATCCAGATGTCCCAGTTGTGTAATGGGGTGGCACCTGTTGCCCTCCATATAGATTGTAATAGTTCTGCAAAATGACTAATTAATGATCAAACAGAAAACATCAAGAATTTCGTTTAGATTTCAGTTGAATTGAATTGAACCCCAAAATTATGGATTGAAACTTGTTTTAAAACTGAATTCAGATGAAAACATGGTTCAGACAGAAGCAGAGAGACTAACCAATGGATAGATGTTGTGTGTGTAACCAGGATACCTGAATGTTAAAAGAGAAAGCACTTAGAAAATCAAAATTCTAGTAAATCATGCATGCTTTGTCGAGTTTTTGAATCGAATCTAACCAGTAACCGTAGTATGGAAACGCGTATTGCGGGACGAGTTGACGGAAAAATGCGGGAACACCGGTAGTTGAAGGGGGCATCACTCGAGGCGGTGGAGGGCTAAATTTCTCCATCTCTGCAACATCTTTTTAGCAATCAAATGTACAACTTTAGACAAATCAAGAAGCAACCATCTGTTACATCAAACTATGTTATTACATGATGGCTAATTAAGGGGCAGAATTTGAACAAAATAAATACCCTGGTAAGATTGAGATGCTGAAGTAGGACGATTCTTGTGAGCACCAAAAGCTGCAAGATTACAGTTTGTTCTTCTTCCATCAATCACAGGAAATGGATTATAACAAGCCCTGATCGCAGAATCAGCATCCTTATACGTTACCTGGAACATACCATGACAAAAAAAAGTTGAAATTTTTAAAAATAATAACAAAAAGGAGAGTGAAAAAGATAGAGAAGGGATATGTAGGATCTTACAAAGCCATAGCCTTTAGATTTTCCTGTAATTTTATCAGTAATAACAACCGCTTCAATGATCTCTCCGAACTGCTCAAAATAACGTTTCAAGGCTTCTCTTTTAGTTTCCCAAGCCAAACCTCCGACAAAGATCTTGGTGTAAGTGGTGTCACCACCACCATAAACAAACCTCATGCCATTGGTATTGGTCTCAAATGCCATCTTATTTAGCCCTGGTTCAGACATGGATCTTTGTCACCTTCAAGCTTCAACAACTTGAACCCTTTTCTTCTTTCAAAACCTGTCTTTCTTCAGACAACTCACCTTAGATTCCCCAACAAAGATACCCTAAACAAGAAACATATATGATCGCTGTTCATCCTTTTTTAAAATACAAGAATACCCTAAAACAGGAAGGAAAAAAATACCCTCGGTTTTATTTGGCATCTACTGATAATTAGCTTAACGATCAAAGATGAACAAAAAACAACAAAAAAGAAGGTTGCAAGTGGGGCTCAAAGGGGAATTTCCAATGAAATACAATCAACTTTTGTTCTAATTTCATATACTTACTATATATATATATGTGTATATGTATATGTATATACTTTTTAATAGGTATAAATATACATGCTTTGCTGTATCCAACTCCACCATTTTTCTTCTTTCCTCATCTGTTATGATTTGTTTATTAATATATTCCTTTTCCATAACATTAAATTATTGATCCAAATTAATTCTTGATTTATTTATTACCCCCTTGAATATATAACATTCAATGGCCTTTAAAAGACATGTTAGTCTTCACTGCTATCGTCATCACCTTGTACCAGTTCAACAAGCAACAGCAACTGCCCTAGTCATTTCCTGTTGTTCTTCGAGTTCTTTAAGGATGTGTGATAAATATTTGTTTCTGGGGCTGTGCTGATGCAAACAAACGTGGTCTACCGTTTGGTTTTGTTGTATGAGTGAAACCCTTGTTTTTATACTTATGAAATTGCAGGAAATAAACAAATGGTTGCAAGAATCAAACCCTATATATAAGATCATCAAATTGAATGCATATTAATTGGGGTAACTTTTTTTTTTTACGTGTAATGAGACATTCTTAAAATGAAACGAGTTGCTGTGATCGAAAATAGTATCCGATCGATGGTCAAGTGGTTAAAGCTCTTAATTGAAAATATCCTCTTTTTTAAATTGTGAGTTCAAAACCTATTATTATAGAGCTGATAATGAGTCTGATCGGCTCGTGAGTTACTTGAGTTCGGCTCAATCAAAGTTCGGCTAAAGTGAGCTCTATTCGAGTTCAGACTCAATACGAGATTTTTACAAATCGAGCCGAACAAACTTAAGCTTGACTCAAATAGCTCGTGAACAAACTCGAAATATATATACTAAAAGTAATTTCTTTAGTAAAAGAAAAACAATAAAAATAAATTAGTCAAAATTCACTAAATATAAATTAACTAAAATAAATTGGATATTACGTGTTTGTATTGTAAGAATATTTCGTGTTTATTTGGAATAATTTATTTTTTGGATATTTTTTTCTTTTCCAACATTGAAATTTATTTTGGTATTGGTTATGAAAGAGTTTTTAACAAAGTCACATCTTTTATAACAAAAATATATTAAAATTGCTCATTTTAAAACGAGTCGAGCCTGAGGAACTTCAAGCCTGAGCCAAACCCTATGATATTATTTTTGAATCGATTTCGAGAATAAAATTTCGAATTCGTCGAACCAAGCCTGACCGGGCTCGATTCTATTTGTTATCAATCCTATCTATTAGAAACAATTTTTTCCTCTTTTTCTTAGATAAAATTATACAAAAATAATTAAAATCAAATTAGATATGGTTTGGATTTAATTTTAGTCTAATGTTGATTTGGTTGAAATCTCCGATGAAAAAAAGAAAGGATTTGATGCATAAAATCAATGAATTATTAAAGAATCAAATATAAGAAGAAATTTGAATGATTTCTAGAATTTTTAGAAAGAAGATTATAATTTGGTTGGTGCAAATTTGAGAGAGAAAAAATTGAAAGAAAAAAAAAATAATTGAGAGAAGTATTAATTATTTTAATTAGCTCTCGTAGCTCAGTTGATTAGAGTATTTGTTTAATAAGTGGGAGGTCTTGAGTTTAACTTTCAATGAAAACAAATATTTATCTAAAAATTTGAAAGAAAAAATTAATTATTTAAGAAAATATTTTAAGTTATTAAAACTAGTTTTGTTAAAAATATTCTAAGTTATTATATAATATATATTCTTTAATGGATGGGAGTGTAAGTTTATAAAAAAAAGTATTAGTGTTGTACTCATTGTATAATTATAAGTTAATAGTTTATTTAATGTTTATCTCCTAATAGGATTAGAATTGAAAGATTATTGTAAGACTCTTAAAATATATCAAAAGTCTTATAGTAAAATTTTTAAAAGTATATAATTAGATGTAATTAATCAAAGATTAAATAATATAAATATATCAATTTTATTTGTCCTCGATATTGATACAAGTTGATTTGAATCGAAAGTTATAAAATCGTACTAGAAAGGATACATACATGGCGAATTTACTACGACGGATGTCATTCAATTATAGGTAAAGTTATATTTGATCATATAACTTTTAAAAATTATATTTGAATCACTTAAATATAGATATGATTATATTTAAGATATTTAATTCTATGATTAAATTTGGATCACTCTTCATACTTAAAAAATTACAATAACAAAAATTTCATTTGAGTCGATCCTCAAAAGTTAAAACTTTTAATAACTTTTGTCAGTTTGAAAAAAACTTTCACGACGTCGTACTTATCTCTTTAAATATTTTATTATAAAAAAATATTCGATCCCAAATTTTTCTTCGTATTTCTTTGTCAATTCAATTTTCTTGTCACTTTTATCGATTAAAAATTATTATTACTTTCATAATTTATTTTAAGTACATATATTTCTTTAAAAAAATATATTTTTAATTTTTGCTTAGTCTATGTGTAGAGGGACTTGAAGCCTTACCCCTGTAACTAAAGTACATAAGTGAATCATAGACTTGAATTCCTGGTAACCCTAACTATCCTTTCTATAAACCAAGGTAGAAGTTGTTAATTTGTTTAAGTATCAAAAATCCAAACTTTACGGTCTAATCAAGAACCTTCATTTGATTGGATCATGTTTGTTCCTTTATAGAATGGGTTTCGAAATAGGACAACATCAGCCGACTGCTGCTGTTTCCTATAAACTTGGTGGATGCTGCCTAAGATACAAACAGACAGTCCTCTTGCCATAAATGGTTTAATCTTGTTGAGGGATCTCTCTCTTTAAACGTGTCCATAAAGATCCTAATAGTGTAGGACATGAGATCAAATCTGACCAAAACAGACACCGGTTGTTTTTTGGATTGAATGGACAGGCTCATATACTCATGAACACATGGACTTGAACTCAATGTCACAACAGAGGTTTTGTAATTGTATAATCTTGAATTTTAAAGATAACTTTTTAATAATTTTTATCTCTAACATAAAATTATATATATATCTTTGATTCGTAAGATTTTACGTTTAATAATTTATATAAATTTTTTTAAAAGAAACAAAATCAAAATTCAGATCAACAAAAATCCTAAACATGAAATTAAAGTTTTTTAGTAACAAAGTTATTGAGCAGTGCAGAATGGGACTTAGTTGCGATTATGAATTTGATAGCTATTTATGATGTCGCATATCAGTCATTTTGTTAATGTTTGATTCTTGTTTAGCTTTGACTATACATAGTTTATTGAGTTTATCTTTTGTGTGAATTGTTCTAGACTAAATTATGTATATTATCTTATGCATTTTTTTTTTCTATTTAAGATTATAAAAGATTTTTAACGGGATATAAGATAATATTTTCCTTTTTTCTTATTTAAAAATTTAAAATTAGATACTTAAATAAGATTTTAATATATTTTAATTATAAATTCAAATTTCATCAATAACTTATAATATTCAAAACTAAACTCAAAACTAAGCAAGAACATAAAATATTTTAATCTCAAAACTAAAATAAAATAAACTCAGAGGAGAAAAGGATACATAAAATAAAAAAAATATCTAACAATAAAAATATCATTTTCAATTTAATATTGTTTGAATTCATATCCAATTCGATGATATTTGGACACTCCCTCATTTTTCCTCAAATTTGTACTAAACATCACAATTAATTTTTTTAAAAAAAATTGAAACCGTCTAAAATCATTATTATTAAAAATAATTGTTTAAATAATTAAATTTATTTATTTAAATTTTATGATTAAGGGTAAGAAAATACGATTTTAAATATAATTATTAATAATGAATAATATGATTTATATATCTAAAATTAATATAATATTATACTATTATTTTAACAAAAATGTTGCTTATTAAATTTTAAATATTTTTATGATATAATATATTCTCGGTGTGATATTATAATTTTAAATATTATAGTAATAATATATTTAGCTATATTATATTTGATTTTATAATGTTCACTATTATAATAATATAATTTTGTTTCAATAATATATAATAAAGTATTCACATATTTAATATTGTTTATTATATTTAATATTTAAAATGAACAATTTTTAGAAAGTTTACAAAAACAAAGAAAATAATTTACCGATGAGTCTACCACGTGCATCGAACATTGTTGAACACTTCTAACGATGAACATTGTTAAATATTATTAAATTAATTAATAAAATTTAAAATTTTTAAAGACTAAACATATAATTTTAAATTATTTAAAATAAAATTTTAAATAAATTATATATTATATTTTAATTTTTTAATAATTTATTTAAATTATTTTTAATTTTAAAAAATATTAAATCTAAAACCTAAAAGCCTAAACTCAAGCTAAAAATACTAAACATTAAATCCTAAAATCTAAAACACTAAATCATAAACTCTAAACCTTAAAATAATAAAATCATAAACCACAAAATCTAAAAATATAACCATAACTTAAACCCTAAAATAGAAAATTTTAAACTTTGAAAAATATAAACCCTAAACTTAAAATCCAAAATTAGTTTAAGATTTGGATGTAGGGGTTTTGGTTATTTTAGAATTTAGAATTTTAGAGTTTAGAGTTAATGTTTATGGTTTAGTATTTTTAGGTTTTTGATTTTAGATTTTGGATTTAGGGTTCTGAGATTTTAGGGTTTAGACTTTAATGTTTAGTGATTTAGGTTTTGAATTTTGGTTTTAGGGTTTAGAGTTTAGAATTTTTATTTTTTAAAATTAATTTAAATTAGTATTTTATTCAATTATTTAAAAAATAAAATAATATATATAAAAAATAATTTAATAAAAAAATTATTTTAAATATTTTATAATTATACATTGAGTCCTTAATTTTTTAAATTTTATTAATTAGTTTTAATAATATTCAACAGTGTTTATCATTAACGGTATTCAGCAGTGTTTGACGCCCGTAATAAAATTTTTCATAATTTACACACAATTTTTAAACACTAAAAATATTTTCTAAAAATTAATTTCTAATATATAACTCATTTTACGAGAATTATATTTTGGAGTAGGTTTCTATTAAAAGAAACGGATCCTATATAATATATTTTAAAAAAATGTTCTATCTATTTAAACTATTTATTTAAGATATAACTAAAAATTATATTTTATCTATTTGAATTATTTATTTAAAATATATTCAATTAATAGATATTAAATAGAAATGGACTATCTTGAAATTCAAAAAAAAATGTCATTACTTGTCCCGGTAACTAACCGCAATAAATCATATAGTAATTTTTTTTAAGACATAAAGAAAATTTTAATTTTAATATTTATAATTTTTATTATTTTGATTTTTATTTTATTTTTGGATAAATTTAATCTTAAATATATATCTTTTTGATAAATAACTTATTTTTTAATTACCATGATAATTGGATCGTTAAAAATCTAATAATTATGACATATCATAAGCATATGATAATATATTTTAAATAACATGTCATCTAACCTATCAAATATATATATATAATTTTATTATAATATAAAATATAAAATAATTAAAATTTAAATAAAATATTAAAAAATTAATTAATTCTAAAATAAAATGTTACTAAACATTCTCAACCCTAACTACGATAGAATCAAAATTCTATCTTAAAAAAATTAATTAATTTTGAACTGTGTTCATATTTGTTTAAGATAGGACTTTGATTCTATCGTAGTTAAGTTGAGAATGTTTAGTAGCCTTTTATTTTAGAATTAATTATTTTTTAATATTTTATTTGAATTTTAATTGTTTTATATTTTATATTATAATAAAATTATATTTCATATATAGATATATATATGTATTTGATAGGTTATATGTCATATTATTTAAAATATATTAACATATACATATGATATGTTATCATTGTTAGATTTTTAACGGTCCAGTTATTATAGTAGTTAACAAATATGCTATTTGTTAAAAAGATATATATTTAAGATTAAATTTATCCTAAAAATATATTAAAAATAAAAATAATAAAAATTATAAACGTTAAAGATTAAAATTATCTTTATATATTTTTTTAACTCTTATAAGATTTTAGATATGGGTATCTAAAAGTATAAAAGATTTTTACAGAGTAATCTATTTTATTTTAATGTTTTTTATATTTTAATATTAAAAATATTAAAAATATAAGACATTTATGAATGGATGCTTTTCACATCAATGTAAATGTGGGAAAGTGATAGATGAGACAATCCTTATCTTCTTATTTTCCATTGTCATTTTTATTTATATTATTTCAAAATATTTTTTATAACATTTCATATTTTACGATTTTTTTAAGCTTAATTTAAAGTGTTTAAAATAAACTATAGCAGTCGTGTTCATTTTCTCTCTACTTATTTTTTTTCTTTTATTTTTAATTGTACACGATCTATCGATATTAATTTTAACATTGATTATTAATTATAATATTTTTTGTTTATTATTTTTTTAGTTTTAAGTTTAATAATTTGCATTTGTAATTTATTTTTTCTATTTTTATATATTTTTTATCTTTTTTATTTTTTATCGTTTAATTATTTTTATTTAATTACTTTTTTATTAAAATTTGATATTATTACGATGGATAACATGATATTTTTAATTATTATGTTAATTTTTATTTTAATTTATTAAATTAGATTTAAATATAAATTTATAGCTATCGTTCTTATTCGTGATTAGATTATAATAAAGATTTTATTAGTAATATGCCTTGTTATTAGGGATATTTATTGTTGGATATCGGATCAAATTCGATTTTTCGGATATTAAAATTTTTAGATTGATTATATAGTGATTTGTATTTGATCCGGAATAAAGCGGATATCTGTATATTCGGATATCAGATAGTCGAATATTCGATTATCCAAAAATATAATTTGATTATATTAATTTTTCGAACTTGAAGATTGTATTTATAAAAAATTTGAATTTCGAGTATAATAAACAACAAATTACTAAATACAATAAGATTCACAATTATAAAAGTTTTAATTTTTAAAATTTTCAAATATAAAAACACTAAATTGTTAAGTAGAACAATATTAATATTAATGTAAATTTAAATTTTTAGATTTTTTAATTTTCAGATAATCCGAAACATGAAATATTATGATCCATATCTAATTCGAAAAACTTAAAATCAAATCGAATATTTAATCCAAAAATAAAAAAACAGATGAATATTTAAATTTTCAGATCAATAGATAATTGAATAGGATTAATTAGATCGAATATATTTAAACACCTCTGTTTATTATTGTAATATCCTGTAATCTTGAAATCTTATTCGTATAAATATATTAAATAGTAATTTCAATAAAATAATAATATTTATTCTTTAAGACCTTCATTCAAATCGTTTTCTCTCTTTGAAGTATTAGAGGGTTAAGTTGTTGGGGGTAGAGCGAAGGTTCTAGGTGCTTAAAATATCAACAAGTTTTCTCTGCTCTGGCCTTCGTTCTTAAAAGGAAAAGCTATGACCAGGAAATAGATTTTATACAGTAATCCTTTGAAGTCAATCTGTGGGTCTTGATTATTTTTGGCTGTCATTGTCTGTCCTAACCAACCCCGTTGTACCAAAAGCCAATAATCCAAGGGCAAAAGAGATCAACAGATGAAGATTCGTGCTCCACATCTATAAACACCGAGTCTGATGACAAAGTTGGTGAAGAAGATGGACAGGAAGATATTAGAGTTGAAAGCATCCATTCTTGTTAAACATGTATTAGGGAAGTTTTCAGGCTCCGGGTTTGGTCTATCAAACACGTGTTCACAGCATTTCCCGCTTGATGGAGAAAACCAGAGGTGTTACGACAATATAAGTTGGGATACTGATAACGAAGAAAGAGCTTCAGCAGTTGGTGTAGAAGAAGATATCGGCGGAGCAAGCTGGTAAAGGGATTGAGAAAAGAAACGGTAGTTTTGTTGTATCTCCGACAGATTGGAAGCCAAAGCTACATGTTCATTCACCCTCAGGCTCAGGAAAGCATAATGCTTGATCCTTGCACTGGTTTTTCTAATAGACATTGCTTGAATTAGATTGTCTCGGAAGTTGTATAACCAAAGTGCTCAACTCTGTCACTGCCAGTTTTTCCTTTTTCTTTTTCTCCTATCCTTTGAAAGGCTGAGGAAAAGAACACAGACAACACAATGATATGAAAAGAAAAGCACAAATCCTTCAAACTTATTTTCTTTTTCTTGCCATCTAAGGAAAGAACTGAGAGAAAGAGATGAGAATAAACAGTTTAAAAGAAAAAGGGAAAAAGAGGCTTGGGGGATAATGAAAAACACTCTTAAGTCTTAACCTCCTACATCAGAATAGGTTGCCTCTACTGTTTTCAAGTTTGGTTCCATTGAGGAGATACGTTTCCATGACACTCTGAAAGCTTGGGATTCCAATTAGATTGGAATCATCTATGAAATTAAGGATAAAGGTGTTTTGCATTGTATAATTACTAGGATCTTACAGGCATTATTTGCAATTACACTGTGCTAACAAGTGCATGGCAGACCGCAGACGGCAGCTCTCATGGATTAGTGAGTACTGTCTCTGTATTCTGTTCTGATTGGCAGGTTGGACCACCAAGGCAAAATGCGAATCCAAGGAAAAGTTAAAGTTTCAGGCAGTGTCAGAACCATATGTTTTCTGCAGCAAGCCATAATCTAATATAGAACAATGAACTAAAGGTTTTGACTGGTCTCTCCAATGAGATCCCCAGGTTCTTGTCCTAACTCCTCCTATGTAACATTATTACTTATTATAATTAACTTAATGTCACTAGTTTAAATGAGTTTTTTTGAACAATTTAAAGTTAGATCTTGTACATTGATTCAATTGCTAAAACCTATTTAGGAAAATACCAATACAAGTCCCAAAAAGGGACAATTATCTCCTAAAACTGAATGTGTGGTTACTTACCACGTGAAAGGAAGAGCCGAGAGAGATCCCATACCAGGATCGTTGGGTTTTACAGCTGAGAGATCCTTCTTTGGGAAACATGAAAGCAAAAGCTCTGCTCTTCTGCTCTCTTAATCTCTAATACATCCAACTTTCAGCATTATCGAGGGCTACTCGCTCTATCATCTTGTCTGAAACTGGCTGACATACAATACAAACTCCATTACTGTTCTACTCCTACCCTCCACTACAAAACACCATATCTTTGAACATTATTATAATGCAAGGGTGTCTGTTCCTAAATGCAAGGACTAGGCTATGACTATGCCAGTTTGCAGACAAAACCCAAGTTTTGTTCCTTTCCTTTCATTTATATCTCTTGCCTCCTACATTTAAAGCTACTACCAACTTCTACTACATATGAAGAGGCTCCTATGACTATGAGACTATTACATGTGTATAAACCACCATTAGTCTTTTGTTATAGTATTCTGTAGCTGGTTCGGTTTAAGCTTTGCTTTTTGTGCCAACTCAGATCTTCCATGGGGAAGATAGGAGGAAACTCTTGGCTGGCTGCAGTGAAGAAGGCTTTTAGGTCACCTGTCAAGGAAAACCAGAAGAGGAGCTCTAGAAGGAGAGATGATAACGAACAAGTGGAAGAAGATAAGGTTATTAATTTCTCTACGTTTTTGTTTTTTACTGTTGCATGCCAATATGCCATCAACTTCAAATCTATTTTCCTTTTTCCTGGTTTTGAGCAGAAAAGAGGAAAACGAAGATGGATTTTTATGAAGCCTTCACATCATGAAACAGTTATACATCACAGTGAAGCAAGGACTATAACTACTACTACAAGTACTGATGAAGCGGCCACCATTTCTGAAACCTCGAGACTGAACACCGTTCCTGAAGGTGCTGAAGCTGAGGAAAGACATGCCATTGCGGTGGCCATTGCCAAAACAGCGGCTGCTAAAGCAGCAGTAGCGACGGCCCAAGCAGCTGTCCAAGCTGTTCGCCTCACTACACCTTCGGTTTTCTTCACACAACATTTTTCTGCCATTGTTATACAGACAGCTTTCAGGGGTCATCTGGTAACTAAATATCTGTTTCTTGCTGTCACCAAGTAAATATATTTCATATCTAGGATAACCAGTACTCGTTTTTAAGGCAAGGAGAGCTCTTCGCGCACTGAAGGGGCTGGTGAAGCTTCAAGCTTTGGTGAGAGGCCACAATGTTCGAAAGAGAGCAAATATTACACTTCGATGCATGGAGGTTATGGTTCGAGTTCAAGCCCGCATGTGTAATCAACGTAAGAAGCTTTCTGCGCATGAAGGAAGTATGGGATCCGTACTTAGTGACCCCAACAGCATATGGAGCTCGCATCATGTCGACAGGAAGTCCACTGTAAGAAATACTACTTTCTTAAAGATGACTTGAGCATCAACCGGCAACAGATTGTGTTTTGTTTTGTTTCTTTAAATGGCATTGTAAGTTGTCGTGCAGTGTAGAGAAGAGAGCTGCAATGACGATGATTGGATACAGTGGAACGAGCACCCAAAAACACTGGAGGAGATTCAAGTCATTTTGAAGAAAACAAAGGAAGCTACCTTGAAACGTGAAAAGGATCTTGCTCATGCCTTCTCCCTCCAGGTTGAATGATGTTTCGTTCTCTGAACTGTGTCGTTTGCTAGAGTTACAAAATTACTGATGAAAGCATTTTATGCATCTGTTTTCATGAGAAAAGATTTGGCGAACAGAGGGAGACACAGTCAAAAGTGAGGAAGAAGTGGAAGGAAAAACCAGATGGCTTGATCGGTGGCCGACAAGGAAGCAATGGGACAGTAGTACAGGTCGGATGTCCTGTGACCAAATAGATCCCATAAAAACTGTTGAAATCGATACCTCTAGACCATACTCCTACCAACAACAGAGGCCTAGTTCATTTTCTGTGGCCTCCCCTATCCACAAAGCTAACAATGGTCTCCCCATTCGCTCAATCACGCCATCAAAACAGAAGCCTCTCCAAATGTACTCAGCTAGCCCTCGTTACCTTAAAGAAGAGAAAAGCCATCCATCACCAGCTCATAAGCTCAACTCGGAGTCTTACACCCATGGAATGAGTGGTAATAACGCTGGTCTTTCTGCAGGAATTCCAAACTATATGGCAGCTACAGTGTCTGCTAAGGCTCGGTTCCGGTCCCAAAGTGCACCAAAGCAGAGGCCTTCAAGTTCAACCACGGTAACGGAGAAAGTGGGCTGTGTAAAAAAACATCTGTCATTTCCAGTCCCAGACCAATGTAGTGATCAAACTCATGATTATAATACCTTGGAGCACAAATCCAGCTTGTCTTCCTGTTATGCAGACAGTCTTGGGGAAGAAATCTTCCCACCTTCAACGAATGATATTAGGAAGTGTTTAAGGTGAAAACGAACAAAGGCAATAAGCTGGTGACAATTGCTTGTAATCTATATTCCATTGACAAAAGCTAGGCCTAGAACTGAATGTAGATGATGGGAGTCAATTGTGACAGCGTCTAGACAAGTATGCTAGATGGTAATTCATAATTAATGCTTCTATTATTAGCAATTCTATTTAATCAGCAACCTCACTGGGGCACTTCAGGAAAACAAAATAACTATCAATGTCAGAGTCATCCAACAGAAACATTTTGCGATCATTAGGAATAGCTACACAAGCATGTTTTTTGAGGAAATAGAACATAGAGTTGACCAAACTATTTTTGTGACACCCCTCTTCGTTGTGCTGTTAAACTGTTATTATAGATAAAAACAACAGTAATATTCCATTATCATTGTACAATTAATCAGTTAACAACTAAGTAACTGGCAATATATAGCAATTCATCAAGTTAACCAAGGACTGAATTCACTTAAACTTCAATTTCAAAATGCAATCACTGTTCCATCCTTTATAGAAAAAGGAATGAGGGAAATCATGTCAATTGGCTGAGTATTCTCACAAAGAAGTATACATAAGACTTCAGCTACAGATAATTGTTTGTCATAAGAGGGCTGAGAGGAGAAAAGGAGCCAATTTCATAGTTAGGAAACATTATACTCTGTTGGTTCAGCGTGTTGTGAAGTTTCAGCCTGTTTCAAACTTTCCAGAGCAGAGATTCGCCTATCCAGCGGCTCATGAAGACTTTTCAGCTTGAAACAAAGGGGGAAATGTGAAATATAAGCACACAACATAACTAAATACAAAGAATCAATCCAACCAACAAAGAGGAAGAAACTATGCATTTTTTAGTATTACATTCTGTAAAACATAGGTAATTCTCCAAAAATCACTTGTCTTGTGATTAGTCTGTTCATCTATTTCAGGTTCGAAAGAGGGAATCGTGACTCATTGGAATGAGTCTAAATGAGAGTATCAGGTATTAGGATCATCAGATATAAATCATGCATTGGTTCTCATACCATACTATCCTTTATGATACTGACATTTTATGGCTTCATTCTTTTAATGTTTTTCAAGGCACAATAAAGAACCAATATCAGATAAAAGATGTCAAAAACAGGTAGGAACAACATAAACATACACAGAGCCCCAGAAGAAAGGCAAAAAGGCGCTAATAGTCTGGAAATAGGAAAATAAACAAGAGACCATCCCGAATAATTGGACTAAAATAATGTCAAAAACTAAAAAAAAAAAACAAAGATGAAACATAGAGACTTGAAAATAAATCCCATTTACTAGGATTTGCCTTGTTAAAACCCTTACATCACTCGTTTGGATCCCTGACAGTCAAATTCTAAGGCCAATGCAATGGCAAAACTTACCGATCCTATTCACAGAACTATAACTCACTTCGAAACACCTCGACAGTCTCTTTTACAGCTTTTAGAGGAAGATGTTTTAGGATCTAGTTTAGGTAATGAGAATTTAGTTACCAATGAATTGTAAGTCCTTTTGAATGTAATTCTCATCATATTAATTCGAAAAAAAAAACTTCCTTATGCATGAAAATCGAACCTTTAAATCCAATACCAAACAAAAGAAGATTCTACTCTGAATCCAAGCCTGCTATGATTGGATTAGTTCAGACCATCAAATTCAATCTAAGAGAGATCTGAAACAGACCATCCCTCTACACCAGAACAAAGAACAACCAGCTTTTACAAATGAGCATAAATGTGAATACCCAGAAATTAGTCCATAAGAAATTGAAAGGTAGAGCATATGCTACGAAAGAAAAAGGGGAAAGGGGGAGTACCTGTTGGGTTATGGATTCATGGGCAACCTTGTAATCCTTGTAGAGGATGTAGAAACCCAGAAACGACGCCGTTGCTGCCCCCGTGAAGAATGAAGCCAATCTCACCCTCAATACGTACCTCATCTTTGATCTTCCCCTTCCTTTTTCGTCTTCCTCCCTTGTATGCTTTTTTTTTTCTAAATAAAAATAAAAATCCCATTTTTGGAGAACTATAGGAACCTTAAAATGCAGTAACCATCTAATATCATCGGTTAAAGAAATAATTATTATTTTTAAAGGTTACAGTTCGAACACTAATATTATCAGCATAGTAATTCAACCATTCATCTCTAATGGTTTTAATATGAACCTTAAAAACGGCACCTAGCGTCTGTCGTTTTAATCTGACGTATTTGGGGTTATTAATGATGTAAAAATTTTGTCTGTGGGCTGTTGAAAACCAAACATATGTTAAGCAAAACACAGGCAAAGCCGATATATAAAAGAGAGTGCAAAATTACACGTTTCAGTGTAGAGCAAAACAGCCCATTTTGGCCTCCCTACTCCCGTTTCAAAGAGAACTTAGGGTTTGGGTTCCTTTCATTTCTTCTTCTTTTGCCTGTTTTTGTGTGATTTTGAAGAGAAAAATGCAGCAGCCTCCACAGTTGATGAACATCACCACTGAGCAGATTCAAAAGGTTTTTCTTTTATCTTTACAGCATTGCTCGGTTTTATAAATATATTTGGTTAACTTGATGCTTAGTGTGTTTTTATTAATGGGTTTTGCATGCATTGGTTTTTGTTTGTATTATCTGTAATCAAATTGAAATTGTTTTGGATTCTTGATCATATTTTCCATAGTTTCACAATCATGTCATTTGTTTTATTAGTTTCAAAGGTTAAAATAACTGTGAACTGGTGTTGATTTTCTAAGTTTTTTCTATTCTCTGTTGAAAAAAATTGTATCTTTTTTCTGTGATTACTGATACGATAATGGATCATGTTGATTGTAGTACCTGGACGAGAATAAAGAGTTGATTATGGCCATAATGGAGAATCAAAACCAGGGAAAGATAGCCGAGAGTGCCTCGTGAGTGACCCTTTTAAACACTGTTCCTCTTGTTATTTACTCACAGCCAGGGATTGACCGAGGGCTGCAAGGGGCAGTAGCACCCTTGGATTTTTAAATTCTCATATAGTTTTACTAAGTATAAATGTTCTCACCCTAAACATAAAGTCTTGCATCCGTCCTGCTCACAGCACAGCATTATGTGAATTGTTATGGGGTCTTGGCTGTCTGGCTGAATGTTTAGATCAATTTCATTCATCCATTACTTGCAGCATTATACCAATTTTTATAGGTTCTTTTTCGTGCTTACAGTTTCTCCTGTCATTTCACCTTTAACTTCTAGGTAAAGTTTGTGCATTTAATAGGCCTCCTATTAGTTGGCTAATCTTTGAGATTGAGTTCATCGCCCGAAACCTTATTCTTTTGTAATTAAGGTTCCAAGTTGTATGTGTAAATTGTAATTCAGTGCTACTTTAGTGTTCAACTTGTAGGCTTTTCTGTGTTATCAAAGATGCATTTAAAAGTTGATGGGGCTAAAACTTGAAAAGAGCATGACCATGCCTAGTAACACTTGGTCATCTCTATTTAAGGAACTGAAGAACGGTGATAGCATGGTGGAAGAACTAGGCTAGATCTGTATATAGTGCAACCCGTTAATCAGTACTGTAAATTGTGACCTTTGCTCTCATTTTATATATAAAAAATGGTTCAGGTATCAAGCACAGCTGCAGCAGAACCTAATGTTTCTAGCTAAACTTGCTGATGCACAACCCCAGGGATCGACATCTTCGCAGGTTGTGTGTTGGAGATTTATTCGGTTTAATATCTTTGAATAAATCAATAATCATTTTATTTGAACTCATTCATGGAACATTGCAGACGCCTCAGCAGTCCACAATGCAGCAAGAGCAGCATGTTCAGTCTGCACAAGCTGCAATGGCTAAGCAGCATCCTGGTTTCTTAGCTCCAAAGTTGCCTTTCCATTTGAATGATCAGCAGCAACAACCTGAGCAGGCAATGTATCTCCAACAGCAGCAACTGAACCAGCCGCAAGTGGGGTTAAGATCTCCTGCCCCTGGTGGTGCTTATCATGGTGTGCAATCTGGGATGGGTAACAATTTCATGAACATTCAAGGAAACAAACAAGATAGCTCGGAAGATGGTGCGGGCGAAAGCTTCAGAAACTCGGCGTATGGCCAACGCTAGAAAGTAGGATGGCTTAAATAATGTAAACATGGATACTGCTGATACCCTGGTGTTCATATTGTGTAGAGCTGTTCCAGTACTTCTCTGCCTCAACTTTGGTCTCGTTCACCACCGTTTACTAAAAGTATTTTGGGGACTAAAAACACGTTTGGAGCTAATAAGCAATGCTAATTGCTAAACATAGAAGTTATAATTTTAACTTTCATTTGATATTTTTATGATCTGTTTATTTTATAATTTATAAATTTATAATTCTTTTTTACCAAAACATGATAATATGATTAATAAATTATTTATTAATTTAAAAAATATATTGTTTCTCGACACATTTTTAAATGAATTCATTTTAAATTTTATATATTTTATTAAATATGTATATTTATTAATAAATATATTTTATCATTATTTAATTTTATATAATTTATGTAAAATAATATTAAAAATATATATTTAATTTATAGTTTCACGTTTAAAAATATAATTTATCTTTTAAAATTATTTTTTAATAATAATATTAACCCAAAATCTATCTTATCAAACGAATAACCCTATCATCAAACAGGTCCACTTATTCAATGGCATCCAGGGCTTAACTAACCAAAATGACTTCCGACCCCAGCAGCAAACAGACTTTGAAAATTATAACTTAGTAGCGGCGATTAGGATAAATAAAACTCGATTAAAAAATTAAATTATTTGATTTGATTAATACAAAAATATTTAATTGATTTTGTTTAGATTTTTAAAAAATAAATAAAATTTTGAAAAACCGAATAAGATTTCAAATTTGAGTTGAATATTTATCTTCTATGTATAAGATGAGATCGACTTATATATATATAACTCAATCAATTTTATACTAATACGGCAACTATTAGATGAATTGAATGAATGGATAAGATTAATAAAAAAGAGAAATGTTTAATTTTATACATCCATTTCACTCCTTCAATAATACTCGATTAAAGAAATATATGTGTATTGTATATAGTAGAAATGGGCATGGACAGGTAGAGTCGGCTTTTAGCCCATCCAAACTTGACCCGAATATAAATACCTTAAATTTGACTCAGATTAAATACTTTAAACCAGATCAAAACATTTTTTTAAAGTACCCGCAACAACCCTCTAAAAAATAATTTTATGAACTTTATTGTAAAAAATAATTTTAAAGAATTTAATTATAATTTTAAATTTAAATTATAATTAAAAAATCAATTTTGAAAACTAAATTATAATTAAAAATTTTAATTTTAAGACCTAACTATAAGAAACAGAGAGATAGAAATATTATAATAAATATGTGTAAAAATTTTAAGGAAAGATTACATAATTAGTTTCGGGTCGGGTTGGATATTTCACCTTTTAAACTTAAACTTGACTTGATCTCTTCCTCAATAAAAATTGACTCGATCTAAATTCGAATTTGATTTTTCATTAAAATATCTAATCCGATAGAGTTGGGTCGGCTCAAAACCCAATTAGGTCATGTAAAATATTCATCTTTAGCATATGGTTATAGAAAACTCTTTAAATTAAAATTAATTAGTTACATAACACTATAACTGTTTACAAATAAATTTGAACAAAAACTTGAACAATTCTACTCAAATTTCAAAGAGCCGACTAGACTAAAAAACTCAACAAAAGTTTGAATTATGAAATTGAACTCTTTAACTCGATTAATTCAAAATAAATTATTTAACTAATCTCAACTCGATCAAATATCTATCCTGTCGTGACTGTATTTTGTAATTGTCTTTCATAGTCATCCTTTTTCATCCATCGTCTAAGACCGCGTTCCTCATTGTGACATCTTTAGAAACCTGAAGGCTTCCGACACATTGCCAACAACCGAGGCATCCACGCTAACCCAAAGAAATGGTGAATTCTGTCCGTTCAAGTACAAATCAATTCATCGTTTTCCGACAGCAGCCGGTTAGAGCACATAGTGTTCCTTTACACATAGGATCTGTCAGGCTCAGCCCATCGACACCAGTTGACGCCTTGATGGGTACCGGTATGTGTTCAATTCTATGTACCACCCTTGGTTTAGACAAGGATCACATCACTTCCTTAACAGTTCAAAAGAATCAAACTCCATCTTTTGTCTTATTAGGCAAACACCTTGGATTTATGACCATCCCAATCCGAACCGAAAATATAAAATTTTGATTCGAATCTAAGACTTGATATGATAAAAGTATAATTCATTTTGATCTAATTTTAAAATTTTTAATAAAAATCAATTAAACTCGAACTCGTCCAACTCAAACTTCTTAAAAAACTGACCTAAAAACAAAAAAAAATTGAAATAATTTTAATCCTACCAAACCAGATCAAGTTAAACCTAATAAATTTAAATTATTTTATCATTCCTAATTTTAATTTAAATATTAATCAAATAAATAGAATATAATGCTTGTACATGGGAAGTCGCAGCCCTTAACCTAAAAAGTTTTCTCTTTACAGTGTTGTGCCGCCTGTAATTCCCTCCATTTTTTTAATGAGCGATCAACAATTACTTAAATATTAATCGTCGATGTTTATTATATTGTTTTTTATATTTTAATAAAATAGATTTTGTTTTATATGACATACTTTTTTGTCTTTATAATAATTTTTATTTTATAATTTATTTTATTTCTTATGACGTAATTTGATTTTTTCGGGTGAAAATCGTTTATCTTTTTTTTATATCTCATTTCATGCATACATTTTAAATCAAATGGTATAAAAATTAAGGTTAGGATTGTGATTATGGTTTAAAGAATTAAAGGTAAGGTATATTTTTAAGGGTAAGGTTTAGGATTTATGATATAAAAAATAAGAATCAAGGTTTAAAATTTAATTTTTTAAAAAATTCTAATAGGAGACGTGATAAAGAGACGAAGGATTTTTACTTCTCTAGCGTTCGTTTGTTGTTTGTACATAGATTTAAATGGTGTTGATTTTTTTATGATTTTATCGATGTTCGATTAATGGTTATTTGTTGATATAATTAATATTGAATAATGAAACATTATGCTTGATAGTTTGGATCATTTATCATTCATTTTTTACTCATTATGTGTCTCAATTTGTTAGAGACACCAAGATTCAAGAAGATTCTAGATTTTGATAATATGTTTATCTTCGTAAAAATCTCAGTTTTTTTGTGTTGTAAAAAAAATTTAATTGATTGATCTCATTATTCTCCTCCCTAGATATTATGTAATTGTGATATCTTCTATAATTTTAATAAAAATTTAGAGGTTATTATAAAAAAAATAATTTAACATCTCTCAATATTTAACCTTAACTTTGTCTCTTTTGCGATGATCGTAGGTTAGATTGAGTTTTAATCGATTTAAACTCGACTTAAAAATCTAACACCTTCATCACATGAATTTTAGAATAAATATTCAAACTCAATTCAATCCTACATAAATAAAAAATATTTTTATTAATTTCCAATAAAATAAAAACTTAATTGAAAATTACAAATAGAAATTAACATTATAATAAATATTTTATTAAATAAAATAAAGATATAATTAAAAAGATAAATATTATGATAACTATAATTAAATATTTATAACAAAATTAAATTATTATTTTAAATTGATATATATTTTTTGTTATAAACTTGAATTCAACCATACCTAATCTTATTCTTAAAATATCTCCGATCAAATGGTGATCCCTAATCGTGGCTTGTAATTATTCTCATCTATATAACTCTGTGTCCCAAAATTATATATTTAAAAACAAAGTAGAACTATATAAAGCTCACTGAAAACCTTCGATATCCAGTAATGGAGAGAAAGTATGATCCAGTGGCACATGAAGAATTAGCAGAGCAGGCACCTCAAACTCCATGGAAGAAGAAGAGTAAGATGAAGAACAAGAGGAGGTTTAGTGACGAGCAGATTAGGCTGCTCGAAACCATTTTCGAAACGGAGACCAAGCTCGAACAGAGACAGAAGTTGCAGGTGGCGAGAGAAGTCGGACTCCAGCCTCGCCAGGTTGCTATATGGTTTCAAAATAGACGAGCAAGATGGAAGTCGAAACGGATGGAGCAAGATTACAGAATACTCAGAGATGATTACAACAAATTAGCATCAAGATTCGAGTCTCTGAAAAAAGAGAATCAGTCTTTAATTCTACAGGTTCTCCATGTTATGTTCATAAGTGTGAGTTTGTTTAAAAGAAATTACTATCTTACAGGGTCATAATACATTAGTTTCTTGCTTTCTTTTCTTCTCCATTTTTAGTTGCAGAAGCTTAGCGATTTGGTTGCAGAACATCATGGCTTAAATAAGGCTACTAAGGGTGTTGATGCAGATACCAAGTGCGAGCAATCGAGTCAAGGTTTTCAACAGGCTCCATTGGTAGACAAGGAATTGCTCGGCGTACAATTTGGAAAGGACATAGAAATGGAGAACGCAGGGCAGGCAAGAGAAGAACTTGTGAGCATAGAAGAATATAGGAACGAGTCGCCGGCATCCCCTGAAAATCTGTATGGATTCGATTTAGCTGATGACATACTCGATCAATCATGTAGCAATCCGCAGTGGTTGAACTTTTGGAGTAGAGAGGACTAAACCTACACCAAACTGTGTCCATAACTGTTCGAATATCAGTTGTCTTCTTGGTGCCATTAAAATGGCTGAGATTCAGGAAAAGAATCAATCAAGCAACAAAAGGCAAAGGCTTAGAACACAAACGGAGTAGCCCCAATGTTTGTTGTCATCTTCGCAATAAGGAAGAGAGTTGGCTACCCAATTCCCAGTTTCCATGAATTTGCTAGTAAAGAGGGTGGTTGTTAATCCACGGGTTTCTCTGACTTCGTATGTTATTATAATGATTTTGGAACACCATGTCCTTACGTATGATAAAGCAAATATAGCTACATGATTGCTCCACCGTGCAAGTACTTGTCGTGACCGGAACAACGTAAAAAAATGCGTTATCACTTCATTAATCAAATCTTATCTTAATGGTTGATTTATAGATAATTTAAGATGGCCGACAACCCACTACTAACATAACCAGGAAGTAGTATACATCTCGAATTTCATGCAAAAGCAACAGCAAGAACCAAAACATAGAAAAGACTCCATCTTATCAAAAACCAACAATTCATTGTCAAGATCAAACGGAATCACAAAGATAGTCTAATAGTGAAAGCATAATCTCCTCGCTCACAAACGCATCTACTTGATCTTCTTCTTTGGCCTCAACTGTCATTACCAAGAAAGAGTGAATGTCAGCCAGACGCAATGAAAGAACATAAAAACCAACAAGTTCTACAACACAAGTCTGCAGACGAACTAATAAGTGGAAATTGATGGTTTACCTGATTGCTGTGTCCACACTTCTTTTTCCTGCAGTTCACAGCCCGGGGGTGCAGACGAGCATAACACCTATAGCAAAGATATCACTCCATTCATCAGTATATTTTCAGCTGGAAAGTAGAGATCATAAAACATTTCTACACTAAATGCAGGACATTTTATAAAGAAAAAAATTATGATTTCATATGCAGTAATATGGTATTCTTCTTCCCTCATCGAATCAGCAGCAGACCAAAGATTTTTTTAAATTAAACAAAGAATTATATATGCATATACTAAATTAAATTACATAAGCCTCTCAAAAACTTAAATTTATGCCTCATAGATCAAAAAATAAAAAATGTATTTTTGTTTATCTTTTTATTTTATACATGCAGACTTCTACATAACTTTGTTGCCCTTGTAGTTACCTTATTCTACTAAGGTTTCCAAATGATCAACTTTAACTGAAACATATATATATATATGTATATATATATATATATAAGTTTTTCAATCTTTTCCCGTTTTCTATTTTATATGGCATTGAATGCAGAATCTCTTTGCGTTCTATGGCCTAAACATGTGAACCAGTTTAAATATTTAATTGTATCCCAAGAAAGGAAAGTCAAAAGGAGATTAAAATAGCACAACCAATATGAAAATATATATTGTGTAGTATATATGTAGGGCATGATACTAATAACAAAAAAGATGAATTTGAGAGAAATTTAATAAAAAAAGGTGATTTCCTAAATAAATTAACCTTGCAACTGCCCCCAAAACTAAATGTCAAAATACACCACTGATAAGCAGAATGCAGAGGAAAAGTCTAACTAGATGCATATAAAAGAGATAAATGATGGTTCACCAAAGAACAATCCATTCCAAATGAACTTTGCAAATTAAGATGACTAAACAATTAAAATTATGGGAAAGAGGAAATTGTAGGCATACTTGCGGCAAATCATCTTGTCCTGATTGTATTTCCTAGCCAATGCCATCAAAGAAGGCTCGATAATACCACCACGAAGCCTCAGAACCAGATGCAAGGTTGACTCTACAAAATTCCATTCAGATATTCACTTCAAACATCAGGATAGACATAAAACTAGAATAAGCATCAGGTATAGAAAAGGGATGGGAGTTCAGAATTTCAAATCAACATCTCTGACGCCCACAATAATTTCAGAACTTCAAGGAACAAAAATGATGATAACATGAAACCATTTTTTTCTCATCACACAGATTCTATAAAATTATCAAACTATTACTAAATGACGTTGATGAACCTATACGTCTGTTAACATATTTAGTTCTAATGGCTCCTACAAAATCATCTTTGGCTACTTCCGTCACTTTCTCAACAGGTAAAACGTTATCTAAACATAAGCACCACTTTGATTCACAGTTCGATATGGAACAAAATAAATGAAAATACTTTTAATATCATTTATCTAAGATTTAGTCAATTCGCTCGAGAATCAAATCAGGGTCCATAAAGGTCAACATTTACCTTTCTGAATATTGTAGTCAGCAAGAGTACGGCCATCCTCGAGCTGCTTTCCGGCGAAGATCAACCTCTGCTGGTCAGGTGGGATACCTGAAAAAAGTTAACCGGAAAACATAAGCCGTCGAATCCATCCAATCAACGAATTCTATTCTCAAAGCAGATGGTAAGAACAAAAATAAAATGAAAAGAGAGGCGTATACCTTCCTTATCCTGAATCTTAGCCTTAACATTGTCGATGGTGTCGCTGGATTCGACCTCTAGGGTTATGGTCTTCCCCGTTAGGGTTTTCACGAAGATCTGCATTTTCCCAACTCCGCTTCTTGCTTTGTTCCAGTCAGCCTTTCCCGTTTACAAGTGATTATATATGTGGGTTTATTGCGGATTAGGGTTTTTGGACGTATGTTTGGTAATTGGGTTATTTATTTCCTTACATTTCTTCGGAATAGTATTAATAATAATCTTCCAACCAACCAAACCTGCACACATACTTGGCCAGGGGCCACGTGCCTGAAGAAAGCTCTCCCACATGACATTTTTTAATTTTTCCTTTGTAACAACTATGAGTTAAACAGTTCCAAAGAAGAAAGAGATGCCATTAGAATTCAGAAAAGGTGAACTTCCCATTATCTTCATTCTTCCCCATATTTGTTACTTTGTTGTTCCTTTGAGCTATAGTACTTTATTGTTACTGAGAATTTCATTATTCTTTTTATCAATTTGTTGATGTAGGAAAGAATCAATTTGAAATTGGCGGAACTTGTCAAAATGGAGACAGTCGAAGTCTTATCCAAGAGACAGATGCATCTAGCTCTGAAGACGTGGTTTGTGCCAGAGAATCTCTGTCTAGTGAAGAAAAGAGCCCGGATGCCGTGTACTCAGATGAAGCATCCAGTACACTGTTGGAAGGAGATGACTGTTATGATCTCAAATAACAAAGGTAGGAAATGAAATGCCAAAGAGAGATTTCACAGAAAATATTCAGAACAAAAAAAATAAGAAAAAGAAGAAAAAGAGAACAAAAGAAAATTAGCCGCAATCAATGTTTACAAAATATTTGATTCCCTCTTTCTCAAATTATTTTAACTTATATACTAATATCACCTACATACATTTAAAATAAAACTCAACTAATAATATTCTTCTAGCATTTTAGGTGGACCCTATTCCTAACAATGACAGTTCAAGAAGAATAACAAATGCTGATGTGTCAGCACTAAACAGCGAGTCATCAGACTCCGACTCCTCAGAAGACCCTGAAGTGATTCAGGGTTCCCCCTCTTTGGAGAGCAGGGAGGAGAATGATCCTAACACGTCTTCAAAAAGGAATGTTTCTCCTTCAAGCATTGAAGGGTTATCTGAACTACGTGCTACTGAAGGTTTTTCCACCTGGAAGCGCATCATTCGTGTAGATGCTGTTCGTGCCAACGCTGAATGGATGCCATACTATGCTCGTCATTTGTCAAGCTGCCATATCAAAAGGGAGGGCACATCGTTTAGCTGAGGCTGTTGGGTTAAAGGATTACAAACACCTCGAGCGATACAGAATTTTCCATGCAGCACGTTTGGTTGCTATTCTTGAAGCTTATGCGCTTTATGACCCTGAAATTGGCTACTGCCAGGGCATGAGTGAACTCCTTTCTCCAATAATTTCAGTCATCCCAGAGGATTATGAGACATTCTGGTGTTTCGTAGGCTTCATGAAGAAAGCTCGACATAATTTTAGGCTTGATGAGGTGGGAATCAGAAGGCAACTTAATATTGTTTCCTAGATAATCAAATAATAATGTTTAAACTTTTTTGGTCTAAGTTGGTCTGATTTGACTTAAACTTATACTCTTTTAATTTTCTCAACCAACTCCTTAAACTTTTTTGGTCCGTTGTATCCTTAAATTTTCCGAAATTGAACCAAAATCACTCCTATGACAACTTAGGAAGGGACAATTTGGTAACAGAGTTAAGTGCAGAGGAAAATAAATTAAAAAATAGTTTAAAGATAAGTTAGGAAAACAAGTATAGCTTAGGGGGGAAAAGTGTATTAAGTCTTTTAGATATAAAAGGACAGAAACAAGCTCCTGCATTGACTTCAAGAGAAGTTATACTGCCTCCCGGGTTACAAAGAAAGAAGGTTTCAAAGTTGCACAATATTTATCATCTTCCACAATGAACATATAATGAACCAGTATAGGGTCGAAGACGAAGACGAAGACAAAGACAAAATCACTAAAAGGAAATGAAACAGGAGACATCAAAGTGTTGTTGTTTTAAAGTAAAATGGTGACAGCAGCCATTCAGAGTCCCTAATCCGCCCTAGTGTATTGACGGAATGTAAGAGCCAATCCGAGAATAAAGAGGGGCAGTAGAAACTGAATGATCTTCTTCATCAGGTATTCAGAAGCCTTGTCGTTGGGGTTATAAGGTGTTTGCTGCGGGGGAATATATGTGCGCTTGTTGGGAACGGTTGTTGAATCAATCTCCCCGATGTAGTATTTCTCCATCATGTCTCTAGCATCATCACTGTGCCCGATGTCTTCAAAATCATTGGTAGCATCCTTGGCTGTTGCAACACCCCCAGCCCCAGCACCATACCAAAGCACCCATCAGAATTTTTCTAACAAATATTACATTTTGGCTTGCTTACAAACATTAATCAAATGATCAGCAAGATTACCAGTAGCTGACAGCAAGACTTCACCGCCTCCTGGATGACCATCCATGAAGGGAGTTACATCATACACCTAGTACACACAGACAAGATAGCATTATTGATGCCTGAAAATAAAGATAATCAAATAAACAAACACACTAATCAAATACAAAGATCTGACCTTGCCACTAATAATCAACCAACAATCTTTGATCTTGTTGTGATTTGCAACCTCTTCAAAACTATGCATCTTGGCAGATGAAACCATGTTGTTCTCACCACTGCAAATCATGCAAAACACCAGAAATTTTAAAACCCCACCAACAAATACAAGCTTAAAAGTCAAAGACAGATTATGAAATACCAGAAACAAATCCTGAGAAATAAACAAGAGCAGCCTGCAGAAAAAAAGGGCTTCAAATGTATATATAGTTGAAAAGGCTTGAAGGATGACAAAGAGAGAGTTCAGGGGTTGAAAACAGTTCTCTTAGTTTAAAAAAATAATTCCATATTGGTTGCTATATTTTAAATTTTGTTCAAACCCCACCAACCAACGTACTACGCCCATGGTTACCCAAAATTTTCCACTCGGACTAAGAATTTTCCTTTTAAAACTATATGCGTTACATATATTATATATCAGAATCAAGTCTTTCCTTTGAATAATTAACTCAAATCAGACCAACTTAGACTCTAATTAAAGAATTCACAGTTTATTTAATCATGTACAACTTGAACCTGTGGCTTTAACAATCCCGAAATCTCAATCTTGTTTAATTTTGCGATGTGGACAGATCAGTCCAAAAAATGAGTGTTTGGAAAATTTCAGAAAGTTGAACAGAACATCAGCTCTACATTAATTGAAAGCAGTTTCCTATTTTACTTCAAAGTCTCGTCTCTTTTCTGAGTTTTTAGTCAGTCCAAAACGGCGAGCTTCTGTTTCATGTGATCAGGCCACGACATAATTTTATTTTTTCTCTCACTAATCCGACTCATCTTAAATCTAATTTTTTTTTAAAAAAATTATTCTATCAGATCGGATGAAATCGAAACTTAATAAATTTGGGTTATATTGTCATCCTTGTTTTTTGTTATTTAATATTGTAAAATATTATAAATTTCTCAAACATATTTTTATTACTCATTAGTTCATAATTTATATATCTCTAATAGTATATTTTTTAATTTACGTAATTAATGTAAAATGGTATTATTAAAGTTCTTGAATATAATTAAACTATATTAAATATTTTGATGATTAAAATAATATAACAATAAAAGATCAAATAATATTTGAAATAATAATAATAATAATACTTCGAACAATTTGATTAAACTATATATACTTTAATTGTTATGAATTTAAAGTATAATTCAAGTTTTAATAAATAATTTTTTAATAATTAAAATTTAACAATAATTACATAGAATTATTTAAATATCAATTTAGTAATGTAAAGAAAATTAAAAAAAATTGTTACTCCATGCACTCACACCAGAAAAATACTCCACTAACGTACCGAATTTCACCATTAAAATTAAACCCTAAACTCTAAACACTAGAAAAAATTTTAAACACTGAATTATGTCCTAAATTACACACATAAAAAAATAAATAAATTTTTTATCATGCAAAAATAAAAAATTATTAAAATTAATTTTTTCATGAGTATATTATTGAACTTGACAACAGTGATAATTCAAAAATTTAAGAATGTAATTTAAAATAATTTTATTATTATGCTAAAAGAAATTTTAAATATTATATCGTATGTCAATAATTGATTGATCCAAATATTTTTGTTATAATTTTTTAAAATAAATATTTGAATTTTAAACTTTAAGGATGAAATTATAAAAATATTGAATCGTTGAGGACCAACTTTGTTATTATACCTTGAGTTAATGTTTTTTTATAAATATATCACGCGTCAATTTTTTATTCGTCAATACATGCCACATCAACTTCTATAACAGAAATGGATGATAACCCTGTTAACAGCAAAAAACTTTATACATGAAACTGAAAATTTTAAAACATTATGGATAAAACTGAAATTTTGATAAAAGCTCATGTGTCAATGAAATAATTAACCCAAAAAAATTATTTTAAGCCTCATTCTTTAATTCCCGAATCCGTCACAGCAGCTAAAATATCTGCGAATTAAACGTGAGGATAATATAAATCAATAAAAAAACCCGAAATATTTAATAAAAATTTTAATATCATTAAAAACGCATCATCTTTGATTTTAATTGTTGACCATTTATGACCGTGTGATTAAAATAAAGACGCCGTTGGGTACCAAATTGTGCAAATTCAATATTGGTTGCTATAGTTTGAAGATTTTCTAAAAATAACCAACCAACCAATGATAATTTTTTCACTACAAATATTAATTTTCTTTTTAAAATTATAATTTTTGACTGTATTAGATGTTACAATCAGTATAGATCATAATTAAGTATTTAATTGAATAATTATTTCAACTAAACGAGTTTAAACTCTACTGAGAGCTCACTTCCATAATCTTTAAAAATATTTTAGCTTTTAATTTTTTTTTTCATTTTTACCCGTTTATTTATTTTGTTTATTTTACAGAAAAAATAAAATAGTTAATGACAACTTAACAAGTATGTTATTTTTTAGGTTTATTTCGTTTATTCACGTGACTTTGTATCATAATAATTTGTTTCGATTATGAAGAAATAAGTGTGAGTAGTGTGAATGTAAAAAATCATATTTACAGAAAGTACACTAAGGTACAGCTCGGGTACTAGTGGATCCAGCTCCACTAGTAGCAGAGACAGCTGATACTGCAGGTCTAGACCGTGTCGAACTCTGAAGCTCATACTCATCGCGGCCTCTCTTCCGGGACTGAAAACCCTGACTGTGCTGAGCAGGTGTGGCAGACTGTCGTCTACCTCTATCCTGGCTTTGGGATTTCATCTGCACCCTCAAAACCTCATTACGCTCAGCTGTCCTGGCACGCCGAGTGATCATCTTGTACTCCGTATCATGATGTGTGACAACTGCAATCTTCAGTGGTACCCGAAGTCCTTTTAGAAAGTGATCACACTTTTGCTTCTCAATCGTCACAATACCAGGAGCATACTGTAGTAGTCTCAGGAACTCAATCTCATAATCCTTGACAGACATGTCGTTCTGTTGCAGGTTCAGAAAATCTTCTCGACATTTAGTCAAGTACTCAAGGCCCACATACCGATCCTCAAAACTCTGTCTGAAGAATTCCCAATTGATCCTTTCAGAAGCAGTAACCTTTTCTTCTGCCTCCCACTAGTTCAGGGCCTCTCCTTGTAGCAATGATATAGCTGCCCTCAATTTCCTATCAGATGGGTATTCCATCTCGACGAACAGACGTTGAAGTTTCTTCAGCCAATACTTTGCATCGGCTGGGTCAGTACCGGTCTTGCCATCAAACATGGTCATCCCAGCTGCTAAAAACTCAGTAGATATGGGTTTCCTGGAACCCTCATTCTGTCGCAGATATCTGAGTAACTCTCTCTGTACGGTCACTGAGTCCAAACCGACAGTCTCACTGTACTCAGGCACATAAGGTCCCTTACTCTGGACCGGTTGATCAACTTCGGTTTGCTGAGCCTCGGTCTGTATCTCGGGCTGATCCTCCCCTCCTAGATTCTGTTTCATACTTTGATCCTGTGGCGGGTCCACAGGAGGCGGAACATCACTAGAAGAGGCAACAGATCGACCTCGGCTACGGTCTCTACCGGTCGCTAAACGGGTACTTCGACGCGGTGGCATAGTAGAATATCTACAGAAAGACAGACAGAATCCTATATTAGAACCGGTACTTAGAGTAATATTTAGAATATTTCAGAAATTTTCAAAATACGAGTCAAAACAGAAATTCAGATTTTCAAATAATTTTGACAAAACATTTTCAGATCAAAAATCATTTTGGACTTCACAGCCCGTGGGTTGAACCGGGCTCTGATACCACTAAAAGTAACCCCTAAAATTAACCTAATTTCTTAGATTACAAGTTAGGGTTTACAAACTGGAAACTTATTTCGCAAGTTAGGTTTTTTTTTACAAAAATAAATATATTATTCAAATAAATTATTAAATAATTAATAGTTTAAAATAAAAATAAAATATTTAAATATTTGAGTTCAACCCATAAATTTCATAAACAGTAAATGTCACAGAAACCGATAAAGTGTAATGTTCACTATACATAAATTATTATTCAAATAAAAACAATTCAGATTCTGAAACTGTAAAACATACTACTAATAAGTATCTGAATCAGGATCCTCTAAGTACCGTACCGAGCCTAGGACTGAGATCTGTAACAAGAAGCTGAGAGGGTGTAAGCTAGGGAGCCTAGTGTGTCTCTAGAACAGATAAACGGAATTACAGAACAGTAATATACAGAAGATGCAGAGTATGCATGATATGCACCCATCTCCGAACACCACAGAAGAGTAGGTCCCCAGACCACTCTAACACCATCACACCAACAGAAGTGGTATCTCGACCCGTAGGTGGAGCCACTGAACAGAAGTGATAAATCACTAACTTCCCCGTACACATACAATCTCCCAGATATCATGTTATATGCATATACAGAATCAGAATGCATGCCTTAAAGTCTAACAGGAGGCAAGCATGACAGATATTAGAATCAGGAATGATATAACAGAATGATGCATGAACATATGGGTTTAATAGGAATTGAATATACTGAATAACAGAGTTAACAGGATTAACGGAAGAGAACACACCTGTAACAGAAGACTCAACGTCGACTCTGACGTCTACTGGACTCGGCTCTACCACCAGATTGAGCAGGAGTAGAGTCTACAATTAACGGAATAAGTTAGACATCCTACTAGGCCACTATATCGAAAAATATACTAAACAGAATTTAATCGTTACTCACGTGAAGGTCTCGAATGCGGATGAATGGGACCACGTACAGGAGGAGGAGGAGGCAACTGCTCGGGGTCAGAATCCTCGTCACCTGAAGCAAACAAAAACTGATGCAGAAACCTTTACAGATAACTTCCAAATAACTGATCGAACTAAAAATCCTTAAAAACGACACTTCGGGTTCGAATTTCGAAAAACGGACAGTGCCATTGGACTCAAGACGTCGAAAAACATAAAGTAGGCCCGGATTGAAAAAAGTCAATTGTTGACGTCAACATTGGTCAACGCTGGCGTTAGTAGTGACGTCATCAGTCAACGCTGATGTCAGCAGATGACGTCAGCGATGACATCAATCGGGTCGGAGATTGGGTCGGGGTCGGGTCGAGTTTGGGTCAGATGGGTCGGTCGGGTCGGGTCGCGGTTCGATCGGGTCGGGTTTGGGTCAGTTCAGGCTCTGTTTGTTTCCCATGAAAATCTAGAAATTTCAAATTTTCCGGGAAAATCTGGAAAATTTCCAGATTTTTCCCCTAACCAAACACCACTTTTTCGACTTTAAACCCCCATTTTCTCACTCGATTTGATTCCTAGCAATCCGAAACAGTCCCTTAACCAATTCAGACTCGATTAAACGTTAAAACCGAATAAAAATCCCTTTAAACCGTATCAAACTCAACCCTTTAAACTCAATACAAAACTCCCTCTATTTTCGTACCAAACACCCAACCCCTAAACTCAGAACCGACTCTAAACCACCACCACCACCAGCACCTATACCACTATGAAACCGAAATGAAAGGATTAAGTAAACATATTGAATCCTTACCTCAACTTACCAAAACAACAACCGATGGAAACGATGGCGACACCCACACGAAACGGAAAAACAAAAACTGAACGACAGAGATTTTCTAGGAGAACTATTTTCAGATTAAAGCTTGAATCCCGTTCAAGCTGCTGGATTGAAACACTTAAATGGAGAAATAAATCTCCATTAACTCAGAATCGGGAAAAGGGGGAAGAAGAAAACGTTACACAAGCAAAATGGGACAATCACAAGATAGGGCTTGAAGTTTTTGAATTCTCACATTTTGACCCTTCAGTTTTAAAAGTTTTCTATTTAGTCACCATTTTTCAGAATTTTTAATCTCCAAAAATTAGGGTTCGTTTAGGGATTTTGACTTTGAATTGGGAATTTTGACTATGAAAATTAGGTTGTTACAATCTACATCTGCTACTCTTGATTTATCTTCACAACAAGCTGCTGTCGAGGCGCCTACAAATGCTCATCCTATGATTACCGGGAGTAAAATGGGTATTTTCAAACCTAAACTTTATCATGTTCACTTTAATTTTACACCAACTTCAGTACATGAAGCCTTGCAGCACTTAGATTGGGCTCCTGCTGTAATGAAAGAATATGATGCTCTCATTGCAAATTCTACATGGGAGCTTGTTGACTTACCTCTTGGGAAACGAGCCATTGGATGCAAATGGCTGGTTCGAATTAAGCACAACTCAGATGGCACAGTTAACAAGCTTAAAGCACGGCTTGTGGCAAAAGGTTTCACGCAAATTCCAGGCTTTGACTTTGTGGAAACATTTAGTCATGTAGTTCATTTTACCACTATTAATGTGTTGTTATCATCTATTGTTGTCTCTCGAGGATGGATTATACAACAAATTGATGTTAATAATACTTTCTTAAAGGAGGGAGAAGATGATCTTTTATTGATGAGGAGGTGTAAATATATACAGGAGAGGAGAACAATGTAGAAGGAAAAACCAACTCTAACAGATTTTTCTTTGTAAGGAAAAATAACATTTTTGCTAAAGTTGTTACAACCGAGCTGTTACAGACAGCTGGCCATCAAGAAGAATTTGAGATGTCATCAATATGGCTGGCCATCCTTAACAAAATGTGTGTTGCTTTAGGCCAACACAATGCCTCAAATGTCGTCTTTTACCACTCCGAAGACAGCTTCCGTATCATACATGGCTGTACTGGTCAGTAACATGTTGCGAAATTCGAACCATGATAGCTGATATTTGTTAAATGTGGCTAACAATGACTCTACAGTCTCTTCCTACATGTGCTCAGAACAAAGTCTATGTCCTGGGGGCGAAGTTCATGCAGATTGGAGGATGAATCTTAAATAAAGCAAGAAGAGATGAAGGAAGAAGCCACAAGCCGTCTCCGCAGATCAAGCCGGATGCAATGGCGGGAACCATCAAACCGGCCTTCTTACGATTTAGCTTGTGCCATGCAAACACGACCAAACCCCCCATACACATATCGATGGCAAAATAAGCACCAACAAGGAAAGGCACAGCCATTGCCATTGGGAGTGGAACCCATTTCCCGATGTTTTGGGGACTGAAATCTCTCAACAGGTTGGTTGCTATGGCAAAGGCAAAAAATCCATAGCAGAGCTGCAAACAGTGGTGGGGTAGTGCCGAGAAGCCTTGAATACCTAGAATCGCCATATTTCGGTAAATTACAGCATATGGGGCTTTGTATTCACCATCAGGGTTCCCCACATCGAAAGCCTTGTAGAAAAGAAAGAATGTAAGAGGAGCTACAATACAGCCAATGGCAGTTCCGATTGCCTGGCTCAAGAGCATGGATCTTGGAGAAGTGAAAGTTAAATGACCGGTCTTAAAATCGTGCATCAAATCAGACGAGATAGAAACAATGGACTTAATCAGTCCACAACCAATTAGTCCTGCAACCACACCATTTTCCTGTCCAGACATGGCAGCAAGCACAAAGAGGGCCACTTTTCCATAATTGTAGGCCATGTTCATGTCAGTCAGACCAGCACCATAAGCATTGCAGAAGCTTAGAGAGGGTGCGAGAATGTACGCAACAACTATGTAATACCATTTCAGCTCAGGGAACACCAGAGGGATTACAATGATGGAAATGATCGAAAAAATGGCGTACCCTACACATGCAAGCCAAATGGGAATGTTCTCTCTTATGAATAGTTCGTTTCGTTGAAGATCAACCTGATGCTGCTTCTGATCATCCCGAACTGCATAACAAACAAAGGATGTTAGTAAACAAGATGTAATTATGATAACAGGGGGCAGTCCCATACTCCAACATGTAAACAGAATATCTAGCTAGTGAGTAGAAAATTTTGGTAGTACTAAACAGGACAGGAGTCAAAGAAATAAAGGACATTTTAAGAAGTTGATGACTTACATGTATTAAGGTTTGTAACTTTCACTCTGGTATGAATGCTTCTAGCAGTGAAAAACAGTATCTTCAGAAAATTGTAGATCCCGTCTCCCAGGATTAAAGCGATAGAAATGAAAACCTGCATGATATTTGGAAAAATGTAAAATGAGTAGGGTATCTGCTAAAGGAAATGTCTCTTCGGACCTTGTAACCATTTAGACTCTTCATGCTGCTTTCTGGTAAAGTTGCAGGGAACCATTCTCCCTTGAGACCACCTATTAGTGGCCACATTACTCCCCAAGAAAGCACCGCTCCGAGAAGCAAAGATAAGTTTACAAGATGTGGACATATCATTCCTGCTCCTACGTAAGTCATGCTGAAATCAAAGTAAAACCTGCAAAATAGAATTGCTCCAATTAATCATAATGGTAGGAATACATAAGTGGAAGGATGAGCATATTATAAAATCTAGAGAACTTACGAGTTTTCCCATGCTTTCAAACCAAATGTAGGAAACTGGACAAACCCACAATTACTTCCAGCGGTATAAAACCACTGGAAGAAGGCCCAGAGGAAGCTAAGTGAAAAGAATTTCAGAAACCCATGAACCTGCTTCCTGCAAGATGAATCATTATAGCCGAGTTATCCCACAATCACAACCTGTTTAGTGCACAATTTAACAAAAGGAATGGAATCAGAATTGGTTTTCATACTTGGCTACTTTGTTTCCTTTAGGAGTATGAAACCCATTTATCAAAACAGCAGTAGCAGTTCCACTTGGATAAGACAATTTGTAATCAATTATCATGATCTGCCAAAACAAAAATCCCATAACCCCATCATTGCAAGTTTCATGGAGGAGATTATTCTTAACAATTGAGTTTATGTGTTATGATCTTCAAAGGACTGAGAAATGAAATCACTGCAAATGAATCACTGTATAATACCAAAGAAAAATATCAGAAGCAATAAACTTGCCTTTCGTAAGGGAACCAATGCCAGAAGCCCAACAAAGCAGCTCACAAAGAGAAAACCAATAATCCAACCAATCCCAGGTTCCTTGATGCTCCCAGGATTGTTGCCTACTGTATCAACTCCTGCTAGTTCATATGTCTTCCTGTTTAAACCCAATATATAAGACCCAAAGCCTCCTGCATTCAATAATCAATGGAGAAAAAAACAGAAACATGTGAAATGGTATCCAAATAATCATTAACAGTTACTAAAAAAGGGAGAAGAAATTGATAGCAGATGACAAATAAAAGAGAGCTAGAACCTCCAACAGCAATACTATAACAAGCAACAGCACAGGTCTGAATTATGGTATTCTCTTGTCGAGTGAAAGGAGCCGAAACAATTCCAGCCTTCTCAAGAAGCTTAGTCCAAGACTTGATAAATATAAAGGCAAGAAGAGCAGCCGAAACGTTGAGGTTGGGCACTAGCCCTGTTGTGAGGTTTAGCTTCATCACTATCACACTGTATATGATCCCAATAAGAAGGCTTGCAACAAGTCCTCGAACGGTGATCTGTTTCGTCCAGGGGGCTATTCTCTTCAACTCTTCATGTTCATTCAAGTCTTCTGAATCTTGTCTCTCAACTCCCTCAATCTCCCTCATCTCTTCCTTGTTCATACTACCAGTTTGAGTGTGATAAAAACTGGTCCAATTAATCAATCATCACAAAAACAATCATTTTCAGGACAAGAGCAAAGTGAAAAACAAATAATTCAGATGAAACTACATGGACAACTATGCAACCATGAAAGTTCTTACCATAACAAAGACTAGACCTTTGCAAAAAAACAAGAATTCAATAAACAACATCAAGTTGGGATTTTTTTTCTGGATTTCTTTGCGTAATTTCAGAACATACCAAATCAGCACTACAATAATGAACCTACAATAATGAACCAGTTTCTGACCTTATTGATAATTATTGACCCGCAAAAAGCTCCAAATACAAGATGTCGCAAGCATCCAAGTTTTAGTGTTTCACCGAGAATATTAATAAAACACCCAGAGAACCACGAGCAAGCCACACGCACACACACACACACAGAAATTCTCAATTGAATGCTAAACAGTAGGGCGTTAAATCGATAATCCGAACAGAGATTACTCCAAAATCTTCAAAAGGGTATCTAAAAATCTGCAATTGAAATTATTTTTTGCTTTCCGAGAAGCAAATCGCTTAGTTTTATAACAAAGCATCCATATACTACCAAATTCATCCGAAAAATTCAATGGTAAGATATTTAAAGTCCCTTAGCATGTACTGCAATGCAGTACAAACTCGGTTTGCAGTACATTCGTTCTTCATCTAACCTTGTCGTCCCGATTCATTATAATAAATGCTTAGCCCTAAATGTCGACACTTTAGTTGACTCCCACCAAAGGGTACGATTTACAGATTGATTATTGGAACCAATTCAACGCCGTTGGATAGAAGGCGGGTGTGGGTTCAACATGGGACATTAAAACCAAAAAGGAAAAAAAATACACATCATCAGTCAAATCGATCACAAGAATGGAAGAAAATCCAGATTTAGACAGTGGGGGGCCTTGGAATTGGGTTTTTCTTTAGCCACTGCCATCAGATCAGAGCTCCACCTCAGGTGTCGCTGTCCCGACAAGTTGACTCCTGTTTTATTCCGGTGTTGTATTTGGAGCGTGCCTCTCACGCTCTATCTAAACAAGTGGGCTTGCCCTCGAATAATTCTAGTACAGGTTGTACTATTTTAATTGTATTTATTATTTTTTAAATGCAAAATTATTTGAGTTTAGGAAATTGATGGAAATAAGTTTTCCTATATCATTAAGAACCATTTTTTAATTTCTGATTTAATTAAAGCTTAAATAAAAAATAATCCTATATAATTAAAACCATTATTCAAATTCTGATTTAATTAAAGTTTAAAATAGAAAAATAATCCTATATCATTAACACCATTTTTCAAATTCTGATTTAATTAAAGTTTTAATAGAAAAAATAGTAAACAATTATTATTTTGTTCGATATTTTTTTTTTTAAAAATAATAATAATTTGTACCAGTTTTTTAGCTCAAGCAATTAATGAAATGGTTGTTGTTCTTAAAAATCACGGATTCAAATATTAGCGATATCAGCAAAGTGATTAAGCGATCAAAATATTAAATGATAGAGATAATTGAACCACATATATCCTAAATCACTATATAGATTCACTAGATTTGGAACGAAAATTAAATTTAAGCTTTTTTATGCCTAATCAAGTCCAAATTGACTTGAAATATGGTGAAGTGGCAATAGAAAAGGTTCTACAAAACAAATGCAGAAAAAAGGGTAAGCACAACACCTGTTTACACAAGATATATTATGAATTACTTAAATTTGATTGGGTTAAAGTTCAATTTGATTTAACTAAATTTAAGTTTGAATTCTTAATAAATCGAGTCGAACCAAAATATTTAATATTTAACTTGAAAAGCTCATGAGTTACTCTAAAATATAATATACTAAAATTTTAAATTATTATAATTTAAAATCAAAATTCTTAAACTTAAAACCTTAAAATATAAGTTTAAATTCTAAACTCTAAATCCAACTGCTTAAACCTCTAAACCTTAGACTAAAACCTATATCTTAAAAACAAGTTTTAGTTTACACAACTTGTGTATCGAAGTTTTTCTTAACAAGGCTTTTAATAAAACATGACAAATGATGCATTACTTGAGTCTGACACAATCAAAGATTAGTCAACACTTGACTCGATTGGGCTCAAATCAAGCTCGAACTCAAAATCAAGTTCTTAACGAGTCGAATCGAACTCAAATTTCTCAAAATCAAGTTACTAGAGCTTAGAGGCGCCAAATGAGTCATTTGGTTTAGTTCATTTCAGTTCGAACTACAATCGATTTAAATTTGATTCAGATTTGATTCAAATTTTTTGTTTTAATTTAGGTTTACATTGATTTCGGTTCAGATGCAGAGTCGAGTAGATTGATTTCCAGTTTGTTAATACTGATTCATTTATTTTCGAGTCGATTAATTTCAGATCGAGTCAATATCGAGTTAGTAAGAGATCGATCGATTTTAGTCAGATTTTTAAGACGAGTTAGGTTTTTACACCCTATATATCACTACGTATAGTATGAAATTTTGTTTTCTTTTAAATTGCGTGATTCTATTTTTCTTTATTTAATATATTTTTTAATATATATTTTTATTTCGGGTTGCCTTAGATCGGTTCGAATCTATTTAGTTCGGTTGAAAATTGATTCGAGTCCATTCGGTTTGGTTGAAAAACAATTCAGATCCATTTTTGGGTCAACTAGAATTTTGCTTGGTTTCGTTTGGTTCAGCTCAATTTGGGTTTTGGGTCTTATTCAAGTCATCACATTCTAATCAGTTTCGAGTCTCGATTTAGTTATCGGATCTTGGATCAAGTTTATTAGGTCTACTCAAACTTAAAATCTTAACGAATCGAGTCAAACTCAACACTACTTGAATGCTACTCGAATTCGACTTCAGCTCGCTCATATCATTTACACCCCTAACCGGCCAATGAAAATGCACCCAACACGCAACAGACCAGGCCCACACCAACTATAGCCCCGTTACTGCTCATGAACTGCTTGAAACCAGGATGATCTATCACCCCTTTTCGTGAGGGAATGGTTAAACTATTCGCTTTCGGATAGACATGACAAAAGCAAACATAATTCAAATGGCAGCACACCTTATTGATCCTTTGGAATCATTCCCAAAATCGCCATGTCTGTCTCAAATTAGAAGTGCACCAAGACACAACCACGCTTGAATTGAATTCAATAAAATTCAATTTCGAAACATCCCAACTTGAACCAGCCATGAGTTCAAGAGCATGAACAGCTGAGTGCAACTCTGCCTTATTTGACTCCAGCATGCCAAGAGGACTGGAAAACAATACAAGGACCTTACCGATCCAATCTTGTAGCACCCCTCCACTGCCCGTTGAGCCTGGTTTACCGTAAGCAGAGCCATTGACGTTAAACTTTAAGACATCCACCGAAAGAGAACTCCAATGAACTCCCCCTCGACCACCATCCAATGCTACCCTCAACAAGCATTCACAAGGGCAATTCCACCAACCCGACTCTAAAATCAAACCAGACCCTTAGATGTCTTCACTCAATACAATGAACGAAGCTTAGTCAAAAAGAAAAACATCCATCATGAGTAGTGTTTTAGCATTAAACACAGCCCCATTATGTGCCAACCTTAACAACAAGTGCAAGCGCAACTAGCCCAGAAACCATCCCCACACCTCACATACAACCCTACACGAGAACAAGATGTGGTCCACCTGTCCACATCCTCCAAACACCACACATACATGACGGTACATAAAATATAAAATTATTCTTTTACTATATATCATTCTGTCAAGTTATTTTAAGTTGTTTGTCATAAGATAATTAATAATTTCCCTGCTGTTAATGTACTTTCTTGAAAATCACATATTTAGCAATTGCATTTGCAGAAACCGCATTCCATTGGAACAACACTGGAAAGTAGCAATTGCAAGTGCTCTCTCTGAACTAGTGGTTCTCCCATTACGGACACCACACCAGAGTTGTTTTCACATGGAAAGCTTCTTGGTCCTCAAAGACCATGCTTGCTAAACCCATTGCAAAGGAGTCCGGAACTGTTTTTATGAATGTGATGATGTCAAACCTGATGTGCAAGTGTTAAAAGGAGTCCAGGTGATTATCAGATGCAAGCTGCAACTAATGAACTCCCAAGCTTGTAGTTTCTCAAATCATTAATGATTAACCTTCAATTTGATTCCTAGAACAAATGAACTTCTCATCTCTATACTCGCATTCCGTTGCGCGATCTTGTGTTCCGTAATACCCTTCCCAGAAAATCAGAATATGTTTCCTGGCATATATATTTATTAACAACTGAGGTTACATCTCTAATAAAGCCTGTGATGACAGCTTTGAAAAGGGCAACTGTTATGGTCACTTAAGTTGTTCATTTGATCTAACTTGCCATCCCCCCATAATTTAGATGCAGCAATTCCAATGAAGATGGACCACATTTAAAACCAGATTGGCTTTATCTATTTTACTTTCTTGTTGCTTGAAGATGGGTGTAATCATTTTGAGGTTAGGTTGTGGGGGTTGAGCTCCCATGTTTTAATGTGAAAGCAATAATTTATGTTGAATGCATGTTTAACTCATCATTGTTGGGTCCTTTTCAGAGTCTTCCTTTTGTTCATACGAATTTCGCTGGTTGCAACAGCCAGGGGAATAACATATGCTGAATGCATGTTTTAACTCATCATTCTTAGGTTTCTGACACAAAGAAGATGACTGGTTCTTCTTTCCTGTTAGTATAACGAATTGGTTATACTAACTGTTTCTTCATTTGTTTGTGTTGAACTTCAATAAACAAGGATTAACATTGAAATTTTCAACCCTTATTATTACATAACTGAAAATATCAGTTGACTTGTTCAAAGCCTAATCTAAGATACTTTTCTATGACAGAAAAATACAAATTTCAATGAATAAGTTACACTGGTATTCAGACTTTGTCATGAATTTGGCCATTTTGGAAGGATACATTGAAAAAACAGAATTCAGAATTTAGGTGAATTAAGTACTAAACAACCATCAATAAATAATTAAATAGATATCCAACAACTTCAAGGAAAAATCAAGACTTGTTTTCCAGTCAAAATTGCAGCAGCAGTTTCATTATTATTCAAGTCCTACACCCCTTGTCAAGTCATAAGTCCAAAACTCTCTGCTCCTCGTGCTTTTGACCCTAAGTTGCCGTCTCAAGTAGATTTCCAGACCAGCCCCCATATATGACATCTTTATTCCTCCTTTTATAAACATCTCCAATCTCACAACGCCAATCTCAGATGGTAAACATGATCCTCTTGCTGTTTGTAATTCTGGGTTTGTTTTTGTTTCTCCGGTTCTTGTCGAAAACATCCTTATTACACATCCTTCTGAACCGATTCCGGTGTTTGGAAGATAGGCTTCATGTTCACCAGTCCTTTAGAGTCCCTCAGTTCAACCAGCTTTTCCAAGAAAACGAGCTCTTTCGCAGGGTTTCAACGTATCTCAACTCTCTCCCCTCCTTAGAAGACACGGATTTCACAAACCTTTTCACAGGTTCCAAGTCCAACGACATCCTTCTCCGCGTGGATATCAACCAGACGATTCGGGATGTGTTCCTCGGTGCCAGAGTCACCTGGACCATAGAGAAATCTGAAAAGAACGGGCCAAAAATATTGGTATTGAAGCTTAGAAAGAAAGATAGGCGTAGAATTCTGCGTCCCTATCTCCAACACATACTGTCTGTTGCCGGTGATATCAGTCAAAGGAAGAAACAGCTCAAGTTGTGCATGAACGTTGACAGTCCATCAAGGGAGAATGGACGGTGGAGGTGGGTACCGTTCAATCATCCGGCATCGTTCGATACTCTTGTGATGGACGTCGATTTGAAGAACAAAGTCAAAGCTGACCTCGAAACGTTCCTCAAGTCCAAGCAATTTTATCATAGACTAGGCCGTGTTTGGAAGCGAAGCTATCTTCTATATGGCCCGTCCGGGACCGGAAAATCCAGCTTTGTAGCAGCAATGGCTCGATTCCTCAACTTTGATGTGTATGACATCGATTTGTCCAAAGTTTCGGACGATTCCGATTTGAAGATGCTCTTGCTGCAAACTACAAGTAAGTCCATGATCGTGGTTGAAGATCTTGACCGTTTCTTAACGGAGAAATGCAGGGATGTTAGCTTGTCGGGGATATTGAATTTCATGGATGGAATCGTTTCATGCTGCGGGGAAGAACGGGTGATGGTGTTCACCGTGAACAGCAAAGATCAAGTTGATCAAGCGGTGTTGAGGCCTGGGAGGATTGATTTTCATGTACAATTTCCATTGTGTGATTTCCCTTCTTTCAAGAATTTGGCCAACAATTACTTGGGCGTCAAGGAACATAAACTTTTCCCTCAGCTTGAGGAGATTTTCCAGGGCGGGGCTAGTTTAACCCCGGCCGAGATCGGGGAGATCATGATTTCTAATCGAAGCTCGCCAACTCGAGCATTGAAATCAGTCATCACAGCATTGCAAACCACAGGCAGTACTAAAAGTAGACGAACTAGTGATGACGGCGAATTGGTCCATACTCCGGAGGAAACAAGTGGCGATCAAGGAGGGCTGCTCAGCCGGGAGCATTCGGTTCGAGATTTTAGAAAACTATATGGACTTTTAAAGATGGGAAGTAGAAGAAAAGATGAACCATTGGATTTAGGTACGGTTGACAAAGAAGGCTCGTCATGAAGCTTAAATCAAAGCTCGTAACCAGTAGAATTCTTGAATGTATCAAACATTTATTTTATTTTTTTCATATGGAAGATTTGTTTTGTACGATACTCATTGCAGGGATAACTGTAAGCCTATTTATGCAATTAAAGTAGTTTTGTTCGGAAGATTTTCGTCTGCAACCATTTTATTTCGTTTTTTCTTCTGAATAAAATCTGCGCAAAAAATACAGAACTTTGATCGAATCGAACTGAAACGTAGTAATAACATTATTTTCCATATCTGTATCATGGTTTGTTCATAACACTACCGATGCGTACATATACAACAAAAACAAATTATAAAGTGAGAAACATTTAGCCCAAGTCTACACTCTACACCCCTTGACCATCCGAGATTAGTGTTCAGAGCATCCTACCACGCTTGGCATTATCAGAAGCAGCTTCAAGGTCTCCCAAGAAAAACAGGATCTTATCTAGAATCCCTCGCCGGGGTTCCTCCATATTCAGCTCCTGTTTCGATGTGCTCGACTCACAGTCTTCCACCCCTTTCCTCTTCGACCCCGAACCGAGATGCCGTTGGATTTTGCCTTGATGTACAATAAAGTAATCAACCCCTTCTCTGATGATCTTCAGCCCCCTACCAACACATGTTTCAGTCAACACAATTGTCATGGTTTGAATTACGATCTCGAAATAAATTGCTTAAAGGGTTGTATAACTTACAATCCAACTCGATCACATCGATCTTGTGTCTCGTAGACATCTTTCCATGATGTTGAATGTATAGGATCAGGGGCATAGAATGCAGCTTGATCGATTCCCCATCTGTCTTCGAATAGGGCAGACCAGAGCATGTTGTCTGAAGCCAACACTTTCCATTTCCTGCAAACTTTTCAACACCAAATTGCAAAGGGTCATGATCCTATCCACAATTCAGGAAATGACAAGACTGAACAGTAGAATTCAAGAAATGCAGCTCATTTTTATCTACGAAAGACATTAAAAAAGCACCCCAAGGGGATGCAATTCAACAGAAATTCAGGGAATTAAGAACAGATCCCATCTTAGTTTGATAGTTCAATTGAAATACAAGAAAAAGAAAAGCAATCTGAATCCAAGAGAAATTCCAATCAAACAAATTCTGGGTTTGGGTGTACAAGTACAAACCTTGAAGAGCAGAGGCAAGGTTCTGATGATCCAAGAAACAGAAGATCTTAAGACAGATATCACAAGGCAATCTCTCCATTTGTTTCTGGTTTTATTTTCTCAGATAAAAAAAGCTCCAATTTTGAAGAATCCAAAGGACACCGAGAGAGAGAGAGAGAGAGAGAGAGGGAGAGAAGCTGCCTATTTTATGTGGAATCGGAAGATTGTAATTTTGGTGAGATATGAAGTTACCTATTCTTACTCTCTCGAGTACTAAAAGAAGAGATACTCGCTGTCTAAGAGAAGCCACGTTAAAGATTAGGATCCCTTTCATTCTAAGATGGCGAGTAGGATAAGTTACGCATACTAAGGAGAGTTTTGAAAGCTTATTTCTGAATTTGGACAGGTCGCAGTTAGAACTTAGAACTAACCCAAATGTTCATGTTTTACCGCGAAAACTATAAAATAAATTATATTTTTATATAATAATCTATATTTAATTTAATAATCATTAATTTAAATCAGATATTATAAAATTATTTATTTATTTTTAAAACACAAATTTAAAACTTTAATTTATTTAAAGATAATAATATTTCATTCAACTAAATTAAATATAATTAGTTATACAACAATTATAGATAACGTGTTAGAGAAAATAATATGTAAGAGATCTGATTGATTTTGAACTCATATGGGAGACCAGCCTGGCTGTCTTTATAAATTATAAGGTGAAGTTTAAAAAATCATTAAATTATCTCAAAACATTAATTTATCTTTTTTATTTAGAATACGCTAATTTATCTCAAAACATATTCTTAAAAATATAAATATTAATATATTTAAATTATAAATAAAATCGTAAAAAGTATTAACATATATTAAAGGTTTATGATAAAAAAATAAGGTCAGGTTTAAAAAAAAAATTACAAAATTTTTAAATGACGCAGAGGATTTTCCCCCTTTATTTCCAAGCGTGAAAATTCTTACAAAAGCACACCCAGTGGGACTCGAACCCACAATCGCCTGATTAGAAGTCAGGCGCCTTATCCATTAGGCCATGGGTGCTTTTTGCTGCTTGATCTCTAGGCTCTACTATTGCATTCTATTCTTGTTTTATTTGATCAAATGGTTCATCTTGTACATCTTTCTCGTTGTTTAGCTGGTCGGGATGCACCAAACCCATATCGTATGACATGAACTTCCTATATATCTTCATGCAGGGATGGGAGAAAGAATCAAAATCTAATATGCGTGAAGTAGGATATGAACGGGGCTTTTCGATTCTTCCTGGTCATCACTCGCATACTAGGCTTAGATTATAACTGATGGTATCCCCAATTCCCTATTCCCTTCAAGGCAGACAAACTACACATTTTCTACTGATTGGTGTTTACTTTCAACCCACCCAGAGCCTCTGTTCTGGACTGAAAATATCCATTTTGTTTCAGTGCAACATATGGGCTACTGGGCTGATTGATACAATAAGTTGATGTCCTCCAATTGTACAAGATGTAGCAGTTGACATCGCTTTCAGAAATAAAGATGGTGTTGGTGGTAGATAGCGAGGAGGTTTAAGGAGATGAACCAGTACAGAAAGCCCCATAACAGTTAACACACACTATTCCCAACCTTACGTACCATTGGGCTGTTTATTAAACCCCAGGCCAGGACCACCCTAATCGATTCAGGAAAACAAAACCCTGAAACAAATCTAGGGTAGGGTGGTCCATAAGTAAAGAGGCATTAGGCTAGCGTCGTATGAGGAGCACATGTGGTCCAATCCCTCGCACTGTGTTCTCGTTAGTAAATGTGGGACTGATGCAAACCCCACGACGGATTTGGGCGGTGGTCATGTTTCCTTGGGGTGATCTGGTTCGGGTGTTTCAACCTCAAGACTTGATCTTGCTCGGGGGGGTATCAGTTATAAGCAACGCTTCACTAAAATCAAACCCAGTTGAATCTCTCAAACTCATAGTTTACAAAAACTGATTTGATCGGTTAAAAAGGTTGTGTGTTAACTGTTACTTGTGTGTCGGTTCATCGTCTATCGTTTAGAAGACGTAACAGGATTTTGTCTCGGTAAAGATTGTCCTTGTTTTATAAAAAAATATGAGTCTACAACGAGCGTCGAACACCGCTAAACATTATTAATGTTGTACACTGCTGAACATTATTAAATTAATTTGTAAAAAATTAAAATCTAAAGGACTAATCATACAATTATTGAGTATATGTTGAGTTTATCACTTTTTTATTAATTATATACTGAGTCCTTGAGGTTTAAAATTTTTATTAATTAATTCAATATTGTTCAACAATGTTCAACATTATTCAACATTAGTGGTATTCAGCAGTGTTCGACGCCCGTTGTAAAATTTTCCTAAAAAATTATGGTTTGGTTAGTGATGTTTATAAAGGAAAATTCTACAACGGGCGTCGAACACTGTTGAACACCACCAATATTGAATATTGTTGAATATCATTAAATTAATTAATAAAAATATAAACTCTCAAGGACTCAATGTGTAATTAATAAAAGAGTGATAAACTCAACGTATAATGAATAATTGTATGATTAGTCCTTTAGATTTTTATTTTTTATAAATTAATTTTTATAATATTTAACATTGTTCAACATTAATGATGTTCAGCGATGTTTGTAGACTCATCATGTTTATAAATGTATACTTTGGTCCATCTTCTGTATCATCCCCTTCTTTCAACTTGTCCTTTGCCAAAACTGTATTCTATCAAAAATATTTCCTTTTGGTTTTGGATGCTGCAAACAATTTTGGGTCCCAATTAGGGGTGTTTAACGAGATGAACAGTTCGTGAGTTGTTTAAATTTGATTAAGTTAAAACTCGATAAATGTTTGATTCGGATTAATTCGATTCGAATTCGACTTCAGACCTTAATGAATGGATTCGAGCGAAGTCTAACTCGACTTGATAAGTTTGCAAGCAACACGTTAATTTTTTAAAATATTTTTTAGTAATTACTTTAAAATTATTTTATTAAAAAATAAATCTATATAATAATTATTAATTTGTGGATTGTTACTTTAATTCTAACATGCTAGTTTGGTGTATTTGTAGATAGTTTAAAAGTATTTTATACATTTTTTGATAATTTTTTAGTGAGTTTATCAAGCTACAAGTTAAAGTTTGATAAGCTTAATGAGCAACGAGTCGAGTTGAGTACAAAATATTTATCGAGTATGAGTCGAGTATCAAAATATTTTAACGAACACGAGTCGAATACTAATCAACTCGCTCGATTCGCACCCCTAATCCCAAGCCAACCATAGATACAAAAAAAAAATACAATGAGTTCTAATATTATCAAAATAGATACAAAATTTTATGTTAGGGTATAAAAATATTAAAAAATTAAGTATATAAAATAAAATAATTAATATAAAATTATTATCAAATAATTAAAATATATATAAATAGATATTACTACAATATATTAAAATAACAAAATTGTTTCTCCGGAAAACAGCCAACTTATAAATAAGAAAATAACGTGTAAAAATGGGATCTAAATTATTGAGAAATTAGTTAAGCCAAACTCCATAATATCTATTATTAAAAAAAATACTCTAATTAATTCATTTAAGAATTATTATGGAACTTTCCCACTGCTCCAACTGGTTTTTAAAATAGATTGTGGCAATATATAAAATTCATTTATTTGTCAATTTTTTTTTTGTCTTTTTAATATTCGATATTCTCAAATCTTTTATAATAATACATATGTTTACATGTCTCTTAATTTATATTTGTTTTTTAATTATTTATTTGGTACATCATAATTGTCTATTGATGTTTATTTTAAGAAAAAATTATATATTTACTATTCTAATTACGTTTGCGTTATTATTTTAGAATTTTAATTATTATTTTTAGTAAAATAATATTTAATATTAGGTTTTTATTTCGTTTTGGTACCTGAATGTCAAAAATTAATATAGATGATGACATTATTTGGAATAATTATATTTTTAGTCCAAAAACTTATATATTATAAATTTAGTTTAAATTCATCGATTTAAAATATTATCTTAATTTTGATAGAATTTTATTTTAGAACTTTTCTATCCCACCCCTATACTCACGTCGATTTCCCGATCATGGAATTTGGGTCTTCGAATGAACCCCGATTAGCCCTCATTAATCCTCAAATCTTAAGGTTTTGATAGTCCTCAGCCTAATTTTTAAACTTTAAAACCTAAAAAGGTGTTTGGATGGCAGAAGAAAAGTAAAAATTTATAATTTTAATTTAAAAATTGAAATAATATTTAAATCAGTATAATTTTATCAAAAATAGAATAAAAACGTATTGTTATGTTTTATTTTACTAAAATTAATAGCTGAGATACCAAAATAATAACACAAATATAGTTCAAAAATTAAATATATAATTTTCCTTATTTTAACAATATATCAATAAATAAAACAATAAAACCTTTAATATTGATAAACATTGAAAATAAAGTAGTGGAAGAGTTCATCTTTTATATTTTTATAAGTCGTTGAAGCGATATATTTTCATATGTATTTATTTTTAAAATATATATCTTTTTAATATATTGTATAATTATTAGACCCCAAAAATAAGATTAAGGTGTTGTTTGATGAACTTAAAAAATAAATGTTGAAAATTTAAATAATAAAAAAAATGATAAATACACACTTAAGTATGTTCGAAATCAGACCCTCGTAAATATTAGAATAACAACTATACTAATCAAACTAAGACTTAACCGATAAATCACACTTTTATTAAATACACACTTAACCGATAAATCACGTATTATTAAAACCATAATCCTTTGTATTATATACTTATTATGAAAAGAAAGAAAATTGCATTAAATATAAATTCACAATTTTAATCTTTATGAAACCTCAAAACTAGAGACGAACCATGTTGACTGTCTAATTTTTTTTATAATTATATTTAAGGTTATTTTTTAATTTAAATATTAATAAAATAAAATTTTATCTCTCACAAATTTTAAATTTTAAGATTTAATAAATTTTTATCCTTTTTATTACTCGATCTTAGCTCTGTCCCTACTCAAAATTATTTAAAAATTTTTAAAATTCAACGAATTCAACAAATAATTTTGTTGAAAAATATTAATTTCTACGTGAAAACATCACCCCAGTCAAATAAATCATCAGCAACTGTCGGCTGGAAAAATATACATATATAGTAGACTTTCAAACTAGAAAAAAAATAATTAAAAATATATTTAAAAAAAAATCACCCCCAACATCTTCAAATAAATAATCATTTCTTCATTGATGTCGGCTGTCAAATTATGGAGTAATTTAAGGTACTGTTCATGTGGACTATATAAGACATGCAATATGCATGAACTCAGTATATATATTGTTTATGGGGGAGAGGTTGATCGTCTCCTCACCAACCAGCTTCATCTTTAATCCAACTATGTCTAGGGTTTTAATAATCTTATGGTATGAGGATTTTAAGTCAGCATTTTTTGGACCGACCAAACCCTAGATTCGTAAACTACACTTTTGGTACGTCGACGGTGCTGGCTGTTTTAAGTGGAAACACAACACAACAAATAAGCCACCCCATGCTGGAAAAACCATGACCAGGCGAAAATCTTGGGGGAGTCTGGAAAAAACAGAACTCATATTTTCTCTTTCATGTAATATATATATTTTTTTATTTAGAAGAGAAGGGATTAATAATTCACACATTAATTGTGTAAAATTCTACATCAAATGTTTTATATAAAAATATCAACGCATTTTTAGTGACAAATTTATTGTGACTTTGAGTTATTTTGTCACAAATGTTAGGGGTTTTGTGATAAAATATTTTTATGACACTAGTGATTTAAATAAATATAATTTATTGTTATTTGATCACCTATATAACAATAGTTGCGATATTATTTTTTTATAATTAAATTATCACTAGAATAAATATTTGTGACATAAATTTGTTTGTTATTAAAACTTCAACACTGATATAGTACGCATTGATGCCAACTTATATTTTGGTGGAAAATATATTTTTAGTGTTCAATAAACTTATTACAATTTTTATCGATTATGGTGTCAAATATTTTATCATAAAAGATAAAAAAATTGTGATAATCTTTTTATCATAAAATTTATTCTCAAGGTCGAAAAAAAATCATCATGAAAGATATAATTATTATTGTGGAAAAGATGATCACATTTTTTTCTTTTGTGATAAGTTTTAGAATAACTATCTATAATAATGACAGAATTATTAGTGACGGTAAGTGATTGAACTAAAAAATTTATCACTAAAAGTGTTTTTTCATAGCGGTGGTTTAACATTTGATTCCAAATTCCATATTCGGTTATTAGGGGTGTGCAAAACCGGGTTCGATTAACCATTAGTAAGTTATTTTGGTTAACCGGTAAATTCGGGTCATCCAATTTTCGACCCTAAACCGTAACCATTCAACCGGTTAACTATTTATCCGGTTAACCGAAAACTTCAGTTCGGATCGGTTCGGGTAACGGTTTTTTTATTTTATTTATTAACAATATAAATTTTAATTACACATTAAAAAAAATAAATAATTTTAATAAATAACACATGATATTAGTATATATTTTTAATATTAGCAAGTTAAACACTTAAATTTTATAAAATGAAATTACAATTTTACTTTTTTAAAATTATAAAATAAATTAAAATATAATTTTTAATATAAATATTAAAATAATATGTAATATAATAATATATATTATATGACCGGTCGGTTCGGTTAACCGTTTTTTTCTAAAACCGTAAACCGTAACCGAACCGGGTTTTATTAAAAAAATAAAAAACCCGACCCTAAATCTAATTTTTCGGTTTGATTAACTATTTTTCGGTTCGGTTAACTATTTTTCGGTTCGGTTTTTTCGAGTTTTAAAATCGATTTCGGTTTACCGTTTTTTTTGCACACCCCTATCGGTTATAATGATAGAATAGTTTTAGAGCATTTTAGCTGTCTTATTCCATAACAAAAATCCCAATAATTCTTCAATGTAAACCATGAATTATTTGTAAAAATATAATCCTACACATACAAGGAAACGTCACTAAAACAAAATTAACACAAGTTCGAGATATCGTAATCCCTAATCCAAATTACAACCCTTTCATTAATGACTCCCGATGACTACCTCTTCCAACCAGATTGACCTAAACTCTTCCATTGCCTTTGAAGCTTTGGAGATCGAACTGTACATAAAATAATAAATATTTTATATTTCTTGAACTCATGCATTGCATGTAAATGGGGATGGAGCCTGGAGGTGGTGCACCAACTTTTGGACAGTTTTATGGCCAATATATAAAACCTATAAAAGGACAAGTTGTGTCACAACGTGCCACATGGCAATCATGTGCACGAAAGCATTGATCCCATTCCCCAAACCTATCACTTTGGATACAAATATTCTCTAGTTGCATGCAAGCTTTGACAAAAATCATGGGAACCCTCGTCAAGGTTATTTAAATATGTCTTAACCGAGGGGAAACTTCCCTCATGCAGGACGTTGGGAATAGAGATGGACGGATACGATATTTTATGTTAAGAGATAAATTTATTGAATTTTGGGTAAAAAAAATAATTTTTTAATAAAAATATATATAAAAAATTAAAATTATATATAAATTTTAAAATTTTAGGGTGGATGACTACGTTCTCCCAAGGCCGGCGGTAAGGAAGAGCACCACGAGCGGGTACTCAGGGACCTAAATTTAATTATTTATATTTTATTTTTTTTATAATTTATTAAATTAATTAATTTAATGATTAAAATTATTTTTAGATATATAAATAAATAAATCTAACAATAAAAATAATATGTTTGAAATTTTAAATTAATTGTTTAAGCTAATGAGATGAATAAAAATTCTATTTTCGATGTCATTCTTTATGTCTAACACTAAAAAAATTTAAACTTGACCCAAAATTTTATATCATAAATTTTAAACACTTCACTAATACCGTAGACTTTAATCTTAAATCATAGTTTTAAACTCTAAATCTATTTTTTTTATTGATGATACATAAACAGGTACTGAAAATGGGTAAAAATATAGTTTTTGCTCGTAACCCTGAAAATTTCTGAGACGGCCCTACCCCTCCCACCCTTTCAGTTCATCCATGAGGGGGTTACCGCCCCCAAACTATTTAAAATTTGTATATGATTTATATTTTTTTGCGTGTTTTCTATTGAAAATTTTATATTTTTCATTTTTCAAAAAAATATAAGTTTACCTCTTAAAATTTTATAAATTCTTCTTCTAACATAAAGTTATGTATTTGTTCCTACCCCAATGTATAAGGATAAAAAAGAGTTAAAGTAGAGTTACTTTTATTTTTTTTAACAATTTTAGTGTAATTACGAGATAAAATATTTTTATTAATTTTATTTTTTTAACCCTCACCGACAAACTGTTCGCAATATTAAGATTAACTCCTGATAATAAACATCTAAGGTTAGTAATACGGTGACGTTTGGCCTCTTTTTGCATATTATAAATTAATAGTAGATGTATTATTTTAACTTATATCTCACTCTATAGACTATAGGTAAGAGATGACGAAATATTAAAAGGCTATAAGCAATAATCAATGTCTCCAACCCATTATAATCTTTTAGCATCTTATCTTAACCTTTAAATTAATGTAAAAAATTAATGAGATTTAAGTTGAAGTATTATATTTTATAATTTAAATTTTATTTATTTTTAATTATTTTTAATTGAGTTTAAGTCAAATTAATATTTTAAATTTTTTATATAAATTTAATTATAATTATTTATCATATTTTAATATAATTTAATTTTGATTTAAAAAACTTTTTCAATTATATAAAATATACATATATCTTTTTCTTATATTTTTTTTGTGATCTATTCTTTTCATACTTTTATATTAGTATATATCATGAAAAATTAAAGGATTCAACTTGAATTTAAAAGTAAATCTAATAATTATTAAAAAAATTAAATTATTTTAATTTTTATTTTACAACTTAATTTTTATTGAAAAATAAATTAATTAATTATAAAATTGGAATTGAATCAAAATAAGTAAATTTTAAATAAATTTAAATCGAGCACAATTTATGAAAAAAATACTCGTTGAATTTGGAATTCTACGCAGCAAACTAGCAATTATTGCTGGTAACAAAACAGGTTTTACATTTTTTTAAAGTAATTACTGGTGTAGATTACGAGGTGATTATTACACGATTCATATCAGGAAAAACAAAAAAAAAGTGTTTTTTTTTGCACGTGCCATCAAAAGGTTCATTGAAACAAAAGGTTTTGATGGAAACGTTAGATTCACAAGTAAATGCATCTATGAATAGGAAGGACTCGAATAATTTTTTTATATAATATTCGAAATTTTGTTTTATTTTAATTAATTTAATTAATAATTTAAGACATACAATCAAACATACTTTAATTAAAACTAAAATTTATTGTAAAAAAAATCACTCGTGTTTACAAAGTAGGTATATAATTAGTGTTTTCTTGTCCTGTAATTAGTGTGTCTTTTTATTGCCAAACTTGTGTCTTTTTCATTTTTAATCCTGCTTTTTGTGTGTCTTAAAGTCCTTTGAGTGAAAGGTAGCTGTGGAATTAATTGAAACCTTTGTCTTCTTGTCTCGCTAATGGGAGATCATTTCAGTACCAACTTCCTTAATTTCTTACTTTCATGTCGATCATAATTAACAATAGAGAAAGGTGTAACCCTTTCAACAAGTATACGTGTTTATAATTTAACATCGAACTCCGAACATAGACAATAATATAAAAAATAATATAATAATGTTACAGTCATATCTATTTTAAAGTATACTCTCAACCATTGAACATTGATCGCTCAATCACTGTGTTGACATTACTAGTGCTCAAACCCGTGATCTCTAAGAACAACAATTATTCCTTTAAACACTGAGACTAAATGATTCGTGCGATATTAATTTTTTTCTAACAATGATAAAAACTCAACACTAATCAACCCCTTGAGTGAAATGTTTTATGAATTAGAAACATTGTTAGCTTTAACCCTTTATTTTTGTTGTTTTGTTTGTGTTTGATTGAGACATGAACACCCTGCTAAAGTTGACCTAAAAATATTGTTCTAAATTAATGTTCCATAACATGATGAAGTGGATTACCTCCTAACTTTAATTCAATTATTATGGTGGAGAATAAAGTCCAATGGTGCTGTGCCAACAACACACAATAATCAGAGATCACACTTTTCAATTATCAAATCAATCATATTCTTTAATTTATTTTATTTTTTTTCATCACAATTCAATTCTTTGGAATATAGCACATTGGCTACAATATAAGTTCACACATTATAGAATGAGTATCTAAAAAACTTTTTAAGTGGAAAATGTTAGATAAATGTATTAGATTAATTATCGAAGATAAATCATTCGATGTGGTTTAGCTCTCCGATTTAATACAAAATAATTAAATCATTTAATAAAATAAAAGTTATAGATATAAATTAGGTTTTATGAAAATATTGTTAGATAAATTTAAGTATTGTACTGCTAAATATGTCGATGAGCTAAAGTCGTATTCTAATGGGGTTCCTTCAATGCAACACAACAATCAAAAACTTGCGAACGATGATTCTGAATGATAAGTTCGTAAAATTCAGTGGACCTTTATTCTACTATACTTCATATATAAATCATAAACAGAAGTATGTAGCTGGTGAAGATAACATAACGATAAATTAATATATGACGTTACTAATAATCGTCTAAATCATGCTCAATTAACAGTTATATCATCTTATAATCAATCACATCATAACAACCTATTTCACAAACTTGAAGTGAGGCTCATGCCACACAATATTACGACATGCATTCAAAGTGAAGCTTGGATCACACGGCATCAAAACATACATTCATATATTCATTAAGTTATCTTATCATGGTATTACATCACGTCTCGAGCATTTAAATCTAAACAATCAAGAATAACTCTAGCATGCTAGTCTACATGACACACATCAATATTTTCAATACCACCATCCAATTCAAAAAAGACCAACATTTATCAAAATCTTTCTTTACAAACAATCATATCCTTATTAAAATTGGATTAAATTTAAATTGAAAATATAATTTATTGTTGATACCGTCATTTAAATAATTAACTTTTAAGTTATAATATATAAAAATAAATTTCATAAGACAGAAATAACCTTACCCTGTTCACAGGTAAAGGTGTTTGTTGAACTAGGAAAAGAAGGGTGAGATTGGTCACCTAAAATTAAACAAAATCTATTATATATATATATATATATATATATATGGACCGTCCCATATATATATCATCAACCGGTGTAAATTTTATCAAGAATTAAAAAATAAACGGATATTATAAAAAATATTTAAAAATGTTACGAAATTAAAATTTTAATTAATTAATTATTTTTTGTAACATAATTTTCTCTGCATGGTTTTACGACGCGTATGAACAAAGACAAGTTCAAATGTTTGACCTTTGACTCATTAGTAGAAACTTGACTATTCCCAACTTATACTCGTTCAACATGACGAAATTGATGATGTCACTTTCCTTTTAAGAAAATTTAAATGTTTTTGAATTAAAAATTTCATGTAAAATTATATAATTAGATCAATTTTAATAATTGACATATTAAAGGAATTAATATATTAAAGTTTTTGAATAAATACACTTTAGAGGAGGAAAAGAGAAAAAAATATTATTATTGAGGATATAATTTATGATTTAGAGAAATAAAGATATTAATCGAGAGCTTTTAATTATTTGATTTAGAGGTTATTGATAATTTAATTTAACGGTTCTAATTGATAAATCATATTTTTTTATCTTAAACGTTATTTAATTTTTTATTCGATTTGAGTTGATAAATTTTTATATAAATTTAATTATAATTATCTAAAAGGTTAAAGTATAAATTAACTCTAATTTTAAAAAACTTTATTTACTCATATAAAAAATACATATATACTTCATCATATTCTTTTTTAATAAGATTTTAATGTTATTTAATAAAAAAATTGAAGTATATTTATAATATTTTTTTTAAAGAAAAAATTTTAATGATAAAACAATGACGAGGTATAAAAGTTAATGAATTGATATAAAAAAGAATTTATAAAAATATAATTGAATGCACAAATTAAATAAAATATAGAATTAAGAGATTAAATTAAGAAATAATTTCAAAAAAAAATATTTTTTTATAAATATTATGTAATGATAGTTGAACATGTGATTTGAATTTAGTCAAAATTATATATGAAGTGAATGAGTAATTAAAGAAATAAGGAAATCTTACGGAAGCTGAGGGTTAAATTATAAAGGTATAAAGATAATTTTAACTCTTAAACGTTTATAATTTTTATCATTTTGACCCTTATTTTTTGGGGATAAATTTAGCCTTTAACCTATATTTTTTGATAAATAGTTTATTTTTTAACTACCATGATAACTGGACCGTTAAAAATCTAACAATGACGAATGATATATGCATATGATAATATATTTTAAATAACATGACATCTAACCTATCAAATATATAATATAATTTTATTCTAATATAAAATATAAAATAATTAAAATTTAAATAAATTATTAAAAATAATTAATTCTAAAATAAAATACTACTAAACATTCTCAACCCTAACTATAATAGAATCAAAATCATACCTTAAAAAATTAATTAATTTCAAACTGTATTCATATTTTTTTAAGATAAGACTTTGAATTCTATCGTAGTTAGGGTTGAGAATATTTAGTAACATTTTATTTTTAGAATTAATTAATTTTTAATATTTTATTTGAATTTTAATTATTTTATATTAAAATAAAATTATATTTCATATATATATATATGTATTTGATAGGTTAGATGTCATGTCATTTAAAATATATTATCATATGCATATGACATATTATTATTGTTAATTTTTTAACGGTCCAATTATCATGTTAGTTAAAAAATAAGTTATTTGTCAAAAAAATAGAGGTTAAGAGCTAAATTTATCCAAAAAAAAAAATAAGGGTCAAAATAGTAAAAATTATAAAGTTAAAAATTAAAATTATCTTTATACCAATTAAAAAGAAATAAAAATTTTATTTTAAAAGTTATGAAATAAAGTTAAATATGCATTTTACTGTAGTTTAGGAGCATGCGATTAAAATTTGATAAAAATAAATTAAAAAAATAAAAAAATAAGATAATCGTACAAAGTTAAAGATTTAAATTAAAAATATAGTTCAAAAATATAAATCAAAGATAAATAAATATTTTATATTTGTTTAAAAATCCGTGGTTTAAATTTATTAAAAATTCTAATAAAATGAAAAAAGAATTACAAAAAAATAGAGATTAAATTATAAAATATAAATTTAATTTTTTAAATTAAATAAATTTAAATCCGACTCAAAATAAAAATATTTAAATTATCTCTATTTGTTTAGGTACTTACAATTTTTTATCTAAAATAATTTTTTAACAATATTAGAAAATATTAGAAATTTTATTGAAAATACAAGATTTTTTAATTAAAAACTAAAACAATATATAATAAATAAATATTAAATTTTTATCGAATTGACCTAAATAATAACAAAATAAAACATTTAATACTTATCTTTAACATAGCAACGAAACTACATGGGGTTGCCTCCAAATTTTTTCTCACTTTTAGCGTTTTATTTAAATTTATTAAAAATTATTTTTTATAAATTTTCTATTTCTAAACAGCTATATTTTTGCTCCTTTAACCCTAAATCTTAGTTCCGTCCATATCTTAGCATAAATAAAATATTAAACACTTACTTTAAAAAAATTATACATACATAAAAAATAATTTAAATATATTCTATAATAAAACCAAAATACATTTATAAATATAATTAATTAATTTTTAATATTTAAATAATAGTTGACGAATAATACTATTAACAACACCAACACAAAGTCACAAACACATCCTTTTAAATCTCGTTTCTCGGTCCAATCGTTCACCAATATCAAGGTTAATATTCTTTTTCCTGTTTTACCCTTACATTCCAGATTTAATTACCATTATATTACTAAATTTTAACTGTATACTTTTATATTTTTATTTATATTCAAGTTCCTGTCTGGTGTTGGCTTTGCTTCCCCAAGAAAAAGAGAGTGCTCCAAAAACGTTGTTAATGGATGCTTCGATCTATGCCAACTTCAGTTTCGAAGAAATCTCATAGAAAAACAACCCCAATCCTCTTGTAAGAAAATTTTATATTCATTCATTATAAATCTATAATCTTTGCCTTGCCTAATTCATCACTGATTTGCTGCCTTCTGATGTTTTCTTCTTCTTTTATTACACGATTGAAGATTATATTTCATTGTGCTTTGATCTCTGTGTGCCGAAAACTGTTTTGTCCCCTCATTTTGTTGCAGAAATTTGGGTTCTTTTTTGTTTCCTACAAAAAGCTTTTCTTTTGTATATTAAAGATTGGATTTTTTCCCCATTGGAAAGGACCAGGTTCAATGGGTTTTGATTGGGATCCATGTTGGATCTCTTGGGGTTTTGTTTTCTTTTGTATAGTTATCAGTTCTTTGTTTTATTTAATATTCTTGGGGTTTGTTAACTGATCTCGTGTTTTGTGTTTATTGTTTCTAATTTTTTTTTTCAATTTATTCTCAGAGTTTTTCTTCTGGGGTGGCTTGTGTTGAAGGAATTTAGAATCTGCCACATTGCCTAGGGCTTGAAAAAGTTTTGTTTCTCTTTTTGTGTGTGGAGAGTTTTATGGGTTGAACTCAAAGAATAATGGGTAGCTTAAGAGAAGATGAAGAATTTTCATTTTTTGATGCTCATGAGCACATTTGGACAATGCCTGGTTTAAATTCTAATGACACAGAGATACAACACTCAGATTCGGGTTTTCGTAATTCGTCTGTGACTATGAGTAGTTTACAATATGATGTGTGGATTAATAGCCCACAAAGTGTTGAGGAACGGCGTAATAAATTCTTGGATTGGATGGGATTGGGTTTAGGTGGAGTTTCTCCAGAGAATTCTGTAGATGCACCTTGTATGGAAGGGGAATTGTATAGGGTAATGGAAACTAGTGATGCTGTTTTGAGAACATCTGGCTTTGAAGAGGAGTTTTCTTCTACTCGGTCTTCCATGTCCTGTTGGTCGAATGATAGTTTTGATTTGTTTGGGCAATCAAGTTCAGGAGATAATCTTTTCTGCAGAGAAGGAAATAAGGGTGCAGTGTTTGACCTTCATGAAGAGCAGAAGGATGAGAAGGCGAATGAGGGTTGGGAAATGAGTGAAGAACATTTGGTGACCAACAAGAAATCTGAGAAGTCTAGTGTGACATCGCCCTCTATTCTACAATTTAGAGGGAATGAAGTTGAGAAGCAGAATAAATTAGAGAGAACAGTAAAGAGAGTTAAGGACAGGTGGTTGAGTAGATTGCGTTCAATAACTTGTATGGCAGATACACAAGTTGAAGATAATCAATTGGGACGGGATGAAGATGATTTGATTTTGGGTACTAAGGTTCAGAGAGTTAAGGTCCACCAAAGCAGGAAGAAAACAAAGGAACTTTCTGCACTCTATAAAGGACAAGATATCCACGCCCATGAAGGTTCAATTTTGACAATGAAGTTCAGTCCCGATGGAAAATACCTGGCGAGTGCTGGTGAAGATGGTGTTGTGAGAGTCTGGCAAGTGGTGGAAGATCAGAGATGCAACGGCCGTGACATTCCAGAAGTAGATCCTTCCTGCATATACTTCACAGTGAATCATCTTTCCGAATTGAAACCCCTCTTTGTAGATAAGGAGAAAGCTGGCAATTTAAGGAGCATGAGAAAAACTTCTGATTCAGCATGTGTAATCTTCCCTCCCAAAGTTTTCCGAATATTGGAGACACCGTTACACGAGTTCCATGGGCATGATGGTGATATCCTGGATCTTTCATGGTCAAAGAAAAATGTAAGTCAACTTATTTATGTCTATGTTTTTCTTGATCACCAACAAATAAGATGAGCTCATCTAAGATTCTCCTTTAATATGTCTCACTTGTGTGTTCATGTTGCAGTTTCTGCTGTCTTCCTCTGTTGATAAAACTGTTCGTATGTGGCAAGTTGGATCTGACCATTGCCTAAGAGTGTTCTCTCATAGTAATTATGGTGCGCTTCTGGCTGAATCTCTGTCTGTGTGCGTGCATTATTTAACATGTAATTAACTAATTGAATTATTAGTAAGTTTTGTGGTATTTCGGGAATGATCTTGTCCTAGTTCCTGATAAGGATTACTTCTCTTTATATGCTGCAGTGACATGTGTTCAGTTTAACCCTGTGGATGACAATTACTTCATTAGTGGTTCAATAGATGGAAAAGTGCGCATATGGGCAATTTCTAGCTGCCAAGTTGTTGACTGGAGTGATGTAGGAGACATAGTTACTGCAGTTTGTTATCGTCCGGATGGACAGGTTTGTTGATTTTCATGCTCCTTTATCCCTTAGGGACCACATCTTATAGTTGAGGAGTTTTAAATTTGTTGTAAATCATTCTTTCTAATTTATGCAGGGAGGAATTGTTGGCTCAATGACAGGCAGCTGCCGATTTTACAACGTGGCAGGTATGTTCACACCGAAAGGGATTCATGTTTATTCACAATGATATACATAGTCGATAGATCTATTGATGATTACTGGTATTACGAGGAACATTTTGGCCTGTTTCTTAAACAGGTCATAGAAAAGATATTTTATGGTCGAGATAGGCTTAGAAACATGTTTCTCTCATGAAGCTGCATTTATAGTTGGGTTGATTCTTAAACAAACCAAATTTTGTGTTGTTTCTTTCAGATAATCATTTGCAACTGGATGCTCATATATTATTAACTGGAAAAAAGAGGTCACCTTGCAGAAGGATAACTGGCTTGCAGGTAGTAAATAATATTTCTTATCCCTGCTTTTGGTCACTATAGTATAGGCTTGTCTCTTAATAGCTGAGATTTCCAGTTTTAGCTCATATATATCATTCGATGCAGTTTTTGCCGCAAGATTCAAGCAAAGTAATGGTTACTTCTGCTGATTCTCAAGTCAGAATTCTTCAAGGACTCAATGTGATCTGCAAATACAAGGGTATAGTCATCTTGTTTTCTAAACCTTCAACAGTATAATAATTGTTTGCTGCAAATCATCAAACATGGAATTGTAAACTTCAGTTTCTTACATTTATTCAATTTTTTTGTTCCCCACTAATTCATGCTCTGTTACACTGCAGGAGCTGGTAATGGTGGTAACCAGGCATTCACATCATTAACTGCTGATGGGAAGCATATTGTCTCAGCTTGTGAGGATGCAAATGTATATATATGGAATTGTGTTGACCAGGATGATCAATCAATTTCTCGTGCTAAAGATGTAAGATCTTGTGAGCGATTCTTTGCTAATGCATCTATTGCAATCCCATGGTGTGGCATGAAATGTGAGAATCCAGAAAATGAAAGGCATTTTGAAGTATTGAATGAAAATTTACCCGATAACCTTCAATTGTCCTCGCCTTTGCATTTCTCTTTGAGCCATGAGTACTTTTTGGAGTCTTTTCCGAAGGAATCTGCAACTTGGCCAGAGGAAACACTTCCTCCATCCAGCCCATCGACCGTGTCATCTGCAATGCACAGGTCCCAGTACAAGTTTCTGAAATCTTCTTGCCAGAATACATTTAAACCCCATGCATGGGGTCTTGTAATAGTGACAGCTGGTTTGGATGGAAGAATTAGATCCTTCCTCAATTATGGTTTACCAGTACCCGTGTGAAAATACTAGTCGGTTTCCCAGATACTTTGTTGATCTTCAGCAGGCTGACAAGTGATCAATTACTATTGCATGCTCCGGGCTGCATGCTGCATGCTGCATGCAGAGTTCATACTGATGGTTGAGAATCTATGGTTTCATCACGGTGGTCTGCAACCAAATTTGGTTGCAACAAGTAGCTGTGTTCTATGTTTTACGACAATCACTTTTGGAATGGGCGACCAAGGTCAGTTTATCTGAATTCCCTCCAAGTTTATCGTATGATTTACTGGAGATATTTGTCCGCCTGCCCTGGAATGGATTTCACTAGGTATGTTAATAGAAGGCATTAGATATCTCATAATGTACAACGGAGGTTTTCGTGGTCATCGGAGCCTCCTAAACCAGCCTTTTCGGTCCGCTAACACAATTCGTAGATGTAGCGCGTTGATATTTATACCAACACTCGAAATTGTTGTATACATTTTTTAAAATCTTTGTGAAAGCTCGACTCAAATAGATTTGACTTGAGTTTAGCTGACTTGTAATTTTAATCCAGCGTTGTAGATAAATTCAGTTATTTCTTGGGTTGGTTTCTCTCCCAGGTATATAAGATTGTGAGAAGCAAATTGTTGTTAGACCATGAGCATTACTGTGTTATGTTTTCCTGTGATGAAGATGGATTAATTCTTTAGGGTTTATTGGATTCAAAAAATGTAGGCTTTTCTTTTTTCCTGTGTTCAACATTAGTGGGTGTTCTTAGTGAAAGTAAAAGAGGCTTTAAAAAGATGACAAAGCAAAAACAGCGACAAAAGTTGGTGTTGGTAAAAACAGTGACAAAACCAGAATCCGAGGAAGAAGATGACTAAAGATCGAAGATTGAGAAAAATGAAACAAACAAATTAAAACAAAGAACAGTGATTCCGAAGCGTATAAATCTTTAAGTTTTATATGGTTTTAGGATCGCTGGATGTAAAGATGAATCTTATGTGACGGTTTGAGGGGTTTAATAAAAAATTTAAAATTTTAAAGGCCTAATTGAAAATTTTAAAATTTTGAAGGATTTAATGAGATTTGTTTTAAAAATGAAATTTTAATTAAAAATTTTTAAACAAACGTGAGACCATGAACATTCCTAATTAAATTTACTAAAAGGTTATTTCTCAAACTTCTGTGGTATCATGAGAAAATAAATGATCAAAATTAATTCCTTACTTTTTAAATGATAATATTTATATATTCTATTGTTAATTTTAATTATATGTTATACACGTGTAACGATATAAAAATATATATTTTAAAAATTATATTATTTAACCAAATCTTACTCTATATAAAGATAATCTTTTTACGCTATACATTATATAAAACTTAAAAGTTATATCTACCTTTAGACTATTAGATAAATAATTAATTAAAATTAATATTAAAAAATTAAAAATTATCTTAAAAATAAAAAATAACCTTAACTATTTATTATAATCTTTTAATAAACTAAAAATTTATAAAAATAATTAAATTTTATATTAGGTAAGGAAATCCAAACCTATATATTTGCGCGTGATTTCCTCTCCTTGATAAACAATCCCCAGCGCGAGATCAAAAGTTCAGAAAATGCTGATTTTGCATTAAAAAAAATAAACAATAAGGATTCCTTTATCAAAAAAGACAAAATTATCTATATTAAAACACATATAGGTACCGTAATTAGGAGACAATTAGGACAAAACATGATTAGTTGGTAAGGGACAAAGTTAAGTGTGTTGGCTTTTTATAGGTACCTATCAAAAGACAGATTGATGACTTCCATTTGCTTACTTTCTTGGATTATTTGATGGGGTTTGAGAAAATTATTTTATAAATTATTTTTTTCTTCTGGATAGAGTATCATACCAGATTAAATACTAAATGATGTTTTTTTAAAATAGGGTAAACTACACGGATAGTCATCATATTATTGGGTTAGCATCGATTTGGTCACAATGTTTTAAAAAGAATTAAATACACCAGTAAACTATTGATTTAGTATTAAAATAGTCATCTGCCGTTAAGGATGTAACGAACTGATGACGTGACAGTTAAATATATAATGAAATAATTACTCATTTAGTCCATGTTATTCATACATTTTTACAATTTAGTCATAATTTTATTATAATAAAATAATATAATTATTTAATTAGGTGGTGACACATGTCACCACCTTATTGGAGGGTTATATTTATATATATTTAATTTATTAAATTTGATTTTTATCCTGTGATTAAAAGAGAAAAATAAAATACAATGGCTTGCACCTATGGGGATTAAACCTAGGTCTCCAAGGAAAGCAACAAACGTGCAAACCACTAAGCCAAATAATTTTTAATAATATTTGACACCAATATTAATATTTATCCACTATTATTGTTTATATTTATCCACTATTAATATTTATCCAATATTAACAAGTGTGCAAGCTGTTTTATTTTGTTTTTCCCCTCTAGTCAGGTGGTGACACGTGTCACCACCTGGTTGGAAGATAAAAATCAAATTTAATAAATTAAATATGTATAAATATAACCCTCCAATAAGATGGTGACACGTGTCACCACCTAATTAAATAATTATATTATTTTATTATAATAAAATTATGACTAAATTATAAAAATGTATGAATAACAGGGACTAAATGAGTAATTATTTCATTATATATTTAACTGTCACGTCATCAGTCCGTTACATCCTTAATGGCAGATGGCTATTTTAATACCAAATCAATAATTTATCGGTGTATTTGATTCTTTTTAAAACATTGTGGTCAGATCGATACTAACCCTATAATATAATGACTATCCGTATAGTTTACCCATAAATTAATAATTAGACTTCATTCTCCAATACTTTTGAAAAAAATGGGTTAAAAATAATTTTAGGATTAAAAACAATACATAACAAATTTTTTTAGATTAAAAGTATTTTTCAGTTTGGTTTAAAAAGTATTTCTAAAAAATATTTTTTTTAGTTTTTAATTTTTTAAAAAAATATTTTTAAATAAAATTAGTTTTAGTAAATTTGATTTAGTTACGCTTCTTATTATACTCTTGTTAGTTTTAGTAGAGTTTTTAATGACGCTTAAAAATACTATTATAAAAAAAAACAATAAAAATATATTCTGTGTATTTAAATAAAATATGTCAAATAAATCTTAATCAAAGCCTATAAACTCCATCAAGCAACCATATTATAATAAGATATTGATGTCTCCTAACATTTCATAATTATTTTTTTTAAAATATACAAAACAAAAATAAAAAATTCTTTGGTCACAAAATCAATTAAAAAAATCTTAATAGACTATATTGCTTTAATTGTATTTTCATTCAACTTTTTAATTTTATATGTGGACTATGGATTTGTTATTTGGATTTGTAAATTCTATTTTTTAATTATATAACTGATATTTTTGAATATATTTTTTAAAATTTTATTTTTAAATATCAGTTTAATTTTTTAGCTTTCTTAATAACGCATACATGTGATACTCAAACTTAGGTCACTTGAATGAATTATATCTTCTACCACTAAAATCACTTCACGAGTTCATATAATTGATATTTTTAAATTTTAATTATAAAACATTTCTTTAATTTTATTTTTATAACAATATTTTTGTCAAATGAAAATGATATCACCGACTTAAATGACAAAAAATTCACCCCAAAGTTTTATATAAAATGTAAATCAGTTAGAAATAGTGTTCTAAAGTGTCAGTCAAATGCAATGGTGTATTGAGCAGGTAGATGCATTGAACTCAAGTCGTCTTGAAGGAAATCAGCACATGAGACAAAGACAGAAACTACTTTATTTTGTTTTCGAACCCATCATGTGAACACAGGCTCCTACCGACAAACAGACCAACTCAGACTCTAGAGTCTTTGGTTCACTAATGTTTCACTCAAATCTCATTTTCCCCCTTAATCATGTTGTCTTATGTTCCTTTTCCACTTTATTTCCTTTTAAGGACCTAATTTCCAACCTATCACTTGTTTGTATAGATAGGCTAGCAAGATAGGTTCTAAAGAGAGGGGACAATCACACTTGAGGGAGTGGATACTTCAGACTTTTTTTAGTTTAGAATTGTTGGAATTGTTTTACATTTGGTGTAATTGCAATTAGGGTAAATTTTGATGGAGGTCCATTATTAATACGATTATATTTGGATCATTTAATTGAATTCTAGTCATAACTGATTTCTTTTCTGTTTAAATGCAAATGAAATCGTCAAGAAATACATTGAAGGATATTTAATAAAATTGATTACAATTGGGTCACTCTTTCATTAAAATTCAAAGAAATATATTATATTAATTTAATCCTAATTGAATGTGATTTAATAAATTCAACCATCAATATTTAAAATTATAACAATTTAATCAATTGTTTTCTCTCAGATCATAATTGTTTTCTCTCATTTAGTCAAGTTTTCTCTCAGATCATATGTATACACATTTTCTATGGGCAGGGTAGAATTTTCTTTCTTAATTGGAGAAAGTATAAATTTTTGTCATACTTAGGATTGTAAATGAGACGAGACAGATCGCGAGCTACTCAAGCTCGACTCAGTCAAAGCTCAGTCAAAACTCGACTTTATCGGACTCGACTCGAGCTCGAACTCGACTTGAGTTCTTGCCGAGCCGAGCCAAGCTACATGATACTCGACTCGAAAGCTCACGAGCTACTCGAAAATATAAATATATTTTAAAACCCTAAAATCTAAACCCTAAACATAAGTCTTACACTCTAAATTTAACATACTAAAACCTAAAATTAACAAGCTTGGGTTTACACAATTTGTGTATCAAAGTTTTTTCTCTGTTAGGCTTTAAATGAGACGTAAGAGACGTAAGAGATAATAGTTACTCAAGTCTAACATGATCAAAGATCGGTTAATACTTAACTCGATTAGGCTCAAAAAAAGCTTGAACTCGACTCGAGTTCTAAACGAGTCGAGCTGAGCTTAGATTTTTTAGGCTCGTTTAAAATTACTCAAGCTCGAACTCGACTCGAAATCTTAACGAGTCGAACCCTGAACCCTGAACCCTACTCGAGCTCGACTCGGCTCGTTTACACCCTAGTCATACTCCATTTCATTTTGTTATGTTGGGAATGGTTGGTTGAACCGGTTGTTCATGACCCGTAGTGTCAACACGAATTTTAGGTTATATAAATAACAAATAAATAATAAGATATAAATAGTTAATAAAATATATAAATAATAATAAATTTTTTATTAAAATATATATATATATATAATATTTTTTAAAAAAAGTAAAATCGAAAAATCTGGAAAAACGAAAAACATGGGATCATGGGGGAAGAGTTTTGGTTTGATTGAGTTGAGGTTGTTGAGCTTTTTTAGGGATTGAGATAGAGTTTGATCTAAGTGGGTCTGTTGAATCGAATCCCTTTAAATAGGGATTCGATCGACAGTGAAGGGGAGAAAATTTTCGGATTTGAAGGAAAAAGACTGAATCGGCAGAAATTGGGGTGCAATCGGCAGTGGAAGCTTGAATCTGAGGAGCAATTTTGAGCACTTGGAATCGGGTAAGATCGCTTTCGTTTTCTGTTTCACCTGTATGTTTTTTGTTTTTCGGTTAGATTCTTGATCGGTTTTTAGAGGTTTATTGACTTGGATGATGAGTTTAGGGCTTGAATAGAGTAGGTTGTGGAGGTTTTGATGTTTAGATTTAGGTTTCTCGTCGTTTCTGATGTGTTTTCTGGATTTTTGAGGGTTCCGACGAGTTCGTCGGCGTCAGATTTGATCACCGGCGTCAGGAACGTTTCGTCGCGGTGGTCAGAAAACTCGTCGATGCGACGGTCGGCGGCGGCGACTCGGATCCAACGACGGTTGGTGCGGCGGCTTCAATGCTTGTTCTTGATGTTAAACATGAAGAACACCAACCCAAAAGGGGTGTTTTGATCCAAAATGTTCATGTGATCTGGGTTTTGGGATGTTTAGCCCAGAGAATTTGAAGGCTGAGTTAAGAAGCCGAGTTGGGGGAGAGGTTAGATTGGCCGAGTCCACTTAGTTCAGTGATTTTTATACCCTCTAATACGACGCCATTTTGGAGGATACGGGCGCGCGGGTCAGATCCGGGTTCAACCCGGATCTGCGTGTTTTGGGTAGTTTGGGGCTTTTTACCCCTTTAGTCCCCCTTAGTTCGAACTGCTTTACAATTTAGCCCCCTAGAATCCCCAATTAGGTCCCTAGAGCCCTAAATTTCCCTCAATTAGGTCCCTAAACCCCTAATTAGACTCCTAGGATTAAAATTAACTAATTTTAGACTTTAATTAGGATAAAAAAATTAATTTTAAAGACTTAAAATTATTAATTAGGTTCTAATTAGAATATAATTTATTTTTTAAGAAAACTTTAAAATTAATTTAACCTAGTTAAATCTAACATAAAATTAATTTAACCCCTATAACCTAAAATTAGACTTTAATTAGGTTTAATTTAATTCTTAAAATTTAGGAAATAATTTTAATTAATTATAATTAATTTCTAAAAAATAAGATTTAAATTTAATTAGGTCTAATTAACCCAAGCTTCACCGAATTAAACTTTAATTAGATTAAATTAAATTCTTAAAATTTAGAAATTATTTTAATTAAGACTCTTAATTAATTTTAATCTTCTAAGATACGATTTAAAAATTAACCTAATTGAATTTAATCCAACCCTCCAATTAAACCTTAGAACTTAAAACTCACCAAGTTAGATTTAAATTAGGTTTTAATTAAAATTTGAAGTTAGGAAAGTTTAATTAATTAATTTAATTAAAAATCCTAAGCTTGAAAATTAATTTTATACTTAATTAAATCTAATCCATCTTTTGAGGTTTGTTTTCTAGTCCCTTTTGATCTTTATCAATGTAAGTCTCTTTTGTACTCACTTATGATGACATTTTGATGTAATTTGTACTCTCATGATTCTAATAAAAATGTCGAGTTCCTTTACTTTGTTTTATGTTTTATTTTAAGTATTGCATGACATATTTTAGGGAGGTCGCCTAATAAACGTTTAAGTTAATTAATTTAGAGCCCTCTAGGACTAGTCGCTTTAAATAATTAATTTAATTAGGGAGATAATTTAGTAACATAACATTTGAATCTTATATCTCGGATACACTAAAGAGGTTGATGTTTTGACGTACCATGATGCTGACCTAGAGAGTGTACCTTGGTATCGAATTCATGTGCTATTAAAACCTAGAACTTTGACAAAATAACTTAGGCTTATTGTTAAATAAAATTGATAGGTAAAACTAGTGACATTAGTAACTTAGGTTTTAACACTTAATTAATGGAGCCTTTGTAAGGTTAGAACTTAAAACGAACAAGATAAAAATGGTCATGCATTTTTACTTTAACCTTTTGAGGCGGAAGTTACATTCCCTTGAATTTGGGTGAGGTTTCCTATCTAGAGGACGTCTCGTTCAACTCAAGTTTAAGGGTGATGTAATTTCTAAATCAAAAGGATATCCTCGATTCAAATAATGTTCGATTAACAATGGAAAATTAAATTAATATCTATCTTCAAAGTATCAATGCCACGTAATTTTTTTTCAAGGTACCAAATTTTTGGGCGTTTGTAAGGGTCGTCCTTATACGTAACCGACTCCCGAACCCAATATTTTTAAAAAATGAATCTCTGGTTTGTTTTATGGTGTCTGGCCTACCAAAGTAGCCGGTGGCGACTCCAAATCATTTTAAAAATTAAATTATATTTTTTTTTCTAAAATTTGAATTAAGAGCGATAAAATTCGGATTTTCCAAAATCAAACTCGCCAGACTATTTTTGGTACGTATCGATTTTAAAACGGTCGCGACATGTAGTAGCTAAGCTAACGCAACAATTGGCTAAAGATGTTGGTGACCACAAAATGTACTTCTCTCACTAGATCTAGACCACTTGGCCCAATATCGAACCTTTGAACCCTGATCGAGATTTGTACCTGTACCCATAACTCATTTCACCCAATTTGTACTTCGACCTGACCCATGAATCTTCTGAGTCGACCCGTGTTCTATTGCCTTGGAGTCAACTCAAATTTATACTATCATGTTTGAATTTATATCAGATCTCAAATCAAATAAATCAAGTCAAGTCTACAAAAAAAATCAAATTTGATATACAAGAATGACAGATTATCTATATAGTTACCAAAGAAGGATTATTTGTATATAAATTTTGAATTATCTATATTTTACAATTTTAAATAATTTTTATAAAAGTACATTCTTTTTATACTTCCTAAAATTTATATAAATATTTTTATTTTATTTTCTATATTTTTTTGTATTTTTATGATTTTAATGTTTCTAAAATATATATTTATAAATATTTAGCTTTTATAATTTACATTCAATTAAATCCTTAACATTAAAGAAAATAATAAGTCTCATTAATGACAATACCACCATTGTAAAGGTTCGTTAACTATGTCAACAAAAACTAACAATCAACATGATAAACGTTAATAAAAAGATTTGATTGATTAAATTTTTAATTACAAGAACTTAATTATTTATTTACAGAAAGTTTTTTTATTATTAAACTAAAAAAATTAAAATATCTTTTTTAATTTTATCATTGACTTTTAATTAACATATTCCAAAGTTGAGAAAAATTATATCATGGGTAAGTCTCACCACGTGTTCATGAGACCAACCACTAAAAATCATCCATATCATCATTTTTTCTATGTCATATATTTCTCAAAGTAAATTTTTACTTAAAAAAACTGTTTTTAAAATAAATTAACAATAAATATGAGTGAAGATTTAATTTGAAAAAATATATGACATAAAAAAATGATGATATAAATGATTTTTTAGTGGTTGGTCTCATAGACACATGGTAAGACTTGCCCATGATATAATTTCTCCGAAACTAGGGATAACATTTAGATATTTATGTAGATACATTTAATAACTTTGTATTAAATGTTAATGAAAATTGTTGCTTTATTCATTAAACAATTTCGTTATATTTTTTAGTATATTGATATGATTATAAGATAGTATATGTTTAAAATTTTAAACTTTTAATAACACATATTATATATATATGATGTTCAAACCCGAGTCATCTAAATAAAATATATCATCCTTTATTCCTGAAAACATACCACAGGTTCGACCTTTAAAATATATCAAATGTTGTATAAGAAAATACTAGGTAGAAAGATGGTTAATCAACGTTTAGAATTTTTATCATTTTGACCCTCATTCTTTTTTTGAGATAAATTTAGCCCTTAATCTGTCTTTTTGACAAATATCTCATTTTTTAACTAAGTGACTAGTCCGTTAAAAATTTAATGATGATAACATATGATAATATATTTTAAATGACATGGTATACATACACGTAGAATGTAATTTTATTCTAATATAAAATATAGAATAATTAAAATCCAAATAAAATATTAAAAATTAATTAAATTTAAAACAAAAGTATACTAAAAATGTTCAACCCTAACTACAATAGAACCAAAATTCTATCTAAAAAATATGAACACGGTCTAAAATGAAAAAAAATTATAAAGATTATTACCGATAAATCAAAGATGGATTTTGATACTAATTAATTGAGTTTTTTTTTTAGTTTAGAATTTAAGTATTTTAGTGTTTAATCTAAATTGAAAGTTTAGGGTTTTGATTTATAGTTTAAGATTTAAATTTAAAACTAGTAAATTTGAGGTTTTAGATTTTGAGTTTTAATATCCCAAGATTATACAAAAAAAGCCGAGTAGTAAATTTATTTAAGGTTTAACAGACAAAATATTTTATATTTAATTAAATTTTAATATTTATTTGAATTTTAATCATTTTATATTTTATATTGGAATAAAATTGTATTATATATATATATATATATGTATTTGATAGGTTAGATGTTATATCATTTAAAATATATTATCACATGTTTACTATATGTCATTATCATTAAATTTTTAATAGTATGATCATTATGATAGTTAAAAATGAGATATTTGTCAAAAAGATTTATGTTAAGGGCTAAATTTATCCCAAATAAAGAATAAGGATCAAAATGATAAAAGTTATAAACGTTAAAAATTAAATTTATCTTTATACCAAAATACTACGATGTTATTACTTGTCGACTACTAGAGATTATTGATGAAATTGGTCCTTTAAGTATACTTATTAGTCAATCACCTTGGTTTAAACAACATCATGGCCAACATATGGTCTCCCTAAAGAAGATTAACACAAGTTTTGAATACTAATTAACAAATAAATTAGACTTAGTGTTATAAGTTCAAGATGTTGTGTTGTCTCCTTGCTTTTGTTTTTTTGGTAGTGCTCTTTGTTAATGGCTGTAGCCAAATTTCAACCCTAAATTCTCTCTTTGATTTCTTGTGTTTGCCACTATGACTTGTTTGTCCACATCTTAATTGCCTTGGAATGTGCTGAAACTACTGTTTAATAAAGTGGTGTTCGGTACCACGGATAAAGAAATCTAGGATTAGAGAGTCAAGAGCCACTCCATGGATTTAAAATTAGTGTAATAAGAACGATTGTACAGATTTAAAAAAATAAAAAATTAAATTAAATATTTATAAAAAATATAAATATATAATTATAAATTATCTAAAACTTAAAATAATAAAAAAAATATTATCTGTAGGTGAAAAACTAAAAATATGTGATTGTTAGATGTTTAATATTTAATATTTTTATTACTCAAGAGAATAATCTAATATATTTTTATTAAAGTAATTTTTTAAAGAAAAAAAATTATATCTTACTAAATATAAAGTAAGAGCCTTATTTTAATAAATTGTATAGAATTTCAAAAACTTTGAATCATCACTGAGCCAGGGACCGAGGCATATAGGGTGGGGGAGGGGCAATTGCCCTATCCTGAAGATTTTTTTTTATCTTCTTATTTAATTTTTTAAAATTATTTTTTATAGATTTATTTCACTTTTAAATATGTATATTTTATCCCAATCCAAATCCTGATTTCGTCCCTGCTAGTAGTTCGGTACCACTATAAATAAAACTTTTTAAATGAATGATATTTTGAGCAACATTTCCCCTTTAAATTTGCACCACAAAGGACGGTAATGTAAAAATTAGGTGTAGACAATAAATGGAAAAGTCGCCTATATGTTGATCAATGCAAAGGACTGTTCATTGTTGTCAACCAGGGACAGGAATCAAATCTGACACTTTGTTCACCATTTTTTATACTTTTTTATGCAAATGATCAATAGGAAAAATGTTATGTACCATCAAATGTTGGGTTTAGAGAATTTGAAATTGGGTAAGATTTAGAATTTTGAGTTGGAATTTAAAATTTATTTTTAATATATTTTTAGTATTAGGATATAGAGACAAAGTCAAAGATCGAATATTAAGAGGGATAAAAGTTTATTAAACTTTTAAATTAAAAATTTAAGAGAGACAAAAATTTTATTTTATTATTATTTAAATTAAGAACGATTTTAAACATAATTATATTGAAATTTTTTGGAGAGAGTTTTTTCCCTTCCACCATCAACGTGGCTCCGTGGGATATATATATAGAAAGAGAAATAATATTGGAAAAGAGTATAAGATTCTTGTTTATAATTAACGTGTTTTATCAAATGTATTAACATTTATCTCATGATTTTGCGAGTAATTTTATTTCTTTATTAAATGAAGTAATAAATTTTATGAGAAAAAATTAAAATAAATATAAAATAAAATAATTTTTATGATTTTAATCATTAAATCAATCGATGAATCTCCCGAGTTTTACGAACTAATCTGAACTCTCCGCAGGACGCAGCAGGAAAAAAAAACATCAAAACCACATATGATACTAATAGTTGAGGTTTAATTGGTTGCTCGACCGACAACATTAATTCTTATACAAAAATTTTGTTTTCGACATCATAAATACTCTAATGACTCTCGATTAAATATAAGAGAAAATATCTTGGTTCGATGAGAACTTAAAAGTTGAAAAATTATTAAATAAATTTCATTTTTATTCGAATGTTCTTTCAGTTTTCTAGGTTCTTGTTTCGATATTAATCTGGATCGGTTCATGTCACACGTCTAATTTTAGTGGATGAGTCTTTTATGGGGATTTTGTGTGTACGCAATGTCTTAAACATGATACTTACTTAAGCGGAATCAAAATATTTATCACTTTGGATCAACTCTTATTGGCATTAAATAAACTTAATTTACCATATCATCTATAATTTATTTAATAATATTTATTTACTTTAGTATAATTTTTAAGTAAATATTTATTTTTAATTACATATAAGAATAAGGTAAAGTTTCATTTAAAAAAATAAACTAGGACTATAATTGAGATGAGATAAATCTCAAGCTACACGTGTTTGACTCAGTCAAAGCTTGGTCAACATTCTATTTGATAGAATCGACTCGAGCTCGAACTTGACTTAAGTTCTTAATGAACCAAGTTGAAGCATTCGATATCCAACTCATAAAACTCATGAGCTATTAAAAAATATAATATATTATTTTTTTAAGTTTTTAAACTTAAAATCTAAATTGTCAAACATGAAATCCTAAAATATATACCCTAAACATAAGTACTAAATTCTAAACTCAACAACTTAAACATTTAAACCTTAAATTAACAAGCTTGTGTAAAGTAAAGATTACACAACTTTTGTATCAAAGTTTATTCTTAATAGGGTTTTAAATGACGAGAAAAATTACAAACTATTTGAGTTTGACTCGATAAAGTTCGGTTAACACTCAACTAAATTGAACTTGATTCAAGTTTTTAACAAGTCAAGTCGAATTCAAATTATTTATACCCCCGAAAAACCATTCAAATTTAAACTCAAGTTTTTAATAAACCGAATAAAGCTCAATACTACTTAAATTTAACTTGACTCGATTATACTCCAAATCATAAATAACTTAACGACCAACTCATATCTAATAAAATTTTCCGAATGTTTTTATTTCAACCGTCTTCCATCTTCATTTGAATATAATAAAAAAATAAGCTTGTTTCCGAAATGAAAAACATAGTAGTTGACTTAAGGGGAGCAAAAGCAGGGGTCCTGCATCTCATGATGAATGATGATGCTCTAGTGTTGGTATTGGGTGCGCCATGACAAAAGCTACCAAGCCTAGCCTAGTAGCTACATCATAACCCACTCATATAAAGCCACACCTTCCCCTCCCCAGTCTCCCTCTCTCTCCCATTGCCAACGAAAGTCTTCACTCGATCATCACCAACCTCCTCCTAAGCCTAACAACAAGCACCACCCATGTCAACTCTTCGCTTCAACGCTTTTCTTCTGCTGTCTCTGCTCCTCTTCATGCCTTTCTCTCAAGGTAATCACCAGTCAGGCAGTCACTGCAAATGCATTGCTTTTCTCATACCTGGGATGAACATGGACAACGATAACACTCGAAATCGAGAACAACCATAACGTTGCATTGCAGGAGTTGTTTCAATCCTTAGTGTGCAGTAATCTCTTTAGTCTTTACTGAAACACTGATAAGAGTCCTTGTTGTTGTTGACAGGCATGGTTAACGGGTTCCAAGGTGGAATGCAAGCTAAATATTACTCCCTTGATCAACCGGTATATATATACACTCCGCTTCTGTTCAATATATATGTTTATATTGTAAAACAACGTTATCTAATTATTTCGAAATGTTGTTGATTTTAACCATTAGATGAAGGGTGGGACTGAGAAGATCCAAATGAGTTCATCATCGAGGAAGCTGTTGACGGGTGCAATGCTGGATTATGATGATACAGGCGCTAATACCAAGCACGAACCAAGGAGAAAACCTGGGAAACCATGAGATATATATTATAGTTTCTACTCATTCTCTCTTTTCAGAGGTTTTGATGGTCTCTTACTACTAGAAAGGCGTAATCTTATGGTGTTCTTGAATGAGTTCCTATTTAGAAACCCTACTCAGTGGGTTATTACTTATTATAATTATTATGTTCATAAACTATCGTGGTGTTGTTGCAATATGTTGCGACTGTGTATCACTGGCTATTATTGCCTTTGCCTGCCATAATTATGTATTAAGATTAAATAATCAAGGTCTCTCCAAGTTATTAAAATAAAATTCTTAATACTATAATATAGTGATTTTTTTGGTACAACTATGGATATCCAAGTTATTGATTGATTAATTTGTATCATGTAGTATAAATACTTTTTATAAAGATATTTTTTTTGATTTTTTTATTCATAACATTAAAATTTAAAATTTTGATCTTATTTTAAAAAATTAGTTTTTTTTTTTACTAAATCAATTAATCGTTGCTTTATAACACAATGCCTAGCTTCTATAAAACAAAGATTATAACTATTGAATAAAAATCTATTTTTCATAATGTATGTTTATAATGTACTTGTAATCATAAAGAATAGATAATTAAGGTGTTAGAATAATTATAAAAATATGCATTTCGGTTCGTCCATTTTCAACATCCAACTGATAAATTATCATTAAGTTAATTAATATTAAGACAGATAATTTTGTATTTATCAAATGATTCGGACCAACTCTGTATTGGGCTTTTCCTTGTAGCTACCAAGATATTTTACAGCTTAGTTTATGTCCACCGACAATAAGATCAAGTGCTTGAAGTCCTTCATCAACAAATGTCTTGTGCTTACATTTAGCAGAATTATACATTCTTCTGACTGTAAACAGTCATCTATTTTGCTTATGAAATCAAACCCAGTTTAGTTTTGTAGATATTATATATGCAAAACGTCATCATCCATTAAGACACATAGTTACTACTGTCTGGCATGAGCAGAGATTGATGGTGCCAACAGACCAAACTCTTCAAAGTGTGTGGTTCCTATTAAAATTATTCTTTAATAGTACTTAAAAAGTGATCTAAAGCTAAACTACTGATCAGACGGTGGCTATGAGTTTCAGGAGCTCTTTTTTTCTTCATTTTCTGATGCCATGCCCAGGTCTCCATGGGACTACTTGCTGAAAGCTTTCATAAATGCGAGCCTGCAGGTAAACGTAGCTTTCCGATTAGAAAACATCCAAGAAAAATAGTCAAGGAATTATTTATTATACCTACTAAGTACTAACCAAAGATTGTGACCATTTTTTGGTAAAATAATTGATTACTCGTAACATAGCTCAAATTCACTTTCAGAAGAGTGTAAAATTCCCAGAAAATTAAGAAATTTGAAACAGAAAGTTTGACACTACAAAGAAGATGGTGGTTTTCAAACATACCAAGACATGAGACCTAGCATGAGATAGATTCAGAAAACTGGTTTTCTTGTTAACCGTTGTGATCTTCACCTCTGCACCTCCGACTCCACTGTCGACGACAACTGGAGTCGAAGAGTCAAAACTTCCTTGAACAACTCGTCCAGCTTTTCTAAAGCTCCCCCACCTACTGGACCCAAACTTACCTTTCTCCTTATTCACCCACTTGTAGTCCAGGTTCCTCAGAGACCCGCCTTTTCGGAACGACAAGGCGTTAGGCACAAACCGACACGCATCAGTCCTGTCCAGGACACTTGTTGGAGATGGAATGTTAGCAACTTTAGACTCAGCTAACAATCTCGGAGGCAGTTCCAAGCATCTAGCAGCGTTCGGCTTTGATCGACTGGTTGTATTAGTTTCGTTATCGTTGCCCCGATATGGCCTCCTAGGCTTTCCCGGTGCTTCCTCCCACTGGAATGGAATCGAAACTGAGACATGGATCGGCGGTGTTATCATTCCCGACGTCTCTTTCCCCTTACTCGGAAACGAATACAGAGAAAGCTTTGGTGTCGTAGGAGATCTCATTTTTGGTTTCACCTTTTGATCATGCAATTCTTTTCTCACCCACTGTACCAAATGTTTTCAAGTTTATAGAGGAAGAGCTGGTGGGTGAAGTGGGAGGCAATGAATGTGAACTCGGAGAGTCCCACAGTAGCATTACCAACAACAACGAACGCTCCCGGCGCTTATTATTCACGAGATAACATACTTATTAGAGGGAGGCATAAATTCAAAAAATATTACTAAAATGTGATTAAATAATATTTTTTAATATTTAATTATTATTTTTTAAAATAATTCAATCATTAATATTTTATCTTGGATTAAAATAATTCATCCGTTAATAAAAATATCGGTTCAATAATTGTAAATGTCTTAAAATGACCGATAAACTTATACAATTGTACACGTTGATATCACAATATCATATAAATAAATGTATTGACTTGAAAAAAAAATATTACAACGGTTAAATATAAAATCATGGGCGAATCTAGACTTAAGCCTTATCCCACCCCATGCTAAACAAATACCATTTAATTTATATTTTAATATTAATATAAATTGAAATTTAAACAAGTAAAAAACAAAAGAAATGACCCAATATAAAAGTTAAATTTAATTTTTAAGCATTGAATTAATTTAAGAACCAAAATTCAATTGAAATAAAAGATAAAAATAAAAACAGTGAGATTGTTTGTATTTTTATTATATTTTATAAATATTATTTAAAAATAATTTAAACATATTTTGGCTATTAATTGATTAAATATATAGTTTTTAAAATTACTATTTCTAAGAATTGTTTGGGCTCCACCTATATATAATGACCATAAAATATAAAAAAAAAACATAATTAAAGTTAAGATTAAAGTTAAAATTTTAAAATATACCTTTAATAAAAATCTACCACTCATATTTAATATTTAAAAAGTAATTTAAAAGAGAATATAAATATAATATATTTCTCTGTTATATTTTTGAAACTTGCGAAAAAATAATTTAAATAAATAAATTTAAATTTATATTTTTATGACTAAAGTTTATTTTAAAAAATCAATTAAGTTATACATAAAAATTATGTTTCGCTCAACTTTCTTATCATTTTTATTTTAATTAATATAATTATTTTTAAATTTAATTATTAAAATTTTAAATTATTTTGTTTTGGTCACCATGCAATGACATGTAATATCTTCTATAAATTTGGTTGTGGGAAGGAGCTAAAAAAGACGCTTTGAAGTGGAGAAACGTCAAGATGGACGGTCAAAAGAATTTGGGAGTTTGGAACATTAACCACAAGGGACGGAATTTGTGGTAATAAATAGGGGTTAATTTTTTTAAAAAAATTAAAGATTTAAATTGAAATTTTAAAAATAGTGAGAGTTTAATTAAAAAATAATAATAATTTTAAGAGATTTAATGAAAAAAACTTTAATTAAAAATATTTACAATTTTAAAAATTAATATAATTTTTAATTTGATCATTTTGTTAATTTTAAAAGTTAAATTATAACTAAAATATTCTACTACCTTTTATTTCCGCCCTTGTTGATTATCAAATTATTTATATTTGTTTATCATATGTTTTAAAATTATGAATTTTTGAATCGATAATTGAGAGTATTTTTTTTTTCATCCCAGATTAGGATTAGATTTATGATTTGTTAAAAAAAATTATTTCAACCATTTAAAACCTTATTTAATAGATAAAAAAAATTAATTTCAACTCGATTATTATATTTATTATATGAACTCATTCGATTATTATATTTATATGAATTCAAAGAATGATCTCGATAGAAAGAGTTTAAAAAACATGATTATATACTAGTTTTTAATTTACCTTAACTATTAAAAAATATTATTTGGTGTCTTTTTAAAAATTTAAATTCTAAAATTCAAACTATAAAATATATTCTAAATTTTAAAACCTAATTAAAAACATTAAAATTCTAACTCTAAACTATAACCTCTAAATTTTAAAATTAAAGGCTTATAAAAAATTTCTACCGTTAGTGCATGGAATTTTTCCTTTTTCAAACTATAGGCAAATAATTACAAGCAATGAAGAATATTTATTTATCAAAAAAAATTAGCAATAATTACGTATGTTACCTAACAATAAGGTTTATAATAGTAAACTCTTCAATTTCAAAACAAGAATCAGAGTGGCGCAGCGGAAGCGTGGTGGGCCCATAACCCACAGGTCCCAGGATCGAAACCTGGCTCTGATATTGTCCAATATTGACCCTGTTTTTTTATTATTTATTTAATTTTTTTGGGTTAATCTTCACTGCAAGGGATGAGCAAATGGTTAAGAAAAAGTTGTTACTGCAGGCTGTTCATGTTGTAGTAAATAGTTGTATTCAACTCCTATATACAAATTGGATTGTAGTCTGTAGATATTCAACAAACAGAACAAATGGTATAGCAATCCTTATTTGAGTTTTCACCAAGCTAATTTGATAGCTTCCTACAATATTATTACAACCTTCTAAAATGTATCATTCCCTCACAAGCCAATGTCCCTTCAAGATCTCCAATGATTCGAGCTATTCGAACCTCAAGACCTCTTTGAACTTCCTGAAACAAGGATTTGATATTATCAGAGAATCGTTTCATGTCGAATGTTGCCGTCTTGTCTAGCTCTACCCCTGTAAACCCAGAGCCTATTTTGGTTTGAATTTCCAACAACTTTTGACCTGTTGCAACCATGTATCTCTGTAAATGGAATGTCTCCTCTAGGAAATGTTCCAGTGTTCTGGTTTCCCCTTTGGTTTTTGCAGTGCTGCAATCTCCTTGACTAGAGTCTAGATTGTTTTCGTGCTGAAAAATTGTAGTAATTGAGATAATAAGAACATGTCAATAGTAAAGTAATGAAGTACCATTTGATTTCAAATTTTAGCAACAAATAAAGAAGAAAATGTTCAAAAACATGCAGGCAAAAAAGTTGCAGATCACCATTGGTGTCATTGCTTACCATCCGCTTACAAAGATCATCAGTCTTCCCTAGAAGGGATTGGTAGCGGCCTACTTGTTTATTAAGCAAAGATATCAACAATAGAAAGGCTTTCATCCCTTTGTCACCCCCGTCCGTTCCCTCTCCGGTTTCTTGCTTTCCTTTTAACCTCTCAAGCATGAGAAGTTGCTGTTTCAACCTTTTGACCTTGTAAGAAACTCCAAGAGCTTGAAGATCCATCCTCCATGGGTTGTTTTTGTTTTTACCACCCATTGAATGCACAATTGATACCAACTTATCACTAGACTCGACCACCAACGAACTGTTAGTTTCTTTCTGGATCAAACCAGCATCAAGAGATTCTTTTTCTTCTTCAAACTCCTTTTCAGGTGATTGAACAATCAATCTGATGTTTTTGAACTCATTGCAAGATGGGATTACCACTTCTTTATCTAGCAAAGTTGTTTTTGTTTCTTGCTCCTTCTCAGTTGTTTTCTTCTTTATGATCTTGACTTTGGGCCAAAAGGAATCATGTGTTAAAGCTGGATCATGCAGAGATAAATTTAATATGTCACCCTTTTGACAACTCAGAGGCTTTAATTGTGATGCAAGCTGATCCTTCAAGGAATCTAATTCTTCTTCTCTCTCCAATAACAAGGCCTCCAATTTCATGTTGTCTTGTCTGAGCTGAGACACATCCTGGTTTAGTCCTTCAACATGGGACTGCAATCGCTCGGATTCTAGTTCCATGCTCAGCAGCTGCCATCGAAAATTCTCTAACTTATTGTCTTTCAGTCTCATTTGTTCTGCAAATGCATCCAGCTCCAAATGATGCCTTTTCTCAATCACATTTGTATACTTTTCTGCCTCTGCTCGAATCCAACTTTCTAGCCTTTTAACATCAGCTGTCACCACTATTTTCAAAAAAACAAAAAAAAAATGATTACAAAAATGACCATTTCTTAAACATGATAAGTTTTACGTTTGACTGGACTACATGAAAGACATATTACAGCTAATACTAGTTCATCATGCAACGCTTGCTAAGAGAATAACAGAGAAATTGTCGTCAGTTCTCACCAAAATCCTCAGTTCCTTCTAGTGATTGATAGTCTTTGAGAGGATAAAAGACTTCCGGGTCGGTTTTCAGCTCTGGAACATCAAATTTGGCACTGGTTTGGGCTTGGTTACTGAACATACCCTTCAATGAATGTCCCTCATGCCTCGTCTCGGAGACTGCTTTCCACCTTTCTGTTTCCAGTTCAGCTTGCTTCTTCTTTGCCTTCGATACTTTAGCCTCTTTTAAAAGCAGTTGTTTCTCTGCTGTATCTAACTTGGATTTCCTTAACATAGCAGACAAGATCTTGTCTTTTTGCTCCAAATCCTTGCGCATTTTCGTGATTTCCATGGACAGTTTTTGTGCCAACATAACTGATTCCTCCTTCTGTTCTAACACAACATCAAGCTCCATTTTTGCAGCTTCAACTTGCCTAAATGCTCGCCCCATCTCCGCTTCAAGTTGCCTTTGATTTGAAACAATCTCAATAAAGGCAGTTTTGTGTTTCCAAAGCTCAGTGGAATGCTCCTGAGCTTCACGCTTAGATGATTCTCTCAACTCTTGAGCCACACTTTCAAACCTGATTGCCTTTTCTTCTAATTCCTTCACTTTCAGCTCCATTTCTTCAATCATCTTATCCTTAGACTCCATCGATATCTCGGTTTCATTCAATTTGTTACTCAACCCTGCAATTTCTTCATCTTTCTTTTTCCCCAGGACTCTCAGTTCATTTATAAGAGCTCGAATTTGCAACCTGAGCTTATTTCTTTCCATCAACCACCCTTGCTCTTGTGATGCAAAGATGCTGACCACCTTCTCATTTGCTTTTGCATCTTCATGTCTCATTTGCTTCAACTCCTCAATCTCTTTCTCAGCAGTCTCCAGCTTTCGAACAAGTTCAGCCTTTGCAACATTGGCTTCTTCTTCTCTTTGGGTTCTCCATACAAGCAACCCCATGAGGTGAGCACTTCCTTGAAGCATTTCATCACAAAATTCAGACCATTTCTCATCACCCTTTTCGGATCCTATGAGGAATCTGAGAGCAAAAAAGGCACAAGAAACACCTAAACACATTGGATACAAGCTGTCACTTTTGTCTTCAGAGATGATCAGATATGAACCAGAGATTCTCTTCTCATCCATTGCCAGAATCTTCACCTTCGGGAAATGTTAGAAGAACAATCAGGCTATGAAAAAATAAACAAAGAAAAACCCATTTCCATATATATTCAGGGTGATCCAATTGATCTAGTAAAAATAATTGAGCAGAAAAGGCATAACAATAATGGAGGAACAACAATACCCTACATAGTTACCTGCAAAAACAAAACCTTAAAAAAAACATACAATCCTTAATAAAATAATGTAAAACTTACAAGAACAAAAGGCTGAAAATACTTTCACGAACTCGAAACCCAGACCACAGAACACCAGATTCTACAAGACTCCCATGGAAGATCTTTTCAAAGGGTGTGCTTGATTTTGGAAAATATCCATTATAAACTATCAGAAAACCCAAAAGCATAAGCTTTTATACATGTACAAGCCGGCCAAATCACTCAAAAAGAAAAAGGGAAAACTTTTACAGAATGGAAGAAATTGTTTGTTTTTTCAGTGATAAACCCACCTGTTTCCCATCAACTTCTTTCATGGATTCCTCCTTTCAACACTAGATTCCCGGGTGTTTGTCATCATTACTAAGAGAAAACAGAGTTGAAGAAGAAAATAAAGAAATCTGGCATGGAATAATCTTTGTTATTTCCAGAGTTTCTTTTCTTCTGTTTTTTAACTGTAATCTATTGAATTAATAATGAATGCTTGAAAAGGCTACAAAAATAGTTTTTAAACTACTTGTCAGTTAGTACATACAGAATATTATAGAGTTTGCTTAGCCTAAAAGTCAGAACCATGTTAAATTGAAAAAAAAAATATTGTTTTATAGTATTATCTATAATTTTATCTAATAAAAATTATTTATTTTAATTTTTTAAAATAAATTTATTTTTTTTCTTTCGCATCATTAAAGAGTAGGTAAATATTTGAAAATTACTTTTAAATAAATGAATCTTATTAGATAAACCATAAATAACGTGATGAATATGATTCATCTAATAAATTCTCGTTAAATTATGATACAATAGCTAACAAAAACTAAACCGTGAAAAAAATGACTTTGGTCAAAAATTATATCACATATCAATTCAATCATATAATTTATCGTCTTAATTAATATTTTTTATATTATTTTTATTAAATATTTTTATTCATATTTATTATAAATTAAATTTAAAAATAAATTTATTATTTCTTTACTAAAAAATACATAAAAATAATAAATTTTATTAATTAAAACCGTATATAATATGATAAAATAAACTTATAATATAATTTATCATCTAACATTTATCATTCTTCTCGTCTTAATATTTAATGTATTTAAGAGATAAATGTGCCCCGAATATTTTTGTCATTACCTATTTTGCCACATACCTTATCTCTAATATTTACGATCATGACATCATGTCACGTTAACTCCTTTTGATTTAATTAACCTGCCAGATCTTATTAATTCGACAATTATTATTTCCGTGTTTATTTTTTATTTATTAATTAAAAATATATATTGATCTAAAATGATATATATTCCTTTCGTCTTCTTTAATTTATCCTGTATTAATTTTTTTTGAGTTAATTTTTTTAATTTTAACTTATTATAATTTTAAATTTATTGATAAAATATAAGAAATATATATTTTAAAAATCTTTAATCAAAATTTTTAAAAATATATATTTTTATAAAATTAATAAATTAAAATATTTAAAATAATTATAGTCAAATTTTTAAAAGTTTGACTTTTAAAAAATCAATATTGGACATATTAAGTGGGACAAGAGAGTAGGAATGTAAACGAACCGAGCTTGAACGGACAAGGGATACTCGTGTGCGTTTATTTATTTTTGAAGGTGTTCAAACTCTGTTTGTGTTCATTTAAATTTTTAATGGTATGTTCAAGCTTGGTTCGTTTATTTTTTGTCGTATTCAGGCTCGGTTCATTTAATGTTCACGAACGTGTTCGTTTATATGTTCGTGAACATGTTCGTTAAGCGTTCGCGGACGAGTTCGTTTATATATATTCATCAACTTGTCTATTTAGCTTCACGAACATGTTCGTTTAGTGTTCATGAACATGTTTGTTTAGCGTTTGTATATAAAAGAACATAAACAAGCCTACAAACTAGCTTATAAATGAGTATATAAACGAGCTTATAAACGAACATAAACAAATTTGTTCGTGAACATAAACTAGCCGAACGCACTTATGTTCGTGTCCGTTCGTTTATTAATCAAACATAAAATTTGTGTTCGTACTCGTTTATTTAACTTAATAAATGAACATAAACGAACATTATACGAACGGTTCACGAACAGCTCGTCGAACACCCTGTTCATTTAAACCCTTACAAGGGAGTATTTATTTTTAAATTTTATAATTTAGTCTAACAATTTTAGTTAACTAAACTATAAAATTGATATGTATTTGTTTTCTGAGTTTATGGTTTAAGATTTATTGTTTTAAGTTTAAGGGGTTTTATTTTTTAAATTGATCTAAGATTGATATTTGATATGATTATTTAAAAATAAAATATAATATATAAAGATAAAAACCATTTAATTAAAATTTTATTTTAAATAGTTTATAAATATATATTAGATTTTTTAATACTTATTCATTATTTTAATGACATTCAACAATGTTTAACGCGCGTTATAATTTTTTTTTAAATATATACACTTATAAATTACATTGTTCCAACTCATATCACTTACCAATAATATTATTTTTATTATCGAGATCGTTTAATAAATCAAACCAATTAATATTTTTTATCAAATCAATCTACATCTTATATTATATCAAAATTATAAAAATATAAGCCATATATATTTTTCTTGATCCACATTATCAAGTCATATCATTGTTATTTAATTCAGTTATTTTTATCAGATATTCAGATATATTTTAATATTTAATTCAGTTAGAATTAATTATATTATTGTTATTTCAATTACAATAAAAGATATTAAAATTTTGAAGAATAAGATAGACTTTAATACTTCTAAAATCTCCTCCTGGTCGGCAAAAATTGGTGGTGAAGAGTCTTTTAGGGGGAACAGAGGACGCTGTCACCTTCCAAGTAATGAAGCAAATTGTTTGTGGGTCCAAAGTTATTAAGAGTTTCTATTTTTTTTTCTTCGAATATGTCTGGTTGATGGAGTCCTGTAAAGCAGGAAGTTGTTGAGGAAAGGATATGCAAATCTATTGTATTAAATATGTTTAGAAATTTAATATTTCCTAGATATGCTCTAGGAAGTTGGATTGGTTGAAAAATCATTTGATTAGACATAAAGTTAAATAATATTTTTTATATTTAATTTTTTTTATATAAATGTCATCTAATTTTTATTAAATACATAAAAAATCATCATTACATCGTACTTAAGAAATAAAATAATTGGATTAAATAATCCAAAAATAATGAAAAAAAGATTTTTATGGAGATAAGCATATCAATAAAATTCAGACCTTCTTGAATCTCATTGTCTCTGTCCAAACGAGACACATAAAGAAAGAAGGAGTTGTACGCGATCCAAACTGTCATGCAAAGGGTATCGCTACTCATGACTGATTTCATCGGCAAACAAACCATGAAACGAGTGGGGATAAACCTTTTTCAAGTGATCATTGACAAAAATAGAAATCAAAAACTAGCGTCGATTGAATCTCATGTGAACAACAAACGATCACTAGGGTATGTTGAAATATGCCACAAAGACAGATGAATCAAAACGTAAAACAAAAAAAAAACATGTCATAAAGACAGAAAAACGTGCTATAGAAGCAGAGATTTTTATTAAGAGTAATTCAAGTATAAAATACCTTAAAATTTTATATTTTTAACGTTTAAAAGTCATAAAATAAAATTATTTTATAAAAGTAAAATATAAAATTTTAAGAACTAACCATAATATAGAAAAACCGAAAATCAAGGTTAACCAACTAAAAATCAATGGGTATGACTTTTTATATCTATACCCTCTTACTACCTACCAAACTCAATACTCATTTTCACTCCAATTGGAATAGGTACGGTGTGAAATCCGCAAAAGTGTATCTATTTATCATCCTTAATTAATTGTATATCTTTAAAAATATTCAAAAATATTATACCACCATATTTTCTTATAAATATGGAAGAAGTCAAAATATTTTTATAAATATTTCAGATCCTAAAATAATTTAGAGACAGATTCCTGTCATCCTGCAAATGCATCAAGTCTTTAGTTGAATTCAGATGGCAATAATGAGAGTAAAAGGAGTATTAAGAACTATTCGTAGAGTGTCATACGTACATGAAGATCTGCAAATGCAATTTCATGTTCCACCATCCAAAATCCAGCCAAATGCCTTGATGTTGGAGAGTGTCCTGCTCAAAACGTCAGTCTAAATGTATGCACAGTACTAATAGCTTAAGAATATGTTTCAGCCTGTAGTTGACCGGAAACTGTCAAAATAGTTTGACAGCCATGTTGCCATCTTTTTGGAGGATCCCACGTTTCAGTTTACATCTCTCCTCCAGCTTTGATAGATTCTCTGTCACTTTGTTAAGTTTCACCACCGAAACACTGATATCCACCTTACTTGCTGTAGCATCTTCGAGTTGTTTAACAGACGCCCTTTTCTGGCTCACAAGTTGCCGAGCTGCTTCTGAAGAAGACGAGTTTTTAATTAGATCTGTCTCCAGTTTTTCAGCTTCACAGCACCCTCACCATCCCTGCTTCTGAAAGAGTGAGTAGCAAAAGCAAGGGCATTCCGAATTCGAGCAATGACTGCAATCTGAATCCATAAAGAATTTATCAAGAACAATTTACTTGGATTATTGTTTTCTGGTTACACTTGTTCAAAGGGTGCATTTCAAAGTACTGTATTGTTGGCAGTGTCTTCTTCCTCTCCTTGTGATCCCTCTGATACTGGAAATGAAGCTCTTTTACCTGAGTCTGATTCTCCAACAACCGGTTTCAAATATGCAGCAATGGCATAAACGTATTAAGAGCCTTTACAGGTTTCTACAAAATAGTCTGGAAATGATACATTTAAAGTATTGAAATTCATTTTGTTAGCAAATACTTATACACAGGTACACCATATGGTGCAGAACTTTAGTGGTCACACAGATATTTGGGACTTTGGGTTGAATTCAGAAATCAGAGAGGACACTGTTCTGTGAATTATTAAAGGAAATGCCAGACTGGAGAAGAATCATGATTCTTCAGGGTGCTGTTTTGTTTAATGGTATCATTGAAGGAATTGAAAGTTTAGGTACTAATTGAATAAGTAATCAATGTTTAGGGACTATTTGTGAAGTTTACCCCTTTTTAACTTCTACTCTATAAATAAATCTTCCATTTTTCGCTCTTCTATTTTAACTCCGCCTTTTTCTTCCTTTCTCAAAACTTCTTTCTTTGAGAAACAAAAAAATTGTGATTTTCAATTTGCCCTAGAGATTTCTGAAGTTCAATCTTCGTCTCCACCCATACGATTCAACGTTTTCTAATCCCCCCCTTCTTTCCTCGAAGAGTGGTTAGCATAAATTCTAGGGTTTTTTGATTGAGTCACCCATGGGTGAATGCAAAGTGGAGGATATGTCGTTGGGAGCTCTGTTCGAACAAGCTCGTAAGATCCATCTTACGGTCACGGAGTCTGGTGCTGATCAGGTACGGATCCTTCTCATGGTTGATTCATTGTTTCTTCAACGCTTTCCCATATGAAAAATATAAATTTCATTGCACCTGCAGGATCTTGTGAAGAAAGGATGCGAGGTGCTTGGGAAGTGCGAGGATATGATAAACAAGCTAGGGCTTTTCTCTTCCAATGAGACCAAAGATGACATCAGCACCGGAAATCTTAAGTACATCCTGGTAATCATCAACAATTTCATTTCCTTTTTCTTTTTGATGGATTTTACCTAGTATGCCATTTAAGTTTTAATCCGAACTTTGATTTCTCGTTCTGCAATTACTAGTTCTTTGTCCTTAAACAAGTTGGGAGTTATTCTTTTTTAGAAGATTGGGTAAAGTAGTAATGGCTGTAATTTAAGTAGTATTTTAGTTGGGTTCTAACTGCTGTACCCTTCAGGTGCCATTTTATCTTGCAGAGCTGACCGAAAAACTTGCACGGGAGGAAAGGATACCGATTCTCAAGATTTCCCAGGCAAAATTGAAGGTAAAGTTTAGTTCGTAGCGCAAAGTGAAGTGTGGTTGAACGCTCACTTTGGAAGTTTAGCATTAGAGATAATATTTTCCAAAGTTGGTTTTGTAAATTTTAAAACTTGTAATCTATTTTTATTGTCTCGTGTATGTTATTTGGATTTATATGAAGTTGGTGTCTTTTAGGAATTCATTTCGTTTTGCGAGGCAATGGAACTTGTACCACAGGAAGAATTGGAAGCTTCTGCACAAGGAGCTTCAAATTCTTTTGCTGATCGAAGAGCCTTGAAGGTAGTAATAATTTTTTTTCTAACAGCGTGAATTTTTTTATTATAGAATGCATTCTTGATAGTTGAGTTGAATGGGATGCTTTTTTGCTGTGCTTGTGCTTTTTTGTCTGTCTCCAGATTACTCGGTTTAGACGCCAAAGAGCTGCAGAAGCAAAGCTGACAGAAATAAAGGAGAGGAAGGAGCGACGTGGGCGTTCAACTAAAGCAGCTACCTTATCCACTCCCGTTGAGGTTGGAGAGGATGAACAGCTGGATGATGATGGGGAGGAGGAAAGAGAGGTTAGTTATCTGTATGAAACACCTTCTAAACTACTTTAGATGTGAGGTTGTTGTTAAGACTTTTCTCTATTAGATGTCAAATTTGATATTATTGATAAAAGTCTGTAAATTCATGGAGCATAGGGAGGTTTGCATGGTGCATAAGGAATCTGTTGCAACTGTTTTATTACTTCTTTAATAAAAGTAGCATGCAGGAAAGCTTTAGTTGAGTCTATTATCTAAGAAGGTGTCTTCTGATTATTTGTTGTTGATCTAGTTCTTGTGCTTGTCCTCATGAAACCAAGCAAGGTCTGATTAGGGCCCTTGAATAATAAGGCTTACCCTGAAACTTTTAAACACTATTTCTTGTGTTTATATGTTCTGAGTGACCAATATCTAGCAGTTTTAAATGTTATTGTGAGGTTATACCTGACTAAGTTATATTTGGCAACATTCCAACTTGAGTTTTATTTTTTGTGATGCTATGACTGTTGGCTTTTTTCCTTTCTAACGAACTCTGAGGTAAGATATTTAGCTACTGAAACACCAACACTTTACAACTACACTAGACCTTTTGAAGTCTGCTTCTGATATTGTAAATGTGGTTATTTTGTTGTCAGAACTCAGAATAATTATATTAAGCTCTGAAACCGAGATGATATGCCTAATGCTTATTGTTGAAAATATTAATTATGCTTCTTGGTTTGACAAAACTTTATTATCCTAAAGAATAACATTCTCCTTGTGCAGGCTTGGCTTACTACTATCTCATTGGCTATTTGTAAGGTTGGTCTTACATTTTAATAAAATCTTCCATGTAAAAGCGTTATTATCTTTTTTCTATCTTAGCAATAACATCATTCCATGTTACTACAATTGTAGGCTTTCGATCTGCTCGAAATGCTGAAGAAGGAAGAAGAAATGCTTTCTGCTATAAAGGAGAAACAACTAAAGGTATTCATCTGTGTAAATGAACTATAGTTCAACTGTAGTATTGAGTAATATTTTTTCCTGAAAACTTGTCTGCCTTCTGAACCTTTTGGCGATGAGTCATGTTGAAAGTTACATCTGGAAGAAGATTTAAAGGTTTGAGTAAACTACTTGAAGATTAACATTATACGTTGCAGTTGATGTAATTCATTACTCAAATTAAATATTTTATCTTGTTAAGCCTAAGAAAAACATGTAAACGTAGAATGCTGAGATTGATACTTTTCAGCCCAATTTGGATATTGTTTACTCAACTTTTGTGATAAATACATTAAACATTTACCCTTGTTAAGTTCTCATCATATTTAGGGCTGCTACATGGCCAACTGGCCATTGACAATGGAGCAAATTGGAAATTCTTCTATAATTTTTTCAGAAATCTTTAACCAAATCATCTGAAACATGGTATTGTTATTCAACCAATAAACATTACAATATCTTCTATAATCTTTTCGTTACCTTTCTGCCGAACCATGATTTGTTACAACCTGTGACTAATTGGTGAAATGCTGAATTTCTTGTGCATTGCTGTGGCCAGTGCAGTAATAACCAGCTTTCTTGTAGAGTATGCTAGAAAAGATAATAGTTTTGCTTCTGTTTTTAGTTTCTGAAAGTAAATGGGTTTGTCTGACGAATCATCTAATTACTTTATATATTTCTACTCAATTTTTCGTAGTATTCTTAATGAACGAGTTTCAACTTCCTTGCGTTTCAGGAAGGGGCAAAGGAATTTTCTGAGGCTATCCTTGATGATCGCACCAAGAAAGCAGAGGCATGGCATCGTGATGCTGCAGCTCGTGCACGATATACTCAACCTGCAGCACCTATCACGTGTGCTACACTTGCTCAAGATATTATAGAAGGAAGGGCAAGTGTTTCGCAGGCACATGACCACAAACACCACCCAATGATCTTTGGACCACAAAGCCTTATAGGTGGAATCCTAACTAATGAGAGGGAAAGGATGGCAGCACAGGTTTTCCAACCTGCTTATCGGTGAAATACTACTTTCATATACTCTGTTTTATTGTTGGGGATGGGACGAGATTTGAGCATTAAATTATTTTTCATTTAAACATCTTGCCAAGTTATGCCAATATTTGCATGCGATATTGGCAACACACTGGTTCTAATCACTTATGAAAAAAATAATGTTTTTTTGTATATATTGTTCTCAACTGCTAATCAAATTATCTTGTAGGATGCCAACGATGAGTATTGAGGAAGCTGGGCTGAGGGAGATGGAAATGATGAATAAGTGGCAGGAGAGGAATGCAAAAATGTTTGAAGAAGCCAACTCAGCATGGTACAAGGACAAACCAAAGATGGGACCAAGTGAAGAAGATGATGACGATGATGATGATGCCCAAGAGAAGGCAAGAGCATGGGATGACTGGAAAGATGATAACCCCCGAGGTGCGGGCAATACAAAGCTTACCCCCTGTGGGTAAAAGTGACAAGTAGCTCTCAAACTCTTCTTATTACGTATTTGTTATGAACTAATAAATGATGGTTTTAGGAACCTTTCTTAAATTCGTATCTTATAGATTTTGTTCTTAAAAGTTTTTGTACGTTTGAACATTAAATATATAAAATGCATGCATCAATTATTAGAGCTTGATTATTTTGTGTAGGTATTCCCAAGTTTTGTGAGCTTACTAATTAGTATAAGAAGATTTAGGGTTTAAACTTTGGGTGCAAGAACAATTAAATACAAACTTGATACATGCATGAAACGTTACTTAGAGATCCCATGGTCGACTGTTGTGCATGGATCAGCATCTATTACCTTCGGAAAACGTGGGCGGTGTCCGTAAATGTTTGCAAAGCTGGACAGCCATTTGATTGAACTTGTTGCCTGTTTAGTTTGCCTTTCCATTATTGTGTTCAAATTAGCCCTTGTCTTTGTCTTAACTAATTAGCGGTCAAAGGAGTGTACGTTTGTGTTGGATTCCAAGCGTCTATGCAGAGTTGGTTACTAAACCAGAAATTGTGTGAGTTTTAAGGGTTAAGTATTGTCTCCTTTCAATTTTGTGGGAGTTGACACTGGCAGGCGACTATTTTTGTTTGTTCCAAGGCACCACATGCTAGCCAGGGACAGATGGAAAATGTAACATATATGATTGTAGTACAATTAATTAATCACAATCTTAAATCATGTAGATTCAGGGAAAGATTTTTTTGTGTAGTTTTATTATCTCGAGATGTTAATTTCTTTTTTGAATGGTTGCAAGAATACGTTCGGATTAGGTGTTTTTGTTTACTCGGATATAAACTTTCATTACAAATTTGAATTATCCTCGATCAATAAAACTAGCTGATTTTAATTAAAAAAATTCTTGTAATATTTTGACATTCAAGTTATTTTAATAATCAACGTATTAACAAATAAGCCACTAAAATATGTATAACAAGATAGATTTTAATTTTTGATTATTTTTTTAATAATAATGAAAAGATATAGATGAAGGAAAATTGGATTAAAGTCTAAGATTGTGTTCGAAATGTTAAATTACAAATGATATAAGGTGTACAAGATTACACCTTATATTATATTTTTTCCAGTAATTTTAAATTACAACTTGTAATGTTAGCAAACTAAATATTATAATTCTAGCATGAGCTCTCTAATCCAAGTGGTTAAAAGAATAGTTAATGTTTTTAAAGGTCACGGGTTCGAGCATCAGCGACTCTAGTAGAGTGTTTGAGTGATCTAGAATTATATTCTAGAATAGATACTACTGTAATCACTATTAGTTTATTCAAAAAATATTATAATCTTACATTAAAATTTTAAAATACATCACATTATTTTAAATAAGACAAACCAAATATTGAAAATTTAATCGAGTAAAACTCAAACTTTTTGCAAGTTGTTTAATTCAAATAGTTTATTAATTAATTATTTCAGATCGAGTATTTTAAATATTTATTTAAAAATAATTTAATTTATTTCATTTATATTAAAATTAATTTTATTAATAGATTAATTCGAATATTTTAAAAACTTTAATATCTTTTTCTGATCGTACTGTCTTTTTGTTTTTATTAATTATAAAGATTCCGGAAATTGAAACTTTCTATTTATTTTATTCAAAAACCACGCGCCTTCAGAATGTACTATTTATGTGAACATTGACAATGTCAGCATGCCACCTATTAAAAAGATACAAATTATTAAATTATTAAAAAAAATATTCAAATGTAACATGTATAAAATTTTATGGAAATTCTTAAAAATATATTTCGACTCTGAACTAAAATTAAAATATATATTATATTATTTGAGTTATTCACTTTTTTATGACGAAAGATTTATATATCTAAAATTAAAATGTCAAAATTTTTAATCACGTTGTCGCGACCATTTTAAAATCGAAAAGTATGGAAAATAGCCTGACGAATTAATTTAAAAAAAAATTGAATTTAATTGATTTTAATTGTGAAAAACCAAATTTTATTGAAAACATTTGAATTTTAAAATTAATTTGGAGTCGCCACCGGCCACTTTGGTAGGCCAGACACCATAAAACAAACCAGAGATTTATTTTAAAAACATTGGGTTCGGGAGTCGGTTACGCGTAAGGACGACCCTTACGAGCGCCCGGAAATCGGTACCTTTTAATTACACGTGGCATTTCGGTATTTCGAATAATAATATTAATTTAATCCGTTATTGGCAAATAAATATCGTTCGGATAAGAATATCCTTTTGGATAAGAAAATATATTTCTTTTAAATACGAGCTTAATAAGACGTCCTCTAAATAGGAAACCTTAACTCGTATTTAAAGAAATATAAGTTCTACCCCAAAAGGTTTTAAAATGCATGATCAATTATTATCTTGTCGATTTTAAGTTCTAACCTAAAAAGGCTCCATCAATTTAAATATTTAAATCCTATTAAATCATTAATTTCACCGGGTGTATTATGATAACATCCGAATGCACGGACACTACCATTTCGACACCAAACAAAATTAATAATTCTATTGGTGCTACTAATCTTTACCTAATTAATTTTATTAAATTCTAACCTTAAATTATTTATCATTTTCTACGTTTCGATGACGCGCCGAATACGATACCAAAGTATACCCTTGGCCAACATAATGCCATTTCATAATACTGACCACTTAGTATATCCAAGGTATAAGATTAGAACGCCATCGTTACTAAATTATCTCCCTATTTAATTAATTATTTAATTAAAGTGACTAACCCTAAAAAGACTCTAATTTAATTAATCTAAGTGTAATTAAGTGTTACCTAAACATACATACTACATGACTTTAAAAATGCAAACATAATAAATAATTAAATACAACAAATAAATACAATAAAGTAAACAAAAGATGAAAGAACTAAATTACTTTCGATTAAAAAAAGAGCTCGAAACAACACTGGAAGTACATTGAAACAAAGGACTTACATGGCATAGGGCAAGAATAAAAAGACAAAAAAGTTGATCAAGGGTGAATTTTAGACTTAATTATGTTGAGATAAACTAATTATTAAACTTAGAAAATTTTAATTAAATTCAATTAAGCATTTAATTAAATTAATTCCAAGCCTTAAAATTAAATTAACCTTAATTAAAGTCTAAATTAATCAAATTGTGAATTTGGAGTTCGATTTAGGCCAAACTAGATTTAATTAGATTAAATTAATTTTTTATCCAACTTAGAAATTAAATTAAATTCAATTAAGAACCTAATTAAATTATTTCTAAGTGTTAAAAATTAAATTAATATCTAATTAATATCTAAATTAATTAAATTTTGAGTTTGGGGTTCAATTAGGGGTTAAATTGATTAAAAATTAAAGTTTCAAGGGCTAAATTGAGGAATTAGGACTAAAGTGCAGTGCGGTTCAAAGCTTGAGGATCACGAGAATAATATTCCCATTTTCCTGCACTAACATCATATTTCGAGAAACTTTGAATTAAATGGATCAAACACCCATTTTACTTGGTGTTCTTCATGTTCTTGGAAGAACACCAAGAACACTAAGAACACAACCCAACACCACCATCCAATCCAAAGCACCACCGCACCCGATTGCTCCGACGAGTTCGCCGGTCACCACCAAAACCTTCCGGCCGCCTGCACTCTTCTCCGGTGACCGTTTCCGGTGCCGAAAACCTTACCGGAAACGTCTAAACATACCGAAAACTTCACTTTTTAATCTAAAAACACTAAATCGATCCTAAAGTAACTCATAATCACTGGATTTTACTCAAACGCACAACCCAGATTCATGAAAATCAAAACTAAAACCCATTCAATCTATCATATTCAACTCCAACTAAAATCTAAACTTCAAGAACATTTACAAGGCAAACTCCAATAAAAATGAAAGTAAATAAAAGTGAGAATTTATCTCTCAAGCAAACCTGAATTTTCGACTTCGTTTGATAAAACGATCACCACCTTTTTTCGTTCGTTATCTCCTTTTCAATTAGATTCAACTCCCTCCTTTAGAAAACTACCTAATGCTCCCCCAGCCTCTGCCACTGTTCTTTTCAGTTTTGTTTCGCCAAAATGCAGCCCCCACTTTCAGTTTTCAGCAAAACTGGCGCCCCCACCTTTTCACGCATATTTTTTATTTTATTTTATTTTTATTATTATTATTATTATTATTATTATATTATTATTATTATTATTATATTGTTATATTTTATTTATTTATATATCATATATTTACTTAGGCCTTAGGCCAAAATTCATGTATGACACACGTAAAAAAGGTAAAATTATATATTTCATCAATGATAATTAACATTTTTTATTAAAACATAGCAACCCTTTATTTTAGTTTGAATGTTATTTTTTCTTATTGAGTTTTGAAAATATTTTATAAAAACATATTATAAAAATTTTATTGAACTGATATGGGGTAATCTGAGTGATAAATAGATTGATTTTATTTAAGTTTTGAGTTTGAGATATTATGCATATAAAAAAATTAGTTGAGAGACCCATCTACCAAAATTAGGTGTGCGGGCGGGTCAGTCTGAATTAATCAAGACAAAACTTTAAAACTGAAAGTAATAAAAATATTTAATTTAAAATGTTTAAATATATTATATTGTTTTACAATATATTTTGAATTTATTTTTATTCGTCCCTTGTAACTAGCGGTACTTATCAACCGAGTCGACCGCGAGTTGAATAATACTTGACTTCTATTCGTTAAAAAATTTTATTGCCCGACTCGACTCATTGCTTGACTCATTGCTCGTTAAACTCACAAAAAGGTATATCTTATTTTTAACTTAAAATAAAATTTAATAATGATAATATATTAGACTTAATATTAACATAAATTAGTAACTTAATGGAAAAATATCAAAAGAATATATAAAATACTTTTTAAAGTTTAAATTTTAAATTAACGATTCACAAATACACAAAACAAGCCTATTAAAACAAAAGTAACAATCCACAAATTAATAATTATTATTTAAATTTATTTTTTTAATAAAATAATTTTAAAATAATTACTAAAAAATATTTCAAAAAATTAATGAGTTGCTTGCAAATAGGGATGTAAAAAGCTGACCCGACCTGGAAATCTGCCTGAAACCTGTTCGAGTCAGAACTTGGTTTGACCCGGAGATGTAATGATCCGAACCTGATCTGTATCCGACTGTTGTTGACTCGAACCCGAGTTAGACCTGTTACTGTAGTAACTGAACCCGAGCTGTATCCGACCGAGAATGACCTGAACCCGATTTCAACCTGTTATTGTAGACCTGAAACCCGACCTGCATCCGACTGAAACGAACCCGAACCTGAGTCTGACCTGACAAATAACTGATATTACCTGACTGAATCGACCCGAGACATGATTTTACCCGACCTGTTATTGACCTGAACTAATATTAACAAAACTTAATATTTACATGACATATAATTAAATATACTATAATTTGATGAATTTAAAATATTGATAAATATAATTAGGCTTAAAAATAAAATTAGACATGAGAATTAATTTAGGATTAATATTTAAATATAGTATTATATATTTAATTAAATTAATTTATTTACTAATTTACTTAGTTTTAATGCATTTAATTTTAATTATAATTTTAGATTAAATACATACACTATATTAGTAATATACATACATTAACTCATAAATAAATTAAATATATATATTAGTATACATTTAAGTATATATAATATATATTATATATTACATATAATACATTAATACATAAAATATAATATATATATATACATGTATACCATATATATTAAATTATATTATATACATAGTATATATTAATGTGCATTATATATATATATATTAATATATATACATTTAATATATATACATATATTAATATATACATCTAATATATATCTTATATACATATATATAAGTATGTATATATATATATTATATACATATACATATCATAATAAATATATATATTTTTATTAAGTACTTCAAGTCAAATTGATTTGACTTTTAAAATAAATTTAAAATTAAAATTTTGAGAGAAATTTTTTAATTTTGGGGAAAGAAAATTTTTGATTTTAACGGGTAGGGGAATATATTCAATTCAATATATATTAAATATTTAAATATATATTATAAATAATATATTATATAATAATATAATAATATATAGAAATATAAAATATAGATATAGAATAAAATAAATAGAATAAAATAAATAGAATAGGAGGGTGTTTGACTGAGTGGGGGGAATTTTTTAGGGTGGGTGTGAAATTTTGAATTTTTTAATTTGTGGGGGACAATTTTTTTTGTTTAACTGAATGGGGGATTTTTTAGACGGTAGGGGGGATTTTTTATTCTTTATATCATACATACATATTATACATCATACATATATATTATATATATATAGTATTATACATTTTATATTTTAATACATACATACATATTTATATATATATATATAATATGGTATATAATATATTAGTATTTATATATATGTAATATATGTTATATATGTATATGATATATATAATATATGTATGATACATATATATATATTAAAAATAAATATGTATGTAGGATATATATAATGTATATATGTATAATACATATACATATAACATTCATATATATTAATATATATAATACATATACATATAAGTATATAACATTACATATTTACATTATTAACATACATATGTATATATATGTATAATATATTAATACATACTAACACATGTGATATATTAAGTTATTAACATACATATATATAATATATGTACTAAACTACTAATACTATATATTAATACATATATTAAATATTAATATACATGTTAACATGTATGATATATATAATCTATTATATATATAATACATATACATATAGATTATGGCATACATGATACATATATATTAATATATATATGTACTATATACTAATGTATATATACATATACATAATTTATAATTACATATTGATATAACATACATATATGATATATATATCATAATTTATAATTTATAATTATTATATACAATTATACATATACATATGTTGTATATACATAGTTTATAATATACATTTACTAATTATTATATATACATATACATATAACATACATATATGATATATTGAATTATTGATGTATATATATATATTAATATATTAATGTACTCTGTATAATACTATTACTACTACTATTAAATATTAATCTACTATCATTATGTATACATATAACATACATTGATACATATATTATATATATGAATGTTAGAATGTAGTTATGTATTATGTATAATTAATAATTGTATACATTATAAATATATTATACATACATTATATATATAACATATCTAATTACTAGACATCTAATTATCAATATATATTATATAAATATTTATATTAATTATTAAACTATTAATGTATTATATATAGTGCAATGTATACCATATTTTAATATATATTATAATTTTATTTTCCATATATATTTAGTATTAATTCATTTATAGTATTGCAAAAATAGTTTTATTCCATAAATGATATTATGCCATAAATAGTATTATTCCTTATTCTAGTATTATTTTACTTTCAAAAATAGTATTATTTCATATATATTATTAATTCATATATAGTATTGTTATATTTCCAAAAATAATATTGCTCAATTTATAGTATTACTCCATATATAATATATTTTTTATGTATAGTATAAATTCTTTATATAGTATTAATTTTATATATACTATTATTCCATTTATAGTATAAATTCTATATATTATCTAAAATTTATTTTTAATTTTTGAAATATATTAAACTATAATATAATTATAAATTTATAATGTATTAAGATAAATTTTTAATAATTTTAATTATTATTAAGTTATAGTTTTTATAATTTAGTCCTTATAATTTATAAATTATTTTTTTTGAATTGATTATTATTGATTTTTCTAATTTACTTTAATGTTTTTAATTTTTGTAATTGAGTCCTTACAAGTTAATGTTGATTTTTAAATTTAAAAATTTAATCTTTAATTTTATGGTCTCATATTTATTCGTTTTTTACGTATTTATACAAAATCAAAATTAATAATTTAAATTACTATGAATATAAAATCAAAAATAATTCGACCTGAAACAAAACAAACTTGAAATGAACCCGACCTAAAATGCAACCAAACTGAAATGGACCCGAACTGAAATCTACCCGACCTGAAATAGACCTGACCTGAAATGGACCCATACCTGACCCGAATTGAGTCAAAACATCAAATCAACTTAAAATAACTTGTACTAGATTTTACCCGACCTGACAGTACCTGACCTGAAACCCATCCGAGTAACTGTTTTTACATCTGTACTTGCAAACTTATCAAGTCTAGTTAGACTTCGCTTGACTAAATTCGTTAAGTCGAATCAACCTAAATCAAACTTTATCGTATTTTAACCAAATCAAATTCGAATAAATAACAACAAATTATTCAACTCATTGAACATACTCATAACCATTCGTCCTAGAGCGTTGAGTTTGCAATTTTAATGTTCTTTTAATTTATTTAAATTCATTTTTTTATAAATGAAAAAAATTCAATTTGCTAACCTTTTTTAATTTAACTTCTAATTTTTATAATAAAATTTAAATATTTTCCGAAATATTTTTAAATCTGATTCTTTCTTGCAGTGATTTATATTAATTTTAAATATAAAGTATTATTTTTATTTGTTTGAAAATCAATATTAAATTATTGAAAAAATTATCGATATTAATTACTTGAAGAACTTGGCCCAACAGCTATATTATGGCTCTCCACATCGCTAGCCTGGATTTGGTTGACACCCTTCTCATTTTTTCCATTTTTGTGGTGCATTTAATTTCCTATATAAATTAAAATAAGATAGTTTTTCTAAACGAATAATGATGTCACATATCACTGAATTAATAATATAATAAAATATAAATAATTAAATATATAATTATATTAATTTAATTAAATGAAAATGATAAAAATATGTGAGTAAAAAGTTATTTTACCGTATAAATATTACACGTCTAAAATGTAATTGTATTTGACTTTTTTTTATTTAAAAAGTTATTGTACTAATCAAATTATTTAAGGATCTATAAGATTTTGAATAATTTAATTTTAAGATCGATTGAAATACAATTTGTCTTCAAGAAAAAAATTTAAAGTTGATTGAATTATAACCCGACTTCATAAAAATTATTGAGGTCGGTTAGATTACAATCCGACCTCCCAAAATAATAATTAAATAAATGAAGGCAAATCCCAAGGTCCATGACTTCCGTTAGGGATGACAGACGGGTACAATTTTGCAGATTTCGCATCGCACCCGTACCAGTTGGAGTGAGGATCAATATGAGTTTGGTGGGTAGTGGGCGGGTGTGGATATAAAATGTCATACCCATCATGGGCAGCGGGTAGGTGATGGGTTTAAGCCCTTACCCGCCCCGTATCTACCGCCTCATATCCACCCGCTTCGTATCCGTCCATCATGTAAATTTTTAACCATTTGTGTTTGTAGACTTTAATTTTACCTTTTATTATGATATTTTATGTACTAAGATATTAATTTATTTTAAAATTTATGTTAATCCTTGACCTTGTAGATTTTGAACTTAACTAATTTAGTTTGAAAAACTGATAATTTAGGACCGTGCTTGAATTAATTTGGTTAAAAAATTATAATATGTAAATAAGTAAAATTTATATAAGTGTAAATATATTTTAACTAAGTTAGTTATATATATATTAGTTAATTGTACTGAAGTAGAATTTATATCAGTAAAAATATATTTTAGTTAAATTAATTATCGTTATTTAGTTACATATAGTCAAATTTATATAATTGTAAATATATTATATATATACACTTAATCAGTTAATAAAATATACGAAAATTTACTCTTTTTTATATAAGTCTATGATTTATTTTTACATAATTCGATATTAGTAGTTGCTACGTTTTGAGTGGTGGGTGTGGGGAAGAATTTAAAAACGTATCCGCGTGGGCGGGTGCCGATTTAAGAATATACCCGCATGGACGGGTGTGAATTTAAAAATTATACCCACCATAAGTAATAGGTATGGAAAAAAAGAGGAGGTATCCGCACCCTACCCCGTCCATTTGCCATCCCTAACTTCAATTCTCTTGTTTGTCACTTACATGGAAACAATACTTTAATATTGCATGGGGTCAAATGAAAATTTCATCAACTTTAATTATTTCAATTTTTTATTCTTAAAATCGGATTATAAGTTATACGTTTTTATTAATTTTTATTATTATTTTTATAAAATCAGATAAAAAATATTTCGACCTCAATTCTGTTGAATTATCCTAATTTCTTAAATAATTTACTGATTATAATAATTTTTAAAATAAAAAAATTCATGGTAACATCTCACCAATTTCGGCCATCCAAAATATTATTTTCCTTAGAATAATCTTAAAATGAATTTCCAGTTTTTGGCTCTTCACCTCTAACGCGCATGAATTGGCGCGTGATAAAGAAACAAAAAGCGTACCTTTTTTCCAAAGTTGTATGATTAATACACCAACCCTAAACCTTAATTAATTAATTAATTAATTACTACTAATTATCTTCTTGACTTCTTTGTTTTATCTTATCGTCTGTTATCATTGAATGCGCATTTCAATTTTTAAAGTCCAATGCTTTACTTGAAGAGATCTTTCCCTGCAAATTCCAAAACTCAACAAAACTCCCACAAAATCCAACTCTATTAATTTCTGAATCTCATTTCAATCAATTATCTTCGGTAATTTAGGGGAAATTAAGTTTTATGGTCAATCAATTCCGATTATTTTGCAGGTAAGATTCGATTTTATTCATTCTGGAGGAAAAAAATATTGAAAAAAGTTGATAGTTCTTCCATGTTGCTTTTGAATTTGAGTTTTGTTTTTATGCTAAAAAGTTAAAAAGAAGAAGGAAGATTTAGTTTTCACGGCATAAAGTGTGGATTCGGTGCAGTTCGGTAGACTGTGATCGGATCCACTGGATAATTTCTCGTGATAGCTCCGTTCTTGGAGTTTCTTAGCAGGTAATGTGACTTTCTTAATTGCTCTTTTTCTTCCTTTTAGATCAACTTTTCTTTTTATGGATAACCTGTTTGGTTCCCGAGAAAACTATGGAAATGGAGAGTGAATCTTGAAATGTGACCGTTTTCTTGTTTTGATTTTGGTTTGATCGAAAGAACATTTAATTGATCGAAAGAAGGTTTTAGAGTAACTTGAACTCGATTATTTTAATTGTTGAATTTGATGTAAAATAAAATTGAAAAATATAAAAGAAACTTTACTCTTTTGAATTTGTGACGATTTTTTCAATTCATTTGTTAAAGAGTTTGTTTTTATCTTTTCATTAAGATTCTTGCACTTTTGTAATTTGAATCAACAGGAGTTCGATTTGTAATGCAATCTGTTGACGAAAGTAAAGAAAAGAAGAATTTGAAAAGATCAAGATCATCATCCCTTGGCGATATGCCCGTGACTGACAGCCCTTCTATGCAAACTCTTGACCGTTGCGATGTTTTCCCTGTAAAAGATATAGTTCAATCACCATTACCCGGATATGTAGCACCTACTTCTATTAGTTTTAGTCCAGATGATAGTTTGATCGTTTATCTATTTAGTCCTGAGCAAAATCTGAGCAGAAAAGTTTTTGCTTTTGATGTCAATGCTGTCAAGCAAGATGTATTCTTCTCTCCCCCGGATGGTGGGCTTGACGAGAGTAATATATCACCAGAAGAGAAGATGTATTTTCCATGTTTGATTTATCTTTTTTGATAAATTTTGTTGTAATCTGAAATATACTTGAAATACTACTGAAGTCTTGATCCAATGACGGTGTATTTTCTTTATTGTGAATAACTCTCATCCAATAAAATGAATACCTGAATTTTCTTTTGATTGGGGCCATTAGGGCTTATTTCCAAGTACAATAATATATTGATTGAGGTGAAAGAAGTGTGCTCCTCCATCTGTGCTTAACTTTAACTGGTGAAGGTTGTGTTGGTTGATCCTTTTTCTTGATACATCATTGAACACTATTCGCCTATATGCTATTTTGCATGCTGGATTACTGATGTTAACATGATGCTTCCATTGCCATTAGAGTCCCACCACAGTAGGTTCTTTTTAACCTTTTATTCAGTTCCTCATACCCATTGTTTATAGTGATACAACAAAATTCAGACTGTTTTCACCACACCAACCTGCCTGCTAGTAACCTTATCTTATCACTCACAACACTACTTTAACACCTTAGCTCTGTTTTCACCTTTTCAATATTGGCTTCAGTTACTACTGACTAGTCCCATATGTGTTAATATATATATTAGTGAACTCGTGCATGCAAATTAGGAATTTTGTTTTCCCTGATATTTGTTCTCTTTCCTATGGGCAGATTTATTTCCAAGATTTTTCTGCTTCAAAACCAGTGCTTAAGCTTCAAAGCACACCATCATCACCAATAATTGATCCACATCTTTCCCCAGATGGTACTATGCTTGCTTACATAAAAGATTATGAGATTCATGTCCTAAATCTTTTGTACAACGAACAAAGACAATTGACGCATGGTGCCAACGGGAGCACTATGGTAAGATTATGTTACAAATATCTGTATGGGGTAGAACATGTAATCGTTGACATCTCTCCATGTTCATATGTTTACAAGAAGTTTTCTTTTCTTTTCTTTTATTGTTCTCTCCTTTTTGGCCCTGCCTATGAAGGGAAAAGGGTTGGGCAGTGGGTGAGGTTAGTATAGAAGAAAGCACGTGAAGTTTTAATGTTGCAATCTTAGGTCTTTCAAAGCAATTTAGAAAAAGCTCTGCCAGTTTATTTGCTACATTAAACAACTTATAAATCATAGGGGAACTTTTCCTTCCTTTTCGTAAATTTTAGTGAACCAATAATCTCAAATGTGATAGGGGCTCTAATTATTTGATTTTACCTGGTTTCAATTTGATGCGTGGTTCAGCAAATGAAGCAAGTTAGACTTTAACATTTGGACTTTTGATTAGTTTATGTGACATTATTTTTAATGAATTGCAGACTCATGGACTTGCAGAGTATATAGCTCAGGTGAGAATTTCTTCAATCTCCTTATTTATATAAATTTGTTACTGATTGTATGAGTTTGGAACTTATTTTGTACTGCTTTTGAGAGAAAATATAAGTTACAGTTCTTTCAGAGGCATAGAACAAGTGCCATGAAGTTACAATGATGCCAAAATTATCCCCCCCCCCCCCCCTAATTTCTATATTGTTCATAATTTCTCTCCCTCATTGTTGGAATTTCACTGATTGCAGGAGGAGATGGATAGAAAAACTGGGTATTGGTGGTCACTTGATGGCAAATTCATTGCATTTACAGAGGTTGATTATTCTGAGATACCACTTTTTAGAATTATGCACCAAGGTAAAAGCTCAGTTGGTCTAGAGGCACAGGAAGACCATGCATATCCTTTTGCAGGGGCTTCAAATGTCAAGGTTCGGCTTGGGGTGGTGTCCACCTCCGGCGGTCCTGTCACCTGGATGGATCTTATCTGTGGGGGACCAAACAAGGATGATGAATATTTGGCTAGAGTCATTTGGATGCATGCAAATGTTCTTACAGCGCAAATCTTAAACAGGTCTCACTCCAAACTAAAGATCCTTAAGTTTGATATCAAGACGGGCAAAAAAAATGTTGTAATGGTCGAAGAACTAAAACCTTGGATTAATCTACACGATTGCTTTACACCTCTGGACAAAGGAGGTTTCATCTGGGCAAGTGAAAAAACCGGATTCAGACATCTTTATCTGCATGATGCTAATGGGACTTGCATAGGACCCATTACAGAGGGTGATTGGATGGTTGAGCAAATTGCCGGTATAAATGAGGCTGCAGGGCTTGTATATTTCACTGGAACTCTCGATGGACCTTTAGAATCACACCTTTACTACACTAAATTATGCCCAAATGAAAATTCAATGTCGCAAGCTCCTGTCAGATTGACTCATGGCAAGGGGAAACATGTAGTTGTGCTTGATCATCACATGCGGAAATTTGTTGATATTTATGATTCACTTGATTCTCCCCCTAGGGTTTCTCTATGCAACTTGATCGATGGAAGTGTTATAATGTCTATTTATGAGCCCCCATCCATAATTCCTGGGATTGAAAAACTTCAGCTTGAGCCTCCAGAGATAGTCCATATACAAGAAAATGATGGTACCAGACTGTATGGGGCTTTATACAAGCCTGATGCTACAAGATTTGGACCTCCACCATACAAAACCTTGGTCAGTGTGTATGGTGGTCCTAGTGTTCAGCTTGTTTATGATTCTTGGTTAAATACAGTTGACATGCGAGCACAGTACATGCGGAGCAAGGGCATTTTAGTTTGGAAGGTTTGTTTTTCCTGCACTTACGACTCATATACCCTGATCATTTGCTTCCCTATAGAAAAGTTTAGTTCATTGTGTGCAATCATTCTAGTTTAGGTTATATGACTGAGAAACATGCTCTAATCCTTGGAAAAAATGAATAATGGGGGATGGGACTAGTGATTCCTTAAGCTCGTTAAGCCATCATTTTTTCGGGACATTCAGCATTTTGCTAGTGTGTGTGATTTCTGATATGTTAGCAGTTTCTTTAGACATTTTATGCATCCATCCCTTTAGTTCCTCACCTGACATATGGCTCTTTGCAGTTAGATAATAGAGGAACTGCAAGACGTGGACTGGAATTTGAAGGCTGTCTCAAAGGCAACATTGGCCGTGTTGATGCTGAGGATCAGCTCGCCGGTGTTGAATGGCTTATTAAACAGGGCCTGGCAAAGCCTGGCCATATTGGGCTGTATGGTTGGAGCTATGGTGGTTATCTCTCATCCTTGGTGTTGGCCAGGTTCCCTGATGTTTTCCGATGTGCCATCTCCGGTGCTCCAGTTACATCATGGGATGGCTACGACACATTTTACACCGAGAAGTACATGGGGTTCCCTTCCGAGGATGCTGAAAGTTATGAGTACGGCTCTGTGATGCACCATGTTAACAAGATGAAAGGGAAACTTCTGTTGGTCCATGGCATGATCGATGAAAATGTACATTTTAGGCACACGGCAAGGCTTGTTAATGCACTTGTGGCTGCTGGCAAACCGTATGAGTTACTTATTTTTCCGGATGAACGTCATATGCTGCGCGGTCAGAGGGACCGGATTTACATGGAAGAGAGGATATGGGAATTCGTTGAGAGGAGCTTGTGAGGTAAACTTGTATGTTTATACATCATCTCTTCAGTAATAAATAGTACATTGAGAATCATTTCTCTTTCAAGTGATTTGGATGACCCTCTTTTTCATTTTTATCAACTCAAAGTCTGGGACGAATTTTCCATTGTACTAATATTATTTTTGTTTTCATATTTCATTTGAACTTTTGCAATTTATTTTTTTCTAGACCACAAATAACGTAATAAGTCGAATCCATCTAATAATTTCTCTTTAAAACAATATATTGTTTTCAAACGTATTTAAACCCAACTTTGATATGCAAGTTCATGATTCTAGGCTTTAGAGTTTAAGATTTAGTATGCTAGGGTTAAGAATTTATGTTCTAGATTTTATAGTTTATATTTGAAGCATTGTATAATTTCTTTTACATAGTTTATGTATCAAAATAAAATTGAGTTTAATATTCTAGTGTTTGATATCAGTATTAATAATTCTAAAGATAAATTATTATTTTAGATATGATAATAAAATAAAAGAAAATGCTAGCACTGTTGGTGCTTGAACCTGTAACTTTTAGGAACAACAATCATTCCTTTAACTACTAAGATTAGATGGTTTGTGCTCCAATTAGTTCCTATTAGAATATATGAAATAAGTCATTTTAACAATTCTATAAAATCAGCTCACTTCCCAGCCCTCTGCAAGTCCACCATATCGGCCACAGTTATTGCTGGTGTATAATGCAGTCGATCAACATGAACAAACTCAAAGGATACGTGATTTGAACCCAATGATCACGCCTATAATCTATACTCAAGACCATTTTCAACGTTCCAGACACAGGCTTTACGGCTTTAGGCAACCAATCTTCATCGCAGTTACATCATCATGTAACATATGAAGAAGAAAACAAGAAGAAAATGAGGTTGTAATATCAAGGATATCATGTTCAGTTGATGTTGATTCCCACGAGAAGAGTGAGGCAGACACAGGCCTTGACAGTTGACACAAGATCAGCAGTATCTGTTTTCACACTGCAGAAACAGCAGTAGAAGACCTAAGATAAATTGCAACAGATTCAGGCAGACTTGCCGAAGAAGCCATGAATGTCTTTGTAGCTCCACCGATTGGATCAATGTAAAAAGTAGAATGAAACTTAAATCCCTTTATAATCTTTTCCAGGAAAGATTGTTTCTGTTTAGTTTTGCTGAGAAAGATGATGCAAGGATTGTATTTGGTGATCATAGGTTTGAGGGACCGAACAATATCTTTCTGGCATCATAATCCACGGACATTCCAGGAAATGATAGCTATCAAAAAAGAAAAGACAGCACAGGGAAGCCTAAATGCTGATGCCAAGGACCAAGCCTTCGAAATCAGAAACCCAGAGCCTTAATAAAAAATTCAACTCAGAAGTTAGTTTCTGAAGGCAGAGAACTGGCTCACAAAAATTTCGTTTCCAAGACTATTGGTGTTGCTGATGGGAATGTATAGCTGATAGGACTGGATTTGGTAAGAAGTTGTTTCAGATTCCAAGGGGTAGAAATGTGGGTTATGTGAAGCAACAAATTGCTAAAAAGGGAAAAGAATTTCTTAATCTCAAAGATCAAGAACTGGTATGCAAGAGGCGCTTGAAGATTGGCGACTAATGGCTGATATCTGCAAAAGTAGCGATGCTGTGATTCACTTGCTGGTTCCAAACTCTGCTAAAGTACGAGCTGTTTCTATTGAAAGAGATTCAGAAGTTTCTATCGAGACATTGAATTTGAACGAGGGCCAGACACTGTGAGACAATGCCTGGGTGGCGTACCCTCTGTGGAACATCAGATCTTGGAGAGGAAGCTGTTCCAAAGAGATTTCATTCTGGAGCCTCTGGCTGTTAATTTGAAAGCTCAAGTGCCAATTGTTATAATTGACTTCACTTTTGACAGACTAAAGAGAGGAAATTAGCCTATTCGGTCATCAGAGGGGGTCAGGTGGAGCTTACTTCATGCAAGATTCATCTGGTCAGAAGTATATCTCGGTCTTTAAGCCTAATGATGAAGAGCCAATGGCTGTAAATAACCCAAATGACCTCCCCTTGTCACTAGATGGTGAAGGGCTGAAGAAAGGCACATGCATAGGAGAAGGTTCATTGAGGGAAGTTGCAGCTTACCTGTTGGATCATCCAACGACCGGACCTCACTCATTTGATAGCGGACAGAAGCGTTTTGTCGGGGTTCCTCCTACTGTGAGCAATCCTAAAATCTGAAATGGACTTAGATTGATGGTCAGATAAGCCGAAGGAAGCAAATGTAATGGTTCAGAATTCATCGTGGGCACAAACACATTAGAAGAGACAAACAATGGAGTTCTTGGTTGATAGCCTTTCGATTCTCCCAGTTCCAATCTCCTCCATCTCCTATGTTCAAAATACCCTTTCTACTCTGAGCAAAGAAGATCATTTGGATTAACAAACAGGTGAGGAATCCATGAAGATAATGCAGTGAATGAATCTTCTTTCCCAACCTTCAGGTTCCGACCCTTTATGGCAATTGTGAGTGCCGCTTTAAACACACTGCTTGTGAAACAAATCCCAATTTTTAATACCGGGTGCCTGAATATTTCCACTGGGGTGGATAGGAATGGGGGATTGAAGAGGTAAGTTTCGATGAAATAACCTTTCTTGGTCAAGTACTTCCCTGCGAGCAATGCCATGGCTGACCAGATAACCAAATGTACGGTCCATATGCTTCGGCTATGTGTTCATCGAACTTCATGGCAAGCTTAAACCAGGAGCTTTCATGGAGTCTGTGGTAGATGCAAAGAAGATCCAACTTGAGATCACAGGAAATGGTGGAGTATTCAAAGTACCCCAGAAGGCAATGACATAATTTGGGGCATTCGGGGTTTTCAGAGGAGCTGTTGAATTCATATATGACACCAAATACCGATTCATCAACGTTGTCAATAAGACAAGGGTTCAGTTGAAAATTAGATAATTACCACCATGGAGGAGCACAAGAAGCTCGGAAGCCTTGCTTGTTCTTTTGCCGATCACGTTGACCAAGCTCACGGAAATCAATCTTTGATGATGTTCATTTGACATCAAATTAAAAAAAAAACACTTCGAGTAATCTAGCAAATAATTTCCAGAACATACAGAAAAAGCATCTAAACTAAACTGGAATTGTTTTGAAATAAAATGATAGGTGCACCAAAAGCTCTTACCAATCAATGACTTTGAGGTGAGAATGTAACACCCCAAATTTGGGTCTAGAATTTTAGAGGTCGGTTTAGAGTTCTAGTGGACCGGTTTTGTCGGTTTAGCCTAGTTCGTGATTAAATACTTAAAAATTAGTTTTCAATCAAAATAAATTAAGAAAAAATATTATAAAATCCTTAATTAATATATATTAGACTTTGGTCAAATCAATTTTGAAAATTGACCCTTAAATCCCTAAGATTTTGAAATTAGTGACTATTTTGTAAAATAGAAAACTTGAGGAAAATTTTATAAACTAAGCCAAAACTTTGGATCTTTAAAGTAATTTGATATAATCCTGATCCTAGTTGATCTAGGTTTTCCAAGAGCCTATATAAACAACCTTTAATCCCTAATTTTAACCTAAGTAATCAAAATTCTCTAATTTTGATCTAAAACACAAAAATTCACTTTTTAAAAATATCTATTCTTTAAATTTCGGTTTCTTCTTCTCCAAGGCAGCCTCTTCATCATCTTTTCAAGGTAAATATCCATTCTTTTTAATAAAATTTCGTTGTTTTATTTTCCTATATTTTTCTCCATCAAAATCTTGTCGTTTTTTACGGGTTTTCTAGTTTTTAAACCTTCGAAGGGGTTAGATTAATTTTGGATTTGATAATCCTTAAAACCTCTGAAACCTAAAGTTATTTAATGAATTTCCTAAGTTCTTTTCTTATTGAAACGATCTTTAAAGTCTTGAATCAATAAAATCGGTTTTCTTGATAAAAATTCCATTGTTTTCTTGATTTTCGTTCAAGGGTTTTACATGGCTATTTTTGATGCCTAAATACATGAACCTTGAAGTGTTTAGATGTAATTAAGATGACTTTAAAGTATCTAATCCCGGACCTAAGGTTTAGGGGGTGTTTAGAGAGGTTTTCGGTGGGTTTCGGATAAGTTTATGGTGTTTTTAGGGGTTGCCATGTATTGGTCCGACTTGAGGGATTTTTGGGTGTGTTTTAATACACTAAAACCTCTGGTTTTGATGCTTTAATTAGGTCAAGAGATAGAGGAACAAGTTTGAAGGAGTTTAAAAAGCCGAATCATGTTTTTGGGTGACTTGTCGAGCAAGTTTCAGTAAATCGGTGAGTGGATTATGAGGGATACCAATTCGGCATGGTTTTATATGTGTTTTCAAAGGTTTGAGGGTGTAGGGATGGTGTGAAAACCTCCCTATACTCTAAAGTAAATTTTAAGTATTGCTTTCTTAAAAGTTCTCATATTATGCCTTGTTTTTACAATGTTATTTGTTATGCTCTTATTGTGTTGTGCATATGTGATTATGCATGTATATAAATGCTCATGAGACTGTTTTTAAAGAGATTTTTTTATGCATTCAATTTGCCCACGGTTTTTATTTTGAAAAATAAGATAAAAGTGGTTTTATCAGTTTTTGCAAGTGATGCGTAAAAAGTGGGATACATGTGATTTGGATTCTATTTTGAATTAAGTTTTGAGCATTGATTTTTGATAATATATTGGCTAGTTAAGTGATGAATCTTATGGGATAAGTTGATCGATCAATAGGGTCTAGAGCGCACTATAAACATTCAAAAGTCGTACGTGTATAAATTCCTTGTGTGTTGTATTTTGGCCTATATTCTAATGCTATGTGATAGGAGTAGTACTGTCACATACAGGTTGATCGGAGTAGTACTGTCACCGGACACCAAGGTGAGATAATTCATGTTGAGAGTAGTATCAACATGCGCATGCTCTGGGAGTAGTACTAACATGCGGTTACCCGTTTATCCTAACAATTTGGAGTAGTACAAATCGGATCACTAGCACCAATATATGTTTTTACTTTTCAAAGGTAAGTGTCATGGTTTTTACTTGATTTCATAAGGTATTATGCATGCGAGGTTTTATGCATTGATATGCATGTGATTTTAGCATTGCTATGTGCAACATGTAAGACTTGAGCTTTGTGTATTGAGATGTACGTGTAAGCATTGCTATGTGAATAGCATGTAAGACTTGTGTTTTAGCTTTTCAAGCAGGTGAGTTCAAAATGGTTTTGACTAAAATTTAATGATGATATTGTTAGCCATGGTTTGATGACACTTACTGAGTTTTAAAAGTGACGTTGTTATCCATGTGTATTTTGTTTTATAAAGAGCATGACATGTTTTTAAATTGATAAAATTGGTTTAATATGGGCTGCATTGCAAGGTATTTTTATACTTGTTTTTATTCACTCACTAAGCTTATGCTTACCCTCTCATTTACCTTGTAATACAGAGTATTTGGTGTGGAGGCAGCAAAAAGAAGCAAGAATCCAGGTAACCGTCAAGTAAAAGCTCAAGTGTGTCTTTTTATAACATTAGTAGTAATGAGAGAGCAATGGGGATGGGTTATCATATTGTGAATAATGTCTATACTTTTGAGACTTGAAATAGTTATATGCTTATACATATTTGATAAATATCAAAATTGATGTTAGCTTGTGACATTAAATTAAATTGTCCATTGATATTCTTTTAGTATTAATATAGTTATTTTAAAGTTTGACTCTTGATATCCTTATGTTTGAATTTGAGTGTTGTTTATAATGAAGCATGACTACTTAGGAGTTAAATATATTGTTGTTAACTAGGTTGAAGTGAATCTAGATAATATGTCATGATATGTGCTTAAAGTGTTTTTACATAAATTTGCGTATAGAGAATGTCATGAAACCTTTGGAGGCTGGAAATAGTCTTAAACTTTGAGCATGCAATAAAATGACTTGTATATATTATTTTAAGATGAAAATTTATGTGCAAGCATGAAAATACTTAATTAAATATTGATAACTTTAATTTCACAATCAGGGTATAAAATTCTGGAAATTATAATTAGGTCCCTAAAACTTGTTCGATTAAATTAGGACTCGTTTCTCTTTAGTTTCCGCTGCAATTGAATTCAGTCCTTGCATGAACATGTAGGATCTAATCAAAGTATTTAGAAAAGATAAATGATAATTTTTTAGGGTTGTTTATCAGGGCGAGTCTCCGGATTAGCCTCGATATTCCCCGTGTAGCTCTTTCGAGTCGGGTGGCGTCTAGACCGGGTCGAGGGGATTACATTTGGTGGTATCAGAGCTTATGTTTACAAAACCTTTTGGGATGTTTGGTTTGGTATGTTGTAGAATTAAATTTGTTTTAAATGTTGCTTATGCACGGTGATTGTTTGAAAATTCTATGTTATTATATGATGTGCACGGTGTTCGCTATATGTGATTGATTTGTGTTGTGACATAGTAGATTATGGTTTTGTTTGTCAAGCACGATGTTTGCAAGCATGATTAAAATTTTATGTGATTGCATATTTGTTATATATATATGACTGCAGATAAAGCATGATTAAAATTTGATATGCTTAAATGTTGCTATATAAGTTGTTGTTTGTAGGCATGATGAAATCTTGTTGCTTTGTTATGACATTAGTTATATGTACATGTGAACATGTCCGTGAGTTGCTTGACTAAGTGAATTGAATATTATGTGACATAAACTATTGTTTTAACCATGTTTTAAGATTATTTTGCATGTGAAATTTATAAAAGTAAAATGTGTTTAGATTTGAAATATTTCTTACTTTGCTGTCAGTTGGTCTTAAAATGATTTATAAGTTGAACATCTCATGAAATTTGTAGTTTTTGATAATCCATGTAGTATAGAAAATTAGTTTAAATTTATATTGGTTAATGCATGAGACTTTGAGGTAATTTTATATGATGTTTAATACATGTTGTGAAAAATACATTTGTTGCATGGTTATATGTTCTTGATGCTAATCATAGTTGATAATTATTCTATGTGATGATTAAGTATATATTGTTGGGGTTTATTTTGGGTACCATTGCTCTAACTACTACTAGAAAATTATTTTATATTGTACTTGAGCTACTTGGAACTTGCTTCGCGCTGGCCTCATAAGTTTTGCAAAATATTTTGCATGTTAAAATTATTTTTGTATTTTATTGTGCTTGATATGGGACCAAAAAGAAAGCTAAAACTTGGTAATAGAGGAGTTGCAAAGATCAGAAAGAGTAAACAAATTTGTGTTGTGGTGTTGTGATATCCGATCTTGAGTTGACTGGGTCCTCGATCGTGTTTGAGTATAAAGTGGTTTTGAATTAATTTAGTCTGAGAATTTGTTGTGCTGGTGAGTAGTAAGAGACTAGATCACTAGAGTGCCTTTGAGAGTTTCAAAGTGCTTTGTGTGCAAGGTGAATTGAATGTGTTAGAAGCGTTCGGGTTATGGTTTAGTTGTATACTCTTGAGTGCTAAATTTCTATGATTTAGAACATTGAAGAGGTAGAAAGTTGAAGTTTCGGAGTTGAGGATGTTGTTTGTGAGTATGGACAACAATCATCCATAGTATAAGATCACTTATATGCATATACATTAGATATCTTAGGACATGCATGCATTCTTGAGCATAACATTAGTTTACATTTGCATGCACTTGCATAGACATATAGGGTGACATACAGGACTCATGTATACATTGTCCATATTTGCAAACGTTTCCCTCTTGAAAATGGAAGTTGTGTTGAAGTCAGTTCTTTAGAAAAAAGTTATAGGTTTATAAAGGTGCTTGTAAGATACTCTTGTTGATTTTGAGTCTATTGTATAGTGGGTTGAGTTATTGTTCTGGTTGGGAAGTAATTATTGATAAAATTTGGTTAGTTGGATTTATAGCTATGGATGGTTGAACACAGGATGAGTGTCATGAGTTTGATGTTGGTGAAACGGAAGGCTGAGTTTTGCAAGGTTTATTCGGTGAAAGTTTAGTTTGTGTAAGAGGTGTTGTGTTATCGTTGTGTTTGGTGGAAGTAATACTTAGTATTTTTTATTTGGTATAGTTCCGAAAGTATTTAGATCAAGGGCGTAACTGATCTTGTGTTTTGTTTTGGAAAACGCTAGTTGTGTTTTTGGAAAAGAAATGCATAACGGACTTGTGTGGACCTTAAGAGGTGGTGGTTGTGTCATTTGGCTTAGCTTTTGCATGTTATGGTCATAAAGAGTTGTGTCAGGTTTTGCTTGGGTATGATCAGGTTGTTGTGGAGGTTTTGGATGTAATCCTTGGATATCTCTGTATGGAGAAGTTGTGTGATAAGGAACGTTGTGTAGTTTATAACCATTATTGGTCAGACAATTTTTTGAGCTTGTTTTATCGTCAGGAAGTGTTGTGAAGGTTTGTGTTGTTGAGTTATATATTAGTTTTCTTCTGTGTGGTTGTTGCTTAACATTAAGAAGGATGTTAAGGTTAAGTGGACGGAAGAGTAACATTAAGTTTGAAAAGGTTAAAGAGGCAGAGGTTTGAGCTTATAAAAAAAGTAACTGAGATAAGAGTTGGTTGATCACAATATCAGGTTGTATGATGATTCCGTCAGTGAGTTGTTATTTGAGAAAAGTTGTGTGGATTATAATTATGGGTTGTAGTGGATTAGTTTAAGAGTGTTATGAAATCAAGAGTAATGTTGGCCTGGTTAAGTTTATCGAAGGATTTTGGTCTAGTGAAAAAGTTGTGGGTGAGACTTTTCATGGTTGAGATGTTTTGAGTTAAGTTTCTATTGGATGTTTGGTGGATCCGCGTGTGCAGGGAACAGTTGAGGTTGTGTTGATGGGTTTTAGATATGGTGTTGATTGTCTTTTATGTCTACATGGCACGTGGTTATGTTGTATGATGCTATAAGTTAGAATGTTATCGTAATGAAAGTTATGATAGTCTTTTGTTATGTATCTGGAAGTAATAAGTTGTGGCAAAAGTTTGAAAATGGTTGGTGTTAAGTGGACTTGTTTTGGATGTGATTGAGTTGAGAGTGAATGTTGGTTTTATTGGTAAGTGAGTGAGAACTAGTGTTCTTTGAGAGTGTTGTTGTTGTTAAAGATGCTAGAGTAAAAGTGTATGAATAAATCTCCGTAAGTTCTGTGACGTGGTTTCTTGACAGTTAAAAGAGATTATTTTCTTTGAGAACGGTTGGAGCTATTGAGAATTATGCCTTAATGTGGTAAGGTTTTGAGACAGATAATGGGTTTCTGATTAAGTTTATGAGTGTTCTCTCGTTAATAGATATGTAACCGGTATAAGTAAGTTATCTAGGTCTAAAAAGGTATGTTAAGGTGTTTCGACATGAATCTTTTGGGTTCTTGGTAAGGATTATGATTAGGTGGTACTATTTAAGGTTTATGTTGGTGGAAGTTGTTATGTATTGTTGTGGTAAGCGAGAATTGGTGAAAAGTTTTAATTGTTGCCTTGTATTTTTGAATATGTTTGAGAAAGTTAAGCTTATTAGTGGAAGTGGGAAGTTGTAGTTTGTCGAGAGTTGATTGCCAACCTTGAGTAAGGAGAGTTAGGCCGTTAGGAAAAGAAAAATGGTTTTTCTTTTAGCTTGAGGATGGAAGGAGTGTCGTTCTTCTGTGAATCGTTGCAAGTTGTGAAGATGGGTGGTGTAAAGATGAGACTGAATCTTTTCTTTATGAGATGTATGTTGAGATTTTGGTTTTGGATAGCAAAGGTCCCTTTTGTTAAAATCCTCGTATGGTTCAGAATGTTTAAGTGGTATCTTCGTGTTTGGAAAGTCACGTAGGAGTGAAAGGAAATTGTGAAGACCAGTTTCCTAACCTCTTTCTATGGTGAAAATTTCGAGGACGAAATTTCTTAAGTGGGGGAGAGTTGTAACACCCCAAATTTGGGCCTAGAATTTTAGAGGTTGGTTTAGACCTCTAGTGGACTGATTTTGTCGGTTTAACCTAGTTCGTGATTAAATACTTAAAAATTAGTTTTCAATCAAAATAAATTAAGAAAAAATATTATAAAATCCTTAATTAATATATATTAGACTTTGGTCAAATTAATTTTGAAAATTGACCCTTAAATCCCTAAGATTTTGAAATTAGTGACTATTTTGTAAAAATAAAAAACTTGAGGAAAATTTTATAAACTAAGCCAAAACTTTGGATCTTTAAAGTAATTTGATATAATCCTAATCCTAGTTGATCTAGGTTTTCCAAGAGCCTATATAAACAACCTTTAATCCCTAGTTTTAACCTAAGTAATCAAAATTCTCTAATTTTGATCTAAAACACAAAAATTCACTTTTTAAAAATATCTATTCTTTAAATTTCGGTTTCTTCTTCTCCAAGGCAGCCTCTTCATTATCTTTTCAAGGTAAATATCCATTCTTTTTAATAAAATTTCGTTGTTTTATTTTCCTATATTTTTCTCCATCAAAATCTTGTCGTTTTTTACGGGTTTTCTAGTTTTTAAACCTTCGAAGGGGTTAGATTAATTTTGGATTTGATAATCCTTAAAACCTCTGAAACCTAAAGTTCTTTAATGAATTTCCTAAGTTCTTCTCTTATTGAAACAATCTTTAAAGTCTTGAATCAATAAAATCGGTTTCTTTGATAAAAATTCCATTGTTTTCTTGATTTTCGTTCAAGGGTTTTACATGGCTATTTTTGATGCCTAAATGCATGAATCTTGAAGTGTTTAGATGTAATTAAGATGACTTTAAAGTATCTAATCCCGGACCTAAGGTTTAGGGGGTGTTTAGAGAGGTTTTCGGTGGGTTTCGGTTAAGTTTATGGTGTTTTTAGGGGTTGCCATGTATTGGTCCGACTTGAGGGATGTTTGGGTGTGTTTTAATACACTAAAACCTCTGGTTTTGATGCTTTAATTAGGTCAAGAGATAGAGGAACAAGTTTGAAGGAGTTTAGAAAGCCGAATCATGTTTTTGGGTGACTTGTCGAGCAAGTTTCAGTAAATCGGTGAGTGGATTATGAGGGATACCAATTCGGCATGGTTTTATATGTGTTTTCAAAGGTTTGAGGGTGTAGGGATGGTGTGAAAACCTCCCTATACTCTGAAGTAAGTTTTAAGTATTGCTTTCTTAAAAGTTCTCATATTATGCCTTGTTTTTACAACGTTATTTGTTATGCTCTTATTGTGTTGTGCATATGTGATTATGCATGTATATAAATGCTCATGAGACTATTTTTAAAGAGATTTTTTTATGCATTCTGTAACCCCTAAAATTAACCTAATTACTTAGATTACAAGTTAGGGCTTACGGCTTGAAAACTTGTTTCCCAAGTTAGGGTTTTTATAAAAATAAATAAAATATGAATATACAATTCGGATAATTTATTAAATAATTAATAAATTAAAATAATAATAAAATTAAACATTTAAATAATAAAGTTCAACCCATAATTCCATAAACAATAAATGTTGTAAAACCCGATAAATATTTAATGCTCGTAATACAGAAATCAATATTCAAATATGATAAATAGTCCGAAATTCGATAATTGAAAAATCATACTATAAATCAGAACTGAAACAGGAACCTCCAAGTACCGTACCGAGCCTAGGACTGAGATTTGTAACAAGAACCTGAGAGGGTGTAAGCTAGGGAGCCTAGTGTGTCTCTAGAACTGATAACAGAAATAACAGAACAGAAAATGTAGAAGATACAGAGTATGCATGACATGCACCCATCTCCGAACACCACAGAAGAGTTGGTCCCCAGACCACTCTAACACCATCACACCAACAGAAGTGGTATCTCGACCCGAAGGTGGAGCCACTGAACAGAAGTAATAAATCACTAACTTCCCCGTACATAGATAATATCCCAGATGCCATGTTATATGCAGATACAGAATCAGAATGCATGCCTTATAGTCTAACAGGAGGCAAGCATGACAGATAACAGAATCAGAAATGATATATCAGAATGATACATGATCATACGGTTAATAAGAATCGAATATACAGAATAACAGATTTACAGGATGAACGGGAGAGAACACACATGTATCAGAAGACTCAATGACAACCTTGACGTCTACTGGACTCGGCTTTACCACTGGCTGAGCAGGCGTAGAGTCTACAATTAACAGAACATATTAGACATCCTACTATGCCACAATACCGAAAAATAAACTGAACAGAAATAATTCGTTACTCACGTGAAGGTCCCGAATGTGGATGTATCGGACCACGTACAGGAGGAGGAGGAGGCAACTGCTCGGGGTCGGAATCCTCGTCACCTGAAGCAAACAGAAACTGGTTCAGAAACCTTTATAGATAATTTCCAAATAACAGATCGAACTTAAAACCCCCAAAAACGATACTTCAGATTCGAATTTCGAAAAACGGACAACGTCATTGAATTCAGGACGTCGAAAAACATAAAGTGGGCCCGGGTCGAAAAAGTCAACTGCTGACGTCAGCATTGGTCAACGCTGACGTCAACAGTGACGTCGGCAGTGACGTCATCAGTCAACGCTGACGTCAGCCGGGTCGATAATCGGGTCAGAGATCGGGTCGGGTCGGGTCTGCTGGGCCGGATTCAGGCCTGTTTGGTTCCCAAGAAAATCTGGGTTTTCCCAGATTTTCTTCGTTGCCAAACAGTCGTTTTTTCGACTTTAAACCCTCCTTGGTACTCGATTTCACCCTATATTCGATCCAAATACACTCCTAAATTCATTCCTTACTCGGTTCGCACTAAACACCACTTTTAAATGAATCAAAACAACCCCCCACACCTTACTCGATTAAAACAGAAACTAAACCTCCTTAACACTCATAACATCATTCGTTTGATTCGATTCCAAACTTAACCTACATCAACCCTTAACACGAATATAACATACTTAAACCAAATCATAGGACCACTTCACAACGAACAAAGACGAATAAGGAATTAAAACCAAAGCTTACCTTTAACGAGCCAAGAAAAAACAACTTTCGGCAGAAACAGGGAGAAGGAAACGATTTTGCTTAATCTAATGATTTTCAACTGAAGATTACACATAAAGAAGGAAAACGAATCAAAATAATTAAATCACAATCTGAAACTGAAACGGAAGATCGGGAGGGGGAAATGAGACGTTTCAACAGAAAAATGGTATAATTACCACTCAAGGGCTTAAAGTTTTTGAATTCTTACATTATGACCCTTAAGTTTTTAAAATTTTCAATTTAGTCCTTAATTTCAGAATTTTAAATCCCCAAATATTAGGGTTTCGTTTAGGGATTTTGACTTTATTTTGGGAATTTTGACTCTTAAATTTTGGGTTATTACGCATTCAATATTCTCACGGTTTTTATTTTGAAAAATAAGATAAAAATGGTTTTACTGGTTTTTACAAGTGATACGTGAAAAGTGGGATACATGTGATTTGAATTCTGTTTTGAATTAAGTTTTGAGCATTGATTTTTGATAATATATTGGCTAGTTATATGATGAACCTTATGGGATAAGTTGATAGATCAATAGGGTCTAGAGTGCACTATAAACATTCAAAAGTCGTACGTATATAAATTCCTTGTGTGTTGCATTTTGGCCTATATTCTAATGCTATGTGATGGGAGTAGTACTGTCACATACGGGTTGATCGGAGTAGTACTGTCACCGGACACCAAGGTGAGATAATTCATGTTGAGAGTAGTATCAACATGCGCATGCTCTGGGAGTAGTACTAACATGCGGTTGCCCATTTATCCTAACGATTTAGAGTAGTACAAATCGGATCACTAGCACCAATATATGTTTTTACTTTTCAAAGGTAAGTGTCATGGTTTTTACTTGATTTCATAAGGTATTATGCATGCGAGGTTTTATGCATTGATATGCATGTGATTTTAGCATTGCTATGTGCAGCATGTAAGACTTGAGCTTTGTGTATTGAGATGCACGTGTAAGCATTGCTATGTGAATAGCATGTAAGACTTGTGTTTTAGCTTTTCAAGCAGGTGAGTTCAAAATGGTTTTGACTAAAATTTAATGATGATATTGTTAGCCATGGTTTGATGACACTTACTGAGTTTTAAAAGTGACGTTGTTATCCATGTGTATTTTGTTTTATAAAGAGCATGACATGTTTTTAAATTGATAAAATTGGTTTAATATGGGCTGCATTGCAAGGTATTTTTATACTTGTTTTTATTCACTCACTAAGCTTATGCTTACCCTCTCATTTACCTTGTAATACAGAGTATTTGGTGTGGAGGCAGCAAAAAGAAGCAAGAATCCAGGTAACCGTCAAGTAAAAGCTCAAGTGTGTCTTTTTATAACATTAGTAGTAATGAGAGAGCAATGGGGATGGGTTATCATATTGTGAATAATGTCTATACTTTTGAGACTTGAAATAGTTATATGCTTATACATATTTGATAAATATCAAAATTGATGTTAGCTTGTGACATTAAATTAAATTGTCCATTGATATTCTTTTAGTATTAATATAGTTATTTTAAAGTTTGACTCTTGATATCCTTATGTTTGAATTTGAGTGTTGTTTATAATGAAGCATGACTACTTAGGAGTTAAATATATTGTTGTTAACTAGGTTGAAGTGAATCTAGATAATATGTCATGATATGTGCTTAAAGTGTTTTTACATAAATTTGCGTATAGAGAATGTCATGAAACCTTTGGAGGCTGGAAATAGTCTTAAACTTTGAGCATGCAATAAAATGACTTGTATATATTATTTTAAGATGAAAATTTATGTGCAAGCATGAAAATACTTAATTAAATATTGATAACTTTAATTTCACAATCAGGGTATAAAATTCTGGAAATTATAATTAGGTCCCTAAAACTTGTTCGATTAAATTAGGACTCGTTTCTCTTTAGTTTCCGCTGCAATTGAATTCAGTCCTTGTATGAACATGTAGGATCTAATCAAAGCATTTAGAAAAGATAAATGATAATTTTTTAGGGTTGTTTATCGGGGCGAGTCTCCGGATTAGCCTCGATATTTCCCGTATAGCTCGTTCGAGTCGGGTGGCGTCTAGACCGGGTCGAAGGGGTTACAGAGAAGCCCCGAAAGACTGCCACTTGCACGACCTCCTGAGGCCATTACCTATTTTGAAGGCTTATATGATAATCAAGTAAGCCCCTTGAAAGAAGTAATTAGTATATGTCAAATTACTATATAGATTCTACAAAGTACTGAAGCAGTTATATTCAGTGATGTAGCTTTATGCAGCAGCAAGTAAAAGGTTAGTGGAGTAATTAGTTTGCAATTTTTACATATTGGTATCCTGTTTTCTGATATTTCAAATAAAGAGAAATTTTTATCTAACACAAAGATTAATGAGCAAAGAAAGAAGCATACCTTTAGGCCAATAGTTCAGAGCTTCCAAACTTTTGTTTCTTTGGGCAAAGAGTAGAAGCTAGAGAGGGTAGCAGAAGAAATTTTATAACATGACCATCAATCATGATGGCGTAAAATTAACGAATACATAGAATGTTTATTACAATATCCACAGCAGAAAGGGAAAAAAAGAAGATAAAAATGGAATATGGAATCAAATCCTTGTCCAATAAAAGAAAGCGGTTATTTAGCTATAAGCATCTATAATATTCCATTCCATTTAAAGAACAATGCATTCCATGTTTTTTTTTTTTTTTTTTTACTTCGGAATCAATGGCAGCTAATATTTTCAACGTAAAACCAAAGTGCCAAAGGCGAAGTGAGAGACCGAGAGAGGCCCACAAGACCAAGCATGACTCTCAAGGCTATCAATGCTCCTCTGCATTAACCCCTAAATGCACAATGTAGATATAATGATGCACAGACTGGACTCCTTCGAGCTCTACTGGATTCATTTACAGTATGAAGACAATCAGTTTAGGTCGTCATGCTAAAGGGGAACAAATCGATTACAATAACCCAAAGTTCTCATACCAATGTCAGGGATGTAACTTTTCGCCATGTGGCGTTCTTAGTAGTAACTTCTCATCCATTACATAAGGATCGTACTCATGTAGTTCCAACAGACCAATAAAAGCAGGATCCCACCACTGATGAATTCCGTGAGCATGTTTGAAATTCGGAGAGTGACGCATATTAATAGTAAGGTAGGCCGAAGGAATCAAATGTAGTGGTTCTAAATCCCTTTGCTCCGAGCTTGAGAGTAAACTCCTTGTAGAATTCTGTGTTGCAATCTTCTCGATCTTTCCGGCCCCAATCTCCTCCATGTTCTTCCTATGTTTAAAATAGCCAATATAGCCTGAGCATATAAGATCTGCAGGATTCACAAACAGGTATGGTTTCCAACGAGAGAGCAAACTAAATGGGTCATCTTTCTCAGGCCTGTGATGGAGACATTTTATGGCAACAGCGAGTCCAGCTTTAACTACACTGCTTGTAAAGCGAATTCCATGCTTCAGCTTTTCACTCTTGATTCCTTCTACAGGGGCAGACAAGAATGGGGGATTGAAGAGGTAAGCTTCAACTTTGTAACCCATTTTAGTCATATTTTTACCTATAAGCAATGAAATAGCTGATCCTAGTGAATGGCCAGTTAACCAAATTCTTGAATTTCCAGCAAATGAAAAAATTCTCTCTACAGCCAGCATTGCTTGCTGAAAACGAGAGCTTTCATGAAGTCTATTGCGAACACACAGGAAATCCAACTTGAGATCACGAGACCTGGTGCTTGACTTATTTATAGTACCCCGAAAGGCAACAACATAATGTGGAGAAATTTGGGTTGAATGGTTGAGGTTGAAGTTAGAAAACTTGAATTCATATATGGCACCAAAAATGGAGTTATCAACATCATCTACAAGAATATGGACCAAGTGGAAATTGAAGAACTCCCACCAAGGAGGTGCATGAGCTAGAGGGTCTCTGCGGTTCTGTTGGCGATCACGTTCTAGAATGTACACCCCCTGAACCAAGCTCGCAGCAACAATTCTTCGGTCATGAAAATTATTCCTGCCAAAGTACAACAAAGCTCGTACATTTACTGATTTACTCTATAAAAATATGCTTACACGTACTAGTCAAAGGAAAAAAGATGCCTTAACATATTTTTTTTTCAAAAGATGCAATTAAAAACTAATAAAGGAAATTACCATGTTATCCGGTTGATATTATAACTACATTTTCTCATAGGTTGTAGCTTTGGCTGCTAACCTCACAGAATTTCGCTCTCTGAATTATCAGCCAGCACCAACAAATCCTCAATTTTGGCCTTGCTTAGAGAAATTAGAATCATCTATTGTCCATACTACTTCATTGTACTTTTCTCAACGTGAGTTCAGGCAGGGTCATAGAAACAAGGGAGTTTTAGCTCGGGATTAACTACAATCAGACATTACGTACTAGATCTATGGTATTCCACTTCATTCTCAGCATCATTCGTTAGTCTGTTAACAATCCGAAAAATGCTCTTTCATATTACTCTTATGGAATTAAGATTCAATGCTATTTGACTTAATGCTCTGGCATATCTTGCAAAGTTGTTCAATTGGGAGAAAAATGTATAAAAATGTGAACATATGATGGAGATTGTTAATGAAACCAATGAAAGGAAAGGTGTTTACCAGTCAACTGAAGTGAGGTGTATAGGTCCTGAAAGGCAGAAAATTTGTCTGGAAGAGATCGGCTTGTCTTTCTTTCTTTGCTTCTTGTCTTCCATATATCCTCAACAAACGCAATGAAATGCTAAAAAGTAGTATAGTAAGATTCCCATTATTCATCAAATTAGGTCAGGTGATTCTATTCATGAATTGCATAGGTATCATGAAAAAAAAGTTGTTTTTCGAATTGTTTTTTTTCTCCAAAACTAAAGGAAAAACGAAAACTAAAACTTCAATCCAGATTTCCTTTGATAAGTTTCTGAAATCCCAAATTTTGATTCCCTTTAGACGAGTTTCTTCTTTTTTTTCTGGGAAAATCCAAATAAAACCCAGAAACAAAACAGTGAAACAAACAATTGCAAACCATGGAATCAGCAAGACATGATTCTTAGATCATGTAACTTGCAACGCATCAAGAGAGCATTAGTCCAACAACATAGACAGAAGAAATAAAAAGGGAAATCAGATTACCTCAATGCGAAAGATGGAGATTAACAAATTTCACGTAGTTTCCCCTCTCTCCTCTTTTATTACTTTCAGAGAAAAAAAGGGGAGAGAGTTGAACACAGTGCGAGCTTGGACAGGGGTGGCATTAGCAGAGAATGGGGATAAATACAACCCGACAATGTTTCTCTTTCTCTCTCCCCCTTCAATTATTATGTGTAAATTCAATGGTTGGTCCCTCTCGTTTTCAGACTGTTTGATTTTAGTTATAATATTTTAATCTTTGAATTATCGATTCCCGTAAGTATGATGAAATGACATATTAATAAAAATGTTTAATTATAATAAAAAGCCATGGTATGGGACAATTTGGGACAGAGAGGGGACCCAGTATGTCCTGTCATCTTACACTTTGTCCCTATTATGAGATTTTTGGCTGCTGTGTTGAGTTAGTATTTGACTCTGACTCTAGAGAGGGGAAAATAAAGTTTGTGTTCTTTTCTTTCTGAAGAATCAAAGAAAGTTTGTGTTTTTGTAAGAAATGTCTGCAGAAACGGTGGGATTTTCCCCTTACATGCAGAAAGTTTCTCAAGATTTTCAGCTGTTTGAATAGTTCTGTGAAACCAGGAAACCCAATGCTTCAATGGTACTGAATATCTGAATCTTTAAGATTTCTCTCTTTCTATTTTGTTTTTGGTCATTTTCGTTGCTTTGGGTGATCGGCATTTGGTTGATTGGGTATGATTTTGTTGTAGGTTTTAGCTTTGATTGCATGCATTTAAATCTTTGATGCAATATCTACTTTGTTCTTTGTATTGTGATGAATCTTTATTCTCATTTTTTTGAAATTCAGAAAATTTTGTGCTTCAGTTAAGTTTTACAGTTTTTGATTAATTTAATAATTAATAAGGAAACTTCATTTGCTCATGTTAAAGATTTCTAATATTTAGGGAAATTTCTATTTCATGTTCCCTTCTAATGACGAAAAAGAGCATGAGGAAAATGTGTTTTGGAAACTTTCACCCTTCATGTACTGTGTTTTTGGGGATCTCCTGAAATGGGGGACTTCAATGGTTTCTCGGCTACCAAACAAGGGTGAAAAGGAAAAAAGAATGGAAGTGTTTACATGCTGGATCAGGAGAAATGAAAGAAAAAATTTTGGAATATAATTGCAAAATGATTTCCATGTCACGATTTCCCTGTACTTGAAGCTTTCTTCCATTTCCTTCAACCTTTTGGTGTGAAGTGGTTATTAGCTTTTTCACTTTTTAGCCCACATATACTGAGAGATTAGAAGGGGAAAAGGTCAATTATCTTTTTCTTTTAGTTTTCTTTTTTCGGTATAAAGAGGAAAAAAGTTCTTCGTATTCCACTTTATTTTAGTTCATTTCAAAGGTGAAACTTGAATTGTGTAGACAATAAACATGTAACTGACCCTTTAAATGGTTGTAATGGATCTTTTCTTACTTTCTTAGTGAACACATGAAATTTTTGTTGTTTGTTGGGAAGGGTTTTGAATTTGATTACTAACATGCTATGCTATCTTAACTCGGTGTATTGGAACATGGTATGTGTGTGTCTCATTGCATTGGTGTGCACAGTTTTATAGCGTTTTCAATATGTTTTGAGGACTAACCCCCATAACATCGTCCAAATGCATGGGACATGAGCACTTTTAAGGGGAAAATAAAAGGTCTAAGTAACAGAGCTGAATGCTGTTAGCAATTAGTGTGTTCATTTGTTGAACTAAGAAAGCCACTATGAGAATTTAGCTTTAGTCCTTTCCCCCATTTGCTCTAATCCTTTTAGCAACAATCTTCTACCAATGATGTAAGTTTTAGTTTCTGATGCTCGAATTTGGTGTTGTGTAGGGCGAACATGTTCAAGCTTCAATTAGCTATTACTAAAATGAAATTTAGATTTATTCCTTGAACTATGAAATATTTAGGGATTTGGTTGTAAATTGCTGATCTGAGTTTTGTGGATGGAGGAAGAAGAGGCAGTGAAGCACATTTAAATACTTTTGTGCTACAACCTGCCAGTTTGGGTTTAACCTGTCTGATACTTAGCAATTCATTTGTGAAAAGCTCATAAGACTTTTTATTAAGAAAAATAAGAGGAAAAGATGTAATTAAACCGAACTTCTATCGCGGGGATTGGTTAAATTCAATTGTTTTGTCAACAGGTATTAGGCAAAAGCTTTTATATAGTCGACTAGAATGCAGCTTGTGCTCAATTTGGCCTACACAAAGCAGTGTGTTTTTCTGCCTGTATTAATCGTTTTTGGTTTCTCCTACTTTGTTTCTTTCAGAAAAATATATATCATATTTGGTAATTTATAGACTTTTGCTTCTAAACCTTTTTATATATTTGTTCGAGTCTAATGTAGAACAACCTGCTTCAGATGTCTGTGATATCTGAATATTATCTTGGAGGAGAAGGTGATCTATTCAAAGCTCCTGAGCTCATAATTGAAGAATCAATTGTAGGCCATGATCCCATGACTCCAGCCATCTCGTTAAGCTTGTGTGGTGAAGTTGGTTTTACTTCACATGAACTTAAGGCTGCTGATATTGAATCAATTCAAAATGAGCAGCTTTTAGAGGTTCTCTATGAGTGCGAGAAGGACTTGATGGCACAAGCAGTAATAGAAACACCACTGTCTGAGGTCCTGGAAGTAATGATTCCTGTTTCGAAGGCTGATAAAAACCAAAATCATGAAAATGAAATGCTCTGTGATGTACCATTCCAGAAAAGTGTCAGCTCAGGTTGTTTAAGCTCAATGGAATGGATGCAAGGGGATGTAATCAAGCCTAATTCTCTGGATTTTCCTGGAATGGATTTTGCTTCGGCTAATGGAATGAGGAGAGCATTTAGTGAAGGAGATATAAAGGTCAGTCTTTATTGTTTTGCTTTGCTTTTGACCCTTTTTCTTTAGGCTGTTAGCTTTTCTGTTGGAAATTGTGTGGATACCAACTGACTTTAGACTCGATTTCTTTAGACTCTTGGCAATGGTAACGGGAGCCAGCGACCAATAATCGTTAGCAGCTGTTCTACTGAAGATCGAAGGGAAAAACTCTCTAGATACAGAAATAAGAAGGCCAAGAGGAACTTTGGAAGGAAAATCAAGGTACAGATCCGTTGCATTTGTTGCTTAGCTTTTAACATCAAACAATGTCTAACTGCATAAAGTGTTTGTGAGGGAGTACTTGTTGAGATTCCATAGTTATTTTAATATTTCTGTCTGAAACTCATTTTTCTTTTCTTTTCTTTTTCCAGTATGCCTGCAGGAAGGTTCTTGCTGACAGTCAACCGAGGATCCGTGGAAGGTTTGCGAAGACCGAAGAATCCGAAAACTCCAAACACCAATAGCTATATGACCAATCAAGTAATTACCCAGTAAAACAGGAATGAAGTGGCTAGATCATACCAAGTAGGATTGTACATGGTGTTTGTTCAATAAAATGGCAAGGCTGTAACTTGTTCATATATATAGTAGTTTAAACAGTTGGAGGTTGTTTCAACTAAAAGTTTCCCTTTCCTTGACTAGATTGATGATAAAAGAAGACAAAGTTGTTGCAGAAGTGTTTCTATTCCTGTTCCTGTTCCAACATGAACTTAGTGGACTGAAATGGCTGCCAATCACTTTCCCTAGGTCAATCTTATATCCTCATACAAAAGATTTGGATTTTCTTATGATGGCATAAAAGTATATGCCAGGGTACTTGGATCTAATAATTTTCAACATGATAAAAATATAATTTCACTGTAATATGACAAAAATATTGATATGCTAATATAATATGAATATGATATAAATTATATGTAGTAAGATTTGTGTTGAGCGTTTCTGGCCGTCCCTGAATCATTTGTGTCGTTTTTGCTGTCCTAATGTTGTGTATTTCAACCAAATTTGTAAGAAGATGATGTAATAGAGGCTAGAACAGAAGAATTAAGATTGAGAAAAGAGAAAGGTTTCAGAGAATATTGAAATTCATTCATAAAAACAAGGATGATGAATTCTGGTACAATGGCAGGTGTATATACCTCCACAGTCTGTCATCATGTACTACATTAACTAACCAAAACAACCAAAACAAATAAAACAAACAGAATAAAAATAGCTGCATTGGGCCGATCCATTATGTCTCCTGATGGACTCCATACTGACCCATTTAGAACCCGAATAAGCTAGTCTTCAGATTCTTCTTCAAACGACATCGTTCCTTTGAGGCTGAATCTTGACTTTCCTTCAGTTGCTGAACCTTGACCCTTCGAATGTCCTTTCTCTCCTTTACTTTTTGATTCCCTTTCTTCTTCCTTTGATTTCTCTTCATTACTTCCAATGGCCATGACACCTAATTCCTTAATGGGACGCCCAATCAACCGTATTCTGTCATGAAACATTTATTAGAATGCAATTGGGTTTACAAGAAACACGGCATGGTGGTCGGACGGTGGACGACAAACTGCTAACGAAGGAGAGGAAGAATTATGAGTGGCGGTGGTGTTTAAATTATTTAGGCTTAGTTGAGATTCGAAAATATTAGGCTTAGTTGTTAAATAAGTGCGGTAATTTTTGTATCAGATAAGCGTTTAAACTTTAAAGTATTTTTCGAGTCAAGTAGGTGCCTAACGTTATTAAAATTACCTATTTAGGTGTCCCGACATTAACTTATAAAAAATCTCTATATTTCTAAAATTCACAAAGGTAAACTATTGGAATGGTCACTGTTAAGGATTTATACATTTTTGATCACTGATTTTTAAATTTTACTGTTATGATCACTTACGTTTTCGTTGTGTAAATTTATAGTTATGTTTTCGTTGTATAAATTTATAGTCACTCGAACACTAATTTTCGTTAAGTACCATTAGATTGGTGATGTGACAGTTACAAAAATTTATATAATAATATATTTAATATTTATATTTACTCATTCAATCAATTTAACCTTAATTTATAGTTAAATAAACACTCATCGACGAAACATTGTTAATTCGTATTCGGATCTTAAGAATTCAAAGTCATCGTTAAACAAATCGACAAGCAATCAGATTTTCGGGTTGGTTCGAAGTCAATTAAAAAAAAAGTTAATTACAAGAGGTAGTTCTGTAAACCGTAACCAACGAGAAATTATATCATGGGTCAGTCCCACCACGTCATCTATGGGACCAACCAATAAAAAATGTCCACCTCATTATTTTTTAATTTTCCAAGTGAAGATTCACTTGAAAAAAAATTATGACATGAAAAAATTGATGAAGTAGACAGTTTTTATTAGTTGGTCTCATGGACAGGTGGTGACCCATGATATAATTTTTCGTAACCAACATACTATCATGAAGGAAAAATCAACGTTCCACGACTGATATTTGATTTATTTTAATTTTTACTTAATTATTTCTCTTACTATTATTTTTATTTATTATTCATTTATTTAATTTTAACTCATTTTAAACCCCTCTTTACCCGACAAACCAACGTGATTAAGCCCGCAACTAGAGAGAATTGAAATTTGAAAGCTTAGTCCCAAGAACACAGAGTGACGACCCACCGTTTTCGTATTACCTGTCTGTCTGGGATGAGTCCATTCCAGTTTGAGACAAATACTCCAATACAATTCCTTCCCAGAATTTGACAAACTGTTAAACTGATTTGTCAGGTCGTCCAAACTCCAAACCAAGCAAATAATATTTAGTTTAGTTGGAACTCTTGTTTGTTTTTGAGAAATTTCAGTGGTCCATTGTAAGCCTCATTAAGGCTTTCAAGCAAAATCTGAGTCTGCTACAGACCAATCTTAAAATAGAGTTGAAATAGAAATATCGTTGTTGTTGTCGTCTATCTCATCATTTTAGAAGTAATAAAAAAGTAAGATGCAACAACTAGATCAGACAAGAAGACAGAGAAATTAAAAGTAGCATTACTCTGCTGATTAGCTGAATGTTTGCTGGATATGGTGGGCAAGTTCTTCTGCACTCAGTTGGCATTCTATTCCAATCTGTTTCATCCACACACAAAACAAATCATCCTCTCAATAAGTTTGACACAGTGAAACCAACAATGGAAAAAGTAAATGAAAAGACTCGTGTGGTCATGTCATGATTGTCGCATGAAGAAATGACTGCAAAAATATCCTAGTTTTTCAGTGATTCATTGTGTTTTACAAGAGTTGTGAGGCTCAACTTTTTACTGTCAGTCTGTTGTTAGTACACCATCGCCAGTCTGCACTGATTCCTTTTCACTCAAATTCACGTTAAATCATTGTTTTTTTTTTCAATTTTTTTGCTATTTTATTGTGGATTCTGCTGTTAATAATTCGAAATCAGTCGAAGTGAAAATTTAGTATACTAGAACTGATTAGCAGGGGGAAAGTTTTTACCTTAATGGTGAAGGAATTAAGCATGGTATCATCGATGGTGTGAATGTTGACATCGAGGATTTCGAGTGAGAGGTCTTCAAGAGCGGATATTATTTTCACAGCCTGACCAGGAATCGGAGGAGAAACCGTCTTGAGAACAAGATTTGGGCCTGAAAACTTCACTTCCACATCCGCAGTGGCGGACTTGGCGTTTGCAACGAGCTCGTTAACATTGTCTACGGTGGAAGTTGAAGAAGTAGGGGATGGTTCGAGAGAAGCAGTAGGCATGGTGGGAGAGAGGTAACCTTTGTGGTGCAACCGTGGCATGTAAGGGCTACCTGATTGAGGCGTTCTGGGGCTTATCGGCAAGCTAAGCAACCTCGGACTTAAAGGTGGTTTCCGAGGGCTGAGAGGGGAGGGTCTTGGACTTGAAACTACCCTAGGGCTTAATACTTCGCTCATAACTTTTCTTTGCTTCTTGGCCTCGAGGGATTGAAGAACTTGCTGCAACTCGGTGATGTAATCTACAACACCCCCGATAATCGATGCTTGATCACCCTAACAAATAATTCAAGTATGACCAAAAAGAAGAAATAAAAAGGTTCAAACTTGAAATAATATGACAAGGAATTGTTGAAGATGAAGTAGCGTACTCTTTTCACATAGAAACAAGGCATCAACGATCTGAGCACCGATATATGCTCGTTCATTTGCTTCCTCCTGTTTCGTTCAACCGTAATATGAGATATTCTTTGTTGCCCATCCGGGTTTGTTTCCTCAGAAGAAGCAAGCTTCGGCTTCTTGCTTTTGGGCGAAGTATCGTGTTCCTGCACAACCTCCGATGTGCTGGAAGGAGTGCACTTATGGGTAACCAACGTTGTAGTTTCTTCATCGTCTTTCCGGCAGGTAGCAGCGGCTGATTCATCCAATGGAGTGAAAGGTGGAAATTCCGGTACACCATCAAAATTCTCAAAAAAAGCAAATAGGTCATCATCTCCTCCGGGTCCAAATTCAGCTTCTTCGAACAACTCGTTTAAACTATCATCCATTGGAACGTGCTCCCAAGTAAATATTTGTCTTCAACTTCGAGAACTGCTAGTCTTGGTTTTGTGTTTTCAGGGAACTGAATCAGAAAACAGTGAAAGAGATCGAGTGAACAGTGGAAACGGGAGTATGAAAAGACAATACCACGAAGCTATATATGAGCATCAAACTTTGAATCATCAAACATATAAAACCAAGCTGTGCGAAGTGTAATATAGAACAAAGACTTTACCTTGGTGCTGCATAAAGCAACAAAGAAGATGAGTTAATTAACCCTTAAGTTATTTATCTTGGATTTCTTTTTGTCAATGGGACGACAGTGCAGCCAAGAGTGAGGAAGCATTGAAGGAAAGTGGCAGAGCAGAGGCAGGAGAGTTATTGCATGCTCTGCATGGGACTGCGTTTTCATTTATGTTTCAAAACTAACGTAAATTAAATTATATATTCAATATTATATGAGAATGAGATGAATTCTAAACTTTTTGCTGAATTGAAATAATATATAAATAAATTCATAAATAAATAAGAATCAAATTTACATGACGATAAGCTCAATACAAAATTTTAAAAATAGTATTTATTTATTTATTTGGATTTGTGACATTTATTTTTCCCTTGATGTTAATCTAACATAATTAGTATTATACCATTCACTAATTTTCCCATTTACTATCTTAACATTATAGTGATAGAACTGGATAAAAATCATCTACCTCTTTGTAGTGCATCCTTTCATGTTTTTTTTTTAAAAGATTATTAAATTTTTAATTTTAACCCTTATTTTCTATATCCTAAGTCTTAAACCCTACACCTTAAAAACTACATCTTACCCCTAATTTCATAAACCCTAACTACAACTCCTAACCTTAAACCTTATACCTCTAATTTAAAATGGAGGCGTGAAAAAGAGGTAAATGGTTTCCACCCGATAGAACTGGATGCAAATCGTCTACCTCTTTTACATGCTTCCTTCTATGACTCTGTTTTAAATTAGAGGGTTTCGGGTATATGATTTAAGGTTTAAGGTTAGGGGTTGTGGTTAGAGTTTGGAGAATTAGAGTGGGATATATTTTTAGGGTGTAAGGTTTATGATATAAAAAATAAGGATTAAGGTTTAAAATTCAATATTTTAGAAATTTCTAACGGATGCATGTAGAGGACTTCTACTCGACAGAACTATGTATAAAATTAAAGTTAATTAACCCATTTAACTTGTTGGTATAGAATTTTCAAAGAACTAAATGAAACAAAAATTATGAATATATACACGCATTCATGCATGACTAAGGAATCTATATCATTCTTTTACCAGAAACTACACAGTTCTAACATATTCAACGCGAATTCAGCTTCGTTGTCCATAATAATACATACAGTTGTTCCAAATTAAAACCTTATAATATAAAAATAAAAATGGAAGAATATAGGACAAAATTTCAAATCAAAAGTTCCTTACAGAAAGTAAATAAATATTATGGGGTCTCCCAAGCTTCATTTACTTCCGGCTCTGCAACATCATTTACAGCCACCACGAAATATGTGAGCATAACATTACTCCACCAGTCTCTCTCTCTCTCTCTCTTTGCTCTTTTTCCTTCCTTGTCCTAGCCCTTTCCATGATGATATTGTTCAGGGGGAGGATCGTGTGGTCCAGATTGAAAAGGATGGGACCCCACCAAGCCTTTGATATCTTCATTTCAGATTTGCATGTCCCCATCCCCGACCACCATAGCCGTTATTAAGGAGCTCAAACATTTTGCTCATCCCTTGCCTTTTCCCTCCATTCATCAAGTCTGTCAGTTTCATGGATGCGGAGGCCAATTCTGGGGGCCTATGCACTCAATTTTACTGACTCCAAAATGATCACAGATATTAGTATTATATTATATATGTCATGTAGTAATTACAAACTTTGGGAAATTAAATGGCCGGCCGGTCTACCTAGTTACTGAGATTTTTTTACTATATAAAGTGTTACGATTCAGGTACTTTGAGCGGTAAAGGAATCATTATCTCCATTTTTATGTCGGGAACAAAACTTTTCAGAGTTGGAGAAACAGCTGCCATAATATTTCTTGTTTCTCGAGTCCTTGATTGTTGGCAGAACTTCAATGTATGTACCAGTTCTGGGGAATGAAGCTGTAAACTGCTTAATGAAGTAAACTTTAACTACTTCTTCTATGTATATGTATTTGTTATGCCAATTCTAGTCTAAAATTTTCGGACATAACAAGTAACAATCCTTGTAAGAAGCATTGTGTTTTTTAACGGTTGAGTTACAGTTAAAAACTATTATAACGGTTAACCAATTATCAGACTAAACAGTACATTTAACCTGCAATGAATTAGACAGTTAAACGAATATATGGCATTTTATGTAACTTTGGATTCTGGGTTAGAGGTATACTGTTACTTGGCATCAGAAATAATTCAGTAGGATGGTTTGGTGGAAATTGAACAGCTAAAGAACAAGTTTTAAGAGTGTTGTCTGCTTTGGCATGGCACTCACTTTTTTGTACATAAAGGACAGTCAGTGATAGGGTCCCCCATTTTTATTTACATGAGTTTTCACTACTCATTACCCCATTTTCTTGCTGCAATATTGTCTTTGCAGGTTGGTTTTAAGAAGTGGGGCTATGTCTGCTTCTCTCAGCATCTCTTATTTGAGGGAGATTTCGTAAATATTGGATTGAGATGGCTCAAAAACCAAACAAAAACGAAAGCAAATGCTAGGGTTTGGTTTGATCATAGAGTTTGATGGTGACCAGTGAGATTGATGGGAAAAGGGGGAATTGATTAAGGCCTAGTCTTGCTGCGAGAATGTCTGCAACACATGGAGGTTGGCTTGTGTTTCAAGTAACAAGTCTAATTGTTTCTTTTCCTTTGTTTAATGTTCATGGTTTGCTGATTTGATCTTCGGCTGAGACCAACAGTTTTCCAGGTCAGCAGGCACTGATGGGTGAAAAGATTTTTCAGGGTTGGCTTTTGGTAATGAGCTAGACTTACCTGAATCATCGTGGGCCAAAGAGACCATTTATATTTAGATTATGTTGGGTCTGATTTGACACTAAATTATTTTAAATTTGAATTATATGAAGCGTTAAACTCCGTATTATCACATTTTTATAGTTTTTTTTATTTCTTTTATTATCGACAGGTAGACAGTTTTTATGGGGTGTAGGCCTCTTAAAAAGTAACGGAGGCGTGCAAAATTTTTTTAGAACCGGACAAAGATTGGCCCTCAAGTGCAAAGGTAGAAGAGAGTTTGACTGCAACATCCACCTGTCGAATAAGGACGAAAGTCGTCCTTAGTGATCCGACGGTGCTGAGTGAAAGGGTCGTCGTTCAACGGATAAAAATTACTCTAAAAATAACAGGTTAATTTTTCCCAAAAACTCACATCGATAGGAAGGTTTAGCACCTCTATGTCTATAATATTAATTTTGTGCTCGTTGCAGATTTTTTATTTAATTTAAATTTTAATGAAAATCTTTCCTGAAATGTAACACCTCAAGGAAAAGAAATAGAAGAAAAATTATTCCTGCTGCTTCAAATTAGAGACGAAATTATAACGTTATTATGAAATAGTTACAGGTAAAATTGAAACAAAATCATCTTTAAAAACGATAATAGTTATTTATAGGCTTAACTCAGAAATAAGTACCTAAACTATACATTTTTCTGAAAAAAGTGCGTAATGTTTTTTTGGCTAAAATAAGTGTCTCAACTATATGTTTTTCTTAAATAGGTGTCTCAATTATATATATATATATATATATATATTTTCTGAAATAGGTGTCTAATGTTTTTTTGGGCTAAAATATGTGTCTAACGTTTCATTCCGTTAGTGTTTTAAGGCAACACCGTTAAAAAATTTGTTTAATTTATAAATAAGTGCCCAAATTATATGTTTTTCTGAGATAGAAGTCTTATATTTTTTTTACTAAAATAATAGAAATAAAAATAATCAATTAAAAAATTAAATAAAAATAATTTAAGATCCCTTAATTTGAACTAATAGTTAAGGATATTTAAATTTTATTTAATTATTATAGTACTAATAATTAAGGTGTTTAAAAATATTTTTCTTCATAAATCAATTTCACGTGTCGCCTTTTAATTTAATGAATTTCGTAAAAATTGTGTCAATTTCGTTCCTGTAATATTTTGCTTTGGCATTTTAAAAATAGTAAACATTACATGAAATGAGGTTTATCGAGCATTTCTTGAAATCTATATGTTGTTTAAATTGTAGTCTGCACATAGAAAATGCGTGCAACATTGGTACACGATTTCAATTTTGAAAAACTTAAAAATGAAAATTATTTTCTAAAATAAAATAAAGAAACATTTTTTCTAGAATCAAACAGATCCTTATTCTTTATAGTTTTTCAACCAACCAAATGACAACATGCGTTACAAAAGTATGACAATGCATGTCAATGGAATTACATTGAGTGGCTAAAATGAAAACAAAAATAAATATCGGTAATCAATTTGCAAAAAAGAAAAATAAGTGATAAAAATAAAGAAAATAAATTCCAACGACCAATGATATAATTTACCCAAATTATATACAAAACATTACATAGTTAGAATCATATTCTTTTTTTGATACTAAATATTGCTTTTAATAATGGATAGTGTCTGAAATATAAATTACTTTCTTGATAAAAAAAGAAATAAAATAAATTAATATACTGCTCCTAGTTTTGTATAAGAAAAAAAATAAAATAAAACGAAGAGCAACGGTGATTCAAGCTATTAATTATTGGTATCGAAATCCATATGGCATACAGCTCTATTTCACCAGAATATCCCAGATTCCTGTCATCGAAGTGTCGCGGAATATCCTTTATATTCCTTTTCATTTTCTTGGTTTAACCTCAAACCATTGGGATCATCGTTTGTAGCCTTACTGTTTTATAGCTGTGGTATAGGGTCCATATAAAATGAGTCAACCAAGAAGCAAATCGGCAACCAGAAGGTGCTACTAAGCAAAGCTCAGAAACTTATAGAAATGGCGTCCGACAATAATCTAGCGGTTCTTCATGCTCTTGACACGGCTAGAACACAATGGTACCATGTGAAAGCTATAGTGATTGCAGGAATGGGTTTCTTTACGGATGCATATGATCTGTTTTGCATCACAGCCGTGTCCAAACTCTTGGGTAGACTGTATTACTACGATCCTCGAGAACCGACGCAGCCTGGGAAGCTCCCTCATGGCGTTAACAACATGGTTACTGGTGTTGCGTTGTTTGGAACTTTGAGTGGTCAACTCGTGTTCGGTTGGCTTGGAGATAAACTAGGTCGTAAAAAGGTGTATGGGTTCACTCTTGTCCTCATGGCGTTTTGCGCCATTTGCTCGGGTTTATCATTTGGATCCACCTCTGGGTCTGTGATTGGAACCCTTTGTTTCTTCAGGTTTTGGTTGGGTTTTGGCATTGGTGGAGATTACCCTCTCTCCGCTACGATTATGTCTGAATATGCAAACAAGAAAACTCGTGGGGCATTCATTGCAGCCGTGTTTGCCATGCAAGGGGTAGGGATTATATTTGCTGGTTTAGTATCTATGTGTCTTTCGGCAATCTTCCGTAAACGATATCCAGCGCCGTCATTCAATGAAGAACCTATCTTCTCGACCCAACCCGAGGCAGATTATCTATGGCGGATTGTGCTGATGTTCGGGGCCTTACCTGCTATATTAACGTATTACTGGCGGATGAAGATGCCTGAAACCGGTCGCTACACTGCCATCATCGAAGGGAATGCAAAACAAGCAGCGGCTGATATGGGTCGGGTTCTTCACATGGAATTCGAAGTTGAAACAGATAAGGTTTCTCAATTCAAGGAAGCAAACAACTACCCCTTGTTATCTCAGGAGTTCTACGACCGCCATGGGCGTCATTTGATAGGTACGATGACCACATGGTTCTTGCTGGATATTGCTTTCTACAGTCAGAATCTAACTCAAAAGGACATTTTCCCGGCTATGGGTCTCACTAGAAAAGCTCCTCACATCAACGCCGTTGAAGAAGTCTTCGAGACCTCCCGTGCCATGTTCGTCGTCGCTCTTCTCGGTACATTCCCGGGGTACTGGTTCACCGTCCTTTTCATAGAAAAGCTTGGCCGCTTTACCATCCAACTAGTCGGCTTCTTCATGATGTCCATCTTCATGTTGATTCTTGGCACCCGATACCAGTATTTCAGGGATGAGAACACGACGTTGTTTTTTGTTCTCTATGGGTTAACCTTCTTTTTCGCCAACTTTGGACCCAACAGTACCACCTTTGTACTCCCGGCGGAGCTATTCCCTACGAGGGTACGGTCGACATGCCACGCACTAAGTGCAGCGGCGGGTAAGGCCGGAGCCATGGTAGGGGCTTTCTTGATTCAATCATATACATTGGATCAGGATGTTGACCACATCAAGACCGCCCTCATAATCTTGGCCTTCACAAATATGTTAGGCCTTGGTTTCACGTTCCTGGTGCCAGAAACCAAAGGTCGGTCATTAGAAGAAATTTCCGGCGAAGATGGTGGTTATCAGAATGAGACTCAGATGATCACTGGGAAATCCGGTAGTATGCAAGTCAGCAGCAAGTTGTAAGGTCTTTAAAGGATGATTAAGTTGGCGAAAAACGAAAGCCTATTTTAGCTTGTTTTTGTTTGGTTTATAGTATATATTAATCGGGTGTTCTATGAATAAGAACCACAACCGTGAACCGTGGTGGTCTTATACCATTGTATATTATTGCAATGGGATTCCTTTTTCGCCTTATACGTAGATATGAATATAAATATAATTAAATTATATATTAACTTTAAAATTTCATCTTCTTCGATATAAATTATTTTGTCTCAATAATTAAAAAATATTTATTATTTCTAAAAATCACGAGTTTGAGTGGTGGGGGTTCGATTACTGACCCCGAAATGAAATATTTTTATACCTCTTTTATAAATTTTAAAATTCTAAATTAAAAATGACAATTATTTTTATCCCAAAATGATAATTTTATGTTTTAACCTCTTCAAACATCGCTAAATTTTAAATTAATATTTACAAATATTTTTTAAAAGGACCAAGTTATTCATTGAATAGTATAGGGACCTATTGTGGAATTTATACATTTTTCCATTTTTTCTTCTTGATTCCTCCACAATTCTTCCTAATAAAAATACGGATTTAATCTACAATGTCACCATGTTTCTTCCTTTTATATATGTTAATATTTTTATTAACAAGATGTTCGTTGGTACCATCTCGTGTTGTCTTCTGTTTGTTTTTAACTTTGTTTCTCGTACGATATTATTAAGAATGAACGTAAAATTTTATATAAGATACAAATTATTAAAAGTATAAATTAAAAATATAAGATATAAATTATAAGATTTTAAGGATACAAAATTAAATTATTAATAAAAATATAAAAAATATATCAAAATATAAAATCTTAAATCTTTTAGAGGTACGACTATCCCAATAACCCGGTGTCCACTGTTGTGTGTTGGATTAAAATTCAATAATAGTGGGCACATATGTATAGTGTATATTGTTATTATAAAATTTAACACGTAATTAAGTGACCAATTATGTTACACGTGTTATAGGTATTAAATTATCATGGAATTAAAAGTGTAGATACCATAAGGTGTATTTATAATTTGATGAGGGACAGAGTTGTAAATACTTCAAAGTTGGTTATTAAATCAACTACTAGTTGGTTATTAAATCAACTATATAAAGGGTTATGATCCCTAAGAATTAGGTCAATTTGTATATCTCTACCTAACTTCTTGGAAGATCAAACCCTAAAAATTCTATCGATTAATTCAGGTACGCTTCCGCATTCAGTTCATTTATTTTATTGTTCTTGATGATTTAACATGTAGATCTTAGGTTTATATTCGTATCAAATATATTTTAATTATAACACTGTGATCATACATTGTTCGATGCTTTGTTTTTTTTTTTCATCTTTGTCTCATGTTTGTCCCTCGTATTTTCAATCTTGTAGTTATGTTTTTGCTTTGGTTTACACATGTTGAGTGGGGGTTGGTCGGTTGTCGATTGGTTTGAGTGTCATTATTTATGTCGTTGTATGTTGAATTTATATCTCTAGATTTTAGAATTGTTATTCTCGGAAAAAAGGAGGAGAATATAGTTGAATTGCTACTCTTTGAAACTTGTATAACTATTATAAAGCTTGTTATGTGGCATTCTATCCTAGAGAAGGATGAAGTATTTGTTGGGTTAAGCTCTTCAAATGGAAACCTTGGTATACATGCTTTGTTCTCTCTTTGGGGGATTAAATTTAAAGAAAATATTTTGATACACAAATTTTTTAGTTTTAGGGTTTAGAGATTAAATTGTGATTTAGAGTTTAAAGTTTAGGGTGTAAGATATAAACTTTAAGGTTTATGGTTAGAATTTAAGCTTTAGATTTTAGAGTTTGAAACTTAAGGTTTATAGTGTTATAGTTAAAATTTTTAGATTTTAAAGTTTATAACATAAATATGAATGATTGTGTAAGTTTTTAACTTATTTTGTCTTCCGACATGGGGTTTAACAAACATGTAATGAGAATCGTATCATAATACTTTAAATTAAATTGAAATAGCTTGTAATTACGTGCAGTGACGGCTCCACCTTTAGAATAGGGTGGGTTCATGCCTACCTGAACTTTTCAAAGTTTACATATTTATCCTTAATTTTCTTAAATTTTACGAATTAATCCTTAAATTTTTATAATATTTAAGCTTTGTCCCCACCATGAGATTTAAAATTTTCATATGTGCCCACCCTCAAATAAATTTCTGAATCCGCCACTGATTACATGTCTAGTAGATATCCTTATTGAATGACATCATATACTCTGATGTGTGTAAAATAAAGTTCAAAAATTAATGATTCTTACGATTAAATTAACGTGTTTTATGCGAATAATATTAATATTAAAAATTTGAATATTGATATTGCACGTAAATTATCAATATTTAAGGTTGTTTTAAACGCAAACTAACATAATTTATGCAATAAATATTGATATTTGAAACTTGAGTATTAACAATTTTATTTGAGTGTCGGTATAACTTTTCAAGTAAAATTGTCAATAATTTTTGCAGGTACGACAAAGATTGCATGCAGTATAAAAAATATGTAAAATTTTTAATAACCTAATAAAAAAAAGTTATGGAAGAATTATGGACTTAAGCTTTTACAAATTTAGTCAACTTTACTCTTAGTTAGGATTACTGTTTAAAATTATATATTTTTTTTATTAAAATCGTTTATAATTATTATATTCGCAATAAAAATTATGCCACACCCCAAACTCAAGGTTAAAATTTTTGGTTATGAAAACCTGGAATCCTGGATATTAGATTGACCAAAGTTAAATTGTTAGGATTAAATTGAGAAAACTAGAAACATTGAGGTCATTCTAAAAATCAAAGAATAATTTGAGGGTCAATGCAGTGATTTCCCCACTAGATTGGATTTTATTTAGAATGAATTGAAAAATTATTAGAAAAATCATAATATTTGTGATTATTTAATAAAATTACGTGGTTTAATTTTCTGTACATTCGTGGCGTTTCTACAAAAATAGAAACATTCTTTTGGCAAAATTGTAAAAAACACAAACAATTATCGACTGAGGATTTATTTCCATATTTTAATTTAGGTATTCAAGGGAAAAATATATTGTAAATATGAAAGAAATTAAATACATATGTTAAATATGGCATGGAATATTTTATAAAAAGGGAGGTAAATATATGAATTTAATTACTAACTATGTAAATCAATATTTTATTAATAATTAAAAAATAAAAATATATAAACTGATTAGTAAATTCAATTTCATTGAAAACAAACGTGCATATATTATAATGGTTCTGATCAATCTCTAGTTCAATTAAAATATTATCAGAAAAATCTGAATTTCATTTTAATAAAGCTAAAAGAGCGGAAGAAATATTATTTAATTAATATGTTATTATTTTAAAAGAAAAATAATCATTTTCATTAATTATGTACATATTTTAAATCCTAATAATATTGTGTGATTTCTGTCAAAATATTTTAATTTTAAAAGAAAAAAAATACTATTGTAGCATTTTTGAAATGGCTTAACTCAGAAATAAGTGTCTAAACTATACCATTTTTTTGAAATAGGTGCCTAATGTTTTTTTGGCTGAAATAGGTGCCTAAAGTTTCATTCCGTTAGTATTTTAAAGTAACACCGTTTAAAAAAATTGTTTAATTTATAAATAGGTACCTAAATTATAGATTTTTTAGATAAGTACATAATATTTTTTTTTAATTTGATCATTTAGTTCTTATTTCTAAATAATTCTAAAATTATGTTTTTTTTTTCAACAAATGCTTAAATATTTTTTTTACTTAAGATGGGTATCTAACGATTTTTCATTTATAATTTGACCCATGTTTTTTTTTTTATTTTGTACTGTTATTTTTAAAAAAAATTAAAAGTATAAAATTCCTCAAAAGTGACAATAGTGAGGATTTGGGAAATGATAAGCAGGATCCAACGATTAAAGGGTGGGTCGAAGAAGTTTTGAAAATTTAGGGACCGTTTTAGAAACATTTTAGAATTCTGATATTTTATTGAAAATTTTAAATTATTAAAAATAAAAATTAATTAAAAAGATAATTGATAATATATCACAGTTTATTTAGTCGAATACTAAATAAGTATTTTTTTCCTTAAAAAATCATATAAATTGTTTAATTTAAAAATAGGTACTTAAATTATAAATTTTTTAGATAGGTACTTAATATTTTTTCTTTAATTTGATCATTTAATTTTTATTTTTAAATCAGAGAAAAAATATTAACTACTTATCTAAAAAATCTATAATTTGGGTATCTATTTATAAATTAAACATTTTTTTAACGGTGTTACTTAAAATATTAACGGTGTTACTTAAAATACTAACGGAATAAAACTTTAGACACATATTTCAGTCAAAAAATATTAGGCACCTATTTTAAAAATATATATATAATTTAAACACTTATTTTTAATAAAAAAACATTAGACATTAATTTTAAAAAATATATAATTTAGACATTTATTTGTGAGTTAACTCTTTTGAATTCCCGCACGTGATGCACAGTAAGTATCGATTTGCCACGTTACAATCGAATCTATGTGGCAAAGTTATTTATTTATTCTAAAATAGCAGAGCAAAGTGAGAAAGTGATGACTGAACAAAGAGGAGCTTGAATTTATGGAATAGTTCTAATAATAAAAAGATATATTTTTAATGATTTGAATTTAAATAATTTATATGATATTTATAAATTATAATTAAAATAAAAATAAATGAATATAAAATATTATATAATTATATTAAAAATATTATTAATAGATTGATTTAAATAGTAAATGATTTAATTATATCTAAATAGGTTTTGAGTTTAAAACGTTATATAATATTAAATTTATATTAAAATAAAACTCATTAAAATTAGATGTATAATCCAAAGGTCTATTTAAATTAATCATAATAAAATTTAAAAATAAAATAAAAAAACAAAAAAAGATAGAGAAAAGTTTTCATTTGTCTTAAAAAAAAATTACACGGTTTAAGAACAGCCTAATTACTTTTAACATAATAAAAGTAATAACTAAAAATAAAGAAAAATATCATCAAAACCCAGTCAACTCTATTTTTTTCATCATTTTTCAAGGAAATTTTCCAGCAAAGGACGACATTTGCTCCAGGGAGCCATTAACATTGCTCTCATAATGTTACCAGAGGATCAGAGAAAAATAAATCTCCGATATCGTCAAAGAAATCGTCCACCTGACAAAAAGACGACGACGGTGCTGAACCAGCGCAGCGGCCAAAATCTTGAGCTATGTCGACTAACGCGTCGCTAAAATTTTCACTATCCGGTAACTCTGTTGCTGTGTAATCTAAAAACGATAACTCCGGAACTGAATCGTTGAAAAACTCATCCAGAAAAGGTAAATCAAGCGGCAAATAATCTCCCGACTGATCGAACAAGTTCGTTTCAGTTGGGGACTCACAGTTGTTAGGAACCAGTGGCTGAACCGGCGGCGGTTTACTCTCTTCTTGGAGTTCTTGAACTGTCTTTTCCGGTTCAGTTGCTGTTTCTTCACTTGATTGAGTTCGGAAGTTTAGAACAGAAGTTGGAGAAGAAAGATTGTGAGATAACTCGTCCCCTGATTCATACCCAGTACCCACTTTAATATTTTCAGGCGTTTCGATGTTTTCCTTAGCAGGCGGAGTAAGGAAGTTGGTTAAAGCATCAGGTCCCCGGAGTTTGATTGCTGCGTTATCATAAACCATGGCGGCTTCTTCAGCAGTGTTGTAAGTACCCAACCACAGTCGTACACGTCGAGCAGGATCTCGAATCTCCGCCGCCCATTTCCCCCAGGGTCGTTGCCGTACACCTCTGAACTTCCTACTATTCCCGTTAGCCGAAGAAATCTTAACCGGTCTACTACGACAGTCGGTTGGGACATCCGCGTCAGCGGCTGTTCTCTTGCGGTTGTTGCCGGAAAGGCTGGTTCCGGGGGTACTTTTAGAAGCAGCTTCGATGCTGATCTCGTTGACATAGCACTTCACTCTCTGGCGACCAAGGAATCCAATTCCAGCTTCATCGTCACTGGATGAGTCGGTTGCATCAGGGTCAGTAACAGACACCCGTACGATTCTGGGAACGTGAACATCAGGAGCGCCGCTGTTTGTAGGGCCGTGCTCATGATCGGAAACAGCTCTTTTGGGTTTCAATGGCGGCTTTCTGAACTTCTTGGTGATATTTTTGTGTTCAGTGTATTTGATCGGACATAGTATAGTTGAGTCCATGTCTGGTCTAGCGAAGGCGTCAGATTCTGTCCGTGCACATTGAAAGAGGCCTAGGCGGAACCGTGAAAGAGACGATTAAGCCTTGCAAAGAGTCATCGTGTGCAGTAGTGTCTGAAATTCTGGCTTTGACCATTTATAGGATCTTTCCAATAGTGGGAATTAGAAAAATCTCAGAGATGGCAATAATATATTATAAAACCCATAAATATAATGAATGAAGGAGTGAAAAAGGAAAAAAAAAGATATTGTTTTTTATACTGCAGCAGTGTGCATTTAACAGCGAAGATTCCGGTGAGGAACAATGCGCCGCGGGCGAGCGTTGGTCCAATAGGACATCGTCCAATGCTGCTGATTCAGCTGGTTGAAGTACGTGATGCCCAAGATACCCGGCTGTGCTGCTCCTCGACCGCTCCATTGTTTTATTAGGAGAATAGACCCCAGAAACTCTCTTTTTCCATGTCCTTTCGCCCCATTACGCTCTCTCTCATCTTATTTGGCACATTAATTACTGATTAATTTTACCTAATTAAATGAATCACTTGAGATTATGCTGCTAACAGTCTTGCTAAACACCTCTGTCATCGCTGGCTTGTCCTGGCGTAACTGTTTACTTTTCTGAGTTATTTTTCAAAAAAATAGAGTAATAACGTATTGATAAGAAATTAAATAAATATCAGGATTTTAAATTTTAAAAATATTTTTAGTAATAATTTCATGTAAGGACGTAAGAAATTGACCCGTCCTAAAATTTAATTGAAATATAGTTAAGTTTAAATTGGTTATAACTTAAGAGATAATGTCCCAAACTCAATCGAGTTTAACATGATGTTTACACAAACTTTTTCTAGATCCGATGATTTTAAATCCAAATTTAACTTATATCTAACTTAAAAACTATCTAATTCTGAATTAAACCTGATAATGTGATAATTGAATTCGACCTACATCTAATCTTATATAAACCTGAACTTAAAATTAACTTAATAAATATTTAATATAACTTGATTTAAAATGACTCGATCTACTACAAACCCGACCTGTTACAAACATATCTAACTTCACCCTAATCATCTAAATCAAAAGTGACCTACAAAGCTAAACAAAATAACTAAAAATCAATAAATCAACCAATAAATACTTTTAATCATTTAATATTTATTTTTATTTTTATTTTCATTTAATAATATCAAGCACGTTTTAATTATTTTCATTTTTTTAAAAACAAATTTATATCTCTATTAACAAGTATATTTTCTAAATTTAGAAAATCGAAAATAAAAAATTATTTTTAAAAATAAAATTATTTTATTGCCCAAGTTGGTAACTTATGTCCTCCGAGGGAAATCCCCAAACCTTTATTATTGTACTAGCCAATCCTTAATAGGAGTAATATGAATTGTAATTTTTTATATATTTTTAGGGAGGTAAATCAATTGAGCTTGAACGGATAAGGGTATGTTTGTGTTCTTTTATTTATTTTTGAAGGTGTTCAAACTTTGTTCGTGCTCGTTTAAATTTTTAATGGATTGTTCAAGCTTGGTTTGTTAATTTTTTATCGTGTTCGGGCTCGATTCGTTTAACGTTCACGAACGTGTTCGTTTATATGTTCGATAATTTGTTCGTTTAACGTTCGTGAACATGTCCGTTAAGCGTTCGCGAACGAGTTCGTTTGTATATATTCATCAACTTGTCTATTTAGCGTTCACGAACATGTTCGTTTAGTGTTCATGATCATGTTTGTTTAGCGTTTGTATATAAAAGAACATAAACAAGCCTATAAACGAGCTTATAAATGAGTATATAAACGAGCTTATAAACGAACATAAACAAGTTTGTTTGTGAACATAAACGAGCCGAACGCACTTATGTTCGTGTTCGTTCATTTATTAATCGAACATAAAATATTTGTTCATACTTATTTATTTAACTTAATAAACGAACATTATACGAACGGTTCACGAGCAGCTCGTCGAACACCCTGTTCATTTACACCCCTATATATTTTATACTACCCAAATTGATTATAATTTTAATCGTACGAATACGAATCAAGAGATAAAAATAATTTTAAATTTTAGACAGGTTTCGGTAATTAATCCCAAAACGTAAAATAAGTAAAAGGAGAACATTTATTTTTCGAAAGAAGAAATAATTTTTCTCGGATTTTTATGGAACCAGAAATTTAAAGAACATATAAATGCAAAAATTACCATAAAATATAAGATTTTAATTTTATTATAGTTAAGATTTTTAAGATACAATTTTGATTCTATTATAGTTAGGGTTAAGAATATTTAGTAATATTTTATTTTAGAATTAATTATTTTTTAATATTTTATTTAAATTTTAATTATTTTATATTTTATATTAGAATAAAATTATATTCTACATATATATATTTGATAGGTTATATATCATGTCATTTAAAATATATTATCATATGCATATGATATGTCATCATCATTAAATTTTTAACAGTCCAGTTATCATACTAATTAAAAATAAAATATTTATCAAAAAGATATAGATTAAAAGCTACATTTATAAAAAAATAAAGACCAAAATGATAAAAATTACAAACGTTAAAGATTAAAATTATCTTTATGCCCGTATAAATTTATTAGAACTATCAAACAATCTTTCTTGAGAAACAAACAAACGACAAGCTTGATTTTAAAGCAAGAGATGTTGGTTGTAAACTGTAATAACATTTTTTCTTATAGTTAGAAAGTTAAAGATTTTATAATAATATTACTAAACGAATTTTATTTTTATTTTATTTAACAAAAAAAAAAGATTACGAGATATTATATATTAATTCAGAAAAATAAAAAAATATTAATTTTTGGAGATTTCCAAGTTTTATCTTGTGGGTGTGCAGTATCATTAATGCATGTATTTAAATGAAGAGTTTGTTTCCATGTTATGTTAATATGTTAATTGGAATCACGTGACTTCCTCTTTAGGAGATTAATGACTCAAAAATATCTCATCGAATTATTATTATTATCTGTGTAACGAAAAATATATTCCTTTGGGTATATAAATGAGTAGAAGATTACATATAATGGAGATTAACATAAATAAATATATATAATTTAATTGATTTAAATTATTAAAATTTACCAAATTGAAAAGGATGAGACATGTTAATCAATCCACATGGATAGGACTTGGGAGGGATGGTTAGGGGTGAGATGGAGTCTAGCTTGGTTTGGAACAGGGATGGGCACGAAACTTGAACCCGACGGGTTCCGATCTGATCCGGTTTGATCGGATTAAATTTTTTAGTAAAATTTCAGGTTTGGGTTGGGTTTTTTTCAAAGGGTGATCTTTGGTTGGGTCGGGTTTGAGTTTAGGGTGAAAAAAATCCGACTCGGCTCGATCCGGGACTAATAGTGTAATTTTTCCATATATATTTTAGAGATATTTACAATAATGATCCTTTTTTATATATATTTTATACAATTAGATCACTAAAATTATTTTTTTTACAATTAGATCACTAAAATTAACTATTTTTACAATTAGATCCCTAAATTTTATATTTTATAGTTTAGTCCCTAAAATTTTAATTTTTTTAATGATTCAGGCCGGATCAAGTCGAATTTTAAAGCTTAAAAATCGGGTCGGGTCGGATTTTTTTCACCCTAAAAACCGGATCGGGTGGAGGGTGGAGGATATGATTTTCGGGTCGGGTGCGGGTGTACCGAAAATCTAGACCCGTTCCTATCCCTAAACGGAAACTATTATATTAGATTCAGTTTAAGTTCGATGCTTGACGAGTTTAAAATTTTGGGTTTGAGTTTAACTCGAAAATAATATTATAAGAGTTGGTTCTAGCTTGAAACTCATTAATTTTGGCTCAACTCGAAATAAATAATTTTATTATAATTATTTTTATAAAAGATAGGGCCTTATTAGAAAACCTTTTCATAACTAATACCAAAACAAATTTAATGTCGGAAAATGGACAAAGAGTGTCCAAAAAATAGATTAATTCAAATAATCAAGAAATATTCTTATAATACATACACATAATGTCTAATTTATTACTTTTAGTATATATATGATTATTTTGAGCATGTTCAGGAGCTTTTCAAGTTGAATTTGGGTCAGGTCGGCTTGGATTGTTAAGATCTCAAGCCGAGCCTGAGTTGAACTCACCCGAGTTGAGCTTTGATCAAGTCGAGATGAGTAGCTTGCAAGCTGGTCAAGCTCATTACCAGCTCTAGGGATGACAATGGGGTGTAACGAGATGAGTTTTTTGTCGTCTTGATTTCGACCCAAAATTTAAATTGTGTACCAATCTTGATTTGACACGATTCTAATTTTATTCTATCCCTGACATGATATAATATAATAAAAACATAATATGATTCTGACTTGATCTCAATATTTTTATATAAAAAACTCGACTAAGCTTGACCTATAAAAATAATAAAAATATTAAATATAATATATAAAACTATACTAAATATATATTAGATCAAAGAATTTTTATTCTTAACTCGAACTCATCGCATCTTAAAATTATTTTTTAATAACATGCTTCGCTTTGAATCCGATTTTTTAATAAAAAAATTATTCCTATTAATCAAAACCCTTTGTCTTCCCTATATTAAAAATAAAATTTAGAGATAATTAATTATGATGATATTTGATAAGATTCTAGTGATTGTGAAGCTTTCCCTAGAGATCTTGCAATCCTACAAATATAAAAAATTCATTTCATTATTCTTTTACCCAACAAACACTACCAGTTGATTTCACATTTTATGTTCACGTGTCATATTAATATTTTTCATTAATAAATATAGTAAAAATTATTAAATTTGTTATAAATTCATATAAGATATACTTTATTACACTTAAATGTAATTACCATCCCTAATTCATACCTCAAGTATTTAAACAGTTCAACTATTCAGCTCACGCGCCGTTGTCTTGATTTGGTTAATTATAATTAATTACTTTAAAGTGAAAGAAAGAACAGACCAGACCAAACTAATATATTCTCGTCGTGCGGGCATCATGTGCGTGTTCAAAGACCAACACATTGCCTATGTCGGCAGAAAGCTCAGATAACAAATGTCGCATTTACTCTTTTTTTTTCTTTGTATTTTCATATATAGGTAGTAAATTGTGATTTATAAAAATTTATTTATTTTAAAGTTTAAAATTTAGAGTAAGGATGTAATTATAAATTTATTATAAAATAACTAAAATAATATTGAAAAACGAATTTAATAATAAAGATGATAATCGAGCGGAAGATAATCAAAACTTATAAAATTTTGAATCGATAGATAAGAAGAATAACAGAAATTTTCACCTACAGTAAAGGTAATAAAAAATTTATTATTAAAACTCAAATAAAGATAAATATAAGATTACTATATTTGAACCGTAAAAATAACCGAATTGTACCTATATAAATTATCGTAAAGATCCTTAAAAAATATATACAAGGATCCTGATTTCAATAAAAATTTATTCTTTTATAACTTAAGTATAAGTGACTAAAATAAATTTAAAAATTCTTTATAAATTTTATAAAAATAATTAGAAGATGTTATATAAATTCTCTTTAAGTTTAATAAGTATAGTAGTGAATCCTCTACTGTTAGACCTGCTGCTGCTTCGATCCATGTTAATAGAAAAATTAAAATAATAAAATAACCATTATTATTTAAATTAACAGTATAGAAATTACAATTAAAACAATATAATATATTTAATATCAAACTAATTTAATAGTATTATTAAAGTCTAAATAAATAGTTTTTTTAAGACAGATTTTTGATTACTTTTATAGTGTTTGAGTTTGTATAACAAATAATCTTCAACAACAATACGACTGAAGAGATTATGAACGTAACCTTCTATTTGTTCATCACCGAAAATATTATGCAATTTTTGAAGAGTTTCAAAAAAATTTCAAGTTACGTTTATACCATATTTAAGTGGATATATTTTTGTGAATTACATATATTATTTATTCAATATTTTAATTTAAATCATAAACTATCATTTTAAACTTAAAATATTTTAAAAAATATATCAATAATAAGGAAATCATAAAGTATGCCACAAAGATATGCAATAGAATCTAAAATAAAAGTTTTTATTGAGAACAAAAATAAATAAAAAATAAAACAAATAAAAAATCATGAGTGGTCAAACACAAAACCAAAATTGATGAGGTAATCAACAGAGAAAAAAAAATTAAGCCAACTTTAATTGGTTTTTAATTCTCGGTCCTTAATTTCTTTAACCTCTTGATTCGGCTTATATAATTAAACTATCAAATCAAAGGATTAAACTAGTTAATTTAAATTAAAAACACACACACTAGGTTGTCCGATCCGGTTTTTAAATTGGCACTGGTAAGAACAATATCATACTTAGGTAGTTGATTAACGTGTAATTACCAGACAAAATATCAATAAATTTGTCTTTAAACTTTGATTTGTCTCATTTTGATTAATAATAGAAAAAAAGCCTAAGATTCAGTAGGCGTCCCCTAAATGAACAAGCATTTTGTCTCGATACTCGACGACAGTTGGCGACCAGCCTTGGCCCAGAAAGGTCCCACCGACACTCCACTGATCGACACCGGTGACCGGCGGCGATTACGCCTTCTCTAAGACCAAAGAAAAGCACGTGTAGTTTGCCCTACAGTGGAGGTGATGTGGTCATTCATGGAATGTTGTAATTAATCAATCTTAGATATTAATGTTTTTTTCTTCTTTTTTATGGGTAATGGAGTTGTTTTCCTTGCACACCTTTTCGGTCTGAAATTTATTGTTTTGTAATCCGAAAATGCTCTGAAAATGAGACGAAAACCATATAAGACCCAAAGTTTTAAAATTTTTCATCCTTAAATTGAGGGACTTTGGTTTGGGTGGAAGAACATGCAGGCTACGTTGTCTTGTCCATTTTTAAATTCATATCCCACCTTTTAATGTGATTTATGAGGTGGGATTTTAATTGGTGTTTGGTTATATATATATTAAAAAAACGCTTTTTATTCGATACTTTTTAAGATTAAAAAGGTCTAGTGTTGATTTTTTAAAATGTTAAAAGATAATTTAAAATAAAATATCTCTAATTTTGAATATTTTTGTTAATAATCTTTATTAATCTCTTCTTACGTCCCGAATGAAATTCCCATGATAATATGGACAATGACAGTGTAAATTGTACCCGCTAAACTCTTAAACCCATTAGTGAATAAAGTAATAGATCTGATTAACAATGATTTAAGCTATGATTAAGAAGTGATTATCAAACTTCATAAATCTACGCCTCCTAAAACCCTAGGTGTTTTTTATTTGTAAAGTTGAAGTGTCCAGTTTGTGATTCTCAAAACAGTCGCTGTTTTATGTCTTTTGTCTGAAGTGGAGACAATATCCAGCTCTTCCAAAATGGAGATTAGGTGCAGGGGTGGATTGGTTTAATATTAATACAACCTGATTTTCAGGGTCCATGTTCTCTCCTCTATTCATCTTATAAGTTTTGAAAAGTTGATGATTTGACACAGACAACTTTACAGGGTTAAATAATTATTTACGAAGTTCCAAGACTTTTAAATATGATTAATTAGTTAAATGAAATAATAATAATGAAAAGGTTCAATGAACTGATATATTTTTTTCTATTAAAAATACTTTTGAAGTTACTTTTTAATCACAGTTTTTAGTATGTCTATCTATTTTACGATTCATATTTAGAATATAAAACTGTTTTTTTAATGTCGTCGTTAAAATTTAAATTTATGTTTTTTAAATAAATAACATTAATTTAAAAACAAATTAATCATTTTTATTTGTAACTGAAGTTGTCGCAGCTTTTATGTCGTTGCTTGTGTGACTGACATCTGATCTGATCCAAGCATTAGTCCTTAGACCTGCTCTAGTAGTGGACATTAATTAAACGATATTCTCTGCATCCAACCACTAATCCTATTGAATCAAGGCCTGCAGGTTTTCAGGATATTAAGCGCAGAGATGGTGAAGGAAAGCAACTCTTAAATGGGTTCAATAGACAGGCTTCTGCCGCTCTATTTGACTTGTTTATTTCATTAATTACCATTAGAATTTAGCTGTGGTTTCTTCCCTTGGTGAAAGTGTCAAAGGATCTGACTACCTTGGTATTTGCCGAGTCTCACACTTGAAATTTTATGATATGTATAAAATATATGCAGACTAAGAATACAGTTTTTATATAATCATTGTAGAATTACCATTTTAGAAACATTTTGTTTTTGCATTCTAGACTCAGGAAAATATAATCAAAATATTATGTATATACACATAGATATTACTATCATTTTAAACATTGTCTAAATGAATTATACTCGTAAAAACTTGTCCGAACGTCATTTAAAGGTATAGAACAAATTTTGAAGTTAGTTTTACACTAATCAAACATAACCTAAATGTTAAAATCCTTCTCATAGTTAGAGAGAATAGGAAAAGAGAGACAACAGTCTCATGAATTTTATTAAAACTCCCATAATATCTTTAAATGAAGACCGGTATTATATACAAGTGGGGTGACAACCATCTCAATTCAGTAGTGCATTATATCACGGACTATTGGTCATGACAACGCGGGACCGTGTGATATACTTTCAAGTTATACTTAATGATTGGGAACGGGATAGCAATAAAGGTGTAATACGTACTCAACAATCGATCTATCTTCGGGTAAGTGTGCTGATCGCGCATTACACTGGTCATGAGCTATCCCCGCTTTCCTGATGAGCTCATGGGAAGACAAAAACAATGAGCATCCGATCCGAGGTGGTAAAGGGTTAACCTATACTAACTGCATTTCACTGATGAACCAAAACTAACTTCGTTGTCTATACTCTAATAATCACCCTACACGAGGCAATTGACAACCACTTGTTCTAGACCAAAACATCCTGTAAAACAAAACAAAGAGAACTGCAACAAAAAAACAGAAAAGAACTAAAGCATGTAAAGGAAAGGATAAAAGAGCAGAAAAATCCAGCAAAGACACTCAGAACTTCTGCGGCCTTTGAAACATTTTTGAAATATGCACTATGGACAGCTTGTGGCGATGTCTAAGGAAAGACGGTGCCAATAAAGTTTTGGTAATAATGTCAGCTACTTGTTCATACGCAGGAACCTCATGGACATTTAGTTTCCCTGCTGCTGCTGCTCCCAAAAAAGAAATCAAGTTCTACATATTTGAACTTGAAATGTTGAACTAGGTCGAAAGAAACAGCTACAGCACTAGTGTTATCACATCATAATGTAGGAACCCCCTCCAAAGGAACCCTAACTCATCTGTAACCAGATTAATTCAGTAGCAGCAACAGCTATACTTCTGTACTTGACTTCAGTTGTAGACCGTGCAACATCCTGTAGTCTGCGAGAGCTCCAAGAAACTGGATTCCCACAAAAATAGATGCAATAGCCAGATGTCAACCTTCTGTCATCGAAGTCTGACCCCCAATTAAGAACACGAATGAGAAGAAAATGGAGACCAAAGTCAACTATCCCCTGAAGATATCTTAGTATTCTTTTGAAAGCTAGAAAATGCACATCTAGAGGATTTTGCATGAACATAACCAAAACTAACAAATTCTCTTCCTAACTTAATCGTCTCAATTCAGTGGTGCATTACAACGTATCTTATACTAACTGAACTTTACTGATTAACCAAAACTAACTTCATTGTCTATACTCTAATACTAAATGATCATGGTAAAACCGATTATAGTCTCGTTTCTAGTTTTACGTTAATTAAACACAGCTTAAATAAACATGAGAAAGCAGATTATAGTCTCCTTTCTAATTTTAAGCTAATCAAATACAGCCTAAATGAACATGGGAAAGCCGATTATAATCACTTTTCTCTCAAAATATTCCATGCACGTACCACTAAATACAAATAGTAGGATAGATTTAGGAAGAATACTAGAATACTGAACCATTTTCTCTGCAACAAGTTTCAGAAGTTGCATACAAATACGCTAACATTCAACCTACAACTACAAATCCAACAAACTAAAGAAAAACACCTAATGTCACTTGTAAATCTCCGGCACCAATGGATCATCGAGATTTGGATCCGTCAACGACAAGCAGATTGATAGCAACACCTAATGATTTCATACAAATTTTAACAAATAAAATGATCTGAAACAGTTAGATTGCTAATGAACAATCATCCAGCAGGATCCACTGCTTCTTCAAGTTGTCTAGACAAAATACAGATGCTTCTCTTGCCGTTAATATTGGGGGTGGACCATATACCTTTGTTTTAAAGACCACCAGGAAAATCTATTACCATGTTAGAGAGAAAAGGAAGACACAGAAAAGTTTTTACATATTTTTTACAAATTACATACAGAAAGTTCCTTAAGAGGTTTAAAGGGATAATGTGGAGGAAAATGAATGTTCAGCCTATGGACTAATTCTTTGTATTCATTAACCAGTCTTAGATACTCTAAAAAGCATTAACACCAAAACAATTAGACAACAGAAAAAGATCAAGAAGCAATAAATAATGGAATTCAACAAAGATCAATTCCAACAGATTGAAATGCTACAACGTTTATAATTAAAATCACATGGACAGATGAAAAAATAAATGAAAGAACAACGAAAAGTAGAATCTTTTTGATAGGATTTAAATGCCATTGCTGCAAGATGTAGGAAGATCCTTCTGTAAGTCTTTCAAGATCCGCTTCGACGCCATCCCCGATGTATATATAACATCCAAACAACGATATAAAACTTACAAAAAAGAAAAAGATTCAGAAGCGGCAATTGAAGAGACTGAACTTCATAGAAATCCTCTCATGCCCTCCCAAAACTTCTTCCTTCAACCCATACTAAAAAAGGAGGATCAAGAACATATCAATGAGGTTTAATCTCTTCAATTATCGCTTGTAATTCTTTTTCTCTTCTTGGAAGTTTAGCAGAGCAGACTCCATGATTGTATTGTGGGATCATAAAAAACATAGGGATAGGGTATATATAATGATGGAGTTGAGGGCGATATATATACTATAATGGGTGGGCTGGGCATGCATTGACGTTCTCCTCACGAAAACCCTAAAAGCAACGCTCTTGGGAAGGAATCTATGGGAGGAAAATTGACGGTAATTATTTTAGTATAATTATTATATTTTAAGTTTAAAATTTTATTTAGGCTTTGATGTTTAAAGGTTTAATTCTATAAATTTTAAATTTAAAGGGTATAAATAGAATTCAAGTTTATAGAATAAAACTTAACATATTACCTTAAACTTATAAACTATTGTAACTCATTACGTAAATAAATAAACTTAGAGGGTATGTTATAGGTTGTATCGATACTTAGTTACCAAATTTGCTGGTTTGAGTACTAAAATACTTCAAAAAAAATTATGGATTGATAAGTTGATTTAAAAAACTATTTAAGTTCGAATGCTTATCAATTTTGTGAAAAAAATTAAATACCTTAAAATTTATTTATTTATATTTAAGTTTTTGTTATATCAAAATCAAATATAAATTAGACAAATTTTATTTTTTATTAGTATTATAGCTTATTCCACTCAATGAGTACCGATATTCGTATTCGAGATCGATACAGTACCCTTAAGTACCGATACTCACATGTACCAATAATTAAATTGCTTACTTGAAATCTTAGATTTTCATATTCTATTCATACTAAGTTATTTTTACTCATGTCATTCTCTGTTATTTTTATTCTCAAACTTTATTTTAAATTTTTATTCGAATTTAATTCAAAAATTTAGTTGATGAGCTTTTAAATATATATTTTTTAATTTTAATTATCAACTTGAGAAGATTTAAAATCCAAATCTAGAATCTATTTAACTAACCCAAAATTAAAATTTGGCAGAAAACCGAAAAAGCGGCTAGTAATCTTACTTAGCAATTAGCATATCTTAAGTTCGATAGATTCTGTTAATGAGAACGTTCCAACGCATTATTAGAAAAGGACCACGCCAACTGGATCCAGATCGAAGGGGCCAGTGGCCAGTGAGCGCACGATACGGATCCCGTAACAAGCACACCTGAGCATAGCTAGCCTTACATCGCCAGGTCTCTTTTTTTTTCTTTATATTTTCTTTTTATCATTTCCAAAATCCCAAAGCAAAATCAGCGGCCGCCGACTCCGATTTCGACTCGCCCCGATCGACAATGAATCGATACAACGCACATCGGCGAGTCCGAATCGAAGAATCGCAGATCCCAAAGTACGACGATGATCTTCAAGATGAAGAACAACTAGGGGAAAACGGGATGCGATTGAGACCGTCAGATAGCAATGTGACGGAAGACCAGGAACCGTTCATGGGAATCAAAGTCAGAAGAAAAGCTTCACTCCGTCGAGAATTCAGAGGAGATTACTTGGATGTCCCCTCCCGCTCCTTCTTAATGAAGATCTTGCAAAAACAAGGTCACCTTTTCCTTCAATTACTATTTTCGATTTTATCGTAACATTTGAATATCATATAAAAGGCCTTGCATAGCTGTATTCTCTATAATTTTATATGAACTGAAAATCACAGTAAAAAGTATTGTGTTTTTTGGGAATGACGAGCGATGACTAGATCTGTGTTTTTTGGGTAATTAAATTTTCAGGTGACAAGCAAGTTCTATTTGCTGATAAAGTTTTGAAGTTCACTTCATCAGGGAAGATGAAACGTCGGATTCTTATGATCACTGATTTTGCAATTTACATTGTTGATCCTGACAGCGGCGCCCTTAAACGGCGTATAGCTTTAGCAGCCGTTGATAAGATGTGTTTGAGTGAATTAAGTGATAATTTCTTTGCAATTATCATCCCAACTGAGTATGATTTACTTATGGCTAGTACTCGCAAAACTGAAATTGTTACCGTCTTGGTTGATGCTACCAAAAGTGCTTCTGAATATGAACTTGAGGTGGTTTTTTCCAGTAGGTAACTATATTTTTTCTCAACTACCGCCAGTTCGATCTCATAGTTTGATCTGTTTCTTTGCTTTGATTAAGTGGTTTTGTTCTCAACCAGTATGTTGGCTTTCGTTATTTACATTTTACCAGCAATCTTAGCTTATGTGGTTGATTATTAGCATTATGCAAAGGCATTAATGTTCTATCTATTCTAAGTGGTTGATTAGGGACTGCCTCTTGGGTTCGGTTCACTATTTCGTTCTTCTCTTGATGTGTCCCTTTGTCGAAGGGTCGTCCACGGATTACCGAAGCATATTTGCCTTAGATGCCAAGGGGGCCTGCAAATGAGATATATGTTTATTCTTCGAGCTTTTATAGAAAGCCTTAGATATCTGTTACATTTATGATTTTGTAGTGGCATTTCTAGGTCTTTACCTAAACTCTTCATGTTTCTCATTGGAGAATATTTATGTTAGTTTTAGTTGCTACGAAGAAGATCTTGTTTTCTTCCGCTTCATTTAATCTTTCAGTTGTTAACTTCCCTATGAGGCTGTTAGTTTCACTAAACTCGATCTTTGCGTATATAGATCCTTTTTTATTTAACCTTTTTGTCATTTTCTTTTCTTAGGTTTGAATATAATGCTTCAGCTGATGATGTTAAAGAAGTTCAGTTTGAGGGAGTTGAAGGTATGTGACACTATGCACTTTACAAATGTTGTTCCATGTGTTTTATTTGTTACTGAAACTAGGATTATTTTCTGCAAATTTCAGGGGGTGTTAAAACAAAAATTGTGAAGAAATAACTGAATTGCAAACATGTATTTTTCTTGAGTGACCTTGTGGTGAAATGCACTCCAAAATGTAAAAATGTAGGATTCATTGGTTTATTTGTGAGGCTCTGCTCATCTTGGAGGCAACTCCCAACAAAACGCATGCACCTTATTTTGTAATTCATATTTTAAAATTGGTGTTGTATAAAATTCATTCGCTTGGATTATGGTAGAAATTGTCAAAATAGATGTCTATTGTGTGTAACTTTAATGGAGTACGTTGTTTTCTGCAATCCGAGTTTACAGATAATCTGATGAATCAGGATCACGGAATCATTTATCTGAGTTTATGTTCCGATTCATGTGGCATTGTTGAAACCTGATCTTTTGTATGAAACAGATAAAAAAAATTGTACTGCTAGTGTCTATGAAAATTAAGAAGGATTTATCATATGCTACCATTAATTTGACTGTTTGAAATAATAGCGATCATCCTAAACCTAAATTAATCTTGTTACCATGTTTTATCATGGAATTATAGGATACATAAACTACTTGATTTATCAAATGCCTTTTCCGCCTAGTGAATTCTAACATTTTATCGAACTGATTCATGAAACAAATGAATCTCATGTTGAAATGGATGAAGATGGAACGATTTCGGCTGCATGTGTGGTCTGGGTTGAAGCCGAGGTTTCTGGTTTAGTTTCAGTGGATGGTTGGTTCCCCGTGTTTGCTCGTCGAATTCCCTCCACCATTTTCACTAAGATCGACATTTTTGGCCTCTGCTCTGGAGTTCTCACGACACAACTCATCCCGATTTGTAGCATCTCCACCATTTCCTCCTCGATATTTGGATATTGCAGAAGTTCTATGTCGAAAACTTCTGCAGTCCACTCTTCTCTAAGTACAGAATGCACCCACCTCACCAGGTGAACAATCTCCTCTCCACCAGTGGCATTTATTGGTGATTTTCCAGTCAAGAGCTCGAGTAACAAGACCCCATAACTGTATACATCAGATGCTTGAGTTGCTTTCCTAGTGTCTGTTACTTCTGGTGCACGATAACCCGCTGCTCGCATTGCAGGTGGAGGCACTGGACTCATAACTGCTGCCAAACCAATATCCGAGACGCAACCGTACCCTTCAGAGTTAAGGAAAATGTTGGAAGCTTTTATGTTTCCATGGACAAGTTTCCCATGGTTTTGTGCGTGGATATAAGAAATGCCTTTAGCAGCACCAATGGCGATTCGAAGCCTAGTTTCCCAGTCCAGAGCTCTCCGGCCTTCACCTCTTTTACCTGAAAAATTACAGATGCATCAAGGATACAACCTTTCTCTATTCTAGAGCAAGCAAAATAGATAATGTAGAAAGATTCAAGTAAGACCTGAAGACTCAAATTAAGCATATTGACAGTTGACTCACCATGTAGCAGAGCAGAGACGCTTCCTTGGCTGTAGTAATCATGAACCACGAGCTTCTCATCCTTTGAATAATAATATGCCCTAAGCCCGGACACATTCTCGTGCTTGATACGCCCGAGTGACTCCATCTGTTGTTCAAACTCCCGCTTTCCGGACGTTACCTCCTTCAGCCTCTTCACTGCAACTGTTGCAGCATCCTCCAAGGCTGCTTTATATGTTACTCCAAATGTACCCTTCCCAAGCACCTCTGCAGATGCTCTCAGCAAGTCCTCCAAGTCGAATGCTAGATTACTGCCCTCGAAGAAAACAAGTCTGTTGTTCTTATCTTGTTTCTCATAAGCCTTTTTCTTCAAAGAGACCTCTTTTTTATGAGACTGTGTGGGAAATTCTTGTTCCTTTTGCTTCATTGAGTGACAACGGATCATCAAAAGGGCAACTAGCCCGAACAGCAGCACGGAACCGCCAATTATGATCCCCAAGAGTGAAGGTTCACCTAGTTTTTTGGCTTTCCTTGAAGGCTGATGAGAATCAGGTGGCTGGCTTGGTAGAGCAGGAGGAGGAAGGGAGTTTTCTGATGAAAGATTATTACCAGAAAATGCCCAACTTGGAAATCTTTCAAGGGACTTGGGAACAATCCCTGTAAGATTGTTGTTGGCTAAATCAAGCTGTTGCAAACTAGGGATATTAATATCAGGAATATCACCTGAAAGTGAGTTATTTGAAAGATTCAGAATAGTGAGATGAGTCAAGTTTGAAACTGAAGGAGGAATGCTTCCATTGAAGCCATTGTTCGAAAGATCAATGATCGTAAGATTGTTCCAAACCGAGAAATCAGGCAATGTGCCAGAGAACTTGTTGAAATGAACATAAAGGGTGGTCAAATTCTTGAGTTGAGCAAAATCAGAAGGAAATGAACCCGAAATTCCATTGGATCGAAGACTGATAATCTCCACAGCCGATAAACGACCGAGAGTATTAGCCGGAATAGGGCCACGAAGTCCAACCCCGGGCAAACGCAGGGCTATAACTCTTGAATGATCACTGTTGCATGTCACCCCTATCCAATTGTTGCATACAAAAGTTTCCCTGCTCCAGTTGAGAGATCGTGAATGATGAATATGTTCAAGAAAATCTAGCAATGCTTCTTTATCTTTAACTGGTTCAGCAATGCTGGATGTGAAAATAGCCGCCACCAGCAGGAAGATGAACAAAGGGTTCATTTTCTTGCCCATTTTCTCCAGCAGCCTCAAAACACCAACCATTCAACCAGAGAAAAAGAGGTATTCTCCCAACTTTTCTGCAAATTATGGCCACATCTGCGATGAGCAATCAAATTAGAGTCAGAAACGAAATCATTAAGAACCTGGTATCCAGTATAAGCTGAATTCTATAAAAGATATTGACTTAAATGAGTTGAGTATAAGCTGGATTTTGTCAAAAACCGCAGTTTTAGGTGCGTTAGGTTCTGTCGTTCTGCTGACTTTTCTTTTTCAATCTTTCTCTGTTTGGTTACTGAGAAAAAATCTAGTAAACATCACAAGAAAAAGAATCTGCAATCCAATTTAGCAAATCTAATGAAACGTATTTAAGACACCAGATTAGCTTAATACTTTTTTACACCCATTCACACTGAAGTGTACAAATACGGTAACTCATTGATTCAGTCCAAGTCTCCATATTTTCAAGACACAACATTCACTAGGAATGATCTACTAACAATGAAAACTTTCTCGACCATTTTCTCAACATTTCTTGATAACCAAACATATAATATTCATACATAAAAAAGAATAAGAACAAGTAGTAGAACAGTTTTAACTTACTTTCAGAGAACCCAGAGTCCAAAATCAAATGAAACTCCCAAAAGGATCTAGAAATGATCAAATCTAAGAAGCAAAGGAGAGAAGAGACAAAAAAATCAAAAACTAATAGATCCAGAAATCAAGGGGCATTCTTCAAGAATCAGACAAGAGTTTCGGGATGGTCGGTAGCGAGTTTCATGATGGCAATGATAATGATGAGAACCAAATCTCAATGATAGATTTATGAGCTGTGCTTGCTTGAGAGAGCAAGAAGAATCAATGCAATTGCAACGCAAGTCTATTTGTTTTCATAGCGCACGACTGGGAGCATCCACGTGACTGATTAATAGTTAAATGAACCGAGTTTACCTAATGGTATTTGTTTTTTTAATATTTACAAACATATTTGTTTATACATTTAAAAATACGTTCGTTTATATGTTTGTGAATGAATTTATAATAAATTTGTTCATAACATAAACGAATCGAGCTTATCTTTACTCGTTGTTTACTAAATAACATAAAAAAATTATTTATACTTATTTAACTTAATAAATAAATATAAACAAATATTAAACGAAAAAGTAGAAAATCTGATACAAAACGTAAGCTTTAAAATGATAAACTAAACAAAGATTGTCTTTCATTTAGCTAAAACTAGCTGTCTTTTGTAATAATGTTGGACCAAAGAGGGAAGAGACCATAAGCAAAAGGATGGGATTACACGACATGTTAAAATACAGGGTAAACTGCAATAAAGGTCACTTAATTATAGATATAATTATATTTGGATCACCTAATTTTTAAAAGTTATATTTGGGTCACTCATTTATGAGTAAGGTTACATTTGGGTCATCCTTCATATTTGAAAAAGTATATCAATTTAATCATTTTTCTTCTAAATTACTTGTATAACCTTATAACATTGGAGTACCTCATTTGAAATCATTAATTAATGTAATATACGAATTGATAAACTTTCTTTTAAATATGAAGAGTGACCAAGATGTAACTCTACCTATAATCGAGTAATCTAAATGTAATTTTTAATAATTGGGTGACCCAAATGTAACTTTTAATATGGGTGACTCAAATGTAATCTTACCCATAAATAAATAACCTAAATATAACTTTTAATAATTAGGTGACCTAAATATAACTTTTAATAATTAGGTGACCTAAATATAACTCTACTCATAATTAAGTGATCTCTATTGCAGTTTACCCTAAAATATATTAAAAGTATTTAGATTATAATTTTTTAACAATTCTTACATAAAAAAGGAGCGGAGAAAACTATTAATTTTAGAATCTATAATTTAAAAGAGAAAAATATATTAATCGAGTGTTTTTAATCATTTGATTTTGGTATTTAATTTATGTTTAAAAAATTATTTATATTATATTTAAAAGTTCACTTAACATTCATTAATTATCTGAATGATCAAAAATATTCATATTCTTTTATTTTATTAAAATTTGAATTTTGATATTTGTATTAAAAATATTCTATCTCTATTTAATAAAAAATAGTTTATTTTAATCCATTTATTATCAAAATAACATTTTAGTCTATATATGTTTGAAAAATTGACATTTTGATTAAAACATTAAAATTATTCTTAATTAACTGATTTAAATACTCTTTAGGACTATGTTAATTTTAGATTTGAACAATTTAATCTTTCTCAAAATTCAACGTAAATTTTAAATACTTACCTAAATGCAAAATCAATTACTATTTCCGTTCTAAACTCTTTTATCTTCAATTGCAATAATACTGTAATTATAAAAAATAAAAATATACATACAATTTCTTTATTATTTCTAGATTTGGAGCACGAGTAAAGGTTTAATCAAAAATATGATATAAAAATTATAAAAAATATTTTAAACTTTATCAAAAAAATTTAAAACCATGGAAAATACGATATTTTTTATTTTATTTAAAAACTACCACATCACAATCGGACACATGTGATGTACTAGCAAAAGAATTAACACAATTATAAATCGTTTATATTTATTCACTTTTAAATAGAGATGATAATAATAAGATAAAACAAATCTACGATTCTTCTAAAAAAAACCCTAACCACCGCTCTTTCTTTTAAAATTTCTTTTTTTTTTTTTTTTTTCATTTTGATGGTTCACTTTGATTGATGGTCGACAATTAATTTTAGTATTGGTTGTCGATTACCGGATTCATTATTTTTTTTGTTTTATTTTAATAAGAATCTCTATTTTTTTGTCTTTATGACACGTTTTTTTTGTGTCCTTGTGACATGTTTTTATTTTTGTTTTAGGGTTTGATTCGTTTGTCTGGCATGTTACAGCATACCCTAACGATCGGTTGTTGTTCGCACAGAGATTCAATCGATGTTAACTTCTGATTTATTATTTTTGTCGGTGGTCACTTGGAAAGACTTATCCCCACTCGGTTGATGGTTGTTTGCCGATAAAATCAGTCTTGGATAGCGGTACTTTTGCACGACAGTTTAGATCGCCTACAACTCCTTCGTTCACTATGCTCGTTTGGACAGAGACAAGGAGATTCATGAAGCTTCTAAATTTTATAGGTATGCTTATTTTCATAAAAATTTTATTTTTTTTTTAATTTGGGTTGCAAAAATTTTTAAATTTTTTAATTTAATTATTTTATTTTTAATTATGATATAATTATAATTTTTATAAATTTGATAAAAATTTAGTAACATTTATCAAAAAAATATAATAAAATAAAACATAATGAATTTTTAACCATCTTACCTTATCTCGAAGTTAACATATTTTATCTCTGCTCCATCGTAATAAAAATATAATCTTAGTGTTACATGATTTTTTTTTCTTTGAGAAGGACACATCAATAAATTTAATAAAATAAATACTATATTAATAATCACATTTGAATTTTTAAATCTTCAACATAGAAGAATTGAATTATTAAAAATAAAAGTATGATGACTAGATAGGAAATATTGAAAAACACAAAAACTTGAGTATATTTTAGCCTACAAGGACCGTTGCCAGGATTGACAAAGCTAGGAGTAGGGTCTAGGAGGAAGTCCCAGAGAAATTACGTAAAGGGTTATTTCTATAATGTTATTCATAAAATTAATTAATTAAATATATTTATTTAATTATTTTTTATTTTATTTTTTATTAAATAATTTTTTATTAATAATTATTAGAAATTAAATTTTTTAAAATATCAAATAAAAATTTATTTAATAATTAAAAATAATATATTTAATTGATTAATTTTATAAATAATATGACGAAAATAATGGGGAGATTTTCATTTTACAAAAGCCTTTATTCTCGAGCTTTGTTAGACCAATGTTTTCGACAATATCTACCACGAAAAAAAAAAAAGAGAGAGAGAGTCAACTTCCAGACCTTAATCTTTATGATTATTTTTTAAAATACAGTATATTAATTTCTTAATTATGTTTTTTAAATACAGTTAATGGACGTTATTATGCTGTTAATTCATGAAATGAAAAAAAAAACATATTATATCTCAAGCATATGTATGTTTCCATCCATTTTATCTATGCTTATTTTTATTTCAGTGTTTTATTCTTTAGAAAAATTGAGAAATAAGATTATTTGGATACGAATCTAACAAGTATTTTCATTAAAAAATATATTTATTTTACAAGACCTGAATTCAAACACGTGCATATATGATATGTCATATGTGTATTTTATCATAGTTTAAGAAAAAATACGAATATATATTATCACGTAATCATAACAATATATTAAAAAGTAAGATAACAATATGAATGAATACTAATTTCAAGAATATCGATCGTAGAATACAAAGAGATTTTTATAATATTTGAAGGTTTGAATTCAAACCCTAATTTCTTCAAAACATGGCTTTATTAATTACCTTGAATAAATAAAATTGATTACAGTAAGCCCAGCCCAAGGAAATATCAGCTCAGAAAATGATGTTAAAGAATGAATCAATCTCGAATTAAATAGTATTTGATTTATGTTTGTTAATAAATTTATTGTATAATTTAATTTATTCGTTAAATTTTTAAAATTTTACTTGACTTATTGACTATTTCGATAAAAAAAAATCAACACATTTCACTTAGATTTCGCTCGGAAAATCTACTCTAAAACGTCCATCTTCACTGTGGACATTCCTCATTGTCATAAATAGGTACAACGGTATCCTTTAAAATTTTTAATTTTTTTTAATATTTTTATTAATAATTTAATTTTATACCCACTAAACTTTTATAATTTTACACATCTTATATTTTTAATATATTTTCTTGATAATTTACATCCATGTATAAAAATTTAGTTCGGTCTTTGGTCACACCCACAACTGCTGTGCAATAAGATCCATCAACTAGTAAATCAACGCCGGATATCAAATTGAAATAATATTTAAATAATGAGTTAAATTTATTATTTTTATTAAATTAAAATTAAATTATTTAAATATAATTTAAATTAAATTATTTATAAATTACTCTACTCGATTAGCACCTTGCACAGCGTAGAGGATGAAAAGCTGATATAGGATCAATTATCAAAGGCACTTCATTCCCCTGAAATCATGGCAGAAACAGCCGCACCCAACCAACAGAGATACTTACGGGATGCGGTTGGACGCGTGACATAAGATGATATATAGTGGGCCTACCTGCAACTCAAGTGCCATTGGACTGACATATGCAACAGAAGAAGCATTAACACTTTCTGCTGCCATGAATCCTCATTTCATGAAAATGACTGGCTTAGGGAATTGAATCAGACAACAACAGAATCCATTTGTCAACCTTGGATCAAGGTGTCGGGGATTGTTCACACAGAGGGAATTGTAGAACGTAGGTTTCCCACTTCAGACATGGTATACCAATATGTCTATTACGGGCAGAGTCTACAGCCTCACTTGAAGTTGAAAACAACACAAATGCAAGCCACATCTGTCCATTATGACAGTAACTTACCAGATGTTACTGTTTATGATTGCAGGATACAATTTTAAACATCAATCTACTTGATCGATCTTGGATTTATAGTAATACAAGAACATATGTCTGCATAATCTTAATACATGCAGGCTGCCTGCAATTTACAGACTAATCAAGATTTTATATATCTTTACCAGAAAGTGCTGGAAATCTTCATTTCTCTCTGTGTACATGATCACTGGAAACTGAAACTCGAAAATCGGATGTTCTCCCATGTATGGAGTGTTGAAGATTCGAAAAACCAAAAATTGTGAGAGTCTGGTAAAGGTTGAAAACTAGGCTGATGATGACTGTGGCCTAGGCATGAAGTTCTACACCGATGTAACTTCTATGGTGGGAAGTTTTAAGGCAGCTTCTATATCTTTGTTGTCAGTGGTTGCAAATTTCAAGAAAGTTGCAATGTCTTTATTATAATCTAAGCTTCCATGTCTACGATTGAACCATTTCTTAAGAGGTTTCGGTTTTCTGTCGCTAATGGCAATAGCTATGTCATTAGGAAAGAGGTCTCGTAGGACGAATGCGTGCACGATTGTCGTTGCTAGCAGTGCTGCTACTGTGAGTGTAGCAACAATGGAGAGTATGACAGAAAGAGTTTGAGTTACAATATTTGTCACTGCACTTGAATATCTTATGGTTGCTATTGCAGCACCGGTCATTGGGAATGTATATGCCCACCAAGACAATGAGAACCTATAAAAGAAGTGGAATTTAGAACTCAGAGACTACCTATTAGAGATGAAATATAAGTAAATAGGGATATAAACATACTTGAATCCCCGAAAAAAGTTAACCCGGACCGCCTGCAAAGCGTACAGTTTATAAGTCGAGTTAGATTAACAAGTAATGGCCATGGAACTGTTGTCATGCTGTTAAGTATTTAATATGAAAAGAGGCTGAACATACCAATGAGAAGTAGAGGAACAAGGCAATGAAGTAAGCAATCCGAGATCCGTAATCAAAGGAGCCTTGGATTGAGGCCCATGCCATTGAAGCAACACTAGGTGCTGCAACGAACAGAAAGAATACAGGATGAAGCTCTTTGGGGAGTGTTTCGTTTGTTGGAAGTCTCTGATAAAGTGTTACAAACAGGACAGTGTAATGTGCCAGACCAACAGCAAAGAAGAAAATAGGCCCTTCTTTAATCCCCATTGATGCGCCCAATAGTGCCCCTACAAAGTTCCCGACGATGGAGAGGTGATTGGAAGGATTAGCCACCTTCGAGAGCCTTCGTTGTCCGCCTGACATCCACTGTCCATAGATCTTAAGCTCCAGACAGAAGAATGGGGTCATAAGAACATACCATAGAGCTGCAGGTAGTTTTGAAGTAATTGAGGGTGGCACTCCTAGAGCTAAAAACAGAAGAGCGATCCAAGGGGCAAAGAAGAAGTTGACACGGATCGGATGGTAATACTCTCTACGAACTGCTTCGAAGTAGACAATCACTTTGAGAAGGTAAATGGAAGCAACAGTGGCTACTAGAGCGACAGATATCCACCATAGGACAAGATTTACAACCAAGTTTATGTGAAGAAACTTTGTAGATGTAGCAGTGGCCAGGGTCTTCCACATAATAGCTTGGCTGCTGACTCCTAGACAGATACCAAATGAAGAAATGGGATACCGAAGGAGAAATGGCCATGTTTTGTTATCTGGAAGTACAATCTCCTCAGAAGCCTGTTAAAACAAACAATGTCAGATTCTTCAAAACAGATACGAATAGCTCTTAGAATGGTCACACTCCCAATTAAGTACCATAATTTGAGTAAATGATGATGAGATTCATCATACCCTGAGTGTCTCCAATTCTGGTCCTTCCAATGCATCAAAGTATCTTTCCACAGGTAAGGGCAATGGCTCAATATTCTCTGAATTCGGCCAGGAATCATCCTCTGACTCGATTTCGCGTGGCTTTCCACGTAAATTTGATAGCTGCCTTTCAAGCCTCCCGGACCATGTTTTGAAAGAATCAAATCTCTTGTCCTTGAGCTTTTTATTGTTAGATTGTTGGTTGGTGTTCTTGATGGTAGCTGCCTCTCCCAAGATTGACCCCTTTGGCATTGGTTGAGACAGAAATGTAACTGCTTGTGTTTCTTTGTACTCACCAGAACTGTCTGATGCCATACAAGAATCTGGAACTCCATTTTTGAAAACTGTTGCTTCATCATCCATGTCTGCTGCTCTCGGAGAAGACGGCATACTGATCGAAATATTTTCATTTTGGTTTGGCAATTTCTTTGTTTCATTTTCCCCCTGTAAATCCACAAAAAATCCATTAATTTCCATTATTCAAATCCCCCTGCATGAACAAACAAAAGATGTAACTTACAGTGATGCTATCAAAGCCAGCCACCTGGTTGGATGAAATAAGTTGAAGCAGAGATGGCACAGCTTCAGGTTCAGGAGCTTCCTTCACCTCTACAACAACCGGATGCTCACCCTTATGATCCATTCTGGATTGACAACAGCAGTTGCCGGTGCCGCCCGGAAGCTCAAAACAAATGGGGGAGAGCCGGAGAGGAGAAAGTTGTGTATAACAGTGTGAATGGAGGATGAACTCAGAGCTCAGAAGATAAGACAATTTGTAGGAGAAATGAAATTCAATGTGGTCCAAGAACACAGAGGAGCCCAACCAACACACGTTTCCCAGATATAAGCAGGCAGGAATATATATATGTATAGATTCGGTAGGAATACATACATATATAAACTATTGTTCCAGGCACAGGCAGTTTAGAAATTTGAAAATGATGAAAAAAAAGGAAAAAGAAAAGAAAAGATAAATAAAGCCGCCATGTTTGAAAGGGACTCAAGAAAATAACTGAGTACATATTTTTTTTAACATAAATGACTAATGTTTTCGAAACTCATTGGTCTAAATATAGTGGCTCTTCTAATAAATAATTTCTTTGAGTCAAAATTAAAAATTTAAAATATTTTTAAAGATTTTATTAATTAAATTTGTTAATTTAAATATTTAGTAAATAAGTTGTTATAATAGTTAATTAGGGTAAAATCTTTAATTTTGAAATAATATAAATTTAATAAACTAATTAAAATAATTTTTTATAAATAATAAATTAATATATACTTATAAATTTAATAATTAATAAAATTATATTTAAAATACAATTTCACGAAAAAAATATAATTTTAAAAATAAAAAATAATATATACAAACTGTTTAGTATTAAATTTTAAAAAATTATAATATAATTAAATTTAATTGATGTAAATAATAATAATTAATAAATTATTTAAATAAATATTAAATATAATAGTGTTTTTATATATAATTTTACTTGTTCAAATAATAAAGCAATTATTAACTATTAATTAATTTTATCAAATATTTTTATGCAATTAACTGATGTAATATGTAAGTTAAATTAGCTAATGCTGTCAATTAATATAATCGAAAATTCTATAACCTAAACCTTTGAATTCTAAACCATAACATAAATATTTAAACCCTAAAATTAAAAAGCTTATGTAAATTTTAATAATCAAAATATTTTTCTTATCTAATTATATTAAAGAGATTAAATTATAATACGAGTAACTTTTAGAAAATTAAATTCTTATTTAAATATTTAGTTATATAAAAGTAGGGTGACATCTAGATAAATTTTTTAAATAAGAGATTTAAATAATTTAAATACTGTATAAAATAATTTAATTTATAAATTATTAATTAATTAAAAAATTAAACTTCAAATACTACTAAAATGGTAAACAAGGAAACTTAGAATTAAAAATTTTATATTACACATCATTCTACCGTATCATTTATGATTTCATCCACTAAAATTTAATTATTTAATTATTTTTTATGTTATCAATTTATTTATAATTAATTTTTTATAACTATTTATTCTCTATTTACTTAACATAAAAAATAAGATTTATTTTTTAAAAAATAACATAAAAAATTAAATAAATAAGATAAAAATACCCATGATATAGTTTTCCTAGAACTGGAATCACGATTCACGGCGCCTAGAATGCACTAGGAAAGAGACAGGACGACGAAAAAATGTCAAAGTCATCCCCACACGATCAAAGTTGAAAATTTCTAGATAGAAACACTTTTTTTAAGGTGTACTAATGACTAGATGTCCATTATTTACAAACTAATATAAATTAAGTATAAATAAACAATATTAATCTTAAAAATGTAAACAAAAATTACTTCATAATTAAGTTATTATCTTTTAATTGTTATAATAATATTATTAATCAAGTTATGGTTCAATTTACTTGTTTTAAAATAAATTAATAAAAGCAGGGACAAATTTAAAATTTTATGAAGCGGTATGAATTATTAAAAAATATATTAAAAATATAAGGATATAAAATTAAATTATATTAAAATTATAAAAGAATTTAAAAATTTTAGAAGGCGTAACTGTTTCTAATACTTTTAAATTTATCACGAATAAAATTTTATAGTGTTTGAAAGTGATGATCCTATTATTATATTAATTATACATTTTAACAGAAATTATGGATTAGGTACGCCAGGATGTCAAGAACTAACAAACAAACACGACGTATTGTTTTTGTTTACGATATACTTTGGACCCTTACATCTGCTGTCAACTACTTTTGTTTGGTAAGATATTCCAAAGTATTGTTGTTCCATGAATACATAGGATAATTAGGTTGTCAGAATAGTTAATGCAGATAATGCAAGTAGCACCGTCAGAACAAACCATGAAAATAAAACAAGTAAAAAAATGGGTGGTTATATTTTTAGGAACGAAGTTAGGATTTTGGGTTAAGAGAATAAAATATAAATATTTATAAATAAATATAATTTATTAAAAAATTAAAAAAGAAGATAAAAATAAAAAAATTACAGAAAGCGATTATCCTTCTCTACTCCACTTTAAATGTTTGATAAATAATAGCGTGAAATATTGGATTAAAGTAAACTTTCTATTTTAAAAAGCTGTTAATATAAATTTTTAAAATTATAGATTTTAATATAATAATTATAATGACTTTTTACATTTAATAATTATAAAAATATATAAATAATTTATATTTAATATTTTTTATTTTAATTTTTCACCTTCACGTATTTATATTGTGACATTTGTAAACTAATTGTAACACCCTTAATATAATTAGACTCAAGACGTTTATATTCAAGTTACCTCTAACCTGCCCGTAAAAATTTGATTTGATTTAAAGACCAAGTTTAGCACAGATCATCATTTAAAACAAGTTATTTAACTAAAATTCTAATAATAGTTTTAAATTCGAAATATAAATAAAGTTATACACGAATCAAATATCGTATATCAAAATAAGGTAGAAACAAAGTTACGTACCAATTATAATAAGATTTTATGGATACATAATCATACAATTGAAATTAAGATATTGTATTTTAGTTGATTCAATGCTTAAAAATTATCGTCGATGTACTCTCTAAAAGTGTGACTTATCAATTTATGCATGAAAAAATCAATAAATTAAAATATATTATATTTTTTTAAAATTTTAACATTTTTTATGTGTTTCAAATGTGTTATGTTTTAGTCCCTTAATTCATATTTTTTTTCTTGCATTAACAGAAAATTAAAATATATATTATAATTTTTTATTTTATATCTCAAATGGTCATTTGGTTCAATGGTAAACTCGTGCCATTTTTATCACAAATAGTAAAAGTACTATTTATTTTTCTTTTTCTTATTCGATCGATAACATGTGTTATCTAAGAATAGAAAAATTATTAAATAAAAATAAATAATTAAATTTTTTTAATAAGGCGATGACATATGTCGATACCTAATTGAATGATTAAATTATTTAATTAAATTAAAATTAGGATTAAATCAATATAATAGATAACTAAAAATGATCAAATATATAATTATACAAATTTTTTAACTACTACATCACTCCTCTATTAGATTTTAATGACCAATGATCATAATACGGCGAATTAAATAATTTGATTATGAAATTTTCAGTTTTGTATGTTGGTGATCAAAATGGAATAAAACCAATAATTATGTGGTCACCCATGTAATTTACCATTTAAATAACGAGTCCCCCCGGCGAAATAGCTTCAAGTCAAACCGATTTGCTTTGTTTTACGTGACGTGCTGCATGCGATGGTCCCCCCACGGCTCCTTTTCTGTGACGGATAATCACAGCTGGTTATCAAAGTAAACTTTCCAGGTTTGTTCCTCCCTCACAGGACTTCAAAATTTACATATTTTTATATTATTTTTATTTTGAGAAATAATTTAGTATTATTTTTTATAATATTCACTTAATTTTTATTAAAATTATAATAGATATTATGACTATAATACATATAGTAAGAAGGAGAAGGAGATTAATTTATGAAAATTTCTTATAATTTAAAATAAAGAAAAAGTGAATATTTTTATAAAGATAAATATACCCTTAAAATTCAAAAATTTTCATGAATTTCTTTGTCTCTATTTAATCGAGACACGTAACGGGTGAAAAAAGATTGATGAGCGACCTAAATTTTTAGACAATATTTATTTATCAAAGAGTGATTATATCAGTAAATAACCATTAACCGAACTGTGATCTAATTTTAAATTACTATCAAAAAATCATAATAAAAAAAACTAATACCATTAAAATCTTTGTACGGACAACAAACAACATGTTGAAATCACACCATAAAAACAAATAAAATGAATCACAAAATAAAAAATATGTCATAAAAATAAAAAACATATATCAAAAAACAAATTCTTATTAAAATATATAAAAAAACAATAATTAAATACCAAAATTTATTATCTACCACTGATTAATAAATAAATAAAATTATATGCTATAAAATTTAGAGAGAGAAAACGATTATGATTTCCCCCAAATTTTTATAATTTTACGTAAAAGAAAAAGAATACGTAACGTATGATATTTAGGATACTACAATAATCTATTATTAAATAAAATTTAAATTGATTCAACAAAAATATTTAATCTTACATTATTTTTTAGTTACTGTTACTTTGGCTTTTATCTTGTCAATTGGTCATATATATCAACCACTGCGCCGCTGGACGAACAGTGAAATATAACAAAAGTACATCAAAATTAATTTAAATATAGTCATTTTTATAATCTCAATATTTATATTGTTACAGAGAGAATTATTTTCAAATTATGTAAAAATTTATGATACAAGATTATATTTATATGATAATTTTGAGTCTTAATTTTTTTTTTGATTTTTAATCTTAGCGAATGAGGTTTAAGTTATTGTGTATTTATTGTTAAGTTTATCTAGTTAATTGATTATGTAATCTTATCCTATTCTTTTCTTTTAATTTAGGTTTAATTTTTTATAATGAAAGCTATAATAATATATTCTTTATTTTTATCAAAAAAAAAATATAATATAAAATTCTTACAAACATAATTAGAATGATGATCAATGCCCCTTGAAATGTATTCAAAAATAAAATAAATATTAAGATAAGATTTTAGACTTTTTAAATAAAATCGGGTCAAAAGAGTTACTTTTTATAATAAATTAAAATTTGGTCTGAATTAATTGATTAATAGATAAAATTGATCCTAAACCCAAAATAAATAAATAAATAAATAAAATATTTTTCATTTTTTTTAAATCAACTATAGTATACTCTCAATCATTACACATTGATTATTTAATCATTGTATTAGTATTACTGGTGCTCGAACTTGTGAAAAATAACAATCATTCCCTTAACTATTGAGACAAAATATTCGTGCATTTCTCATTGTTTTTAATTTTTATGATTTTTTTTGTTTGAGCTAGTGCATCTATTAGGTCACCTTTTTGTATTTATGCAATTGAATGATGATCTTGGCATGCATCCCAAGTGGAGAGACCTAACTCCCTACTCGTACACAACTTCAGTCGTCTTGTACGTATGATTGATGCTGACATGTAGCAGAGTCTTGTAAGAAATGTGAGGCCACAAATGCGACCAAAAGGGAAGGAAACCTAACAAACTCATCGTATAAAAGTGGACGGCCAACTTCAGCAGGGAGAGTGTCGAGTTGGTCACCAATTTGGAAGTGAGTGGGTGGGACGACTGGTGGTGAAAAATGACTTTGAGTCAGGACAGGATATTATTAACAAAAATATTTTTAAGACACAACAGCATGGTGGGGGAGAGGACTTGGAGTTGAGCCAAATGGTGAAATTAGGCATGAATTATCTTACTTTATTATTTTAATGGTTAAAGAAAAAATTAATATTTTGAGAGGTTACAGATTCGAGTACCAATAATATTAGTACAATAATCATTATAATTTTTTTATTAGAAAACTTATATTTTTTACCTAATGTAGCCTTCAAAATTTAAATTATTTCCGGTTTAATTTTTATTTATGTTGATCGTGTTGATTATTAATATTCTCTTACGGTTAAAAATAGAATACATGTCATACTTTAAAAGTGATAAGTCATTAGATCATAATTTTTAAAAAAAATATATATAAAAGGTACAAAATTAAATATATATATATAATTGTAAAATATAAAATTAATTTATTTTCATTTGACTCATTTATGAAAACATAAATTAATATTTTTAAAAAACCTACAAAGTTTCACTTCGGTCTTTTAAATCCTTAAATCAAACATTATTGTTTATTTAATCATCGATCACTCTCTATCAGTAAAAAATTTATCTCGTTTTTGTTATCTTACAATCTTCGTCGGTAAGAATGTTCATTGTTGGATATCAAATCGGATCAGATCCGATCTTTTCAGATATTCTGATTTTGGAATTAATGATATAGTGATCCGTATCCAATCTAGAAAAAATTGAATATCCGCACATCTTTTTCATCACCCAACTTGTTCTCCTTCAATATTTCTTCTCACCAACACTATTGTCTATCGCAACATCATCGTCTACCACAACACCAACGATTTGTATCATCGATTAAATTGATTTGGTTTTGAAGGGTTACCAGATTTAAAATTAGTGGGCATTTTAGAAAATCCTGAAATTTTGGATTTTATAATTAAAATATTTTATAAAAAATATATGGTTTTAAAATATTATACCATTTTAAATATTTACATATATTTAAAATAATTATTAGAATTATTTTAAAATTTTTTATCTTAAACAATTTTTTATAATTTTACACAGTTTTATTATAAATTTAAATATTTTTAGATTTTATTAAATTTTCTTGAATTTTTAATAATTTTTATAACTTAATATTTTTAAAAGATTTTTAACATTCTTACGAATTTTATTTTAAAATTCTAATAATTTTTATAATATGACCTGCGTTATGTGTTACTCTCATAATGGTTATTTGTTAATTAACAGTAAACTATAATGATCAACATTATGAAAGAGGTAAATCGATCGTAAGTCACATTTTGTATACCCTTAATTATGAGAAATTATATTATAGATAAATTTTATCACGTGTTTATGAGATCAATCAGTGAAAATTATTTATCTTATTAAATTTTTTATATTATTTTTTAAGTGAATATTCACTTGAAAAAAATATTTTTAAAATAAATTAACAGTGAATATAAGTAAAAATTTACTTAAAATATCACATGAAAAAAATTATGAGAAATCTTTTTTAATGGTTGTTTTTATGGATGACGTGGCAAGATTTACCCGTAATATAATTTTTTTAAATTTATAATTTTAATTATGAGTGCCCATGATATTTTTAAAATAAATTAATTATCTTTTTAATTTTTTTATTAAGGGTCAAGTTGAGCTTTAAGCATTTTCTTCATAATATTATTTAGAATTATTTTAAAAAATGATATTGTTTAACGATTACATAGTCTACAACGATTTAAAAAAAGTCAATTATACAAGTGTTGACTATAGCGCCGAAGCTACATAATCTCCATTTTGAAGCAATGTTTGGGTGGACTAGCAGGTCTGGCAATGATGGACACTGGTCGTGAGACTCGTGTTTTTCTTATTTTCCAATACCTGAAAAAAAAACAAACTGAGAACCGAGTGCGATTCAGATTTATTCGAATGTAAATAGAAATTGAGACGAAAAAAATAGAACACATATGATTTTCGGTCGTATAAATCGAACATGAGAATAGGGATAAATCTAAAAATTTAAAGTTGATGGTTTATCCGTTAATAATAAATACAATCGTATATAATATAATAAATAGTAAATTAAATAAGCTAACAAGGACTACATTCAAAACTTATCGGCAATCAAAATTATGAAATTATTAATACACAAAATACAATTTAAAACAATTTTTGGTGTTTATTATTTACCCATTCTATTAATTTAATCCTAATTTTAATTTAATGTCGTCATTCTATTGAAAGGCAAAATAGATTTCCCAAGTATCAAAGTATATGGATTGAAAGCTCTGTGGGTTAGTTTTTTACGTACGAAGATGAAGTACATGTGTTTGTGGTATGGATGGTGAGATTATTCCCACTAGACTTGTATTCTTGTTATTAACTCAAGTACCATATCTATTGCTTTTGAAACTTTAATGTTGGGTACACTGTGGAACAACAAAAGTCAAGTTTTAGTGATCAAACTATTGATTCAAAGTTTCAGAAAAATTGGTCTGAATCGATTACGGTGATTACAGTAATATGCGTTAGAATATACTTTCAATCATTAACATTAATCGTTTAATTACTATACTGACATTATTAATGTTTGAATCCGTAACTTTAAAAATAACAGTTGTTTCTTTAACAATTAAGGTTAGGTAACTAGTACCAGTGAATAAAGGTTAGGTTTTGAATACTTGTTATGGATTAATGCATGGTTCCCGAACATTCGCAAAAGAAAAATCTTCATTTATGATTAACATTAGGGGTGGGCAAGATCGGGTACCCGGCTAATTTGAATAATATTTATCCCGGTCCTGGTAACCATCAGTTCCTAAAAATTGGAACCAGTTTCGGTCCTCGATCATATCGGGTCCTAAATTTTAAAAATCGGTCCCATTACTGGTGCGTACCGGTTTTAATACCGGGTACCAGTCAATTAATTTATTTTTAAAATTTTTTGAGTAATTGGAGCAAAAAAAAAATTAAATACCAATAATAATATTAAATAATAAAATTAGAATATTGTAAACTTGAAACTAAAGTTTTAAAACTAGTCGTACTCATAATATTCATATATAAAGAGAAAGTTTGATAAGAAAAATAAACAAAAAAAAAATCAATACCCGATATTTGGTATTGGTTCCGGTACTACCGGATACCCACCGGGTATCGGATCTAAAAAATCAAGATCCAATCCCGGTTCCGATTATGACCGAGACCTAAATTTTGAATCCAGTTTCGATCCCACTAGAACTAATACCAGATAAAAATTTATTAAATCTTACCGGATCCGGGACTAGAACCAAGTAATCGAGTTTTTTACCTACCTATAATTAACATGATCATTTATGATTTTGTACAACGAAATTGTCTTTATTATTATAAATTCTGAAGTAAAACTTTGACCTTTGAAATTAATACGATCATTTATCACTTTGTACATCCAACAAGTCTAAAATGAAAATCAACTATACTATTCTTTTCAAAATAACAAAAAGAAAAAAGAAAAATATTTTTTAAGGATCGGAATAAACATTTTTTTAAACGAAGAGGTGAAAAACAATAGAAAAAACATTGTATGCATTTCAAATGAGAAAAAAACTCAGTTTAATAGTCATAGGAAAACATAATTAGAACACATTAAAGACATTGTCTATAACAATTAACTTCAGACTTTAATTATGTATTTAAAATGAGCCGTAGAAGGAGAAAATTAAGAGCGTAAATGAACAGGTTGTTTGACGTGTTGTTTGTGAATCGTTCGTATAATGTTCGTTTATAAAGTTAAATAAACGAGTATGAATAGATATTTTATGTTCGATTAATAAACGAATAAATACGAACATAAGTGCGTTCAGTTTGTTTATGTTCACGAACAAACTCGTTTATAAGCTCGTTTTATAGGCTTGTTTATGTTCTTTTATATACAAAAGCTAAACAAACATGTTCATGAACATTAAACAAACATGTTCGTGAACGCTAAATAGACAAGTTGATGAATATATACAAATGAACTCGTTCGCGAACGTTTAACGAATATGTTCACGAACGTTAAACAAACAAATTATCGAACATATAAACGAACATGTTCGTGAACTTTAAACGAATACGTTCGTGAACATTAAACGAACCGAGCCCGAACACGACAAAAAATAAACGAACCAAACTTGAACATACCATTAAAAATTTAAACGAACACGAACAGAGTTTGAATACCTTTAAAAATAAATAAACGAACACGAACATACCCTTATCCGTTCAAGCTCAGTTCGTTTACACCCATAGAAAAAATATCTTTGGCCAGTTGATCAATTTATTTATATTTATTTAAATTATAAATTTTAAATTTATTAAAAATATCATATCTCTTTCTCTTAAATTCTCCTTTCACTTTCTTTTAAATGGAAATAAGATTTATAAAAAAAATACAGTAGCCGTAAAAAAAAAAAAATCCAATTAATTAAACTAACAGATTGTTGATTAGTCAAACACTCAAACTTGTCCATGATTTCAGCTACCTTTGCCAATATTTTCTTTTTCATTTCTAATATTTGTTAAATAAAAAAAATTAATTTTTAAATTTAATCATAAATCTTAATTAACGATCATATCTACATGTAGTTTCAAATTAACCGATTGAAGACGACGACCAATGGCGTTAGTCGCGACGGCCGGTAATCCAGTGCGAAACTCTACTTTTGATTTTTAATTGTTTATTAAGTATTTATTATTTGCATAGTTATTATATTTAAGTGTTTAAGGTTTTGGATTTTGGATTAAATTATTTTAGTTAAAAATGGGATTAAATTAAAATAATATATAAATAATAAGATTTAAATTTTTTAGTTCTTTCAAATTATTATTAAGTTGTTTGAATGTAAAAGTATATAAGATTAAATACGATATTATATAAAATATTTTAATAAATACGTCACTCTTTTAATTATTATTAATATATTAATAATTAAATTAAAACAAAACTAAAAATTCAACATAATATTAAAGTAATAAAAATTTAATTACTAAATTTAAAATTAACAAAATTTAATAATTATTTAAAAACTTTACCCAAATTTTATTATACTAAATTTGATTATCTGACATTTCATATATTACTAATTTTCTAATAGTAACGGTCAAATTTATTGTTTTAACGATCATTCTATAATTTTTTGTAATTAAAAAATTTAATAAAAATATTTTATAATAGCCGATTATTTATATTCTATTTTATAAATAATAATATTGTTTAGAATATGTGACAAAAAATTTCAAATTGGACCATCCCCAACAAAGAAGTGTTTGGGCTGAAAAAATCCTACCCAATGAAAAAAATGTTTGAGAGAGACAAAATCTCGTTTCGTAATAAAACTAATAAACCGAAAAGAGATGGATTATTTTGTCAATTTAACTATTTAATTAATAATTAATATTGGATATTATAATAATATGATATATTTTAAATTATTAGGTATAATTCAATATTATTCTATTAATTTAGTTTTAGTTCGACACAAATCAATAAATATAATACTTTATATTTATAAATTCTATCAAAATATTTTTTTTTTATTCTCTTAGATTGTTTGTTTTTCTCTCAGGAATGTTATTTAAAACGATATTTATTAAATTAGTTTGTTATAAGTTGAATAGGTAGTTATAAAAAAATAGGATAACAGATAAATAAAAAATCAAAGTAAAAATTCCGTATTTTTCTATATTTTTAATTTTGGAAAACCTTTAACGTCCATTAAAATTAGAGCATGCTATAAATAGTTGAAGAGGACCAGACCATAGAACTAATGGCTTGAGTCTTTTACCTATCAAAACCCTTCATACCAACGTTGTATTCGGCCTAAAATCTCTACATTTAGCGAAATTTATTATCTCCAATCTTCAATTTTCTTCTTTGAATCTTCTCCAACCTTGTTTTATGCAGATACATTTCCAAGTATTTGTTAAAAGAACCATAGTTTTATACAGAGAGCACAGAATTCCAAGCTTTTGATTGGTTGAACAGAGGTGAATATCTCTGTTGTATAGGCTGAGAAGGAGAAATAAGGGTGTTTTGTTTGTTCAACTCAGTAAAGATGGAACAAAAGGGGCTGTTATGGTCTGCTTTAAGTGCTGGGGTTGGCGTCGGGGTAGGCCTCGGATTGGCTTCGAGCCCAAGTATGAGCAAAATGGCTGGCAAAAGTTTTGAAGATGATAGTATTACAGGGGAGCAGCTTGTGCAAGAACTTCTGAGACAAGTTGTTGATGGAAAGCTGAGCAAGGTCACATTTGATGACTTCCCTTATTACCTTAGGTACGCATATAAGGGGTGTTGTTTTCCCCACTTTTTTAATATGGTCTTTTTATTACATGATTTGCATTAGGTTTTTCTGCCACATTCATGTAGGTGTTTAGAAGATCTTGAGAAATGAGGATTTGTTCTTCCTTTTTTGTAAAAATGACCATAACCGATAATAGGATTTGTGTGCTACACTGCCATTGTTGCCATTGTTTGTTCTTGTGTTTGATGTTGGTTCCCAGTTAATCGTCGTGTTCATGTATGTTCTAGTATGTATTTTTTACCGATAATCTAATTTTGTACCGATAATCTAATTTTGAACCGTTTTTCATTAATTTTAAGAGTTACCTGGTTTTCACCATATATCAAGTATTGGTTAGTCTTGGTTTCAAGGCCAAGCTATATAATATTTTCACAGATTTACTCCTTATGTTGGTTGATGCAGTGAGAGAACTCGGGTGTTATTGACGAGTGCTGCATACGTCCAATTGAAAAACAATGATGTTTCGAGGCACACAAGGAACCTTTCCCCTGTCAGCAGAGCTATTTTGTTATCAGGACCTGCTGGTATGTTTCTGGAATTGTTTCATTAGTCTTCATTCAGATATTCATATTTCAGAGTTAATTTCTAAGCTAATGGGTTGCATTTTAATCTTGAGAAGAACTTTACCAGCAAATGCTTGCCAAGGCTTTGGCACATTACTTTGAATCAAAACTACTGCTTTTGGACTTAACCGATTTTTCGCTTAAGGTGATGAATAGGCACAACTTTTATCATCTTAAACTTAAAGTCTCAACTCAACTGTGATGGGGTCCTACTTATTCTTTCTTTGATTATCATGCAACAGATGCAAAGCAAATATGGATGTGCCAAGAAAGAAACTGCACCTGTAAGTTCTGTTTTTCTCACTTAAATCTCATTCATTTCTACTCAAGTTAATAGCTATCATGGTGTTTCATATATTGGAAACCAATTAGTTCTAAGAATTCTTTTGTTGCAATTATGACAGCCTAATTTAGTTGCATGTTTTGCAGTCCTTGAAGAGGTCCATTTCGGAGACGACTCTAGAGCGAATGAACAACTTGTTTTGTGCCTTGCCGCTCCTTTCCCCAAGAGAAGAAACAAGGGGTATTCAATCAAAATGTTGCTTATTTAGGTTTCAATTTGTTTAGTCATTCATTTCAATGTATTTTTAAACAATAATTTTCTTACAGGTCCACCACTTCAGCAGGGTAGTGCTATTGATCATAAGTCCAGGTATGTTGCACGGTAGAAGAAATATGTGTTTAGCCTGCTACTGGTGACTGCTGCTGGACCAGAGGTGGGTTATCGACTATAACCTTTTCCTTCATGCATTGACAGGTCTGTGGAAGGTTCAGGCAAGCTTCCAAGACATCGTAGGAATGTCTCTGTAACATGTGATATAAGTAGCATCGCTTCAAACCGTGCTCTCGTAAATTCAGGTTACCCTTCCATTTCTTCTTTATATCTTTCTGGAAAGACTTACAATTCAAATAATAAGTTTTTGGGATTACACATCATTTTTGGACTCTGTAAATACCATTTTTATCACTGTCTAATATAGGACTATATTTTATACTGAAGCAAATCTTGTAGGAATTCCATGCTGTAAACTTCTAGCTAATGTGAAAAATATGCATTTTTGACACTCAATTTCTTGATACATGCACAAATGTGGAGGAAAGTACTAACATTCTTTGATGATCTATTTTGTTTCTTTTAGCTTCCCAGAAGCACACTAGCAGTTGGTGTTTCGATCAGAAACTTTTTCTGCAGTCACTTTACAGGGTATGCCATAAACACTAAGTAATCAATTTGGAAATCTCTCATGAATGGTTGTTCTAGATGATTCTTTCTTTCAATGAATACATTTGCATATTCTTGAGTGTGCACAGGTAGACATGGCTTTATGTGTTTACATAGATTCTCTGTGGACCTCATAAGTCCATATGCTAATATGCTCTAATAAATTATTTTTGTGAGACTAAGAATTGATTCAAGTAAATGGTTGTTGCCTGCGTCTCTTTTGATTTACTTACACGGTAGTGAAGGTCATTTCCATTCTCTTGTAGGTATTGGTTTCAGTATCCAAAACTAGTCCCATCATCTTATACCTCAGGGATGTTGAGAAGGTTATCCTCCAATCACAGAACTTCTATAGTCTGTTTCAGAAAATGTTAAACAAACTTTCCGGTCCGATATTGATACTTGGTTCCAAGATGTTGGACCCTGAGGATGATTACAGTGAGGTGGATGAGAGACTTGCAGTGTTATTTCCATACAATATTGAGATAAAACCACCTGAAGATGAATCTCGTCTCAATATCTGGAAAGTGAAACTGGCGGAGGACATGAAGATGCTCCAAATTCAAGATAACAGAAACCACATTGCTGAGGTACTTGCAGCGAATGACCTCGAATGCGATGATTTAGGATATATCTGTCCAGAAGACACAATAGTCATAAGTAATTATATTGAAGAAATTGTGGTATCAGCAATCTCTTATCACTTGATGAACAAGAAGGATCCAGAATATCGGAATGGCAAGCTTGTTATATCTTCCAAAAGGTAGACATTAATCATTATCTGATCTTGATACAAGTTTCTTTCATAGCATATTTTTTTTGGAAAATCTCCAACTCACCATTGTTGTTATGGTACTGGAGCAGCTTATCCCATGGACTGAATTTATTCCAAGAAGGAAAAGGTTGTGGGAAGGAAACCTTAAAATTAGGGACAAATGCTGAATCTATCAAGGTTCTTTTTCTTTTCTGATGCTAGTTTTTCTATAGAATAGATATATCATTAGTGATCTAAGTTACTTTATAGTTTATACTTATGGATTAACAAATTATCCTTCAATAACCTTAGGCTGAAGAGGTTGTAGCTGCAAAAACTGAACCAAAATCAGGCACCATTGCCCCTAAAACAAAAAATGAGATTGAGAAATCCATTCCTTCTACGAAAAAGGATGCCGAGAACCCACCAGCACCAAAAGTATCTGTAAGTTTCTGTGACAAATAACTAAAAATTGAGCTGAATGAAGTGTTGTTATGTAGCTTACAGACTTAAAGGATATAAACAGTCAGTTCATGTCCATTATTTTTCTTTGGTGTTTTTCTTTTGCTTGTGTGCTTTCAATTTTTTTCTTACTACAGATAATGTCCATGCAGGAAGCTCCTCCTGATAATGAATTTGAAAAAAGAATAAGGCCAGAGGTTATTCCTGCGAATGAGATTGGTGTGACGTTTGCCGATATTGGTGCTTTGGATGAGACCAAAGAATCACTTCAAGAGTTGGTCATGCTTCCTCTACGAAGGCCTGATCTCTTTAACGGGGGGCTTCTCAAGCCATGTAGAGGTATATTACTCTTTGGTCCTCCTGGTACAGGGAAAACAATGCTAGCAAAGGCCATTGCCAATGAAGCTGGAGCAAGTTTCATTAATGTATCAATGTCCACCATCACTTCAAAATGGTTTGGGGAAGATGAAAAGAATGTGAGGGCATTATTTACACTAGCAGCAAAGGTTGCACCAACTATAATTTTTGTGGATGAGGTTGATAGCATGCTGGGACAGAGGACTAGAGTTGGGGAGCACGAGGCTATGCGAAAAATTAAGAATGAGTTCATGGCTCATTGGGATGGCCTATTGACCAAATCCGGTGAGCGAATTCTTGTCCTTGCAGCAACCAACAGGCCATTCGATCTTGATGAAGCAATCATCAGGCGTTTTGAACGCAGGTACTTCCGATATTATCCTTATGCTAACAGTGTGTTGTATCAAGGTTTCTGAAATATTGGGAAGTCCAAAGTTAAGTTACGCTAGCAAGTCATGGATTGACCTGCTAACAAGACAATATAACTGAGCATCTTATCTTTTCATTTTGACCAGAATTATGGTTGGCCTTCCATCTATTGAGAGCAGGGAAAAGATTTTGAGGACTTTACTTGCAAAAGAGAAAGCTTCTGATCTGGACTATAAGGAGCTTGCCACCATGACAGAAGGATACAGTGGAAGTGACCTCAAGGTTTGTATTTATATCATTAACATTTATCATTAATTTGTGTTTATCAACTAAATCCGTTAACTACTCGAAACAGAACTTGTGTGTGACAGCAGCTTATCGGCCTGTTAGGGAATTGATTCAGCAGGAGAGGTTGAAGAATCTGGTGACTACTACTTAACTCTTTTCCTAAAACATCACCGTTGTAACTCATTATCTTACTGTTACTAGTAGGTGCAGACAATGTACATTACAGTTCCTGTTTTCAATGACTTTCATTAGGAAAAAAGGAGAGAATCAGGCCAGAGTTCAGAACATGCTTTGATGTTAAAGAACAAAGAGGAGAATAAGAAGGAAGGGGCAATTACTTTGAGGCCTTTAAACATGGATGATATGAAAGAAGCAAAGAATCAGGTAAGTTCAAGTCATGATTCAGTTCACTTTGCCTCAAATGCTGAAGCAATGTAGGTTGCTGCCAGCTTTTCTTATTTCAAATACTGCAATGTAGGTTGCTGCCAGCTTTTCTTCTGAAGGGTCTGTAATGAGTGAGCTGAAGCAATGGAATGAGTTGTATGGAGAAGGAGGTTCAAGGAAGAAGCAAACCTTACCTTACTTCTTTTAGATTGTATACAGCAGGCATCTCATGCTCTCTGTCAACAGATTTCTCTATGAATATATGTGAAATTTTGGTGATGCTGAAAGGTCCTTGAGCAAAGTAAAAGAGTTCCAACTTCCAGTTGTATTAGTAAATGGGGCAGCATCAAAATGGAAAGCTCTGGGCCTCTGGCATGGACATAGTTTCCAAGTCCAACCCCAGTTTTTTTTTTAGTTTAACCACCTGCATGCAACCGGTGAATCCTTCCGACCCAGTTTTCTTCGTTCACAATACAATGTTTTGAACCTCTGACTAAGTTATAAGGATCCAATATCTCATCCCACTAGACCAATTTGTCGTTAAAAACTCTGTGTTTTCTTTTATCATCCATTTACATGCTGAGCTCCCTAAACTAATTGACCTTTAGTGTATTTTACCCTAAAATGAACTAGTATTTCAAAGGTAAAAAATGTTTGGGTCAGTGTTATTCTTTATTCATTATTATTTCATACTAAATTATAATTTATTAAATGTAATTAATACAATTCGTAAATAAATTTTATCTATATAATTATTGTTGTTTTATCCTACACTTTGACGGATTAGATGTCGTAGAGTTATTCTTTAAACTTATAATATAGACGTGGTCAAATTATTTAACCGTTCATTAAAAAAACTCAGTTATGTCACTTTTGGTGGCTATTGCACCTGAGTTATTATCGCGTTCTTGGTTAGTTGAAACTTGTAAAGTAAATAGTCGTATACGATGGGTTAATTAATTGATTATTACAGAGGAAGCCTTATTGTAGTTTCAGTTTTTAAAAATTCACCAATTAACTCGATCAAACCCTTAAATTAAACAATTTTATTCTTCTTCATAAAGAATGTACTAAAAATAATTAACTCAATCTTAAGAGGAAGATTGGGAGTAGCAGCAAGTGACTCGACATCTTTCGCTAATGATCCAATCGGCAGCTACACCTTATAAAGCCCATCATAACCCAAACCCTCCTCGTCCGAGCCGAGACAGACGAGAGAGACAACAAAATCTTCTTACAAAACCTCAAACTGACAGCAAACATGAAGACCCCACGTTGTCCCCAACAAAATTCCCAGATTTCTCCCAACACCGATATCGACCAGCCCAACATTCCTGAATTCGATAATATTCCTGAGAGCTTTTCTACACCCAACTAAAGTATCTGTACAGAAATCCCTGGTGTCATTGAGTGGGGATGAAAAAGGTGATTCAATTCTGACATGGAAACAGTAGAAGAGAATGATCTTCTTCACCAACTTTGAGAAAATAACAAGGTTAGAATGGCAATGATGATGCTGGGGAACATCCTTCTAAAGACAAAGAAGAAATAAATAAAATATCCCCACTTGCAGGTTGACATCATGATTATAAGTATAAAATGAAATCAGGGATATTGTTTGTTGATTCTCGGAGATTATTACATATGAAAAATATGACTTTGAGGAGGTATGTTTTTATAATGAAGAAATGCAGATGGTATCCACTGTCGGCTCAAACCTCTCTCCTTTTGGTTTCCTGCATAAAAAATTGAATAGAAACCATGTGATTTTCTTTCGGTGTTTAGAGTACGATTTGAAATTATTTTTTATATTAAGAGATAAAATAAGGTACTAATAAATACGAGATTTTTGTAAAAAAAGAAATACTTGTGATCAGTGGGGTTCTGAACAAGCGTAATAGGAACGATCGCACAGGATCTCCTAAAAAGAGGGTCTCAAAATTTGGATAAATTATATTCATTAGACGATGTTAATTTTAAAATTTATTGTAAAATTTTTAAAATAATCTTAAAAAATATGAGTTATAATTATTTCCTAAATGTGATAACTGGTTATAAAGTCTTAATGTTTATTCATATTGCTACTGTTTCTATAAAACCAATGTAATTCTGGACAGACATAATAAAAACGACAGTACAAGGGGCCTTAAAAAAGAGTCCAAATCATATGTTACTTTTTCATGCCCTATTTATGCTCCCACTTCAAATTAGAGGGTTTATGGTATAGAGTTTAGGGTAGGGGTTTAGGTTAGGGTATAGGGAATTAGAGGTGGGGTGTATTTTTTAGGTATAGGGTTTAGGATATAAAAAATATAGGTTAGGGTTTAAAATTTAATTTTTTAGTAAAATAACAAAGGACGCACAAATGGGAGCATGAAAAAGGGACAAAAGATTTTTACTCCCTAAAAAAAACAATTACTTCTAAGGACCACATTTTTAGAACTAATAAAAATTATGAACAATTACTTTTAAATGTCACGTTTTAATAAATTGTATAGAGTCTCAAAATCTTTAAACCCAACTGCTTACGTTTGGCTTCAGCGTTTCAAAGTCTCAAATGGACAACGTGCATGTCATAAACATGTGGAATGGAACTTTAAAAGTATTGGGACATTAAAAAAAACATCGAAGTTGTTCAAATGTGATAGTTGACCACTAGATAGAAATATAAAAGTCGGTGGAAGCAGCCGGGAAATGTGCAAGTTTATATTAATTTTACCTCGAGGATATTATGATTTTATATATAATACGGGTTTATATCAGTTTTATTATCTTATCTCAATGGTTAAAGGAACGATTATTATTTTTAGAGGTGATTGAAGATTAAAAATCGAATAATTAAAAATATACTCTTAAAAATAATATTATTTTTTTCGAATCAAAAGTATTATTAGATTCGATTTCAATATGTTTGATTGGAATTGGACTTTACAGGAAGAAAATCCGATACATCCACAATTGTTCATCAGTTTAATTTGATGTTGTTTTTAAGAAGTGAGGTGAAAAGTAATTTTTGAAATGTATTTTTTAAGATATATTTGTAGGTTTAGTTTGAAATGGTAATGTTGGGTATTGTTGTAAATGTTTTGAAGTGTATAAAATATTTATTTTAGATATTGTTTTTAATAAGTTTAAGTATAAAATAAGTGTTTAAAATTTTTTTAATAATAGATATTTAAAGTATTTTTTAAAATATGTATTTAAAATTTTATTTTTCATTAAAATAAATATTTAAAATTTTATTTTTATTGAAATAAGTGTTAAAATAAGTATCTCGATTAATTTTAAAATAAACTAAAAATAAAATTTTATACACATATTTTAATAAAAAAAATTATATGTACCTATTAAAGAAAACATAATATGAACGGTTATTCTATAACTAAACATTTTTAATAAGAAGAAAGAATTGAAAAGATTAAAAAAATAAGTATTTTTTTAAATTAAGCTGAAAAGTATAAGAATAGAGGATAAAATATTAAAAACACCAGCATTAGAAGGTGTCCAAAAGCTCTGAGCATCTGAGGAAGTGAACCCTTTTCCTTTGAATGGCTTGCTGCTGTTATTTGGGCAGTTGACCTCCTCTTCTTGTTTTTTTTTTTTTAATCTTTTTTATCCTTCCATTACTCTATTTCTTTCTATTATTATTGTTATTGTTATTATATATTAGATTCGAAAGAACATCAGATATAATTAGTATATCATAGAATTTATAAACTCTTTAGTATACATAGATTACGGTCCTTAGGTTACTATCTTTATTGTGACAAAATAAAAGGATATTTATGTTATTGATCAATTAGTGAAGTAAAAAGACTAGATCATTTGTTGATTTGATTGATTATAAAATGAAAAGCATAGCTTTGTATCGGTTGTACTGTTGTTAAATCATCGGTAATCGTCGTATAATCTATTAATAAAATATTTTAACTCGATTTAAAATCAGATCAGAAAGAAGATATTAGATATTCTATATTGCTTTTTAACCCTAAAGAAGTTTTGATCTAAAAATATTTTTAAAAAACATTCTAGTACATAACATTAAAATGTCATGCTTGAAACCTCTAGGCATCTTGCAATCAAACATAAAGTTATCTATTGACTGAATCATTGAAACACACTTGTATGACTCAACTGTCACACCCATTCAATGTCTTTCAGAAAGCACTCAATTTTTGGGTAACAATCATCAAAAGAAGGAATCATAATCTTTCTCACCTATACATTGAAATCTGAATTAATTTTATGTTTGATAGTGATAATAAATCCCACTTTTCCTTTAGTTTTTCCCGAGAAAAATAGATATGAGAGAGTACCTAGGATACCATCCAAGAGAGGTAGGAAAATGAGGTGCTTAATGTGTTACTTTCTTTTGTAAAACTACTTTAGATTTGCAGATTAAAAAGAAAGAGAAAGCAAAGGTAGTATGGTTGAGGCCAGGGTCGGCTACTTTTGTTTCTTTAAGACTTTCACTGTAAAAGACTGATGAGAAGAGGAGGTGGGTTAACCATGGCATCTCTGCAGGTCAAACCTTTTAGGGTAAGACTTGACCTTGGACCACCCCCTTCATTGCCCATGGCTAAAGGACAGGTACAAGCGTGACCACTGCCCCTTTGCCTTGTAAGAACACCCAATGCCTGACTCTGATATGGCAGATCCTTGAAGGCCATGTGCAATCAAAGAGGAAACGACTCTCTCCTTTCTTACAACTTACGGGACGTTTTCACTTTTATTTTTCTTTTTCCCCTTCCAAATTGTATAGACTCTTTTTGGATGTTTCTCGTCACCCTCATAATGTATTTTACAAAATCATCTACCTCTTTTTCTTGTCTATTTTTGTGTTTTTATTTTAAATTAAAAGGTTGTGTTTAGGATTCAAGGTTTAAGGTTAGGGGTAGGATGGCCCAACAGAATGCTTACGCCGTTGGTGTTCTTTCTGATCTCTACGCATTTTGACAAGGTGTAGGGTCTAGGATATAAAAATAAGGGTTGAGATTGAAAATTTAATTTTTTAAAAAAAAATTAAAGGAGATATGAAAGGATGTACATAAAGAGGTAGATGATTTTTTACAGTTCTACAACAGCTACCACCCTAATTAAAACAGGTAAAAATCATCTATCTTTTTATTATATCTCTATTCATGTATTCTGTTGAAAATTTTTAAAAAGTTAGATTTTAAACCCTAATCCTTAATTTCTATATCTTAAACCATAAACCTTATACCCTAAAAAATATACCATAATCCTAATTTCTTAAATACTAACCATAACCCCTAACTTTAAACCTTAAAACTCTAATTTAAAACGAATACACAAATAAAAATATAAAATAAAAAACAGACGATTTATACCTGATAAAAATATCTTTCTAACTCCATTTTTAACTATCTCACGCGCCACAACTGAATTTAATTTGTATTTCACATACGTTTTATACCTATGAGACTATAACTGGCAGGTTAAAAATACGGCTTTTATAAAAGATTCATTCAAAAGTAAAAATGTTAACTTAAAATATTAACCAAAAATATAACATTTTAATTTTTAGATAAATCTTTTACAAATTTTAAAATATAACATTTTAATTTTTAAATAAATTTTTGCTCCAGCCTTCTAGCTCAAGTAGTTAAAAGAACGATTGTTGTTTTTAGAGGTCAAAGATTCGAGCACCAACAATGTGTATTTTAAAAAAAATTATTAGGTCAACCATGTTCACCAAATAATCATGAATAACGTGATGAATATAGTTCACCTAATTAGACTATTAATTGTGTTTGATATTCGGCATATCTCCAACATTTAAGAAAATATCGAGTTTGACTTTCAAGCCATCCCAAAACACAAATGCAACCGATATCCTCTCACAATTTCTCATTGAAATTGTCTTACCGCTGTCATCATCTCTGTTTCAAGTAATCTAGGTTAGAATAAATTACCTAACTTGACGTGTAATGAAATCATAAAAACAAAACCAAAGGCACTATTTAAAACAGGTGACTTCAATTAATCAATTGATAATGTTTGTATTAAAACAAACTAAATGGAGCGTGGGGTTTGGGTGATGAGACTGCGCGTGGGGTTAAAAGTATGTAACAGACAAGGTAAGGGCTTGTAAGAAAAAGGCTGCTCGGTCCAATGGCTGAAACTCTGAAATTCGTAAGATTACTAAAACTATGAACTTTTACAGTCATGGCATCTTTTTTACAAAGTGTTCTTTCTCTCTCTTTCACAATCTCGCAAGCATTTCCTTATAAAGCTTATTTTCATCCCCCACCCCCTCAAATACCATCTTCAAGCTCTGTCAAAGATTGTTTCTTTATCTCCATCCGCCATGGAAGCTCTCAATTTCATCAGGTTATGGAAACCTAGCAATGATGGTTACAGACAGAATCGAGCTCCACCGTGTTGTCGTAGCAAGAACACCACCACCATCACCGAGGTTCCAAAGGCTTTGATTGCTTCAGATCATGAGCTGGATGAAGGGGATGACTCTTTCTTCGATCTGAAGCTCCCTTTGCATGGGTTTGACGACAAGGGAAACGTCGGCGGTGTTAATGGCGAGAAAAGATTTGAACCGCAGGAAGAACAAACTCGTTCTTTGTCTCCCAATGATAACTTCTCCAAAAGAAAGATACTTCCCATCGAGTCCAGCTCCGGTCCACAATCTCCAGTAGCTTTGATAAAATCAGCTCCAAAATTCAGAGTCTTTACTTTGAGGAAGTCCAAGTCGATTGGAAATACCAGTAGAACACTCATAGCAGAGAGAGCTGGGTTGATGGAAACCCCAAAGCATGATAAACAAGGTAGCAATAAGCATTTCAGAGTTAAATTCAAAGCAGAGGACTCGTTATCAGATGATTCCTCAAAGAGATTGTTGAAAGATCTGGTGCAAAAATACTTGAATAAATTCAAGCCATTGTACATAAAAGGTCCCAAAAAGAACAAGATAAAAGTCTCAGTTGGCTTGCCGTTGTCATCTCCGGTGAGTTCTCCGGCGTTTGTATATTCAGTGAAGGAGAAACAAACTGGGGTTAGAGGGGTTTGCAAGCAGTTGGGAAAGAGCAGATCAATCTCGGCTGCATCATCGTCGACCATCAGTAGAAGAGATGATTCCCTGCTACTGCAACATGATGGGATCCAAAGCGCTATTTTGCATTGCAAGAAATCTTTGAATTCATCAACAGGTACTAATTACAGTCAATTAAATCTGTTTTAGATTAATCATAAGCTTTAAGTTCAATTTGGAATTGGATTCTTAGCTTTTCCCTTGTTTTGGGGCAGCAGAGTCTTCAAGGTTGTCAAGATGTACAAGTGATTCTTCCCAGGAGAAGTTGAGCAATGCATCATCTACAGGTATCTTAAATTTCTAACTAGTATTTACAATAACTTGGGTGTTGAAATTCTTAACTTGTTAAATTAAACCCTTTTTTATAATTTCCCTCAGATTCTTCTCTTTTTTCAAGAGTTACAAGCAATTCTTCATACGAGAAACTGATGGATTCTGCAAGAACATCCAGTGAAGATGGAAGTGTCTTGAGCACCAGGAAACAATATGTTGTTTTTAATCAACTCCATAGAAAGGAAACACTGGATAGAGACTTTTTTTACTATCATTATCATGATAATGTAAAAAATTAAAGGGAAAAAAGGAATTTAGAGAAGGTAGGATTGTTGTTTGATTGTTAACTATGATGATCAATAGTAGAGTAGGTTCACTTGTAAAGGTGATGTGCCATTATGAAGAAATTGAAAGTAACCCTGTATTTGGATGATTCTTTGTGCTTGTATTTCTGCAGTTTAAGAATCATGTTACCTATGAAAGATAAGCTATTCTTATCAAAGATGTGATCATTTCCGGATTTGAAGAACCTGAGATGACATACAGGTTTCCTTCATTTTCTGGTCTGACTATGCATTTTCAGGACACTATTTGGTGGGAAAAGGAAATAGTGGATGCCACTGCATTTTGAACACTAAAACCTGTCATAATACAAATTTAAAATCCTGGTTCTTTTAAAAGTTAAAACACGCTTGACACAAATTGAAAGGGGGTCATATCATATGATGATATCTCAGAAGTTTCAAACTCCTTTTAGAAAGTAGTTTTGAATGGTAAAAGAGCAGCTCATTTCATTCAAAAGGTTTAACCTTAAAAAATTAAAGAATTCAAAGAAAAAAGCAAGAAGCACAGGCCATTGGAACAGATGGTGTGGCTAGCCTTCCTATATGCAGATGGTAGTATGTTGAATATTCAATGTGTCAGGAAACTGCCAATGAAGTTCACCTGTGAGGCTGTGACAAGTATAGTCTTCATATACACTTTGTACCACTGAAGTTGAAAGTTTTGTGCCTTTGTCCACTGTATCCATGGTCTTATTCAGATAATTGATTATGGTTCCTCTGCAGAATTGTTTCCCACATGTCCTTTGTCTATTCTCTGAATTTTCTTACCCAACTTTCACTAACACACAAATGGGGTCTCGGTCAGTAGTCAGAACAATCATTCTTTCTCATCCATCATTCAAATTCTCCATTCAGTAATTGGCTCTCTACCTAATTCCCCCCTTCTAGCAGAAGTTGTTAATTCAGTGCTGTAAAATGGACTTAGACTTACAGCATGATACTTGGCAATGCCAGTTCCAAGCTTGTTTTATTCATGAATGAATGGAAGAACAAGCATTTTGTATGCAACAAGAAGTAAAACGAAGTCTACAAGTCACATGGTGTTGGATCCGGAAATATTACAAAAATTTAAGGACTATTTCATAAAAATAAAAATAAATGTGTAAACTTTAAAAAGTTTAATGTGGGTATTGTAATATAGATCCACCATCGAAGGCACATACCTTTTCTAGACCGCAACACACACTAGACTCGACCGAGAATCCATAGTCCACACTGCACCACAAAAACAGCTTGGTCCCCTTCTGACAGAGTCAAGACCAACAAGCCAAGAGCCATCATAAATGGGCACTGCTTGAATTAAATAGGGTCCAAACGTGTATGACCTATCAGTCACCTTCAACTTATATCTGATATAGACTAAACCATGTTACAGTTTTCATCAATGAATTAAATTGTTCATAAATCATACCCCAGGACTAACCTTGATTTTACAATTTCGATTTACAATATCCGTTACGTCTGTAACTACCATAAAGAAATTCTGATAAGGGTTTAAGTGCCGAGATCGGTTTGGAAAAGAGACCCTGGAGAACACAAAGAAACCATTGAATCACCATAAATTTGTCTTGTTTTCTTGTGCTGTTCATATGTCTCTCTCCGTTGTTGAACAGTGATGTAACATTTCAGGTTCCTGTTTACCTACATTTGCATTAGTCCACGATGTCTGTTGAAGATTTGGGGATCCTGATGGACCCATGGTCTTAACATCAGTGTGTTTGTTAGGAAACATGATGACCGATGTGGTTGAGTTCAATGGATCTGTCTTTTATTGGTTTGTGTCTGAAACAGTATGAGTCTCCGTTTTTGCCATTGCAACAGGATCATTCCTTTTCTTTTTCCTGAATTTTGGTACCCTTTTCAGCTCTCTTGGGCCATAGGAAAAGGTTAAAGCACTTCTGCTGGGTATTGGTTAGGCCCACGTGATGAACACACGGAAGAATATGTCTATTTTGTAGTTTTGTTAATGGAGATATCACTTGTTTTACCCTTCGCCGTAAATTTTTTTAAAAAAATGATAGCATATTAAAGTTTGTAAAAAATTATAAAGAGATATTTTTAAATCATTAAAAAATTTAGATTTTATAAAAAATTATTATGTTCATCCTAAAGTTTCTCTTATTGATTTTTTTAATCAAATTTTTAAAACTTTGATTATACTTATTTTAAATATTTTAGATAATTAAAATTTCTCAAAGATTTTTAAAATATATTCTTTAAATTTTTATTAATAATAAGAAGCCAGTAAGAGATATATTAATGGGACAAAGGAACAAAGGAAGCCAATAAGAGATGCTTTCAATGATGGGGAAAACTGGGCACAAAAGGATTAAAACCCAGGTGCCTATCCCTTTTAGGAAGGGATGTTTTTACTTCTGTTTCTTGATTTTGGTTTTTAAACTTTTTCTTCAATTAAAAAAAAAAACAAAAAACAAGGTGCCTATGATGCGAGTGAAATGCATTTGCATTGCGCCAAGCATGCTTTAGAAATATGAAATATAATTTTAAGAAATAAATTATAAATAAAAATAATAATTATAAAAATATAAAAATATATTATTATAAATATTTTTTAAAAAATTTAGAAAAAAAATTATACAATTAATTTCAAATTAGATTAAATATTTTTTAATCTAAACTCAAACCGACCCAATTTAATATTTCCTTAATAAAAACTCAACTGATCAGATAAAATATTCATCTCGAACCTCAACTAAATCGGATAAAATATCCATCTCTAATTGTAAGATGGTTTTAAAGAGATCGTTCAATATTGTTTATGTTTTTTTCAATGAATGTTTCTTTCTTTATCAAAAAAAAAAATAATAATAATAAACAAAAACTTGGATTAAAAATTTTATTTATATATTTGTCCATACTTTTTAACAACGAACAAAGCATGATTCATCAACAGTTCAACACTGACTAACGAACCGGCATCAAACAATTCATCAAAATAGCTTTTCATCAAGCGGATCAAACCAAGTACAAAGAAATTTAAGAAGTCACCGTTCTTTCATTCAACAACTTCAGAGTTCCAACAACCACACAAGTGATATTTAACGACCAAAACAACTGCACAAAACTCAATGGAAAGCTTAAACATACACAGAAACTAATCAAACTGTCGGGAACAGATTTCGACATGGGACGCACGGCAACCAGACGCGATATAAATTTATATTTCAGAAAAGAAAACAACAATCACAGACCAAAACTGAAAGACAAAAGTTACAACTTACAATATTCTCCATTTAGAACAAAGAGCTTAGTACTCCCACTTCTTCATTTCCATACCATCTGGAGGACTCCCTTCCACCTTCTTTGCACCAACTTCTTTCCAGTTTGTTGAAAGCACGGTCCCATTTGATTCAACCTGCAATTATATCATGGACATGGCAGATGAACAATTAATGTAACCATAATCGATTCAATTATTTCATCCAATAATCAAAGTTATGCATATATTAGAGGGACAAAATTAAACAATCCGTAGGGTTAAAATCTTACAAAAGATTTTTGCATGGCCCGCCTCATGTCCTCATCTGCATCCTTATAAATGTCCCGGAAAAACTTATTCAAAGCCGCATCACCATCAAGTTTTTCATCTTTTTCCTGAAAGCCAGCCACAGAGGGTCATGTGTTGATCATTGTATCCCACGACAACTTCCTCTAGGTAAGTTGTCCAAAAACACAAACAAAAGAAAAGGGGCGAAATTAGCTTCACGATCAATGTACCTCCTTCTTTACTTGAGCTTCAATTTCATCCCAATCAACCCTCTTTGTTTTGGAAGATGGATACACCGGTCTTTGATTTGCTGTTACTGCATACAGAAGTAGTTTATGACGTGACCATGAGTGCACAGGGAGAATAAACATTTATATTTCACTTCTATAATTAAATATAGGTTCAAAACTGCAAAAACATACACATATCATCACATGGATGCATAAAAGTGCACAGGGAGAATTAACAAGTTAGTAGTTAGTACAGGAAGCAAAATCAAGCTCAGACGTTTGGTTGTCTCGTGGTTTAACATCTTATAATAAAGACACGTGCAACAGATATCAACTTGCCTGAAGATACATTAACCCTTTGTGGAACAGCAACTTCCCCACTGAATTCAAGTGATGTCCAGTGAATTGGTTCAGCTTTCACCAGCCGAATCTCAATTTTGGTTGTCAAAACATCATATCTGCACTTATCAGGTATTATCTGTTCAAACACAGCAAAACAAAACAGAAAAAAATGAGCATCTAAACAAGAGATGCAATAACATAGCAAAAAGTTCAGCAAAAAACTTGTTTGTCACTACCAAACGGAATAGCAATCCACACTTGAGCATTATATTTTCAATATCGCCAGTATTATCTACAGAGTTCCATTTCTGGCCATTAGCCAAGAAATAAAATGCCAAACACATTCAACATACTTTTACAAACCAGAATCTTGATAACATGAATTTCATGTAATACCTTTCCAAATAATCGAGGCTGGAAATGATATGCAACTTTCTCAGGAACTTCAATGGCAACACTTAGCTGCAGAGAAACAAAGAATGATAGCATATCATTATCCTATATACTCATTAATATCTCAAGGACAGAAGCACAAAAGGGGAAAAAAGGGGTAAAAGGGAGACAGATGATTTAGTATGCAACTTACAATTTGTTCACCATAATGTACTTTAACACATTCTCGTGGTATTCCCTTGGCAAATATTGTGACAACCACTTCCTCTGGTTTCTGGTAAAATGAGTGTTTCACTTCTTTCACAGGTACAGTATTTGATGCCATTGGAACAGGCACATCCTTCACTGGCTCAGCTTTGTTTGGAGGTACAACATTTGTTTCCACCTCTTTCAGCATCTGCTTTGGTAGCTCGCCATTTTCCTCTAAACAAACACACAAATTCATAAACAAGTAACACTAAGACATTATAGGTATTTTGGATAAATTCCTTCCTTCCTAAAAGCCCTTATTAAAAGCTAAGTACCAGCAATGCGCTCTTCACATTCTATGATCAACTTAGAAAATCTAGACTCTCCTGGTGCCAAAGCAGCGCCACTCTCCAATGCAGCCTTAGCAGTTTGATACTCCTCAAGCTTCATACATGCCGTACTGTAGACATTGGTTTACATATTATTTATAGATTCTACATAATTATCTTCAGAAGCAATAAACAAAGTAGGGGGGAAGTATGAATATAAAATTTAGTTATTTATAATAACTATAATTTCCTATAATAATCACCGTCGGAACAATTCAGGAATTCATTCAGCAATTATATTAAAGGTGGGATTAAAACAGTTAATTTTAGTGCAGATCGTGAAAGGAAATGATAAATAAATAAATAAAAACAGCAACACCCATACTATTTATGCACAGACAACAAAAGCATAGGATCAAACCATATTACCAAAATAAAGAGAGAGAGAAAAAAAAGAGTAGGAAAATCTACTAACGCTTTACGCAAGTAAGCTTTAGACATGGAAGGATCCAACTCAATTGCTTTGTTTGCATCCGCGACAGCCTCTGCGCAAACGAAAATTACAAATAAACAAATAACAATTAATCTTTTCTAAAATACTTATATAAACGAAGATATCATTTGAAACAAAGGAGATACCAGTGAAGCTATTGAGCTTAATGTTGGCTTGAGCGCGGTCAGCGTAGAGTTCAGCGTTTTTAGGGTTGAGTTGAATGGCTTGAGAGTAAAGATCGAGCGCGAGTTCGAAGTGGTCATCGATGAAGGCTTCTTTGGCTTTGGTCTCCAAAACAGACGCCATTGCAGGGGAAAACCGAGAGCAGAACAAGAAACAGAAGGCTCTAGAAGAGAGACGAGAGGAGATTTTGATTTGTGAGAAGCGTAGGAGAAGACGATTGACTTTGCTTTTGAGTCGGGTAAACTGATCAAATAAAAAAAGAGAGTAGGATCTCGGAAACCACTTGAATAAATTTTAAGGGTAAACAACCTAGTTAATCATCCAATTATTATTGCATTTATGGTTTGGTCACCCGAATTATTTTTCTTGGCAAATTCGTCACTGATGTTACATTTTCATTCAAAATTGATTATTGGCAGTAAAAATTAGAGATGGTAAATGACCAAGTGATACGACATATAAGATAATAATTTTAATCTTCAAAATTTATATACTATTTTAATTCTAATTTAAAATTATTTAATTTTTAATATTTAAAAAATAGGGTCTATAAGTTAAAGTTTAAGATTTTAATATAATTATTACTATTGTTTTTATAAAAATAATTGTTCGGCTTTTGTTTGTGATTATTAGGATTTTTTTTATTCCAAAATCACACGCCATACGGAGATACTACAAGTATACAACTACCTTAATCGCCTACACTCCCCTGTACCTTACATGCAAAGCTCTATGTGACTGCGCCGTACCGCCATAGAGGGAGGTTGGCAACTAAGTTTAACCGTCACGCCTGATAGCCATCTCAGTTGTTACCTCCTCGAATCCAACGAGCTGGACCTGTCTTTGCCAACCCCGAATAATAATCACCAACATTGGCAACGAAAAATGGATCTCTATCTTCAGCTTCTAACTCGTTCATATCACTACCAGTGCCATTTCCATGATCTGTCTTCTCCAACTCTCGGGTTACATCTTCCATAGTCATCTTCAAACTAGATTTGCTCATCTGTCCATCTCCTGTGGAGATACCAACCATTGTAACCTTTGGAAGAAAGGGGTTAGATTCAAAGTTTTTCTTTCTGCATTCGTTGGAAGGGATCTCCGGTCTGAAAGAACAAAAGAAGATGAATTTAACAGGTAAGATCGGAGGAAGAAAGACATATATGAATAATCACTGTGGTGGAACCTTGCATCAGATCTCTGTTTAGGTTCCCCTTGTTTCAACCATGGAAAACGGGAATCTTGTCTCTGTTTGTTCTCAGTTTTAAGATCATATACTGATTTGATCTCTGAAGTGCCATGATCTGTTTCAGAGTTGGAAAGGTAAGCGGCTGACTGAGAGGCTCTAAGCAAAGAAGCAGCACTCCTGCAACAGGGGAAAAACTCCTTCAAAACTTCTTAATTCTGATATAATTAGGAGGACAAGTTTACTGATCATGAATATATGACCTGTTTACAATTGCAGAGCACATGAAAGATTGCAAATAATGCAATGTTTCGTTAACAGTCAAACTTTATTTAACCATTCTAAAACCTCACCTAGGGAGATACTGCTTAATTTGGCGAACAGTTAATAAGTTCTATTTTAGTGAATTTTTTTTGTTCAAGTTGAGAAAAAATACATCATTATTGTAAACACTTATAACATCAATGAAAGTGATATATGGTTTACCGTCTCTCAAATGAATCGACCATATAAGGAAATTTTGGTTGAATGCCGGTGGCTTTTCGTAACCACCTATTGCCCAGGAGCACTTTGTCAACAACATAGAGAAGCTGAATCTCAGCAGCCTTCGAAATGACACTTAGAGGTATGGCAGGATGACCAACTTCGTCCATAACTTCTTGAACCTGGGAGATAAGGACAAAACAGTCAAACAAATAATAACCGCAGTACTAGCGTTCGTGGAAAGCTTATGTGATCTAAAAACTATAAGAAAAGGAGTTTTTATTTATCTTAAATTTTGAGTTCTAATTGTAATTTACTTGTACTTTAGAATTAAATTTTATCATTATAGAAGATAAGTGATGAGATAAGTTTTCTTGAAGAGATAAAAGATAGGAAAAAGTTACCTAGTTAAACTTTATTTTTGTAATTCTCAGCCTATTGAGAGATATGTAGGCTATGGGATGCAAGTGAAAGAAAACAATAGGATAATGAAAGTGGATTTACACAGTCAAATACAAGGCAAATAGAAGTATCGAAAGGTTCTTGCGAGTTGCGAATCATATGAGATTGATTACCAGGCCTAGAAATCTCTCGGGTGACATTTATATCTTGACATCAAGAATACTGATATGTACATGGAGATACCTTCAGGCCTAGAGCCAGTCGAATGGTCACAAAGTGTGGAAATTGAAGAAATCTCTTGGGTCTAAAATAGTCTGCATGGTTTTGACAGGTTTACCAAAGCAGTGGTTACATATGGATACAACCAGTGTCTAGTTAATCATACATTATTCATGAAAACCTCCACAAATGTAAAACGATTATTCTCATCGTTTGCGTTCTTGATATTATTGGTTATTACAACTGGAGATGACACAGATGAAATAGTCAAGCTAAAAGTTTTGGTTCTTGCTCATTTTGAAATCAAAGAACTTGGTTCTCTCAACTATTTTCTTAGGATTGGAGGTGGCTCGGTCTAAAGCAGGAATTATGCTCTCTAAAAAAGGTACATGATATACTTGTTAAACAAGACAAGTATGCTTGGGTTAAAGACCTAATAAAAACTCCCATAGATCCTAATCTTCAATTAAGAAAGAGTGAAGAGGGAGTACTAATTAAAATGATCGACAATAAAGGTTAGTCGCCAAGTTGATTTATCTCTCACATACTAGATCAAGTATTGCATACTCAATAAGCATTGCCATCCAACATATGAACAATTGTGTAAAACACTTAAAGAGCAATGCACACTAAGGTGATAGGGGTCTCTATAGCCTAGGCGCAGACGCACAACTTATTTAAGCAAGGCGACCTTTTAAAAATTAAAGTAAAAAGGATACATGATAATATAACATCATATGAAATCATCTTGAAATAACACATTATGGCTTTGCTTGTGCCTTGCCTCGCCTAGGTTCGCCTTTTTAAACACAGTTTAAGAGGCTGTCAACCAAGTCCTAAGATACCTAAGAGACTCCATGACAGAGATTACACTTCAAAAAGTGTGAAAGCTGTGAGGTAGAAGCATTCACTGATTGATGCGAGAGAGTTAACCGAAAGGAATTCTACAAGTTTCTATAGCTCTATTCTTTGGGGCAATCTAGTCGCATGGAACAAAAAGCAATCAGTAAAATCAGGTAGTGCAGAGGCTAAATTTCGAGCACTTGCTTCAGGAATGTGCGGGAATGTGGATTCAAATACTATTAAAAGAGTTAAGGGTTGGTTTAAATGATCACTTTAAGATATAGAGTGAGAATCAATAAGCCATAAACATTGCTAAAAATCTTGTTCATCGTGACCGGACAAAAAACATATAGTGATTGACAGACACTTCAATTATGAAAAAGTCAACAATGGGACTGTGAAAATAAACTATGTTCCAACTCAACAACAGCTTGTGGATATTCTCACCAAAGCTCTTCCATGAACGAGCTTTGATGGACTCAAGTCCAAGTTGGGTTTGTAGAACATATACATTCAGCTTGAAGGGGAGCGTGGAAATCTGTCATGATTTAAAAAGTATTAGAGGAGTTTTTAATCATCTTAAATTCTGAGTTCTAATTGTAATTTACTTGTACTTTAAAATTAAATTTTATCTTTTTAGAAGATAAGTTTTCTTAGGAGATAGAAGATAGGAAAAAGATATCTAGTTAAACTCTACTTTTGTAATTATCAGCTTATAAAAAGCATACTGTTTTATTTTCAAGCAAGCAATTTGAATCCTCTTCCATTCTTATAATATCCCTTGCTTCACAAAATATTCATACTGTTATAAGCAAATAAGAAACTAGGTGCATCCAACACTGTCTGCTATTTCAATTGAAAGCCTATGTTGGTTGTGTAAGCTATCCGAGAAGTGTTAGAGCTTGGGGAGTATAAGTTATCTGGAAAGTGTTAGAGCTTGAAGAGAAGTGTAAATTTTTATTTAATATATGATTAAAGTTTATTCTTAATCAGTAGTATAAGCTATCCCTAATCACCGTACACACAAACCACCATCATTCATTGCATCTCCGGCCACCATGGCCCCTTTCTCACAGGTTGTCCTTGAGATATAGTAATATGCAGTGGATTATTTGACAAACATACTGTTTTGAGTAGACAAAATAGAAGAAAGTCCCACCTGATACTGGAAAATACTACAGATAAAAGCAAAAACTACACCTATTTCTCACAAGGCTCCAAAATTAGAAAATAGGGTCAAATTGGATAGATAAGTGAGAACAGTTTTAACATTTCATTATCCCATCTATCTCACAAAACACAAGGTCTCCAAAATCAATAATACGAAGAATATTTGATAAAGCAAATCTTAGGAGTAGGAAATCAATACCTCTGGAGGTTCCCACATGCCATCTCCAATTTCTTCAATCACTTCAGCAGCCAAATTATTATCAATTGCATCACGTTGGCGTTGCATGTGGCGAGTTTGAATTAAAGCATCAAAATGCTGATCAACAGACTTTTCAAGAATATTATCCAACATGTTTTTATCGAAGAAGTACGGAGTATACCTGATGAATGAAACAGTGAGCTAGACAAGAACCAAACAGACAAACAATTTAAAAGATATGCAAATTCCCATATGATAGTAGAAGGCCTTTGTGCAATAAAAATAGAAAACTTTTTTCGATTGATATAAAAGAATTTGAAGAACACACCACTTAATCCCATTTGTCGTAGCTATTGCAATATCCAAGTTTTCAGCACCAAAAACAGGAACGCCGTCAACCTTTTTCCTTTCACCAATTTGTGGGATTGTCTTAAGAAGCTTGTTAGCTGCCTTAACCTGGGAGAGCAGAAAATGTTCTCTTAACGAAAATGTCAATGTATCATAAGGGCCAAATTGGTTGAGGAGAACAAAAAAATCCATATAGTAAATGCTGACAATAAGTTCGCACCTGTTTCTCGTTAGGAACAAACTGAAATAAGTGAGGCTTTTCCTGCACAAGAGTATCATGATAGTATAAAAATTAGACTTTAGAAAAACAACAGAAACTGAAAACCAATAATAGGACCAGTTAATGAAAATCTTGATTAGAGCATCACGGATAGTATGCAAAATCATACATTATATCAATCCACTCAAATACACCAATCCAATTCTTCAGGATGGCTACAAAAATTGTCCCCTAGTGTGCACTTTACTATGGGTAGAAAATTCCCCACGAGATTATTCATTCGCCAGGACATTCTTATTTCACATTTTACAAGCGATAAACTTTTAAATGTTATATGGTACGACAAGGAGCGAAATGAGAAATCAGAAGAAAAATGATTCTTGCATACATTAATATGTTCCAGAGAGCGCTAAAGAAATACCACATATGATTCAATAGCATCCACATTCATTTCATTATTACTCCCAGAACATTATTCACACCCTTACAATTAAAGTACTTATTTATTAATCAAGCAACAATTTGCATTCAATACAGATGAAGATGCTTTGATTGAATCGATTTAACTTTACCTTGAAATGCTCATAAGCCAAATCAAGACGACAAGCACCCACAACTCCACTAGGAATATTAAGGTGTTTGACATAATTAACTAAGAAAAAAAAGGCTTGTTAGATTGCAATTTTTATTTTTACTTTTCCAACCAAAAGAAGCTTGGCTAAACTGATTAACAAAAGCTCATATGAAAACAAAATCCATACCTGCATCACCTAAATCCATGAAAAAACGAAAAACTGGGCCATTCCTTTCGCTCTTGGTAATGCTTGCAAATATCTTCTTAAGCCACTTCGGAGTTCTATACATCAATACAGACAAAAGACATCAAATTAAAGGAAACAGAAGCAATCTCATATAAGCTTTTGCAGTAGAAAAAAGAAAAGAAAAGAAAAAAGAAAACATCTTAGATTTACAAGTTAACATCCAATTTCCTTTTGTTAGAATTTTTATTCAAATCCTACCATTTTCGAATCGAATACTAAAATGACAAAAAAATAGACAGATGAACTAGGGTAAAGGATAAAGACCTCTTAGAAATAAAGGGAATGTCAAAGTGAGTTGAAACAGCCATAAGACCAGTGCCGGAAAGATCACACATGCTAAAGACTTGGCCAACGAAGACGGGACCACCATTCTTTCCATTGGAAGTGACTCCTGAAACCCTGACTTCCGATGAGAAGCCGGAGCTGGACTCGGCCGAAGACACGCCCTTGATTGTGGATTTGGAAGAGACGGAGTCATGTTGAGTTGACTCGAAGGGCGAGGGAGTGAGGCGGAGAGGGGGGTCGGCGAATATGACTGGAGGAACGGAAATTTTGGAAGGTGGAAGGTACGGCGTCGTTTTGGGATTGGGCATGACAGAAAGGATAGAAGCTGCGGTTGTGTGGAGGAAGTTGGTAAGGCTGCCGTGGATTTGTAGGTGCGGTGGCTCCGCCGGTGCGACCATCGTTTTGGTTTTGGGTGCCTTTTCTATTCGTCGATTGGGTCTATAATATCGTTCCAACAGAGATAAAAACACAAAAATGAGAGTGGAACGGATATTACAAATGGATTTTTTTCCTTTTAAAAAGAAGAACTCTCAATATATTCTAAACTTTTTATTTTTCTTTCTCATTTTGCTACATAGAGAGCATTTTGGTCAACTTACATACTAAACAAAAATTTTCACCTGTTATCTTAAGAGAAAATCAAAATTAATCCCAATATAATCTTTTAATCTCTATTTTTTAGTACTGTAACACTCAAAAAAACGGGTTAGTGAATAATTCGAATGGATTGTAATTAAATCAAACTTCATGATTAATTGAGTTAGAAGAAAGGGACTTAATTGAATTAAAGAGAAAGCTTGGTGATTGCATGATAAAAGACGAAATTCTATAAACTACCCTTGGAATAAAACAAGCCCAGACAATTCATTAAGGGTAGTTTGGTCATTCCCACCCATAATTTATTAAACAAAACTAGCCAAAATTTGACCTTTTCTCCATCATTCTCACGGCAACAATAAAATAGAGGGGAGGGAAAAGCTTGAGAGAGGAATTCCATGGGAGCTTGAGAAGGAGAGCTTTAGAGCCTTGTATGGTTGATTAAACCCATTAGAAAGTCAAATTTAAAGGCTTTGGTAAGTTCATCTCTCCTTAATCAAGTATTTTAGGGTTTTGAATTTGGGGTTTTTGACTCTTCTAAGTAATTACAAGTTAATTAGATGATATAAACTTAGTTTAAGGACTATGTTTGTTTGGGTATAGCTTGGGAAGCATGAACAGCAAATTAAGAAGCTTGGAACTTTAAAGTATTTGTAAATATGTTAGTTATGATGTTTGATTTGGTTAGATGATTAAATTGGAGAATTGTTGATGTTAAGTTTAAGTTGTAGGTGCTGGAAAATGTAAGAATAAGGTTGGGTTGAGAATTAAGGCCATAAAATACAAGTTAGCCAAAATCACCTAGAAGTACCAATTTCGGGTAGCTATCTTTGAGAATTTCTAAAGGTCGGGTTTGTTGGAATTATGATCTGAAATTTTAAACCATGATACTCATGTATACCTAGTTTAAGAAAAAATTTACGGAACCTTAATCCGAGTTCGGTAGAGAAAGATATAAGCCGTTTCATAGGGCTACCCGAGCAATCCCGGGAAATCCGACCAGATCTGTTTCGAATGAAATCTAGAGTTGATCGATTAGGAATTAAAACGTAAGGTTAATTGTACCTTGTAGAGGATTCTTCTAGCTTTTCAACGTGGTAAAATGGACTAAAATCGGACATCGGGACTAGGAGATACAATCGTTTCGCTAAAAGGTAGCAAAATTGTCCGTGATGCACACGTTTATGATTGTTAAGCTTAAAGACACTTGAGATAGATAATTGAAAATGTCTTGATACATAGTTGTTGTATGTGAATTGTTAGATAACCCGAGAGAAGAAATTAATGAAGATCAAGAGATGATCGAAGCAATAAGGAAACGAGGCAAAGGGGTTGCGATCTACAACCCTTGATAGCTCGGAGAATTGGTGAGTGTGGCAAACCTTAGGGTTAGGACCTAGGGTCCTAACCATCTTTTTTATTTGAATTAATTTGAATTGTAACCGGACTAATAAACTATTTGGTAATATGGAAAGGAGGATTAATTGTTAAGAACATGTTTGATGCCATGATTGTATGCTAGGTGTTAGACTAGCTTAATATGTTTTGCATAGCTCGGAAATGCCGGGGTAAGTAACGGCACACAGCTACGGATGTCAGGTATGTGATTCATGCATGAAGCATGTCTTTGTGATTTGATCATTTACTTGGTAATATGATGGGTAAGACTTCAAGCTAGCATGATAGATGCTTGGCTAATGGCATGACATATATGCTTCGATATGATAGCATGTTATTTGTTTTGATATGATAACATGTTATGTGCTTTGATATGATGGTATGGCATATGTTTTGAGAATATTGGCTTAATACTTGCTCTTGATAATGCCATGTCATGTCCATCATTGTAATAAGAAACTTGAATAAGTAAAATGAAGATGTGAAACTCCGATTGAGCCTTGGTCTATAGTTGGTCATAAGTAGTACGACATGCCTAGGGTCTAAGCTCATTTGTTAGTACTTCTGATCAGTACTTTGGTACTTCTGTTGGTACTATGGGTACCTTTGTTGGTGGTTAGTCACCATTTGTAGATACCATGGGTATCTTTTGTTAGTGTCCTCGTGGCACTTTTGTCAGTACCTTATGGTACTTTTGTTAACTCGCTTACCTAGTCTAACTATACCAAGGCAACGTTTGAAACTAATTCGAAAGATTAAAATTGTGAAATTGCCATAGAGCATTTGTTATGATCTTGCCATAGAGTATTTGTTATGATCTTGCCATAGAGCATTTGTTATGACAATGTCTTCGAGCATTCGATATGATATGGACTTGAACATTGAATATGATTTTGCCTTAGGACACTTGAATATGACTTGTCATTGTACTTTTAAGCATGTTACGTAATGTACGAATTGCTATGTGTAATTGATTTGTTGCTCATTTGAAGTATATTATTTGTTTTAATTCATGTCTAAATTGGTTAGATTTAGGCTACCTCACTAAGTACTTCTTAGTACTTACACTCTTGTTTCCTCCTTCCCAAACAACAAGTTCACGAGTTAAAGAGATAGATCAAGCTTGAACCGGAGCAAGGACACAAAGCAAGCCAAAGTATGGTATTTTAACAACTTTTGTAACTCCTAACGTATGGTGGCTTAGTGATCATGCTAGACTAGTATATGCATTTTGATAGCTAGCTCATGATTTGTGTATATATTTATATAATCGTTTGAGCTTTTGGGTTGTAAGCCATAAGACATAACGTTCATGATAGGCTAGTCTTGTATGTTTTGAGTTTTTGGCTATGGTTGGTATGTTGGCTTTGGAAGCATGCATTTGGTATATGGTTAATTTATCTTGGTGTCTAGGACATGTGAACTTAGGACACTAACATGATTGCTTAAGTAGCCATAGTAAGATAAGGCAAGAAGATTGTCCTAAGTAAGGAATGGTTCGAATATTGAAATGTATAATGAATTGGCAAAAATGAATAGGTCTAGTGAGTTGTTTATGATGCCCAAGCAAGTCTAATGATCCTTAAGGCTTAGGAATGGGTTAAGATCATCTAGATAGCCCTTTGAAATGTCTAAGTGTTTGAAAAACTTGAAATTTACCAATTTCGAGCAGGGGTATCGATACCACTAGCTTGGGTATCGATACCACCCTTGGCAGAAACATTTTGTTCCAAAGCTTGTATCGATACCAAGCTTTGACTTTAGTCAACGTGTCAATGAAGCAGACCAGTATCGATACCTGTTTCGATACTGGAGCTTCCAGTAACTTTTAGTATCGATACCAGTATCGAAACAAGCTACCCAGCCTTGGTCAACGAGTCAAAACCTAGGGCCGGTATCGATACCTAGTTCGATACTCCTGTATCGATACCAACATTATAGGGGTATCGATACCTCCTTACTACTTGGGTTCAAATTTTAATAAGGGAATTTGCTTAATTAATAAGATATAATTAATGGTGATTAAATGAATACAAATCGATATAGAAGTTTAGATCAAGTCAATTGAGGCTATAATTGAATAATGAATGGTATCTGAGATTCGAAATGAAAAATGAAATTAAGTATCGAAAAGTTTTAAATTATCCTCGAATTCGTGTAAATGATACAAGAACTTGGTTTGTAAAATAAGTAAGTATTATTAAGGATTGACTTACAATGTTATATAAATAAATAAATTGTTTGAATGTGAATACAATGTCGAGTTTGTAAGTCCGATCGACGCCCCCGTCTCCTAACTCGAGGCAAGGGTGTCACAAGTACAGTTTAATTTTTAATATTTTATTTTTAATTATAATTTACTTTTATTAGATGAAAATAATTGATCACCATATGTTGATCGTCCGAAATAGTTTTACGTATAAAATAAAAAGAGATAATTATATATTTAATACTTAAAAGGCTTTCGGTTTCGGGGGTTCTCATTCTTTTTCTCCTATAAATTTGGTTTGATTAATAAATGGAGATATATGTTATGTGTATAAGATATTATATGGTTTCGTTTTTCTCTCCCTCCTAACCCCATTTTAGCCTTTTTATCACCCTATAAGATTTCAGGATAATAATGGATTTCTGTTGCTTCTCCAGACAGGTTGAATTAGAAGACTTCAACTTCAAGCAAGCTCAACCTGATGCTAAGACACACTCAGCTGCCAAAATTATATCTCCCTTGAAAGCTGAGGGAGAAAAGACCACACAAGCACTCAAATCACTCTGTTTGAGATGCAAGGGTATTCAAGTTGTGGTAAAAAGAAAGAATTTAAAGGCTATAAAATCACCAGAGGTGTGAAAGTATGCCCGATATTGATCCGGTATGTATAGGGATAAACCTAAAGGGTGTTAGAGAGTGCAGCTGCATCTACTAAATTTTTAAATTATTTTATATTTTTATATATTTTTTTATCTTTTATTGATAATCTAATTTTATACCTTAAATTCTTATAATTTTATACCTCGTATATTTTTAATATGACTTCTTCATAGTGTGCACCCAAACTCTAGGTTCATCCTTATGCATGTACCCTGCTTGACTTGGCTATACTCATATAAATTGTGTAGAGTATAGCCAAATCATTTTAGTGTTTAAGGCAGAATTAATGACTAAAATTTTAAGGTTTGTTATCTGGCTATACCCCTTAAATGACTTGGCTATACTGCCTTAAAATATCCTGTGATTAATGATTAAATGATCGATTTTTTTTGATTTTAGTGTTTAAATCGATATTTTGATATTTACAAGAAAACATACTATACATTTTCATCATAAAGTAATTTAAAAAACATCAAAAATATAGTTCAATATCTTTATATTATAGAGTAAGCATACGTGGTTTGTTGATTAAATTGTTTATCTTTATTCTTTCATATTTTTTTAGATCACGAATCTTTTCATTAAAAACACTTTTTTTTAAGTCTCTTTTCCCATTCCCTCTAGATAGAATTAAGATTAAGTTTAGTATTTGTGAAAAATATCCTTTTACTAAGTCTACAACTGAAAACTTAAATAAATCTGCATTGTTCTTTTATTGCAGATCTTATTATACTCGTCTTCAATGATCTCATTGGATGATGTATTTAAAAAATCTTTTTAAATAAATAATTAATAATTTTTTAACGTGATAGCGTATCAAATCATCATTTATACGTAAAAATATCAGGTCAATATTTCAATACACATAGATATATTTAGACAACAAAAATCGTTGTCGTTAATCAAATAATAATTTTTATAAAAAAATATTTCAATCTAAAATAAAAAGTTGAATAAATTATTTCAAAAAATAAAAATGAAAGTAATTATTCAATTAAATCTCAAGAACGAATTTTAACATTTTTTTAAAAAAATAGTAATATAGTTTTTGTCAAAAATATTTTTTACTATATTTTAAGTATTACAAGAATTATATAATATACTACTACTACTACGGGGAGGGACACCTTCGCACTTGCCCCTACCTATGTCCCTGGTCGTAAGTTCTTTTATACAAAATTCTTAGAAAGTTCATTAAATCGAAAGGTCAAAATTCTTAGGAAGCTACGAAAAGCAATAGAAAACACACATTACAAACAGTGACAGTTGGTCGTTTATGGTTTAAAATGCCATTGTTTCCCATAAAATGTTCAATTCATTTCCAACTAATCATTTGTTTTCATTGTCTGAGTATTAGAATGTGTCACTTCATGACCTAAATCATCCATATTTAGCATAAATTTTTATGTTAATTGTTAATGCTTTCACCCGTTTTCCCACCTGCTCCTCTCTCTACACGCGTGTAGGATAGTATTTCCACCTGCTCACCTGTTCTTATGTTCGTGTTTTAACTGATATAATATTGTTAACAAACTTTTAAGAATGTAATAATAATTATATAGTCATGCTTTTCACTCTTGGGGTGGTGGAGTACGCTTTGAATGTGAGCTTGGGGTGTGCACTTTTGGCGTTGCATGACGCAGCACTCGATTTCATTTCTGTCCAGTTTTCAATGTATTGGTAGCCGATGCTTTGTAGCTATATATGTACAGTTGTTCTGTCTACTTTGTTGTTCCAATTATCAGTTCAAGTAACCAACTGTCTTCTTCTTCTACTGCTTGTAATCCGACTCTGATCGACCTAAATCAACCGATAGGATGGCGGCCAACGATGTGCCTTGCTGCGAGTCTATGTTCTGGGTGTATTTGGTTGTATGTGTGGTTCTTGTCTCGTTCGCCGGCCTCATGTCTGGACTTACCCTGGGGCTTATGTCTCTAAGTCTGGTTGATCTTGAAGTGGTCATCAAGGCTGGTCAACCTCAAGATAGGAAGAATGCAGAGAAAATTCTACCAATAGTTAAGAATCAGCACCTGCTGTTATGCACTCTCCTTATAGGCAATGCCCTTGCAATGGAGGTATATATATATATAATATCTGTTGTATATACTTTTTTTCTGTACATTTTTCGATATTTTAGAACACTGATTTCTGAAATTCTATGCATCTGAATACAAGGCTCTTCCGATCTTCCTCGATTCCCTTCTATCCGAGTGGTGCGCCATATTAATATCTGTTACTCTTATATTGGCATTTGGTGAGGTAAATCTTCCATGTTTTGCTTATAATATGGAGTTACGATCTGCTCGATCCGATTCCGACCAATGTAATCTAGTGAGAGGTGGTTATGTTTTTAGCTTGAATGTAACGTCATGTTTTGATTAGATCATTCCTCAAGCTGTATGTTCTCAGGTACGGTCTGAGTGTTGGAGCAAAGCTCTCGGTTTTAGTTCGGTTCATCGTAATCGTCCTCTTCCCGATAGCTTATCCAATTAGTAAGGTACTTTGGGACTTTGAAACCCTTTTGGAACATGAAATTGATGTGTTTTTTCAGTGAAAGTAATGAATGTTTGGTTCATTTCTTGTGATTGTTGCAGCTCCTGGATTGGCTGCTGGGGAAAAGGCATTCTGCACTTCTTCGGCGAGCTGAGCTCAAAACACTGGTAGACATGCTTGGAAATGAGGTTGGTAATGCTTTCCAACTTGATAAATTTGATTAAAACATATCCAAGTTCGAGCCGAACTCGAAATTCGTCGACTTAAACTGATTAGACCCTTAAAGTAATATCAGTGTAACTGTAACTACTCAACCAGAACAAAATTGGTAACATTTTCATGTTTTATTTTAGGCTGGGAAAGGTGGAGAACTGACCCATGATGAAACAACCATCATCTCTGGTGCTCTGGATATGACACAAAAAACTGCTAAAGATGCCATGACACCCCTGTGTGACATTTTTTCACTCGACATAAACTCGAAACTTGACGAGTACGATCTTCTTCTACTTCTCTGCCTTTATATGTCGATTTATTTCCTCCTCTCATCAACCTATGTTGTATGGTACAGGAAAACAATGGGGCTAATCATGAGAAAAGGCCATAGTCGTGTACCCATCTATTCAGGGGTGACAGCAAATATCATCGGCCTAATACTGGTAAAAAATCTGATCAAGTTCCGTCCCGAAGACGAAACCTGTCTTAGGAATCTTACTATTAGATGCATCCCCAGGTTAGTTTTAAGTTCAGATATGTGTCGGACTCGAACATTTGATACAAAACCGGTTATACGATTTTAAAGATCAAGTCATTAGCAAGAACTGATCGTCTTGTTCTTCAATCTGTGACAGGGTTCATGATCGTTTACCTCTGTATGATGTGTTGAATCTATTCCAGGAGGGGCACAGCCACATGGCTGTTGTTGTTAAGCGCAAGAATGATGTACATGAGCCTGCTGAAACTGCAAAAACCAAAATTCACTCAAATTCCAAACGAGTGAAGCCAAAGGTGAAAGGTATAATGGGTGTATATAATATATATCATATAGCATTTTCAAATAAGAATTTGAGGTCATAGGCTCCCTTTGGATCTTAAGCTTTTAGAAATTAATTTCATGGAAGATAATTTTAAAAATATTACAATGTAAATATTTAAAAATATGTTAAATTTGCTGACCAGTTTGTGGTCTACTACTAATGAGCATTACTTTTCGAGTGAGTCAAATTTTAAAATTTTATATCGGATCGAATCGAACAACTGTGTATGTCGTTGGTATCAGACATGTCTGTTTGGATGAAATATGGTCTAGTCTAACCTATATCTACAAACCGTAATCTCTTATTTGTAATAAAAAATCATTTTTAGTAAGTATGAGCTTATGAATTTATGATCACTGAATTTTTTATTTCAGGTATTAATCAGCATCATGAATATGAGCAGCATAGCATAGCTTCAAGCACACCCTCTGCAAATTCTACCATCATCGACATCCAAAGTCCGACATCAAACATGGAGGTAGGCAGTAAAACACGTCCAAGGATGAGAAAATGGGAACAAGCCACCCTCTCCAATGAAGATTTGGAATCATTTTCGGCCTTGGACGAGGAGGTTCTTGGTATCATAACACTGGAGGATGTCATGGAAGAACTTTTGCAGGTTTCTCCTACTGTTTCATCTCAGCTTCTATGTTTTCTGCTACAAATCCAAGCATGTATCCAAATTCCAACACTTTAGTCTTTTGCAGGAGGAAATATTCGACGAAACCGATGATTATGTCGATGTTCACAACAGGTAAGCTTCTTTCACGTCATTTCATTAACTTTAATGTCATTTTTAGCTTTTTCATTATGTTTTATTCGTCTCTCATTGTAGAATTACAATCAATATGCAACCTTCACGAAGGTCGCCATTAAGAGGAGCAACATCATCTCAGATTCACTGGAGAAGTTCGATTTCTTCGGCTAATGGAAGTCCGATTTCTTCAAAGCATCATTCTCCGATAACTCGTTCGCCGATTTCACCGTACGTTCAGTCACCACTCTCCAAGCCAGCTCTGTGTTCTTCCCCTGGGAAACCTACCCCAATTTCTCCATCTCACCATCAGGTATGGGGATCTAGAGAAGCTACATTTAACTTCAGTTCCATTGTTGAGGTTCACGCATAAAATAGTTTTCCTTGTGGATTTCTTTGTGCAGGTATCCAGAAAATCGTATGAGAAGCTGAGGCATGATTTTTAGGTTTCGATGATATGAATTTCTCAAAATAAAGGATCAAATGTTTATAGGATCTGCCAATTTCTCAGTATATTGAATAATATTTCGTCCATAACAAGACAAATACTTTGTGAACTAAACCATGGCTCACTCTCTCATGTTTTTTCAGTTAAAAGTATTTCACGTCAAAATTAGTGAATCCTAAAAAAAAACATGACGCATCGAATGATATTAACGGTAAAAGATGATATTAATTTTTTATGTGATTCATATTTGAATAGTGTAGTTAATAGGTGGTATAGGAATGTTTAGACTCCGATAAAAAAAATTATAATATATTATTTTGTCGTAGGTTTAAATGATTTAATCTATCGAATAATTTTATAAAAAAACTTATATTTGACAGTATCCTTCTTACGGATAAAGAAGAAGATTTTGATGACTCGTAATAAGAATAATACACCAGATAAGTTTTCATGAAAGAGAGGTGAATCACATGTCGCTTAATACCAAGTATTTCTTATTTAGAATTTTCTCTGACACATTATCACAATATCATACTTTTTTGCTACATCCCAGTAAACGAGATAACCTTCATCAAAACTCTGAACAATTATTGAAGAAATTAAATTATTTCTCAAACGAATATAACTTAAAACTTTAATTAAATTATAAGATTAAAATTCTCGTTCCTCTAATAAGATTTCATCATTTTTTCGGAGTTTGATCCAATTATTTTTTTATGGAAGTTGGTTATTTATTATATCGTCTATTTCATGAATTTTACACGTCAAATATGGAACCAACTATCAAAATATCTCATATCAAAGCTAAAGGAGAAAGCTGTGCCATTCAAGGTTTTGGATAAGATGATTGTGTTATAAGAAGATCAAAATTTGCTTCGCTGAAAGGAAGCTCAAAGAAAGAAACAATGAAGACTTTACTCTCTTTAGAACCCAAACAATTTTACCTTCCAAACCCATATCCATGGGATCCAAGAACACCAACAATCCTCCCTCCAGCCCTCAAAACCCAGAAACAAAACCAACCCTATTCCACATGGAGACTGAACGCCAACGCCAAAGGATTTTCCGGCACACCACCAGCCACAGCCAAGGATTCAAACAACAAAAACAAAAACAACAACGAGGACGACGAAATTCCCCAGGTGGTGTTCGACAGAATGATAAGGAGGATTTTGGTATCCGTGGGAGTTCCATTGAGCACGGGTGTGGTGTTGCTGAAGCTGTTCGGGGAAGCCAAAGACCGGAACTTGTGGGATGTGCCGTTGTGGCTGCCATTCTTGACCACACTCATAACGTTTGGTGCATCGACTCTTGGGATTGCTTACGGGACATTGTCTTCCAGTTGGGACGCAGAGAGGAAAGGCTCGTTGCTGGGATTGGAAGAAGCGCAACGCAATTGGGTTGAAATGTGGAAAGAGGAGAACAACGGGTAGTGGTGATTGGTGTCTGCTTGGATCAACATCAGGCCGTTGTTGTAGGAGGAATCTTTATTATGGTTTTTATGTACAAAAACCAAGTCATCAACTACTTTTCTTTGTGCCTTTTTTGGGTCCAAATTAAGGAGATTATTAGTCTCTGCAATGTTGTTTACTCTGTTTTCATTATCTTATCTAATAAAGAACATAACACCACTGGGTTACTTATCGAGTACCGACAGAGTTAATCGTGAGTTGAATAGTATTCTATTTGTATTCGTGTTGTTAGTTAAATTTGTTAAAATTATGTTTCACTCGTACTTGTTAAAATATTTTGTCACTCAACTCAATTACTCGATTTGCCTCGAGCCTACTAATATTACTTTTGAATTGAGTCAAGTATCGTCAAACTCAGTCGGTAATTTGTTTTTTTTAAATTTGTATAACAATACATTTTATTATTTTGATTTTAATTCTTATTAAATCACTTAATTTAATTCTTTATTTCTACAATTTCTATGGATTTTGATAACTACACTAATCTCATAATTATTTAAATATATTTTTATACCGAGATCCATTAATAAATCTACTCTACCTTTTGAAACGTTTTTTCTGTCGTTTGACATTTTTTTTGCCGTTTGGCATGTTTTTCTTTTGTTTTGTTTTTTTTAAGGTTGGATCTGACGACGTCACGACTGATCAAGATGGCGCTTATTTGTTATCACGATGATCTTCCTTGCTTTGAACCCTCAGATTGAATATGGATACGCGGTTTGCGCTCGTGGATAGTTTACCGCGACGCTCTGTTCTGATCTGCGTTTCTCAGTGATCTTCATAGATTAATCCCCTTTTGGTTCGTTTACTGATGCAATCAAATTTGTTCGTATCTATCTTTTCGATCGAATCTTTAGATAAGTTTTTAAACTTTTTCATATATGGTCCTTGTCTGATCTAAAGTGGCTAGTTTTGAAAAAATGGTCAAATTATATTTTTAGTTTACAATGATAATTGTAAACCATTATTGTAATATTAAATATTTTCTTGTTAATAAAATTAGTTGCATTTGTTCAAAAAAAATTTAGTGATTAAAGATGTTCATATTAATTAATCTTATATAAGTTTAAATCTTGATATTTGTCTTTGAAATATAATACCCGAAAAGATATGTTTTTAAATATAAAGATACTCATGTCATCGTTCATCCTCTTCCTCTAGCAGATGACGCAACCAGCTGGTTCATAAAGAACAACTCTACCGTAACTGTAATATTCAGGCATTTGAAGTTGATATGCCACCGAATAGGGGTATGCTAAAGGTGCTTTTGGGGCATCTTTTTGGGGCTCCTCTTTCTTTGGTTCTTCTTTCTTTTTCTCTGGCTCTTTTGCTGGTCCTACCGACACTATCTCCGTATAACAAAGCTTCCTTAGTTTAGTGGCTGCCTTCACTGGATCAATGTCTCCTATCACTGTCAGTTTCTGGTCTTTCATGTCAAAGAAAACGGATTCAACCCCTGCAGAATCAAGGGTATGTAAGTTATTTTTCCTGCTTCATTATCATAATCATGACGATAAAATTAGTTTAATGTGAAAGAAATATACAATACCTGAAAGACCAGAGACTGTTTTCATGGCTTTCTGTCTGTATTTGTTGTCATGCAAATCCAATTTCAACACAACTTTCTGTCAAAAACAAAACAAAACCACTTGCTGTTAAACAATGACTCAAAAACAAGTGGGAAAGAACCATTCAAATTCAGTTAATTCCCATGTTTCTCTCTGTGTTTGTGAGTGTGCTGGAAACCAAAGAAATAAACAAAGATGAAAATCTAACCTTCATTTTCGACTTTGAGAACAGAGACAGAGAATGAAACGATCAATAACAAAGGAGAAGGGGAAAGAATAAGTGTGTAAGAAACTTTGTAATTTCTATAGCTTTGGTTTCGGTTGGGACATGACTATTTATAGGGAGTCAAGGATCAAACCAAGTGAGTTGGGTCTTTGTTTCGGTCGATCAGTAGAGTTTTGTCACCGAGTCATGTTCGTGGAAGACACGCCAAGATCCCCTTTCGAAAGGTTCTCTTCGTCCGAATGAAGAAGGAGAAAAGTATAGTCTGAATTAGAAAAGTAGTCATTGTTGACAGAAGAATTTTCTTCACGCGATATGGTGTTTTTTCGATAGCATTGATTTGATGGAAGGAATTGTTTGGGATATAAATCAAGGTGGTAAAAAAGGGTTAAAGTGTAGAAGAAATCATTAAATCATTGTTCCGTCGATAAGGAATTGTTTGAAAGGTTGTGGTGTTGTGAGAGCACTAAATGTGATATCCTCGCCCCAGTTTGGGAGACGAGAGTGCCGACCGAACTTACAAACCATTATCGAATCGATCTTGTAAATACTTTTAAGATGTTTCATTCACTTGTATGACCTTTTTAATTACTTGTAAAATATTGTGAGTCAATCTCTTGTAACACTTACAATTTCGAGGTTCATTTAAAACTTTTCAATTATGAATTCGTTCATCAATTTTTTTGAAAGTCACTTATTGTTCTAATTCGATTTTATACATACAATCTTAACTTATTCTCAATTTAGGTTCCGATATATACCTTGATTAACTAATGAGTTCTCTGAAACAAGATGTGAGACTCTCTTATATTTAGTCTTAAAGGTTGAACCAAATAAGGGCTAGGGTATCGATACCTCCCTAATAAGGTTTCGTACTGTAGATATCGCGATGTAATTCCTTCATAACGTTACATTTATAATACATCACGGTGATCTTAAAAAACGTAATGATACAGCTGTTTGTTTATCTTATTATTAATTTATTATTTATTAATATAGTATATAATATAAATTAATTGTTAAATTAAATTTATGATTATTTATATAAAATGATATTATTTTTTTATGGTTCAAGAAAAATGATTGGTTAATATGGTCAATCTATGTTAATTTTCATAAACTTTTGCATATTGATTTTGTAATTTTCCATTATATTTCTTTATTTTTTTAACTGAGAACAACTGTTCTTATTATTATAAACAAGACAGGAATCTTGAAATCTCCCCACCATCGAAAAACAACAGACAGAGAGTAAGATTGTAGATTTACCTGCAATATTCATATGGTATTGGCAAAAATGACCAACATGTACTGCTAACCTGTTTTTCCTTTCCATGCTGTATGGAGCGGTGGAGATATCCCTCAGTTGTATTCTCGACGAGGTTAGATTCATTCATCTATAGGCTAATTTTTCTTCTTGATTTTTAGGGTTTCAGATCAATGATTATTTGGGTCCAAATCTATCTTAATTTGGTTATTTATGGATGCTGGATTAGGGGTAAACATTCGATCGAAACGAGTCATAAAATTTTAAGTTATTCGAGTTGACGAGTCATATTTTATAACTAAAACTTTATTTGAAATTTTTTCGGTTCAAGTCGAGTTTAAGAAATTCGAGTCGAATTTTCGAGTTCCTATAAATATTTAATTGTAATTATTTATCATGTTATAGTATAATTTAATTCTAATTTAAAAGACTTTCTTTAATCATATAAGATATGTATATATATTTTTTCATATGTAACAATATTTTTTTATATTTTTATATATCAATATATATATCATAAAAAAATTGATAGACTCATCTCAAACTTAAAAATTAATCCTTTAATTACTAAAAATTTTAAGTAATTCGAGTTATTTGAATTTTTATTTTACAACTCGAACTTTATTTGAAATTTTTTCAAGTCGAGTCGAGTCAAAATGAGTCAAATATTTTCGCCTCGAGTCGAGTTATTCAATTTTTTCGAATCGAGTTTTAATCACCCCCTATGATAACTGCATTGCGTATGTGATTCAAGTTGTTTTTGTCTCGTCTTGATTTAAGGTAAAACAGAACATGCAATCATAATCACTTCATAAAAGGGTACATTGGGAGGTTTCAATATTACCTACACAAATGGGCAATCTGTCGTTGGAACCAGGTTTTGCCCTACCACACGAGTTCTCGGATAATCTTTTCAACTTCAGTTCATGGGACATGATAAAATTTCAGTTTGGACAAGAAATGTAACATTTTACATTTGATACACAATAAATGATTGGATATGCAGAGTTTCGACTATTACACAACAAGCGATGCTTTCCAGCCGCTTATCATGCCGTGAGTTCTCTCACCATGGTTGTCTGCATCTTGTGAATTCTGTCATTGTGGTCTTTCTGAATCTTGGAAATTCTGCTACATGTTATGTGTGGAATTCTGTTGCTGATGTTGTGGAACAGCATTACCATCCTGAGTTTCAGCTTCAGAGCTGCTAGATGGTTTGGCACCAGTAGTGATGAGGTTTTTAAACCAAGTTGCTTGAAATCTGGGGCTTCCTCTATTTGAGTTGCCAGGGCTATCATTACCACCATTAGAACTAGAAGTAACACCCACAAGAAAACGATATGCCACTTTGCTAGCTGATACTATCTCTGTCTTGGCTTGTCTTAACTGCAATAATTGACAGCATTAATTTCAAGCACTGAACATATTACAATTTTCAGTAAAGTACATAAAAACTATATTCCTGTAAATGTATCCATATGGTGGCATGCATTGCTTGTCTGGTCCTAGATATTTAGAGATTTTCCGCTGATTATGCAATCACTAACTGAACTACTGAAGAATGGTCACTCACCCGTAAGGCAGTGTTTTCTGCTATTTCTATAGCAGCATCACCAGCGTTAGCAAAACGGTTGACCCAACCTGTTATAATGATTAGGAACAAGACAGTTATTGTAAGTTGAAATGAAACCAACCAGGAGACACACACACACTAAGGAGATCACGTTTTATCTCATCAAAATACAGCCAGATATGCCAGCATAACAGATGAAAGTACTATAATTGCCCCTAGCTTCACACCCAAACATTGAAAATAAAGTAGCCCAAGCCGGAACATAAATCATTGATATTCAGGTTTATATAAAGGCGCATATGATAGAACTGAAGAAACAAAGCAATAAGGTTAGGGTTAGCACCCACAAATTAACCGTTCCCATTAAACACACCAGTCTGCACCAATTTATGTCAAGCAAGAGGCCATACATAACTTACATAAGGCAAGCATCTAATTGTGTACGAATATCATAGTATTCATAAAAGAAAATTAGGCAAGAAAAAAAATCCCATTCCTTGAAAGTGCAACTAAAAGGCTATATTAAAGAATTTTACCATAAGTTTACGGGCAAAGCAGCAACTGTTAGGGCTACCTACAGCTGTACACCCATCTACAAGAATACAAAAAATCATAAGTTTACCTGGGAGCCTTTGGACACCGAGCCTTTCACAAAACTCTTCACAAAAGTGATTACAATTTTTGGATAACAAGTCGTATGAACTTCCAGGCCACTCTCTGCTAAGCTCTTGCAAGATCTGGTTTACCTTGAATTTAGAAAAGTTAGTTTTTCCAAGGACCATGGACTCCCGATATGTGTACATTGGATTCTTTCCAGAAGGACAACTAAACACCCCAGACCCATGATCACAGAAGCCAAAAGACCATTCCTCTTCTCCATATACCTGTCAACAGGGGAAGTTAAATTATTAAACTAGAGAAGAACAGGTATCAATAAAAGATAAATTATAAAGAAACTTGTTAGAAGCTGGCAACCAAAATTTGTGCATCCATGTTTGAGTATGTTCAATTTGGGGAACAAATATGTCAAATGATATCTGTAAGAAAATATATAGATATAACCTACCCATGAATTACTGATTTGGTATTAAAAAATAAGAATATAGAAAACACAATGAACAAGGATACCACATAAGACTAATGACATAAAATCTAAATTTGCCGTAAAGGGAATTGCCAGTATCCAAAACTGCAAGTATAAGAACTGTCCTCTTTGTATAGAGAGGAATCTTCTACAAGTTCTTTCAAAAATAAAACTATAACTAGATACAATAATCCAAAAAATCCGAACATCTAGCTGCAACAGAGAGGCGCAGAAGTTTTAACTAAAACTATGGAAAGCATAGTCCTCTGTTCTGTAACACTTTGACCACTGCTGACGACACTGCAAATCTCTTAGATTTCATTAGGAAAATTCAATAAATTAAAATGATAACACAGGCTACCAAGAAACAGGGAAATATAAAACTTTCACTCCACAGAGTAACCCTCGATTTTTTTCCCTCTTTATATCTTTCTTTTCCCCATCCCAGCTATCTTGAAACTAGAAACTAATCCTTTTAATCAAAACAAAGATAAAAAAAAAAACTATCTTCTTCCATAATTTTTTATCAACATTATACAGCAATACACGAATGCAGCAACAAGAACGACACATCTTGTTTAAATTCGGTATCAATTATTCAATGTAACTTCATTGCACAAGTTAAACCCTAGAAATTAAACACCGACAAAAAATAACTTCCATACCTAGAAATAACCCTAGATCTCATTCAACCACAAGTGTAAAGAATGTAATGGAACTGCAAAAGTGGAAGACGAGAAGTACCTGGACGGCACTGTGGAAGATGCCACCGAGGCCTATTCCGTCCTTAAAGATCTTGTTGATCTGGAGAATGGTTGTGTTGGTTTTATCGGATCCACTGTTGGTCACATCGTATATATGTAATCTCACCTCTGTCATCTTCAACTTCGAAACCCTAAAAACCTCTCTCAGTCGATTCTACTCCTCCAAAACCTAATCTCTTCTTCTTTTTCACTTCCAACTCCAACGATTCAAAATTCCCTCGAGAACAAAAAGTTGCAGTGCTCAGTACTTGGAGCTTTGCTTTTGATCACTCGCTTACGCAACGAGCAACGAGTAGTAATTCCCTTTTTCCGCCTCGAAATGCTCAAATCCAGGAATCTCTATTTTCTCGAGATTAAATTTCTATTTTTGTTTTAAAAAATGTTTTCCATCTGTTCGTGAATTTGGATTTGAGAATGAAGGCATTTGAAAAGGCCCCTGGAAGTTGGGGAAAATTACGGAAAGGGAATTGAGTTTGTGATATGATTCGCATCCCCGGGTTGGATAATGGCCCACCCACGTGCTCATTTTATGCAATTATTAGCTCTTACGCAATCACCCACAGCTTTTTATTTCTTTATAAATTATTGGCATAATATAAAAGAATTCAAACTATATTCATTTTTTTTCTTAAATACTTAAATTTTAGTATAATTTAAAAATAACTTTTGATATTTTTCTATTTTAATAATTATCGATTATTTAACGGTCAATTTTTTTAATTAATGATCAACATTTTTATTTTAGTAAACCCTGCAGGCAGGGGAGTATCTACCATAGTAGGTTACTTATCTATCTTAAAAATAGATAAATTACATTATATACTGTTTAATTATTTATAAAATTATAATTGCCCGTTGAATTATTAAAATTTATAATTAGATTACTCAATTAAAGATTTAGCTATTATTAAAACTTCACTGTTAAAATATAAACGACGTAAAATAAAATTTGGTATAATAATATTTTAATCTTAAAATTTATATATTTTATTAATTTAATCTTAATTCAAAATAACTTAAAAGATGTAGTCCTTAATATTTAAAAAACATCAATTTAATTTTTTTCTCCTAAATCTCATGTATATCATTGTTAATACTAGAGTATTTTGTTTAAAATTTTTAATTAATCTAAAGCACAAATTTATAATATAGATATATTTACAATTTTTTTAATATTAGATCTATATTTAATATCTAAACTTATTAGAATCTATTCAAAATTATTTTTAAAAACCTTTAATTTTAGTTATTACTATCTTATAAATTTCGACGAAAGTTAAAATTTTCATATAATTATACAAATTTTTAATGATTTCAGTATTTTTTATAAAAGCTCTTAAGTAATTTATAAAAAAAATGTGTTGAAAAAATCTTTCTGGGCACGTTTCTTTTTCATGTCAATTATAAACATCTTAAGTAAGAAATAATTCTTATTATGCTCGGTGAATTCGAGTCCGTGTCGTCCCTGGTAGTGATCCTGGTTCCCGGTGCGAGGTGAATCCCCTGCCATCTGTGGCTAAACTATATACTTGGAAGTCCTACATGAAGAAAAGGATGAGCTTTGTGCCTGCATTATGCTATGGAACCAAGCATCGCCATGGCGATAGTGGCTTATGTACCATGTGTATTAACACATTTTCATCTGGGTTATTAAACTCATTACAAAAACAAGACCCAAAAATTAATCTCTTAGCCCAATAATCAAACCCATCAGATTAAACCTAGTCCAAATTAAAAAACCCTAATTTGAAAAAAACCTAAACATGATAAACCTAGCCTCTTAAGCAGCCGCCGCCGCCTTGGCCGACCACTCAGATTTGCACGTGCGATGCACGCGTCCTTTCAATTGGTTTCCACGAACGGCCACCGCCTAGGTCACGTCTCCACCGCCCACCTACCTGCAAAATCAGAGAAGGGAAAGATTAGATCTAAAAAATATCTTGTATTTTATATTGTAAAATAGGGTTATAAAAACCCATGAACATCAGTGTAAGAATGGAGATTTTTTTGAATGAAAAGGAGAAGCATTCGAACCAAACAAAACACATTATCAAAGAAAAAGAAAAAACCAACATTCGAAACAAATAAGGGAAAAGAAAGATCAGAGAGCAAATACCGCAACCAAATCGGAAACAAAAAAAAGGTAAGAAAAAAGTTCGAAACTTAGCTTTTAGATCTACGCTTGTACGCACTTCAAATCGAAAATCCAAGGCTAGATTTGTGTTCACCTTGTGAAGAAGTTCCGAAAAGCAACTTCCTTTTTCGATTTCGTCCACCCGGCACGGCGGCCGGTGACTCTCCCGGTGACCGGAGGCGAGGGAGGTTGAGAGCTTCTCTGTCTTGTTTTGTTAGAATGAGAAACAAATAAAGTATGAGCAAAAAAAAAATGAAAGAGATCATATATATACGGGCCAAAACGGCACCGTTTTGATGCCGGGTATTATGGCCCAAAACGGTGTCATTTTGGCACTGGAGCCCCGAACCGACCCAGGATCCGGACCCGTACCCGCGCCTTAACCTCATATAAAGGTGAAATTGGGTGTCCAGCCCTGTAGTTCCAGAAAGCTTCTGATTTGGTCACACAGTTTGCACCCTCTTCGATTTTAGTCCCTATTTTTGCCATATTGGTCATATAAGTTATATTTTATTCGAATTTGATCCCTGTTTTTCACTATTTGACCTTACGATTTTGTTTTTTTATAGATTGGTCTCTCTCCCACTGTTTTTTTTATATTATTTAATTATTATTATCTTTTTATTATTATTACCAATATTAATATTATGTTTACTATTATTATGTTTTATTATTATTACTATTATCATTACATGTCTTATTATTATTATTATTATTATTATTATTATTATTATTATTATTATTATTATTACATGTTTAAATATCATTATTATTAATTTTATTTAACCTAATTATTTTCGTTATTTAACTTATTTTATTTATTTTGCAGGTTTAAAATTATAGGATCATAAAATTAACATCGAATTTATATTTTTTGATCATATAAAATATTTTATAACCGATAGGTGTTAATTTGGGGCGTTGTAGGGTTGTTCATCCTTCCCTACGCGTAACAGACTCCCGGACTCAACTCTAGTTTCGCAGACACAAATTTGATGTTCCAATCGCACCCGAAAAAAAATTGGTGGCGACTCCTTGGATCAAAAAACGGTGATTACACCATGCGTGGCTAGGCGTCGAACGCTGGTTCGTCTATGACAATAACAGCAACGATAGAACTCAACAAGTACACAATACGTTCGATGTCTACCTCGAGACATTTGAGTTTCACATATGCCCCCATGGGTATTGAAACTACGGATTCTTCAAAATGCAGTGAGCGACGGCTCAAAACCAAAAGTATGACTCATGAAAGAAGACGAAGTGAAGAAGAAAAGTATAGCGTCGGAAAGCAATTGGGTATGTATAGTGACTATTTCAAAATCGATACAAAATATCACGTGTTCTAGAATTCGAACTCGGTTAAGAAAGAATATAAAAGTTGTTCTTATTAATGATAATTACAAGAAAAAAAATTGATATACAATATGCGTAAATTTTAATTTATACATATTTTTTATTTTAAAAAGTTAAAGTTTTTTTTTAAGGGTTCAAGTTGTATAGTTTAGAATTTACGTATATAATTTAGAGTAAAAATATGTCTTTTTATTATGTATTCATTCATGCCTCCTGTTAAATTTTTAAAAAAAATGAATTTTAAATCATAACACTTATTTTCTATATCCTAAACCCTAAAAATACACCTTACCCCTAAACTCTAACCACAACCTTTAACCTTGAATCCTAACCTCTAACTATCTAATTTAAAGCGGAGTTATGGATGGAGTATGAGAAAGAGTTAGACGATTTATAGTTTAGGATTTAGTTTTTTAAGATTAGAATTAAAATTTTAATATTTAAATTTTATAGCGTAGATATATAAACTTGTGTAAAATTAATATCACACATGGGTATAAAAAATTTAGCCATTTTATAAGGAAACTTTTCTCTTTTTATATAATCTTTAAAACGCTAAAAATTATTACTCACGAATCAAACACAAAATAGATAAATTACGGTGCATATCGTCTAATTTTTATTGTGCTTCTATTAGTGTCTTACTTTAAAATAGTGGATTTATGACTTAAAGATAGAGATTGTGATTAAAGTTTGAAATTAAGAGTAAGATGTATTTTTTAAGATGTAAAATTTATGGTTTAAAATGCGAAAATTATGATTAGTGTATAAAATAATTTTTAATATAAACATAAAAAAAGACATGATTAGAAGATATATATTTTTTATTAATAAATCATATATATATACGAATTTTCACCTATTAAAAGAATTCCTTCATTCTTTCTCCCTTCCTTCCTCCCTCCCTCACGTACGTACTATCAGTACTATCATTTCCAGAGTTGCAGTCAACTCTGTACTAAGCAAAATTCCTGTTTATTAAAATTAGTTTATGGTAATGCACTGCCTCTTCCGTATCATTGCAGGAAAACTACAGTTGACTTTGTACAATTTAGAATTATTTTTTATTTTGTCAAAAAGAAAAAAATAATAATCTCCAAAACAATTCCGGAGGAAAATATACATGATTAATACCAGCGGGTACTGTAAATGTATGCATGCATGCTTCATGCTGTTTTCTCCTTAATCCCTTTCATTTTACAGTATATATATTGCATCAACAGCAACGACAAAGTTCATTCCTTATTCTCGTTCTAAACTGAAGGAGAGAGAGAGAAGAAGAACGAAGATGAGCAGCAAAGCAAAACCAATGGTGCGGGTGCTTTTCCTAGTGGTATTCGTAGGGTGGTTGATGATTTGGGTGATGTTGCCAACTAAACTTTACAAAAAGACATGGAAACCCAACATAGAAAACAAGCTCACTTCTACTTACTTCGGTGGACAAGGTGCGTTTTTGCCATTGTTACTTACTTGAATCTTGTTCGTGTTCGTTCGACTGATTTCTTTTCTTTTCCAGGGATAAACCTTCTGCTCTTTTCTTTCCCCGTGATGTTCATAGCTGCCTTTGGCTGCGCTTATCTCCATTTTCAAAATAGACCCACAAACTCTAATCACTCCAAAAGGTTGGATTTGCTCTATGCAACATATATCTCATGAATTTGGTTTATTTTTATCTTATGAATCCATATTATATGTCTGAGTTACACACAGTGCCACCGCCTTGTTGAAACGACCGGTGCTGGTAATGGCTCCCCTCGGGATTGTTTCGGCACTGGAGCTAATCTTTGCGGCCATGTTTGTGGCTCTCTTGGTCTGGTCCCTTTCAAACTACTTGTATGTCAGCTTTGGACACCTCCACATACATAAAGAAGGCGAGAAAATGTATGTACCATAAAACTAATCCGCTTGTTTATTTTAATTATTAGACAGCTAGGGTTGCATTGCAATTGCATGCCCTTATGGTTTAATGGGGCAGATGGCAAGCAAAATTCCGAAGTGTATCGTTAAGGCTTGGATACACAGGAAACATATGCTGGGCATTCCTCTTCTTCCCTGTAACAAGAGGATCTTCACTCTTACCTCTGGTCGGACTGACCTCGGAGTCGAGCATCAAGTACCATATATGGCTTGGACATGTCTCTAACATCCTTTTTCTTGCTCATACCGTCGGTTTCATCATCTACTGGGCCATCACTAATCAAATGGCTGAGGTATAATCTGAACCGACTCATTTTTTTGTTAATTGTGTTTTTAGTTGATTATTCTTCCCTTCATTTGTCATGATAAATAATTCTATTCAACGAAAAAGAAAGGTGTGGGATCACTAAGTATATGTATCTTTTGTGGAGTTGTCTTCTTTTTTGGAATATGTGCAGTTTGAGAGTACATAAAGGTGGGGTGTAGATTCCTTTGCTCGTCCTTTCTTTTTCACCTATGGAAAAAGGGTGGAAAGATAAGATCTTTGTGTGGTTCATTTTGTACAAACCTATTGAGACAACAGTGTCTTTTGTTGATATTCCATTTCTCTACACTGAAATATGTGGTTCTAATGAACCTATGGAATAGTACGTCGGAGAAGATAATATTGTTTTTCTTAAGAGATCCGGGTTTGTGTAATTTTATTCGTAAGACTTGCGAGTTTTATTAGGGTTAAAATTGTACAAATATTATAAGGTAGTATAGGTTTATATATATTATTAACCTTTTGGTAATATACGCCGTATAGACAAAATAATTGAATTCAAATCTTTTGAGATAAGTATCAGTCGTTTTTCTACTAGAACTACTTGTAGGATATAGTTATGTTATTTGGAGAAATTATATCATGAGTAAGTTCCATCACGTGTTCATGAGACTAACCACTAAAAAGCATCCAACTCATCATTTTATTCATGTCATATTTTTTTTTCAAGTGAATCTTCACTAAAAAAATTATTTTAAAAAAATAACAGTAAATATGAGTAAAAATTCACTTATGAAATTATGACATGGAAAAAATGATGAGTTGGATGTTTTTTTAATGGTTGGTCTCATGGATGACGTGGTAAGACTTACCCATTATATAATTTCTCATGTTATTTGATAAGTCTTAATATAGTTATCATTTCATGTACTAGCAGTGTGAAAAATATTCCTCAAGCATGCTTAATTTTACTTTTAAAACTAAAATCTCAAATCATCTCTAACCCTAAACTTTAAACTCTAAACTATAAATTTTACACTTAAAACTTAAATTCTAAACGAAATTTTTAAATCTTAAACTAGAATCACTTATTTTGATTAACCCAGTGTTAAGTCTAATATATAAGAGATGAAGGAGTGTCCATAATATTCTCACATTAAAAAATACTTAAAAATTAAATTATAAACTCTAATTTTAATTTTTGTATCTTAAATCATAAACCTTAAAAAATACACCATACACTTTCTTTAAGCCTTAATCTTAAGCTCACTAATTTAAAGTAGGAATACCAAAAGAGGCGCGATGAGGCACAAACTGTTTCCATCCCAAAGACAGGTGAAACTGGAATAGAATTTCAAATTGGATCCAAGTAGCGTATAATTTTGAGATTTATCAAGCAAATATTATAAATAATATATGTATAAATTGGGTGTGCAGATTCTGGAATGGAGCAAAACATGGGTATCAAATGTGGCAGGAGTTATTGCAATTGTAATTGCAGTACCAATGTGGGTGACAAGCTTCCCTCACTTCAGACGAAAGAAGTTTGAGCTTTTCTTCTCCACCCACCATCTCTACCTTCTCTACATCATCTTCTACGTGCTGCATGTTGGCGATGCCTATTTTTGCATGATCCTTCCTGGTATCTTCCTTTTCCTCATTGATCGATATTTAAGATTCTTACAATCACGACAACGAACCAGACTATTGTCCGCACGTGTCCTGCCATGTTGCGTTGTTGAACTCAACTTCTCCAAGACTCCCGGTAACCATGACCTATCCTACAAGTCTGCAACTACATTAATGGTTAATTCTGCAACTATCTTAATTATTTTGTTTGGACCTCACAGGATTGTATTATAATCCGACCAGCATCTTGTTTGTAAATGTGCCGAGAATTTCGAAGCTACAGTGGCATCCTTTTACAGTATCTTCCAGTTGCAATATGGAGACCGATAAGCTCAGTGTGGTGATCAAAACACAAGGAACTTGGTCTCACAAGCTTTACAAAGAGATCACTTCATCTTTGGATCATCTTCAGGTCTCAACTGAAGGACCCTATGGCCCTAATTCATCTCATTTTCTCAGGTCAGTAAGTAGCTTTTGATCCAAATATTAGACTGTCAATATTCAGTTTGTCGTTTGTTCATTGATATGTAGGCATGAGTATCTGGTTCTGGTGTCCGGAGGCAGTGGCATTACTCCCTTCATATCTATAATCCGAGAGATAATTTTCCTAACCCAAAAGCCAAATGTCAGAGTTCCACGAGTTGTTATGATCTGTGCCTTTAAGAACTCAGCAGACCTTGCAATGCTATATTTTCTCGTTCCAATCTCTGGGTCTCCTTCACAAATATCCCAGATTCAGCTCCAGATTCAAGCATACATTACTCGAGAGAGAGAACAGCCCAAGACCGAAACCCTGAAACCTCTACAAACAATATGGTTCAAGCCAAGCCCCTTTGATTCACCCATTGCTGCAACACTAGGCCCCAACAACTGGCTATGGCTTGGGGCAATAATATCATCATCTTTCCTTATGTTCCTTCTTCTTTTGGGCATTGTCACACGTTACTACATATACCCTATTGATCACAACACTGAACAAATCTACCATTTCTCTTATAGAGCACTTTGGGACATGTTCCTCGTTTGTGTTTGCGTTTTCATTGTTTCTAGTATACTTTTCCTGTGGTGCAAGAAACAAAATACAATGGAAGGGAACCAAATCCAGAACAATGAAATATCAACGCCAATAACAGCACATGGTGCGCCTTGGTTTCCCGGTGCAGACAATAGAGAGCTCGAAAGCCTTCCCCATCAGTGCCTTGTCCAGGCAACCAAGGTTCATTTCGGTTCAAGACCTGATTTCAAGAGTGAGCATGCTAACTGAGACTACCAAACTATATTATAATTTATAATAACGCCATTCATGTATACAATAAAATTATCAGTTAACTTAGCTGACAGTTCGTCTTGATATTGCAGAAATACTCTTCGACTTAAAGGAATCAGATGTCGGAGTTCTTGCGTGCGGACCAAGGAAGATGAGGCAGGATGTTGCGAAAATTTGTGCATCGGGATTGGCTCCAAACCTACACTTTGAGTCCATTAGCTTCACCTTGTGATGTATCTGCACACATTATTTGCTTAATACCAGAGGTGGATTATGTAAAAAAGTACAATATAGTCCTTTGATGTCCATAGAAGTTACAATAAAGGCCATACTCTACCTTACTTGATATGTGTATAATCACTGTATTTTTTTTAGCCTCCAGTTTAATGACCTAACCAAACACTTATTTTATGTCATATGTATTATCAATAAAACAAAAATAATAATAAAGCGTTAAAAATAACTATGCATCAATACTAAAAATAATTTTAGTATTAATTTTTTTATTCAAACAACTAAAAATTTTTCAAAAGTTGATTTTATATGAACAGTAGGTGTTTTAGCTACACTGCAACGGCTACTTAGTTATTCCTTATATAATAAGTCCAAAAGGCAACCGACCATTGCCTTTTTCACAGCTTGGCAATGGCTCCCCCCACCCACCACACCCCCTAGGATCAGATCTCAACACTTTTCCTCCACTTTATGCATCAATAAAAAGCCGCTCCCTTTCCCTTATGAACATCAATCAAGCCAAGGCTGAGAAGAACAGCCATGAAAACATCCCTCAAGAGATTCCCCATCCTCCGCAGGTTGGTATCCAAGTCCAGCAATCTTGTTCCAATCTCCATTCTACTTACCAAAATGAAGAATCCCATGCTGATTCATAAGCTTGTTGTTCTCAAGAAATCCAGAAGGTTGAAGAGGTTTAAGCTCCTCAAGCATTACAACTATGGTTTCCTCGGGGATTATCAGTTCGACTCCCCTTCAAGCACTCCTCTTATCCATTACTACAACCCAAAACATGAGCTCGGAAACACAAGCATTCGAGATATTTACTCGATGCTGTTCTGGTGTAAGTGTTTTGGTAGGTTGAAAGATGAGGCAAGAGAAGAAGCTTATGAAGCGCAGTCAGCTCCCATGGCGTTGCCATTGGCAGTGGAAATGGATTTTGAAGAAGATGACGTGGATTCAGATTCAGTTGATGAGAGGGCTGAGAGATTCATTGAAAACTTCTACGCACAGATGAGGCTGCAGAGGCAGGAATCGTTTTGAATTGGCTAAATCAATACCTTCATTTTTTCCCCCTTCAAATTATTTGTTGCTCAATTCCACGTTTTTTTTTCCTTTTTTTTTTTGTTTCTTGAGACTGTGGAGTCTTATTTTGCTATGCCAGGATATTGGTTTATTTGGGAATGGCCAATGGGTAATTAAGTTCTAATAAAACTAAACCTTAAGCAGCACATGGAGACATGATTCCATGGTCAATACAAAGAGTTTTGACTTTGAGGACAAGAGGAAGACCACGTTCGTGACCAAACTTTTTTGCGACAAAACAGCACTTTCTCCAGTGTCCTTTCGCAGCAAACACAACCCTGTTTGGTCATAATTCATTCATCTAATTGCTAATATTCCGCTTTGGGTCAGAATGTACTTATTTATTTCAAATTTCTTTTAGCTATATTTGGGCAAATTCTGTTTAATAACGTGGAATAATTTTTTTTTAATATAGTAAAATAGAGAATTTTTTTTAAATATATAATTTTTTACGGTGTTTTAAAATTAAAATCAATTGATTTCGTTTTCAAACAATGAGTGACACGTGTCATTTTTCAGGATTATCTGACATTATTCAAAGACAGAATTAAGTGACTCTGACTTAAAATACTGACCAGGATCACATAGCAACTGAAACTTCAAAAATAGTGTTCATCTTCAAATACTATGTAAAATCGGATTCATCTGATGTCAACTTCAATTGACACTATTTAAAAAAAATCACCTGCTACCGGCTTTAATTTTATATAAAATATATAATATTTTGAAAATTAATTTCTCAGAATCACTATATTAAAAAAAAATTAAATACAATAATTTTAGAAACTCTCCACTATATTTGCCTCTTAAAATGAAAAATGTCTTTTATATCAGTATTATTTGTCGGGTTCGATCATTTTACTATTGATGTTGTGTCTAATCGTATCATTTTAGTCTTAATTTTAAAAAATTTAACCATACACATGTATTCTTCAAATGGCGAAGGTAGTAGTGGCATATGTATATATAATATTGGCCGGGTTTAAGTTTATCTTAAATTTTTTAAAATTATAATTTTTAATTTTTTTAATATTTATGAATTGTATTCGTCTTAAAATTTTATGTGTTTATCTTTAAATATTTTTTTTATCCACCAATGGGGGAAGAAACGACAATTTGATTCAAAATTGGCGGGTTCTGATTTGATAGGATGGTATTTTATTTTAAAAAATAGGTAGGGGTTTGAGTCGGCAAAATTTGGGCAATATAGTGATTTTAATTTTTATTTAAGAATATAAGGATCCCCAAAGGATATTTGGGGATCTAGGCCATTTTCTACAGTGAAAGGATATTTGGGCAAAATTTCGGCTCAAAATGAGCCGTGTAAAGAAATGGTGAACTCGCCACCTCGAGGTGGCGATGGAATTACCTTTATGAATGCGCTGAATTCAACGTTGGTTCAAACTATTAAGAATAAGGTTAAATAAAATATTTTTTAAAATCGAGTATATTATCTCTATTTAACTCGTGTTTTGGGGATTGAATAAAAAAATTATTTTGAGTTTGAATCTTGCGTTAAAATATAATATTTTTGTGGTTTGATTCTAAAATTTAATAAAATTATTTAATTACTATTTAAATATTGATTCAAATAAAATTCTCAATTACATTGTAGTTTAAACGTAAGAACATGATGTTAAAAATTTATTTTCTTCGCCTCCTCGGTAATTTCTGTTGGTATAAAGATGATGTCTGATCGTAACGTCTTGGAGGTTGAACCATTATTCGTGGTTGATCCGGAGTCTGTTTATCGCTAAAAAAAGGTGCGGTTCCATACATATCTTCAAGATTGTATGATGGGCTACTAATAGTTGGATTACTAATAGTCGGATACTGAAATTGGGGTATGTATCCTCCATCATCAGTGAATCTTGTTTGATAAGCTGTCATATCCCCAAATGTCGGTTGTTCCCAATTATTGGGTGGATGAGATTGCATCGGAAACCACGAAGAATGCGCCCCTGTAGAAGAATTCATGTTATTTTCTTCTTCTATTGGTTCTTGAGAATATTGACCTGGACCAGACTCTTGTGATAAATGAACTTGTTTCGAACAACGCGGATCTTGAAGCCAGTTATTGGCATCTTCAACAGATGCAATAAATGGTTTACCATTTTCAGAATACCACGAATAATACTCTAAATTGAACTGAAAATCAGTAGCTTCAATTGGACGCAAATTGTCTACCCACCGCGTGTATCTTTCCTCCCAACAGGAAATAAAATATCCTTGTTTCTGAGCCCACGTCGCGTTGAATCTGCCTTTATGCACCATATGTATATGATCAATAGATGGTGGAGCTCTAAGAATAGACTGGTGAAAATTAAATTGTCGTAACACTCTATCAGCACAATGATACTCTGTAATCGAAAAATGGATCAAAGGTACCACTGCACCCCAGAATGCACGACATTGAAGGACATCTGGTGGTATGCACGCCTCGATTGTTGGATCCACGTAAGGCAATCATTTAAACTGTGAAAATAATTAAAAAATTAATAAAATACAGAATATCCTCCCATAATTAATAAAAAGGGGATTACAATACCTGATTTTTTCCAACAGTTTGAATTTTCATTCTTATATCTCTAACATTGTTATGTACAACACCGACATTCCTCAAATTATATCTCCATCTGTAAATATATAAAAATTAAATCAACATAAAACTTATATATATGACCACTTTAAAAAATATATACATACGAATTAAATCAAAATTACCTTCCAGCTAGCGAGAATTCCATATATACGGGACCTTCGACAATTGAAGTTAAATAAGACAATCTATATCATGCCCAAGACTGCAATAATATTTGACAGCCTCCCATATCTGCATTCTTTTTATCCCCAATCATTATTACGGTCTTGCACATTTCATGGTATAAAAAACACAATATTGCAGATCCCTAACTGTAGTTAGAAACCGTGCTCAAATCAGCCAACAGTGGCAGGTACTGTGTGAACCAAATTACCAGATGTATCTGGCATTAAAATCCCACCAATAATTTGCATGATATAAGCTCTAGTTGCATACACAATTTCTTCGTGACTGGAGTTCTCGGTTACAAAAAATTCATTTTGTAACCATGAAATTTTCAATCGAAGACCGTTTATACATCCATCTAGAGGAATTTTGCTGAGATATTGCATACAAACCTCATCAACTCGGTAGTTGTTGTGTCCCACCAATGGATTCCCATTTATTGGGACACCAAGAACAGCTACATCTTCGAGAGTTACTGTACACTCTCCAAATGGAAAGTGAAAAGTGTGGGTCTCGGGTCTCCAACGTTCAAGCAAACCCGTGATCAATCCAGACACAATTTTAAACCCACGAAGTAAGGAAGCTTCATAAAAACCGGAAAGCTGTAAATAATTAATTATTACTTACGGAGGTTCTCTGATCTTCACTCATTTACGACGAATTGTATGCTCCAAACCCTATTAAAATTTAGTATAATCAATTATACTACGTATTAAAGAAAGATAATCAAATAAAACATAATAAATTTTATAAATAATTTAATTACTTATTCCTCATGAATATGAGAAGAAATATGTTCAGCGTCACGATACAATAGAACTCCTTCAGATGTCATTTTCAAATAATCTGTAAAAAAAGATAAGAAAAATTATACAATAAAATTAACCAAACTAAAAACGATATTAACACAACATAAAAGTAATAAAAAACAAATCAATTTGTTTTACCTTGAAATATAAAAAGTTCGAATAATACTTCTTTCACTCAATTTTTTCTCGTACAACCACACTTCATCTTCATACCTATATATATAGGTGTTTTTTTTTTCAACCGTCCTCACCCTCACATGCACCTACAGGCTGCATGGGCCATGCACACTCTCATCGCCACTTGCAGGTGGCGACCGCACTGCATCTGTTGTATCACTGCACTGCACTGCATCACTGCGTACTGCACTGCATCATTGCCGCCTGGTTTAGGCGGTTCACTGCATCACTGTTGCCTCTTTGACTGCATCACTGGTTCACTGGGCGCCTCTGCATGGTTCATGCACACCATCGCCACCTGCAGGTGGCGTCCTGCCAAGGCTGGATCGTCACCAATACACGTCTACCTTCATCGTACGCTTGTGACCATCTTTCTTTAGGGATGTCATTTGCAAACTTAAATACTAGTCCACCATGTCGTCTCAACCTTCTTATTCTCGCATCGAACTTCGGTTGAACTAATTCGTACCCTTCATTAAAAAATAAATAATATTAATAATAAAATATGAACGAATCATAAATAAATTAATTAATTAATTAAATTTATCTACTAAATAATTAAAAAATTACCTGCACTTAAAATCTCTTTCCGGATTTCATTATTCACAAACTTTTTTTTAGCATTCGCTGCAATGTGTCGAATGCAATATGCAGGATATGCATGCGGAGGAGACCATAAACTTCTGGGTCTATCGATTACTGATAATAGCGCGGTACCTCGATCAGAAATCATGCATACTCCATCTTCTTTCACTACATGGTTTCGTAAATGTCTCAAAAAAAAATTCCCATCCATCAGCGTCTTCCGACTCAACTATGGCAAATGCAATTGGAAATATATTACTATCTTCGTCTTGTGCAACGGCAACAAGTAATATATGACCGTACTTTCCATATAACCATGTACCATCCACCTGAATCATGCGCTTACAAAATGGGAAGCCTTCAATGCAAGCATTAAATGCCCAAAATAACTTACTAAATATCTTTTTACCGAACAATTGTTCACCTCGTACGTTGCATGCTGGTATGGTCTCATACTCTATCATAGTTCCTGGGATGAAGATTTTCATTGCTCGAATAAGACCCGATAACTCATTATACGATTTATCTTAGTCTCCATAAACTTGTATCATTGCCTTTTGCTTCGTCATCCATGCCTTATAGTATGAGGGAATATATCCAAGTTGATTCCTGATGGACGCTATTAAAACTGCAATTGAAATTCGTGGTTCTTTTTCAACCAATAATCTAATGTATGAACAGATTAGATCAGTCTAAATTAATATGGTCTTGTGATAAAGATACATTTGAACATGTATGTTGCTCATTGAATCGAGTAACCTCCCACATTTGACTCCTCTATCGAAATGATATTCTTATCCACTAAGGACATTGGCTCTTCCAATTGATACAACGTACGTAATAGGTTTGTGTATTCGATTCAGCCACACAGAACCTCATATGTCTTCTGATGCAATACTCCTTAACAGCTAATTGTGCATCTTTCTTTGTATCAAATTGAGCCTTTAATATTAATTCCCCATAGTGAGAAGATGAGGAAGAACCAAATACATGAGCTTCATGCTCCGGATCTCGCATGGCACTATAGTCCACCACAAGCATACGAGATGATGGTTCGTAAGATGGGTAAATAGGTTGCATTGGCTCTGGCTCGGGCTCTGGTTCAACGTAACCCCAAGCAGGTGGATCATTATTCATACCAAGTTTAGCGACAGCGGCTTCCCATACATCATCTTCAACATCCACAATTTGTCCTCCATTCATATTTTCCAAAACTGTTTGGACATCATCCGGATCGAGTATATTCGCGTCAGCATCTTCACCAAGAGGTACAATATTTTCTTCATCATCGCTAAAATCATCCAGCGATTCTCCCCATCAACCAACAAGATTATCGGTACCAATATAATTTGAAGAACTCATTATATCTGCATATTCATAAAAATAACAGAAAATAAATTATTTATAAAAATAGCATAAAAATAATAATAATAATAATAAATAATTTTAAATTATCACCATCACCATAACAGAACTCACTAAATTTTTCTAAAATTTTCACGGCAATTGATTCTCACCCTACAAAAATTAAAAGCAAAGAACAGCGGAGTCTTATATAGAAAAACTCCATCGTGATCTGCAGGAGGCGGCCAGCCACCATTCCATCGCCACCTCGAGGTGGCGACCTGTTTGAATCACTTTTATTCAGCTTTAAAGTTGAATTCCAGAATCCACCCTGACTTTTATTCAGCTTCAAAGCTGAATTCTGGATTGTCCAGAATCCAGCCTGCCATTCGATTCAGGGCATTCATAAAGGTAATTCCATCGCCACCTCGAGGTGGCGAGTTCACCATTTCTTTACACGGCTCATTTTGAGCCGAAGAGAAGGGATAAAATATTAAAAAAATCACGTCGCCACCTGCAGGTGACGACTTCCTCCTTTCACTGTAGAAAATGGCATAGATCCCCAAATATCCTTTGAGGATCCTTATATTCTTAAATAAAAATTAAAATCACTATATTGCCCAAATTTTGCCGTTTGAGTCGGGTCACATTATTGAAAATTAAATTGATTGGGTTTAGAGTAAAAAATCACAACTCAATATATTTTTATATATAATATTAAATATTTTTATTATTTTTTCTAAATCGATTGAATCTAGTCAATTTTTTTATTAAAATATCAGTATCAAGTTAGAATCAGATTATAATTTTTATTATATCAAATTCAATTAAATAAAAAAATATTATGATCAGATCAAATTAATCAAAATAAATATTTTAATTTTTAAGTCAAAATTATTAAAAAAAAAACTTACTTGTGGTCCCTAGGTGGACGAGCAGGAAAACTTACTTGTGGTCCCTAGGTGGACGAGCAGGATTTCATAAAGTAGGTCCCCTGCGGCAGCTTTTCTCCTTTTCCTTGCACATACCCCAGATTTACTCACCTCTAAACTCAGAACCCAAACATGTGCACACATTAATGTGGTTTATACCAGAATTCAAGTACTTAATACGAAACAGAAACTAGAATCAGACTTCAAATAGAAACAACAGGAACATAGGGATAGACACTCAGGGAAGGCATTTATGGGAAATATTATAGTTTTAAAAATAGAATATAATATTATAGTACATTTTTAAAATAAATAATATTTGGTACAGCTGCTTATTACCAACAAAATTCGTTTGCTTTTTATTTATTATTTATAAAAAGATATAAAATAAAATAAAAAAATTGACGAATTCTATTTTATTATCGTCTGTAATGTGGTCACCATTGCAATAAAATAGAAAGGATTCAATATATACAATGCAAGCAGGAATTTTCCAGGAATCCAAACACAACATTTTTATTATTTGGGTTTGGTAGCATTTGCATATATTTTTTTAAAACGTTACAGATATAATACTAGATAGAGACCAAGGGGGGAGTTAACGCCAGGCAGATGCGACGGTGAGAGCTCGTCCCATCCAACCAAAGATAATCCCGCCGTTCTCTTCCGTAACGGTGAACCCAGGGTGGCCTAGGTTCCCAGAATTGAGTCTGCCACGCATCGACTCTGCAATTCTTGCACTTAGCGGCGTTAACTCGAACCCCGCCATGCTCATCCGGGCCCGCCACTTCCCAAAAACCTCGCACCTTTCAAGGCGGTCCCTCCCTTCACACGCAACCGAGTTGGCAATTTTGCGAAACACACCTTCCTCCAGCTTCACTCGTTCCGAGTTTTCCCTCGACAAGGTCGACTCAATCGAATCGAACAAGGCACCGTAATATCCAAATGCTTCAACCACCCTGGATGTGAACGGAGCCGTATTGGTGTTCATTTCTTGCTCCACCAACGTTACCACGCGCGGAGCCAAGCTTTTCACACGACGGAGAAGCTCGTCTCTAGGATTTTCCACTGACACGCTCTCGTCCGGCATTCGATAAAGCTTGAACGCGAAATTGATAGCCAATGGCTCGTCGGGTTCGCAGCCCAGTGACTCGCGACTCAGGTCGCTGAGTTTGAGACTCGGTATCACGTTAAATTTCAAACAAATTCCGAATCCCTCAGCTGCTTGACTCAGCTTGTACCCAACCGTCTTCAATCTCTCATCCGCAACATTATCAACAATACAAGTGATCTTTACCATTGCAGGGTTCCGACTTACACGCTCCGACAGCGCGTGGAGAAGATATAAGTATTGCCCTCCTTGCCCAATATCAAAATCAATTACATGTAACTTATTACAGCTTGGTTGGTCCAAAGTGGCATCCAGGATTGCCTGATTAGCAGCCATGAACCCGAGCTTAAAACAAGGAGACAGATCAAAGAGTAACTGAGTCGCTGCAGCGTGTTCCTTGCTGAACAACGCAGCCACAGGTGGCATGTTTCCCACTGAGTTGAGCCGCGATTTGAGAGCCAAAAGCATGCACTCCATCAACCTCTGCTCTGAATTCCCATTGGCATTAGCAAGTTGAGCTAATCGAGCAAGGATCTCTTTAGCTACGTCGGCTTTTCCCTCGGAAATAGCTGAAGCGGCCTCCATTAGTGTAAGTTTTGAACAAGTCGAAGCTGAAGAAGCTACCGATGACGTAGAGGAGGAGGAAGAAGTAGTTGAAGAAGCAATCGGGTTGTTAGGGCTGCTTGAACTCATCAAGTTTTGTATAGTTTCAGACCATTCGCTGTTGGTATTAGTAATCCCCGAAGCAGCGTCTCCTTCCCCATCGTTGTCGTCGTCTAATAGCTGTTTCTCCAACTCTTGAAGTTGATTCATCATCTTCTTTTCCGGGTCTTGCGCCTGGACCGCCTTTGCTTGCACCAAGTTCGTGTACTGACTGCTTGAGAAATCAGGGTTCACAGCCTGGATCGTGGCTTCGGAGCTGATACCGACAGAAATTTGCTGCGGTATCAGTTGTTGTAAAAGTGGCACTCCATATCGCTGCAACATGGAAGGAGGAGACGAGAAATTACTTGAAACATCCTGCGACAAATTGTAAGAGAAATCCATGGGAGAAACCGGAGAAGCAAGCTGGTAATTTCTGGGCTTAACTGCACGAAGACAAAGATTATTGAGAGCATGACCATTGAAGTCAGCTCGTGTTCTCTTGCCAACGAAACCAGGTGCGGCTCGGTTGACGATCTGAGACTCTGGGTCCATTAAGATTCCAGGAGCTTGTGCTACTGCTCGGTACTGCGCAGCGGGTTGGTTGTTGGTGATGGTAGCAGCGTTAGCGACGGATCCTCCTGGTATTCTACCGTAAAATTCTGTGCCACCTCCAGAGAACCCCGATGCCATTCCCCTCCCTTCTCTTCTCTCTCGTCAGATTTCAGAAACTTGATTCAAAGAAGAAGAATAACTAAACGAACCAAGAATTCGCTTTAGAAGAAACTCATGATAGAGCTTGGATTGTAGTGCAGAAATGGTTCCCCTGAATCTAACGGAGAGAGAAACGCAACATCAGAGGGGTTTTCCAAAACCCAACCAGCTCTAACCCCTCTGGTTTTGGTGGTTTCTGGTTTTCTATTTAAATTAATAAAGAAAATGTTCTTTTTTAATATAAAAATTCTATGACCCATAAACGATCAGATCAGGACCGTCCATCTCTTTGTGATTTGGCGTTTCTCGATATTTTATTACAGAAGCGTTCCGTGATTCCTTTCAATGAGGACCAACCTTCTCGATATAGGCTATAGCTATAGCTATAACTGCGACTTGTTTGAAAACAACACCACGCGCTGTCCTCAAATCTTAATTTCACGCACCAATGGCAGACAATGAAATTAAATTAAAAAGAGTGGAATGCATTTACACGCGATGGAGAGGATCGTGGGACTTGAATTTCAATTCCTCTGTGAAATTCTAATGATCTTTTATGTTGGGTATTCGATCACCTGACAGGACAGTTACCAACTGTTATAAAAAAAGGGAAAGGGAATACAGCTAGGAATACAATTGAGAAAGAGGCAACAATGAAAAGCGGTTTCGATAACACGTGGAGAAAATAAATTGAGCTTTGAAGGAATTGAAGGTGACCGCGCCGTGACTTTGAAAACTTCTCATGACTTGGTCGGCTGATTGAATTTCCAGTACCCGCGTTACCGTCTCCCGGTTGAGTGGGGATAGGGATGTTTCAATATTTACTCAATTAAAATTTATATATATCGCTTATTAATTATTATTTTAAATTTATACCAAGTTTATGACGTTGTGTATACAGAATATTCCTACTGAAAAATTCACCTATTAAAATTAAATATGTGACTCGAGTTAATCTAGATTAATCAGAGTTAAACTTTAAAATTAAAAAAACAATAAAGATAAATATATTATTTAAATTTACTATCATATTTATTATTATTTAATTTAATGCTCATTATTCAATTTATAATGGTTCATACCCATTCATACTCATCAATATGCACTTATAACTAAATATTAATATCAAATTATGTAAAAATAAATTATAAATTTATTTAAAAATTTAAAATTTCACATATTTTATTAATTATCAAATAATTATAATTAAATAAAAATATGTTTATGTCGATACAGTTTATAAATTTTATTTTAGTGCATTTAACTAACGATGATAGATAATTATAAAAGATGTTTATATTTTAAGATTTAATTAAATTATGAGACATATTTTTTGAATTATCGGGTTTACAGATTATATTATACATTTATTTCTAGATTCATAATGATTTAAAAGTTATATGTTTTGCATTAGATATTGTGTAAGTAAAATCTTAAATTTAGCACCAATTCATTATCTATAATGGATATAATTCATTATATATCTACTCGTCCACTACCTATTAAACTCATATCCTTTTTTACCACAATTAGGATACATACAATATAAAATCCGTAAAATTATACTCGTTTATTATTTTAAATATAGAATGTAAATTCAAATTTTAATAAATTTTAATTATTTGATAACATTTTTATTTTCTTCTTAACCCAAAACATTTTTTATTTATATCAGTCCACGATTTCATAGTTTTCTTTCTCCAAGGTGAAACCCCGCGCTGAATGAATGATTAATGGAGCGTTTCTTGACTTATTATGAACTCAACACAATAAATTTCTAAATTAACATTTTTACTTCTTAAATTTTAAATTTTTAAAAATAGTATTTAAAAGTATAAAATTCTAAAATTAGTATTATTACGGTAAATTTACTGTTTATGTTCAAAATTTTTAATGAAATATAATATTCTTAAAATTCGTCCTGCAAGTAATGGGTGTAGTATTTCAAAAAAAAAAACATTTAAAACTTATGTAAGCATTAAACGAGCAAAAACGTAGCAGAAAAAGATCAAAATAAATACTTTCAGTCATTGTCAAAATCTTATGTCAAATTAAGATGTGATTGCACCACTGTCGAACTCGTCGGACCACCGTGGTAACGTCTCGAACCACCATAAAAATATAGAACTCGACTACAAAAAAGAACTAAAACGTCAAGATCTTCTAAACACTCAAAAACTCATTAGATGAAATATGCGATTCTTATGTTTTGATGTTTAGGAACCTTAAGCTAGGTTGGTATTTATAGGACTTCATCCATCAAAAATCATCAACTAATTGAACGATAATGCTTCTTAACTTTCTGGCACTATCTCCCTTGACCGTCCCATAACTCGTGAAGTGAAAAATGTTTAGCATATTAATTATGCATTTTGCTCCATGTTCACCATTTTCAATAATGAAAATATGTACGGAAAACGGTTCACACAAAACATAACTACGTGGCAAAACCAACAACATAATCATATGATAAAGGTAATTCTAAATTAAATTTATCGTGTATATAAAGTGTAGATTTTTAATTTTTTATAAATAATTTTATTTATAGTTTAAAGCATCAAAAAAATTCCTCAACATCTAAAATTTTTATATTATCGATTTTTTATAAAAATTATATAAATTTTAATATATATATTATATAAATTCTGATTACTTTTAAATATTAAAAAAAACGTTAGTCATTTTTAACGGCTTTTTTTCTTAGAATTTCCAACTTTATGAGCCTACTAAAGCCTTCACAAGGATTGATATACCTTACAAATGGAAACAGCCTCCCTGTCTCGACTATTCCAGTTATTTTGCACCCATTTCCTATTTATATGCTTTTTAATGAAAAATATTATTAAAATATTATATTTTTCACAAACTTACAATAAATACATTTTCTTAGGAAAATAACTTGTATTATATAAACTTTTTATAATAAATATATTAAAAGAAATTTAAAACTAGTCGTTGATATAACACAATGCCATAACGGTATAAAACACGTAGGTTAGTGTTTATGCTAAAATGTTGATAAATAAGAAACGGTTACAAGGAGATTTAAAATTTTTATTTTTTTATATTGAAGTTTTTTACCGACGACTGTCTTTGGTCGTTCTATTAGTTTTGTACATAAATAAAATATTATTTTTATTGATAAATATGATTGATAAGCTTTTTTTTTTTTTTTAATTTATCAGTTTTATATTTTATCTGTTTCTTTTTTTAGTTTTTTTTTTTAATTTTTATAGTAGTTTATTCTATGTTTTCATGGTACTTTTATATGTCTTTATGATAGGTTTGTCTGTTTTTTAATAGTTTTATGTTCATATGACAAATATCAATCAAGCGTTACTAGCAGCGAAGATTGGTTCTTTGTAAAAAAATTTATTCCTTTATGAGGTTTTATCGATTTGTCAAGATCAAGTAACGAAAAATAATAGATCTGTTGGATTTTAATCAAAAATTTGTTAGGTTTTTTGTAAGTAATAAAATTTGTATTTTAATATATTTCACATCTTAAAATTTTTATTATTTTTTATTTTTATACATTAAAATTCAATGTTTGTAATGCGATTCTTTTCGTAATCTTTTCATTTTTAATATAAATCTAGTTTATAAAAACGTGTAATTTTTTTTAAAAAAAATTTAAAGTTGGTAGTAAAAGATTTTGATTTTAAATAGTATTTTTATTTTTTATTAAATCATTATCAAAAGTCAAATTTTAATAAATTCGATTTCAAAATTATTATTTAAAATATAATATTTTAAAAATTTAAATAATATGTATCATATTTATAGAAAAATAACGATAATATTTAATTTTTTTTACCATAATATTATACCTTAATAATAAATTTCATTAAAAAATAAATAAGTGAACATGCGATGAGTATGAAATTATTGAAAAAACTTTAATTTCGTAAAACAATATAAAAACTTTCACGAATGACAAATGACGATAGATACTGAATATTAATTTTATATAATTTTCATGGACTTACAAGATATTTTTTTTTATCAAAGCACTGTAGTATTATTAAATTGTCATGTTCAGACTTGTATTGTTTATTTCGACCGGAAATAGGGTTTTGATATTTTTGGGGGTTGATTCAGTAAAAATATATTTTTAAAATTCGATTTTTATGATTTTATTTTAATTAATTTTAATTTATTTGTATTATATATTTAATTTTAATAATTGAATCTTTTAATATTTTTATATATTATGTTTTAAATTTAAAAATAGTTAAACGAAATTAATCTGCTTATTATTTGAATCAGTAGTTAATATATGTCTGGGTCTACCTAGGTCCTGGCCCACCCTATTCTAAAATTATTTTTTTAATATATTTAAAAAATTATAGTATATATTTTTTAAAATATGATATATTTTATAGAAAATTCAATGTAAAATTATAATTTAGTGTCTAGACATTAAATTTTCGATAAGATAAAAAATGAGATTGATTATATTTTTTTACATTTAACAAACATTATATTATTATTTTTAATAAAAATGTTTTAAGAATACTAATTAATTAAATAAATTTTAAAATTAAATTTATTATTTATATAATTATTTTTAATATAATTTAATTAATTATTAAACTTAATACAAATATAAATACATGAGAATAAAAGAATATTAATTTACAAAAATTATAATGTAAATACATAAAATTAAAAATAAAAATAAAAATAATAAATTCAATTGTTTGGAGAATTTTGGTAACTGTTAAGGCTAAAAGATAAAATAGGAGAAATTATAGCATGAGTAAGTCCCACCATGTCATCTATGGGACCAACCACTAAAATTATCTCATTTGTTTTAACGTGAGTTTTCAAATTTTTTATATTTCATTAAAAGTAAATAATTATTTAAAATTATATTAAAATAAATTAATATCATTTATTAAATAAACTATAAATAATATATTGAATTGAGTCTCTTTAATAATTTTTCGAGTTTGACGATTGGGGAGTTGGAGGCTTATTTTTGTAGTAATTTGTAGTAACAGACAAGACAAAAGGCAACGAAAGGAGAAATTGTTAGGTGAACCATGATTACGTGTCATTTATAGTCTAAATAATTAAGATCGTTGATTTTTAAATAATTATCTTATAACTACTCATTCAATAAATACATGTAGAAAAGAGATGATGATTCATTTAAAGAAAAATTAAGATCAACGATTCAGATTGCGTAGAACCATGGATGACGTGGTAGGTTCACCTAATAATTTTTCCAACGAAAGACTTGGCTTGAGAAGCGGGCGTACTATTCATTCCCTAAAACATCACCTTCTGCCGCACCATCCCTCGTGTCTCCGCCGCGAAATGGAGACGTTGCCACTTCTAACCGGAGCACCACCTTCTGCCACCTCTAGTACTACGTTAGCCTTGTCGGAGAACGGAGACTATGCGCCGGTGAAGAGTTTCAATGAAGTTAAGCGGGTGTTTTGGATAGAGACGGTGAAGATGTGGAAGATTGCAGGTCCCATCGCATTCCAAATAATTCGTCAATACGGAACCAACTCCTTCACTAGTATATTCATCGGAAACATCGAACTCTCCTCCGTCACCATTTCCCTAACCGTCATCAGAACTTTTTCTTTCGGGTTCATGGTGCGCTCTCTATCTTTGACTGCTATTTATCCTTTTTCTCTCGTCGATCCATGTGTTTTTCTTCTATTAATCAATCCTCAAGAACCCAATATGTTCAATTAAATTTAAAAGATTATAAGCATGGCATGGAAATGTAGCTTGGCATGGGGAGTGCACTCGAGACACTTTGCGGCCAAGCTTTCGGAGCCGGACAAATACACTTGCTCGGTGTTTATATGCAAAGGTCCTGGATTATATTGCTGACTTCCTGTTTCATTATCTTGCCGGTTTACATCTTCGCCACGCCAATCCTTAAATTCCTTGGCCAAGAAGAAAAGATCGCAGAATTAGCTGGGGAATTCACTATACTCACAATCCCACAACTGTTCTCACTGGCCATTAACTGCCAACAGGGAAGTTTCTTCAAGCACAAAGCAAAGTGAACGTGCTGGCTTGGATTGGATTTGTGGCTTTGCTTCTCCACATTGGGATTCTATGGCTGTTCATCGATGTGTTCGGGTGGGGGACAACAGGTGCGGCCATAGCATTCGACATCACCAACTGGGAGATCACTTTAGCTCAAGTGGTTTATGTTATATTCTGGTGCGACGAGGGGTGGAATGGGTTTTCATGGCTAGCGTTCAAGGAGATATGGCCCTTTGTTAGACTCTCCATCGCCTCCGCCGTAATGCTTTGCCTTGAAATTTGGTACATGATGAGCATGATTCTATCGTCGGCCACCTTGATAATGCAGTCATTGCAGTAGGCTCCCTTTCCATTTGGTGAGTTCTCAAATATAATAACAAGGGAAACTAAAGTGGTAGACAAAAGTATGATCTGTAGGAACTTTCTAATCTGTTTTTGCATTTGCATGATAGTATGAACTTGAACGGGTGGGAAGCTATGTTGTTCATTGGAATAAACGCTGCTATGAGGTAAATCTCTGATCTATTGTATTGAATTATTGATTCTTGTATGAGGTTTTAACATTTTGGTCCTGTAGCGATCTTAAAAAACGAGTTTCGCTAAAATGTTTTTTTTTCGAGTTGGAAACATTTTTGATGTGTTGTTTTGAAAATTAATGTCTCCCATGTAGGGGTTTCATTTAAAAATTGATTTTTGGAAAATTGGAGTCGCCACCGGCCGTTTAGGTAGACCGGACACCATAAAACTAGAGATTTAAAAAGTTGGGGTTCGGGAGTCGGTTACGGATGGGGAAGGATTAGCACCCCCACACCACCCAAAATTGGTACTTTAATAATTACTGCTTTAATAATATTAAACTTTTTGGGCTAATTTGACGATCGAAATAATTTTTAATTAAATGTGCGCATTTATTTTAAAGCACCTAAACCCGAAGGTAAGCGTCCGAACCACTACCACCTTATTGGTACTGGCCTCGCTTACGACCGAATTTAGGGGCCCGCATTAACAAATTAATATTTCATTCATGCAACTTAAACATAAAAATAAATTAAATATATCACATAAAAATAATTACATAAAATATAAATATTAATCTAACAAATTTAATACTAATCTAAAATATAAATTAAAACATACATAAATATTAATCTAAAACATAAACATAAATTAAATTAATCTACAACAAAAATTAAAAACAACTATAAATATTAATCTAAAACATAAATTAAAATCTAATAATAAACAACTATATTTCATTAAAAATATTTAAAATACAAAGATAGAAATTATACCTAAAAATACGAACGGTTAACCCCGATAAACTTCCCACCGAGATCTACCACGACCCCCTTAAAAATTTTAACTAGATCGAATCCTAAAAATAGGACTCGATCGAACCACCCAAAATTTAGGGAGAGCTAAACTCTCAAATTAGGATCATAGGGTACTACCCTCATCCAATTGGTTCCTCCTCTCAAAAGGCTCCCCATCCCCTCCTTTTATAGGCAATGAGAAAGGAAGAAGTGGTGTTTCTCACCAATGTGGGATTCTAATCCTATATCACTTTTCCTTTTCTTTCTTCTTCTCCTTCTCCTTTCTCCTTTCATTTTTTTTCTTTTTTTTTTCTTCTATTTTTATTAATAATATTACTACTATAATAATACTACATATACTAAAATCCGATTAAAAATGAGTGATTACAGTTGCCCCTCTTTGCTTTTTCTTGTAAAACGAGAACAAAGCAAAGATAAAAAAAACACTTATTTTTAACCGACTTCTCTGTCAGTGGTCTTGGAATGATGTGTTTTTCTGAAACTCTCCACCTTCCTTGACCGAGTCTTCAGGCTCGTAAGTCCCTTCTGTATCGAACTTGTTCGCCTTCTGATGTTTGTAGATCACTCCTGTATATGACCATTCGCCTTTCGAACATATCTTGTAAAACAAAAGCACTTCCTATATAGAGCTTTCATTTCTAGATCATGAGTTCTGATTTCTCCTATATAAAACCTTCACCCTAAAGTCTCGAGTTTTGTGCCCCTCTTGTATAGAGCTTTTCACTCAGACTATGACGAAGATAGGGATTCCTCCTATATGAAACTCCAGATCTTCCACGTTATCGGTCTCTCCTATATAAAACCTTTTGCGTCATGATGGATCTTGTAGAATAAGGTCCCTCCTATATAGAACTCTTACTTCTAGATCCGGAGTTAAGGTTTCTCCTATATGAAACCTTTCACTCTGAAGTCTCGAGTTGTTTGCCTCTCCTATATGAAGCTTCAATCTTAGAGAAAAAAATAAAGATGAGATCCCTCCTATATAGGACTCCTGACTTTGGTGTCGTCGATCTCTCCTATATAAAACCACCGCATCGTGGATGAACTTTTCCACTGGTAGCTCTTTCTGTATAGAGCTTCGAGTTTTTTGTGTTTGATGTGTGCAAGTTCTTTCTGTATAGAACTACTTCAAATTCTTTCTGTGGAACTTGATCATGTTGGTACCTTTTGTATGGAACCTTCATCTGTCAATCTTCTTTCATTTTGGGACTCACGCCAAGTATCTTTCAATCTTCTTTTTGAATTGGGACTCACGCCTTCATAGGCTGTCAATCTTCTTTTTAAATCGGGACTCACACCTTAAAAGGCTGTCAATGTTTTCTCTGAATCGGGGCTCATGTCTATAAGACTGCCAAAAATCTGTTTCTTCGGGACTCATACCAAAGTGACTTTCAATCTTCTTTTTGAATCGGGACTCATGCCTTCATAGGCTGTCAATCTTCTTTTTAAATCGGGACTCACACCTTAAAAGACTGTCAATGTTTTCTCTGAATCGGGGCTCACGTCTATAAGACTGCCAAAAATCTGTTTCTTTGGGACTCATGCCAAAGTGGCTGCCAATCTTTTTTCTGAATCGGGATTCACGTCTATAGAGACTGCCAAAAAATTTGTTTTTTCGGGACTCACACCAGGAAGGCTGCCAATGTTTTCTCTGAATGTTTGGGGTGTCTGGATTGCCCCAATGTCTCGATTTCTGTGACCTGCTAGTCTTAGCTCTCGGTCTTCTCAGTTTTTTTCTTCTTTGTTTCAATGATAGTACTCTCATCTAATTGTTGGGCTCAAACTCTGGAGCTCAATTTAATTTCTTTTTCTATCTTCTTCTTCTTCTTTTTTGGATGATGACCCGGTTCTCACCATTTGGTCATCGAAAGAGGTTCATCAAATATGACGGTCTACAAATCTCAAATGTTGACCTTTCTGATCCTATCTTTCTTCTCTTACTTCTTTCTATTGGAAGGAGGCACTCGAGCGCATGGAGTCTCTGTTGAGGTCATCTTCTTTGACAATTATCTGTCTTTTCATGTAAGATTGTTAATAAAAAAGGATGATGCATGAGCATTTTCACAATGTATGTGGTCATGAAGTATACTGTAATGTACAGATGTAACCTATTTATAGCATATACAATGATGCATGAAGTTCCTATCAACACTACTTCAAAAATTTGATGCCTCGGTCCTCATTCTGTCTATCAGGTAAGCTTCATTAGCTAAACTTTGTCAGTAATCATGATATCTTTGATCATTTATGATCTGAGCTCTGGTTTTGTCATTTTGTGGACAATAATGCCCCACTCATATTCTTTCTATCCTCGTCTGGATCGGTGTGACGGTTGACCAAACGTTTTTGTATCCCAACTTCATTGGTGTGTTCGTCGAGGTTCCTCAAAGGAGGTTGACTCTCAGTTTTTCAATTCTTGGAAAAATAAATTTATTTGCATGTATTTCAATATGCAATAAAAATTTTGGAAAATGTATGAAATTTGGAAGTTCATTGCAAAAAGTATTTAAAACATATTTGCCTTCCTGAATATCAAATGCAATGACATATTTGCCCCAATCTGGCAAAGAAAAACTCTAACGAAGAGTATATTTAAAAGATCCTCGTTAATTACGGGGATATAAGCAAATGCCTAGTCTCTTCTAGACTCTCGGGCTTTCAAAAGGAATAATTCCCTTCCTAGAGGCTACCCCTTTTTGGTGGCACTCATTATCTCTCTTTCTCATCCTGCCCCATCTTTCCCTCATTTAGGTGTCGATCAGGCACTTCGAAGCTCGACGTTCTTTGAAGCAAGGTTAACCTTTGGACGAAAGTGTGATCTGAAGACAATCTCATTTAGTTTGGACATCACTGAATGATCAGAATGGTCTTTGAAAGCTTATAAGAGTCGAGTCCATGATCGGTGTAAAAAGGTTTCTGTATTTGGTATGTGTATTTCTAATATATTTTTTCTTTTTTCTTTTTTCTTTTTCTCTTTTTTTTCTTTTTCTTTTTCTTTTCCTTTTTTTTCTTTTTCTTTTTTCTTTTTTACCGAAAATGACAATCTTCAGGCCGATTTGTCTTTGATGGCTTCGATATTCGCTTCTGTGCAAATCTGTGTGATCGTGAGGCGTTCAAAATGAAGATTCTTTGTTTCTCCTTGCCTCATTTTCTCTGGTTGAATTCTTGCTTCTGAATTGTTTGATCTGAATATGAAGTGTGTACAGTAAATGTATTTGTATTTGTATTTGTATTTGTGATATGTTTACTTCTATTTTTTTGAGTCGCTCTAGACTGTCTATTTTAGGTTTTCACCCTAAAGTTCATTCTCTTTTCCGAAATTGGCAATCTTCAGGCCGACTTATCTCAGATGTGCTTCGATATTTGTTTCTGTGTAAATTTGTGAGATCTTGAGGTATCTAGAATGAGGATTCTTTTCCCATCTTCACCTCGTTTCTTCTGCTGAATTTCTGATTCTGAATTATCTGATATGAATGAAGCGTGTACAATATTATTTCCTTCACATTTCTTTTTCCTCTTTCAAGTTTCTGGATGCGTCACCAGATTGAGGTATTTTCCGATTATTCACTGCTTGAACTCGATTTTTTTTGTACATCTTGTTGATATTTCTTGGATTCAATCACCTTTATGTGATCTCCTAACGTTGTGCTCTGCCAAAATCCTCTTTTACTTGATTCAGACTCGTTTCGGCCTTCCGATTGTCATTCTCTTTCTTTCTTTTTTCTTTCTTTTTTCTTTTTTCTCTTTTTTTTTCTCTCTCTCTTTTGCGTGTGTCTTAGCTCTCGATTATTTTTTGCTGATAGTCTTCCTATTTCAATATCTAATTTGTCTGATCTTGCCCTATTTTTCTGGTGAGGTGAGAGAATGTCATTCGTCGTCTCATTCAAGGATGTCCTGAGAAGGTCTTCAGGGAGTAGAAGTTTAAGGTCGACTCTCGATTCAAGGATCTTGATCAATAAGTGCCTGAGAAGGAAATTTCCTAAAAATGGGAGTTGCCCATCATCTAGACGCTCATTTTAGTCATTTGTTTGTCTTACTAGACTAGCAGAAACTCTCATTTACAATATCCCGCAACATTTAGTCTCTCCTGAATATACAAAACCTTATAGTCGGTCTTTGAGTTTGGAGCAAATATGCTACTACATTTGAAATTTCATGGATCAAGTGTGTAATGATGTGTACATGTATGTTAAAAAATGTTTGTTATGTGTACATAGGAGAGCAAAAACTACTTCCTTAAAATGAATGAAATATTAAAGAATGTAAAAAATGAATTTAAATAAATATGCATAAAATTTTCTGTTTGAATGTTCAACTGAGAAGTAAGAACCTCCCCGGATCTCTATCATCATACTTCGAAACTTGAACTATCAGCTTCAATCAAACTTTGGACCTTGTTCTTTAGGGCTCTATAATTCTTGTTCGTGTGACTTGTGCTTCCCTCGCGACATTGACATCATAATCGGGTGTATAGGGGTCCTTTTCGATTTGGATTGAACAAATGTTGACAGCTCTTGATGAGGATCGAGAACAATTCGGTATATGTCATACGAATCTGAAAGTTGACTTTCTGTGCGATATCTTCGAGACGATCTTTCAACTATTTTGCCCATTTCTTTAGGTTGCTATACGATCTTCCACTTCTTTCCTCTAATATCGAGTGAGAGAGGAAGGCATGTGTGATGCAGATACGGATATAAATGATGCAAAATGTATGCAGGTAAAGGTATTGATCCCTGTTGGTAATCACCCTACTGGATTACTTTCACGGGAAATAGAGGGTCCATTACAACATTGAGGGAACTAGTCCTATACATAAGTGCTAGCCCTAATTCTGATTTCTTATGGCCCTAAACTGCTTGCTTGACCAAGGAATCTCTGTTACATCACGAGCTTCGGGCTTCTCGATTGATCTGGATGTTTCTGACTACCCCTTTAAACTTTGGTCTTCGAGATTGTCTAGCAACGGTCTTGATCAAATATTACTTAAGCAATCTTGCAGTGTCGATGCTTCTAGTAACAGTTCTTTTCTGTTAATGTTTCTTTCAACATTCTGAATCATCTCCGATAATCCTGAATGGTGATCCCAATCCTCGTGAAATAGGCTAGTGAGGCACTAACCTCTCGTTCTTCTTCTTGATGTCTGATAAAAACCACTTCTTCATTGATGTGATTGAAATTCGGTCCATTACCTTTTTTTGTTAGCGTTTTGTACCTGACTTTGACTGATCCTCGGATGATGAAATGCATCGGTTCTGCATTTTTGACAAATCCTTTCGTTGGTTGACCTTTGATGATTTTCTGTTACATTTATTATATCGATTTGGAATTCCCGACGATAATCTCTTCGTTGACCCGAATAAAATAAAACACTATTACCTGCTCTCGGTGTACATCTGATTCTGACTTGAACTATGAATAGCAAAATGACACCAATTTTGCACCCCTTAATAACCCATTCTATGGTTAGGCTCTCATGGTTTTTTGTTCTTGGTAGACTGATGCCTAATTTTGACTCGACCTTTAGACGGTGAGATGATATCGATTCTCTGTCTCTAATAACCCTTGGATTAAACTTTGGCTTTCTATTACGTCTTTTATGTTCGCTTGAAATCCTGGATGATGTAGACCCGAATAAATGTATGGTCATTACCTGATCGTTTGGCAGATTATTCTCTGAGCTCTTCGGTTATCCTCTAACCGGTGTCTGATAAAAGGGTTTTAACGGATGGTGACCTTGCTGAATCTTGTCCTTTAATTGATGTCTCTGATCGTTTTCTAACACTAAGGTTAAGGTTTTCAGATACCTCTCTTCCATGGTGAACGTTTCCTTTACAGGATGAACCACTCGAATCAATACCCTCGATTGGTACTGGCCTCGCTTACGACCGAATTTAGGGGCCCGCATTAACAAATTAATATTTCATTCATGCAACTTAAACATAAAAATAAATTAAATATATCACATAAAAATAATTACATAAAATATAAATATTAATCTAACAAATTTAATACTAATCTAAAATATAAATTAAAACATACATAAATATTAATCTAAAACATAAACATAAATTAAATTAATCTACAACAAAAATTAAAAACAACTATAAATATTAATCTAAAACATAAATTAAAATCTAATAATAAACAACTATATTTCATTAAAAATATTTAAAATACAAAGATAAAAATTATACCTAAAAATACAAACGGTTAACCCCGATAAACTTCCCACCAAAATCTACCATGACCCCCTTAAAAATTTTAACTAGATCGAATCCTAAAAATAAGACTCGAGCGAACCACCCAAAATTTAGGGAGAGCTAAACTCTCAAATTAGGATCATAGGGTACTACCCTCACCCAATTGGTTCCTCCTCTCAAAAGGCTCCTCATCCCCTCCTTTTATAGGCAATGAGAAAGGAAGAAGTGGTGTTTCTCACCAATGTGGTATTCTAATCCTATATCACTTTTCCTTTTCTTTCTTCTTCTCCTTCTCCTTTCTCCTTTCATTTTTTCTCCTTTTTTTTCTTCTATTTTTATTAATAATATTACTACTACAATAATACTACATATACTAAAATCCGATTAAAAATGAGTGATTACAGGTCCTACAATTATCAGCGTACGGGTTTCCAACGAGCTAGGATGGGGACATCCGAGAGCAGCGAAATACTCTGTATCTGTCACGGTGTTGCAGTCTCTGTTCATCGGCCTTGTATGCATGGTTCTTCTTTTGATAACCAGGAACGACTTTGCTGTCATTTTTACCTGCAGCGAAGAAATGCAACGTGCAGCTGGTCATCTGGCGTACCTTCTTGGTATCACCATGGTTCTCAACAGTGTACAACCTGTCATTTCAGGTGTTGCTGTTGGCGGTGGATGGCAGTCATTGGTTGCTTATATTAATTTAGGGTGCTATTATGCTTTTGGTCTTCCTCTCGGCTACCTCCTAATCTGACCAAAACAAGTAGTGTTCTGTTCTCACGATTGCAGGGACTTTGGGGAGGCATGATCGCTGGAACTGCAGTGCAAACCTTGCTGCTTTTGATCGTTCTTTGTAAAACAAATTGGAACAAGGAGGTCAGTTAAAATTTCTTTTGTTATTCGCTCCCTAGATCACAGGGAATGTCAAGAATTCTGGAGAAAGAGAGTGATGTTGGAAGAATGGTATGGTAATGAACATTTTGGAGATTAAATTTATGTGGGTTTCATTAGTCAATTTAATTGGAACTAAGTGGATGATTAATCTACTATAAGAGTAGATGGAATTAGATATTTACAAGATCAAAAATGTTCAATGGGTGAATGAGAAATTATTGCTCAATGTGACACCCATGATGTTGGAAAAATAAAATAAAAAATATGAAAAGTAGAATGTCCCACATTTGTTGGGAATATTGATTTGGAAAGCTTTATATATAAAAGCTCTTCATACTATCATTGGAAATAAGCCTGGGTGTGCCTAGCCATAGGCTAGGCACTTTGGGCTAAGTATTGATTGCTTATTATGAAAGTAAAAGGATGGGCCTTGGCCCTTGGGGCCGTTGGGGTTCTAAAATGATAGATTTTTTTTTCTACTTTTCTGACTTTATTTATTTATTTTTTCAACAGATATTATAGAATTAAACCACCTTTTATGGAGTTGCAGACCCTTCAGCTGGTTGTAACCTCCAATTTATTTGGATTAATTCTCTGTTAAATGTCATTTTGAATTCAGGGAGTTATAACTCTCCAAGGAATTGTAATTACAGATTAATTCTGTAATTAAACTTGTCCCCTGCATGAACACTATAAAAGGAGCTCTCTTTCTCCTATCTCTACACACTGAAAAACAAAAAACATCCTCTATCCAAAAATTCTTGATAGTGTTCTGCTTCTGTGAAGTTCGCCGGTGCAGTTAAGTTGCGTTGCTCTCTTTGCTGCTGTCTACCGTTGTATCCTGGGAGACAGACGTTCCATAGAAACTCCAGCTCCGGGAGGGAACGAATCTGTTTTAAGGATACTGTGTTAGCACAGGCCTCGGTTTACGTTTTCCCAGAAACGTTTTATTGGTTTTTCTTTATTTCTGTAATCCTTTTATTTTTCCATTTTATATAGTTTACTCTTGTTACAGAATTCTGTGATTTACATCTTTTAACTTGATTTGTTTATTTTGTCTTACAATCTTAAAACAGAATCGTTTGTGAAATGGATCAAGGTGTGCTTCCACCTGTTGTTGATGCAGTCAATGATGCAGTACCTACGAACATCATTGATGCTAGGTCCTCTACGAGTGCCCTTTTAAGGTCTGCCTCATTTCAGCCTGTTTCGGTGCCTACAAACACGGCTGAAAGGCCAGAGAAATTCATAGGGTTGAATTTCAAGCGGTGGCAACAGAAGATGTTGTTTTATTTAACAACATTGGATCTTGCGAGATTCTTAACAGAAGATTCTCCAACGTTAGGAGAAGATGAGACTGACTTCCAAGTTGTCAGTGCTGTTGAAGCTTGGAAGCATTCAGATTTTCTTTGCAGAAATTATATTCTGAATGGCTTAGCTGATGCATTGTACAATGTGTATCAAAAGGTGAAAACATCCAAAGAGTTATTGGAGTCTTTGGACAAGAAGTACAAAGCAGAGGATGCTGGAGCAAAGAAGTTTGTTGTTGGCAAATTTCTGGATTTTAAGATGGTGGACAGCAAGACTGTCATAAGCCAAGTTCAAGAGTTCCAGGTGATTTTAGGCGAAATTCATGAAGAAGGCATGTCTATTAGTGAAACCTTCCAAGTAGCTGCAACCATTGAAAAGCTACCTCCTGGCTGGAAGGATTTCAAAAACTATCTCAAGCATAAGCGAAAGGAGATGAACATGGAGCAGCTCATTGTCAGACTCAGAATTGAAGAAGACAATCGAACCAATGATAGGAGGAGCCATATTCCCGTAGTCAAGGCAAATATGGTGGAGCATGGTCAAGGCTCCAAGGCTGCTCAAGGTCCTAAAAAGTGGAAAGGGAAGCAACCAATGAAGTTTGGACCTAAAGGTGGCATTGGGAAATATGTGTTCAAAGGAAAATGCTTCAATTGTGGCAAGGAAGGTCACAAATCTAATGAATGCAAGTTTCCAAAGAAGAAGAACAAGAATGTTCAAGCTAACATGGTGGACTATATTGTGGAAGATATAGGTGACATCAATCTTTCTGCCATGGTTTCCGAAGTGAATCTGGTGAGGTCCAATCCTAAGGAGTGGTGGATAGACACTGGTGCCACATGTCACATCTGCTCAACTCGTGAGATGTTCTCCACTTTTGAGGCTGTTACGGGAGAGAAAGTCTACATGGGAAATTCTGCTGCTTCATCTGTTGAAGGAATAGGAAAGGTGATGCTGAAAATGACTTCTGGAAAGTTGCTGACTCTGAACAACGTTTTGTATGTGCCTGAATTCCAGAAGAACTTGGTGTCTGGGTCTCTCTTGACCAAGCATGGGTTTAAGTTGGTCTTTGAGTCAGAAAAATTTATCTTGTCAAAATCAGGAATGTATGTGGGAAGGGGGTATGTTCTGAATGGGCTTTTTAAGCTTAATGTAATGACAATTAATAATAATAAAGCAAGTACTTCTTCTGCTTACTTGATTGAGTCTTCCAATACATGGCATGGTAGACTAGGACATGTTAATTATGATACCTTGCGTAGGTTAATTAACTTAGAACACATCCCGCCATTCCAAATTGATTCAAAACATAAGTGTGAAACTTGTGTAGAAGCAAAATTGACAAGGTCATCTTTCCAAACAATAGAAAGAAATACAGAACCACTTGATTTAATTCATAGTGACTTGTGCGATTTAAAATTTGTGCAAACGAGAGGTGGTAATAAATATTTTATCACGTTTATTGATGATAGCACAAGATATTGTTATGTGTATTTGCTCAAAAGTAAAGATGAAGCTTTAGAGAAATTTATTCTTTATAAAAATGAAGTAGAAAATCAGCTTAATAGAAAAATTAAGGTGATTAGAAGTGATAGAGGTGGCGAGTATGAATTTGGAGAATTCTGTGGGCAACATGGAATTGTACATGAGGTAACCGCACCTTATTCACCACAATCAAATGGTGTTGCGGAACGGAAAAATCGCACTTTAAAAGAAATGATGAATGCAATGTTGATAAGTTCAGGGCTACCACAAAATTTGTGGGGTGAAGCTATTTTGTCAAGTAATTACCTTTTAAATAAGGTACCCCGAAAAAACCAAGATAAAACTCCGTATGAATTATGGAAAGGTAGGAAACCATCCTACAAATACTTAAAAGTGTGGGGGTGTCTTGCAAAAGTAGTTGTTCCAACACCAAAGAAAATGAAAATTGGTCCAAAAACAGTGGATTGCATTTTCATAGGCTATGCACATAATAGTACTGCTTATAGATTTCTTGTGTATGAATCAAGTAATCCAGATATACATAAGAATACTATAATGGAATCAAGGAATGCATCATTCTTTGAAGATGTGTTTCCATGCAAGTCCAAAGAAGGACAAAGCTCGTCTAAACGAGTTTATAACGACACTATGAATAAAAGTGATGATTCAGAAGTTGAAATAGAACCAAGACGGAGTAAAAGAGCAAGAGTGGAGAAAACGTTTGGTCCAGATTTTCTAACATATTTGTTAGAAAGTGAACCAAAAACGTATACGGAAGCAGTAACTTCTTCTGAAGGACTTCTTTGGAAGGAAGCTATTAAAAGCGAAGTAGATTCTATTTTACAGAATCATACTTGGGAACTAGTAGATCTTCCACCAGGCAGTAAACCTCTAGGATCCAAATGGATATTCAAAAGGAAAATGAAACCTGATGGTTCCATTGAAAAGTACAAGGCTAGACTTGTAATTAAAGGTTATAGACAGAAAGAAGGTCTTGACTACTTTGATACATATTCTCCTGTGACGAGAATAACTTCCATAAGACTAATTCTCGCAATTGCAGCATTGCGAAACTTAGAAGTTCATCAAATGGATGTAAAAACAGCTTTCTTAAATGGAGATTTAGATGAAGAAATCTACATGGAACAACCTGAAGGTTTTATAACTCCAGGTCAAGAAAAGAAAGTTTGTAAATTGGTTAAATCATTGTATGGTTTGAAACAAGCACCAAAACAGTGGCATCAAAAGTTTGACCAAGCAATGACAATCAATGGTTTTAAAATTAATGAGTGTGACAAATGTGTCTACGTAAAGGAAACAAAAGATGGTTATGTCATTTTGTGCTTATATGTTGATGACATGTTAATTGTTGGTAGTAATGAAAAAATGGTTAAGTCTACCAAAAATATGTTAAATTCTAAATTTGACATGAAAGATATGGGACTTGCTGAATTAATTTTAGGAATCAAAATTATACGAAGTTCAGATGGTCTCATATTAAGTCAGTCACACTACGTAGATAAAATTCTTGAAAAATTTAATAAAGATGATTCAGGAGTGGCTAGAACACCTTTAGATACTAGTGTTCATCTATCCAAAAATCGAGGAGAAAGTACTTCTCAAGTAGAATACTCTAGAATTATTGGAAGTTTGATGTATCTAATGAGTTGTACTAGGCCAGATATTGCTTATGCTGTGAGCAGATTAAGCAGATATACTAGTAATCCGAGTGTTGATCATTGGAAAGCAATTGTTAGAGTACTTAGGTATTTGAGAAACACTCGTGATTATGGGCTGCATTATACAAGATATCCACCAGTTATAGAAGGATACAGTGATGCTAATTGGATTTCTGATGTAAAAGACTCTAAGTCTACTAGTGGATATGTTTTTACACTAAGAGGTGCAGCTGTGTCATGGAAATCTTCAAAACAAACTGTTATAGCCAGATCCACAATGGAATCTGAATTTATTGCGTTAGACAAGTGTGGTGAAGAGGCAGAATGGCTACGATATTTTTTGGAAGATATTCCAATGTGGGAAAAACCTGTGCCTCCAATTTGCATACACTGTGACAGTCAGTCGGCAATTGGAAGGGCACAAAGCAACATGTATAATGGTAAGTCTAGGCATATTCGTCGAAGGCATAATACCATTAGACAACTACTCTCAACTGGAGTTATTTCTATTGATTATGTTAAATCAAAGGATAATATAGCGGATCCATTAACCAAAGGGTTAAACAGAGAGTTGGTTGATAAATCATCAAAAGGAATGGGACTGAAGCCCTTGAGAGGATGAATTTATAATGGAAACCCAACCTAATTGATTGGAGATCCCAAGATATAGGTTCAAAGGGAAAACGTAGTTATAAATAAATTATGATCACTGTAGGGTGCACACCCTACCCATTCTTGAATTAACAGTGATACCCGTATATGAAGGATAGCAATATTTGCTTTAATGATTCTAAGTTGTTAGAAATTTTGAACAGAGCAAGCGGGTTGCTTTAAAGAATCACCTATGTGAAAGAGAAGTGGGGCCGCTTCAAGGAAGAATTGTGTAGGGCTTAATTCTTTATACACTTTCACAGAACCAGGCTGGTGTTCATGGCCAAAACGAACACACCCATGAGAACTAAACAGAAGTTGGAAGATTCCTGTGTAAAATATAATTTTACGTTTACACTGATAGCAGGACAGTTCAAAGACATCAAGTCTACTGGACAGCTAGTAAAGTATGTATATCTTTACAAGGGAAGGTTCAAAGGGTAACTCCTACCTATCCTATGCAGGTTTCAACCGTTGAACACTATTAAACCTTAACTTTATCCTAGACAATTTTCATTCATGTGGGGGATTGTTGGAAGAATGGTATGGTAATGAACATTTTGGAGATTAAATTTATGTGGGTTCCATTAGTCAATTTAATTGGAACTAAGTGGATGATTAATCTACTATAAGAGTAGATGGAATTAGATATTTACAAGATCAAAAATGTTCAATGGGTGAATGAGAAATTGTTGCTCAATGTGACACCCATGATGTTGGAAAAATAAAATAAAAAATATGAAAAGTAGAATGTCCCACATTTGTTGGGAATATTGATTTGGAAAGCTTTATATATAAAAGCTCTTCATACTATCATTGGAAATAAGCCTGGGTGTGCCTAGCATACTTTGGGCTAAGTATTGATTGCTTATTATGAAAGTAAAAAGATGGGCCTTGGCCCTTGGGGCCGTTGGGGTTCTAAAATGATAGATTTTTTTTCTACTTTTCTGACTTTATTTATTTATTTTTTCAACAGATATTATAGAATTAAACCACCTTTTATGGAGTTGCAGACCCTTCAGCTGGTTGTAACCTCCAATTTATTTGGATTAATTCTCTGTTAAATGCCATTTTGAATTCAGGGAGTTATAACTCTCCAAGGAATTGTAATTACAGATTAATTCTGTAATTAAACTTGTCCCCTGCATGAACACTATAAAAGGAGCTCTCTTTCTCCTATCTCTACACACTGAAAAACAAAAAACATCCTCTATCCAAAAATTCTTGATAGTGTTCTGCTTCTGTGAAGTTCGCCGGTGCAGTTAAGTTGCGTTGCTCTCTTTGCTGCTGTCTACCGTTGTATCCTGGGAGACAGACGTTCCATAGAAACTCCAGCTCCGGGAGGGAACAAATCTGTTTTAAGGATACTGTGTTAGCACAGGCCTCGGTTTACGTTTTTCCAGAAACGTTTTATTGGTTTTTCTTTATTTCTGTAATCCTTTTATTTTTCCATTTTATATAGTTTACTCTTGTTACAGAATTCTGTGATTTACATCTTTTAACTTGATTTGTTTATTTTGTCTTACAAGTGATTCCCGTGCATTTCATTTTCAGGTGAAATTGACCTCGGAACGGATGAGGAAGTGGGGTGGCCAAGATATCAGTGGCGTTTTCATCAGTTGTTAAAAGTAGATCAACACTTTCATATCATAAATCTCTTTCTTTAATTGCATGTTGATGCTTCTATATCAAATAGATTTTGCCAGGATTTTCTCAATCTGTATAGGCAAATCTTGGTGATGGAATAGACATGCTAAGATACAGTTAAAAACTGAAACATTACAGCTTACAAAACATTAATCCATCTGTTCTTATCAACAAGTCATCAAAGGCCAATGTAATTTTTATAATTTTATATAAGCATTATTGATTTTAGAGACATGAAAAGTAGGGCATGTAATTATGGTGTACCTTGTTTTATGGTTGGGTGAGTCAACTCAACATGCAGAAATTAATTTTCCAACAAATTTTAAGCTCTTATGTTCATCAGTATTTATTGCTCATAATCACATTTTCTAATTTTTCAAGTCCAGTCCGAATAATATAAATTTTATTTTCAGTTAAACGAAGAATAAATTTAATTAAAATTTTTAAAATATATATCGATATTAATTAAATATGACATCGTCGATAATGTGATCGCAAATTTATTACTTAATCCGTCATCCTGCCCATCTGGTTCCCAAACTAAAGCTGAATAACCACATTGTTGTGCCTAAACCAGAAACAATGTACTACTTCATTATTAGCCACCAATTATCAATAGGTCATGGTAAAAACTTAATGACCAATCTGAACGTACCTCAATGGAATTATTTCCTTTCCATGTTAGCTGTTGATCAAGATTTCCCCTACGTCTATGACACATAATGATAGGTATTATTGCAACATTATGGTTCAATTTTCTCGAAAAAGACGACTTCATACACCAGTTTCATAGGTATTAAAAGGTAGTCGTTGCTGTCAATAAAAGGTCATTTACAAACTCTATTATTAGGGAAAATTGAATCAACTATCGACTAATTAGGAATACAATGTAAAAATTTAAAAGAATATAATTTTTTATTCGGATATCTAATTGGTATGACGTTTTAAATTATATAACTTTTCGAGATCTATACGTAGACAATGAGATGTGATCACCTTATTTCTGTTTTCATCGTAAAAATATCGTTTGAATCTTTAATTTTTGATTTTCAGTTTTTATCAGAACTTTTAACTTTTTACCTTTTATCTTTTAAATTTTTGGATTTAAAATTTAATTTTTAATATATATCATTATTCATACATATTCTATGTGTACTTTGAATGTATTATGGATTTTTCATTCTGGTCCTATAAGTTTACAACAATGTCAAAATAAAATATTTTAAAATGTAATGAGATTACACCTGTTCCATATAAAAATGAGTCTACAACGGGCGTCAAATATCGTTGAACATCGTTAATGTTGAATGCCGTTGAATATTATTAAATTAATTTATAAAGAATAAAATTTTAAAGGACTAATCATATAATTATTAATAACATATTGATTTTATCACATTTTTATTAATTACATGCTGAATCCTTGAGATTTTAAATTTTTATTAATTAATTTAATAGTGTTCAACAATGTTCAACATTAGTGGTGTTTAGCGGTGTTCGACGTCCGTTGTAGAATTTTACTCCATATAATTGTAGAATTATAGTAAATTTGTGTCAGTTTTTTAAACTTTTCAGTTTGTCCCTCTATTTTTTTTTCTTTCATTTTAGTCTAAAAAAAATGTCCCAAACTCGTCCCGCTCCTTGAAACTCATCGGCAGCTGAAGACGAATCCTTTTGATACTATAGAAAATGACTGTTTCTATAAATAATTTTTGTTATGGACCAGTTTCTATTTTTTTTTAAAAATTAGCTTTTCCCCCTAAATAACCCTCCAAGTTTCTACCTATTCCTTAGCAAAATATTTAACTCATTTTATATCAACCAATAAAGTGGTGACCTTCAGTCAAATATTAAATGTGTATTTTAGCACTATACATAAATTAATACCGATATTATAACGATAAGACAAATAAACGATCGTAAAAAAAAAAATAACATATATTTACGGGTAAAAATCATTTGTCTCTTTCTCATGTTTCTTTTTATGTTTTCTTTGAAATTTTTTTAAATAATTTAATTTTTACCCTTAAACCTTATTTTTTATATCCTAAACCATACACCTGAAAAAAATACACCATACCCCTATTTCTGTAAACTCTAATTACATTTCATAACCTTAAATTCTTAACTCTAAATTCTTTAATTTTCAAAAAAATACATAAAAAAGAGGTAGATAATTTTCACCCCATATTTACTTGCATGAAAAATTCTAAACACAAAAAAAACATAAATAAATAAATAATTATAAAAAATATGATCAAATTAATAAAGATATATATAAAAAATTAGTATTAAATTTATTAAAATTTTTAATTTAAGATTAAATTAATTAAATCTATAAATAAAAAATTAAAAAAACTATTATTTTTTTAATTATCATGTCAGCCTTTAAAGTCGTTAACAATTCAACGACTATTTTATAATAAAAAACAAACTTTAATGACCAAGTTAAGTTATACATTTAAAAGTTAAATTACCAAAATGACCCCATTATATTTAGGTTTCATCATCTTCAAGGAAGGAGAGGTTTAACCAATCCTCCAGGTTCAAATTTTGAGGTGTTTTTATTGTTGGCATTTATTTTAGCCATAGGACGTGAGGTAACCCATTTTTACCCCAACTACTGCATCTAAAACCAGAAGAGTGGCTCAGCCAGCATATTAATGGACCTCAACTGCTCTCATCTTTCCCATTAATGCAATGCCCCAACTACATCTAAGCTGTGTCGATAAGTATCGTCACTCTCTCTTCTCCTTCTTCTACCCACAGCAAAACACTGCTTCTCTTTCTTCTAAACTTTTATTTCGAAATCAACCAGGACATGGCAGCCGAAGCAGGGAAGAAGGAAGAAGTGATGTCGAAGGTGAAAATCACCACCAAGACCCATGTGAAGCCCGGAAAGGTCATAGGGAGAAAAGAATGTCAGTTGGTCACATTTGATCTCCCGTACCTGGCATTCTACTATAACCAGAAGCTGTTGTTTTACAAGTGTGGGGAGTTTGAAGAGAAGGTGGCGAAACTCAAGGATGGACTGAGGGTGGTTTTGGAGGAGTTTTATCAGCTGGGAGGCAAGCTTGGGAAAGATGAAGAAGGGGTTTTCAGGGTGGAATACGATGATGATATGGACGGTGTCGAGGTGCTGGAAGCGGTCGCTGAGGGGATCGCGGTGGATGAACTGGCGGGGGATGAAGGCACGAGCTCTCTCAAGGACTTGATCCCCTACAATGGTGTCCTCAACTTGGAGGGATTACACAGGCCACTATTGTCTGTGCAGGTAAATATATTCATTTACATATTTTTGTAGGGAAAGAAATTGGAGGTGGATCCTGGTAAAGAGACTTATGGTCATGATAGATTCAGAAATATTCTTTAAGATCTATCTATATCTATATATAATATAGATCTAAAAGTTTTAGAATAAACTTAATTAATTAAATAAATAAATAATATTAAATTTAAAAAACATATAATTAATAAAATAAATAACTACAAGAAAAATTTTCAAATTTTAGGATTTATTATTCACATAGATCCGTCAACTTTCATGAAATTCCCATCCATATACGTGACTTCTGTTATGACGTTCGTGAAAAAACACTAATGTATGTGATATTTATTGTGATATTATAAAAACATCGCTAAAAATGTTATTATATATTTAGGTATTGTTTTTTAAATTAGTTTTTGATTTTAAAAATTTGGTTCAAGATCCAGAGCAATACTAAGCACGTAATTTTAGGGGGAAATTTGCATTTAAAAAATATTTTTTAATCAAATTTAAAAGCTAAAATTTATAATTTGTACGTTTGAAAAAGTATTTTTAAGTGTTAAATTCTAAATTTAACATTTATTTGTTATTGTTTTATTTATATTTTTTAAATTTATAATTTTTATGATTATATAATTAATAATATATTTTTAATTTAAAAATTATATATTAATTAAAGTGTTTTAAATTTATTCTATTCTTCATAAAATACATACAACTGTTAAAAAAATATGTATTTATTAATAAAAATATTTTTATATTTTTATGATAATTTAAGTTAATGTATTTTATATATTATAACATTAAAGAAATTAGATATCATTTATTTTTATACAACTTATAATATCATGTCTAAAATGATCATTTAAATTTTTAAAAACACTTTTTGACACAAATACTAAACATTTAAATCTCAAATCTAACAACTAAAAGCGCTTCTAATTTTTTTTAAGTACTTTTTCACAGCACTGTTCAAAAGTAATAATAAACTATCCCTTAGTGTTGTTAATATAATTTTATGATAATTTAAGTTGATGCATTTTTTTTTATATTATAACATTAAAAAAAATAGATATCATTTATATATAACTTATAATATCATGTCTAAAATGATAATTTATCTTTTTTAAAAGTACTTTTTGACAATAATACTAAATATTTAAATCTCACATTCAACAACCAAAAGTATTTTTAAAAAAATTTAAAAAATATTTTTTTACCGCTCTTTTCAAAAGTAATAATATACCGACCCTTAGTATTGTTAAGGCAGCTTTATTTCTTTTTATGGTTGTGTTCCCCATCAACTTCCATAAGCCCTTTAGCCCAATATAAAGAATTCCTTGGACCCCTTGAACCGGAGTCGTAGTCATGGTCTTATCCTCGGTCTTTACTTTATTAATGATGGCCCATCAGCAGTACACTGGCCACGTGATTTTCTAATCGTTTCCATCCGTTTTTGTATCCAAAAATTGATTACTCTCTTTCTAATTAAATGATTTATTATTGACTTTTAAAAAATAAAAATTTTAAATTTAATTATAATTATATTAATCATTTTAAATAACTAAAATTTATAAAATATATATTTAAAAACCATTTAATTAAAAGTTTTTAACTATATTTTTATATACTTTTATCACTAATAAATTTTAATTTATAATATGTTAAAATAGAAAAAATAGAAAAAAAAATTTATGGGACAAAACAATTAAAGAAGTGATATTTTAAAAGTATTTTGTTTTTATCTTAAAAAATTAATTATAAACTATAATAAATATACTGTATCATTTAATTATAAACATGTTACTATTTTCAAAGATTATAATTTAGTTATTCAATTAAATTATTGTTAAAAATTATTATGTTACTTTTAATTGATCGCTTAAATTATCATTTTAAAGAATGTGACATATCTTTTACTTGTGCAAACTCTATAGTTAACCAAGCTGAAAGATGGACTGGCAATGGGGTGTGCGTTCAACCACGCCATCCTAGATGGAACCTCGACATGGCATTTCATGAGCTCATGGGCTCAAATCTGTAGCGGATACGACTCGGTTGCCGTCCCACCGTTCCTCGAGCGGACCAAAGTCCGAAACACCCGAGTGAAACTGGATCTCTCGCTCCCTCCGAACCCACTCCCTTCGTCCAACGGTGATGCCCGACCCCAACTCAGGGAGAAACTCTTCAGGTTCACAGAAGCTGCCATCGACAAGATTAAGTCCCAGGTTAACGTCAACCCACCATCCCCACCCTCTAAACCATTCTCCACTTTTCAATCTCTAGCTGTCCACATTTGGCAACATGTAACCCGAGCACGCAACCTTAAACCCGAAGACTACACAGTTTTCACCGTCTTCGCGGATTGTCGTAAAAGGGTGGACCCACCCATGCCAGAAAGCTACTTTGGCAACCTCATACAAGCCATCTTCACTGTCACGGCAGCAGGTTTATTGCTGGCCAACCCAATGGATTTCGGTGCATCGGTAATCCAGAAAGCTATCGAAGCACACGATGCCAAGGCCATCGAGGAACGTAACAAGGAGTGGGAAGCCGCTCCAAAGATTTTCGAGTTTAAAGATGCTGGTGTCAACTGTGTGGCTGTGGGGAGCTCCCCGAGGTTTAAGGTGTACGATGTCGATTTCGGGTGGGGAAAACCGGAAGGCGTGAGGAGTGGTTCCAACAACAGGTTCGATGGGATGGTTTATTTGTATCAGGGGAAGAGCGGTGGAAGGAGCATTGATGTGGAGATCACCTTGGAAGCTGCAGCAATGGAGCAGTTGGAGAAAGATGACGAGTTTCTAATGGAAGTCTAATTCAGCTTCTTCTTTAGCACGGTCAGATAGATAAATAAGGGTGCCATTTTCACATTTATATCGATCATATGAAAAGCTTTGTTGATTAAAAAGAATGAATTGGTCGCTATGAATGTGAAAATAATATGGTAGCTTTAGGGCAGAGTTGCTTTTGTTAGTGTGAGCCTGTGAGGTGAGTTTAAGTTTGGATTGACCTGTGTTGCTAGTGCTTTTCTGTGTGCTTAATGAATTAATAATTTGTGTTCAATTAAGAGTTATGTTGGATTCTTCCATTTGGCAAGGTTGCTGAAATCATTTAAAAGATGGGTAAACTATATAAATGGTCCCTCGATTATACCTCAGTTATCTTTTACATTCTCTAACTATCAAAAGTTACAAATTGGTCCATTGACCTTTTTATTTTGTTACAAAGTGGTCCTCTATCCTTAAAAAATAACGAGAATCTGACGTGTACGTTAAATGTTGAATTGGATTACCACGTGGCATCTCAATCTCTTTAATCCCCAACACACTGAAGAATTGGAATTCAAAAACCGTAATCTAAGAAATCCCTAAAATCTTATTTCCCTTAAATTTCAGTTTCAAATTTCTCTGAGCGAAGATGGAGTCGTTAAGGGAGATTCCAAAATATGCTACCACTTTGAATCAAAAGCTCAATCCGATTCCCCAACAACGTCTTCTGAAATAATCTTTACATGTTCTTTCCAAATCTTGGAAGAAGTTTTTTTACCAAAACTCTGATACAACCAGCATGCTCTTCATAGGTCCATTTGATTCTGATAAAGATTCAGAAATTGAGATCTCCCTCAAAGACTCTATCTTTACTCAGAGAAATTTGAAACTGAATTTAAGGGGGAAAAGATTTTAGGGATTCCTTAGATTAGGGTTTTTGAATTTCAATTTTTCAGTGTGTTGGGGATTAAAGAGAGTAGGATGCCACATGGTAATCTAACTCAACATTTTAACATTCACGTCAGATTCTCGTTATTTTTTAACGGCAGAGGACCACTTTATAACAAAAAAGATAATCAGTGGATCAATTTATAGGGGTGAGCATTCGGTTAATTCGGTCGATAGCCGAACCGAATTAACCAAAACCGAATTAACCAAAATTTTTAAAATTTTAACCATTAACCGAACCAAATTTTCTTTAACTGAATTAACCGAACCGAAATTATTTTGGTTAATTAGCCGAATTAACCGAAATTTATTATAAATTTGGTTAAATTATATAATAAGTCACTAATTAAGCTAAAATAATTTTTTAGTCACTAAACTTTTATTTTATACTAATTTAATACAAAATTTAGTGACTATTTTATAATATAAAAAAATTAATGAATATTTTATAATTTTTTAAAAGTTAAATGGTTAAAAATAAATATATATATAATATTTAATATATATATAATTTCAGTTAATTCGATTAATTAACCGATTTTGAACCGAATTATCAAAAAAATTAACCATTAATCGAATTTACCAAAAATTAACCGACCGAATTAACCAAAATCATTTTAGTTCGGTCGATTAACCGAATTAACGAATGCACACCCCTATCAATTTATAACTTTTGATAGTCAGAAGATGTAAAAGATAACTGAAATATAGTCGAAAGACCATTTATGCAATTTACCCTTAAAAGATTTAGGACAATATGAACATCTCTTGTCCCACCGTGATGTGGTATTGGAGTCATTGGCTAATAAAAAAACAGTTCATTAAGACAGTTGTCAAATCAATAAAAACATGGTACTTGATGTCAAATTATGTTGTACAATTTCTCTAGCTGATTACGTAGAAACAAAAACATTTGCAACGAACTAATAATATACAGTCACTTAACCAAAAATTAGAAGAATCGTAATGGGACAAAATGTGGCGTTTCTTTCCTTCTTTTATACTTGTTGAGAAGCCTACAGTCCCTTGCTCCGAGGCTTCTGTAAGATAACTCGGTCTTCCCATCCCCATTAATGCGATTTCATGTTTCGTTCTCGGGTTTTTGAGATGGAGGCATCGCGGCAGCCGCAGTCTCCTTGGGAGTATCTGTTAACAATTTTAATACAGATAACATCACGGTGAGAAAAAGAGGCAATGGATAGAAGTTAGACAGATATATAAAGAACAACTGACCTTCGTCTTGATTTTGAGATCCTGACTCGGTTTCTTCAGGAGAGGCAGTCTGGCCCTGTTGTTTGGAAGCTGAAGCTTTTAGCTGCTCTTCTGTGATCTTTAAGTACTCTTCGCTGGTATAAGCCTCATTTACGGATTGTGCAACACCTGCGGCAAGGTGACAAATTGCATGCTTCTTATATAACTTTGAAATATACAAAGGGAATGGGCCACTAAGCCATAAACAGCAGGAGTGAACACTATACGATAGGATTTAGCGCATGTTTTGATGGTGAGAGATCAAGAAATAATGTAAGCGAGATTCAATGGAAAAATCTTATGAAGGGTCAGAGATCATAAGATGAATTCATGAATCAAGCCCTTAATAGCCTTAAATATAAGAATATAAAGAACTTACTCGAGTCAGCCTTGCTACCAGTTTCCTCAGTGCTGGCAACTGGTGAAGGGGTTGGGGGAGATTTGCTTATATAGGGGCTGTTTCTATTCAGCGTGTTCTGTGTTGAACTTTGCATTTCGTCAAGACCAATCTCTCGTTCAAGGGTGCTCTTGAATTCCCTTGAGACTTCCTTCACAGAAGATAAAATGGTGGAGAATTCAGAAGGGTAAAGCCATTATGTGGTAAAGATACAAGTAAAACCAAAGGGTTCAGGCCCTACCTGAAGTTCCCTAATGGTGGGTTGGAACGCCCGCAATGTTTTTCCCAGATTCCTAGCAACCTGCACTTTAATAGGCCATTTGAGATGTCGAAAGGATTTAACTTGAACAGAATATTATCTTAGACAAGGTTATGTTTGATTGTTTGGTTATAATATTTAATACTTTGCTTTGCTTCTTCCAAAATTTTCTACAAAGAATACATGGATAGTAAAAAGCAAAATGATATTCAACTAAAAAATGAATGTGGCTCAAATGTGACAAAATGTAAACATAATTATCTCATATAAAAGGAAAGCCCGAAATTGCATAATTTAAAACAAGTAGCAAAAGTAACACTAAAACTGCAGACTAAACAGTTACTGACCAAATCTTGATGAACTCCGAGAATAATCATTTACGAAAGGCATCAAAATGACTACTATGCAGTTATGTAAAATCTTGATAAGTTCAAAAGTATCACAATGCAACATCTGCTTTCAGGATCAATGCAACCAAGCACTTTATCGATTTTCTTTTGATGCCCTTATGGCACTTCAGACTTCGTGGGTACAGCATATGGTTACCGATTCTTATCACAATACCTAAGGAAATATTCAACCCTTATATTTGAACAACTTGAAGTCCGATGGATGAAATGTGACATACAGCATATGATTAGCAATTCATCACGATACCTAAGAAAATATTCAACCCTTCGTAAATGTCTTTTAACTCTCAAGTTCCCGCAATTTAGATGCTTTTAGATATATTCAACCATTTAGTAAAATTTGAAAGAGGGATCTCAAGTAAAGAATAAAGATGTAGCACTTGATCCTAAAGATCAGAATCACTAAAGACACCCGAGCATGCTTGTCAGGAAGGCATAAGTTAGAACAAGCTCTGGAAGTACTTGGAGTTTAAAATAGGGTAATGCAATGGTCTTTTCCTGGCCAGATCATAGGAAAGTCATTGGAGTCATCATCATATAACAAAGATCACCAACCGAATGCATTTAGCTTAGATGATGAAAATGTTTTCGCATCAAAGGAAAAAAGACATTATCTTGTCAAACAAACAGCACATTAAGCATGATAAAAGCAGCAGGCAGCAAATTTTTGTCTGTTGACAGAACAAAGATTTCATCTAAAAAATTAGGATTCACCAACGATCTCTTTCATAATCTAAGATGATAAGGAGCTTTCAATTAAGTTAAACGACCCACTGGATTCTCATACAAGAAATATTAAAAGGTTCAAAATAGTTACCAAGACAAGAAACCACATCGTTTTAAGCTTCAACCAAAGCTAAGTATTCTGTAGCAAATCCAACATTATACCATCTCAAAAATTCAGTTTCAACCATTTATTCTCCAAAGCTCTGTTTAGACAATCCTAAGTCCTAACCATCTAACACCCTATCTTTATGACAGAATGTATACCATCTATCACTGGTTGTTGGTTAACTCATGGGGATTATTCATTGTTTGAAGCATTAAAGAGAGATTAATACTTGAAACTAGCTGCAATAAGACCTATGTTTCCAATCTGAGGAGCTACCTAAACCCAATACCCGCATGAAATTCCAAAAATGGAACTGTATAAAACACATATCTATATGAAGGAAACAGTCTGGAAAATCATCAAATATAAAAAATCACAAAAGGAGCAAGTAAAGAGTCGATGCTTATATTATAATTGAAAGAAGATGTAAAATGCCAACGAACAAACCTCAGCCAGACCCTTGGGACCAAATACCAACAAAGCAACCACCCCAATAACCAAAGCCTCAGGAGCTCCAACCCCAAACAAAGAGGCATGAACCACTTTTCCTTTACATCTTCCCCTTCTTTCTGAAACATCACCATTTCACAGGAAAAAAATTGAGAATCAAATAAAAGATGTACGGCTTAAAAGAGGAGACCCAGACAGAAGATACCTAATTTAAGAGATTTTGGCGAGATTGAAATGCCCAGATGCTTTAGACCAGTCCATTGAGAGAACACGGAAGGACCCAATTGAGGAAACCACGTGGAGAAGCGGAAAGGCAGGGCTCTGCGATTTGAAGCCAAAGGAGATAAGGAGCAAATCGCTGACTTGGAGGAAACAAAAGATGTGCATACGAATGTGGAAGCTGAGATGGGGGACGCCATGACCGTAAGTGTTGTCATTTGAAGAGGGTAATTTTAGTCTGAGTTGAAGGAGAGCTTAGATTTTTGGAAGCATGGACATGGATTGGAGGAGACCAAAAAGGTTATCTCGAAGTAGAAAGATGTCCGAAAATGCAACATGTGGAAAATGATTATCGAGGAGGTTAGTAGGGTATTGATTACCGGGTACCCGGTATTCGGATATTAGTTTATCTGAGTTTCTACTATATCGGCTCATATTTTGATCTTTTATATTTAGTACTCGTTATTCAGATATTAATAAAATCTGGATACCGGATATTCGATTTATAACTTTTTATTTTATTTAAAATTTTAGAAAATATATATTAAATACAAAAATAATTTTTTTAAAAAATAAACTTAAAATTTAAAAGTATATAATACAAATATAAAAAAAAATATGATTTAAATTTAATTTTAGAAAAAATATTAAGAAACTTAAAATAAAAATATAATTTAAAAATATAAAATATATTTAAAAATTATCGGGTTTGTGTACCCACTAAAGAGAAACTTTTGGCCCATGTCTTAAAAAACTATCGGGACATGTATCCGACCCAAAAAATTAAAAAACTTTAAAATATTCATCTATTTTGTATTAAATAATTAAATAATCGAATTAGATGAATCCAAATTTTAAACCACTAGTAGTTTATGTCTGAGGTAGCCTAGGGCTTTTCCACAAACATGTACGGATAGAAACAGGTCCGAATATTTTTTTTATTATTAAGGGTAAGTATCTTTGTATTTGTATTGATAGTGAAAATATTTTATTATTATAAGTATTCTAGTTTTGGGAGCTTAGGGTTTATTATAATTAGACATTTAGATTTATATATTTAAAATGTAAAGATTATAATTTAAATTTAGAGTTTAAGGTTAGAATTTAAGATTATAGATAAATATTTAAATCTTTAACATGTCACTCTAGAACTTAAATTAGGGAGGTCAATTGGACAGGGAAGGTATGAAATTTATTCTTCTTACATACATCTCTAGGGATGAGCACCGGTCGGGTCAGATTTTCGGTCCACTCGCACTCGAACCGAAAAATCATACCCTTTACATGCCACCCGATCTGACTCGTTTTTAGGGTGAAAAAATCCCACCTAATCCGACCCGATTTTTAAGCTCAAAAATCCGACCCGACCCGACCCAAATAATTAAAAAAAATAGGGACTAAACTGTAAAAAAATAAAATTTAGGGATATAATTGTAAAAATATTTAATTTTAGTGACCTGATTGTAAAAAAAATAATTTTAGTGATCTAATTGTATAAAATATATATCAAGAGAGGTCATTGTTGCAAATATCCTTAAAATATATATAAAAAAATTACACTATTAGTCCTAGGTCGGGTCGGGTCAAATTTTTTCCACCCTAAACTTGAATCCAACCCGACCTAAGATCACTCTTGAAAAAACCCGACCCAACCCGAACTCAAATTTTCACCAAAAAATCTAATATGATCGGACCGGATCGGATTAAAACCCATCAAATTCAGATTCTGTGCCCATCCCTGTACATCTCCGTTAAGGATTTTTATCTTCATCTTGTCCCCCATGACCCGCTATGAATACAAAATCTAAAACATCTCTACCCACAAATGGCAAGATTAAAACCATATCGTCCTATCACTCATGTGGGTTTTGAGACCCATTCAATCCTCTCTTTACTCGTTTAGTCGTATCATAACTCATTCATATAATATATTTATAAATATTAATTAAATAAATATAAATTAAATTTTTTGATATTATTCTAATTTGGTTATAAATATAAAATATTTTAAAATTTAGTCAACAGCCCTAAATTCTAAACTATCTAACCTAAAACCTTAATCTTTAAAACCTAAGCTAAAATCATAACCCCTAAATAACTCCGCTTGTAGAAACTTTATTTTTCACATCCTTATAAATAAATCATAAATAAATAAATAAATATTTAATATCATACAATAAAAATAAAAAAATTCAACATGCACATGAGTTTTATGGTTAGATTTTTAAGGTTTAGATTTAAAAATTTAGGTTTAGTATTTTAGAATTGACGAGGTAATGTTAGAACTTAAGGTTTATAAATTAAAACTTAAATATTTAACTATATTATCCTAAACTTTAAACCATAATATTTAAAGTTTAAATTCTAACATTAAGTCTTAAATTCTAACAACAAACTCTAATTCATACATTCAAATTTTAACCCTAAATCTTAAAATTAAGATATTCGTAAAAAAATTATTTATAAATAAATACATAAAAATATCAATTTAAATTTAAAATCATATCAATTCCACGACTTAACTCACATAACAATGAGAGTTATTTATACTTATTAAGATATTTTTCCCTCTTCGAATCGAGAAATTATATTATAGGTAAATCTCACCACGTGTTCATGAAACCAACCACTAAAAATCATTCATCTCATTAATTTTTCCATGTCATATTTTTTCCAGGTGAATCTTCACTTGAAAAACTGGTTTTAGAATGAATTGACAATAGACATGAGTGAAGATTCATTTAAGAAAGTATGACATGTAAAAAATATGAGATAGATGGTTTTTAGTGGGTGGTCTCATAGATAACGTGATAAGACTTACCCATGATATAATATATATATAATTTCTCATTCGAATCGGTTTCCTCCCACCACACAGTCCGTTAGCATATCACTTAACTCAGACATGGAGTTTTTAATTTTGGGTTAGAAGTGTGAACCTCTCATTATTGGTGGTGGTGGGCGGATCTGGTGTGTGAGAGAGCAGGCCTGCCCCCACTCTGGGGTACACTTGAAAACTTTTGGAACAATCTCAGGTTTGGAGTCATTGCCATTGGCTTCTACCTGATGAAACCACAGGCAATAATACAATGACTCACAGTGGGATTCCAATTTCCAAGCTACCATATAAAAGAACATATGTGCTGCATTTTCTTCTGGTATGGGACAGTTCTAGCTTTGAATTATATATATGGGGACTGGGGAGTGTAGAGCCACCTGATCTTTATGGTCTGAACCGGGCAGGTCTGGCCACGATGGGACCTGGACTGGTCCCAATAGGTTCAAAATGCCATTCATCCTTTACCAGAAACTTTAGAAAGTTTGGCAGAGTATAAAGAGTGTAAAGACAAAAGATTTGTGGGTATCCTTTTGTTTTTTGTTTCTGCATGGATTCATCCATCTCTTTTGACTGTTTCAAAGTTGAACGTCTTTGATTTCTTCGCATGAATTCTTTAGGCCGTACAAGTGATATGACTAGGTTGGTTTAGTTTATTTATATGAAGAATCAGTGCACAGTCTTGGCATAAAAAATGGAGCTTTTTTTTTTTTATAATATTCAAGAAATTGTATGTTCGGTAATATTTAGACGCAATTTAATCTGAAGATATTGTTATTGTTTAGACGCAGTTTAAACAAGTCTTTCTTAAACGGGTGAAAATCATTTGATTTTTTTTCATAATTTTTTTATTTTTCTGTTTTAAATTAAAAGTTTAGGTTTTAAAGTCAGGGTTATAATTAGAGTTTAGGGAATTAATGGTAGGGTATATTTTTTAGGACGTAGGGTTTATGATTTAGGACATAAAAATTAAATTTTTTAAAATATTTGAAGAAAACATAAAAAAATAGATGATTTTTACCTTTCCCAAACGAGCATTCCTCGAAAATGAAACGTACATGTGTAGAAGAAACTCCCAAAAGGACAAGATCATGAAGCACCATGGATGAATCTGAGGATCGTTACCAAACTCTGGACCTTGAAAAATTATCGAATGAATATTATTCATCGCGTTATTTATAGTATAAATTAACTATATTTGTCTATCTTATTTTTCTAAAATGAAACGTCATTTTTTTACTTATAATTAAAGAGTGATAGTTATTTTAAGATAAATAGATCAAATTAATTGAACTATAAATAACATGATGAATATAAATCATCTAATAATTTCTTTTAGAGCTCACAATTTGAATCTTCATTATAATACTTATTTTAATCTATATTCTATAATTATTTATATCCATTTTTAGTGTAATTTATGGGACATTTTAATCTTTTCAACGTTATAGTGTCCCTGCCTGCCTAACCCACAAGCACAAAGGCAATTTGATGTGTTTTGAATGAGAGGGGCCACGGGAGAGAGAGGAGATGTACCGATGCCAAGTTGCCAACAAAACATAATGATAAAATCGATAATTAAAAAAAAAGAAGAAGGCAAATGTGGGGTCACGACACGTGCAAAGGTCATAGAGATGGTGGGATTCATCCCCCTTCAATTCAGTTCTTACACTAAATTAAAATTGTAAGTATGATTCGAGTTTTGACGTAAATATTACTTAAAAAAAAAATCTTAACGTATGATGTAATTGATTTTAATTTTTAATCTATAATATTTGTTATCGTATATATAAAGTCGAATTTAATTAAATTTTATTATAAATAGTGTTTTTAAAGTAAATTATGATAGTTTTTTTTATCTATAATTAGGAGAAATTATATTATAGGCTCGTCCTATCACGTCAGTCGTGGTCCTTAGTCAATGAAAACCGTCCATTTCATCACTAATCTCCAACTCATTTTTTTCAACCAATGAATCTTCACTCATAATTTACATGTCATTTTAAAAATATAATTTTTGAAAATTATATTAATTACATGGTTGATTAGTGGCGGAATGGGCGGTTTTCATTGGCCAGGGACCACGGCTGACGTGATAGGGCAGGCCTATGATATAATCTTTCTATAAGTAGAAAATAAGTAGTTATTGAGTAAAAATCGTCTATCTCTTAATGATATCTCTTTTCGTGTCTCTTATTAAAAAATCATATAAAATTAAATTCTAAATCATAACCTTAATTTTTTATGTCCTAAACCCTATACCCTAAAAGTACACATTACCTCTAATTTTCTAAACCCTAATCATAACCTCTAACATTAAACTATAAACTCACTAATTTAAAGTAGAAGCATGATTAAGAGGTAAACAATTATAACCTTAATTTACCCATAATAATAACAAATTAAAGAAACTTAGATCAATCAGAACGTGTTTTATGTCACTAATAAATAAAAAATAATTAAATGTAATAAAATGGATAATTGTACGCTAAGTCTGTCTAAATTTTATTTTTTTAAAATTAATCCTAAAAATCTTTATTTAACCTTAATTTTATCCCATTTTTAAATTTTTTTAAATTAGTTCAATAATTTTAACATGTTGACATTTTTGTTCAATTTAATCTTCAAAATCTTTATTTAACCGATAATTGACCCCTATTACTTTCTATTTTTATAATTTAATCTAATTTTTTAAATATAATCATAATTTTTTTTAATTTAGTCTAAAAATTATTGATAAACTCGAAATTAACCATAATTTCTTTATAATTTTTATATGTAGTCCAATATTCTAAAGTAATTGTATTTTTGTTTAATTTAGTCTATAAAATCATTATTAACCGCGATTGATTTTTAATTTTTATAATTTATTTTAATATTTTAAATATAATTATATTTTTTCATTTTATTTAAAAACATTATTAGATCTAAAATTAATCCCTTTTTTCATATTTTTTTATAATTTAATATAATATTTTAACCATAATCATATTTTTCAATTTAGTCTTAGAATTATTGCTTAACCCACGATTGAGGTAAATGTTTACTTATGAGTTCAATACAACTTTTGGTGTATGATGTTCAGACTATCAATAACAACTTTTATAAGTGACTTTAAATTTTATAGATTATCGGTAATACTTTCGATGTATGATAATTTGAACCGTTAAAATTTTATTGTTCGATAATAATAAATTCTCTGGACCATCAATAAAATATTCAATGTATGATGATTTTAGATTGTTACCTTTGGATCATATACCCTTGAAAGAAATTATAATAATCGATTATATTATTTTTTATTAAAATTTATTAATTAATAATTAATATATAATCGATTAAATAATTAGATCCAATAGTTGAGTAGTCACATATATAGTTTACCCTTTATTTATTTAAAATCAACGTTCAGACAACTCGATTTCTAAACCCAAACATCCTCCCTCTCCGCTCCTATCAATCTCTCTCCACTCGATCTAAGCAATTCTCTAGAGCTAAAATGAAAAGGAAAGATTGATTCTTTTTGTTGAAAAATCCATCTCTTTAAGTTTAGATTTTAGGGTTTATTTTATATATTTCGCTATGGTTTTTGTTTCTTAGCTGGAGGTTTATGGGATGAGATAAAGCAAAATTTTCACTCTATTTTCATAAATCTATTACTGGGTTGGAGCTCAGATTAGCGGATTTGATGTAAGTTCCTTTTTTCCTTGTTTCGTTTTATTTGATGCTTAGCAATATTTGTTGGCCATTATTTCTCTGTTAATTAAGGTGTTCGTTGGAGTCTGTATGTAGATCTGTTGGTTGGAACTTACTGTTTTGAGCACTTTTCAGATCATAATTTTTTGTTTGGTTTCCGAGAAAATTTGGGGTGGGGGGAGAAAGAAAGTTGAGTATTAAAGCACGTTGCCAACAATAAAAAAAGTTTGAAATTCACATAGTTATGGGAAAAAGATGTGATTTTCCTTTTATTATAGTTTCTTTCGTTTACATTGGTGAATTAAAAAATGTTATCATGCTTTGGTGTTTTCAAAGATGTAGAAGTGAAACAGTGTGAACCCGATACTTTTGGGACTTAAAGAGGTTATCTGAGAAACACCAACGGCTGAAGATAGTACAGATTGAGGTTTAAGAAAACTGGTTTCAGATTTATAGTAATATATGTTCTAAATCTTTTAGTGGCATGCATCCGTATAGATGTACCTATAATCAAGAAATTTGATTTGTCATGGTTTCTTTGTTGCGTGATTTCTATGTATTGTTTAAATCATCCAATGAAATTTATTGTTGTAGAAGATAGACAAACATGCATTGACATAAACAGATGCACAAATTTGTCTAGAAAAAAGAAGAAAAAAAGAATGTTATGTTTCCCCGTATAAGTACTCAAAGTAGGTAATTGGCCTCTGGCTTGATTATGATTCTGATAGTTGTTGGGTATGTTGTGCAAATGTTTTGAGGAAAACCAAGTATATAGTCTTTCCTCTTCAGATTATAGCTTATGGTGTTGGTTGTGAGGCTCATAGGATTCCAGCATAAAATCCAGACTTCTTCAAAGCCTCTCTATTGTGAATTGATTGTTGGGTTAAAAAATTGAATCCTTTAGTGTTGTCAAGATCTGCAGTTTCAATATTTGGAAATGGAATTGCTTTAGAAAAACTTGCCAAGTAGTCACCTCAGGTCACAAGTTTGAAACATGCCTTCATGGTGGGGAAAGTCATCCTCCAAAGAAGTGAAGAAGAAAACAAACAAGGAAAGTTTCATTGATACCTTACACCGAAAATTTAAGATTCCTTCAGAAGGAAAACCAAACTGTAGGTCAGAAGTATCTTGTAGACACGACAATGACACAATTTCAGAAAAAGGATCTCAATCCCGAGCAGAATCTAGGTCTCCTTCACCTTCTAAACAGGTTTCTAGGTGTCAAAGTTTTGTTGAAAGGCCTCATGCTCAGCCACTGCCACTTCCTGATCTACATCCTGCTATAGTGGGTCGTACAGGCTCTGGAATCAGCATATCATCAAAACCAAAGCCAGAAAAGGGCTCCAAGTCAACATTATTTCTGCCTCTCCCAAGACCTGGATGCATACGTCATAGGCTAAATCCTAATGACATAGATGGAGATTACATAACTGCTTCAGTTTGCAGTGAGAGTTCAGCTGAAAGTGATGATCCAATCGACTCACATCTTCGTAGTCCGCAAGCAACTGATTATGACAATGGGACTAGAACTGCTGCAAGCAGCCCTCCCAGGTGAGCATACCTGTTTGTTTCATGTTAGTACTAGAACGTGGATATTTTACTTCTGGTTTTCTTCTCTCTTATGCTTGCTAAAATCCTCACCCCTAACAAAATTATGCTTATTTCATGTATGAAGCGTGATGCTCAAGGATCAATCCTCTACAATTTGCCAAAGTAACTCAAGAGAGGCTAGGAAAGAGTCTAACATTTCATTTGGTAATAATATCTCTCCGAAAACTCCTAAAAGAAGACCTTTAAGCAATAAAGTGTCAAATCTACAGATCCCACAACATGGTGCTTTCAGCAGCGCTCCTGACAGCTCCATGTCAAGTCCTTCCAGAAGCCCAATGAGAGTTTTTGGCACGGAGCAAGTAATGAACTCTCCTTTTTGGGCAGGAAAGACTTATACGGATGTCACTTTGCTTGGATCTGGTCATTGCTCCAGTCCTGGATCAGGTCAGAATTCTGGACATAATTCATTGGGTGGGGATATGTCAGGACAGCTATTTTGGCAACCAAGTAGGGGCAGCCCTGAGTATTCTCCAATACCTAGTCCTAGGATGACCAGTGCTGGTCCCAGTTCTAGAATTCATAGTGGTGCTGTCACTCCTATTCATCCTAGATCAGCATGCACAGCTACTGAATCGCATACTAGTTGGCATGATGATGGAAAACAACAAAGCCTCAGGTTGCCCCTTCCTCCTGTAACAACTTCCATTTCTTCTCCTTTCTCGCATTCGAATTCAGCAGCAACGTCTCCATCCGTGCCACGAAGTCCAGGAGGGGCAGAGAATCTTGTAAACCCAGGGTCGCGGTGGAAAAAAGGAAAGCTACTGGGTAGAGGCACATTTGGTCATGTTTATGTTGGTTTTAACAGGTATAATTGTCAGAAGGAATAGTTGTTTAATTTACTTCTTAAAAATGAAATCTGTTGCCCAATGGTTTATGCCTTATGTTAGTCCTTCCTTGAGCTTAGTAATTGAGACTGATGATTCAGTATTTATACTATTTTACCAATAAGATATGATTCTTACAGTATATTACATGATATATTAAACTAGTGGGCATCTAAGGGTTTCTGCATGTCTACTCTTTCGAAATATATGTTGGTGATTGTTTTTGTTACTATGCCTATATCTAATTTTGTTTTCAATGTTTCTCAGTGAGAGTGGTGAGATGTGTGCAATGAAAGAGGTTACTTTGTTTTCTGATGATGCCAAGTCAAAAGAAAGTACAAAGCAATTGATGCAGGTAAGCATTTTCCCATCAGCTTAAGAAGTTTCCTTTTGTCTGGATGATGCAAAAAGAAACAATGCTTTCCTTGTTATTCTTTAACGTGGTTATAGCTTTGAAATAAATTCATATTCTTACTGCTCTGATAGGAAATTGCTTTATTGAGCCGCTTATGGCATCCAAATATCGTGCAATACTATGGATCTGAAAAGGTGTGTCCTATATCCAACAATCTGTTTATGTTATGATTATTGAAAATTGTTATTAAAGATCTCAGGAAGTTGCATTGACTGATGGGTTTTTCCAAAAGAGTTATTCTTTTATATATTAAGAAAAAACTGAACCATTTAGTGTTAATAAACTTTTGGGAATTTTTTGTGATCAACTTACCACAAAACACTATTACTTGTTATGCAATTTCTTACAAAAATAAATTAGTACGGTGCCTCTCTTACAGTGCTCTCAAATAAACTCCTTAACAGGTTGATGACAAGCTTTACATATACCTTGAGTATGTATCCGGTGGGTCTATTTATAAAATCCTCCAGGAGTATGGGCAGCTTGGTGAACTAGCAATTCGCAGTTACACTCAACAGATCTTGTCTGGGCTTGCCTACCTACATTCTAAATCGACTGTTCATAGGTGAGTCAGGTTATCTATTCCTTATCTGAATATGTTAGAATTACCTCTTCATGGCATCTCTCTACTTGTATTTGCATAAAGGAAATCTTGTTCATCTTATATTTCTTGTACAGAGATATTAAAGGAGCAAACATACTGGTAGACCCTAATGGTCGTGTTAAGTTGGCGGACTTTGGGATGGCAAAGCATGTAAGTGGGGGAGTAATCATTTTTTGTTATAAACTAACTTGATCAGAGTAAATTGTAGCTAGCCCTTTAGCAAAAAAAAATTGTAGCTACCCCAAGCTTGAAGATCAGATATGACTTATTTAATGCTATATTGTTATTCATTGATTAGACTTCTTCTGTAAGGTTATTTCATACTTATAATGCATGGCATGCTTTTCAGATTGCAGGGCAATCATGTCCACTTTCGTTTAAAGGAAGCCCTTACTGGCTGGCACCTGAGGTTAGACTTATTTTTCTCATCGGGTTTATTTCAAATTCTTACTAATCCATCTTCAAGGGGAAAATGACATGGTTTTTGTGGTTTGAGCTTTTTTCAGTTCTGAAGTTTTCTTTATAATGTATCTCAATTTTTTTCCTATTATTTTCCCAGATTATAAGAAACCCTAGCGGTTGCAACCTTGCTGTGGATATATGGAGTCTTGGATGCACTGTTTTGGAAATGGCTACAACAAAACCTCCTTGGAGTCAATATGAAGGGGTCTGTTATAAATTTTACAAGAATTGAAAGATGGGATGATTTAAATTTCAAAGTTGTTTAATGTACCTATAATAATAGCAGTTTTTTTTAATTATTATTTCTACTGGCTTTGTGATATGTGTATTTAGGTTGCGGCTATGTTCAAGATTGGAAATAGCAAGGAACTTCCACCCATTCCAGAGTACCTCTCCGATGAAGGAAAAGATTTTGTACGCCAGTGTTTGCAACGCAACCCACAAAATCGTCCTACTGCAGTTCAGCTTTTAGGTCACCCGTTTGTAAAGTATGCTGCACCTTTAGAAAGGCCTATTCCAGATGCCGAGCCTTCAAATCCTACCCCTGGTGTGACAAATGGGATGAAAACTCTGGTAATTTTCTTTTTTGTATTGCTTTATCTAGTCCATAACTAGGTTTTTAGCCTGCATTATATTGTTGCATTCATTACCTTTAACAGTTAATTTAAGGGATGAAGTATAATATTTTATCATATTATAATTGAAATAAATTTCAAAAAATGTAAAATAGGTGACGTAGTCCTTACTGTAATTTCCTTACTTGAGATGGTGCTGCAGTAGTAAACTGGACTATGGTCTGTAATGTTTTTGACTTGAGTAATTTATTCTGAATGCTTAATAACCTTTTCTAGTTTTCATCACATCATATGCAAAAGCTCCATGATTAGCTGGATGAAAACCGAAAGTATGATATGATATCAACATTCATAGTGCACTTATTTCTTTTTTGTTGTGGTGGGCGGAAAGGGGGTCTTTCGGGGTTGGGGGATGTTACAAGATATAAATCAAGGTCTTGCCATGCCTAGGTTACACAGGTGTAATATGGACTGTTGTTAATAAACGCACCTGTGTCAGTAAATGGAACAACAAGTTAACAGAGGAAAATGTTGATATGCCTAAGTTGGCTCCCTAATACCCCGCATGGAACTTTGGTATTTGAGTCCTCAAATCTCATTGGAATTTTCATTCAAAACAGAGAAATGTGTTGGATAACATAGACTTATTCACAAGCTTTTACAATCAGCATTTCACAAATGAATATTTGAAGGATGAAAGTGATAAAATTCTTAAAACTCTTATGATTGATTAGTTGCAAAGGTAAAAGAGCCCATATGCGAACATCTAGGAGTATAAAAAATTCTGAATAAGTTGTTCGGGTAATGTGGGAATTTCGCTGACAATAGGGTGATGCAAACATGCTTATTAACATGATAGGAAGTGTTTTAAAATTTTAGTTGTGCAAGCAAATATGCATTACTTGATTATTGGAAGGGATTGTTTACCTACTAATTACTTTCTCATTTAGTTTTTATGTCATCTCATCTTTGGCTTGGTTCAGATTTGTAAGTGGTTTATTATGCCTGTTTGACTTATTTGGCCTGGGTTTGTTTTGCGTGTTTAGTTCATGAATGTTCACAATTTACCAAACTTTACTGTTGCTCCGACTTGCTGACTTATCAGGGCATTGGACAAGCAAGGAATTATTCCTCCCTGGAGTCAGATCAACTTGCTGTTCATTCGTCCAGAGTTTTAAAACTGCATACTAGGTCTCTCTCTCTCTCTCTCTCTCCCTCTTACATTGCACAAACTCGAAAATAGATGGTAGAAATGATATTGTCAATACTGCATTTTTCTGAGTCTCATTTCAGTTCCCTTTTATGCAGTGATATCAATACCTCTAGGAATGTATCTTGTCCTGTTTCACCCATAGGGAGTCCTCTTCCACATTCAAGGTCACCGCAACATCTAAATGGAAGAATGTCTCCTTCTCCCATGTCTAGCCCACTGACCACTTCAGGCTCATCTACACCCTTGACTAGTGGCAGTGGTGCTATACCTTTTGGTTATCTGAAACAATCAGCTTACTTACAAGAGGGTTTTGGAAGCATGCCAAAGCCCTCAAATAATCCTGACATTTTTCGAGGACCGCAAGCAGGTTCACATATCTTTTCTGAACTGGTGCAATCAGAAAATGATTTAGGAATGGGGAGATTGGTTCATGGGGAATCTTATGATGGACAGTCAGTATTAGCTGATCGTGTTTCTCGACAGCTTCTGAAAGATCATGCAGCAATGAGCCCATCCCTGGATCTAAGTCCCATCTCTCCTTTACCTAACCGGAGTGTTATTATCTGAACACAATTTTGAAGACTCTATTCAGGCCATATGGGATCGATTTGCTTTCATCACTTTAACTTCTAAGGCAGCCAAACGTTCAATATGGAACCAGAATAGAAAATTGAGGAATAAGGTTGAAGTGCGAGGAAGTGAGGTGGCTGGTCACTTGTAGTTCATTTGCGAAGGATCAAGATTTAGGCTCTATGCTTTGTGATTGATAAAGCTATGGAGAAATCGATTCCAGCTAGATGTTTGACAGACCATTTTATTCAAGTGAAACTATTCCTGGAAAATAAGAATATTGCTGCCATATAAGTGGCTATGTAACATGACCGGTGCATCATGAATCTGTAGAGTTGAGTATGTAAATCAACTAATGTTTCAGCTTCACTGAGCAGTGGTGGTGAAAAGTCCACAGGCAGGATTCTGATCATATGATATATTATAGGCAAAATGTCTTGGCTGCAGGAAAATCATATATAATCATTTGGTCAAGCTTGACACAGATATACAGATATTGAAGGAATGGAACGAGAATTCCTAGTTTTGTCATGAAGAAATGGGTCATGCAGTCAAGCTCCCTCCTGCCTTTGCTCTCGAGGGCAAATCACCATCCATCCGGTCGGTCTGAGGAAACTTTTGAATGCCTCTTTGACTTTAATTGTAATTCTTGTATACTGATGTAACATTCAACATAAGTCATTGTACGTACATTACAAGGTAAATTGAAGAAATCTGATTCTATAGTGCAGCAGCTCCTTGGAGGTTGTTAAAAGTATCCATATCAAGCACAGGGATTTGCACCAAATTTGAGCCGTGTAGTGAATTTGCAGTTGCAGCTTTTGAAATTTTTACCAATTTCATCTACCCTTTCTATTTGCCTTGTCTTAACCAACCAATTGTGGTCTCTGCAGATTTCTTTCATTATTGATCCACCATACTAAATGGCTCAAAATAGGGCCACTCTTCTTTTTCTCTATCTTCATCCCCCATTTTCATTCTTTCCTTCCTCATTTCAACTTTCACCACTAGTATTTAAAAATATGAATAAAAATAATTCGGAAAGCTGAAATATCAACACAATACTACAAATTGTTGTTGTAAAAATGGATAGCTCCATCAAACTTTGGTTCAAATAAACATAAAGTTGGTTGAGGACCATGACTGGTATAACCTCATTTAACCATCTTCATGCTGAAATCCCAGAGTTTCCTGGCCAACTCAACATTCCTCCCATGTTTACTTGCTGTGCTTATATTGCTGTCCTTGAAATATTCCCCACTTTTACCCTTCACTTGTGGATGCAATGCCACATAGCATGTTGTGGCAGCTCCCTGTGACCAAATAAAAGTATATAGATCACAATGTGTTGTCATGTTAACAGAAACGGATTTGATGATTTCACTGGATGTTAATGAAATTATATTGCATTCCAAAAAGAGCATCTCCCAATAGTTGCAGCAATGATATGAACAATGAGTATGTTAGATATAACTTACTACTCAAATATATATGACTCCTAAAACCGATAACTGCGAGTATGGAAAGTAAAGCTTTTCCTTTTGGTGCAAAAGGGGCCTCAGCCAGAGAATAAAGGGGTCGTAGTGGGATTCAAATTCTAAACCTGCTGAATCTTTCTTTAAGGATGGTTGCTTGAACCAGCTAAGTCTTACTCTCAGGAGTCAGGTCCATGTGATTAACCCATATCCTCACTTCAATTCTATGTACGAGAGATTATGAAATATTTTGAACATATTCAGTCAAAATGATAGACCGAGGGCTATATACTGCTATATAACCAACAGTTTTAAACACATGATCTGAATTGGTCATGCTACGTGAAAGGAGTTTTACCTGCTGGACGTTTTTAAGTGCAACCTTAGCCAAGATGTTAACAACGCCTGCATCAAGACATAAACAAATTTGAGAATGGGATGAATGCTGCATATCATGCAACCATGTGAATACCTAAGAAGTTACCGGCAACAGGACCCATATGGCGGAAAAGATTGGTGGCAATTGTTCCTGGGTGAAGTGAATTTGCAGTTATATCCACACCATCTTCCTGCTCAATTAATTGGTGAACATCAGTCATTATGCAAAGTGAGACTTGTAAGACAAATTATAAATATCATATCAACTACTGAGCACAACAAAATTGCGTGACAGATAATAACTTGGTGTGTTATCATCAACATACAAAAATCTCGATAAATGTTTGATCTGTTTTAAAAAGGAACTTCAACAGTACAAAATTTAGACATTCGAGTGGAGGTAAGCTGCAGAAGAAACAGAAAATGCTAACTCGATTTGGTTTTGGACCTGGCAATCCGTGTATGTGCGGTGTCTCATCATCATCATTGTTATTTTTTTAAAAAAATTGTCTGTGTAAACATTTATACAGCAGAAGTTATTAAATGTGACAAAATTCTAAACACCAATACAGCATGTTATCTAAATCTAGTCAGTCAAGTCATGTTTATAATGTGTTTCATGTTTGTCTCATGTTTCCATCTTGTGCACAAAACTTTAAGAATCATCCCGCATGCAACCAAGGATGAAGCTGAACTCCCCACACCTTCAACAAATTCAAATGTGCCAAAATAGGCCCCAAAGCCAACAACTTTACTACTGGTAATAGCCTTCAATCCCATGGGAAAGATCACATACCTTTAGGCGTCTTGCTAGTTCGTTAGCATGCAGAACATTGGCAAGTTTTGATTGGCCATATGCGGCAAAATTGCGGTACCTGTACATTACCAAATTGGAAAATATGATAAAAGGTAATTTTATTCTGCTTAATGGAATTACGGCATCATCTTACCAATAGATGTCAATGGTTACAATAGGCATCCAAATAAAAGATAAAAACAAAACCACTGATGTGGAGATAAATTTTAATAATTTGTTATATCATATACTTCATTATTTTAGTGTTATCTATTACTTTTTGGGTTTACTACTTTCTTTTCCAAGACTACTCCTAGAATAGCTTCTGTTACTCTTCTCTAATTCATGCTGCATCAGCCACAATATCTTAGAATAAGCATAAATGCATAGGATATCTTAATATCAAACAAAGTAAATTTGGATGACATTGATATTAGTTGTAAGTCTAAGAAGCATTACATATATGTTGACTATGGTAAAAGTCAGCATGCCAAAGTTTAAGAGGTATACTCAACTTCTTCCAGAACAAACATGTATTTACCAAAAAGAAACAAAAAAAAATGGTGTTCCTAAGGATTGCATAACTTAGTGCATTTCAAAGAGGGTGTATGGTGTTACCCTGACTGATCATTAATCTTGTCAAAACGAATTCCTTCTTTGTATGTATAACGGTGAGCTTCTGAAGAGACGTTTATAATTCTTCCTTCTCTTTTGCTTGCCTTTGCAGTTTTCTTCATAGTATCCAGCAAGAGGTGTGTCAAAAGAAAATGACCTGTGTATAGCATCCAAAAGTTTAGTACAAAGCTTTAAAAACGGTTTACTTCTCCGTTTCCTTTCTCCCCTTCCCTGAAACAATAATCCACCAAATTCTACGCAACAGAAAAAGCAAACAACAACTTTTGTGCAGGGATAGCAAACTATTGTGTAGATTTAGAGTTTAGACAGCTGAAAATGAAATGGCAAAAGCTATCTTTATTCCCCAGATGTTCAAATGTCACAAACACTACAAAAATGGGCTGCTTCCCTAAGAAAACACAGGTAAAGTGTATTCATTTCTAGTACAGAGCTGTTTGTCGATGCTTCAAAATGTGAGAAGAAATATGAGCTTGTAACTGGGGCTTAGATGAATGCCATTACGATCAATTTTATGCTAAAAATACCTATGTGGTTGGTTGCAAACTGTAGTTCTATGTTGTCCTTTGAAAGCATGAAAGGAGTTGCCATAATTCCTGCATTATTACTGAAAGCAAAGAAAACAAAATTACATTACAGTCGTATGATTCTCTCGCAATTATGCCTAGAAAGACTATGGCAGGAGATGACTATTATACTTGATCACTACTCCGGCTAGGAAAGATATCCAAAAGTCTTCCCACTGTTATTTTCTACTTACATAAGGAGATTTAGCGGGAGACCCGAGGAGCTGAAATCTGATGCAAATTTCCTCACAGATGCCATTGAACTCAGATCCAATTCCATTGCATCGACTTTAGCTGTTGGAATTTCCTTCACAATTGCTTCTTTGACATCTCTACCAGCAGACAAATTTCTTACCCCCATGACTACATGAACACCACGCAGAGCAAGAACACGTGCGGTTTCAGTGCCAATACCACTGGATGCTCCTATAATCACATTGGCCATGAAACAGTAACCATGCTTGTTAAAAAACATGTTAATGAGTTGCATCAAGCAACTTATGCCATGTGTACGTGGTTAAGATTAAGTACCTATCAAGTCAAAGCCAAGGCTATAAATCATAGAACACAACAAACCAAAGCCTTTTTATCAATCCTCATACATAAAGGGCAAAGTATCTCATAAATGCTTACACCCCAAGCAAAATTACTAAAACAAAGGAGAGCTTGGGCTCATCCTGGAGTTAGAGAAATGCACACCCAAAGTCCCTAAAACACTGAAATGTTGCCATGACTGCAATATTTTCGACTAGTACATAGCCAAATAAATCAGCCACAAGGAATTACTGTGGCCAACGTGAAAAGGACAGGCATTGAATCTTAGTTCAGGGTTTGTCTGGTTTGAAAATGAGAAGTGGATAGTCCCCTTGTTTAGTCTTAACAATAAGAGGAAGCAGAAGGTACAACCAACACTAAAGGCAGCTATGGGAATTAAATTAATGTGTCAGATGTCCCCACTCCCTAATGGCAATTTCCCCCAAATCGGTTATCAGAATATCTATTAATGGCTACCTATGGTACAAAAACCCCAAGGCGAGTGACCGATGATGGGTATATGTCTGATACGAATATAGTTGATTTTTATATATTTTTGTATAAAGTAAGAGTAGCATACCTTATGGTCCATATTCATGTCCAAATATATGTGGGATACAAATACCTTTAATAAAATGAAGAGTTCGAGTAACATAAATAAATAACAACTGATCACACTAAATGGCATTGCACGATCATTGAATTATATCATGCTATAGTAGAACAATTAAAAAATATATACTACCATTTCATCACACAAGAGCATTAAAAAAATATTTCTACTTCTCAAATTCTCTGTCAACATAAAATATAAATCCAACACTGTAAAAATCTAAAAAAAACTTGGGAGAAAGATTCATCAGAATTCAGTTAACATCAATAGAAAACTGAAGTCTAAAACTAGGATGATTAGATTACAATCGAAAAACAAGTACACAACGTAGTAATTTCCCAATCCTTAGTGCATTCATAATTCAAAAAAACAAGATGCAGAAAAACCTGTAACAATAGCAGTGAGACCAGTGCCATCAGTCCCCTGTGTAACTTCCTCCGCCGTGGAAGATGACGAGAACCCAGATGGTCCTTTTCGGCGAAACGGCCACATGTGTGCAAAATAACAGATACCCTTTGCTCGTCTGCAAATAAGGAACGCTCTACAATGATTTTGGAAACAGATATTCAAAATACCAAATGAGGCTGAGGAAGGACTAAGGAGGATCGCACCTTTGAAAACAGTGAGTTGTAATTCGTAAAGTCTGTATTTTGCCAACCCAACATTACGTGCATTATCTATATACCCTACAAGTACAAAAGTTGCAAAGTCATCGTAAACGGCTACGTTTTGGTTTGTCATATGAGAAGTGAATATTCGATCGAGCCGAATGAAAAAATGTTTAATATTTATTGAGTTAATTAATTATATTTTATTTTTTAAATATAATTGAATGAAATAAAATTAACATTAATTAAATTTGTTTGAGTTAATTTTTTTAAATAAATCAAATTAAAATATTATCAACTAAATTTCAAGTTATAGCTATTAAATTTAAGACCATATATATTTGAAAATTATTTTTAGAAATTAATAATATATAAGATACTTCAGATTTAATAGGTTATTTAAAGGATCAATTTTTTCATCTTGAAATAAATTTATTTTTTTATATAATTTACTATTATCATGGGTTTTTATATAATTTTTAAATAATTTATTTATAAATTATATATTATTAATTTTTTTATAATTCTTATAAAATATTTTAATTTTTGTTGAGAGGTTAATTTGTATATTTTTAAAATTATAAGGATCAAAATGATATTCGTAAAATATTCTAATTTAAGTTATTAAAATTGAAAAAATTAATTCAATTTAATTTAAAAATATAAAAATCAAATCAAATAAATATGTTTTATAGGTGTGTTTAAGAAATAGTAATGATAATAAAAATGTTTAAATGTTCTACTCACATATATGAAGAAAATGAATAACCTCTATGCTAATGATTTATTTCATTATTATATTCTTATTTTTTTTTAATATTTTGAATAACTGAATTTTTTTAAACTTTTCTAATTGATTTAATATTTTTATTAAAATTTAATATATTTTAAGTGTTAAGCTTTTTGAGTCTATTTTTTTGGAATGTTTCCATTTTTAAAATAAAATTCTTATTTTGTTATTTTTTTAACTCTCTATTGTTATTATACATTAAAGTTTTCCAAACTTGAATTTATTGTTTTTATATTAAAAAATAGATGATTTGAAAAATTAAATTTTCAAATAAATAAGAAAAATATTCAATTAGTTTGGAATTTTATTATATTAAAAGAGATCGTTAGGATATTTATTTTATATAATAATTAAAAATGAGTTTTCAAATAATAGGATTATTTTTTGACTTTAAATTTAAAAATTTATTTTAATTTTAAATTAATTAAATAAATTTAATCTTCTAATAAGATGATGACATATATCATCATACGATTGAAGGAATCCATCTTATTAACAGAAAATAAATACTAAAAAAATTAAGTTTGATGCCCCTGTTGATATCCCACAGATAAGTTTTTTAATTTATATATATGGGTCATGATTTATTTATATGATATAAAACTCATTTAGTTTTATATTAATTTTGAATCGTTAGATAATAATAATAAATAATTAAAATTTTAATTTTAATTTTTTTAAATAATAAAATTATTATATTTTTTTATCATTAATTTTATCCATCTATTTTAATCATTTGATAATCATAAATTTTATTCATAAATAAATAAATTTTACTCCATATAATTAACCATTATGAATCATACAGGAGCATTAATTCTTCTACTTAATTATAATTAAGGCTCGCCTAACCTGTCTTTTATGAATGAACATTAGGTACAATTTGACGTTTAACATGAATGGAAAAACAACCCAGAAATGAATCCAAACCAGTCCCCATTGGTTTTGTTTGAATTGTCTTAAAATTCAAAGCTTATTTCTATGTGACACAGACAGGACAAGATTTTTGGTTTTCTGTCATTGTTACTTATTTGTCTGACTTGGGTGGTTCTTCTTTCTTTTCCTCTTCCTTCTTCTCCTCTTTCTTCTCTTCTTTCTTCTCTTCCACTGCAGGTCCAACTGATACAATGTCCACTTTCCCTACTTTCTTCAACCTCTTCACCACCGCCACTGCATCCATCTCCCCTATCACAGTAAGCTTCTGTTCCTTTAGATCCGCCGCTATTGAATCAACCCCTGCCCGTGCCAAGTGCCAACCATTTGTCACATCAAGAAACTTGCCATGAAAAATGCAGATAAAAGTTGATAAAAGCTTCTCTATTTCCTCTTGCTGTAATTATGCATGCAGATAACAGATTGTATGATGATTGATGGAGTAGCTTACCATAGATATCTGCAGCCGCTTCTATTGCTTTTTTCTTGGTTTTCTCATCGGCCATGGTCAGAACCTTGAGAACCACCTTCTGTTGCAACAGTAAACATGAAACACAGGGACAAAAGGAACCATGGGCATGAAAATAAACAGAGATTACTTTACCTGAGCCATTCTGGTATGGGAAATAAGTTGAAGCTTAAGCGAATAGGCAAAAGAAGTGAAAGGGATGGACCTGAAGAGGAGTTTGGCTTCTTTATAACTATTGAAATTTGAGGAGGTCCCTGAGTCACTGATAGTGGCAGGCTGGCAGCCTTTTCGATGTACGATTAGGCAGGCTTCAGTTTCAGCCTGAGGCTTCAAATGGATGGTTATTACGTACCGTTTCTGTCTAGCCACATAAGCCGATTCATTTCCTATTAACTTTTTAATATCTTAAAAATAAAAGCGATTATAATGGGGAATTGACGTCGATAATGATGTTTGGAAAAAAAATTCCTCAATTATTGAACCTGCCAAATTATTTCCACCAATATTGATGAAAGAATAGTACCAAGGAAGTCGGATCTTTTAGGTACCGACTTCCAACAGTAATTTGGTGAAAACGGCACCAGGAGATGCCGACTTCTAAAGGTTGAAAATGGTACCATTAGATGCCGACTTTAAGTGTGAAAAATGGCACCATTTGGTGCCGACTTTGGTCAATTATGCCTCTGAAAAGCATGCAGTCTGCAAGCATGGTGGAAGGCATGCAAGGTCAGGTCAGGAGAAAGCAAACTTTAAAGGCAGGGGGTGGGTGAATGGGTGATGGCAGGGAAAACTGAAAAATTAAGCATACATATTTATATTCGTAGGTTTGCATGCATGTAAAAGTAAGTAGGATATAGGTTATAGGTTTCAGATTGAAATTGACTAATTTTTGGGAGAATAAATTTTTTATTTTAATTTAATTGTTGAATGGTTTATAAATTAAAGATGAAGGTGAAAGATAAATCATTTGCTGGTTGAAGAGAAGGAAGAAAACAGAACGAGAGAGAAGAAGAAATTGTTTTATGGTAAGGTTTTATTTAATTTTTGTTACTTTTAAGTTGTCTTTTTTTGTTTTAATTTTTTGATTCTTTAGTTATTTTTGAATATATTTATTTTAGTTTGTATGTTAAATGCTGAATGTTGGTTTTATAAATTTTAAATTAATTTTTTGTATTTGGTATGTTGAATGTTTATATGTCGAATTTTTTTATATATAGATTTAGATTTTTTTTGCATGTAGATTAGAAATTTTATAAGTTTATTTCGAATATGCAGATAAAGTGAGCAAAGATAGATTTATGACGATCGTTTATTACAATGGTCAAATTGTGAAAAACGAATCTGGAATATTGTTTGAATCTGAGAACACTACTAAGCTGAGATTTGCAAAAGATATCAGTCTTCGACAGTTACATGAGAAAATATCAAAGAAGATTAGATCAAAAGTTTGTAGTTTGCGTTATCGGTGGTTTACATGTGAAAATCCAGTTAGATACATTGCAATCAATCTTGAAGATGATGATGATGTTAGAATGATGATCGCAGAGCACGACTCTATGAATATTTGATATATTGAGTTATTTGTCGAGGTCCATGATGTTCCCATCCCATCGAGCAATATCGTTGGATAGTCTTCTCGAGTGGAGTACGATAATGATACTGATCTTCCTGGAGGCAGTTTTGTTGCAATATTGTCTAGTGGGATATCGACAATTGATCCGAGTCATGGTGTTGACGTAGAGAACGTACGAGGTCGTTGGGGTGAAACACTTGCTGATTCAAGCAAAGATGAAGATATTAATGATCCTGATTTATTTCCTGATGATGTTGGCGATGCACCTAATTTTGGTGTTGGGGAATTCTGTCTTACCGGATTTGACATGAGCCCGTATGAACCTCCAGCTCACATGGTTTCTTTTGATTTTGATGCGATGAGAGCCCCTCAATTTCCAGATATTCCCCTGTTAACTTCGAGTCAACATGGTCAATTATCAGTTAGTCTTCAATTTGATAAAAAGGACGAAGCTAATAATGATCACGTAGAATCAGCGAAATAGGCTGGTGGAAGCCAAATTGTCTAAGCACTCTATCTCCAAATTGAAACTCCACCGTAGAAAAATGAATCAATGGTGCAACAGCACACCATAAATTCGAATTTAGCATAAGATAATCAGGTACAAAAATTTGATCATCATTGTACGCTTGCCAAATAAACTGGAAAATAAAATTTTTTACATTAGTATCATACTAAATTATACGAGCAATAAGAAACAAAATATTGATAGAATTAAAATATAAATTGAGTACCTGATCTTGGCAATATGAATCTATAAGAGATCTAAAGACTCGTACATTATTGTGCGCTAAACCAGTGTCGTGATTTTCCTCGCACCATCTGCAAGAAAATGCAAAAATAAAATAATGTACAATATTACGTTAAAAAATAATCAAACTAATCATAAATTATTCACCTTGCACAAACTGGAAATTGTATATATGCCCGGGTCACTGGTGTGAAGAATGGAAGTCGTTGCCAAGCTCACGCTTGTAATAACAATAGACATCCACCAATACCACCTACCTTTTTACCTTTTTCGAGTACGGCGCCCTTGCATAACTCACGATACAAGTACACTAATATGACTGAGCCCCAGTTATACTTAGAACCAGATACCCAAGGAGTGCTCAAAAATTGCAGATACCGAACACTAACCAAATTTCCAGATTTATCCGGCATTAGATTACCACCAATCATCTGTAGGATATAAGCTCGACTTACCTGATAAATTTGTTCAACTGTACTGTACTCATCTAAATGGAATTCCTTCTCTAACCAACTCAGCTTGACACGAGAACCTTTAACATTACTTCCATATGGTACTTTTCCCAGATACATTTCACAAATCTCAGCGGTAGAACCATGCATACGCTCAATCAACGGTTTCCCGTTGACAGGTACACCGATAAGATACACAATATCTTGTAGAGTAATCGTACATTCTCCACAAGGCAGATGAAATATATGTGTCTCGGGTCTCCACCGTTCAATTAGAGCGGTAATCAATCCTGGGATTAACTTATAGCCCCGAAGGAATGTGGCATAATAAAAGCCAGCAGTACGCAAAAAATCCAATATTCTATTATCTAAGGAAGTTTCTACCATGGATCGATGATGTTTAAATGTACCCTCCGTATCCTATAATCAAACCAATACTATTAAAAGATATAAATAAACTTTTAATTAAATATAAATTATAAAATTTTACCGTATCATCAACACGAAGACTAGTAATATGTCGATCCTCTAAATATAAAAGAGGAGCTTGCTCAGCCATCTGCTAAAATAAATGAAAATTTTAATTGATAAATAACTAATCAACTCATCTATAAAAAATTAAAATATAATTCTCTCCTAAACAAACTTTACTCATCTATAAAAAAATTTAAAAAAAATTATAAAATCAACTACTTACTTAGGCCAGTCTTAGGATTAAATTGTATTCAACGCACGTAATAAAAAATAAACTAATTAATCAAATTACTAAAAAACTTAAAATAATATAATTCTCTTCAAAAAATAATCGATAAATTACTAAAATGATTAAAATTAACTTCATTGCACACATAAAAAAAATAAAAATATATGAACAAATTACTACTAAAACTAAAATACTTACAATATAATTCTCTTCGAATATTCTTCTTCAAAATAATCAACTCAAACCTTGTAACAAAGTATAACAACACATAAAAAATTAAAATTTCGTAATTAACATATATCCAACTAAAATTCGCAAATATTAAAAAGATGTAATTTAATAAAAATAATACTTACAATTTTTTTTAACCAACACTCTTCTCTTCAAAAACTCTTCTGCTCTTCAACACTTTCAAAACTCATCTATCTATTTTTTCTCAACCATCTACTCTATTTATCAAAAAACTAAATTAATCTACACCACACATCTATCCTATCACTATCTTCCAAAATTTTCAGTACACCAATATAAAACTTTAATTTTCTTCAGACTACACCGCCCATCTACCCCTTTATTTTTTCGACTATCGCCTACTCCTTCAGCGTGACCAGTTTCTTTATTTTTTCAGGCTGCATGTTGGAGCAACCTTTGGAGACTGCATGCACGTGATTCCCCTGCATGCCTTCCACCATGCTTGCAGACTGCATGCTTTTCAGAGGCATAATTGACCAAAGTCGGCACCAAATGGTGCCATTTTTCACACTTAAAGTCTGCATCTAATGGTGCCATTTTCAACCTTTAGAAGTCGGCATCTCCTGGTGCCGTTTTCACCAAATTACTGTTGAAAGTCGGTATCTAAAAGATCCGACTTCCTTGGTACTATTCTTTCATCAATATTGGTGGAAATAATTTGGCAGGTTCAATAATTGAGGAATTTTTTTTCCAAACATCATTATCCACGTCAATTGGCCGATTATAATCGTAACGAAACTATTTCTTTTAATAATATTATTTTAAAATTATATTATAAATTATTTTTGTTATTTTATTTATGAGACTAATCAATTAAATATATTTATTTTATTATTTTTATCTATTTTTTTATTAAGTAAATTTTCGTGTTAATTTTTTTTTTAATTTAATTTATAATAAATATCGGTGAAGATTCATTTGATGAAAAGATGTGATTGATTAATCTCATGAATGATTTGATAATAATAATTTATGATATAATTTATATGTGTCTTCACTTTGAGAGTATAACGTGTATTATCGGTGCATTCAATATTTATTGATATACTTTTTTAATCCTTTAATTAGATATATATCTTGAAAATAAATACTCGAATATAAATATTTTAAAATAAATATTCAAAAAAAATGTAAATATTACCAAACTTGACAATTACAAGTAAAAATATACGATAATAATAAAATACGTTGATAACATGATCATTACTACAACTCAATCACAAAAAAATAATGATTATAAACTTGTATTCAAATTGATCTAAAATAAGAAAATCAACAAAATAATTCTATATTTTATAAACCTTCAATCAAAGAGTTTAATAATCTCTGTCCCATTTATTTTATGCATATTATTTTTTTCATTTTTTTTGTACTTTTAACCTATTATTATATAAACCTTATTATTAAAAAAATACAAAAAACTATATCTTATAAACCTTCAATCAAATAATTTTAAAATAATTTTAAAACTATATTAAAAAAAATACAAAAACTATATCTTAAAATAATATAATTAAAGTTTAAAAATTTTAAGAGATCAATAAAGAACGAAAAATAGGATAAAAATAAAAACTAAAAATTAAAACTTATTTATTCTTTACTATTAACCGTCAGATTAATTTAAAATTAAATTATATTATTTTTCTAATCAAATAAAATATTTCCATCTATTGAGATTGACTCACGGCTGTTTAATGAAAAAACAACCTTTTGTGACGGTTGTCAACTCTTAAAATTAAGATTATTTAAGAATAAAAACTTTAAGAGTACTTTTCATCAACAATTAACGACAATAAATATGATAAAAATAAATTAAAATTTCAATAATATAAATATGAGTTTTAAAAATTTGGTGATCAAAATTATGAGCGAACAAAATTTGAATAGACTCGAAAAAATCGAATAGACTCGAAAAAAATCTAATAACTCAATTCTACTCTATGCGAAAATATTTTACTCGTCTTGAATCGATTTAAAATTTTATAAACTCGATTCGATTAAAAAAATTCAAATAAAACTTGTTTGTAAAATAAAAATTTGAATAACTCGAATAACTCAAATTTTTTAGTAATTAAAGGATTTATTTTTAGGTTCGAGACGAATCCCTTAAATTTTTATGATATATATATCAACATAAAAATATGAAAGAAATATTATCACATATAAAAAATACGAAAAATATATACATATCTTATATGATTAGCGAATGTATTTTAAATTAAATCAAATCGTACTGTAACATAATAAATAATTATAATTAATTTTTTATAAGAACTCGAAAATTCGACTCTAAGAAAACTGAATAACAAATTCAAATGATAAAAAAAAACTTGTTAACTTGAATAACTTAAAAAATTTTATTCGACTCGACTGAACACACACCTAACCAAAACAAAAGACCCCTAAAGTTTCAATAACTTTTACCCTTAAATTTAATGTCAAGTTCAGTTGTAGAAAATATATACTTAACTCTGATATATAGTATTCAATTGTCAATAACTTAGATTTTTTATGGGCACTCGATAATAGCAGCGCCGTTTGCCGTCCATGGACACCTTGGGTGACACTGCTAGTAACTTCGGTCGAAAAGACAGACAAAGACAATAGTATAAACATATTTAAAGTTCAGATGTCCGATTATTTGACAGAACAAAAACAAGAATCAACCACCCAAAATAACAATGATTGAAAAGACATAGCATAAGGGAATGGATAAGGATAATATTAGAACATTAAAACTACACAATAAAGTGTAAAAAACACAGAGACAAGAGTTAAAAGACAGAAAATAAGAGACACAGAGAACGTGATGCAATTAGAGGATGAAAAACGCACAGACAAGCGTTTAAATAGCCCGAGCTTTTATAATGTCGAAGCTCATTTCACTAGGATCCGTAGCCTGCAGCTCAACTTGAATCCCATCCAATTCCCTCTTGAATCGGTCTTTTGAGCTCGCATACACCATCTTACTTCTCACCCTTGACGTATCAGGTGCCCTGCAGTGCCAGTTTACTAGGTCATATCGGCATGTAAAAAAAGGGTTATGGTGCGTTCAAGGAAAAACAACGTTGGTACCAGGCAATGAAGAAAATCTTGCTTTTCTGGCAGTTCTCATCGGTAGTGAAGTTGAAATCGAAGACAGCGTATCGGCACTCGTTCACGGGTAGAGCGGCGGTGAAATCTTCATAGGTTTCATTAGGTCCGCCAAGTTTGTCAACCACCACTTGTTGGTCTTGGATCTTGAACACGATGAACCTATAATTCCTCTTCGCCTTTAGCTCTAAGAACTTTAGCTTACATTGATCATCTACTGCCATTCCAGATGCCGCGTTCGCCTGTTCCAAGTTTTTAGTCCCCAACATTTATATATCAAAGATAAACCCCAAACAATATATATAAAGCCGGTCCTACTCCGTACAATGTCTTAAACTGATCACCTGCGGAATATATTATAGGTGTTGATATTCGAACATAAATCTAATAATTTATCGAATGTTATCTGAATGAACATGTATGCATGCATGTACATATATATATAGTAAGATGATGAATTGAAAAGATGGGAAAGAGCCGAAGTTACCATTTTGTGGAGCGAAGGGGAAGCAAAAGCCTCGTGATGAATGAAGAGGAAGAAGAAAGAAACTGTAGCCCGTGGTAGGATAAGAAGGGAGGATCCTTACTTGAGGGAAGAGGTTTGGAAACGAGACAAATACGGTATTGAAGAGAAATTTGGGGGCAGACAACTTTTCAAAGCTTTCTAGGGCCTCTAATCTTGTCCACAATAACAGTTCTTGTAGTTATCAGAAAACCACGTTGTTGGTCAACTTTTTTTGTTGCCTATTTTTATCTTATTTTAGGTTATTTATTCTTAGCCAATACTTTCTTAAGACTGTATATGATACATATTAGTATTCGACATCGGCCTGAGTAATATGGCGTAAAACAAGATTAATAGGGTGTCTGAAAAAACAACTAAATAACGAATACTTTGAGGCCAATTATAAGTTTAGTAATAAATTTGATGTTATTGTTCTTAAAAAATAACAATCCAGTCGTTTAATTATAAGTTTTAAAAAATTATCACTTCATTAAAATTTTATGACAAATACATTATTCTATTATTAAAATTAAAATGATATAAATATATTATTTTTATCGTTAAAATTAAAATAACTTAGTATAATAACTCTCAAAATATATGCATTCAATTAATTTAGTTCTAATTCAAAATAATTCAATAAACTCCACCTTTATATTTAAAAATTTTAACCTCACACTATTCTGACACGCCTTTCGACCACTTATCAACGACCCCAAGACAGAAAATAGTGCTCTTTCACTGGTCCGTGCGATCGTCAATCTTCGTCGACAAGTTTGGTTCCTTGAATTTATTTGGATTCCAAGAGAAACAAATAGACCTGTTGATTCTTTGGCTGAACATATCACATATTCCCAAGTTGATTTGACTCATTATGAGCAACCCCACACTACAGTACTAATCTGCTTTCTAGAAATGTTAGCGGCCCTCCTTATTGTAAAGCTAGCCATAGCTAAATTTTAAGTTTAATATTATTTTTTTATTAAAAAATAATAAAAAATTATGATAGTTTGACAGAAATAACCATTTTACTATTGGACAATTGATAAATTAATAAAATATAATTATTATGATTTTAACATTATTCAATAATAAACATAATCATTTCATTAATGAAAATTTTAAATTAAAAAACTAAATTTATTAAGTTATTTTAAATCAGAATCAAATTAATATAATATATAAATTTCAAAGAATAAATTAGAGAAAAAGATGAGCCTCAAGTCCACAAAATGCCTCCATCTTGTCTTATGTCTTCTTTCCTTCTGTAATGGTTGGGTTGGGCCCAATGAATTTTTTTTTTTCTAAAATTAATTGAGAAAACAAAAGAGGATGTCTTCCATAAGGGCCCAACCGACTGATAGAATAATTTTCTAAAATATATGTTTTTTTTATTCTAAATAAATATTTTGATTTATTACGAACCCTAATAAAGCTCCTGTTCTGACCTTTTTATCCCTCCTCCTCGTTCCCGTAACGAACGAGAACCACTTTGTTTTTGCGCTGTTCCTCAGTTTAGTTAACGCAATCAACCACTCCCAAAAGAAGTGCGAGCGATGGCGACTCAGTACGGAATCAAATACGCCGTCAATCTAATAACCGCTCACTTCGGCGATCTCGTTGCCGTAAATAAACCTAAATCTCTCCCTCTCCCTCGCTTCAGCATTCGAGTTTTACTACTGATTTATGCATTTTTATAAAATTTTCTGATAACAACAACAATAATGATGATGGCAATCTAAACTTCGATTCTGTTTGCTTTGTTTATTTACAGAAAGTTTGTGAGTGTCTTCTCCGGAAAGGCCCGTTAACTCTCCAAGCCACAGTCCGGTTCACAGAGCTCACTTCTTCTCAAGTCAAGAATAGCTTACTTGTTTTGATTCAACACAATTGCGTTCAAGCTTTTACTCTCGAACAATCTGGTTTTTTATTCTTCTTCGTTTCAATTATATATGTGTGTTCTGTTTGGCTGCTAAAAATGTAGGGAAAGGAAGGTTTAGGTTTAATTCTCTCTCTGGATTAGTGGGCAATGGGATTGCAAATGGTTTTGAATCTCAAAATTGAAGTGAATTGACTTCGGTAATATTCTGCCTTTGTTTATAATTTGATTGTTTAAATTAATTTGCAATGGAACGTGCAGTTGAGCATGGAGATGCTGCAAAAGCTAACACTCAGTACATAGCATTGTTCGATAACATAATCCATCGTTGGAGATTTTCCAAATTCTTGACTATTGTCTCCCAGAATCTTGATAAACAAGTAAACTCTTCCTTACTACTAATATTGTTTTCTATAAAAATTAATAGAAAATCAAAGGCAAATGGAAAGGGCATCAATCAAAAGGAGACTAAATAAATATAGTTTTCTATAAAACTTTATTCTATTTCGTGCTTTGATTTTGCAGTGTGTTGATCTTTTGGAGGCTTTGCTTCAGCATGGAAGGCTTACCCTCAAACAAATGTCTGATCGAGCAAAAGCGGGTCAAAATGAAGGCAATTTTTTCTACATTCATTGTTCACTTTCTATTTCTTCGATATGTACTTACTCTTTTGGTTGAAAGTAGTTGGGGTTGATTGGATTCTGCATTTGAGTTAAATGATTAATATAACTGTAATTGAATTTATTCATGTCTATTTAATTTATTTTTATATATTTTCTAGGGGATGATGTAATTTTGGATGCTGTCCAAGAAGCCATGATTAAGTTACTGAATGCTCATTTTATTGAACGGTGCCCTGCTTCTGAACCAGTTATCACTAACCCAACTAAACAAGAACTTGCAGCTAGAAAGCGAGCTGCAAAATCTGCCAAGGTATATCTGTTGATTCATGTCAAATTAGTATGTTATTGCTTTTTTGCAAAAGTTGGACTAGACAGGTGGTTTTCTCGGGTGATGGAAACATCATGGAGGATTGGTATTGGAATCAAAGTCTATACAGTGCAGTCCTACACTTCAGCAATACTTTTGAAACATACTTATATAGCAATAGTTCATAATCAGAATCAACTCTCTTGTTTCTGTATTCCTGAAGTGTTTTGACCCCTATATACTGGTGTAATACATCCTTAATTAGTCTTTTAGTGACTTTGCATTAGCTAATTCCCGAGTAAATTTTGTTAATTCTGATGAGGGTTTATGTAGAGCTGTTGTCACTTGAACTAGGCAGGCATAACAAGCATATATTATTCTACTCCATTAAAACGAGTACTGTAGGTTTGTGGCCTTTCCTATTCTATTTACTGTGAATAGCCTCTTGATATCAACTTGTACCATCTAAATTTCATCCTGAATAATTGTGAATCTGATATCTTCCATGTATCCTTTTAGATTGTTCAAGAACAAGAAACATTAGAGCAACGTGTTGTGGAAGCTGCTGCAGCTTCTGAAGCCTTAAGATTTTTGCTTGTAGCACAAACTGAACCTGCTGCTGATGGAGTGAAGGATGAGATCGATTCCTCTATCGTGACACCTGGCGAGAAGGTTTGCATAAGGCATTTCATGTGAAGTGATTAGATTTTATTTGTATGCTAATTTGTAATTTCCCCATCTTTTATAGCGCAAGCGTGATGCTTTAGAGTCAGAAACAGAATATGGGGCTGCGGATGAGCAAGAAGTTCTATGGCGTGCTAATTTCGAGGAGTTTATTCGACGTCTTAGGCATAAGGTCAGTTTACTTTATGATTGGCCATTTGAATTATACTTTGGATATGCTGAAAGAATATTTTATCATTTTCTATCACAATATCACTCGAGGAATGATTGGATTTAGATGCAAGATGTATAATCCTAGTGTAATCCTAGTGTAAGTTATGTATGATCCTAGTGTAAGTTATGAAGTTTGTGCTAATTATGTATAATCCTAGTGTAAGTTAAGAAGTTGTGATAATAGGAATTGGGCTTTAGATGCAAGATGAAACCTTCTTTACCTTCTTTCATTACTCCACTTACGAGAAGTGTTTCATCACAAATTACAGAACTATAATGGGCTTTAGATACAGATGAAACCTTGCTCATGTTCACAATCCATTTTTTAATATGATCTTGCCTATTGTTATTGAATGGATGCCAAGGTGTGTGTAATTTCCTCCAGGCTTGCATCGAGAATGTGAAGACACGCCTGGATGATGGAGCTGTTACCGTCTTAAAAGCAATGATGGAAGCAACTAGAAGCATGGAGAAGAAAGTTAAAACTGAGAATTCAGGTAAGCTAATCTTCAATACCGTTGCTAATTATTTTTTTAATGCCAACAATTATGTATTTTTTTTGCTGCCAAAATCATATTCAGATGTACTTTTCTATTTCTGTACTGCAAATATGGATCTAATACAGTATTAGTCTGTGGACCAGAGTTAGCCTGTCGTGTATAGAAATTATACCTTGAAGTTACTGTCCTAGATTCTTTATTTTTCGAACTTTAAGAAACTACTTTTACATCCACAGAGTTTTTAAATTAATCTTAATCATGTTGCTCCGACTTTTCATTTTCTTATAGTACTCATGCCTGACCCTCACCCTCCAAACACCCTCCAAATAATTAGAACTTGGATAAAAAATGAACATGCCTTTGCTGGACACACTTTGAGTCCAACAACCCTCACTTTATTTTAAGTAATATCTTAATTATATGTGAAAGGAGGAGGTGCGAGATGCTTTGGCTATATTGACTGATCAATGTAGCCCAAAAGCCACTATACCTATTTTGGCATAATTAGGCAAGGACGGTCAATTGAGTTCAACAGAAAAAGGATAAAAGTGTTATGCCTTTGATTCATGCAACTTTTTTCAGTACTGCCTCTATTATTGATAATCTGCATTTTATAGTTCCACTGTCACTGAACTCCATTTATGAAGAGGTGATAAAGAGCGAAGAAGGTCGTAATATAACCTTTGATCGCGTTAGAGCCTCCCTGATTCAGTTGAGTTGCCCTCCATTTGTAAAAGCGGACAATGAGTCATATAGTATCGGTTTGTATGCCTTTTTTCTCAGTCTATCTTTGTTTTGACTGATTACTTTGTTTATATTTCTGGTGACACATTGTTGTTTCTTTTTCAGATTTCAAGAAAATAATTGAACTGGCTCAGAATGAGGAGGTCTTTCTGATTTCGGTGTTGGTTAAAATATTTGAGTTGTTCATGCTTCATTCTGTTAATTGTCCATTAACATATCTTATATTGTAGGTGGAGTCTATTGTGTTGAAAAGATACGGAAAGGATGCATATAGAATGTTCCGGTTGCTGTCAAACAGTGGTCACCTACTTGAAACTGATAAGGTAACAATCCTCTAATAGACTTTTGCCTTTGCTATTTGCTATAATAGCAACAATCTTAAAAATGTTTCTCAAATAAAATCTTAAACACAAACCTGCATTCTTTAGCTATGAGTACAAGGGAGCACTATCTCCAATGGTTGCTGCCATACCAAACTAGAAAAGTTTCTCCACCAAAACCAAATCTCCACATGACAAGTTTGTTTCACCTAAAATGAGGAAATTTAAATGACACAAAAAACTACGAAATAAAATGAAGGAATTAATATTATTTACCCTAAAAGGTTGAGATTAAATAACCTTAAATTTTTGTCAAAGCTCAGTAGAGAATTCTTTTTCTCTGCTTCACTATAGATAAAAACTTAATGTTTTTATAGGATATAAAATCTTAATGTTAGATGAAAAACTTTATAAAATTTTAAATTAAATGGGAGTTCCATACTGTTTTCTTGCCTCTGACCACAAAAGACCTGCCAGCTTTTCTTATGATTGAAAAGACTTCAGTCTCTCAAAGTAAACTACACAGCATGATAAAACATTGTGTCTTTGTCTTCGTTTGCAGAATTTTGTACTATTTTCTTTACTTAAGCAGCCGTATATTGCATTAAGTTGCTTAAATATGCACTTGTCACGATGTTAAGGGAGATATGATTCAGTGCTCTATAGATAGCATCCAAATCTGCACAAGGAAATAAAATTGCTGCTAAGTTTAAAATTACCACAGAGCCAAAACTGTATTTAAAAGGCGTCATTTTTTCTAACGGGATTTAAGGAGGGTTAATTATTTATAAGGGGGTGTCATTTTATTTATAAATGTTTATATATTTTTGATTTTTTATATACAAATTATATAGGAAAAAGGATTTGAGGTTGGCTCCGCCCATGCTAGTAGCCAGAACATTCTTCATACACAATTCACTGGAACATTATTTTAATACCTCTCCCCCCCATACTTTTGTTTTCTATTTGAGGTTTGGATTCATTCATTCAGCAACCCCTCATGTACGTGCAGACAAGGATATCAGTCTAGAAAATACTCATATCTGTGTCTGTCTTACTTGGATACTAGCTGGTGTGGATGGTGTGAACTAAAGAGGAAGAAAAGAAAAATGGAATAATGGGTCGTCTTAAAGAGTGAATTAGTGAAATGATTGTTGGTGCTGGTGGCTGGCTACTGACTGGGATGAGATGAGATGAGAGGTGACTAGTAATAGTAGTTTTAAACAATAATTTAAAAGAATATAGTGCAAAATGAAAATCCCTAAAATTTAGTTAATAAATATATCAATAAATAATGAAATAATAATAAAAGCATGTTATTATATCCATAATTAAACAATAATTTAAATGAATCATAAACGAGCTTGTTTGTGAATGTAAATAAATGAAAATGCCTTGTTCAAACCTTAAAATCTTGTTGAACATTGTTATTTTAGCTTTGAGAAATTGATATAAACATAATCCATGTCTATTTCTATTATCCAAAAAAAATGGTTTGCCCATTTAACTGTTGAATGCTTTTCTTAAGTACAGCCCTTTTTGTTTCCTTATAGTTTCATGTTGTAGATTGCAGATGCCACATTTGTTGAAAAGAAGGAGACGCCAAAAATTCTTTATAAACTGTGGAAGGATGATTATTTGCAAATGGAGGTACAAGCCTTTTCTTTCTGTTCCCCATGAGTAAACATATCAAATTGTGCATGTTTTCTGTCGCCTCTCAACTCTTGCTTCAAATTGCTTTAAAGTGATTATATTGGATCCATTTGATTTAAGCTTCTTGTTTGAAATAAATAAATATTACAGATTTATTTGTTTGAAATTTAAAAGTAATCATCCAGACAACTTGAAGTCTATGTCAAATATAATAGTCTTTTATCAGAAGTTGCAATTGTTTGAAAATTCCACAATTTAAAATTAAATGATTGGAATGCAAACAATATAATGAACAAATATTCAATTGGAAAACAGCCTTTATATGTTGGTATGATATTTAAGCACTAATAGGATTGAGGCTATGGTTTTCACAGATTGATAACTTATTTTGGACCTTTATGAGAGGGGGGTGGGGGACATGGTAAGGTGTGGTACCCTTAGGGGTGTGGCTAAAATGCAGCCAACATTAATTCTTATAGACTGGAGAATAATTTAAGTAAAACCAAAATTCTTACCAAGTAAAAAAATATGTTATAACCTAAAGTAAGAATTTTGCTTTGTTTTGCTTTGGTAAGAATTTGTTTTGTGACCCGTAGGGCGCCTCACGATAGAACCTCCTGGGGGTGGTAATAAAGAATGTTCATGGTTAAATTGTGGAACTGAAGGGTCTTTATGTTTGTCAGTTGCTTATGTGATTTGGTAGTTGTGTTAGTCATCCAGCCAAAAGGAAAAAAGTAGTTTATTATGTGCCTTTGCCATATCAAGTGGACAATGGTTTGAACATCTAATATCGTTTATTACTACTGCGGTTATTTTCTCCTTGCAGAAATTACAAGTAACAGGAGCTAAAAGACTGCAACAGTTCCTGTTGTGGAAAGTGAACAAGAACATACTCCGGGAGCATGTTCTAGATGAGATGTTCCATGCTGCCTTAAATTTGACCCAAAGAGTGGCTTTTGAATTGGAACAGGAAAACGAGGTTTGTTATGCACCCAACATATGGTTACCATGTTGCTTTAGCATATTCTACAGATTCTTGAAATCCTCCATGACCTAGTTAAACTGCCTTGCCATGGACTGTATTTTCCATCATAACAGTTCTATACATCTCTCATACTAATACTATATTATGCGAATGTTCCAGATGTTGAATATCCCGCGAGATAAACTTCTTAACCGACTACGAAAAGTCCGGTTCCTCTTGGAATCATCACAGATGAAGCTTGACGATGCCATCATGCTCTTCCATGACTTCTGAGAGAGCGATGTGCTATTCGATCACTAGTAATTTGTTGTTCCATCTGGTTTTATAGGGAGTCCAAAGGTTCAGAAAAAGCACTTTGGTTTTTAAGAAAGATGTTTATTCCTTCTATTTCAAAGAACGTGTTCGTGGTACTTTAGATTGAGTCAACTCGACCGGGATACTTTCTGCAATGGTTTATAAATAGGGTAAATATCACCATTGGTCATTAGACTATTCATGTTTTCCTGTTTTGGTCATTAAATTATTATTTTTATAAAATAATCACTAATATTTTTTCGGTCACCTGATATTGAAAAACTTTAGGAAATAGTTCAGTGATCAAAATAAAAAAGAAACAATAGATTGGTGACGATTTCACAAATTTTTACTTTAGTGATCAAAACAAGAAAATGAGAATAAATTACTCACCAAAGGTGATGTTTACCGTTAAGATGCTCAGCTGGTAGCAGCTCACGGTTTCCACACAGCTCCTTCCCAGAAAGTGGGCAATGGAAATGAAGAGTGAAGACAGCACCATGCTAGAAATTTACACTAATATCACTTAAAGAACTCACTTTTCTGCATTTCTTGAACTGCTCTGCGATTTCTGAAGACAGATGTCTAAAGAACTAGGACGAAAAACCCAATTTGTGGTTATTAAGTTTATGAATTGTGGTTAATCACGGTTAACCGAATTGTTATGAACCTTGAAGGAGAAATGGGAATCGAAGATAGAATTGAGGAAATTAAAGATAGGGTTTGTCTGATTCAAATTGAGGCTAAATTGACGGCTGAATTGGGAAAAAAAAGGATCTGAATGAAGAAGAAAAAACGGCAACGTTTATGGATTATAATTTGAGGAGGACACGTGTTTCATTAAAATACAAGTGCTTCATTAAAATACACGTGAGGCTTTAAGCAGCTGAGTGCAGGGAATTACTGTGGAGAAGGATGCAGTGGAATGGAAATATGACAATTGTCCTTTCTGTTATGTTTGCAGGGTTATTTAACAAAGTCTTTTGTCAATTTGTTACCTCACCTTATGAATGAACATTGGAATTTTCCTTTCTAATATCTAAATCTATTCTGGAACCTTTTTCTTGATTTCTTGACCTAACGAACTGTATTACGAATTAAATTGATTTTGAATTTTTTATTATTTTTATTATAAAAACATGTATTTTATATTTAAAATATATATTTTTATTTGAAAATAAGTATTTAATAAATATTTATATAAAAAATATCTTAAGATTTTAGTTTTTATTGTTTAAAAAGTTATAAAATAAAAATAAAATATAATAAAATATTTTTTAAAAAACTAATGTTAGTATGAAAAACCAAAGTTAAACCAATCGAAAATCGGTGATTATTAAAATAACTTATTAAATTAAATTAAATTTGAACCGAATAGACCCCTAAAAAAACTCGTGTCAAAAATGATAAACGAATTAAGAAATCAACGGTTATCCCTTCCGTAACATATTCAATATAATCACTACTCGACATACAGCACATGGCAAACTCTTTAGCCACTAAAATAAAGAATTGAGTGCCTAAAGTAGTAGGAATTAAGAGGTGCCATACTAATTCCAGCAAATGAAACACTGACACATTGATAAAATTTTCATGCAATAATTAGAATTTAATGAGGATGTGAATACTAAACCTCCACAGAATTGTGGTAACATGGTTGCATATGACAAGTAAAGCAGTGGATGCAAATTCATCAAATCCAGTATCCTAATACTAGGACTAATCTGTCTCTATTGATGAACAATCGGGTCTGTATCGATCCCTTATCTTCATTCTTCTAATTAGTACACCATATTAACATGTCCCAACACATTCAACGGTTCCATGAAACTTCAGAATCTGTCATGATACGATAGGATTTTATTTTAGACCCCATTGATCTTTGACATGTTCATAAAATCCAGCCTTTGCAAATAGGCACCCTTTGCGTACCATTGTTAGTTATGAGTGTAAATCGACTATCTCTTTTTTATGTTTTTATTCGTCTCTGTTTCAAATAGTTTAGGGTTTAAAATTAAGGATTGTAACTAGGATAGAGTATATTTTTAGGGTTTAGGGTTTAAGATATATAAAGGTTATAATTTAAATTTAAAGTTTTTTAAAAAAATCGATAGGAGTCGGATAATTTTCGCTCGTGTGTTACATTCTCATACAATCGAACACAACACTTCAAAACCACTCCTGTTCTCCATGGAAACCCGGCTTGCTGAACAAGAAACAACGAATAGAGACAAACGATGATCCAAAACGGATTGAACCCATAAAAGAAATCCAGAAAAGAAGCACAATGAAAACCCTAGATAGAGGAACGGAATCAAACGAGAAACTGGGTTCAACGGAAAAAAAAAATAAAAGAGTATTTGTATTCTTGGCTGAATAAAATGGGGTCGAAGCTGTTGGAGAAGAAGACGAATTTTGAAGTAGGAATCGTGCAAATCGTCATCGTAGGAAACTGAGAGCTCTCTTTCTGTTGTTTACGTATCCGTCTCTTCCGTGGTTGTTTTCCGCTTCTTCCATTGCTTTCTAGAAACGTACATGCTCTCCTCGTTTTCTTTTCTTTTTTTTTTGGTAAACTATTAAACGGCTACGCGAATAGTTACGATTTGGCTATTATATTTTTTTTGATAAATTGTACATATAACTATCATACTATGAAATTAGTATCGAATTGACTATAATATTTTAAAAAGTATAAATTACACCGATAAATTATTAAAACCAAATTAAAGAAAGAAAATAAAAAAAAATTAGCTATTCGCAGTCCATGGGATCGAACTTGGATCAACCTCAAGGAAGAAATAGGCATTAAAACCCCTAAGCCAATTCTTGTAACATTAAACACCAACAGTGATATTTATCTATTATTATTGTCTATATTTTTTCATTTTGCGTATAAATATATATTTATCTTTGAATTTAATTAAATTATTTTATATATAATAAAATTAAAATATTAAAACTCTAAATAATATTATTTATTTTTTTAATTTAATTAAAAAATTAATTAAATTATTTTTATATAATAATTAAAATACTGAAACTCTAAATAGTAAAGATTCATTAAAACTTTATTAAAAATTTAGGGTTTATGTTTGATGTTTAGGGTTTAGGGTTTATTAAAAAAGTTAGGATTTTTATTTATGGTTTATAATTTAGGGTTAGGGTTTGATATTTAGAGTTTAGGGTTTATGTTTTTTAAGGATTAAGATTTAAGATCTATTAAATTTATTTTTATTTAGTGTTTGGGGGTTTAACATTTAGGGTTCGAGGTTTAAGATTCACTAAATGTTTTAGCATTTATTGTTTGAATTTTAAGGTTTAGGATTCTCTAAATAAATTATAAATTTTAATCATAATAAAAAATTATTTAAGATTTAGGGTTTAGAGTTTAAAATTTAAGGTTTAAAATTTTAAAATTTTAATTTATTATATATAAAATAATTCGATTAATATTTTAATTAAATATATATATATATATATGTTTATACGTAAAATGGAAAGAAAAAATATAGACAATAATAGTGAATAAATATCACTGTTGGTGGAGAGATTATATTATAGGCCCGGCCTACCACGTCAGCCGTGGTCTCTAACTAATAAAAACCATTCATTCCGCCACTAATCAATCATGTAATTAATATAATTTCCAGAAATTATATTTTTAAAATGACATGTAAATTATGAGTGAAGATTCATTGGTTGAAAAAAAATGAGTTAAAAATTAATGATAAAATAGATGGTTATTATTGGATGGGACCACGACTAATATAGCAGGCCGGCCTATGATATAATTTTTACCGTTGGTGTTTGTCTGTTTGATGTCACAAAAAGCCCTTTTGCTTAATGGTTGGCATGCTTATCCCTTCCTTGCTGCTAACCCAGGTTTGATCCTCATGGATTGGAAACAACCAAATTTTCTATTTTCTTCTTTAATTAGGTGGTGACATGTGTCACCACATAATTAAATAATTATATTATTTATTATAATAAAATTAGGACTAAATTATAAAACGTATGAATAATAGAGAGTAAATGTGTAATTATTTCATTTTATTTTTAATTGTCACATCATCAGTCTGTTAGTTTTTTAACGATCGGTGACTATTTCGATACCATTTTAATAGTTTACCAGTATATTTGACGCTTTTTAAAGTATTGTGGCCATTTTGATACTAACCCCATAGTATTGTGGTTAACCGTATAATTTACCCTATTTTTTTAGTAAATTATAATAGAGATCATTTAATTATAAGTAAAGTTATATTTAGATTATTCAATTATTAAAATTTATATTTAGATTTATCAATTATTAAAAATTATGTTTGGATCATCCAATTAATAAAGATTATATTTGAATCACTCAATTATATTTAATGTTATATTTGGATCACCTTTCATGTTAAAAAAATTATCAATATTTGTATTAGATTAATTAATGAATTTAAATAAAGTACTTTAATGTTAATAAGGGTATATAAATAATTTGGAAGAAAAAATATCAAATTGAAATATTTTTTAAATGTGAAGGCTGACCCAATCATAATCTTATCTATAATTGAGTGACTCAAATATAACTCTGATAATTGGGTGACCCAAATATAACTTTACCCAAAATGAGTGACCCAAATATAATTTTTAATAATTAAGTGATATAAATATAATCATCCATAATTGAGTGATCTCTATAATAATTTACTCTATTTTTAAAGGTATTTAGCTATTAGTATTATATTCTTAAAGTAAACTCAACGTGATCACTTGTTATTAGAACCTAAATACGAAAAGATGTGATAGTTAAAAAAGAGATGGTATAAGTATATTGTCACGGGCCGTCAGTTCGAGCCCGTGCCACATGCGCATATTGCTGCCCAAGAGGTTCTTAGGGAGATTTTGGGCCTAAAGGTACCACCAGACTTAGCCCGTTCCATGGAGGATTCTAGAAGATAGCCATTTTGGCCTTGTAAACTTTCCTTGTATTCTTAGGATTTGTTTCCTTAGTTAACATGGAATATTCTTAGGATTGTGCCAATGTGGTTGGTAGGAAGTGATCCTAGCCATCGATGTAAATCAGTGGAAACCGTCGGATGTAAGGGGAATCAACTATAAATAGAGACCTCCCCAGTCTCATTTGGATCATCTCATCTTTGAGTAATCAAGTGACATTTACTCTAAAAAAACTCTCTCAATTGTTCTTTGTGTTCTTCGCGTTCTTCTTTTCGTTCTTGAGTAGCCATACTCATAGTTTGCTTTCCGCCAGAACGATTCAGCGTTCTTAGTGCCTTGGGAAGTTTGATCTTCCGGAGCGAGTTTTCAGGCTGACTTAGTCGTTTGTCTAAGAACATCGACTAAGGCCGCGCGGTTTAGCTAGGTCAAGACTCTAGCCCCGTGACAAGTGGTATCAGAGCGTGGTTCGAGCAAGGCGCTAGTGATTATGGCACGTGGAGAAGAAGACGTTGCAGCAAAGGGTGTGAAGATCGTTGTTGGGCAAAGCCAAAGAGCAAGTTCGAGGGATGCTGTAGCTACGCTGGAGGAGCGAGTTGATAAACTCAGCCAGGTGGCCAACGGTGCGGAAGAGAGGTGCGAGGTGCTTGAGGCCGAATTGCAGGCTGTGAAGATTGAGATGGAGGAGATGAAGGCAGACTTGTATATTTACAAAGTTGCCTTGATGAATGGAAAGATGGCCACTGCATCCAAGTCGAAGAAGGACATTCCAAAGCCAAAGGTGTTCAAGGGGAACCGATCGGCCCAAGATGTTGAGAACTTCTTGTGGGGCATGGAGCAGTATTTTCGAGCCATGGGCATCAAGGATGATGCGGAGAAAGTAAACGTTGCTTCAATGTATTTAACTGATGTCGCTCTTTTGTGGTGGCGACGCAGATGCTCGGAGGAGCCGAGTGGAGACATTCCTTTTGAGACATGGAAGGAGTTCCAAGTTGAGTTCAAAGAGCAATTCTATCCGACGAATGCTCAACGGGAGGCTCGTAAGAAGTTACGGCAATTGAAACATGAGGGTTCCATCACTGACTATGTCAGGAAGTTCATTGAAATCAAGCTCCAAATCCAGGACTTGAGTGAAGCGGAGGGATTTTCCTACTTCATGGATGGACTCCAAAGATGGGCTCAAATGGAGCTAGAGCGTAGGGGAGTCGAGGAGCTTTCCAAAGCCTTTACCGCAGCCGAGTCCATAGCTCAGTTCGAAGTTGACATGTCCAAGTCTTCCAAGCCCCGAGGTAAGAGCTTTGGTGGGGGAGACGAGGAGGATAATCATTCTTGCAATGATGATGAGAGGGTCAACAAGTTTGTCAAACCATCGGAGAAAAAGGATCGAGGGCCTTTGAAGTGCTACCATTGCCATGGTTCACACTTGGTGAAAGAGTGTCCCAAGAAGAAGCGCCCCGATACGATCAATGATGCGGATGACGAGCAAGAGGACGAGGAATGTATGCTTGGTACGATTGCTAGTGTTAGAGCAATCAAGCCAAGGGTGGGGAAGCAATGTTACGAGAGCAAGGGACCTCACGTAGTTCGTGAGCACCCGGATCGAGCCAAGCAGCCCAAAAGGGACAAGCCCGAGTCAAGTGAGGCTTGTAAGCTTGGGGCAATGATACTAAATTCTGCAAAGGCGAAGAAGGGCCCGAAGCAGAATGGGTTGATGTTTGTCAACATCAACGTGGCGGGACGTTCGAGGAGTGCTCTAGTGGATACCGGAGCATCCGATCTCTTCATGTCAAAGATGGTTGCTGAGAAGCTTGGTCTCGAAGTTGAAGGTTCAACCAAAAAGATCAAGACCGTTAATGCCAAGGAGGTTCCAGTTGTTGGAACAGTGCGGAAGGTAGAGCTGCAGATTGGTGAATGGAAGGCCAAGGAAGATTTCAAGGTAATTCACTTAGATGACTTTGATTTCGTTTTGGGGCTTAACTTCCTTGACCGTGTTCAAGCTCTTATCATCCCTTGTGCCGATGTTATATGCATTTTGGATCCGAAACAACATTGTGTTGTGCCCGTGTATCGAGACAAGGGACGGAGGATCGAGAAGCTGACATCCATTCAGCTTACCAAGGATGCTCCAAGGGAAGGAGGCATCGCTTTGGAGGCTATTGGAATGGACACCTTGGTGGGGCAAGAGTTGCCTGAGCCACATGATAGTGAACCCGTGGGAGATCCATCCATTGAGGAGATGGACGAGGCATCGAGCTTCAATGAAGACGGAGCATCGATGGGAGCATCAAACTTCACGAGTGAAGAAAGATTGATGCGAGTTAGAGTGAATGCGGAAAAGTTGATTGAGGTACATCCCGAACACAATGATTGTGTTTTACAGTTTGATTTGCCTTGTTTGTCGGGTGTAGGCCAGCAAAAACCTAACCCTTCAAATGGAGTTGTCGATACTTGGCGAGAGCACAAGCCACCTTTCAGAGTTCTTAGGCGCAAACGAGGGTTGCCGACGATCTTGAGAGACCGCTCAGTGTTCAATGTTGTGGCGTCCAAGTCATTGTGCAAGGACCATGTGTGTCCGAATGGGGGCAAATCACAACTGGTAGGAGCTAACTCCTACGATCGAGATGCGCTTGGAGGGACGGTGACTGATGTTAGATGGCGACGAGTACCAAAGCAAGCAGTCCATTTGGGTGGACAACTGAGCCAGAGTCGAGTGCTCTTTATGAGAAGAGCATCCAGCCCGATTCAGAGTTTGGGGCAAGCCGAGGTGACAAGGAATTCCCAGGATCGGTTCTATCTTCATTCCGAGGCGGCGACGAGGGCGTCGCCATGTTTGGTGAGGGAGAATGTCACGGGCCGTCAGTTCGAGCCCGTGCCACATGCGCATATTGCTGCCCAAGAGGTTCTTAGGGAGATTTTGGGCCTAAAGGTACCACCAGACTTAGCCCGTTCCATGGAGGATTCTAGAAGATAGCCATTTTGGCCTTGTAAACTTTCCTTGTATTCTTAGGATTTGTTTCCTTAGTTAACATGGAATATTCTTAGGATTGTGCCAATGTGGTTGGTAGGAAGTGATCCTAGCCATCGATGTAAATCAGTGGGAACCGTCGGATGTAAGGGGAATCAACTATAAATAGAGACCTCCCCAGTCTCATTTGGATCATCTCATCTTTGAGTAATCAAGTGACATTTACTCTAAAAAAACTCTCTCAATTGTTCTTTGTGTTCTTCGCGTTCTTCTTTTCGTTCTTGAGTAGCCATACTCATAGTTTGCTTTCCGCCAGAACGATTCAGCGTTCTTAGTGCCTTGGGAAGTTTGATCTTCCGGAGCGAGTTTTCAGGCTGACTTAGTCGTTTGTCTAAGAACATCGACTAAGGCCGCGCGGTTTAGCTAGGTCAAGACTCTAGCCCCGTGACAATATATTTACATATTCTTTTAAGTTAGTCTTAGTTTTTAATTAATAAAATAAATACATTATTTAATTAAGTGATTAAATGTGCCAACACTTTATTAAAAAAAATAATTATTTATATTTATTTGACTTAATAAATTTACTCCCTTCCTCTAATAAAATGGTGATATATATCGTCACCTATTTAAAAATAAAAAATAAAATCAAACTATCTTACTTAAGGAGACACTCAAACCTAGGTAAGACTTAGAGTAAATGAGTGATTTTAATTTATCTACTTCAACAAGCATACTTTTATGCTATAAATTACTAACATTAATATATGTCTTATTATTTTTATATTTAATTTTTTAATTTTACATATATAATTATTGAAATATTTTTAATTTAATTAAATATATTAATTAAATTATTATGTATAATAAATAAAAAATTTAAATTAAAATAAAATTTTATTTAATAAATTTTAAACCCTAAATGCTAAATCTTAAATATTTTTATTATAATTTAAAATAAATTATAATAAAAATTCATTTAGCAAATTATAAATACTAAAATAACCCTAAACGCTTAAACTTAAGTGTTAAATAATTTTTTATTATAATTAAAAAGTTAAAAATAAAATTTTATTTAAAAAATTCTAAACGCTAAAACCTATTAAATATGTCCATTGCCATTTAGCAAATAAACTCTTAGATTTTGAGGTTTCATAAGCGATATTTTTTAATATTGTATTTGAAGCGGTTGAATTTTTATTATAATTTTAAAAATTAAATTATAACAAAATTTTATTTGACCGTTTAATGTTTAAAGTTAGGATTTTGAATTTATTAAAAAGAATTTATTATAATTTAAAAATTTTAATTTATTATATATAATAATGTAATAAATATTTTAATTAAATTAAATAACTTAATAATTATATATATAGAAATAAAGAATAAATATAGAAAATAATAAGAAAATTAATGATTTATAGCACAATATTGTGCTTGTTGTGGTGGCTAAGCCATTCCTTAATTTCAAGTCTTATCCGGGTTTGGAGAAATTATATCATAGGCCCGGCCTACTACGTCAGCCGTAGTCCCATCCAATGATAATCACTCACTTTATCATTAATCTTTAACTTATTTTTTCCAACCAATGAATATTCACTCATAATTTACATGTCATTTTAAAAATATAATTTATGAAAATTATATTAATTACATGGTTGATTAGTGGCGAAATGAGTGGTTCTTATTAGTTAGGGACCACAACTAACGTCGTAGGCCGAGCCTATGATATAATCTCTCCCGAGTTTGAGTCTTCCTTTAAGTAAGATTGTTTGATTTTATTTTTCTCTCTAAATAGGTCCTTTACCTCTAAATAATTAATTTATTTTATTGATTTAAAATTAGTACAAAATTAAAAGAATATATAAATAAAAAATTTAAATATATAATTATACTTTTTATCTTTTTAATTGTTACATTGTTTCGTCGTTAAGTTCTAACAGAAAGTAGTTATATTAAGTCTATTTTAATAGTACATTAGTTTAACTGTTTAAAAAGTATAGTGATTAAATCGTGATTAAACTCATAGTACGGTGATTATTTAGACTATATTTTTTTTAGAGTATTGTTTTCTACTAATTTGCTAATTATATTACGTGGCAAGTTAAAATAGAGTTCATTTGTAATAATTTATTCCTTCCGTCACAAGTTTAACTTTCATTATTAATTTTTTTATTAATTTTTTAATTTTGATTCATAATTATTTAAAATTTATTATTGATAAAAGTATATTTTAAAATAGAGTTCATTTTAAGTATATTGTTCATTTTGGCAAAAAATATTTTTCATTGTTTAAATTTTTAAATAGACATTACCCCTAAAAATATAAGAAAACTCTCAAACCCCAAAAATGAGATTTTTCATATTTACTTTTATAAATTAAAAAAATAGTTGGTGTATATAGAGTTAAAATTTTAAAAATATATGATATATGCAAATTATTAAAATTGTAAAATAAATATTAGCACAACATTAGCATGGCTAAATAGTTGGTGTATAACACATATGTTACTTTTTTTCTCGTTAATTATAAATTATATCGGATGTTATTGAATTATTATGTTAATTTTATTTTTATCATTAAAGTTTCAACTAATTTATTTTTAAGTTTAAATTTTAATTTATTTATATTATTCTGTTATTAAAATGAGTCTAATTAAAAATATAGTAATAAAATCCAGTCAACATTAATAGTTTAAAAATAGTATATTATTTTATTATATTATATTTTGTGACATCATTGCATACTTGTCACTGAAGTAATATTTTAACATATAATTATAATAAGTAAAATTCTACGACGTACATCGAATATTATTAAATATCACTAACGTTAAATATTATTAAATTAATAAAAATTAAAAATTATAAAAAATTTAACGTATGATTATAAATTATTTAAAATAAAAATTAAATTAATTACATATTAAATTTTAAAAAATATTATTTTTTATTAATTTAATAATATTTATAAGTATTCAACATTAATAATATTTAATAGTATTCTGACACATATAATAAACTTATCTTTAGAATAAATATTAATATAGGTGAACCAAATGATGTATGCATAACGTAAGGGAAATGTAGGGAACAGATTTGATTTTAATGAGGGAGAGAGGTTGAATTTTCATATAGTCAGAAAGTGCTTAATGGCATCGATACAAAGTTTTTTTTTATATAATATTTAATATAAAGTAAAATATCGATATTTATAAAATGAAAAATAAAAAATATTAAAATTTTTAATATTTTTATTTTATATTTTTAAATTTATTATATTTTTAATTATATTCTAAATATATTGTCCGTTAGACTGGTCCGCGAGTTTTTCACACGTTGAGACAGTGATTGTTCACGACCATTGACCAGACCCATGTCGGTACACTAATCCCTGCATATTTTAATGCAGTGTTTTGTACTAGTCTCTGTTCTCACTTGAGCTCGAGTTTAAGACGGCTTGACTTGGCCATCTCTCAGGTCAACAACAGAACCCTGGTTAAGATTTGTAAATGAAAGATTATAACATAAATTAGTTAATTAAATATGTTTATAAATGAAATATTGTAACAGTAAATTAAAGTTGAAAAATGTTTTTTCTAAAAGTTTTTTAAGTTAAAATATTAAATAAAATAGAGGTAAAGACTCTTTTATCTTTAATAATTATAATTTTTTAAATAATATAAAGTTGAATAATTAATAAAATTATATTTAAAATGTAATTTTATAAATAAGAAATTAACATACACATTTAATTAATTATATTTAGAATTATTAAAACTAATAAAACTTATTATTTTAAAATTGTTTGAGATTTTTTTTCATCGATTATCTAGTTTAAAATAAAAATTCATTGAGTCAACTGTCCATTTAATTATATTTTGAATTTTTAAAACTGTTAAAACTTATTATTTTTAAATTGTTTGAGAAAAATTTTCATCGATAATGATTCAAATAATAATTTATATTTAAATATTTTATACTGCAGCAAATTTATTTAGAATCCAAATGGTCTGCCAGTTGTAAATAAACCGAGTGAAAACAAATAAAGAAATATTTATGTTGTTTATTTAATTTTAATAAATAAATAAATATGAATAATTAAATAAAATTTAATTTCAGGTTTATGTTTGTTTGTTAAGGAATGTAGCTTATTTGTATTTTCGTTTGTTAAAATAATAAACGAACACAAACTAACGAACATATATAATTAAACTTGAACGAGTAAACATATGTAAATAAATTTAATTTTTTAAAAATATAGTACTTTTGTTATAAAAAATAATAGATATAAATAACTATATGTGAATAATTTTAAATAAATATAAATGAATGGATTACCAAACTTTCATAAATGTTAATGAACAAACAAATCATTTATTCGTATTCGTTTATTTAATTAAACAAACAAAAATATCTTGTTCATATTTATTCGTTTAATAAATAAACAAAGTTTTCATCGAACAATTCATTGAACGTTTAGTTCATTTACAAACCTGACTATATGTTTCTAGTTGTACTTCCATCTTAAAATAATAAGTTTATGATTAGAATTAAAAATATATGTGATTTATTTTTTTAGAACTTAAGGGTAAAATTTAAAAATTAATATTAAAGTTTATTTTTCAAAATTTAAAATATAAAATTGAAAAAAAAAGATTTTTGTTCGTTTATTTGTCGGAATTGTCTTGACAACGACGATTTTACTTTAAAGCTAAGGGCCAGTTTAGCATTACTTTTGAAAAGTGCGATGGAAAAGTGTGGTGAAAAAGTGTAGTGGAAAAGTTCTTTTAGAATTTTTAGTTTAAAAAATACGTGTTCAATATTGCTGTCAAAAAGTGCTTTTGAGAAAATAAATGACTATTTTAGACATGATGTTATAAGTTAAAAATATATATTTAAATGATAATAAAATTATTTTATATTATAATATTAACTTAAATTATGATAAAATATAAAAATATTAATAAATAAATAAATTATTTTTGAAAAGTGTTTTTTAGAAGTGCTTTTGAGAAAATATAAAATTTTGTATGAATATATAATTTTTAAATTAAAAAATAATTTATATTAAATATAATTATATATTTGTAAAAATTAGATTATAATAAAATATAATAAAAGAATGATAAAATTGTAATATAACTCCTAAAAGTACTTTTCAAACGCAAAAGCTATGCGTTTGAATTGAAAATCACTTTTTAAACGCAGTTTTTTTTCAAAAGCTAATTGTTTAGCATTGCTTCTGCGTTTCGAACCAACTTTTGATCCAAAAACTGGTTTAAAAAACAATGCTAGACGAGTACTAAGTTTCAAAAATTCCTTTTGATCTACCGTTGAAAAGCTCCCTCCTCTCTAAAAACGTTTATGGGATATTCAAAAATCCAGGTGTAGTGTGGAGAAAAACTATTGGTGGAATGCAAAACAAACTAGAAGCGGCGTTCACACCGGATATTTCTCCCTGCCGCGAGGGGACCAGAGCTCCGGCCTCCCGGAAGGAACCACCTATCGACAAATCCAAAACGAAACCGTCAAGGACTGAGTCAGAAAAACATTTATAACTAATTAAAATTTAAATTTTAGTTAATTTATAATAAATTAATTGAATTAAAATTATTTTAATTAGTTTAATTGATTTTTAAATTAATTAAAAATTATTATAAATTTTAAATAAATTATATAATAAATTATTAAATTATTTTTAAATAATTATTTAATTAATAAACTTTATTTTATATTAATTTAATGAATATTTTATAATATGTTAAAAATTTAATAATATTTTATAGATTTTAAATTAAATAATTAAATATATATAATATATGCTGAATTAACCGAAATAACTTTTCTAATAACAAATCGCGGCTGCTAATTTATTTATTTTTAATAAGATTCAACGGCAAAGTCTTGAAAAGGACGAGGAGCAAATGGTCAACCAACTCCAACATATCCCCACTGTTTCCTCTTGTATAAAAAGCCCCTCTCACTTCATTCTCTTTTGATCACATATCAAGAGAAATCATATACATATTAATGGAGTTTTTGAAGCTTCCCCAAGCTTTTTTCAGCTTACTTATGGCGGCTTCTCTTCTTTACTTTTTGTTGAGATTGATATTCTCTTGTTGGATTCTGCCTATCCTTTTTTACCGTAAGTTGAGAAAGAATGGGTTTGGGGGTCCAACTCCTACATTCCCACTGGGAAACATTAGAGAGATGGAAACCCTTAGCAAGAAGAATATCAATGCTGATTCTGTACTTGAATCTTCTGCTATCTCCCATGATATACACTCCGCCGTGTTTCCTTACTTCTCTCGGTGGAGAAAATCTCACGGTGATTAATCTTTAGTCTTGTTGGTCTTTAGCTTTTTCATATGATGAAAACCCTTGTACGATAGCTTTGTTGAACTGATGTTGGTGTTGGTCTTGGTTGCAGGAAAGGTGTTCATCTACTGGTTGGGAACTGAGCCATTTCTATATATTGCAGAACCGGAGTTCCTTAAGAGAATGTCATCAAAAGTGCAGGGGAAAAACTGGGGAAAACCCAATGTGTTTAAACATGATAGGAAGCCTATGTTCGGAAGTGGATTGGTCATGGTCGAAGGGGATGATTGGGTTCGTCATCGCCATGTTATTACTCCTGCATTCTCTCCGACTAACTTGAAGGTCTCCAAATTAACAAATATTTCAGCTTTCTTTCTTTAGAGTTTCTTAAATTTATAATTTCTTTCCATGTAGGCTATGATAAGCTTGATGGTGGAGCCGGCCTCGAAGATGCTCGAGAGGTGGACTGCGCTAATAAAGACCGGTACACCCGAGATCGACGTGGAAAGAGAAATCTCGACAATGGCAGGGGAGATCATCGCGAGGGGAGTCTTCGGGTTGAGCTGTCAAAAGGGGAGTGAAGCATTGGAAAAACTAAGAGCCATGCAAATCACGCTTTTTAAGTTGAACCGCTACGTGGGGGTTCCTTTTGGCCAATGGATTAGCCGTAAGAAAAACATGGAAGCCAAGAGACTTGGTGAAGAAATCGACCGCCTCCTTTTATCCATCATCGACGACGCTCGGAAGAAGTGTGGTAAAGGGGATAGGTCCGGTCAGCAGATGTTGCTCGGGTATTTGATGGAAGGGGACAGGTTGAATACGAGGGAGGTTGTCGACGAGTGCAAGACATTCTTCTTTGGAGGGCACGAAACGACTGCATTAGCACTCACGTGGACGTTGCTGCTTTTAGCCAAGCATCCGGACTGGCAAAATCAATTGAGGGAGGAAATTACTCGAGTGATTGGAGATAAAGATATCGATTTCACCAACCTTGCTGGCTTACACAAGGTAAATCAATTATTGAGTTAGACCACTATTCTTTTACAGCTACGATATACAATTATACATTGTATTTCCAGATTTTGCACTTACACGTTCACGTGTATTTTTCAATGCTTTATATATGTTTCATGAGTTTTTCCATATATCATGATCCATGCTGGGTGGAATGTTCAACATTATTTTCTTATACGGTAAACAGATGGGATGGGTGATGAACGAGGTGCTGAGACTCTACTCACCAGCACCAAATTCGCAAAGGCAAGCAAGAGAAGACATAAAGGTGGATGATCTAGTTATCCCGAAAGGAACCAACATGTGGGTCGACACCGTCGCCATGCACCATGATCCGTCTATATGGGGCGACGACGTTAACGAGTTCCCCCCCGAGAGGTTTAGAGACGATAATCTGTATGGTGGATGCAAGCACAAGATGGGGTTCTTGCCATTCGGGTTCGGGGGAAGGATGTGTGTTGGGAGGAATTGGACATTTATGGAATACAAAGTTGTGTTAACCCTTATGCTCACTAGGTTTTCCTTCTCTCTTTCCCCTACCTATCGCCATTCACCCTCTATTTTGCTTTCTCTAAGGCCTAGATATGGAATGCCTCTCATGGTTCAGCCCCTTTAAGCTCTTCTATTCCCCCCCCCTATGGTATGGTTGGATTATATTATCCTAATTACTAAAGGCCTATTAAGTTAAATCTCGATGCTTTCTTCAAGAGTTTAATCTTGATGTTAGTTTAGAGCAAATATGTATTTTTGTGAGTCTAAATAAATCGAGTTTGAACGAATAAGTTTATTTATTTTTGGTATTCATGTTCGGTTCGTATTCATATTCATTTAAATTTTTAATATTGCATTTGTGTTCATTTATTTATTTTTAAAAGTATTCAAATTCGTTTATTTAATGTTAGTGTAATGTTCGTGAATATTTTCGTTTATATGTCCTTATAAAACTCCTTAGGTTTCACAGTTTGAAACTCCAAAGTTCATAATGTGTTCAATTTAGTTCATACCCTTATCAATATTAATTAAAAAGTAAAAGAAAATAATATAAAAAGGGATTCGGGTAAACAAACTTACAAACGAGTTTGTTTGAATATAAACGAACTAAACACACATTCGTTCGTGTTCATTCGTTTATCAAACAACCATAACTTTTTTGTCTGCACTCATTTGTTTAATTTAATAAACAAATATTATACAAACGATTCTGAAATAGTGTATCGAACAATCTATTTGTTTACGCTACTAATTATCCCTTTATTATTCTCGAGAGGGAATCAAATATGCAAATCTTGACTTGTATAAGCCAGTGAGTTGATTGTATTAATTTCCTTTCTTCATATATATGTATATATATATTTAACATTACTTGTGAGCTAAGGGACTTAATACTAACATTTAAACATTAATAATATATTACGCATTTGATTTTTTAAAATTTTATTTTGATTTGTCCGATTAATTTATGTTACGTACTTATTTTGATTAGTAAAAATATTTTGTATAAATAAAGTTTTGAAATAGAGATTTATTAACGTGACAAAAATCATTAGTCTCTTTTTTAATATCTTTTATTATTTCCAACAATAAACAATTAATTTTTAATTTTTAATTTTAAACCTTAAATTACAATTTATGAATCTTTAAAATGTACTATATTTTTAATTTCTATAATTTTAAATTTAAATTTTAAATATACAATATAAAAATATACTTAAAAATATAAATAAAACATTAAAAAGATAAAAAAAAATATTCAATTAAATAAAACAAAATTAGTTATTACATGAATCAATATCCATTAAAACATTTGATATTTATGAGTGACAGTTTCTAGAATCCTCAAATGTAATATTGTAACTAAATTAAAAAAAAAAATTACAGATAAATTAAGAGCGTAAATCATCTATTTTTTTATGTTTTTATTTATATTTTTGGTTTAAATTAGAAAGGTTAAAGATTAAGATTTAAGATTAAAGATTGTGAATGAAGTTTAAAAAATTAAAGATAATGTATACTTTTAGGATGAAGAATTTAAAGGTTAGGATATAAAAAAAAGAGTTAGAGTTTTAAAATTTAAATTTTTTTAAAAAAAATATATAAATAGAGGCACATAGGGTGTAAATCATCTACCTTTTGCCTCCATTTTAAATTAGAGGAGATAGAGTTTAAGGTTAGGGGTTGTGGTTAAAATTTAAAAGATTAAGAGGTATTTTTTTAGGGTGTAAAATTTAAAGTTTAAGATATAAAAATTATGATTAGAATATATAAAAAGAAACATGATAAAGAGACAGAAAATTTTTACCCGCACCATAAAACATATATTTTTATCACATATAGATTCCCGAATGGTACGGTTTAGACCAAGATCAATCATTAAAGATTATAGAATGAGAATAGGTAGGTGACTGGGTGCCTCAACTTCAAGTTCCGGTATTCACCACAAACAAAAACACCAACTCTGGTTCTGATTCTGAAGATGAAGAAGAAGATGAAGGCGTCGTTTCCTCAACAAATAGATAAAGAAAGATAACCAAAAACACCCACTCTTGTCATCTTCATTTATTCCAAGAAACATATACCAAATTCAGTCCTCACACTGTTCACTTTTCAATCCAACTCAATTCTTCGTTTTTCAGTTAGGGAGAGTGTTTTTTTCTTCTCCTTTTTAATGTTTCTGGGACTGGCTTCTACGACTGTCACGTGGTCGCCGAGCTCTCCCCAGCTCCGTTTGGCTCTGCGTTGCAGGAATGCCATGGAATCGCGCGCGGTTCTCGATGGGGCGCCAACGAGGAAGTTTGGTTGTCATCATCGTCCTCGCTTCCTCTCTGTTGCACGAAGCAGGAGTGAGGGGATGAGATGGCGTCGCAATGGTGCTTCGCGGATTGTGGCAGCTGGGACTACGGCGGATACCTTTTCCGGATGGTCTGATGATGAGCATGTTGAAGATCCCATTGACTTTAAAAGGAACGAAGGGTTTGGAGGTATAAATTTATCATACTTTGCACGCAGAGCTGTCCTTGCTACTTTTTCTTGATTGAATGTTGTACTCTTTGGTTTTCAAGAGTTAGTAGTAAAAAAATCTCATTTTTTTTTTATTTCAGAGGGAAAAGGGATGAAAATTATGCATGCAATTTGAATCTGGTTTTAAATTGTCAAATTATGGTGCGTTGCACTTGTTTCACCCCTTTTTGTTAGCATTATTAGTATATTCATCCCCTTCCCCTATAATTTGCTCATTAAGTGCTAGAATTATGTTTTTTTTCCTGATGTTGTTCCATAGAAATGAAGCAGATACGCAAAGATGATAATGACAATAGAATTTGACAGTTCTATAATCTCTTGTATTTTCTGGGTGGTCAAAGAATGCATGTGCAAATGTCTTGGGGTGTTCTAATCATGGACTAATAACAATTCGTAAGTTGTTTGCTTTCAGGAATTATAGGTGCTGGATTAGCTGGACTTGTTCTAGTTGCAGGACTTTCCTTTGCGGCAATGGCCCTTGGTAATCAGAACACTCCCAGTAAGTGGTCTCTTTTGGCTGCTCTACATTCTATTTTATCATGGTCTTGTATCAGTTTATATGCTATTACTTTAGACAATTTAGATGGAACTGATACAAACGGTTGTGAATTGCGATGAAAATTTGTATTATTGTAATTTTTTGACTGCAGGGCCAAAAGTGCAGTTGGGATCGTTAATAGCTCAACAAGAAGTTCTGTTGGCCTCTGATACTGAGAGTGATAAGGTTGAAAAGAACGAAAGCGAGAAAGGTATAGATAATGATCTTTTTCCATCTTCAGAATTTAATGGCAATTTCACTGATAATAAACTTGAAAATGATAATGAGTCCCAGTTAGTAGACATATCTAATGGCAGCGATGCCGCTAACACTGCTCCAATTCAAGAAGGCTTGGAAAATGTTTCAGCTTTGGATGGAATGCCAATTGGAATGAACAAAACTCCAATATCACCTAAATTCCCTGAATCTGAAGTTGTTGGTGGCTCTTTTGTTGCACCAAGCCTTAGAGAATCAGATAGCAATCTTGATATTGGTTCACCTGAGGCAACTTCTAACTTATCTGACCGAATAAACCTAGACAATGATATCAACGAGGGAAAGCTTAGGTCAGAAGGAAAAGGGAATTGCAATATCTCGGTGGATTCCTCTTCTAGTTCTAGTTTATCCAATGAGCCTGTGATTTTGAACTTCTCAGTTAGTCAGATTTAGAACCAATTTTAGAAACCCAGTCTGTATCCATAGACAATCTGAAAACAGTAGAATCACCTCCAACTGAAGAAAACCTTGAGAATAGAAAAATGTTGCAGTTTTCTGCTGGAATGAATAATTCATCTTTAGAAATGAACAACTTAAATGAGAATGAGCCATCTGAAAAAACCTCTGTTTCAGCCCCTGCTCACCCCAAAAATGATTATAAAGAGATAAGTGATAGCATACCAGTTTTTGCATCTCCATATTCCTAGGAATTCCTTCTCTCCTGTTGGCATACCTGCTCCATCTGTAGTTTCTGCAGCTCTACAGGTGCATACAGGAAAGGTTCTGGTTCCTGCAGTTGTTCATCAGGGTCAGGGTCAGGCATTTGCAGCCCTTCAAGCTTTGAAGGTATCTCGTTCTCGCTGATATGGTGGAACAATTACGGTGTAAACCCGGCAGATAAGATGAGGACTTTCAAGTTGCAACCTATTGATCAAATATCTGAATCTTTTTCAGGTTATTGAGGCTGATGCTCAACCTAGCGATCTATGTATACGCCGTGAGTAAGCTCGGTGGTTAGTGTCTGCATCTTGTGTTCTGTCAAGGTATAGGTCCCTTTCTTATTACTCATATGTATTGCTTTATACGCGCATTGGGAAATTAGTATCTAATTACCAATATCAAAATAGGGAAAAACAACTTGCAATGCCTTGTTGTTGCTTGCAGGAATATAATCTCAAAAGTGTATCCTGCAATGTATATTGAGAATGTTACTGAACTTGCATTTGATGCTATCACACCTGAAGATCTTGATTTTTCATCCATTCAAGGTGAGATAGGATTTTTTATTATTGGCCAAAATATTTGTAGAATAACTTTCTTTTTGTTCTAATTATTGTTGCTAATGGAGTTGGATATTCAGGCTTAGCAGAGGCAGGACTTATCTCAAGCAAGCTGTCAAATAAAGATCTGCTTAATGATGATCTAGGTCCATTTTACTTCTCTCCTGAAAGGTTATTATCATTCACATTGAATTCGAAATATAAGTTTTGTCCTCTTTAGTTTGGTTACAGTTATCTCCATTGCAGATCTTTCCATCACTGTGTCGACTGCAAGGGAATCTGTACAAGAATTGCAGCAAAGCGCAGCAGGATTTAGCTCGGCCCTTAAAGGTGCAAAACGGGTTGCTGGAGATTGTCGAGAAGGTATCGAGAAACTCACTCATAGGTTCAGAACATAGCCGGATAACCCCCGTTGCCCTGGTTTATGTTTCACCTTTCGTGGGCATAGGAATAAAAAAAAATTGTAGTTAATAAGCATGTCTCATCTAATTTGGTTGATGTAGTTCTACTCTCATATGAACAACTCATTTTAAACAAGAACACTTCATACACTGCTTCATAATTCGAATTTGAAGTAAAAACAAGGTTCAGCTCATGGATTTCAGTCTCAAAACAAAATATTAAACCTTGTGCTAAACAAACTTATCCAACAGCTCCAAAATAACACATTCAAGTTTTGTCACAAATCAACTACGTAAGCTTCACTTCTTCTTTTCTCCACCGCCGGGATGAGCCCTGCAAGGACGTTAGTTCGTTACACCAGGAAAAAGATTTATTAATACCATTACATAAGACGATATAAGAATTGTCCATCCTCGGATACAAGATATTACCTCATCTTGCGGAGAACACTCGACATCTCCTCACGCTTCTTCTTTGCTCTTTTGTGAGTTCCCAACTTTCTTTTAGCTACCTTGAGAGCTCGCTTGTCCTTACCAACTTTCAAAAGCTCAGTGATCCTCTTCTCGTATGGTGCAAAACCAGCAACTTCTCTGATCAAGTTCCTCACAAAATGGACTCTCTTGCTAGTTTTCTGAAAAATATCAACAAGACCTTTCAAAGTGCATCTTTTTCCCATTTTCCCCTCTCTTTCAACAAAAGACTATTACCCTACGAAAAATACTTAATTAGGCATAGAATACACTTACTCCTTTCCTGTTAGATGGACGTGGAGCCAACTCCTTCTTGGTTACAACGTGGCCCTTATTCAGTCCTACAAAGAGGCCTGTGTTTGGCTGCTTGGTAGCCATGTCTGCTTAAGCAACAATAAATCACATTTATAAATAAAATGAAAAGGGTGCAGTGGGGATCATCATTTTTAAGCCATGTCAAAGTTCTCAACACAACCATGAATGTTCAAATAATCCTTCAAATCCAATCAGCAATCATTCACATTTCAGTTCAAGCTTTGAACAGGTGTAAATAATGTATAATTAAGGACCCAAACACTTCTCAAGTTGCTGATTTCATAAAGCTCTAAAATTTCATAAAATTCACTAGAATCGGCAGTTAATCTTAAGATCAAGATCTGTAATTGTATAAGCTTTACTGCGAATGAAACGAAAAATGGTCGCAAAACCCTAAAAAGCACAAACTCAGAACATGCAACTTTAAACGAGAAACATTGTTTTTACGAAAATCATATAATATAAAACAACCACGAATCGAATAAAAAACATTAGCAAAATCTCGAATCCAACTAAAAAATGCCCTATTTCCATTGTCTTCTTCATTACTTAAGCAATCAAACCAGTTACCTGTTGAAACGGCGAATCTGAGGCGGAGTAGAATATTAGGGTTTTGCGTTGGCGATCTTAGCAATATATTACAGGCTAAGTGTCTTTCTAGGTTTTAATTTTTATTTATTTTAATAATAAGCCATTATCCAACCCAAAATACATATTCACCATTTTTGGGCCCAATTTCACGTCTTTAGAGAAAGTAGACCCAAATACAAGCACCATACAAATTTGAGAACCATTTATTAATTTAAAATAATTTAACAAAATAACACGTCAGATTAAAAATATTTTATATTTTATATAATTTTATAAATTATTTTTAACTGATATATTATTTTATAAGGTTAACATATTATTTATATAATATTATTATTGTGACATATACTATCATATAAATTTAATATGTCATTTTAAATTATTTATCATTAATTGGTAATAGGCATAAAGATAATTTTCACCCTTAACGTTTATAATTTTTGTTATTTTGGCCCTTTCTTTTGGGATAAATTTAACCCTTAATCTATGTCTTTTTAACAAATAACTCATTTTTAACTATCATGATAACTGAACCGTTAAAAATTTAATAATGGTAACATATCACATATATATATATGTGATAATATATTTTAAATGACATATAATCTAACCTATTAAATATATACATATAGAATATAATTTTATTCTAATATAAAATATAAAAAAATAAAATTTAAATAAAATATTAAAAATTAATTAAATACAAAACAAAAATTTACTAAATATTCTCAACCCTAACTAAACTAAAATATCTTTATAAAACCCTAAAACTCCAATTTAGATTAAAACTAAAATACCTAAATTCTAAATTAAAATAATAAATTAATTGATTATTATCATAAAATTTTATCTTTGATTCACCGGTAACAAACTATACAAAACACTTTCTTCTCAGATTATGTTCATACTTTTTTAGATAAAATTTTGATTTTACTATAGTTAAGGTTGAAAATGTTTAGTAGCCTTTTGTTTTAGATTTAATTAATTTTTAATAAATAAAAAATAATTTTAATATTTTATTTAAATTTTAATTATTTTATATTTTTAGATTGAAATAAAACTATATCCCGCGTTTATGTATTTGATAGGGGCTAAAATGACCAAAATTATAAACATTGAGGGTGAAGACTATCTTTATGCCTGGATAATATTCGTTCACAATAATTTTAATTTAAAATAAAATATTAATATTTAAACTATTTTAATAAAAAGCATAAACCAAAATAATTCATGCATCATCGGGGGTAATTCTAAAAGCCGACAGTTTAATTGACGGTTAAAAAACGACCTAAAATTTTAAACCTTTAGATGAAGTTAAATTAATATGAACCATTAGATTAAAAAAAAATATAAAGGGTTAGTTAACCGGTTGATTAGGTAAAAAAAAAAAAACAACTAAAAGAGGAAATGACGACTATAGCGGGGGCAAACTCTGGCCCAGCATACTCCGAACGATTCTACGCGGTGGCTTCTTTCGCGGCTTCGATGGATCTCCCAATTCCAACAACAAAGACATCGGCTCCAGGTTCTCTAACGACGTTGCTTTGATCTTCTACGCCTTATACCAACAGGTGATTTTTCTGTCTCCCTTTTTCATAGAATCCAACTTTCTCAATGCTACATCGATTTGATTTCATCTAAGGTTTTCGTATATTAGAGTGCTTTTGTTAATGATTTGTATATTCACTTTTGGAGTATTTTAAGTATAATTTTGGTAGATCTAATTTTACGCTCTGAATTGAAGGTAATTTGGATTTTGATCTCTCGAATAATCAAATAAATATTTTCATTAATTGTTTGAGATAAGAAACTCATTTTCTAATGGTACTAATTCCATTCATTATTATGGTAATTATGTTATTTACAGGCTACTGTAGGTCTTGTAATGTTCCAAAGCCTAGTTCATGGAGTCATGTCGAACAAAGCAAATGGAAAAAGGTTTGTAAGCTTATTTGCTACTGTGTATAGTTTTAATTTTTTGGTGGTGCTTGTCGTTGGGGTTAATTTCATACATATGTTTATGTTCACACTCAGTTAGGGTTGTTTGATATGGTTATGCTTAGTTTGATAGTGTTTTAATCCATTATCTTAAAAGTGGTTTGAATGATAAACGATAATTATGTTAACCTGGAGAGATGTTAATGGACATAGGTCAAATTTGAGTGCCTATTACATATTGAGCTTGAATGTTTTTTTAGCTGTTTCAGTATTCGGTGATGCTGCATCACTGTTCTGCATAGTTTATATTGTCTAGTTGAAGATAATGAATTTCTTTTATGTTAGTCTAAATTATCTGATTTAGATTGGTCTAAGTTTCCATCTAACATATAAACACAGTTATTATGCATGTGTTACACAAGGATTTAGATGGTTGAAAGCTAGTTTTATATGCCCAATTGATGTTATTTCAAGGTTTTGATTGGGCATCTTTGTATACTCAATGATATATAACTCTATCTCATATTCTCAATTCTGAAGAAATTGGTTTTCACATAATTGTTCTTTTATACTTAAAATTTGAATGAGATAAGCCAAGTTACTCTGGTTGTTTTAGTGGATTTTTTGTTCTCTGTACTCACTTTTACTTTCTTAACTTGGTTGCATGTTCGTAGCATAATTCAAATGTTGAGCCTATCCCCGGGAATATAAATTCTTTTTCTGAGACAAAGAATATTTCTGCTGAAAATAGAAGTTTGGTGGAAACTGAGGACAAAGATGTTGTTTCAGAAGGCCTTGATTCCATTGTTGTGTATGATAAATGAATTTCACCTCCAATAAGTTGTCGATGTCCCAAAGCTCGCTATCAGGTATTGACATGTCTATCATTTAAAAGTTAAATACAATCTTTTCTAGTTTTGCAGTTGTCCTATTCTAAAGAATGATTACTCTTATTTTCAGCATGGAGCTGTAGTTATTCAGGATAAGATGTATATATATGGTGGAAACTACAATGGACATTATCTAGGTGACCTTCATGTAAATAAAACATTTACTAAACATGTTGGACAAGTATTTCATGACATGAATTATTTTTTAAATAATCTGAAACAATTCAGATTACTTGATAAGTAATGATAGTTTGATCAAGTTAAGGTAAACTATTTATCTTGAATAACTGCAATACCGAGGATTTGGGCCCGAAGTGAAATATTATGAAAATTATTCTATTGCATTCTATTGCATGCTTTGCCTTAACTTGATCAAACTATCATTACAAACTTATCAAAATTATTCTCATATTAATAGAGGCTTTTTTGGTGGCATTTATTGCTATTGATCGTCGTTGGGAGAAGGTAAATTATTTATCTCGGTACTTCCTGAATCATGACCTTTAACTTTGTATTGCAGTATAGTCTGAACAATGACGATCCATACAACAACACTGAACATAAATATGACATTACTAAACCAGAAGACATCGGGTATGAAGTTCAAGAGCGATGATGAAGATCGAGATATATATGAATGTTTGAATCGACCGCTGTATGTGTCTGTAATCTGAATGTGGTGATATTGATAGTGTATAAATGAGAAGTTTGTTTTTTTGGTTTGGAATAGTATGTGTTATGATAGTCTTGTAATTCAGTTTTTTAGAGTATGTTTAGTAAATGGATGAACTTGATAAGTATAAAATTGACACATATAATTGTGTAAAATAACCATAAATACCAGCAAACAACACTAGACTTAAGTATAAAATTGTATGAAACTGATTCCATGGAGAATAGTGACCATGACTAATTAGTGAGCTCAGTATCTTGAATCGAAAAATTGAAAATTAAATTAAATTATTGTATTTAAATGTTTTATAATTTATAAATTAATAAATTATTGTTATTTGAATTAAACCGAAATTGAAAACTACCAAGTTGGTTTGAGTCACTATACTTGTGTGTCGTGTATCGTTATTCAGATAAAAATATTTTTTAATAAATATTCTAATAATAAATATAGGAATAAAAATATTTATATAATAAATATTCGAATAAAAATATACGAATAAAAATATTCGTATAATAAATATTCAAATAAAAATAATATATAATTTAATTTGTAAGGATTTGTGTACATACATTTTCCCTTACGGTTTTCGTGAGCATTTGTGTATACTTTGTAAGGAATTGTGTACATACACAAATCCTTACCATTTTGTGGCATATTATGTATACTCGTAACCAATTGTGTATGTACACAAATTCTTATCCTTGGATGACCTCCTTTAGCTCATGGTATCGAAGTCGTAAGGATTTATGTACATACCTTTTTCCTTATGGTTTTCGTAAGCCATTGTGTATACTTTGTAAAGAATTGTGTACATACATAAATACTTACCATTTTTGTATCATATTATGCATACGCGTAAGCAATTGTGTATATACACAAATCCTTACCCTTTGATGTCCTCATAGTTTCAAGTCGTAAGGATTTGTGTATATACCTTTTTCCTTACGGTTTTCGTAAGACGATGTGTATATGTTGTAAGAAATTGTGTACATACACAACTCCTTACCATTTTTGTGTCATATTATATATACGCGTAGGCAATTGTGTATGTACACAAATCCTTACCCTTGGATGTCCTCTTTAGCTTATGGTTTCAAGTCGTAAGGATTTGTGTATATACCTATTTCCTTACGGTTTTCGTAAGCCGTTGTGTATCTTTTGCAAAGAATTGTGTACATACACAAATGCTTACCATTTTTGTGTCATATTATGTATACGCGTAAGCAATTATGTATGTGCACAAATCCTTACCCTTGGATGTCCTCCTTTAGCTCATGGTTTCAAGTCGTAAGGATTTATGTATATACCTTTGTCCTTACGATTTTCGTAAGCCGATGTGTATATGTTGTAAGGAATTGTGTACATACGTAAATTCTTACTATTTTTGTACCATATTATGTATACGCGTAGGCAATTGTGTATGTATACAAATCCTTACTCTTGGATGTCCTCCTTTAGCTCATGATTTCAAGTCGTAAGGATTTGTGTACATACCTTTTTTCTTATGGTTTTCGTAAGCCGATGTGTATATGTTATAAGGAATTGTGTACATACACAACTTTTTACCATTTTTGTGACATATTATGTATACGCGTAGGCAATTGTGTATGTACACAAATCCTTACCCTTGGATGTCCTCCTTTAGCTTATGGTTTCAAGTCATAAGGATTTGTGTACATACCTTTTTCCTTACGGTTTTTGTAAGCCGTTATGTATCTTTTGTAAGGAATTGTGTACATACACAAATACTTACCATTTTTGTGCCATATTACGTATACGAATAAGCAATTGTGTATGTACACAAATCCTTACCCTTGGATGTCCTCCTTTAGCTCATGGTTTCAAGTCGTAATGATATGTGTACATACCAATTTCCTTACGATTTTCGTAAGTCATTGTGTATATTTTGTAAGGAATTGTGTACATACACATATTCTTATCATTTTCGTGTCATATTATGTATACTCGTAACCAATTGTGTATGTAAACAAATTCTTACGTTGTAAGGAATTATGGACATACCGTTTTTCTTACTATATTTGTAAGGGTTTATGTATATACACAAATCCTTATATTTGTAACAATTTATATATATACCTTTTTAGTTTACAATTTTTATAAGAAATTGTGTATAAATTTCGCAACCAATTGTATATATAAATAACCGGGTAAACGGATAAAATTTTTTTAGTTGTTTTTTAAGTGACGTTTTAACTACCTGCGTCATCTATCCCAATAGCAGCCAAGTTTTTCTTTTTCTCCGTAAAAATTATTAAAAAATGAATTTTTTTCTCTCCTTAAAAGACCAATAAGCCACTCAACTCTAAACTTATTAACACTTTTAACCAGCTGCTCTCTAAAATACAGACAAATGATGAACCTCTCCTTCACTTTCACATTCACTGCACATTCGCATCCAAATCTAACGATTCCTTCCTTCCACCTTCCTTCTACACCCGTCTCCAGATTGGACTTTGACTTTTAGGTGCCCTTTTTTCTGTTAATTTAAATGCTCGTTTTAGCATCTCATCATTAATCTCGTCTCAAAACATCAATCATCAATTCATTAACAGTCCATGTTTTTTTAATAATTTCCTTACCAAGGAAGATTTCCATATGAGGAGAATCAAATTTGAGAGATTGGGATCCCATTTGTTTTCTTCTTGCTCAGACTGAAATCCCACATCCTGGGTCTTTCTTATTTTCTCTTTCTTTGCCTATTTCAGTGCTAGAAATTGTTCATCACTCATCAGCCATCACTTATGACATTGGAGCCGTACTGGTGGAAATACCCAGATTTTTTTTTTGGTGCAGCTATCGACTTATGAGCCGATTGGGGTTGTAGTTCTTTGCTTAGCCATCCTTTTATGTCTCTGGTGAGTGCCTGTCTTTGACCCGGTCTTCACATGGTGTGAAGTGGAAGCATGTTTCTCATTGATCCTTAAATCTTTGCTGTTAATAGAAACAATCCATTTTATTGACCTTTGGATTCAGTTCTTATAGTTATTTTGGTATGTTCGTTTATTAGTGCATCCCTGTACATAGTTTGTCAATTAATTTACTGAATTGGAATACTTGTACAAATGCTTTGTGGTTGAAATTATGTAATAGAGCATCTACAAGTTATATTTCCTTCTCTTCAAATTGCAGATTTTGAATCCCAAGTTCTACAATCACTGTTGAGTAGATGTGGACTTTGGTCTCTCACTCAATTCTCAAAGCATTGAGAAAGTTGCATATACTAAGTTCCTGTCTGGTATTTCTGACATCATTTGACTATTTCACTAGTTTCTAAGTCATTTAGTACGGAATCCATATTTTATGATCTACATTGCCATACTTAAAGAGGGTAGACATCAATGTCAATCATATGTGGCATCCCACTCCTTGAATGTGTTTACTGTCTGGCATGTGCACGCTGGGCATGGAAAAGATGTCTTCATACGGCTGGCCATGACAGTGAAACATGGGGCATTGCAACTGCTGAAGAATTTGAGCCTGTCCCACGACTATGCCGCTATATTCTAGCAGTCTATGAAGAAGATATTCGACACCCACTTTGGGAACCCCCTGGGGGATATGGGATCAAACCAGATTGGTTGATTCTCAGAAAAACTTATGAAGACACTCAAGGATGTGCTCCTCCATATATATTATATCTTGATCATGATCATGCTGATATAGTTCTTGCCATTAGAGGTCTTAATTTGGCAAAGGAGAGTGACTACCAAGTGCTTTTGGATAATAAACTGGGGAAAAAGAAATTTGATGGTGGCTATGTTCATAATGGACTCTTGAAAGCTGCTGGATGGGTTTTGGATGCAGAGTGTGATATTTTGAAGGAATTGGTGGAGAAACATCCGGAGTATACTTTGACATTTGCTGGTCATTCTCTTGGTTCGGGTGTAGCTGCCATGTTGGCGTTGGTGGTTGTTCAGCACCATGATAAACTGGGAAACATTGATAGGAGGAGGATTAGGTGTTATGCTATTGCACCAGCAAGGTGCATGTCGCTAAACTTAGCAGTCAGATATGCAGATGTCATCAATTCTGTGGTTCTTCAGGCAAGCCTCTTTTTTTTCTTCATTTTTCCATTTATTGTTTGTTTCAGATTATTGTGTGTGATGAATGATACTATCAGTCGGTTGCAGATAAACATAATGTTGTTACTTCCATCTGTAGAAATCACTCAAGAACTGTAATTGTTTGTAGTGCTAGTAGTAGTAAATCATGTTGCACCACATGTTATTTGACCAAGATTTTTGGGATATGAGCCATCTGATTTTTTTTCTCAGTAAGATAAAAGGATGTTCTTACTGACTAGCTGAGATAATGCATGAATGGTTTCTGTTTCCTGGAGATTAGTTCATTAACACAACGAACTCAATTTTTTTACTTTATATTCTACTTACTCATTCCCTTGAAACTTTATATTTTCATATTTCTACAAAGCTTGATGAATGGGGAAGTTTCATGCTTATATAAGACAATTTTTAATTATAAGATTGTAATTTTGGCAAAGTGACTCGGGTGGTTACTAATTTCAGCTCTCATTTCTAAGAAATTAAATGGTTGGTATAAATGCACCTTAACATGTGTGATTTTACTGATTTCTGTTGTATTTGAACTAACTGATGGGAGATAAGAAGCATCTTTTATACCTAGAAGATCTTATCTCATCTAAACTGGTAATGACACCAAATGTGGAAAGCACCTGGTTAAGATTTTATTAGTTGATGATATGTTTTATTTGTCATAGTGATTGATTTCCAACTTTTTATTCGTTTAAATCTTCAATGTATCCGTTACTATATTATTATTTTTCTTTTATATTTAATTATGGCTACTGCTGAATTAGGATGACTTCTTGCCACGAACAGCCACACCATTGGAAGATATTTTCAAGTCTCTTTTCTGGTATGGTTGGACTTTATCACCCATTTCAATTTACAGTTATGTTTACTGCTGATATGCTCCTGGGGTATATTCTAATATCATTTTCAAAGCTAGTCGTAGAGCTTCTTCTTCCATTTTCTTCTTACAGAACTGTTATTGTCACACACACACACAGGAAAAAAAAAAAAAAAAAAGAGGAATAAGAAAAAGTGAGAGTTTAGATCCACTATTGTTGCAAAGCTAACCATTCTTTCTCTTGATGTTATTTTTAATCTATTGACAACTTATAGCTTTCCCCGTTTAAACAGTTTGCCTTGCCTACTTTGTATGAGATGCATGAGAGATACTTGTATACCAGAGGAGAAGATGCTTAGAGATCCAAGGAGGCTGTATGCTCCTGGTCGCCTCTATCATATTGTTGAGCGAAAGCCTTTCAGGTCTCCACTACATTTGCATAGTGCTTACTTATTTCAGTTATTTATTACTTTGAGACCACATTGCAAGGTTGGATTCTAGTACAGGATTTTGTATGTTGGGAAGGTTGCTAAATTCCATTGATGTTGTGGTCATTATATAGCATAGAGGAAATACAAACTGGCCTCATGTCTTATGTTTCTTTTATCTGAGATGTTCTTAAACTAAAAATAAATAAGATGTCAGGATTTAATAATAAAAAGATATGCCACAATGCATATGAAAGTTTGACCTCTTGATCAACTGTTTATCATACATCATGATTGCAGGCTAGGAAGATTTCCTCCTGTTGTGAGGACAGCAGTGCCCGTCGATGGGAGGTTTGAGCACATTGTTCTTTCTTGTAATGCCACCTCGGACCATGCTATAATATGGATAGAGAGAGAAGCACGGCGAGCGATGGATGTAAGTTCTGTTTTTTGATGGGTGGGGCGCTAATAGCTATAGCCTTAGACTGTGGATGAAATTAATGCATATATAGTGTTTTTGATGGCTTAAAGCAGTGATGAAAAACTGGACTGGATCAGCCAGTTGAATCGAGAACCTCATAGTTCAACCGTTAACCATGTAGGTTGAACTGGAAAACTGGCAAACCGGTAAATTTGTTTTTTTTAATAATTTTGATATTTTAACCAAAAAATGAAGTTTTCATTATATTTTGGGCTTTTTTCAACCCAATTTTAGGGTCATTTTATAACCTAATTCCTTTTTTACTTTTTTTTTTAATGAATTTTACTAAATTATTAACTTTTGTTTTTATTTTTCATGCTGACTGAATTTGAACCGGTTCAAGCTTGGTTTGATTTATTTAATCCTTGGTTTAAAGAACATTTAGACAGGTGTTTCTAATATACCTTATGTGAATCTCTCTCTGCTTTTTGGTATCCTATGCAATCTGTTCTCCAAAGTACACTGAAATCAAACCAGAAAAACTTGTCAATTTCGCTTTAGTTAATGCTGGAGAAAGATCAGATCATGGAGATCCCGAAGAAACAGAGAATGGAACGACAGGAGACTTTAGCTAGAGAACACAGAGAAGAGCACAAAGCTGCACTACAAAGGGCTGTAACACTGTCAGTGCCCTATGCTTATTCACCTTCTCGATACGGAACTTTCGATGAGCTCGAGGATGGAGAGAGCTCCCATACATCTAGCGTGGATGGCGAATCATCTTCAAGACCATCAGGTAAAAGCAAGAATAAAGAAAGCTGGAATGAATTGATCGAACGTCTTCTCGAAAGAGATGAATCTGGTCACACGCCGGTGCTGAAGAAGTCGCATAGTTTTGATTGACGGTGATGTACATATAGGTAAAACATGCACTCCGGATCATACGTTATGGTTGTGAAGAACAGTGTCCCTTGATTCATTTGTACTCCTTTCCTTCAGGTTAATAATTTTATCTGGGTGTTGGTGTTGAGACTTGAGAGTCACATTAGTTGTTGCAGCCTGCAGGTGATACAGTTGTAGACTTTGAATCTGGGACTGGGATGTATGCTTGACAAACCTATTCGGTTTAACAATCATCCACAAGCCTGGTTACAGGGAGTATTAGATATCTTTAAATTACAAGTATTACGTTAAACAATTTTTCCAAGGATAGGACCATATTTTCTCTAGATGTTATTTATAGTGCTAGTCTATTTTTAGACAAACGTATAGTGCTAATCTTGATTTTTATTTATACGATTAATCTAAAATAATAATTATAATTTATTATCGATATAATTTCGTTTTTTAATAAGTGTTTGAATTTTATTTATTTAAATCTGAGAAAAAAATAAGTATAGACTCTATAAGTGTCCTTAAGCAGCCTTTTTTTTAGGAATTTCTCAAGCTGTATATATATATATCTATTTACATGGTCTATATGTACGTTTTTATCTTATACCCGAATTTTTACGATAAATTTTATACAGTCAAACAGTTTAACCTAATCCCTGTGTATGTTCCTAAGTTTCTTGTAGTTCATCTCTTCTCATATACGATAAACAACTGAATTTTAAACAAATTTTATAATAAATATTATCAAGACTCTTACTTTTTATTTGGAACATAGTTGAAGTAAAAGATTTTTCAAAATTGTTTACCCAAACTTATATATTAAATTTATTTTATTTATTTTTAAAGCACGCATTTTAAATGAATTGTTTTTAAATATTAAATTAGACTAATAATTTCACGTGATTTTATTAGAGCTCTCTTTAATATAGACATTTTAAAGTAAATATTTTAAATATAAGATTACATTATTCAAGTTTAAAGCAAATGTTAGGTTACTAAAATTCTTTAAAATCTTATTTGACGTACACGTCTTAAATAAAATTTTAACAATATATCAATTTTGTATATACCATTTAATCTTATCGATAAAAAAAAACTATTATTATTTTTAAAAATCACGAATTTTAACACCAGTAATATCAGCACGTGATATAATTTTATTTGTCCTATTATAAAAACAAAGTGTAAACAATCTAAGTTTAATATTTTAATAAAAATATTTAAATACTGTAAAACTGTAATAAATTTAAAAATAATTTAAAGGGTATAATAGATTAAAAAATTCAGCAATAATATTTCTCCAACTTCACCAAATTAATCAGATACAAATTGTTACTAAATAATAATTTATAATATTTTATCTAAAACGTTGTTTTTTTTAAAACATCAAATTAGTAATATAATAGAAAATAGCAAAAAAGATATTTGTGTGGATTTAAATTTGTTGCAATATTTATCCTATATATAATCGGTCCTAGTATGCTTTCTTTTACATGGGAGATCCGGCTACTGTTTCTGGTCAAGGTTAGGGTTCGACAATTGGGGGTATCGATTGATTTCAATCAGGTCTGTTTCCCTCAAATTCCTCATGTTCTTTGCTAATTTTCTAATCACTTTTTATGATTTCTTGCTCATCTAATTATTCATCGAATTCCCACTCCACCCATAGCTAGTTTTATTTCGTTTGAAGGCATGGAATTTGGTTCTCAATCCGATGTGAAACTCACCAGTAATATTGTTTGTGAATATAGTCAAGCTTTATAAATTTCCATGATTCAGGGCATTCTTATTACATGTTCACAGTTGCTGGATTTGTTTCTTCGACTTGTTGCTCACAGTTTTCTGCACATATCAGTTTCCTGTGTAATGTTATTCAAATGGTTTCTTTTTTTTAGCTTCTCTGACTCTAGTTTCCACGTTTTATTTTCACTGGATTGATTCTTTCGTTTGCCATTTTCAGCTTCTGAATTGCCCATTTTATGCTTTACAGATGCGAGGTTTCACTTTCTTTTTAGGTGTTCTTTATATCTAGATTAATCATTGTTGAGTTGCAATGCGTAAATGTAAAGCTTCATATGTTTCAGGGACTTTAAAGATGGATCGAGAAGAAATTCATAACTTGAGGAATGTATTGAAAACCAGAGGAGCCGAGTGAGGAACTGAAGGACTACTGTATGACAAATTTGGAGAAGGTCTAAAAGAGCAGTAGCATTGTGACAATTAAGAACTAGTCAAGAATCGATTGGTGTCATCTTTGAGCTGATCAATCTTTTGTTAGTAAAGTTGATTAAAGCCCACCAGCCAGTTTATGTTCCTAATAAATCAATCAAGAGGTTAGTGGATGAACAGGTGAGTCATTCATGCAAGGCTTAAAGAAGTTCAAACAGGTACCTGATCTTGAAGGGCAATACAGAGTGTCTGTTGCGACAAAAGATGATTATGCTACCAAACAACTGGGTGGTATAGTTAATTCTAGAAAACATAGGCATGTCAGATTGGATCCACAGCCTGAGAGAGATGGACATACAAGTGAAGATGAAAAGATTCATAAAGTAAGGAAAACACAATGGGGTAATGATGAACCCAAATTGGAATTGCCTGGTTCTGCTAGACTTCCTGTTGGATTTGAATTGGATCCTGAAATTCAGAAATTAAAAGCTGAACTATCAGATATAGAGGAAAAGCTGCAGAAAACCGAACTTCATGATGATAGGCCTGAGCATGAAAGATCTCCTTCTCCTGAACCATTGTACAACAACCTTGGAACAAGAATAAATACAAGGGAAATGAGGTTTCGTCAAAAACTTGTCTTAAGACGTCTAGATATCACAGCAAGGTTGTTTCAAAAACATACCAGTACAAAGTTCTGTGAGAAGATTTATGTACCTGTGAAAGAATATCCTGGCTACAATTTTACTGGGATCGTCCTTGGTCCTCAGGGAAACACTCTAAAGAGGATGGAGAAGGAAAGTGGGGCTAGGATTCTTTTGAGAGGTGTAGGCTCTTCATTAAAAGACCTTAAGCCTTCCTCTGAAAAGGAAGATTTACATGTCAGAATTGAGGCACGTAATAAAGAATCATTAGATGCTGCAGTTCAAATGGTTAAGAAACTGTTAGTTCCAGTTGCAGAGGGAAAGAATGAACACAAAAGGGAACAATTAGCTGAGCTTGCAAGACTAAGGAAAGATGCAAGTGGTTGCCCTGTGTGTGGTGAGAAAGGACATCAACGATATTGCTGTCCAAGCCTACAGTCTACTTTCACGAGCTTGTCCTGCGACTCATGTGGTAGCGACAGCCATCTTACAGCTGCCTGCCCTATTCCAATTCAAAATAACCCTGACAAAAGAGCTGATGCAAATCTTTATGTTGGCCATCTACCTCAATTTGTGGATGAAAATCGTTTGAAGGAGCTGTTTTCTCCATTTGGTAAGCTAACTGATGCAAAAGTGATCAGAGACCAAACTACCGGTTTAAGCAAATGCTATGGCTTTGTTAAATTTGAAAATCCAACAGATGCAGCTGCTGCTGTGACACATTTGAATGGTTATAAAATTGATGGAAATACGATAGCAGTTAGGGTAGCTCAGAGTAAATCGTTAGGACCACCCCCATCTTCAGTTGGAAACCCTTTTACACCAAACCCTGGGTCTGCAGCAGTTTCCCAAATAATCCCTGGCCTTGTTGCTTGGCCTGTTCCGCATGGGTCATTGATACCAGAATATCAAGCTTCTTTGCCTCAAGGTGAGGGCATGAACTTGTTTCAGGCATCCTGCCATAGAGGAAATACTCAACTCCAGCCGAAAAGTCGGGGCTCAGGTTTATTTCCTCCACCTCGCGTCTCAAGTATCCATAATCCGAGTAGTACAAGTCTCTTGTGCTCAGAAAACACTGTTTCATTCTCCTCATCCAATTCAAATGCCTCGTTCCTTAGGAACACAGTTTATGTTAGTTCTGAAATAATCCCAGACCGTGTGGCTTGGCCCGTTCCATCTAGGTCGTTGATACCAGGACATCAAGTTTCTTTGCCGCAAAATCCAGACAGGAACTTGTTTCAGGCATCAAGCTTTGGAGGGAATACACAGCACCAGCCTAAAAAACAGGTCTTAGGTTTGACTACACTTGACATCTCAACTTTTCATGATTGGGACAGTAGTAGTGATTCGCAATCAAACAATGGTGTTTCATTCTCCTTATCGACTTCAAATGGCCAGCTCCCTAGCAACCATGGTTATGGTAGTAATAGTTCTCAGTTTGGGCCTTATTTTAACATACAGGCATTGGAATCTACTCCGGCATTACTCCCCCGTCAGACAGGTGAGCAACTTGAAACATATTCCTTAGCCAGCAAGTCATCTACGTTGGCAAACAAGATGTTCAAGGCTTTTCATCAACCAAAACACTAGGCTGAAGTAAATGTGAATCATTTATGAATCATACATGTATTTTGTTTCCATTCCTTTGTCCTTTTGGGGGTGGAGTATTGGATCATGGTTTAATACATACGCTTGGGTAATGCATGCACTTGACTTCCCCCCTACAATAACCATGCGATTGAAAATAAAGCCAGCAGTTTTGAGATATTACAACAATAAAACATGCATACTAGTTTACTTTCTACTAGAGTGTTTCATGGCTCATTCAATGAGAGTCATCTCGAATGCTGCCAAGAAACAGTCTAAGATCTCTTGCTTTCCTTGCATGTTCAGGTGATTTTTCAGTTTCCGAGTCACTCAAATCTATACTGCTAATATGCTGATCATTCATTTGTGCACATCTAGAAACATTTCAGGAGGGAATCAATGGAGAGGGGCTCAAAAGATCAATAACTTCAGGCTTCGGGACAGTCGCACCGGTTTCCCGACATTAGGCTGCAGCTCTGGAATCAGCATTGCCGTCTGAATAACAGGGTGATCTCGATTTCTGAAGTTAAATCTCAGTTGTAGTGTTCATTTTGTCTAATATAATTTCTCTTGAAGCCATGGGACTGGATTTGCTCCCTAACTTGATGTCAAGCGACAGATCTTGGAGTTTATGATAATATTTAATATAAATATAATTTAATGCACATTTTAATCTCCTTATGATTTACAATTAAATCCAAACCCGTCTCTAGCTCGATTACTATTTTATAAATTGTAAACAAATTGACTGCACATCCCATTAAAAAGTATATGTATACAAACGAATACGAAAAACAACTATCTTTATAAAGTACGGATATAGTAAATATAAAATAAATTTTATATTCTAAGAAAATGTAAAGATAAAAATTTATAAAAAATCACGTGAGCGTAATATCACACATATTTATTTATAGTTGATTTATGTGAGCAAAATGACATCGAACAAAATACAGAAAAATATGAATTAATAAAGAATAAAAAATAAGAAGACGAAATTATTCCGGTTAGAGGCAAATTTCCCAACTGCAAACAAAAGAGAAAAAAACACAGAAATAAAGAAAAAGTTTCTTTATTCACTTGATTATTTTAACAAGTTTCCCAACATGAGCTGTGCATCCAAGAGGTCGACCAAGTCGATGTTATACGTTTATATGATTCTGATACAAATGTAACTTCAGCTATGAAGTTTAATTACCTAACTCATCCACCTATGTTACTGAAAATGCAGCTTTGATTTTCTCAACTTGGCCGGACAACAGTGTGCCGACAGTTTCAACTGATTCCGGCGTTAGCTTGCCACCGGGACCCTTCACCAGAAGCTGAAACCCAACTGTAAGTAAGCATCCATTACTATTACTCCCACCTGTCTCACCATGATAACGAGGTGAACCACTGGGAAGGATTGCAAATCCTGATGGTAAAATCACAACCTGCGACGAGTCACCGCCATTCATCACCGCACTCATTGACAGTTCATCGACGGGTGCATACACAATAAGTGCACTGGATGCATCACTCCATGTTTCCTGTAAAATTAGTATGCCACTATTAGGGACACCGGTACTTAAGAGTGTGACATAGTCACCTTGTCCCGGTCCCTTGACAACATTGAACATAGCCCGCATTGATCTGCCATTTGATAAAATGTCCCATTGACACCGATTCCGTTCATCTCGCAAGAAATTGAACAGCCCTTGCTGAGTTATTGGCATCCAAACTGTAGTGGCAGCGCTCAGAACAACCCCACAAGGCTCACCGGGACAATTTTCATTCTTCCGAACCATCACCCTTACATCTTCACCAGCATTACCAACATTAATCTTGCCCCATTTAAACACATTTGAAGAACAAATTCCGGAATTGAAGCTATATGTCATGCGTCGTGCAAGCTTTAACACGCTTTTCCTACCAGCTGCAGTCATTCCTGGGCCAGAATGGCAGGTATCAGTCTATCAGATGAGGATTCATTTGTACTTTTTGAAAGTTAAAAAGAATAATGTATTACCATGGACAGCAGGGGACATTAGTTGTGCAAAGCGGTGGCATTGTCTTTGGAGAGTGGCGAGCCACCTTTGTGCACCAAAGCCGAGACCCGAACCAAGTAATGGGCGCAAGAGATGGTGGACTGTGCTCTCATCGTATTCTGATTGCTCAACCCATGTAACCTGGTACTTAGGAACTTGTAAGAATTTGTTGGCTTCATTCATTTCAAATTTAACAATACATCTACCTCTTTTTATAACATTTAAGCCATCAATTTACCTTGGAGTACTTGTCCATTTCTTGGATTATACATCCGGAAGGCAGCCTCCTGCAGTTTGGCAACATCTGCGGATTTGCAGCATTGGTAGGATCAATAGAGACATCCACAACCACCCACAGACCATCTGAATGCTGCTTGCAGAACCGGACGAATCGAACTCGTCGAATAGGAACCAAAGGTGAAAGAACTTGAAATTCAGCATTCATCTACAAGTATGATATTTGCATTAGGCCAAAGTTAAGTAATAAAGGTGGAAAAAAGAGGGAGTTAAAATGATACCACTTGTAGTGCATTGTCTTTGGTTCCATCAGTACCGCTTGATAGCACATCAACGGTTGCTGCACTTGCAATCAGGCAGGGAAACATTTCCATCCAACGATTCTATATGATATTAAACCAATAATATCAGTGATTCATTCACCATATTTATCATAAAGTTAGATGAACGTGTGGCGTACCGCATCCATTAGCGTCTCAACCAGGGCCAAGCCGCGAAGGAGAACCATTCCTGTTTCCCTTGTAGGTGTCTCAACTGTGTATCCACTAGGTTGGTGCGACCCTTTGGTCCAAAGGGGATTACCCGTCTGCGCCATCTTAAGTAATTCATCCATGGCTGCTACAGCAACATCCACCAAGATCGACCTGTCATATGGTAATTCATCGGCAACACAAGGTCTTATTAATGGCATCAATGCTGCCCAATCATCAGCCTCAAATCCCATTGGCAATATATTGCCTCCATTGTTCGATCCCCAAGGACTAGGATTAGACGAGGACGACGAAGGCCTGCCCGAGAACGTTTTTGTTAAGGCGGATATCCGGCTTAGCTCGTCCTTTAATCGAGCATTCTCAACGCTAAGTCGGTAGCATTCCAGAGAAATTTCACCAGGCATTTCTGGACCGCCGCAATTGTTGCATATCCGGCCGCTTATCTCTTGCTTCAAGAAACCATTCTCAGCTCGGAGTCTATCGTTTTCCTGTTTCAGAGTCTCATTCTCATGGCGTTCCATCTGGGTCTGGTTTAAACCAAAAACTTCCATCATTACCAAACCAAAACTCAAAAAACAAAGACCAAAACAGATTATATCAACTTACCTTCAATTGGGTTCTCCTGTTTTGAAACCAAAACTTAATTTGCTTGTTCTGCAAGCCTAACCTCAGGCCAAGCTCCGTTTTTTGTTTTTCATCAGGGTGAGGACAATACTTGAAGAAACTAGACAAAGATTGTAATGAAATAAACTTCAATAACCAAAACCCAAGAAACAAAACTGTAATGAAAAGAAGGAAGCATACGCTTCAAGTTCTTGTATTTGTTGCGGAGTGTGCCTATGGAACTTCTTGTTCTTCTTCTTAGGCGGTCCTCCATTATCAGCCGGCGGTGCACCTTCAAAACTATCGCTACTCTCCAATCCAGCCAAGTCTAAACTCGGATCAATGTTTTCTCCAGCTCCGTTCTGGCCAATCCCACTATGACTATCCATTCTTCAACAAACATACAACCAAGATCAGAACAAAATACAACAAACTAGGTAATAAATTAATTAAAAAGACAAAGATAATCTTTTTTCAACAATTTCATCACTACCAACAAAGAACAAAGAAAAGCTGATTTCTTTTCAACGCCCATGCACGACTCTCTCTCTCTCTCTCTCAAGAAAATAGGTATGGTTATGGACGCCGCGGAAAGACTGAAAAATATGAAAAACCCTAATATTTTGAAGCTGCATGTTTCACCCCCAACAAATTATTTTAAGAACAAGAAAGGTGATACCTTGTAAAATCTCAGGCAAACCCTTTTTCTGTTTCACATTCACAGTAAGATTTAACAACAAACAACCCTAATATTTTAAGATCAAGAAAGGTGATACCTTGTGAAATTCTGACAGTAATCACAGCCCAAGGTCGGTGTTTTTTCTTACAGAGGGGAAAGAAGAGACAACATGTAGGAAGGCGTTTGCCAAGTTGATGAGTATGGTATGTATTTATAATATTTGCCAATCATTAGTTGTAATTATAATATTATATAAATAATAATTTTATACTACTACTCCATAGGTTACTTTATCTTCAAGAAATATAATTATATATTAATTTTTTACTGAATTAAAAAATTTACAGGTAAATTGTGTTTTATTTTTGGAAGCTGCATTAATTAATATGATATATAAAGAAAATAGTATTAATGAATGCTAATAATATATTTGGTGTAAATATTTTTCTTAAAGTAGTAAAAAATAATTTAATTTTTTTTATTTTATTTCGGCACGTTTAACTCGAGTGTTATATAAAAATATTTTTTTATTCAATAATATTATAATAATATTTTTAAAATAAACATCGAGAGTTCAAATATATACAAATTAAACAATGTATTTTAGTGCATAACTTTTAATTAATTTAAGAAATTTTCTAAGTTGAATACATTATGATTACAAAATTGGACAAAAACAGTCCATTAATTATTCTACATTACTTATTATTTTAATCCTTCAATTAATAATTGGTTAATTTATTTGTGATTAACCTTTTATTAAAATATTAATGATAGTAGCGACCGTAAGGCGTTCACTCGTCAGAGTCGACTTATAAAAGAGAGAAAAGGGTCGAGAAAAATAAGGATAAATAAGTTATTTAATTATGAGTATTTGAGTCATTTAATTATTAAAAATTATATTTAGATCATTTATTTATACATAAGGTTATATTTAGGTCATTCATTCATTTATAAATAAGTGTACGGTTCAATTAATTTATATTTAAAAAAAATATCAATTTAATTATTTTTCAAATCTCTTGTATATCATCGTTAATATTAAAGTATTTTATTTGAAATCATTAAATAATCTAATACACGAATTGATAATTCTTTTTTAAAATATGAAGGATGACCCTAATATAACATTGATACATTACCTATAATTGAGTGATCCAAATGTAACATTTATTAATTAACTTAAATATAACCTCCATAATTAAGTGATCTAAATTAAGTGACCCAAATATAATCTTAATCATAATTGAGTTAACTCAGTTGTAGTTTACACTTTTTTTATACTTTAAAGTGAAGCACGAATGCAAAAGCGTGGTCGTGAGAGGCCTCATAAGAACAAACAACAGTCGTTAGATTTTGTGAATAGTTTCCTATGAGTAGGAAGAAAGCTATTGGCAAGAAGCGAGGGAAACATTAAGCTTTGGACGGCTTGTGTTAGTTGGGGTGTGCATTCGGTTCGGTTAATTCGGTTAATTGATTGAACTAAAATTATTTTGGTTTAATTCAATCGGTTAATTTTTAATAAATTCGGTTAACAGATATTTTTTTTTGATAATTCGGATATCGGTTAATTCGGTTCGGAATCGATTAATTAACCGAAATTATATATATTAAATATTATATTATATATATTTACTTTTAGTCATTTAACTTTTAAAATATAATAAAATGTTCATTAAATTTTTTTAGATTATAAAATGGTCACTAAATTTTGTATTAAATTAGCATAAAATAAACGTTTAGTGACTAAAAAATTATTTTAGTTTAATTTAGAGACCTATTATGTAATTTAACCAAAATTTATAATAAATTTTGGTTAATTTGACTAATAACCGAAATAATTTCAGTTCGGTTAATTCGGTCAAAGAAAATTTGGTTCGGTTAACGATTAAAATTTTAAAAATTTCGGTTAATTTGGTTTTGGTTAATTCGGTTCGGCCATCGACCGAATTAACCGAATACTCACCCCTATGTGTTAGTCCGGATTAGGAGTGTGTATTATTCAGTTTTAATCGAATTAATTGGTTGAACCGAAATTATTTCGATTAATTCGGTCGGTTAATTTTTGGTAAATTTAGTTAATAATTAATTAAAAAAAATGGTTATCGGTTAATTCGGTTCTAAATCGATTAATTAACCAAAATTATTATATATTAAATTTTATATATTTATTTTTAGTCATTTAACTTTTAAAAAATTATAAAATATTCATTAAATTTTTTATATTATAAAATGATCACTAAATTTTGTATTAAATTAGTATAAAATAAAATTTTAGTGACTAAAAAATTATTTTAACATAATTTAGTTAACTATTATATAATTTGACCAAAATTTATAATAAATTTTGGTTTATTCGGTTAATTGACTGAAATAATTTTGGTTCAGTTAATTCGGTTAAAGATAATTTGGTTTGGTTAACAATTAAAATTTTAAAATTTTTGGTTAATTCGATTTTGGTTAATTCAGTTTGACCACCGATCTTATTAACCGAATGTACACCTTAGTTCTGACGGTATTGAAGACATGATTGTGTAGGACATAACAAAGATTATTATCGAGCGAGAGAGGAATTGAGTTTGTAGGAGGATGAGGGTTTTAACAGTTAACATGGAATGTTCGCAGATTAGGCGGATTGACAAAGAAGAAGACGGTTCAAGAACTGGTGAAGAAACGACAATGTGGCATTGTTTTTATACAAGAAACAAAGTTGAAAGTAATTAATGATGCTGTGGTGAAAAGGGTGTAATGGTTAGGGTTTGAAGAAAGAAAGATGAAGAAAGGACTATAGAAGAAAGAGAAGAGTTGAGATTTTCAAAGAAAATTTAAGAGAAAGAAAGAAACTGTTTTCATTCAATATTCACAATAATAGAACCTAACAGAGTTTTGGGTTTTATTCTTTTACACCAAAACACAGCGTATTGTCCCAAAAATAGTGTCCCTTATTAATTTTTTGGGGGTCAAACTTTTTGAACTTTAACTAATAATTATTTAAAATTTATTATTGACAAAAATATGAAAAAATATATTTTTGAAACCTCTAATAGAGTAGATTTCAAATATATATTTTATAAAATTTAATTATTTAAAATATTTAACATAATTATAGTCAAAATTTAAAAAATTTGACTTTTAAAAGTCAATAAAAAATATTATTTGTGAGACGGTGGAAGTACGTCGTTTTCTTGTGAGTCCTAAAAAGGGGTCATGACAAAGGGTTTAGTCATCTGATTGTTCTGAGTACGTGGCTTCACCATCAATTGCTGCCTGCCTCGGAAGAATACTGATTGACGCGATCTATTCTGGCAACATCGTTGGTTCATCGAAACTTTTTACTGATTAGGGGATAATGGGTATTGGATTTATAGATTACTTTGAGTGTGATATGGTGTTTGTGTATGCGCCGTGTATATTGGCAGAACAAAGTTAATTGTGGGATGAGTTGCTTGGAATTATGACTGCACTGCAGCTCTTTTAGTCTTCGGGGGTGACGCTGCACACGTTTGCGGTGTTGTTCGTTACTAAGAGGGAAGCAAATAGTATAGCACATAGGTGTGTTACGTCTAAAAAGAGATAAAAAAATATTAATCTCACATCAAAAAAAAGTTTGACGATATATAAACGGTAGCGCCGTATATCATACTAGATATTTCTTTTAAGAAGAAGATAATAGTCCCGTGACACGTATATTAAATATTTTACGTACTCAAGATGCGACTGTTGTTATTTGTGGCCGAGAGTGTGGGTCATAGTATTAAAATGCGACCCACATAGTGTAATAACAGCATCATAACATTTTTTAAGGTTATCGTGACGTATTTTAAACTCAACACAATAAAAGAATTATATTACAATTTTTACAATATAAAACCGTTACATAATCCTGTAATATGTTATATATTGCGCTGCAACATCGTATCACCACAATAAAACATTGATACATTACCTATAATTGAGTGATCCAAATATAACATTTATTAATTGAGTGACTTAAGTATAACATCTATAATTGAGTGACATAAATATAATTTTTAATACTTAAGTGACTTAAATATAGTCTTAACCATAATTGAATGAACTCAGTTGTAATTTACACTTTTTTATACTCTGAAGTGAAGCACGAATGCAAAAGCGTGGTCGTGAGAGGCCTCATAAGAACAAACAACATTCGTCAAATTTTGTGAATAGTTTCCTATGAGTAGGAAGAAAGCTATTGGCAAGAAGCGAGGGAAACATTAAGCTTTGGACGACTTGCGTTAGCAGGGGTGTGCATTCGGTTCGGTTAATTCGGTTAATCGATCGAACTAAAGTTATTTTGGTTAATTCAATCGGTTAATTTTTAATAGATTCGGTTAACAAATATTTTTTTTGATAATTCAATTATCGGTTAATTCGGTTCGAAATCGATTAATTAACCGAATTAACCAAAATTATATATATTAAATATTATATATGTAAAACTAAAATTGATTTTGATATAACAAATAAGTGTAAGGACTATTTTGAAATAAATTTTTAAGTCCCTAAGTCAAAGTTTGATTTCTAAGTCAAAACCAAGAACTTTGAAATACTCTTACAAGCCATTTTTATACGAGGGTATCGATACCATTAAGACAGGTATCGATACACCTGAGTTTTTTCAAGGCTTGTTCTTGAGATCAAGCTTGTTTCGATACCAAAACTTTCTGCCAACCAATGTTTCGATACTAGTATCGAAACATCTTGGTTAATTTACAAATTATTTTTAAATTCTAAAAATATGACTCCTGGTATAGATACAGGTATCGATACACCCTTAATCCCCAACGACTATTTTCAAGCATTAAATGAGTCGACCGTTGATATCAATTAAATTTTGATTGATGGTTAGCTAGTATCGAAACAAGGTTCGATACCGAGCATCACAGAAACTTTTTGTATTGAAATAGGTATCGATATACCCCTTATTAAATGCACAACGACTCTTTCTATTTCTGGCTTGTTTCGAAATAGGTACCCCGTGTTTCGATACCACCTATTGTAGAGTGCATTTATGATGGAAAGATGAAGCTCCAACGTCCCTATTTACTTTCCCAACAACCTCAACGGTTAGGAATCAATGAGAAGGTATAAAAAGAAGCTTTTTCAACAACATTAAGCAAGAATTGAACCTCAAGCAACATCCAAGCAAATCAAATACAACTCCAAGCTCTTATTGCATATTCTAGCCTCCCAACTTGTGATCTTAATTTGATTCTTGTAATTTTTAAGTTTGGGGAGAGTTAATTTGTATTTGGGGCATATATTTCTTGTGAGAGAATTTCTTTTATCCCTTTTATTTCTCTTGTAACTTCTTGTGAGGTTGAAATCAATTTTGTGTAGAAAATTGATTTGTTTGCAAAGGTTATCCCTTGAACCTAGAAAAAGGTTGAATTCAATAGTGAATTGGTTCAAAATCCTTAGTGTGAGCTAAGGTCGTGGATGTAGAGCTTGTTCGAAGCTTGAACCACTATAAATTCTTTGTGCTTCAACTTTAGCATTTTTTAGCCAAAAACTTTACCCCACTTTTTAAATTACTAATTCACCCCCCCTTTTGGCCATCTTACAAGATTGATCAACTCAACAATTAATATCAGAGCCTAATCTTTGAAGAGATTCACATCTACCAAAGAAGACCCAATGCGTTTTTGATCAAATCTACAAGTCAAAGATCCAATGGCCTCCACCTCCGGTTCATGGAATGAATCGCACTCCATCACCAAGCCGTCCTTCTTCAATGGGGACAACTATCCCTATTGGAAGAATAGGATGAGGCTATTCATCAATTCAAATGATTATGTCCTTTGGGATATAATCGAGGAAGAACCCTCAATTCCAATGAAGCAAGAAAGAGACCGACAAGTACTAAAAAGAAGAAATGAGATGACCGATGAAGAAAGAAGGAGGATGTCCACAAATGACAAAGCTCTCCACATCCTCTTTTTGTGCACTAGGGCCCAACATCTACTCAAAGATGTCTTCATGTACAAGTGCTAAAGAAGTTTGGGATTCTTTGGAGACCACCTATGAGGGCACCAATGATGTTAAGGAAACCAAGATTGGTTTACTCAATCTAAATTATGAGAACTTCAAGATGGAGCCGGATAAAGATATCACCAAAATGTTCGATAGATTCTCGGTATTGTAAATGGTCTCAAGGGTTTCGGTGAGATCATTTTGGAAGAAAATCTTGTTCGAAAGCTTATCTATTCTCTTCCCGAATCTTGGGATAGCAAGAGGACGACTATCATAGAAGCCAAGGACCTCAAGACTCTCAAACTTAATGCTCTTGTGGGATCTCTTCTCACCCATGAGATCATGAAGAAAGGAAGAGAAGAGGAGAAAAAGAAGGAAGAGGTGAAGATTGAAAAGAGGGAAGTTGAGAAAAAGAAGCAAGAGATTGCTCTTAAAGTTTCATGTTCACAAGAAGAAGTAGATACTAGTGAAGAAGAAGAGCTAGAGGAATTGGCCATGGTGACCAAAAGATTCACTAGGCTTATGAGGGCAAATAATAATAGAAGATTCCAAAGAAAGAGAGACTTCAAGGCAAAGGCCAAAGAAGAGGAGAAAGATCAAATCATTTGCTATGAATGCAAGAAGCCCAGTCACATTAGGACTGATGCCCTTTATGCAAAATGAAGGGTTTTGAGAAGAAGAAGAAACAAAAGGCTCATGTTGCAACTTGGAGTGATGAGGAGTCATCATCCGATGAGGACAACGAAGTAGCCAACTTGTGTCTTATGGCTCTTGATGAGCCTAAGGTAACCCTCTAACCATCTTGTAATGATTTATCTTATGATGAACTTTATGATGCCTATGATGAATTACAAGATGTGTATGATGAGTTGGTTTTAAAGTTCAAAGAATCAATTTTGAAAAGCAAGAAAATCATTTCCGATTTAGAAATGAAAAATGATTCTTTGACAAAAACAATCTTGGATTTGGAAGAAAAGGTTGTTGATTTAAATGATGATTTAAATTTTTTTCAAAAAGAAAATGTCGATTTGAACAACCTTATTTCTAGCTTGAGTAAAAATCACCACAAGGTGTTGAATGAGCTTAAGAAACAAATCAAAGTGGTTGGGAGTTCAACTTTTGAAAAAGGAAGCTCTTCAAAACCTAACCATGTGAAAAAGAATTTTTGTGACCACAAACAAAGAAATTTTCAAAGACATTCTAGGCATAGAAAAATTAGGAGTGTTTGGGTTCCCAAGGAACTCATTGTTTCTAATAATTTAAATACCATTGCTTCTTGGATTCCTAAAGGAACTAAGATTTTAGGGACTAACACTCATGGACCCAAAATGGTTTGGGTACCAAAAATCAAACACTAAATCTTTGTTTGTAGGTTGAGCATTGCTTCAAGGTCAAAGCTTCAAGTCAAAACATGTGGTACCTTGATAGTGGATGCTCAAGACATATGACCAGAGACAAGGGACGTTTTAAGGAGTTAGAGCTCAAAAAGGGTAGAGTAGTGACTTTTGGTGACAACTCTAAAGGCCAAATTAAGGGTATTGGCTCTATTAGTAATCACTCCTCTATTTTTATTGAAAATGTCTTGCTTGTTGATGGTCTTAAGCATAATTTGTTGAGCATTAGTCAATTATGTGATAAGAGTTTCTATGTTTCTTTTAATAAAAGTGGTTGCAAAATAATTGACATAGAATCCAATAGAATAATGCTCATAGGTCATCGCGTAGGAAATATTTACATGGTGCATTTAGATGACATTAATCTTTCTCATGCATGCTTAGTTGCTAATGATGAAAATGATACATGGTTATGGCATAGAAAATTAGGGCATGCTAGCATAAGTGTTCTAGAGAAACTAGCCTCCCAAAATCTAGTTAGAGGTTTACCTAAGCTCAAGTTTTCCCTAGATAAAATTTGTGATGCATGTGCTAAGGGTAAATAAAAGAGAGTTTCTTTTAAATCCATTAATGATGTTTCAACTAGTAGAGTATTGCAATTGATCCATATGGATCTCTTTGAACCTATTAGAACTACTAGCTTGGGTGGAAAATCATATGCTTTAGTTATTGTTGATGATTACTCTAGATACACTTGGGTTCTATTTTTGAGTACTAAAGATGAAGCCTTAGAAAAATTCATCACATTTTCAAACATTTCTCAAAATGACCTTGATCAAAGAATTTCTCATATTAGAAGTGATCATGGAACGAAATTTCAAAATCTAGGTTTTGAGAATTTTTGTAATGAAAATGGGATTAGCCATAATTTTTCGGCTCCTTGCACTCCTCAACAAAATAGGGTCGTTGAGAGGAAAAATCGAACTTTAGAAGAAATGGCTAGAACCATGCTTTGTGAAAACAATTTACCTAAGTACTTTTGGGCGGAAGCCACAAACACTTCTTGCTATATTATAAATCGAGTAATGATTAGGCCTATTTTAAAGAAAACTCCCTATGAGATTTTAAAATCTAAAAAACCTAACATTAGCTATTTTCATCCATTTGGATACAAGTGTTTTGTTTTAAATAATACAAAAGACAATTTAGGTAAATTTGATACAAAAAGTGATGAAGCTATTTTTCTTAGTTATGCTTTAAATTCTAAGGCTTATAGAGTTTTCAATAAAAGAACCTTAGTTGTAGAAGAGTGTAACCCCTAAAAGTAACCTAATTTCTTAGATTACAAGTTAGGGTTTACGGCTTGAAAACTTGTTTCTCACGTTAGGGTTTTACAAAAATAAATATAAAATATTCGGATAAATACTGAATAATTAATAAATTAAAATAATAATAAAATTTAACATTTATAAAATAAAGTCCAACCCATAAATTTATAAACAATAAACCTCACAGAAACCGATAAAAGTTTAATAACTGTATTACAGAAATATTGTTCAAATATGATAAATAATCCGGAATCCGAAAATGATTACATACTATAAATCAAATACTGGAACAAGAACCTCCAAGTACCGTACCGAGTCTAAGTCTGATATCTGAAACAAGAACCTGAGAGGGTGTAAGCTGGGGAGCCTAGTGTGTCTCTAGAACAGATAAAGGAATAACAGAACAGAAATGCAGAACAGACAGAGTATGCATGATATGCACCCATCTCCGAACACCTCAGAAGAGTTGGTCCCCAGACCACTATAACACCATCACACCAACAGAAGTGGTATCTCGACCCGAAGGTGGAGCCACTGAACAGAAGTGATAAAATCACTAACTTCCCCGTACACAGATAATATCCCAAATGCCATGATAAATGCAGATACAGAATCAGAATGCATGCCTTATTATCTAACAGGAGGCAAACATGACAGATAACAAAATCAGATACGAATAACAGAATGATGCATGATCATACGGATAATAGAGTCGAATATACAGAACAACAAAATTTATAGGATGAACGTGAGAGAACACACTTGTATCAGAAGACTCAACGACGACCCTGACGTCTACTAGACTCGGCTCTACCACCGGGCTGAGCAGGAGTAGAGTCTACAATTTACAAAATTACGTTAGACATCCTACTATGCCACAATACCGTAAATAATCTAAACAGAATAATTCATACTCACATGAAGGTCCCGAATGTGGATGTATCGGTCCTCGTACAGGAGGAGGAGGAGGTAACTGCTCGGGATCGGAATCCTCGTCACCTGAAGCAAACAAAAATTGATTGAGAACCTTTTTCAGATAATTTCCAAATAACTTATCGAACTTAAAACCCCCCAAAACGAAACTTTGGATTCGAATTTCGAAAAACGGACCGCGCCATTGGATTCAGGACGTCGAAAAACATAAAGTGGGCCCGGGTCAAAAAAGTCAATTGCTGACGTCAGCACTGGTCAACGCTGATGTCAGCAGTGACGTCATCAGTCAACGTTGACGTTAGTGATGACGTCAGCCGGGTCAAAGATCGGGTCACGGTTTAAGCCTGGGTTGCGGTTCGATCTGGCCGGTTCGGTTCACTGGGTTCGGTCTGGCCGGTTCGGTTCACTAGGCCGGTTCTCCAGGGGTGTTTGTTTCCCAGGAAAATCTGGAAAATTTCCAGACTTTCTCGGGAAACAAACAGACCCAAAATTCGATTTTAACACTTTCCCCAGGCCTGATTTGATCCAATTTTAATTCAAAACACTTCTAATCGATTCTAAGCATAAACAACAACTTAAATCGAATCAAAAACCCAAGGTTAAATCCTTCAAAATTCACGTAACCACAACCCCTCTATTTTTTCTATATTTTTCAGTTTCCTTCGATTCTAACCAACATTAAGAACGTTTCGAACAACAACAAAACTAAACAAACCATTCGAACCAACTAATCATACTAAACCCGAACAGAACAAAAAGAAATCAAAACCGAAACCTTACCTTTAACCGAATGGATCAAAGGACGTCAAAAAGAACGGAAAAAGCTTTGACTCAGATTCAAGGCGTCCGAGGGAAAACAAGTTGATGTGATTCGAATACAGAAGAACGTCTCAGATTCGAATTTTTAATCTGAAAATTATGGGAAATTAAATCCCCCATTAAAACACTGTTTTCGGTTTTAGAAGGAGGAAAGAAACATTTCTAAATGAAAGTGGTCTAATTACAGGTTAAGGGTCTGAAGTTTTTGAAACTTCAGACTTTGACCCTTCACTTTTAATTATACTCAATTTAGTCCCTATTTTTAGAATTTTTTTAATTCCCAATTATTAGGTTTCGATTAGGGATTTTGACTTTTTAATTGGGGATTTTGACTTAATTTTTCAGGTTATTACAAAGAGTCGATACATGTGGTTTTCGATGATAACCTCCTTCCTAGGAAGGATTCTTGTGATGATGATGATGTAGGAATCATTGAAACCATTGATGATGGACAAGCATCAAGGGTGAATGAGGTTCCAAGCAATGAGGAAGCACAAGATCCTCCAATAGAAGCTTTAGGAAATGTAAAGCTTGAAGAAAGGGAAGTGAGCTACCCAAGGGAGTTCAACTATGTCAAAAGTGGTGAAATCTTGGGTGATCCATCTAAGAGGGTAACTACTCGTTCTTCTCTTAGATTAATGAATCATTTTGCATTTATCTCATGCATAGAGACCAAAAATATCAATAAAGCCTTAGATGATGATTATTGGATTTTGGTCATACAAGAAGAGTTAAATCAATTTGAGAGAAGTAATGTATGGACATTAGTTGATAGGCCTAGTAATAAATCTACTATAGGAACTAAATGGGTTTTTAGAAATAAACTAGATGAGAGTGGTAACATAGTGAGAAACAAAGCTAGATTAGTTGCTCAAGGTTACACTCAAGAGGAAGGAATAGATTTTGATGAAACTTATGCACCCGTAGCTAGAAAGGAAGTCATTAGGATGCTACTTGCATTTGCATGTTATCATGATTTCAAGCTTTTTCAAATGGATGTTAAAAGTGCTTTCTTAAATGGCTTTATAAATGAAGAAGTGTATGTTGAACAACCACCGGGTTTTGAAAATCCAAAATTTCCAAACCATGTTTTTAAAGTAACGAAAGCTTTATATGGTTTAAAACAAGCTCCTAGAGCTTGGTATGAAAGACTTTCAAACTTTTTGATAGAAAGGGGTTTTGAAAAGGGAAAGATGGACACTATACTTTTTATAAAGAGATTTAAAAATGACATCTTAGTAGTTCAAATTTATGCTGATGATATAATTTTTGGATCTACTAATGAATGTTATTGTCAAGAATTTTCTAAGCTTATGCAAGGTGAATTCGAGATGAGCATGATAGGAGAACTCTCATTCTTTTTGGGACTCCAAATCAAGCAAAAGAAGAATGACACCTTCATCAATCAAGCCAAGTACATTAAAGACATGTTCAAGAAGTTTGGATTAGAGCATGTCAAACCTCAAGCCACTCCTATAAGCTCATCTACTAAGCTAGACAAGGATGAAGGAGGTAAGTGTATTGATTCCAAATTATATAGATCCATGATAGGCTCTTTGCTTTACCTTACTACAAGTAAACCGGATGTCATGTTTAGTGTTTGCTTGTGTTCTAGGTTTCAATCTAGTCCTAGAGAATCACACCTTGTAGCCATTAAGAGAATATTTAGGTACCTTAAAGATACACCTTGTTTAGGTCTTTGGTATCCTAAAGCTTCTTTTTTTGATCTTCATGCCTATTCGGATGCGGATTATGGAGGTTGTAAGATAGATAAGAAAAGTACTTTCAGAACTTGTCAATTCTTAGGTAGTATGCTCATATCTTGGTTCTCTAAGAAACAAAATAGTGTAGCTCTATCTACCACCGAAGCGGAGTACATATCCTTAGGGAGTTGTTGTGCATAAATTTTATGGATGAAGCAACAACTCTTAGATTATGGCATTAAGGTAGAAACCATTCCCCTCAAGTGTGATAACACTAGTGCCATATGTCTTACTAAGAACCTCATTCAACACTCTAGAACCAAACACATAGAAATTAGACACCACTTTATTAGAGATCATGTGTCTAAAAATGATGTTGCTTTAGAGTTTGTTGACACCTTGAATCAATTAGCGGACATCTTTACTAAACCTTTGGATAAGGAGCGTTTTTGGACCCTTAGGAGAGAGTTGGGTTTAACTAGCTACCTTGACTTCCTAAGTGTCATCTTTTTGTTTATCTTGCTTGAATCTTGATTTAAATCATGATTATGTTGTTTTTGTATCTTGATGCTTCTATGCATATTGCTAGGGGGAGTATGAACTTACTCATGCATAATAAACATGTCATTATATCATATGCATGCTTCTAGGGGCTTTAGTGACTCATTTCTAGTACTTTTAGTAGCCAAAATGCAAAGCAAAGGTCGAAGGTATCGATACAGCTAACCCCTGTTTTGATACCTATTCATCAGCCCATCCGGGTTTTTAGTTGGGAAGAACAGGCATCGATTCCAGCTTCGATGCCTGTGTTTCGATACTAGCATCGAAACAAGGTGTTTCGATACCGGTATCGATGCTCGAGGACGGAAGTTGTTTTAAAACACTTTAAACCTAATTTTAATTGCATTAAAACACTTCCCAAATTTATCCATCAAACCCTAGTCGGCCCCTCTTAAAAAATCCTCTCAATTTCGTTGTTCTTAACTCAAAATCTCAACGATTTCTTTGAGGGTTTTGTTTCAAAACTTCAACTCCTACACTATATCATCAATCCGTGCTTCACAATCAATCAATTCATCCTAATCTACACTTAAGGTATATTTTCGAAAAACCTTAATTTCGTTTGGATTTAGTTTGTTAAAATTTAGTTTTTGAACATATTTTAAATGTCTATTGTATGGGTTTTGATAATCCTACGAAATTATTTTAAAATCCCAATTTTTTTGAATATAAATCCTTTTTCATATACTTTTTGGTTTTTTCAAAGTTTTTTATAAACTCTCAAATACCTTGAATTGTTAGATTACTACATAGGATTGAATTTGACTATACAAGCATACATATTTTTTTTATCTAATCCAATTTTTTATATCCATCCTAGATAATGGCACCAAAGAAGTGATCTCGTACAGAAGTCGGATCTTCATCATCATCTCGTGTTACACGAGTTGATTTTGAGAAAGTCTTTGCCAAAAGTTTGGATAATAATCGTAGATTGGACAACTACAATCTTTTCCGCAACTATCCTCTTAAAAAGGAAAGATGTGTGAACGTTCAATTCATCACTTCACACAAATTTCCCTTTAAATACTATGACTGACTCATCGAATGGAAGTTCTTGAGGTTTCTCACTCATACCGGCAAGTTCATTCCAACTCTTGTCCTTATTTTTTATTTCAATGCCAAATGTATTTTATCTCCGGACAAGAGCAAAGTAGTGGCTATTGAATCCTATCTCATGAGCAAGTCTTTCACTATTAATGTCTCTATTTTTGTTGATGTTTTTGGTCTTGAGGATAAGGGTGTTGAGGATGAAGATTCTCTTACTCCTTTCACTGGATCGGTTACATCTCTTGACGCACACAATCGCTTTCTCCATCTTATCATCTCTTGGTGGATTCTTCCATCAAATGGTAGATATTCTCGAATCTGTCAAGTGGATAGCTTTTGGATCACATGCTTCCGTGATGGTGTTCAACCTAACCTTGCTCGGATCGTTTTCTCGGACATTGTGTGGTATGTCGAAAACCGTGCTACTCCTCTTGTTCAATCTTTTCCTTATGCTTGCATTCTAAGCACCATCTTTTTGCATTTGGAAATAGATTGCTCTTTTGACAAAGTGGAATCCTTGAAAGAACTCATTGGAGAAACATCTCTCAATCGTGCTCACTTTGTTTATGTTTCTAATGGTGAGTGGACTCGAGGTGCTCCTCCTTCTCCTCCTCATGCTCCTATTGATCCGGAACCTCTTCATCAATTTGACATGTTGACCTTTCTCACGACGAGGTTCGACTCTTTAAATGCTCGTTTGGATTCCATGGATGGAAAACTTGACATTCTTTCCACTCAATTCAATTCGGGTTTCGAGGCCATCAACACTAGGATGACGAGCCTAGAGTCTCAAGGACACTCATTGAGGGTATCTCTTGAAGCTCTTCGTCAAATTCAAAGACTCAACAATGATGGTAATCAAGATCAAGAGGAAGAAGAAGATGAGGATGGTGATGATGGACTCGATGGTGATGACATGGCCGATGATTGATCTTTGATCTTTCTTATGCTTTGCTTTTAGCTCTTAGGACTAGTCATGATGCATTCATATTAGAACTTATGCACTTATTTCCCTATGTTTTTATTTTTATTGGATTTCTTTTTGGATACTTTGCTTGCTATGGATTATGTTATGTTTGTTATGAACTATTATTATCCTTAATGTTATGTTTGCTTTATTTATTGCCTTGGTTATCATTGATTTTGATCTAACAAAAAGGGGGAGAAAGTTTTATGTTTTTAAGTTTATGAAACCATCCATCACTTGTTAAAATTGGTTTTAAAGTGCACATATTAAGGGGGAGTCTTTCAAATCTTATTTCAAGCTTAAAATTTTAAATGGTTTTGTTATATCAAAAGGGGAGATTATAAAACTAAAATTGATTTTGATATAACAAATAAGTGTAAGGACTATTTTGAAATAAATTTTTAAGTCCCTAAGTCAAAGTTTAATTTCTAAGTCAAAACCAAGAACTTTGAAATACTCTTACAAGCCATTTTTATACAAGGGTATCGATACACCTGAGATTTTTTAAGGCTTGTTCTTGAGGTCAAGAACATGTATCGAAACAAGGTTCGATACCAAAATTTTCTGCCAACCAATGTTTCGATACTGGTATCGAAACATCTTGGTTAATTTTCAAATTATTTTTAAATTCTAAAAATATGACTTCTAGTATCGATACAAGTATCGATACACCCTTAATCCCCAACGGCTATTTTCAAGCATTAAATGAGTCGACCGTTGGTGTCAGTTAAATTTTGATTGATGGTTAGCCAGTATCGAAACAAGGTTCGATACCGAGCATCATAGAAACTTTTTGTATCGAAACAGGTATCGATACACCCCTTATTAAATGCACGACTCTTTCTATTTCTGGCTTGTTTCGAAACATGTACCCGTGTTTCGATACCACCTGCTGCAGAATGCATTTATGATGGAAAGATGAAGCTCCAACATCCCTATTTACTTTCCCAATAACCTCAGCAGTTAGAAATCAATGAGAAGGTATAAAAAGAAGCTCTTTCAACAACATTAAGCAAGAATTGAACCTCAAGCAACATCCAAGCAAATCAAATCCAACTCCAAGCTCTTATTGCATATCCTAGCCTCCCAACTTGTGATCTTAATTTGATTCTTGTAATTCTTAAGTTTGGGGATATTTAATTTGTATTTGGGGCATATATTTCTTGTGAGAGAATTTCTTTTAGCCCTTTTATTTCTCTTGTAACTTCTTGTGAGGTTGAAATCAATTTTGGATAAAAAATTGATTTGTTTGTAAAGGTTATCCCTTGAACCTAGAAAAAGGTTGAATTCAATAGCGAATTGGTTCAAAATCTTTAGTGGGAGCTAAGGTAGTGGATGTAGAGCTTGTTCGAAGCTTGAACCACTATAAATTCTTTGTCCATCAACTTTAGCATTTTTTAGCCAAAAACTTTACCCCACTTTTTAAATTGCCAATTCACCTCCCTCTTGGCCATCTTACAAGATTGATCAACTCAACAATATATTATATATATTTATTTATTTTTAATCATTTAACTTTTAAAATATTATAAAATGTTCATTAATTTTTTTTATATTATAAAATGGTCACTAAATTTTGTATTAAATTAGCATAAAATAAAAGTTTAGTGACTAAAAAATTATTTTAGCTTAATTTAGTGACTTATTATGTAATTTAACCAAAATTTATAATAAATTTCGGTTAATTTGGCTAATAACTGAAATAATTTTGGTTCGGTTAATTCGGTCAAAGAAAACTTGGTTCGGTTAACGATTAAAATTTTAAAAATTTCGGTTAATTTGGTTTTGGTTAATTCGGTTCGACCACCGACCGAATTGACCGAATGCCCACCCCTATGTGTTAGTCTGGATTAGGGGTGTGTATTATTCGGTTTTAATCGAATTAATTGGTTGAACCGAAATTATTTCGATTAATTCGGTCGGTTAATTTTTGGTAAATTTAGTTAATAATTAATTTAAAAAAATTGATTATCGGTTAATTCAGTTCTAAATCGATTAATTAACCAAAATTATTATATTAAATATTATATATTTATTTTTAGTCATTTAACTTTTAAAAAATTATAAAATATTCATTAAATTTTTTATATTATAAAATGATCACTAAATTTTGTATTAAATTAGTATAAATTAAAATTTTTGTGACTAAAAAATTATTTTAACATAATTTAGTGAACTATTATATAATTTAACCAAAATTTATAATAAATTTCGGTTAATTCGGTTAATTAACCGAAGTAATTTTAGTTCAGTTAATTCGATTAAAGGTAATTTGGTTTGGTTAACAATTAAAATTTTAAAATTTTCGGTTAATTCGATTTTGGTTAATTCAGTTTGACCATCAACCTTATTAACCGAATGCACACCTTTAGTTCGGACGGTAATGAGGACATGATTGTGTAGGACATAACAAGGATTATTGTCGAGCGAGAGAGAAATTGAGTTTGTAGGAGGATGAGGGTCTTAACATGGAATGTCCGCGGATTAGGCGGATTGGCAAAGAAGAAGATGGTTCAAGAACTAGTGAAGAAACGACAATGTGGCATTGTTTTTATACAAGAAACAAAGTTGAAAGTAGTTAATGATGTTGCGGTGAAAAGGGTGTAATGGTTAGGGTCTGAAGAAAGAAAGATGAAGAAAGGACTATAGAAGAAAGAGAAGAGTTGAGATTTTAAAAGAAAATTTAAGAGAAGGAAAAAAACTGTGTTCATTCAATATTCACAATAATAGAACCTAACAGAGTTTTGGGTTTTATTCTTTTACACCAAAACGCAGCGTATTGTCCCAAAAATAGTGTCGTTTATTAATTTTTTGGGGGTCAAACTTTTTGAACTTTAACTAATAATTATTTAAAATTTATTATTGACAAAAATATGAAAAAAATATATTTTTGAAACCTCTAATAGAGTAGATTTCAAATATATATTTTATAAAATTTAATTATTTAAAATATTTAACATAATTATAGTCAAAATTTAAAAATTTTGACTTTTAAAAAGTCAATAAAAAATATTATTTGTGGGACGGTGGAAGTACGTCGTTTTCTTGTGAGTCCTAAAAACGGGTCATGACAAAGGGTTTAGCCATCTGATTGTTCTGAGTACGTGGCTTCACCATCGATTGGTGCCTGCCTCGGAGGAATACTGATTGACGCGATCTATTCTGGCAACATCGTTGGTTCATCGAAACTTTTTACTGATTAGGGGATAATGGGTATTGGATTTATAGATTACTTTGAGTGTGATATGGTGTTTGTGTATGCGCCGTGTATATTGGCAGAACAAAGTCAATTGTGGGATGAGTTGCTTGGAATTATGGCTGCACTGCAGCTCTTTTAGTCTTCGGGGGTGACTTTAATGCTGCACACGTTTGTGGTGTTGTTCGTTACTAAGAGGGAAGCAAATAGTATAGCACATGGATGTGTTACATCTAAAAAGAGACAAAGAAAATATTAATCTCACATCAAAAATTAAAATAAAGGTTTGACGATATATAAATGGTAGCGCTGCATATCCTACTAAATATTTCTTTTAGAAAGAAGATAATGGTCCCGTGACATGTATATTAAATGTTTTGCGTGCTCAAGATGCGACTGTTGTTATTTGTGGTCGAGAGTGTGGGTCATAGTATTAAAATGTGGCCCAACATAGTGTAATAATAGCATCATAACCTTTTTAAGGTTATCGTGACGTATTTTAAACTCAACACAATGAAAGAATCGTATTACAATTTTTACAGTATAAAACCGTTACATAATCCTGTAATATATTATATATTGCGCCGCAACACTGTATCATCACAATAAAATATCAAAAAATAATCAAAATATAAATCACTAAAAATAAAAAAAAAAATTATGATTCATTTACAAATTCATTGTCACAGGGTCTGACTACAAATGAATAATAAAATACATTATCCGAAAAATCTTTCTACATAGAACGAAATTTGCTGGTTACAAATAACAAATTTTAAGTATTTAAAAAAAACGCGAGATATTCTTCTAATTAATTTGAAGATATATTTTTTTAAAATAATAGGATGTGTTCATTCTTGTAAAACCCCGTTTTTGGTTGCTTTTAAGCAACTAAAAGCATTTAAAAAGTGCTTCTGACAGATATAAGTTATTTTTTTTTTGTTTTTAATTGTTTTTCAAATTAATTTTTTCACTCAAACTCAAAAACTAAAATTTTTTGCTTTTGAGTTGAATAAACTAGTTTAAAAATAAAATTACTTATTTACCCTTATAATATATTTATTAAAATAATATTTATACATATATAATTATAAAATAATATATATTTATAATATTTTATTTTGAGAATAAAATTATTTTATTTTTAATTTATGTTAAATTTATTAATAATTTATAATTGTATGTTCGTATATAATTTAAAATATGTACTACATATTTTTAAATTAAATTTTATAAAAAAATATTTTTATTATAATTTAAATTTATTTTTAATAATTATAACATTAATAAAAATTTAAAATTTTTAAATATAATTTAAATTCATTAATACATCATGTCTAAAATAAATATTTTATCTTTTTAAAATTACTTTTTTACATTAATGACAAACGCTATTTAATTTTTTAAAATTATTTTTTTAAACAATCTTAAATCACTTTTTCAACTATACTTTTTATAAGCAATGTCAATAACCTAATTAAAGATAAAAATGAGGATCTTGAATTAGCCAAAGTATATGACGTAAGCATAAAGGTGGCAGTTGTTCAGGGATATACCTGCCAACCGTGTAGAGTGACATCACCCTGAAACCGTACATCCCCCTTCTTTTATGCCCCCTATCCGCTGTTCTCCGCACTCCTCGGTAACTTTCCATGAAACTCTCCACCCTTAGCCGCCGTTTTTTTAAAATTTAACGAACAAAAAAATAAAATCAAGATACACAAAATCTTTCACTTTCAAAAATAATATAAATTATATAATTTCCAGATTAAAAGATTTTTAATAAAAACACTTAAATAAAATTATCTATTGATCAAATTGATATTTTATGATCGCCAATTTTTTTCAATACTCTCGAATTTCTCAAAAAAATTTGATTTAATAATATTTTTAATATTTGTTAGTTTAATTTTTAGTTAAATTGGATCTTTATTTCGTCTACATTTTTTAAATTAAATTTTTGACTCTTTATTGTTTGAATTTAAACAATTAACTCCACGTAATATTTAATTTTAATTTTATTATTATATTTGTTTTATTTTGTTTAAATCGAACATAACAACAAATTAAAATTATTTATATTACTTTTACGTTTAACATTTGTTCTTAATTTTTAAATATATATGTTTAAACTCCTAAATTCAATACCTTAATTTAAATTTTAAAATTGAGATATTTATAAGTTTTTACTATAGTTTATCGAATATAAATCATATAAAGATTAAAAGAAAAATTGTTAACCTTAGTCACTATGTGATGCAATAGCCAAAATAAGGTCAAAGGTCCATTCTAATAGTTCATTTCTTGAGGATGTGGGTTGATCTCGTAAAACCAAGGTTTGATGAGATTGCACGCAAATTGAATGATTGACAGAGTCAGCACTCAGCTCCAACTGTTAGTCTGCTATACATTCGCAAACAAACTGCGCACACCAGTAAAACATCATTTTAATCGATGAAGTTTTAGACGGTCATAATAAAAATAATTATATAAAATTTTTAAAAAATTATTAAAATTTTGATAAATCATATTTATCAGATTACGTTAATATTGAAATTTATTATAAAATTTTAAAAATACCTTAAAATAAACGAGTTATAATTATTTCCTAAATGTGATAATTAATTATAGAATCTTATTGTTTATTTTTATTAATATTGTTTCTATAAAACCAATGACATTTTGAACAAACGCAACAAAAATGATCGTACAAGAACTCTTAAAAAAGATAATTCTAAGAGTCACATTTTACGATTAGTGGAGGTTATGAACAACTGAACTGTTTTTAAAAATTATGTTTTAATAAATTGTACAGAACTCCCAAAATCTGCAATGCTTTTACTCATTAACAAATAGTTTAGGGTTGCTGTTGCAGCTGAACTAAGATGGGTATAATTAGGAGTGGATAAAATACTCAATTACTCGGTCCTGGTCTCGGATCCGATAAGATCCGGTGGATTTTTATTCGGTATTGGTTTCGGTGAGACCGAGACTAGATCCAAAATTTAGGTCCCAATCATAACCGGGATCGAAACTGGATCTTGATATTTTAGACCTCGTACTCAGTGGATACCTAGTAGTACCGGGACCAATACCAAATATTGGGTATTGGTTTTCTTTTATTTATTTTTCTTATTAAACTCTTTTTTTATGTATGAATATTATGAGTATGATTGGTTTTAAAACTTTAATTTTAAGTCTACAATATTCTAATTTTATTATTAGTGGTTGAATTTTTTTTCCTCCAATTACTTAATTTTTTTAAGAATAAATTAATTGACTGGGTATCCGGTATTAAAACCGGTATCCACCAATAACGAGATCGATTCTTAAAATTTAAAATTTGATATAATCAAGACCAAGACTAATTCTAATTTTTAAAAATCGATGATTATTGAAACCGTGACTAATATTATTTAAATTGGTGGGATAACTGATGATGCCCAACCGGGTATAATTACAAATGTATGCTGAAAAGCAACAAGAGTGTAGAGAAGGGTCTGAAGAGATCAAACTGAAGCTGACCCTTTGGTCTTTGACAGCTTCAGATAAAAAAATTGATTTCTCTGGTCAAAATGTTCAATATCCCACGTGTCATGCAATGCTTAATCCAAAACCCATACAGCTGGCATCAAAACCTAGTCCTGACTGACCCCACAGTCCAAACAGCCTGGATCCTCTTCATCTTTCCGTGTTGGCCTCCTTTTTTTAATCCCTCAAGCCACGAGCACATCCCTTTCGAAACCTCACCCACAAATTCATATATAAATGATTCGCAATATATCATCTTCTTAAAAAGATTTCCTTTGGCATTTACTCAGACTCAGAGTAACTTCACTCACTCCAGACGGATAGAAATGGATTTCTTTGCTCTAGATTACGACGGGGTTGATTCTGGGTCGGTTTCGTCGCCGCTATCGGATTCCGGGAGTGGAAATGGTCGACTGGCGAATTTTTCCGATGAAGATGTGATGTTAGCTTCGAGTTGTCCGAAGAAACGAGCGGGGAGGAAGAAATTCCGCGAGACTCGGCATCCGGTGTACCGTGGAGTCCGCCGTAAGAACTCCGGGAAGTGGGTTTGTGAAGTAAGGGAGCCTAATAAGAAGTCGAGGATTTGGTTGGGTACTTTTCCAACGGTGGAGATGGCTGCGCGTGCCCACGACGTGGCTGCCATAGCTCTGAGAGGAAGGTCTGCTTGCCTGAACTTCGCGGACTCGGCTTGGAGGCTTCCTGTTCCGGCTTCTACCGATCCCAAGGATATCCAGAAGGCAGCGGCAGAGGCAGCAGAAGCGTTTCGTTCGATTGAGCATTGGGATGGAAACTCCAAAGAAAATGCAAAGAGAGATGATAACAAAGAGGTCGAGCAGCTGCAAATGACAGTGTCGGAAAATGGTTTTTATTTGGACGAGGAGGCTGTTTTTGGGACACAGAGTTTTCTGGCAAACATGGCAGCAGGGATGATGATGTCGCCTCCTCGTTGTGGTTATAATGGGGAGTACGAGCAAGAATACGACGGCGCCGATGATTTCATACCTCTTTGGAGCCACTGTTAATAACACTGTCACTGTTGAAGGGTGATTCTGTTGGGTGAAACTGAAACTGAATAGCTAGGAATTTAATTAACATTCCTCTCACCAATACAAAAAACAGAGAGTTGTGGGGTTAGTTTTTACATTCAATATCTTTTGATTTTTTTATTCAATTTAAAATTTGGATAAATTTATGTATACAAATTTTATATCAGAAATTATGAAATTTTTAAAAAATATATTAAAAATTTAAAAATAAAAAGATATAAAATTTTAAGACTGGGAAATTTAAGAAATTGAAATTTTCATATATACAACTGCAATCCAACGCTCTTCTTTGGTCCATCTCTACTTACACGTGCAGACTGTATCAATCTTATTTTAATCATTAAATTAAAAAAATTATCTACCGGACTACCAAACTAATAAAGTATTCTTAATACATAAATAATAACACGATAATTAATATAAATTAATATAATTAATATATGTTATAATCCAATTTAATGGTTAATTTTTTATATTAAATTAATTATATATAAATATAAAAGACACAATACAAAATTACACTATTTTTATCAACTCATATATATTTACAAATAATTTAATAGTTTAATTGAAAAATATTTAATTTAGTCATTAAAATAGGATTAATACAATAATTCAATAGTGATGAGTGTTAATTTACCCTTAAATGGACGAGACTCCCTAAAACGAGTTGAAAATATAGGTAGATAACGTAAAGCTGACGCGATTTTGTTTTGATTCCTTTCACCGCCTTTCTCTCCCTTTCTTCAACCGCGACGGCCACCGCAGCCATCCTTTTCCTCCACCACTATGATCCTCTTTCTTCTTCTCCGACTTATTGCATCATGAAATAGAAACAAATAAAATACGATAGGTTCGATCAATTTAGGGTTTCGGCGATCTCTTTCATATACTGATTCTTTCTCACCGAGATTCCCCGTCGCTGTTCCCAGACACTGAATCCCAAGCTTGTTCCCAGATATATTTTGTTACTGATACAAAAACAAATAGGTGATTATGGATTTAGACGGCGGCAACCGGCGCGTTTTTAACCGGCTCGGAGGTCCATCAGCTGCCCCACCAACCGACTCCTCCAAAAACCAGAAAGTTTGTTATCATTGGAGGGCCGGTAAGTGTAGCCGTTTCCCTTGCCCTTTCTTGCACCGTGAACTGCCTCATCCTACGGGCCCCACTTCCGCCGCCGGTAACGGATCGGGTGCACCCAAACGTTTGGCGAATGATTCTGGATTTTCGGGTCCGGCGCCACGACGAGGCCCCAACTTCAATAATAATCATAATAATAATTGGGGGAGAATGGGGGCTAACAAGGTGGTCAGGAAAACGGAGAAAGTATGCAATTATTGGGTGCAAGGGAACTGTAATTACGGAGATAGGTGTAAGTTTCTACATTCCTGGAGTTTAGGGGAAGGTTTTACCTTGTTGAATCACCTTGATGGGCACCAGAAAGTAAGTGTCTTTGCCTTCCTTTTTTTCATTTATGGTGTTGATTTGATTTGAAATTCTGAAGAATCACACTACAAATGCTAGTTATTAGGTGGGTAGACTCTGCATTCACATGAATCTTACTAGAAATAACAAACTTCTCATGTGGAAACATACCAATTCATCATTTGCGTCAACCTTTGGACTTTGGAGTACATCTAAAAGTTAACTGTTAGAGTGGGAGAGCCTTGGTCCATATAGATCTTACAAAAAAAAGTCAATACATGGGGGTTTCAATTTGGGCCATAACATATTCTTAGGTCTACTGATTATGATTATGATGATGAGTTTGTTCTTTGGGCAGGTTGTTACTGGAATTGTGTTGCCAGCGGGTATGGATAAGCTCTATACAGGGAGTAAAGATGAGACTGTTAGGGCTTGGGATACCAACACTGGTCAGGTGTGATTAAATTTGTTTATTTTTAATTAAAAAATTTGCAGTTTTAATTTAGTATTTAGGTTTTTGGAAAGAAAAGATAGATTTACCACGGCTCCAAACTTGATGCATTAATCAATTTCAATAACAAGAATCTGCAATAAGTTCTGTCCTGCTTGGTAGATGTGTCCATCTGAAAAATCAGATAACTTGAAGGGTACTATTTTCGTTTCTATGGAATCACTAAAGTGCTAAATACCCATGGGATCATGCAGAATACCTATTTCATTATGCTGTGAAAGTTAAACGAAATACACTTTTTGCTAGTGTGTGCTGGCGATTTTTTTTTTATAATTATTATGTTTTTATCTGATTTTACCTGTGACCTTTCGTGCAGTGTATGGGTGTGCTTAATCTTGGTGGTGAAGTAGGTTGCATGATCAGTGAAGGTCCTTGGCTATTTGTTGGCATACCTAATGTTGTCAAGGTAATATTTGACGCAAATTCTCTTACCAACTTTTACTTTGTTACTGTTGTTGTATCAGAAGTTGGAAGATTGATGATTTCTCATATCTGATTCAAATGGCAATCATTTTGCAGGCATGGAACACCCAAACTAACCAAGAGCTCAGTCTTAGTGGACCTGTTGGGCAAGTTTATACTATGGTTGTGGGTAATGATTTGCTCTTTGCTGGCATACAGGTAATGTTCTAAATATTAATATATTGTTCTGCGTGTGTTCAGTCTTGTATCCATCATCATGTTTCCTGTTTTGGGTTTTGCTAAATTAACTCATCCATTGAGGCAATTTTCTTTTTGGTAGCCTGTCATTCATCATCTCATAAAATTGCCACTTACCTTGAAAGATCTGTAAAATGTGAAATGAGCTTTCTCTAAATGAGCACCAGATTTTACGAGTCAAAATTGGGGATTTTCGCTGGGCAAATCTCACTCTGTTATGTTTATGCAATTCCCATAGCATTTAATCCTGTATCTCTATTTCTGTAGCACTTCAGTGCTGATCCTCTGGTAACAATATCTGTTTATTGCAGGATGGTACTATTTTGGTATGGAAATTTAATGCTGCCACTAACAGCTTTGAACCAGCAGCATCGCTTAAGGGTCACACCCTTGCAGTTGTATCATTAGTTGTTGGAGCTAATAGACTATACTCTGGTTCCATGGACCATTCTATAAAGGTATCATCCTGAATCTCTGATTAGTTTCTAACCACCATTATAGCATGTTTTGCTTTATTCTTTTTATTGATTTTTTACTTTCATAGAAAATTATCATTTTTACTAATATATTTTCTTTCAGGCCTGGAGTCTAGAAACTTTGCAGTGTCTTCAGACTTTGACAGAGCACACTAATGTTGTGATGTCCTTGCTTTGCTGGGAACAATTTCTTTTATCTTGCTCATTGGACCAAACAATAAAGGTTAGTGCCTTTTTATGATTTATTTTATCTTCCGTATTTGTTATATTTTTCTGCCTAAAGTTCTTGGATTTATGTTTTTCTTTCCAGGTGTGGGTAGCTACCGAGAATGGAAACTTGGAAGCCACATACACTCACAACGAAGAACATGTGTGTTATTTCTTTCATACATTATGCAAGCTACTTTTGATTTGATGTAATTAGTAGTTAAAAGGAAAGAGGGGTGGGAGCCTTGAGGAAAGAATGAGGGAACTAAAAAACTGAATATCAGATCAGCAATGTTCTTTGCTTGTTTATGTTAGTTCTTACAGGTGGCAGTGGCAGGATAATAGGGTGTAACTGTGTGCGGTGATTGAAAGTGAAGATAATGATTGAGGGAAGAGAATGTTACTTAGCTTTGTTTGATGTGCTAGAAAGAGTTCTATGCTCTGCATTTTAATTTTGAAATTGAGTTACGTGGGAATGGCGGAGAGGGGGATAGTTTATTTTGAGAGGATTTCGTGGCTGTGTATTGATTCAGCTTTTCAGGGTAGAGATAATCTTAATTTCCATGTTTTGTGGTCATAACTAATAGTTTAGGAATATGCATTATCAAAAGAAATTTTTCCAAGTTTCATATGTACTTAAACAGTTTGGTGTACATTGTAAGATGATTACATTCAGGATGAAATTTAATGTGTAGTCAGGTCTGTTTTGGGAAGTTTCTTGGATTTGTTATGAGACAAGATAACTTGATCTTCAATATCCATGGCATCCATTCTAGATACGAACATCGTCAAAGCTTAGATTTGCTTACTGTAGCGCAAAATGTAAATGTCTCTAGTTTTTCTTGTTTATATGATGGTTTAATTACCAAAAGATTTGAGGAAGATTTTCATGTTGTTAATGGTTTCAATTATGTCTTTTAGTTCCTTCCCCCCTTGGTTTACTTCCTAGGACATTGGGATGTTATTGAACTGTTGGTTGTTCTTTCCAGGGCTTGTTGAATCTTCAAGGAATGCATGACTCAGAATCCAAGCCTGTATTGCTGTGTGCATGCAATGACCATTCTGTCCGCCTCTATGATCTGCCCTCGTAAGTTATTAAGGACTTGATTCTTATCTTAGTACACGCATCTATTTGTTGTTTCTCCATTTTGGGGTCCTTCCATGCTTTTCTTATGTGAATTCCTTTTTACCATCCCTATGATTGAAGGTTCTCTGAGAAGGGTAAAATTTTCGCTAAGCAAGAGATTCGTGCAATTGAGGTAGGCCCTGGTGGACTCTTTTTCACTGGTGATGGAACTGGTTTTAGAGTGTGGAAGTGGGCAGAAGCTGTTCCGAAGCCCTGATGCGTTCCAGCATTCAACAAGTATGTATTTTTGGTGTTATTATTTTATTTCTTCTCATCCTTTCCCTTTGGATGGGGTTTTCTTTCGGGAGAACTTTCCATGTTAAGAGCCAGCAAGTCCTAGGTTCCTGGTGTCCTGTCTAGTAGCACCTAGCTCTGTATGGCATCAGTTCATAATAGCTGTCTTTGAATTGAAATTTTAGATGGTGCCTTGGATGAAACAACAATAATACGCAGTCTTCCACTCCTTGTCTGTTCTTTTTACCTTCTTTCTGTGTTTCAAATGGAAAGAGAGGGAGACGAATAGTGGACTTGATTGAGGGAAAAAATATAGAAAATCGAGTATGTTTTGGTACACAAACAATGTATAGTTTTATGCATGCTTAATAAATACGATTACGACTAAACGTAGACAAATGAGTAGCAAATATATCACAACTATTAAAATAATTTTAATATAACCATCTATTGTTAAAAAGTAACAAAAAAATAACATGACAGTTAAAAATAAAATATATAATTATTTATAAATTTATATTTTTTATACATTTTTTAATTCGATCTTAATTTTTTAATAAAATAATTTAATTATTTGACTAAGTGATGACATGTATTATAACTTTACTAGAATATTTTATTTTTATATTTGATTTATTAAATTTATTTTTTCTTTAATTAGGTGGTGATATGTCCCTTTCTATCTAAAAAATACAATCAAAAATACTTAAGAGAGAAGTCAAAACCAACTCTGCATAAGTATAAGCAACACATAACCATTACACAAAACACATTTTTATATCGTAAATCACTAACACCAATATACATGTATTATTATTTTTTATATTTACTCTTTTAATTTCTCATAATATAGATTTAGTTTAATAAATTTAATTAAAATATTATTTAAATAATTTTATATATAATAAATTAAAATTTTTAAATTATAATCAAAATTTATATATCAAACTCAAACCTTAAACTTTAAATACAAAACCTGAAATGCTAAATCCAAAATTCAATAAAAACTTTAAATTTAATAAAAAATTATTTATCAAACCTTAAACCCAAAATGGATTTTATTATAATTTAAAATTTTAAATAAATTTAAAATTTATTATTTATGGTTTAGTTATTAGTGTTTAGGGTTTAAGGTTTGTTAAGTGAAATTTTATTATATTTTATAATTTTTAAATGAATTTAAGGTTAAAGGTTTAGGGTTTGAGTTTTTGGTTTGTTAAATAAATTATTATTATAATTTAAATTTTAAATGAATTTAGGGTTTAGTATTATTGTTTAAGGTTTATGATTTATTGTTCATGGTTTATTAAATATTTTTTATAATTTATTTTTAAATGAATTTAGTGTTTAGTATTTAAGGTTTAATATTTAGGTTCTAAGATTTTTAATTGAATTTTTATTATAATATAAAATTTTAAATTAATTTATGGTTTAAGAACTAGAATTTAAAGCAGAACAACCAAAACTATAATGACACAAAAAAAATTATATTGCTTAAACTAATAAATACCGAGCGGTAAGAGAACAAAACTCATATATATAAAATGGTTATAACAAAGTTAAAATTTCAAAAATTTTAAAAATAAGATAAATTTTTAAATAATTTATATAAAAAAATTAAAATAAAATATTTTTTTTAGGAACGGAGACAATAATCGTCGCTCCGCACCTCTTAATAACCTTATCCCTTTCAATACAGCTAACATACAAAACTTGAATACTTAAAATTGAACTTATCTCTACCAATCTGTCCATAGGTCATCCCTAAACATAACACCATTTAATATTTAATCATAAATAGTTTCATAAATTATAAATATACGAACAAATAAAAAGAAATGAGTCAAATGATGATTGATGAGGATCGTACCTTTCTTCCCGTCGACTATTCTTATTTTTGCTATAACTTTTATTGTTAAGGTGTTAACCATAATTCTCTATCCTAATTTTATAAAAGATGAACCATATGAATCTGTCTCAATTATTTTAATGTCATTTTTAATTCTCTTGTTCAGTATTTCCTCATTTGACATCAACCCAAGTACATGTTGGCTTGGATATTTGGTTAGGATAGTCAAGTCCCCTTCAACTTATTAATTAAGAAGTAAATATAATTAAAATCCCTTCTAATATCTTTAAATATAGATTTTAATATCTGATGGACCCAACCACTAAATTATAGACAACGACTATGAGCAATTAATCATAGTTAAATTATGGCTTAAGGGTTAAATAAATCTTGAACTTTAAAAAAATATAATTAAGTTCTTGAATTTCTTTTATTCTTAATTAAGTCCTTAAACTAAGAAGTTGGATCAATTAAGTCCTTAAACTAAGAAATTGAATCAATTAAGCCCTTTAAACAATCTTGACCTTTAAATTCAAATAATTTTTTTATCTACGGTTACAGTACAACGTGCCACAGTGTTTTCACTTGATATTTTTTTAGAATTTTTATTTCATTTAAAAAATCTTTAAATATTCTAAAAATTCTAAAATAACTTGTAAAATTTATTTTAAAAAATGTTGATTTTTTTTAAATGCAACATGATAGAATTGTACTGTATTATGTGTCGATAAAATTCTAAAATATCATGTGTCAATAATATCTAAAGAAAAAACTGTCAAAATTTAATAGTCAAAATTGATCAAAGGGTTTAATTAATTTTTTTTTTTATTCAAGAGCTTAATTGAATAAAAAATTAAAAACTTAATTGATTTTTTTTTTAAAAAAATTTAAAGACTTCTGATAACCTTAAGCCTTAAAATATCTTATTAATTAGCATTGAATCTATCCCCTTTTGTTCATTTGAAATGAAATTCTTTTAGGGAACATTTAAGTTGAAAATTAGTGTTGTAACGACCTGAACTCTCGATTAAGTGTGTCGGGTTAACCCGTGGTGTTGGGCCTCGGGTTTGGGCTTGGGTTAGTGTGGTTTTGGGCTTGTTGGGCCCTTGGCTTGTTGGACTTGTGAGATGTGGGCTGAGGGCATTATGGTAAATGCCTAAATAGGGTGTTTTGAAGGGGGTTTAGAGTGGTTTTTGCAGAGGGTGAGGTCATAGTGCAGGGGGTTTCTTCCTCTCATCTTCTTCATTCAAGTTAAGAGAAAAAGGTAGGATCTTGCTGAGTTTGGGTTAGAATCCCGTTTTCTTGATGGAGAAGAAGTTGTAGGGCTGTTGAGGATCTATCTTTCAAGCTTAAGAGGTGTTAGTTTGGTGGAAGAAAGGTTTAAGTGAGGGTTTTAGGGGGAGCTCGAGATTGGGTTTTAAGAGCTTTAAATCTGAATCTTTTTGTATTTTAAAGCTCTAGAATCATTCCAAGGTAAGTCTAATCCGTTCTTTATCCTTCTCTTGTAGAGAAAGAGGCTTGTGGGCCATCAACTAGCTTTGGAGGGGGAAGAGCTTGAGGTGGAGGAGGAAGCTCGTTTTGCTGTTGTTTTGCTTGAGGTTGGTACTCCCAACTCCTTCTTTATCATTCATTCATGGTAGAATGCATGACATGTAGAGATAATCAGGTATGGGTGTGTTGTCCTGCTTGATTTCTTGTAAATGGGTCATTAATGGTGAAATTCGGAAGTATGTGGTTAAGGGCTGAAAATTGATGTTAAAATACTCTAAACATTATTAATATTGAGTAGGAACACTTTGGAATCGATTAGATTAAGTTTGGGGTTGAAAATCTAGAAATTCTAAGTGCATAACCGTCCTTAGTGTAGGAGGTATCGATACTCGGGCTACCGGTATCGATACCAGTGAGTGTATTTTGGCTTGTGGTTCAGGGGTATCGATGCTTGTTTCGATACCGTGTGTTCCAGAAAGTTTTTATATCGATACCTGTATCGAAACGGGTCTTCCTCTTCCTGTTGACTTTTGGGGTTAGTCAACGGTATCGATACTTGTTTCGATACCTGTGGTTCGATACCCTCTTTGGGTGGGTATCGATAAAGGGTGTTTCGATACCCTACTTAAGGGTATCGATACCCCTGTGTGTTTTGGCTGTGTTGGGTAGAAATTAAGGTTTTGGTGGTCTTAATAAATAAACACTTAAATCTAAAAGCTATGAAATGAATTGTCGAACTAAGTTAAGGTTATAACCCCGGAAGGCTAAGTGAGATAAGACTCTAATATATCTTGTTGTGATGAGATCCTAGGTGGATCGTTTGTGAGGTCGAGTCCTTGTGTGTTGGAATCCGGATATCCATAAGTGTTGCAACACGTCGAAGGCCATCCGATGTAACATGTCGGGTGATGATTGAAGACTTTTATTCCGAGTGTTGGGCGGCCTCACTCGAAGATGTTCGATGTAACATTCCGAGCATAGGGTTGGTTGGGCGGCCTCCACCCTTTTCTGAACGTTGGGCGGCCTCGTTCGAAGATGTCCGATGTAACATTCCGGGCATAGGATTTGAGGGCGGCCTCAATCCTGAGTGTAGGATCCTGATGCTGTGTGGATGCGGGTCTCACTCTTGTGTGTTGACTTATATGTTTGTATATGCTGTGTGCGATAGTATACACTCATTTATGCCATGTGTAGGCAAGCATGCTAGACCTTCATATCATGCATGTGATTTATATGCCATACTTTAATGCTTTGATATGCATGATGTTGGCCGAGTTTGGCGTATCCACTGAGCTTGTGTGGCTCAGCGTTCGAAATCTGTTTTCGTGCGTAGGTTAAGTGGAGCGGGACATGTGGAGCACCATCAAGGTTTGGACTTTCAGCATCGACCGTATTGTCAGAGTACAGTTATTAGATGTAGTGGGCTTAGTACTATGTTGAACCCTATATGTATTTGTAACTCTATTATTTTAATTGGGTCGAATGTTTTAAAACGGTTTGTAATATATTTTGGAGCTCCGATTTACTTTGAATTATTTTGGGTTTGTTTTTATTTAATTGGATTATGAACTTGGTTTTGGACTTACATGATTTTTATTATTGGGCTTTTAAAACAAAATTTTGGAAATATGGGTTTTGGGCCGGAGGCCCATTATGACATCCGGGTCGGGTGTTACATTTAGTGGTAGCAGAGCCCAGGTTGAGTCGGTTCTAGGAGTCCCCGGGGGAGTCTAGTGTGTTATATAGGTGTTAGACTAGTACTAGCCCACGAGTCGATATAGTACTTTTAAAGCTGAAAATTCGATGGTGTAATCCCGTTTGTGGTTGTTGTGCAGCATGCCTAGACGCGTGAGAGATCAGGAGGAGAGCCGAGGTTCTCGAGGAGGAGACTCCGACTATGAGTATGAGCCCGATGAGGAGGTGCCATCGGATGACGCAGTTGGTCAAGGGGCCAACTACTTTGCTCAGTTGAACTGTACACTACGCAGGATAGTGAGAGCTATACCGAGACCGTCTTCTACACCTCGTGAAGCACCGGTTGAGAGGGTGCGGAGGCAGGGTGCTGTTGACTTCTTTGGTACGAGACAAGATAATCCCGTACAGGCGGATCAGTGGTTGCACGACACAAGGTGGATCATGAGATAGATACGACTGAGGTCAGAAGATAAGCTATCGTGTGTGTTTTCTTTTCTCAAGGGCAACGCAAGAGAGTGGTGGGAGACTGTTGAGCAGGGTTGGTATCCCCATCGTCCTAAGTGGGAGGATTTTCTTGAGAAGTTCGAGAGCAAGTATGTGGGTGAGACTCACATAGACACCCTGAGGGAGCGGTTCACCCATCTGGTTCAGGGAAACCGTTCGGTCTTCGCTTATGAGAAGAAGTTCCTTCAGTTGAGTCGTTATGCCCTGGAGCTTGTTGCTACCGAGAAGATGAGATGCAGGAGGTTCTTGAGAGGTCTGAGGAAGGAGATCCAGACTTATCTTATTGCTAGACCACCTACAGTGTTTTCAGAGTTGGCTGCTAGTGCTAAGTCGTTGGAGCAGGTTCAGGGTTTGACTTATGGGTCGTCTGTTAGCCAGGGAGTCTCCGGTGGAGTTAGTCAGAGTCGTGCGGGTAACTCTCAGTCCCACTCTGGTAGGAGTAGGAACCATTGGAACCAGAACAGAGGAGCATCGAATTAGAGTTCGAGGTCAGATCAGAGGTCGGAGTCTGCGGGACGTAGGAGGCAGTCTGTGTCTTCTTCTGCTGGGGGTCCAGAGAGCTTACAGAGGAGTGTCAGTGTTAGTGTTCAGACTTGCAGGCGTTGTGGTCGGAGCCACCGAGGAGAGTGTTGGGGTAATACCAGATCTTGTTTTCAGTGTGGGTCCTCGGATCACCTTGTTAGGGACTGTCCTAAGGTTGTGACGTCTTCTCCCGGTCAGGCTCAGAGGACTGTGTTTCAGGCTCAGAGAGGTCGTGGGTTTTCGCGTGGTGGAGCTAGCCATGCATCAAGAGGCACCTTTCAGTCCACCGCTAGAGCACCGGCGAGACAGTATGCTGTAAAGGCACAAGAGGACTGTGCTACTACCGACGTGATCTCAGGTACGTTCAGTTTGTTTTCTGTACCTATAGTTGCTCTTGTGGACTCGGGGTCTACACACTCGTATATCTGAAGTGAGATATCTCAACAGTGGGGGTTACCAGCAGAGGATCTTGAGATAGGGGTCCGTGTGACAAGCCCGTTGGGGTTGGATGTGTTGGTGGATAAGGTATATCGGAGGTGTCCGATCGAGGTACAAGGATCTATCTTCCCGGCCGATCTTATGGTTTTGCCGTTTCAGGAGTTCGACGCAATCCTAGGGATGGATTGGTTGTTTGAACACGATGCAAGTTTGGGGTGCAGATCCAAGAGTTTGAAGCTTAGAGTAGCAGATGGTTCTAAGCTTGTTGTGAGGGGTGAAAGAAACCCGTGTTTACCGAATATGGTGTCAGTGTTGACAGCTCAGAGGTTGATCCAGCAAGGTTGTGAGGCTTTCTTAGCTCACGTGGTGGATGTGAGTGTTGGCAGCCCAGCTTTAGAGAACTTGAGGACAGTCTGCGAGTATCCCGATGTTTTCCCAGAGGAGTTACCTGGTTTACCTCCCGATCGTGAGTTAGAGTTCCGGATAGAGGTGTTACCCGGTACGACACCGGTATCCATAGCACCTTACCGTATGGCACCGACAGAGATGAGAGAGTTAAAACAACAGATCCAGGAGTTGCTTGAGAGAGGTTTTATCAGACCGAGTGTGTCACCGTGGGGAGCACCGGTTTTGTTTGTCAAGAAGAAGGACAGATCGATGAGGATGTGCATCGACTACCGTCAACTCAATAAGGTCACGATCAAGAATCGTTATCCCTTGCCTAGGATCGATAATCTCTTTGATCAATTGAGGGGTGCCCGTGTGTTCTCTAAGATAGACTTGAGGTCAGGGTACTATCAGTTAAAGGTGGTGGATGAGGATGTCCAGAAGACCACTTTTAGGACGCGGTATGGATACTATGAGTTTCTCGTGATGCCGTTTGGGCTCACGAATACGCCCGCAGCTTTTATGGACTTGATAAACCGGATCTTTCAGCCGTATCTAGATCAGTTTGTGGTTGTGTTTATCGATGATATCTTGGTGTATTCACGCTCGGAGGAGGAGCATGACTATCACCTTAGAGTTGTTCTTCAGGTGTTGAGAGATAGGCGTTTGTACGCTAAGTTCAGTAAGTGCGAGTTTTGGTTGTCTGAGGTGGTGTTCCTTGGTCACATAGTTGCAGCGGATGGTATCCGAGTAGATCCCTAGAAGATACAAGCTATGGTGGAGTGGAAACCACCGAGGAATGTATCGGAGGTCCGTAGCTTCCTTGGACTTGCCGGATACTATAGGAGGTTTGTTAAGGGTTTTTCGATCATAGCGGCACCTTTGACCAAGTTGCTTCAGAAAGGAGTTCCGTTCGTGTGGAACGAGAGAAGACAATAGAGTTTTGAGCAGTTGAAAGCTTATCTGACCGAGGCACCGGTCTTGACACAACCGGAACCGGGGAAGGATTATGTGATGTTTAGTGATGCTTCCTTGAATAGGTTAGGTTGTGTGCTTATGCAAGAGGGTAAGGTAGTTGCTTACGCCTCGAGACAGTTGAAACCCCATAAGAGGAACTATCCTACACATGATCTTGAGCTTGCAGCAGTTATCTTCGCTTTGAAGATATGGAGGCATTATCTCTATGGAGAAAAATGCTACATCTACACCGACCACAAGAGTTTGAAATATCTGCTTACCCAGAGAGAGTTGAATCTGAGACAGCGTCGGTGGATAGAGTTGTTAAAGGACTATGAATATGTCATAGAGTATCATCCCGGCAAGGCGAATGTGGTCGCGGATGCTTTGAGTAGGAAGTCCATGTCGGACTTGAGAGCTCTGTTTACTCGGTTGAGGATGACCAATGATGGAGGTCTTTTAGCTGAGTTGCGTGTGGAGCCCACGCTTGTTCAAGAGATAAAGAGAGTACAAGTGTTAGACGAGGAGTTAGTAGCTCAGTTAGAGGCTGTTCAGAGGGATGAGTCGTCAGACTTTGAGGTACGGGATGGTGGGTTCTTGTACTTTCAGGGTCAATTGTCTGTTCCCGCCTTGGAGGATCTGAGAGATCGTATCTTGAGAGAAGCTCACCGTAGTCCGTTTTCTGTTCATCCGGGTAGTAACAAGATGTATCAAGATCTTCGACCTTTCTTTTGGTGGTCATGCATGAAGAGAGATGTGTTAGAGTTTGTGACAAGGTGTTTGGCATGTCAGCAGGTGAAAGCAGAACATCAGGTTCCTTCAGGTTTGCTTCAGCCTATCCAGATTCCACAGTGGAAGTGGGATCGTATAACTATGGACTGTCACCGGGTTACCGATGACGTTGAGGAAACATGATGCTATATGGGTCATAGTTGATCAGTTAACCAAGTCAGCTCACTTCTTACCCGTGAGGGTGGACTTCAGCTTCGAAAAGTTGGCTCAACTGTACATCAAGGAGATCGTGAGGTTGCATGGTGTACCTTCATCGATCATATCGGATAGAGATCTGAGGTTCACAGCGAGGTTGTGGAGGTCTATCCACGAGGCTCTAGACACCAAGTTGCACTTCAGTACAGCTTTTCACCCTCAGACCGACGGACAGTCTGAGAGAGTTATCCAGATCTTGGAGGATATGCGTAGGTGTTGTGCGGTAGACTTTGCTCGTAGTTGGGAGGAACAGTTACCTTTGGTAGAGTTTGCTTACAACAATAGTTATCAGTCGAGCATCAGGATGACTCCTTTTGAGGCCTTGTACGGGCGCAGGTGTAGGACACCTTTGTGTTGGACAGAGCTCAACGAGAGGAAGATAGTGGGTTCGGAACTTGTTAAGAAAACAGAAGAGAAAGTCCAGATCATCAATGAGAGGTTACAAGTAGCTTTTGATAGGCAGAAGGCTTATGCGGATAAGAAGCGTAAGCACATCGAGTATGAGCTTGGGGAGAAGGTGTTTCTCAAGGTATCTCCTTGGAAGGGTATCATCCGGTTTGGTCGGAAAGGAAAGTTGAGCCCAAGGTATATCGGGCCATATGAGGTGCTTCAGAGGGTTGGACTGGTAGCTTATCGGCTAGCTTTGCCTCCGGAGTTGGCACGTATGCATGATGTGTTCCACGTGTCTATGTTGAGACGTTACCGTTTCGATCCCTCATATGTGGTTCAACTTGAGGAAATCAAAGTCAATACGGATTTGACTTACAAGGAAAGGCCCATCAGAATCGTGGATAGAGGAATCAAGGAGCTCAGGAACAAGAGTATACCTTTGGTAAAAGTGCTGTGGAGGAACTATGGGATCGAAGAGGCCACGTGGGAGCCGGAGAAGGACATGAGAGCTCAGTATCCTCATCTCTTCCTGACAGGTAAATTTCGAGGACGAAATTTTCTTTAAGGAGGGGAGAGTTGTAACGACCCGAACTTTCGGTTTAGTGTGTCGGGTTAACCCGTGGTGTTGGGCCTCGGGTTTGGGCTTGGGTTAGTGTGGTTTTGGGCTTGTTGGGCCCTTGGCTTGTTGGACTTGTGAGATGTGGGCTGAGGGCATTATGGTAAATGCCTAAATAGGGTGTTTTGAAGGGGGTTTAGAGTGGTTTTTGCAGAGGGGTGAGGTCATAGTGCAGGGGGTTTCTTCCTCTCATCTTCTTCATTCAAGTTAAGAGAAAAAGGTAGGATCTTGCTGAGTTTGGGTTAGAATCCCGTTTTCTTGATGGAGAAGAAGTTGTAGGGTTGTTGAGGATCTATCTTTCAAGCTTAAGAGGTGTTAGTTTGGTGGAAGAAAGGTTTAAGTGAGGGTTTTAGGGGGAGCTCGGGATTGGGTTTTAAGAGCTTTAAATCTGAATCTTTTTGTATTTTAAAGCTCTAGAATCATTCCAAGGTAAGTCTAATCCGTTCTTCATCCTTCTCTTGTAGAGAAAGAGGCTTGTGGGCCATCAACTAGCTTTGGAGGGGGAAGAGCTTGAGGTGGAGGAGGAAGCTCGTTTTGCTGTTGTTTTGCTTGAGGTTGGTACTCCCAACTCCTTCTTCATCATTCATTCATGGTAGAATGCATGACATGTAGAGATAATCATGTATGGGTGTGTTGTCCTGCTTGATTTCTTGTAAATGGGTCATTAATGGTGAAATTCGGAAGTATGTGGTTAAGGGTTGGAAATTGATGTTAAAATACTCTAAACATTATTAATATTGAGTAGGAACACTTTGGAATCGATTAGATTAAGTTTGGGGTTGAAAATCTAGAAATTCTAAGTGCATAACCGTCCTTAGTGTAGGAGGTATCAATACTCGGGCTACCGGTATCGATACCAGTGAGTGTATTTTGGCTTGTGGTTCAGGGGTATCGATGCTTGTTTCGATACCGTGTGTTCCAGAAAGTTTTTGTATCGATACCTGTATCGAAACGGGTCCTCCTCTTCCTGTTGACTTTTGGGGTTAGTCAACGGTATCGATACTTGTTTCGATACCTGTGGTTCGATACCCTCTTTGGGTGGGTATCGATAAAGGGTGTTTCGATACCCTACTTAAGGGTATCGATACCCCTGCGTATTTTGGCTATGTTGGGTAGAAATTAAGGTTTCGGTGGTCTTAATAAATAAACACTTAAATCTAAAAGCTATGAAATGAATTGTCGAACTAAGTTAAGGTTATAACCCCGGAAGGCTAAGTGAGATAAGACTCTAATATATCTTGTTGTGATGAGATCCTAGGTGGATCGTTTGTGAGGTCGAGTCCTTGTATGTTGGAATCCGGATATCCATAAGTGTTGCAACACGTTGAAGGCCATCCGATGTAACATGCTGGGTGATGATTGAAGACTTTTATTCCGAGTGTTGGGCGGCCTCACTCGAAGATGTTCGATGTAACATTCCGAGCATAGGGTTGGTTGGGCGGCCTCCACCCTTTTCCGAACGTTGGGCGGCCTCGTTCGAAGATGTCCGATGTAACATTCCGGGCATAGGATTTGAGGGCGGCCTCAATCCTGAGTGTAGGATCCTGATGCTGTGTGGACGCGGGCCTCACTCTTGTGTGTTGACTTATATGTTTGTATATGCTGTGTGCGATAGTATACACTCATTTATGCCATGTGTAGGCAAGCATGCTAGACCTTCATATCATGCATGTGATTTATATGCCATACTTTAATGCTTTGATATGCATGATGTTGGCCGAGTTTGGCGTATCCACTGAGCTTGTGTGGCTCAGCGTTCGAAATCTGTTTTCGTGCGTAGGTTAAGTGGAGCGGGACATGTGGAGCACCATCAAGGTTTGGACTTTCAGCATCGACCGTATTGTCAGAGTACAGTTATTAGATGTAGTGGGCTTAGTACTATGTTGAACCCTATATGTATTTGTAACTCTATTATTTTAATTGGGTCGAATGTTTTAAAACGGTCTGTAATATATTTTGGAGCTCCGATTTACTTTGAATTATTTTGGGTTTGTTTTTATTTAATTGGATTATGAACTTGGTTTTGGACTTACATGATTTTTATTATTGGGTTTTTAAAACAAAATTTTGGAAATATAGGTTTTGGGCCGGAGGCCCATTGTGACATCCGGGTCGGGTGTTACAAGTGTCTTCCGCTGCTGTCACTTCTTATATAGTTTCTGCATAAATATTGTGGTCCAAAAGCTTCAAGGCTAAGAATATGCCGCCACACTAAACCTAGGGTTTCAATTCTTATATTCAATCTAGTAATAATTTCTGTATTGTAATGTATTTTTTTTATAATTAGACTGATGTATTAATTGTAATGCCATTTATGAATTATATTAATTAATTTTGATAATAGTCATACAAATTGTATAATTTGTAATAATAAATGTACTTAAAATATGTATAAGAATATAGAAATTATAAAATGTAATTTTATTTAAAATACTTTAAATGACCTGGTTATATTGCTTGTTGACTAAGATAGGTTTTAAATTCAATAATGATGATTAGAATTTGGAAGGTTAATTATACTTTACCTAACATCCATGGGGAAACCCCTTCAACATTATTAGTAGAAAAAAATATAGAGAAAAAAGAAAGGTTTTTCTCGACAAATACATGCAAACTTGTTCCTATCCATTTCTCGTAACAAAATTCATTTACTTTTTTAGTTTATTTTTTTATTCTTCTAATTTTAAATCTTAAATCATAATTCTAGAAATTCATTATACGCAAAATACTTTAAATCATAAATCATAACTCTAAACTCTAATCATAAATCTTAAATTTAATTTTTTTAATGTTAGAGGATAAATACAAACACCGAAAATATAAGTCTTAATCATAAATTATACTCCAAATTATAAATCTTATAGTATTAGTCTCTAACCCGTAATCTTAAATCCTGAACCTAAATTTTTAGTCTCTAACCCTAAATCCTAAAGCCTTAAATCTTATATTATAAATATCTAATATGATCCATATATATTATCTGTTTTTTTTTATTTGAATAGTTTAAACATATCTTTTAATATAATTATTTGAACCTAAATTATTTAAAAATAACTTTTTTTTCTATTAAAATTACCCATTAGGTTCAACTATAAATTTAATTTAATATCTATACTTCTACAAAGAAATTCTCCTCCCCACCCACTTTGACAAGAAGAGCGTTGTGGTTGGAGATTGAAAACTACGTTCATCGGTTGCGATGTTGCTGACAAAGTGCATCAGACTTTACTTGTACACGCACATCGTTACAATAATATAACAAGGAAGTAGGCAGACCCTTTTTGGTAATTTAATCAATAAAAAATACTATTAATTTATGGATTATGTGGTAAATCACGTCACATTTATTTGTAAATAATTATTAAATATATAAAAAATATAAATCGTAAATACGACAGATGTGTTAAAATTGTCAATTTAAGTGTATTTAACACATAAATTTTGCGTGTAATAAGTTCTATTTATATATAATATACTATATTACGTATTAAATTTAAAAAATTAAATTTTAAGCTTATTTTTAATGTTAGTATGTATATAAAATAACCAAAAAGTTGAGATAATTTTTTATTTCTTCCCTTCCTGCTGCTCTTGACCTCAACTTCCTACCAACGTAAAACATCTATATAAGTAGGGTTTAAAAAGCCCTTGTATTCCTCCATTTTCCCATCAAGATTCAACACCAAAAATGAAATCAATCTCTCTTTGCTTACTTTCCATGGCTTCGTCTTCTTCCTCAACCAAAACCAGTAGCATGAAGAAATCTCTGTCGGTGGTCGAAGCAGCCTCGTGGTACTGTACCTTAGCCTTGTTGGCCTTGATATTTATAGGTTCCATCCGGGCAAAGTCTGTGTCAGATGTGAAAGGGTTGCAGCTCCTGAGTCGACCCTGTGATGAAATCTACGTGGTGGGAGAAGGGGAGACCCTTCACACCATTAGCGACAAGTGCGGCGACCCTTTCATCGTGGAGCGTAACCCTCACATCAACGACCCCGATGATGTTTTCCCCGGCCTTGTTATTCACATTGTTTCTTCAACCGCTACCAAACCATAGATGCAGCCAAATTAAAGTCCCAAACAATGAAATCTAGCTCATATTAATAGACTTGTAGACTGTGTTCTAGACCTAGTCTTTGTTTTACTAGTTCTTTTCTTCTTTGTTATGTAATAGTAGATAAGTTCAAGGCTCAACAGCCTGTTCAATACGAGCATATTGGTTCTCCAACCAAATTTAAACTTTTCTGCAACTTGTGAATGGTTAGGTTATGTTTCCTCTATTCTCTCCTGGGTGGGTGGCTGCTGGGAAGACCAGTTTGAAACGAAAAGAAGCAGCAAAGTTGGCTGCAAATTCCATCTTGTTTATACACATGGCTAAGGTTAGATTTACGTTTAAGAAATTGGCTTTTGCCTGTAAACGGATCGAACGTTTACATCTTCCAGAATTTCATGTACTTAATTAACCTATCACCTGAATCCATGTATGACTGTCTTCTACTCAACAGAAAACGTATGGAGGAATAATAGGGCACCCAGCAGGATAAATTATATTACGGGTAAATCCCACCACATGATCATAGGACCAACCACAAAAATTAATCTATTTTATCACTTTTTTTATGTCTTTCAAGTGAATCTTCGCTTAGAAAAACTATTTTTAAAATGAATTAACAGTAAATATGAGTGAAGATTCATTTTAAAAAAATATGACATAAAAAAATAATAAGATAGATAGTTTTTAGTGGTTAATCTCAATAAAGAGTGAAATAGTGGCACACAAATCATCTATTCTTTTCCAGTACCCAAATATTAAAATATATATATAAAAAAATAATCTATAGCCTTAAAACTTTAACTTAAAACCCCAAGTCCTAAAACATATTTTAACTTAAATTTACTAAATTCTATTTATAAACCATAAACTTAATTTTAATCGTAAAAATCTAAATAGAGATAAAAAAAATCTATTCGGAATAGTGCCGGGTTGGGGGATCCTTCTCCCTTATCCCATTTGCGGGTAATTGCTGATATATGTTAATTAGGCTTTTAAGCCCAAGGCCTAATATGTAATATCAATATGGAGTATATTTTATTTTAAAATTTTAAACCTATATATATCCTCAAACCCAGATACTTTTGAACAATGGACCAAAATCAACAATACTAAACCTTAATATACTTTTTTACCCCCAAAATTATATACATTTTCTCAATTTACCTTCTAAACTTTTTTGACTCGTTGCACCTCGTAAACTTTATAAAATTGGACTAAAATCACTTCTATTTAGGGATAACTTAGAAAAACTAGTATAATTTAAGGGTAAATTTGATAATGATATAAAGTATTGGGGTCAAAAAGTTTAGGGGGTAAATTAAAAAAAAACAAGTATAATTTAAGGGAGAAAGTGTATTAAGCCAACCTTAAACTCTTAGTAAGTAAAGGTGCATTTTATAGTTTATATTCAGGATTTGTGGTTCTTTCTCTTAATAATATCGTTTTTAAGATTGAACCCAAATTCTCTCCTTAAAAAATATACAAAGATGAAACTTAATATGGACTAATGAGGGTCACATCTCAAAAAAAAATTAAATTTATCATTTGGTTCTTGAATTTTTCTGAAATATAGTTAAGTCTCTTAAAATATTCGAATGCTCACCCCAAAATTTTAAAAGTTCGATCATTTTGCCTTTGAGAATTTTAAAACTCTCCTTAGTGTGCTTCAAATACTTAAACTCTTTCTCACATATTTACCTATATAGGGTCTATTTTGTATTATTTAATAAGTCAATTCATTTTCTTGTAGCACATTTTCTTGTATGGATTATATATTTTTTGGATGAGTTTACAACGTGCGTCAAACACCATTAAATATCACAAACGTTGAATATCGTTGAACAGAATATTATTAAATTAATTAATAAAGAATACAAATCTCAAGGACTTAACCTATAATTAATAAATAAATGTCGAGTTTATCACTCTTTTTATTCTTTGTATATGGAGTCTTTAAGATTTTTAATTTTTACTATTTAATCTAATGATGTTTAACAATGTTCATCATTAACGATGTTCAGCGATGTTTAATGTTCATCGTAATTTTTTTATCATCTTTCCAATTAATTGTTATTTTATTATTTTATTGACCTATCATACTTTAGACTATCAAATTTATTATTTTATATTGATTGTAATCGCTCAAAATATGACGTGTTTGAAACATGATAAAATTAGTTGTTAATGTGTGATTATGGTTTTATTTTTATTATTCAACTTTTATTGTACTTTCTTCAGAGATGGAATAAATTTAGGATCGAAGATAAAATATAAATAATTAAAAACAAGGACAAATTCATAAATAAATTATTTTATAAAAATTATATAAAATAAAAAAAATGAAAAAAAAATTAAGGGTGGGACAGTTACCCTGCTCCATCTTATTAAGGGTGCTACAAACTTTATAAGCCCAATTCAGGATCTGGGCTACACTCAAAATTCAGGATCTATACTCTTTTATAAAATTATAAAATATAAAATTATGTGTGAATAAAAAATTTAAAATGTAAATTATCTGATATATTATTAAAATTATTATATTATTTAGTTTAATTGATAGGAATATAAGATAACAATATTTGATACGATAAATATAAAATTATCTAAAAATAAATTTGACCAAATTATAATTAATTGTTAAATTAAACAAATGATTATTTAATTAATTTTATCCCACGAGCGAATGCCAGGAAATAATTCTAATACTATTTACCGAATTCTTTCATCCCATTTTTTAAACCCTAAAACGTGAGTCATGCAGAGACAATTGGCGGATTTATAAATTTCTGAACTATTTTTTATGTTTTTGTTAATTCATGTAAGTTAACTCATTAAATAATTATATATACACACATCAGTTAAGGATTATTCCATTTTTGTTTTAATAATTTTATTATATCTAATGTAGTATTTTTTTTTTCCAATTTAATAGGGAAAATTTCATATATACGAGAGCTGGATTTTTTTTTCAGAAATATGGTATATGTTAAGTTATTTTCGATCTATAACATTTATTACGGTAAAAATAAAATTGATAAAAAAAATCTCGATTTTACGATTTTATCTTATTTTTTAAAATTAACAAATATTGAAAATAATAAGAAAGAGTTCGAATTTTAGTATAAAATTATTCAAAAACCGATATTTATACCTTTTTTCGTATTTAAATATTTTAATAAAAATTATTCACTATTAGAAATGATGAATATTTAATCCGAATTCATTTTTATGATAAAAAATACTATATTTTTAAAAATAAAAAAAGTAAAGACTATATTTTAGGGGAAAATTAATTGTCATATTTTAGTAAATTTAAATTTTAATATACATTTGTGCGAACCATCTAGCATCATTGGTTGAAGGAATAGTTGTTGTTTTTAGAGTTCACGGGTTTGAGCACCAACACTGTCAGCACAATGATTGAATGATCAATATCCAATAGTTGAGAGTATATAATCTAAAACAGATACTACTATAATCATTATAGCTAAATAAAAAAAAACTAACCGTTTTTCTAAAAATTTTTTGCTTATTTTTTTATTTTGTCTTGATCGATAATATATTAGTGTTAGTGTTAGTGATGTTTTATATCTTTTATAATTGAGAGTATACTTTAAAATATATATTAAATTGATTTTTTATTTTGAATATGAACTTGAAAAGGGAAAAGTTGTTTGATTTGAGCAAACGTAAGAGCTAAGACTTGAGAGGTGGAGAAGTCATGATTCTGAACATTTCCAAGTATACCCTTGAGGCTCACTTTTCCCTTTATAATCATTGCCTTTGACCATCAGCAACATCACACAGTATTGGAATTTGGACATCATACACACTTCAATATTAATAAATAAGTTATATTTTGAATAAAAAAATTAATTTTTGGCTTAAAATCATAATAAGCGTTGTTATTTAATAATTTTATAATTTTTTATTTTATTTAAAAATTTTATAAAATTATAAAAATAACATTTTTAGAAAATATAAAATCGATCTGTTACTAGATGAATTTCCAGGTCAGTAATACCTCAATAAAGTTCAATATAATATTTGCAAAGCTAATATACATTACCTGGGGACAATTAGGATTCGACTATAATATAGTAATGGTTAATTATTTATTTTATAAATGAAAAAAATAATATCACACGTCATATTTTATTTTTCACAATGCAAAATACATTTCTAGTCACTCAATTTTATCCATATTTTCATTTTGACCACTCTTTTTAATAATTTTTAATTTCATCATTAAACGTTCAAAATTATTTTTTTATTAGTTTGAAAAAGGTAGGTTATCATATATATGGGTTAAGTTCTGCCTACTTAATATAAAAATTTATTTAATTTTATATTAATGTTAGACTGTTTAATGATAATAATATATGGTTAATATTATTTTATTATCTTTTTTAAGTGATAATCCATATATTTTATATTATTAATTTTATTTATCTATTTAACTTATCCAATAATTATGAATTAATATAAAATTAAATAAATTTTATATCATATAACTGGATCGTATTCTTTCTCTGTATCCTTTATTGGTTCGATCTATAAAATTAAAAATCATCAATGACACTAAAGTATGATAAAATTAAATCAATATTTTCCTTTCGGGAAATATTTTTTAAAAATTAATCCCCAATTAAGATTGCGTAGAAATATTCTCTTTCAGTCCACGTAAGATGAAACTAGTATTTAATCGAAATTAAGCTTTAAATTCGCACTTAATTAAAAGTAAGTTCTAAACTTACACTTACTTAAAAACTCAAATTTTTAAAAAATGATTCCACTATTATTGTAATAGTCTCGATAAACCTGATCATTGTTGTTGCGGTTATTGTGTACTTCTCTCGATCACATATCACTAGTAACCGACGAGAAGCGTTACAATTGGACATCAAACAACCAAAATTTTGGCATTTGTCATTTGATATTCGACTAACACTTGTCCTGTAACGACCCAGATTCAGATCCGAGTGTCGAGTTAACCCGAGAGGTTTGAACTTCGGTTTTGGGCCCCGGGCTTGAGTGTTGAGCCTTAGGCTTATGGGCTTTGTTGGGACTTAAGTTGTAGGCTGAGGGTATTTTGGTAAATGCCAAAACAAGTTGAATAGAGAAGGGTTTTAGAGTTTTATTTCTGTAGAGGTGAGGTCATGAGTGTAGAGAGTTTTCTTCCTTTCATCTTCTTCATCAAGGCTTAAGGAGGAGGAGCTAAAGGTTCAGTTTTTACTTGGTTGTTAGAGAATCTCGTTTTGATAGTGAAGGGTAAGTTTTAGGGTTGCTAAGGATCTATCTAAAGAGGTAGATATGTGTTGGTTTTATGAGGAAAGGGGTTTTTGAGTGGGGGTTTGCTTTAAGAACGAGATTGAGGTTTTAAGAGTTTAAATCTCAGTTTCTTGAGTTCTTTTTTGTTCCAAGAATCTCCTCAAATGGTGACTAATGGTTAAGTGTCTTCCTCTTGTAGAGAAACAAGTTGGAACACCATCTTCAAGCTTGGGAAAAGAGAAAGCTTGAGGAGAAGAAGGAACTCATTTTTGTGATGTGCTTGCTCAAGGTTGGTACTCTCAACTCTTCTAATCTTTATGCATATCATGGTAGGAAACATTCATATAGTTTGGTGTATGTATGCTTGGTTTGAGCTTGATATGCTTTAATGGGGAAATTCGTAGCTTTGTGTTAGAGGGATGAAAAATGATGTTAAAACACCCTAAACTTCCTTAAGATTGAATAGAAATACTTTGGAATCGTTTTAGATGAGTTTGAGGGGTTGAATCTTTAGTGGTTCTAAGTGCAGAACTGAAATCGTGCAGGGGATATCGATATCGGTAGCCCATATATAGATACCCATGAGAGGAACTTAGGCTTGAGGGGCAAGGGTATCGAACCATGGTTCGATACCGAGCCCTCCATTAACTTTTTATATCAATACTTGTATCGAAACAGTCTTTCCCCTTTTGTTGACTTTAGAATTGGTCAAAGAGTATCGATACTAGCATCTATACCCTTATTTCGATACCTTCTTTAGGAGGGCATCGATGTTGGGTGTTTCGATACCTCATATAAGGGTATCGATACCCCTGTGCTTTTGGGCCAAGTTGGAGTAGAGTTTTGAACTCGATGATTTTAATAATTACTTCCATTATTCTACGAGTTGTAAAACGAATTATCGAACTAAAGGTTACAAATATAACCCCAAAAGACTTAAGAGTGATAAGTCTTAATATATCTTGTTGTGGCAAGATCATAGGTGGATCGCTTGTGTGGTTCGAGTCTTTGTGTGTTGGAAATCCAGATATCTAAAAGTGTTGCAACATGTCGAAGGTCATCCGATATAACATTCTGGATGATGATTTGACGACCATCTCGGATGTAAGATCTCGATGTTGTATGGACACGGGTCTCATTCGAAGATACTCGATGCGACATTCCGAGTATGAGATTTAGAGGATCTCGATGCTATGTGGACGCGAGCCTTAATCTCGGATGTAGGATCTCGATGCTATATGGACGCGAGCCTCATCCTTGAGTATGAGATCCCGATGTTGTGTGGACGCGGGCCCTATTCGTAGTGTAGGATCTCAATATTGCGTGGACGCGGGCCTCACTACTTTGTGTGATTTATTGATTTGTATATGTTGTGTGCGATAATATACATCTCATTTATGCCATGTGTTAGGCAAGCATGCTAGACCATCAAACCATGCACGAGATTTATATGTCATGCTTTACTACTTTTGATATGCATGATGTTGGCCGAGTTCGGCGTATTCATTGAGCTTGTGTGGCTCAACGTTCGAAATATGTTTTAGTGCGTAGGTTAGGTGAAGCAGGTCCCGTGGAGCACCATCGAGGTTCGGATCTCAACATCGACCATGTTGTTAGAGTACACTTATTAGATATAGTGGGCATAGTACTATGTTGAACCCTATATGTATTTTTGTAACTCTGTTTATTTAAATTTGAGTCGAATGTTTTAAATGAGTCTATAATACTTTTGGAGCTCCGAATTACTTTAAACTATTTTGGGCTTGTTTAAATTTAAGTGAATTTTATGGATCGATTTTGGATTCGATATGATTTTATTATTGGATTTTTAAAGGAAATTTTAAAATACAGGTTTTGGGCCAGAGGACAAATGTGACATCCGGGTCGGGGTGTTACTTGTCCTGCCTATTATTATCGATGTGTAGTTAAGAAAAGTGATTGATAGTCTCAAATGACAACGATAATAGGGTCTAACAAGGCTATCGATAAAGATAATTACATCGGTTTAATATGTTTAAAATTTTAGATATTTAAAAATTCTTTTAGAATATAAAGACATTTTATATTTTTAAAATTATTTTTTATTTTTTTATAAAAATATAAAAATATTAAATATTTATTTAAAAAATATTGAACATCTATTTTAGAATAATTTATACTACTCCCTCCACTATTTTTCTTTTCTTGCATCGGTTTTTGTTGGTGCGTTTGCTGTTTACAATAGTGAATGGTGGCCCTTAAAAGCCAGATTGGGTCATTCCATTTGCTTGGACCGAGGAAGCCTGAGGCTACAACTAATTAGTACCCTCAAATCTTAAGCTTCAAGCTTTTCTAAAGTGGCTTTTCTCTGCCGACAAATTATGAACATCGACCAATGCCACCACAATCAAAGGCGGTTCTGTCTCCCAATAAAGTACAAACACTGGGGCTTTCGGCTTCCCGCCTCTTATGTTTCTGGGGGGAAGGAACAAAACTCTTCCACAAATGGATTCTTATGAAACTAACTCAAAAATGGTTGGTTTATTTTAGAACCAATTGAAATTTAAAGATTGAATAAGGGTTTATTTAATTAAAGTGACAAAGTTCAAGGGCTTATTAAGAATAATAAGATAAAGGAAGTAGATTTTAGGCTTAAATATATATTTGATACTTAAACTATATATTTTCTTTCATGTTGGTATCTAAAAAAAAATTACTCACAAATCGGTACATTTTTAAACACAGTAGTAGATATAAAAAATATTTAAGGGTGAGTACACATGAAATTTTAAAATTTCAAGATAGACGTAACTCATAAATATAAAAAAAATTAAGTATTAACTCATAAAATTTTAAAAATTGAAGATAAACGTATGAACTCTAAAAAGTATAGGATGAGCCAATGTCCATCCTAAAATATACATACATACATATACCATTGTTTGAAACATATTTTCACAAGTTGATACTTATAGATTTTTTGTCCCAAATTAGTACATGAATTAGGCAAATTTCTAGTTTAACACTAAAACTTATATATTCTATCAAATTATATTTAATTTAAAATAATTCAATAAATTTAATTTTTTATATCTAAAAATTCGATCGGTTTACTTTTTTTATTCAATTCAATTATTTTTATAAATGTCATATTACTTTCTTATAATAGAAGTTTAAAAGTAACTTGTTGGTTTATGATAGAATTTAGTTATTCAATTATTTTTATCCAATAAACTCAGTTGGTTTGGTAATATCACAAAAATTAATTAAATTGATAAAAAATTTAAATATGAGTATTATCTTTATTAAATTATTTTGAATTAAGACTAAATAGATTGATGTATAAGTTTTGAAGACTAAAATTATTAACAAAAATATTAAAATAATAGATGAAATTAAAATTCAAATATTAATATTGAAAAAAATCTTAAAAGTATCAAGTTGAGCAAAAACATCTACATTTTAAATCTATTTTTTAGAGAAATATAAATAAAAATACCAATTATTTCTACTCGTATTCAAACTTCAGTCTGAATCCATTCCCAACTTGCTGCTTGACCCGCATGAATTAACGAAACATGTACCTGTCTGAATTGCGAGGCAGAACATGTCCATCCACATTCAATGCTTGGTTCTATTACACGAGAATTTCATCCATGGAGATGTGGTTTGATGTGGCATTCACAGTTTGATCATGAACAACCATGTGGATGAACAATGAAGGGATAACGACCCGGGGAGAGAAAAGGGGGGAAGAAGGAGAACAGGTCAAATGACTCGTTCAATGAGTCACTCACAACTCACTCATCGGCCATTACAGTACATGTACATCAAAACAAATTCAAGCTGGGCAGAGCGGCACAGCTCTTATATATATAAGAGTCTATGAAAAAAACAAAACAAAACAAAACCAATCAGAAAAATTCAATGAAAGAAGATAGCAAGAAAATGCAATCTCCTTGTCTAGAGGAGGCATCACAAGTATGCCTACACGGCTGCTGTCCAACACCTTTCCTCGGCTCACACGACACGCAAACAAAACATTCCAAACCGACAAACACTTCGGCGGCTTGTCGCCGGGACTTCGCTTCCAAAACAACTTCATCTGTTTTCCCCAACTCCCAATTCACAAACCATGAATCTCTTCCATCTCTGCATGAATCCTTTGCCGAATTCACCAAGGCTTACCCGCAGTATTCGGATACCGGTCGAGTTGACCAAATACGAGCGCAGGAGTATTACCATCTATCCTTTACCAACCATACCTGCCTTGATTATCTAGGCACCGGCCTATTCTCCTATTCTCAGCTGCAAAAGCAAGAGTCGCCGGCGTATCGAATTGCCTCATCTTCCTTCCCCGTGCCGCCGCAATCGCCTCCTCCGGTTTTGGATATTCCCTTCTTTGGGGTGACTTACAAGACGGGGAATCTCAAGACACTGTTGCTTCATGGTGGGTCAGCATCAGAGTTGGAATTTGCTGTCAGGACGAGGATCATGAGTTTCCTTAATGTTTCAGAAAATGATTACTCCATGGTTTTCACAGCAAACAAGACATCGGCTTTCAAACTGGTGGCGGAATCTTATCCTTTCCAGTCTAATAGGAAGCTTTTGTCGGTGTATGATTATGAGAGCGAGGCAATTGAAGCCATGACCAACAGCTCGGAGAAGAAAGGGGGAAGAGTTATGTCTGCAGAATTCTCATGGCCCAGATTGAGGATCCAATCATCAAAGCTGAGAAACATGTTGGTGAGCAAAGAAAAGAAGAAGAAGATGAAGAAAAGAAGCGGTCTTTTTGTGTTCCCTCTTCATTCAAGGATGACCGGAGCCAGATATCCTTATCTATGGATGAGCATAGCCGAGGAAAATGGATGGCATGTGTTGATTGATGCGTGTGCATTGGGGCCAAAAGACATGGACAGCTTTGGCCTCTCACTTTTCCGGCCAGATTTCCTCATCTGCTCCTTCTACAAGGTTTTTGGAGAAAACCCTTCAGGTTTTGCTTGCCTCTTCGTCAAGAAATCAACCATTCCGATATTGGAAACTTCCACAACTTCAGGGATTGTAGGTCTTATCCCTACCGAGAAGCTTTTCCAAGCAGTGACTGATTCTCCAGGCACCGACACCGAAGTCGAAAACTTAGCTTCACAATCTGGAAGAATTGAGAAGGGGAAAACGACTTATGAGATTCAGCAAGCAGAAGTTGCAGAAAAACTAAAAGGGATTGAAATTATTCATGTTTCAGAATCAGACAAGGCTATTGAGATAATCCAAGACGAAAATCTTAAACAAAAAGGGGAGATCGAGTGTAGGGGCTTAGATCAGGTGGACTCATTAGGACTGGTCACAATCAGCAATAGAGCAAGGTGCCTCATCAACTGGCTTGTGAGGGCGCTGTTGAAACTCCAGCATCCCAACACCAAAGGGACTCCCCTGGTTAGAATATATGGCCCAAAAGTAAAATTTGATCGAGGACCGGCCATTGCATTCAATGTATTCGATTGGAAGGGAGAAAAAATCGAACCGGTTCTCGTACAAAAGCTAGCAGATCGTAGCAATATCTCCCTCAGCTATGGGTTCCTACACCATATATGGTTTGCAGATAAGTATCAAGAAGAGAAGGAAAAAGTGATGGAGAGGAGAAGTATTGAAACCAAAAGTGGAACTGGAAACAAGGGGAAAGACAAAAATGACATGGGAATAGCTGTGGTTACTGCTGCATTGGGTTTCTTAGCCAATTTTCAGGACATATACAAGCTTTGGGCATTCGTTGCTCAGTTTCTTGATGCAGATTTTGTGGAGAAGGAACGGTGGAGGTACACTTGTCTAAACCAGAAAACTATTGAAGTTCTCTAATCCCAATTCTTTCAGACAATCAAGTTCAGAAAACGATATCCAATGTTACATTGTATTCTTGTCTGCACATTTCTTTTTGTTCAAATTGTCTTCACATTGCAATGACAGAAAAAAAAAATATAAGAACATAGTATCATGTTTCACTACCTCCATTGCAGTTTCTCTGTTTCTGTTAAAGAACTTAATCTGATTCTGATGAGGTCTGATCTGATTCTGATAGTTATTACAATTATTTTGCTTAAGTCAATATTTTCAAGGATCCTCCACTCCATGGTTTATTATTTATGTCCAGGCATCGTTAATATTTTAAGCAATACATAGCATCTTAAAGTATAAATACAAAATATAGCAAACATACAGGTCTGTGTTAATTGAGTTGATAGTAATATCCATAGCCATGATAGAAGAAATATAACGAAGAACGTCCGGCAGGTACGCCGAGAGGATCAAAGCCAGCCTGCTGCACGCTTATTGCCACCTCTGTTCACCATACCATCTTCAATCACCCTTTCTTGGGGAATAAACTGGGTGTATCTGCCACAGGACACAAGTGCACACAGTCATCAGAACCTAATTGGCTTATACACCATCTTTAGCTGGACCAAGTGTTGACTTCGTTTTAGATTGAAGGGGAAAAGCTTACCCCAACTGGATCGAAAGTTGTTGCTGGGCATGATTGGCTTAAGAAGGAATCATATCGTATCTGTTCCCCACTTCTATGTTAGAGTCTCCTAACCCTTGCTCTGATTCCAGCTGAAATACCATAAAAGCAGCAGGTGTTCATTATACTACACCAAAACAAGAGCAGAGTCCGGTCAAGTTTAAGAAAAAATATAAACCTGAGACTTAAGCTGCATGTTTTCATCTTCAAGTTCACGTTCCTGAATGTTGATGCAAAACATCAAATGCATGAGAAAGACACTTTCCATTTCTTTTTTTCGGGTGATGTGTTTACTTTACCTTTTTGCTTAACTCTTCCATTCGTTCCACCAACAGTTGCATCTTCATTTATAATCAAGAAATGTAAATATATCGAGTTAATTGAACCCAACAAGTAATCCCAGTAGAAAATCGGGCGAACCCAACAATGTCTGTAAGGTGCACAACACTACCTTTTTCTGTCTAGCCTGCGAGAGAGCCTTGTCCAGCTGCTTCTCAATCTTATGAAGCTCTTTTATAGTCAATGACTCAAGCTCTTCTCCAAGAAGATGCCTTCAAAGGTACATTTCATATCATCAAATAACCAATGTACAATTATGCAATTACTAATATAGAATAGGGTATGCATACTATACTACGAGAAATTATATTGAAAATTTCAGAATAATATTTAGAAAGGAAAATTAAAATAATTCAATTTTCAAGAGAAAGAATTTAACTATATTCGATACTTAATTTTAAACAAAATACCAAATACAGATTATTTAAAAATTAAATTATAAACCCTAATTTTCACATCCTATACTAAAAAATACACTCTACCCCTAATTTTTAAACCTCAACTGCAACCCTAATCTTAAACCCTAAACTCACTATTTTAAAACGAAACACTAAAAAAGACAATAAAAAACAAACAATTTTCATTAAATGAACGAATACTATAATATATAATACATGATCTAGTTACATACAGTAATATTCAATTACTTTTATACTAAACTAGTTCTTTTACAAGCATTTATAAACTAATTTTGACAGAAGTATAAATGGATGCATTAATTTATCAAAATAATTCAAATATGAATTACCTTTGCGAGCGCTGTAGAGATTCATATTTTGCCTTTAGCCTCAGTACCTCTTGGTACAAAGTCTGTATTATTGAAAGTTAAACATGTACGATATTAAGAAAAAAAATGTCATACAAAGACTAAGAAAAAAGTAATTTTTAGTTAATTATTTGACCTCAAATGGGTTTTGTTTATTTAGTACATGACAGGTGTTTTGTTTACGGTCATAATGGAAAGATAAGAAACAAATATTTGGGACAACCTAGTATGTGTTAAAATAAAACATGAAGTTGAAGTTGTAACCAATTTCACCTGCGTTTCCTCCCCAGGAATATCGGTTGGGTAGCTGTAACGCTGCTGCCAGTATTTTTCCAGGATTTCAGGCACACTGCTGAAGAAAGAATCAAGTGAAGCGTGAAGACACTTCAAGACAGAAGGAGATAGTATTATATTTCATGTTATGATACATTCATCATCACAAATTAAAATGAGTTCTAAATCGATTAGAAAATGAGTTCTAAATCGATTAAAAATAAAAATTTTAGTTACGATCGTCGCAAATTAATTATATTTAAATTGTTTTGGGCCGTTTATTAGTGATGGCAGAGCATCAAAAATTAAACAAGTTTAGTAAAATGAAATACTTTTAATAGAAAATTTTATAGAATTTTAATGAATTTAAGTATTTTCTTAAAAATATTTAATTATTTTAAACTTATATTTTATATATTTTATGTTTTAAAGTATATTAATAAAAAATATTTAAATATTAAAAAATATCATTAATTTTTAATGTCAATTTAATTTAATTGTATTATTTAGTTTTTAAATGAAATTAGATAAGTAATTTAATTTTTTGAGTTAAACTTTTATGATTGAATAATTTAAAAAATTGATTTACAAATTAATATAAATATCATTTTGGTACTTACTATTTAAAAAATTGAGAAAAGTGATAACCGTCACACACATAAAAAAAATGTTTTAAATTTTAAAAATCATAGACTTCACAAATTGGTATAAATTTAATTTTAACGGTATTTTTTGTGATATTTTTTAAGTATTAAAAGAGTTTTTAACGAAGTTTAAAGCTTTGATATATAGTTAGAAAAACAATGCTAAAAACTTTTCTGATGTAGTAAAATTTAAAAAAAAAAACTATAAAAAATTCAAAAACTAAATATATATAATTCAAACTCTAAAAATGAGGCGAGAAACAAGAAGCACTAGGACAAAATAACCCATAATCCTACTGTTAACTTCTAAAGTACTGTCATTCTAGCTTCCTCAACCTAACCCTCACCCCACCCGGGGCCGGGGAAATATCATGTACTGTCAGAGTACCATGAGTTTCTTTCCTTTAGTCTCAGATTTGTTTTTATAAACTTAATTTACTATTTTATCTGAAAATGAAACCCAAAAAGAAAAACTTGATTCATTCTTCTCTGCCTTTACTAACAAAAGAAGATGAGAGAAACAGGTTTGCTTGAAATTTTTATGAATGAAAAAAAAGTGACCAAATATGCTGAGGAAACCCAGAAAAAGGAGAAGCTAAATACGATGATGACCTTAGTTCGAGGAAAGATCAGAACCCAAATAAGGAAAAGAAATTGTGGGTAATGGCAAACCCTAGAACTAGAAGCAGATAATAGTTTACAGCCTTTGATAATGGACGAACTACGAAGTTCTGGTATGCTGCTTTTGTAGGATCATGGACGACACATATAAGATCAAAGAAAGAATCATAAGAGTTTTAATAAGCAAAGAGAAAGAAATGCATGTCGTGCAACTATTTCTTGCTTGTTTCCCTAACTAAAACCATTAGTTGAGGGACTGGTAAGAGTTTAGGGGTTTGATTTAAACAAATCAGAAGAGAGAGAGGGGGGATCTTACGTGTTACTGGCAAATTCAGATAGCTTTCCTCGTCCAGAAAATATGATGAGAGCCACCTGAGCATCGCAGAGGACGGAGATCTCGTAGGCTTTCTTCAGCAAACCATTCCTTCTCTTGGAGAAGGTTACTTGCCGGTTGATTTTGTTCTCTATTCTCTCCAACACAACTTTTCCTCTACCCATCTTTCTCTCAAAGGAAACCACGGCCAACACAACAAAAATAAATAAATGAAACTCTACGAGAAATACACTTTTTTTCCTCTTTTGGAGTTATATTTACTGCAAACTCAATAATGCAACAATTTAGAACTTACTTATACACTCTCGGTATTTGAATTAGATATTTTTCTTTAAATTTGTAATTATATAATTTGTGCTCCTAAATTAATATATGAACTAGATATTTCTCTCAAGAATTTTTGCTATCAAATTTGAACCTATATTTAACTCTCTATTTTTAAAATTTTTATAAATTTACAATTAAAAATACAATAAGAAATGTCATTATATCGAGAGATTATACGGTAAACCCTGTTTACCACGTCATCCATGGTCCAAGCAATCAGGACCGTTGATCTTTAAATAACCACTTAATAATTACCTATCCACTAAGTCCATGAAGGAAAGAGGTGATGATTCATTTGGAAAAAGTTTAAGATCAACGGTCCTGATTACTTGAGACCATGAATGACGTGGTGAACAGGGTTCACTGTATAATTTTTCCATTATATCAAAGACCACAATAATTAGCGGCATTTGTGAACCAAAAACACCATAAAAAATCAAGATATATAAGAATATTTTTTGGTAAAATATATATACTAAAAACTATATTTTTAGTGACGTTTTTTTCCTCTAAACGCCGGTATTAACCATGACTTTAGTAGAGTTTGTTCATCCAAATGTCGCTACTGACATGTACCATGAAAAAACGATTGAAATAACTAAAAAGCAATATTGCAAAATAAATGAACATACTGCAAATATATGACCGTGCCAAAATACTATTAAAATAAATTATTAAAATATTAAAAATGATAAAATTGTATAATACTTTGCACATAAAAAATAATGAGCACTCAACACAAATACCTTATTTACGGTGATAAATTATAAAAAATATATTAACAAATAAATTATATAAATAATGAATCAAGACAAGACATTAGCAAGTAAATTATTCTTTAATTCGAAGTAAAATAGTAATTTAAATAAAATACTAATATAAACATGAAAATATCATAAATGTTGCAAGTTTATATCCAAACAATTGTCAACGTAAGATGGAGCTAGTTTTTGTTTATATCCTCTTAGAAAGTAGGAGACATTGAAGAAATATGCTTAGATATTTTTTTAAAATATTTTTTAGAAAATAAAAACTTATAAAATTTAAAAATAATAAAATTTCATTCTTATTATTTTCGCTAAAAATAATTTATAAAATAAAAATAAAAACTTAAAAATATTAATATTTTAAATAATGTCACTGTTATTATAGATTCAGTCTAATCATCACGAAATTAAAAAAAAATCATCTACTTTTTTCTCATGCCTCCGTTTTAAATTAAAGAGTTTAAGGTTTAGGATTTAGGGTTTAAGGTTAGGGATTATGGTTAGGGTTTAAGAAATTAGAGGTAAAATGTATTTTTTAGGGTGCAGAGTTTAGGATATAGAGAATAAGGGTTAAGGTTGAAATTAAATTTTTAATTTTTTTAAAAAAAGCATGAAAGGATACATAATAAAAAGATAAATTATTTTTACCCTCATAAATAACTCTCTTTTGGGTTATGTTTTTAACTCTTAACGGATATTTTGAGGTTATATAAAAGTAAAAAAAATATAAAAGATATTTTGAGGTTATATAAAAGATATTTTGAGGCTTAACTCTTTTGATTTTACCAGAGGACTGACTTCTGAATCGGTCATGTTTTTCCTTCTAAAAATAAAATATCGTAAAACAAGTACTAAAATGTCTATTTCCCCTCTCTTCTTTTCTGACAAAAAGAAATAAGCACAAAGATATGTCCTTTTAAACAAAATATACCCTTAGTTTACTGTGGCCCAAAATAGATCAAATATCATTCAATTTTAGAGTTAATATTTTTTTACTAATGATTTTTTTAATTTACAGGGATAATTATATATTTAATACTTTATATTTACTCGTTTTTTTATTATTTTGGTACCCACTTATTTTTATGATAAAATAGTATCTAACGTTATGTTTTATTTTTATTTTGGTATCCTCTATTAAAAATCAATAATATATTAACTATGAAACGGTGAGTTATTCAATAATAGATAAAAATATTATAAGCTCGAGACTTAGTGACCTGAGTAATATTTATCGATCAAACGATTAAGTGATCGAAGTATATCTCTTTAAACGTGTCGTTAAGTGATCCAGATATATTCATTAATATAGATAGGTCGATACACTCATGGCGCATGACTCATTTCTTGACATGCATTCTTATGTTAATGAAATTTAATAAAGCATACGTGTATTATTGAGTTTTATAAATTTAACATTTAGAATTATTATAATATGGACGTTTTATGTCAAAAATATTTAATTCTATCGACTAAACTTAATTTTAAAATTGTAACGAACCGGTTCAATGTCCCAGATGTAATATTTTTGAGTCGAATCGAGTGTTACAAAAATTATGCCATTTTAGTGAATATGTCCTATGATATGCATTGTGATTCTTTTGGAGTTTGTAGTGATTGAGTCTAGAATCTGGTCTGCGTTTGACTAGTTTACCTGTGCATTGATGTCCTTTTTGACATTGATTTAGCTTTCCTATCTACCACTAGTAGCTGTTGGTCCCTATCCTTCAGTTTTTAAGGAACATGATAAGCTACGAGTCGAACGTTGTAAGTAAGCGTTGATAAAGTTGTCCCCTAAGCCACTCTCATTTTCAGCAACCCTGGGCTCATTCCTCATCTACCTCTGCCTCAACTTTTGTTTCGTTCCTATGGGATTCCACTTGAAACCGCTACGTTTGGACATGGCATTGGATGCTACGGAGAAGCACACCATAAAGAAGAAGGAAGCATGTGAGTTCATCCAATGGGTGAATGGAATGTCTCATGCTGTTCATATGCTTGACCACAGCTGATTATAACAGTCGTGTGGGAGAAGGACCAGCCTGTGACTCACAGGCTCCTAGACCACACGTAGGGGCTAATCACATAATTTAGATTCTAACAATTAAAACGTTTAGAAAAAAACTTGTTTCATAATTAGTTTGTCCAGGTCTCTTCTAAAGATCTTTAGGACGTTTTGTCCTTCAATTTTAAAACGTTACTTGAGTTGTTTCATTTTAAACATATGTTAGAAATATAGTTGAACCAAAATCCTTTATATTCGAGACTCAGATTCAAATCCTTTTAAATACATAATTATTTTCCATATTCTTACTTCAGTTGTAGCTTAAACTTCTTGTTGAACTCTTTATATAATAAAATAATTACATTAATACGACTCATCACATTATTTATAATTTCATCTATTAAATATCATTGATTCACTTAAAATAATTTTTTAAATAATCATGTACTTGTTATTTATGTAATTCATTGACCCTGAAGCATATCACTTCCAACAAAATCTTTTATATTAGGTGTATTGTCACAATCAACCTTATACAACTTTGGTTTTACAATACCAGATTTACCTTGTTTGATCATTGGATGCATATTCAGACCCGGGGAATGCAGGAGAGGTATTGATGGTTGTTAACGCGAATTTCTTTTTAAAAAATAATAATAAAATAAATAATTGAAAAATTAAATAAAAAGATAAAAAATAAAAATAAAAAATAAAAATTTGAAGATATGAGAGAGTTTTAGATTTAGTGAGGATTGTGTTGAGGGATAGTATGAGAATTTTTAGGGATTTGGTAGTTTTTGATCTGAGTTAGGATTATTGAAAAATCTTTTAAATAGAGACCTTCGAATCTGAAAAAAGGGGAATGGAATGAAAAGAGCTAAAAGTTTGAATCGAAGAGTTTGGATCGACAAGAAGGCAATCAAAAGAGATTTTCGGTGGATTGAGGAGGTAAGCCCTTGTTTTGTTTTTTTCTCTCGTTAGTTGCTTTTGGTTCATCTCTGTTATTTTCGGTTTTAGGGAGAAATCCGGATAGATTTAAGTGTTTTTAGGGTGTCACACGAGTGGTTTTTTTGAATGATTAGGGGTGAGATTTAGGTGCGTTTATGGTGTTTAGATCTAAAAATTGAGTTTTCGAGATGTTTTCGGTGGTTTTAGAGGTTTCCGGCGAGTTCACCGGTGCCGAAAGTGGTGGCCGGAATGTTCGGACGGTGGTCGCCGGCCATGTGTGGTCGCCGGCGAATTCACCGGAGTGGTGGTTAGTGGCGGTAGATTGGATCTATGGGCGGAGTTCATGGTATTCCGGGTTGGTGTTCATAGTGTTCTTCATGTTCATTGTAGAACAAGATGAACATCATGCTAAAATATGTGTGTTTTGATCCAAAATGGTAAGTTTTTCTAGGTTTTTAGTGTTTGTGAGAAAACAAGGGAATTTTCTCCCATGAGTCCTTTGAGCTTTAGATTGTTATTCATTTTGGTCCCCAAACACCTTAATTAACCCTTAAAACTTTAAAATTCACTCAATTAAGTCCTTAGTTTCACTCTAGATTGAACCCCAAGTTCAAAATTTAATCAAATATTAGATGTTAATTAGGTGTTAATTTAATGTTAAGGCTTAGGAATAATTTAATTAGGTTCTTGGTTGAATTTAATTTAATTTATAAGGTTGAATTTAAAATTATTTTAATCTAATTAAATCTAATTTGAACCTAAATTGAACCCTAAAACTCAAAATTAGTTAATTTAGATATTAATTAGGTTTAATTTTTTTTAAAAGGCTTTAAAAATTATTTAATTAGGTTCTTAGTTGAATTTAATTTAGTTTCTAAGATAAAATTTAAAATTAATTTAACCTAATTAGATCTAATTTAGCCTAAGTGAACCTTAAAACTAAATTAGGATTAATTAAAATTTAAAGCTTAGGAAAATTTGATTAAATTATTAATTTAATTAAAGATTCTAAACCTTAAAATTAATTAAACTTAATAAAATCTAATTCATCCCTTGAAATTGAACTCTTGTTTTTTTGTCTTTACCATGTAAGTCCCTTTGTGCTTAATTTTGATCATATTGGTTGTAATTTGAACTCCCATATTTTCTAATGAAAAGTAATCAAGTTCCTTTATTTTGCTTATTTGTTTTATTTTATTTAATTATGTTTCGTTTTAAAAAATCACTTGACATATTTGTTAGGAGATCACTTAATCATCATTTAGTTAATTAATTTAGAGCCTTCTAGGATTAGTTGCTTTAATTAATTAAATAGGGAGATAATTAGTAACGATAGTATTTGAATCTTATACCTCGGATACACTGAGAGGCCGATGTTTTGACGTACCATGATGTTGGCCTAAAGAGTGTACCTTGATATCGAATTCATGTGCTATTAAAAACCTAGAATTTGATGGAAAATTTAGGTTTAGAATTAAATAAAATTGGTAGGTAAAAATTAGTGATATTAGTAAAGTTATTAATTTTATTAAGTAAAAAGATGGTAGTGTCCGAGCATTCAGATGTTATGATACACTTGGTGAAATTAACAATTTAAATAGGGTTTTAATATTTAATTAATGGAGCCTTCCTAGGTTAGAACTTAAAATGAACAAGATAAAAAATGGTCATGCATTTAAACCTTTTGAGGCGAAATTTATATTTCTTTGAATTTTGGTGAGATTTCCTATCTAGAGGACGTCTTATTCAAGCCCAAGTTTAAAAAGGATGTATTTTCTTAATCAAAAGGATATCCTCAATTCAAGCAATGTTTAATTAACAATGAAGAATTAAATTAATATCTATATTCAAAATATCAAAATGTCACATGTAATTAATAAGGTACCAATTTTTTGGCGTTGTAAGGGTCGTCCTTACACGTAACTGACTCCCGAACCCAAATGTTTTTAAAGAATCTCTGGTTTGTTTTATGGTGTCTGGCCTACCAAAGTGACCGGTGGCGACTCTAAATCTATTTTTAAAATTAAATTATAAACACTTTTTTTTAAAATTTTGGGTTGAAAGTAATAAAATTTAGATTTCTCAAGATTAATCGGCAGGCTATTTTTTCACACGTTTTCGATTTTAAAACGGACGCGAAAATGGTGCTGCGAGTCCACTACCAGAATTTGAAATTGGAACAAAAAGTGCAGTAACCAGCACTGCTGCCTGTGACTGTTCTTCAAAGACATCAGCCTGAGTCTGTTCACCGCAATTACTGGTATGGAATGTACGAGTCGACGAATTACAGAGAACTCTTCCTGTCATGGTGTGTGGCGGTTGGACTTTCGAGATTCGACACTAATATTAGGATAGATTTACCCTAATATTGGAGAACAAGACTGAACAAATTACTAATAATCATGAACAAGTCAATAGTGTGTATTCAATTATTTTTTCCTTGTCTAGGTCAGTACGCAACCGGAGATGTAAATTATGGTGCTTCACTAAGAAAAGGTTGTTGCAGGGAACAAAAATGGTGTAAGGACTAGGAGGTTCATTTATTAAGACCAGTAGTTGGATGGACCAATAGATTATTGCAAAGGAACAGGGATCAGGTGCCGCCTGAAATTGCGCCATCAGAGCCGGATCTATGTCTAGACGGTTGAAAAATTATTAAATTAGTTTAATTTATCACCTTACTTATAATTTTATTAAATTAATTTTTTTATTTTATTTTATTTTTTCATGATAAATATTTTTTTTCTACGTGTAATCAACGAATAAATAATTATTAAAATATTATATTAAAATATTATATTAAAATAAATAAATATTATTAAATAAACTATAAATAACGAAATAAACCATTTTTATTTAATAACTTTTGCGTCATGTAACCAAAATCAAAGTACAATATTAGTAATGATCGGAATTGGTTTAAACTAAAACTTATTGTATCATATTATAAAGCTTAAACGTTAAAAAAATGATTAACTTCTACTTTTCTTAGTGTAGTGTTCAATATTTATTTTGGGTTACTTTAGTTTTAATATTTATTTAACTCACATCAAAGTTTTTATGTGATAAGCATTAAAAAATTTCTATTATCTAATACAAACACAACATATAATATATTTATAGTAATTTTTTAACAAGTTAATAGTGATTATAATAGTATCTGTTTTAGAATATGATCTCCACCATTTGACATTGATCGCTCAATCACTCTGCTAACATTGTTGGTGCTCGAACCTGTAACCTCTAAGAACAACAACCGTTCCGTTAACCACTTGGGCTAGAGGGCTCGTGCATATTTATAGTATTTTTAAGATGAACTTTCACGTCTTTTTTACATGTAATCAATGAGTGAATAATTATTAAAAAAATTATACTTAAATTGATGAATAACATTGGATAGACCATGAATAACATGATGTAAGGGTAAGTAAAACTTGAATCCAGTTGAGGAAAAAAAAACTTGAGTCATTCTAACTCGACTTAAAATTACATAAACTTGACTTAAAAAATTCAAATAAAGTTTGACTTATAAAATAAAATTTTGAATAACTCAAAATTTTAAGCAATTAGTAAATTATTTTTTAAGTTGGAACTAAGTCTCTTAATTTTTGTGATATATATAAAAATATAAAAAAATATGATAAAATATACATATATATATATATACATATCATATATGATTAAAGAAAGTCAATTAAATTAGAATCAAACTATTCTATAACATGATAAATAATTACAATAAATTTATATAAAAACTCAAAAACTTGAATCTGAAAAATCAAATAAAGTTTGAACTGTAAAATATAATGTTTTAACTTAAATAACTCAATTTTTTTGATTCGACTCAATTAAACACTAACTCTTATATGATAAGTCATATCGATCTAATAATTTATCCGTCCAGTCGCCACGTAACCAAAACCAAAGCACTGTACTAATAACGAGAATGGGTTTAAACTAAAACTTATTGTATCATATTGTAAGGTTTAAATGTCAGAAAATGATAAATTTATATTTTTTTTTCATTTTTGCGCCTAAAGTTTATTATCGACTACTTAAATGTCTAATCTTTTCTTTCGTAATTTAGATCTAGTTTTAGATGATAAGTACTAAAAAAAAATTATTATTCAATACAAACATGAAACATAGCATATTTTTAACATTTTCTTTAATATAAATACACCCAAAAATTTCGATCTCTCTAAACTCCCATTTCTAAACCTTAAATCTTTAAATTCTCCTCCTCCTCGATCTTTAAGTTTAAATTCAACTTTTATTTTATTAGAAAATATTTTAAAATTTACTAACAGACTAAAAATCTTTTGATTTCTTTCTCGTCGATTTTTATCTTCCTTCAATCAATAAAACTCGTTTCTCAGTATGTTATTTCTCTAATATCAATGAAATTTTTCATCATTTGGATCTTTGATAAGTTTTTTCGTTCGTCGATCAATGAACGTCGTTAAAAAGTTAATGGATGACTGATAAAAAAACATTCGATATCTAAACTTTAATAAATAAATTAAATATTTTAAAATTTTAATGATTAAATTTTAAAATAAAATTTATCAATGATTTATGTAATTTACTCTGAATTCCAAACTTTCACCGTTGATTGTATACTCGTAAAATAAAATCGTAGTGGTTCAATCCAATGTCTTTAAACTATATTTGAGTGAGTAAATGCTGTTTTATTACTGTATTTTGTAGCCCATGATTGGGTCCAATTGACTGGTTGTATAGTTGGGTTGGGCACTGCAAAAAATCTCCAGGATTTATCGATCGTTCCATTAGTTTTGATTTGAACCTTTTAAGGTTAGTTATTAGAATTTAAACAAAATTTCTAAAATTCAGGTTTAACTAAGATTTTAAAAAACTTTAAATAGTTTTAATACAAACAATATAAAATCACAACTGATTAATAAAATTAAAAAAATAGAACGTTAAAAATTCAAAACGTGTATAAATTAGAAAAAAAATAAAAAAGTTTTTTAATTAAATTAAATTAATTTTAGAATCTGTTAACAAATTATTACTTTTTAAAATTTATTACTGTTTAGAAGTAAAAAAAATATTAATATGGTGTTATTAAAAAAATTTAAAAATTAGGTTGGTTCGATCGGTTTAGTTCTATTTAAGTAGATCTCAAGTCTAAAGCACTGTGTATGCAAAAATCTTTGTTGGGATATTCGTCTATCAAAATTAAGTGTTCGACGTGATTCAATCTAGATTAATTAAGATGAAAACTTAAAAATAGAAAAAATAAAAAAAAAATTAAAATTTCGATACCATACCACGAGTGTGGATGCAGGTATCGGAAACTGTACTGTTCTTAACTTGTACACGGAACTACATGAGATGCCGAAGGGTAAGTACTCTCTCCTTTTTTTTTAATATATATATTTAAAAATATTGATTATTTATGAATTTATCCTTCAATTTTAAATTTTGACTCAATCTTTACGTCTAAGGGCGTAAATGAATAGAGTCAAACTCGAATACTGTAAAGTTTGACTCAGCACATTATAAATTTATGTCGAATTCGAGTTTAAGTAGTTTAACGAGCTTGACTTGTTAAGAACTCAAACCAAGTTCAATCACGTTTAGTGTTGACCAAGCTTTGACCTAATCGGACTCGAGTAGCTAATGATTTATATCGACTCATTTAAATCCATATTAGGAAAAAATTTTGATACACCCATATTAGTCAAATTTAATACACAAATTTACCGTTTTAGGTTTAATACTTTTGATTTTAAATTTAAATAATTAAAAATTTTTGTATATTATATTTTCAAGTAGTTCGCAATCGAATTTTGACCGAATCAAATCCAATCAAATTAAATATTAACCGAATTCTAATCGAATTGAGCTCAAATACATTATAATATGTCTCTTCTATATCTGCTACTATAAGCTTTAGCCGTCCACATTTCGATGGTCTTACTTAAAATCTGATTTTTTTTTTTCAATATGTTACTGTTTTATGTCCAAACTACCTACGCTTGGTTACACAAATATTAATTGATGCATTTTGTTGATCTGTCCCCCTCAGTCGATAGGTGCCTTCACCCATTCGATTCGTTATAAGGAACCGTGCATCCCCAACAAAAGCCAACTCTGAAAAATTTAGACCGAACCTCTAAAAGCATGTAACCTGACCTGACTCTTGTGTCTTGACCTTCTAGACAATCAAAACTCTGTATCCAAAAGAGTTGCTCACTCAAGTGATGAACAAATTTCTTTGTTCATTCATTTGATTTTCTTACACTACCCTCCAAATGTCGATGGCCATGCCAGTAGTGGGCATTGCCTTTTGACTGGATCACCAGTTGCATGTGGTTTCTGAAGACTCTGAATATCCGATAACTGATTAAACCCGTTGGCCATCAGGATTTTGATTTCTCAACCCTGGTCATCCTTTTTGAAGACACGACCTGATGTTCGTAGGTTCCATTTGAGCTGATCAGATTTCCATGATTCAGACTTCTAAGCCAGCCAATGGCACTGTCCCGACCACCTCTCATGGGACAACTAAGATAAGCACAACCACCACCATGCAAAACTTGACGTTAAAAAAGCTTTGTCCTGTTTCAGATAATGGCACAGGCAAGCACTCAGACATCAGAAAGCATTGCATGACTGTCTAATTCGTAAACAATACGACCACAACACAGGATAGATCCAACATAATCGAATTGGATGGCCAGTTTTACAAAGCATGTTGGGACAGTATGCTCTTTCTAGCATAAGATTAATATCTCTCGTCTCTTTAGGACGCGGCCCTTGTAATAAAAAAAATTAGCTATTCAGATGTGAAAGAGATATGGTTTTGAAATCATTGCCCTTGAGCCCCATCTTTTCCTGGAAAAATCCAAAACCAAGATCAAACCGGATTGTCTCTGTTCCCCATTTGTAATGTGATTTAAAATCCCACCAACTAAATAATGCTATCCGCAACACTGAAGGTAGGAAAAAGCAAGAAATCTTTTTAGTGGATACAATTTTATGACTGTGTTTTGTCCTAGTTGTGAACAACAATCCTGTTTTAAACAACAGTTTTGTGCATCGATCCAACCTTGTTGGGTCTATCAATATCATGGGATTTTATCTTAATTTGCTCTTGCCACTTTGGAGAGACTCAACTGACTTTGCCCCCACACTTTCAGCTGCATCCATCCCTTGCTATTTTTGTGACAACTCAATGTTGGGCTTGTATCCCATCATGTGGGAGCCCACTTCCCCTTTGCCCTTGAGTAAAAGGAGGGTTGATTTGTAAAGGAGAAAGAGCCGTAAATTGAACAGAAACCATTCAAGACAAGTCAAGTTTTTTTCTTCGAGTCGAGTCGTTAAATTCGATTTTTTTGAATCGAGTCAAGTTTTACTTGCCTCTAAATATGATTGTCCCTTTCAATACCCCTCGGTTCATCCGTCACGAAAGTTTATTCATAATTTGATTGATTTTCGAATTGTGCGAAAGACTCGATCCCATCTGCAATTTTGATCCCAATCATCTCTGTCCATCCCTTTGATTTCCAGGTCAACTGATGTTTGTGGCTTTCTGTTTTGTTTGCTTGAGATTCTTGTTAGTGATCTTAGTACAGTTGAGACTCAGTGTTGGGATTTGATGTTATGAGTTTGTAGAAAGATTTTTGAGGACACTCTCAACCGTTGATTTCAATCAGATCTTTTAATAGTTCATTTTCAGTAATATAACGGATGTTTCTTTAGCTTATTTTAACATTCAATTTCATATAATGTTTAAATTACTTGGAATTTTTTTCACTTATAAATTGGAGGTTATTTAAAAAAACATTATTTTATTAATAAGAAAATATCCAAAATTATAGTGTTTACAAATTATTTTTATAAACTAAATGTATAATTAGAATATTTTTTAAATTATTTGTTTTCGATTAGACATAAAAAGATTATAAATCCATCTAAACACTAGATCATAAAATATATAAAAATTGAATACTATATCAACAAACTAACTACAAAAGAGATTAACTATCAATAGATCACCAAAAAATACAAATCAAAACCGAGCACCATAAGAAATTCTTCACAAACGTAAATCAAATAAGAATAAATACACAAAATACAAAAAAAATACATATCATATCGTTCACGTGCATTTACACGTAAGGACCTAAATTGTTATTAGACTAAAAAATAGGATATATTTTTCTTCTTCTTTAGTTCTACCAATAAATGTAAATAAAAATAAAGCGTAGATAAATTATTAATGAGTCATTCGTATCATGTTTATTTATTTAACTAAATAAATGAGCATGAATAAATTTTTATATCAGTTTAATAAGCGAATGAACAAGAACATAATTGTAATCCGTTCGTTTATGTTCATAACTGAACTCGTTTATTGGCTCGTTAATAAGTTTATTTATTTGGTTTCCTTTTTCTTTTTTCTTTTTAAATATTAGTGAATGTAAGGACTAAATTGAATATATGGTAAAATTTTTACTTTAAATTATGAAGTCTAATGATCTTAAAGACAAATGGTGTAATTCTACCATGTTGACAAACATATTAGCGGTTATAAAAATAAAAATAAAAAACTTTGTAATAAATATGTTCGCGAACGTTAAATGGATATGTTCATGAATGTTAAACAAACAAATATCAATTTATTTTAATATATTTTTTTTTTTTTTTTTGTTCGAGCCCATTCACTTCGATTGAAACAGTTCAGACTTACTTTCAGTTTAACTAAAATTCAGTTTGATTTCAGTTCGGTTCAATTTATTTTAGATTTTAAATCATCGTGTTTGATTGATTTCGTGTCTCGGCTCAGATAAATTAATTTAATTCTCTAATCTCGAGTTAAATTTACAAGATCTAATAAATATTTTTAAATTTAAATAAACTAAAACAAATAAAATTCTATTTGTTCAATGGGTCATTTACGCCCCTAGTTGATTATATATTTAATACACCTATATTTTAGTTTAAATAATTATTTTTATAAGGGCCAAATTATTATTAAAGTAAAATTATTAAATAATTATATTTTTAACAGGGGTTGGATACTCCTTGATTCCCAAGGGAGTTACGCCCCTGTTTAGACTTAATCTAAATATATATTTTTTTATGTAAATTTGATATGAATCTAATCTAAATTTTAAAATATAATTTATTTTTTACATGAATTAATTTACATATTTTAAATTTTTTTATTAAAATTAAAGGGGTGATACTAATAAAAATATATAAAGAAAAGAATTATAATAATTATCTTTATTCTCATTTTTTTTTATTTCACATGAATGGTGAAGGATTGAGTAAAAAATAAAAGCTGATTGTTATCAAACCTAAAGTAGAAGTACCTTGTGTTGTGTATACATAAAGGACTGAAACAGAAGATTGAAGAATAGTGTTTCTAATAAAATATTGTTCAAGAGAATGTTGTATTCGAATCTACGATTACTGTCGATAAAAAATAAAATATTATTATTTTAGGGTATCGATTTAAGCAGTTTATTTGTATGATATTACGTTATTGATAAACTATAATTAATAAATATATATTATCTTATAATTATAATAGAATATTTAAAAAGAAAAATAAGTGAATTGTATCTCATTACATGTATATAAAATTGTCTTTAATATTTTTGTACCCTTAAACGAAAATTTAGAAATGAACCCATATATGACAAAAACATATTCTATAAATTTGATAATTTATTTTGTTATACCTGATATTTTTATATACGAAGAACTTCGAAAATGGCTTTTAATAGCACCATATCTAGCGATTCTAGAAGTGATTTTGTGAGAACAACTCTTTCAGATGCAAGCATCACTAAAGATCATATCAGAGGCTTAAATGATTTTGAGAATCGATATTATCAGAAGCTATAACGCTCCAACATGTGATATATCTAGGGATGGTACGGGTCGGGTTTTCGGTTCACCCGCACCTGATTCAAAAGTCATATCTTTCACCCGCTATCCGACCCGATACAGGTTTAGGATAAAATAAATCCGATCCGATTTTTAAGCTTTAAAATTCGATCTAATCCGACCCGAATCATTAAAAAAATAAAATTTTAGGGACTAAACTGTAAAAAAAAATTTAGAGATATAATTGTAAAAATATTTAATTTTAGTGACCTAATTGTAAACAAATTTAATTTTAGTGATCTAATTTTATAATATATAAAGAGGGGTTATTATTGTAAATATTCCTAAAATATATATGAGGAAATTACACTATTAGTCCCGGGTCGAATCGGGTCGGATTTTTTCCACCCTAAAACCGAACCCGAACCCGAGATCACCATTAAAAAAACCCGACCCGACTCAAACATGTATTTTCACCAAAAATTCGACCCGGTCGGACCGTGTCAGATCGAAACTTGTTATATTCGGATTCCGTGTACATCCCTAGATATATGTATGTCAATATATTCATGAGTCGTCATTAGATCAAATACCATCCTATCAATAACAACATTTGAGACTATAAATACTCTTATAAAGAGAAATCAAAAAAATACAGAACTACTGAAAAAATATCTTTTTATATCTTTTCTTAACTTTTTTTTTATTTTATTTCATTTTTTTAAAGTACCAATCACCACACAGTATATAATTTTTTGTTTAATTTTACATAAATAAATCATCTGAAATTGTCATTAATTATTTTTTTTATTTAATATCAACTTAATTTAAACACAAACTAAAAAAGAATGATAAAATAGAAAATATTTTTTTCCTTTTGAAGCTAAGCATAACTTTTGTGGAGCATTACACAAGTGATCAACCTTCTTCACAAGATATTGTCGGGGACAAGTAGTTAATGGAGATGATTAAGGTGATAGAACTGCCTATGATGTTTGGTTTGAAAATTTAAGCGTTGACTTTTAATCTATTATTTGATTTATTTATTTTTATCGTATATTTTTTAAACACAAAATTAAAGTCAACTAATTTAATAAGTTATATATTTTTATATGGTTATATTATGACGCATAAATTCATAAATTTTACAAGAGATCCGTGTTAAATTTTATCAAATAAATTGATAAATTTTTTAAAATAGCTTTTTTATATATGATATTAATAATTAAATATAGTTCAAGTATTAAAAAATATTTAATGTATTTAAAAATTCTATTTATTAGTAACGATTACAAACAAGATGTGACGATCTTCTAAGCAAATAGGTGTTCCTACTAAAAGAGATTCTTATGAATATAATTATTTTTTTAAAAGTCTTTTTGATTAAGTGGTTTATTACATGCAACTATGATGCCAACAACCTAAACATAGTAATATATTTGTCTTTATTTTGAACATGCCCTGTTCTTTTCCTTTATACTTTTTAGAGTAATTGTTATAAGTCACATTTTATAAGTAGGGGAATTATTAGTTTATGTTTGGTTTAGGAAAGTGTTATTTTTTATTTTAATGTTTTTTTTAATTTGAAAATATGTTCAGAAAATAAAAATGTTTTTTTTTTCAATAATGAAAATAAAAACAAAATTTATACTTATTTTTTATAAAATAAATTTGAGAGGAAAAAAAAAACCATTACATTTATATGATTTAATGTTTAAATATTATTAAAAATATTCTTTCTATCCCATTACTTATAATTTTTTTAAATTTTATTAAATCTTAAAAATAATTGATTTAAATCAAGATATTTATCGCCGATAACAATAACTAATCCTCTCATTACGTGTGCTTGGCCACCATTTTTATTATGACAAAATAGAGGGATGTATTGTGATATTGTTTTTCTTTTTTTGCATGTTGCCTAATTTTTCAATTGACAAAGCACCAACACTGCAATTTTCACATTTTAGTAACCCTTATTTTAAAAAAAATAAATTGAAGTGGGGAGACAGGAGCTACACTATAAGATTCCAGTATTTGGTCACTGATTTCCCCAATGAGAACGGCCTTGGCGTTTCTTTTATCCCACCTATCAAACTTATGCTCCCCAGTCTTACTATTCCCTCCTCTGTCTCTCTTCATCTCTTTTGACTCCTCTCAAAATCACTCGCACATATAAATATAGAGACCATCTGTCCTACTCTTCATGCAATGGCTATTGACTGCATATCCAACATACCCTCCATGCCTCACCATTCGAAAGACGAGTCGAAAAAGTTGGTTTTCGATGCCTCCGTCATTCGGTTCGAGTCCCAAATACCGAAAGAGTTTATATGGCCTGATGATGAAAAGCCTTGTGATAATCCACCAGAACTAAAAGTACCCCTCATTGATCTAGGAGGCTTCCTGTCTGGTGACCCTGTTGCTACAATGGAAGCCTCGAGGCTCATCGACGAGGCGTGTCGGCATCATGGCTTCCTTCTTGTAGTTAATCACGGAGTTGATGCCAAACTCTTGGCTGATGCTCATAACTACATGGACAAATTCTTTGATTTGCCACTATGTGAAAAGCAAAGGGCTCAAAGAAAATTCGGGGAGGACTGTGGATATGCTAGTAGCTTTACGGGCAGGTTCTCCACCAAGCTGCCATGGAAGGAAACGCTTTCTTTTCGCTATTCAGCTAAGAGTAACTCATCCAAGAGTGTCCAAGACTATCTTGTTAATAAAATGGGAGAAGAATTCCGGAAATTCGGGTAAGAAACTCGAATGTTAACAACTAAAAGTCTAAAACTGATCTATTGTTGTTATGCTCGTGAATGGTAAAATCTGAAGTTTATTGTTTTTTTTTTTCATTGTTTGGTGTATAGGAAGGTTTACCAGGACTACTGCGAGGCGATGAGCAAGCTTTCGTTACGGATAACAGAGATTTTAGCCATTAGTCTGGGTGTGAACAGATCACATTTCAGGGAATTCTTTGAGAAAAACGATTCCATAATGAGGCTAAACTACTATCCTCCTTGTCAAAAACCAGACCTGACCTTAGGAACAGGGCCTCATTGCGATCCAACGTCTTTAACCATCCTTCACCAAGACAAAGTTGATGGCCTTCAAGTGTTTGTAGACAACGAATGGCGTTCAATCAGCCCGAGTTTCGAAGCATTTGTCGTTAACATTGGCGACACCTTTATGGTAACATACTTTTTTAAGTTAATCCCTTCCATGTTCTTTTACTGTAATTGTTGGTCTGTTAAGACTTACGCTTAGTGGGGTTGTTGTTGTTTTAACTCAAGGCACTGTCGAATGGGAGATACAAAAGTTGCCTTCACCGGGCGGTGGTGAACAGCCATAAGACAAGAAAATCTCTGGCTTTCTTTTTGTGTCCAGCGGGGGATAAAGTGGTAACCCCACCAGCCGAGTTGGTGAACCAAAACAGCCCCCGACTATACCCGGATTTTACATGGCCTATGCTGCATGAGTTCGTACAAAAGCATTACAGAGCCGACATGAACACTCTTCAAGTATTCTCAAACTGGGTTCAACAGAATCAACACAGAAACAGCTGAACCCTTCTTGTCTTTCTACTGTCTAATTCAGGTGTCATTACAAAATAAAATCAAACCTATGGCATTGAATTGAAGTGATGGGGATGGCTCGGATTAGCCTTTCTCTTTAATCTCCATTGATAACATAGAAAGGCAATCTCTTCTTCATGTATAAACAAAATTAGGCTGCTTAATTACTACTACTGCTTTTCTCAAGTGGCTTTATTCATTGCACGGAGTCGTTTTACATTTTCTCATTCTGACACAAGATTTCACGTCACGAATGTAAAATTATAAAAATTTAAGAAGTATGAACTTAGATATCAATAGAAAATACACAAATTATATGGGACTTCGAAGTTTCAAGAGGGTGTGACTTCCCCTCCAGCACCTCCCTCGGTCCATTCTTGTTTCAAGACAAGAATCATAACCACATATGCAAAACAAACCCCCTTTCTTTCAAAACCTTATTAAATAACAGATATTCTTGATCCAAAGATGTAATAGCTAGCTTTGTCTGAACCAATCAGCAAGTTCCATTTGAGGTTTTTGGACTTACATGGAGTAGGGGTAAGGCTGTCAAATAAATTAGACAGGGGGATGTGGCCCACAAATTGAATGATTCAGAGGAAACGGGTGCTAGAATCCATTGAGGATTTGCAGAGCTTTCACTGTAAAATGTATTCTTCTGCAAACATATAATTTTATACACATGTAGATTTGGAAGTTTATGACAATATAGAAAGCAAAGGAATACCTAGCAAAATTTGTCGTGATTGTTGTCCTAAATGCTGCAACATTCTTTTCATGATATAATAATACTGCCATTTTTTTTAAATGAGGGGCGTGTGTATGTAAGTTCCCATGTAATCATCATTCATTTAACTAATAAGCTTTGCCTGTTAACCAACGTATCTACCAATCTGATGTTTGAATCAGAGGAAGATGGGGTGGAAGCTTAATTATTATCCTATGGACAGCAAACATGATTTTTATATTATTGTTTTTCTTACAAGAATCTCTAGTCCTATGAACATCAAACTAATATTGTATTCTGTTATATGATTTGCTTAAGATCAGAGTTAGAATCTAATCAATTCATGCTGTCAGGAATATTTCTTTGTGCCGCATCTCTTTGATCCTCTCCCATAGGTAGAGGTAGGGTGACATTTGAGGAGCTCCATGGGGCATTAACATTAAACCAGTCCTTAAACTTTGTTACTTCATTTAGATAAGCTCTTGTGCTTTTTAATGTAAAATACCTTGGCCATTAGTTTTTTTCCTTAAAAAGTATTTCTCATTTTCGTAACGATCATCATGACACATTCTATGATCGGAAAAATATCATGATCTAGTATGGTTAGATCTCCATTAGTGAAATAATCTGTAAGATTAATTTTTCTAAAAACGTCTTTTACACCAATATTTTTGCGTCTAGTCCAATAGATATAAAAAATTTTTTATGGTAATTAGTGGGGTTTCCATGGAATATGAACATATTGAAGCGAAGATCTTCATAAGTCTTCTTGGTGGACATGAGAGTGGTGACTTGAGCAAGTAACTTAGAAGTGTTTGATGCTATTCTAGAGTCCCGTTGTTTGTTGATGAGATACAGCCGCCACAAGTAAGGACAATGACAGTCCCATTCCCGTACTCCCGTCCAAAAGGCCCGCATCACGTGGAACCTTTTGTTGTTTCTTCTGTCACCCCTTTGCTCCTTCCCATAGACAATCTAACCCCTCTTTCCAACACAACATATAATACACAACATCTCATCTCTTCAAGATTCTGTGTTTGGCTTCAATCCTTTTTGAAACAAAACAAAAAACACCATAGCTAATCCCATCTCACTAGGTGAAAATGTGTCCCATCTCCATGTATTCTTTGTGCATTTGAAATTTAGTCATTTTGTTTTTCACATTTAAAAATTTAAGTCCAATCACTCGCTAATACTATAAATGTTTGTTCGTGTGATATTTTCAATAGTACTAACTTGACAATCATGTACTTATTTATATTTTAGTTGATTTTATATTTATTTATTATATCAGTTTAAAACATTTTTTTTAAAAATAACGATTTAAGAATCTCTGAAATTTTGACGGAGGAATTTTACTTCTATCAAAGCTTTTAAATCTTCAAAACCACGTTAACTTAGATAACCTACTAGCCAATCGCTGCTAGCATTGCCGACAACTCCTCCACACGAGGCCACCCCCATCCTATTAGGATTTAGCCTAATCCGTGTTAAGCTTCCCACACCCTGTGGTGGCACTCCCTACCAAACAAAAAGTACCACGGGCATTTCCTACCAATATGATCAACATCCTCCTAACCATGCCTACAAATCACACGATGTGCATCACCCACAAGGTGCCGGCGATAC